>JAZHRO010000077.1:134472500-136972500 GCA_037157565.1 Thalassia testudinum
CCCACAACAAATACTGAGATACACACTCTTCATAACCACTTCTAGAAGTGGAGTTCAACGTTGAACTCTTCCATATAGGTTAGTGGTGTACCATATTTAAATTAAAGATTGACATCTTCTCAATGTCGCCTTCTTTCAATTGTAATTAATATTTCTCTGCAATGTGCAGGTTTGTGACACAACTAATACGACATGTATTTTATAATTGGAACATAATTGACAAGATATAGCAAAGTAAGTCTATTAATAGCTTTCTTCATCAATCTTTTCCTATTAGTGAACATTTTCTATTACCTCAAGTATGCAAATTTATGTCTTTAATTAGCTTTAAGTTTTGGTTTTGTAAATGTATTAAGTAATAACCGATGTGCTATTCAAACTTACAGCAGTACCTAATATGGTTTAAACCTCTATTACAGCAGTACCTATTGTACCTATTCAAACTTCTGATATGGTTTAAACCTCTATCAAAGTTACAGCAATACTTATACTTCAGTTTGAAAATGTATTAAGTAATAATGGATCTGCTATTCAATTTTTCCATTAATGTCATGCAAATTTACAACAGTGCTTAACACTCAATTAATTAGTTGTTAAATTTTAACTAACTTCTCATTATTACAATTCAATCCTGCAGGTTAGTTGTTCTGCATTAGTTTTTTTTATTATTGCAAGTTTGTGTAGAAAGTAAAGAATTTTATTTTAAGTTTACTACTTTTAGATATTGAATGTTATTTTAGCATTTTTCGAAGCTTGGAAAGTAGGCTTATATTACTCAAATCTTCTACACTAGTTCTTAATTCCTCAATTCTATATGAAATTTTGATGACTTGTAGTTAATACTATGTGTGAAACTAATATGGTGTTTGTGATCTATTGGAGTATGTGGCTTGATGACTTGCTAAGGATAATGTGGAATCTATTATATGAGCCCATTCCTGAATGAGATTGGTAATGTTTGAGTTGTTGCCTTGGGAATGCAAACTTCATGGATGGCAACTACCTACATGCGTGATACCTTTATCGAATTAAGTTAATGAAATTCACAAAACTAGCAACTCTGAGGCATGACTACTTTGGAAGCCCATCATGCATGGGCAACTATATCTCTTTTTGCAACTTTAAATTTCCTACTTGTACATGTTCACCTTCTTGCAACTCTTATGCAACGTGTGACTATTATAGGCCTCCTGGAGATGGTAACTAATAGATTTTGAAAGTTTAATTTCTTTCTTATGTTCATCTTGTAATTTTTATGCTTTGGGTAATTGGGTGCATTTTATGCCTATGACTAATCAGCATCTAACTGATAAACAAGATGCACACTGAAATAGGATGCTTTGAGTAACTAAGTGGCTAGTATATCCATCTAATTGATTAGTAGGCGTAGACTGCAATTATTATGCCTATGAGTTGATACACAAGATCCCATCCTCTGCTTTCGACGGAGAGGTACCTTTCCCAACTCTCCATGCCCAAAAAAACCATCTTTACCTTTTAAAACACACACACACACACACAAAGAATATCACCAAACAATTAAGTTTACTATGGAGGGGCAAGGACCGGTGTCGGTGCACCTTACGGTCATGGTGGATCTAGGCCTGGGGTTCCTATGGGGGATGACAAGCTTCTACAACTCCTCAATCACGTCTTGATGGTCATTGTTTGTTGTGGATGACAACATATTCAGATTGCAGTGGGGAAGTTCAATTTCACCTATGCATGTTTCACTTGTTATTTTATATGTTGCAAGTAGAGAATACTTTGGTATTGTCAGTAACATCTTTCATCATAAGAATGATGAACTTTTTGAGATGGTAACTGCTTATCAAATTTGATTGTGGTTTGGTGACAATTTTGCATTTTCACCTGGAAACTCCACAATGCTTTTCTATTGAAATGTATGTAGTTGACTTGAGTATCTCATGTGGCATCTGAGGTCTATAAGGTGTGTTTTCCTTGTTGCATGTTTTTCATTGCAATTTCCTTCACAAACTTAAGTAGATTTTCTTTAATCTATCGGACTATATCAGTTTGTGTATTATTAGGTTCTACTTTGCTCTCATGAATATTTATAGTCAATTTTCTTGATAAATCCTTTTATTTATTTGCATTGAATTTCATAGTATAGTTTGAAATGAATTTTGATATTTCTGCACAGATTTAATTTGACAGAAACAATCATGATTTTATAATTTGATTTGATAGAGAATTATTGCTTCAATTGAGTACTTGGATAAGGAGCACTACGAAAATGATGTTCTTATTTCTTATTGTTTATTTATTCGTATCATCAAGTTGTGTTTTTCAAAATATGTTTCTACTTATTTAGTCTCTCATGCACCTTATTATGTGATCCATGTCATAACATTTTCTATCTATGTTTCACAGATATTCCTTGCCAAGGAGACACTCCATGAATTATTATCCAATTAGTTGAACAAGGGATATTCCTTGCCCTGTAGTTTAGCTGCTAGGATGGTTTGGTTTTCAATTGTTTGAAGACAACAGTTGGGTTGCTACCTTGCTTTCTCTTGGGTTGGTTCTTGCTCGGTTGTCTAACGTGGATTCCTATTTGGCCTGCCTTACTTGGTTTCGTTTTTTACTTTTGAAAGAAAATTGCTACCTTGATAGCTTCGTTATGTTGGTGGGGTCCTATTAGTTTCTCTTACGCTATTTGGCTGTTGGGTGGCTTGTGCTTTTGCCGTTGGGATGCGTTGGTTTTTCAATTTGAAGAAGGCTACCAAGTTGCTGTCTTAGTTCCTATTTTGTTGCTTCCTGCTAGGACCTACTGTGTTTACTGCATTTTCTATCTGTTGCTATTACTAGCAAGTTCTCAACAACCTTTTTATGTTTATTACTTTTTAGATGAATTGTCTCCCTGTAAGTATATCCTTAACTTGATAAGTTTTATACTACGAAGAATGTATCCTAACATTTTCATGTAAGAAACATTGCAATCATGAAAGCTCATGTCAATACACATCTTGTAATGATGAGCTCTTCTAAGCAAATGATGAAAAATTTATACATAGGTTGTTTACCATTTACCCTTATAGGACGCACACATATTCGTCTTATTCTACTTCTCGACAGATAAGTATAGAGAACTTTCTATACTTATACGTACTTTCTAATAACTTGCTAATTAATTTCGTCCTCCTTGTTCCATTGCATGTTCTCATACATGTACGAATCTCAATCCCTTTTTTGATGACTTCTTGACGTTTCTTCCCAATCTTTCAATGGAATCACCCCCTTGGATGTTCGAGATGAACAGCTAAGTGGAGTCAATTTCGAAGGCTTCTTAAATAAGGCCAAAATCAAACCATCGTACTTAGGAATAGAAGTTGAAATGTATATGACTTATATTGTTAAGTCTACATGTAATCTGCCGTGTTATGTAATTAAAACTTAGTATGACGATGTACATGATTGAGGTGATCTTGTTTAGCTAAATATTGTAAAAGCACAATTCATCAATTCAATGAAATATTCCCTTTTACCAAGAATCCATTAAATAGTTTCTCTATCCTCCTTTCTTCACTTTACAATCTTCAATTGATGTAACTTACTACCATTTATGAAGGTCACTGTCAAATAGTATACAAGTTCATCTTTCTAATTTAAACAAACAATAATAGACTTGATAAATTTATGACAATTACTTTCCTATCAGAAAACAACATAACTTTCAAGTTTCATGGAAGCGACTTACATGTTGTTGAAGCACAAATCCATCATTGTCATTTTATCAATACAAAAGCAGGCCTTCAAAATTAATTTTAAACAACCTACTTCCATTAGATAGTTTTTAAAGAAAGATTAAATTGAATTCCATGATCACAAAACATACAAAATACTTCATCATTTAAAATATCAACTAAACCAAAAAAATATTTCATCCCACTCAAGGGCAAAATTATCCATCTACCACTTTTCCAACTTTCACCACTAATTCCACCTCATTCCTCCAACTAAATACCTTACATGGAATTAACCACCTTGATTCCTCGACGTGATAACATCCACAATTAAATACTCAGGTGGAATAAAAATTCTTAATTCCTCCTACTCTTTTTTTATCCCTTCAATTTATTCCCCCAACCAAAGGAGCCCCAAGGATATTATAAAACTTCAAAAATGAAGAGTTTACTAGTTCTAGCCGAAGACCTTTCATGTTTAAGCTTAAGTTACCACTCATACCCACCAGAACTCTGACCATCCCAAACAGAAACGCCGCATCCAAAAAATATCAAATGTCCCGAACCCTTAAAAACTTCGACTTCTTAATTTCCCAATCATTATGGCCGCAAACTCTAACGTAAACAAGCCAAATGGGAATCTCCAAATTTTGACATCGAAGAACCAAATCCCGTCTTGAAGCATTACATCTTCCTGGTCGTTACTTTCATCACCCGTGATAAGAAACTTCTGCTTGGCATCCAACTTAAGTAGAATTATACGAGACGCATCGTACAAGTACTGGTCAATAGGCTCATGAAAGGAGATGGCTTACAAAATGATCCATGTTTGGAAATTTTCCATTTTCTCAGTCACCATTTCGGCAAGTAGTTACCTAAGGCTACTGCAATGCGATTTCAGGTGCCCTTTCAAGTTACCAAATGAAACAATTTTAAATGAAACAACCCAATACAAATATCTACGGCAAATGCAGTTTCTCAATATCCAAACTCTGATAGAACAGACGAAGAATCTTTTGAAGGTCTTGAAGATCGATAACACTTCTAAACAAGTCGGGTGCTCTAGAAAGTCCCTCCACGTGTCATTAGATAGCATATTTCTAAACATGCAATAATAATTGAGAGATTATAGTGAAGAGCTTACCTATAAACTACCTCCCACTTGAGTGTAATTACGTTCATCAAATACAAAATCCAAAATCATCGATGACCATCAGTCTTCAGTTGAGATTCATCAAATACTTGTAGCATCATTACACTCCAATCAAGGCTCTCACTTAAGAGGCCTAAAACCCTGAAAAGAAGGGAAGCTTGAGTCAGACTCTGGAAATTAAAGAAATCGAACACAAATCCCTAAAAATAACACCCAGATAGTAAAGAGGCTACCGTTTCAGTTTATGAGGTATAGGAAGGCATGGCTAGGAAGAATGGCCATGGAGAAGATAAGAGTACGAAATATTAATGACATGATGCTGGCCAGTTGTAAATCACTCGAAAATAAATTTTCCGACAGATAATAGAGGATCTACAGCATATGCAAACTAGTTTCTCACAATAGCTGGAACAACAAAAGCAATCTTATCACCAAGTTGGTGCGAGAAAGATCTTCACGTTAATTCAACTACTACTTTCAGAACACTCCATGATACTACGGGGTTCTTTTTCCATTTTTACTCACAAAAAGGTGGGCATAAAACAGTATATGATCAAACAGGAATGTGATGGCAACAAGGAAACGGTATCAGACAATAACCATCACAAGGAACAACCAGCAAGGATGATGGCAAATCTGTAGGGTCACATTTTTTATAACACGAAAAAGAAAGGTGTTCCAGTCAAAACATAACAATTACATCTACTCCGAAAAAAGGATCAGAAATAACCTACATTCCACAGTGTCCAATGACCAATACCGGTATTGATTCATTATTCCTTGATTTGTCACTAAACAAAATCATATGCAACACCCTCAGTGAAAACATTATCAAGAAAAACCCTTTATGGTAAGTAATATCGCATGCCTAACTTGTTTTTCTTTCATTCCCAAAAGATTGAAAAAAAAAAAGACATGACCAAACCAAAGAAAGAAGGCACTAATGAACAGCATGTCTCTTATAACTGCCACATGGGTGAATCCAGGTTACAAACATATCGTGCAAGATAACTGGCATGCTTCAAAGTTGATGACAATAAATGTAGAATCGCAGCATTGTAGCAGCCCATAGAAACAGACTCTCAACAGAAAACAATTGTACAATAATCTTTATACAGGGTCACATCCTTGCTTTAATCCAAATCCTTGCCCTAAGAGGTATGGGATCAAGCAATCTATCTAATAATACAACTCTCAGCGTCCCCTTTAAGCAGGAGCTTGCAAGCTTCATATAGTTACGTAACACACCCCCCCCCCTCCACAAACACACACACCCACCAAATCAAACCTCTGTACCTTTTTTTCACAACCCTTGCCGTGTATCTTTCCACTGTCCCACTCGGATTGTGTACTTTATGGTGAAGATCCACTTAGAACCTAACATTTTTTTTTGAAAAATCACTTGAAACCTACCATTGTAGCACATTACGTTATTGTTGATATCACTACACAAAAGGTGATATCAACAGTAACATAATGTGATATCAACAATTGTGCCCCTATCATCTTTTTTTGACCTACAGTTTCTCTACGGCGATTTGGGCTCATATCCCTATTCCAGGCACAAGGGTGCAGAATTCTGAGGCCTATTGGGTGGCTTTCCGAGGTAGTGTCTAGACCAATTCTCTTTCATGGATAAAGGCCTGTGAGATTCTTTGGTCTATTTGGCTGCAACGAAATAGGACAATCTTCCGTGGAGAGAGGGTTTGGTAGGATAATGTCGTAGGGGATGTTCTAACTTTGTTTTCTTCGTGGACACAACTTATGTAATTCCTACTCTCTTTTGGAGTCAATAATGAACTGAATGGCTACTAAACTCTGGCAGCCGACCTTTTTCTTTTCCGAAAAAAAAAAAGGTGATAAAAAATAAGATTATAATAGCAATATCCCTTTTGAGTCCCAGAACATCCAAGGAAGACGCACTTTGATAGCTCATGGTTCTAACTTATTTCTAGAGGGCTTTTAGGCGAGGAGTTTGGGCTGACCATGCAATTGAAGGCAAATTGGCAGATGGATTCAGAGCAATGATGCCATATTTAAGGGAGCAAGAGTTTGGGCTGAAAATATTGTAAGGATGCATCCTGTTTGTTTGTCTGATCTTTGGATGCAATTTTTGTAACATCCTTTTTCCGTTAGTGGAATGAAAGTTCTTTCTTGGTTGGCTACCAACCTCTGAAAGCCTCCCATTTCGTTTTCAAAGAAAAAATCTTATTTCTGCATGGGCACCTCAAATGAACAAAAGCAACACAATCAATCATCCAAGATTGGGCAGAAAACAACTCCATTTTGGTGTACAAGATCTGATTAGGAATCTACTCATGAAGAATAAACAATGACAACAGAGCAACAAGACAGCTAGCTGTCATAATAACACCATCATAAGTAGTTTGCGGTAACATCCAAAATGTGATGGTGTTTCAATTCTGCAATGCTACTATGTTATAAAGTATGACAGCTGATAGGTCCATGTTAATGAACTAATTATTCGCCTAAATACTTGTTGGATGACTGCTTGGGTTAAAGAAGAGCTTGGAGGTTAATAGAAAAATTGGATTAAGCTCCAAAGAAAGGAATAATCTAATTGCCATATTTACCCTTACATTTGGTTTGACATTGTATTTTCACACATTTCTTTCTCTTGCAGGTGGCAAAGAATAATAATTGGACCAAAATAAAAATAACAATTTGTTGATAATTTTTCCACTAGCCTCGTCAGCACAATCACGATAATCTCGAGGTCGTATATGCACAACTCTACCTAACTTTCCAAATCGTGGCCGATGCTATCTTTGGCAACTATTCAAAAGTTGCTAAAGATAGCCACTGAGATTTGAGGATCGGAGGGGAGAGGATTAAAAAGGATCTTCCTCACAATGTGCAACCCCCCACCCAATCTCTCTTCCACTACCATCCACACCGCGACTTGAGCGCACCCTGTGCTTCAAGCGCACACTGTGGACTGAAGCAGTCTCTCCTTTGCTTGCCCTCTACGCGATGGTGCTCGATGACAGGGAGCACAACCGCCTCTATCCACACCACATACCCACCTCCTCTCTTTCCTTCTCTTTCTTCTTCATCTTCAACCTCTTTCTTCTTCTCCTGCTGCACCACTACAAGCAACCCAACAAACCATCATCGCCACCACGACAGAGGGCGACACTCATCACCTACGTCAGCACTACCACCAGCACAACCATCTTCGTCCTTACCTGCGACCACTCACAGCAGCACACTGTTGCTACTCTTCCATGCGCCCACCTCCAGCACCTCCAGGTGAGGCCACCATGACTAGCCATGCTCCACTCCACGTAGCCGTCCAGCCATCGACGACCTCCAACGGTTGGGTCGTCACCACCTACGCGAAGGCCGGAGTTGAGAGCATTCCCTCCGAGCTTCTCGCCAGCAGCCAAGTCTTCCTCTCCCTTGTGCGAACACGACATAGGACTTCCCCTATTTTGCTTCAATAGTGGCGGTATTTCTATTTACATTCACTTGCCATTGCGAATGATTTATTTTGAGTTTAATATTTGAAGATATTTAGTGAAATTAGTAGGCCTGCCCCCTCCAGTTCTCTCTATTTATCTTGCTATCTATTTGCATCTCTCTATAATTTCAGTGATTCTTTTTCATGGAATTTCCGAATATATTTGAGTAAATACGATAGGAAATTATTTGAGTTTAATAGGCTGTCATCCCCATGGAAACGACCTAATCAATTTTATGATTAGATTCTAATTATTTAATATTTTGATGAACACTTTTCCACCACAAATATGACTACAAATCATTATTTTGTTGCAAATATCTCAACTAAGTGAAAATTGCTTTATCACCAACAAGTCATCTAGGAAAGGTAAAAAATACATAAGAAATGAGTGCAAAACTCCAAGGCATTGTTAGGATGCACTATTGAGATTCCTATTTGATTTGATTCATTTTCTATTTTTTTCTTTGAATGGGGTTCTACCTTCTATAGCCTTTCCTATAGGGACTTGTTCATTTTTCCCTATTCCTTCATAAAAGAGAAGAAATTGTGTGGAATAAAACTATTCAAGTTCCTATTACAACACGCCTAACCTTCGTAATGGCACCAACCAAGTCTTTATTTCCAAAATAAAATTCTTAATAACATGGCCAATATCCAACTTTGACTATAACAGAAAAAACCCAAGACAAACAACTAGGGAAACCAATATGCTTACCCTTCTTCATAACCTCCTCTAACCGAAAGCATGATGCCAACTAAAGCCAAGCTAATAGGAAAATCCTTGTTAACCCCCTCTTTTCCTTTTCAAAAAAAGTGTCTCTTGTAAGTCGGTGTCCCCCCTAGACTACTGTATATCTCCTTCGCAATCTTTTTATTATTTTTTGAAAAGGATTTCTTTGCAATCTTGTAATACATAATTTCATCCTCTATTCAAAGATGATGGTCATCAACCAAGCATGAACTATTGTGTCATCCTTCTAGTAGAATGCTAAATATGTTACCATTTTGTTTTGATCCTTTGACCTATGTAGCTACTTATGTATATAGATTGCACTAGACGAGGGGTGAATAGTGTTGGAACCTTGTTCCACATTTCTCTATGTTTTGGTATTAACAAAAACCCCTTTCGGATTAATAGTCCTTTCATGAGCTATCTTCAAGAAAATAGGTTTATGAGGATGAAGGAGCATATTGAAATAGTGCGCAATATGTCAAATGGCAAATGGACCACGAATGGATTAAATGTGATGAAGTTGTTTTTATATTTTACTTTTAGTATGCATTGTAATGCCACGTAACTATACAATTAAAGTAGGCATTAAAATAAATTAGAGATAACCATTAGGAATCACATTTGATACAAACCTCATTTTCAAACCACTAATTTTCAGTTTGAAGATTTGGAGAGAATTCTGATCAAAGAAAGTTTTTCCCTAAGTCAAAACACATATGGTTTAAAAGGGTACTTGTTGCAAGTATTGGTAATAAACATAACGGTACTTACTAGCCACATGTTTGAGAACTTAACTCAGACTGTGATCAATAAGTACCAGTACTAATCATTAGTACCAATACATACTGGTTACAGTTTTTGAGTTAGTATGTTATGAACCTAACAAGTACCGATACTCATTTTTAGTATTAGTACATGTAGGTTACAGAGTGGTTCTAAAATTCTTCAAGAACTCAACCTGTGAGTAACTCATGATGAGTACCAGTACCTGTTAATAGTTGGTACTCTATAGAGTGTTGAGTACTGATACCCATGATGAGTATTGGTACCCATGCATTATTTGTACTAGCAACAGAAAATCTATAAGCAACTAGTACTGGTACCCGTCTATGAGTACCAATACCAACTACCTATTGAGTCAAATTTGAATGATTAATTTGCTTTAATTCCTATTTGAATTCACCTTAATTAGGCCCCAACGGCAATAAAGCATGGAGGGGGTGCATTCTAGCATATAAATAGACCCCCTTTGGGTCAATTTCTCCACACAAAATCATTCCACTCTCTCTTGCTCTTAAGAATTCTACTTTCAATTTTTATTAAGAGAGACTTGTTCCTCAGCAAGTGTACAAGAAGAAATCTTGAGTTTGCAACAAGTCCTTTAACGTGAGAGCTTGCATTTTGATTCAATTGCGTGTTGATATTCTTCCTTAGCTTCCTTTCGTAAAATTATTTTAATTATATTCTGTTGGAAGGCTTAGGATTTAAGTTTTACTATGTCTTTGTACATGTACCATTCTTGTTCTTTATATATTCTTGTAATTAGGTTGAGGTCTCGTCAATTACCTCTTGTTATAATAAATTAATTCCCTCTGGGTTGAAGGAATCAGGTTAAAAATCTAAGTCAGGAGACTTAAGTAATAGAGTACCTAAGTGAGGGGAACCACTATACATCTTGTGTTAATTCTTGTGATTTGAATTTTTGTCCAATATTTTTTTTCCTATACTATTCATCCCCCATCTAGTGTGCCTATGATATTTAGATCTTACAGGTGGTATCATAGTGGGTTAATAAGAAAGACAAAAACTCTTTCGTGAGATGGCATCATCAACAACCAAACACACCGAAGGTTAGTCTTCCTCTTGTCCTCCCTCCTTTGATGGGAAGACTACAAATACTAAAAGAAGCATATGCAAGTACTCCTCAAGTCGATGGATGAGGAAGCTTGGACGCTAATCTAAACAAAGTACACAGATCCGGAGGTGAACGAAGTAGTAGTGCTAATAGCTGATCAAAAGATCATGAGCAATGCCAAGAAAATGAATGCACTTTATTGTGCATTATCAATCGAGGAATTCAACAGGATGTCAGCTTGTGAATCATCTTGAGACATTTGGCACACCCTTGAAGTGACCTACAAGGGAACAAATAAGGTAAAAGAAATATGCATCTCAATTTTAATGGAAAATTATGAGTGTTCCAGGATGGAGAAAGGTGAATCAATGAAGGCAATGTATAAAAGATTAAGATAAATAGTAAATCCAATGAAGAACCTCAGAGTCAAATTTACGGAGGAGCAACTAGTGCAGAAGATTCATCGTTCGCTAACAAGCAATTAGGCACCTAAGACAATGGCAATTCAAAAAGCCAAAGATCTTTCCACTTTTCCTCTTGATGATCTAGTTGGGAGCTTTTTGGCTTATGAGGTCCTACTAGAAAACATGAAAAAGAAAAAGGGAGAAAAGAAGCAATCGAGCAAGAAGAATGATCCTACTTTCAAGGCCGTAAACGATTCTAACATGCAAATTTCATCGCTTCATCAAAAAGTAAGCTAAGCGAGCTAATAAAATTTCTAATGATGTAATTTGATTGGAGTGCAAGAAAAAAAGGCATGTATGGAAGGATTATCTCTTGAACAAGAAGAAAAAGGAAGACAAGAAGAATGATCCAAAAGAGTTGGATCAAAAGAAGGTGTCAAAGAAAGCTTACAAAGTGACTTCGAACGACGGTGATTCCGACATGGACTTGACATATGAAGAATCAAAAGAATATGAAGTCGCCCATCTATGCTTCATGGCAACCAAAGAAAGTAGTGAAAATGAGGTAGATTCTGAAATTTCCTTTAATGAACTTTTGCAAGCATACGAAGAATTATATCTCAAGGAAAAAATTCTTACGAAAGAAAATAAGGTCTTGCATAATAACTATAAAACTTTAGAAATAGAAAAATCTTGTTTAGAAATTAAGTTAGACATGGCTGAAAATACTAATTCCTAGTTGCATGCAAAGATTGTTAAATTAGAAGATATTTATGAGCATTTTGACAAGACCTTAAATAATTTTAAAAAAACCACTAGGCTTAATACTGAATTTTGTGATTCTTTGAAAGAAAAATTTCAGCATAAAAGGGGGTTGTCTCATTATTCGGAGGTTTAGGGAGTCATGAGCGGTGAGAGTGGGGGAGGGTGGACTCTTGTGGAGAGGCCTCAAAGAGTGCGGTGAAGGAATGTGGAAGTTGGGATTCAGAGTGGGTGGAGAGGTGGGCTTCCCTCATTCTCTCTAAGGGATGTTTTCTACAAGTTCCGGGAGCATGGCCATCAAGCAGCGGATTGTAGGGATCTTGTGTGGTCTGTAGAGGTGTGAGGCATAGGAGATGGGATTGTCCAAGGAAGAAAGCTTCTCTTTCTTCTGCTTCGGCGCTTCCTCCTCCTGCTCCTCCAGTGATGGAGGTGACCATGGGTATGCACCCCCGGTGTAAGATAGATGATCTGCTAGATAACTCATTGGTAGGGGTTCTTATTGAAGGCCGTACTTCCATGGAGGTAGTTAGGGAGCATCTACGTAGCCAGAGGTTGGCGTCGATGTGGACGTTGTCATCTCTCCCTCTCAAACATTTCCTATTGTTTAGTTTGGAGAGTTCTGATCTAGAGTGGCTGAAATTTTTGGAGATGAGAATAGGGGAAGGCGTGATTCATTGGAGATCACCAACACCCTACGAAGAAGCCTTGGAGGTGCGTCCCCCTTTGAAGTCTTCTATTGAATTCTCATTGATTGGTGTTCCATTAAGGT
Organism: Thalassia testudinum; assembly: GCA_037157565.1. NCBI lineage: Eukaryota > Viridiplantae > Streptophyta > Magnoliopsida > Alismatales > Hydrocharitaceae > Thalassia > Thalassia testudinum. The sequence goes on from JAZHRO010000077.1 coordinate 134,485,371, forward strand.
TGCGTTGTAAAAGAGTGGTGGAAGAGATTTGCTCTAGCTTTGTTAAGGTGAACTATGTTTGGGGCCTACACATTGTTGAAGCCGATTTATCTCATGTTTACATCCAAGGTGATTTATTTCTTTGCCGAAGGAGGTGGTCCTAAGATGCAATGATTGCTCTCATGCCTGCTATGCCTTCAGAGGTTGCCAATGGTGCATGAAAGGTCGGCTTGCTAGTGGCAACAGAAGGTGGCTACCGGAGGCGGCTGGTAGCAAAGCTCCAGTGACAAAGACGAAGCAATTTTGGAAGGTTAAGGGTCTGCCATCTAATTTAAATTTCAAATCAAATGAGCAGAATCCTTCCTTTTCAACTCCTAAGATTGAGGAGCCTCTCAAGGAAACCCAGTTAGCGGTAATTTCTTCTTTGGGTGACGCACAACTGGAACCGCGCACCCATAATTGTGCTAGCCATGCAGTTTTTTTTGCCCAAGATGGAAATGTGGCATGTGATTTAATGGAGGGCCCTTTGGGCGCTGATTTTGTCACTAAACAGGGTGCCTCTGGATTTGGAAAAGGTTTCGGAGATGGTGAGTTCCATTTTGGCTCTTTTTTGGGTCAATTTTTATTTGGGCCCAATGATCCGGCCCGCCTTTCTTCTCCATGTTTTGCTGCTTGTGGCTGTTCCAATCATGATTGCATGCCCGAGGAAGCCTCTTCTCCAGGGTGCATAGCAGAGGGCGCAGCAAGAGGTACTGCTGCGAGCGTTAGCGTGGACCCTGTGCTGCTGGTGCATGCTGAGGTGTCTGCAGAGGTCACTGTTGGTGTTGCTGGTGTGGGTGGCAAAGCTGCAGGTCCTGCTGTGGCTTTGTGTGGACCTAGTGTGAACCGAGCGGCGAGGAGTGAGGCCAGGGTTGCTGGATGCTCACCTATGGTTTGCTCTAATGGCAGTCAGTTTAATGGAGCTTCACAACCTTCTATTATTGCCCATACTTCCTCGAAAGTGGTTGCAGGTAGAAGGGGGGAGGGGCCTCTTCCTCCGAATCCAGAGGTTCAGGCTGGGCGTTTATTATGCATTAAAAGTGACCTTCTCTACCGGTCCTTTTATAAGAGGAAACTCGTTAAGGACAGAAAGGTGGCTGAGAAAGATAATGAGGATATGGAGACGAGAGTGGTTAAAGCTTTGAATCTGAAAAAGGCTTCCTCGGCTTGTGGAGATGAGCGTAATATGACCTCTCATGGTTAAAATTCTTTCTTGGAATGCCTGTGGCCTTTGGGATAGAGCACAAAGGCCAGTTCTGAGGAATTACCTTGTTGATTGGAAGGTGGGCATGGCATTGTTGCAAGAAATGCACCTCGAAAGCAATGATCGGTCATCGATTGATGATGTTGGAAGGGGCTACCAATCAGCTTTTCTGCCTGTTGATGCGGTGGGCAGGTCAGGAGGCCAGCAGATGTTATGGAATGAAGATTTATTTCGGCTTGATTTGTTGGTGGGGTCCCATGTTGTCACGAGTCGCTTCACGCGCAGGTTGGATGGAACCAGTTTTGCGGTCTCTAGTATTTATGGGCCTTGTGACTCTTCCTTACGTGATTCCCTTTGGGCCAAGTTGAGGCAGGTAGTTACAAAGGCTGATGGCAGGCCGTTGTTAATTGGAGGTTATTTTAATGTCACAATGTCTATGAATGATCGGCCGGATGGACAGTTGGATAATTCTTCTCAACATTTTCAGGAGGTGGTTGATGATTTAGAGTTGGACCTTCCGATTTCTGGGACTCACTTTACATGGATGAATGGAGCTACTCAGATGTCGTGGATTAATAGATTTTTCTGTAGCTTGCCTCTTGCTGAGTTAGCACATGGTGCCTTTGTTAAGGCTTTGGTGAGACCATTCTCTGATCATACTCCTTTGTTGTGGGACAGTGGGGAAGAAGGTTTCTCTACAACCTATTTCAAGTTCTAGAAGTTTTGGTTGTTGGAAACTAATTTCAGAGATCTGGTGACGCAAAAATGGCGAGGTGTTCCTGAGGGGTCTTCAACAGTCTGCACAATGGAAAAATGCATTAAGGTGGTCAAGCAAGCGATGATGGATTTCAGGAAGGAGGTGAGGCGAAGAAGGGAAAGTGCAGGGAGGAGGCTTTGCAAGCTTTGGCTGTGCTTGATGAGGAGGGGGTGGATGGGCTAGATGCGGATGACCAAAATGAAAGGGTGGCCCTGCAAAATAAAATCAACAAAGAGGATCAAACAAGAGAAATTGATTGAAGGTAGAAGTCTAGAGAGTTGTGGCTTATGGAGGGGGACTCAAATACGAAGTTCTTTCATTTAGCAGCCAATGGCAGGAGGGTGAACTTGATTACTTCTATTCGTCTTGATGAAGTGACACTTACATAGAGGCAACAGATCTACAGGGCTTTTGCGGATCATTTTCATAACTTTACTAGGAGACAACCGTAGGTGTGATGGAGATTGGGTCTTCTAAGATGGGCAGGTTGGATGAGGCTATGATGGAAGATTTGCTTAAATTAGTGTCGAGTGAGGAAGTGCTTCAGGCATTTCGTGATTTGAAGGTGGAGGGTTTGCTAGGTCCCGAGGGATTGCTTGTCTTATTCTTTAGGGAGTTTTGGGATGTAGCTGGGGAGGACATGTTGGCTATGGTGAGGGAGGTCCTTCAGGAGAACAGAGATTTTGAGAGGCTGAATCAGTTCTTCCTTTCTTTGCTTCTAAAGAAGCTAGGTGCAGACTCCATGCATGACTTTTGCCCTATTGCTCTCTTTAATGCAATCTATTTGATAGTATCACCTGCGAATTGTGTTGCCTATGTTGATAACCCCAATTCAATCAGCTTTTATCTTTGGCATATCTATTATGGATTGCTTTGGCTTAGCGGAGGAGATGGCGGCATCTTGGAATAGATCATCTCGTCCATCTCATCCAGCTTTCTTCTGGAAGTTAGACTTCTCAAAGGTGTACGATTCTATTTCTTGGGCCTATCTCTGGGAGATTTTGTGAAGGAGGGGCTTTCCAGAGGCTTGGGTCAAACTTATGTGGTGATGTGTCACGACGACGTCTTTCTCTGTCCTTGTTAATGGTAGATCTTCGAGGTTTTGGATGCAACCGCAGAGGGGAGTCAGGTAGGGATGTTCGTTGGCGTTGTGGCTTTTCAACATTGTAGTTGATACTTTGGCTTTCACGGCATTTAGATGTTGTGGTACTGGCTTTTTCAATGGGTTCACTCACACTGGTGATGGCTCCTTACCCCACTTTTACAATATGTAGATGATACAGTCTTCTTTATTCAGGGCAATGTTAGTCAGGTTGAGCATGTTGCATGTTTGGTTGGTCAATTTGGTAATATCTCTGGCTTACAGGTTAATGGTAGGAAGTCAGCCTTTATTCCTTTTCATCTGGACAGGGACTCTGAAGATCATATTTCAAAAATCCTCCATACATCAATTGTTAGGCTACTTGTTACTTATTTAGGGTTGCCTTTGGAGGGGAAACATTTGGTTATGTCTGATTGGAAACCACTAGAGGAGAGGATAACCAAAATGCTAAATGGGTGGAGTGGGAGGCTTCTTTCTAGGGGAGGTAGGCTGGTTTTGGTAAAAGAAGTGTTGTCGACAATTCCAATTTTCTCTCTTTACGCCACCGAAAAAGATTTTGACAAGATTGGAAGTGGCGCGAAAGAGGTTCTTCTGGAAAGGTCTGGATCATCAGGGACGTTTTTTGCAGCTTGTGTTGTGGAGGGACATATGTAGGCCAAGGAAGAGGCAGGGGGTTTGGGTGTTATGCGTCTGTATGAGTTCAATGTTGCACTCATGAAATGGGTGTTGCAATTTTTGGCAGGTCGTAATAACCACCTGGATAAGGTGTTGAGAAATTCTTATGGGACATCGGTTGAGGTTGGTCTTAGGTGCTCCCGATCAATGCGACCATCTTCTTTTTGGGCCTCTATTCAGCCTCTTATTTCGCAGGAAATTTCATTTGGTTCTTTTGGGTTGATGCTTGGTGTAGGATGTTCTTTTCGTTTTTGGAAAGATGATTAGATGAGCTATGGTAAATTTCAGTCTTTATTTCCGCATCTATTTGGCTTGGCACGGGATAAGGAGGCACTCGTTTTTGAAGTTTGGGACACCATTACCGGATGTTGGTCTCCTATCCTGCAGTCGGGTGTCTCATGTGTCCCTACAGGAGTTGCAGGAGATGCTTGAGATTTTGCATGGCATTTCTGTTAATGATGGGGCTATGGATGGTTTTAGATGAAAGAATGATGTTTTCTTTGTGTCTAATGCCTACAAGAAGTTAACCTTGGAAGTTGGTCCGATGCCTCTAATTTGGAAAGACTGTTCTATGATATGGAGATTACTGATCCCTTTGAAGATTAAAATCTTTTTGTGGCTATTTAGGAGGGAGAAGCTGGTGACAAAAGTTCTTTGGTTTAGATGGGACGGTAAGAATGACCTGGATTATGTATTTTGTGGGACAGCAGGTGAGGATCTTCATCACCTCTTTTTCCACTGTAACCTCTCCAAGGAGGTTTGGGATCAATGTAATGTGAGGGGGGTTAATATGTCTTCTTTCAACTCATGGTGGAAGTCTTTCTGCTCTTTGGTGCATGCACATACGCCAAAGCTAGGTGAAGGCTATTGCTTTCTTGTTGCAAAGAAATGATTCCATTTTTCAGAGGAAGGCTTGGGTTGAGAACATTGTAAGGGAAGTGTCCTGTTGTTCTGAGCTGTGGTTGAGCATCCTGTAAGTCCATTCCATTTTTTCTTAATATTATTATGGATGGTTACTGATCAGTAACCATCCTTTTTTTTCAAAAAATAATCAACATAAAAAGAACACAAAATAAATCATATGCACCTAGACATGCATGGATTTATCAAAAGGCCAATAATTCTATGAATTATAAATCTAACACCTTAAATATATCTATAATCTAAGGATTTGAAAGGTACTAACAATCAAGGACTCCAAAGAAAATGGATACCTAAACAAGACTTAATCAATTGTTCTGCATATCACGGATAGATGGATCCTAAACAATGGATGTTCCAAGTACATGGATCCTAGATAATAGACGAGAATTCACGATGGAGGGCACGTCAAGCTTAACGACAACCAACGTTGCCTTAGTATTAGTGAAGGTATTATAGGTAATTCTATTAAGCAGGTACGTAAAATTCTTTGTGGAAAATTTAAAACATTACTTAACATAAGCCAAATTTGTGACAATGGTTGTGATATACTATTTACAAAAATTAATTTTAAAACATTAAAATAAGGAACTGATATAATTTTAACTGATGATTTTAGATATAATAATATCTATGTCCATTTCTCTCAAGAGAAATTTGTAAAATGTCTACTTCCCACACATGTTAAAGTGGACTTGTAGCACCGTAAGCTAGGTCACATCAATCACAAACACCTAAATAAGCTAGCCAAAAAGGAGTTAGTAAGAGGCTTACCCAAGCTAACTTTTAAAAAGGATGTGTTGTGCAAATGTTCTGAGCTCATAAAAATGTTCAGTCTCCTTTAAATCAAAAACTTTAGTGTCAACCACACAACCACTAGAATTGTTACACCTTGATCTATTTAGGCCAACATGATTTAAGAGCTTAACCAGATCAAAATTTTACTTAGCAATTGTCAATGACTTCTCTAGGTTCACTTGGATTATCTTCCTGAAACATAACGATAACTCATTTTATTCCTTTCTAAGTCTTGCCTAAAGACTTTAAAAGGAGAAATGCTCTTCTATTCTTAGACTTATGACCGATCATGAGAGTGAATTTGAAAATGAGTTGTTTTCAAGTTTGTGTGTTGACTCTGGCATAACCCATGAGTTCTCATTCCCTCAAGCACCATTTTAGAATGTAGTAAACCATAAGAATCACACTTTACAAGAATGCGTCCAAACCATGCTCTTGGAGTTTATGTTTCAGTAATATTTCTAGGCTTAAGCTGTAAACACAGCCTATTATGTTCTTAATCGAACTCTCTTAACGCCTATACTCAAGAAAACTCTATACGAACTTTATTATGAGGAGTCACCTAAGGTTTTTTATTTCAGGGTGTTTGAAAGTCAATATTATCCATTAGACACCAAGGATTAGCTTGATAAGTTTGATGCTAAAGGTGATAAACGCATCTTTATTGGCTACTCAAATAGAAGCAAAGCTTATCGAGTCTTCAATAAAAGAACCCTAGTCATAGAAGAATCCTTGCATATTTCATTTAATGAAACTTTAGAAGAACCTGAACCAAACCAAATAGAGTCTGATGATGAAGATAATCCCTTCATTGATATTTTCAAAATGGAAGACACACGGAATATACATGATATTTCAAAAGAATGGGTACACTACCAGGATCACCAAGGATCACCTTCAAGAATAAACTATTGGGACATGGAACAAAGTGTAAGAACTCGATCTCAACTTAGGGTTGACTTTGTCCTTAATGCCTTTATATCTCAACTTAAATCCAAGAAAGTTGATGAGGCATTAAAAGATGAGTCATGGATTGTAATTATGCAGGAGGAGCTACTCGAACTTACCAGGAATAATGTTTAGGACTTGGTATAGGGTAATTCCATTATTGAAACCAAGTAGGTATTCCAAAATAAATTGAACGAATCTGGCATCGTAACCAAAAACAAAACCAAACCCGCAGCTTAAGGCTAAAATCAATAGGAGGGAATTGATTTTGACGAAACATTCGATCTCGTAGCCTACTTAGAGTCCATCCAAATACTACTTGCTTTTACAAGTGCAAAGGGCTTTAAATTATATCAAATGGATGTCAAGAGCACTTTCCTTAATGGTTATATTAAGGAAGAAGTTTATGTCCATCAGCCTCCTGAGTTCAAAGACCCAGCACACCTGAAGCATGTATACAAGCTCAATAAGGCATTATATGGACTTAAACAAGCTCTCAGGCCTGGTATACTTGACTTAGGTCCTTCTTCAGCATGGATAGCGAATTGGGGTCGTTAACTCCAGTCTATTTGTGAAGGCAGAAGGTAATGACATCCTGTTGGTCTAGACATACGTCGACGATATCATATTTGGATCTATTAATGAGTCCCTGTGTCAAAGTTTTAGTGAGACTATGGAGACTAAGTTCGAGATAAGTATGATAGGTGAACTCAAGTTCTTCTTAGGTTTCCAAATCCAACAATTGGACATAGGCATTTTCATTATTATTGAAATTTTCAAGAAGTTTGACTGTGAAAATGTAGAAGGAAAAGAAACTCCGATTGCACTATCTACTTCTCTGGGTGAAGACTTATCCAACAGAAAATAGATGAAAAGAAATGCCAAGGTATGATAAGTTCACTATTATATCTTATAACCTCTAGACAGGATATTATTTTCACTACATGTTTATGTGCGAGATTTCAGTCCGAACCTAAAGAATCTCACTTAAATGTAGTGCAAAGGATATTTAGATACTTAACTTGCACAAGAGAACTTGGTCTCTTTTATCCCAAAGCACATATTTTAGATCTCCTTTCAGTAATGCCTATTAAGCAGGGAGTCAAATAGACAGTAAGAGCATGAGCGGCACTTATCATTTCATTGGAGAATCACTTGTACCATGGTTCTCTATGAAATAGACGTCTCTCAATCTCCATGACTAAAGCATAATATATTGCTACTTCACTTGCTCTCAGGTTATTTGGATGAGACTGACATTGTCCAATTTTGGATTGAAATTTGCATGCTCCAAAATTCTATGTAGCAGTACAAGCGTGATAAATCTATCTAAGAACCCGATACATCATTCACATACTAAGCACATAGATGTTTGACACCATTTTCTCATAGACAATGTAATTAAATGTGTGATTCACTTAGAATTTATAGGTACCCCAAAACAATTGCCAAATATTTTCACAAAACCTCTTACAGCAGAAAGGTTTTACTTTACAAGAAAATTGGGTCTTTATACCTTACAAGAAATTCAAAATTGATTGTTTGATTCTTTAACTTATTTATAATTGTTACAATCCCTAAAGGCTTAACTATAATTTACCCAGCTTCAAAAATTGTAAGGTAAACTGCAATATTTCCACTTCATTGGAAATTTTAGGGTGTTGTTTGCAATTTACTCAACTTTCATCTTCGTTATTTTTAACATCTAAGTTTTTAATTTTTTTCCCTTCAATAAATCATTTAAGTGGTCAATTACCAAGCACATGACACACCCCATTTAAAAGAAAAGGTGTGCAACCTTTCCCCATTTCAAACCATTTCAAATCCCTAGCCACCTTCACATCTCCAAGATCTCTCTAAGGTGATCTCATTTCTCCTCTCCAAGGCTCAAATCAAGGTGATTACTTTCCTTCGTTTGATTATCTACTTGTTTCTCTTCATCTTTTCGTTTCAAAGGTCGTGCAACTCTCATTCTCTCTATCTGCAAATGACCTCATGTTTTTTATTTCGGCTGGTACCAATAGGTACCGATACTCCTTGGCTACAGTAGAAGCCTGCTGGGTGTAGTAGGGACTGGCACCGATAATCAGTATTGGTACCCATAGACGGTACATTGTCTCAGCAGATGTGTCCTTTGAGAAAATCCCATACTTCTCAGAAGAAGGGACGTTTATAGAGGCTGTCTTGCAAGAGACTCAACTCTACCACAGGAGGTCATAGATATTGTCTGACACCATATAAAGGAAAGACCCTACACATCTTTTAGCCTTGTCAGATGAGAGTGGATTAAATAATAATGAGCAACACATATAGAGGTCTAGTAGAGCGTGCACTCTTCACCCTATGTTGTAGTATACAAGGGTTTTACATCTAGAGGATAGACAGTTCGCCTCGATTGTTACTACTACAATCATTCCTAAAGATTTTACCCAGGTTTCTCAAGACCCCAGGTAGCATGCAGCTATGGATGAGGAGATGCAGGCTCTACAATCCAGGAAGACATGTGACCTTGTGCCATGTCCAATAGATGCTATTGTGGTTGACTCTAGATGGGTATACAACATCAAGTATAGAGCTAACGAGACAGTAGAGATGTACAAGGCCAGGATTATTGCCAAGGGGTTTACCTAGACATATATGGTGGACTACCATGAGACATTTTCAACTGTAGCCCGTATTACTTCTATCAGGATCATTATCTCAGTTGCAGCAGTTGATGACCACTATATCAACTTGACGTAAAAGACACCTTTTTATATGGAGATTTATCTTAGCAAGTGTATATGAGACAACCACCAGGATACACTGTCCAAGGCGAGCATGTTTGTCACCTGAGAAAGGTGATTTATGGCCTTAAGCAAAGTCCACGAGTCTGCTTTAAGAGAGCAAAAAGATATAGAAGATTGGCTTCCAGTGATCTGCCTAAGATCATTCTATCTTCATCAAAAGGACTAGGTGTGATGACACCCATTAGGTTATTATTCTCGAAGTTTACGTAGATGACATGGTCCTCACTTATGATGATGAGGATGGGATTACTCAGATGAAAGCATTTCTGCATTCCACCTTTGTCACCAAAGACTTAGGAGATCTTTGGTATTTTTTGAGGATTGAGGCCATCAGGCAGGAGACTAGTCTCTCCCTGTCTCAAAGACAATACACTTTACAGATTCTTGAGGGCACCAAATTGCTTGAATCCAAACCTTCTAGCATACCAGTGGAGTCTCAGTCCATCCGCACTACTGATAAGGATGATCCACTATACGAGGATGTTACTAGATATTGTAGCACAGTAGGATGCTTTTATACTTGACTACTACCCGCCCTAATATTAGTTTTGCAATGAGCAAAGCTAGCCTGTATATGTAGAGTCCTTGGTATAGCCATTGGCATGAGGTTGGCCTCAATTTAAGGTACCTTAAGGGAAGCCTAGGTAGCGGTTTATACTTAAGAGATGGTGCAAACCTTAATATCATGACTTACTCAAATGCAAACTATGCTAGGTCTGTAGATGACAAGACATCTACCTCAGGGTTTGGAAACTATTTTGGAGGAAATCTAGTCTCGTAGGGGAGCAAAAAGCAGAGTGTGGTGGCTTGTTCAAGTGCAAATGCAGAGTATAGGGCGATGGCTTAGGCAACCTATGGGATTATGTGGATAGTCAGCTTTTTGCAATATTTAAGGGTTAGCATCAGGATGCCAGTTCCACTATATTATGATAACAAGTCCGCTACTTATATTTCCTCCAATCCGATCTTTCATAAGAGGACCAAACACATTGAGGTCAATTGCTAATTTGTGCGTGAAGCAGTTTTAGAAAGAAAGATTGGTACCCCGTATGTTGTCTGAATTTCAACAGGTAGATATCCTCACTAAGCCCTTAAAAAAAAGCAACATGACTTTCTTTATAACAAGTTGGGGCTTGCGGACATATATGCCCCAACTTGAGGGGGAGTAATGGTGTATTTGCTATTTCTTTTTTTTCAATGGAGTACTCTTGTAAATAACCTAGTTCTCTCTCTTATCAAGGAGGCTAGGATTTGTGTTTTGGCATGAATACATCATTTTTCTCCATAAATACTATCACCGGGCTTATGGTGTAATTTCATTTTTCTTCTCCATATAAAGAGAGGACCTCTATCGCTCAAAATTATCTCCATATCAAATGAAAAGAAAATGAAAAATATTACAAATGTATATGTAAGAAATAAAGGCCATGTGGCACCACGTGGCAAGTCCTGAGTCCTCCAAGGGGTGTCAATCCTAAGGAGATTTGTGGGTCTTGCTTAAGGTTCAAGTTTTGCTATTTTTAGTATGGTATTTTTTATTTTTCGAAAGTTGTTAAGATGATTTGATCTTTTATATTTTTAGGAGAAATGACTTAGCTTGTTTCTTGTTTAGAAGATTGTGATTTGTTCTCTCGGTAAAAGAGAACCTTTATATCCTTTTTATCTTGAGTTGAATGCATTATATTTCCAAATAACTCTCCAACTCCGCTCCTCTCTACCGCCAACTCTCTCTCTCACTGTTTTCATGCCAAACAATCCTTGCATGGACTATTCTTCAATGCCAAGAGCCTCCACCTGCACCAATCTTCACATGTTATCAAAGCCTACGGTCTAGGCTTTTGGCATGTACATTCAAAGAGAAGATCGGGAGAAGGATTTAAGCACAAGAGTAGTGCGTGAGTTCTAGAATCAACAAATCAGGCCACACGTGTGGGTTTTCCTCCAGCATGGGAATTCATGTTACAAATTCCTTGGAAGATCTTAGCATCTTATGCAAGGCACAATCGTGTGTGGATTCTCAACGAATCCTCTTCCTCGTGACATCCAGCACCTTACGCAGAATAGGAGGATTGAGGATTGGAGGAGATGATGGATACATCTACCATCAAAGCTACATTGTCGATAAATATGGCAGTGTTCAAGGCCCAGAAAAGGGCAGAGGAGATCTATCAAGTTATATGATTTGTGATCATATTGACACTTTATATCCGATTTTTACTCTCCTTCAAAAGAGAATATTGTCCCAAAAAAAAGATATCAAACATCATGTTTATGATCCAAGAAGATCCTTTCCTAAAGATCTAGGATGCAGAGGTTTCCACGTGGAGCTACTAGTACCTCACGCGTGGACTCTCTTACACTGACCGATCTTGAGAAAATCTGAGCTACGTTCCAAGAAGACAAGGAGAAGAAGACTATGGTGACCGTCATGGCAACTATTGAGGTCACTAAAAAAGCAACGACTTCAAAGGTCGCAAGAGGTTACATCATGGCTCCTCCTAATGACAACATCAAGCTTGAAGAAGAATGGTGGGGCATTTGGTTTCACGTTAAGAAGCAAGTCATCGACCTCCCAGCCTCGACTTGAGGGGGAGTGTTAGAACTAAGAGCCACGTGACAGTGTCACATGGCAAGTCCTAAGTTCTCCAAGGGGCGCTGGCCCTAAGGAGATTTGTGGGTCTTGCTTAAGGTCTAAATTTTGGTATTTTTAGTATGGTATTTTTTATTTTTAGGAAGTTGTTAAGAGGATTTGATCTTTTCTATTTTTAAGAGATATGATTTGGTTTGTTTATTATTTTAGAGAATTGTGATTTGCTCTCTCTCTACAAAAGAGAACCTTTGTACCCTTGTTATCTTGAGTTGGATGCATTATATTTTCAAATAACTCTCCAACTCCTCTCCTCTCTACCGCCAACTCTCTCTCTCCTCTCTCTCTCTCTCTCTCTCTCACTGTTTTCATGCCAATAGCCTCCACATGCGCCAATCTTCACAGTATACACATAATTAAGCATTAAATTAAATATAGAAGCTATTATCCATGTACACATCTATGACCAAAAGCCATTCAGGAGCTTAAGAATTACCTTTGAGAGTCTAAGCTCATTTGCTGCCATTCGAAGGGAATCATCTGATAGTATCAACTTTGACAATGCACCCGTGCTTAGCCTGAAAAAGGAGCACATAATCTGAGTCAGTAATGAAACAAGAACTTGTCTGTTTGAAGTTGCACTGAGTGAAGTCTTGAATCCTATTCTTAGCAGTCACTGCCAGTGGCAGCAATCATGCTTTATGCAATGGGCATGTAATATTATCAAGCACATTTACATTTACGAATGGTTTAAGAAATACAAGTGACTAAGACCTTAGCCCTCTTCTAGATACAGGAGTCTTGTTTAAAAGAAAAGAGGTTCAGTGAGTGGGATGAAATGCCAATGGTGACCATGTAGTTTTCTTGGTAGGAGGGGGTGACGTAATAAAGTACGGAATAAAAATATAACAATCTCACAAAAATAGACAATCACACAATATACACAATTATTTTTAGGTGGAAACCTAACCCGGGTGAAAACTACCACCTAACCCTCTTGAATTATGATTTTCTGATCAACCAAGTTGATCAAATCCACTAACGTACTACTTAAAACGAGGGTAGTACAACCTCAATTACAACCACACTACTTTATACAAGGGTAGCATATCTCAAACCTCTTCTCTTCACGAGAAGGATTGTCTCATGAAGGAGATGGGAATTCGCAAAGCGAATACCCAACCAAATAACAAAGTAAATTACAAATAATCCTATTGAACCAACAAAGATATTCTAAAACTAAGCTTCTATAGGAGTAGGGATGCTTCCCTTTGGTGGAAGTGCGTCGATGATGCGGATGCGTGAATCACGCGGTAGCGCTTCGTCGCTCTCATAATCGCAGAGGGAGAGCAGGTGCGCAATAGGAATCAAGCTCTCTAAGTGTAGAACTAAGCTTGGAGATCAAGAGCTTTCTTCTATATGATCTTCTTTTAGACACTAAAGAGTGGAAAGTATGTAGCTTGGATGTGTCTTGGTGTGTATTTGAGTGGCAAAGGTTCTCCACTATTTATAGAGACCCTAGGAAGGCTTTGGAAGGCTTCCATAGCCGTTGGGTGCAAGCTCCAAGAAAATCATGCCGAAATCAGGGTTAATCATTACACTGACAAGGTTATCAAACGTCTGATCCTGGCATCGGACGTCTGGAAAACCAGTTTAAGATGTCTGGGAACAAAGTCAGACGTCTGATTTTAGGCAGGTTTCCTTCTTGACTTGAATCAGATCTAAACAGGGTTCTAGTGCATTGTCATCAGATGACATACAGAACGTCTGGAACTAAGTCTGGACGTCTGGAAACCTACTTTTCTACGGAAATGGATTCCCAAGAGAGTGCAACGGCTAGAAAATCTCTGAGAAGAGATTTTACGTTAGCCGAGGCAAAACGGTCATGTATCAGACATCTGGGGTCCTCTACGAATGTCTGATATGAGGCTAACGGTCATTTCCTTCATTGTTTGCTAAGCCAGCCAACGGTCCACTAATTGGACGTCTGGCAAAATCATCAGATGTCTTCTAAGACGCTAGACTAAGGTCTGGACGTCTGATTTCATCAGACAGAACTAACTAAGTCCAACCTAAATATTATCGGACGTCTGAGTCAACAGTCAGACGTCTTAAAAGTATTTATCAGACATCTGAATCTCAGATTAGACATCTGAAAAGGTTGTTTGAACCCTATATTGATTTTCTAAGTTCTCTACAGAAAACCTAAGTGTCCTAGCATTGTGCAGGTGTTCCTAGGACTACTGTTAGGGTACTTTGAGGCTCTTTAACAAGAATCTAAGTAACGAAATAAAGAACAACAAAAGAAACAAAAATATAAAGATTACAAGGAAAGGAAATCTATCATATTCTTCATCTCCCTCCTTCAAGTCATCGCTCCTCGCGAGGCTCCTCTGTTCTCCGTTAAGCTCCTCCAATCTGCCATGGATGCGAGCTCGAACTCCATCTAACCACGTCTCCATTTGCAATTAACCTGAAATCTACAACTTTAAATGCAAATGTTAAATGACACGTATTTTGTTATCATCAAAATAAACTATCGTGGTGCTTTAACACCAACAGATCATTTAGTAGACAGACAACCCCATCAGGAACATAGGTGAGAGCTTCAAATGATTAATTAAGAGTTGCTAAAGGAAAATGTCCTTCGAGGTGCTCTTTTTTGATGGCTTGGTGAGGTAGACATGCCATGACCTCCATATGAGATGATCAAGAAATTGAAAGACAACCATCGACAGTTGGAGTATTCAGATTCATGATGCAGAAGGGACAGCTCTAGAGAGATGAGTGATTACAAGCCAACTGCATTACTGAACCGTTTATACTTAATCACACCAAGGTCAACATCCTACAAATAAAACAAAAAGAGGTCCCTATGATCAATGTTTTCTCTTGATAGAAATACTAGAGTATAATAGTTGAAGATATTATTAACCAAAAAAGGACCTTAAGTAATTTTTTTTTTTTTAAAGAAAAAGAGATGGCTATTGGAGGCCAAAGTCATCCAAAGCAATTCAAGTAAAGTAGCCAACAGTTACAAAACCAATTTGCCTCAACATTCTCCTCCCAAGCCCTTTCCCTCCTGAAAACAGCAAAATTGCACTGCGACCAAAGAGCCTAAATCATTGTTGTTGCTCTCACCCACTCCATAGTACCTGCCTGGATGCCATCTCTGAAACTTCTCCAAAACCAATTCAGCATGGAGAGATCAATACCTGCGATCTAAACAGCTAGCGAAACCTCAACCAAGAAGCAAGAAGAGGTGGTAAATATTTTCATCCACTTAGCCACACAAAGAGCAGGAGACATCCGGGTCACTGATCACCTCCATCTATACACTTTCATAATCACCCTCTCCTTCATCAACATCTATAGGAAAATCCTGACCTTCAAGGGTATCTTTAGCTTCCAAATAAAGCCACAATTGATCATAAGCTCGTCACTCAAATCACTAGAGCCTCGCAAAATCTTATACACTCTGGCCACAGAGAAACGACCATCCCCTTAAACCAAGTGATTAGGCCTCAATTGATTTCAATAGAAAAAGCTTTTGCTCTATTCACAAAGCCTCTATGCATCTTGTGTGTTGAAATGACCCATTGCCTTTTTGGTCGGATAAGACGTCTGAAATTTAAGTCAGACATCTGGACACAGCCCTGGATGTCTGAAAGTGTGAAATTCCATACGTTCCTTTGTGCTCTGCATGCAGGCGACGCAGAGCACTTCTCTCCGCACCCCTAACCCTTAAACCCTAACCCCCCTTCTATTTAAATCCCCTTCTCACCACCCTCACCACCAGCCACCACCTCCATCCTTCCTCCCTCCCCTCCTTGCAGCGCGGCGAGGAGCGAGGGAGAGCGAGAGGGAGAGAGAGGAAGAGCTTAAGAGGAGGACCAAGGTCGGTGGACCTTCGAGGAGCTCGTGTGGAGTCGGAGGAGCTTCGGTGGAAGCTTGACGGAGCACACGCAGCCGACGACGGGCACGCACGCGAGGGGCTCGGGGAGGTAGCCTCCCGACCCTCTGCAGCCGCGAGAGGGACTGCGGAAGCTCCTACGGGCAAGCTCTTGAAGGAGACAGCTTGCAGGAGAGGTTCTGATACTGGGATTTTTTCTAGTATCAGACATCTGGAGCATCGACCAGATGTCCGTGGTGGCAGCAGGACGTCCGGGTTTGGGGCCGGACGTCTGAAAGCACGCGCAGTGCTAAGGTACGTGCTTTTGCGCGGTTACGGCCATGCAGGCATCACCGCAGATATTTGTCCGGCCTGATTTGGGTCTGCAGCTTTTGTACACAGGTAAAGGGCGTTGGAAAGGCGCATGGTGCGTTTTTCTAGGCACTTTTGGACGTATGATCATGTCGCTAGACGTCAGGACCTTCCAGACGACCGGAAGGAGGATTCGACATCTGGAACTCACCTCAGACTATCGCAGAGGGCTCCGGACGTCTGAGGATACCGCAGGAGACATAAGGTAAGATCTAACATCTCTTAAGACGTCTGGGATTATTCCCAGATGTCTGATTTTGAACAGTAGACACTTTTTGACCTGTTTAGGGTCCGATCGGGGTCCGTTTTACGCAAACGAAATACCTGTACTTTCCTCTCGAGTTCCTCTACGTACTAGAATTTGTTATACATTGTTCTAAACTCTTCTTTTGTGATGTATTCCCTGGTATAGGGTTTCAGCCTACTGCGCGTTTGAAGCTCGCAGAGACATCTGGGTTTGCGGTTTAAGCCCCCATTACTTCTGTGCTTCCTGGTAGAGTGGTTTAATTCAGTTAATATTTAAATAAGAACGAACATGTTTAGAATAATTAGATCGAGCCCTAGGATGTGGAATGAACCCTAGGGTAAAAATGTATAAGCTTATTTTGAGTTGTACTGTTTGTTTGGGTGTATGATTAAAATAAATTACTACCAAATGGTATTAGTGTAATTATGATATGCATGTTAAAAAACGAGTTGCCTGTATGTGATGAGAAAGTGAACAATGAAACCCTGAGTTGCATGTAAATGATTGAGAATTAAATTGTGAGAACACGAGCTACCTGTATATGGATGAGGAACGAGTTATGAAAACAATATGGACAAATGAGATGAATAATGAGCATGAACCCTACGGGGAATTAAGAGTAGAACTCCTGTGTATGAAAGGAATCTGGAATGTAGACGGGAAGTGAGTTAACCCTTGGTACACAGTTCCAAGGGGAGCAACTGTCCCTTTTAGTGTAGAGCAGAGCTAGCTGCCCTTAGGTTGAGACCGGGGTTACAATTGACCACTCTACACCGACTCCTATCAACCCTCGCGTACATGGTACCGAGGCGTGCTACTAATGTAGGGAGGAAATTATCCACCCCATGGGGCCCGAGGTTAAGCTAGCCAACCTACACCGACTTTTTAGGCCCTCTGGGCAAACTAGGGTAGTCGAACGAGGGTACATGGACTGTGGAGAAGAGAGACCCATGTTTGGTTCCGAGGAGCGAGACCTCTGTTCTGAGAGGGTAAGGCCCTGTGTTGTTCCGTGCTGTATCTTTGGGCGTACCCGCTAGCGGAAACGACTGACCGCGTGCTAGTGCGGGGTAGCTACTTGTGCTCTTATCACGTGTGCCGTAGTCACCGCTACGTCGCAACAGTGACCTCGAGGTAGTTGACTAGGTGTAGGACTACCGCGAAGGACTCTCCCGACCAGGAGAGCATCACGTGTACCTTCTACACCACGGAAAAGATTGTAATCAAGATCGTTCCCACGAGGAACAAGCAAGATCAAGAAATACTTGGATACTTTGAGAGATAAATAAACCAGAAATACATAAATGAGATAAATAGAAATGATAATAAAACATGCTTGTTTTTACTTTACTTACACTTAAATAATGTACACACCACTCTACTCAGTGTTCGCTGACTGTCTTTTCGCAACCCTATTCAGGATCAGGAGTTGAGCAGCCCGAGTTTCCGGCTGCAGAGGAGCTGGACCCAGCCGAGCCCAGCCGTAGTCATTTTCTTTCCAGCTCTTTAGTTCTTGCTGTAGTCGTGAGTACTGGACCCTTAAGCTACTATTCCTGTTACTTTCTGTTTTCTTTCCACTGTTGTCGTTATGGTGGCATGTACTATTTGAGATAGTTCTACTTTTGTTTACTGCTTTGTTCTTTCCTTCTGCTTAGTTATATTGCATGTATGAATGTGGTTTATTTTTCTGCTTTTGGTTGTTTCTCGTTGGGTGACTAGATCTTCGGATTAGTCGAGGCAAGCCGGTCTTGGGTCCTGTAAGGATTCGGGAACTGAGTCATAACATGTGTAATTCACATGATCCGTCGAAGTTCGTATTCGTATGCGTTCTCTGTTATGTAGTTAAATGTGATTACCGTGTTCAAATATTCATTTCCTCTTTCCATTGTGACTGTGGTTATGCTTTGTGTAGCGAAGACACGAGCGTACCTTAAGTACTTAAAATATATGAATGTAGTGATGAAAATTTACTTGCAAATCATAGTTGTAAAAGGGAATAAAATGTTGTTAGGAAATAAGTTAATTAGATATTTTAAAGATAAATTAGTTATGCTTAGGTGTCAAACTATTTTTAATCATTTTATTTTTGGTGAGTTATTAAGCTTCCTTGTATACCTAAGCCCTCTGTATATAACGAGGGCTATGGCTTTCTTTTCTAAATAACAAGAACTAAATTGATCTTTTTCAACATGATATCAATTGACTCTTGGGATTTTCTCTCATTTAAGAGATTATATTATCATTTTATTGCTTTGTGTTCCTAAAGTTCTTTGTGAAATCTTAGAGGTGAGCGACATTGGCAAGGAGGCCCACATCAACGCTTGGAGCTCCAATCTAGGAGTTGTTGCAACATAGGAGACGATGGCGATGCCTTGAAGCCTCAGTTGATCAGAAGGTGTTGAAGGAGCAAAGATCACGACGAGCACACTAAGAAGAGTAGGCCTCCTTGCAAACAACAGCGGCACCAAAAACATGCTCCAAATCTTGCGTAAAGGGGAAGATCACACCCGGTGTAAGTCATGGCGACGATCTCACGTGAGATTGCGAGATTATTTTGTTGCAGCAGGAATGGAGGTGTGCCCCCAGGCGCAGTCGTAGTAGCAATGGAGCTGAAGGAGAAGCCCGCTTCGATCACAGCAATGGCAATAAGATTCATGACAACACAAGGACCACATCCTTGACAACGTGATGGTGTGAAGCTCCCAGCGACCGCTTCGTCAGCAAGCTCAATCGCACCTCCTACCTCCTAATAGTCATTGCGTGTATTTTAGGTTCCTTGCAACCCTAATGAAGAATGATGTAGTGAGCCTGGAGTGAGGAGGAAGATATTTTTTGACTCTTTTGCATTTGAAGTCCTTTCTTTTCTCCTTTTCATGTGTTAGCCTTAAACGAAAAAAAAAGAGGGATGGTAAGAAGTTGATGAAAGCAAAAAGGAGGAAGAAAAAAAAGGAAGAGAAAAAAAAGTTAGCGGTGAAGAGTTGTGGACTATTTTAGTCCCACATTGTGTGGGACAAATTGTGTGTGGTTTGGGTTGCCTATATAAGGCCTAGGTTACCCTCAATTTATCTTTGAGAAGAATACAAAAATATCTCATCCCATAAGGACCTCTCATGGTTTTCTCCTCGCTCTTCGTGGGTAGGGTTTCCACGTAAACTCAAGTGTTCATTCTTGCTGTGCTGTGATATTATGTTCATTCTTATTCCACTCTTCCGCCCTGGATACTCCTCATCTGGCACCGTCAGTTGGGTCATCCATCTTCCTTCATCTTCGGAAGATGTTTCCTAAGTCCTCTATTCCATATAGTTTTGATTGTGGCGTTTGTTACCTTGGTAAGTATCACAGAGTTTCTTTTCATCCCAAATAGAATAATAGAAGTCTTGCTGCTTTTGATTTGGTTCATTGTGATGTATGGGGTTCGTGTTATATAAATCACTGAGGTGTCTATCGGTATTTTGTTGTCTTTAGTGATGACTTTAGTCGCTTGTCTTAGACATTTTTGTTGAGAGATAGATATGTAATTGTCACTATTATTCCAAAATTTTTTAATGAAATTTAGAATTTTTACACAATGTGAGTAAAGTCTTTCACAGTGACAATACTTCAGAATTTGTGCAAAAAAATGTGGATGATTTTCTTTATACTAATGGTACCCTACACGAAACTTCTTATGCTCATACCTTACAGTAGAATGGGGTTGCCGAGCATAAACTGTGCCACCTTCTTGATGTTGCTATAACCATTATGTTTGCTACTAATATTCCTAAACATTTTTTGGTGGATGCCATTTTGACTACCACCTACTTGATTAATTGCCTTCCCTCTTCAGTACTTGATGGTCATACTCCTTTATTGTTGCATTAGCCTGATACTACTCTTTTTGCACCATCACTGTGGAATTTTCGTTGCACGTATTTTTTTCATTTGCTTGGGGTCTCTGATAAGTTGTCTCCTTGGTCTATTAAGTGCATGTTTTTGGATTACTCTCAGACTTGGAATGGGTATACGTGTTTTGATCCTATAGAGAAACACTATTTGTGTCAGCCAATGTCTAGCTTCTTGAGTGTGTCCCTTATTTTTCCGAGGTAGGATCCTCTATTGCCCAAAGTTTTAAATGCCGATTTCGACGTCATTTCAATACATTTTTAAATGTGCATTTCGAAGACACGTTAAGGGCATATCATGGAAATATCTGTATTTCAATGTCAAATTTCAACGATTTCGATGCTTAAAAAATAGTATATTTCGAAGGCACGCTGAGAGCATATCAAAGATATGCCGATGTATACTGATAAAAATGGTAAAAGTAGTCAAAATAATTAAAATTTCAAGAAAATCACAAACCTAAACATGTTTATGCAATAATAATAATGTCATATCCAAATATTCATATGCAATATGTAGTCTACTATATCATGTTCAAACTCAAGAATCAAATATCAAATATCAAATAATTCCTATTTGAATTCATGCAAAAATAAATGATTAAAATATTCAATTTGTAGTAAACTAAATTAAAACTTTAAAATTGAAATTTAAATATCTAAATAATTAATCTTAAATTAATTTAGCTTTTTGTAAGGTAAATTAATATATCTTATGGTTAATTTGAGGTCACAACCAGATTAATCAATTTGAATAGATGTAAATTAACATAACTATGTGTGTTGTATTGGCTATTTTTATTTGACATTCCTTATGAGTCACGTTTAGATCTAGTTGTATCATATTTATGTATGAAAATATAGGTTGTCACCTCAAACATGAGACCATGGGTTTCCAAGTTGAATGTTGTCCTTAAAGTAAATGATTATTAATTCATAAAGTAAATAGACCCTTAATGTTTGTAATTTTTAAGTTGTATTTTCTTATGGATGGATGGAGGTTTTTTATTCTTTAACGCTAACCCAAACTTAGTACTTTAATTGTAGGAATTAAATAAATTATTCATCAATTCTACATTGTGATTAGACCTATATGCTCATAATAATAATAGATTTAAAGTCTACTATGGAGATCTATTCTATAATTATGGATAGGTGTGGAATTAAACCACAAAAGAGTTGGAGAGCAACGAGATGAGAGGGAGCAGCAGTAGCGAAGATTCAGTTCGGATAAGAATGAAGTAGCAGCAGCAACGCGAGCACCAGTAGCACCAGTAGAAAAGAATAGAACTGAGAGAAAAAGCACCGGTAGCGAATCGAAATGTCAAGTGCATTTCGTCACTTGCCGACATGTCAACATTTTATCCAACTCCCTTGTTTCGATATATTTATGTCAATATGGCCTAATCCTAAAAATAGCCATTTTGACTCCTTGCCGACGCCATGTCAAAATTTAAATCACTTACAACATCAGTAATGGATAGAAACTAGTTATTAAGACACCTATATTTATCTTAAAATATGGTAACGATTTAAGAATTGTACCTAATACCACTCATTTCTCCAAAGTTATCGGCATATTATCCATATTTGGTAAAATAGTGTTGACACCTCCATTTCGACAATACATGTGTGTCGATATCACCCAATGTCAAAAAAAAGTCATTTTGTGGGCATGTCATGGGCACGCCGTAAGCGTTCAGAACAATGCTATTGATTGATGCACTCATGCCTATGAGCATCACCAGAAAACACCTCCATTTGTTCCTTCGTCCACTATACAAGTTGAGGACCTTGTGGATGATTAATCCCCCCTGCTATCATCAGATCCCTGTGCTCCTTCTGGCCAGCTAGATGACTTGCCTATTGCTCTCAGAAAGGTAGTCAAGCCTTGTAATTTGCACCCCATGTCGAATTATACTGCTACTAATCATCTCACTCCTCTCTAGAAATTCTCCATAGCACTTTCACCATGGTTGTTCCTAGATATCACCATGATCCCTTGCAGGATCCTAGCTGGTGCGAAGCAATAGAGGAGATGGCAACTCTTAACTTCTGTGGCACGTGGGAGTTGATAGATCTTCCCACAAATGCCAAGGTGTTGACTACAAATCGATATAGACTATTAAGTACACCCCTGATGGGACAATTAAGAGATTAAAGGCCAAACTTATGGCAAAGGATTACACTCAGACTTATGGAGTAGACTACTTTGATACATTTTCTCCGATAGCACACCTGAATTCCATCAGAGTCATCTTCTCTCTTGCTGTGAACCGCAACTAGCTTTTATACCAACTTGATGTGAAAAATGCCTTCCTGTATGGTGATCTTCAGGAGGAGGTCTATATGGTTCAACCACCTAGCTTCGTGGTTGAAAGAGGACAAGTACGTAATCTCCGGAAGGTGATCTATGGCCTCAAGCAAAGTCCCCAAGCTTGATTTGAGAGGCTCAACTCTAAGATTCAGAAGATTAGCTTATGTAGGTCTACTTCTGATCATTCTGTCTTTATACGACGTAGAGGATCTGATACTGTCATACTTGCTGTCTATGTGGATGATATGTTTCTTACTGGGGATGATGCTAAGGGGATATAGGAGACGAAGACTTTCCTGCAAAAGACATTTGTTACTAAGGATATAGAAAGCTTGAGGTACATCTTAGGGATTAAGGTTGCCAGGAATTCCAGGGTATGGCTCTCTCCCAGAGGAAGTATGTGATGGAGCTTCTAAAGGAGACTGGATTGCTTGAAGCCAAATCTTCTCTCATTTTTGTTAAACCGATGTCAAGGCTCAAGGAGGAAGATGATCAGCCATTTGAGGATAAGGCCAGATATAGAAGTATTAACAAGCTTCTATATATTACTGTCACAAGACTGAATATAAGCTTGGCAGTAAACAGAACTAGCCAGATTATGGAGAGCCCTCGCTACAGTCACTCGCATGTGGTGTCTTATCCTCCGATATCGGAAAGGGAATCTAGGCAAGGGGCTCTGCATGAAGAACAATGGCATTACTGATTTATATGCATATTCTGATGCAGACTATGTGGGTAGTGTTGAGGATAAAAGATCTACCACTGGATATTCTACATTCTTGAGTGGAATTCGATAACATGGAGCAAAAAGGAGAGTGTGACCTCCCGATCTAGTGTTGAGGTCAAGTATAAAGCCATGGCACACACTGCTTGTGAGATTATGTTGCTAGTTCATTTTCTAAAGGATCTTGGTGTTCAAGTTAAGACTTTGATGCCTATGTTCTGTGATAATAGGTCTGCCAATTTTATTGCATCCAACCTCATCTTCCATGAGCATACAAAATACATTGAAGTGAACTGTCATTTTATTCAAGATATGGTCTCCACTAGGAAGATATGCACTTCTTCTACATTGTCTAAACATCACATTGCAGACATCTTCACAAAAGCTCTTCCCCAGAAGCATCATAATTTTCTATGTTCCAACCTAGGCATGTTAGATATATATGCTCCAACTTGAGGGGATGTTGGAATTCTTATGTAGGGATGTGTCATCTTTATTTTTTACTAAGGGCTTGCTATGTAATTCTCTTTAAGCCTCTCTGTGTATAAGGAGGCCTCAAGTTCCGCTACTGAATAACACATTCTAGTCTCTTCTTCCACAGAGAGGAACAGAAAAGTCTCATATAAAAGAGAACACTCTCTAGGTCTCCAAAGGAGAGACCTCTCTTTGAGTTTCCATGTTGGAGAGGCTCAGTCTCTTGATCTCCATGAGAGGACCTTCCTTAGAGTCTTCAAAATGGAAGGCACAAGCACCTAAGCCAACTTCAACGATTTATCTCTAGACTATGACCTACACTCGCCTACAAGCACAAACAAGGATGCAGGGAAGCTGGTGACCTAGCAAAGTCAGTTGAAGTCTCCTAAGTGTTGTGTTTTTTGCTTTGTAAAGTGAGAATTCTTTTTGTTCATGTTAAGCATTCCATGCTCTAGCTTAAGAGAGAGTGTTGATTGGTGAAAAGTTGTAGACTATTTTAGTCCCACGTTGTGTAGGATAAATTGTATGTGGGTTAGGTTGCCTCTATAGGGCCCATGTATCCCCTAATTTATCTTTGAGAAAAATGCAAAAATATCTCACCCCATAGGGGCCTTCTCACATAGTTTTCTCCATGCTCTTTGTGAGTAGGGTTTCCACATAAACCTAAATATTCATTCTTGCTATGCTTTGATATTATGTTCATTCTTATTCCGCTTTTATTTCTTTCTTAACAAAAAAAGAAGAAAAAAAAGGAACAGAAAACAAAGAGGAAAAAAAGGGGATTTAAACTTGAAGAGAAGAGGAGAAGCTCTTCTTTCATTATTTATCTTCTCATTGTTGATTTTCTTCTCCCATACAAATATGGGAGAAAGGGGGAGTGTGATAGCCTCTTTGTGTACCCCATACAATACTCTTTTCTTTTGAAGTCCCCATATGAGAAACTTACTCATCTTTTGGACCCTAAATGAGAGGACCACTATCTCGATCTCTAAAGGAGAGAACCCTTTCTTTGATATTTTGTGTCAGAGAGGCCTAGTATCTCGATCTCCATGGAGATACCTTCTTTTAGAGTCTCAAAATGGGAAAACACAAGCATCAGAGCCAGCTTCATCGATTCATCTCCAAACTCCAACCTACACCTACCTACAAGCAAGAACGAGGATGTAAAGAAGCCAGTGACCCGATAGAATCAATTGAGTCGTTTGAGTGTTGTGTTCTGCTCGGTAGAGTAAGGAATTCTTTTATACAAGCTAAGCATTCCATGCTTCAACATGAGGGGGAATGTTGAGAGATGAAAAGTTGTAGTGGGCATTTTTAGTCTCACATCATGTGTAGACAAGTTTGTGCGTGAGTGGGTTGCTTATAAAAGCCTCAACAAATGAGTGTCTCAAAAGTTGAATAACTTTGAAAATTTTAAAGTTAGGATGGGATGACCTATAGTTTGGGAAGATTTTCAAAAGTTTAGCCTCCTAGAACTTTTCCAAGCCCAAGGAATTCATCATTTCTTTGATAAGGAATTCTACCTTGGAGGGAACTACCTGGTGTTTTTCTAGAGCATGTCAAACTATTTTGTGCCAACCGTACAAATGACTCCACAACTGAGGTACCCATCATAAAATCCTCTATTTTGAATGTTCCATTTTCTATTACAAATGACATCATCTCCTCCATTGTTATCTCCTCCATCGATACTGGTGTCCATTGAAAGGACATTATTGACGAGGTTGATTTCAAAACCTTAGTCAAAGAAGATGTCTATTTTGAGGGGATTAAACCCGAATCTAAATACCTCAAGACCATTCTTAGACTCTTAGCTAGACTTATCTCTTGGAACCTACATAGGAAGTCGGGTTCATTTTATCACATTTCCAAAGTACCTGCCTACATTCTTTATGCCATGATGAATCACTAAATTAAATTGGTGTGATCACATTATGGATTCACTTTGTGCTACCCATTAAAGAAACCTTCCTCTTAGAGCTTTTATTTCTAACATACTTCTTTATTTTAACCTTGACATGAAAAAACAATAGTTGAATAATATGAATAAGAAGAAGCATAATAATATCAAAGCATAAATAATGATAGCACTTGGGTTTACGTGGAAACCCCACTCACAAAAAGTGAGGAGAAAACCACGGACGAAGGCCCCTATAGGGCAAGTATCTGTATTACTCTTATCAAAGAATGTAGGGAGTACAATGCCTATTTATAGGCCACCATGCACTCTTAACTCTCCACATTACACGATATAGGACTAAAATCCCAACTACACATTCTCTCAACACCCCTTGAAGCTAAAGCATGGAATACTCAGCTTGTACACAGAAATCCTCACTCTATAGTAGAACACAACACTCGCAATTAGTGCAACTAGTTCATGACTCCCCTCAGGCAAATGACGTCAGTTGCATCCTTTTCTTGCTTGTAGGTGGCTATGCTAATAACAACACATCAACTAGGGCTAGAATCTGCTATACGAACTATTGTAGTTAGCTCTGACATAGGACTCTCCTCTAAAGACCTCAACTGATGCTGGTGCCTTCCCATTGGAGATCTCGGACATGGGCTTATTCTTTGGAGCCCTTGAAACTGGGCCTCTCCCATATGAAAACTCAAAGTCGATCTCTCCTCTGGAGACTGAGATGTGATTCTCATCTAAGAACCAACAACAACAAAGAAAGAGTTTCTCTTATGTAAGGACCTCAAACAATGAGACTCTCATATGAGATCACAACAATACTCTCATACTCCCCCTTTCTCCCATACTCGTATGGGAGATGAATACAACAATGGGAAAAAAAATACCACAATGAAAAGAACTCCCTTTATTTTCTTTAATTCAATTCTTTTTTTTCTTCTTTTTTTTCCTCTTTATTTTTCTCTTTTTTTTCAACAAACTCCTTTTTTTGTTTTATCATTATTTTTACTAACCTCCCTTTTAATTTTCTTTCCTTCATCCTTTTTTCTTTACGGTTGTGTTAACCACTTGTAAAAGAGGAAACATCAGAGCACATTAAAAAAAAACCTTATTACTAGGGTTCAAGAGAACACATTGGGTCATGCAACTCCCTCGACCTCAACACCTCCACACGCTCCTCGAGATCACCCTAGCTCCATCCTTTTCCGTCGCCGAGGAGCTCCTCACTTGCCGTCACCCTCATTGCCATTACGGCCTCTACCATTCAACCAACACTCACATGGACAGCACGCTACTCCTCCAAATCTGGTTGCATCTCTTCTGCTGCTCTGTCGCCTCCAATCATGCCTCTGGATCGCGCAAGATGATGCACTTCTTCGCCTCAAGCCTCCAGGAGGATCGATCTCCTCTGCAACGACCTTGCGTTCCGGATCCAATGGTGGATTGTGGACCTTGTCCATGCCAATCGCAACATCCATCGTCCGATCCATGTCGTTATTGCTCTTGATCTCACCGTCTTTGGTTATGGCCCCATAGACCTCAAGCTCGTCCACCAGATCGAGACTGTGCCCCAACCAAGGGGGCTCTACGTGATGTCATAGTAGCATGGGACGATGGTGCTCACATGCCCCCGATCCAATCTCCGCTGACTTCTTCGCATGCTACCGTGGTCCTCTGGATGTTGTTGTCGTGGATTAGGAGGGTCGCCGCCTTGAATCCGAAGGTTGACGCACCGCTATGGTCCTCTAGGACCTCGTTTGGGCTCTGCGAACTCCTCTAAGGAGATGAACCCCACAAGCAATGATCTCCAGACGCAAAAAACAAATTTTAGAACTCCAATAAAGTGATGATAAAATCAAAATGAACAAGATAACCCAAGGAACGAACTACTCTCATACCAAGTTGAATAATATGAATAAGCAGAAGCTTAATAATATCAAAGCATAAACAATGATAACACTTGGGTTTATGTGGAAATCCTACTTACAAAGAGCGAAGAGAAAATTACAGGAGAAGACCCCTATAGGGCGAGTATCTATATTATTGTTCTCAAAGAATAAGTGGGGAGTACAATTCCTATTTATAGGCCACCATGCAGTCCAAACCTCCACATTACACGATGTGGGATTAAATCTTAACTACACATTCTATCAACAACAGTATATGAATGAGTTGGTTAAAAAGTTTGATAGGACCACTCTACCACTCATGGGGATTAGGAAAGGAAATGAAGAAACCCAAGAGGAAAATCAAGAGGCACGTTAAGAGTCTTCTCAAGTTCCTACTTCATCTTAAGTTCCTATAATGCTCCTTCATCCTTCTACCATTTCCTACTATCACAGTTCATTTTGGGATTATGCTTGGGAGGATGTGTAGGGCAATCAAGAAGCCTTCCAAAAGGCCATGTTTGATGGCATGGAGCTTCAGCTCAAAAGACAACACGAAGATTGTGATTATCTCTAGAGATTCACCAATCAATATGCATTGCACATGACACTTGTAGTTCAGATGAAAAACCTTGAGATGAAATTTCAAATAGGAAAAAGACACTCTTGAAGACTTTTTTTTTTTTTTGGCTTGTTCTGGTCTTTGGGCTGCTTCACACCCTTTAGGTGTTTCATTTCTATGAACTTCTGTATGTGTATAATCTTAATAACTTTGTTATGTTGTTTGCTAGCAATATGTTGTAGAACTTATCTCTAACCTTATTTATGCATCTTGCTTTGGATTTCTAGCTATATGACTCTTGTTTTTATTAAATACGTTGTTTTGATAATGATAAAAAGGGGGAGAAAGAACAAAAATGATAGATGTGATAAAAGATTATTGTTAAAGGGAGTTATTTAGATAAATGAGAGAAGCTTATTGTTAGGGGGAGGTAAGACAACAAAGAATAAAACATTTGTTTGATGTTTTGTTATTACAACAAAGAGGGAAAAAATTGTTAGCATATTGTTAAATGTTTGTTATAATGACAATTTGTTTTTATTCCACATTTTTTATGTGAGACTTAGAAAGTGATGTGGGAAAGACTTAAAGAAGAATATGCAATCGTGATGAAGAAAAAGATTTAAGTCCAAGAAAGATATAAAGATAAATGGATTTCTTTCTTGTTGTATTATTTTCATTCTTTAGAAGGTAAAAAGAGCCTTGATAATCTTGTGAAAAAACCACAAGACATCTTAAAAACTACCTAATCTTTCTATTTCTTTGAATCCTTGAAAAATCACCTGTATGTTTTCCTTTCAAACATCCAACATTCTAGAAGTCAAGACTCCTTATTTTAGATGTCTATCTCTATTCCAATACTCACCTATTCTCAATATTTCTAATCTTTAGGACTTGAACAATTCATGATTTCAATCATCTATTTTATTATTTAGACGTCCGACTAAGTTATAAAATTTCATCGGTATTCATGATTTCAAATTCCAACATTGACTTGTTGACATTTATTCCTAGACATTTGATCTCTCTATTTAAGACATTTGTATGAAATGTTCAGACAACCCTAGTTTCACTGATTCAAGTCCAAGAACACATTTTTTGATTTTGTTGTTTGTTCAGGCATCCATGTTTTGATCCAGATGTCTAAATATCTCTTTAAGACATCTTATTCATTTGTTTAGGTGTCCCTATCAAATCCAAATGTTAGTGTTGGGAATAAGATGGGCCACGTGGTAGTGCCACATGTCGAGCAATAAAGGGCCCTAAGGGGCTAACGGTTTGGTGGTCCGAAGGATCAAATTTTGAGTCTTTGTTTAATTACTAAGTTGGCTATTTTTAGCAAATAGATTTTAGGAAATAATGTTTGGGATTTCTTTTCTTGTTTAGAGATAAAGATCATTCCTTAAGTGATAAGATCTTTTGTTTCCAATGTTGGGATATGTTATCTCTATATAAAGAGTCTTCCCATGTATTTCTTTTTTAGCAATTCAAATATTTCTAATTCAAGGCTCCTCTCCCGTCTCTTTCTTCTCTCAACCGCCGACCACCACCTTGGCCAACTGTCAGCCACCACCGACCACCCAACCAGCCGATGGAGCTCCTCCACGCCTCCGATCCATACGTGTGGATAGTCCATACATGGACTACTTTCCTACGCCCAAGTAGAGCCTTCACGCACCACGTTGTATCAATCTTGACATCGTATCAGAGCTACCGGTCTAGGCTCTCTTATGCGTGTGGGTATCTTGATCACACGGTGGTTCTCGCATCCAGAAAGTCCTCGACAAATCCGACACCTTACGCGGAGAAGGAAAGCTAGAGAAGATGGCGGAATCAGCCACGACGGTCGGAGACGCCACGCTTGGTCCAGGAGAAAGCAAGGTGGCTGTCTCCAAGACAACCATCAAGCTTAGTAGCGCTTCTAACTACGTCTTGTGGGCTCGCACCTTCAAGATATTTGCTAAAGGCCAGGAGAAACTGAGCATTCTCCTTGAGCCACCAGAATTAAAGGATGACAAGAAGAAGAAATTCGAGAAGAATTACATCGTCATGAACTGGCTCATGAACTCGATGGATTCGTCTATAGCCTCAAATATGCTCTACAAAAAGAGCACATATGAGATTTGGAGGACCCTCAAGAAGAGGTATGCCTGAACATCAAACACCCGTATTACTGAACTCTACACTCGTATCTAGACAGCCAGTCAAGGAGATCTCTCCTTAACCAAATATTATGAGAAGATAGAGGTGTTATTTGAGGAGTTGGAGATCTACTAGCTACTTTGTTGCGAAAAACAGGAGGAGACAAGGGCGGTTTGGCAGTCCACCAAGTTTTTATCAGGATTGCATTCCTATTATCGAGCTGCTTGAGATCAAATCCTTGCTTTAGAAGGGAAGATGAATCTTGAGATCATCTTCTGTCGTCTCCTCAAGATAGAGATCCTCAAGGAGGAAGACACGCCAAGAGACAAGAGCTCTGCACTTGCTATTCCAGAAGCAGGTGTGGGGCGAGGGCGAGGACAAGGACATGGACCTGGCCACGTCTACCCAAAGTGCTAACACTGTGGACGCAACAACCATCCACAAGACAAGTGTTAGGAGAAGTTTGGGAGACCACCACGTGGGGCTAATAGCACCTCACGCGTGCACTTCCTAACTCATGAAGACCTTGAGAAGCTACGCGCTTTACTGCAAGAAGACAAGTCAACAGCGGTCGTCGCGACGACTACTCAGGTTGCCACAAAAGCAACAACTCTGGAGGTCACAGAGGATTTGCCACTGACTTATCAAAGGAGAAGATCAAGAGCTTCACTCTCAAAGAAGATGAATGATGAGATGTCTAGCCTCACAAGTGGAAGACTAAGTCATCGACCTCGCAACCTTCGACTTGAGGGGGAGTGTTGAGAATAAGATGAGCCACGTGGCATCCAAGCCCTAAGGGGCCGACGGTTTGGTGGTCCAAGGGACCAAATTTTAAGTCTTTACTTAATTGTTAAGTTGGTTATTTTTAGCAAATAGGTTTTAGGAAACAATGTTTGGGATTTCTTTTCTTGTTTAGAGATAAGATCTTTCCTTAAGTGATAAGATCTTTTGTTTCCAAATGTTAGGATATGTTTTCTCTATATAAAGAGTCTTCCCTTGTATTTCTTTTTTAGCAATGCAAATATTTCCAACTCAAGGCTCCTCTCCTCTCTCTTACTTTCTTCTCTCAATCGCCAGCCACCACCTTGGCCGACCGTTAGCCACCACCGGCCACCTAGCCAACCGGTGGAGCTTCTCCATGCCTCTGGTCCACACACGTGAATAGTCTACACGTAAACAATTTTCCCACGCCCAAGTAGAGCCTCCACGCTCCATGTTGTGTGAATCTTGATAGTTATACTTCAATTACCAAAAATTTTTTAAATATTGTACCATTAATTTCAAATGTCTATTTTCAGTCTAAGATGTCTCCTATTTCTATTTCAAATGTCTGAGTCTCCTTTCATATGTCTCATCTTCTTTTCCAAATGTCTGATCTAGTCAAATTCTATATTAGTGCATTATAACCATTTTATCTTTAATAAGTTCATTCTAATTTGAATTCCAACGGTTCCTAAGATTTAAACCTGACCTCCTACACCTTATAAATACCTACCTAAGGTCTCTTAAGCCTACACACAAGTAACGATTCTTTTTAATGCAAATTCCTCCTATTTTTTCTATTCTAAACTTTTCGTGCTCTCATGCTCAATGCTTTTGCAATAATCTAAGAGCATGCACACTGCCTCTAATCAATCTCAACTCCATAAAGGTTTGAAAAGGGAGAAATTCTATTTACTTTATATTTCATATCCTTCAAAGGCTCTTAGGATATTTTATAATACTTTTTGATTAGTTGTGTAACTGAGCTGTCGCTCCAAGCCCAAAATCAAGTTAATCATAATAAATCAGGAAACCTAATGCATCACAGCACACAACTCAATGCGGGAATCAAGCAACAAAGCCTAAACAACCCATTATCTTGACCAACAACCCTCATTGGAGGCCAATCTCGACCTAGCAATGCCGCTAGGGAGTTCTTTAGTGGTAAGCAACCCCAATAAGATGGATGTGGGACCTGGGAGATGCTAGAGGGGGTTGTTCCTTCGGCTAATCGAGAGCCTAGGCAACTATAGTGACAGTAGCTAAGGCTAGTAGTAGCAATAGCCAAACCTTAAGGGGTTTATGGTTGATCGTATCGACTTATGAGGACTGATGGAGCCCTCCACAAGCCTTGCAGTGATCGGGCAATGGGAATAAACGGCAGAAACCAGCCAAAACCTTAAGCAATAGCAAGATTGAACTCTTTCTTTTTTTGCCAATAAAATAATCATCGAAGGCTCTAACTGGTCACCAAAGGGCTCCCCAGTCAAGTCCAAAACCAGCAGAGGTGGCAGTGGCTTCTCTCCAATGAACTTTGATGCTTAGGGTTAGCGTTTCCCTTTTTTAAGCAAAAAAAAAAGAGGTATGAGGAACAAGGAGGGTATAAAACACTAGACAAAGACCACTGCTTTAATAGCAAGTTACAAAAAATGAAATGTCTTATTTCATATCAAGCCACTAATCCCCAGTATATAGAGGATTAGGTGGAAAAAACTACTAGCATACCCTCTCGGAAGAAATAAATGACAAATAAAAGACAGAAAATAATTAAGCACATATCTCAACATAGCATATTAATGTGTTTACCAATGCAAGAAATACAAAAAAAACATGTCCTATATTTCAATCACAGAAGTTATAGCATGTCACTATAACTAGAGTATGTATGCTAAGTTCAGTAACATCTCATGCCAAAGAACATTAATATCATGATATCAAACAAAACAAAAATTGCCAAGAGAGTTTACGGACAATCATTTCCACCATGTTAGCTTCATCTCGATCCCAAAAGTGAAACAAGCCAACCTGTCATAATTAATAGACAAGCCTGGGAACATGTCAAGACCAAATGAAACCTTGATAGCAACCCAGGCAGACATGCTCTGCCTCTTCTGTCTTCTCTACAATAAGAAAATCGAAGTGCTCCCTCAAGAGATGTGGAACATCATTCCTCCTCCAATGCCAAGCCCCCATGTTGGCTATGGAAAAATTGCATAAACAAGCCAAAAAAGTTACCACCATTCTCGTGATCAAGAATCACCTCAGCATCTCTAAGCAGTCATTTTATCTGGTTCTTTATTTTCCTCCCATTACCCTTTATACGAAGAATCGCCGTATTTGCACTCCCATCTTTTTACCAAACCTATCTCAATTTCCACCTCCATTCAATCTCAATTTTTTTGTCCTCATCTTGAACCACTTTCTGATGCTTGGCACAATCCAAATTCTCCTTGGACAATAACTCTGTACTTTCACACACCATGTCCATTCTTGAAATTTCCTCCAGGTAAGCATGCATGTGCTATTCTCACTCCTCTTTCAACCTCCTTTGATATGCACCGAGAAAGTCTCCCAAGGATGCCAACCTGGTGATCACCGTGCATGCTGCAGAATCACTTTGTGGAACACTTCTATGTTCCTCCACTAGCTATCTAAAATTAGGCTCTAATGAGTCACCCCTTGAGCTCTCATTGGAACACCAACATAAACATGTGTGACCTAAGAATGGCTTATCCAGTGGGACCACTTTGGATAAAGGGAAAAGCTCAACAAACTCCACCAAAGCCACAAATCTGTCAATGCATGAACATTGGTCTTTCAATGTGGAGCTCGTCCAAGTCGACCTACAATTGTTGATCAGAAAGCTAGCTCAAGTGCTGCCAGCATGTTTTTCAACTCCAGGCACCTTCTATGCCCGGAAGTTTCATCACCTGGTTTACTATTAATGTGGTCACATTAAAGCACCTTCCCATTTTAGCAAAGGGCATCAGGAAAGGTGCATCCTATTTGCTGTAGCTCCTCCCACAAGACACTTCTCTTGGTAGAGGCCAAGATATAATATAATGACACCATTGTTGAGTTTAAGACTTGTGGCAATTAAGTTGGCTTAGGCCACCACATAGATGTTTTGTTCAGGAAGCTCCTGCAAGTATAATAACTATTCCTTTTGCAAGGACCAAAAAAATGTATCCCAGGCAACAATTGTAGGTGGCATTTGTTACTCCATTCTACTAGTATATGCTTCCATGTAGAGACCATCTGAATGAGAACATATTGTCTTCGGTCATCACTTAAGGCATGAGCAAGCAATTTTCCGTTCTCCCTTTATCTTGAGAAGTAAACGAAAACTGCTCAAGGTCCATAATCTTCCACTTTATTCATTAATGGAGCTGAAAAGACAAGAAAAAAAAGAAGAAAAAAACACCCTACAAGGAACAGGAGAAAATGAACCATTCTACTTCTCAAAAGAACCCAACACCTCTTTATATAGTGAAGAGGTATTCGGAAAATATCAGTGCTTGTCCAACATAAAATAGATCGGCACATAACAAAATAAAATAAAGCAGTAAATGGAGTATCTCAACACTCCTCAAGCTGGAGTATAGATATCTATCATGCTCAATTTGGAACAACAGTCATCAAATGCCAAACGTAGTAGAGGCCTCGTGACCATATCGACAGTCTAATCCTCAGATGCGACAAAGATAATTCGCAACTCACGCTGAATAAGATCCCTGGTATAGTGGCAATCTACTTTAACATGCTTGGCGTATTCATGGAACATGGGATTGTTTGTTATATATGTAGCTGCCAGATTATCGCAACTCATCTCCATGGGCTTTTCAATCTGGACATGCAAATCACACAATAGAGACATCACCCAAATCATCTCTACGACTGTCTGGACCATTGCCTTACACTCCGACTCAGCACTAGAGCGACAAACTGCACCCTAATTATTGCTCCTCCAAGTAACCAAATTACCTGCCACGAAAATACAGAACCTAGTAGTGGACTTTCTATTAGCAACACATCCTACATAATCAGCATCGGAATATCCAACCACTATCATGGGAGAACCTTTCTAGAAAAGGATCCCACGTCCAAGTGCTTTCTTCAGGTATTTAAGCACCTGCATGGTTGCCGGCCAATGTTGCTTAGTTGGCTTCTCTATTAACTGACTAAGCTTTCCCACTACCAAAGCAATATCTGGTCCGATAATTGTCAAGTACAAAAGTTTTCCCACAAGCTGCCTATATACTCTACTGTCAACAAGCTCTCCCTATTCATCATAAAGGTGTACCTTGGGGTTCATAGGAATATTGGCTGGTTTGGACCACAACATCCCTATCTCCTGTAATACATCTAAAGCATACTTGCACTGAGAAAAGACAATTCACTACTTGCTTCTAGCCAGCTCTATGCCCAAAAAATACTGAGGCTAACCTAGGTCCTTCATAACAAACTGCTCAGCCAAGGACCTCTTGACCTCAACTATTCCAGCTCTGTCATCGCCGGTAATAATGAGATCATCGACGTAAACAAGCAGTACCACGCTCCCGTTCTCAGTCCTCCTGACAAACAAAGAATGGTCTGAAGATCTCTACAAGCCCATCTTTTTCACCACCTCTGAGAACTTCTGGAACCATGCTCTCAGGCTCTACTTAAGGTCATAGATAGCCTTCTTCAATTTACACACACTCTCCTTAAACCTAGAACACGAGGTGCTGCATCATATAAACCTCCTCCTGAAGATCACCATAGAGATAGACGTTCTTCACATCGAGTTGGTGAAGTACCTCATCTTTGTGGGCAACGATAGAAACAAGCATTCGTACTATCGACAAGCGAGTCACGGGCAAAAAAGTATCAAAGATGTCCACCCTATATGTTTGCATGAACCCTTTGCCACCAACTGAATCTTGTACCTTGAAATAAATCCATCAAGGTTGTATTTCAAGCGAAAGACCCAACGGGATCCCACCAGGCGAGCACCAGTATGAAGAGAAGTCATCTCCCACGTTTGTTTGCTACGAAGTGCAACCATCTCATCCTCCATGGCTTTATGTAATTTTGGATCAAGTAAAGCCGGCTAGTATGTGGAAGGTATCTCTATAGTAGCAAGAGCCGTAGTAAAGAGCCAGAATGTAGTCCTCAAATTAGTTTTAGTCACAACTCTAGCCACATGATAATGAGCACAAGAATGACGAGCCTTCCTAATAGCTATAGGAAGGTCATTATCCAAAATACCATCACCTAATCCTGCAAAATCACCACTAGGCACAAAATGGTCAGATACCTCAACACATACTTGACGCGGGGAGGATGGTGGATCTGAAGTAGGGGGTGTGTTTCCTGTAGGTGACTGGCTTCTAAAAAGTAATAGGCGTGTCCCAGTATCTCATATCATCAGTAATACTGTCAGGTGCATGACTGTCACTGTCACGCACAGGACCAACCTCAGATATGGGAAACTCATCCATAGGAACAGATAGGATTGGCATAGGGGCAAACTCGGCTTATGGAACTAACTGTTGTGCTGCAAGATAGAAATAAAGCACTGATTCATGAAATGTAACATCCACACTCACATAGTGCCTACCAACCACTGGATCAAAGCATCAATAACCTTTTTGGGTCCGTGAATAGACAAGGAAGACACACTTCATTGCTCTAGGCACTAACTTGTCTCTCCGTGGTTCTAGTAAGTGCACAAAGGCAACACATCCAAACACCCATGGGGGTAGCTGAAATAGATGCCTGTCAAGATACAAGATATGCTAAGGAGTCCATTCATGCAACACAGAAGATGACATTCTATTAATAAGATAACATGTTGTAAGCACAGCATCACCCCAATACAAGTGTGGCACATAGTAGTGAATCAGAAGAGTATGAGCCACATCTAATATATGTCTATGTTTCCATTCTGCCTCATCATTCATCTATAACAATGACAAGTGTGGCACATAGTAGTGAATCAGAAGAGTATAGCCATGACAAATGGAAAAAATCATCTATAACAACCAAATAATATCTATGTCCCTGTCAGTAAAGAATCCAACTATGGCCCCAGACATCTAAATGCAGTAGCTGAAAAATAGCTGTAGTTCCTGGCACTGTATTGGAAGGAAACGATGATCTATGATGCTTTCCCAGCTGACATGCATCACAATGTATCTCTGTAGTAGCTGAAATGTGTAGGATGATGCGTCTGAGCCTATCTAGATAAGGATGACCAAGGCAACGGTGTCACTGCAAGGCACTCCCCAACAATAGAACTAGAGTCACCCTGGTAAGCAGCAACAAGTGATGCTTGGGCTAGGCAATACACATCTCTTCATGTCATCCACCAATCATCCTCCCTGTTAGCTTGTCCTAAAAATGCATCTCAATTCATCAAATATAACACAACAATAAAGATGATTGGTAATCTTACTAACGGATAATAAATTCAATGAAAAGTCAAAGACAAAGAAAGCATCAGGAAATCTCATAGGAATCAGTGCCACCTCCCCCTAACCACCAATCTGTGTGCCTACTATCTGCAACCTGTATTATCCTGCCATGGAGTACAGACTAGAGTCTGCCAAAACAACCCCTGATATCCTGACAAATGGTGTGAAGCACCATAATCCACTAACCATGTCACACTTGCAGAAGCCTGTGCACATATATCGATACTCGATAAGGAGGCGAAGGTGACAATCTCAGTAGAAGATGTGGCTGGCTCCTGAGTCAGCTGGGAAAGACGCTAAGGCACAACATCAATATCCTCAGATACTTGGTTAGCCATTAGAAGTCTTCCATGTTTGGCCCAACAGGAAGCCTCCATATGGCCAATTCTACCACAGAAAGCACATGTGGTGCGAGATCTCCCAAGAGTACCACATCCTATCCCACGCCCACGAGTAGAAGAAGCTCCTCTACCATCACGTCCAGCCATAACAGCAAGGGCAGAAATGTGGTTAGTATCTCTCGTCTGCGATACTGTCACATCAATGTGACTCAAGCAACTATAAACTTCCTCTAAGGCAGGAAGTTCAGATAAAGTGAGGACCTGTGACTGGTCAACAGTGAACTCAGGACCAAGGCTCGAAAGAAACCGATGAACAGCTGCCTATCTGCGGTACTCCCTTTGTGCAGCACACGTGCAGACTGGGCTTGTACACATTTTACTTCTCTTCAAACCCTTTAAAGGCAGAGTAATACTGGAAGAGAGATCATCCTTCCTACTTTAACTAAGACAACTCATGACTGATATGAAAACGCGGAATGAGTTTTTCTCATGTGAATACGTGCTACAGATATAATCCCACATTGCCTTGGAAGTTGGATAATACAAATCTTGTCTCCAATCTATGGGATAACACAATTCATCAACCAAACTTTGACCATTGCGTTTTCTCTTCCATGTGATGTACTTTCCTATCTTCATTGTAGGCTTCAGCTCCAACAAAATATGTTCCTTGTCATGACCCTCTACTACCATCAAGAACATCGAAGACTACTTGGGATAATTGGTCTCATCCAACTTGATGATAGGACTAAAAAATGGGCTCTTATAGGCCCCGGACTAGGGAACAATGCCCAATGTCACCTCAGAAGAATTGGAGCTTTTCATGATGAGCCTTTTAGACAGGAAACTATGCCACTCTAATGATCTAAAAAAAATTGATCATGAAAAGAACCAAAATCAGGTAGATCAGGCCTCAAGCGTGAAGATCCAAAGTCACAAAAGTCCGGAAAATCACACTCAAGGCAAGGAAAGACCCCCTACACAGTGCTACAAGGTGCGCAAGGGCCTAAGGGAAGCCCCGCACACCCATTGTGTGGAGGAGCCTGTGCGCCACCACTGATCAGCAGCAAGGGCCCAACAACACCGCTTGCACCATCGGGGGACCCTGCTGTAGCCTCTACTCCACCGCCCGAGCTGACCTGAGCATTTCCAGGGACCTGCTTGGGCGTCGCTAGGCCCTGTGGAGCCCTGCCCAGGCCTTCCAACTAATGAGTCCATTTTGCAGAACTATTACTAGGCCTAAAAATAGTAGTTCCCAATTATTTATAGTTCTTAGCATAGGCATCTTATTATATAATAAGTGTACATAGGTCAATTTATGTTACATGCATTTGCATTATTTATAGTGCATCATTTAGATTGTGAATAAATCATTCCTATGCATCTTCGTATGTTTTATAAATAATTATTTATTTTATGTAATGCAGGGAAAATAATTACGAAGATCTAAGTATGCATGAGTTGGCAGTATCTTACTAGATAAGGAAAGACATCGTTTGATTGGGAGCTATATTTGGGTGGTATCTTGAATGCCTAAACAAAATTACAGCCATGAAAAGTGGATTTGAGGAGAGGAGGGAGGCCTTAAAAAGGCTTAGGGCGAGGCTGTGGTGCTGGGGGATGCGGTTTTGCTGGCTGTAGGAGATCTGGAGGCTGCGGGGCGAGGAGGGGAGACGGGTGGTGGAGAGGGGAGCTCGGATGACCAATGTTTGTTGATGGAAGAGGAGGAGGATGATGTGGCCGAAATGATGGGGTTTAGGCGGTTGACATCTAGAGGCGATTCCCGGAAGTCCTCATGACTAAGGTCTTGTCATGGAATGTGAGGGGTCTGAACGACCCGTCGAGGCGGGCAGTTTTGCAGGGGTATATTCAGAGATGGGGGCCTGATGTGGTCTTTCTCCAAGAGACGAAGTGGGGGAGCTGTGATGGAAGGTTGTGGAGGGAGGTAGGGGGAGGAGTTTGTGGGGGTTTCCTGGCCCTGGATGCGGATGGGAGTGCGGGGGGAATTGCTATAGGATGGAAGGAGTTTTCCTTGTTGGACACTCTGGTTGGATCCCATGTTGTCACTGTTAGACTTCAGAGACGCCGGGACGACACATGTATGCTCCTTTCCTCAGTTTATGGCCCGACGGAGGGTCAGAGAAGATAGGTCTTATGGGAAGATCTGAGCCAGGTTGCGGCAGCTTTTCAGGGGGATTCTTTGGCTGGTTGGTGGTGATTTTAATGTTACTCTGCGGGCTGAAGACAGACCGGGTGACTGAGGGGGGTTGGACTAGGGCTCTGAGGCGTTTACAGGCTTTGTGGCAGACCAGGGGCTGGTTGATATGCCTCCGTTGTCCTGTCTTTACACATGGAGGAACTCTGGAGGGCAACGATCCCATATTGATAGATTTCTGGTTTCGACGGCGATGGCGGAGTTGTTCCCGATGGCGGAGGTTAGACCTTTGGAGCGTCCGTTCTCGGATCACACCTCCTTGCTGTGGGCATCGAACGAGGGATGGAGACATGGTACTTACTTCAAGTTCGATAAGGTGTGGCTCATGGAGGGCTTCAGGGGTTTGATTGAGGAATGGTGGAGGTCATCTCAGGCGGATGGTTCGACAGCTGCCAGATTGAAAGCGAAACTGAGGAATTTGAGATCTTTCTTGAAGACCCACATCAAGCAAGTTAGGGAGGAACGCAGGAGGAAGAAAGAGGAGGCTCTTGCTGAGATTGCACACCTGGACAGGGCAGAGGATGTTGGGCCTCTTTCAAAAGATGACAGGGTTCACAGAGCGAGGCAGATTCAGGTGATACAGGAGGAAGACCGGAAAGCGGAGGTGGAGTGGAGGGTGAGGTCTAGGTAGAAGTGGCTGAAGGAGGGTGATTCCAATACCCGATTTTTTCATATGGCTGCATCAGGCAGGAGGAGGAACTGGATTGACAGATTGGTGGTGGATGGGGAGGAGTTTGTGGGAAGGGAGGCGGTGGGAGGGGCAGCTGCGAGTTATTTTAGAGATTTTACTGGGTGGAGACAGGGGGGAAGGTGGAGATGGTTAGGGTCTGAGATACCACAAATTCGGGAGACAGACACTTCTTGACCGGTTCTTTTGGGGAAGATGAAGTCCGTGAGGCAATTTGGGGGTTGAACGCGGATGGTTGTCCAGGGCCGGATGGCTTTCCGGTTGCCTTCTACAGAGAGTTCTAGCCGGTGGTGAAAGAAGACGTGATGCAGGTGGTGCAAGAGTTTAGAGCGGGTAACTCGGGATTTAATAAGCTGAACAAATTCTACATGTTCCTGTTGCCGAAGAGGGAGGACGCTGAGGAGATTCAGGAGTACAGGCCGATAGCACTTTCGAATGCTATCTACTTGGTGGTGGCGAAGCTTCTGGCAAATAGATTAAGGAGGACGCTGGGTGGGATTGTAGACTCGGTGTAGATGGCCTTTGTTCCTGGCAGGAATATTTTGGAGGGTTTCGTGATGGCCTCAAAAATCCTTTCGTCCTGGAAGAGAGATAAGAAGAAGGCTTTCTTATGGAAGGTCGATTTCAGCAAAGCTTATGACTCGATCCAGTGGTCGTTTCTTTGGGCATCCTTGGTGAAGAGGGTGTTCCCGCCGGTGTGGATTGACTGGATGAAGAGGTGCGTCACCACGACGTCTTTCTCGGTTCTTATCAATGGAAACCCAGCTGGGGGTTGGATCCAACCTAGGAGGGGCGTGAGGCAAGGTTGTCCATTGGCCCCAACGCTCTTTGTGATTGCCGTGGATGCTCTTGCTAGGGCGGCGAAGAGGTCTTGTGAGAGAAACTTGGTGAGAGGTTTATCCTTGAGGGATGGGACAAGTATCCCATTGCTTCAGTATGCGGATGATACGATCTTCTTCATTGAAGGTGGAGAAAAGGAGGCCAGAAGAATGCAGTTCCTTATTTTCTTACTGGGTGAGGCGTCGGGATTGCAGATTAACCTGGCTAAGTCGGATTTTGTCCCTTTCAATATGACTGAGACGGAGGCGAAGGGGTGCAGTTTGGGTCTTGGCATAGAGCAGGGTAAGCTTCTGATTAAGTATTTGGGCCTACCGTTGTCAGATGGGAGGATTCTGGTGAGAGACTGGGCCTCCCTGGTGGAGAGGTTGGTAGGGAGGTTGGAGGGGTCAGCGTCCAGGCTACTGTCTAGAGGTGGGAGGTTGATCCTACTGAAGGCGGTTTTGTCAGCAATGCCGTCGTACTTCATGTCCGTACTGAAGATGCATCGACAAGTGATTGCAAAGATTGAGCGAGCTATGAGGAGTTTCTTTTAGTCCAATCAGGGGACGAGTGGACAGGGTGCCAGGTTGGTTGCTT
This sequence comes from Thalassia testudinum, assembly GCA_037157565.1. Taxonomy (NCBI): domain Eukaryota; kingdom Viridiplantae; phylum Streptophyta; class Magnoliopsida; order Alismatales; family Hydrocharitaceae; genus Thalassia; species Thalassia testudinum. The sequence goes on from JAZHRO010000077.1 coordinate 134,527,465, forward strand.
GGGAGGAGGTCTGCAGACCGTTGAAAGACGGGGGGCTCGGCGTGAGGGATTTGGAGAGATCTAATGATAGTCTGTTGGCGAAATGGGTGGGGTGCCTGTTGGAAGGAAGGGGGGATATGTTAGGCAAGGTGTTCGAGACAGCGTATGGTTGTCCGGTGCGATGAGATCTCCTAGTGTCTCCGCCTAGGGATGCCTCTCACTTCTTGAAAGGCTTGTCGACGGTGGCTCCTAGGGTGAGGAACTGCTTTGTTCCTGTGTTGGGAACAGGGGAGATTTTCAGATTTTGGCAGGATGACTAGACGGGTGATGGAGCGCTTTGCAGAAGATTTCAGAGACTGTTTGCCTTGTCCCAGAACAAAATGGCGTCTGTGGCTGAGGTATGGGAAGATGGATGGTGCCCGTGCTTCGTTGACAGTCTGTCAGATGTAAGAGCACATGATTTTCAGGTCTTGATGAGTTGGAGGGACTGCATCCGGTGGCTGGTACGGACATGTTTGGTTGGGACGAAGGTGAGTTTTCGGTAGCAGCTGCATACAGGAGATTGTCCGTTGTTGGTCCTGGGGTGGAGCTAGATCTGATAAGGGACTGTAGATAGATTTGGAAAGCTGCGTGTCCGCTGAAGGTCAAGATTTTTGCCTGGCTGCTTAGGAGGAGAAGGCTGGTGACTAAGGTGTGAGGGCGAGGTGGGCTCCTGGAGATTGTAAGGTGTGCTCTCTGTGTGGGGGTGGTGAGGAGGACGTTGACCACCTTTTTCTCACTTGCTCTTTTGTGGTGCAAATTTGGGGCAGGATGGGTGGGAGGTGGTAGGAGTGTCGGCTGTTTGAGGAATTCTTGCATAGTTTCAGAAGTGGAGGTGGTGTTGGTGGACATTTCGTTTTCCATACGAAGAAAGAGAAGGCCAGGCCGTTGGCAGTTCTTTGAGGTATTTGGTTGGGCAGAAATGCGGTGGTTTTCAGGGGCCAGAAACCTTACGTAGAGAATTTTGTTGAGTCTATTAACTCCTTGTTTTCTCTTTGGGTTGAATCCTTGTAAGTGGGGGACCTTGGCGTCTGCCTGTTGTAATGTTGTTTATTGTTAGTTCTATTATATATATTTTTGGGTAGTTATCACTCTGGATAACTACCCTTTCCTTTTTCAAAAAAAGAGGCCACCGACCTCTCCTCTACTCTGTCAGCCACCGTCACCTGTATGCGTAGAGGGCTCTTACCACGACCACCCTCCTCACTGGAGTTCCGCCATGCGCTTAAGGTTTACCGTGACCACCCCTCGCACATGTGGTCCGTACCATGCTTCCCTCATCAGCCACGCGGTGACAGCGCGTGGCCATCATGCCACATCCTCACCTCTGAGCCATCTTCCTCTCCTCTCAGATGCTAACCACCACTTCTCTCCTTTTTCTTCTCCTTCATTCTTTTCCTTCTTCCCATGCTACTTCTTCACAAAAGAACCCATCCGTGCACCTCCACACACCACCATGGGACCTCTAGCCGCCATCCTCGACGCTGACCTCATCGAATCAATGTCCACGCTCCAACTGACCCTTCCCCGACATCCACGACTACCGGCAGTGTCCCGCACCATCACCGGCAAGACCCATCGCCACAACCCTCGCCACACATCGGCCGGCCATCGGCGAATGTCTCATGAACCACCGCCAACGCAACCCCCTCGGTCCAACGCACCTCAGTCGAGAGCCTCACCACCTCCGGTGACTCCCATGCATGGCCGTGCATGCGAGGATTCCTCCCATGTTTTCCAACAGTGAACTACCCATTAGATTTTCTGATGATTTTGGGATTGGAAACATTGTTCATTTATTTTCTGATTTTATTGTAGTTAGTTTTATACCTCACGACTAATCTCTGAATCTTCTCTCTCTCTATTATTGTAAGCATTAAACTTCACGAGTTTACAATCATTATAGGAATATTTGAGAGTTTATTTGGTTAGTTCCTCATCATGGAAACGACCTCATCCTTGTGGTTAGATTTTTATAGATTTTTAGTCGAAGGTTTTCTACCACACAAAAATACGACGATGCATAATTTTTATTTTATTTTGTTAAAAGCAAAAATCCATTCGATCACCAACCGCCATTAGGGACCGTCAGTGGTGCCCCTATGCCGGAGAAGAAGAGAGCAAGGGTGGCAACAACAGTGAGGAAGAGAGAAGGCCTTCAGTGTTAGGGTTTTGGGGATTTTTTTCGGTGGAATATTAACACCCGGCCTAGGACCCTCTGATACCAAGTGGGAGAAAATAAACCATTCTATTTCTCAAAAAAAGAGAACACCTTTTTATATAAAGAAGAGGTATTAGGAAAATAATACTACATGTCCAACATAAAACAGGAAATGACATAACAGGATATGATAAAATAAAGCAGTAAATGGAGTATCTCAACAAAGGATGTTCCTAAAGCTGACTATCTTGGAGCTTTATTATAATATTCCTTTTTTGGAAAGAAAAAAGGATGATGGTTGCCCAAGGATAGAGACCATCCAAGATAGCCACAGAAATCAATTACATAAGTTACAAGCAACGGGAAGCACATCTACTTTTTTTAAGAAGGAAGAGGCAGCCCATTTATGATAATGAATTCTAAAAACATTAAGAAACAATTCAAATTTAAACAGCATACCCTAGCATTTTAGCTGCATCTGACACAGAACCTTGAACAGCAAGTAGTAAATCCAGTAAAGCTTGCATCCCCTGTTATTAAAAGTTGAGGACTTAGAAAACCATCAGATTTCCAGTCAATTTTGCTGAAATTACATCCATATGGTTATTGTTACTTTAGAAAATATGAAAATTTAAATTGCCACAACAAACAAACATCAATAGGAAGATTTGCATGAATGATATATGGAATTGTTGAAATAAGGTCAACCAAGAAAAAAATGCACAAGATAGCAATTTGTGGATAACCCTTCTCAATGAAAGGGATAAACCACAGGAACAGCAGCATTGTCTGCCTCATTTGCATCCAACTTTTTTTTTCTTTCTCAACTTAGAATCATGGGAAGTGTTGCAAAAAATAAGCCATGGGATAAATGTGATCCCCCTCCAAGATTCAGCGACACATTTACATAACTCAACACTTTCCCCTTAAGTTGGACATAGATCTCAAACATGCCCAACTTACCAATGGACTCCTCAAAACAAGACAGACACTCCCTTTTGAAGACATCTACAACTTGATTACCAGTGTTCACATATGGTAAGCATAGCAGTCCCACATTTTTTCTTCTTGAGTGAAGTGCATCTCAAATTCTACGTGCTTGGTCCAATCACAGAGAATCTGCTTATTAGCAATTGATGGCCAACCTGTTTTCACAATAGAGCATTAAAAGAGTTTTTGGCTAGAGTCCAAAATCGGAGAGCATAATTTTGATCCACAACATCTCCGTCAGCCCAAGGCAACCACTCTATATTCAGCCTCAGTACTTGCTCTTGCAATCACAACTTGTTTCGTACTTCTTCAAATCACAAGATTTCCCCCTAGATAGAAACAATAACCCAAAGTAAATCGTTGGTCATCATTGGAGCCAGCCCAATCAACATCCTTGTAGGCTTCAATTCTCAGCTCATTACTTTTGTATGAAGAATCCCCTTTCATGAGCTTCTCTTCAAGTAGACTAATATTTGATGAGCCTTTAGGTGAGCATTAGTCAACATGTGCATGAACCGACACTATATTCACAGCATATGTGATATCTGGTCTTGTGAGAATAAGAGATATGAGCTTTCCCCAATAGTTTCTTATACCTCTTCTTCCAATCATCATTAAGAGCAGTTCATTCTTTGAGACTCAACTTGTGGTTTGCTTCAATGAGTGTTGAAATGAGCTTACACCCTAGTCCTGTTGTCCTGTTCAACAAGTCAACTGCATATTTGCCTTCATACAACACTACTTCAGATCTTGCTGTTTCTATCCGAAAAAAGTACTTGAGCTTTTTCAAATCCTAAATCTCAAATTTATCTGAGTTTGGTCTTAAGATTGTTGATTTCACTCACATCATCTCCATGGTAATCATATCATTCTCATATACTAACATAAGAGCTACTGCTTTCTCGGTTCTTTTGACAAATAAGGTGGGATTAATATTAGCTTGCAAGAAATGCAGATTCTTTAAAACAACCCTCAACCTTTCAAACTAGGCCCAAAAGGATTATTTAAGCCTGTATAAGGCTTTCTTCGGTTTGTGGCACTTGCCTTTTTTCTTATATATAGTTGGCATCTGCATATACTTCTAGACCGCCATGCAAAAATGCATTCCCCATTTCCAAGTGGTGTAGCTTCCATGAGTATCGTATGGTGACAGCTAAAATAATCCTAATTGAGCTCATCTTCACCATAGGAGCAAATGCCCTAAGATAGTCTGTCCCATACTTTGGCTCAACGTTTTTGCAAAAGTCTATCCCATACTTTTAGGTGAACCTTTTTGCAACCAGTATATGTACACTATTCCATCAGTTCTATACTTGTTGGATAATTTGAATGTTGAGAATGTGTAGTTCTATATTTAATGAGAGAAGCGCCCCTATGGGCTTGATATGAATGTATTGTTTTCAAAAAACAAATGAGGGGTACAACACCTATTTATAGGCCACCACACACTCAAACTCTCCACATTACATGATGTGGTACCATTCTCTCGCAATTGGATATCTCATATCCAATTACCCAACTACACATTCTCTCAACACTCCCTCTCAAATCGAAACATGAAATGCTCAACTTGTAAAACAACGAAATCCATATTTTACAATAGAACACAACACTTTCAATTGGTGCAACCGGATCATAGCGCTTCTGCAGATAAATGACGTCAGCTGCATCCTTGTTCTTGTAGGCGTGTATGTTGATGACAACACATCAGCGAGGGTTGGAGTCTACTAGACAAACTGCTATAGTTGGCTCTGACATGGGCCTCTCCTTTAGAGATCTAGACTAGTGCTGATGCCTTCCCATTGGAGATCTCAGACATGAGCCTCTCCTCTAGAGACCTCAAAACTTTGGTCTCTCCTATATGGGAACTCAACGTACACCTCTCCTCTGGAGACCTCAAGACTGGCCACTCCCATATGGAAATCTCTCTATAGATTTCTCTCACATAGGGACCTAAAAAGTGTTCCTCTTATATAAGGACTAGATAAAATGTTTCTCTCATGTGAGGACCTTGAACAATGATCTCTTATATGGAACACAAAGGACTCTCACTCACACTCCCTTTTCTCTAATACTCGTACTAGAGAAGAAACAACATAAAGAAGAAATACAAAATAAAATAGAATAGAGAAGAGTTTCTCCCTCTCCTCTCTTTAACATCACCATCTCTTTTTTTCCTTTTTTATCTCCTTTGTTTTTTTTCTCTTTTTCTCTTTTTTTTTGATATTTTTCTTCTTCTATTTCCTTTTTTTATATTTTTCTCATTTTCCTTGTTTTGCTTCTTTTCATTCCTACCTTTTCTTCTCCTTTGTAATGCAAAAGTTACCCAAAAAGATATTAAAGGAAATCAAAAGCTAAAGATGTTAAATATTCAATAAAAAATAACCCTAAAATACCCTCCTGTAAAGGGTTCAAATGACCCCAAAATGTTGCTGCTATTCTTCGTCAATTTTCCATCGTCATCACCGTTTCTCCTTCAGCGGCATCTTCATCGTTGCATTGCCACTATCAATGCAACCATTAGTGGTGAAAATCTTGCCGTTGATCTTGTGTGCTCCTTCGGCCTCTTCTCCTTCATTCTTAGAGTTGTTGTCCAAGCTTCACCGCATTGATCAATGCTGTAGTGATCTCGCTACCCTCTCTGGACCTTGCACTTAGCCATCTCTAACTTCATTGCTCGTGCTTCCTGACGCATGAGCGATCTCAAGCAAGATCTCCACCGCAATCTTCGCCAGAGATCGCTCCTTAACGAGCAATCAAAAGAAATCTTATTCCTTGAGTCTCATGCGGTCTTCCCTCAAGCTTGCACCTTCAACAACTGGCGACACACCTCTTTGGTCTCCTCCTCGCTCCAATGGTAGCGCAGTAGCACTGCTTGAAATTCTCGAGTGCCGCTAGTGCTCCCACAACGCTGCAACAGCACCGTCAGGCATCACGAATCGTAGCCAATCACCACCAATTGCAACCCATTGCCATCGCCATCACCCACACATGGAGGTGCACCGATGCTCGATCACTCCACCGATCAATGCCGCAGATCTTACAGCCTTCCTTCTTTGTTGTGTGCATCGTCACCTCCAACTCTTGCAGCACCTTGTTGCCCATGGCCATAAACGTTGCTCTGATTGTGCTCCATCAAAATAGATAGAGAACACCAAAAGAAAATAAAATGATAATATAATCCGTGGAACAAGGAAAAAATTATTTCCCAAGATAGACTCGCTTTTATACCATGTTGTAAAACATGATAAGTAGAAGCGTATTAACAAAAATATCAAAGCATGATCAAGGAATGAATACTTAAGTTTATGTGGAAATCCTACTCACAAAGAGCAGGGAGAAAACCATGGGAGAAGCACCCCTATGAGCGTGATATGAATGTATTCTTCTCAAGAAACAAATGAGGGGTACAACGCCTATTTATAGGCCACCATGCCCTTCTCAAGTCCTCACTCCACCATATGAGAATAAACTAATGTACAATTGATCTCCCACCATCCAATTACCCAACATACCATTTACCTTTCGTCAGTGTCCACCCACTTGGATCCTACTATATGTGCATCCTTAGGAATATCCACCACCTCCCAAGTTTGATACTTCATGAGAGCTTCCATTTCTACCTTCATCGCCTAAGTCCATTCAAGATCAATTTGTGCTTCAGCCACACACCTAGGAATAGAAAACATGGCAAGTGACATCAGAAAACATTTTTAATGTGCACTGAGGTAAGAGAAGGATATTAATAGCATGCCTTAAACACTCACAAATAGCCTTCTACAGTGCAATGGGGGCAACCATCATCTAGGATCATAGCTTCACCAGCTTCTACACCATTTGCATGAACAGCATCAACATTAGATGGAGAAAGTTCAGTATTCTACATAAGATGGGCCCAATTTTAGCAAAGTAATTGGATTAGGATTGGAATTGGAAGAACTTGAGAGTTTGATTTCTATTTCTTTCTTTCTTGTATACTTAAGCATGTATGTCTCCCATAGTCTTGTTCATAGCCTAAGCTAGGTTAGGCCAATTGAGCCAAGCTTAAAAAAAAGCTTGGGCCATGCTTTGGCCAAGACATCCTATATGTCAATATAATTCTACCTTCACTTTCCTCTTCCAATATGTTAATGTTGTTGTTGAGAGAGAAGAGAATTAATTGTCTTATTAGAGAAAAAATCCTAGATCTCTTTATAAAGCTAGAGGCTTTCGGAAAAATTACATATGATGCCCTTAGATAATACATAAAATATCAAATACTCCAACATGAATAAATAACTCCAACACTTCCCCTCAAGGTAGAGCATATATGTCTAACATGCCCAACTTGGAACACAAGAACTCATGGCACTTCCTGGAAAAAGCCTTAGTGAAAATATCGGCAACTTGTTCTGATGAGATAGTAAAAGTACATATCTTCCCAAAAGAGACCATATCTCATACAAAGTGGCAATCTACTTCAATGTGCTTAGTACACTCGTGGAAGGGATTTGACGCAATGAATGTTGTAGACCTGTTGTCACCGAACATAGGCACCAGAAGCTTAACTTGCACTCCCAAGTCCTGAAGGAAATGAACCAACCACATAATCTCACACGTTGCATGGGCCATAGCTCTATATTCAGACTTTGCACCAGATTGGGAAACCACAGTTTGCTTCTTACTCCTCCAGGTAACCAGATTTTTTTTTTTTTTGAAAAATCAACGGGTAGTTATCCAAGCGATAACCACCCACAATCATTTCATTTCATAAATAAATTACAGCAGCATTACAAATGGGATCCCCAGTGCGAAGAAATGGATGAGACAAAATTCTCTACATAGGGTCTCTCCCCTAAAACAGACACCATTTCTTCCCAACCAAATACCCCACAAGACCGCCAAGATCCTAGCTCTATTCTTCTTTGATCTAAAGGACAACGTTCCATCTCGAGCGTTTCCTCTGCAGAAGGAAGACCAAAAGTTAGCCGTGTCCCGAAGGGCAATCCAACCGATCCCCATCTTTTGCCACACCTGCCTCACAAACGGATATTGAAAGAAAAGATGTTGGATGTCTTCCTCCGCTCCTTCACAAAGGAGGCAACTCAGATCATCCGTCTAGGCCCATCTCACCCTCCATCGCTTCATCATTATCCTCCCCCTCCTTACCAGCCAAGCGAAAATCTTCACCTTCAACGAGTACTCTGATGCCCATATCAGTCGACAATCCCTCAAGAAATAGATGTCCGAGTTAACCCAACTTACGAAAGACCTTCACCACAGAGAACTCTCCCTCTTCCCATGAGTACAAGTCACTGCCCTCCTCCAACTCCCAACCTTCCAACTCCTGCAGCAACCGCTGGAAGTCCTCACACCCCTGGTCAGAAAGGCCATCTCTAAAGGTCAGGCACCAAACCCCGTTCCAGCAGTCCCCCACCGTAGCCGACAGGTTCACCACCCCTCATAAAGACAAGGAAAGCTAGCATTGAGGGTTGAGCCGACCCCTCGCTAGTCATCCTTCCATAATCGGAAGGCATCCCCTTCCTCTAGAGTGGGAGAAAAGGAATCTTGCACCTTCCCCATCACCTCTGCCAATCCCCTAAGGAGGAAAGAGACCCCAGGAGGAGGAGACTCCAGGGGCCCCCAAGAGAGGAAACGCCTATAGCAACTCTGCATGACGTCACCAAACAGCCCCCCTTCCTGGCCCACCAACCTAGCAATCCATTTTGCAAGGAGACTGATATTCACCTTGTCCACATCTCTAACCCCTAGGCCCCCCTTCTGCATCGGCCTACAAACCTTCTACCAAGCCACCAGTCTCGCCCCCTTTACTGCTGCCCCCACATCTGACCAGAAAAAATCCCTCATTAATCCAAAGATTTTCTTCTCAACCTGTCGTGGAATCCTAAAAACTGAGGAAATACAACGGTATGGAAGCCAGGATCGCCTTCACAAGAGTTAATCTCCCTCCTCTAGACAGTAGCCTAGATGACCACCCCGCTAGTTTCTTTTCCATCCTCTCCAACAAAGGAAGCCAATCATGCAACTCAAGGCGCCAATCTGAAAGGGGGAGGCCTAGATACATCAGTGGTAGGGAATCGACCTCTGTCCCTAGTGCACCACCCACCAGCTCCACCTCCTTCGCTGTCATGTTTATCGGAATAAAAGATGACTTCTAGTAATTAATCTGCAATCGTGATGCAATGCCAAAGAGTTCCAGTATGATCCTCATTCTCATAGCCTCACTACCCGCTCCTTCAACTAGGAACAAGGTGTCATCAGCATACTGAAGAATCACCGTCTCTCTGTCCTCCCCAGCCCGAAAGCCTCTAATCAAACCCCTATCATAAGCCCTACGAGTTGCCCTTGCCAAAGCATCTACTGCAAGCACAAACAGCATGGGTGCAAGAGGACATCCCTGCCTGACCCCCCTCCTAGGTTGCACCCACCCTCCTATCGAGTTCCCATTAATCAGGACCGAGAAGGAAGTCGTCGTTACACACCTCTTCATCCAATCGATCCATATTCTGGGAAAGCCCCTCCTCAGCAAGGAAGCCCATAGGAAATCCTACTGCATCAAGTCATACGACCTGCCGAAGTCCACCTTCCACAGAAATGCTTGTTTTTTCTCCCTCTTCCAAGCAGCCAGTGCCTCCATAGCAATAACAAAACCTTCTAAGATTCCTTTTCCTGGAACAAAGGTTGATTGAACATGGGATATCAAGTCTCCAAGAAGGCCCCTGAGTCTATTCGCCAAGACCTTAGCAACAATAAGGTAAACAGCATTCGATAGCACAATCGGTCGGAAATCTTGAATCGCTTCAGCACCTTCTTTCTTAGGCAACAAAAACATGTAATATCTATTCAGTTTGTTGAAGCCTCTATTCCCGATTGCAAACTCCATCTACATCACATCCGCTCCTACCAAGGACCAAAACTCTCTAAAGAAAAAGACAGGGAAACCATCCGATCCAGGGCACCCCTCCACATTCAACCGCCAGACTGCCTGCCGCACCTCATCCTCTGAGAAGACAGCCGTAAGATCTGATGCCTAAGCCTCAGTGATACACTGCACATCCTCTGCCCTCCACCTCCAGCATCCCTCTACTACACCACCCTGTGAAATCTCTGAAATAATCAACCACAGCTCGTCCCACCTCCTCCCTGCCAGAGGTCTCCCCATGAACTATCATCATCTCAATCCAATTTCTTCTCCTCCTGGCAGAAGACATTTGGTGGAAGAACTTGGTGTTAGAGTCACCTTCCTTCAACCACGTCTGCCTCAATCTCGTTTTCCACTCCACCTCAACTTTCTTGTCCTATACCACTCATGTCATCCTTATCCTGGTCTCTCTCTCCACATACGAGATGGGGGCGTGATCCTCCTACCTATCAATCCTGGTAATCTCTACTAATGCCTCCTCTTTTCTGCCCCTCTTGGATGCTCTGATCTCTTTTCTGGAGGCCTTCAAGTGGTCCCGCAACACACTTAGCTTCCTCGCTAGACGAAGCGCAGCCGAACCCTCTACCTCTATAGAGCACTTCTCCACTATACTTCGGAACCCCTCCTCCATCAGCCAAGATTTATCAAACTTGAAATAGGTGCCAAAGAGCGGCCCCTCATTAGGACACCACATAAGCGGTGTATGGTCCGAGAAGGGTCTCTCCAGAGGAGACACATCCGCCAACGGGAACGCCTCCGCCAACTCCACATTGGAAAGAAATCTATCAATCCTGGACATTTCACCACAGTTATTCCTCCGAGTGTAAGCACTTGATGTCGGGATCAAGTCTACGAGGCCATGTGTGGCCACAAACTCTACAAAGAGATCCAACCCAAGATCCTGCCTCCCTCGCCCACCAAGTCGGTCATCCGTCTGTAAGGTGATGTTAAAATCCCCTCCAATCAACCAAGGACACCCATGGCATTCAGCAGCCACAGTTGCCAACTCCTCCCACATCACTCCTCTCGCCTGTGCATCTGAGGGATTGTATACTCCTGTGATCGTCATTCTGGCACCTCCCATCTTCCGCACCAACCTAACAGATATAACGTGCTCTCCATTAAAGCAATCTTCCAAAGAAAAAACTTCTCGCCACCCCAGAATCTGTCCTCCTAAATGGCCAATTGCTCCAAGAGCCCGAAACCCTTCCATCCAAGAGCCACTGATCTCCCACCATGTCCTGACATCACAGCCAGACAACTTTGTTTCCTGCAACAGCATGTCTGCTCTCCACAGACGAATGTAGTGTCTCAAAGATGCCCTCCTCGATGGGTCACTGAAACCCTGCACATTCCACGTAAGAACTCCGTTCATTAAGGATGGGTGGAGGCCTCCCTCATCGCTTGTCGAAAGCCACACGCCTCTACAGTCTGACGCACCTCTTCATCATGATCCAACACCTTCACTTGCTGTGTGGGCTGTGAAGATTTGCCACGACCATCCACCACCATCCTAGGACCTCGGCTGGTTCTACGAAAATGCCATCTCCGCCTATAACAGAGAGCTCCACCTTTATCACCGCTTACCATCCTTGGTTGCCATTCAATTAGCGAAACCACCGCTCGGTCTCTAGAAGTCGAGTGCACACCCCCCGATCGTTGTTGCAGCAAAGACCTATCAACACCTCCTTCCACCTCCAGCCTCGGGGCCCCAGTATCCTCATCAGCGACCCCATGATCACCAGCAGCGTCTCCATTCTCCACTGAGATTGCATCGACCACCATCGACACCCCCCCAGCCTCCACACACCGCGTCGAGGTGGTCGCTGCAGGGCCCTGCAAAGCTTCCTCGCCGAAAATGGTCAAGGACCGCACACTGCCTCCCGCATCATGAAGCATCGGAGATCTCCTTCAACAGGCCTTGTACACGAAGTCAAATGGAGGCATAAATCCTCCTCCTCGGTAGCGAGCCCCTCCGGTATCTACAGCTCAAGCTCCGCTTCAGCCTGATTCGGAACGGGGGCCTGACACAGCTGACCAACCGGATTCGGATCTGGATCCTTCTCTACACCACATTTGGACCACGAGCCATAAGCCCCAGACTCGCGATAAGAGGGTGCCTCCAACTAGCAGTCCACCCACACCTCATTTAATCGCGTCGCATCGAGCAACACAGGCAACTCCAGCTGGTGTTCCCACGAATTCTTCACGATCAATCCCTTTAACCCTTCAGCTCCTGCAATAATCGGGCACGCCTCCATCTCAGGACGCGACAAATCTTCACGTGAGATCTACGGAGATCTATCGGGATTCGAAGCCGCATCAGTGACCCCTTTCTTCCTCCACACTTCCGCCTTCCTCCTCGTCAGAGCAGTGGCTCCAACCACCGGTGGAGTTGCCCGACACGAGCAAGACACCACCCAAGACAAACTACCAAGCTGGAGTAACATCTCCATCACCTCCGCCTTGATCCCCAACTCAACCATCACCATCAGAGGGCCCTCGGAGAGGCCGCTCGACTTGCACTCTACAAGTCGAGCAAAAGGTGAAACCACCTCCTTCACCATCTCCACAGATCACAGCCACCAAAGGATACCCTCAATGGCCACCTCAATCAGCAGCCTCTCCGATGGATGCTGCAATGATGCTCCATTGTAAAGGCAAGGTCGACACCATCTCCATCTCCCCATCTTCAACCTGACCTCCTTGAAGCAGAGAGCATCCCTCCTTGGAGCGGGGAGGCCGAGGACCAGTATCTTCCTCCCATCAAAGATCAAGACCTTCACCCCCTCGTACAAAGTGTCCCAACCGAGCACCTTTACCACCTCCGACCGAGTGGTCCAACCTTCCACCATATCTCCAACCAGCCCATTCTCAATCATCTCCCGCAAGCCCCTCACCTCCTCTAACCAAGGAGCAACGACCTTTGCCCGCGACATCCACCTCGAAGGCAGAGGTGGCAGACCCTCAGCACTACCACCACGACCATCACGACACACCCTGCTCCTATGTCCAAGGCCACCGCACTTCCAGCACCTCCACGACTCCCTGCAGTCCCGAGCCCAGTGGTCATAGCCCAAGACACTTAAAGCACCTTCCTCTCCCAACCGCGACGTCACTCCAACCAAACGCCCCTGGTGGATTACCCAAAGCCCTACGCGAGCCCCTCCTCGTCACCACCAACCAACCCAATGCCTCGACAGTTCCCATACCCTTTCGATGCCCCTCCGCTCCTCCATCCTGACCAGGTATCACCTCCTTCCCCCTTCCGCCTCCCAACTCCCCCCTCGCTCTCTCTTGGTCTCTCTCCATCCCCCCAGGTAACCAGATTCCCACCAAGGAAGGTGAAATATCTAGTAATTAACCTCCTATCCTCCATAGAACTGGCATAGTCAGCAAACAAAATAAGCATGTAGATCAACAATGATCTACATGCCCATTGTTCTTCATATAAAGTCCTTTCCCTGGACTACCCTTGAGATATCTAAGAATAAGTCATACTACCCGTTAGTGATTGTAGCATGGATTTTCCATAAATTGACTTGCCCTGTTTACAGCAAACTAATATCTAATTGACTGACAGTAACATATAACAACTTGCCAACAATGCTCTTGTACCTTCCCTTGTCTTCAAAGAGAGGATCACCTTCCTCAGTAAGTATCCCTGTGACTCAACTGGAATAAGGAAGGCTTTACACCCAATAATCCAGTGTCGTCCAGAAGCTCAAGAATATATTTTCTCTATGACAAAGACATTCCACTTGAATCTCGAACTACCTCAATACCAAGAAAATACCTCAATGTGCCCGCATCCTTAATAACAAAGGTGATCTACAAGAAATTTTTTATCTCCTGTATCCCCAAGGATCATCACTAATAAGAACCACGTCGTCCACATACACTACAAGGATCACAATACTACATTCTCTACAATCTGCATCTCACAAAAATAAAGTGGTCAGACATGGACCTGTGAAAACCAATTCTCTAAATCTTTGAAGTGAGTCTGTTAAACCATGCCCATGGTATCTACTTCAAGCCATAGATAGCTTTCCAAAGTTTGCAAACTCTCTCCCCTTCAACCACAAAGCTAGGTGATTGGGCCATGTAAACTTCTTACAGATCTCCATACAAGATAGCATTCTTCACATCAAGCTGACATAGAGGCCATGCCTTATCTACTGTAAGTGATAAAATGACGCAAACCGAGTTGAGATGCGCCATAGGAGAAAATGTGCCAAGGCAGTCTCTAGCATAAGTTTGAGTATAACCCTTTGCCACAAGTTTAGCCTTAAATTGCTCAATTGTTCCAACTAGGTTGTACTTTATAGTGCATTGTGCACACCCATCTACAGTCCACCACTTTGGCACCTTCTAGGAGGTCGGTCAACTCCCTAGCACCGCAAGAGATGAGAGTCATCATCTCTTCCTTTATGTCATGTCACCAACTAGAGTCCCATAGAGCTTCACTATGATGCCAGGGAACTACCATAGTAGATAGAGCTATAGGAAATTATTGTAATGCTGGACTAAGATAATTAGTAGCAATATAATGAGAAATAGGATGTAAAGTGCACATTCCTATAGCTTTCTTGAGAGCAATAGGCGAGTCATCAGATTGCTAAGAGGGACCATCCAAATCAGATGCTGGAGGGGAAGATTGAGCAGCTTGATCCTTCTCAGTTACCTCAACCTGCATAAAAGGCAATGGGATAGACACCAGATCTTTCTGACGACGCTCATAAGAGTCGGTAAAGTAACCACAAGAGGACCCCTCTTCAAAGAAATACAGAACCCTCTCAAAGAAAGTGACATCAGCCGACACATGGTAACATTTACCCATCGAATCAAAACACTTGTACCCCTTATGGGATCTGAAATATTCCAGAAAAACATACTTCACAGATCTTGGAGACAGCTTATCTACAACTCCAAACAGGTAGACAAAGCATGTACATCCGAAAATCTAAAGTGGCAATGCAAAAAGCGAAGTGCCTGGTTGTAAAAGAAGAGTATCACCATCAAAAATAGGTGAGGGAACTGGTTAATCAAATAAGTAGTTGTAAGAATGACATCCCCCCCAAAAGAGCTTAGGTACATTCATAGCAAGCATTAAGGTTCGGGCTACATTTAGAAGATGACGCAATTTATGCTCAACTACCCCGTTTTCTTGGGATGTGTAGGCACAAGAAGTATAATGAAGAGTGCCATTATCAGACAAAAAATCGGTAACATCTTTTTACATAAATTCAAGAATATTGTCACTACGAAAAATCTTAATAAGCATAGAATAAAAATTTTGCACTTCATTAAAAAACTCTGGAATATCAAACCCAATCTCAAATCGATCCTTCATAAAAAAATCTCCTTGACAACCAACTATAATCGTCAATAAAAACAACAAAACACCGATGGAAAGATTGGTGACTTATTCGATATGGACCCCATACATAACAATGAATCAACTCAAAGCGAGTTAAACTCTTATTCTGACAAGAAACAAAGGAAACTCGATGATGTTTGCCAAGTTAGCAAGCCTTACAATCTAACTTGTTTGGAACAGATGACTCAGGAAACATCTTCCTAAGTCTAGAGACAGAAGGATGACCCAAACGACGGTGCCACAAAACTGGATCGATTGAAATGGAAGCAACGCCAGCAAAGACATGAGTATCAATGTAGTAGAGGCCATCACGCTCAATCCCCCCACAAATCACCTTCCCCGTCCGAATGTCCAGAAAGAATACAAAATGTTCATCAAAAATTACTCGGCAGTGAAACTCTTTATAAAGTCTATAAATAAACAATAAACTCAATGGAAACTCAAGAGCATAGTAGACATCTGTCAGCTTCAATAAGTCAGATAACTAAACATCTCCTACTGTTGTGATAGGACAGTAGGTGTTGTTTGCTAGATAGACCAAAGTAACAATAGAGGGTGATTGCAATGACAAGAAGGCATCCTTCTTACTAGTAAGATGATTTGAAGTACCTGAGTCAACCACCCAAGAAGACATCAATGTAGTAGTGGTTAAGTCTAGCACTTGGAGCACCACGCCCACCAAAGACCGCAAAGGAAAACATCTCCGTACTCCGTAGTGGCAGGAGGTGTAGTAGTAGAAGTCACTGTCACATTAGATGCAATCTTCTGGAGCCTCCCAAAGACAGCCTCCAAATCAAGTATGTGATCCATAGCAAGAATTTGAACACAGGCGGAGGCAAACATGGTGCTAAGACCATCTAGGAACCTATAGACCTGCCAAGTCTGTCTCAGGCCACTCTGGGTTTCACAACAGGAGCGTTGAAAGATATTGGGCTACTCAAACAAGTCCTCCATCTCAATAAAATGTTCAAGTAGAGAATGATCTCCCTAAGAAGTGGATCAGGTGCGGTGATAAATATCAGCCAAATGAGCATGATTCGATTTCTGGGAATACTTCTTCGCTAAAATCTCCTAAATTTCTTTAGCATTATTCTTGTATAAGAGTTTCGTTGCAATCCGAGGCTCAACACTGTTCACAATCCAATTCATCACAAGATAGTTATCCTGCTCATATTTATCGAAATATGTAGCACCAGTTTGCACAAGTTCCTTCGTGAGTATGTAGAGCTTTTATTGGCCACCAACAAAAATCTTGAATGCCTAAGCCTAGAGTAAGTAGTTCCTGCCACCATTGAGTTTCGTAGTGGTGCCTTCGACTACAAGAGAAGTAGACGAAGTCATAGGCTTGACTTCAGAGACAGTAGAAGACTCAGATGCAACCATGTTGGACCCAAAGAGGTGAGTTATTTACGATTTTCCAGATCTAAAATAGTAAATATAGATGGATTTTCCTTCAATTTCAACATCTCATAAATGTAGGGCCTTGCATAGACTTCAAGTGAACCTAAGATTCCAAGAAAATCATTGTGTAGGTAAGACACTTAAACAGCCATCAAGAAGATGATAAACCACTGCAGTCGAGGATTCCTTACATGGAAAGCACCAAGAACGGGCTTAACTACTGCCCAAGACCCCGGACAGACCCCAAGATGTCGCAAGAAGCAACTGCAAGAGATGCGCAAGAGGGCAACAACCTGCAGGAACCATCACAGGAGACTCTAGGAGGCTGCAGCAACCACCAGAGCCACTAGTGATGGCCGCAGCAGCCTCCTTTTACGTTGCCTAGCGCTGGCAGTGCTAGGAGCGATGCTGGGTGACACTGCTGCTGCGCAACCGATGGTTGGTGATGGCGCCCAATGCCCACTACCGATGGCTATCGTTGCTAACAATGGAGAGAAGAGATCATAGGAGAGATGTTTCTCTCTCTAGGGTTAGGATTTTAGAGAACGGTACTCGAGCACGAATAGTCTAGGACCTAACTCACTCTGATACCATGTTAAGAGAGAAGGGAAAGAAGCCCTACGCCTCTTTATATAGCGAGACTTTTGAGAAAATTACATATAATGCCCTCAGGAAAAATATAAAATATCAAACGCTCCTATAACAATAAGAATAAACAACTCCATCAGTTGTGATTCTTGGGTTTATTAAAGAACTTTAAAAGAAGCTAAAATTGACGTGAAAATATCTTTTTTTTTCTGGTTAGATCCAAAAAATATATTTATGTATCAATCTTGACACATTTGTAATCTAAAATGAATATATTGTTGCTTCAACCATAGGTAAATTGGGCCAAGTTGGGTTGAGCTAGGCCAATCACGATTTTGTAAACCAAAAGCAAGCCCGTTGATGGGCCAAGCAAGTTGGGACCTAAACTCTTAGCTGGGTGTGATCTTCCCTTGTTGCATCATCCATTTTTTCATTCCCTCCCTATATTATTATTTTCTCTACTAGAAAAAAAAAGAGGCTCAATATTGCCCCATTGAAACCCCAAAGTCCTCTTCTCCTTAGATGACCCTAAGTAGAAAATAAGCTTCCCTTCCATGCAAAGTCACATCTCTAATGACACACATTGCTTCCTTGTCATCCAAACAAAACATTTGTATCCCTTCTATATAGAAGCATGTCCAAAAAAAAATTTGTGCAAATAAATCAAGGATCAAGTTTTGATTTTCCAAGTTGTAGCATGTGAACAAAAAAGAGGAGTGTATATGGATCGGGTTCAACCCGAACCCAACCCGATTGGGTTGGGTTGGGTTGGGTTGAGTTTGAGGTCTAATAAATACAACCTAACCTGCAACCCGATTCAACCCGATATCTATGTATACATACACACACACACATAGAGACACACGAGAGTATCCATTCAAATTTTAAAGGAAAAAAACCACCCTATTTAAACTTGAAAGGAGACAAAAAAAAAAACCTATGCAAATAACACATGCCACTCTCTCAATTTCACTTTTCCCTCTCCCTATGTGCTCTCCATCGTATGTTTCTTTTCAATTTCCCCACCATTCACAGGCCCTACACCGAGCTTCCTCTCTCATCGTCACCCCCAACCTATCTCGCAACTCCCTTCTCGTCATTGCCATTGTTCTCGTCATTGCCACTCAAGATTAGCATCTTCCTCCGTCCTCTCTTCCTCCTCTACATTAGTGACAGCCGCCACCACCCTTCACCAGAGCCATCGCTACCACCACCACCCACTCACTAGCCATCCATCGTCATCACTACCTTCCCCTCTGCCTAGCCTGAGCCTACCACCAGAGCTGCTGGCCTGCTACCATCGGTCCACCACCTCTCACCGGCCATCAACCATCTTCTCTACCTTCCCCTCCACCCAACCTATCACCAAAGCCACTACCACCACCACCACTACACAACCTACCACCCCCTCATTGGCCATCCTCCTTCACTATAGCAAATAGCCACCACGCCCTCTCTCGACCACCCTCCTCCCACTATGCCTTCCCTTAATTTAGCCTAAATTATTTGAAACTTTGACGTAGGCATTCAAACTCTAATGCTTGAATTAGACATCATTATTTAGGTTCTCATCTAATTATTTGTTTAAACAGAATTAAAAAACATCCACACGTACATCTTGAATTTTTTCCTTACTAATAAAAAATTATTTTGATTCTTGTCTAATTATTTGTTTTTAATGATTACATCTATGAAAAAAATTACATGGATAAAATAATCGTCTTGTAATTTGTATTTACTTTTCTATGGGAAAGAGACAATTACTATTATACAACTATCAAGTTTTTTTTTTATTTTTACCTATTTTATTCTCTTTTTTAGAAGATATAAGTTATTTATAAGTTTAAAATATTTTTTTATTAAGTATAAAATACATAGAAAATAAGCAGGAGATAAACATAAGTTTTGAGTCCTTTGATTAGTCAACAACCCACTCAACCAGACACAACCCGACCCAATTTTTATGGGTTGGGTTGGATTCAGTTCGGTAGTGTAATGATTTGGATTGGGTTGGAAAAATCTCAACCCAAAAACTATGGGTTGGACTTGGGTTGAGTCCCAACCCGACCCGTGTACACCCCTAAAAAAGAGGCATCCCAAAAACTCTAGGAGAGAAGGCAAAGGGTGCCTCCCAAGAATTCTACTAAGCATTCTATTAATTAAATATGTCATTGTTAATAATACCTTTTCCCAAAAGTGCCTAGGAACATTTTGCTAAAGCAACATTGCACAATTAATCTCCAATAGATGGTGGTCTCTTGAATGATCTCTTTGGACTCGAAACACATAATGCTCCTATTCAAGTACTCTCAAGCATTGATAGAGCGGAAGACTTCCCACATTGAAGAACTGATTTGATCCATTATAATAAAAACACACATAATATAAGGAATCTTACATCAAAGTTTCATTAGATATGGGACAGTACATCTTGAAAACTCGTCAGCAGAACTCATAAAGTATTTACAGCCACCAATCAAGGAGATAGGGTTCAACCTTAGCATCAGAATGTACTAGATCAAATAAACTTGTTGCAAGATTCATAAAAATAAGTATGGTCATGCAATGAAAGCTCATAAGCTTGACATTGAAAACTCTGAATTTATTTCTAAAAACATATCTAGAAATAACTTCTTCAATGATGAAAATCTCGAGTGGCCATGATGACTATATGGATGTAGATATTGTAGGCTAGTTTGTGGATAGGAAGTCCACAATTAATTCCTGTAGCTAGTAATCTAGTGACCTAGACACTAGGCCAAGTTTAGCATACTGATCTCCCACCTAGCCCCCCCTAAAGGGTAAGACCACGACCCACGGTCCTTTCAACTTCGAGGGGGGGTGGGTTTCTCTAGTGGGGTTGGGGCATATGCCTCCCCTTGGAAGCAATGCCTGTGTGATTTTAGAGTCTTATGTTTCAAGTGTAAAGCGAGAGGACACTTTAGAAGAGATTGCAAAGATCTTGGTGTGTATGTTCTACACAAGGGATGTGATCATCATTTATGATCTTGCCCACGTAGAGTTTCGACAATCAACGAGGTTTTCCTACCTCATCCTCCTTTTGAACCTCCGTTAATGGAGCTTGATGCACCATGGTCCAGTGTGTCTCCTCTATTGAGGAAGCTCTAAATGCTTCACTTGTAGAGGATTTTGTCATGGGGATGATGCCTCTTTCGATGGTCAGGATGGAGGTGGAGAACCGAGGGGTCCACTCTCAAAATTGGACAATTATCTTTCTCACCGACGAAGGTTGTGCTGTTTGGTTTAGATGATCGTGACATCGAATCCCTGCGTTTCAAGGAGTTTGTTTTAGGAGAGGTGGTTCTCCAATGGAGGTCTCCACCGCTGCATAATGGAGCCTTGGATGAAAGACCTCCATCAGGACCTTTCATGGCTCACATTCGAGGTATTCTACTGAAGTTGCGTTCGACCAAGGTGGTGGTAGCTATTTGTGCCCCATTTGCGAGGATCAAGAGGTGTCATGGTCTTCCTTTCCAAGGTGAGGATCTATCAATTGTGGTAGTGGAAGGTGAGCTACTCTTTGGTCGAGTAGTCCCTTCTAAGTTGGCTCTTCGGCATGGTGGTTCCTCTTGGGTCATCACGTTGGAGGAGCACCATGTGTGGCCTTGTCAACAAGGAAGAGGGATGAATGATTCATTTGGAAACTGATTCATTGGAGTGCAGAGCACAAGATTCAAAATTTGAATTCAAATAGTCTTTCAAATTCAAATTCAAATTCGAATGATGTTCCAAATCCGAATGCTAAGGTGGCAAGGTCTCCACCAAATATGGACCAATCCATTTCAAATTCAAATTTGAATGGTGTTTCAAACTTAAATGCTAAGGTGGTAAGGACTACTTCACCAAAAATGGAGCAACCAGTTTTCTAAGGAATTGATTTACCAACAAATGCTAATAATGCCTTTGGTGATGAGGTGCAATGTAGATTTCTAGAAATGGCCAATGTGTACAATGCAGGCATTCCTGTTAGGAATCCTCTAAATGCATAGAGCAATATGGAAGATCTTTTTGTGCCCTGCACTTTCCCTGATGAGGATGGGGTAAGGTACAAACTTCCTGAAAATGATGGCTCTAGTTCTAGTGCAACGAACGACGTGCTTCCCAATGCTACTAAGGACAGTGTAGATCGTGAAATGCAGCAGAAGGAAGGCGAGGAAAGTTAAAAGCCTGATGTTCGAGACAATTTGGATGGGGCCCCAATAACTAATCTCTATAAGGGAAAACATTCAAATCTCACATCTGCGTTCAATCAAGAGAATTGTCTTAGCGAAGTTGGAAACCTCTTTGCCACAAGAATCGAATCATATACGGGATGTGATTGTAGTGGATGGATGGGACGAAAGAAAGGGAGTTGGAGAAGGCGAGAAAAGCCAAAGCATCTAATGTAAGTCACAAATCTATTATTAAAAGTTTTTCTTCTAAGATGGATAGTGTTTTGTGACACAAGGTTGAAGTTGGATTAACAGGTTTTTTTGAGATGTTTGTTTAGGCATTTTTTTGGATTGATTTTTATTTATTTCATCGTTCATGAGGGGTAAATTGTTTGTGGGTGAGTAGGAGATTTTTTGATGTGAGAATCTACTAAAGTTGCACATAGTGGGGTGATGTGTTCAGTTGCTGATGTGAGTAGGAGATTTTTTGATGTGAGAATCTACTAAGGACAGCTGATATGTTCAGTTGCTGATCTTTGGTGTCGGGTCGAGTGAGTCCTGAGGGATATAGTTTTTACCATGCCATTTATTTTTTGCGCTTATTGTTATTATTTTTTAATGAATTTTGGATTACTACTGAAAGCTAGTAGTCATCCTATTTTCACTCAAAAAAATCTAGTGATCTGGAGAAGCAAGAACTAGGCTTTTTTTTAAGGTGAAAAGGGAAAGTACCGTAAAGGTACTCACCTAGAAAAATTCATTAGAGGCAAAGAGGCATTACATCAAAAGTACATCAAGAAGAAACATCCCAAAACACCGGCTAGGAGGAGATGGAAGAAATAACATTCTCAACATAAGGCTTGTTCTCCTTAAAGACCACCACATTCCTTCCTAGCCAAACACCCTAAAGAATCACCAACACTTTGGCTCGCTCCTTTCTTTACCTGAAGACATTACATCCTGCCCGCACCGCACCTCTACGGAAGAAAGCCCAAAAGGAGTCAAAAAAGGTTGGGTCACCTAACTTACTGAAATAAGTAAAGTTGGACTCAAAGCAACTAGACTTAACACCCAAGACTCCAACTAAGGTCGGTAGCCCCACCTTGACTGATTGTCCGACCATCACGTCACTACAACATGGCCTTTTATTCTTCACATTATAATATAAAGATCAAGGTTTTAAATGTCGATATCGATGTTGTATCGACAAGGCAAAAAGGGGATATGTCGATGATATATTGAGGATATATCACTGATATCAGTGAATTTTTGAGAAATCACTAAAAAAGATCCAAAATGATGTAAAATGTCACAAATTTGATGAAAATTAATATTTTAATAAGTGATACATACACGAAGAAATGCCTAAAATATGAAAATCATAAATTTTGAATAGAAACATAATAAAAACATACATTTAAGTCATAGATCATCATGAAATTGGGAATTAATTAAGGATCTTACCTAAATAATGTGTAAATATGTGTAGACCACATCAATTTATGCAATAATCAAGTGTAACACAAGATTTAACCTCGGTATGAATAGTAACCGATGTTAAATCGAGATGATTTAGGCCTAAAGATGCAAAAAAATATAAGATTAAGGTGATTACTTTGTTGAGAGATGAATAAGGACTCACAATCACCTAATAATCGAGGCGAATGGATCGATGAACTCTCGCAACAGGAAGCAACAGAGAACGAAGGAGAGCAGAGGAGAGGAAGAAAATAAAGAGGAGACTATAGAACAGTTGCAGATGTATCATCTGATGTCATCAGAGATTAGCGATATTTGGGAAAAATTACACATGTGCTTTCGTTTCGATAATATATCACCGACACACATCGACATGGGCAATATTTCTCTTGACATCTTGGAAAAAAGACATGTTGACGGGTATTGTTGGCGATATCGACATATTGACGACATTACAAATATGTCGTGACATATCTTTCATTGCTCGAAAACGTTTTTATGGAATCCCTCTCAACCACATCGATATCCCCTAATATTTAGGAATACCAATCAAGACCCATTGATATGGGTTAGATATTGCCGATATCATGTAAAAAAGATATTCCTGTGATATCGATATGAGTCATGTTGGGGATATGGATATATCACTGATATATCGAGATATATGTTTCCATGATGAAGATAAATAAAATAAAGTTTACGGTCTTTAAGAATTTCACATCTACCTTCTTTATTAACTAGAGTGGCTTATCAAAGGATTGTTTTTCTTCCATTTCTTTTTTCTTTGATTTCTCACCCTTTCCTCGATTTCCCATCCACACTTTCTTTGTACCATCATGGGTGGATGGAGAAAAACTACCTAACTCTGGGTTGACAGCTTAAAAGTTGCTAAACCTAAGATTGTTCCAAGCCCAACAAGTATGGGATTACTTGAGCAAGAAATATCCCAACACTTGATGATGTAAAAATTAATGGCATTAAAAGATTTTTCCTTTATGAAGAGGCATCTCACTCATGTTGACTACTACTCTCAGCTTGACTCTTTACTCGAAGTGGTTACTTTAGTTATCTTATCCAATGCAAGAAATAGAAGATGCAAATAAAATAATGGCAACTTCCAGAAGTTTTTATCTAGACTAGGTTTCAAGTATGCTAACAAGGAATAAATCTCTCTAGAATTTTATTCCCAAACTACATGTTTCTACTTATTAAAAAAGGAAAAAAAAGCTGATTTTTAGAGTAGCATTACCAAAGTAGAGATCTAGCATTGATACTTCTACCCTTGATTTAAGCATAGTGAGTTAAGGGTATTTTGTAATCATAAACATGGAAGTAGTGGTGGTTATGGTAGAGATCACCAATACCTTTCCACATTGCGCCCACCTTGGATAAACTAATACTACTAGAACAACCAAAGTTATTAGATGTTTGAACTTGATCCTATTAAGGACCAATCCACATTTTATCAATCATGGCTATCCATTGGTAATCATGATTCTTATTTCATTCCTTTTTTGCGGTTTTCCTTGCATCGAATCCTTCCCTCTATAGATTTACCCCATATGGTTTTTCCTTTCTTTGATTTTCTCCATTCCTCAATAAATAGAATCCCAAGTTTCTCTTTCAATATAGTATTAGAACAGGATTGCCCCAAGGTATTCCCCACCACCATTGCCCCCTCCACCTCTCTTGAAATCAGTTTACACCACAACTTGTAGTTTCCTCCACAGTGGCACTCTTCAATCTGATCCAAGGGGCAAATGGTGGAGAGCTTCACCTATGCTCTCCAGAAGGGACCACACACAAGCTGCTCTCCAAAATGCACCAACACGAGGTGTTCTCCAGTGGGGTTGTCTGGAACACCAGGCGATGATTGGATGACTAAGCAGCAAAGCAAGCTTTGCCCTCAACATAGCAAACTCTCCAATGTACCAGTGCAATGAGTCCGAGCTTTATGCGATGCCTCTAGCATGGAACGCTAGGAGCCCATTGCAGTCAGTGTAGTCCACACTTAAGAGATCCCTATGAAGGTTGTGTCATTGTTGTAATCTCATAACCATCACTTGTGCCCTCCAAGGGAAAGATTACGAGATTTCTGTCATTTGAATAGAGGTCATGTGACTTGTGGATTTTAGTGATAGCTTAGATATTACCTCAAAGACAATGATGGAGATGGGTGTTTACCAACCCAATGGTCAAGTTGGATAAAAGACCAACTATTCTAGATGGGAGATCTTTCTTATAACTACAGGAGGTCATGGCAAAGAACACATATTGGTAGAACTAGAGCTAGAAGATCAAAGTGGCAAGAACACGACATGGAAGAGAGACAATGCCATGGTCTAAGCATGGATCATGAACGGTGCCATTCTTAGGATTAAGGATGAAATCATGCATCATGCCACAGCCGAAGACATGTCAGCTGCCTTGAAGGATACATATTTCCATATCTACAATGATATCTCTCATATTCTACAGAAAGACAAGTCCTTATTGCAATATTACTCTACTACGAGGGTGCCTTCGAGAAATAGAATGCATGTTGGGCTATTAGCACATATGCTGCATAACAGATATATTGCAAGGAAGTTGTCGGACCATATACTTTCTTGCAAGACTAAAGCCTAATTATGCTACAGCTCAAACAAAAATGCTCACCATTCTAGATCTTCCAAATATGAAAGAAGCTTATACCTAATGAGTCATATATCACTTAGTTTTTAACTAGACACTTGTAACTCTCAAACCTTGGACATGGTGGTAACTCTTGTAGAGGTCATAGCTCATCATCCACACAAGGACATGATCATGGCTGTGGCTAAACAAGGGAAAGGGTGTTCCTTCTGTATTGTGGCAAGATAGGCCACATAGAGGATTCTTGTTGTCCTAAGCATGGCAAGCCTATCTTTGCCTATAAAGTAGAGACTCCAAATTGCAACTCCTAAGGCAATATCTATTCCCTAATCAGACTATCATAACTTCTCCAGAGGTTAACCTCATTCTCGAACTCATTCTCTACTCTTGCTCCCATGCATAATGCTGCCTGTTAATCCCTTAGGTACTGCCATGACCCTTTCAATACTATCTACTAGTTACCAAAACTTTGATTGGCTTATGGACTTACGAGCTTCATTGTCATTTGTGTGGAGATAGAAATTGTTTTACTACGTTGCCATTAGTCTCTATTAGAGTCCTAGTCTATTTTAGTGTCTTTTGTATTTTTCATATTATTTTTTTGAAAAGCTATATTTTTCATCTTATGTAAGGGTCCCGCATGTAATTTTTCCCTTTGAAGACTCTCTATATAAAGGACTCCTAGGGTTATGGAATAACATCAATTAATCACTTTCTCCTAACATAGTATCAAAGCAACAATCCTAAATCGAGGCTTTGATATCCCACCAACCATAATATCCAACATCACCACCAATACCCCTCTCTTCCCCAGCGCTGCCATTCACCTTCCTTTGTAGCGCCACCTCCTGCAATCTAAACCAGCACTGCAAACACCTTGACCAGCATCACCGGTCACCTTGCTGCTTAGCACCGCTACCTGCAGCCCAGACCGGCAGTGTCGATCTGATCTAGCGCCTTCCAGCCCAGCACGAGGTCTTTTGTTGTGGGAAGAGGCATCGTTAGCGCTTCCTCCATGCCCTAGCGTGTGTCCATGCTCCACTTGCCTATTGTTCATGGGTTCTATGATCTGAAATCTTGAATTTTTTGAATCATGAAGACTATCAGTCTCTCTAAGCAGGAGAATACAAGTAGCAAATAGGCAACATTACCTAATTCCTAGTTAAAGGGATGCTCTAGTTAACCCCAACATGTGATTGCTTGATGTACTTCTTGTGTCCCTAACGTTCCTATTAGCCTTCTATCTGTTAGCTATATTGCCAAGGAATCAAATTATCGGGCAATTTTTACCATGTTTCATGTACTTTTCAAGACATATTGACAAGAAGATGATTGGTGAAAGCCATAAAGAATGAGGTTTATGGGCTCCTTTAGTCACCCTACGAAACCAATGTCACTATTCCCACCTTAAGTAGCTCCAGTTTCTAGTGACATCTAGGTTATTCTAAGATGAAACAAGAGAATAAAAGATTACCTTAAGAGGGCACTCGGCCCTTCCTGCAATGACATCTCTATTGTCTTAGGGAATGTTGAAGCTTGATCCTTCTCCAAAATGGTCATTAATACTCTTTTTTTGGAGAGACCTAATCTAATTATCTAAACAAAAGGAGTTGCATGCTTCTCGCAAATCCTTACTATCTCATGATCGAGCTTGTTTAGGTGGTTTAGGTAAATGTTGTCCAATAGGGCCTACAGTAGTACACTATATGGAATGGAATAAGGGCTATTCTCACCTCCAATAAGTCGTCAAATGGAATGGGCCCAAGCCTTGGATAGACTTGGTCACTATTATTACCCGGTCACTATTTATAATTATTATCATTTATGTTGGGTATTTTTATTGAAGTCTAAGTTTGATGTAAGAGATGTCGTCAAGGTGTTTTCAAAAACTTTCTCATTGATATGAAGACTCAGTTTGGTACCATTGTTAAGACTATCAAGACCAATAATGCCTTGGAACTTCATTCCCAGATGTTACGACACTTATGCTTCACATGGGATCCTACATCAAACTTCATGCCCGTAGATCTCCCAAATGATCTCCCAAATGATAGCATTGCAGAATTGCCAACATAGGCATATAATTGATGTTGCCAAATCATTTGTAATACCTAGCAATGTTCCATATGTATATCAGGGTGATGTTGTCTTAAACTACATGCTATGTAATAAATTAGATGCCCTTTCCAATCCTTAAGGAACAAATTCCCCATCCTAGTGGCGATCTCTTCTCAGTGTATCCCAAGGTTTTTAGGTTTGCTGCCTTGGTTCATGTTGTTAGTTCTAGTAGAAAAATCAGCACCAAGAGCAATCAAAAGTGTCTTCTTGGGATACTGAAGGAGTCAAAAAGGGTATGGATGCTATAACCCTATCCATCATCAACACTGCATTAGTGTTAATGCTACCTTCTTTGAGTCTTCAACATTTTTTTCGACTGCAGCTCAAAAGTATCTATGGTGTATGATAATGTCCCTATACCCATCCCTCCTCCTTTAGAGGATAGACCTATCATAGAACCTTCTTCCTTTAAGTGTCGCATGTACTGAGATCCTCCAGTAATATCAGCGTCGAACTCCCCCTTCCGATTCAACTCAACCATCAAGCACACTATTGAACAAAGAAATCCTATCTACTAACAAATAGTTCTAGTAATGATGGTACAAGTTGTTACTTGGATCATACTTCCACCGGAAGGGAGCTCCTCCAAGCTAATGATAGTGAAGCTATTGGTGATGACTTTATTACTTACTTGGATATGCCTGAGCACTAGAAAAAGGGCTTGTCACAAGGTTCTTCCTACTAAATATGCTACATCTACAATATGCCCAATCTCCAATCACATTTCTATGGCTTCCCTTGGATCTTCAGAATTTGTTTTTTTTTTCTAAAATGGAAGGATGTTCAAGAGTTTTTAAATAGCACTTTCCACAATCTCTATTCCTACATCATATCAAGATGCTCTATTACACTCATAGTGGAAACAAGTCATAGAGGAAGAGATGTCTACCCTTAATTTCCGTGGTACATAGGAATCATTGATATATCCATAGATGCCACTATAGTTGGTTGCAAGTAGGTATTTATGCTAAAACACAACCCAAATGTTCTTCCATACTATAAGGTAAAACTTGTTGCAAAGGTCTTCACTCAAATATATGGCATAGATTTTTCCAAAACATTTTCACCAATTGCTATACTACCAACGATCCAAATTCTTAAGTGATATATGGCATAGATTTTTCCAAAACATTTTCACCAATTGCTATACTACCAACGATCCAAATTCTTAAGTGATTTAGTATGATTGCCTTTTCAGAAAAAAAATGCTCTCTATAGTGATCTAAATGAAGTGATTAACATGTAGCAACCTCCTAATTTTGAATCTCAGGAGGAATGTTCCAAGGTATGACAATTGAAGAAGGCTATGTACCGCTTAAAGCAAAGCCCAAGGACTATTCCAAAAAATTGTCTAAGGTACTTAGATTGGCTTCAGTAGATCTTGTGTAGATCACTTTTCTCAAAAAAAAAGAAAAAATCTTGTGTAGATCACTCTCTCTTTGTGCAGCATACCTCAATGGGATTGTGGTTATGCATGTTTATGTTGATGACATCATCATCATTACAGATGATAATCAAGGCATCTAAAATTTGAAGAAATGCCTGACTGAAACCTTTGTCATCAAGGATCTTGGCCCACTTTAATACTTCATTAGAATTGAAGTTGCTCGTAGTGAGTGAACCATTGTCTTATTCCAAAGGAAACATGTACAGATTCATTTCAAGAGAAAGATATGTTGGATGCAAAGCCAACAAATATTCTTATGGATTGCAGGATTCATCTATATGATGAAAAGGTTGAGCTTGTAGATGCTAGGTGGTTCAGGGCATTAGCGGGAAAGGTCCTATATTTGACTATCACATTGGCAGAAATCTTTGTAGCAATGGAAAAAATTAACCAGTTTATGGATAATCCCACTAAGGCATAATAGGATGCAATAATCATGATTCTTAGATACTTGAAATCCTCTATAGGAAATGGCTTCCTCTTTACAAAAGGCATATTACTCAAGACTATAGCCTTCATTGATATAGAATAGGTGGGGTGCCCTAAGGTTAGGAAGTCCACCAAAGGCTTCTTCTACACCTATGTTGCTGGAAATCTACTAACATGAAAAAGCAAGAAGTAAACAATGGTTTCCAGATCCAATGTTGAATCAAGGTTAGCGCTTTGGCACAAATGGTGACTAAGATGATGTGGATCTGTTCCATACTTTGAGATCTTCATGTTCCCATAAGATCTTCCATGAAGGTGTAATGTGACAACTAAGGCACAATTTATATTTTTAACAATCCTATGTTTCATTTGAGAACCAAACATGTGGAGGTAGACTGTCATTGCAACACGTACTTGACTTACAAGGAGCTTATCCATACTACACCTATTTCTTCAGAAGACCAGATGGCTGATATATTTACTAAGTCACTTCCAAAGTATTCATTTGATAATGTTGTTCGAAGTTGAGCATAATTAATATCTTTACTCCAGCTTGAGAGGAAGTATTAAGAACCATGATTCTTATTTCATTCCTTTTTTTTTGTAATTTTCCTTGTATGGGATCCTTCACTCTATAGAGTTACCACATATAGTTTTTTCCTTTCTTTGATCTTCTCTATTCCTCTACAAATCAATTCTAAGTTTCTCTTTCAACATTATACAAGAAGAAGTCTTTCTTTAAATGGGAGATTAAAAAATGTTTATGACCTATAATACTCCTAGTTATGAAGAGTTTGAAGCATGTGACGAAATGGCATTCGCATGATACTTTCTCTTGCAAAAATAAAAATGCATTAAAGATTCAAGCACCATACCAAAGTAAATTTCGGATTTTTGGGGCCAATTTGAGGTCCTGAGTATGAGCCTCTAATTGTTGATGATTTGGGAAGAATTTGTAGTAACTCCAGGGGAGCCTCATAACTGTCCAAATCCACTTCCTTCCTGACTAATTGAGAAGAGAATGAACGGAAACCCATAACTTTCTATTACAATCATTAATTACCACAGAATTAAGAATAAAGACAAAAAAAAAGGTGACTTCCAGTGTGATTGCAGGGACTTGAAGCAATTACAAATGCCCCATTTCCTAGGTCATATCTACCAAGTACATTACTTCTTAAGACACAAAGTCAAGCCACATCATACCTTTAAGTGCTAATAAAGTCCGTAATCGGACTAGAGCAGTAGCTCGATTCTGATGTTGAGAACGCTCTTCAACAGCCTGCAATCGGTCCAGAGGCAAAGTTTATTCTAAAGAACAACATCAGTGAAGTCCCACTAAATTAGCACCTTTTACATCCAAGAGAGCACACTATATTACAACTACTTTGACCAGCATACCAAGCCAATGAGTAATCAATGATATAGTCATGAGATCTATTTTCTGGTAGTTATTCTTTATGCCTTCATATCCCATCTTTTTTGGAACCACGTTTTGAATTTTGGAACCCGTAGTGCAAAATTTGAGCAATTCAACAAATTGCTTTATAATCAACAAATGAAATTCCCCTTTAAAATTTACTTCTCTTGAAAATTCTAACTTCTGGAATCAATTTCAATCACATCATTTTTTAGAATCAACGAGAGGACCATGTTCTCTTCAAAAAACCAACCTATTCGAACCCCAACCTCCACTGAAGCGCACTTTGAATTGTCATGATGTAGGTTGATTTCCTAGGACCCCTTTCCATGCAACTGAACCATTTTGGGTTAGCTTTGGTATACACCAGCCTTGATTTTTTATCTCCATTCGATTTTAGCCAGATATCGTTAGATAATAAAAGCACTAGATCAGACGAGCTCCGATACCTTTAAGAATTATTTTTGTTGTTTACATAATACGAAAGTAACAAGTCCGTGGCATCCAGAATATGCGGTTAAGAATTCCACTAAATCCATTTACGTTACGGCAATCTGAACTGAACAACGGGGCCTAATTCCTAGCTAGTGGGTGGGGAAAAGGACAGAAATCGATTTCCTACGTCAGTACTCGAAAACAGGCACTTACACAATACGCTAACCATCTCGGCATCTTCCAAGATTTACGAAATAAGAGAATTAGGGCAAAAAAAAATTAGGCCTCTGCACCTTCCGAGAACGAAAGAAAGAACGAAAGACGTACTGAGAGAGTAAGCAATCAATTCAATCAACCAATCAAACTTGAAGTGATGATTGGGGATGTTAGTAGGAGTGGATGGATAGATGATGATGATGATACCTGAGCGACGATTCCTGTGGCGAGGTGCTTGAGGCGGACGGCGCTCTCGCGCTTGTTCCGGTGCTGACCGCCGGGGCCCGAGGCCTTGAAGGTATCCATTTCGCATTGCCGCATCAGCTCCTCGTCCGTCAGCCGAAGGTAGTCGCCGCCACCACTGCTGCTGGTGGACGAGAAGAATCTCTTGGTGGGCTGCCGGATTTGGTGATCTATCGCTCTGCTGCATCCACGCGGGAAGAATAAGAAGAGCGCAGGAGGACCCCAAGCGACCCATCTCGTTGGAGTTCCCGCCATCTCAACTCAAGCGTCTCATCTCAACCATGAGCCCAGCACCATGCGATAGATACCCCTCTCCCACGAGCACTTCAGCGAAACAATTAAGTACCGTTTTTAAAAAAATTATTTGGCTAATCACCTTACAAACAAAAAAAAACTGCAATTAATTAAGGTATCTATCTATACTAATATACTAAAATAAGATTTTTAACAGCCACGTGTCGATGCCTCCTGCGCCACCCCCCGCCAGGGCATCCCACTCCCCGCTCTCCGCGCTGACTCTCCCCTCGTTGCCCCTGCCCGCGCGCGCCAACACCCCCCCAGTAGGAAGATATTTCAGATGGTTTTTAGTGCCATTACTGTTAAAAGTTGTGATATATATTTGCCCAACGGAGGATATCTCAGATAAGTGGTAGGATGGCCAAATTGGACCACTGAAAAGATAGCAAAATATATATTTTTTTTTTAAGATAGCAAAATGATTTTGTTTATGCACTCAAAATATTATTACGTAAATCAAAGCTTTTGCAACTCTGTAAGGCACGTTATAGGAAGCCACTTAGTGCACTTGAAATCAGAGGTTTTTACGTCAAGCCAATAAATCAAAGTTTTTGTAAACTCCGCCAAGGGATATATATTATGAGAAGTCAATGACTTGGTTCCGACTCAAGAGAGGATTAAGGAGCCTGGTACTTGATTAGTACGTACACCAATTATAATTGTCTCTTGAGGGATATATTCAACCTAAGCAAATGGGTCAAGACTCGAAGGTTCAGATGTTAACCTTTTGATGAATCACCTTCTAGCCTCTCGGATAGATCTTCTGTTCGCCATCGGAAAAAATAATTAACTTTTCACAAAAACCTTTATATATATATATATATATATATATGTATGTATGTATGTATGTATGTAGTCACTCACTCACCCGATGGAACTACCTTAAATTAGTAAATTACATATCTATTCCACTTCACCAACAAGCATTGATGTGAGTGATGAAATATGTTAACAAATATATTTTATGTTGAATAAAATATATGTAAAGAAGATATTTAATATATATTAAATAATATATACATTACTATAATATAGTTGGATATCAATTTTGCTAATGCTTGAGTTCTCTCTCGTTTTGAAAAAAGTTTAGGTTGTCTACAAGTTGATGATATCTAATTTATATGCAAAGAATCAAGGAAGATAGGTGCCAACAAGAGAGCACCGATATGTTAATCCATGGCAAGCATTTTGAGGATCTAATTGGGACATATTCAAGAAGTTGTTGAGGACAAGGAGGGGGCAAGTGTTGATAGTGGAGAAGTTAAAGAAGGAACAAAGGATAGGAAATAGGATATGGAAGTTGTTGAGTGAAGGGATTGAGTAAAGAAAAGGGTGTTAGAGAGAAGAGGGGCTAGTGATGATCTTCAAAGAAAAATAAAAAGATCCCAATGACATAATTAGGTTTTTCTTAAGTGAAAAAACTCAATGGATATGATACATTAATTTAAATAAATTGTGTATTTTAAAATACTATGAAATTAAGCAGTACTTCATAGTTAAAGTTTTTTTTACAATTTACTCTAACTCCTTCTCACACAAACGGGTGATGTTGTTCGTGAGCAACTTTTTTGATTTGCAAGAGAATTTCTAATAATAAAGGCTTTCTTTGAGACACTAATTTTGTGGGTGTTGTAGCATTTTAAATCTTTTTTATACTAATTGATTTCATATAAATTTTTACAACTTTGTTCTTTAATGTAATTTGATAGCAAAAAGATGATTTCCGTATTACTTTTAATATGGTGATTAATATCTTGATTTATGTTTAATATTCTTAGTTAAATTTTAAAGCATGAGAGTTTGGTATATTGAAAACGTTGCACTCCAAATTTCCATTTCGTTAACATGTTTTTAGTGTTCTGTTATGTGCATCATATTCCTTTGATCTTTAATTTTTTCAAAATATTCTTTGTTCTTTGTGATCATATTTTTCACTGGATCTAAAGATATAATTTAGAGTTAATGTGTTTAGCTTTCGGATTTATTAGTATAAATATTTACCATCTGCAGCAAAGCGCAAGTATATACAATAGTATGATATAAATATTAAAGTCATGTCCTCAATTTTTTAAGATATGACCTTGATATAAATACCTAGAGATCCTTTTTTTTTTTTGGAACTACTGCTACTATTAGGGTGCCAAACTACTGCATTCGGAATCCCCCAAGGACCTTATCTTGAAGATGTTGCTTGTGTTTAGAGAGTTTCTCACTCACATCAAAAAATTCCTTTTATAAAGATTTAAAAAATTGAGAGAAGAAAGAAATTATACATCAAATCTAAATGCTAAAAAGGATAGGATGTTTTCTTACAATTACATCATAAATATCACAATCAAATTAACAAGATATTAAAAAAAATTCTTGTTGAATATCGAGTTCAATAAAAAGTAACACTTATATTACAATATATTCTCAAAGTAATAGCATACATAAAAAATGAGCATTCCCATTATATATCTACGATCAAATATTAACAAAAAAATAAACAAAAAGAACTAATTTTTTTTCTTCTCTTATAAATCCTAGAGGTCTCTTATTCTTGTATCTCGATGCGAGATTTTTAATTAATCTCATCAATAAGTGAACTTGCCCTAAACAAAGGGGTTCATGGTAGTCTAAGTGGAATCGATAATGAAACCTGTGTAACCCCCCTCCCCCCAAGTCGTCATCTTGTGTATGCATCTTTTGAGGTGCACCTGGAGTGATTAGAGTAAGGAAATTTGTCCCACCTACAGCATTCGATGACGATGCTCCATGTAATAAAGAAATGGTCTGGTATGAAATTGAATTATAAGAGGGGTGAATACTGAAATTGAAAATATAATAAGCAAATAAAAATTCAATCACACAAATAACATAATGATTTTTTAGGTGGAAATCCAAATCAGGAGAAAACCACCACCTAAGTCAACCTTGACTTAGTACTACTAGAAAAATGGGATATGTCGTCCGTTACTTGCTGTCAATTTTATAAACTGATAGTAAAGATATTTTTACCATCGCTTATTCAAATAAGCAATGGCGAAGGCCTATACTCGACCTACCATCAATTAAAGAAAAGCAATTAGGCGCGTAGTGGTCATTAATATTTACCGTTAGTTGATTAAGTGACGGCAAATATGTTTTTCCCATCAGTTAGTATAATAAATGACGGTGGAAAGATGGTTAAAATTAACGTCTAAAATTTGGGAGAGATTAATGACTTCTGACGTCGATTAGTGGAAGAAGCGATGGCGAAAAGTAGGTTAAAATTAACAGCCAAACTTTGGACGCGATGGAGGAGTGATTGAAGTTATCCTTTGATGTTGGATAGTTTAAAAAGCGACAGTGAAAAGATTGTTAAAATTTATGCCTAAAATTTGAGCGGGATTAGTGACTTCTACCGCCGGTTAGTGGAATAAGCGACGGTGAAAAGTAGGTTAAAATCAGCGGCCAAAATTTGGGCGCGATGGAGGAGGGACTGAAGTTATCCTTTGTCGTCGGTTTCTAATAGAACCGACAACGTAGATCGCTTCATCTATCACGTGATGTTACGAACGTGCGGCTTCAGACGTTTTTAAGACGTCTGGGAGGTGTCCCAAGCGTCTGACTAGACGTCTGGAACCCCTTCCAGACGTCTGGGATTCGGTTATTTTCGGCACGCGTGTTTCGTCTGCGTGCCTGAGCGTGCAAACCTGCGAGCGTCTCTCTCTCTCTCTTTCCCTCTCCCTCCTGCGCCCTCTATCCCGCTCTCTCTCTCCTCCTCGCGCGGCCTTAAAAGGCCACGCCCTCCCCCTCACTCCCGTCACCTCCGCCCCCTTTCCTCTTCTCCTTCCAGCCGGTGCGCGAGAGCGAGCGCGAGTGAGCGACAGCAGCGACAGCTGCGGTGAGCGTGGGAGGAGGTGCTGCGCGTGGGAAGAGGAGCTCGGCCGTGAGGGCGAGCTCGCCGGGGCTGCTAGGGCCGGCCGGCGGGGGAAGCAGCTGACGCGGGGTGACGCGGGAGGCCTGCTGCGGCTCGAGCAACAGGCGGACGAGTCGCTGCGCTGCCGAGCGTCGCGAGCGGAGGGCGAGTCGCGCCATGATTTTGGAATTTTCTCCAGAATCAGACGTCTGGGCTTACAACCAGACGGTGGGGAAGACGTCTAGATGACTGTCTAGACGTCTGAAAGGTGAGTTATTCCATCTTTCTTCCTCTTCTTCGACTGACCGTATTAAGAGAGAGAGGAAATGGGTACGCGCAGGTTCTGAGATTCGCATCCAATGCGAATCAGACGTCTGGCTGCAGTGCCAAACGACGGGAACGACTTTCAGACGTCCGAGGTGACCATCGGACGTCTGGGAACTAGGCCAGACGCCCCCGCAGGCTTTTAAATGTCTGAGAGACCACGCAGAGCAAAGGTAACCTCTGATCCACTTTTTAAGATGTCTGGAAGAGGTTCCAGACGTCTGATTTTGCACTGTTTCATCGTTTTCGACCCGTTTAGGGCCCGTTCGGAGTCTGTTTTCCACGTTTCGAGTTACGTGCTTTTCGGAATTACATCCTCTACCCGTCTACAGTAGTTGTATACTGTTTTGAGAAACTTCTTGTGTTTGATCCTTGTGATAGGACCCCTTTCCGCTGCAGTCTCGGGGGTTGCGGAGGCACGCGGGATTCCCGACCACGCCCCCAGTACTCCTGTTGTAACCGGTAGAGTAGCTTTTAAGTTTATTAGTATAATCTGTTAATTATAGAACCATAAATAGAACCTAGGACATTGCATGAATCCTAAGAATGAGAAACTAGAATGAATGGTAGATCCTAGGGTGTTGCATGAATCCTAAGGCTGGAAAATTAGATTGTATGATAGATCCTAGGGTATGGCATGAATCCTAGGATGGGAAGAACTAGTGGAATATATGAATAACTGTAGTCTTGGAAAATATGGAACGGAAATAATAGCTACCTGTAAATTGGTTTAACAGCTGCCTGTTATGAATAAATGAGCATGTCTGGGAATATGAGATGTATGAATGTGAAACTGGGAAGGTGAAACCTGAATGTGCTGAGTTAAAAGAACTGGAACCCTACGGGGAATTAGGAGTGGAACTCCTGGAAAGAGAAAGGAATGGAACTGAGAAAGACGTGGTAGTGTGCTGTCTCTTGGGTACGTAGTACCAAGGGAAGTACCTGTACCTGTTTAGTGCAGAGCGGAGCCAGCCGCCCCAGGGACCCGGGGTTAGGACTGGCCACTTTGTACCGACTTGCTAGCCCTCGTGTACGTAGTACCGAGGAGAGCTACTAGTGTAGGGAGGTACTAGCTACCCTACGGGCCCCGGGGTTCTGCTAGCCTCCTACACCGACTTGTTAGGCCCACTGGGCAAACCAGGGTAGTCAGGCGAGGGTGCGCGGACTGTGGAGGGGCAAGGCTCCTGTTTGGTTACTGTGGAGGGGTTAGACCCCTGTTACTGAGAGGGCTCTGCCCTGTACTAGTTCCGTGCTGTTCTTTGGGCGCACCCGTTAACGGAAACGACTCACCGCGTACCAGTGCGGGTTAGCTACCTGTGCGTTTATCGCGCGTGCCGTAGTCACCGTTACGTCTGTCCGTGACCCTGGGGTGGTTGACTGAGAGTAGGATCACCACGGGGGACTCTCCCGGCCAGGAGAGCACCACGTGCTACTTCTACTGTTCGGAAAAGAATGCAATCAAGATCGTTCCCACGAGGAACATTCGAGATCAAGTGAAGGATCTGAGAAATAGATAAATTGTGAGACAATAGAAAGACGTAATTAAAGAAAGTAACAGAACATAACAGCTACTGTACACTCTACTGTTTCTTTTGTTTTAGTTGCCACTCTACTCAGCGTTTTGCTGACGTGTTACACTCGTTACCTTTCAGGACCAGGTGTTGAGCAGCCAGGGTCAGCGGCTGCAGAGGACGCTGGGCCGAGTAGGGTCCATTAGAGTTACCACTGTTCTCTTGTACCTCTTTTTGGTTCCACTGTAGTGAGTAGTTCTTGTTACCGCTGTACTTTTCTTTACCTTCAGTTTCATATTATGTTATGAATGTTGTTCTACTGTTGTGGTGGTATATACTGTAGTGGTTTCTTTCCTTACTGCTGTATTTTCTTACTGTTAGTTATATTTATGCTGAATGTGGTTTATTTTACTGCTCTTTTGGTTGCTTCCTCGTTGGAC
The DNA here is from genome assembly GCA_037157565.1 of Thalassia testudinum. Lineage (NCBI taxonomy): Eukaryota > Viridiplantae > Streptophyta > Magnoliopsida > Alismatales > Hydrocharitaceae > Thalassia > Thalassia testudinum. The sequence goes on from JAZHRO010000077.1 coordinate 134,565,976, forward strand.
GACCAGGTCTTAGGATTAGTCGAGTCGGTCCGATTCTCGTGTCTCGTAGGGACTCGGAAATCGGGTCGTTACACATGCGGGCCGACCTCCCATCACTGTTCATATTCCCCAAACCTAACCTAAACCCTCCTCCCGTAGTGCCGCCGAAGCTCTTGTCGCCACCCCTCCTCCTCCTCAGGTAACTTCTCTTCCCTGACACCCTCTTCCTCTTCCTTCTCCAACAGTCTCCTCGTTGTCCTCCTCGTCGTCCTTGGCAGCCTCATCATCCTCCTTCCCCTCCGCGATGCCCTCCTCCTCCTCCTTCTCCGACGAGGTCGTCCTCCTCCTCCACGTCGTCCCCATGCTCCTCCTCCTCCTCCCGAACACCCTCCTCCTCCCCAACACCCTCCTATCGCCCTCCTTCTCCTCCCCGACCCCATCCTGCCACCCCCCGCCTCCTCCCCGACCCCCTCCTCCTCCTCCTCCCCCTCCTATCGTCCTTCTCCTCCTTGACCCCTCCTACCGCCCTCTTCCTCCTTCCCGACCCCCTCCTGCCACCCCCCTCTTCCTTCCCGACTCCTCCTCTCCTCCTTGCCACCCTCCTCCTCCACCTCGACGACCCCTACCCTCCCTCCTCCTTCGTCTTCCGTCCCCCTCCTCCTTCTCCTGCTACTGCGCCTTCCCTTCCTCTTCCTCCTAACTCCCATTCCCCTCCTCCTCATCCTCCTCCGCTGCCCCTACCCCTGCCCATTCCCCTCCTCCTCTGTTTCCCCTTCCCTTCCTCCTCCTTCTCCCTGCCCTTCCTCCGCCAGCTGGCCCTCCTCCTTCTCCTTCAACTACCATCCCCCATTTTCCTCTCCTCCCTACTACCACCCTCCTTATCCTCCTCCACCTGCCCCCTCTTCCTCATCTCCTTCTCTTATTGACACCCTCCTCCTCATCCCCTTCTCATCTTCCTTTTCTTATATCAAATTAATTACTTAAGTTATTAATAACATAATGGTTTATTATTTAATTTATTATGCGCTATTGAATTTACAGATTGTTGGTGACGATCACGCTCAGAGGCTATAGCACATCGAAGGTATAATTTTATTTTTTATAATTTATTTTTATGATATTTTAGGACTATATTAGATATGGGGTGTGCCCACATATTATCATTTTTTTGAATGTATGGTGGAGTGTACCTACTTTTATTATATGTGTTATTTTGATATGCAAGTTTATGAAAAAAAATAAAATTTAAGGGAAAACTCTGTTAAAATTTTTAAAATTCTTTAATATTCAATGTATTGGTTGGTTGGGGATTTAGGGTTAGGTTGGGCTTTGGTTGGGTTATGTTAGGATTTGGGTAGGATGATGGTTAGGTTTAGGATAGAGATGGGTTGGTTTAGGATGGTTAGGTTATGGTTGGGATGGTTAAGACTTATGGTTGGTGTTTGGGTTGGATGATGATTTATTTGTGTCGGGTTGGGTTTAATATATATTGTTTAGGTTTGGTAATGGGTTGGGTATAGGGTTAGGGTGGTTGGGTTGGGATAGGGTTTAGGGATTGAGTTGGGTTTGGGTTAGAGTTCACTACTAGGAAAGGGAGAATTAGTGATGGATATTTGGTGACGATTTTGGGAACTGTCACCAAAAGTAACCTATGGTGACAGTTCCACTCAAAATCGTGACCATAGAGGGAGAGTGAGATTTGCTTTCTTCTTTGGTGACGGTTCCAAGTGGGACCGTGACCATAGGATACCTTTGGTGACGGTTCCAAGTGGAACTGTGACCATATCCTTTCCTTTGGTGACGGTTCCACTTGAAACCGTCACCATAGCCTTCCCTTGCCTACCCGCCCCCTCCCGCATTTCCCTTTGGCGATGATTTCAAAATTTTCTCATCCCTCTAGCGCACCCTCCTCTAAAATTCCTCGCCGCCGACTTCCCCAAAAACCTAGTCCTGCCTCCATCACCTTCCCCCTCCCCCGACTCCCCAACCCCCTCCTCGACAGCGTCAGCCCCCTGACCATCGCCTGCCCCCTTCCCTCTCCCGACAACGGTGCTTGTCCTGACTCCCCCGCAAGGTCACCAGCAACACCTCACCTACCCCTCAAGATCACCACCGAAACCAACTCTCGCTGCCATTACCTTCCCCCTCCCTCGACTCTCCGACTAAATCCCCGACGACGTCACCTCCCCGAACCATCCCCAACCCGCTTCCCTCTCCTGACGAAGGTGCCTCCCCTGACCATCCCCTCCCCAGCAGCACGTCTCCCCCCCTCAAGACCGCTACCTCTCTCCCTCCCTCATCTTCCCCAGCAACACCTCCATTACCACTGCTGCTGCTACAAGTAGGGTTAATCCACCACTCTTCCTTCATTTTATTTATTTGCTTATTTCATACCTCCTCCTCCAACTCCACTTCTCTTGATCTCCTGTTATTATTGTTGTTGCAGTACTTGGTGGATTTATTGGCTATGGGATGGCTCAACGAGATCTATTGACCTTGGATTGGCTCAAGGGTTTACACGCACGCCATGTGTTTGATGGTATGTGAACAAGTTTTAAAACTAGGAAGCTTTTTTTGGTCATAAACAACATGAATCTAGGAAGCTTCTTAGATAATCTTATCTACATCATGGTAGTTTTGCCACAGACCATACCATTATTAGATGGTTAATCCCTCTACCCATGATGTGTTTTGTTAGTGTGGAGATGAAGAAAAAGAGGGTGTTTGTTGCTCATGACCAAAAGGAAATCCTCTTGTTTCCTTCTTTTTTTTTTCTCTTCTAGTTTTCTTAAGGTCACATGATGAGTTTCCAATCTTAGGTCTTTACAAGGCTCTGTGTGTTTGATTCTTTTATTGTTGCTATTTGGTGGTGTGTGTGTGTGCTTTGAAATATCTCCAAGGGGGGTTGTTGATTGGTGGACATGGTGGATGAATGTATCATGTAATTAATGAGGTGTAAAGTATAAGGGAATAAAGTTCCAGATCAACTGCAATGCACGGGTGGTGGAGGGTCGGGGGGGGGGGGGGGGGGGGGGGGGGGGTCGAAAGGCTAAAGGAGAATGTGATGGGAGGAGGGGAGATCTCCATTGGTTGGAGTTGATCCTAGAGGGGAGGAATCTGGATAGTACCACCAAAGTTGTTAATGGAAGAGTCAAACATGCGGTCTACTTAAAATGTTATGCCATTGATCCATGGAGAGATAGGAATCGAAGCTTACAGCCTACAAAAAAAAAGTGTTAGCCGTGAGAAATGGAACATTCTGCAAAGAAGTAATTAAAATTGTTAGTGGCCTTTTTGACCATCTCTCGTGAGTTGATAATCATATGCATGGTTACTGTATGCTAAGAGGTGGGTGTCAGGGTGTGATGTCTCTATGAATGGCTACTAAGTTGGGTGGCAACAAGGAGGTGTATGTAAGGAATATGATTTCAAGCTTGGATACTTATTCTGTTCATTTAGCTTGGGGATTGAAGGAGGATGCAGGCATTATTGATCTGCTCCTACGGGTCCATTTGTCATAGAATTAAAAATGAAGCACTATCTTTCACCTCAAGGGTAGTTACTGCATAAATGAATAATATATGGTATTAAGGGACATCATATAATTTTTTTTTATTCTTACTTTAATCATCTCAAAGTATACTTTACATCTACCTTGACAAATTTTTATTACAAATGAAAACAAAAATTACTTGCATCATATCCACTTATATATTGTATCTATTTTCGTTAATCTACTTGTAATACAAATGAAAACAAAAAGAAAGAATAATATAAGAATTTAATCATCACTTCTATTGTTTACTAATCCATCACATACTTCATCACTTTTAAACCCTACATCTTTCTAAAGTTTGTCTAGTTTTGAAATTTAAACCTTTATTAAGTGAGGTTTTAAGTTTTTTCACTGCTGCATTCGGTAAGAGTTGAGTTTACATAAATGTGACCCAATTGGAGAGGTTTGTAATTATTTTCAAGCTTAGATCCTTAAAGTGTGGCCCTTCATGTAATTCCAAGCTTGGATCTTGGCAACGTCCCTTGGCCGCGTCGATAAGGCTATGGAAGAGCATCTGAACAGCAGAAGAAAAAAGACAAATTGACTTGGATCTTTTGATATGCATTAGGGTGATCACACATCTAATATTCTGTGGGTAAAGGATATCTGTCTTGCAATCATGTATTGGATGCAAATGAAAAATTGGTCTTGCCTATAAGGTCTGAATACAATTTACCCTGAAGTTCACATAATATGATCCAAGTGTCCACTATTCTAAAAAACTTATCCTATCATTTGATACAATTCAAATACTTCTTGATTTGGTTGAGTTTTTTTTGTCAATTAAAACAAAACAACTTGTTTCCTTTGTTTTCTTTTCCTAATGTACATCATGAACTTTTGAAAGTTTATGAATGTTATTGCTACATTTATATTATCCCGATAGAATCGTAAATGTTGGGAAGAGAGGGAGGAAGAGAGGAGCATCATTATCCAGGTTGAGTAGGATAGGTTGAGTTAGGTAAACTGGTGGCTCAACATGGATGGGCAAACTAGCATGGGAGGTGTTATGCTTGAGAGGGTTAAGCAATCTTGGATGTTTTAATTGAGGTCCAGTTGCCATATTATTCTAAATAAGAATCCAGATAATCATCCTTTTAACAAGTAGATCTGGACCGAATCGACTTCAAATTGACTAAGATATTCCATTCTTGGTAGTAGTACATTTATGATGCTGACTTATATTATTACTGTTCTTTTCTTTGTTAGTATTTATTTATGCAATTTGTAGATATCCACACTTACACAACCTTAGATGCACTCGATGACAAACAATAAGAAATATAACCCTTAGGGTACAAGTTGAAAGAGTAGGCAAAATTATATTAATATACCTGGTCATTCAAGACTTATAATTATGTCATACGGATAATGCGTTAATGTATGTGTATCTCACATACATGCATGATGTGTTGTTTTTATAATATGTCATAAGTTTTGATCATCCTTAGTTCGGTAAAGTTCTAAACTAAGGAGGGTTCTTGAAGATTTAATCACAACTTAGGTGTTACTTGTTACATGTACTCTGTGTTTGGAGAAATCTCGGTGACATCTTTATTCTCTTCTCTGGTATACTAACTAAACTTACCTAGGTTTCTTAAGAACCTTAAATTGGGTGTTAAAGGAATCTAGTTAAGGTTAGTCTTGGGGATATACTGGAGAAGCACCTTAAATTTGATCACAACTTAGGTGTTAAATATCTGATGTTTCTTTACGTAACTTACTTTCATTGTTTGTGGGTTTATTTGATTACAGGTTTCCATGGATAAGTCTTGGATTGGTTTAAGGATTTCTGATTATTTTCGATATAAGAGAGGAGTAATTTCATTCTTAGACTGGGCATTCCATAAAGATAGGAAGCAATATAGAAGAGGAGACTTCTACGAGAGAATTTGTTGTCCATGCAAAAGTTGTTTGAATGGATTTATGTATGATCGTAATACAATACTTGAGCATCTAATTTGTACTCGTTGGTGGCCTCGCTACATAGTCTAGACCTTGTATGGAGAAGAAACCACTTATCATTCTATTGATAATGATGTTGAGAATCGCATTGAAGATATTGGAGGTGATAATGGTGCAGAGATGTTACAAGAGATGAGAGCTGCAAATGCTAATAGTCATGATAATGATAATATGTTTGGAGATTGTAATAATTTTTATGATGCATTGAAGGCAGCAGAGGAACCCATTGCTCCTGGAATTAATTCCATGTCAAGGTTGTCATTTCTTTTGAGAATGTTTCAAACTAAAGTGATGAATAACGCAACATCTAAGTTAATGTCTGATGTCCTTAAGTTTATAGAAGAGTTGTTAAATAATCTCAAAGATTTTTCTCAATCATGGTATGATGCGAAGAAACAGTTTCACGTACTTGGCTTGAAGTATGAAAAGATTGATGCTTATAAGAATGACTATATGCTGTACACTAAAAAAAATGCATGCTTGAATAGTTGCCTGCAATGTGGAGAAGATATAAAGAAAATACCAGTTCAAATGCACGAGAGAAAAAACGATCAAGGAAGGTACTGCGTTACTTTCCTTTGATTCCTAGGCTACAACGTCTTTTTATGTCGAGTAAGACTGCAAAGTGGATGACATGACATCATAATAACAAATCACGAGATGGACTTATGTGTCATCCGACAAATTCTGACGAGTAGGCTACATTTGATAACAACCATGTTCTATTTGTAGAGGAAACACGTAATGTTAGGCTTAGTCTTGCAAGTGATGGATGCAATCCTTTCAAAAATATGCATCCATCATATTCAATATGTCCAGTGGTGATATTTACATATAATTTGCTGCCATGGATGTGTATGAGATCTTCGTTTATGATGCTGACGCTTCTCATCCCTGGGAAGAAGGCATCAGGAAATGCAATCGATGTTTACATGCAACCACTCATCGATGAGTTGAAATTGCTATGGTATAACGAGGTTGAAACATATGATGCAGCTAGAAAATAATTTTTTAAGATGCATGCAGCACTGTTGTGGACCATTAATGATTTCCCAGCTTATGCAAATTTATCTGGTTGAAGTACTAAAGGCAAGTTGGCATATCCTGTATGTGTGGATGATACTCATTACTTGTGTTTACCTGAAAGGAAAAAATTGTGTTATTTAGGGCATCGTAGATTCCTACCAATTGAACATAGATGGTGACAATCCAGGTTTAAAGACAAATTTGATGATAAACCATGCCACTATTCATCCAAAAATTCAAAAAATTTTCGAAGAACAGATACAATCAGGTTGTCAAGATACAAGATAATGGAGAAGTTACAACAGATTGGTAATATCTGATTGGGTCGTCTATTTCCGAAATATCTTAAAGACTTACGTAATTTTGGATTTAAAAAGAAAAGCATATTCTTCATTGAGCTCCCTTATTGGCAAGATCTCACAGTTCGTCACAATCTTGGCGTGATGCATATCGAAAAGAATGTTATAGATAATATTTTAGATATGCTAAACTTAACGGATAATTCAAAAGACACGTTGAAGACCTGTACTGATTTGAAGATGTTGGGCATTTATCCTGAGTTGCACGTAAATCATAAAGATGATGTCAGTTATGACTTTCCTCAGGCATTATATACTTTGAAGGATGAGCAACGACTGAAGATATTATCTTTTCTTAAAAATATCAAGGTTCCAGATGGATTCTCGTCATAACTTTCTACATGTGTAAATGAAACATTGAAGAAGGTAAGTGGGTTAAAGAGTCATGATTACCATGTTTACATGCAGATCTTGTTTCCATTAGTAATTCGTGGAGTGCTTCCTCAACCAGTGATTGACTTTGTGGCGGAGATAAGCTGATTCTTCAAGGTTATATGTTCAAAGACATTGGATTCTCAACTGTTAGACTATTAGGACAAACAAATTGTGATCACACTATGCAAGATGAAGCAGCTTTTCCCTCCTGCATTTTTCGATATCATGGTACATCTTATACTCCACCTAACGAATGAGGCAAGGATTGCTGGACCAGTTCAGTATAGGTGGATGTTGTAGTTTCCTACTTGGAGGGGGTGAGATCAACGTGATGTAAAAATGTGGAATTGAAAATGGAACAGTCTCACAAAATAACAATCACACAAATGATACATTATTTTTAGGTGGAAACCTAAACCGGGTGAAAACGACCACCTAACCCTTTCGAGGTAGGATTTTCCGATCAACCAAGTTGATCAAATCCACTAAACGAATCACTTAAACGAGGGTGATTCAACCTCAATTACAACCACGCTACAAGTGCGAGGGTAGCGTTCCTCAACCCCTTCTCTTCACGAGAGGGATTTTGTCCCTCAATGGAAACAGGAATTTGCAACGCGAATACCCAACCAAATAACAAAGTAAAATACAAAGAGTAATCCTATAGAGCCACAAAGATATTCTTAAACTAAGCTTCTATAGGAGTTAGGATACTTCCCTTTGGTGGAAGTGTGTCGATGACATGGATGCATGAACCACGCGGTAGCGCTTCATCGCTCTCGTAATCGCAGAGGGAGAGCGGGTGCACAAGAGGAGTCAAGCTCTCTAAGTGTAGAACAAGGCTTGGAGAGCAAGAGCTTTCTTCTATTTGATCTTCTTTTTCTTTTAGACACAAAAGAGTGGAAAGTATATTGCCACATGTCTTGGTGTGTGTTTGAGTGGCAAAGGTTCTCCTCTATTTATAGACGCCTTAAGAAGGCTTCCATAGCCATTGGGTGCAAGGCCCAAGAGAATCAGGCAGGAATCAGGATTAATCATGACTCTGACAGGGTTATCAGACATCTGGTCCTGGCATCAGACGTCTGGAAAGCTCATTTAAGACGTCTGAGAACAAAGTCAGACGTCTAATTTTAAGCGGGTTTCCTTCCTGACTTGAGTCAGATCTAAACATAGTGAAATGTCATCAGACGACATACAGGACGTCTGGCACTAAGTCTGGTCGTCTGGAAACCTACTTTTCTGTGGAAATGGATTCCCAAGAGAGTGCAATGGCTATAAAATCTCTGAGAAGAGATTTTGGGTCAGCCGAGGCAAAATGGTCATGTATCAGACGTCTGGGGTCCTCTACGGATGTCTGATACGAGGCTAACGGTCATATCCTTCATTGTTTGCTGAGCCAGCCAACGATCCACTAATTGGATGTCTAGCAAAAACATCAGACGTCTTCTGAGACGTCTGGACTAAGGTCTGGACGTCTGATTTTATCAGATAGAACTAACTAAGTCCAGCCTAAACATTATCGGACGTCTGAGTCAACAGTCAGACGTCTTAAAGTCATTATCAGACGTCTGATTTTCAGATTAGACATCTGAAAATCAGACGTCTGATAATGACTTTAAGACGTCTGACTGTTGACTCAGACGTCCGAAAATGTTGTTTGAACCCTATTTTGGTTTTCTAAGTTCTCTACATAAAACCTAAGTATCCTAGAGTTGTGCAGGTATTCCTAGGACTACTGTTAGGGTACTTTGAGGCTCTTTAACATGATATTCTAAGAAACAAAAAGAGCAAGGAAATAAAGACAAAAGTACATAGAAAGAGATGAACAGAATTCTATCATATTCTTCTTATCCTTCCATCTTCAAGCTATCGCTCCATGCGAAGCTCCTCTGTTCTCCATCAAGCTCCTCTAATCCCTCCTGGATGCAAGCTTGAACTCCGTCTAACCACGTCTTCATTTGCAATTAACCTGAAATCTAAGACTTCAAGTGTAAATGTTAAATGACACATGTTTTGTTATCATCAAAATAAACGATCGCGGTGTTCTAGCACCAACAGATGTATCCAGTTGAGTGCTTCTTGAAAAAATTGAAAGACTACGTCTTCAATAAGGCTAAGCCAGAAGGTTCAATTGTCGAAGGGTATCTTGTAGAAGAATGCATCAACTTTTGTGCGATGTATATGGATGGTCCAGATAATCGATTCAATCGATTGAAAAGGAATGATAATAGACAAAACGATGAAAATGTGGAACATTATTTTTCTGTGTTTGATATCCGAGGAAGGCCAATCATACGAACGGAATTTAAACCAATGTCTGAACATGATTGACGATTAGCTCATATATATATATTAAAGCAGATTCTGGATTTTTACGATAAATTTCGACAATCTTTGCACATTTCTAGATGTGAAGAAGACTTCATTGACTAGTTCAGAACTCGTGTGCAAGAAATGAAACAAAACAATGATCCGCAATGGGTAGAAGATTTTGATGTAATGATGAACATACCTTTAAGTCATACACATTATCACTCTGGATATATAATAAATGGGTTCACATTTAGAGTGCAATTGGTTGATGATGTGGAGGCTACACAACATTCAGGCGTTATTGTGAAATGTGATGACATACAAATTGGTTGTAATGATTACTATGGGAAAATCAAAGAGATTGTGGAAGTCAGCTATAGTCATGATTGCCGAGTCGTCTTATTTATGTGTGATTGGTTTGATATTTTTAACAGTAGATATGGTGTTAAAGTTGACAAAGAAACTGGTTTCATAAGTTTGAACAAGGATTGTACAATTTTTCAAGCATCTGAACCGTTTACATTAGCATGTCAAATTGAACAAGTTTTTTACGTGCCTGATAATAGTAGAAATGGCTGGATAGTACCAATAAGAACAATGCTGCATGATTATTATGATATAGAACATGATAAGGATCCTAACTTTAATTCTGAAGTATACCAAGATGTGCTACAAGATGGAGGAATAGGTCATGGTGCAATGGATATTGATATTTGAGGTAAACATTTCCAATTAAGCTATTTTCTAGAGTTTAATTATTTCTTTCTTAAAATTTTTTTCATGTATTTTCTCCCTTACAGGTTTTCTTATTGTATTAGATTGATCTTTTACTTACTTTGGCATACTTCTTTTGTTATAGTTGATTATATAAAAAGTATGATATCATCATTTTATAATTTGTAGCTCCTCTCTTATTTCATGTAACCAAAGTTATGATTTTTTTTTGAATGAATCATATAAGAGAAAGCTTTCTATTTTCAAGTTTATGCTTTCTATACATAGTGGTATGAAGTATAATCAAATTGAAATTATTCTATTGGAATAATCAAAGTGAAATTTAATACAAAGTGGCATCAAGTTGGAGTAAATAAATTGGTCACATTCAGTAGTAAATTTTCTATTGTATTTTTTTTAATTAATAATTTATTTTTCATCTGTAGATGGCACCTAAGAAGTTGATGGTATACAAAAAGCATCGTCTTAATTCTAGATGTGATGACTCTTCATTTAAGCCAGATGACCAGGTCCAAGGACATGAGGGTGACATTGACACCTAGCCTAAGCCCCAACATGAACCTCAACGCCACTCACAACATGACAATCAACTCTAGTTGCCTTCCCTCATGCTACTACCTCATACTCGACTTCGATCTCATACTCGACATGCTATGATCTCACCTCATACTCTTACAAAATCTAGGCCTCAGTATAAACCTCAACAAAATACATAGCCTCACTCTCAGCTTCCACCTAGGCACACACACCCTCAACCCTTAGACCCTCCTCTGAGCTAGTCCTAGCAGCCGACACCAGCTCAGCCCCTACACCCTCCCCAGAGCCAGTCCCAGTAGCAGACACCAGCTCAGCCTCTACACCCTCCCCAGAGCCAGTCCCAGCTACGAACAGCAACTCAACCCCTACACCCTCCCCAAAGCCAGTCCTAGCAGTGAACACCAGCTCAGCCCCTATACCCTCCCCAGAGCCAGTCCTAGCAGCGGACACTAGCTTAGCCCCTACACCCTCCCCGGAGCCAGTCCTAGCTACGGACACCAGCTCAGCCCCTACACCCTCCCCAGAGCCAGTCCCAGCAGTCGGCACCAGCTCAGCCCCTACACCCTCCTCGGAGCCAATCCCAGCTGCATACACCAGCTCAGCCCCTACACCTTCCCCAGAGCCAATCCTAGCAGCGGACACCAGCTCAACCCGTACACCCTCCCCAGAGCCAGTCCCAGCAGCCGACACCAGCTCAGCCCCTACACCCTCCCCAGAGTCGATCCCAGCAGTAAGCGCTATCTCAGCCCCTACGCCCTCCCCAGAGTCGATCCCAGCAGTAGACACCATCTCAGTTTGTAGACCCTCCTCAGATCTAGTATATGGCCAATCTCAGAAGAATAGTCAGCCACAGAGTCAGTCACGGAGCCAATCTCAGGAGCAGAGTCAAGCAGGGTCTAATGGTATATAAATTCTCACATTAATTTTCTTTGATATTAATTCTTTATAACAATTTTATTTTGACTATTTGTTTATTGAAGGTATAAATCAAAGCCAAGGGGAAAGACAAGGAGTTTGGAATTGAGAAAATTAACTAAAGGGACTCGAATAACGGTTGATGTAAATTGTAGCAGAAGATGTTCATGTTATGCACCCTTTAATAGCAGGATCCCTACACTTGTGAGACTGTTGATACCCGCATGTTCTTTTGATTGGAGGCAGGTCCCTCAGCAACATAAGGATAAGTTCATTCGTGAGCTAGGGGTATTAATATGATATTGTTGTTATGTCATTCATTTGTTTTACTTAAAATCCTTTATTTATTTATTCATTATAATATAAAATGCAGTTGACGTATGATTGGGGAACAAATCTGATGACGACCGCATATATTCTCCAAGTAGCAGGGAGGGCACTTCATAGCTGGAGAAAAGAGCTTAAAAGCCAAGTAAGACATAAGCATTGATTTAGAATTCATAATAACACAATTTACTTTTAGGTGTTGCTGACTTTTCTGTATATATAAATAGTTCTTTATTGGTAAGAATTATGAGGATGCATTGAGAGACGTGCCATCAGGAATACAAGCTGGTCGTTGGGTGGAGTGCTGTGAATATTGGGTTCAGGAAAACACGAAGGTAATTAATATTTTATATTAATAACTTCTATTCTAGCATCAAAATGGTTAAGTATCAATTTCCATAATTTGCTGTTATAGGAGCAAGCTAAGAAAAATAAAGCCAATAGGGTGAAAGCTCCGACTGCAACCCACTGCTTGGGATGGATGAGCATAGATACCTTAAAAGATACTTATGTAAGTACATTTTCATCGGCTTAATTGACGATAGAAAGATTATTGATTATAATATCTATTATAAAACTTACAAGTTACGAGATTTAAATAAGAGAAGCTCAAATTTAGGATAACTTAATTCATAACCACATCTCAAATATGCAGTCAGATACCCATAACGGTGTATAACTTGATCGTGTTTCGATCTATGAGAGGAGTCATAGCAAGTCTAATGCTGATGGCCCCCGTGTTTGGATTGATCTAGCTGTTACCTAATAGGTGAACAACATGGACCCCTAACTGGAAACAAGATTCAACATAATTCTTGGGATGGGTCGAGGGCTTGCTTATCTGCATGACAAGGGAGCCAACTCCCTAGGCTCGGTACTTTCCATTGCCTTTGTGATCATGTTTTCCTGTAGTTGTGTATGTTGATTAGTCATATTATGCTTTAGTTCACTCTCAAGTAGTGCTAAAGTAATATTCATGCTTGATCTATTTGATAAAGAAATGCTTAACTATAAACCTACTCATGTGGTTATTTGACATTTTTCTTTATGCATTTAGGTACTTGCTCAGGTTGCCTTGGCTGGAGATCTGATACATCTTGAGGATGAAAAGGTCATGACTAGCATTGCGTTGATTATATACCCTATCCTTTGTTAAAAAAATTAAAAAATTATGCGTCTCGTTCCAATACCACTAAAATGTTTATCTTTAATGTAGCTGCTGCTTCTTCTTCGTTAAAAGAAAGGCTCTACTTTCAACAACTGCGTTCGTACAGTAATTAACTAACAATTATGCCTAATGGCATCCTTTAACATGGTAATCAAATTCTTAAGTTGTTAAGGATCATGTTAGCAAGACATCATTACTTGATGACTTTGGATTTTATGAAACTCGCCTTCCAGATCATGCAAGCTATAAGGGTAAAGCAACAATTCTAGATAATCCTACTGGAAGGGTAATTAGAACCTACCTTGTATCCAGATACTAAACCCATTTCCAAAATTTACATTCTAATGCATTCAACTCTGATCATGATTCTAGATTAACTTCAGCATTTGCTATTAAGGAATAAGTAGCTATCAAGTTTTGTTTTTGGAGTCCTGTTGGTTACTTTTAGGTTTTGAAACATATAATTTTCACGTTCTTTTATTGTATTCTTCTTGTTTCCCTTTTTAGGTAAAATATCTATTTATCCATCAGGAATTTGACTTGTCTGCTACCATCTTCATCTATCTAGGTTTCATTATTCTAATTCATGAGTCTGACTTATGGGAAGGAAGAGAAAGAAGGCTGCCAAGAATGATTCTGGGGAATCAAAAAACTTGCATTCCAAAATAAATCAGGTAAATACACTCAACTCTGTAGCAAAAGTAACCGAATTTCAGTTGCAACAAAGCGCGCAAAAGAAGAACAGCTTGTAGAAAATCCTGATGTTGAGGGGATACCTAAGGAACAAAATTTAGGGAAACAACCCACAGATCAAAGTGAAGAGGTGAAGAAAAGCATCAACAACCAATTTAAAGAAAATAGCAATGGAATCATTAGCAATCAACAACAGCTTGGTCAACAAAGCAGAGGGCAGTATACTATGGAAAACAATAGCCAGACAAATCATCAAAAAATCGGGGAGCTTGGTGGCGTGATTTTCCTATGTAATGCAAAGACAAAACCAGATTGCTTCCATTACATGGTTTTGGGCTTTCCAGATAGCAGGATGGAGCTTGTGATGTCAATAAAGCCTGATTTAAAACTCTTCCTTTATGACTATCAATTTAAGGTTTTGCACTAAATTTACAATGCAGTATCAGCAGGGGGCATGAGACTTGAACCTATAGCTTTCAATGGGGGTTTTCCAGCAAAGGTGTTATTATATAGAACTCTTATTAGTTTGTTAACTGCATCTGCACATTGCAAAGCAAGCCATATTCTACCTTAGAAAGTATGCATACATGAGAATTGTAATGCACCTTCCAACTTGTGTTCTGTCCAATTTTGGATTTGGAGCTTTCAGTTCATCCCAATTTCTCCTATCATGGGCACTGAACACTATAAAACTACTTGTTAATCTATCCAACTTATATTTTATATCTTCTTGAATTTTCTGTTTGAAAACAACTAAATTCGCTATAGGGCCATAGCTTGGTATATCAGCTTTTTATCTTGGTATTTACTGATTCCCACATTTGGCACGTATGAATATAAATGGGGTTAGTTCCTTGAGAAAATGATTGATTCTGTCGTAGAATGATTTTCAAATGCATGTAGGAAAGACATTTAATCTGTCATTTTCTCATGTACTAGTTGTAACATTTGTTGTTTGATCATAGTTTGCGATAATAACCTGTAAACTCATGTAGCTTTATTATTGTCAGGTACGGTTCAAAGTTGACCAAGAGTGTGCACCTCTGCCAATTAGTACCTTGTGTGGTTTATTATAGAATTTTGACGCACGGGCAAATATGGTGAAACGTGAGCTTTCTGTTGAACAAGTAAGAAACAAATGAAACCGTTACCACTTTAAGTTTTGGATATTTATATCTTTATGCTTGTAGGGTTAGTGGTAAAACCATGTAACAGTCATGTTTTGACTATTTTAGTGACCTCTTGGCAACACTAGCAGTGGAGTGGTTTGCCCCCAATTGCAACCTATACCTATTATCGCCATCATGTTTCTGCTATTGTGGAGATTTCTTGCCATTATGGTGCCTTCACCTTTTTTGTCTCACCATTCCATACTGCTCCACCCTGTCCATTCCCCTTAGTTTGCTTCTCTGTCAAAGATTCCAGGTCAATTAAAAAAGGTAGCCTAACATGCCGCTCCTGTTAAATTACAGATGCATTGATCCTCTTTTTTGATAAAAAAAAGAAATACAGATGCATTGGGGATATTGAGGGATTTAGATCCATAGACTATTTAAGGTTTTGACAATAAGAGTTCAAATGTTCTGCTCATCGATGTTCTCATGTTTGTTGACTACTGTAGAATGACATTATATCTGCCTTGTATATCATCCAAAAGGGACAAGTGCGACTGACTTACAATGCAGATTTCATAAGAAATCCGCATATTAGCAGTCTTTCATCCTCTACCATTGAATATGGTCATTCCCAAGACAGTAATGAGCGTGAGTTGGAGCTTTCAGAAGGGAGCAGTTTTGGGGAGTGGGCACTTCTTGGTGAACAGATTCCTTCAATACGTGCAGTTGCTCTTAGCAGTGTAACTTGTACAGTCATTACAAAGGAGAAGTTTGATTCAACTGTCGGCATGTTGTCCAAGCTGCAGCAGGATGACAGAAAGTATGTGCATGACGTAACTAATTATGCAGTGGAAATTAGAAGCATCTACCATGTAGTGTTGGTACTTTGAGAGAAGGGTCTAGAATGAAAATGTTCCTCTCGCTTGTTTGTGTTCTGTATTTTCTTATCAGGTCAAAAGATTCTTTAGCACCTCCTTCTGGGGGTAGGCCATTAAGGATGATGCTTACAAATTCACCAACATTGAATTGTCTGATTTGGTATGTTTTCAGTGGTTTCAATCATGTATCTTCTTGTGTTTAGAATTGTTGACACATTAATCTAGTTATTATTCTGCCAAGGAATGGAAAATGGTTTTGTATTCAACCGACTATTCAGAGACAGGCATCATGCTGCCCAAAGGATCAAGTAGATATCCATCTTCTCCTTTGAGAAACAGATTATAATTGACTTTATATTTTCTTCCAAAATGACTACCACCTGTATGGAATATGATCACCCTTTCTTTTTTCAAAAAATATATGGAATATGATCCAGTGAATGGTATTGACGTGTTCGTGGCTTCTCCCTGATCGCTAAGCAGAAAAGTTGCGTACCCTGAAAAGATATTCCAAGAGGAAAGTCAAGTAGCTTGGAAAAGAAGCACAGGTTTTGAAAGAGAGAGATCTGTTTAAGAGCTTGAGCCCATCTTCTTGTGTGCCACAAGTATTGCACACATGTTTTGATAAGTTTCATGTTGGCATTTTGCTAAGCACTTGTCTGGCTTGCCCACTGGCTTCAATACTCACTTCGCCTCTTGATGAATCATCTGCACGATTTTGTGCAGCATCAGTTGTAATTGCATAGGAAGAATTACACAAGGTTATTGACATTTTCTGACTTCCATGTGCTTTAGACATTTGGTTCACTGGTTTGATGGAGTTGCAGTGTTATGGTGCAATACACTTATGGCTGCATTTTTTTCAATTCAGAATTCAGTTCTTTACAGAGGTGTTTCTCCTGATATCTTAATGCTTGACCAATGTGGACATCTACAGGTCTGTATTTTAATTATATTTAACAAACTTACTTTGGTATTGCAACAGGAAATAGTTTTTCTCCTCTGATCATGTTTCTATCCTAAAATGTAGCTTCTAGACTTTAGATTGGCAAAGAAATTGGCTAAGGATAGGACTTTTACTGTATGCGGGCTAGCAGATTTTTTACCTCATGAGATAATTCAAGGAAAAGGACATGGCTTTGCAGTTGGCTGGTAAATGCTTTGCTAGTTCTTGATAAAATTTGTGTTTCCAAAACATAGTTCTATGTGCAATACCTGCCTATCTGTAATAGGTTGTCAACCTTAGATATGTTTACTCCTTTAAGAAAATAGCAAGCTAAATGTTAATGAGATGATTGAGTAGTTTGTGCATGGATTCATCATTGTCATTTTTTGGTTCCTGAAGTCTGATTGACCTGTCAGTGTTGTTGAGGTTGTCGCTCGAGGCAACCAAGCAACTGCGTGAGGTAAGGAGTAGACCCATTGCCTCAAAGGTGAGGCTCTTTACCTAGGGGATCGCATTGTCGCCTTAAGCATGCCTTGCCTACCTCTTTCTCCCTTTCTTGGGTCACACTACAAGTTCTAGAGTCGAAGCTATACTCATGGGATCCCAACTCAACTTACATCCATGATCCCCCATATTTTAAGAATATGACAATGCCTCCTCCTTATCCACATGGAGTAAAAGATGCATATTGTTTGCTTAACTTAGGATATTGTACATTTGGAGGAATTTAGGGAGAATGCAAGTGGTGAGGGAGGAGAAAGGTGGTTTTAGTCTAGAGGAGGGGTAGGATGGGGCCACTAGGAGGTGCTCTTACTCCCTAGGAAGGAGTGATATACTATTGCTGTAGGGGGAGAGAGACTTTGGTAGGTCTTGACCCTGCTCAATGTCTTCATCCTGGGACCATTGTCAAGAGTGGTTCAGTTTGTATAATAGGGACTACAACAGGATATTTTCAAGTAGATTTGCTAGGCTGGCCAATAAAGGTATCAGAAGTAGATTTGCTAAACAGCAGGCTGCAAATTAACTTTCCTAGTTAATCAAACATATTACATGATGATGCAAGACCCAAGTAAGTTTGTTGTTACTGCTGCTGGACCTGCTCCTTTTCCTGATCAACCAAGTGCTCGTTTGCAGCCTTCAGCTCCTCCTTCATAGCATTCAACTCAGCAATGCAGTGGTAGAGATGCAGCAAAGATGCTCCTCCTTTTTAGTGGTCTATTTCCTAGGTAGATAGATAGATTTTGGAACTTAATAGGTATTATTTATATTTTCTTCTTTTCCATCCTTATTCCATAAAGAGTCACCTTTCCAGATGCAGCAGCAGCAGCAGCAAATGCAGATGCAACAGCAAAATGCAGCAATAGCAGTTGCAGATGTAGATGCAGCAGCAGCAGTAGCAGATGCAGCAATAGCAATAGCAGATGCAGCTGGAAGTGGAAGCTCCAGTAGTAATTCACCCAAATCTTAAGTTCTATTTTTTTGGATGGAGCTCGTTCTTGGCATGAGGTTTTTTGAAAGGATCATTCTTGGCATGATATCTCTAATTGCAGGTAGTTTAGTCCAGTGTCCTACCAGACATGTTCAGAAGCACCTATGAGGCCATCACAAAAAGCAACCCAACGTGGAATCAGGTACAAGTTCCAGAGTCAAAGCTATACTCATGGGTGCCCAAGTCAACTTACATTTGCCAATATTCTCGTTGTTAACAAGCTGCTAAAGGGTGAAGTAGGACCAAAGTCAATTCACATTCCTTCAAGGGAGAAACTTTATGTATTTGATGCTGCAATGGTTAGTATGAAATTTTATTCTTAATTCGATGTTGATTTTTAGTTCAAGATAGAAAATGATATATTTCTCAGATGTATTTTTGGATTTCTGAATTTTATTTGAAGTGCCCTATTCAGGAAAAAAAACATTTCATTTGAAATGCCCTTTGCATTATGTTGATTGTTTACGTGACATCTTGCATTGATTTAGGGACATGATAAAATACCCCGCACACTAAGAATTATACTGCCATTAATGAAATAGTCTCCCCTTCTCTCACAACTTTGCATCTATGTATCCATAAGGGGTGCAACAAATATACCATCAGTTCTTTTTTGAGCCATGCCAGTTGGAATAGCTCAGTCAATTTTTCCATCTCATCCATCTAGCCATCTTGCTCAGGCCATGCTATTATCCCCTAATAAAACCAAATTGCCTTTGCAAAGGGGCGATTTTTAATCATATGCATCCAATCCTCTTTATCAATTCAAAAAAAGGGGCACAATGAGTCTTCATCTAAAATTTTTTCAATAATGTTCCCTTTAAAGGCAGAGCATCAGTCACTACTGTCCAAGAGGAATAACTTTGTTTTCAGAGCTATATCCTTCATATTCCAAACCTTTTTATAATAAGACTAGAGTTGATTCCCTCTTCATTTAGCAAGGTCATATACGCAGACTTAACTGAGAACTTCCCATTAGGATGTGATTTCCATATTAGTAAGTCTTGTCCCATGTCTATTGGAGTACTTAAAATTTTTTCTACAGTCTTACAGCCAAAGCTACTAGAAATTGTTTCTTCATTCTAGTTCTAATTTTGTTCATTTATCAAATCTACCACCTTTAATTCTTGGAGTATACTCTATCTAATCGACTTTTACTCTTCAACCTTCAACCATGGATCACTCTAAATATTTATATTCTCCCCATCTCCAACTAACCATAACACATTGCTGAAAAGCATACTTTTTATAGCTGGAAGCGCCTTCATGAAGGAAGAATCTGGTGACTTGGGCATATATTCCCAAAAATTGCCATTTAGGAAATACTTGCTTCTTATCTGATTTTGTTAAAGACCCTCGGTGCACAATAACCAGCCCATTTTTAGTAAGAAAGCTAAAATTACTAGCCTTACCAAAGAGAATCTTTCTTGATGGTTGGTTAGCTATCACCAAAGGTAATTCCTTTAGTCACGATGACCCTTTGGAGATGGTTAGGTGATAACACTGCATATGAGGGTGATAATTCTGTTAAATAGGGTCCATCTTAAGAATAAAAGGAACAACATAAGTAGAATGGGAGCATTGCATGCATCATATACTAAGATTGCTTATAAAATTGTATTAATCGTCGTTTGTGTAAGCACTTGTCAAAGCAGGCCTTAGATGAGCAATGGGACCGCACGGATGGATTCAGAACGACGAACGGAGTCCAACGGACTCAAGATTGGCCAAAATCCGACATCCGAAGCTCCTACAATGGGCCTAAGAAGTTATGACCGTTGATCTGATGATCAACGACCCTCGTTGAGCCACGTCACCCCCCCGCTCACCGCACGCCGCTTCCTCCTTCAGCTGAAATCAAATCTCAGCCGTCGATCTTCGATTGGACGGCCGAGAACCGTGCACCCGCCGCTATTGCCACGACAAAGTAGTGGGCGTGGCGCAACGGCAAGCGCGCACGCTCGCATGCACGCGACGCGGGTTCGAGCCGCGCGGTGCGAGAAATTGAAGACGAGGAGGCGCGCGGCAAAATTGGGCCGCCCGATCAGCAGTGGGTGGTCGAGATCGTGCCACGCGGTGCACCCTGAGACAGCGAGCGCCCACGCGGGCGCGCCCCCAAGGGGCGATCCAAGCACGCCCAAGGGAGGATCTCAGTCGTTCGATCTTCGATCGGATGGCTCTCACGCAGCGGCCACGGATCGAGCGCGAAGAAGAACGGCGCGGGCGTGTGACTGGCGGGCTGGAGGGCTTCACCGACGCTTTTGGAAGGGTTTTAGCGATGTCCCGGACGTCACTAAAACCCCTTCTTTTAGAATGCCCTTCTCCCTATTTAAACCCCCTCCAACCACTCATTCAAGTCATTCACTTCCCTTGCAACTACTCTACCCCCCTCTTAGCTAGCTTTAGGCCCTCTTGTAATCGTCGGAGACGACGAGCCGCCGACGGAGCCTCCTCCACCGCCGTGGCTGCCTCGACGCTCTCCCCCCCTCTCCCTCTTTCTTCCTCTCTTTTAAGCTTTCCTTTACTTATGTTTAAGCATGTATCTAATGTTGTAATCTGTGAACTAAAGCTGCATGATTAATAAAGTTACTTTCCATTCAGTTGTTTACTTTATTGCTTGTTCAAGTTGCATGTTAAAGAAAGAAATGACTCTAACCATAATCTCTCTCTCTCTATCTCTCTCCCTCTCGCTTTTCAAACCGCACCTTTCGCAAGCAAAACTCCGCGATTTCCGTGACAAGTGATAAGCGAAATCTGGTTTTCACGCCTCCCTGAGACCGACACTCGGACTCACCTCCGTTTCTTTACTTTAAAATCGGCGTTGCAAGTGCAACTATAATGACACTTCTTAACACACACGCACGAGCGCACGCTAGCTGTCACCAAAGGTAATTCCTTTGGTCACGATGACCCTTTGGCGATGGTTAGGGAACCGTGACCAAAGGAACCTTCTTTCTTCCACGCCAACTGTTAAGCCATGAGACATCAAACACTTTTTAAGATGTCTGGGAGTTGGTCTAGACGTCTGGTCAGACATCTGAATGCCTTCCAAGACGTCTGGAAATAAATTTTTGCGTGCGTACGATTGCGAGTCTACGCACGTGCGCGCGCAGACTGAAACCTGCCGACCTGCAGACGCTTTTTCTCCCCCCACACCTTCAAATACCCCTCTCCCTCATTCACCACGCCACTGTCTTCTCCTTCCTCCAGTGCGAGTGTGAGAGCGGGAGTGAGAGCGGGCAGTAGCTGCTGCCGGGTGCGGTGCAGAGAGGAAGAGGTGCAGCGAGAGGGAAGAAGAGGGAGAGCGCGTGAGGAAGAGAGAGAGCCCGCCGAAGCAGCTCGAGGTTGGTCGGCGTGCGCGTGGAGGGGCGTCGTGTTGGGGAGATCTCCCCTGGTGCTGCTGCAGCTTGAGCAGCGAACGAGCAGCTATGTGGCGAGCTCGTGCGCAGCGGGAAGAAGACGAGGAGGTTCTGATTCTGGGAAATTTTCCCCGAATTAGACGTCTGGACCTATATCCAGCCGACGCGGATGACGTCTAGAGGGACCTCCAGATGATTGAGAGGTACGTATTCCTTCCTCTGCTTCCTTTTGCGGATACGGCCATGCAGGCCGTTCCACCGAAAGTTCTGGCTCATGCCGTGTTAAGAGTGTTTGCGTACGCGTGCAGGTTTTGCTTTGGGAAGGCGCAGGACATGCCCTCCCACGCGATCCAAACGTCTGGGCGAGTCACCAGACGGCGGAGAGCATCTCTAGATGTCCGGAGAGGTGGTCGGACATCTGAAACTGGGTGCAGACGATTCAGCAGGATCCCTGGACGTTTGAGGAGCAGCGCAGAGTGAGATATGACCTGGACCACTTTTTAAGACATCTGGAAGGTGTTCCAGACATCTGATTTGGGTCAGAGTTGTCATTTTTGACCCGTTTAGGGTCCGTTCGAGGTCTGATTTCCGCGTTTAAGATTTCGTTCTTCTTGGTATTAGTTCCTCTACTTCCTTAAAATACTTGTATCCTGTTCTAATTGGTTCCTTGTGATTGATCCTTGTGTTACGACCTTGTTCTATTGCGACTTTAGGGGTTGTGGAGGCACGTGGATCTGCTGATCACGCCCCCATTACTCCCGGTTTCGCGAGTAGAGTGGCTCCCCTTAGTTATTTGCAAACATTAATGCATCTCTGAAATGAATGATACATCCTAGGGTATGGCATGAATCCTAGGACCTGAAAACTAGATTGAATGATAGATCCTAGGGTATGGCATGAATCCTAAGACTTGAAAACTAGATTGAATGGTAGATCCTAGGGTGTGGCATGAATCCTAGGAATAGAAACACTGAAACAAATGTCTTGAATACCTGAATTGCAGTCTTGGATAATTAGACAGAATAATGATAATTGCCTGTAAATGGATAACAGCTGCCTGTGAATTGTAGAGTACTGCTGCTAGTAACTATTACATGTAATTCCTGTTGTTTGAAAATTAAATTTGAGCTGCTTGTATATAAATTGATATTAAATGTTGGAAACATGGGCTAAATATGAATGAAACTGAAATGATGAAACCTAGTATGGCTTGGCTTGAGAAATGTGAGCATGAACCCTACGGGGAATTAGGAGTAGAACTCCTGGAAAATAAAGAGAATGGAACTGGGAAAGTGGATGGGAAAGTGACCTGGCCCTTGAGTACGGAGTACCAAGGAGAGCGACTGTCCCCTTATTTAGTGCAGAGCGGAGCTAGCCACCCCAGGGACCTGGGGTTAGGTCTGGCCACTTTGTACCGACTTCTGGCCCTCGCATACACAGTACCGAGGAGAGGTACTAGTGTAGGGAGAGAGCTAGCCACCCCACGGGTCTCGGGGTTCAGTTAGCCGTCTTAGACCGACTTGTTAGGCCCACTGGGAAAACCAGGGTAGTCAGGAGAGGGTGCGCGGATTGTGGAGGGGCAAGACCCCTGTTTGGTTACTGTGGAGGGGTTGGACCCCTGTTACTGAGAGTGCTTTGCCCTATACTGGTTCCGTGCTGTGCTTCGGGGCGCACCCGTTAACAGAAACGACTGACCGCGTGCCAGTGCGGGGTAGCTACCCGTGCGTTTATCGCGCGTGCCGTAGTCACCGTTACGCCTGTCAGTGATCTTGGGGTAGTTGACTGAGGGTAGGACCACCACGGGGGACTCTCCCGGCCAGGAGAGCACCACGTGCTACTTCTACTTTTCGGAAAAGACTGCAATCAAGATCGTTCCCACGAGGAACATTCGAGATCAATAGTAAGATCTGAGAAATAATTCAAGAAAGAGTAAATAGAGAAATAAAGAAAGAAATTAAAAATAACAGCTATTTGTCCACCTTTACTGCTTTTCTTAGCTAGCTGGTTGCCACTCTGCTCAGCGTTTTGCTGACATGTCATAGTTGTCACCATTTTCAGGACCAGGTGTTGAGCAGCCAAAGCCCGCGACTGCGGAGGGTGCTGGGTTTAGTAGAGCCCAGTAGTTGTACTTTTGTTGTACCATTTTTCTGTAGTAGTGAGTATTTCTGTTTCACCTTTGTACTCTTTTATTGTAAACTTCATATTTCTGTACCTGTTTTTTTTATTTTTTATTGTTGTGGTGGTATGTACTGTAGTAGTTCTTTTCTTTACTGCTGTACTTTTGTTACTATTAGTTACTTGCATGATGAATGTAGTTTATTTTACTGCTTTTTGGTTACTTTCTCATTGGACAACTGGATCTTGGGATCAGTCGAGTCAGTCCAATTCTCGTGTCCTGTAGGGATTCGGGAACCGAGTCGTAACACCAACCTCTGGTCAAGGTTATTAACCGTGACCAAAGCTCTCTCTTCGGTCACGATTCTACATCTGTGACTAAAAGTCTTTGGTCACAGTTTATAACCATGACTAAAGCTGCAGAACGTAGCTAACGGCGGGCTTTAGTGACGGTTTTGGGTGGAACCGCCACCAAAACCCTATGCTTCGGTGACGATTCCACCTAAAATCGTCACCAAAGGCTCGTGAACAAAGCTGCTGAGCCTATCTGATGGTGCGCTTCGATAACGATTTTGGGTGGAACCGGCACCAAATCCTTATGCTTCGGTTATGGTTCCACCTAAAACCGTCACCAAAGCCCTGTGCCAGAAGTTATAGAACGTAGCTAACGGCGGACTTCGGTGACGGTTTTAGGAGGAACCGTCATCGAAGCTTAGTAGTAACAGCTTTCCTCTATAGTTCTATTATTTCGTCGTAGTATAGCATAGAGAAGTGATTACCAGTTTAATACAATTTGTTACTCGGAAATAAAAGAGTTCCCGAGGTCGAACTCAGGGAGCAAGTCGTATTCTAGAGATATACATGTTCTATTACAAAAATAAAGAGAGAGAGAGAGATGAAAGTTTGGCTTCTTCTTCTCTTCTTTCTTCCTCTTTGTCTTCTCTCCTCTTTGGCTTTTGTTCTTCGTGTTCTTCCTCTATTTCTTGGTTGGACGATCCTATCTTTTTCTTCTTTTTATTTTCTTTGTTTCTTCTTTTCTTGCTTCAGATCTTCCTCCCGTGCTCTTCTTCTTCTTTTCTTCTTCCTCTTGTTTCTTCACTTGGCTGCTCTGTGTTCCTTTCTTTCCTCTGCCTGGCCTTCCTTCTTCTTCTTTTCCTTCTCCTGTCTTCAGGACGTCGTCTGATTTCTCAATCAGACGACTTAAACCGCTTGTTGCTACAGTGTCTCCCTTAGCTTCCTTCTTCTTCACCTGTGCCTGCACGCTCAAGAGTTCAGAGTCAGAGGGCAAAACCTACTCTACCCCCCTCCCCCGCGCATCTCTTTCTCTCTGAGTTCGCTCTTAGGACAACTCTCCCAGAGCAACCGGGTAATCGGGTACGAGTCGCGCCTGGGTCCAGGCCCACCGGCGTGCGGTGGTGGGCGAGGAGTGTAGGTCGGGTTAATCGGGTCGGGCCAGGTCCGCGGAGCGTGATCACGGACGAGGCCGGGTCGGGTGAGAGGGACCTCACCCCGTGGTCAGGAGGCAAACAGAGAAGGCACTTTTTGCCTTTATGCGCCCGCGCGCCTTTGAAAAGTTCCGAGGTGGGACTAAATGTCCCACCCCAATTGAGCGCTCGCAGCGGAGGGAGCAGCGGGAAATCGTGGCTTCACGCGAGGCCTTCTCCCCAACTGCGAGCCTGGGACGCTTCGCGGAGACGCCCCGCGCAACCTGGGAGTCGAACCTGGGCGAAGGTGTGCCTGCACCTGCAGGTGAAGGAGCTCTGCCTGCTCAGTAATGGCGACGGCGGGCGAGTCACCTGGTCACAGAAGAACGGCCTCTCGGCCAAATCAGACCGGCGGGGGACCTTCGCCATGGTACGACGAAGGTTGTCAGAGGGTCTGCAGGGGGCGTGGTGGAGCAAACAGGTCGCCCTAGGTCAAACTGCGAGCGAAGAAGTGGGTGTGTTTGGTGGGTCTGCAGAGGGCGTTTGGTGGGCAGTGGAAGGGTGGAGGAGGATCAGGGTGAGGAGGCGGAGGTTATGCACAGGTCGGCGAGCCGTGTGGGGTGCTGGAGCGATGGGAGTGGTTCGCCGGAGTTTGGCCGGAGGTGGAGAAGGTGAGGGTGATCGGTGGGAAATAGGTGGCGACAGTAAGGGTTTTCAGTATAGAAAAGAAAGAGGGGAGGAAGAGGAGAAGTTCTACCTGCTAAGCTGGACGAGGAGGGGTTGGCGCAGGCGACAGTCGTATCGACTGTCGCCGGAGAAGAAATTGCCCAGAGGAAGGGGCGGCGGCGAGGAGAGGGCCAGAGAGGCGTCAGCTGGGTGCGGCGTGACGCTGAAAGATCGAGGGAAGGTAACCCTGCTGCTGGTAGTGCGGCAGGGCGACGAAGAGGAGGAGAGGCAGCCGGAGCAAGGGGGCGTCTGTCAGAGTGTGAAGGGAGGAATTTAGGGGGGTGTCTCCGTCAGATCCGAGCTGCGAAGAACGGCGGAGCGACGGGGGTATTTATAGGAGCGGAATCAGAGAGGAGGGTGGAGGGAGACGACGTGTCTCCCTCGCCGGAGGACGTCGGAGGAAGGAGACCCATACCATCCGTGCGTTCGCACGGGCGGTATGGGTGGTCGCAGTACTCAGGAGGGTGTCCCTGTAGTGGCTGACGACGCAGGGTACCCCCCATTGACTTGCCAGGGCCCCTCCCTCATCCTGCGCGGCGCCATACTCCGCGCAAGGTCGCCGGAGCATGGCGCTGCACAGGTTCTGCAGGAGGGACCTAAATGCAAAGAACGAAGGAGAGTTAGGGGCCAAAATGTGAGGGTTCAAAAGTTGAGGGCCAAAAAGTAAATATATGAGGACCAAAGTGTAAAGTTGGTCAAGAAGGTTTCTTCTTAGGCCCAAGTTTTTATACATGACTAATTAGGATCTAAGGATTCTGATGGTGAATTTCATTTCTAGATTAAACCTTGTTTGACCGATCAATTTACGCAAAAATCCAAATTAAGTTGTTAATTGGGCATGGTTCTCAATGTAGGTCAAAATGGGTTCCTAAGGCCAAATTGAAAGTCCTACACCCTAGAGATTATTTTTCTATGAATTTTTGAGGGTTTAGTTAATTTTTACCTTGCCTCGAACCACGTGAATTGAAGTGGGTTTGTTTTTAGGGTTATAGATTATCATTTAGTTCCTTGGAATTGCTGTAGCCCTTATTGAGTCATCTCATCCCACTTTTCTTCTTATTAGGTTATTTTGACCTATGTTTGGACCCTGAGTTACCCTATTTTCAGATCGGATTGGTGAAATTGCATTTTTACCCCTCAGTTTATGTTTTCTTTGCAAACTCAGAATCTCTCTAAGCCAAGCCTTTCTAAGGTTATGTAGGAGCTTTTATTCTCTGTATTAGGTCAAAATGAGATAGTTATGGCTTATGATGAGGTTCTCATCATACCCCCATGCCTAGCTTTTGCTAGTCCCTTAGCAAAAACTTAAGGTTTCAACCCTTGTTCTAGACCATGAAGTTCTTAATAGCTTCAGATAAGTGCTTTTTCATTTAAACTTAGATTAGGTTAGAATGCTGACCATAGGCTTAAAAGGTACTCTAGTACCAATCAAGATCCAAATTTGTCTAGCCTCAGCCTCAGTCCTTAGCAAAGGTTTTTAAAGCCCACAAGAACTAACCTAAGGTCTATTGGACTTTGTGGTTAAAGCACCCGTGCTTGAAATGATTTTAACCTTGGTTCAGTTCGCAGTGCGTTTTATAAGAGAGAGATAGAAAGTTTTTCTGTTTGGAGAGTTTTCTCTCTCTTTTTTCTTTTTAGTTCTAGCCTAGGATTGGCTTTTCAACACGGTCTGTATCAGATTTATTGCTCCCATCATCAATCCTCAAGGGTTCCTGGCAATCGATACTTCGAGATAGCACCGCCCATGGCAACCCCCGGAACCCTGGCCATTGAGATTTTGAGATAATCCCATCCATGGTGTTCCGTGGCTGAATTCAGACCCTGGCAGTTGACACTTCGTGATAATGCCATCCATGGAATCTGAACCAGCAGGGTGCTTACATGCCCCCAGTAGGATATGTGAATATCCTAAGAGGCAAGCACCGAAGAGATGATATTTTGTTACGCATCTTCGAGGGGATTTCCCGCCTCTCCGCGCTGGGAACTCGTCCAAATCAACTTGTATTGATCGGCCGCTCCTACTCTAGGTGTACTTTTCAGAATTTTTCGACGCTTCTGCGTGATTTTGGTTTTTACGCTTACTGAACCAGGCTGTGTGTGAGGTAGGGTGCTTAGGTTACTGAGTCCCGTAAACCAAGAATTAGTTAATGAGGCCAAATACTCCCTAAGCCTTAGACCTAATACTTCAGCTTTTCATTTTCCTCACCTCTTGAGGAGTGTCCAGATCTTAATGGGTACTAAGAGTCTATTCAAGAATGCCTAAGGTTTGCGTTCTTACTAATCTCATTATGCACTTTTTCAGTTATTTTCTTGAATGAGGTTTAGAACTTAGGTTAATTCCTTAGTTCCTTACTAATGACTATTACTTGTTTCTCATATTTTGTGCTCCTTTTCCTTTTGTTTCTTTTCTCCCTTTCCTTCATAAAATTTCCTTTCTCCTCTTATTCTCTTATTCTTTTTCGAAAAATTTTTAATTTTTATGGTGTTTTTGGCATATGTGAATTTTTTGTTTAAAACCTTTTCTTACACGTTTTGCACTTTCATACCCCCCCAAGCCTAAGATTTGCAATGTCCTCATTGTAACTTAGGGGGTTTTTATTCAACTTAGTTGATACATTAGGACATATGTTTTAATGAGTGAATGGGTCGGGGTGACTGTTGCGGACGATTTTTAATCTCAGATGCAAGCACCTGAGGTGGAGTCGGCTGTCCTAAAGTGTGAATTTCAAGTGCACAAAGGTTTTAGAAAAGGTTTCAGGTTTTTAAAGAGAATGATGGGCTGCCTCCCGTTGAGCGCTAAATTTGATGCCTTCAGCCAAGTGAGAAATGCGATGGAGAGGGGATGGTGACATCAGCAGAGTTTTGTAATATAAGCACCTTGATTAAGAGCCTGGTTGGTCCAACCAGGTGCTTATTCAGATCAACAGGCTGATGATGCAGCCCAAACCCAATCAATCTGGTGGGTTGATAGATGTGGATAAAAAGGTGTGGAACCCACCATATACTATGAAGCTCAGATGGATGTGGAAGTGAAAACGTAGGGTTTGGCTGAGTCGAATCAGCCTGGTCAGAATAGGGACCCGTAGAATAATCAATGAATGACGCGGAAACCCTACAGGGGTGATTAGAGAATGATGGAGCATGAAATGTAGTCTGATCAGTGTTCCAAACCCGATGTGGAAATGCAATCGGCTTGGTGAGAGGTGAATCTGAATAGAAATTGAGTCTGGTTGCTGGTCGGGGTTGGGAAGAGGTTTTGATCCGTTCTGTGTGTGCGGACGAGGTGGCCCCTGTGTACGAGGGCTCTTCTAGAAATGGATGATAGGTGGTTTCCTGTAGAGAGTCCTCTGGGTAACTATAAAATGCCGGAAGAGTGTCTGTAGGATGAAAGAAATCTGAATTGAGAAAATATTTGAATTCTGGGTTGCAATCACTCTTGGCATTTTCTATTTTTGGTTCCTGATGATCGAAAAGGAGTGATTCTGTGTTATCAGTGATCTCGGGAATCAGGACCTCAGAGTCGGAGTCGGAGTCATGTGAACTGCGGTCGTAGATGGGCCTGGCGTGTTCAGGAAGGAAAGTCTCTCCGCAATTATAGTCAGATCTGAAATTGTTGGAGAGTTGGCGAAAATGAGATTCATGATCATGAATTCCACCACAACAAAAATCATCAGAAACATGTAAGTTTCCTAAACTCAAAAAATTTATAACTTTATATACATATTATAATAATATTTTTTAATACATTTAGTAGCAAATGGTATACTTAGTACATCCCCACATTGACAAGACCTCCGACAACGTCCACTAGCCTTTGGATCCAGAGGAGGCATTTAAGAGAGTGATGCCACTGGACCATGATGGTTTCGTTCATAGTGCGGGGAGGGCACACACGTTATCCACCTGGTATGAGAGGATAGGTACTGTCTCATCTAGTGTCATCGATCAGCTGCATCAAAAGATTGACACACTATAGAGACGGAAGGAAGAGTGGGAGAAGAGAGAGGTAGAGATGAAGAATAAGATGAATGCCATAGATGATAAGCTTCAGACACTTCTAACCCTTTCTCCGAAGAAGGGTCAATCATAGCATCCGCCTTCATCAGATCCCAGCTTCTACAGACGAGACGACGACGACCCCATGGGTGGTGCAGGTCGAGTTGGTGGCATCGGGGTAGCTAAATTTTGATTTTTATTCATTTTTTTTGTTGTGTTTTTCATGTTACCTTTTATATGTAAATATTTCATTTTCAAACTTTTTATATATTAGACTTTATATTTGTGAAATATAAACTTCTCTTCATTTTCATTACTTGTTTTTCTATAAAAGCAAGTCTTTTAAGTAGGTTTAACAGGTAGTTCCCATCATTTTGTAATTTTTTTTTAAAAAAAACCCATACATTTGTCGTTGCTTATTTGAGTAAGACGACATAGATGTGACACTAAAAATAGTTTTCCTATCACTTATCCTAATAAGCGACGACATATAAGGTTCGAGAGAATCATAATTCCCTTTTTATGACGTCGCTTATTAGGATAAGGGATGGGAAAATTATTTTTAGCGTCATATCTATGCCGTCGCTTATTCAAATAAGCGATGGCAAAATTATTTTTGTAGTCACCTGTATGCCGTCGCTTTTAAGGAAAAGTGACGACAAAAATATTTTTGCCGTCGCTTATATAAGTAACAGGAAATTTGCCTAAATAACGGTAAAAATAAAGAAATGGCACGTAAAGGTGAGAAAAAGTAACTTACATATGCCGTTGCTTATGACATAAGTGACGGCAAATGTAATTACCATCGGTTTTGAAATGTCGTCGAAATATCCAATATGTCTGATGGTCAAACATTATTTTGGCATCAAATGTGCCCTTTAACCAACGGTAAAACAAAACAGCGACGATAATAATAGCGTCACTTATTTGCATCGGTTATTTCGGCTTTGCTGTCGGTTTCCAACCAGCGGCAAAAGTATGTTATAGCGTAGGATTTTCGATGACCTAGTGATCAATCCGCTAACTACACTACTTAAATCGAGGATAACATCACTCAATTACAATTCCCAGCTCCGATCCCAAAATAGAGGTTTCTCCCTTTACACGGAACAATCAAGGATTCGACAGGCCGGATACCCAAGTACAACAAATATGTGAAAGGAAATAAAAGACACCCTAGAGAGCTCCCAAATAGAAATGAAAGTTAGCTAGCAACTATGGGTGTGTGAACTCCCTGACGAAGATGGCTGTAACATAGTGGAGTGAATGTATGCCCAAGAGAGAGTGTTGCATAGTAGTAGGGTGATTGCGCATCAATCATAGGACTTAATTGACCTAAATTGAGTTAGTGTTGCATCAAAAATCGTCGTAGTTTAGGAAAACATCACGTCATAGTATAGGGATGAAAATCGATACAACATTTAAATTTGTAAAGCTCGAAAAATCTAAGTTCTGAGGTCATTCGCAAGGAGCAAGTGTAGTAATTCAATTCATTAATCACAATAATCAGAAATAATAATGAAATAAATAGTAATCTTAAATAGAATAATCAATTAATGCTTCAAAAATGTATCTCAGGGTAAAAATAAAAAGAGAAAAATGGTGGTTGAAACCACAAAATATCCCGAACAATTAAGCACAATATCCCAAATTTTCTCAGCAGTACTCAATATCAAGTCAGAACCAATTTTGCTCTCAAATCAGTTGGTTGAGAGAATAAGGCTCAGACGCCTTAAGTAGCAACCAAAGCACCTCTCAATTTGCCCAAGTGTTGGCACGGAACCCAAGGTTCTATAGTGCAAACCCCCCTCCAATCCTCTTAGAATTTCCCTTTCTCTTTCTCTCTCAGAACTGGGTTTGGGAAAGTGGCTAATCGGATCCAAACCAGAGACCAAGCCCACGTGCGTGTAGCATGGGAGAGGAGTGCGCACGTGTGGTGAGAGGGACCTTACCCTGTGTGCTAAGGCAATAAGCCCACTCACTCTTTTCCTTATATGCAATGTTCGCATTGTGTATACGATGTGGGACTATGTGAGACCCTATTCCTTCGCATAGCTACAGGCAAGAAGCCTTCTTCAATTCGAGTTACTGCAACTTGGTGCTTGCTCAATTGGAGACCTGGGAAGCTGCAATGGATGAGTCAATGTCGATTTGGCATAGTAGCGTGGTCGAAAGTCGACAGACAACGGCGTATGACTGCGGTGGAGTGGTGAAGGATGGCGATGATTCGGCGAATCTAAAACTCAAGAAAAATAGCCTCTTGACCCAATTAAAAGCGATCAAGAGCTTCACCTAGATTTAAAGAAGGTGATGGCTGTGGTGAGGAGGTGATTTGTGGTCGGAGGTGACTAGACAATGATGGAGAACAACGACGAAGGTGGGTGTGTCCGGTGGGGGAAAGGAGAACTCAAAAAACCTAATTAAGTTAGGGCTTTTGCTCTGTAGGTCGTGGAGAAGGTAGTGGTGGTGATGGTTGTGGGTTTGTGTGCATGTGGCGCCAGCGCGAGCTCGCCGGAGCTCGTGCTAAACGTAAGGAAGATGGGGGCCAATCGGGGTATGTGGTGGTTGAGGCTAGGAACTACGGGTGTAGTAATTATCTAGAGAGGGAGAAGGAGAGTTTGAGGTGACTTAGGAGGAGAGAGAGAGAGAAGGAGGCGGCCGATGTTGTCTGACTAGACGCAAGGGAGACGACGGAGTTTGGCAAGAGAGAGTGACGACGACGAGGGCATATGGGGCCTTTGCTTTGACTGGTGAGAGGCGGAAGAACTTGAGAAAGGAGGATCAGCCAATTTGGCTGTTGGCCGACCTGAGGAAGAGGACAGAGATGGTCACCGAAGCTGAAGATGAGGTTGGTTGGAGGAGGAGGGGTATTTTCCAACCATTTCTTGGCTAATCTCGACCATGGAACCTCGTGGAGGTTTTATAGAGCTCAATTGTGAGCTCAAATTGGAAGAATTGGGTATGAGATTAGGATTTCAAAATAGGAAACTCCCATGTTTTCCTTGAATTCGTTGGAGCTTTTCGCTACAAATCAGGGTTCAAGGTCTTGTTCAATCAATTCTCCAGGGTTTGAACTCCATTTGGAGCTGATTTGGTAGAGATAACTCGGGTCAAAGTTCGGTCAACTAGGTCTAGAGGTTCTGTTCAGATGACAATGGCAGCAGGGGCACTTCTGCAATGGTAACAAGAAGTTAGGGTTATATTCGTAAGGAAAATTGAAAGTTGTGGTTTAAGTGTGAAAAATAGAGTTTTTAGGGCCCAAATGCAAACTAGGTCAAGTTAGACTCTGATTGGGCCCAAATTTTGACGTTAGCCTAATTTGGACCCAAGGAATCTAATGGTGAACTTGGATTTGAGTTTTGATCACTTTTGATTGAGTAAATTGCACATAAGCCCAAATTAGGGCTCCTTCCTCCACAAACACCACCACTTCCATGTCCAAAAGCAAGAGCCTCCACCACCTCTTAAGAGGCCAGCCACCCACCTTGGCTGTCCCTCTTTCCCTCCTACCATCTCCGGCCACACAACCACTAGTGACCACCTCTGGTGCCCCATTTTCCCATAGTGATAATCATTCTTCGTAGTTTAATTCTGGCATTATTTTTCTACTTAGTAGCATAGTATTATCGATCTCCTAGAGTGCAAGCATATTCTCCCTGTGATCCATGCATGCATATCTCTTCTATTAGCTTAGATCTAGTCATTTTTAATTTCATTGTATAAGCATTCCACTAGATTCAATTGTAAATGACTTCATTCAATGAAATAAAGATTGCCTATTATCTCTATTTGGATCATAGTCTTTCTTTGATGCAAATAAAATATCGGTTCCGGAAAATATTGAGGATTTATGATTGTGCACATCGAGACACGTGCTTTCACGTTCATTCTCTACCAGACTCATGTGCATGTTTTACGCATAAACAATGCGATCGGCGACTCGTGTATTCGTACTTTAAACCTGGGACTACAATTCTAAACGAGTAGAGAAAAGAAAAAAAAATCAGAATCAAACTTGCGAAAATCATGCCTCCTTGAGATCGATCGGGACTCACCTAGTCTCTTTAAAATTATTGTTGAAAATGGATTTCACGACTATACTATCGTGCCTTTAATTCAAATCGCGATTTTACTTTTCTAACAAATGGATCCGTTGCCGAGGAGGCAATGCTATTTTTGATTTTTGATTACTAATAATATTTCTGACATATTTGCCTCTACTTGTTTTTGGTGTGCAGATACACATAAGTGGATTCTGTGCACACATCAGGTGCAGTTGAAGAATTCAGGTACATGCTAAATCCCTTAGGTTTAGGATTTGATTTGAATCTTAGGTTAGGTATTTTCTTTTGAAAAAATAAAATACAAAATAAATCTGAAAAATTTTCTCCAAAAAGAGAAAAAAATTTAAAAAATAATCGCAAAATTTGAAAAAAAAAATCTCTTTTAGTAAAAGGCTTCTTTGCTTTCAAAATCACTTTGAAAAGCCTTTTTACCACTTTTTGAAATTTGGCTAGAGTTTTTCAACGCATTTAAAAATCATTTATTGAATATCAGATGATCCAAAAATCTTGAAATTCGGGCTGATCATAGATTTTCAAATTATATTTTTAACGCCATCGTTCGTTTGAAAAAATTCACATTTTTGAATTTTTAAAAATTCGTGAAGTACATGGGGATCGAATAAACTTAAATGCAAAATTTTTTATTTTCAAAAATTCACATATTTTTCCCAAGTTTTTTGATCTGATTTAAAACTATTTCAAGGAGAAAACCCAACAAGGGGTCTATCTGCCTTATCCGACCCCCTGTTAGTTAAAAATTCACATTAAATCATTTAGAATAGTAAAAATTTCATAAAAATATTCTATGGAAAGACTATTTTAAAAGGAACCTTCCTGCCAAATTTTATCTTATTTGGATTCCATTTGCATCATAGAGAGCATTTTGATCTGAATACTTAGTTTGTTGCCGAATTGCTTAGTCATTGCACAAACCCTCGATCCAATATTTAGGGTTTTATTTTTATAGAGAGCACATTAACTAGATTGGACTCAATTGAGTCCATTGACTGGTTGGTAAGTTGAGTCAATTGGTTGACCACTCAACCAATCACATCAACTTGAAGAAAAATGAAAACAATTCGTAAAGAAAATATCAATTAACTAACATTTGTTATTTAACTACTGGGTCATCACAACTTCTTTAGCCAGACCCAGTGCCAAGTCTGTGGAGTAGTACCAAATGGTCGCGTTTAAGGGGTATCAAGGATCCGGAGGTGTAAGCCAAAGGAAGAACTTTCCCCTTAGTCCCTTCATAACAAATTGGCTAGATTAGCTTATGAAGTTGGGATTAT
The DNA here is from genome assembly GCA_037157565.1 of Thalassia testudinum. Classification (NCBI taxonomy): domain Eukaryota; kingdom Viridiplantae; phylum Streptophyta; class Magnoliopsida; order Alismatales; family Hydrocharitaceae; genus Thalassia; species Thalassia testudinum. Next base: position 134,601,328 of record JAZHRO010000077.1, read on the forward strand.
TTTCAGTCGATTTTATAATGAATTTTTCTTCAGGAATTAAAACGTTAACAATAAATCTAGTCTAAAGGGCCAATTTGATTAAGAAGGCCTTAGCCTTGTTTGTCTTGGTTACACCAACCCTTGTCGTTGGTGTATGCAAGGGAAGAGATCTCTTAGACCTACTTTGGTGGCACCTTGAGAACTAAACCCAAGGCGGCGAAGATGACTTTTCGCATCACCTGGTTCTTCCTCTCAACCCTCTTCTTCTTCTCGATTAGCTGAAATGGCTAATCCTGGTCTTGATCTTGAGAATCTGGACCTGATGGCCCGTCTGGAGACCAGAGTCGTTGCATTTGAGTAATGACATTAGTAGAACATTGATAGGATTCTCAATACATTAGACCGAATGTAGCATCCACCAAGCAGAGAAAACCTGTGGGATTTCTTTGATTCGGCGACCATGATTGTGTTGGTGTAAGAGCACCACGATCATTGATTCTGATGATAACAAAACTTTTGTTATTTGACATTTGCATTTGAGTTATATATTTCAAGATAAAATGCAAATGGAAGCAAGTGCGAGGAGTTCAAGCTCACATCCATGGAGGATTGAAGGACCTTGATGGAGGAGAAAAGGAGGTGGAGCTTCGCGTAGAGCAAAAGCGTGAAGAAGGAGATGAAGAATAGGACAGAAGTCTTTTAGTTCATGTATTTGTACTCTTTGTTTTTGCTCTTTACTTTTCCTTAGAATTATTGTAAAGAGCCCAAAAAGTACAACACCTTAGTCTTAGGAACGCCTTCCCATATCTTAGACGCTTAGATAAACTTAGAAAATCAAAATAGGCTTTCGATAGCTTGATCAGACATCCAATATGTACATCAGACGTCTAATTTGTGACTTTAAGTTGTCTGACCTTTTGGCCAGACGTCTGAACACTTAGGCTGGAAATTCATAGTCAGTGCCTTTCCATTTAGACATCTTGCCTTTAGTCCAGAGACCTTGCTAGACATCCAACAAGTGAATCGTTAGACATTGCCCTTGCGAGCAAACATAGGATAATTTAGCATTTATTTTTATATGTCCATAGAGGTGTCTAGATGTCTGATAAAGAGATGTTGGACCAAAATCCAAGGATGTTAGGCCCGTATCTGACCATTAGCTTCTTGAAATCAATTCTCGCAGTTTTCAGACATCCAGACCATCTATCAGATGTCCAGATCATCGTTTGACCCTTAAATTCTAGAATCCTGTTTAGATATGATCCAAAATAAGAACAAACTTGCCTATAATTAGATGTCCAATAAAATTACCAGACGTCCTGTAATAACACATCAGACGCCCACCTAGAACCCCATTTCGATTTAACATAATTAGGAGCTCTGACCCTTTAGATCAGACATCCAAAGTTGTTATCAGACGTCTAACTCTAAAATTAGATGTCTGATAACTATTTTAGACTTATTATGACCCTGATTTGATTCTGATTTCAACCTAAATCTCCTTGGAATCTTTCCTAACGGCTATCTAGGCCTTCTTAAGGCTTCTAAAGGCTTCCTAGGGCCTCTATAAATAAAGAATGACCCTTCCTTAGCTTAAATACACCTAAGACACCTTGATATACTTCTTCCACCATATTTGTGTTAGTGAGGAGAAGATCTATGTTTTAGAAGTGCCCTTGCTCTCCCATCTACACAATCTAAATTCGAGAGTATTGATCCACTGCGTACTTCACTTCCATCTCAAGGAAGTTCTTTAAACCTATAGGAGCTTATTATAACTCTGCTTATTTAGGCTTTATAGGATTGTTGTAATTTTGTTCTGTTTTCGGTTGGGTATTTGCTTGGCAAATTCCTATCTCCTTCATAAGACAAAATACTCTTCGTGGAGAATAGTGGTTTTGAGGTATGCTATCCTTGGGTTAAAATAGCGTGGTTGTACTTGAGGTTATGTCACCCTTGTTTAAGTGACACAGTAGATTTGGTTGACTCGATCGACCGAGAAATCCTAAGTCGAGAGGCTTAGGTGGTGGTTTTTACCTGGGTTGGGTTTCCACCTAAAAATTCTTATCTCATTTGTAGTGAATGTTACTTGTGTGATTAGATTGATTTTATTTCCGCATATGTTTTATCTCGCACTATTCACCCTCCTCTAGTCCAGAATTTCAGATTGTGGCACCTCAAGTCTGGATTCCTGCATGCGAAGATGCATTCGAGCTTAAGCCGAATGTAATAAGTCTAATCCAGACTTATTTCTATGGAAACTCGAATGAGGATCCCTTCCAACACATTGAGGATCTGAGTTGAATCTCGAAAATGGTTCGACCCAGAAATGTAGACCTGGGGATTGTTCTCATGAAGCTTTTCTCGTTCTCTCTCTGGGATAAAGCTTCATATTGATTTAAGACCATCGGGAGGCTGATTGGAACTTGGGTAGAATTACATCATGAATTCCTGAAAAAGTTCTTCCCAATTGGCAGAACGAATGCGATGAGGCGTGCAATTATGATTTTTTCCCAAGGACCTGGGGAAAAGTTGCATGATGCTTGGGATAGATTTCACTATCTTCTTTGGTAATGCCCACACCATGGTGTGCCTAAAGAGCACTTAGCTCAAATTTTCTACCATGGGCTAGATGACACACATCGATACCTAGCTAATGCATTTAGAACAACACATTTGAGTTATTCAAGTCCTTAGTAGAGAATTCTATGAATGTCGCATCGATGAACCAATTCCAGTGACCTGGACAGTAATGAGTTAATGTCCACGAAGCTCATTCCGAATCTACCCGAGCTGACATGGATATTATTACCAAGAAGCTGGACAAGGTGAATCTTCTAGATAAGAAGCTTGACGAACTAGTTCGAGCTCGACTTGGATATTCTGGAAATTTTGTTGCAGCCCACCCTTCTTTGGCATCCCAAATCCTTGATTGAGTACATTTACTCACTTGAGATATATCTTCTCCATCTTCACGGGATCCTGCGTATAGGAACCAGTGAATAATCTTGATCTGGCACTGTATGATCAGGGTTACGCACCCCATGATGATTTTAATGTATACTCCGTTGACGAGTATACATCTCAGACATCTTCGGCCTACGAAGATGTCAATGCTATCCATGGTTACGAGCGTAATAACCCGTACTTAGAGACATATAATCCTGGTTGGCGCCAGCATCCGAAATTTTCCTGGTCTGGTAATTCGCAGAAACGAAATCAAGATCCACACCACCAGACTAGATAATACATGAATGCACAAAACACATACCCTAGGAAACAGCCATTCCCATCTCAGCAGTAGTCTCACTTCATTTATCAGCCGCTGCACCAAGCTACCAATCACCCTCCAAAGTGGGCCAACCCTTTGGAGGCACTCAAAGAGGAACTGCAAGAATCCATGTAGAAATCAACTCATGATAGCTTGCAGATCATGAAAGCCATGGCTGATCAGATTCAGAGTATACAGAACACGCAGAATTAGTTGTTGCAGGAACATAGATCGTAGGGGGCCTTGCCCTCCCAACCTATCCCAAATCCGAGGTATGTGTAGAACCAAGGCACCTTGCCTAGGTTCCAGCCACAGCACAGATAGGTGCATGTTGTGTTACAGGCACCTCTTACATCACTTGGTTATGCGTAAGGTCAACTAGCTTTACTGCGAAACCCCACCTATTCTACCCCTTCTGGTCCTCTGCCACATCATGGACAATATGCCAATACGAAAGCTGTCACATTGAGGAGTGGGAAAACCACACAGGACCCACCATTTAGGTAGGCAAGTCATGATTCTTCTCACCCCCTACCGTAGGATGGCTTGTTTTCTTCTTCTCAGGAGCCACCTAACGTAGATAAGGGCAAAAGACCGATTAACCCTACGATTCCCATCCCTTTTCCTGAAGCGCTGACGTGGGTTTTAGCAAGGAAAAAGGGTATGCAGAATTATGAGGACCTGAAGGCCATGTTTAAAGAGGTTCATATTCAGGCTCCGTTCCTCGACGTGATTGATCACATTCGTGCTGTCGCTAGGTTCTTTAAGGACTACTATACCCCGAAGCAACAGCAGAAAATAGGACGACAGGCGGTACTATCGAAGTAGGCTAGCATCGTTATTCTAGCCAACTTATCATCGAAAAAGAAAGACCCTGGTACCCCACTCATTTCTTGCCTTTTGTATGATTCTCCATTGGATTGAGCCCTTCTTGATTTGGGTTCATCCATCAACCTAACTCCCACCATAGTGTTTGATCGATTTCGATTTGGGGAGTTAAAACCCACCTTGATTACCACAGAGTTGGCCTACCGATCCATAAAAACACCGAGGGGGGTGGTTGAGAACGTGATTGTAAAAGTTTGGAGATTTTGCTTTCCAGAGGACTTTTTTGCTCTTGATATGGAGGTTCCTCGTAATCTCCGAGATGCATCGATTATTTTGGGTCGTCCATTTTTGGCGACAGCTCGCGCGAACATTGATTGTGTATCAGGGCGTATGGAGATAGCCCTAGGGAATGAACGACTTGGACTGGACATATTCAGGGCATCACGGAACTTCGATTGTGATATGATTGAGGAGGACGGTGAAGATGAGGATTTGGAATTTCGTGGGAACATTAGGCTCCTCTGTAATGACCCATTTGTTAATGCACTGAATTAGGATTTTAAACGTAATGCGCTATAGTATAGCAATAAATCGCGTAAAACACTTAAAATTTGTAGCTAAAAAAAAATCTGAGGTCGAACACAGGGAGCAATATGGCAATTTATCTCAAGATCATAATTTTATGCAAGAATATAATAATGTAATAGCAATTTCAAGCACAAATGATGTAAATATAAATACAAGAATCAATGTGGCAAAAAGATTAGGGCAAACTGATGATTTGAATCACCAAATTACCCTATCACAATTATACTCAAATAATGCTATAGTATCAATCAACCAGATGCCATGTCAACTTAAGTATCTCAATAGTGCAATAGTGACTTAGAACCAGCAACAGAGGCAAGGGCCTCTTTTTTTCCTTCAGGCCTCAGAGAGAGGCACGACTATAGCACAACACCAACAGAGGTGAAGGCCTCTTTTTTCGCTAAGTGTAGAGAGCAGCAGAGGGCAAAACCCCCCTCTCTTTTTTCCTTCTCTTCTCTCTTAGAATCGGGCTAACCAGACCAGACCTGAGTAACCAGGCAATCGGATCAAAAGCTAGACTCACGTGGTGTGAGTGTGGGTGAGGGCATGTGCGTGGAGCGTGCGTGCGGGACCTCACCCCGATACTTTCGGAGGCAAAAAGCTCTCTTCACAAATTCAATTTAACCCACGTGGAGACTTCTAAAGTTTCCAATGTGGGACTTCTAAAGGAAGAACATAGCACAAGCAAGACGGTCGCGATCGGAGAAGAAGGTTGTGTCGACGGACGCTCGTTGAACACCTAAAAAGGAAAGCATGGCCTCTCGGCCTTGTTAGATAAGCTTAGAAGGGTTGTTGTGTGAGGGCAAGTGCGTTGGTGGTGGTTGTGTGGTGAATGAGTGCGTATGGATGGCTGACGGAGTCGAAGAAGGTGTGCGAAGGAGGTGGAGTTTGGTGGAGCGATTCAGTGGGTGGATCGGTGAAATAGGAGAGGGCTTTTGGTCGTGGTGGAACGGTGGAGCTGTTGGGAGTTGTGGCGAGGCGGATGGTGGTTTGTGGAGTGTGGGTGAACTCGCCAGAGTTTTGGCGGAGGCGGAGAAGACGGAGGGGGAGATAAGTGATTGGCGGTCGTGTGTGTGTTGTGAGTGTAGGAAAGAGAAGTAAAGGGAAAGAGAAAGATGTAGAGGGTCTTAGGAGAGGAGGAGATTGGCGGAGGGGCCCGGTTGTGGCTAACCGGAGCTGGAGAAGATGGAGGCGACGGTGAAGCGGCGATGGCGATTGAGGCAGAGGAATGCCCTCACTTTAATCGGAGAGGTGTGTGAGGAAGAAAGGAAGATGTTGGCACCTCCAATTTGATGGTTGGAGATGCGAAGGATCAGATTGGAGAGAGGTTGCCAGAGCAAATTGCGGAGGTGGCCAGAGAGGGAAGAGAGAAGGTTTTCTTTGGCCAAAATTTACTAAGGAGCAAGGGTTCTTGCCCTTGTTCCTTTTATAGGCCAAAAAAAGAGGAGCTCCAAGCTTGGAAACAAACTTGCGAGATCAAAAAGTTCGCACAAACTTGATACCCACATCTTCCATGCATTCGCATGGAAGATTGGGAATGAATCATAATTCATGGTCGGGTTTAATTGGAAGGGAATTCCTCAAGGAATCTCCCTTTCAAGTTTGGGAGAGTTTGATTGAGAACCGAGCGAGAAATCCTCGCTCGAATCTTGGTGGAGCATGGTGTGTTCACACCAATGGTGGCACGAACCTAAATGTGAAGATGATGAAAAAGTTAGGGGCCTATTTGTAAAGAATTCAAAAAGTTAAGGGCCATCGTGTGATAAGAAGAGTTTGTCTAGACTGGAATGCAAACTAGGTCAAGGTGATCTCTGATTAGGCCTAAATTTTGGTACAAACCTAATTTGAACCCAAGGAATTTGATGGTGAAGTCAGATTTAGGTTTTGACCAAGTTTGGCTTGGTAAATTGTATAGAAATCCAAATTAGTGCAACTGTCTGTCTGAGACTCTATTTTAGGTCACAATGGGTTCGGATGGTCAAATCATGGATGCAAAACCCTAGAGAATATTTTTCTTTGATTTTTAGAGGGTTTAGATGATTTTTATCCTGACTAGAACCTCAGTTAATTAAACAGATCTGGTTTTATGATTTTAGATGTCCATTATTTCTTGAAATGTGTGAAAACCTGTTTCTGTATGCATGGACCCACTTATTAGACTTAAATGCATGTTTGACCTTTAGTAACCCTGAAAAACCCTGCGGTTATTATATATTTAAGATAAGATGGTAAAATTGTAGAAATAACCTTGTTTTCAACTTTTCCTCTCAAAATGACTCAACCTACTTAAGAGATCTTCTGACTGATATGTAGGAGCTTTTATTGACTTTATCAGATCAAATTGAGCTAGTTATAGCTCATGATGGTGTTCCCATCATACCCTCATGCTTAGCTTTTACTAGTCCCTTAGCAAAACTTTATGGATCAAATTAGTTATCTAGGTCGGATGTAACTATCAAGATGCCTTACTAAGCTGCATCTGTAGGAATCAAATCTTAATACCAACAATAGGCCTAGAGGTACTCCGGTACCAGCCTAGATCCAGACCTGACTAGCTTTCACCTCAGTCTGCCTCGAAGGTTTCTAAGGCCCGCAGGAACTAACCTAAGGTTCATTGAACCCAGCGGTTAAAGCACTCGTGCTTGTAACATGGTTAGTCCAAGTTCAGTTTGCTAATGCATTTTTGTAAGAGAGATGGAAGAATTTTCATTTGTGGAGAGCTTTTCTATCTTGTTTTCTTTTCATTATATTTTTCCTTAGATCCATCCTTAGATTAGCCCTAAACATGTTCTGTATCGGATTCCTAGTCCCCACCATTAATCCTCGTAGGGTCCCTAACAATCGATGATTCGAGATAGCACTGCCCATGGTAACCCCCAGAACCCTGGCTTTCGACACTTCAGGATAGTGCCGCCCATGACGTTCTGAAGCTAAATCCAAACCCTTGCAATCGACATTTAGTGATAATGCCGCCCATGGCATCTAAACCAGTACAATGTGCTTACATGCCCTCGGTAGGATATTTAGATATCTTAGGAGACAAGTATCGAGGAGATGGTATATTATTACGCATCTTTGAGGGGAATTTTCCACCTCTCTGCACTGGGAACTTGTCCAAATCAACTTGTATTTTCGAGCTGCTCCTAATCTAGATCTTAGGCCCATTTTTAGAACAACATAAATGCTTTGACATAATTTCATATTTAAGCGCACTGAACCAGATTGTGTGTGATTTTTGGGTTCTTAAGTTACTGAGTCCCGCAAACCAGAGGTCAGTTAACGGGCCGAATACTACCTAAGCCTTAGACCTAATACACAAGCTTTACATTTTCCCCAACCACTTGAGGAGTAATCCGGATCTTGACAAGTACGTGAGTGTTTGAATCCAATCAGATCCAAGAGGCCTAAGGTCGGTATTCGCCACTAATCTCTTAAGTTTTAGCCTTCTAGGTTTTAATTCATCATTCGATCTAACGTAGAAGTTAGGTAAGTTCCATATTGTTTTGAAGGGACTCCATTTTTTCTTTATCTTTTTGCTCCTCTCTTTTCTTTTAAATTTTTCCTCCCTTCTTTTTCTCATTTTTCTCTCAAATGGACCTTCTCTTTCCTTAATCCTCCTTTTTTTTTTGTGAAATCCATTTGTGAGAGTTGATTTTCACAGCATTTTGCACTTTAATGCCCCCACATGCTACGATTTGCAATGTCCTCATTGTAAATTAGGTGGGTTCGAGTTAAGCTTAGATCATACATTAGAACAAGTTCAAAGGGTGGGTGGACGGGTCGGGGTGACTGTTGCGGATGATTTCAAGCTCTGGTACGTATACCAGAAGTGGAGTCAGTTGTTCTAATGGATGAACCCTAAAGTGCAATATGACTTCAGCGAAGAGATATGTTAAAGGGATTTTAGGTTTTTCAAAGAGATGACGGGTTGCCTCCCGTTAAGCGCTGAGTTTAATGCCATCAACCGGGCATAATAAGCTCAGGAAGAATGGAGATCAAAAGATACCTCAGCCAAGTTTGCATCAGTGAGTTCAATGAACGATTTCAATCGCTGGCCATTCATAATAAAATGTTCAGAATCAAGGCTAAGTTGACTAATTTCAATGGCTCCATTTACAAATATTTTTCTTACCAAGAAAGGTCCAATCCACTTAGATCTGAGTTTGCCTGGGAAGAATTTAAGCTTGGCATCAAAGAGTAAGACTTTCTGACTAGGGTAGAAAGATTTTCGCATAATATGCCTTTCATGGAGGGCTTTGACCCGCTCTTTGTAGATATGCGAGTTCTCGTACATGTCAATGCGTAGTTCCTCGATCTCGCTCATTTGCAACCGGTGGTGTATTCCAGCCTTCATCAGATCCAGATTGCACTTTCGTACTGCCCAATAGGCCTTATGCTCCATCTCTACGGGAAGGTGAAATGCCTTTCCGTACACTAATATGAAGGGAGACATACCTAATTGGGTCTTGTGGGCGGTCCTATAGGCCCACAATGCTTCCTAAAAGCGAGTAGACTAGTCCTTCCTATCAGGATGAATAGTGCCTTGAAGGATCTTCTTGATCTCTTGATTCGACAGTTTAGCCGGTCCATTAGTCTACGGGTGATAAGGAGTCGAGATACGAGGTGACACCCTGTACTTTTTCATTAAGGACTGAAAGTGCACATTGTTGAAATGAGACCCGCCATTGCTGATGATGGCCTTAGGAACCCCAAATCTAGAAAAGATGTTCTCCTTGATGAATCAAAGAACAACTTTATGATCGTAAGTTCTTGTGGGGACAACTTTGATCAATTTAGAGACCTAATCAACAGCGAGCAAGATGTATTCGAAGTCGTTAGATCTGGGAAAGGGTCCCATGAAATCGATTCCCCATATGTCAAAGATTTCGCACATAATTATCAGGTTCAAGGGCATCATATCCCACGGGCCCATGTTGCCGAGGGTCTAACAACGAGTGCATGCCCTACAATATGTTTGTGCATCTTTGAACATCGTGGGCCAGAAGAACCCACACTGGAGAATTTTTGCTGTGGTTTTACGCCCAGAGAAATGGCCACCACAGGCCTGGTTGTGAAAGAATGAGATCACGTCATTGATCTTGTCGTCAGGAATGCATCTCCGGATCACCTGATCATTGCCCATGTGAAAGAGATATGGTTCCTCCCAAATATAGTACTTGGCCTCAGAAATCAACTTGTCTCACCTGGAAGTCGCCCAATCTGGTGGGACTTTCCCCGTAACCAAGTAGTTTACTATATCAGCAAACCAGGAGAGACCGTGAATGGCTAGTAAATGTTCGTTTGGAAAATGCTCGGTGATTGGACTAGATGGTACGATGACTCAAGAAGGAAGACGGGACAAATGGTCAGCTACCACATTCTGTTTTCCTACCTTGTCATGAATCTCGAGATCAAATTCTTACAACAGCAAGATCCAGCGGATTAATCGAGGTTTCGCGTCCTTCTTCGCAAGTAAGTGCCTCACAGCGGTGTGATCTAGGTAAATGATGACACGGGAACCCAGAAGATAAGATCTGAATTTCTCCAGGCCAAATTCTACCGCCAACAACTCTTTCTCAGTAATCGTGTAGTTACGCTGACCCTCGTCCAACGTCTTGCTGGAGTAGTAGATGCTCACAGGTTTCCCATCAACTTTCTACCCAAGCACCGCCCCCACTGCGCAGTCAGACGCATCACACATGATCTCAAACAGTAGAGACCAATCAGGGGATTGTAGTATTGGTGCCTGAGTAACTCAATCACGTAGGCTCTTAAATGCGTGAGTGCACTCATTGATGATCTCGAAAGGGACATCCTTTGAGAGAAGATTAGTCAGGGGGCATGCAATTTTTGAGAAATCTGGAATGAAACGACAGTAAAAATCGAGGTGCCCTAGGAAAGATCGGATGTCCTTGATCAAGCTAGGCATGGGTAGCTTGGAAATCAAATTAACCTTGGCTCGATCAACCTAGACGTCTTTTTCAGAGACGAGGTGACCCAGGACAATTCCCTCAAGTACCATGAAGTGGCTCTTTTCCCAGGAAAGAACCAGATTCACGTCGATACAAAGCCTAAGGATTTGGACCAAATGCAGGAGGTAATCATCAAAAGATTCCCCAAATACAAAGAAGTCATCCATGAAGACTTCAAGGTATTCACCTACCATATCTGAGAATATGGCAAGTATGAACCGCTGGAAGGTAGCGGGTGCATTACAGAGACCAAAAGGTATCCTACGGAAGGCGTATGTCCCGTAGGGGCAGGTGAAGGTGGTCTTTTCTTGGTCCTCAGGGTGGATTGCCATTTGATTATAACCAGAGTACCCATCCAAAAAGCAGAAGAAATGATTTCCAGCTAGTTTCTCGAGTATCTGATTAATGAACGGAAGTGGGAAATGATCCTTCTTTGTGGAGGCATTTAGTCTTTGGTAATCATTACAGACTCTCCATGAGTTCGCTATACGGGTCGGTATCATCTCTCCGATTTCAGTTGTAATGACGGTGTGTCCTGCCTTTTTGGGCACAACCTGGATTGGACTCACCCAATGACTGTCGGAGATCAGGTAGATGATCCTTGCAACTAACCACTTGATGATCTCCTTTTTCATGACATCCTGCAGGTTCGAATTTAGGCATCTCTGCATTTCATGGGATGGTCGTGAGCCTTCTTTGGTGTAGATGTGATGTGTGCAATATGAAGGGCTAATGCCAATCAGATCATCGAGAGTCCAACCAATGGCTCTCCGATGCTGCTGGAGGACAGAAATCAGACGTGTTTCTTGATCAGAGGTGAGGTGGGAATTGTTAATCACAAGAAATGTCTGATCAAAACCCAAAAAGATGTATTTTAGATGATCGGGAAGAGGCTTCCGTTCCATATTGGGGTTATCAGCAGCAGCAGGCAGGTCGGGATGGGCTTCAGAAGAAAAGGTAGGAGCTGTATGTGGGTCTAGATCGATGCTAGGCTCCTCTATCTGTGGGGTATGATCTGCTTGGGGCTGAGGATCAGGGATAATCGGGTCGTCCTCAAGAAATGTGTCCTTAACCACAGAACTGATGTCGCATACTTGTTCCACCACCTCGCAGTTAATTCCTTTTTGGGCCTTAAATATATCAATTTTTAGTGTCTTGTTCCCGAATTTCAATTCAATCTGGAACTCGTAATTAATGTTCACCCTAGTTGTCACTAAAAATGGTCTACCTAATATAATCGGTGTATTCTTCAGATTCTCAAGAGTCTCCATATCCAACGTAATGAAATCCACAGGAAAGTAGAATTCGCGGATTTGAACCAGAACATCCTCGAGAACTCCTCTGGTGACTTGATTCATCGGTCAGCTAATTGTAAAGTGACCTCAGTCGATTTTAGCTCAGTCTCCTCGAAATGATCTAGTAGGGACGTAGGGATCAAATTGATGGAAGCTCCTAAGTCTAAAAGAGCCCTGTTGAATTCTAAATCACCAATTTTGCATGAAATCAGATGGGTACCAGTGTCTTTTCCCTTAGGAAGGAGTCTGCTCAAAATTATGGAGCTGGGTTGCTCCAATAGTATGATTGGATTCTTGCCTTTGGTTCGCGGTTTACGCTTAGGTGAACATACATCCTTCAGAAATCTCGCATAAGCCGGTACGTGGAGAATTGCATCCATCAACGGGATGTTTATTTGGACCTGCTCAAAGAGCTTGACTAGGTCCTCCTCAAGAGCCACGGGTTTGGTTTTCCTCTTTCCTTTGGACAAGGCCTCCGGAAATGGAACCTCTGTAGGTTCCTCTAGAATTGGTCCAGGTTCTTGATCTGGGACAGGGGTATCCTGGATGACCAACCTAGGGTTTGGCTTTGAACTACCAGGCTAAGAGTGGCTCGGGTAAAGTGGTTCTTGAGTTGTTTTGCCACTATGGGTGGTAGCAGAATTCAGTCCTGCCTGGTTCTGGGTTGGGGTAGGCAAAAGAGGTGGTTGCTGCTGATAACCCGCGTATGATGTCGAAGCATCCATCCCGTCGGGTGATGGAGTAGAAGGGGCCTGATAGACATAGTGAGCCTGGCCTTGAGTCGGGTTCATAACGTGCCTCTGGTTTGGCATGTTATTTGGATTGGGTAGAGGTTGCGAAGGGAGTGCACCAGGTTGGTGGGGATTTTCCATCTGGGCAAGTTGATTGCGAACCTCTGTGATCTCGTCTTTGTGCTATTTTTGCATAGCGGCATTCATCTTCTGAATGTTAGCCAGAGTTTGAAGGATAAGAGTCATTTGATCTTCTCGAGTTGGCCTAGTTTGGCAAGTTGGGTTGGGCCGAGGCAGAAGCAGCTGATATGGACAAGAATCTTGTGGTTGGGGCTGATATTGAGGTCTCTGATTTTGATTGTTCCCTGACCACGTGAAATTAGGATGATTTCTCCATCATGGTTGTAGGTGTTTAAAAAAGGATCATTCTGGATGGCGTTAAGATCCTCGCAGGTTTGAGGAATCTTGGAGAAATCAAAAGACGAGGGTTCAAAGTTCCCTCAACTAGAGTAGGCGGATCTGGAGTTTCCTCCGAACCCTAGATCAAACGGGGGTGGGTATGGATCCATCTGCTGAGAGGATTGGTGGTACATGTTGTGCACAGCTTCCCTCCCAGAGGGTGGTTGTGCGAACGGGTTTTGCATAGAGGTTGCTCGCTATAGATGTCAAGTTAGCTCATCCACCTTCTTCTCAACGATAGAGACCTTGTCTAGGCGACTGGCCATTAACTCCAAGTCAACGGAAGAGGACAAGCTCTACATCTCATGTGCTCCCCGTAGATTCGTCAATGCACGGGCATTCATTCTGTCGAACATGCCCATGGATTCATTATTGATGGAGTTCTCACACATGTTCTCGAGAATCTCCCACACGGTGTCTTTGTGTTGACCCATGATGTTTCCTCCACAGGTCGCATTGACAAACAATTTAATATCCTCACGGAGTCCCTGGTAAAATGACTGGGCTTGTTCCCATTTAGGAACTCCGTGGGGGCACTTTCGCATGAGATCTAGAAAGTGATCCCATGCCTCATGAAGTGATTCTCCTGCTTGCTGCGTGAAATGTGTGATTTGGTGCCGCAGAGCATTTATCCGACCAACAGGGAAGAACATTTTTAGAAACTTAGATTGCAGTTCAGCCCACGTGTTGATTGGATGTGTTAGGGTTTGGTACCAGTGAGCGGCCTTGTCCATGAGAGAAAAGGAGAATATTTTCATGAGCAAGATATTCGAATTTTGAGCTTCTAACCCGAAGGACTGGGACAGATGCTTGAGTTGCTTGATATACAGGAAGGGATCTTCGGAATTAAGCCCATGAAATTTTGGAATAGCATGAATCATGTTGGGCTTGAGTTCATTATCAGGACCTCCAGTAGGGATTTGGACTTGAGGTTCGATCGCCAATGTAGTGGGATTGTACTGATCTTGCATCATAGGACGCTGCAATGGATTCATAAAGTCCTAGAATAGATCATTGAGGCACTGAAGCTAATTTTGGAGATTGTTTTCTTCTTCTGCTGGTTGATAAGTCCACCTTCGTGGACCATTATTTGGCCTAAGTACTCTTTAATTAGTTGATCTTAATTGTTAAGGAGTTAAATGGCAATTCACCTTAGTCTGCATATGATTTTATGCGTTAATTTTACATTTAATAACATATGATATGGTCTAATTGTTGAATGCTGGCTAGGTGCAAGGGTTAGACGTCCATGTTGCTTATATAAGACGTCTGGAGCTCAGATCAGACGTTTGGAAACTACCATTGTAGACCCCTTGAAGTCTACATTTTTTAAGACGTCTGATATTTTTTTTGGACGTCTGATACAGTACAGCCATAACTTATCTTCTGTTCCAACCACTCACTATCTTCGCTAAGTGGTGAAGTTGGCGGCTGAAGAGAAACAGATGGAGAGTTTTTTTTAAAAGCCATGCCATCCTCTCCACTGGAGATCAGCCTTCTCCCCCTGGCGGGGACATCTTTGCTCTGCCACCGTGCATCCCACGGGTACTGTGGAATCCGCGTACACTGTGATTGAAGCGTGCACAATGAGTCTCCGCCTCCACCGACCTTCCCCTGCAGTGGTGTGTGCAGTGACAACGCACACACCATCTCCACCATCATAGCCTACCCCTGAGTCGCAGACCATCTTCCTCACATCCAACACCCCAACCACCATAACCGCCACCCAACACCACAGTCATCACCTAACCTCTTCCACATCCCATCCACACATTTTCGCAGCCACAACCGCCCATTCTTCTTCTTCCTCAACTGCAACTTCACAAAAGAACCCATGCCGACCACGCCACCTACATCCTCCTCATTGTTGTGCACACAGCGTGCGCTCCTCCAGCCTGCGCGACCAGCGCACCTCCCACGTGCCTTCCACGCGCTGCCCGCATGCAAGCTGCGCTTCCGCTCTTGACGCACCACACACGGCATTGCAGTAGCCACGCACGACCATCCTCCTCGCACGTGCTTTCCCACCAAGCACTATTCATCTTCTTCATCACCGCCAATAGGAAGAGAACCCAAAGTTGCAGCCGCCTCCTCTCTTCATACGGCCCCTACACGCGACCAAACTCACTGTCAACCTCGTCGTCGTCCTCGTCTCACGCCCTCGACCTTCGTACTCCCACCAACCGCCCTCCACGACACACGCAAGCTCCTCCTGCCGTCACCACTGTCGACCTACCTCCTCGCTGGCTGGCCAACATCGGCCACCTCTCGACGCCCCGTCATCGCCATCTTGAAGCTCTCGTCGCAACGCACCTCTGCCGCAAGCTGTTCGCTCCGCCGTTGACCCACGCGTGCGCACGAAGGAGAGAGGCAAAAACCTCTGTTTTCCCTCCAAATAATAATTACAAGATTTGCCATTTCCATTCACTATTCCCTTATTTTTGAGGCATTAATTTATTGAGGTGCATTTGCATGAATATCCCTCTATTCTATGTGAATTACTTATAACCAGATTCTTTTCATGAATGCTATGAAATATGGGATATTGATTGCAATGAATAAGGTCTCTTTTACTGGAAATTACTATTTACGTTGATTATCATTACCAAGATCATTATTTAATAGAATAGTCTATTGTGGTAATTTTGCATATAAGCACCTATAGTCTTAATTAATTGCTTAGAATGAGAATTCATGAGGTAATGAGTTGCACTAAAGAATAGGCGCACCCATTGAGATTCCCAAATAAATGAGTCACCACTCACTAATTCAAGAATTGTCGTCCATCTTCTTTCTGTTGCAGAGGGTGCCACGGTGCTCGGATTGATTTGATTTCCACGTTGTCGGACTGTAATCGTTGCTCCGGATCCATCCGTACGGTTAGATTTTTCATCCAGAGCCTGTAAGGATGTCGCATTGCCTTCCTACCGTTGATCTTCCTCAGACCGCATAAGGTACTACGGGACTCCGATCGTCATCCTAATCAGATCCGTATGGTCAAATCATCTATCCGAGGCCTTGAAATAAATCTCCTTCCCTTCTGGCCATAGAAAGAATGTAATTAACCTAAAATATACACAACTACTCTAAATGCAGGAACATGCATGCTATGCAATATTTATAATATGAAATGCAAATCTAAGCCTAGGAACATGCATGAATAGGCATTTTAACCTAATTAAATGTGTTTATATCATGCGAGGAGTCCAAGGAAGAGCACACGGATCAGATCCAATGGCTGCAAGAGTGACACATGGCACCATTTGAGATGATCCGCACGTTTAAGGAACGATAGAGGTCCATTTGAGGTGCGATCTGATTCGTTGATCTCTCGATCGATAGATCTGATGGTTTCAAGGTTGTTGCACAAGTTGGGGGGCCTAAATACCCACTTTGACCCTCATTAAAGCTATCAAAAGAGCTCCAGTGTTGGCAGTTGAGAGGCAACTCCCACCAAATAGATCTCCAGCCTCTCTCTCTTTGCAACTTCTCTCCGATCTTCTTCTTAGCGCTCTGGATCTGAAGTGCTGCCGCACTTCGCACAAGCATCCCACAAGCAGCGTCGACCTTCATCTACTCTTTTTCTCTCTCTTCTTTAGCATAGTTCTAGTTATTTTATTTATAGGTTGAGAACTATTTGCAAGTAGTAATAGAATTCTGACTCTCTAAATATCTGGTTTCTACTTCTTTGTTCACATTAGCATAGACTAGTTAGTACGAAAAATTTTGAGAATCGTGTTTTGCCTCCCTGTGAACGACTCGGTATTCATCGACATATTTATAAATTTATTTGTTTCGACGTAATTCACACTACAACGATGAAATAATCTTTTGTGCGTTTCATGGGTGAACAGACACTTCATGACTTGCAGCCGTGTCAAGTGGAAGCCGTAGTAGGGAGTTTGAAGGTTGGAAGCAGGCGAGCGATGTCGGAGAGGATGGTGGTGGCGACAGTGCTTCGATGAGGAACGGAAAAAGGAAATACGGCCTCACGACCTTGTTAGAAATGTTCAGAAGCCTTGCCTAAGAGTGGTGAGTGTTGTGGTGGTGGTGGCGTGCTATGAGGATGTGTGTGAGTGAGTGGCGATGTCAGAGAGGGTGAATGGAGGAGGTGGTGCTCGGTGGAGTGATCAGAACACCAAATTGGGAGAGGGCTTTTGTAGGGGAGGTCAGGGAGGAGCTTATGAATGTGGCGGAGTGTGGTTTCGTGTCGTGTGGTGTGCGCGTGACTTTGCCGGAGCTTCGCTGGTGCTAGGGAAGACGGTGGTGGGGCGGTGCGGTCAACGATCGAAAGTAATATCTAAGTAGGTGAAAATGAAGAGAGGGAAAGGAGGGAATTGAGGGGAGTTGGGAGTTGATACTGAGGGAGATCGAGGTCAGCTGTGATGGGTTGGTGTCGGGGAAGATGAATGCTTCGGTGATGAGAACGACGAGGAGGAAAGGGCGAGGAAGCTCCTGCTTGGTAGGGCAAGGAGTGGAAGACATCGGGGAGGAAGTTCCCTCTACTTGTATCTGGAAGAGGGCGACGAAGGAGGAATGGTGAAGTTCACCAGAGCTTGTTTGGAGCAGGTCGGGGAAGGAGAAGAAGGGTTTCTGGCCTCAAACTTCACTAAGGAGGACATTTTATAGTTAGGGGTTCTTTTATAGGGCTCAAGATCAAGCTTTAAGCTTGGAAGGAGGCTTGGAATGATTGGGTTTTTGGGGAGGAAAATCCCTAAAAATCACGAGTTTGTTTGAGCTCTAGAGCTTGATTTGGAGATCAAGAGGTGGTTTGAGGGATTAGGAATCTTCTTAAGGATCTTCCCTTCAAGTTTGGAGGTAATTGGCTTTGATTCGAGGGAGAAAACCTCTCTTGAATCTCCCTGAAGGTGAGTTCCCACCACCAATGGCGGTAGGGACCTAAGTGAAGAAAATGACAATAATTTAGTGACCCATGTACAAAGAATTCAAAACTTGAGAGGGTAAATGTAAGAAATAGAGTCTTAAAGGGCTAAATTGCAAACTAGGTCAACATGGACTTTGATTGGGCCCAAATTTTGGTGATAACCTAATTTGGACCCAAGAAATCTAATGGTAAAATTGGATTTTAGTTTTGACCATGTTTGACTGGACAATTTTTATAGAAGCCCAAATTAGGGAAGAATCCCGTCTGCAACTCTATTCTAGGTCAAAATGGGTTCAGATGGTGAAACCAAGGGTACCAAACCTCGTAGAATATTTTTCTATGAATTTTAAGAGGTTTATATGAATTTTATCCTGACCAGAACCTCTTCAATTTAAGTAGGTTTGAAATTAGAGTTTTGTGTTTTGTTGCGGTTCTCAAAATACGTGAAAACCTCGTTTCTATTTGTATGGACCCACTTTTTGGACTTTAATGCTCATTTGACCTTTAATTAACCCCTGAATTAACCCTAATTTCCCATTCTTCTCTCAAATCAGAATAATGCAGAATTATGACCCTTCGATGATTATGTAGGAGCTTTAATCAATTAAACTAGACTAAATGTGGCTAGTTAGGGCCTATGATGGTGTTCCCATCAACATTCAAAACTCTAATTAGACATAAGACCAGACATTTGATAATATAATTAGATGTCTAATAACTGTGCCAGACTCATTATGACCGTGATTTGATTTTGATTTCGACCCAAATCTCCTTGGAATCTTTCCCAACAGCAATCTAGGTCTTCCTAAGCCTTCTAAAGGCTTCCTAAGGCCTCTATAAATAGAGAAGGACCCTTCCTTGTCTTAGACACACCTAAGACATAAGAAACAATACTTTCCACCATTTGAGTATTTAAGAGAAGAGATCATCAAGAAGAGAAGGTCTTGCTCTCCAAGCTCTACACTTCGCATTCGATAGCACCGACCCACTGCGCACTTCACATCAAATCTACTTCCGTCCTAGGGAAGTTGTCTTGCCTATAGAAGCTTAGATCTTATCGTTACTTATTGGACTTTATTGGTTTTGTTGATTTTATCTTTATTTTTCGTTGGGTATTCACATTGTGAATTCTTGTCTCCTTCGCGAGACAAAACACTCTTCGTGAAGAAGAGGGATTGAGGTACACTACCCTCGACATGAAGTAGTGTGGTTGTAATTGAGGTTGTACTACCCTCGTTTAAGCAGTATGTAGTGGATTTGGTTGACTAGGTCGACCGGGAAATCCTAAGTCGAAAGAGTTAGGTGGTGGTTTTTACTCGGCTTGGGTTTCCACCTTAAAATACTTGTCTCATTTGTGGTGAATGTTATTTGTGTGATTAGATTGAATTTTATTTCCGCATGTTTTTTATTCTGCACTATTCACCCCCTATAGTCTAGAATTTCAATTGGTATTAGAGCAAGTTATCACATTTTCGACGTTACACATCGGCGAGGATACAAGCATGGTGGGGAGCATTTTCGCTATGAGACCATCCGAAGGGCAGTCCACTACCCATCCATCGATCTTTGACGGAAGCAACTATGCATATTAGAAACTTCGGATGAAGATGTGGCTTTAGGCTAATGATTACAAGATATGGCAGAGATATGAGACTCCATTCGACTTTCCGGAGAGACCCGCAGGGGGATACTTGCAACAAGTCTGTGAGTATCTCTCAACGCAAAGAAAATGAATGTGTTGTAGTTTGCATTAAGTCTAGAGGAGTTCAACCAGATTTCACAATGCGCCATCGCCTACGAGATTTAGCACACGCTTGAGGTAACCCATGAAGGTACCTCAAAGATAAAGTCCTCTAAAATTAATTTTCTTAATCAAGAATTTGAATATTTTTCTATGAAAGATAACAAAAATCTAAATGATATGTATAGTAGGTTCACATTAGTTGTGAACAATCTCAAAGCATTAGGGAAGGCCTTTATCCAAGGTGAGCTTCAATCCAAGATCCTATGCTCCCTTGGATTAGAGTGGGAGCAAAAAAGTCAGCCATCGAAGAGGCACACCAAGTTGAGGAGCTCGACATGGATGATCTCCTAGGAAACCTGATGGCCTATGAGACAAAAATGAAGCAAAAGAAGACCCTAGAGCCAAAGCCAAAGAAAAGCCTCACCTTCAAAGTTGAATTAGACAACGAGGTGAGTTCCGACGACGAGGACCATAGGATTTTAATTAAAAAATTTTCTAAGTTTTGCAGGGCCTCAAAGAAGGACAAAACGGAGGAAGAATTTTCAACTCGTTGCTACCACTACAACAAGAAAGGGCATATTCATCCAAAATGCCCTCTCCTAAAGAAGGAGAAGAAGAAAGGGAAGAAGGTGAAGAAGAATAACAAGAAGGCATTCCAAGCTACTTGGGATGACTCAACTTCGGAGGAAGATGAAGAGGAGGATCTTGTTCAATCGCAAGATGCATAAAAGATTAGTTCTGTCATTGTAGTGTGAATCGCGATGAAATAAATAACATTTATAGAGATTTTGGTGAGTATCGAGTTGTTCGCAGGGAGGCAAAATATGATTTTTATGCGAAAGCTTTTCAGAAAAGTCATTCTAAGCAAATATTTATTTATGTATATATAGACATTAGATATCCAGAGAATCAAAATTTTATTGCTATTTGGGAACAATTTTCAAAAGAATTATGCCAAGGAGTAGAGAGAGAGATAAAGAGACAGAGAGAGATAGCTGATGCAGGACGATGCCGCTTGTGGGATGCTTGTGTGAAGTGCGGCAGCACTTCAGATCTAGAGCATCGGGAGGAATGTTAGAGAGGAGTTGCAGAGAGAGAGAGAGGCTGGAGATGTATCTGGTAGGAGTTGCCTCTCAACTGGGGGGCCTTAGGGCTCTTTTTATAACTTTAATGAGGGGCACAGCAGGTATTTGGGCCCTCCAACTTGTGCAACACCCTCAGACTGATCAAATCTGTCGATTGGGGGGTTAACGACTTTGATCGCACCCTAATCCAATCTCTAACACACCTTATACGTGTGGAGCGCACCTGCAGCCGACACGTGGAACGCTCTGCACCGTCGGATCCTGATCGCTCCCCTCGCTCGCTTCTCCTCGCACACGCTCGATTTCAAATCGCACGCATGTAATCTCAACCGTGCGATCTTACGATCAGATGGCTTAGAACGTGCGCCGCACTGCCTCTTCAAATTTCGCTCGCCCGTGTATATCGGGGCGTCTGGTTGCCAACCGTCGCATCCAACGATCATGCATGCCGCTTCGATCGCAACCGCTTCGAGCACGTGTCCTTTTGTCTTGTGCGAGCACGCTTATCACTACACTACGCGCGTGGATTGTCGCACTTGCCATTTCGTGTGCAGCCGCCATCAGCTGTTGGATGGAGATCTAATGGCTGATCTTGATCTTCCTTGATGAGGCGTGGCTGGAGCGATCGACGTGGGCGCATCGTGGCCGTTGGATGATGATCCAATGGACCACAATGAGTGACGAGGGATTCTTCAGAGATTGGGGGCATGGTAGGGGGTGGCTGTGATGGCACCATGTGCGCCATCATGGCCATCCATCTTCCTTGCTTTGTAGACGATGTTGTAGGCCCCCAATAGAGATGATTTTTGCACCGTTGGCCAACGATCGTTGTTCCAGACCGTTGGATTCGGCATCTGAGGTTTGGATTTCTGCCATCTTTTTTCTTGGCCTTCGTTCTTCTATGGATTGTATGTGATGCTACGGATGTCTGATCAAGACGATTCTGGAGGCGTTGGACTCCTATTGTCGTCCTGATCAAATCTGCATGGTCTGATCTATCGTTTGTGGCCCTGAATCATCTGCAATCAACGTCGTCTCTCTTTTAGAGCATAAAATGACAATATTATCTATAAGTCTACCAAACTAGCTACTATGCAATTTATGATGCTTGTGCATGCATTGTTCCTAAGTTATGCTAGAATCTAACTTAATTCAGGTAAATTACGTTGTATGATTGCTGTGCAATCACACCCCCATGCTTAATTCTTACTAGTCTCTAGAAAATGCAAGACTAAATGCAAAGTGGTATTAAATGACTGATTTCTATCAAGTGTTTGACTAGAGATTTATTTCTTTTGTTTCATACAAAACTTTACAAATCCAGACATTCGTGAAAGTGTCATGTTGTAGCCTATGCAATGGATCCAAATGAAAAGTCAATCCACATCTAAAGCTCGTACTTGACCTTTAGTTAAATTCTATTGGGATAGGCAGACTTTTTCCCTCGGGGTTATAAAATAATCTGTAAATTTAGCCCTGGCTTTTTGGCTTGGGTAGAAGATATTTTGAGTCAAGTGGATTGTATTTGGTGCCTCACACTCATCTGGTGCTATACATAGACTTGTACTACATAACCTAGATTTTCAGAGTATTAAATAAATTAGCTCAAAGAGAGGTGGAGAAACTATGCTCTCTTTAGTTCTTTTGTACTCATTCTCTCTCTTTCTTTTTTTTTTCTTTCTTTTTCTTTTTCTTTTTGTTTGTCTTTTTTTTTCTCTCTTTTTTTTCTTCTTTTTTTTCTTTTCGAGCTCACAATCTCACCAGATTTATCAATATATTTGGTGGCCTTTCATTGCATTAACACTTTGATTAAATTTTTATAATCCTATGACTAAGTCAGAATTGCTTAGCCTGTATTCAGGCAATCAGAAATACAGAAAAGTAGGTCAAGGCTGTATTTGGTGGACTGTGAAGAGAATGGGTGTTGTTGCCTCAATGTGCTTGACATGAAATAGACACAACGCAATTAATATTTTTTTCTAGTCTTTTTTTTTTTGATATATATATTTTCTCTTTCTCTCTCTCTTTTTTTATATAATTTTATCTATCAACTCAATCAAATACATCACTCATGCACATTTTTATTTACGAGGCATTATCTGGGATTGAGGGTGTTCAAGAGGATATCCGGTGGCTTATTTGGTGGAAGTACCTACTCTCGATACCAGGAAAGGAATGGATGGGACAATGTATTTCTGACCTTGACATTAATACCCTCCTTCAACTGAGGATTCCGTAAAGGATGGCCGTGACCATCCACCTTAGTCCTAGTTTTATTAGAACCCATTCTCTGTGTATTTGCCTTATTTGGTGGCTTTCTAAAAATTCACACAAAGAATTTGTGTGTAGGAATCGAGAGCGAAAACTATGCCTAACTCTGAGTATCATTATCCAATTATCTAGAAACTTATACTAGCCTTATAGCACCAGTAGACTCTCTACTCTCACCTTGCAATTATTTGGTGGATCTGCTAGAAGATGTTTTCCTGACTCCCTAATTACTGTCTAAGGGTTCAGGAGGAGAAGCATTGCTTCTTTTCAACAAACTAAAGATGTCTATCGGTCTTCACAGAGGATCTATTGCAAATTCTACGTGCAAGTGTGAAATTGTACTAGATTCTAAATTCAGGAATCTACTTATGAATAAATCCCTAATAAAACCTTCTTGATAAAAATTTTTATGCATGAATGCAATTTTTTTTTAACATAAAAATAAGACATACAATGTCCACCCCCCATGCCTATTTATTACAATGTCCTCATTGAAATGTATACAGGAAAATCAAAATGTAAAAAGCAAGAGGAGGGGATATCACCTGACTGAGCTTGCTAATCCAGGTTATCTTATATAGAGAAAATGCAAAACTACCTATAAAGAATACTGGGTTGCCTCCCAGCCAGTGCTAAGTTTAACGTCATTTGCTGGACCTTAACCCAAAAAAAATTTGTAATTCAATATTGTGGGTTAATAGGAGTAATAACTGTTGCTGAGAGATTCAGAATTAGTATAAAGATATGATCATTTGGTCCAAGAATCAGTGATCCACAAATGCGGACCAATTGATGATGCAGTCCTGCTCCGAAGAGTTTTTCTAATTTGAAATAGAAAATTGGGTCAGATAGATGAGGTGGTTCATGATGCAGAGCCTATTCATTAATCTAGTTCCATAATTCAAGAAGAGGTGGTAGAAGGTTTGGATTGAAACCATGATTGAGATTTAAATATGGTTTTGAATTAGAATCATAAGGATCCTCATAATGGTAGTTGATGTCAAAAATCATGAATTCTTCGGGCTCTGGGTCATACGAGGACAAAGGTAGAGTTGTGCTGAATTCCTCAAAATCCTCATCAGAAATTACCTCTTCATTAGAAGTCATTTCTTCCTCATATTTATGCCATCCATTTGAACCAGTTGGAGTATAAGTTCTTCCCCAGTTCATCATGTTTCGAACTTCTTTTTATGAGGTTATTTCTTCATTTTCCTGGTTCATATTTGTCCAATTTCTTGAACCCCCTCAAAATTCAATAGTTCTTGAATTTCAGGGTGGATGTATTGAGGATTCTTCATGTTATCATCTAATTCATCATAATATACTCCCAATAGTTTCTCTATCTCACTAATGTCTTTTTCAATTTGATTTTATATGGGAGGTGGTAAATCAGAATTATCCTCAAGTACATCACTTTCTTGCCTCTTGTGTTGATCTTGAGATTTGACAGGATTTGGATCATCCTTAGTGTGAAGTGCCAAAACCTCTTCAATTGTTCCTACGACCTCGATGGAACCACAATTCGCCTTCTTTTTTTGGGAAGCTTTAAAGATATTGAGTTGACAAGTTTTCCTCCAAAAGTGATTTGCATAATCCCCGTCTCACAATTGATTAGGGCCTTGGCTGTGGCCAAGAAAGGTCTTCCTAAGATTATTGGGGTGTGGTTCAAGTTTTTTGATGCCTCCATATCTAAAATAAGAAAGTCCATAGGGTACTCAAAATCCCTCACTTTTATAATCACATTTTGTAAGAGTCCCTTTGGAATCTTGGTTGACCTAGCAGAAAGCAGAAGGGTAACCTCAGTGTGTTGCAAGGGACCAAACCAACTCTTCATATAATTCTGTGGGGATTAGATTGATGGAGGCACCAAGGTTCAGTAAGGCTCGATCCAAGATAAAATCATCTATTCACATGAAATTAAGGGAGTCCCTGGATCTTTCTTTTTAGGAGGGAGCTTGTTTGAGATAATGGCACTGGCTTGTTCAGAAACTGACCCTTTTTGATGATTTGGCCAGTCGTTTCAGTGTGCACATTTCCTTTAGAAATTTTGCACAGGCTGGGATGTTCTCAATGGCTTCAAGAAGTGGTATATTCACCTAGAGATACTTTAAAATCTCAAGCCACTCCATAGATTGATTGGTTTTCTTTTCCCTGGATTTGTTCAAGGCTTCAGGAAAAGGTGCTTGAGAAGAATCATGAGTGTTTAAATCCTGAGTCTTGTTTTCTAGATTAGCTTGGTCTCCTAGGTCAGATTCGGGCTCCTCAAGATCTTGGTAAGATTTGGATGTAGAAGGCTAAGAATCTTAGATTTGCTTCCCACTTCTCAAGGTGACAACACAAGCATAGGCATTAGGGTTAGAAGGGTGAGGTGGTTTTTGCAAAATAGGTTGAGCCTTTGTTGGGTTGGGGTTAACAGAGCCAGGTGGGTGCTAGGGAGCAGGTTGAATTATGTGTGCTTGTTGCTCCTGTGTATTGTTTTGGTTAACCCTATTGAAGTTCCTTGATTTGGGGATGAGTTGGGATGGCAGCATCCCATGTTGTCTATCATCAACTAGCTGGTCTAGTTGTCCTGTCAAATCCGTCCTCAATTGATTCATTTCTTCTTTATGTCTCAAATTCATTTCTCACATTTCTTTGAGGACCAGACTCAAGTCAGAAGGTTGGGTTTCCTGAGTAGGTTGTGGCTGGTATGTGTGTGGTTGTGTGTACCTACTGGGTTGCCCATAAGTGTTTGGGTTAGTCAAGTTAGGACCCTGGGTGGGTTTTTGACTTGACCAAGCAAAGTTAGGATGGTTGCGCTATCCAGGGTTGTAAGTGTTTGAATAGGGGTCATTTCTAGTGTAACCCTGGAGTGCACTCACATCCTCAGGATAACTAGGCATCGGGATGCCTAGTTCAGAATTTGAGGGCATCAAGGTCCCTCGGTACCCAGAAAGAGATGGGTCCAAGTAAAGTTAGCTCATGGGTGGAGCCACGGTTAGGTCATTAAGATTGTGAACCATTTCCTGACTTAGAGGGTTGGGGAGTTGGGTGCGGGTTAACATAGGAATTCCTTGGGTAGGCATAGGATTTATTTTGGAATATGTACCTAAGGAACTCCCGTCATTCAGAAGGTTGTCCAGTTTCTTATCTAAACTTTCCACGTTCTTTCCCACAAGTTCCACCTTGTCCAATCGTTGTGCAATTAGCTCTAAATCATCCGAGTTTGAATTATTCTTAACTTCATAAACTTCATTCCTTGGTTTATTTGATCTGTTTAAGGCAGACATTGAGGTATTGTTGAGGGAAATTTCGCTCATATTCTCAAATAATTGAAAGGCTCCCTCAACGTCTCTACTTAGGAATTTGCCCCCACATGCTGTATCAACAAAATTCTTCAAATTGTCACTTAACCCATAATAGAAAATATGGGCCAAGTGCCACTTCAGAATCCCATGATGAGGACATTTCCTATCCAAATCATTAAATCTCTTCCAAGCCTCATGTAGTTGTTCTTTAGGATTCTACTTAAAGGTTGTAATGGCACATTTAAGGGCATTGGTTTTTCCTACGGGAAAGAATTTTTTTAGAAATGTGCTTCTCAAATCTTCCCATGTTAGGATTGGTCTACCAATAGTCCTCAATCAGGAGCCGCTCTATCTTTAAAGGAGAATGAGAACATTGTCATCATTAAGGTACCTTCATTCATGTTCCTAGGGACAAAGGTCCTTCCTATGTGTAGAAGTTCTCTAAGGTGGTGGAAGAGGTCATCAGGATCGCGGTCATGGAAGTGAGGAATTAGATTGATGATCTGTGGTTTGAGTTCAAAGTCTTCCCCATCTTGAGGTACCTTGATAAAAGGTTTAGGTTGGGCATTAGGAGGATTATAAAAGTCACGGAGAGGCTGGTTTGCTCTCCCATTTTGGAGTTGAGTAATGACTTGCACTATGACCTCCATTTGTCCGTCATGATGCTGGCCCTACTTAGTAATCTACCTTTGTAAGAGAGTCATTGGATCTAGGTTTTATTTCTCCTCTTCAATCTCGTCTTCCTCGTGGTGACTAGCCATTGAAGAGGGTTTAGATTCAGATTCTGGACAAACAGGTCTTCTCCTAGGATTTCTTTCTAAAGGTGGTAGCAAATCAGGATGTAGAGATCTTCTACCTTGCATGCACCAAAAGAATGTCCTTAGATGAGAGGGAGAAGATAGATGAGAGAATACCCCACCCTTTCAATGCAAGTAATCAAGCTATTCCTTAGAGTGTAAACCCTAAATAGACCTAATCTTGGTTCCCCAAAATATGACTAGGTTAGTTCAACCCTTGAATTACTTGGCTGGTTAGAAGAGTAGGACCCCCTAGGATAGCCCGCACGGTGGGATACCACTAAGGGTTAACGCAGTTACCGTACCGACCTTTCTTGACACCAGTGGGTCTAACTAGATAAGGCCTTGACCTTAGCCCAATCAAATTTCAAGTCCCCAAGAATATTAGTCCTGCCTAGCACACGTTTACTCAGTTTTAGTCTTAGGCTTGATGTGCTTTTGGAATATGATGGGCGTTAGAGGGGTGTTGCCCTTAAGATTGATGTTTAAAGTGTGAAGTGCACAGGCAAGGGATTCACAAGCAATTTTTATGATGAAGTAGATTTTAAGGTTTAAATGCTTGTATTAGTCAGGTTTAGGGTTCACTTGAGTAAATATCTTCAGTCAAGGGTTCTAATGAGGCACACAAGAGTTTTACAAATCCCAATTATTTGATAAATTTCCTTTAAGTATGGAAATACAAGTGTGCTCTACCCTTAATGTGAAACCCTAAGCGTAGATAGTGCTAGATGGTCCTTTTAAGTTCAAAAATCAAGGAAGTGGTGTGACCCAAACAATGCAATCAATTGGACTTATTGCACCACTAACTACGCACTCATAAAATATTTTTTTCAAGAAATTTAATGCATTTTTTCTATTTTTTTCAGATTTAAAGTGTACTGGGGGTTCTAAAGTCAGTTTTGATCCTCAGTTAGTGATTGAGTAATCCATGCAATTAAACGTATAGAAAATATTTTCTCAGATTTTTCATAAATTTTTTATTTTCACAAAAATTCAGTGCCACAAATTTTAAGGCAATCGAAGTTGTGTAAAAATTCCTATGATATTTTGAACTTTGAAAAATCAGGAACAATAACTGATTTGATATTAGTTTAGTTCACGAATTTATAAAATTTTTGTATAACTTAGATTTGTGTGAAATTTGGATATGTTGTTCTTGACTTCAAAACCCATGTCCAAAAAAAATGTTAGAATTTTTAGACATGCGAATTTTTGGAAATTAAATTTTTAATATGAGAGTTTGTTTTAGCTCGGAAATCACTAATAAGAGAATTTTTTTTTTCGGAAGCAAGCAAATGCTAACTAATCCCAAGGTTTAAGCAGAACACCTAATTTTTATTTATTTATTTTTTGAAATATAAACTAATCTAAGTTATGAGTACTTACCTGAGATTAAGAACCCATTTTTTTCGGTTGTTGCGTGTCTTTTTGCAATTTTGTGATTCTTGCGCAACCAAAAATAGCAAGTTAGAATCTCAAATAGGCACTTTACAGGAAAAGCTTTGAAAAGTTTCCTTTGCCTCCCCGACAATGGTGCCAACTTGTTCAACCACAAGACGCGTAAAAGATTAGTTCTGTCGTTGTAGTGCGAATCGCGATGAAACAAATAACATGTATAGAGATTTCGGTGAGTACCAAGTCGTTCGCAGGGAGGCAAAATACGATTTTTATGCAAAAGCTTTTTAGAAAAGTCATTCTAAGAAAATATTTATATATGTATATATAGACATTAGATATCCAAAGAATCAAAATTTATTGCTATTTGGGAACAATTTTCAAAATAATTATGCTGAGTAGAGAGAGAGATAGAGAGATAGCAGATGCAGGATGATGCCTCTTGTGGGATTTGGAGCTTCAATCGCGTGCCCTTCTGTCATGTGTGAGCACGCTCTCCGTTGCGCTACGTGCGTGAATTGTCGCGCTTGCCATTTCGTGTGTAGCCACCATCAGCCGTTGGATGGAGATCCAACGGCTGATCTTAATCTTCCTTGATGAGGTGTGGCTAGAGTGGTCGATGTGGGCACATCGTGGCCGTTGGATGACGATCCAACAGCTCACCATGTGTGATGGGGCCTTCTTCAGAGATTAGGGGAGCGGCGAGGGGCGACTGTGATGGAGCCACGTGGTGCCATCATGGTCGTCCATCTTTCTTGCTTTGTAGACAGTGCTTTAGGCCCCTGATTGAGATGATTTTTGCATCATTGGCCTGCGATTATTGATCCAGATCCATCTGTGCGGTCAGATTTGGCAACTGAGGTCTAAGTTTTTGCCATGTTGCTTCTTGGCCTTCATTCTTCTATGGATTATACGTGATGCTACGGATGTCTGATCAAGACTTTTTCAAAAGTGTTGAACTCCCATTGTCGTTCTGATCAAATCCGTATGGTCTGATCTATCATTTGCGGCCTCAAATCATCTGCAATCAATATTGTTTCTCTTCTAGAGAATAAAATGACAGTATTATCTATAATGCTACCAAACTAGCTACTATGCAATTTATGATGGTTATGAATGCATTGTTTCTAAGTTATACTAGAATCTAACTTAATTCAGGTAAATTAGGTTGTATGATTAGCGTGCATTTAGATCCTGAGAAGAACGACGAGACCGTGTGCCTCGAGTTCATGGCAATTGCTGATAGCGACAACGAAAACTCTGATGAGGAGGTAAGTTCGTTTACAAATTCAGAATTACAAGAAGCATTAGAAGAACTAGGTATTCTTAACAAATCATTAAAAATAGAAAATAAGAATTTGAAAAAGGTGTCTATTGCTCTAGAATCTGAAATAGATAAGCTTATTGTTGAAAAACAAGATTGGAATGGATCTTTTAATTCCATTAAAACTTAAAAGAATGCTCTTGTTTTGGAAAGTCATGACTTAATATTAAAGAACACTAGTTTGATTGAAGAAAATAGCTTATTGAAATCCAAAACTTCCATATTGAAAAGTAAAATGAGTTTCATTGAAAATGACCTTACTTGTCTTAAAGAAAACTTGGATAAGTTGCTAAATAAGTTAGCTAGTTTCACTAAAGGAAAGACTAAGATAAATAATAGTTCTAAAAACAAACACATCAAGAGCTTTTATGCACAAAAGCAAATGGTTGAAATCCAAGTGGACCCCAACCTTGGTTGAGAAGGGCTAACCATCATGGACCCAAAAAGATGTGGGTACCAAACTATTTGGTCAAGTCTTGTTTTGTAGGTCATCAAGACACTCCATTTGATCCAAGATACTCTCTCTATGGAGTTCATGAAGGAAGAATGAAGATACTTGGACAACCAAACGGGTATGGAGGTTGGAACTTATACTAATGGAGGTAAAATCATTTTTGATTTTGATGATTTTTGTTAGCATCTAGAGAGGGGGAATTAAAATTTGTTATATGCTATATGTCCATAAAAAAGGGGGAGATAGATAAACATTTTTCTTTATGTGCTTAGATTCTTTTAAAAAGGAGGATAAATATTTCTTTCATTTAAAAATGGAGAGATTTTAAAATCTAAATTTAGCTATATTTCTATTAGAAAGGGAGAGTTAATGGAATAGTTATCTTTTTATGTCAAAAAGGTGGAGAATGCAATTCTTGTTTTATTATGTCAAAAAGGGAGAGTTAACCCAAAATAAAAGAGCATGTTTTAAGGGGGAGCATAGGATAAAATGATTAAAATTGATTAAACCTTTTTGATAATGTCAAAATGAGAGAGAAATTTTTGGATTATTATTTATGGTTTTGTCATCATAGAAAAGGGGGAGATTGTTGGTGCAAGGGCACCACGATCATTGATTTTGATGATAATAAAACACTTGTTATTTGACATTTGCATTTTTAATAATTAAGTTTCAGGATTAACGAAAATGAAGGCAAGTCTGAAGAGTTTGCTCTTGGACAAAAACATCAAGGAGCATGAAAATGATGGAGCTTCGCATGGAGCGAAAGCTTGAAGAAGGAAATGAATAATAGGATAGATGATGTCTTTCATGTATTTGTAATTGTAGTTATTTTTTACTCTTTATATTTCCTTAGAAATATTGTAAAGAGCCCAATAATACTTCACCTTAGTCCTAGGAACACCCTTTCATCTCTAGGACACTTAGATAAACTTAGAAAATCAAAATAGGCATCAAACAGCTTGATCAGACATACAATATGGACATCAGACGTTTGATATGTGACTTTAAGTCATTTGACCTTTTGGCCAGATGCCTGAACACTTAGGCTGGAAGTCATTGGCATGTGCCTTTCCATTTAGACGTCCTGACCATAGTCTATATGTCTTACAAGATGTCTGATGACCTTACTAGACGTCCAATTAGGTGATCGTTAGCCTGTCAGGCTTTTCCCTTTGAGAGCTAAATGAGCGTATATCACCAGACATCTAAAAAAGAGATGTTGGACCAAAATTCAAGGATGTCAAACCCGTATCTGATCGTTAGCTCCTTGGAATCAATTCCCACAACTTTTAGATGTCCAGATCATGTGTCAGACATCCGACCTATCGTCTGACACATAAACATTGGAACCCTGTTTAGATTTGGTCAATTTCTACGAACCAAACCTGTTCTGATTAGACGCCAAATAACTTGACTAGACATCTTACAAATCCTAGTTAAACATCTGACTAGATCCCTGATTAGATCTGATCATTTCCAAAGAAACATCTCCTCAGGATCAGATGTCCAAAACTTAGATTAGACGTTAGACAAGATGTTTGATAACTATGTCAGACTCATTTTGACCCTAATTTGATTTTGATTTCGACCCAAATCTCCTTGGAATCTTTCCTAATGACTATCTAAGCCTTCCTAAGCCTTCTAAAGGCTTCTTAGGGCCTCTATAAATAGAGAATGACCCTTTCTTGGCTTGGACACACCTAAGACACATGAAACAATAATTTCCACCATTTGAGTGTTTAATAGAAGAGATCATCAAGAAGCGAAGGTCTTGCTCTCCAAGCTCTACACTTCGCATTCGAGAGCATTGACCCACTGCGCACTTCACATAAAATCTACTTCCGTCCTGGGGAAGTTGTCTTACCTATAGAAGCTTAGATTTTATCCTTACTTATTGAGCTCTATAGGTTTTGTTGATTTTATCTTTATTTTTGGTTGGGTATTCGTGTTATGAATTCTCGTCTCCTTCGCGAGACAAACACTCTTCATGAAGAAGAGGTATTGAGGTACACTACCCTCAGCATAAAGTAGTGTGGTTGTAATTGAGGTTGTACTACCCTCATTTAAGTAGTACATAGTGGATTTGGTTGACTCGATCGATCGGAAATCCTAAGTCGAGAGGATTACGTGGTGGTTTTTACCCGGGTTGGGTTTCCACCTAAAAATACTTGTCTCATTTGTGGTGAATGCTAGTTGTGTGATTGGATTGAATTTTATTTTCGTATATTTTTTATCCCGCACTACTCACCCCCCTCTAGTCTGGAATTTCATTCCCGTATTTTTCGTAAGACAAAATCCCCTTTGTGAAGAAGAGGGGTTTGAGATACACAACCATCGGTTAAAGTAGTATGGTTGTAAATTGAGCTTGTATCACCCTCGTTAAGTGATACAATAGTGGATTTGATCTACTTGGTAGATCGAGCCTAAGTTGAGAGACTTAGGTGGTGGTTCTTACCCTTAGGTTTCCACTTAAAAATCTATTGTGCAATTGTGGTGATTGATTTGTGGGATTGATTTTTATTTTGCAAATTCTATAGCATTTTATTTCCCACACTATTTACCCCCTCTCTAGTGTGCACCTAAAAAAATTACTTGGCATAAAAAGGAGGTTAGCTTGTCATTTTGCTTAAGCTTTTTGTCACTAACAAAGGGGGAGAAATATTCTATATGCATTTTTTTCTTTAAACAACATGCGTCATGCATCTCATGCATATATAACTATAATGGAATTTTCATAATAACACAATTATTATACTTAAAATACCTAAAATATTCTAGGAAGTAGGTTAGCATAGCTCATGTAGGATGTACATGCTGCATTATACTAACCGTTGCATAATTAGGTCCATGCATGCATAAATTAGTTTAATTACATTTTTATTTATTTATTAAACACAAATAATGTGCATTGGGTGGTTTGGGTGTAGTGTGCAGGGCTGTGGAGGCATTACAAGATAAGAAACATCGTAGGAGGGGTAAAATATAATTTTCCAAAGTATAGGGGTAATGCATTTTGTCCACCCATCAACCCAAGCCCTTTCTCTTAAAGAAATACAAGACCCTCTAGACATCTTTGCAAAATTTCAGCGAAAATGGATGACAAATGCTTTAGATTCGACTGTTTACGCCCATTCTGCAAGTAAAGGAGCCTCTACGCACCATCAGCACACCTGCAAGTACGTGCCCTCATGTCCACACGTAACAAGGTGTGCCTCACGTCCACCAACCAACCATTCTCTCAGCGGAGTTGGATCCACTCGCTCGCACACTAACGTAACCGACATCAATCATAATCAAGCACTTTTGTCGAGTTTTTGTCCCCAACAACGCCACCAAAAATATGATGCGCGACGTACGCGTTGCAATAAAAATGGTGTTTTAAATGTCGTTGTTGTAGTATATTTGTCACAGTGTAAACAGATGTCGTATCATTTTATTTAATTATAATTTTTATTGGTTAGTTTCCAGGTTGTTCACTGGGAGGTAATTATTGATATACATCACTCTCTATGTCCAAAAATATTCTTTTATTCCAAAAATGTTAATTTTATTTACAAAATGAATCAATTAATGAATGAATTTGTTAATTATAAATAAAATAATCAATTAATAAACACTAAAATGCCTTAAACATATTCACAAGTAACAGGCATTAGAAACCAATTAAAACTACACTAAGTTATATACATCTACTCTAAGTAATACCAAATATAGGTACAAAAATAGCTACTAATATATACTATACTAAGTTATATTAACATATTAATGTCTTTAGTAACATAATCTATACGTACAGTAACATATATATGTTGCTATAGCCTTAATAAAAAATATACACAACATAAGACAAAAATAAATATCTATACTAACATATATACATATCTACAGTGACGGATGTAACTGTCACTAAAGCCTTAAGGTTATTTATATACATATCAGACTAAAACAGATATATACTAATCTATTATACACACATATATTTATACTATATCTCTGTATATATTATTTACATATAGTTTATTTATATTATTTATATACATATATAATACACTTACACTATATACACAACAGTATATATACATACACTACCCAAGCACACACACGTGACTCACGACACTTAGAATTTTTTTTTACTCTCCTCTCCTCCTAGGTTCTCTCCCTCTCTTCTCTAATTCAACACTTAGAAATTTTCTCAGGACCTCTCTCTCACACACATATGAATCACTGTTCATCAACACAAAATTAGGTTTTTAATGGGCGAGCTGAAAGAGCAATCTTCGTTTTTGATAAATTTGTAACATAGAATGTTGCGTTGTTGTAGTATGTCGCGTGGTAGAAAATCACTTTTCAAAAATATTTAATAATTCAAAACTAACCACGAAGAGTTAGGTTGTCTCCACAGGGAGGAATTAACCTATTATACTCGCAAATGCTTCCATGCTAGATCTTGTTTCAAGAAGTCTAATTAGCAAAGTTATTCTTTTTGCATTTAATCGAAAGCACTTTTCTTATAGAAGAGATAGTTAATGGAGATGTCATGTAATTGTCACCCAGTGAAGTGTCATAGCAAATATTACCTGGTGCTCCTAAAGATTAATCCTTCAAAAGTTTAAATGTAAACAATACCAAGCATCATAGAGAGCACTTGACAACAAGAAGAAGAGATGCATGGGAAAATGAAAGAAAGAGAAGGGCATGAGAGCAAGTTCCCCTCAATATTTCCTTTAAAATATAAAAGAAACTCTTCCATAATGGTAGTGAATGAAAATTTTAATACCCTTTGCACTGTTGCAAAAAAGGGGCGATGGAAGGAGGGCTTGCACGAGTTGTGGAGAGGCCCGTCGGCTACGAGCTTTGATGGAGGAGATCAGCAGGTGGAGGGGATCTCACGGGCGGTGACGACATGCAGGATGGGCACCAGACGTGGCTGTTGGAGCGGTGGGGTGCTCAATAGCGTTGGATACTCAACGTGAAGGTGAATCCGCAGGAGCGTCTGCGAGGGCATTGGTGCAGATGAGGGGGAGCAAGGTGTCGCGTTGGTGGAGGAACGACGGCTAGAGGTGGTGTGGGATGAGCGATGGTGGTGGTGGGATGTTGGGTTTCTTCGGAGGTTGCAGGTGGTGGTAAAGAAGAAGAAGAAGAAGAATCTTAGGCATGGATGTGGGCGTAGGATGTGGTGGTGGTCTTTGGTTGATGGGTTCTTCGGCTTGGGGAGGAAGTGGTGGAAGAGATGGAGGAAGAGGAGAAGATGGTTGAGTGGGGAGAGGTGGGTGGTGGTGGTGTTCTCTGTTTGTGCGTGGGTTAGGAAGAGAAGAGGGAGGATGTTGGGTTGTGGTGATATTTGGTTGATGGGGAAGGATGTTGGGAGAACGACTGGTGGTGGTGGTGCTCTCTGTCATTGAGCACCACCGCGTTAAGGAGAGCGGAGGAGAGGTGAGGCAACCATTAGTCCACAGTGCAAGCGACATCCACAGTGTCTGCCTTCTCCACTATGTCGGTGGGGAAGATGGATGAAGCCCCCGAAGGGAAAGAGATGAACTCCTTGCAGGGGAGAGGAGATAAATCTACCACCACCCATTTCTCAGTTGAGATTTTCCTCTCTCATTCTGTTTCCTCCAAGATCACCACCCTTCTCCAACGGTAGAAGTGAGGTGGTGGCTATGGAGGCGGTGCTATGGTGGAGAGGAATTTTTGTGAGAAAAGAGGGATGCAGTGCGTTTGAAACCCATCGACGTCATCAGATGTCCAAAATAATCTTTGGACGTCTTAAAAATCAAATTTGGCTATGCTTGAATTCCTGTGATGCATATAATTATTTATAATATCACATAAACTTTATAAATATAAATTATAAAGTATGCATTTATTTTATAATCAAATGCAAATATTAATATACTCTAAAATGTATGACTAACCAATTTAGGCTAAAATTAATCCAATAAATTGGGCTCATCAAATACCCCCATGCCTAAGTTTTGCTAGTCTCTGGTAAATGTGAAAAATAATAGAAGTAACCAAAAGATTTCTTCTTTCCTTATTCCAAAAATTTAGAGATCCAGACAAATGTGAAGTGATAGTAGCCTTGGTAACGGATCCAAGTGAAAATAACCAACTTACATTTGCAGTTCGTACTTATCCCTTGGTAAATATTTCTATCGGGATAAGCAACTACTTCCCTCGAGGATAAAGCAGAAAATAATCTGTAGTTTGACCCTGACTTTTTGGCTTAGGTAGGAGATATTGAGTTGAATGGATTTATATTTGGTGGCTCACACTCATACTCTCCAGACTATCAAATGAGTCAACCCAGAGAGAGGCTGAACAACTGTGCTCTCTTGATGTTCCTTTGTGCTCACTCTTTTCCTTCTTTTCTTTCTAAGATTCACAAATCTCACAAGATTTTGTAAATATACTCACTGTTTGGTGGTCTCGCATGGCATTCACACTTCAATTAAAGTTCTAATAACTCTACAACTAAGTTAGAAGTCCTCAGCCAGTATTCAGGCGATTAGAAATACCGAAAAGTAGGTATGGGTCATATTTAGTGGATTGTGATGGGTGTTTTTGTTGCCTCAGAAACATCGTCACATAATGAAAAGTGATACGAAGATAAAACTATAAACTTGAACTCTTTTCTTTTTCTTTTCTCTTTCTCTTTTTTTTTTTAATTTTTCAACTGCTAATGCAAAACGACGCATACTTTTATTTATGAGACATTATTAGGAATGATGATAGTCAAGAGGATATTGTGTGGCTTATTTGGTGGAAGTGCCTACTCTCGTCACCGGGAAGGAATGGATAGGACAATCATATTTCTGACCTTTGACATTACTACCCTCCTTCAGCCGAGGACTCTATGAAGGACGATCGTAACCAGCCACCATAGACATAGTTTTATTCAGACTCAATCTCTGTGTATTTGCCTTATTTGGTGACTCTCAGAAATTCACACAATATACGCACACAGGAACAAAGAGTGAAAACTATGCCTAACTCTGTGATATCCTCATCTAATTGTCCAGAACTTAAGAGTCCTTACACTAGACTTTGCGCACTAGTAGTCTCTCTACTTCCTCCTCACAAATAATAGGTGGATCTAATAGAAGATAGTATGCCTGACTCCCTATTAACTGTCCAAGGATTCAGTAGACTAAAAATGCTTATTGGTTTTCTTCAAAGATCCATTACCAAGTCTATGTGTAAGTGAAGTAAATGTACTGGATTCTAAACTTAAGAAACAAAATCTTTAATGGCACTTCCTTTATAACAATCTTCTGCTAGGGACTAACCAGTTCAGCTCAAGAAATTTTTTTTTTTTTGAATACAAATGCACCTAACCTAAACGCATGAATACTGCCTAGCATTCAAAATGCACCCCCCCATGTCTAAATCCTACAATGTCCTCATTGTAAAATTAAAACAAGGGAGAAAGGAAGGAAATCACATGATGAAGCATTGTTCTGGACATTAGGTTGCCTCCCAACCAGCACTGCATTTTCTGTCGGTAGCTAGACTTATGGGAACCTGTAAGTCTAGTTCCAAACAGAAAGAGCTAGGCCCGAAAAATATGTGTAACAACCCGGGCCTAGAAAACAAGTAGTCACAGATGTTGGCAAGCTGATGATCTTTTTATTCCAAATGCTTGCTAGAAGACATGAAAATAGAGACCCTCGTAGGCTACCAGGAGAGGTCTAGGAATATGAAAAGGGACCTCTCAAAACATAATAAGTGGAGGATAACAAGGGTCCACAGTAGGAAGGGTTTTAAAAGATATAAACATAATAATTTCAAACCCTTGAATGGTGAGACTAAAAGTACAAGCATCAATCCACACTCGCCATTCTACCCGAGGATGTACTGACCTGTATATGAGTAGAGACCTAAGCCGAGGATTAGGTAAGGAATCTACCGATTGCTTGAGTGATTGGGTGGTAATTATGAAGTCCAAAGAGGGCTTAGTCTGTTTAGGTTCCATTCCCAATATGAATTTGTATTCCACATCCTTACCTAGCTTCATTGTTTTATGAACCTCCAACTACTCCTCTACAGTAGATGAGTCATGAATAGAATTCAATATCTCATTAGTAGACTCATGATCAACATGCTTTGACGACAGTTGGGTTTCTTGGGAAGTAGCAAGATCAGAATTATCATCAAATCCATCCCCGGGTTCTTTCTTGTCAATTACATCCTTTTCGGGGACTTTGAGTGCTACTTCATTATCCTTAATATCTTTAGGAGGATTATCATCTTTAATGTTATGGAGAAAGCCCATATCACTGAATTCTTTGTTCTTCTCATGGCATAAATCCTCAATTGATGTATATTGTCCCCAAGAGTCTCCCCTAGGTTTCTCATTATTGTGTTCGTCCTCCAATATCAACTCCTGGTTTTGCGGAGGGTGACTCTCAAAATCAAAGAAGGGAGGAATCTAGATTTCACCAGATTATTTATATTCTCAGGGGGTAATTCCTCGAATAACACATAATCCCCCTGTGATTCACTCCAAATTCTAAGGCTGGGTTCCTCCATCGGGTTATCATCCTCCTCTAAAATAGACTCTTTGTACCCCTGAGACCAAGATTGATCCAATTCATCCTCCATTCCCTTTGGGTCACCTTCATTGGGTGCATTTAAATCCTCAGAATGTTGAATGGTAGGCGTTGATTCCCTAAGTGGAGGGTCAGGATTAGGCTCACTGAGGGTAGAATGGGGTTCCACCAGATAACTAATAGGGGAAGTGATATGAACAATATAACCTTGACCCGAGTTATCAGAAGTAAGGAAAATACTGTCATTAGGGTCAAGGTCCTCAATAGGTACCATCTTCCCTTTCTTTTGACTCCAATATAGCTCGGGTGGATAATCACTAGGATTGCTCTCCTCTAGTGGTCGTGTCTCATGGGGAGAGTCTAAGTGATAGCTACTTAAAACATGATCCCTATTGTCATTGGTTTCCTCAGAATTATTTTGATGATCACGGTTATACGGGTAGGGATCAGAATCATTAGTAAGAGCGTATCTAAGCTATCTAATTTCCTTATTCGATTGTTGACTATTCCTCAACATCTCTCCATCATTTCTTTTTGTTGTTTTTGCATTTTTATCATAAAAGAGGAGATGCTACTATTATCAGATTGGGGAGGATAGTCAATCTTAGGCTCTGGTTGCCTAGGTGTATCTGTCCAACCTCGATAAGGAAAATCATGAAGGGTGGGAGGGTTGGGTGTTTGCATAGTAGTGGAGATTCCATGGGTGGAAAATCTAGCTCTTAGGCTCTGCTAAAAAATGGGAGCTATTGGGCTGGTACTCCTAGGATAGGAATATGAATGATCCCATGAATTGTTAATGTACCCATCAAAGGATGGATACGCTCAGGGCATGGGATCCTAGTTAAAATGATAGAAGTAAGGATAGTCCATTTCTTTCAATTAAATGGTTTAACTCTCTTAGGACTTAGATTAAAAACAGAAAACTTCCCAGAGAGCTCTATCACGCACACACCAAGCAAACACAAGGCAAGAGGTCTTTTGTTGATTTAAGGTTCTTTAAGTCCTCTTCCAAATCTTCAGCTTGGCCAAATATAGTCAAGGCAGTGTTTCTCTGTTCCCACGTAAGTGGTATAAGAGAAATGAGGCACTTGAAATTTCTGGTCAATGATTGTTAAGAAGGTTGAGGTTACTTTTTGTCCTTTTTGGTTTATCAATCAAGTTGTCAAGCAATTACACACCTTAAATGGACCTTCAAGTGCCCTGAAGACGTACACTTTGTTGCAATGATATTCTCTAATGCTCAAGTAAAAAGGTACTCCAAGGATAGAACCAAGGGATGCAAGTAGGGTGAACCCTTCCTTTGAGGCGTTGCATTAGTGGTGCCTCTTAACTATCCTTGAATTCCTTTAAGGGGTGTCCCCCTCCTTAGAGTATCAAATCACTTGGGCAAACGTTAATACCACTGTTTCAAAGCAAGATAGGAGGGTTTGCACCGATAAAGAGATCAATGCCTATAGCCTTGAGGGTCGAAGTCCTAGTGCAGTGCCTATAGTGCGTGCTCAGTGCAGGAAGTGTGCATTCACCGTGAAAAGTGATTTTTTTTTTTGAAAACCATAATCAAGTTATTCAAACACTGCCTGCATATTTTATTTTATTTTCGAGAAGCAATATGACCACTTGATTAATCTTTTCAAATAAGTTTAAGTGGTCTTCTTTAATTATGTTCAGATGTAATGCGTGTGTAGATAACTGATGCAGTAAGATAAGAAATTTGTACCTTGCTCCAACACTCTTCTATGCAAAAATGCACGCAATACAGTAAGAAGCTCTAGATGCTGCTCAAG
Organism: Thalassia testudinum; assembly: GCA_037157565.1. Taxonomy (NCBI): domain Eukaryota; kingdom Viridiplantae; phylum Streptophyta; class Magnoliopsida; order Alismatales; family Hydrocharitaceae; genus Thalassia; species Thalassia testudinum. The sequence continues at coordinate 134,642,032 of JAZHRO010000077.1, forward strand.
CAATCCTAGATGGTCATCTTATGGATATGCAGCTTTTAGCAAGCAGTTCGGATTTTTTTTTAATAATAAATAGATGCACAATCAAAAGAACTAACTAACTACGAATAATTCTAGAATCTAAAGAATCGGGGACACTTCCCTAAAAACTGACCCCAGAGTACAAGGGCGATAAAATAAATAATTAATACTAAGTCTATCAACCTAAATCTAAACCAAGATCTAACAACTAAATCAAGAAAGGCTCAGTATGATGTCACGTGTGTGGGATCAAGGCCCACAAGCACCTGTTGCTACCCCTTAGGTGGCGTCAAGGTCCACCAAGAATATCGCCTCTGTTGTGCGTGCCCGTCGCGTTAGTTCCCTTCAAACAGATGTACCTCACACAGGAAAAAGAAATAGATCAATGAATATATAGCCCCAATTAGAAATCACTACGAACAGGAAATACGTGTGAGTTTACTAGGATCGTTGCCTCCCCAGCAACGGCACCATTTGATAGAGCAATCTTCATTTTCGATAAAATTTGTAACATAAAAAGTTGTGTCGTTGTAGTATGTCGCGTGGTAGAAAACCGCTTTTCAAAAATATTTAATAATTCAAAACTAACCACGAAGAATTAGGTCGTCTCCACAGGGATGAATTAGCCTATTATACTCACAAATGCTTCCACACTAGATCTTGTTTCAAGAAGTCTAATTAGCAAAGTTATTCTTTTTTCATTTAATCGAAAGTACTTTTCTTATAGAAGAGATAGTTAATGGATATGTCATGCAATTGTCACCCAGTGAAGTATCATAGCAAATATTACCTCGTGCTCCTAAAGATTAATCCTTCAAAAGTCTAAATGTAAACAATACCAAGCATCATAGAGAGCACTTGACAACAAGAAGAAGAGATTCATGGGAAAATGAAAGAAAGAGGAGGGCATGAGAGCATGTTCCCCTCAATATTTCCTTTAAAATATAAAAGCAACTCCTCCACAATGGCAGTGAATGAAAATTTTAATACTCCTTACACTGTTGCAAAACAGGGGAGATGGAAGGAGGACTCACACGAGTTGAGGAGAGGCCCGTCGGCTGCGAGCTTTGACGGAGGAGTTTAGCAAGTGGAGGGGATCTCACGGGTGGTGATGGCACGCAGGATGGCCACCATATGTGGCCATTGGAGCGGTGGGGTGCTCGATGGCGTTGGATACTCGACGCGAAGGTGAACCCGCAGGGGCGTCTGCGAGGGCGTTGGTGCAGATGAGGGGGAGCAAGGTGTCGCGCCGATGGAGGAACGATGGCTAGAGGTGGTGTGGGATGAGCAGTGGTGGTGAAGAAGAAGAATCTTAGGCGTGGATGAGGGCGTGGGATGTGGGTTTTGGGTGCAGGGGTGTTGTGGTGGTCTTTGGTTGATGGGTTCTTCGACTGGGGGAGGAAGCGGTGGAAGAGATGGAGGAAGAGGAGAAGATGGTTGAGTGGGGAGCGGTGGGTGGCGGTGGTGTTCTCTGTTTGTGCGTGGGTTAGGGAGAGAAGAGGGAGGTGTTGGGTTGTGGTGATCTTTGGTTGATGGGGAAGGATGTTGGGAGAACGGCTGGTGGTGGTGGTGCTCTCTGTCACTGAGCACCACCGTGTCAAGGCGAGTGGAGGAGAGGCAAGGCAATCATCAGTCCACGGTGCAAGTGACATCCACAGTGTTCGCCTTCTCCACTATGCCGGTGGGGAAGATGGATGAAGCCCCCGAAGGGAAAGAGATGAAGAACTCCCTGCAGGGGAGAGGAGATAAATCTACCACCGCCCTTTTCTCAGTTGCGATTTTCCTCTCTCATTCTGTTTCCTCCGAGATCTCCGCCCTTCTCCAACAACAGAAGTGAGGTGGTGGCTGTGGAGGTGGCGCTATGGTGGAGAGGAATTATTGTGAGAAAAGAGGGATGCGGTGTGTTTGAAACCTGTTGGCGTCATTAGATGTCCAAAATAATCTTTGGACGTCTTAAAATCAAATTTGGCTACGCTTGAATTCCTGTGGTGCATATAATTATTTATATATCACATAAACTTTATAAATATAAATTATAAAGCATGCATTTATTTTATAATCAAATGCAAATATAATATACTCTAAAATGTAGGACTAACCAATTTGGCTAAAATTAATCCAATAAATTGGACTCATCACGAGCCGATCCTTTTTGTGGGATACACAATAGCTGTTTACGGGCCATCGAGGAGTTTTAAATCGTTTCATTGTAGTAAAGCCTTAATCGCTTAAAAATAAATAAATTTATAACTCAGATTCTAAAGGAGTTCGAGGTCGAACACAGGAAGCAAATGTGGAATTCACAACATTAATCTCATTTAGAATCAATGAGACAATCAATTGATCACAAATTGGATATGCAATGAATGAAATTGATCAGAATTGATATCAATCAATGTATCTCAAGGTTGTATAGAATCAAAGAAAAGAGAATCAAAACAATGATGATTTGAATCACCACTAATTCTCTTTAATCAAACATGCATGCAATTACTCAATTATTCCAATCAGAATTATAAACTATAGTACTTAAATAATGCAACAGTGTCACCATTAATCAGATCAGACATCTTAAGTGTCACATGTAGAGGCTCTCTGAGAACCTTTCTTCTTCTTTTCCTCTCTTCTTCAGCTTCCTTCCTTTCTTCTTCTTCTTAAGGCTTTCTTCTCTTCTTTAAGCTTCCCTTCTTTGTTCAATGCATTTTCTTTCTTTCTCAGAGCTTCCCTTCTTCTCAGCACAGGGGGTCCATCTCCCTCAGTGACTAAGTGTAGCACAGGGCACAAGTCTCAGAGAGCAAAACCCTCCCTCGCTCTCTGAGAAATCCCTCATCCTCTTCTCTCTCACAGATCCAGTGCATATTCGGATCCATGTTCGGGTAAACAGGTTATAAGCATGGACTAGGGTCACCGGGCGTGGGTACTGACCGAGGAGTGCTTCATAGGTTGGGTAAGCGAGTGATATGTGTATGTGGACCCGACCCCTTGTTCTTGGGCAATAAAGCCTGAGCACAAATTCCTATTATGTGCGCGCGCGTGGGCATCTGTTCACGATGTGGCACTAAAGCCACTCTTCCATCTTCGCGTGTGCCAGCAGCAAAGAGACTTCTCCAATTGGCGTAGCTGCTGAGGCCTCAAGTCCCAATTGAAGTTGCAGCTTGCTACGGAGGTGCAGTCCGCACCGCTTGGAAGTGGTCTTGAGGGCGAATGTGGCCAGAGGACAGCGAACGCCGTTGGGGATGATGGCGGCGATGACAGACAACCGACGAAGACTTGAAACAAGAATAAGGCCTCGACCACATTAAAATACTTCAGGTGAGTTGCCAAGTGATGGCAAAGGCGGTGGTGGCAGTTTCGTAGTGGATTCGGGTGTGCGGTGACCAGACGGAGGCGAGAAGGTGGTGCTAATGAGGTCATGTCCAATGAGGTGAATGAGGGGCCAATCCCCTCAATTTCTTGAAGGGTTTTGGTCAATGGAGCACAGCGGTGCTTATGGGAGTCATGGAGAGGCGAGCAATGGCTTGTGGAGCTGTGGAGGCCTCGCCGGAGCTTGGCTGGTCGTGGGGAAGACGGAGGGTGAACAACATTAACGGCAGTCGAAACGAGAGTTTAATGAGGGGGAAAGAGTGTAGAGGGGAGGAGGAAGAAGTTTTACCTAATTACGGGACGAAGAGGTAAGGATTCCCATGCCAGTGTGATGGCCGGACGCCGGGAAGATGAAGCCTCCGTTGAGGGAGACGGCGGCGAGGAAAGGGGAAGGCTGCCCTTGCTATGGCTGGAGAGGTGTGGACGAGCGTGAGGAAGAAGTTGGACGGGCCAATTTGGCCGTTGGCCGTCCTTAGGAAGACGGAGAAGGAGACCACCGGAGCCTAGGTCGGAGGTGGTCGTGGATAGGGAAGGAAGAAGGTTTTTGAGGCCAAACCTAGCTAAGGAAGAGTGGAATTGCATCTTGGGCCTTTTTATAGGCCTTAGGGGGTGCTTCTAAGCTTGGAAAGAAGCTTTCAAGCTTCGGCTATTTCAACCATGTGGGATACCCGAATCTTCCACGTGTTCGCATGGGAGATTGGGAAAGACTTAGGGTCCAAGGTTAGATCCATTTGGAAGGGAATTCCTCAAGGAATCTCCCTTTCAATTTTAGGATAGTTTGATTGAGAATCGAGCGAGAAATCCTCGCTCGAATCATGACGGAGCTTGGTGTATTCACACCAACGGCAGTAGGGACCTATTTGCAAAGAATGATGAGAAACCTAGGGACCTGATTGTAAGGATTTCAAAAGCTAGGGGCGTGTATGAGAGGGAAAGAGTCAGACTGGACCAAAAGGCAAACTAGGTCAACATAATCTCTGATTGGGCCCAAATTTTGGTACAAACCTAATTTGGACCCAAGAAATTTGATGAAGTCGGATTTCAGTTTTGACCAAGTTTGACTGGATAATTTGAGTAGAAATCCAAATTAAGGTAACTTTCCGTTTGAGACTCTGTTCTAGGTCAAAATAGGTTCCAATGGTCAAATCAAGGGCACCAAACCTCATGGAATATTTTTTAATGAATTTTAGAAGGTTTATATGGATTTTATTTTGACCAAAACTACTTCTATTTAAGCAGGTCTAAAATTAGGATTTTGTGAGCTGTGTTAGTTATAGAAGTGCGTGCAAACCCGTTTCTGTCCGTGTGGACCTCTTATTTGTCATTAATGAACATTTGACCTTCAATTAATCCCTGAGAAACTTTGTGATTATTCTGCATTCATGATATGTTGTTAAAACTGCAAAATTAACTCTATTTTAATGCATTCTTCACAGAATGGATATTCAGTGAAGTATGACTCTCCGGTGATTATGTAGGAGCGTTTATCAATTAATCCTGGCTAATTAAAACTAATTATGGCTCATGATGATGTTATCATCATACCCCCATGCCTAACTTTTGCTAGTCCCTTAGCAAAATCTTGTGGAAAGAACTAGAGTTCTAGACCATGCATTGAAGTTCAGATACCTGATTTGTTTTACTCTTTTAGAAATTAGGTCAGAATGCCAACAATAGGCCTAGAGATACTTAAGTATCAATCAAGATCCAGACCTGACCAGCTTCAGCTTGAGTCTGCCGGGAAGGTTTTTAAGGCCTGCAAAAACTACCCAGAGGTTCGTTGAACCCAGCAGTTAAAGCACCCGTGCGTAGGCGTAACATGTCTAGGTTCAGTTTTTCAGTGCATTTTTGTAAGAAAGAGATAGAGAAGGACTTTTCATTTGGAGAGTTTTCTCTCTTTTCTTTTTATTTTCCTGAAATCAAGCCTTAAATTGGACTTAAACATGGTTTGTATCAGATTCCTTGTCCCCACCATCAATCCTCGAAGGGTCCCTGGCTTTCGATGCTTCCGGATAGCACCGCCCATGGCAATTCCTAGAACCCTAGCTTTCGACACTTCGAGATAGTGTCACCCATGGCATTTTGTAGCTAAATTCAGGCCCTAGCAATTGACATTTCGAGATAATCCCACCCATGGCACTTGAACCAGCACAAAGTGCTTACATGCTCATAGTAGGATATTTAGATATCCTATGAGACAAGCACCGAGGAGTCGATATGTTATTACGCATCTTTGAGGGAAATTTCCTATCTCTCCCCACTGGGAACTTCTCCAATCAACTTGTGTTATCGAGCCGCTCCTAAGCTAGATCTTCGAGATGATTTTTCAGAATAGAACACTTTTGGCATGATTTTTCTTTATTAGGCATACTGAACCAGGCTAAATGTGTGATTTTGGATGCTTAGGTTACCAAGTCCTATAAACCAAAGGGCAGGTAACAGGGTCGAATAATCTCTAAGCCTTAGACATAATACATTAGCTTCGCACTTTCCTCAACCTCTTGAGGACTAATCCAGATCTTAACAGATACGTAAATATTTAAGCCTTAAAAACAAGTCCAAGAGGCCTAAGATCAGCACTCATACTAATCATGTTGTCTCTTTGTCTTCAGGACTAAATTTTTCTTTTCTTTTTGATTAGGTCTAGAACTTAAGTAAATTCCAAAATCAAGTGCTAATGACTATCATTCTTACTTTTGCTCCTTTTTGACATTTGAATTCTCTCTTTTCCTCTTCAAGAAAGATTTGCAATTATTTCTCAAAATTTCCTCCCCTTCCTCTATTTTTTTCTTTTTCAATTTTTTATTTTTTTTATCAATTTTTTAATATATAATTTTTTTGTGAGAACCCCTCAGAGAATTGATTTTCTATATGTTTGCACTTTAACACCCCCCATGCCTGAGTTTTGCAATGTCATTGTAAACCAGAGGATATCGAATTAGTTGGGTTCAAGGGTTAGAACAGAATCAAAGGGTGGGTGAACGGGTCAGGATGATTGTTATGGACGATTTCAAGCTTTGATGCAAGTACCACAGGTGGAGTTGGTTGTTCTAAAACTAAACTTAGGAGTGTAGTAGGAGTGTAGCTCAAAAGGATGATCAGAAGGGTCTCGAGTTTTTTGAATGACGGGTTGCCTCCCGTTAAGTGCTAAATTCAATGCCTTCAGCCGAGCAGAAGGTGGTCAAGAAGAAGGGGTGGTCAAATCAGAAGAGTTTTGTAGAACAAGCACCTTGATTAATAGCCTGGTTGGTCCAACCAGGTGCTTGTTCAGATCAATAGGCTGATGATGCAGCCCAAACTGAATCAGTCTGGTGGTTTGATGGATGTGAATAAGTAGATACAGAGCCCACCAGATACTTTGAGGCTCAAAGAGATATGGAAATGAAAATCTAGGGTTTGGCTGAATTGGCTCATCCTAATCAGAGTAGGGATCCACAAAAGAAAATAGAGTTGTATAGGATGTAGGAACCCTATAGATCAGATCAGAAAAAGGATAAACAATGATTATCGAACTGATCAATGTCTGAAACCCGATCAAAGGTTGGAGAAGAATTATATGCAACCGGATCAGAGAGAGGTGAATTAGAGTAAAAGTTGATTCTGGTGGTAGGTCGAGGTTGGGAATGGGTTTTGGAAGGCTTTGTATGTGAATCAGAAGGTGTGGCTTCTTTGAGGTCCAAATCATTGGCCTCTGTTACGATCCGGTTCCCGAATCCCTACAGGACATGAGACCGGACCGTCTCGACTGATCTCAAGACCCAGTCGTCCAATGAGGAAGTAACCAAAAAGAAAAAAAAAAAAAACCACATTCACCATGCAAGCAACTAACAGTAACAAAAGTACAGCAGTAAAGAAGTAAACTGCTACAGTACACACCACCACAACAGTAGAGAATTTAAAAAGGGTACAGGAATATAAAATTTACAATAAACGAGTACAGAAGTGTAACAAAAATACTCACTACAACAGAACGGTACAACAAAAAGGAACACTACTGGGCTCTACTGGGCCCAGCACCCTCTGCAGCCGTAGGCTCTGGCTGCTCAACACCTGGACCTGAAAAACGTTATGAGTACACAAAATCAGCGAATGCTGAGTAGAGTGGCAACCAGCTAACTAAAACAGTAAAGGTGGACAGGTAGCTGTTGTTTTCAATTTCTTTCTTTATTTAACTAATTATTCTTTCTTTCATCACTTGATTTATTTATCAGGTCTTTTTCTTGATCTCGAATGTTCCTCGTGGGAACGATCTTAATTGCAGTCTTTTCCGAAGAGTAGAAGTAGCACGCGGTGCTCTCCTGGCCGGGAGAGTCCCCCGTGGTGGTCCTATACTCAGTCAACCACCCCAAGGCCGCTGATAGACATAACGGTGACTACGGCACGTGCGATAAATGCATGGGTAACTACCCCACACTGGCACGCGGTTAGTCATTTCCGTTAATGGGTGAGTCTAAAGCACAGCACGGAACCAGTATAGGGCAGAGCCCTCTCAATAACAGGGGTCTAGCCCCTAAGAAACAAACAAGGGTCTCGCCCCTCACAGTCTGCGCACCCTCGCCTGACTACCCTGGTTTGCCCAGTGGGCCTAACAAGTCGGTGTAGGACGGCTAGCTGAACCCCGAGCCCTGTGGGGTGGCTAGCTCTCTCCTTACACTAGTAGCTCTCCCCGGTACTATGTACGCGAGGGCCAGAAAGTCGGTGCAAAGTAGCCAAACTCACCCCGGTCTAGACCCGAGGGCGGCAAGCTCCCCTCTACACTAAGAGGTAATATGTGCTCCCCTTGGTACTACGTACCCAAGAGACAACACACTTTCCCATTCACATTTCCAGTTCCATTCTATTTATTTCTAGGAGCTCTACTCCTAAGTCTCCGTAGGGTTCATGCTCATGTTTCTCAACATTCAATCTTTCTTTTCCAATTTATATACAAGCAGCTCGTATTTAATTTCAAACAACAGGAATTACATGTAACAGTTACTAACAACAGTACTCTACATTTCACAGGCAGCTGTTATCCAATTACAAGCAATTATTATTATTCTATCTACTCATCTAAGACTGCAATTTAGGCATTCAATACAATCGTTCCAGTGTTTCTAGTCCTAGGATTCATGCCACACCTTAGGATCTATCATTCAATCTAGTGTTTCTGGTGTTAGGATTCATGCCACACCTTAGGATCTATCATTCAATCTAGTGTTTCTGGTCCTAGGATTCATGCCATACCCTAGGATCTATCATTTATTCCATATATGCATTGATGTTTGTAATTAACTAAGGGAAGCCACTCTACCTGCAAAATCGGGAGTAATGGGGGCTTGATCGGTAGGTCCACGTGCCTCCGCAACCCCCAAATCTGCAACAGAACGAGGTCCTAACACAAGGATCAACCACAAGAAACCACTCAGAACATGATAAAAAGCATTCCAACAAGTAGAGGAACTTATACGAAGAAGAATAGAATCTTAAACGCGGAAATCAGACCTCAAATGGATCCTAAATGGGTCAAAAACGACAATCCTGACTCAAATCAGACGTCTGGAACACCTTCCAGACGTCTTAAAAGGGGTCCAGATCCATACCTCGCTCTGCGCTGCTCCTCAGACGTTTAGGGATCCTGCTGAACCGTCTGGACCTAGTTCCAGACGTCCGACTATCTCTCCAGACGTCTGGAGACGCTCTCCTCAAGCGTGCCTTGCCTAGACATTTGAACCACGTGGGAGGGCATGTCTCGCGCCTTCCTGAAGTGAATCCTGCACGCGCACGCAAAATCCTCTTAAAAGAATGCATAGGGCGCAGGATATACCTCTCAACCGTCTGGAGCCTTCTCTAGACGTCGACCATGTCGTCTGGATGTAGGTCTAGACTGCTGATTCTGGGAAAGATCCCAGAACCAGAAGCTCCTTCGCCTTCTTCGTGCTGCGCACGGCTGCGTCGTGCCCGCTCATCCGCTGCTCTAGTTGCAGCAGCATCGGGGAGGACCTCCTCGACACAACACTCCGCCTCGCGCACGCCCGACTGGCCATGAGCTTCTCCGGCGAGCTCCCTCACGGCTCGCACGCTCTCCTCTCTTCCCTTCTCTTGCTGCCCCTCACCTCTCCACCGCTACACTCGGCTGCAACTCGTTGCACTCGCTTTCGCTGGAGGAAGGAGAAGGTGGATGGGAGTGGGGTGGCGTGAGGGAGAGGAGGAGGGTATATGTAGGCACGGGGGCAAGGCTCTGCATTCGGCGAGGGATGAGGAAAGAGAAGAAGGTGGCTGGGCTCAGTCTGCGCGTGGCACGTGCGCAAACTTGAGGTTGTACGCACACAAAAATTGATTTTCAGATGTCTGGGCAGGTGTCCAGACGTCTTAAAGAGCTTTGATGGCACGGGTCTTAACAACATAACAAACTCAAAGGAAGTTTCGTCCTCGAAACTTGAGCTAGCTAGAGTGTGGAAAAAGAACAACGTACGCATAACAAACTCAAAGAGGACCAAAATCGGTCTGAAAAGATGTACCCTCGAAGAGCTCTGGGTACCGCTCTCGCATCACCGCCTCAGGCTCCCAGGTAGCCTCCTCGTACCGCTGGCTCCTCCACAAGACCTTCACCGGGGGTACCTGCTTCCGTCTCAGACTGCGGACGGCTTTATCGAGAATCTGCACTGGCTGCTTGGGGTAGGTCAGGTCGTCACCCACCTCAACACTCTCGTGGCTCAGAACGTGACTGGGATCGGTGACATACTTCCTGAGGTTGGACACGTGGAACATGTCGTGCACACCAGAAAGCTGGGGAGGAAGGGCATGCCTGTAAGCAACGGGTCCAACCCGCTCCAAGACCTCAAAGGGTCCCACAAACCTCGGCGCGAGCTTCTCTCTCACCCCAAACCGTTGCAGGCCCTTCATAGGCAAAACGCGAAGGAAGACGTGGTCCCCAACCTCAAACTGCACCTCTCTGCATTTCCGATCTGCATAGCTCTTCTGTCTGCTCCTGATAGTGCGGAGTCGACTGTGAATCTGCTCGATCACCTCCTGACTCTACCGAATCAGCCTGGGGCCAACCTCCCACTTGGTCCCCACCTCAACCCAACTCAAGGGTGCAGTACACCTCCGTCCGTACAGAGCCTCGTAGGGTGCCATGTCGATGCTCGAGTGATAGCTGTTATTATATGCAAACTCCGCCAGGGGCAAGTGCTCCTCCCAAGAGCCCCTCTAGTCCAGTACACAAGCACACAAAAGGTCCTCAAGTGTCTGTATCGTGAGCTCTGACTGTCCGTCCGTCTGGGGTTGGTATGCTGTACTGAACCTCAACCGTGTCCCCATGGCTTGCTGAAACTCAGCCCAAAACTAGGACGTAACGCAGGTATCCCGATTGGATATGATCTCCCGCAGAACTCCGTGCAGATGTACCACGTCACGGATATACCTCTTTGCCAACTGTGCTGGTCCCAAAGTGACTCGGATTGGCAAGAAACGTGCCGTCTTCATTAATCTATCTACGATCACCCAGACTGCGTCGTGTCCTTGCTGGGTAACGGGCAGGCCCACCACCAAGTCCATGGTGATGCTCTCCCACTTCCACTCTGGCACTGGAAGTGGTTGCAACAACCCTGCAGGCGTGTGATGCTCGGCCTTCACCTGCTGGCACACTAAACACTACTGTACGAATTCACCTACATCCCGCTTCATCCCCCTCCACCAAAAGTCGCGTCTCAAATCATGATACATCTTTGTGTTTCCGGGATGTATGGTGAACCTGGAACCATGTGCCTCAGTCAGGAGCTCTCTCAACAGCTCCTCGTCCCTGGGAACGCACAAACGTCTCCTCATGCGCAGCACCTCGTTAGTAAAGGAGAAGTCCTTAGGGTCCCCTGACAGTACTCTGTTACGTAATGACTGCAAGTACGGGTCGGCCACCTGTCCTGTGATGATGCGATATATCAGCTCTGGCCTCGTCTGTCGTGTCACAGTCATTCCCCACAGTGCCCTAGTAACTCTTGGGGCCGCCAATTGCTCATCTCCTCAATGAGGCTCCAACTCTGCACCTATAAACTGGCCAAGTGGGCGGGCACCTTTCGGCTCAAGGCATCAGCCACCACGGCTGCAGTCATAGTCCTTCAGGAGCTCTAACCAACGTCTCTGTCTCATGTTGAGCTTCTTCTGGTCAAACAAGTATCTGAGGCTCTTATGATCTGTGAAAATCTCAAAGGTCTCACTATACAAGTAGTGCCTCCAAGTCTTCAGTGCGAAGACTACAACCGTTAGCTCCAGGTCTTGGGTAGGGTAGCTATGCTCATGGGGCATCAATTGTCGCGAAGCGTAAGCGACAACGTGACCCCTCTGCATGAGCACACCCCATAACCCCTGCAAAGAGGCGTCCATGTACACAACGAACCCTCTACTGCTGTCTGGGATGGTGAGTACGAGAGCCGAAGTCAGCCTCTCCTTCAGCTCCTGAAAACACGCCTCACATGCGTCTGTCCAAGAAAAGGGCACGTCCTTCCAAGTCAGCTGTGTCATAGGATGTTCAATCTGCGAGAAGCCCCTGATAAACCGCCTGTAGTAGCCTGCCAGTCCCAAGAAACTGCGGATCCCTATAACTGTACGCGGTCTCTCCCACTTGAGCACTGCCTCAACCTTGGCTGAGTCCACAGCAAAGCCATCCCCGGAGATCACATGACCCAAGAAGGTCACCTCCCTCAACCAGAACTCACACGTGCTGTATTTGGCGTACAACCTACGTCGTCTCAGTGTGTCCAAAACCATCCGCAAGTGCTGTCCGTGCTGCACCTGATCTCGAGAGTAGATGAGTACATCATCAAAAAATACCACCACAAACTGGTCTAAGTAGGTCTAAACACCTGGTTCATCAAATCCATGAAGGTAGCGTGGGCGTTGGTCAGCCCAAACGGCTTGACCAAAAACTTGTAGTGTCTATACCTGGTGCAGAAAGCTGTCTTGGAGACGTCTGCCTCCCTGATCCTCAACTGGTGGTGCCCAGACCTCAAGTCTATCTTGGAGAATACCATGGCACCTCGCAACTGGTCAAACAAGTCGTCAATCCTTAGCAGCGGATATCTGTTCTTGATGGTAACCCTATTCAGCTGTCTGTAGTCCACACAAAGGCGTAGGGTACCATCCTTCTTCTTCACGAACAATACCAGGGCTCCCCACGGAGATGCACTGGGCCTCACAAAGCCCTTCTCCAGAAGGTCCTGCAACTGGGACTTGAGCTCTCACAGCTCAAGTGGTGCCATCCTGTAAGGCACGGTAGAAATGGGGCTGGTCCTCGGTACCAGTGAGATCTCGAACTCGATCTCACGCTCGGGCGGTAGTCCTAGCAACTCATCTGGGAACACGTCGGGGTACTCTCTGACCACCGAGATACTCTGAAGGTCTGCCATAGGGCTGGGCTCTGCCACCACACAAGCAAGGAAGCCCTCACACCTCTGGCCCAAAAGTCTCGCTGCCCGAAGTGCGGAAATGCACCTGAAGCCTCCGTCCAATGGTTGCCCGTGAAACTCGAAAGAAGGCAACTCCGGTATAGAGAAGACGATCTTCCTCTCAAAATAGTCCACCAAGGTGTGGTAAGCGGACAGCCAGTCCATCCCCAGAATCATGCCAAAGTCCTCCATTTGTATCATAATCAGGTCAGCGGGAAGGCTGTGTCCCCCAACCTTGACCTCACAACCTGTGTAAACCTCCTCAGCTACAAACAGCTGACCACTCGGACCTCTGATCACAAATGGATCTTCTAACAACACAAAGTCCTGCCCCAAACTAACAGTAAAACTGGCAGCGACAAACGAGTGCGTGGCGCCGGATCAAAAAGCGTGTAAACTAGTCTGCCTGAAACTGTAACCATACCTGCCACCACTGAACCCGAAGCTCTGGCGTCTCTGTGTGTCAGGGCGTTGATACGCCCCTCAGCCCTAGGTGCGGACGAAGCAGCCACACTCTACGTCGGACGGGTAGCCGCTGGCCAGTACCCTCCCTGCGACTGCTGTCCTCCTCCTTGCACCTTTAAACCGTGGCCTCCAGCTCGTCCTCCAGTGCTCGACGCGGGGAGCATCTGCTGATCTCCAGCCCTAAACGGGCAGTCCCTCCTGATGTGGCCCGGCTGGCCACACTGGTAGCAAAGGGGAACTCGACTCCCACCCTCAGTGGGTCCCTGCTGACGGCTGGGCGGGGGTCCGGTGTTGGTAGCTGGCCCCTGTCGGGGACCCTCAAAGGCCACTGACGGCCCCGCAAAGCGTGACGACTCTACTGCGGGCGCCACGTGCCTTCTCTCTCATCGGCCCTGTGAGAAGTCTGGCTGGTAGGGCCTCTTCCGCCCGCTGTAAGTGTCACGTGCGGACGGGTTGGTCTCCTCATACGTCATGGCTGCCTCCACCACCCTCGAGAATGTAGGCAGCTTTAGGGGTTTGACATAACCCCGAATAGTAGGCTGGAGCCCCTCGGTGAACCTCCAAAGGTGCTCCTCCTCGGTAGCCACGGCTGTCGCTGCGAAACGAGATAGCTCCAGAAAATGCTTGCGGTACGTGCTCACGGTCATCGTCCCCTGGCGGAGAGTGTGGAACTCCCGCTTCCTCTGGTCCTGCCACGTCTGGGGGAAGTACTGCTCGCAGAAGAGGGTGACAAACTGGTCCTAGGTCATCTCGTCCCTCTCTTGACCTTTGATTGCCCTCCACCACCTGTGTGCCGTGCTCTCTAGCTGGTACGTGGCAAAGGCCACGCGACACTCCACAGGGGGGCGAAGGGTGTCGAACACCTTCTCGATCTGCTTGAGCCAGTCCTCTACCTCGGTCGGGTCCTCATCCCCCATGAAGGAGGGGGGCTTTAGCGTCCAGAACTATCCAAAAAGCTCGTAATGGCGCTAAAGGGGAGAAACTGGTATGCCTCTAGGTAAGGAGGGCTTGTGCTCGGAAGTGCCGGAGGAAGGTGGGGGCGGTGGAGGCACACCCCCTCCCCCACGTCCAGTGTCGTGTCTGTCTCGCTGTCCTACAGAGGACTCCCCCTCCGCAGCCTGATTGCACCGCAAAAATACACCTGCAATTGTGCTGTCTTGTGCTATTTCCAAGCATTACCAGTGCATATTAGGTATCCATAGTAGCATTTGTAAAAATACACGCATGCATGCATTTAATTGAGAAGGGAGAGTGAAATAAATGGCCTTGAAATTTACATTTTTCCTTAAGTGCTGCTTTGCAAAATTCACCATCTTTATTTTTTATTTTTATTTGACTTTGAATTCTTCCTGCGGCTGCAATGCATGGAGGCCTCTTCCTCGTGCCATGTCCTGCTCACCATGCTCTGCACAGCCTCTCCCTACCAAGCCATGCATAAGCCATGCACAGCCAGGGCATGGCTGTGCATGACTTCTTCCTCTATAAAACAGGCATGACTCCTTCTTTGCACCCGAGCCTGGTCCACGCCAAAAACCCAACACACTGCAACCCTTCTTCTCCAGGCCATCCCCTCCCTTCTCCCTCCATACGCAGCCTCTCCTCCTCTGAGGAGCCACTCTGCGGGCAGGAGCACCTCACAGTGGTGCACAACCACCACTGTGAGTCCACCACCGCCCAGCTCATCAGAGAGCTGGTGGGCTTGGCGGTATTCTTTGTTTCGCCAATTCAGCCATTGGAGCAGGAGCTTCAAGCTTTGAAGCTCAAGCTCTGCACAGCAGTAGCAGTAGCAAGGCCTGCAGGCCGCCCTCACCTCCAGCGTGCGCCTACAGGTGCCCTCGCCTCTTGCTTCTTTGCGTTGCACTCGCCCTTTCGCCTGCAACCGGCCACCGTGCGCCCCTGCAGCGGCCGGCCAAGCTTCACCGCGCACGCCAGCCAACACCAACAGGCCACCGTGCGCCCTGTTGTGCTCCTTCACCCGCGACCCAGCCCTCTCCGTGCTCCCTGTCGCGAACTGCCTCTCCGCAAGCTAGCAGTCGGTGCCACTCTTCCGTGTGCGCGTCGAGCCGTCCACGCCCTCCGCACTCAGCACCGGACACAGGCGGTTGCACGGCTCGCCCCGGCACTATAGCCACTGTTCACGCGTTTCAGCGGAACACTGTGGCTACAGTGCGGTGACCAGTAAGTTGCTCACTTATCTGGTCACCCAGCGCGCCGCAACTGCCGCTAGCCCGCGTGCGCATCCAGCCCCGCGCTCGCTCCATCGCCCGCTCGCGCGTTTGCCCTCACCCGCACCTGCCCGCTTCAGCGTCTGCGAGCGCCCTCTCCCTTCGCCCGCGTACGCCTGCGCCTGCCCGATCCAGGTCCTTCGCGCAGCGCGGTGCGCTGCGTTCCTCCACTCCAGTAGGAAGCTCTCTCTCTCTCTCTCACACACACACAACACTCTCTCACTCTCTCTGCCGACACATACACACACACACTCACACTCTCACACACTCTCACCTATACACTATTATATACTTACATATATATATGCATATATATATTTATATACATATATATGTATATCTATATACTTATATATATATATACATATATATTTACATATATACATATACTTATATACATATATATATATATATACATATATCTATATATATATTATTACCTATATAACTAAGTATAAGTATAGATACATACATACATGCATACATATATATATATATACACACACACATATACTTATACATACATATATATATACATATACAAATATACATACATATATACATATATATCTATAACTATATATACATATATATATATATATACATATAACTACATATATACTTATATATTTATAACCATATATATATATACATATAGATATATATACATATATACATATATATACATATATTTTCATATTATTTACCATACGTGGTATCGCGGGAATATCTGCACCAGTTGCTGATATTCCCCGATACACGCGTATAGAAAGCGTGTTCGCACTCGTCTTCCACCATCCATCCTACACTCCATGTGGCACCTCGTCCTATTGGTTGCATCCTTCTAGACGACGACCGACTCGACACCGTGCTACACGCCATCTCCACCTCCACCCCCACCCCTTTATACATATATAATATATACATATATATATATATACTATATCTACTTTATTTCTGTTTCTCTTTCATGCTAGTAAAAAGATAAAAAAAATATATATAAAAGAGAAAAGATAATCCTTGACTTGCAGGTACTCAGTCTTGCGAATAGCAAGACCAATTTTGGAACCTTAATTTGGCTCAAAGCCAAGAACCTAATTTTGAGGGTGTGCCTCAAGGACAAGAATTATTAGAAAAAAAATCTAAATAGAAAAAACACCAAAAATATAATAATCGAACAGAAGAGATTCGTTGTAGGAAAGGCGTAGAAACTTGACTTCTAACCCCACTTCCCTAAGTTCGACCCTCGGCCTAAAAGTGACCATGATAAAATCAAGTAGGCCAGGTTAAAAATTTTGTAAAGAGATGGTTAGGTCCGATTTAGGTTAACCACTATACACATTTCAACTATAAAATCACCATATTAACACAACCTATCCAGGTCCGGACCACATCCCTTTCTGGCGCCGTTGCCGGGGAAGTGCGCCTTCAAGTAAGTTTTTACTCCATTCCTGTAATTTTTCTCTTCTCACACCCTTCTCCTCACGGGTGTTTTTGTTTATTGCTGTGCAGGTGAACCTGTTGCAAGCAGAAGGTAGACAGATGAAGTCGAAGACGTGAGCAAATCCAAGGCGGGAACGAGATCATGAAGACGTCGACACCGCACTGGAGCTCTACACACATTGCTGAACAAGTAAGTCTTCCTTTCTTAGCAACTTAGGTTATCTTGTCACCTTAATAAAAAAAAACTAAAAAAAAAAAATTAGAAAAACTTCTTGGGATCTCTTGGGGCAAGTGGATTAAAATTCACTTGTTTGATTGATTGCCTTTACTCCCACCGCCCCGGGATTTCCCGCAAAACTTTGCATAGTGAAAATGCAAGAATCTTGATTCTTGAATTTTTCGCAGTGTGAAGTATTCTTTGAGGCAAATAAAAAGATTGATTGCCACCCCTCTTTGCCTCATTTACCTGCAATTCGGGATCACCTTTTTGGTGGGGAGACTTGGAATTAAGTTGATTCCAACCCCACCATGACCTTGCACGTGCCTAAGATTCGATCCAGAATACTTCAACCCCAACAATTTGATTTTCTTTATCTTTTGGTTGAGCCTTGTGTGTGGAAATCTTTTTAGTGATTGGGGGCACTTGAAATGAAGTGCTTTGGCTCCCTTTCACACTAATCTAAAATTGATTCATGCATCCACACATAGAAATCTCCATTTAGGGAAGCCCATTGCATTTTAGCATGCATTAACCAACTGACATTGAAGAAGGGTTTGTTGGGCTTAGAAGAAAACCTGTATTCTCTCAAAACTTGAAGGTTGGTTGAATTGGTAATTTAGCGAAATCCTAAAATCCATACTACTTAAGGCTGAACTCTAAAAACCATTCACTAATTAAAACTTCAATTCGGGGAGATTTCCCCGTTGCATGCTTGGTTTATACACTCTAAAAATCAATCACTTGGGCATTACCCGTAAATAACGCCCTTCACATTCCAAAAGCACTTGATCCTAAGCCTCTAACTAAAATTGGTAGTAACTTGACCCTTATTAAGGATTGGAGGTCTAACTACCTGCTTGTAGCGCCTACGTGCTGGTGAGGGTTCTTGCGTGCTATCGAGTGTCTAAGACTGGGGCAAACGGCCTTTCAATCTGACCCGGTGGTTCCGCGGTGCTCGCATTCGGTTCCGTAGTTCGTGATAGTAGGTAACTTAGATCTTTAGGTCTAAGGGCACACTGCAGAGGTTAGGAATTTGATTGTATTGATTTGTCATCAAGTGTACCTTAGCGGCGTCATTTCTCTCATCTCTTTTCCCTTCTTATCTCCTCAATTCTTCCTGTGGTAGTGCATGTTTGGGAGGAGGTCACAAAACCCTGAACTGTGTGAATTGTCTGATAATTTTAGGAAAGAAGCCAAATCGTTCTCTTCCTCCACAAACATGGCTGCACGCCCACCCCCAAATCCCGAGGGGGGAAACCGCCCTCAAAACCCACCAGGTGGTGGAGCCTTAGACCCCATAACCCGCCTCCAAGCCCAAATGGAAATGTATAATGAACAAATTGAAGCCATTAGGGGAAACATTGGAGGAAGTACAGAACCCTTCCGAACGGGAGGAGCCTAGATCTCTTAGCTCCTATCAGAATCTCGCTGGGATAGAGACCATAGGACAAATTCGGGTCCCCATGGGCGGGGACGACTTTGAACTGAAGCCTAACATAATTGCCTAATAAATTTTCACTTCCATGGTCTTGCAAGTGAAGATCCTTTTCTCCACTTGGAAGACCTAACCCGATTGGCTGAAACTGTTAAACCAAGAAATATCGGGTTACCTATAGTCCCCATGAAAATGTTTCCGTTTTCATTGCGGGATAAAGTGTCGCAGTGGTTACGCACCCTTGGGAGAACCATCCACTCTTGGGAAGAGATGCGAACATCGTTTCTCAAGAAGTTCTTCCCAATTGGGCGAACCAATGCGCTTTGCCGTGCTATCACTTCATTTACGCAACAAAACGGCGAACAATTTCATGAGGCATGGGAGAGATATAATGACCTCCTTAGGAAGTGTCTGCACCACGGTCTGCCTAAGTGGCATATAGCCCAGATTTTCTACTATAGGCTAAATGAGACTTTGAAGCAGATTGCAGATACTTCCTGCGGAGGGAATTTTATGAATAAAGATGAGAATGGAGCATTCTAATTATTTGAAAATATGAGTGAAAACTCAATGAACAATACTCCATTGTCGCCTTTAATCATACCAGCCTGCCCTGAAATGTCCACGAAGTTGACACGGGACCCTCCCATTCATCCACTGATCTTAACCTTATCGCACAGAAATTGGATGAAGTCTCCATCGTGCACAAGAAGCTAGACGAGCTTCTGGCCAACCCCACCCATTCTATGGCAAACACCCCCACTTTACCACTTCGTCACAATCCCTATTCTTCCAATACCAGGCTTATCCTGAGAAACCCCGTAAGTCCTTCCTTACCGAGTGTCGCACCGAGTGACTCGGTAAGTCATGTGGATCTGGCTTCTGCGAGACAGTATTTTGACAAGGAGGACCAAGCCTCCGTGTGCTTGGATGCATATTTACATGCGGACGAGTCTTCTGGCATAAAAGACGCTTGCGTCCTGGGGAACAACCCGTTCTCTGCCACTTATAACCCAGGGTGGCGAAATCATCCAAATTTCGCATGGTCCAACAACCCGCAGCACCAAAACCCTGCGGGTGGACCAGTGTGACCGTCTGCACCCGTCATCCCAAGGGCCCAGTCTAATCCTATGGCGAATCCGCCATCAGGCCCTTGCGTACCGCAAATCAAACACGCATCAAGTCCTCTTGATAAATTGATGCGAATGATGACGGAAATGTCAAAGCGCCATGAAGAGAACATGACCTCTCTTCAGCACCAATTGGCACAGCAGAATGCTGAGATCAGTCAACTACGCATGACGACTTGATCTCAGGGCACTCTTCCCGCCCAACCTGTTCCAAACCCACGAAATTTCGTACCCCGTGGTCCTCAACCACAAGTACGACCTTCTCAAGGGCAGGTTAATCAGATTCTGCAGGCTCCGAGCATTCCACCGGGATTTCAGGCTAATCTTGCTGTAGCACCTCACTCTTATGTCCCTATTGCGAACCCTCCTCCGCCGTATGATCCCATTGGACCCGCATCGTCCAATGCGATCACTACGAGGAGTGGTAAGCTGACTGTCGATCCGTCTCGACTTGATCCTGGCCCATCTTCTTCATTGCCCTCTCATTCGGGATGCACACTGCACTCGCGAGAGGACAATACACCCAAATTGGTGCCAGAATCAGTCCCATTCCCTGAGGCTCTACTGAGGAAGCCAAAAGGAAAAAAGAAAGATACACAGGCCTTTGATAACCTGCATAATTTGTTCAGGGATGTTGAAATCAAGGTACCCCTGCTCGAGGCTATAGACCACATACTTACTGTCGCTCGATTTTTCAAAGACTACACAACACCCAGGCGACAGTCAAAGAAAACTAAGTATCCGGTGGTTCTCTCGCCTCATGCGAGTTGTGCTATACTGTCAAACCTACCATCGAAGCAGAAAGATCCGGGCACACCACTAATTTCCTGTAGCATCCAAGGTGCAATTTTAACCGTGCCCTGCTTGATCTAGGATCTTCCATCAATCTTATACCGACCATCATGCCCAAAAAATTTTCCTTGGGAAATCTGAAACCCACCCCTGTCACGTTACAGTTGGCAGATCGTTCTGTCAAAATCCCGAAGGGTGTGGTGGAAGACGTGGTGGTTAGGGTCAACAGTCTCTGTTTTCCTGTTGACTTTCTTGTTTTAGATATGGAAGTTCCTTGCTCTCTTTCTGATTGTCCGATCATCCTTGGTCGACCTTTCTTGGCCACAGCCCGTGCCCTTATCGACTGCGAGTCGGGCTGTATTGAGATTGCTGTTGGATATGAAAAGCTCAAGCTTAACATCTTCAAGGCAGCCAAGAACTTTGATTGCGATTGTATCGAGGATGACACGTCTGACGAGGACATGGCCGTCAGTGCATGTATCGGACTAATTGGGACCTATTCTGACTGCTGCGGATTACCTGTAAACACTGACAATTGCCTGACCGACACATATTGTGACGTTCCCCCATCCCTCCCTATTCCCGTACTTTCTCCTGGCTGGACTTCTGAAGAGGTTTTCTCCGCTTCCCATACCTCGTGGTCTGAGTCATATCCGGGCTACTCACTGCCGGTCCATACTCTTGAAGACCGGATTGCCCTTTCTTTCCTGCCAAATCAGGCGGAGTTGCAAATCCACACTGGAACCTTGAGCCCATATACTTCTCACTGGGGCTATTCCTTGTTGGATCCATCTATCCAAGAAGCCCCTCTTCTTGGACAATCTGAGGGCCAACTTCTTCCTCCTGATTTGTTTTCTGATCCTCCTGGGACACTCTCGTCCCAAGAAATGCCAGATCTTTCACCATCCACAATCACTTTTCACGCCACTGTTACGATCGCTTCACTTTTCACTTCACCACCCACCATTCACCCACCCTACCACCTTGCTCTATACCCTGCACCTCAGCTCTCGTTACTCGATCTTTCGTCCTTCCTCTACCCTACCCTGCATGCATATGAGGACATAGCAGCGTTTGGCATGGGGGGGTGGATAGGCATCCATAGGATCTAGGTATTTTATAGTATCATGCAGTTTCCACCTATATATATATATATAAAGGGTGTTTAGTAATGATCTGAAGGCTGAAACAAAAATACAATAAGTGTTTATGGATATTCAACCACTGTTTTGAAGACCTTCCAGGCCACAGATGCTTGATTCGCTCAGGCTCGGCTTAATTCACTTGAGCATTGACAAAATAGATCGGAATCTCTCCTAACTAGGGATGTATTCTTGTACTTGAGACACCAGTACAGGATCCGTTAGTTTACTTCTACTTGAGAGCCTAAGTAATCTTGGTTCACACTACATATATCAAGAAAGACCAGGTGAACATAAGATCTAACACTAGTGTTCATTAGGGAAGGTGGAGTCCTTACCTGTGCGCGTAGGTAGACTTTTTATCCCAGGCTTTAGTCTTGTGTTTAGGAAAGACTCTTTCCACCAAGAAGGAACTCTCCCACCAAAAAGAAAAATGTGCTCCTCCAAATAATGTTGTAAGAGATATACTGACACGTGTTAAAAAAAAAAAAAGGATGCAAATAAGTCAGTATATCTTACATATGTCTATAAAATCTTCCTACAAAAAAGTTCTTCAGGTCAAATACCCTGTTTTCTTTGAGCCACAAATATCAGAAAATGGGAGTTGAGTTTTTTTGTCATCTTTTTTAGGGTCAATCCGAAGACACGAGCTGAAACTGGGACCAACCTTTACTTAAAAAATTCTTGAAATCCTGGGCTTAAGTCTTAATGTTCATCTAGTCAATCTTGATCTTTCACTAAGCACAAGCCATAACCTCTTGAGCTCCTGAGTACGGCAAAAACCTCCTGGGTCCTAGAAATTGTACTTAAGGCTTAAATATCAAGAGTCCTGGTTAGTCGAGAGATGACCTATGTCACGTAAGACTTAAAGTACTGGTAGTCTTCTCTGCAATTGGTTCTCACAATATCCAACAATAAACACACCTTTATCGCCTCAGAAGAAAATCTTCAGCTGAAGATCATTTCTAAATGCTGTTTTGCTAGGGACTAGCAAAAGATAGGAATGGGGGTATGATTGCATCGCAAAAATACACCTGCAATTGTGCCGTCTTGTGCTATTTCCTAGCATTACCAGTGCATATTAGGTATCCATAGTCGCATTTGAAAAAATACACGCATGCATGCATTTAATTGAGAGGGGAGGAGAGTGAAATAAATGGCCTTGAAATTTACATTTTTCCTCAAGTGCTGCTTTGCAAAATTCACCATCTTTATTTTTGATTTTTATTTGACTTTGAATTCTTCCCGCGGCTGCAATGCCTGGCGACCTCTTCCTCGCGCCATGTCCTGCTCACCATGCTCTGCACAACCTCTCCCTGCCAAGCCATGCACAAGCCATGCACAGCCAAGGCATGGCTGTGCATGCCTTCTTCCAATATAAAATAGGCACGGCTCCTTCTTTGCACCCGAGCCTGGTCCACGCCAAAAACCCAACACACTGCAGCTCTTCCTCTCCAGGCCGTCCCCTCCCCTCTCCCTCCATACGCAGCCTCTCCACCTCTGAGGAGCCACTTTGCGGGCAGGAGCACCTCACAGTGGTGCACAACCACCACTGTGAGTCCACCACTACCCAGCTCATCAGAGAGCCGGTGGGCGTGGTGGTATTCTCTGTTTTGCCAATTCATCCATTGGAGCAGGAGCTTCAAGCTTTGAAGCTCAAGCTCCGCATAGCAGCAGTAGCAGCAAGGCCCTCCAGCGCATGCCTGCAGGCCACCCTCGCCTCCAGAGTGCGCCTGCAGGTGCCCTCGCGTCCCGCTTCTTCGCGCTGCACTCGCCTTTCCGCCCGCAACCGGCCACCGCACGCCCCTGCAGCAGCCGGCAAAGCTTCACCGCGCACGCCAGCCAACACCTGTAGGCCACTGCGCTCCCTGTCGCGCTCCTTCACCCGCGACCCAGCCCTCTCCGCGAGCCCTGTCATGAACCGCCTTTCCACAAGCCAGCAGCCGGTGCCACTCTTTCGCGTGCGCGCCAAGCTGTCCACGCCCTCTGCACTCACAGCACCGGACACAGGCGGTTGTGAGGCTCGCCCCAGTACTGTAGCCACTGTTCACGCGTTTCAGCGGAACACTGTGGCTACAGTGCATTGACTGGTATGTTTCTCACTTATTTGGTCACCAGGTGCGCCGCAACCACCGCTAGCCTGTGCTCGCGTCCAGCCCCGCGCCCGCTCTAGCACCCACCCGCGTGTTTTCCTTCGCCCGCACTCGCCCGCTTCAGCGTCTGCGAGCGCCCACTCCCTTCGCTTGCGTACGCCTGCGTCTGCCTGCTCCAGCCCCTTCGCGCAGCGTGGTGCGTTGCGTTCCTTCCTCCGTGCCCACTCCCCTGCGTGCGCGTGCCTCTCTACATGCCTATGCGCCTGTGCGCGTGCGTGGATCACCAGACATTGCCCCACTGTTGCAGATGTCTTAAACTCACCTCCTTCACTCCAGCAGGAAGCTCTCTCTCTCTCTCTCTCTCTCACGCAGCACTCTCTCACTCTCTCTGCCGACACATACACACACTCACACTCTCACACACACACACTCTCACCTATACACTATTATATACATATATATATACATATATATATTTACATCTATATATATTTATTTACATACATACATATATATATATATACTTATATCTATACATATAGTAGTATCTATATACTTAAGTATTAGTATACATACATACATATATATATATATCTATATAGTTATATATATATATACATATATCTATATATATATTATTACCTATATAACTAAGTATAAGTATAGATACATACATACATACATATATATATATACACACACACACACATATACTTATACATACGTATGTATATATATATATATATATATATACAAATATACATACATATATACATATATATCTATAACTACATACATATATATATATATATATACACATATATACCTATATATTTATAACCATATATATATACATATATACATATATATACATATATTTTCATATTACTTACCATACGTGGTATCGCGGGAATATCTGCACCAGTTGCTGATATTCCCCGATACACGCGTATAGAAAGCGTGTTCGCATTCGTCTTCCACCATCCATCCTACACTCCACGTGGCACCTCGTCCTATTGGTTGCGTCTTTCTAGACGACGACCGACTCGACACCGTGCTACACGCCATCTCCACCTCCACCTCCACCCCCACCCCTTTATACATATATAATATATACATATATATATACTATATCTACTTTATTTCTATTTCTCTTTCATGCCAGTAAAAAGATAAAAAATATATATATAAAAGAGAAAAGATAATCTTTGACTTGCAGGTACTCAGTCTTGCGAATAGCAAGACCAATTTTGGAACCCTAATTTGGCTCAAAGCCAAGAACCTAATTTTGAGGGTGTGCCTCAAGGACAAGAATTATTAGAAAAAAAATCTAAATAGAAAAAATACAAAAAATATAATAAACGAATGGAAGAGATTCGTTATAGGAAAGGCGTAGAAACTTGACTTCTAACCCCACTTCCCTGAGTTCGACCCTGGGCCTAAAAGTGACCAAGATAAAATCAAATAGGCCAAGTTAAAAATTTTGTAAAGAGATGGTTAGGTTCGATTTAGGTTAACCACTATAAACATTTCAACGATAAAATCACCATATTAACACAACCTATTCGGGTCCGGACCACAGCCCCAAGGAGGGGCGCTTGTGGAGGCGGCTGAAGCTCCTTTCGTACGATATCCCGTATTAGCTGGGCGAGGTCCTGGGCCTAAATGCCCGGGAGTAGTGGCTAGTCCACTGAGGCATCGGGCTCAACGCGCCCGCCCCTCCGACCTCGTCCTCGGCTGCGTCCGCGGCCCTCCTCACTAGTTCCACGTCGAAGCATCTCCTGCAAGGAGACGCGAACACAGAACAGAAAAGACGTCAATTCTACCGACATTCAACAAAAGAACCTCAGAATAGATGTTAAAAGGTATGTTGTGGTGGTTACTCTAGTTACAATCACGTGAATTGGTTATTTTCCAGCTAGTTGGTTCACTTCTTGGGACGACCTTGCTCTGATACCATCTTGTTATGACCCGGTTCTCGAATCCCTATAGGACATGAGATCGGACCGACTCGATTGATCCCAAGACCCAGTCGTCTAACGAGGAAGTAACCAAAAAGCAAAAAAAATAAACCACATTCACTATGCAAGTAACTAACAGTAAAAAAAGTACAGCAGTAAAGAAGTAAACTACTACAGTACACACCACCACAATAGTAGAGAATTTAAAAAGGATACAGGAATATAAAATTTACAATAAATGAGTACAGAAGTGTAACAAAAATACTCACTACAACATAACGGTACAACAAGAAGGAACACTACTGGGCTCTACTGAGCCCAGCACCCTCTGCAGCCGTAGGCTCTGGCTGCTTAACACCTGGACCTGAAAAATGTTGAGTACACGAAATCAGCGAATGCTGAGTAGAGTGGAAACCAGCTAACTAAAACAGGGAAGGTGGACAGGTAGCTGTTGTTTTCAATTTCTTTATTTATTTAATTAATTATTCTTTCTTCCATCACTTGATTTATTTATCAGGGCTTTTTCTTGATCTCGAATGTTCCTCGTGGGAACGATCTTGATTGTAGTCTTTTCCGAAGAGTAGAAGTAGCACGTGGTGCTTTCCTAGCCGGGAGAGTCCCCCGTGGTGGTCCTATACTCAGTCAACCACCCCAAGGTCGCTGACAGACATAACGGTGACTACGACACGTGCAATAAATGCACGGGTAGCTACCCCGCACTAGCATGCGGTCAGTCATTTCCGTTAATGGGTGCGCCCAAATTATAGCACGGAACCAGTATAGGGCAGAGCCCTATCAGTAACAGGGGTCTAGCCCCTAAGAACCAAACAGGGGTCTTGCCCCTTCACAGTACGCGCACCCTCGCCTGACTACCCTGGTTTGCCTAGTGGGCCTAACAAGTCGATACAAGACGGTTAGCTGAACCCCGGGCCCTGTGGGGTGGTTAGCTCTCTCCCTACACTAGCAGCTCTCCCCGATACTGTGTACGCAAGGGCCAAAAAGTCGGTGTAAAGTAGCCAAACTCACCCCGGTCTAGACCTGAGGGCGGCAAGCTTCCCTCTACACTAAGAGGTAATATGTGCTCCCCTTGGTGCCACATACCCAAGAGACAACACACTTTCCCATTCACATTTCCAGTTCCATTCTATTTATTTTCAGGAGCTCTAATCTTAATTCCCCGTAGGGTTCATGCTCATGTTTCTCAACATTCAATCTTTCTTTTCCAATTTATATACAAGCAGCTGGTATTTAATTTCAAACAACAAGAATTTCATGTAACAGTTACTAACAACAGTACTCTACATTTCAAGGCAGCTATTATCCAGTTACAGGAAATTATTATTATTCTATCTACTCATTTAAGACTGCAATTTAGGCATTCAATACAATCGTTCCAGTGTTTCTAGTCCTAGGATTCATGCCACACCTTAGGATCTATCATTCAATCTAGTGTTTCTGATCCTAGGATTCATGCCATACCCTAGGATCTATCATTTATTCCAGATATGCATTGATGTTTGTAATTAACTAAGGGAAGCCACTCTACCTGCAAAATCGGGAGTAATGGGGGCTTGATCGGCAGATCCACGTGCCTCCGCAACCCCCAAATCTGCAACAGAACGAGGTCCTAACACAAGGATCAACCACAAGAAATCACTCAGAACATGATAAAAAGCATTCCAACAAGTAGAGGAACTTATACGAAGAAGAACAGAATCTTAAACACAGAAATCAGACCTCAAACGGACCCTAAATGGGTCAAAAATGACACTGGTCTTAACACGTCTTAATGGCACGGGTCTTAACAGCCTCAACATCAGAATCAAAGAACGGAACATGGATGCTGAGGTTGTAAGTAGGCTCATAGTCATCAGGAAAGAAAGGTTCTCCGAAATTAGAGTAAGATTTGAAATTATCGAAGAATTTGAGAAGATCATTGTCTGAACCTGATTCTAGATTGGGATTTCCACCATAGAATGAATCATGATGTGTAGAATCAACAATCTAACTTGGATCTAACCTAATTTTAGATTTTGAGCTTAAAAAGGTGTCCTTATTAGGCATAGGCTCAGGTTCTTAGCTCCTAGGATAGGCCCAATCGAATCCCAACTCTTCCAACTCCTCAATTTCTATATCATAGATTGGTTTGACTTTCGAAAAATCAATTTGTATTTCTGAGGAGGTTGGAGAGGTGTAATCATCAAACACAAGCCCATGATCATAGTCTAGATCCAAAATCTGATTTTCATCACATTGGGCCTCTTGATCATCCCAAATAGGCTCGAATCTAGATCTAGGTCAAAGGTAGGTATTGGGTCACTGGAATCTAGACTAGGTTCTATTAGGATGTCAAAATAATTCTCGAGAACTACCTTAACAGGATAAGGCTCGGGAATTACATTCTCGAGAAGTTCTGATTCAGGCTTATCATTACAGGTGTCTGGGGAGTCTAGGCTTGATGGACCAGCTTCAAGATTTTCTAAGGCTGGTTCAAAATTGAGAACACCTACCATTGGATCCTCCCAACCCTCATCAAGATTAGGCATGTCAATTTTCACATAATTTGGATCAAAATCCGTTTGGATTGGGGGTCCAACAACCTTTATTCTCAAACTCGAGTTTTGAGAGATCATCAATTTCTGACGTCTAATATGGGTACATTTGATTTATGACTTGTTTCAACATAGTTATCAAATTCTCCTGTTTCTCAAGGTCATCTTGGTACTTTTCCTAAAGTCGTGGATTTGTTAGACATTGAAGATACTCGAAATTATGAAATGTTTCTATTTCAATGAATTCTGTCATGAGAATATCCTGGGTCGAACCATTTGTCATTTGTGTTACTATCAGTTGGGCACAATTCATAATGTGGGTTGTTGTTTCTGGTATATTAACCTGAATGTGTCTAGATGGATCAGAGTTTTTGTAATATTCATCATGATATCTCAGAGCATCCTCAATCATTTTTTCTTTCATGCTCATTTGGGATCCGGGTTTTTTAAAATGTCTTCCTAATTTGTCAGGTTGCATTTTTAAATCAGGTGGGTGAATTTAGATGTAGAATCAAACTCAAGTTCAGATTGAAGTGATTGAATCAAATTAGAAATCCCCAAGAAGAATAATTCTAATGAGGCCTCTAGGTTAAACAACCTATAGACCTTTTCATGTGTATGTGCTTTGAGGAAGGGATGAGGGAATGGATGTGAATTGGACCCAATCAAGGCACCCAAAGATTTTTGGATGACTAAGGCTTGTTTCGCGGTGGATGATACCTCTGAATCAAAAATCCACGCACCCGAGAAGTACCTGGGTAGCCAGGAAGGGAGAGCCCCGCAAAGACCCCTACATGGTAGAGCGTCCCCATGGGTTACAAGGTTTCCCCCACTCGACTTTCCTTGTCATTGCGGTTCCAAGTAGATCGGAATGTATGAATTGAGACCTTAAGTCTACCAATTTTAGTCCTAGTTTGTGCCTTCGATTTCACTTGATTAGAAGTTAATTTCAATTTGTGACCTTATTTGGAGGTTGATTGGCCCACAAGGTAGACCAACTTCACCTGACCTGCCCTAAATGATGAAGGATGAAATCTGGGTCAAGACCCAAAGATCACCTTGAATTGACTCTCAGGTTATTAGGTCCAAAGTTTTAGGGTTCAAGTGAACTTAGAGTCTAATTTTAGGGTTAAGCTGATTAGATCTTTTCAAGTAAGGGTTTGGGTAGCACACAAATGAGAGAGGGTTAATTTCCTTTAATTCAGGCATATGTGAACTAACACTTCAAAACCCTAGAGTAGAAACCCTAATTGGCTCTATTTCAAGTCCAATTTGATCTCAAAATGTACACCTTGGATTCAAACAAAAAGTGAGTAGTCCAAGATGATCAGAAATTAAGCATAAATCCCTAGTAGGTATAGGCAATTAGGGTAGAGATCTCTAAACAAAATCGTCTCAACTTCAATTAGAAATTGATTTCAAATTCGCAAATCAGGAAACTTTCCTTAGAAGTGACTTTTACTGAGAAAATAAGGCAGATGAATCCTAATTAATTTTGTTTCCTTTTTCTCTCTTCCAAAGACTAAGAGGTTGATTAGGGAGGAAGAGAAAGTTTACCTACCCCTGGAATGGTTGATTTGCACGGAAGATCTCTTTGTGATGTACCTCATAAAATCACAAACAAGGCAAACAAGGCAAGTTAGTGCTTAGATAAACAATCAAGAAAGATAAGACTAATGTGTGAATTGCCCGTTGCTCCCTGGCAACGGTGCCAAAATGTTTACGGGTTGTTGAGGAGTTTTAAGTCGTTTCATTGTAGTAAAGCCTTGATTGTTCGAAAACAAATAAATTTATAACTCAGATTCTAAAGGAGTTTGAGGTTGAACATAAGGAGCAAATGTGAAATTCACAACATTAATCTCATTCAAAATCAATGAGCACAATCAATTGATCACAAATTAGATATGCAATGAGTGAAATTGATCAGAATTGATATCAATCAATGTATCTCAAGGTTGCATAGAATAAAAAAGAAAAGAGAATCAAAGCAATGGTGATTGGAATCACCACTAATCCTCTTTAATTAAACATGCATGCAATTACTCAATTATTCCAATCAGAATTCAATTATAAACTATAGTACTTAAATAATGCAACAGTGCCATCATTAATCAGATCAGAGGTCTTAAGTGTCACATGCAAAGGTTCTCTGAGAGCCTTTCTTCTTTTCTTCTCTTCTTCAGCTTCCTTCTTTTCTTCTTCTTCTTAAGGATTTCTTCTCTTTCTTCTTTAAGCTTCCCTTCTTTGTTCAATGCCTTTTCTTTCTTTCATAGAGCTTCCCTTATTCTTAGCACAAGGGACCCAACTCCCTCAGCGACTGAGTGTCGCACAGGGCACAAGTCTCAGAGAGCAAAACCCTCCCTTGCTCTCTCACAAATCCCTCATCCTCTTTTCTCTCATAAACCCAGCGCATATTCAGATCCATGTTTAGGTAAACCGGTTATAAGCATGGACTAGGGTCACTGGGCATGGGTAGTGACCGAGGAGTGCTTCATAGGTCGGGTAAGCGAGTGATATGTGTATGGGGACCCGACCCCTTGTGCTTGGGCGATAAAGCTTGAGCACAAATTCCTCTTATGTGTACGCGTGCGGCCATCTGTTCATAATGTGGCATTAAAGCCACTCTTCCATCTTCGCGTGTGCCAGCAGCAGAGAGACTTCTCCAATTGGCATAGCTGTTGAGGTCTCGAGTCCCAATTGAAGTTGCAGCTTGCTATGGAGGTGCAGTCCACACTGCTTGGAAGTGGTCTTGAGGGCGAATGCGTCCAGAGGATAGTAGACGTCGTCGGGGATAATGGCAGCGACGACGGACAACCGGTGAAGACGTGAAACAAGAATAAGGCCTCACAGCCACATTGAAATACCTTAGGCGAATCGCCAAGTGACGGCGAAGGTGGTGGTGGTGGTTTCATAGTGGATTAGGGTGTGCAGTGACTGGATGGAGGTGAGAAGGTGGTGCGGATGAGGTCGTCTTTGGTGAGGCGAGTGAGGGACCAATCCCCTCAATTTCTTGAGGTGTTTTGGTCAGTGGAGCATGACGGTGCTTATGGGAGTCATGGGGAGGCGAGTGGTGGCTTGTGGAGCTGTGGAGGCCTCACTGGAGCTCGACCGGTCATGGGGAAGACAAAAGGCGAACGGCGTTAACGGTGGTCGAAACGAGAGTTTAATGAGAGGGAAAGAAAGTAGAGGGCAAGAGGTAGAAGTTTTACCTAATTAAGGGACGAAGAGGTGAAGATTCCCACGCCGGTGTGATGGCCGGACGTGGGGAAGATGGAGCCTCCGTTGAGGGAGACAGCGGCGAGGAAAGGGGGAGGCTGCCCTCATTGTGGCTGGTGAGGCGCAGATGAGTGTAAGGAAGAAGTTGTACGGGCCAATTTGGCCATTGACCATCCTTAGGAAGATGGAGGAGACCACCGGAGCCTAGGTCAGAGGTGGCCATGGATAGGGAAGGAAGAAGGTTTTTGAGGCCAAACCTAGCTAAGGAAGAGCGGAATTGCGTCTTGGGTCTTTTTATAGGCCTCAGGGGGTGTTTCTAAGCTTGGAAAGAAGCTTTCAAGCTTTGGCTAATTCACGTAAGTGGGATACTCGAATCTTCCATGCGTTAGCATGGGAGATTGGGAAAGACTTAGGATCGAAGGCCGGATCCATTTGGAAGGGAATTCCTCAAGGAATCTCCCTTCAATTTTGGGACAGTTTGTTTGAGAAACGAGTGAGAAATCCTCGCTTGAATCTCGACGGAGCTTGGTGTGTTCACACCAACGGTGGTAGGGACCTACTTGCAAAGAATGATGAGAAACCTAGGGACCTGATTACAAGGATTCCAAAAGCTAGGGGTGTGTATGAGAGGGAAAGAGTCAAGTTGGACGAAAATGCAAACTAGGTCAACATGATCTCTGATTGGGCCTAAATTTTGGTACAAACCTAATTTGGACTCAAGAAATCTGATGGTGAAGTTGGATTTCGGTTTTGACCAACTTTAACTGGGTAATTTAAGCAGAAACCCAAATTGGGGAAACTTTTCGTCTGAGACTCTGTTCTATGTCAAAATAGGTTTGAATGGTCAAATCAAGGGTACCAAACCTTATGTAATATTTTTCTATGAATTTTAGAAGGTTTAGATGGATTTTATCCTGACCAGAACCTCTGTTATTAAATCAAGTTTGAAATTAGGGTTTCGGGAGCTCTATTAGTTCTCGAAGTGCGTGAAAACCCATCTCTGTCTATGTGGATGCACTTATTTGTCATTAATGAACATTTAACCTTTAGTTAACCCTTAGAAAATCTCATGATTATTCTACATTCATGATATGCTGTTAAACTGCAGAATTAACCTTGTTTTAATGCATTCTTCTCAGAATGGATATTTAATGAATTACGACTCTCCAGCGATTATGTAGGAGCATTTATTAATTAATCCTGGCTAACTAAAGCTAGTTATGGCTCATGATGATCTTATCATCAGCTCCCATTAGGGTGGGGCCAAACCACTATTAGGGACCAACCCTAGTTCATTAAGCGTTCATTTTCGTTCGATTTTAGGCCCATGACAGGCCCAATATGGGCCTAGCTACAATGAAGGCCCCTGGCCCATGCACCATACACAATGCTCATCCATATGCTTAGTATCGGATCAGAGGAATGGGTATGTAATGGTATGGGGAGGCGCCTTGCGCCGTGATGACTGCAACACCATTAAACGAAATTCAACTTATACGCTTTTGCCTACTCTATGTCTTACGATGTGGGACTTTAGCCGCTCCCAATTGCCGCACTATTCTGCGTTTACAAATGCACGGATTTGATGATTTTGGCCCTCGATTTGAGGGC
Organism: Thalassia testudinum; assembly: GCA_037157565.1. Lineage (NCBI taxonomy): Eukaryota > Viridiplantae > Streptophyta > Magnoliopsida > Alismatales > Hydrocharitaceae > Thalassia > Thalassia testudinum. The sequence continues at coordinate 134,675,120 of JAZHRO010000077.1, forward strand.
CATAATTTAATCTAAATTATAAATAAATTATATATTTACAAAGCCCTAATATAGGTCTATATACTTATATAATTAATTTGGGAAAATAAGTTATTTATACATATATTAAAATTAGTTAAAGTTAGGAGTTTGTACACATTAAATTAGGACTTAATTTGCTAATTAAAGTATAAATTGGTAACTTAGTTACAAAATTGACTTTATATAGAGTTAATTTATATAATAAACTATTTATTATACATTTTCAATTTATTTTTTAGACTTTATTTTAATTTACTTACATTTAAATACACGTTTAAGTTAGTTATATACATATTTAAGTTATAAATACTATAATATACTGTAAATACAGTATAAATAGGTTGAAAATACTTAAAATAATACTATACAAGTATACATGATAAATTACTTCAGTATTAACTTAAATTACTAATTTATTTTATTTTAACTTAGTAATTTACTTAATTAACTTAATAGCTTAATTACCTATTGTAAATATATTATTAATTAATTTACAGGTATCATATAGTATATATTACTTAGTTAAATACATATATATAGTATTAGATATAATTATATACATCTACATAGGTTTTTATAATTACTTAAGATACTATACATTTAAGTTAATATAAATTAATATGTAATTATACAATAAAGTTATATATATAATAAATCATTCTAAATATTTGATTTAATATATGGAATATAAGTATAAGTTATTTATATACATTATTTACATATTTTACAATATATACATATAGCTTAGTTTTAAAGCATATTTACAAGTATAAATACACTATACAAGGTATTTTTTGGTATTTTCTGTTTTTATAATTTTTATATGTATAGTAGAGATAGGGGATGAGAGAGAAAGAATGAGATGAGAGAGAGGAATTCTTTTTGGTCTTTTTAACTTTGATTCTTTTATTATGTTCCAAGATATACTAAACCGTCGGCTGGTATGTTCTACCAAGCCAGGGATTCAGAATACTTTGAAACTTGGCTAACACTTACAAAAATACCTGATCTTACTCAAGATAGGTTTATTTTAATTTTTTTATGATTTTTTAATGAATTTTACTTATTTACAAAGTTAACACACAAGAGGCGTAAATGGAGTAAAGTCAAATAAACCTAAGGCCTCTAAGTGAGTTCTGTTAGCTGGAATTGAAGTTCAAACACTCAAGAATGTCTAGCACTTAATAAGAAACATGTTGGAGTAATTGAACATGATTTTCACAACAAATTTCACTAAAAACCCATGTTAAACAGTTAAATCAATTCATTAGCTGACAAAGGAGTACAAGCTTATCATAATCACATTTAAAAATCAGATTTAAGTACATGAAAGCTTGTTTTATAAAATCCTAACACTATACAACATGTTAGCTACATCATTTCTTCAAAATTAACCCAACATCCATCCTGAATCTGACCTAGGATAGCAACCGCAGCTGCTGTCCAACAGCCATGAACTGTTGTTGAATTCTCAGCAGCTACCTGCTGCTGCAGTGCTACACTAATAGCTGAGTTAGACCTAGTCAAGTCTGATTAAACTGATTGAACGTGCCCTTTAATTTTGACATCATTTCATTCCAGCATCAGGATCCATATCCAAATCAGATCACATAAAAATCATGAACTGAAATCTTGTTCAGATAAAAAATTAACAGAGCAATTGCTATTGTTGAACTAAGTCCCATCAAATCTAAATCAAACACTGAAATTTTCTTTGGAATCTATCGCAATCACTCTCAGAAGGTCTAAAATCAATAGAAATTAAATCACAAATCCAGGGAATTCTAAAACTGTAGTTTAATCCTTTTCTCTTTGCCATAGACAATATAAGAGGATCAGATAGAACTAGTCATTAAATTCAATTATACATCTCATCAAAACCTTCATTAATATCATTCAATCCCCATTTTAATTTTGATTATCAGACTGAAATCAAGTTGAATCGAGAAACCATATCGCCCATGATGCCGTTTGATGTGGGATCGTTGTGGTGATTTGATCACTTAATGAATTAGTCTTCAGCAAGTCATTGTGATCCTCCTAAACCTCTTAGATCATTGCCTGGGCTTCAAATTTGGACCTCGAATTTTCATTAGCCTAGACTCTTCAGAGAAGAACAGGAGCTGAGGATGCAAATACTCAGAGGTAAGAAAATCCAATCAAATGAATCTAAAGCCATTGCAATACAACCCATCAAGCTCAAATAACTCAATTTTGACAATTAAATCCAAATCAGTTGCAATAGCTTGAAAATTCACTCGATAGGTCATTGAAACCACGTCTTATAAAACCATCACATCAACTCAATTCAAACTTAGGAGAGGGTGATTGTGATCAGATGGTATGGATGACATCGCCCTCAAATGGGTTTGGCGCATCATTAGATCTGAAAGCTATTGAGCTTCGGATCCAATGATTGCCTGATGGATGGATAAACTGCGTTTTGAATCATCAAGGAAAATATTCATAAGTGAATGTGAGGTGATGAGGGAGATATATGAACATGCAGATGGCAAATGAAAATACGTCTTTGATTTGATTGATCAGAGAGGGTGAAATCGCTCTAAACTAAATTACTTGTAACCTATACTAATCCATCATCAAAGTGAGCATCTAAACTACATCTACTAATCTACACTACACTAACAGAACCTACAATTAATCTAGAAAGCATCAAAAACCTAATCTAACAGATGAATAGGACCTGTGGGTCTCCACCTGGCAGATGGAGAGGAAGAACTGGGGAACGAGACTCTAGTGAAGGGGGAAAGCTTACTAGGGAAGCTCTGGGTCACCCTTAGGTGCTACGATGTCCTTAGCGGTGAGGAGGATCGGAGGAACTGAGCTCCACTGCCACAGCAATGGAGTAGAGGTAGTGTGAGGAGGAGAGATTAGAGGGATGAATTGCTCAGCTCAAGAAGGTAGGAGAGGAGCTGATCACACGCACAGGGCTCATTGGCAGTGTTTAAGTAGGCTCAGGAGTGATTGTCATCATCGAGAGGTGAGATTAGATAGGTTTAGGGTAAATGGTGGGATGGACTCGAGAGGAGGGAGGGAAGGGTTTGGAGGAAATCGAACCATTGGATTAGATTTAGATGAAATTGAGATCCTCCGCGCAAATGCACATGAAGGATGGATTGAGATTAACCGTAGGATGGATGCCTCAATGGACCAATGGTGCCTGTGCACCGACTTCTTGCATGCTACAGTGTGAATGCACCCGCAGGTGTATTTGTGAAATTCCACATCGGTCCAAGTCGATGAAAGGTGTGAAGTTTGCGCTCTGGCCCATAAGTGGCTGAAATAAGTTTAGAACGGGCCCTAGATGTTTGCAAGAAGGAACTTGCGGCTTTTCAAATAGATCCTTGGATTTTTAAATGTGAATATAGGAAGGACCTAAATGTAATCTAATGAATGCAGGGTCCTATTGACGTCCAAATGCTATGAGATTTTTATTGGAGCACAATTGAACATTTAGGAAGTTAATTCAACCTTTGATTTGTACTTTTGAACTCAACATGTGTTCAATTTGCAATAGGATCATCATTTTGTATTTGTGAATAGAATATCTCATTAATTGACCTAATTATGCATTTTTAACATGAATTGGATGTTTTAGGTCATTTTTCTTAATTCTCACACTTAACCCATTTCTTGTGTTAATTATGTAGTGCTTAACCTAGTTTCTAATTTAACTTGGGCATTTTAGCTATGATGAGCTACGCCTCATCACATACGCGGATCTACGTGATCCGCGCATGCACCCACTTGCATCACCTGCTAGCTAGAAAAGCACGCAATCCTTGTGCGCTCACTTTGCCTGATCCGCTGTTGGCACGCGACATGCGCGCCATCACCGTTGCCAGCTTGTGCCTCCATCACACGTGCGACGTGTGTGCCAACTGTAAGTGCCAGGTCCTCCTCAGCGCGTGCCTCCCTCGTGAACTGTTCCTCTTGGACAAATTTAGCCCTTTTTCCTCCACTATATAAAGGCTAAAGTCCCCTCCATTTCAAACCATCCCTTCTTACTCCAATCTCCTCCCCTCTAGAGATTGGAAAACCTCTCTAAGCTCTAATTCTTGGTTCCCAAGCCATTAGGAAGCTCCATTAGAAAAAAAATAATTTGTATCACTCTCCTCACCCCCATTCATGGAGCTTGCTCTGGCCATCCTCTCATCGCCCATCTAGGAAGTGGATCACCCCGACATCGCCCTACCTCATCCCAGCTTCCTTTGGCTTTGTCCTCCTTCCTCTGTCTTCTCTCCCTTTTGTCCAAGCATTGTCCAACCTTCCGTCTCCCAAGCAGCTAGCTTTGAAGATTCTCTCTCTCTCTTTTCTATCATTTTATTCAGCTTTTCAACTTAGTTTTATTTCAAGCATTTATGTAGTAATACTTATTGCTTTCTCTCTCTCTCTCTTGTATTATAATTGTTACTACATTTTATTCTTCAATAAAAGTTCAAGTTATTTTCGCATACTATTTTGCCTGTCTCATAATCATCATATTTCACACCATTTTTCTATCATTATCACCTTCACCCACTCACACTCACATTTTTCACTCCATCTTCATTCCTAAATGTCTATAGAAATCACAAAACTGAAAAATACCATAAATAAATAAACGAAAGTCCTATGTTCAACTTGGGACTCACCATCTCGATTATAAATTTTATTTGATCATGGATTTTTGCAACTACAACAACGTGGTTTTCCAAACCTATTTTTCTACTCAAATTCTTTGATGATCAAAACCTTAGTTAAATTCCCTAAACCTTAATCACATCACCAAAAACCCTAACCCCAAGTAACCTTCTAGAATCATCCACCATGTTCCCACACCACCTAACCCTCCACAATAAAAAAATCCTTGCAAACTCTCTTTCCAAGTCCTAGCAATCACCAAAACCTATTATAGAATCCAATCAAGACAACCATCATCCAATCAAACCCTTAATTATGCTCATCATGTTCGCACTTGTTCCTTGCACCACCATAAACCTCACCACAAAAAGCCACGCAACCCCTCTCCCCCCACATAGTTCACGTACACCATCCTTCCTAAATCCCAATCACAATCCTAATCATAATCTCGCATTTCTAATATCTATTTCCTAATATTTCAAAAGCTAATCCTACTTTCCAACAACTTGCCTTGCCTTCAACTCCAAGAACCCTATGGACATCCACGCTCCTCTATTTAACACCAACACCCCATCATGCAAAGATCATGTCATCTCCTTCTCCTCCTTGTCCAACTCTTCCTCCACCTCCTTTTCTTCTTCTTCTTCTTCTTCTCCTCCTCCTCGTCCTCCTCCTCCTCCCTCTCCATGCCAACCCTTCTTCCACCTCCTTTTTCTTCCTCTTCATCGTCAACATCCTCTTCTTCTTCTTACCCTCTCTAAAAACCTAGCTGCCCCCTTGAAGATTGTCTCTATCTCCATCTTCTTTTTCTTCTCCACCTTCACTTTTTTCTTCTCTACAAAACCTTCTTCAAGGTGCTTCTTATCTAGCTTCTTCCTCAACCTTCTTTGCACTTCTATGCATCCTCGGTGGTTGTGGCAAAACTCTCCACTGTTGCCATAAGACCTCCAACCTCTGCCTCGATTCGTTCTTTCTATGGCTACTTCTTCCTCTTCTTCTTTTTCTTTTATTTTTATTATAGTTGATTCATGTAATTGTGTTTTAATGAAGATACTATTTTTATGTGCAATCTTGGTTTCGTTAGTGTAGTTATGATCATGTGACTCTTATTGCTTTTTATACGAAAATACCAAAAAAATTAGAAAAACCAATATCCAAAAAAAAGTGTGTTAGTGTTGAGTTCAGAAAATTCGCAATCACCGGTTCGCATCTAGATTCGCACCATCATTTTCCAAAACTCACTCTACAAAATTCATGCTTTTATAGATTATGAAATTTTATTTGAGGATTAGGAATCAAGTAAGGAATTCTTCTAAAAAATTTTGAAACAAAAATCAATTTCTATAATTTTATAAAATTCATGCATTAACAATGGATCTATAGTCAATCAGAACCCTGAAATTTCAATACTCTCGGACTTTTAGAAATTTTTATACACCTTGAATTTGTATGAAATCACTTGCAGTCATTTCCTTATTTGATTAGGTTACTTAGATAAATTAGGCACAATTTAGATCATTAGGATTAGTTTAGACACACATCTTGCATAAGGGGTCAGATTAGACTATTTGCAATGATTCCAAAAGAAAACCCCCAAAAAAAAAAAACCATCTTCGAAAATTAAAAAAAAAATCATGCATACTTATCATAGGTTAGAAAGCAATCTATATAAAATGCCTTCCTGTGAGATGATTTAGACTCTCGATGTACTACGTTTTTATTCGATCTGAGTTCAAAAATTTTTGTTAAGTGATTGCGTATTTCTGTGATATGACACATTTATCGTATTGCAAATTGCGCACATCAAATGCACCTCCTTAGGACTCCTTCTAAGCGAACTGGTAGCATTACTTGTTTCTAGTTGATCTCTTACTTCTAGGTCGGGAACTTCATTGGTCTCATCAAACTCAATAAGTTCCCTCACTTCATTTTTGTGTTGACCTTTAAGGAATTCTTCTTCCAGGAATCTAGCATTCATAATTATGAATACCTTTTGGGTCTCAAGGTAATAGAAGTAATAGCCTTTTCTATCCCTTGGATACTTAATGAAATAACACTTGGTAGTGTAGGATTCCAATTTATTAGGATTCATGTTCTTAGCATGAGCCATACATCCTGATGGTAGCACAATCATTGGTGTTAATTAACCTGATTTTGCTAATTATAGTAATAAATGCTCTTTAATACTCATCATAAGATATAACTCTATTCTGAATCAAATACAAGAAGAAGACGGGAAATCCCTTCAATTCTTCTATTTTATCGAGAAATGGCGAATGCAGAATAATTGAGGGGTTAATTAATGGTCAAATGAACTTAAAATTCCAAGGAATGAGCTGGAACCGACTGAAATAGGGTTTTTTGCTTTTTAAGGATTATTTTATTAATAAAAACCTTAATATAGCCTCATTTCAATTAAATAGGTTTTGGTAGAAGTAAATGAAATATAAACCTCCTAAAAATCATTTAAAAATATTCTAAGAGGTTTGAAACCTTTACTTTGACCAAAGGAACCCATTGTGACCAAAAATAGACTTAGGTGGGAATCTACTCTATTTTAGGCTCATGTGTAAATTTTCCAGTCAAACTAGGTCAAAACCCAAATCTAAGGCCACCATTATATTTGTTAGGTCCAAATTAGGTTGCTCCTAAATTTTGAGCTCAATTGGAATTCATTTGAACCTAGATTGCATTTTAACCTATAGGTCTCTATGTAATGCTTATAATCCCCTATCTTTTAAGTTCTCTTGCAAGCAGGTCCCTGGCCCCCCCTCTGCTTCTTCTTCTTTGATTCCTAATCCAACAGCCAAGCACAAAAATAAACACCCAAATCTCGCAGACCTTCAATCAAAGATTTCCTTCTTGAATCTTGATCAAAGCCCTCCAAATTTGGAGGAATTGATCACAAGATCACAAGCAATCAATTGAACTTGTTACCGAGCACCATGATTGACCTAAACATGGCCAACAAAGGTTGGGATTTTAGATTTTAAAGTTGCCAAAATTGCAAGGAACTCATGAGAATTCCAAGCAATTGAGGGTTCTTTCCACCCTCATATAAGCTTGGGCATGTTCCCAAGTTGCAATTAGTCGAGAATTGGCCTTGTTCCATTTTATTCTTCACGCATGGCCACCACCATCATTGACTCCAGCGACCTTCTCTGTTCACCCTATTTCGTGTGTTCTACGGCCAAAATAGCACCACCAACATCTTCTCTTCTTCCTCGCCATTCCCTCGTCGCCTCCATTGTCTTCTCCATGTACAACCCACCAAGATGAACGTGATTCGTCCCCCTCTCATCCCAATAAGTAGCCCTTCTCCTTCCTCTCTCTTCCTAGATTAGTTCTAGGTCTTTAGAATTAAGTTTCATCCCCTCTTCTTGCTGATCGATCGTCATCTTATTCGTGTCCGGCGATGCTTCGGTGAGCTTCAACGGGCACATCATGCCACAAAACACCATGCCAATTACACCATAACCATCCTCACGATCCGTAGATCAAAAGCCCTCAAGAAATTAAGAACTTTGTCCTACGAATCAACATGTCAAACAACCCACTCATCCACCACGTCGTTCGCGTTCAACCTACCATCTCACACACTTAATTACCAAATCAACACCACCACCATGTTGTCCACTTCATGGAGAAGCTTTTGAGCATTCTAATTGGGCTAAGAGTTCGTATTTTTTTGTAGCAACTTCGATCGTCGACCTCCAATTCCATGACTCTGGCCACCTACATCCAACGAATGAAGCTCCAAGAAAGCAACCTCCTCTTGTGTGGTTTCACGTGTATAAGCTCCCCAAGCCATTGGAGTGAAGATCCAATGGCTATCTTTGACCAATTGACGTGGGCAAGTCCATGCCATAGCAGCAGCTGAAGAATGAATCTTAAAAGTCCCACCTCGTGGGATTTTGTTTCCATAATTTACATAAATTGGTTTTCACATCTTAAGTTGTTGCCCATGTACACAGGGGGTCGAGTCCCCCACCTTTACCCATACGCATGCACACAGACATGCCCGTGTACATGTAGGTGCACCTGGGCATGAGCTGAGGTTGGTTTTGGACCTCAATTTGCGTGTGTGGGTGGAAGTCTTTTGAGATTGGCTTGAGCTATATTTAAGACGTTCGAGAGATCAGTCTAGATATTTGATTATCTTGTGAAGCTCATTAAGTGTTGAGTTGAGCTTAGTTGAACAACATTTTTTTACTCAAACACTTATCTTTATTTTTGGAGTTTGATATTGTAATTAATTGAATATATTCCCCTTTATATCAAGCTCTCTATGCTTCATTTATATTCATTGATTAGTGGTTTAATTATGATTATTTGCTCCCTAAGACAACCTTGGAACCCACATTTTGAGCATACAAATTTAAGTGTTGATTCGCTTTCTTCACTTTACTATGACGTATTTCTTAAAACCCAATGAAAGCGCGTTAACACATCCCCAAATGCGTAGGTGTCCCACACTAGGCTTCTATCCTATCCACATCTCATATGGAGTTTTAGGAATGGATTTGGTTGGAACCCTATTTAGAATGTATGCCATTGTTTCCAGTGCATACCCCTAAAAGTAAAGCAGTAGTTTAATTTTTCTCATCATGGATCGTACCATATCCAATAGGGTGAGATTGTGTCTCTCAAATATGACATTTAATTATGTTGAATGAGGGGGAATGAGTTCAAAATTGATTCCTTTCTCCTTGAGGTATTCTTTGAATTCCTCAGAAAGGTATTCACCTCCTTGGTTCAACTAAATTGCTTTGATTCGTTTACCTGTTTGGTTTTGAACTAATGTGTAATACTCTTTGAACTTTTCAAAAGTTTCAAACTTGTGACACATTAGGTAAATGAATCAATATCATGAATAGTCATCAGTAAATGTTACAGAATACTATTGACCATTCCTAGTCACATTACTGAATGGTCCACATACATCTATATGTATAAGGTCCAATAAGTCCTCATGTTTGATCCACTTTCCATAAAAGGGCAACTTGGACATCTTACCATAAATGCAATGTTCATAAGTTGGCTAGGGTTGGACCTTCAAAAAATCCAAGGGTCCATCCTTGATGAGTCTATTGATCTTATCAATAGACACATGTCCTAGTCTTTGATGCCAAATCACTATGGATTTGTCTGCATCTTCCCTAGTCGTGTGTGTCGCGTGTAATTCGTAAAAATCTCTCATCGAAACTTAAATCAACTAAATTGTAGTGTGTAAAGTGTGAGTTGTTAGTTTAACCTATCATAAATAATATTTTGATGATTTTACAAAATAAAGTAAAAAAAATAAAAATTGGAAATAACGTATTTTTTCTCCGTCATAACATCATTGCAGGTCTCACGATTTCCAAGTTAGACTATCAAGAGTGTGATGACGTACTCTGTCGTAGGTCTTAGGCTTTTATTTTATATTTCAAAAGGTTGTAATCTTTTTTTTACTTGAGTCTAGAAATGTTGTAAAAAGCCCACAAAATATAACATACACATAGCTAACTTAGCTCTCAAAACTTAGGAAAAATTAGAAACAAAAGCCAAGTCAAAAAGCACTTACTAGACGTCCAACACATTCATTAGACGTCTGATATCTAACTTTAAGACATCTGATCATGACATTAGATGTCCAGTTGGCTATAGCCTTGCCTTAATGATTTAAATACTTAGGTCCCAGAAGATAGAATCCATATACAGACTTCCATAGGATTATTTAGACATCCAATACATGATTCAGGCGTCTGAAAGCCTACCATTGCTCAACCCCTTACAATTTCCTTTTAGATTTTCAAATCCAATGGTTAATAGATTTGTAGATGTCTAGACATGTCTCTAGACGTCCAATAATGGACCGTTAGTCTAAATCTTTGCAAAGATTTGTCAGATACGAATCTCGCTTTTCAGATTCACAAACAATCCCAAGACAAAGCTAAAATTACTTTTTTTACGTCCATAACATTGGCTAGATATCCAATATGTCATCCAATCCTTTAAATCTAGATCCCTGTTTAGATCTGGTCAAAACAGGAACAAATCTGCCCAGAATTAGACATCTAATTTTATACCAAGAAATCCTAAAATTGTTTCCCAAACGTCTAAGAGAGAACTTATCTCCGTCTGACAGAATCAGAAACTCTATATTAGACATCCAAACTTAAAGTCAGACGTCAGACCAAAAAATTAAACGTCTGATTCTACTGTCAGAATCATTATGAACCTGATTCAAGTTGGATTTTGCCTCAATCTCTTGGGACTTGCCTCTAACGGCTAGGAGCCTCCTAAGCCTTCTTGAAGGTTCCAAACTTGCCTATAAATAGACCTTAACCCCCCCTAGCCAAAGTACACCTTCAAGAGAGATAATTCACATAGAAAATCACTTGCTTAGTTGCTCCATTGCTTCCATTACCCTAGTGTTGTGCAATCATTCTGTTTGGGGCAAACCAGCACTCCGATTGTGCTTGACATCCTCACCATTAGGGAGTCTCACTCATCCTTAGTATTTATACTAAATTATACCTATTTTGGGGAGCTCTATAGGGTGCATTTTACTTTCAATTTATATACTTGTTGTAGTTGGGTGTCCAGCCTGTCGGATCCCTGTCTCTTCATAGTGAAGGGAGAAACCTCCGTTTAGGAATCGAAGGTAGGATTTATACTTAAGGTACACTACCCTCATTTAAGTAGTGTGGATAGTGGATTGATCACATTTGTGATCATAAATCCTAAGTTAAGGGATTAGCTTTGGTGGTGGTTTTCACCCGATTTGGGTTTCCACCTAAAAATCTTGTGCCTTCACATTTGTGATTGAATTTTTAATTTTGTAATTATTTTTCAATTTCACTATTCACCCCCCTCTAGTGCAATTTCATTTGGTATCAGAGTAGGTTGTCGCTTTTTAGGAGTAACATTCGCAGAAGATCCAGTGGAGGGGAGAGTGGTATCCATTAGTAGGTCGGAGGGGCAGTCCACTACCCAACCACCGCTCTTCGAAGGAACCAACTGCACATACTAGAAGTTAAGGATGAAGATGTGGCTCCAAGCCAACAACTTCTCCATCTGGGAGAAGTGCGAATCCGCATACAACATCCCCATCAAACCAGAGATAGGATACACTATGGAGCAAAACCATCACCTCGAGCTGAACGATGAAGCGATTAACTCACTCGCACTTAGCTCAGAGGAGTTCAATCGCATCAGTCAATGCACAACCACCCATGAGATCTGGAGGACTTTAGAGGTAAGACACGAAGGTACATCAAGAGTTAAAACCTCTAAGATTAACATTTTATCGTAGGAATTCGAAGCCTTCACTATGAAGGAACACGAGAGACTTAGGGACATATACACTTGATTCACGTTAATCATGAATAACTTGAAGTCTCTTGGGAAGACATTCATCAAGGGGGAGCTTCAAGCCAAGCTCCTTCGCTCTCTTGGACCTGAATAGGAGCAAAAGGTCACTGCGATAGAATAAGACAACCAAGTAGAGGATCTAGACATGGGGAATCTACTTGGAAATTTGATGGCATATGAGACAAAGATGGACCACAAGAAGAAGTCTATCACATTGGAGCTGAAGAAGAAGACCTTGGCATTCAAAGCAACATTGGACGATGAGGTAAGTACCGAAGGCGAAGAGTTTGTTTTATTAGCTAAAAAGTTTAAAAAGTTTCTCAGAAATAGAAGATAGATCAATGGAAAGTAAAAGGAAGAAGAACCTATTGTTTGCTACAATTGCAAGAAGAGAGGTCACATATGGAAGGAGTGTCCCTTGCTTAGAAGGGATGATGAGAAGAAATGCAAGAAGCCTTCCAACTACAAGTTTTCAAAGTCCAAACCATTCAAGAAGAAAGCATTCCAAGCAACTTGGGATGACTCTACTTCCAAAGAAGAAGAAGAGGAGGAGATGAATGAAGAAACGGCTTGCTTGGGACTCATGGCAACAAATGACACATCCGAATTTGACTCTAAGGGACCTAAGGTAGATTCCTATTCTCTAGATGAATTGCAAGATGCATTTGATTCCTTATATCTAGAATTTAAAGAAATAAAAACTAAAATCAAAACACTAAAAGTTAAAAACTTAGAAAATAAGGAAATAATAAAAAATGTTAAAGAAAAGAACCTATTTCTCACTAATGAAACAACTGCTTTAACTTTGGAAGTAGGAAACTTGATGATTAAGAAAGAATCATTAACCAAAGACATATATAGCCATGAGATAGAGAGGAACTACTTGACAACATTCATGTTCTTGAAAAATCAAACTCTTTTAAAAAGGATGAGAATGGTCTACTTAGATTAGAGATTAGAGGATTAGAAGATAAATTAGATATAATGAAAATAGAAATAAACCATCTAAAAAAAATCAAATCAATTGCTTGAGGACTTAGTCAAATTTACTAAAGGAAATGATAACTTAGATAAACTTATTGCCTATGAAAAACCTTCCTCAAGTAAATTTGGACTAGACTATTATGAAACTAGCGACATTGAGCCAAAAAGGATCCTCCTACAAAGAGGACCACTAACAAATACGGATCCACATTATAATGGATACCAAAGAGACAACTTGCATTTGTTTTGTAGGATTCAAAGGACATTATAATGTCAAAAATTGGATCTACAAAATGAAAGATGGACAACTCAAATTAGAAAGACCTAAGGAAACTCAGAGTCACCAAAGAAGGTCTTTTGTAGGAACAAAGAGACCTACAAGAAGAACGACAAGGAGACCACCACTATCAAGGAGGTCGATGAGTGATGGACTCTGGGTGTTCTAAGCACATGACGGGGGACAAGCACCTATTTTTGGACCTACAACCTATGGATGGGGGAACGGTCACATTTGGCAACAGCCACAAGGGCCATATTATTGGCCTTGGTAAAATAGGTAACCCTCTATCCCCTATCTCAAATGTATCTTTAGTAAATGGATTAAAACATAATTTGTTAAGTGCTAGTAAAATTTGTGATAAGGGATATTGTAGGTTCTAATGGAGGGGGGTGATGGGAACAACATCATGAGCCATAACTAGCTCAATTTGATCTGATTAAGTCGGTAAATGCTCCTACATAACCACCAGAGGACTATAATTCATTGCATAATCATTTTGAGAGGGGAGAGCATGGAGGTCGATCATGGGGCGACAAGTGGGAGGAACCGTGATGCTGAGGGATGGACAACGTGGAGGTCTAGGGCTTGGAGACAGAAAGAAAGGAGAGGTTTCATGGCCAATGGTAGATGGGAGGCGGGTATGAGGAGGACAGACAGGGGTAGGTCAAGGGGCAACAGGGAGATTGTCTGCTTCAGATGCCGGCGTTGAGGTCATATGGCGGTGGTATGCTGTTCCCCCCTTGTGTGCCTCACGTGTGGAGGACACGGCCATAAGCAGGACTTGTGTAAGGCCAATAGTGGGCAGATGAAGGGTGGGTCTAATATGTGCCCTGGAGGTTTGAATTTTAGGGTACAGTCGCCATCATCGCTGCCTCCTCCTACATATGGGGATCATATGATCGATGTCGAAGTCCCTATGACAGAGGACATCAGAATAACAGAACTAGTGCTAAGAGGGGCTCTGATCGAAGAGGTAATGACCGGCAACCCATCCTCAGAGAAGCTCCAAAAGCTGGTAAGCTCTTTATCCCCATCAACCGATGGTTGGAAAATCGCTTTTCTTTCCCCACACGATTTTTGGTTTTTGGCTTGGGGATGATGGACGTCGAACGTCTGTGTTTTCAATCGAGTTCTTTTGAGGGGTTGATGGTGATATGGAGATTAGTCTCTCCTTTTGATGGAGCTTTGCCGAAGATTAGGCTCTAGATCAGGGAGACTAGAGATTAAAGGTCTGCCGCTTCACCTGAGATCAAGAGAGGTGGTGGTGACCATGATTTCTGGGTTTTCTATATTGGTTGAAGATGTGGATATTGGTTTGATGGAAGGTGATGGTCGGGTTCTTAATGTCATGGTGGATGTCTTCAAGGCAGGATCGGTCCCAGATAGATTGATCCTTCGATGCGGGGGTAGCTCTTGGTTGCTGATCTTGAGATTCACAGTGGGTGATAATGTTGTGGAGAAGGGGTAGGATAAGACGCCTTATATGCAGGTTGTTGAAGAGACGAATGTACATGTGTCGAGCAAGCTTTCCCTAGATGAGGCACAGGCATCAAAAAAACGTAAGGACCACCACCTTGGGGAAATGGGGGAGATAATGGATGCGGAGTAGGTGGAATCAGACAGGAAAGAGGCAATGATGACCATGATTGAGGCAGCGGTGATCCACAGCCAATGACTGATAAAACTGAGGTACAAGTCTTGAAAGAGATCTCGAATAATTCCTTGAGAACCTAATCTAATTTAAAAGATGTGGAAGGCCTAAAGTTCGGTACTGGACCAGCTACCAAGGTTGGTGTGGGCAGATCGCCCTATAGGCTTACACAGAGGAGGCTGAAATCAGACCTAAACCTGGATGAAAATGCAGTGGCTGTGATTATGCAGGTTAGTAAGAGTCAAAACCAAAAGAGGGAGGGTTCTCAAAAAGGAAGATTAAAATCCTTACGTGGAATGTGTGTGGGTTGCGCGACAAGAGCCAGAGGGCTTCTCTGATGAGATATTTGAGAGAGTGAGAGATCGATTGTGCGATAATACAAGAGACTCACATTGAGAATGAATCAGATAGGGTTTGGAATGATATGAAGGTTGCAGGGGCGAATGAGTGTGTGATGCTCAATGCGCATGGCAGGTCTGGTGGCATTGTTATATGGTGGAGAAGGGCTTGGTTACATCTGCTAGAAGTACACAAAGCTCGTCATCTGGTGATCTGTAAGTTCCAAAGAAATCAGGGGCAAGATGGCATTTATATTACCGGTGTTTATGGTCCATGCATTGTCTTGATGAGATAGGAACTTTGGGATGATTGGGTAGCAGCTGCAGAGCTTGTGCAAGGGGATGCATGGCTAGTAGGTGGGGACTTCAATTGTGTACTAATAGGGAATGACAGGCCAAATGGGGTCATGGATAGTACTTCTATTGGATTTCAGTTGGTGATCTGATCTCTTGGTTTGAACGAGTACCCATCCTCAGGAGCTTAATTGATTTGGCGAAATGGCAATGGCCATATGTCAAAGTTTGACAGATTCTTTGGGAATGCTACCCTCCTCGATAGGTTCCAGCTCTCTGCCGTTGTTTGATTGGAACGCCCCTTCTCAGATCACACCCCTTTGGTCTGGGATAGTGGGGAAGAGGTTCAAATAGGCTCCTACTTCAAGCTTAGAAGATAGTGGTTGAGAGAACCTAGTTTTCGCAAGATGATTGGTTCGTAGTGGAGGACCAAATAGATGGAGGGCTCAGCCACTATCAGACTTGCTTCCAAGCCATCTGCTCTACGCACAGTTTTGAAAGAGTATGGAGCTACGGTGTCTGCTCTAATGCAACAGAGGCATTTGGAGGCTCTAAATAAAATCCAGATCTTAGATTCTAAGGAGGCAGTAGGTCCACTATCTGATGATGATCATGAAGCTAGAAGAATGTGGCAAGGTGTGGCAGCGGAGGAGGACCTCAAACAGGAGATGGACTGGAGGGAGAGGTCTAGACAGCTCTGGCTCAAGGAGGGGGATGCCAACACAAAATTTTTTCACCTTGCAGCTAGCTCTCGTAGACGGGTTAACTTTATTTCATCCATCCTCAAAGACGGGCAAAGACTGTCATCTATGCAAGAAATTAGAGTGGAGGCTGTCAAGTATTATAGGGACTAATCACGGGCAGCAAAGAGAGGTTGCTGGAGGATGGTTGTGAGTGATGCTCCTAGAGTCTCAGAGGATCAGGCTTCTAAGCTGATGGCTACTATCATTGAAAAAGAAACTATAGATGCCATACAAGAATTAAACAATGAGGGCTCCCCTGGACCGGATGGTATTCAAGTTTTCTTCTGTAAGGAAATGTGGAGTGTGATTGGCAATGAGGTGATGGATGTTATTAGAGAGTTTGAGAGGGGCAATGCAGGCTTTGACAAGATCAATAAATCCTTTCTCTTTCTGTTGCCAAAGATACAGGGGGCTGAGAAATTTTCTGATTTTAGACCGATCGCTCTATCAAACTCCATTTACTTAGTGGTGAGCAAGATATTGGCTAATAGACTAAGGACTGTTCTGCAGCACTTGATCCACCCTGTCCAATTAGCCTTTTTGCCTAATAGATCTCTTCAGGAATCGTTCATTATGGCCCAGGAAATGGTGTGTGGGTGGCATAGAAGGAAGTGCAAAGCCTTTATGTGGAAAGTGGACTTCCAAAAGGCATATGACTCTGTCTCATGGCCTTACATCTAGGAAGTATTTAAAAGAAGAGGTTTCCTCCCCTTTGGATCTAGTGGATGAAGCGGTGTATTACAACCACTTCCTTCTCTCCACTGGTCAATGGGAAACCTTGTGGAGCTTGGATTCAATCTCAGTGTGGGGTTAAACAAGGGTGTCCATTAGCCCCTTTGATATTTAATCTTGTAGTTGATGGGCTCGCTAGATATGCATGTAAACTGATAGAGGCTGGTGTTATAAGAGGTTATTCTCTATCCAATAGGAGGGCTATGGCCCCTATTTTACAATATGCAGATGACACAGTCTTCTTTGTGGAGGGGACAACTGCTGTAGCTCATGCCCTAGGTCACATGGTGAAGATCTTCGGAGACATATCAGGTCTGAAATTAAATAGGGAGAAATCTACTTTGACCTGCTTTGGCTTGAATGAATAGGAGTAAGAAACACTATCAGCTACGTTGGGAATGCCTCGCTTAAAACTGCCAATTAAATACCTGAGACTGCCACTGCGGTGCTTGAAACTAAGGAAGAGTGACTGGAATATTCTTTTTGACAAGATCTCTGTTAAGTTGGAAGAATAGAGTAGCAAATTTCTATCAAAAGGGGGAAGATTGATCCTATTAAACTCAGTTATTACTTCTATCCCGGTGTTCAATTTCTCTCTTCAAAGCCTTGAAGTCTATTTGGAAACATGTAGATGTAATGCGAAAGAAATTCTTTTGGAAAGGGGCTCGACATGAGGGGAGATTCATGCAGCCTATGAAGTGGGAACACATATGCTGGCCAAAGGAAGAGGGTGGATTGGGGATCAAGGATCTTAAAGAATTCAATGAGGCCCTTTTGATTAAATGGGCGATCAAGATTTTTGATGGCAAGGAAAAGTTATGGACCGAACTTGTTAAGGATTGTTATGGCTGCTCTAACAGTATGTTAAAGAGACTATTTCCAGTCGGACCATCCCCTTTTTGGAGATCGGTTATTCAAGCTGTCAAAAGCAATTGGCATTTGGTGCAGCTGAAGCCTGGAGATGGCCATGAATTTAGCTTCTGGAATGAACAATGGTCACCGCTGGGCATTTTGAAAGACTCCTATCCAATAGCATACTCAGCTACAGTAGACAAAGATGCTTCGGTCAGCAGCTTCTGGTCTGAAACTAGTGATTGCTGGACTCTGGATGAAACTGAAACCAGCAGAGAGGGTACCCATCTATGGGAGGAAAGGCATAATTTGATTTCAGTTCTGCAGAACTTCAGTCCAAGGCCAGGCGTGGAGGACACATATGTTTGGAATGGCATTTACATTGCCCAGTGGGCATATGGAGAAATAATCAGATCTAGCAGGAGTATGGAAAGTGACCTTGTCGACAGAAAGCTATGGCTATTGAAGATCCTACTCAAAGTATAAATTTTTTTATGGTTGTGTAGGAGGGAAGGTTTGATCACGGGAGATCTTAGACATAAAAGAATGGGGGCAACATTAAATGAATGCTATCTATGTAGGTTGCACACTGATAGCTTATCTCACATATTCTCTTCATGCCTGGTCACAGATATGATATGGAGAAAAATGTATCAGGAACCTTTACCCTCATGGGACTCCCTATGGTAGAGGTTTGCAACACCTGGAAGACTACATATGCGCATGGTTATGACTTTGTGGTGTGTATAGAGGGCGAGAAATGAGAAGTTATTTTAAGAGAGACCAGTATGTTGTGTGCAAATTGTAAATGAGTGCTAGTCCCTCATATATAGATGGGGATCCAATGTGTAGTTCTCCATATTTCTTTTTAAATAGTATGAAATAAAATGCCCTCCGGATTGCTAAACTGCAATTTTACCATCTCAGTTTCATGGTTTTGTTCCTCAGCATCTGATTTCGAACTTAGGTTGGAATCATCCCATGTTACTTCTTCGTCAATGCTTTCTTCGTGTATGATAGAGAGTTGGTTCCATATCTCATATGCACTTTTGCAAGAAGCAACTTTGTCAAATTCCTCTCTTGCTAATGCACAAAATAGTGCATTCATGGCTTTGGCATTATTTGTTGCTTTCTTCTTCTCTTCCTTCTTTAGCTCTTTTTCTTCTTTCTTCTTTGGCATATATTTGGACTCGATTATATACCAAATCTCAAAGTCCATTACTTCAAGAAAGATTTGCATTCTTCTTTTCTAATAATCAAAATCTGATCCGTGGAATAGTGGTGGTTGGAAAAATGATTGCCCCTCCATAAAGCTTGTTGCGGCCATGTGAAGGTGAGGTGTGACGTCTCCTTCACGATCAGGCTCTAATACCAAATGAGGATTTGAGAATATCCTGTGGATTGCAACTAAATACTAGAGGGGAGGGGTGAATGGTATTGCTTTGAAAATATAAATCAGATTAAAAAATAAAACAACAGAGATTCATGCACAGAGTACACCTGATTTATAGTGGAAATCCCTACTGGTAAAAACCACTACCTAAACCTCCCAGCTTAGGATTTTCCCAACTAGGCAACGCTATTCAATCCACTAACGTATCACTTGAATGAGGGTGGAACAACCTCTTACAACCACTTCTCTTTTTATCCTAAAGAGAAGCAAAAACAATAACCACAGATCTTCCAAACAGACTTGGAATCGGCAAATCAAAACAACAAAATAGTATAACAAGAAAATGAATTCTATGGAAGCTCAATAAATGATCAAACCAATTTTTCGCAGAGGTTCGACGTGTCGTGCTTTCAAAGAGTGTAAAGAATGGAGTGTGAAAGCCTTTGGAAATAAGCACGAGATGCTCTGTTTTTGAATGGCGTTTCTATTTAAAAGTTGTGTAGGAATGGGCTGCGAGTGACCTCTATTTATACAAAAAGTTTTGCTTGAATAGGAAACAAAATTGATCGATCAATTAAGGTTAATTGGTCGATCAAAAAGTACTTTGGTCGATCAATTAAGAATGTTGGTCGATCACTTGTTGGTTGATCAATTAGCTTGATTGGTTGATCAAGAGGATTTTTCTCAACTTCCTAAAATAGACTAATTTGATTGGTCAAATAAGTAGGTTGGTTGATCAATTAATAAGTTTGGTCGATCAATAATCCTAAAATTTGATTTTGAAAAGATACGCGAAAAAAATCATTTTTGAGTTTTATTTGAGGTTCCTTACAATAAAGTCCTAGACTCAAATAAATAAAAAAGATGCACATCAGTAACTATCTAAACTTATGTCTTGAACAGAGGTTTCAATCCAAGATAGTCCTGAAATGTCAGTCTTAGTAATAAACATAATTTTGGTGCATCAAAATAGAGGTGCTTACAGATTTTTGTTAGGAGAATGGTATTGCTCATGAGTTCTCTTTCCCCCGAACACTTGAACAAAATGGGGTAGTTAAGAGAAAGAACTACACTCTTCAAAGTCTGCTCGAACATTACTCATAGACTCCAGGTTACCGAAGTAGTTTTAAGCCGAGGTGGTTAACATGGCTTGTTACATGTTAAATTGCATCTTAATTTGATCCGGGTTGTAAAAAACTTGTTTTGAACTATGTTATGGGACAGTACCCAAGATTAGTTATTTTAAGGTTTTTGGATGCCGATGTTTTGTTTTAAATACCTGTTCTAATTTAGATAAATTTGACGCTAAAAGTTAAGAAGCCATCTTTATTAGTTATTCTTCACGTAACAAGGCATATTGGGTTTTTAACATGACCACATTAGTAGTGGAGGAAACCCTTCATGTTTCCTTCGATAAATCACCCTACTCTACTTCTATTGACCAAGTTAATGTGGAAGATGAGGATGATTCTTCTATTGATGTGTCTGACTTTCCAAACTCCAACATCCATAATCTTCCAAAAGATTGTATTTTTCAAAGGGATCATCCCGAAAGCCAAGTCATTGGAAGTATTTTCGATGGCGTTAAAATCTGATCTCATTTTAATTGTTCTTTCGGTCTTTCCACCTTTGTATCTCAAGTTGAATTGAGGAGTGTTGAGGAAGCATGTTCCGATGAACCTTGGATGATGGCTATGCAGGAGGAACTCAACCAATTCCAAAGGAATAAAGTTTAGGACCTAGTACCTAAGCTGGAAGGGCAAACGGTAATAGGAACCAAATGGGTATTCTAGAACAAGTTGATAATCTAGTGTAGTTATTCGGAACAAGGCTAGACTGGTAGCACAAGGCTACAACTAAGAAGGGATTGATTTTGATGAGACTTACACACTCGTAGCTTGACTTGAATCAATTCGCATGCTTCTAGCTTATGTCGCCTTCCTTGGCTTCAAGCTCTTTTAAATGGATGTTAAGAGTGCTTTTCTTAATGGATTCATTAAGGAAGATTTTTTTGTAAAACAACCTCCCAATTTGAGTCTCATGATAAACCTAACTTTGCCTACAAATTAAATAAGGCATTATATAGGCTAAAATAAGCTCCTAGAGCTTGGTATGAGAGACTCAAAGACTATTTGTTGAGTGTAAACTTCTCTATAGAGAAACTGATTCTACTTTATTCATTAAAAGAAAAGGAAAAGATATTTTCTAGTTCAAATATATGTAGATGATATTCTTTTCGGTGCTACTAACGAATCAATGTGTAGAAAGTTTTATAAGATTATGCAGGAAGAATTCAAAATGAGTTTGATGGGTGAACTCAATTTTTTCTTGGGTTTACAAATCACTCAACTCAAATTCGACACCTTTGTGTGTTAATCAAAATACACAAAAGAGATACTGAAAAGATTTGAGATGGAGAAAGGTAAAGGGAAGAACACTCCTATGAGTGTTACAACCTCCCTTAACTTGGATGAATCAGGTACGCCCATAGATAAAGAACTTTACTGTAGTATGATTAGCTCATTGTTGTATTTAACTTCTAGTAGACCCGACATTTTATTTAGTACTTGCTTATGTGCGAGGTTCCAATCAAATCCTAAACAATCACATCTAAATGTAGTTAAAAGAATATTTAGATACCTAGTTGACACATCTGATTATGGCCTGTTCGATTGTAAGAATACACATCTGATTATGGCCTATTCTAGTTACATATAGTGATGCGGACTACGTAGGTAGTCACATGATGTGGGAAATATGCATTTTGTTAATGATGCCAAATAATGTCGTTGTATGCGTAAATCCGCAATCAACTTTTAAAATTTGTAATACCTAGATAGTGGAGTATCTAAGGTCGTCTAAGGGGGGCAAATTGTTAATCACAGGAATTGATTCTCACTCTCGCCTCTCAAATCTGCACTTTTCTTTTTGTGATTTTGATTTTTGTTGTTTTTATAGTTTTCAAAACAATTGGGCAAACGGAATATGAGATGATGATTATGTTACGCCTATCAACTAACCCTAAGTGACAGGAATGAAACCCTTTCTTCTAAGCTCACCCTAGGCAAGTGCGCCTAGGGTAATTAGAAGAGGAGAGTGTGGCATGTACTATACTACTAACAACATGGAAAACACACTAAGATAAAAACATGAACTTGGAAGGCAAAGGAAACTTGTATTACTAGCAAAGTTGATTACAAGTAGCTAAATGCTTTTACAAGAAAAAGAAGAAACACACTAGCTAATACAAGATAAAATAAAGATAGAAGAAGGGGAATCCTCTGTAGAAGATCCGGAGAGCCCTTGCCCCAAGTGCGGTTGCCCCACACTTGAAAAGGGTTTCCTTAGCTTCTTCTTGATGTAGTCCTCCTCCAAGTTTTGTCCTCAAGGTGGGCGTCAACCACCTTAAGGCTCCTCCTCTGCCTGGTTGTCCCTTCAATTTGAAGATCTCCTCCTTGGCGTGGCACAAGGGAGAAGAAGGAGAGGAAGAAGCCACCAAGGGGGCAGGTAGGTTGCCCCCTTGATCTTCTTCTCTTCTTTTTCCTTGGCGTGGGATGTAAATGGCTATGGGTGGAACCTAAAACTAATGGAGAAGATGATCAAAAGATGGTGGTTATGTGGGATATTTATAGAGTAGGATGGGGTTGGTTGGCGTGGGCTTAGGTGTAGGGCTAGGATTAGGTTTGGTGGGTAGTTAAGGGATCCTAAGGTGGAGGGTATTTGGTACCAACCTAAGGGTTTCTAGGGGGTAGTTATGGTGGCTAAGGGTTGCCTAAAAGTGGTGCCAACTATGGAAGGTTGCCTCCATTTTGGCGCCAACCGAGGTAGGTTCTAGAAGGAGGGTTATGTGGAGGGTTAAGATGGCTTTAAGGGGTATGTGTAGGGCTGGATTTTAGGGGTTTTTGGAGGAAGAAGTTGGAGCCAAGATGGGGTAGTTATAGGCTTGTTGGCACCAACTTTATGGTGTCCTTTGGAGGTGGTGGTGGTGTGAATTGTTGGCACTTGTTGGCTCCAAAAATAGGTAGGCATAGGAGTAGCTTAGGTGGAGTTAAGTAGGGTTGTGTGGTGGAGCTTAGGTAGGTGGGTTTTAGGGTTATGTAGGGATGCCAAGGAGGTGACTAGCTAAGCAAAGCTAGTAAGGAGTAGGGTAGAGAGGTAGAGAGGGCTAGGGTTTTGGAGGTGAGCAGTTGGAAGTAGCTAGGAGCTGCATTGGAGCTGGTGACTGCTGAAGAGAACTGCAAGGAGCTACCTTAGCTATCTTAGCTTGCTAGTTCTTTACTAGCTTCTAAGCCAATCTTAAATGAGCTGGCTTCTACTGATATAAGCTGAGGTGAGCTGGGTCGCGTCTTCTGGGAGATTATCTAGCTAGCTAGAGTAGCTAGCTTAGGTCAAGTACCTTAGCATAATTAAGTTGAGCTGAGTTGAGTCTCACTAGACTTGAGTTGGCCTGAGCTAGTTGAGGTCATCTTCAACTGACTAAGTCTAAGTAGTTGATAGCAGTAGCTAGTCCTAGTCAGGTTGAGCTTCCAGTGAACTGTTCTAAGCTGGAGGAGCTGGAATGGAGCTAGGATCAACTGTTTGAGCTGCCATCCAGCTGAGGTGAGCTGAATGGAGCTAAGGTGAATTAGCTTGAGCTACCATTCAGCTGAGATGAGCTGAATGGAGCTAGGGATGACTTGATTTAACTAGAAGGAGCTGGGATCCAGTTGGGATGAGTTGGATTTGGCTGGGGTCCAGCTAAAAGGAGCTTCTTCTTCATCTTTTGCCTTCCTGAGTGCCAAGCTATGTGGGATCTGACTTTCTATCTATCCCTGACACTCAAGTGAATGTATCAAAAAGAGAATAAAATGCAATGCATGCCTATCCTAAGTAAATGCCTAAATGTAGCCCAAAAATCCATTTGCGGAGTTAAAAACCTAAGAGCTAGATCTGTTTTAGGGCATAAGAATGATGATAAACTGTCGTTTATCATTGCACCGATAGAAAGAGTACTAGTGGGACATGCTAATTCTTGGGCGAATCACTAGTCTCTTGGTTCTCAAAGAAATGATTTAGCGTAGCCCTATCAGCCACAGAGGCTTAGTATATAGCTGCTGCTCTAGTATGTTCCCAAGTTTTGTGGATGAAAAATAATTTGAAAGATTTCAATTTGATATTTAGTAAGATAAAAATATTATGTGACAATACTAGTGTTATAAACCTTTCGAAGAATCCCGTATATCACTCCCATACAAAACATATTGATGTTCAACATCACTTTTTGAGGGATAATGTACTAAAGGGAGAAATCAAAGTTGAATTTATTTGTACTGAATTGCAATTGGCTGATATTTTTACTAAACCTTTGAGTTATGATCGATTTAATTTTATACATAGAAAATTAAGCATATGTAAGCTAACTGATATTTGAAGAACTTAGTGACTTAGTTGAAATTTGTATGTAATGAATATTGAAGGAAATTTGACTTTATTGATGTGCATACATCTGATTAACCTAAAATATCTATTAATGCATGTTCTTAGTGTCACATTAGCATCATACATTGTAAATAGTGCATAACATGCATAATCATGAATTTACATTAAGTTGTATAAATTGTACAGTAATTATCTCCTTTTTATGGTCAGGGACAGGGTGACTTTTTATCGGGGCCTTGGATCGAAGATCCAATCGTACGGATCTGATCAGAACGACGATTGGAGTTTAACGATTCCAAGATCGCCCTAATCGGATATCCTAGCACCAGATAGAGATCGAGGAACCCTAAAGATCAAGGGCTAAGATGGTGTTAATCTGCACCTCAGACGACAAATTCGACCACACAGATGGATTCGGATCGACGATCGCAGCTTAACGACGCGAAAATCGATCAAATCTGACACTGTGGCACCATCTACAATACTCAGAAGATGGACGACCAAGATGGCACCACGTGGCGCCATCTTAGCTGCCCAACGAGCCGCAAGCACCTGCCTCAGCCTTTCCTCTTCATCTGACCAACGCTTCTCCACCGTTGGATGCTCACCTAATGGCTGCAGGGGCGCGTGCACAAAACGAGCGCTTGACACAAAAGCACCCGTAGCGTGTTGGTCGAGCGCTCTATCGAAGACAGAGGACGCGCGTTCGAAGCCGCAAGCGCCTCAAATTGGAGTGAGGGCAAGCAGGCGCGCGGGCGTGCGGAGCCGCACGATCTTGATCGAACGGCTTTGTGCAGCCGATAGCACCTACGCGCGATCGGACGCACGGCGAGGACGCGAGATCACTTGCGGGCACGCGACGCGAGCAGGGATCATTTAAGTCATCCGATCTCTTGATCGGATCGCTGTAAGCGTGCGTACGTGCCCGTGCATTGCGTGACGCGGAGGTGCGCGGGGCGCACACACGAAGGCCACGTTCAGGCCTTTAGTGACAAATTTATCCGTCACTAAAGGTCCTGAATTAATTTTTTTCAAATTGTAATGATCAAAATGCCCTTACTCCTTGCAACTATAAAAAGAGACCTCCTCCATACGAATTTCTTATCCCTTCTTTCTCTTCTCTCCCTCTCCAAATCTCAAAAGAAGCTTGTCCCACACCTGGGATGTTCCTCAAGAGACAAAATCAATTTTTCGCCCCCATTCTAGAAGCGAATCCCGCGACGACGACGACGTGCTGCCTCATTCCCATTTTTCCTACCTCGACCTCCTTCCAGCTCTGTTCTTCGTCTTCCAAGTGTCATCTCGTCCGGCTCATCCTCCAAGCGATCGTCAAGGAGGATAACTTCTCTCTCCATTCCTTTTTCCTGCTTTCTAGAGTAGAATTTTCTTGCTTTCTAGTTATAGTAGTTTTCCTGCTTTCTAGTGTAATTTCTCACTTTTTTAGTTGTACAAACCTTTTGCAATATCAAGTGGATGTTCTCTCTCTCTCTCTCTCTCTTTCTCTTATTTTCTATAGTATTTCATTTCATTGTAATTACTCCGCTTTTTAACAAAAACACAAAAAGAATATAATTGCAAATTTTGATCGACGTAGCCTCCCTAAGTTCGACCTGGGATTTCTATGCCAGTATAAATTTTATTTGTTGAACTCGAGTTCTTCTCTATTCAAACTACAACGACATGTTTTCAAAACCAAATCCGATAGCGTAGTCCTTGACGTTTCAATATTTTGGCACCGTTGCTAGGGAGGCAACGATTTTCCGATCTTCTTTTCGCATTTCATGCACTTTACTGTCTTCTAACTTGCTTTCTCTTATATCTATTGTTTTGCAGAGACCTCCATCAAGGAATCATCAAGCGGTAGATCAGAGTAAAGTGCAGTTGAAGACGACTGTAAGTGCTCCCCATTCTTCTCCCTCCATAGATTTCATTTGTCACATTAAATTTAAATTCCAATTAACCTAGGTGTTTGCATAAATCCTAAGATTAGTTTGGTTGTTTGGATTTCCACTCACACTCATTTCACCCTCGCTTATATAAAAAAATAAAAAATAAAAAGATAATTTGTAGGGTAATTTTCAACATATACACAACATACACCCACATTCAAGGCACTTAACCTATTTGATTTTCTTCTACTCAACCGGATTCTGATCTGTGGAACCGGTACGCACAAATCAACACATAAAAGAGTAGAAATCATTCTAGGTTAACCATTTTTGTGTGCCTAACCTAGTGATGCAATTGTGGCCAATTGTTTGAGTTATTTGGGCCACACCACTCAACCTAAAATCAACTTATCAAGTAGCTTCCTCTTAGGATTTTCAATCTAGGTTCATACCAGGCACTCCACTTTATTTCTGGCTTTAACAGAAAGCAATCTTCACCCGTGCTTGAAAACCTGGTTTCCCTCAAACTTGATTGAAATCAACCTAATTCTAAATCCTAAAAGCTACTTAAGCAAGATTTGAACATTAAAATCTACACATCACAAATAATCTTGCTTGAAAACCCTGGTTGTGCATGCACTTATACATAATCAATCATTAAGGGCACAACCCATTTTAAGGGCCCATCACATTCCATAAGCACTACAATCCCAGGCCTTAATAAAATCAAGTAGACGTTGGCCTTAAGGACTGATTCGCTCTTCGGGGCCTAGTCTGAGATTGTTTACGATTAACCTACTTGTATTGATTAATCTGATGTCTAGCTAAGGGAGTAGCGTCAAATGACTGAGGCTGGGGGGCACACTAGGAACCAGATGCACAAGCTGAAGGAAGAACCTTCTCCCTAGTCCCTCCTTCTAACTGGTTGGATTGAGCAAACACAAGTAAAGAATCATTTATAATCTTAAGGTGGGTTTTGGGAGTTTGTAGATCCCTAGGCTACCCTACTTAAGGACAGGCTTGTTTTGTTGTGTTGCAGGGTCCTTATCCCCAGTCCTTCCGACCTTTTCCTAGTTTATGCTGGGAAGGTCATTGAATCCTCAATTGGAAGGACCACTAGAGTATTCTAGGAGGCGTTGATTGGATTTTAGCCAAATTGATCTCATGGCTGATCAATAGCCTCCTCTGCCCCGGGATCCACAGGAGGAATTTCGAAGACAGCTGGAACAAATGCAGATAATGCAGGAATGGTTCCATAGAATGCAAGGCGCTCAGCCCTTGAAGGATTTTTATGATCCTTCAAATTACGGGGAACGTCCCTGCATTCAGATTCTGGCCGGAGACATAGAAATCAAGCCCCAGGTGTTAAGCATGATCAAACATTACCATGGGCTTGGCTCTGAAGACCCGTTTCAGCACTTGGAGGACTTGACTACTTTGGTCAGACCACCAAGGCGCGAAACGTGAATGAGGAGCAAATGATCATGAGGTTCTTCCCCCACTCTCTTAGAGATAAAGCTGCTCATTGATACAGGACTATAGGAAGACCAATTGCAACTTGGAATGAATTGAAATCGGCCTTTCTGAAGAAATTATTCCCTGTCGGACTTACCAATGCTTTGAGACGGGCAATCACTACCTTTACCCAGCGGTTGGGGGAGCAGTTTCATGTGGCTTGAGAGTGATTCTAGGACCTATTGCGGAGGTGTCCACACCACGAGATGTCGAAATGGCAACTCATGCAGATCTTCTACCACGGGTTGACTGAGTAACTCAGAAATCATGTGGACACTTCTTGCAGAGGCAATTTCCTCAACAAAGACGCAGATAGCGCGCATGATTTGTTTGAGGAAATGAGCAAGAATTCAATCAATCATGCCTCCATGGATACTTTTAACCGATTTTAGTAGCCCAGATCGAATGTTAATGAAGTCCACGACTCTCATTCATTCGATATGGAATTGATTTGTAATAAACTTGATAAGGTGGACTTGGTTGCTAAGAGAATGGAAGAGTGGATGCTGGAAATTCAATAAACAACTCTCGATCCACTAAATCCTAGAATTCGGGATTCCATTCATCGCGAGCTTCTTCTGGACGGGAGTTCGTGAATCAACTCGATGCGGCTTAACCTACGAGTCAGCATTATTCGGAACCCTACAGGTTCCAAACTGGGGCCGTTGATACCAGTTTTTCTGATCCTTCCCTTTCTTTCTCTCCATCCTCATCCTATGAAGATGTTTGTGCTGTACAGGAGAACGTTAGATCCAACTCCTACTCTAATGCTTATAATCTGGGTTGGAGAAACCACCCTAACTTCTCTTGGAAAAACTCGGGGCAACAGACCTAATTCTGACCCAGCAACTATGCTCCGCAACGACCAATGGGTCAGGGTCATGTTTATACTCAGTTGCTCCAGAATCAGGTCAATCAGCTAGCTTGGAATGCCCGTTAACTTGTAGGGCATGCTGATTTGAACCAACAAATGGTAGAGATGCAAGGATCCATGCTCTAGCTCATGCAGCAAATGAAAACCTCGCTGGACAACTTGCAAACCAGGCTTATAGTTAACTCTCGTTAACTCGGATCTTTACCATCCCAACCCATACCTAACCCGCGGAATATCCCGAATCCGGGCAACCAAGCCCATGGGCACGGAAATCAGAGGGACCCACACACACATGCTCAGGTGGTTGAGCAGGGTCCTTCTTCTTCTTCTGCAAATCAACAATTCTTGGCTAATCAAGCCCCTCCAATCTTTTCTAGCCCTCCCCAAGACCCAAACTCGTATGCATCCGCAAATTCTGTTACCTTGAGGAGTGATAAACAAACTCAGGATCCACAACCACACTGTTCTGATTTACCGAATCCTGAAGAACCTGAGGAGAGAAAGGAGAATTTTGGAGAAGAAATCAAGGCTCAGGAACCTGATTCCAAAGATCTGACTCATGTTCCTTTTCCTGAAGCCTTGATCAGATCAAGGAAGAAGAAGTCCGTTGATAGTAATGAGGAGCTTCTGAATATTTTCAAGAATGTTGAGATAAATATCTTGCTCCTTGACGCTATTAAGCATATACAGGCTTACGCGAGATTTTTAAAGGATTTATGTACACAAAAGCGTAAGTCGGGAGAATCTGTTCCGAGGAAGTGGTACTCTCCGAGCAGGCTTGTTCTGTTATCCTGCATCACCTCCCTCAGAAAAAGAGAGATCCAGGTGCTCCGTTGATTTCTTGTGTCATCGGAGATTACACTTTTGATAGAGCACTTTTGGATTTGGGTGCATCCATCAACCTAATTCCAACTTCTCTTTACGAGAAGTTTGGATTAGGTGAACTTCGGCCGACTTCAGTAATGTTGCAATTAGCGGACCGTTCAGTCACAAATCCGTTAGGCATTATTAAAGATGTTATTGTTAAGGTTAAAGATTTTTATTTTCCTGTAGATTTCCTTGTCCTTGACATGGATGTACCTGAAAAGTTGAGGAACACGCCCATCATTCTGGGGCATCCGTTCCTGGCTACCGCTAAGGCCAACATTAACTGTGAAAGCGGTAGCATGGAAATCGCCTTTGGGGATCAACAAATGAAATTGGATATTTTTAAGGCGATTGATAAATTTGAGGATTGTGGATTTATCGTGGAACTTGAGGACAATAATGTGAACATTGAAACTTGTATGATGGTTTCTGCAATTGAAAGTTCCTCCTTTGATGATGAATTGGACCCGCAACCCTCTATGGCAGACCCGCCATCTTCTGAAGAGGTTATTAATTTTGTTCACTCTCAACCTCTTCCTTTTGATGAGTCATCAACTTGGCCCAGCTTGAACTGAAACCATTGCCTGAGAATTTGAAATATCAACTTTTAGGACCACACAAGACACTCCCTGTGATTATCAGTGCTAAATTAACAAAGGAGCTGGAGATTAAATTGATTAAGGTCCTGAAGAAACACAAGGAGGCAATTGGTTGGACCATTCATGACCTTAAGGGGATCGAGCCATCTTACTGCAATCATAGAATCTTTTTGGAAGATGGATCCTGCCCTTCTCACCAGATGCAGAGGAGATTAAATTCAAATATGCGAGAAGTGGTCAAGAAGGTGATTATTAAGTGGCTTGATGCAGGAATCATTTATCTGATCTCTGGTAGTCCCTGGGTAAGTCCCGTGCAGATTATTCCCAAGAAAGCCGGGATTACCGTTGTGACTAATGAGAGAGGAGAATCTGTCACAACTCATTCAGCTTCCTCTTGGAGGGTTTGTATCGATTACAGGAAGCTGAACACGGCCACGAAAAAGGATCATTTCCCTCTGCCTTTCATTGATCAAATCTTGGAAAGATTAGCTGGGCAGAAGTACTTCTGTTTTATTGATGGCTACTCGGGATATAACCAAGTTCCTATCCATCCCAAGGATCAGGAAAAAACTACTTTCACCTATCCCTACGGAACCTTTGCTTTTCGTAGGATGCCATTCGGTTTATGCAATGCACCTGTAACTTTTCAAAGGTGTATGTTAGCCATATTCTCTGACATGGTGGGAGAGTTTATGGAAGTCTTCATGGACTATTTCTCTATTTTTGGAGAATCGTTTGACTCTTGTCTAGCTAATCTAGAAATGATTCTTAAATGATGCATCAAAACAAGATTGGTCCTTAGCTGGGAAAAGAGTCATTTCATGACATAAGAAGGCATTGTCTTGGGTCATGTAATCTCTAAACGGGGAATTGAAGTGGATAAAGCTAAGGTTGATGCTATCGTTAAACTTCCTCCTCCCACATTTGTTAAACAAATTCGATCATTCCTTGGTCTTGTGGGATTTTACAGAAGATTCATCAAGGACTTTTCGAAGGTTGCTTGTCCTCTAAGTAATCTTCTCGCCAAAGAAATGCCGTTTGTTTTTGACGAATCATGTCGTAAGGCATTTGATTTTCTTAAAATGGCAGTCACTTGTGCTCTGGTGTTGCAACCACCGGTTTGGACAGCCCCTTTTGAGATCATGACCGACGCTTCTGATTACGCAGTCGGGGCTGTTTTGGGTCAGAAAGTTGACAGGAAGCCCTCTGTCATCTACTATGCTAGTAAAACTCTAGATGAAGCCTAAAGGAATTACACTGTTACTGAGAAGGAATTACTAGCCGTAGTATTTGCTTTGGAAAAATTCAGGGCTTATCTCTTAGGGTCTCATGTCATTATTTATACCGACCACTCGGCCTTGAGACATCTCTTGGCCAAAAAGGATGCCAAACTCAGGCTTATTCATTGGATTCTTCTGCTTCAAGAATTTGATCTTGAAATCAAGGATAAATCCGAGGTACAAAATGTGGTGGCGGATCATTTGTTGAGACTTCTAAGTGATTCTTCTCGTCCGGACATCCTAATTGCTGATACTTTTCCAGACGAAACCATCCTTACAGTTTCAAGTGTCCAAACCCCGTGGTTTGCTGACATTGTTAATTATTTACCCGTTGGTCAAATCCCCTAGGATTGGACCAAGCAACAATGGGATAGACTCAAATCTGAGGCCAAATACTACTTCTGGGAGGACTCTGAACTATACCACATCGACTCTGATCAGATTATTCGCCGATGTGCTATGGAGAATGAATTCAACAGTATACTCGAGTTCTGCCACGCATCTGCGTGTGGTGGACACTTCTCTGGGAAAAAGACGGCTGCAAAAATTTTACAATTTGGATTCTATTGGCCGTCTTTATTCAAGGATGCCTAGGATTTCTCAAGGTCGTGTTCCCGATGTCAGGCACTCAGGAGCATAACTAAGAGAGATATGATGCCCCTAAACCTAATTCTTCCTATCGAAATATTCAATGTTTGGGGCATTGATTTCATGGGACCCTTTCTCCCTTCATTTGGACATCAGTACATTCTCGTCGCTGTTGATTACGTGTCTAAGTGGATTGAGGTGATTCCCACCCAAACCAATGACCACAAGGTGGTCATTGATTTTGTCAAGAAAAACATCTTCAGCAGGTTCGGGATTTTGAGGGCCATCATCAGTGATGGTGGTACTTATTTCACTAATGCCCAGTTTCGTAATTCGCTGGCTAAATACGGGTTAATCACTGAATCTCCATACCTTATCATCCCCAGACAAATGGACAGGCCAAGATCTCCAATCCGAAGATTAAGAATATTCTGCAAAAAATGGTTAGGCTTGATCGCAAAGATTGGACTCAAAAGCTTGAGGACGCTTTTTGGGCCTACCGTACGGTGTATAAAATGCCTATTAGCATGTCTCCGTTTCATCTGGTGTATGGAAAGGCGTGCCATTTACCCATAGGGATTGAACATAGGGCATTCTAGGCAATCAAGCAGTGCAACTTAGATCTGAGTTTAGTCGGGAAGACCAGGAAACTCCAACTATCTGAGTTGGAGGAGCTTAGAAATGATGCATATGAGAATGCCAAGATCTACAAGGCTCAGACCAAAGCTCTACATGATCAATTGATTTCCTGCAAGAGCTTTGAGCTGAACCAGAAGGTCTGGTTATTTGATCTCGACTTAAGCTCTTTTCCGGCAAACTTAGGTTGAAATGGAACGGCCCGTTCATTATCGACCAGATTTTTCCAAACGGAGCCATTCAGATCTCTGACCTGAAGAAGGGTAATTCATTCAAAGTCAACGGTCAACGTCTGAAGCCTGTTATTGACCGTACTCTTCCAGAACCCGTTTCAGACATGGTTGCTCTAGCCATGTTGTGACGTCTTTGGCTGGACTTCGCCTAGCTGACGACATTAAACTCAGCAGTTGTACATATGACTCAGAGCTGACCCGAGCTTCATATTCAGGTGATATCTTCCGTACTCTACCTTTCCTTTCATGTCTCTTTTTCTCAATGTGGACATTGCATCAGCTAGGAATGGGGGGTTGGATTCA
This sequence comes from Thalassia testudinum, assembly GCA_037157565.1. NCBI lineage: Eukaryota > Viridiplantae > Streptophyta > Magnoliopsida > Alismatales > Hydrocharitaceae > Thalassia > Thalassia testudinum. The sequence goes on from JAZHRO010000077.1 coordinate 134,708,613, forward strand.
TTTTTGAATCATTTTGTCAGCTCTGTGAAATTCTTGTAAATTCTATTCTTATTTATACATTAAAAAAATTTTGAATTAGGAAGGAATACTTGGACATTAGGACTTTTCAATCTTAAGAAATATTACATTAGGATCTGAATACAAAGACCCTTCAGGTCTTTTGGCTTAATCAGCCCGTGTATCCACTAAAATGTGGATTTGTTTTTCGAGTCCTCGCCATCTTAATTCTATTGTAATTTGATTAAATAACTTTGGGTGATAAGTACACGACTTATCAACCCACCATCTGATTTGAGGGAACTTTAAGTCTAAAGTATCTACACATTATCTTTTCACTAACTTGTTGATCGACGGTTTTAATAGAAATTGGGTAGCTAATGAACCTTCTAGGATGATATGGCTGGCAAGTTATCGTGGGTAACAGCCCATAGGTAGGTTGTCCAGAGCCCAGTCACTAGACCATTCTCTTCTTGCTACCTCTAAGTAAATCTTAGACTAGGGAAGCCACCTACTTAAAAAAAAAAGAGAAAGTCAAAAAGAAAAAGAAAAGGAGAAAAGAAAAAGAAAACAAAAGAAATAAACCACACTTCGCCGCACGAGTATGGTTGGCAAGTTGTCGGTGGTAACAGCTCATTGACTGATTGTCCAGAACCCAACTTAAGAAATGCACTGAAAATTCCCAAAACACTTAGGAAGAAGCAGAGAAGTAGAATAAACCGGGGAGATATACACTGGATTCACCCTTGTGTTGACCCCATAAAAATAAAAGTAGGGAGAAAGCTACCGATCGTAAAAATACACCTTTAGGTAGAACTCTCTTTTTAAGGGCACCTAGAGGCGTAGAAACCCAAAGTCCGTTCTAATTGCCGATCAACGATTCTATCACATTCACAATAAGATGCTTAGAACTTAGGGTTTTCATCAAATCTTGGGTGGGTTGAATGGCCGTAGAAAGCCACTCTTTAACCATAAACTCAAAAAAATAAAAAAATATTAGAAAAGAAGAAAAAGAGAAAAAGAAATTTTTCTTTGAATAAGGCAAGGGCTTGAGGCGATCTGCATTTTGGCAAATACCCGGGCATTGTTGTGTCTTTGAAAGTTCAGATCCTAAGTAAAAAATTTCTTAATGTTGAAAAGAACTTATGCCCAAGTAATCCAACCTAATTCTTTTATAAATAGCATGTAGTTTTTGCTAGGGACTAGTAAAAGATAGCCATGGGGGTGTGATGTGCATACATCTGATTAACCTAAAATGTCTATTAATGCATGTTCTTAGTGTCACATTAGCATCATACATTGTAAATAGTGCATAACATGCATAATCATGCATTTAGATTAAGTTGTATAAATTGTACAGTAATTGTCACCTTTTTATGGTCAGGGACAGTGCGACTCTTTATCGGGGCCTCGGATCGAAGATCCAACCGTACGGATCTGATCAGGGCGACGATTGGAGTTCAACGACTCCAACATCGCCCTAATCAAAAATTTGTAGCACCAGATAGAGACCAAGGAACCCTAAAGATCAAGGGCCAAGATGGTGTTAATCCGCTCCTTAGACGACAAATCCGACCGCACGGATGGATTCGGATCGACAATCGCAGCCTAACGGTTTAGACATCTTCTTGGTCGTCTGATTCAAAAATCAAACGACAACTTGTAGCTTGGATCATTTTCCAGGGAAGTCAGACTACAACAATCAGATGTCTAACTATTGGCTTAGATGTATTATAAGTCGTCTGAACAAAAAATTAGACAATGAGATCAAAAGGGTTAAAATCCCAAATGCTCAATCCCGACGTCTGGCAACCTCTCCAGACATTTGATAATGGCGGAAACTGCAACATCGCATCTGATCTTGGCATGGTTTTGAGATGTAAATGCACCCAACTCCAAGGGGAGTTGTGCCCGACCCCTTGGGGTACTTAAACCCTCTCCTCTCCTTCTCAAGACCCCACTTGATCCAACACAAAAGTTCCCCAAACCCCATACCTTCAGACGATGCTCTCCTTTTCGTGCTGTTGCTACTACTGCCGCCGTTAGACTACCGTGCCACTGCTTTGACGTCCAACGACCAACACCACCTCCTACCAAGCACCTATTCCTCCTCACATCCGGTGGTGTTCCACCTTTGGTATACCTTCCTCCTCCCTCTCTTCTCCACGGTTTTGATGGTTTGAGGAGGTTTTTGACAAAACCCTTGATGTATCCCCATTTTTTCTTGCATACTCATGTCTATACTTGGCTTGTCCTTGATCTAAGGCCCTGCTTTGCCTAGATCTCCATTTATGGCTTAAATGTGTCTTATCTCCTCTTGCCCTAGCAACCCTAAGATAGGTTCTTAGGGCATGAAACTCGTTTTGGATATATTGTGAGATGTTCTTTTGGAAAGGGTATTACCGCACATAATTCAAGCTATCCCCTAAGTGCTTGAATCTAATAGTATATTGATGTGTATGCATCTGAATAGCCTAAAATGTCTATTAATGCATGTCCTTAGTATCATATAAGCATCATGCATTGTAAATATTGCATAACATGCATCATCATGCGTTTAGGTCAAATTATACAAATTGTATAGTAATTTCTTCTTCTTGGTGGCCAGGGATAGGACGGCATTTAATCAGGGCCTTGGATTGAAGATCCAACCATATGAATTTGATCAGGGCGACGATCGAAGTTCAACGACTGCAAGATCGCTCTGATCGGACTTCCGTAGCATCAGATATAATTCGAGGAAGATTAGATATCAAGGGCCAAGGTGGTGTAAATCCACATTTTAGATAACAAATCCAACCACACAGATGGGTTCGGATCGACGATCACAGCCCAATGGCACAAAAATCGGTGCAATCGATATCTGTGGCACCATCTACAACTCACAGAAGATGGACAACCAAGATGGTGCCACGTGGAGCCATCCCAGCCGCCCAACACTCGCCAAGGCCTCCCACTCCACCGCTCTAAGCGATCATCAATGCTTGATCTCGACCGTTGGATGAAGATCCAACGGCCGAGATTGGCTACGCACAAAAAACCTCCGCGCACCTCAAACTGTTGCGTAGTGTAGTGGTTAGGGCGTTTTGCCACAAGGAGCGTGTTTTCGAATCACCGTGCTACGCCTTCCTTCTCGAGCGCGAGCGCAAAATCTAGCCGCCCGATCAAGCATCAATGGCTTAGATGGATCAATCGACCGCATGCGCGAGATTACGCCTGATCTCATGCGAGATCAGACGCGCAGGTGGCACGATTTGTGAAGGCATGGATCATGCATTCTGGGCCGTTGATTCTTCATTGAACAGTGGAGATGTGGCCACGTCGGTGCATATGCGCGAAAAGGAAGCGGTGTGCGTGTGTTTAAGACGTTTGATCAAAAGATCGGATGACTGAGGATGCGCGTACGTGGAGGAACGATTAACGCATGAAAACGAAGGGGTAGGGGCGTGCATGCACATTCTTCAGCAACGTGGGGTCTTTAGTGACGTTTATATCCATCACTAAAGACCCCCCATTTAATGTTTTAAGATAGAATGACCTATTTTCCCATTCAAACTTCACCTATAAATAACACTACAACCCTCACACTTTCTTCATCCCTTCACCTCTCTCCCTCTCCAAAGCTCTAAAGAAGCTTGTCCCAAACTCTGGATGCTCCTCTAGAGTTAAAATTAAGGTTTTCTCGCCCCCATTCCGGAAGTGGATCCCGCGATGACGACGCCCTGCCTCGCCCTTGGTTCTTCCCGCTTCGTTCTCTGTCTTCTGTCTTCGCCCTTCGTCTTCCAGGCGTCGCCCTGTCCGGCTCGTCCTCCAAGTAACCATCGAAGAGGATAACTTCTCACCTCCTTTCTCTTTACTGCTTTATAGAGTAGATTTTACTGCTTTTTAGTTATAATATTTCCCGCTTTCTAGCTATAATATTTCCCTCTTTCTAGTTGTAAAAACATTATCCATATTATAAAGTGTTCTCTCTCTCTCTCTCTCTCTCTCTCTTATTGTTAATATCGAATTCATTGTGATTATCTCGCTTTCTAAACAAAAACAACAAAAAAAATATAATCGCAGATTTCAAATCGACGTAGCCTCCCTATATTCGACTCGAATTTTTTTGAGTTTCGGTAAAATTTATTTGTTGAAGGATTTCTTTGTAAATCACACTACAATGACGAGTTTTCAAAACTCAACTTCCATTTGCGATGATTTTCCGATTTAACATATATATATTTTTTGAAGAAGAATCTAACAGTATATTGCCACAATCATTATGGCAGGTTGTATTGCCCAAAGGCATACTACCACACCATGTTTTTCTTTTCTGATGATGTATGTGAATGAGATGGTTTATGCGTGTTGTTTGCATGATGTTTGACTGGAATGAATCATGTGTTGCAGGTACCTCTTTTTCCTAACCCATAAACTCATCCCACCCACCCTACCCAAAATGCCTCCCCTGTAGGAAGCAAGCCAAAGGCTCTTCCTCTTCCCCGTCCACCTATTTCGCTGACCAATTGTGTAGCGACACTACTAGACAGTGATTTCATTGTTTTGCAAATGCTAAAGTCAAGAGTCCCCGGATCATAGTGTGGAACGACTTTGCACACTTGAACCTCCAGGAATATTTTGATACCCTTCATCTTTCAACTATTTTGACTGTCAGTTCCACTCCAGTGTTGGAACTATTGGTCTGTTTGCGGACCTCATCTGATTATTTTATGCTAACATCGTTGAGGATTACAGCAACGATGAGCTTGAGCTACACACCTATCTCTTTGGTCGCCAAATCCACATTACCTATGACTCAATTTCTGAGCTTCTTGATATTCCTAATGAAGGGAATGATTTCGGTGACACTCTGAGGTAGTATGACTCAGAAGTCATTAACTAAGAATTGATTCTACCTAAGAAGTATGAAGAAAACCTTGGTACTCTCCCATGCAAGCATCTTAAACCCCTTCCCTGATTACTTTCTCGTATTTTTGGTTGGGACCTTCTCAACAAATCGGGTGGCTTTGATTACATCTCGCACCAACACAAGGCACTCCTTTTTGTTGCCATTCGTCACATCCCCTTTAATTTCTATTGCCTCATCGTTTGTGTAATGAATGAGGATCATGGGGCTTCTCTACCTTTTGGTCCTTCCTATCCAAGCTATTTGCAAGCCATAGGATTCCCATCGACGATCAAGTGGTCGATAAAAATGTCAAGCCATACAACCAGGCCATAGTGGCCAAGATGCATGTTCTTAAGGAACGTCTCAACCTGGAAGAAGAGCCGACCAATGAAGGACCACTCTCACCTTTTCCAGATGTCTATGCTCAGCGCCCTCTACAGATAAAAGCCCCTAGATCAAGCTTTGAGGAGACATGGGATCCAGCCATAGATTCCATCTCCGCGGGCATTTCTCTCTTGATGTGGCGCACTAGTGAGATGTACACATACATGGGTGGCATGCGCCAAGAAATCAATGAACTCTGCACCGACATCCACAACTTGCAGATGGGTCAAGGACCCACTCGTCGACGTGACCGCCAGGATTAAGATGACTAACTCAACTCTCAGTTGTAGTTGTTGTTTCTTTTGTTTCTTTTTTTCTTTTTATGTTGGGATGTATTAAGGGGCCTTGACCAAATACTTATGTTTCTAATGGGAACAATAGCTAATTTTGATTAGGGCACATACATTTCCTTAGATATTTCTCTTTCATGCCCTATTTAAACTTTGTAAAAACATTTTGTTCATGTATCAAGCATGCCATGTTTATCTTCTGTAATATACAACTTTCTATGTTCATTTATAAAGCATGTTGTACTCATACTCATGTTATTTTGCTTAGCATACTTAACTAGCATCATGTATGCTTATTCTAATGTAGTTCAACCCCATTAGGAACCCTTCTTGACGACATTCAAAAAGGGGGAGAAAACTTAGGATCATGAAAATTAAGTAAAAACTTAATCAAGTTCAGTATCGATCACTAAGTACAATATTCAGGGGGAAAAAATAAGATCCTAAGACATATTTTGAAAATCATCAAAAAGGGGGAGATTGTTAGTTCAATATCTCATAAATAATATTTTGATGATTTTACAAAATAAAGTAAAAGAAATAAAAATCGTAAATAGCGTATTTTTTTCTCTGTCATAATATCATTGCAGGTCTCACGATTTCCAAGTCAGATTATCAAGAGCGTGAAGATGTACTCTATCGTAGATCTTAAGATTTTATTGTATAATTCAAAAGGTTGTAATTTTCTTTTTATTTGAGTCTAGAAATGTTGTAGAGATCCCCCCAAATATAACACACACATAGCTAACTTAGACTCTCAACACTTAGGAAAAATTAGAAACAAAAGTCGAAAAACACTTACTAGATATCCAACACATTCATCAGATGTCTGATATCTAACTTTAAGATGCCTGATCATGACATCAGACATCCAGTTGGCTATAGCCTTGCCTTAATGATTTAAACACTTAGGTCCCAGATGACAGAATCCATATACAGACATCCATAGGATTATTCAAACGTCCCATACATGATTGAAATGTCTTGAAAGCCTATCGTTGCTCAAGCCCTTAGAATTTCCTTTTTGATTTTCAAATCCAACAGTTAATAGATTTTTAGACGTCTGGACATGTCTCTGGACATCCAATAATGGACCGTTAGTCCAAATCTTTGCGAAGATTTGTTAGATATGAATCTCTCTTTTCAGCTTAACAAACAATCCCAAGATAAAGCTATAATTACCATTCAGACATCCATAAAATTGGCTAGACGTCCAATATGTCATCCAATCCTTTAAATCTAGATCCCTGTTTAGATTTGGTCAAAATAGGAACAAATCTGCTTAGAATTAGACGTCCAATTTTATACCAAGACGTCCAATTAGGTCAAATCCTCAGGGAGATTGTATGAATGTGTTCTATGATGAGTTAGACAAGTTCAAGAATTTTTTTTAGATTTTTGGGAATATTTTCTAACCTTTTTGGATTTTTCTAAGTCAAGCGAGTTAGAAGGACTATTCTGACCTGTCTTACTAATTAGACTGAACACTAAAACAAAGAACCTTAGAAAAATATGTTGAATTTATCCTTGATACAATACTCAATAAGGAAGAGATAGCCACTAATTTTGCATAAATTGAAATTGTACTTAATTTGCTAAAAATCTAACAAGTTAGAAATTTTGCATTCTAATTTCAGTGCGACCCCCAGTCAGTGCACTAATTTTATCTTTTTCATATAATGAACTAGACTATGAAAGTTTGTATAATTTTGTGTAGATCTTTCCTACTTGACTACTTAAATCTACAAAAAATTTAACGATTTTTAGACTCCTAGAATTTACTACAGAAAATTTTCAAAACGAAAGTCAGAATTAGCGTGAACACAGAAAAATGTACAAATGCAAAATGAAACTCAATTAATGTGAGGCTTCGCAACAGGTTTTAGGAATTAGAATCGACTACTAAAACATAATTAGACAATATCAAATCGCTAATGATTGCTCTCCCCTAGGCTTGTCTCATCCCAGTCAAACTTGTTAAGGTTATAACCCAACTCGAATACTAGATCCTAGGTACTATCCTATGCATGCCTACATGTGCATGAAACAACTCGATTTTCTAGCAATCATACAAGAGTGAATAAAAACCCATCTATGATGAAAATATGTTAATCCTAACTCCTCACCTGCATGCGAAAAGGAATTTAGCCACACATAGATATGACAAGAATGCAAACATCTCAAACAAAATAATCATCATCATTAAAATGCTTCAAGAGTTCTACAGGAAAATATAAGGACAAAGAGTAAAAGGAACCCTTGAACTCATCAAGATGTGTGTGGCTCCACATGTGAGACTCCTTGTGGTGAATCCTGAATGCTCCAAGTCCCACTAATCTCTTGCAAAGCTCCTCCAAGATCCTCCTCCAAGAATGTGTCTTCTCGCGAAAAGATGAACATGTGGGATGTAGGTGTGAGACGGAGATGATACCAATGGACAGAGGGTGCCCAACCTTAGAGGAAGACTTATAGACATCTAATATGGTGTATGAAGGTGGTGGTTAGGCTCTTGGAAGAAGGTGGAAGTTCTTGATATGGAGGCAAGGGAGAGGATATTTATATTGAGTATTGCAACAACCTTTTAGGGTTTCCCTGAATTGTATGGAATTTTCAGCCACCTTATCTTCCGAATTTCAATTTTCAAATTAAAAAGAACATTGTAGCCCTTGAAATCATCTTTCAAATGCAACTCAAATCACTCAATTTGGATTTAAATGAAAAGCTTATGATCAAAATACTAAAGGTGTGTCAAACTATCATGAATTTTAGAATTAGGATTCTAGGATATGGAATGTAGGAACATCATTTTTGGAAGGTGGATGGTGGACGTCCAAGGCCCTTTTTGGAATGTTATTTAGTATGGAAAAAGCCTCTTAGGGTTTCTAAAGGTGCCTCCAAAGTGAACCCAAAGGGAATATTCAATGGGTGTGTTCATACTTGAGAGGATTAAGGAAAGGGAATCAATCAAGTCTAATTGATTGAAATTAAAGGTTCTTGATTGATTTTCTTTGAAGAAAAGTTATCACATCAATAAGCATGGAGTTTTGGTGGAAAAATTATGTGGGACTTGGACCATTTTTCCCTTAGGATTAGGATTTCAGAGTTCCTCTCCCATTTCAGTCCATTTCTAACCATATATGACCTCCCAAAACCATTTCTGATCTATTTCTTCTCCATTTTTTAGCTTTAGAGCACTGTTAGCCTCCATTTCTCTTTGTATCATCCTAACTCAGCCTACATTAAAACCATATATTACCATTCTAAATAAAAAATAGGCCTATCAGCATAGGATAACTCGTATGCATGTTGTTTTAACCTAAATGCGGAAAAGTAGAATATGAAGTATCTAAATGCAACTAAACCTTTACTATTACAAAACTGTTGTTGAACGAAAATCGTTGTTTAAAATATAGCATCGTAGTATAGGACAAAAATCACAACACTTAAATTTATAAACTCGAGAAATAGAATGAGTCTGAGGTTCTTTGCAAGGGGTAATTAGAATAATTCAATCCACTAAGCACAATAATATGCAACTGAAATGATAATCAATGGATATTAAGAGAAAATTTCATGAATAAGAGTGCAAAAAGATTAAGTTAAAATGGTGGTTTGAATCACCAAATTAACCCTACAAGTTAAGCTCTAATTATCTCAAATATATCAATAGTAATCTCAATCAAATGTAATCACAGTAACCAGCAGAATCAGAATAGGGTCTCAGACGACGAGTTAAAGGCTCAAACGCCTTAACCTCAAGCCTCAGCAGAAGCCAAGGCGATAGCAGTAGCAGAGAAACATAAGGGTCTCGTATGCATAAGGCATAAGGGCCTCTCAAAGTCTTTAGAAGGCTAAGTGTTAAGCATGGAAGAGGACACGATTCTTGAGGTGCAAAACCCTCCTCCCTCTTCCTTAGATTTCCTTCCTTCATAACCAAATCAAACCTGGATAATCAGGCAATCGGATTTGGCCCAGACTCGCGGGCAGAATCATGGGCAAGGGCACGTGAGGGAGCGCGTGGGTGAGGGCGTGCATTCGGGCATGTATGGGACCTGATGGGAACACCATCATGAGCCCTAACTAGCCGCATTTAGTAAGGTTTGATTGTTAAAAGCTCCTACCTAATCATCTGTAGGTCGTAAGTCCGTATTATTCTAATTTGGGAGAAGAATTGGAAATAAGGGTTAATTTTGTAATTTTAACAATATATCACAAACACAGATTAACCACGGGGTCACTCAGGAGTTAAATGAAGGTCAAATGAGCTCAAAAGTCCAAAAAAGTGGGTCAACACTGACAAAAACAGGGTTTCATGCATTATGAGAACTGAAACAATACACAAAACTATAACTTCAGACTCGCTTAAATTGAAGAGGTTTTGGTCAGGATAAAATTTATCTAAACCTCATAAAATTCATAGAAAAATATTCTAAGAGGTTTGGTACCTTTGGTTTGACCATCTGAACCTATTTTGTCATAGAATAGAGTTTCAGATAGGATTTTGCCCTAATTTGGGTTTCTATGCAACTTTCCCAGTCAAACGTGGTAAAAAGTCAAATCCAACTTCACCATTAGATTTATTGGTTCCAAATTAGGTTGGTACCAAAATTTGGGCCCAATTAGAGTCCATCTTGACCTAATTTGCAATTTAGTCCCTAAAATCTTTATTCTTCAAATCCAAGCCCCTAACTTTTAAATTTATTACGTTCAGGTCCCTAACTTCTCATAGTTCTTCTCAAAACAGTCCCTGTCACCATGAAAATCTGAAAAGGATCTTCAGAACTCCTATGCCAACATTTGATTGAAGATTTGATTCAAGAAATCTCAATAAAAAATCTTAGAACTCAGCAAAATTGATCCTTAGATCAATCCGCATCGATTAAGGTCCTTTTCATGGCCAATTGTGGCCGGATTTCGCACCGACGAGCTTGAGAACCTCGAGCTTTTCAGGCGGTGAAGGCACTTGCCCAAAATGCACAGCTTGCCTTGATTGAAGCTAGGACTAGGTCCTATTTAAAGCCCTCCTCGTCGCCCCGTGTTCTCTTTTGCAATCTTCGCCGGATCTTTCTCAAATTTTCCCTCCTCACCGAAGTCGAGGACCACAACCAAAGTTCTTCGAATCCTCATCATCACCCTCTGCCATGTACGATAGGTAGAGGGTTCCTCTTCTGCCTTCGTCTGCGAAGCCTCCCACGAAGCTTCGACCTCTTCAGCCTCCTCTTTCGCTCCGGTTACTCCGTCTCCTTCCTCCACTCCGGTGTACCCCTGGCAGCATCCTCTGCGCCTCCTTCCTCTAAATTAACATAGGGCTTCAAGTCCTCTCTCCTCCAATTTCATATCTAGAGCTTCGTTGCACCTAATTCCCTCTCTGTCATCGTCTCCGACGCCAACATCTCCGCCTCCTACCACCTTCACCACCGGCATACCTCTGCCCATCACACACCCCATAACCACCACCATCAGCATTGCCTCATCTTTGCGGAGTTTCCCAGCTCCTCAATTTCACCGCTCGTTGCTTCCATCACCCCTCTCCATCACCGACGACTGAAGCTCATCAGAGCTTCTTCGCTACACGCACCCGATCACTTGCACATCCAATTTCTTTAGGGTTTTTGCCGAACCTTTGCGCGTACTTAATTCTGACTCTAGGGCCATACTTCTGTCACAGGTATCTCGCCATCGCCTGTCATCATCTCGGTCTCCGACCATCGTCATCCGACTACCTCCGGTCTTGCTCCCACTTCCAATCAGCGCAGACCAGCTTTAGGGGTATCTCCAGAGCATCAATCGCGCAAGGAAGCTACAGTAGCAGCATCAATTTCTCGACCCAATTAGTTATGGCTTGTGGAGGAAATAACGAAGTGGGAGGCATTCTTTTAGTCCCACATCAGGGATGTAACAGTGTGAGAAGGCGTATAAGTTAAATCTGTGCTCTTAGCTCAACGCCTCAGAGAGCACGGGGTGAGGTCCCACGCATGCCTCATCGCACACACTCCCTTACTCCCCCTTGCCCACGATTCTGCCTGCTGGTCTAGGTTGGATCCGAATACCTAGATACTCGAGTCTAGCTTGGTACTGAACAAAGGAAATCTAAGGAGGGGGCGGGAGGGTTTGCACCTTGGGAATCGTGCCCCCTCTCTCGCCCTTGTGAGACCCTTGTGTCTCTCTCTACTGCTGCTGTACCTTAGCATTGCTGAGGCTCTTGAGGATAAGGCGTCTGAGCCCTGAACCTGATGTTTGATTTGGTTCTGATAGCTTGGTTTTAGCATTTACATTTGATTGCCGCTATTGTTCATATAGTTGATTGAATTAACATTAGGGTTAAATTGGTGGTTCAAACCATCATTTTTAACCTCATCTTTTTGAACTCTGATTCCTGATTATTCTTGAGATATTATTCCGATATACATTAAGCATTGTTTTGATTCTAATTGCATATTATTCTTGATATTGTGATTAGTGGATTGAATTCCTTACAATTGTTCCCTACGAATGATCTTGGACTCACATTGATTTTCAAGATTATAAATTTAAGTGCTATATCGCTTTTGTTTGCTATACTACGACGTGTTTTCTTAAAACTTGACGAAAGCAACGCAACATTTTGGAGCTGTTGTTGGGGAGCAACGCACATTTCATTCACTGATTACAATTCTGATTTGAAACTAACTTGCTTTATCTGATCTGTTGTAATTTTGCAAGGTATATCTGAAGATCAGCTGCACGAACAACCACTCCAGGGGCAGGTAATTTCATTCCCTTCTTCTTAAGCCCCTCATTTCTGGAAAGGATTAAAAGCAAGAATCAAGTAGGAGCAACTAGCATTATTTCATAGAATTAATCATCTGAGTAGCATAATTTGATTTGATCTGATTAGAATTCTCCATCTTGATACTTGCACCTAATAGGGACTTAAGGTTCCTAGGGCTATTCACCTTCTTGATTGGGCTCTAGGTGCCAACTTGGGAAGGAATTGGACTTGGAAAATAGAGCCAAATTAAGGTTTCCATTTTAGGGTTTCAGGAAAACGCACTTGCTTGATTTAAAGAAAATAGATTTCCCGCATTGTGTGTTCCCTAAGCCCTGGTTGAATTGACTTAATCAAGTGAACCCTAAAAGCAGGCTCTAACAATCACTTGAATCTCTAAAATTTGGGATCTAATAACCTGTTTGCAAACCACTCAGGGTGATTTTGGGTTTTTTTCCCGACTCATCCTAAACTTTAGAACATGTTAGGTGAAGCTGGCCCACCTTGTGGGTTAACCAAACTCCAAATTAGGTCACAAATCAAAATCAATTCTAAAGTTCAAGTGAAATTCAAGGCACATACTCAGGATTAAAATCGGTAGACTTAGGAGTCAAACTTGCTCATTCCAGTCTACTTGGATTCTCAGTGATAAGGAAGGTCGGGTGGGGGAAACCCTGTAACCCATGGGGATGCTTTACCATGTAGGGCTTTTTGTGGGACTCTCCCTTTGTGGCTGCTAATGGGAACACCATCATTTGCCACAACTAGCTCAATTTGGTCTTATAAAGTCAATAAAAGCTCCTACATATCAGTTATAAGGTCTCTAGAGCAGGAAGAGTTGTTTTGAGAAGAAAAGATGAGAACAATGTTATTTATGCAATTTTACCATCTCATCACAAATGCAAAATAACCACGAGGTATTCCAGGGGCTTATTAAAGGTCATTTAATCATTAATGTCTAATAAGTGGGTTCATGCAGACAGAAATGAGTTTTCGCACATTTCAAGAATTAATAGACATCTGAAACCCTAAAAACAGACCCGCTTAATTAACTGAGGTTCTAGTTAAGATAAAATTCACATGAACCCTCTAAAATTCATATAAAAATATTCTCTAGGGTTTGGCATCCTTAAATTGACCATCAAAACCCATTTTGATCCAAAATAGAGTCACAAACATACTATTACCCTAATTTAGGTTTTTGTATAAATTACGCAGTCAAACTAGGTCAAAACCAAAATCCAACTTTACCATTGGATTTCTTAGGTCCAAATTAGGCTTGTACCAAAATTTGGACCCAATCAGATATTACCTTAAACTAGTTTGCAATTCAGTCCAAGTTTGACTCTTTTTATCCCAAATAACTTCTCAGCTTTTGAATTTATTACAAAAATCCCCCTATCTTTGTCATCACTCTTTGCAAATAGGTCCTTCCTCCATTTTTGTGAAGGAATCCTACTCTAGCGAGCTTTGTTTGGCAAGAACGTGGTGATTACTTGACGAATCCCTCTCAAAATTGAAAGGGAGATTCGTCAAGTAATTGCCTTCAAATCAAACCTATTTGTGGGCACGAATTCTTTCCCAATCTCTCATGCGAACGCATGAGAGATATGGGTATCCTTCACCGGCAAGCTTACCAAGTTTGGAAGCTTGGTCTCCAAGCCTTAAACTTCTTCCCATGGCCTACAAAAGGAGCAGGGGCAAGAACCCTAGCTCCTTAGCAAGTCTTGGCTTGAGAAACCCTCCTCTCCTCCTTCGGCCACCTCCGCACCTTGCTTCAGCAAACTTCTCCGCACCCCTCGTTCGGCCGTCCAACAGTCAAATTGGACGGCCTATTGCCTTCCCCTCCTCGACGCGTGCCTCTCCGGTCAAAGACAGGGCGTTTCCCTACTTCTTTCCTCGTCACCGACTCGCCGCCCTCTTCATCTTTTTCAGCTCCGGTCGACCAACACGGAGCCTTCCACCCCTTATCTTCCCCTTTTAGGCTCTCTATCACTTCCCTTCTCCCTCTATTTTCCTTTTACTCTTCCACAACTTACTCATGACCTATGCATTGCCCACATCACCTCCATCCTCCTCAGCGTCGGCACACCTTCGGCGACGCCTCCAGCTCGCTCCACCGCACGAAACTCACTGCTACCACCTCCGTTAGCTCCACCTCGACTTCCACATCAAAAGCCCTCAACCAATTCCTCTCCACGACCACTCAACCACCCCATTGAAGTCCACCCCCTTCGCAGCTCCGTCCTGACCTCGCCCTACGCACACATGCACTCCCACAGCACGCCATCATCACCGCCACATTCGCCGCACTTGCGTGAAGCTCCTGAGCTATTTTGATAGGGCCGAGAGGCCATTTTATCCTTTTCAGGTGCTTCACCAGAGCTTCATCGTCGTGACATCTTCTCCGGCTTTGCTCGTCGTGTTCTAGCCATGTTCTTCATCGCCAACACCTCCATGTGCTATGGCTTTGCTCTAGGCGTGTACCTAGGTCTCCAATTGGGGGAGATCCCCTCAGCTGCAGCTGCAATCGAAGGAGGTTCCACCTGCGGATGCTCACGATAAAGCTTCTGTGGGATAGTCCCACCTTGGATATTAATGAAGCTCCCACGCGACTTAAGTTGTTTTTCCGCTTCAGCTTAATCACCTCAGTAAGCACGGGGTGAGGTCCCCTTGCACGTGCCCATGCATACCCTTGCCCGCGGCCATGCCACGAGGGTCTGGGCTTTGAGCCGTTTACCCGTGTACTTGGATCCTATTGTCTCTTAGAGAAGAGAAAGAAAGGGAAAGGAAGAGGAAAAGAGAGAGAGGGGAGGAGGGTTTTGCTCTGCTTGCCACCTCTTGACACTTAGTGATTTCTGAGGGAGGCCTTTGCCTCTGCTGGTGTTGGTGTTGAGCTTTGTGTTATGCCTTCTCTTGAGCTTTAGAGAAAGAAAAGGAAGAAGGGTGACCTCTTGGCATTATAGCAGTTGGACGGTTAAGCTGTCTGGTTGAGAGCTCCATCGTTTGATCTCTGACAGGGCTTGCACTGTGCACTTATCCCAAGTGGATTAACCTTGATTGATACTGTTGAGATATTTGATATTATTGTAATTAGGGTAATTGGTGATTCAAATCACCATTTTACCCTAATCTTTTTCTCTATCAACATTGGTTCTTATATACATATTATTTGAGTTTAGAAATTTCATCATATATTGATATCTTGTGATAGAATTGTAATTTTTGAGATTTATTGCAACATTTGCTCCTTGCGTTCGACCTTGGATTTCTTTCAAGCTATAAATTGTATTTGTTCACAAGCGATTTTGGCCTGTACTACAATGTATCAATCTTAAACACCGATTTTGCACATTAAACATTTTGGCGCCGTTGCCGGGAAGCAATGCGCAATTTGATCTCTTGATTGCAATATCTAATTTGATACTAACTTGCTCTATCTATTTTGCTGTGATCTGTGTAAGAATTTAGCCAAGGAGTAAGATCAACCGCACAACAGCACCTCTAGGGGCAGGTAATCTCATTTTCCATCCTCATTAAGCCCCTGATTCTGAAAAGCTAAAAGAAGAAAAAAAGATCAATTAGGGCTAACTTGCATTCCATTCTTAGATTAATCATCACAAGTTGCCTTATTTGATTTGATTAGACAAACCCTAACCATAACTTTTGCACCTACTTAGGGTTTAAGGTATCTAGGGCTATCACCTTCTTGCTTGAGCCTTAGGTACCGCATTTGGAATCAATTAATTGGACTAATTAGAGCCAACTAGGGTTTTCATCTCAGGTTTCAGAGACACTTGCTTAAAAAAAAGAATCAACCTTTCCAAACAGTGTGTGCCTAAGCCTTGATTGAATCTACCTAATCAAGCAAACCCTAAAATTAGGCCCTAAATCCACTTGAATCTTAAAAAGTTGGAACCTAATAAGCTCAAAGGACAAACAGGTGAAGTTAACCCACCTCGTGGGGTCAACCAATCTTCAAATTAAGTCACCTTGCACAAAAGTATCTTAAAGTTCAATTGGAATCATAAGCACCTTGCTCTTCACTTAAATTTGATAGACTTAAGAGGTCAAGTCACCATTCTGGTCTACCTGGACCCTCAGTGACAAGGAAGGTCGGGTGGGGGAAACCCTGTAACTTGTGGGGACGCTCTACCGTGTAGGGGTCTTTGCGGGACTCTCCCTTCCTAGCTACCCAGGTAATTCACAAGTGGACGACTTTCTGACCCAGGGGTATCATTCGCCCCGAACCTCTATAGTCATCCAAACATCTTTAGATGCCTCGATTGGGTTCGTCTGGCATTCTATCTCTCATCTTCTCCATCGGTGCATATTTGGGAGGAGGTCCTTAAGACCAACCTTGAAGCCTCCATTAGTTATTCACTCTCGTCGAGGCAAGGCCTCGACCTTCATGATTGTGCAACAACCTGATCATATTGACATTTCCTCTTATTCTAAGCCCGAACCTCCAATCAGAACCATGGATCAACCAGAACAACCTAACTTTGAACCACAACAATTCTTTGATTTCAGAGATCAGATCAATGCCTTTATCAATCCACCGTCGCGTCCTCAAATGTGAGGTCACTGCAATCCCACGGTAGTGGAGATCGAACCATGAATCAATATCCCCGCAAGAGGACTCGAGGTGGAGCTTAAGCTTAGTATGCTTCACATGACTCCAAAATTTCATGGGTTGAACTTCGAGGATCCTTTCCAACACATTAAGAATCTGAAGCATCTGGCCCACACCTTTGGGGCAGACATGCAGAATCGAGACGACTTGCTCTTAAAGATCTCATTCTCTTTGGCTGACAAAGCCGCCTACTGATTTCAAACTTATCCACATGCGATCAACACATAGGAAGAACTTGAAACCACCTTCCTGCAAAAATTCTATCCCATTGGTTGCACAAACGCTATGCAACACCAAATCACGCACTTCTCCCAAGGAGCGGGAGAATCTCTACACGAGGCATGGGATCATTTTTTGGACCTCATGAGCAAATGCCCCCATCACGGAGTCCCAAAGTAGGAACAAGTCCAATCCTTTTACCATGGGCTCTGTGATGATATCAAGCTATCTGTCAATGCAATCTGTAGAGGTAGCATCATGGGTTAGTATGAAGATGAGATTTGGGGAATTCTCGAGAACATGTGCGAGAACTCCCTGAACAATGAGTCATTGGGTGCGTACGACTGGACGTCCACCTGTGCATTGACAAACAATCGAGGGGCACACGAATCTTGAGGCCTTTCCACATCTGTTGACTTGGAGTTGGTAGCTGGTCAATTGGATAAGGTCTCCATCATTGAGAAGAAGGTGGACGACATCACTCAACATCTACACAAGACCACCTCTGCATCACAAAGCACATATACACCACCACCCTTAGGTAGGGAAGCTGCACACAATATATACCATGCTCCGGGGACGGATGCGTATCCACCCCCGTCTGATTATGGCTTTGGAGGAAACTCCAGGCTAGCCTACCATAGTTGGGGGAACTCTGAACCCTCATGCCCTGATTATTCTGGGGATCCTCAGACCTGCAAGGATCTCGACGCCATCCAGAACAATCTCTTCTCAAATACCTACAACCCTGGATGGCGTAATCATCCAAACTTTGCGCGGTCGGGAAATAACCCACATCCAGGACCTCAAATCGAACCCCGATCACAAAAATCGCATCCCTATCAACCCATTCAACCAAGGCCCAATCAAAACTTCCAATTTGGACCACCTAAAGAAGATCAGGCATCTTTGATTCTCCAGACCTTGGTTGACATGCAAAAACAACATAAAGAAGAGATCTCTGAGCTGCGAAATCAATTGGCCCAACTGGCAAGTGCTCGCCAGCCAGGTGCACTCCCTTCTCAACCTCTGCCAAATCCAAATAACATGCCGAACTAGAGGCGCATTATGAATCCAAATCAGGGCCAAGCCTACATTGTCTATCAGGCCCCTTCTACTCCATCCCCTGACAGGGTGGGTGCTTCAACCTCTTATTCTGGATTTCAGCAGCAGAAACCTATCCTCCCTAGCCCAAACCAGAATCAGGTAGGAATAAATTCCGTTACCACCTGTAGTGGCAAAGCAACACAAGACCCACCTATTTCTAGCCACAACTCGCCTGAGATTGTAGACCCTAACCCTAGATTGGTCATCCAAGACACCCTGATCCCTGATAAAGAACCTAAGCCAATTCTAGAGGAACCAACTAAGATCCCATTTCCTAAGGCCTTAACTAAGGGAAAGAAGAAACCCAAACCCGTGGCTCTCGAGGAGGATTTGGTCAAGCTCTTTGAGTAGGTCCAAATAAACATCCCATTGATGGATGCAATTCGCCACGTACTGGCTTATGAAAGATTACTCAAAGATATATGTACACCAAAATGTAAGCCACAAGCCAAAGGCGGGAACCCAATCGTACTGTCGAAGCAAGCCACCTCCATCATTTTGAGTAAACTCCTACCTAATGCAAAAGATCCCGGTACCTGTCTGATCTCTTGTACAATCGGTGATATTCAATTTGATCATGCATTATTAGATCTAGGAGCCTCCATAAACTTAATACCTACATCCCTACTTGACCACCTTGAAGAATCTGAGCTTAAACTGATAGAGGTGACATTACAGTTGGCTGATCGATCTATTAAGTCACCTAAAGGAATTCTCGAGGATGTCATAGTTGGGGTATGTGATTTCTATTTCCCCATGGACTTTATAATTTTGGACATGGATGCTCTTGAGAATTTGAAGAACACACCGATCATTTTGGGGAGACCTTTTCTGGCCACAGCTAGGGCCAATATCAATTGTGAAGAGGGCCAAATTGAATTAAAATTTGGGAACAAAACACTAAAGATCGACATCTTTAAGGCCCAAAAAGGAATCAATTGTGGGGTTATCGAGCAGATCTGCGATATGGAATTCGTGATTGAAGAGCCCTTTGTTGAGAACCCGCTTATCCCTGATATTCAACCACAATAGGATCAAACCCCACACTAAGAGGAGCCTGAACCAGACTTAGAAATATCTTTAGCTCCTGCCCTTGCTCCTGAACCTCACCCTGAATCACCTGTTGCAGCTGAAAATCCAGTTATGGGGTTCAAACCCCTCCCTAACCATCTCAAATATGTCTTCTTGGGTTCCGATCAGATCTTTCCAGTGATTATCAATTCCTGCCTTACCTCTAATCAGGAAACCTGCTTGATTTCTGTCCTCCAGCAACATCGAAGAGCCATTGGTTGGACTCTCGATGACCTGACTGGCATCAGCCCCTCTTATTGTACGCATCACATCTACACCGAAGAGGGCTCATGACCATCTTGTGAAATGTAGAGACACTTGAATCCTAATCTGCAGGAGGTCATGAAAAAGGAGATCATCAAGTGGTTAGATGCAGGTATCATCTACCCGATCTCCGACAGTCGTTGGGTGAGTCCAATCTAGGTTATGCCCAAAAAGGCAAGATCACCATCATTATGACTGAAACTGGAGAGACTATACCGACTCGTAAAGCTAACTCATGGAGAGTCTATATTGATTACCAAAGACTAAATGCCTCCACGAAGAAGGATCATTTCCCACTACCATTCATTGATCAGATAATCGAGAAACTAGCAGGAAATTGATACTTCTGCTTTTTGGATGAGTACTCTGGTTACAACTAGGTAGCAATCCATATGGAACATACGCATTCCGTAGGATGCGTTTCAGTCTCTGCAATGCACTCGCTACCTTTCAGCAGTGCATGCTTACCATATTCTCAGATATGGTAGGTGAATACCTTGAAGTCTTCATGGACGACTTCTCGGTATTTGGGGAATCTTTTGATGATTGCCCCCTGCACTTGGTCTAAATCCTCAGGTGTTGTATCAACGTGAATCTGGTTCTTTCCTGGGAAAAGAGCCACTTGATGGTACCTGAGGGAATTGTCCTGGGTCACCTCGTCTCTCAAAAAGGCATCCAGGTTGATCGAGCTAAGGTTAATTTCATTTCCAAGCTACCCATGCCTAGCTCGGTCAAGGACATCCATTCTTTTCTAGGGCACATCGATTTTTATTGTCGTTTCATTCCTGATTTCTCGAAAATCGCATGCCCCCTGACTAATCTTCTCTCAAAGGATGTCCCTTTCGAGATCATTGATGAGTGCACTCATGCATTTGAGAGCCTACGTGATCAGGTTACTCAAGCACCAATCCTACAATCCCCTGACTGGTCTCTACCCTTTGAGATCATGTGTGATGCGTTTGACTACGTAGTGCGTGTGGTGCTTGGGTAGAAAGTCGACGGGAAACCCATGGTCATCTACTACACCAGCAAGACATTGGACAAGGCTCAGCATAACTATACAGTTACTGAGAAAGAGCTACTGGCTGTAGTATTTGGCCTGGAGAAATTCAGATCTTATCTTCTGGGTTCTCATGTCATCATTTACTCGGATCACACCATTGTGAGGCACTTACTCAGGAAGAAGGATGCGAAACCTCGACAAATCCATTGGATCTTACTGTTGCAAGAATTTGATCTCGAGATTCACGATAAGGCGGGAAAACAAAATGTGGTAGCTGACCATTTGTCTCATTTTCCTTCTTCAGTCATTGACTCATCTGGATCAATCACCGAGCATTTTTCGGATGAACATTTACTACCCATTCACGGTCTCCCCTGGTTTGCTAATATAGTGAACTAGGTTACGGGGAAAGTCCCGCCAGATCAGGCGACTTCCAGATGGGACAAGCTAATTTCCGAGGCCAAGTACTATATTTAGGAGGAACCGTATCTCTTCCACATTGGCAACGATCAGGTGATCCGGAGATGCATTCCTAACGATGAGGTCAATGACGTGATCTCATTCTGTCATGACCAGGCCTATGGTGGCCATTTCTCTGGGTGTAAAATCGCAGTGAAAATTCTCCAATGTGGGTTCTTCTGGCCCATGATGTTCAAAGATGCACAAAAGTATTATAGGGCATGCACTCATTGTCAAACCCTTGGCAACATGGGCCCACGGGATATGATGACTTTGAACCCTATGGGGAATCAATTTCATGGGACCTTTTCCCAGATCTAATGGCTTTGAATACATTTTACTCGCTGTTGATTATGTTTCTAAATGGATCAAAGCCATCCCCATGAGAACTAGTTATCATAAAGTTATCCTTCGATTTATCCAGGAGAACATCTTTTTTAGATTTGGGGTTCCTAAGGCTATCATCAACGATGGCGAGTCTCATTTCAACAATGTGCACTTCCAGTCCCTGATGAAAAAGTACGGGGTGTCGCATCGTATCTCGACTCCTTACCATCCCCAGACTAATGGAATGGCGGAATTGTTGAATCGAGAGATCAAGAAGATCCTTCAGGTCACTATTCGGCCTGATAGGAAGGACTAGTCTACTCGCCTTCTGGAAGCTTTGTGCACCTATAGGACCGCCCACAAAATCCAATTAGGCACGTCTCTCTTCAAATTAGTGTACGGAAAGGCATGTCACCTTCCCGTAGAGATGGAGCATAAGGCCTATTGGGCAGTACGGAAGTGCAATCTGGATCTGATGAAGGCTGGAATACACCATCAGTTGCAATTGAGTGAGATCGAGGAACTACGCAATGATGTGTATGAGAACTCACGTATCTACAAAGAGTGGGTTAAAGCCATCCATGACAGGCACATTGTGCGAAAATCTTTCCATCCTGGTCAGAAAGTCTTACTCTTTGATGCCAAGTTCAAATTATTCCTAGGCAAACTCAGATCTAAGTGGATTGGATAATTTTTGATAAGACGAATCTTTGGAAATGGAGCAGTCGAAATCAGTCAACCCAGCTTGATTCTGAACCTTTCATCGTGAATGGCCAACAACTCATGCCGTTCATTAAATTCACAGATACAGACTTGGCTGAGGTATCTTTTGATCTCCATTCTCCCTGAGCTTATTATGCCCGGCTAATGGCATTAAACTCAGCGCTTAACGGGAGGCAACACGTCATCTTTGGAAAAACCTGAAACCCTTTTGACACATCTCTTTGTTAAACTCATATTGCACTTTAGGGTTCATCCATTAGAACAACCGACTCCACCTCTGGTACTCGTACCAGAGCTTGAAATCGTCCACAACAACCATCCCAACTCGTGCATCCTTCCTTTGAACCTGTTCTAATGTACGATCTAAGCTGAACTCGAACCCGCCTAATTTACAATGAGAACATTGCAAAACGTAGGTATAGGGGGGTATGAAAGTGCAAAATGCCGTGAAAATCAATTCACAAAAAGGGTTTCACCAAAAAAATTATATATTTCATCATGAAAAAAAGGAGGATTGAGGAAAAAGGAGAGCCATTTTGAAAGGAGGGAAGAAAAAATTGAAAAGAAAAGAAATGAAGTCCCTTCAAAGTAATATGGAATGTACCTAACTTCTATGTTGGATCGAATGATGAATTAAGACCTGAAAGGCTAAAACTTAAGAGATTAGTAGCGAATACCGACATTAGGCCTCTTGGATCTGATTGGATTTAAATACTCATGTACTTGTCATGATCCGGATTAGTCCTCAAGAGGTTGGGGAAAATGCAAAGCTTGTGTATTAGGTCTAAGGCTTAGGTAGTATTTGACCTCGTTAACTTACCTCTAGCTTGCGGGACTCGGTAACTTAAGCATCCTAAATCACACACAATCTGGTTCAGTGCACTTTAAATAATAGAATCATGCCAAAGGGCATTTAATCTGTTCAGAAAAAGGTCCTAAGATCTAGATTAGGAGCAGCTCGAAAATACAAGTTGATTTGGACGAGTTCTTGACATGGAGAGGTAGGAAATTTCCCTCGAAGATGTGCAATAACATATCATCTCCTCGGTGCTTGTCTCCTAGGATATCTAAATATCCTACCGGGGGCATGTAAGCATCTTGTGCTGGTTCAGATGCCATGGCCAGCATTATTATGAAATGTTGATTGCTAGGGTCTGGATTTAGCTATAGAATGCCATGGGCAAAATTATCCCAAAATCTCGAAAGCCAGGGTTCTGGGGTTGCCATAGGCGGTGCTATCTCAAAACATCGATTGCCAGGGACCCTGTGAGGATTGATGGTGGGGACAAGGAATCCGATACAGACCGTGTTTAGGGCTAATCCGAAAATGGATCTAAGGAAAAATATAATGAAAAGAAAAAGAGAGAGAAAGCTCTCCACAAATCAAATTCTCCTTCTATATCTTTCTTAAGATGCATTGGCAAACTAAACATGGACTAACCATGTTTCAAGCATAAGTGCTTTAACAGTTGGGTACAATGAACCTTAGATTAGTTCCTGTGGGCCTTAGAAACCTTCGCGGCAGACTAAGGCGAAAGCTAATAAGGTCTGGATCTGGGCTGCTACTTGAGTACCTCTAGGCCTATTGTTGGTATTAAGATTTGATTCCTAGAGATGCAGCTTAGTAGGGCATCCTGACGCTTACATCTGACCTAGATAACTTGTTCGATTCATAAAATTTTACTAAGGGACTAGCAAAAGTTAGGCATAGGAATATGATGGGAACACCATCATGAGCCATAACTAGCTCAATTTGGTCTTATAAAGTCAATAAAAACTCCTACATATCAATCAGAAGGTCTCTAGAGCAAGGAGAGTTGTTTTGAGAAGAAAAGATGAAAACAAGGTTATTTCTACAATTTTACCATCTCATCACAAATACAGAATAACCACAGGGTATGCTAAGGGCTTATTAAAGGTCATTTAGTCATTAATTTCTAATAAGTGGGTTCATGTAGATAGAAACAGGTTTTCGCATATTTCAAGAATTAATGGACATCTGAAATCTTAAAAATAGACTTGCTTATTTAACTGAGGTTCTGATCAAGATAAAATTCACATAAACCCTCTAAAATTCATATAAAAATATTCTCTAGGGTTTGGCATCCTTGAATTGACAATCAGAACCTGTTTTGACCCAAAATAGAGTCACAAACAGACTATTACCCTAATTTAGGTTTTTGCATAAATTACCCAGTCAAACTAGGTCAAAACCAAAATCCAACATCATCATTTGATTCCTTAGGTCCAAATTATATTTGTATCAAAACTTAGATCCAATCAGAGATTGCCTTGACCTAGTTGCAATTCAGTTCAAGTCTGACTCTTTTTTTTTTGAAATAGAAAGGAAAGCTATCGAATCGCCGATAGCAATCCAGGAGAGCTTTTATAGACTATATAAAAAAGAGGATTACAGGATTGAACCCCACATATGTATGAGAGTCCAGCAATTATTTACAATATTATCCACACTCACTGGTCTCTCCTGAAATAATTTCTCATTTCTAGCTCTCCAAACCGACAATAGCACTGCCACCATGGGCACATAGGGATTATTTGTAACCAGGAAGGAACTCCATAAGTTCTCCCACATGGGAATCGAACCCTTGCAAACCTTTCTCCAGACACAATCTGTTACCATGCAAGAAGAGAAGATATGATGACTACAATCATTGTGCAACCCACATAGCTGGCAAAATTGAGTAGGGGTGCCCATCCTCCTATGCCGCACGTCACCCGTAATCAGACCATCCCTTCTACATAACCAAAGAAAAATTTGCACCTTTAATGGGACTTTCAACTTCCATAAATTCCTCTCAATCTCATCCACCTCTACCGACCTAGACGATATGATGAGTCTTTCATAGGTAGCCGTTGGAGAGAAAATCCCCTCCCATTCGTATGTATCGCACTCCTCTGGTTTAGGTCTGAAGGCATTTAGTTCTTGCAAGAGGCGTTCATTCTCCATCCATGTTCTGGTTCCATAGCCATTCCCCCCGTCATTGTTTATCTTCCACTTTTCTAATTTCATGTAACAATAATCATACACCACTGCATTTTTATCAAGAGCAGCTGAATAGGCAAGAGCATATCTATCCTTTAACACCCCATCTGGAGCCCACTTTTCAATCCAAAATCTGAAGCTTTTTCCATCTCCCAAGACTGATTTGAACAAGTTCCAATTATCAACCATAACACGTACCACAGAGGCCCAAAAAGGAGAAGGCTTGATGGGATTCGGACGACTCTACTAATCATTTACCGCCCCATAACTATCATGCACAATCTCTGTCCAAGGCCTTTGTTCCCCTTGCAGCAGCCTAACCGCCCACCTTAAAAGCAAGGCATCATTAAATTCTTTGAAAGATCTTATTCCCATGACACTATACTTCTTTGAAGAGCAAATTGTATCCCATTTAACAGGTTGGAAGAAAATACCTTGGTGAGAAGCCCCTTTCCAGAAGAATCTCTTGCGCATGACATCAAGTTTCTTCCATATTGACTTTGGAGCTTTGAAGATGGAAAAGAAGAAGACTGGATTAGATGTAATCACTGAATTTAGCAAAATAAGCGTCCCCCCTTTCGATAAGTATCGACTACTCCAGCCTTCTAACTTCGTAGCCACCTTCTCAAAGAGAAAATTCCAATCAATCTTTTTCGTTTTTGTACACTTTAGCGACAGGCCCAGATATTTGATTGGCAATGAGACCACAGACATGCCTAAGATGGAAGAGATGTCACTCTGATCATTACCATTCATACCAAAGCAAACCACAAATGATGCTTCCATTTAGCTTTAGACTGGAAATTTCTCCAAAGATGTTAACCATATAAGAGAGTGCTTGTGCTTCCCTTTTCCCTCTTATAAAAAAGACTGTGCCATCTTCATATTGGAGAATGGGGGCCAAAGCCCTTCTATTTGTCATTAATAGCCCCTTATCAACCCATCTTCTGCCGACTTGCATGCATATTTGGCTAAAGTATCCACGGTAAAATTAAAAATCAGCAGGGCCAAGGGGCAACCTTGCCGCACCCCACATTAAGGCTGTATCTAGGCTTTACAAGGTTTCCCATTTATCAAGGGGAAGTAGGAAGCAGTCGTGATGCACTGTTTCATCCACTGGATTCAATGGGGAGGGAACTTTCTTCTTTTAAGAATTTCCCATAAGTACGACCACAAGATTGAATCATATGCTCTAGAGAAATCTACCTTCCATAGGAAGGCCTTAGACTTTCTCCTATGCCAACCCGTCACCATCTCTTGAGCCATAAAAAATGATTCTTGCAAAGACCTCCCAGGTAAAAAAGCGGACTGAACAGGCATAATCAGGTCTTGTAGAACTCCACGAATTTTTTTGGTGAGGATTTTGCTAATGATTAGATATATGGAGTTTAACAGCGCAATAGGCCTATAATCAGAGAAACATTTCGCTCCCAACTTCTTTGGTAACAAGAAAAGGTATGATTTGTTTAGCCTTTCAAAACTAGAGTTTCCCTTTTCAAACTCATGTATAACCCCCATCACTTCCTCTTTAAGAACGCTCCACATTTCTTTATAAAATAAGACTTGAACCCCATCCGGCCCTGGAGCTCCCTCATTATTTAAGTCTTTGATAGCATCCACAACCTCCTGTTCAGTAGTAGGGGCAACCAACATTGCAGCTTGTTCATCACTGACACATGGGAATGCCGTTGCAGCCATCCTCCACATACCTCTTGGCGCAGCCTTTGATATTTCTTTAAAGTAGCGTACAGCTTCCTTCCATATTTCACGAGTGGAGGAAATGTTTCTCTTGCCAATTTTGATAGTAGAAATGAGGTTAAATCTCCTTCTAGCACTGGCTGCAAGAAGGAAAAAAGTCGTATTTGCATCCCCTTCCTTGAGCCACAGTTGTCTAGACCTCTCACGCCAATCCATCTCTTTCTATAAATCCTCCCCGCCAATGAGCTGCTGAAAATATTTCCTGGATTCCTGATCTTGAGCACTTAGACCCACCGTGCATTCCTTCTTATCAAGCTGCTGGACCTCAGCCAATGCCTCAATTCTCTTCTGCTCCCTAATAGCTATCACTGTCTGCCCATATTCCCTTAGCATTGAGCGCATGTCTGCCAACTTTGATGCCAGTCTTTAGGTAGCAGAACCTGTAGCATTCTTACTTTTCCACCAGCTAGACAATGTATCTTAAACCCATCTTCTCTGAACCACGACTTTTTGAATTTGAAGTATGAGCCAACATCTGCATTCACCCCACTGTCTCACACAATTGGTGTATGGTTTGAAAATGCCCTCTCAAGGCTCATGGCTGAAGATAGTTGAAACTGCGACAAGAGACTAGAATTTCCAAAGAATCTATCCAATTTAGACATGAGCCCACTGCCGTTTCTCCAAGTAAACTCAACACCACTGACCGGGTATTCAGTGATGTCCAAATTTTGCACAACCAGTTGAAACCCTGCCACTGCACCATCTGTATTACCCCCAGGTCTGTCCCCACTTGACAAGGTATAGTTGAAGTCTCCACCCACGAGCCAAGGCAACTCTTGGACCTTCTGATGTACTGCTGATAAGTCCTCCCATAACTCCACCCGGCTGGCCGCTGCACAAGGACCATACACACACGAAACAAACCAATCCAAATCCCCCTGATGACTCTAACATCTACATGTAAGCATATGCCTGGCCCGATCGACTTCAGTCACTTTAAAGCTAGAATTTCTCCACCAAATAGCCATCCCACCAGATCTGCCATTTGTAGCCATCACCGCACAATCTTCTCTCCCAGACTGCCTTAAGGTGTCCCAGACTGAACTATTGTCTTCCTCTAGGTGCATCTCTTGAATAAGAGCACAATCAATTTCCCACTCCATAAAATATCTGATTAGAGAAGCTCTTCTCACTTTATTGCGTAGCCCACACACATTCCACATTAAAATTCTCATCCCTTACAGAGATGATCCCCTTGCATCAGATTGTCCACATATTCAACCATGATGGACTTTACAATCGTCTCTTCCTCAATGGGGCTCATGTTCTCCTTTCTCCACCTCCTAAGCATGTAAGGGGATCGCCCAACCCCCCTCTTTTGACCAAATCCTTTCCCAAATTTCAGATCTTCAGGAACAGGAAGTGGCATTTGATTCACATCCCTGAGGATAATTCTCCCACTTCTACCTTCTATTCTCTCCCCTGTACAGTTAGTGGTTTTACCAAGGTCCTCGTGCATTTTTTTATCACTCCTCATGACAATGTCACCCACCACAATCATCATACCCCCCCTCTAATTCCTCCTTGTGGCATTCTTTCCTCTTCTTTGGCCCTGGTGCATCATCTGAAGGCTTATGACCCTCCGGTTCCACCTGTTGCATCTCCCTATAATTTTCTTCAGACGTCTTAACCTATCCCGATTATGGGATTATGAACCACTGACACACGAAAAAGCCAAGAACTTCCTCCACATCTGAGAATTATTCTATCAGGCAATGACCCACTTCTGAAGATCTTAGCCCCAATTTTCAGTACATGAGCATCTCCTTCCTCAATTGCAACCTTTGTATCATCATGAATAGACGCAAACCCAGCGATCATCTTAAATGCCACCCCTTTAGATCTCAGGCGTAGAGGCAGTTGCTTGATTGCTAATGTCACACGCCTGGTACCCATCCTCTAGGGTGGACAATTAGGGATTGCCCCATCAAAAGGAGAGACCAGCCTCCATAACACATTGATGTTTTCAAAATTACTCGAGTGAAATCTTAGCCTTTCCACGTCTATCATCCCCAGACCAAAAACAAGAAAACAGGTTGGGGATAACACGGCAATCTTCCAGCCCAGCGAGACAAGTGACATGGAACTCACCAGTTGATGGAGCTTTTCAGCAGATGGATTTCCAATCATAACCTCGCTGATCAATGCACCTCTCAACATCATCTTCGCGGATAGAATATCCTCGAAGAAGGGGATTTCCACATCAATCGTGTGGCCAATCTGTGCCGATGGTGGAGGTAGCTATGGCTCCTCCGGTACCTCTTGCTTTTGGCGTTGAGGGTTCTTCTTCATATACTGCAGCCGCACCCTTGTGCACGAGTCGCGCTTGTGTCCATCTCCTCCACACGCCAGGCACACAAGGGGATTCCTGCATACCGCCGCCATATGCCCTCTTCTTCTGCATCTATAGCACAAAACCTCTCCGTTCGTCCTCTTCCAGTCCTTTCTCGAACCAAATCTGACTGCCCCACCCTCACGAGACGGCCATCTCCTCTCCCTCCTCCAATTTTTCGATCTCCATGTCTTTCATTCACCCTCATCCACAACCCTAGCCACACCCTCACCATCGCCACCCGTTGCCCTTCAGCACTCTCTCTCCATCTACTTTCCTTTCACTCTTTTTATCCCAAATAACCCCTCAGCTTTTCAATTTATTGCAAAAAGCCCTCTATCTTTCTCGTCACTCTTTACAAATAGGTCCGTCCTCCATTTTCATGAAGGAATTCTACTCCGACGAGCTTTTTTTGGCAAGAATGTGGCGATTACTTGACGAATCCCTCTCAAAATTGAAAGGGAGATTTGTCAAGTAATTGCCTTCAAATGAAACATATTCGTGGGCACCAATTTTTTCCCAATCTCTCATGTTAACGCATGAGAGATGTGGGTATCCTTCGCCGGTAAGCTTACCAAGTTTGGAAGCTTGGTCTCCAAGCCTTAAACTTCTTCCCATGGCCTATAAAAGGAACAAAGGCAAGAACCCTAGCTCCGTAGCAAGTCTTGGCTTGAGAAACCCTCTTCTCCTCCTTCTCCGGCCACCTCTGCACCTTGCTCCGATGTCCTTCTCCGCTCCCCTCGTCCGGCCGTCCAACAGTCAAATTAGATGGCCTATTGCCTTCCTCTCCTCGACGCGTGCCTCTCTGGTTAAAGACAAGGCATTTCCCTGCTTCTTTCCTCGTCGCCGACTCGCCGCCCTCTTCATCTTCTTTGGCTTCGGTTGATCAACATCGGAGCCTTCCGCCCCTTATCTTCCCCTTTTAGGCTCTCTTTCACTTCCCTTCTCCCTCTATTTTCCTTTTACTCTTCCACAACTCATGACCTACACACCGCCCACATCACCTCCATCTTCCTCAGCATCGGCACACCTCCGACGATGCCTCCAGCTCGTTCCACCGCACAAAACTCACTGCTACGACCTCCGTTAGCTCCACCTTGACTTCCACATCAAAAGCCCTCAACCAATTCCTCTCCATGACCACTCAACCACCCTACCGAACTCCACCTCCTTCGAAGCTCCATCCTGACCTCGCCCTACGCACACACGCACTCCCACAGCATGCCACCACCACCACCACATTCGCTGCACTCATGCGAAGCTCTGAGCTATTCTGACAGGGTCGAGAGGCCGTTTTATCCTTTTCAGGTGCTTCATCGGAGCACCATCGCCGTGACGTCTTCTCCGGCTTTGCTCATTGTGTTCTAGCTGTGTTCTTCATCACCAACACCTCCAGGTGCTGCGGCTTTGCACCAAGCGTGTGCCCAGGTATTTAATTGGGGGAGATCCCCTCAGTTGTAGCTATAGTCGAAGGAGGTTCCACTTGTGGACGCTCACGTTGAAGCTTCTGCGGGATAGTCCCACCTCGGATATTGCTGAAGCACCCGTGTGACTTAAGTTGTTTTTCTGCTTCAGCTTAATCACCTCAGTAAGCATGGGGTGAGGTCCCCTCGCACGTGCCCACTCATGCCCTCGCCCACGGCCACGCCACACGAGTCTAGGCTCTGAACTGTTTACCCATGTACCTGGATCTGATTGTCTCTGAGAGAAGAGAAAGAAAGGGAAAGGAAGAGGAAAAGAGAGAGGGAGGAGGGTTTTGCTCTGCTTGCCACCTCTCGACACTTAGTGATTTCTAAGGGAGGCCTTTGCCTCTGCTGGTGTTGGTGCTGAGCTCTGTGTTGTGCCTTCTCTTGAGCTTAAGAGAAAGGAAAGAAAGAAGGGTGCCCTCTTGGCACTGTAACAGTTGGACGGTTAAGCTGTCTGGTTCAGAGCTCTATCATCTGATCTTTGAGAGGGAGTGCACTGTGCACTTATCCCACGTGGATTAACCTTGGTTGATACTGTTGAGATATTTGATGTTATTGTAATTAGGGCAATTGGTGATTCAAATCACCATTTTACCCTAATCTTTTTGCTCTATCAACATTGGTTCTTATATATATATTATTTGAGTTTAGAAATTTCATCATATATTGATATCTTGTGATAGAATTGCAATTTTTGAGATTTATTGCAACACTTGCTCGCTACATTCGACCTTGGATTTCTTTCAAGCTATAAATTATTTTTGTTGACAAGCGATTTTGATCTGTACTATAACATATCAATCTTAAGCACCGATTTCGCGCATTAAACAACTACTCAAGTAATTCTCGAGTAAGTGACTTTATGATCTAGAGGTATCATCCGCCTCAAACCTCCTTAGTCTTCCAAAAATTTTTTGGGTGCTTAGATTGCGTCCATCACACATTCTGTCCCTCATCTGACTCTTTAGTGCATGTCCGGGAGGAGGTCCTTAAGACCACCCTTAAGGCTTCCATGATGGCACAACAATCATAGGTCCTTATCAACCTAAATAATGTCTGAACCTAGCTTAATTTGTGGATATTGCACTCATATCATGCATATCATGCATTGCATCATTTATTATAGAATAAGATGAGATATCCTACTATTTAATTTTTTTTATTGTTATTTGCAGGTAATGAAGTGATCTAGGATGTAGGACATAGTGGAATAAAGTAATAAAGAGAGAAGTGAGGAGAATAGCCTTATCCCTACCTTTAGAAACCCTAGGATAGCCTTCCCAAACCCAAAACCACTTCCATTAGGACACCTTAGCCTTAGAACCTAAACATGGATAGCAATATCCATGTTCTCATTCACCTTATCCCACTCCCAAACACTTAGGAACCAAAACCCACTCTCCAGCACCCTTTAGGACGTCCAGACATCAAGCTAGACGTCTGATTTCTATAGACACGTCTGATTTCTGCAGAAATTCAATCCAGGAAGCCAAAACTCATACTGATACAGAATTAGACGTCTAACCTAACTTCCAAACATCCAATTTTGGAGTATAAGACGTCTGACATGTTCCCTGGACGCCTGATACTATTCTCTGGTTCTTGATTTTGGTGCTAAAAGCCTAATCTTGCTTATTTTGACTTAGAAACCCTACCAAACACCATAGGAAACCTAACTAGAGACCTCCTAAGCCTACTCCACTATCCATAGCCCTACTTATCCTATCCTTAACCCAATTGATCCATCCCATACCCAATTGGGTGCATCTACAGTTGATTGGGTGCGCCTAAACCCAATTAGATCCGTTCAGGATCTAATTGACTCCTACTCACTCATACAAGTTTAATTAGGCTTAGTAGAACCTAATTAGACTTGACCTAGACCCAACTAGGTTCACTCCTCTCCAATTAGGCTCACTTAAATCTAATTAGGTCCATACCCACCTAATGTAGGTTGACCCAACCTAGAATTACCAAATCACACACCTTCCTCTACGAAAATTATACACACACACTCCGACCTTCTTAAATCCTACCTTCCTATTTTATCCCTACCAAACCCACGCACACCCATTCTAGGAAACCCTAAAACCCTTGCGTCAACCTAGATCCTACATTGATGGCACTTGCTATTTTGGGAGCCACCAAAAGTGGCGACCCATTTGAAATGGAGAGCCCTTCCCATAAAAGCCAAGTAGAGAGGAGTCGCACAATTCCATTCTCTCCACTCCAAACTTGCGACCTCCCTTCCACCCTCCAAACCCTAAGGCCATCCACTAGTCCCTCCTCCTCCAAGGCTCCTCCATGGATGGCTAGGAAGAAGCTCTCCTCCAAGCTTCTTCAAGGGCAGCTAGAAGAAGGAGAGCACAAAGGGTGCAACACCCTCTTCTCCTCTCTTCACTTGGTCCATAGAGTGGATGCCCCCCTCTCTTTCTTCTTTATCTTAGTTGGCCACAAGGTTTCCCATGCCTTGCTTGGCCATCCTCTCTTGTTGGTGGGCGTGTAGACGGGTTTGTATACCCATGGTCTAGCCTACACACTCACACATAGCCGATGGCCCTAGAGCCACTTCCCGGCGTGAGGGATTTCCTCTATTTTATGTGCTTTCTAGTATAGATGTATTTGACATTTTTTATGCATAAATAATATTGTGTGATTATCGTTTATGTGATTGCTCGTCTTCATGCTTCATAGGTTCATTCACACCATGCACGACCACCATGGCTCACTTAGACGCACGTGGTCATTTAGGTTTCGCTAGCATATTTAGATCTAGGTTTCATTTCGCTTTTCAAAATAAAAATCAAAAACACAAAAAATCACAAAATACAAAAAGACCAAAAATATTAGGTTAGATTAGATTTAGGTTAGAAAAGCGGATCCAAATCTCAACTTGTTTTCATGCCTCCCAAAGACGAACGACGGAGACTTAAAAGAATAAAATCAATCGAGTTTCGTTAAATAAATAAACATTTTTGATCGAGGGTTTAGTGCAACTATACTACGATTTCCGACCTATTTCCAAACGGGCAAAAATCGCTTCTTTCACTCCACTAGCTATTCATTCTCATTGAGGCCAAGCTTCAACCCATTTGTTTGTGTCACTGCCCGACCAGATTGACATCTCTTCCAACTCTTCCATTTCTGAGCTTAGATCTCCACTGCATCCATGGAAAACCAAGAAGAGCCCAATGTCCAGAATCAGGTGTAGCATCTCATGGATCTAATAGACGCACTCATGAAACCTCCACCGCAGCCCCAAATGAGAGATCACTACAACCTCGCTATGGTGGCGATCGAACCCAGGGTGCAAATCCCGATCGCAGGGCCTGATACTGAACTCAAGCTGAATATGATTCAGGCTATTTCCAAATTTCACGACTTGAACTCTGAAGATCCCTTCCAGCACATCCAAAAGCTGAAACATTTGGCCTAGACCTTTGGGCCTCCTGCTCAGAATTGGAACATCTTGCTCATGAAGATGTTCTCTTTCTCCCTTATGAATAAGGTTGTCCATCGGTATTAGACTCTGACCCATTCAATTAACACATGGGAGGAACTCCAATCTGAATTCCTTAAGAAATTCTTCCCATTTGGTCGGACGAATGCTTTGAGGCACCATATCACACATTTCACGCAGAATGAGGGAGAACCACTTCATGAAGCATGGGACCACTTTTTAGATCTCATGCAGAAATGCCCCCATCATGGAGTTCCTAAATGGGAACAAGTCCAGTCCTTTTACCAAGGACTCTGTGAGTATATCAGGCTCTTTGTCAATGAAACCTATGCTGGAAACATCATGGGTCAGCATGAGGATACAGTTTAGGAGATTCTTGAGAACATGTGTGAGAACTCCATAAACAATTAATCTATGGGTGTGTTAGGCCGAACGACCACCTGTGCATTGACAAACACGAGAGAACTACACAAGACTCAAGGCCTATCTGCATCCGTCAATCTGGAATTGGTGGCCAGTCGCTTGGATAAAGTCTCTGTCATTGAGAAGAAGGTGGATGAGTTGAATCAACAACTACAGAGAGCCACTGTCGCACAGTAGAATACGTATGCACAATCACCCTCAAGTAAGGAGGCTGTGCATAACATTTACCACCACCCTCACTAGGGGATAAACCCATATCCACCCTCGTTTGATCCCAATTCCGGAGGAAACTCCGGACCTGCCTACTCTAGTTAGGGGAACTCTGAACCCTCATATTCTGACTTCCTCGAAGTTCCTTAGACCTGCAAGGATCTCCACGCCATCCAGAATGATCCATTCTCTAACACCTATAACCCTGGATGGTGCAATCATCCCGACTTTGCGTGGTCGGAAAATAATCAGAACTCGAGACCTCAATTCCAACCCCGACCATAAGCTCCGTGGCCATATCAACCCACTCAACCTAGGCCCAATTCGAATTACCAATCAGGGCCATCAAGGGAAGATCAAATGGCTCTGATTCTACAAATCCTAGTTGACATCCAAAAAACTAATGTGGCTATAAAGAAAAATCACAAAGATGAGATCACAGAGGTTCAAAATCAACTCACACAGATGGCTGGGTCTCACAAGATCTGTGCACTTCCGTCTCAACCTCTGCTGAATCCGAATAATGTGTCGAACCAGAGGCACGTTATGAACCTGAATCAAGGACAAGCTCACTACGTTTATCAGGGCCCTTCCACTCCACCTGACGGGATGGAGACTTCGACATCGTAGTCGGGATATCAGCAGCAACCACCTATTTTGCCGACTACAAACCAAAATCGGGCATGCCTTAATTCTGTTACCACCCGTAGTGGTAAATCAACTCAGGATCCACCTTATCCTAGCCACTCTGAGCCTGATAGTTCAGAGCCTAACCCTAGGATGGTTATCTAGGACACCCCCATCCCAGATCCAGAGCCTGAACCAATCCTAGAGGAACCTACTGATGTTCCATTTCTTGAGGCCTTGACCAAAGGAAAGAGGAAACCTAAACCTGTGGCACTCAAGGAAGACCTGGTCAAGCTCTTTGAGCAAGTCCAAATAAACATCCCCTTGATAGATGCAATTCGCCAAGTACTGGCTTACGCGCAATTTCTAAAGAATTTATGTACACCGAAGTGTAAGCCATGAAACAAGGGAGTCTGATTGTACTGTCTAAGCAAGTCAGCTCAATTATCCTGAGCAAACTCTTGCAGAAAGTAAAAGATCCTGGTACTCCTTTGATCTCCTGTAAGATCGGTGACCTAGAATTTGATTAAGCATTATTGGATTTAGGAGCCTCCATAAATCTGATCCCTACATCCCTACTATTTCATTTCAAAGAAACTGAGCTTAAACCAACTGAGGTGACCCTGTAGTTAGCTGATAGATCAATCATCACCAAGAGGAGTTCTTGAGGATGTTCCAGTTAGGATTCAAGATTTTTATTTCCCGGTGAACTTCATCATATTAGATATGGATACTCCTGAAAACCTAAGGAACACACCAATCATTTTAGGGAGACCATTCCTAGCCACAGCCAGGGAGAATATCAATTGTGAAGAGGGCCATATTAAGTTAAAATTTGGGAACAAGACATTACGGATTGATATCCTTAAGGCCTAAAAAGGAATCAACTGTGAGGCAATCGAAGAAATATGTGACATCGGTTCTGTGGTTGAGGACCTGATTATAGAGGAAAACCTGATTATCCCCGATCCTCAACATCAAGAAGATCTTGACCCACAGATAGAGAAGCCTAGAACTAATCCAGACCAGCCAATACAAACCACCTTATCTTCTGAGGCCCATCCCGAACCCCCACTTGTTGTAATAACCCGTTACTGGGATTGAAGCCCCTCCCAGATCATCTGAAGTATGTCTTTTTAGGTTCCAATCAAACATTTCCTATGATTATCAATTCCCGAATCACTCCTGATCAGGAAACGAGGTTGATTTCTATTCTCTAGCAGCATTGAAGAGCCATTGAATGGACTTTAGATGATCTGACTAGGATAAGCCCCTCTAATTGCACACATCGTATCTATACTAAAGAGGGCTCACGACCATCTCGAGAGATGTAGAGATGACTCAATCCGAATCTTCAAGAGGTCGTGAAGAAAGAGATCATCAAGTGATGCTAGTATCATCTACCCGATCTCTGACAGTTGCTGGGTGAGCCCCATCCAAGTTGTGCTTAAGAAGGTAGGGCTCACTGTGATTATGACCGAATTCGGAGAGATTATCCCAACTTGTATTGCGAATTTGTGGAGAATCTGCATAGACTATCGGAGATTGAATGCCTCCATGAAGAAAGATCATTTTCTACTCCTGTTCATTGATCAGATTCTCAAGAAACTGGCAGGAAATTGATTTTCCTGTTTCCT
Source organism: Thalassia testudinum (assembly GCA_037157565.1). Classification (NCBI taxonomy): domain Eukaryota; kingdom Viridiplantae; phylum Streptophyta; class Magnoliopsida; order Alismatales; family Hydrocharitaceae; genus Thalassia; species Thalassia testudinum. The sequence goes on from JAZHRO010000077.1 coordinate 134,745,652, forward strand.
GGATGGGTACTTCAGGTATAATCAGGTGGCAATCCATCCCAAAGATCAAGAAAAGACCACCTTTACCTACCCCTACAGAATATACACATTTCATAGGATACCATTTGGGCTATGCAACGCACCTTCCACTTTTTAACGGTGCATGCTAGCCATATTTTCCGATATGGTAGGCAATTACCTTGAGGTCTTCATGGATGACTTCTCGATATTTGGTGAATCTTTTCATGATTGCCTCCTGCATTTGGTCCAAATCCTCTGAAGATGCATCAAAGTGAACTTGGTTCTCTCCTGGGAAAAGAGCCACTTCATGCTTCTTGAGGGCATCATACTTGGATACCTTGTCTCTAAGAGAGGTATTCAAGTACACTGAGCCAAGGCAAATTTGATTTCCAAATTACCTGTGCCTTCCTCAGTCCAAGACATCAGGTTATTCTTGGGGTATCTCAGATTTTATCACCGATTCATATATGATTTTTCCAAGATCGTGTGCCCCTTGACGAATCTCCTCTTGAAGGACACGGCTTTCAAAATGACGAGTGAGTGCATTCACGTGTTTAAGATCATGTGTGATCGAGTCACTCAAGCACTGATCTTGCAATCTCTTAATTGGTCTCAACCCTTCGAGATCATTTGCGATGCATCTGACTACGCAGTAGGAGCGGTGCTGGGTCAGAAAATCGATAGGAAACCAGTGGTCATACATTACTCTAGCAAGACATTGGATGAGGCTTAGCATAATTATACAATTGCGCAGAAAGAGCTGCTGGCCGTAGTATTTGGTCTGGAGAAATTCAGATCATACCTCCTAGGCTCCCACATCATCATTTACTTGGATCACATTATAGCAAGGCACTTACAAAGAAGGACGTGAAGCCTAGATTAATTCACTGGATCTTGCTGTTGCAAGAATTTGATCTTGAAATTTGCGACAATACGGGAAAGCAGAATGTTGTAGTTGACCATTTGTCCTGCCTCCCTTTTTCGATCATTGACCCCTCCAGACCTATCATTGAGCATTTTCCAAATGAGAACCTCCTGACAGTCGGTACAGAACTTCCTTGTTATGCTGATATGATGAACTATTTGGCATCACAACAGATTCCGTCTGATTGGCCAAAAGCCAAGAAAGACAAATTGATTTTAGTTGCCAAATACTATGTATGGGAAGCTCCATACCTATTCTGCATTGGTGCAGATCAAATCATTTGGGGATGTGTCCTAGAATCGGAGATCAATGACATTTTGTCCTTTTGCCATGACTAGACCAGCGATGGTCACTTCTCTAGACACAAAACTGCAGTAAATATCCTCCAATGCAGCTTCTATTGGCCCACAATTTTTAAGGATGCACACAATTATTATAGGGCATGTGCTCATTGCCAGACCTTAGGCAACATGAGCCACCATGACATGATGCATTTACAACTGATTCTCGTGTGCAACATCTTTGACATCTGGGGGATTGACTTCATGGGTCACTTCCCAAATTTTGACAGTTTCGAGTACATCCTCCTAGCTGTGGACTACGTGCCCAAATGGATTGAGGCTGTCCCAACCCGAACCAATGATCATAAAGTTGTAATCAAATTCATTCATCAACATATCTTTTCTCGATTCAGTGTCTCATGTGCTATCATCTCCAATGGACAGACCCACTTCGCGAATGCGCACTTCCAGTCCCTGATGAAAAAGTACAGGGTGTTGCATCATATCTCGACTCCTTATCACCCCCAGACTAATGCATTGGCTGAACTTTCTAATCAGGAGATCAAGAAGATCTTTTAGGTCACTGTTCGGCCTAACAAGAAAGATTGGTCTGCCCACCTTCCAGAAGCCTTGTGGGCCTATAGAACCGCCCATAAGACCCAGTTAGGAATGTCCCTTCAGACTCATGTACGGGAAGGCATGTCACCTCCCCGTAGAAATGGAGCACAAAGCCTACTGGGTAGTACGAAAGTGCAATCTCGATCTCATGAAGGCTGGAATCCACCGTCGATTGCAAATAAGCGAGATTGAGGAACTACACAATGACGTGTATGAGAACTCATGAATCTATAAACAGCGGGTCAAAGCCTTCCATGATAGGCACATTTCGCGAAAATCTTTCCAGCCTCTTTAGAAAGTACTACTCTTTGATGCCAAGTTCAAGCTCTTCCCAGGAAAGCTCAGATCAAAATGGATTGAACCATTCCTCATACGGCGAGTGTTTGAAAATGGAGATGTCGAAATCAACAAACTCAACCATGACTCAAAACCATTTGTCGTGAACGGTTAGAGACTCAAACCATTCTTCGAATTTACTGACTCGAATCTGGCTGAAGTGTCTTTTGATCTCCACTCCCCTTGAGCTACATTGTGCCCAGCTGATAGCGTTAAACTTAGCGCTTAATGGGAGGCAACCCATCATTTTGAAAACGCAAGACCTTTCTGACCTATCTTTTTGCTGAAATCATATTGTACTTTAGGGTTCGTTCGTTAGAGTAGCCGACTCCACCTTTGATACTTGTATCAAAGCTAGAAATCATCCGCAACAACCATTCCGACCTGTTCGCCACTCACCTATTTTAATGTACGATCTAAACTAAACTTGAACCCACCTAATTTACAATGAGGACATTGCAAATCATAGGCATGGGGGGGTATTGAAGTGCAAAACACTGTGAAAATTAATCCATGGAGGGGTTTCATTGATAAAAAATAGAAGAGGAGAGGTCAATTTGAGATGAATTGAAAATAATTGAGGAGAAAAGAAAAAGAAAAAAGAAAAAGGAGCAATCAAAGAGAGAGAACAAGATAGTCCCTTGTGATTAAGTATGGAATTCACTTAACTTCTAGGATGGTTCGGATGATGAATTAAGACCTGAAAGGCTGAAACTTCGGAGATTAGTGACGAATACCAACCTTAGGCCTCTTGGGCATGTTTAGGGCTTAAACACTCATGTACTTGTTAAGATCCAAATTAGTCCTCAAGAGATTGAGGAAAGCACAAGGCTGATGTATTAAGTCTAGGGCTGAGGGATTATTTGGTCCCGTTGCCTGCCCTTTGGTTTGCGAAGCTTGGTAACCTAAGCCCTTGGTTTGGGGCTAATTCGATGCTGAATTTAGGGAAATATAAAAAGGAAAGAGAGAAAACTCTCAAAATAAAAAATCCTTCTCGATCTCTCTTTTATCAAATACACTGGCAAACAAACCTAGACTTGATACAAATACGCACGGGTGCTTTAATGGCTAGGATCAACGAACCTCTAAGAAGTTTTTGTGGGCCTTAAAAACCTTCGCGACAGACCCAGGATGAAGTTGGTCAGATCTAGATCTTGGCTGGTACTTGAGTACCTCTAGGCCTATTGTTGGCATTTTGATCTGATTTATAGAGATATGGTTTAGTAGGCATCCTGACGGTTACATCCAACTTAGAGATCTGGTTTAATCCATAGGATTTTGCTAGGGATTAGAAAAAGATAGGAATGGAGGTATGATGGGAACACCATCATGAGCCCTCACTAGCCACATTAGTCAGGTTTGATTGTTAAAAGCTCCTACCTAGTCATCTGAGGGTCGTAACTCCACATTATTCAGATTTGAGAGAAGAATTGGAAAGCAAGGCTAATTCTGTAATTTTAACAGTACAACACAAACACAGATTAACCACGAGATCACTCAGGGGTTAAAAGAAGGTCAAATGAGCTCAAAAGTCCAAAAACATGGGTCAACACTGACAAAAATAGAGTTTCACGCATTACGAGAACTGAAACAATACACAAAATAGTAATTTTAGACCCGCTTAAATTGAAGAGGTTCTAGTCAGACTAAAATTCATCTAAACCTCCTAAAATTCATAAAAAAATATTCTAAGAGGTTTGGTAGCCTTGGTTTGACCATCTGAACCTATTTTGACTATAATAAAGTTTCAAACAGGATTTTGCCTTAATTTGGGTTTCTGTGCAAATTGCCCAGTCAAATGGAGTCAAAACTCAAATCCAACTTCACCATTAGATTATTCTTGAGATATTATTCTAATATACATTGAGCATTGCTCTAATTCTAATTGCATATTATTCTTGATATTGTGATTAGTGGATTGCATTGCTTACAATTGCTCCCTACGAACAACCTCGGACTCGTTGATTTTCGAGATTGTAAATTTAAGTGTCGTATCACTTTTGTTCACTATACTACGATGTGTTTTCTCAAAACTTGATGAAAGCAACGCAACAAGACCTCACCTCGTGCATGTTGAGGCGATAAGCGACGGGCGCGATTTCACTTTATACGCTTTCGAGAATCCCTATATCCCCGATGTGGGACTATCCGGTCCTTCTTCTTAATGCGAGGCTTTGCGTGGTTGCTTCTATTAGCGTTGAGGAATTGATGGCACTGGAGCTGCTCCTTCAATCAATTGAAGCCCCAAGTGGCCTTCTGGGCTTTGTCCGCATTGATTACAAGTGGTAGAAGATCAAGTGATGGTCGGAGATGGCCGGAGATGACCGAAGAAGATAGTGGTGGTGACAATGCTTCGACGAGGACCTGAAAAATAGAATACAGCCTCACGGCCTCGTCAGAAGCGTTCAGGAGCTTCGCCTGGGTGTGGCGAGTGTCGTGGTGGTGGTGGTGTGGCGCAAGCGTAAGTATGGCGATGTGGCAAAGTCGGAAACGATGACCGTGGATGGGCTTGTGGGGTGAGGCGATTGGGAAACCAATAGCTCCAATTAGGTTGGGGCCTTTGGTCGTAGGGCCACGACGAGGGTTTTGGAGGTGGTGGCAAGTCAATTGATGGTGTGTGGTGGCTGCGCGACCTTGCCAAAGCACAGCTGGTGCTGGGGAAGATGATGAGGGAGAGAAAGAGATCGAGGGAGGTTAGGGGTTGAAACGGAGGAGGAGACACCGGATTTGATTGGCTAGAGTCAGGGAAGGCGATGGAGTCCGGTGAGGTGTCGGCAATGAAGAAGAGGCGGAGAGCGATCCCTTTTTGGCTGAAGAGACACACGATGAAGAGAGAAGACCGGAGGGCCATTCAATTTGAAGGTTGGATGGCCGACGAAGGTAGACAGAGGAGGTACCCGAAGACGATTATGGAGTTGGCCAAAGGAGGAGAGGGGTTTCCAGTCAGAAATCGACTGAGGAGAACGGTGAGGATACCAAGGGTTTATATAGAGCTCTTAGAAGTGTGGAATCAGCTAGAACAAGCAAACCCCAAGTTGGTTTTTGAGCTTGAGATTCTAGGGTTAGCAGATGATGAATCCAGCCACAATTGATCTCAAAACCTTGTTCAACATATAGGGAATCGTGTCAGGGGCAATCTCTCTAAATTTGGAGAGGATTGGGCGAGAATTGAGCAAGGAATCCTCGCTCAAAAGTCGACGGTGAGCTTCCATTCACACTAATGGCGGAAGGGACCAAAATAAAGAAAACGACGAGAAAGCTAGGGACCCATTTGCAATAAATTCGAAACCTGAGGGTAAATATAAGAAATAGTTTTAAAGGGTAAAATTGCAAAATAGGTCGAGATGGACTCAAATTGAGCCCAAAGTAGGGTAAAATCCTGTTTGAAACTCTATTTTCAGTCAAATGGGTTCAAATGGTCAAACCAAGGGTATCAAACCTCTTATAATATTTTTATATGAATTTTAGAAGGTTTAGATTAATTTTATCCTGATTAAAACCTCTTTAATTAAGCAGGTTGATAATTAGGATTTTATGCTCTAATTTATTTCTCAAAACATGTGAAACCCTGTTTCTATTTAGTGTTGACCCACTTTTTGGACTTTTGAGCTTATTTGACCTTATTTAACCCCTAAGTGACCCCGTGGTTAATCTATGTTTGTGATGTGTTGTTAAAACTGCAACATTAACCCTGATTTCCCATCCTCTTCTCAAATCAAAACAATGCAGGGTATTGACCCTCAGATGATTAGGTAAGAGCTTTTAACAATCGAACCTAACTAAATGTGGCTAGTTAGGGCTCATGATGGTGTTTCCATCATATCCCCATGCCTAGGTTTTGCTAGTCCCTGGCAAAATCCTATGGATCAACCCATATTTCTAAGCCAGATGTAACTGTCAAGATGCCCTATTAAGCTGCATCTCTAGAAATCATATCAAAATAACAACAATAAGCCTAAAGGTATTCAAGTAGCAACCAAGATCCAGACCTGAGCAGTTTCAGCCTGGGTCTGCTGCAAAGGTTTTTAAGGCTCACAAAAACTACCTAGAGGTTCGTTGACCCTAATTGTTAAAGCACCCGTGCATAGAATGTATCAAGTCCAGGTTCAGCTTGTCAATGCATTTTGATAAGAGACATATAGAGAAGGATTTTTTATTTTGAGAGTTTTCTCTCTTTTCTTTTTATATTTCCCTAAATCCAGCCTCGTATTGGCCCTAAACATGGTCTGTATCAGATTCCTTGTCCCCACCATCAATCCTCGAAGGGTCCCCAGTTTTTGATGCTTCAAGATAACATCGCCCATGGCAACCCTTAGAACCCTAGCTTTCGACACTTCAAGATAACATCGCCCATGGTGTTTTGTAGCTGAATTCAAACCCTGGCAATCGACATTTCAGGATAATCCCGCCCATGGCACCTGAACTAGCACAAGGTGCTTACTTGCCCCCGGTAGGATATTTAGATATCTTAGGAGACAAGCACCGAGGAGACGTTATGTTATTACACATCTTCAAGGGGAGTATTTTTCATTCCACCTCTTCGCATCGAGAACTCATCCAATCAATTTGTGTCTTCGAGCCGCTCCTAAGCTAGATCTTCGAGATGACTTTTTCGTAATAGTACACTTTTGCTATTATTTCTCTGTTAAGCGCACTGAATCAGACTGGTGTATGGATTTTGGGTCCTTAAGTTATCAAGTCTCATGATGAGAGCCTCATCATGAGCCATAACTAGCTCATTTTGACCAAATAAAGAAGATAAAAGCTCCTACATAACCTAGAAGAAGGCTTAACTGAAGGAACAAGTGCTCTGAGAAGAAAACATGAAATAAAGGTTAAAACTGCAATTTTACTATTGCAGTACATAAATGGGATTTCTCAGAGGCAAAACATAGGTCAAATGGTCTAAATGAGATAAAAAGTGGGTTGAGTCAATCAGAAATGGGTTTATGTGCAATCTACGAATTAAATGACACTTGGTAACCCTAAAACAGACCCGCTTAAATTAACAAGGTTCCGGTCAGGATAAAAATCAAGTAAACCCTCTAAAAATCATGGAAAAATATCCTCTAGGTATTGGAACACTTAATTTGGCCCTTGGAACCCAGTTTGACCTAGATCAGGGTCCTAGCTCTTTAAGTAACATAATTTGGGTTTTTACACAAAATATCCACTCAAGCGAGGTCAAACCTAAAATTCAACTTCACCATTGGATTCCTTAGGTCCAAATTAGGTTTGTATCAAAATTTGGACCAAAGGGGAGGTCATCTTGGCCTACTTTGCAATTTAGTACACCCAAATCACAATTTGGTTCCTATCTTTTGAATATCTTTGCAGAGAGCCCCCTAAGTTCCTCGCCACCTTTGCAATCAGGTCCTGCCGCCATTGTTAGGGCAGAACCAAGCTCCGGCGAGGTTTAGAGAGGGATTACTCTCTGATTCCTCAGAGATTCTCTCCCAGAAATGGAAGGGAGATTCTCTGAGAAATTCCCTTCCATCTATGGCTAATCACAATCTCTGGTGTGAACCCAATCTCTCGTGCGAACGCACGAGAGATTTGGGTATCTTAACCTCTTTCCATCTCCGGCGACCGACCTCAGGCGATTGCACGCCCTCCACGCTCTGACAGCACGGCCCAGTGCCTATAAAATAACCTCTAAGCCCAGCCGCAAATCTTCAGCTTAATTTGGCCGAGTTTCCACCTCCAATTCATCTCCTCCTGTCCGGCCAAAGTTCCCAGCAAGCTCCGGCGAGCCCCCCTCCCCTCCCTCTTCGCTCTTCCACAAAACCAGTGGCAGAGTTATCTTCCTGACTCTCCTCCGCGTCGCGCAGTACCCGCGCACGCCACCTCAGCCCCGTCGTCGCCGCCGTTCTCCCCCACCGGGCAGCGTCTTCTCCGGCGACAGCAGGTACAACTGTCTGCCCTCCGTCCTCCTTCATCCCTACAATTAGGTTAGAACTATTCCCCATAGTCCCCTCTCTCTTTTCCCCCTGTTATCTCATCTAATCGACCCTCGACCGACGCCGACCACCCTCATCTTCCACATCACTGACCGACCTCCGGCGAGCCGCTCCCACCATTCCGCCCTTCCACACGGCTCACCAACCATCTCGTAAGCTCCGCCTCACCACCAGGAACACATTCCACCCCTCCACTGCCACTCCACACCTCCACAGTAGCCCCCCGAACAACCCCACACATCCGGCCACAGGTTGACCTGGGCACGCACGCCTAGGCCATCCTGCGGCCTGTAGCATGGCTCACCACCTTCGTCGTGCTACGGCGAAGGTCCCTAGCTGGTCTAATTGAGCCGAGCGGCTCGCTTTGTGTCTGACAAGATTTCAGCTCCTGCCGCCATTGATGAAGGTTGAAGCAGCTTCGCAGTAGCTCCAGGTGTCAGCAGCTCCAGGCTTCAGGTGCTGCGTATTCGGGCAAGCGTCGCGAAGCCCTCGGGGCCAGCAAGTCGCGCTGCGAAGCTCCCAGCCTTGGCCATAGCACGAAGAGAACTCTGCGGGCGCACGCGAAATCAAGGCAGAACCTTTAGTTCCACATCGTGGAATCGCGAGGCGCGGGTATGCTATAAGTTGTTTTTGTGATATAGCCTTAACGCCTCCGAAAGCATAGGGGTGAGATCCCTCACTTGCCCTCACGCCCGCCTCGTCCGCAGTTTCATCTCGCGGATCTGGCAGGATCCGAGATGACCCTAACCTGAGCACTCCTCGCGCATCACCACCTGCAGGTGCACTTGGTCCCGGGTGCGAATCCGACCCGATTACCTGTATGGCTCTGGGAGAGCGTCCTTGAGTGAACTGCTGAGAGAGAGAGACGCGCGGGTAGAGGGAAAGGGGTAGGTTTTGCTCTGTGTAGGCACAGGCTAAACGTTGAGGAAGAAAGACTTTGGCCGCGAGAAGGAAGAAGGAAAGGCAGGAAGAACAGAAGGACCAAAGAAAAGAAGGAAGGCAAGGCAGAAGAAGACTGCAGAGAACGAAGAAAGGCCAAGTGAAGACTGCAAAGATCAGAAGAAGAAGAAGAAGAAGAAAGAAGGAAGAGCAAGGCAGGAGAAGAAACAAGAGAAAAGAAACAAAGGCAGGAAGAAGCCTTCACAAGAAAAGAAGCAAAGCAGAAAGAGAGAAGAGAAAGAAGAAGAGAAGCCAAGACAGAAGACGAAGAAGAAAAAGAGTCTGCAGAAGAAGAAGAATAATCAAAAGGAAAAGGGAAAACACTTTTAAGACGTCTGATCTTGGGATCAGACGTCCAATTTGACTCTTTTGCCTGAATTATTTTTTTTAAATACCTCTGAATTCCAGTTTTGAGTAAATTAGAGTATTCAATTACATTTTGATTAGTAGTAAATTCCATTTGCTCCCTGTGTTCGACCTCGGATACTCCGATTTTCGAGTAATAAAATTCTCTATTTGTTTGAACGCTTTGTCAGCTATACTACAACGTGACATCCTTTAAAACCTACAAAAGTATTACGAACATCTCACAAACCAAAGGGCAGGCAATGGGGTCGAATACTCCCTAAGCCTTAGACTTAATACATCAACCTCGCACTTTCCTCAACCTCTTGAGGACTAATCCAAATCTTAAGGAATACACGAGTGTTTAAGCCCTAAAACAGGCTCAAGAGGACTAAGGTCGGTACTCGTCATTAATCTCCTAAGTTTTAGCCTTCTATGTCATAATTCATCATTCGATCCAGCCTAGAAGTTAGGAAAATTCCATACTCAAGGGACTATCTTATTTCTTTCTCTTTGATTAGTCCTTTCTTTCCTTTTCTTTTCTCCTCCTCAATTTATTCAATTCGACTCAAATTGACCTCTCCTTTCCTCCTTTCTCCTTTTTTTTTTGAATGAAACCCCTCCATGAATTGATTCTGAGCGTTTTGCACTTTCATATCCTCCCATGCCTAAGATTTGCAATGTCTTCATTGTAACTTAGGTGGGTCCGAGTTTAGTTCAGATCGTACATTAGAATAGGTGGGTGGTGAACGGGCCGGAATTGACTATTGCGAATGATTTCTAGCTTTGATACAAGTATTAAAGGTGGAGTTGACTATTCTAACAGATGAACCCTAAAGTACAATATAATTTTAGTGAAAAGATAGGTCAGAAGGGTCTCGGGTTTTTCAAAATGACGGGTTGCCTCCCGTTAAGCGCTAAGTTTAACACCATCAGCTAGGCGGCATGAAGCTCAAGGGGTATGGAGATTAAAAGGATATGTCATCTACCACACTATGATGAGTGATATGAGAAAATATGTGATCATGGTGGATGAGAGTCAGATGGCCACAAATGAGTATTACATCATGATGAAGAGTCAATCTAGATGGTCTATGATATGAATCAAGTTGATTTATATATGGGTGCCTCTTATTGAGCTTCTGCAGAGGAATCACTGGGAAGATGTAATGATCATGGGGCTCTGAAGTAAGATCGTGGTGAGTCCAAAACCCAACAAAGGTGAACATAGCCCAAATGTTTGGTTCCTCTAATGCAATGTGGCCTAATAGATCTTTATTAAACGAGTCATCTTGATTCTTTTTAAGCGGGTGCAAGATCAATTCCTCAAGAAATGACTCAAAGATTGGATCTTCTAATGAATCTTCTCTATAATTCTCATCCCAATCAAAAGTGAATGTCTGGAAAGTTCCTTTTGGATCATTGAACTCCAATTCTGTAAAGGATTCATACTCTGGGTTGTGGTCACTCTCAGTATCTGCCATGCTCAATTCCTGGAGATCCTCATAACAATCCTCATAATAAAATGTCTCCCAATCCATGGAATAGAAATCCGAATCCCGTTGACTATTATCCTCTTCCTCGAAATCTATGTGTATGTCCTCAAGATCAAAGGTAAATGCCTTTAATACTCTCAATTTGCTAGAATCATGCTCGACTAAATCGAGATCCTCTATCATGTGCAAAACTTCTAGTTCTGGTTCTAAGTTTTCTACTACCAAAACGGTCATGAGAACCTGAATCAAACCTAGTTGTTCTATTGAGCACTTTTCTTTTCCTTTAGAAGATGCCTCAAAAATATTGATCTCAATTCACTTATCTCCAGAGGAAATTATCACATGCCCTGATTCACAATTGATTATGGCTCCTGCAGTAGCCAAGAAAGGTCTCCCCAAAATCAAGCATATCTTGTATTTGTTGTGGCGCATCCATGTCAAGAATTAGAAAATAGCTAAGTAGCTGAAATCCTTGACTCTAATTAACACATCCTCTACCAGCCCAATTGGAGTAATTATGGTTCGGTCAGCTAATTGCAGAGTAACATCAGTGGGCTTTAGCTATCCTATCTGTAATTTATCAAATAGGGCAGTCGAGATTAGGTTGACTGAAGCACCGAGATCCAGTACAACCCACTTAAAATTTGTCCCACCGATCTTGTAGGGAATCAGCAGTGTGCCTGGATCAGATTTCTTAGAAGGTAGACTATTTTGGATTATGGCACTCACATTTTCAGATAGTACTACCTTCCCTTGCAAGGATTCCTCCACCTCTTTTTTTGATGATTCAGGTGAGGTGGAGTTGAGAGTGAGGATATCAAGTAACAGGATAGTGACTTGTGCATTCCTCAATAGTCTCGTTATGTCAGATTTAGATAGTCTCTAGTGTGGAGATGGGATAAGATTTGGGATAGGGGAATGGATTGGCTATCTTGGGGGATGGGTTTCTGTTTCCACCTCTTGGTTTTGTCCTCAACCTTGTTATGTTGATCATGGGTTGGGTGAGATTTGGGAGATGGGCCTCAAGGCCTGGTCTTGTGGTCTTTTTTCATGCCCACAACATTGATCATAGAACAGTCATGATGCAGAGGTAGAGGAGAAAGAATTGGACCCTGTTGCCGAACAGTAGGGTTAGTCATAGAGACTTGATTTGGATCAACTAAGGTGGGTGCTCCAAACACGCAGGTATGATTCAATGGGCCTAGCTGAGTGTAGCAAGATTGACCCTAGTTTTGATTCACCATGTGTTTTTGGGTTGACACGTTGTTTGGATTCGGCAGAGGTTGGGAAGGAAGTGCACCAGGTTGGCGATTCCATGCCATCTGTGAAATTTGATTGCGAACCTCTGTGAACTCATCTTTGTGTTATTTCTACATGGCCGCATTAGTCTTCTAGATGTCAGCTAGGGCTTGTAGAATCATGCTCATCTGATCTTCCTTACTAGGCCCAGATTGGTAATTCGGATTGGGCTTAGGCTGAGCGGGCTGATATGGGTGTGGAGCTTGTGGTCGATGCTGGAATTGAGGTCTTGTGTTCTGATTATTTCCTGACCATGCAAAGTGGGATGATTGCACCATCCAAGGTTGTAGGTATTGGAGAAAGGATCATTCTGGTTGGCATGAAGATCCTCATAGGTCTGAGGAACTTCAGAGAAGTCATAGTACGAGGGTTCAGAGTTCCCTCAAGTAGAGTAGGCAGGTCCGAAGTTTCCTCCAAAATTAGGATCAGATGGGGGTGGATATGGGTCCATCACTTGGTAAGAGTGGTGGTGAATGTTATGCACAACCTCCCTACCTGAGGGCGGCTGCGCATATATGCTCTGCTGTACAGCGGCAGCTCTTTGTAGATGTCGAGTCAATTCATCCACCTTTTTCTAAATAATAGAGACCTTATCCAAGTGACTGGCCACCAACTCTAGATCGATGGATGCGGATGACGTGCCTTCGTGCGTGTGTGTTAAGAGGTGTCGTTATAGTTGCACTTGATACGTCGGTTTTAAAAGAAGTAAACGGAGGTGAGTCCGAGTGTCGATCTCAGGGAGGCGTGGAAATCGGATTTTGTTTACCACTTGTTGTCACAAAAAAGGCGGAGTTTTGCTTGCGAAAGAGACGGTTTTGAAAAGCGAGAGATAGAGAGAGTTTAGGGTTAGAAAGCTCTTGGTTTTGATCATGCACTTTAAACAGAAATTAAAATGGCAACTAAATGGAAAATAATTTCATTAAACATGCATTCATAGTTCATGGTTTACAACATTAAATACATGCTTCAACAAAAGTAAATGAAAGCTTAAAAGAGAGAGAGAGAGAGGTAGAGAGAGAGTGGAGAGCGACGAGGCAGCCACGGCGGTGGAGGAGGCTCCGTCGGTGGCTCGTCGTCTCTGGCGATTACAAGAGTGCCTAAGACTAGCTAGGAGAGGAGTGGAGTAGTTGCAAGTGGGAGAGGATGCCTTGAATGGTGGTAGAAGGGGGTTTAAATAGAGTTAAGGGCTTCCTAAAAGAAGAATGTGCCTTAGCGACATCCAGAACGTCGCTAAAACCGCTTCCAGATACGTCGGTGAAGGCCTTCTGCCGCCGGTCAGCCGCCCGCCCCCTCTCTCTCTCCAAGCGCGATCCGTGGATGATGAACGAGAGCTGTCCGATCGAAGATCGGACGGCTGAGATCCTCCCGCGCCCATGCTGAGATCGCGCTTTGGGCACGCGTGCGCGCGCGTGTTTCCGCCCGGCGTGCGCGCGTGCGTGGGCGCTCGGGCGCTGTCGTCGCGCAATCCGGACCGCCCGCTGCTGATCGGGCGGCTCAATTTCGCCGCACCCTTCGCTCGCGCTTGATTTCCGCTCCGCGCGATTCGAACGCGCGTCGCTGCGACGCGGGCGTGTGCGCTAACCGTTGTGCCACGCCTGCGCTTTGTCGCGGCGACCGCGGGCGAGCGTGCGGATCTCGGCCGTTCGATCGAAGATCAACGGCCGAGATTCGTTCTTGGCTGGCTTGAGGGCGAGAGAGCGGCGGGGGCGGGGCGACGTGGCGCGTTCTGGGCCGTTGATCTCCATAACAACGGTCATGATTTCTTGGGCCCATTGTGGGAGCTCCGGATGTCGGATTTGGCTGATCTTGAGTCCGTTGGACTCCGTTCGTCGTCCTGAATCCATCCGTGCGGTCTGATTGCTCATCTGAGGCCTGCTTTGACAAATACTTCACACAAATGGCCATTAATACGGTTTATAAGCAATCTTGGTACTTGATGCATGCAACGCTCCTATTCTACTTTATGTTGTGCCTTTTATTCTAAAGATGGGCCATATTCAACCTAATTACTACCCCCTTGCGTGGTGTTATCAGCGGATAAGCCTTGAGTCTCATGTGCCCCTCACGTGTTTGTCAATGCACGGGTGGTCGTCCGGTCGAACACTCCTATAGATTCATTATTTACGGAGTTCTCACACATGTTCTCGAGAATCTCCCAAATGGCATCTTCATGTTGACCCATGATGTTTCCACCACAGGTTGCACTGACAAAAAGCCTGATATCCTCACGAAGTCCCTTGTAAAAAGACTAGACTTATTCCCATTTAGGAACTCCGTGATGGGGGCATTTCCGCATGAGATCCAAAAAGTAATCTCATGCCTCATGAAGTGGTTCTCCCGCATTTTGTGTGAAGTGTACTATCTGATCCCTCAAAGCATTCATTTGACCAATTAGGAAGAATTTCTTCAGAAATTCAAATTGTAGTTCCTCCCATGTGTTGATCAGATGGGTCAAAGTCTGGTACCAATGGGCAGTCTTATCCATAAGCGAGGAGAACATCTTCATGAGCAAGATGTCAAGATTTTGAACAGGAGACCCGAAGGTCTGGGCTAGATGTTTTAGTTGCTTGATGTAAGGGATCTTCGGAGTTTGAGCCGTGGAATTTAGGAATTGCACTAATCATATTCGGCTTTAGCTTAGTGTCAGTTCCTCTAGCTAGGATTTGCACCCTAAGTTCGATCGCCACCGCAGCAAGTTGTAATGATCTCACATCTGAGGACGCTGCGGTGGGTTCATGAAAGCTTGGAATAGATCATTGAGGTGCTGTAACTGATTCTAAAGATTGGGTTCGTCTTCTTGGTTCTCCATGGATGCAGATGATGGAGATCTGGGCTCAGAAGTAGATGAGTCAGAAGAGATGTCAATTTGGTCAGGTGATAGCACAAACAAGTGGTTCGAGGTCTGGCCTCAAAGAGAATGGACTACTAATGGAGGCCTCAAGAGTGGTCTTAAGGACCTCCTCCCGAACATGCACTAAAGAGCCAGATGAGGGACAGAATGTGTGATGGACTCAATCGAGTCACCCAAAAATCTTTGGATGACTAAGGAGGTTTGAGGCAGATGATACCTATAGATCAGGAAGTCACTCACCCAAGAATTACTTAGGCAGTCAGGAAGGGAGAGTCTGTTAAAGCGAATTTGTCTTTGTTTAAGGAATGCTTCGTAGTATAAGACATCATCGCTCAAATCATTTAAATTTGTAACTCAGAATCACAAGAGTTAGAGATCGAACACAAGGAGCAATTAATAGCAATTCAATCTCACTAATCACAAGAAATGTAAGCAATTATAATCAAAACTTCATTTAGAACAACTCAAAATGATATATAAATGAAATCAAGTATCACAGTGCAAAATGAATGGGTTAAATGGTGATTTGAATCACCAATTAACCCTTTGAAATTAAGCTCAAATATCTCAAATAAATGAACAGTAATTCTCAATCAAATATTTCACGTCAACCAGATGTAATATCTCAACAGAACTAAGGCACCAGCAAAGGTCAGACGAATGCACAAGGCTTTAGATGCCTTAAGTTCTCAGGGCTCAGCTCCAACAGAACAGAGGCAAAGGCCTCCTCTTTCTTCTTTGTGCCTCAAGGAAGAGACACCCACAGCACAACACAACTCAGAGGCCAAGGCCTCAAGATTGGCTAAGTCCAAAGAGAGAAGAAGGGAAACCGCCCCGCTCTCTCTTTCTTTCTCTTCATGTTTCTCTCAGAGACCTGGGTTTAGCCAGGCAATCGGGTAGGTAACCGGGCATGAACAGGACCAGACCCGTCGGCGTGAAGGTGGGTGAGGAGTGCACAAAAGTGAGTGAGGGACCAAACCCCTGTGTTCATGAGCGAACAGCAGGGGTCACAAATCCCTTTTATCTCACACAAAAGACTTCAAACTTTACGATGTGGGACTATCTGTCCCACAGTCTTCTTCACGCGCAACTGGAGGTTGAAACTCTGATTGCGATCTCAACTGTGGATGAAGGCCCCAATTGGGAATCTAGAAATGCACCTGGGAGTAAACTGGGAGGCCTGAGGGTGTTGCCTAAAGGTATCGTGGCCGAAGAACTACGAACGAGGTCAAAGTCGAGGCGGCGACGGAGGTCCAGCGATCACCTGAAAAGCAAGAACACGGGATGGTGGCCCAATTAAATTGGCTCAAAAGCTTCGCCAGACTACAGTGAGTGCATTGATGGTGGTGGCATCGCATTTGAGTGGGTGTGGAGGTCTGCCGACCTCGGGGAAGGTGTGCACAGGTGAGGGACTTCGGTGGAGGTGTGTGGTGGTCACACAAGCAAATAGGGAGAGGACTTTTGATGAGGGTGGCACGACGAAGCTTGTGGATGTGGAGTAGGGGCAATTGGTGAAGTGTAGTGGTTTGAAGGCTATGCCAGAGCATCACCGGAGCAAAGGATGAAGGTGATGTAGCGGGCTGAGCGGTGGTCATGCATGTGTTGTGAGTATCAGGAAAGGAAGTAGAGGGAGAGTGGAAGAAATAGAAGGACTTAGGGGTGAAAGAGGCGAACGAAGAGCACTAACGTTGGCGAACCGGAGCTGAAGAAGACGAGGGAGTCTAGTGAGTTGGTGCAGCGACGATGAAGAGGAAGGATGCCCCTACTGTGGCTGGCGAGGAGCGGAGTCGACGGAGGAAGGTAGACGGTCGTCCGATTTGATGGTTGGACTGCTGGGAGAGGAGGTTGGAGAGGGTCACCGGAGTAAGGTCTGAAGATGGCCAGAGAGGGAAGGAAGAGGGATTTCTCTAACCAAAACTTGCTAAGGAGCACAGTTATGTGTTGGGGAAGCTTTTATAGAGCTTCAAGAAAGCTTCCAAGCTTGGAAACAAACTTTAGAAGCTCGGATTTTCAGGAAGAGGATCCTTAAAATCCAAGGATTCACACGGGTTTGTTGAGGGGATTTGAAGTCTAGAATTAGGTTTAGATGAATTAGGACTTCCTCGAGATCATCCCTTCCAATTTTGGAAGGGATTGACCAAGCAATTAGGGAGGAATCCTTGATTGGAAGCTTGATTTCATGGGTTCACACCTACCATGGTGGAAAGGACCCATTTGAAGAAGACGAAGAGAAGTTGGGGGCTATTTGTAGAGATTTTGAAAGTTAGGGGCATGAATGAGAGAGAAAGAGTCAAATTGGACCAAAATGCAAACTAGGTTAAGATGGACTCTAATTTGACTCAAATTTTGGTACAAACCTAATTTGGACCCAAGATGGAATCTGATGGCGAAGTTGGATTTGATTTTTGACCAAGTTTGACTGGGTAATTTGCGCAGAAACAAAAATTAGGGCAACTTTCTGTCTGAGACTCTATTTGAAGTCAAAATAGATTCAGATGGTCAAATCAAGGATTGCAAACCTTATGGAATATTTTTCTATGATTTTTAGAAGGTTTAGATGGATTTTATCTTGACCAGAACCTCTATTATTTAAGGAGGTCTGAAATTAGGGTTTTAGGTTACTGTTAATTTCTAAAATGCATGAAAACTAGTTTCTGTCTGTATAGACGTACTTATTAGACTTTAATGCTCATTTGACCTTTATTTCACCCTTAGCCAACCCCTTGGTTATTCTGTGTTCATGATATACTGTTAAAATTACAGAATTAACCATGATTTCTTGTTCTCTTCTCAAAACATAATAAGGTGGAGATATAACCTTCAGATGAATATGTAGGAGCTTTTATCTTTTATTCCAGACTAAAATGGGCTAGTTAGGGCTTATGATGGTGTTACCATCAGAGTCCTACAAAGACCCCTACATGATAGAATGTCCCCACAGGTTACAAGGTTTCCCCTACCTGACCTTCCTTGTCACTGAGGATCCAAGTAGACCGACATGAGAAAGCTTGACTCCTAAGCCTGCCAATTTTAATCCTGAGTATGTGCCTTGAATTTCACTTGAATTTTAGAATTGATTTTGATTTGTGACCTAATTTCGAGGTTGATTAACCCACAAGATGGGTCAACTTCACTTAACTTGCCCTAAAGTTTAGGATGAGTTGGGTAAAGAACCCAAAATCACCCTGAGTGGTTTGCAAACAGGTTATTAAGTCCCAAATTTTAGTGATTCAGGTGATGGTTAGAGCCTGCTTTTAGGGTTAACTTGATTAAATCAATTCAACCAATGCTTAGGTAACATACAATGTGGGAAATATGTTTTCTTTTAAATCATGCAAGTGTGTTTTCTTGAAACCCTAAAATGGAAGCCCTAATTTGACACTTCTTTCTAAGTCCAATTCTTTCCAAGTTGGCACCTAGGGCTCAATCAAGAAGGTGAATAACCCTAGGTACCTTAAGTCCCTAATAGGTGCAAGTATCAGGATGGGGATTTCTAATCAGATTAAACCAAATTAGGCAACTCAGAAGATTAATTCTATGAAATAATGCAAGTTGATCCTAATTGATTCTTGATTTTTATCCTTTCCAGAAATGAGGGGCTTAAGAAGGGAATGAAAGTACCTGCCCCCGGAGTGGTTGTTGCACGGTTGATCCTCCCGATTTAACTCGCAAAATCATAGTAAATCAGAGAAATCAAGTTAGTATCAAATCAGAATTGCAATCAATAAATGAAATGCGTATTATTCCCTAGCAACGACGCCAAAATATTGTTGAGTGAAAATTGTCCTTTAAAATATAGCATCGTAGTATAGGTCAAAAATCGCAACAACACTTGAATTTATAAATTCAGGAAACAGAATGAGTCTGAGGTCGTTTGCAGGGAGCAATTAGAACAATTCAATCCACTAATCACAATAATATGCAATTGAAATGATAATCAATGGATATCAGGCGAAAATGTCAGGAATAAGAGTGCAAAAAGATTGAGTTAAAATGATGGTTTAAACCACCAAATAAACCCTACAAGTTAAGCTCTAATTATCTCAAATATATTAATAGTAACCGCAATCAAATGTAACCACAGTAACCAGCAGAATCAGAACAAGGTCTCAGATGACAGTTTAAAGGCTCAGATGCCTTAACCTTAAGCCTCAGAAAAGGCCAAGGCGACAGCAGTAGCAGAGAGACACAAGGGTCATGTAAGCACAAGGCATAAGGGCCTCTCAGAGTCTTCAAAAGGTTAAGTGTTAAGCACAGGAGAGGGCACGATTCCCAATGTACAAAACCCTCCTCCCTCAGATTCCTTCCTTCAGAACCAAATCGGACTTGAATAAATGGGCAATCAGATCTGACCCAGACCTGCGGGCAGAATCGCAAGCGAGGCACGTGAGGGAGCGAGTGGGTGAGCGTGTGAGCTCAGGCATGTTTGGGACCTCACCCCATGATGCTAAGGCGATAAGCCATGGGCATGATTTCACTTTATAGACTTTTGAGAATCCCTACGTCCTCGATGTGGGACCATCTGGTCCTTCCTCTTTGTGCAAGGCTTCACGTGGCTGCTTCAGCTGGCGTCGAGGAATTGATGGGACCAGAGCTGCTCCTTCGATCAATTGAAGCCCCAGGTGAGCTTCTGGGCTCTGTCCACGTTGATTGCAAGCGGTAGTCGATCAAATGATGGTTGGAGATGGGTAGAGAAAATCGGAGAAGACAGTGGCAGCGACGATGCTCTGGTAAGGATCTGAAAAAGAGAATATGGCCTTACGGCCTCGTCAGAAGCGTTCAAGAGCTTCGCCTGGGTGTGGCGAGTGTCGTGGTGGTGTGGTGTGAGTGCATGTATGGTAGTGTGGCGAAGTTAGAGACGACGACCATGGATGGGTTTGTGGGGTGAGGCAATTGGGAAACCAATAGCTCCAATTGGGTTGGAATGACTTAGATTGGGCCCAAATTTTAAAAGGTAAAATTGCAAACTAAGTCAAGATAGACTCAGATTTGGCCCAAATTTTGTTGCTAACATAATTTGGACTCAAGAAATCTAATCATAAAATTGAATTTGAGTTTTGACTATGTTTGATTAGGAAATTTGCATAGAAGCCCAAATTAGGGTAAAATTCCATCTAAAACTCTATTCTCAATCAAAATGGGTTTAGATGGTCAAACCAAGGGTACCAAATCTCTTATAATATTTTTCTATTAATTTTAGAAGGTTTAGATGAATTTTATTTTGACCAGAACTTCTTTAATTTAAGCGATTTGATAATTAGGATTTTATGCTCTAATTTGGTTCTCGAAACATGTGAAACCCCATTTTTGTTCAATGTTGACCCACTTTTTGGACTCTTGAGCTTATTTGACCTTATTTAACCCTTGGGTGACCCCATGGTTAATCTGTGTTTGTGATGTGCTGTTAATGTAGATTCTTCCCTACGAAGAGGGGTGACGTAATAATTGCGGAAATAATATATAAAGCAATCTCACAAAAAATCAATCGCACAAGTACACAAGTAATTTTTAGGTGGAAACCCAAACCGGGTGAAAACCACCACCTAACCCTCTCGAGTTAGGATTTTCCGATCAACCTAGTTGATCAAATCCACTAACCGAATCACTTTAAAACGAGGGTGATTCAACCTCAGTACAACCACGCTACAAGTACGAGGGTAGCGTTCCTCAACCCCTTCTCTCCACGAGAAGGATTTTGTCCCACGAAGGAGACGGGAATTCGCAAAGCGAATACCCAACAAAATAACAAAGATAAAAGAGACAACAAGTCCTATAGAGCCAACAAAGTAATAATAAACCTAGCTTCTATAGGAATAAGGAAACTCCCCTTTGCAAGGAGTGCGTCGACGATGACGCGGGTGCGTGAGCCACGCAACGGCGCAACTTCGCTCTCGTAGACAACGGCGAGAGAGCGGGTGCGCAACGGTTTGATGCTCTCAAGATGTAGAACTTGAGCTTAGAGAGCAAGAGCTTCTTGGACACAAGAGTGTGAGAGTGTATAGCTAAGTGTATCTTGTGTCTTTCTTTGTGTTTTTCTTGTTGTCTAGGTGTGAAAAGGCTCCCCTCTATTTATAGAGGCCTTAGGAAGGCTTTGGAAGGCTTAGAAAAGCTTCCATAGCCGTTGGGAACAAAGTCCAAGAGAATCAGGCCGAAATCAGGACAATGATTACATTTGACAGGGTTATCAGACGTCTAACTCTGGCATCAGACGTCTGGAAGGCCACTTTAAGACGTCTGATTTCAAGGTCAGACGTCTGATTCTATGCGGGTTTCTCCCTGACTTGAATCAAATCTAAACAGGGTTTTTGTGCAAGTCCATCAGACGACATACAGGACGTCTGGCACTAAGTCTGGACGTCTGGAAACCTACTTTTACTGTGGGAATTGATTTCCAAACGTTGCAACGGCTAGAAAATCTCTGAGAAGAGATTTTGGGTCAGCCGAGGCAAAACGGTCATTTATCAGACGTCTGGAAAGACCTAAGGACGTCTGATAAGGCTCTAACGGTCATATTCTTGCCTGTTTGCTAAGCTAGCCAACGGTCCACTAATTGGACGTCTGGCAAAGTCATCAGACGTCTTCTAAGACGTCTGGACTAAGGTCTGGACGTCTGATTTCATCAGACAGAATACTAACTCCAGCTTAACAGTTAACAGATGTCTGAAACAACAGTCAGACGTCTTAAAATGCTTTATCAGACGTCTGATTTGGGAATTAGACGTCTGGAAACTCTGTTTGAACCCTATATTGGTTTTCTAAGTATTCTACAGAAAACCTAAGTATCCTAGGGTTGTGCCGGTGTTCCTAGGACTACTGTTAGGGTTCTTTGAGGCTCTTTAACATGAAATATCTAAGGAAATAAAGAGCAACAAAAGAAACGAAAAATACAACAGGTACAAAAGAAGGAAATCTATCCTATTCTTCATTTCCTTCCATCTTCAATCTTTCACTCCATGCGAACCTCCTCTATTTTCCGTCAAGCTCCTCCAATCCGTCCTTGATGCGAGCTCGAACTCCGTCTAAACATGTCCACATTTGCAATTGACCTGAAATCTAGGACTCAAATTGCAAATGTTAAATAACACGTGTTTTGTTATCATCAAAACAAATGATCGTGGTGCTCTAGCACCAACAGTTAAAACTATAGAATTAATCCTGATTTCCCATCCTGTTCTCAAATCAGAACAATGCGGAGTTATGACCCTCAGATGATTAGGTAGGAGCTTTTAACAATCAACTTTGACTAAATGTGGCTAGTTAGGACTAATGATGGTGTTCTCATAAAAAACTAACATTATTTAGGCATTATTTAGACATATATATCTGTGTGTTCATCACTTAGCACGCTTAAAAGGTGTTTGATTCCCAATCACAACATCAAAAGCATTTAAAATTGACTCACATTCATCCAGTTCATACAAACCACAAGGAATAAGGGAACCAAAGGCAATAACTATACCATAACAATTTATAGTAAGAGTTTGCTCAAATAGAAAAGAATATCTGAATCTTACTAGCTTAGAAATAGATAAAAGGTTACTCTAATGGAAGATACAAAGAGACAATCTCTCAAAAGTAGGATATGCCCATTGGGCATTGAGATTGCCACAAAAAGGAGGGTGATTTGTGCTTAAAAAGAATAAAAGCAAATTAAAAATCACACCACCGATTCAAACCACAATTGAGACAAATATTCAGAGCAGAAACCCAAACCAAGAAAAGCTTTTATCTAGATATCCTCTATGTAGGATTTTACCCTTACTTTCTTAGCAAGAATAAAAAATAATACCACAAATTCTAGAGTGGTGTACTTCTAGTACAACATCACTTTGTAGACAACCCCAAGAAGGATTTTATTCCTCTTCTTCAAACAAGAATGAGAAGTTTACAACATAGGCACCCAACTTCGTATAAAAATCTAAAATAAAATGAAGAAGTCCTATAGAGCCAATAACAAGTTTATTGAATGTACATACAATTAGAACTTGAAATATACTCCCTAAAATTTTCCTTTTTTAAAATATAAAAGTAAGCCACAATGGAAGTGAAGTATGAAAGCTCTTCATAAGCGGGAATGAACAATTAAGCGCTTTAAGAACACTTGTAAATCTCAAGAGAGTTAGAACTTAAGAGAAAAGTGAGAGTGAGATGTGTATCGTGGTTCTAAACCATCATAGGGTATTTATAGACTTTGATTAGGAGGCTTAGTAATCACCAAAAATTCAAATTAAAACATGAGAATTCAAAACAAAAAGGTGTAATTTTGAAAAGATGCAAAATAATTCAAAAATCACTGAAATTAATCGATTAACCCTCAAATTAGTTGATTAATTCACTGTAGTTAATCGATTAGTCAAGAAAAAATTGATTAGTTAATTTCTGCACATCACAGTCCAACCCAAAACACAAACATACAGAATTAATAGATTAACCAACTTTGTTAATTGATTAACCCTATTCTAGGAACTTACTAATTGGGCTTTTAATTGATTAATATACAGCTTGAATCAATTAAGACTCTTTTCAAATTTGAAATTAATCGATTAACCATTTTTTTAATCGATTAATTTTCTATTTTGAACATTGGAAATTTTGAATCAAGTGCCTTTTCATGATGGGGTGTTTTTAGACCTATAACTAACCTTCTAGAAGAACATTCAAAGTCATTAATCAATTAATTTTGAATTATTTCAAATTTTAAAATAATTTTCTAAGTATTTTTCCTAAAAACTGCCAAGTGTATGAATGGAATGCAACTGGCTCTTTGACAAACTTTTATAAACTTTAAAAAAAATTAGAAGACTTTACTTGAAGTTCATCTTAAGGGTCTTTTCGAATTAATCTTTATTTTCCTTCACATTTAGCAAAGCCATACTGATAAGTATGTGTATATATGTGTTAATGGTCAATCACATCTTTGTGGAATAAAATATGGGAAAATCTTCGTTGTGGTCACGAAACGCTTGATCAGAAAATATGTTTAGAAAATCACTTATAGAAAAAGATGTGGACCCTCAAGGAAGGTTAAAAATAACATCATCACACTTTCATTTAATCACAATAAAATCATTCATACATCTCATATTACAAGAAAGCAACTAAAAATAATTAGAGAAAAGCATAGGAGTATCCTAATGCAGAGATGACGATGGCAATGCTCCCCAGTGTTGTTGCCACTGAGGTGGTCAGTGTCCTTCATAGCGTCAAGAGAGATGGAGGGCGATGATGACGACGTGGTGTGTTGTGCCTAGAGCGCAAACGCACTAACGTGGTCTTTCTTGGATCGCTGCGCCTAGAGAGTCGAAGAAGCAATTGGTGAGTTGTGGTTCTATAGACCCCTTGTGTGCATCGCTTGGTGCACAGAGGGCTTTAGACCGCAAGATGGAGGATGAAGGATGACTCTCTCTATTCTTGAAGGGTGGTGGCATCAAGTATGAGAGAATGAGAGAAGATGGTGCAATCTCTCTTTCTTTTTAGATGGGTTATGTGAGTTATGGAAGGATTTTGGGATGTTAATGCGAGGATTAAGGAGGAAATTGGGGAGGTATTAGTCATGAATTCAAAAGAAGCAAGTAAGGTGTCGTGCAACTCTTAATTGTGCATGCAACCCTCTTCCACCTACGATCTCTCCTCTCCTCTTTGTTTCTTGCAACTTCTCCCTTCCATTTGAAATCCACAATTGACTCTCTCTAATTATCTCCTTAACCACGCCAACCACTCCTTAATTCTCTCCTTACTTCAATGCACAGACTTATTTTTGAAAATACCCAATGCACATGCACACCCTCTCCATTCCACTCGCTGCCCACCACCCTCGAAGAAGAGAGAGAGCCATCCTTCATCCTCCACCTTGTGGTTTAAAGTCCTCCATGCACCAAGCAATGCACGCAAGGGATCTATAGAACCACAACTCGCTGGTTGCTTCTTCAACTCTCCAGGTGCAGTGATCCAAGAAGGACCACATCGCTGCGTTCATGCTCTAGGTGCAACACACCACGTCGTCATCGTTGCCCCTCCACCTCTCTCGATGCTATGGAAGACACCACGCATCTCGGTGATGACAACACTGAGGAGCATCGCCATCGTCATCTCTGCCTCAAGCTACTCCCATCCTTTTCTCTCATTTTTTTTAGTTGATTTGTTGCGATATTGGATGTATGAATAAATTTTCTTGTGATTAAATGAAAGTGTGATGATGTTATTTTTCACCTTCCTTGTGGATCAACATTCTTTGCTATACATGATTTTCTAAACACATTTTCTAATCGAGCGTTTCATGACCACAACGACGATTTTCCCATATTTTATTTCATGAAGACACGATCGACCAGATGGCATCGTTGCTAGGGAAGGCGAGGCATTATCACACTAATTTTGATCATTTACACATAGCATCTTAGGTTTCATATAGGTTAGATTTGCATTGAGTTAGGTTTAGGATAGGTTTAGGACGTTCTTGTCATGAATTCAGATTGAATCTTCCTGGCTGATTTTCAAAAATATATATCTGGAGCTATGGGTGTCAAAAAACCATGAATATTTTTTTCCCTATTCAGCTTGGAAAAGCTCTTTCCATCGTTGTGTGTTAGGTCATCTAGTTTGAAGTACAGAAAAAATGAAAAATAAAAATACACACAAGGGTTAGATCCATGATTGTCTCTATTTTGCCAACTTGCCAAAATGTTTCTCTTAACTCTGGAACTCAAATTAGGCCAAAATTTTTCCACATATTCTTGGTAAAATATATTTTTCTGAGAAAAAACAATAAAAATTTGAGGTAAGTTTTGATCTGGGAATCACGAAAAAAATATTTAGGGAATCGTTCTACCTGATTTGGAAAGTCTGATGGGCCTTGATTTAGAAATTATTGGCATATCAAATAAAAATATTTTTGACCATTATAAAAATTCACAAAAATTCTAGAATAATTCTTATTTGATATAGAATGTTGAGGTGCAGTTTCGTCTTCCTAAGATTTGATTATCACCCTTTTTGGAAACTAATTTCTTTAATTGTGCTCTGATTGCATATTTAGAGAAGCGATTACATCCACGTGGACCTTGATCCACGCCAAGGAAGGAGGATGCAGCATAGAAGAGCATATGGCAAGCAAGAATAATACTTTGTTTATATTATGTTAGTTCTTAGTCTTATGCTAGATTAAACTTTTAGACATTTTTGTTATTATTTTCTCACCCTTGTAAAAGTTGGGGTTAGTTTTGGGGGAGTGTCCCTATTTTATTGAGACAGTAGGACTCTTCTTCTTCCTCGACCATTATTCTTGTGTGGTGCTGTGGTGATGCATGCCTAAGTAGGTAGTTAATTTCTTGCGTGATCTAAAGATCAAAATAATTAAAATTGATGCTAGGAGTTGCCTATTAAGAACATGCATATAGGACTTATATGCTAGATTTCATTTCCTTGCACTGATATGCATATTGCATGAAGAGGGCTGTAGTCAGGTACGCTTTCTTATCTTAGCATGAATTATTTCCTCATGCATATACATTTGTGGATTCAAAGAAAAGACCACTAAGTTGATTGAATTAATTAATCAAGTGGTCACCAAAGAAAGAAATTGGGACTGTTTAAGAGGAGTGATCATAAAATAGTGACCAGCATTGTTTGAAGGGCTTGATTGCACATTCTTCAAAACTCAAAAAAGGTTCTTCATAGTGTGTTGCACATAATTTGCACTCGAGCAGACACACCTAAGGTCACTAGAGACCCCTTCTATCTCTCCATCTCACACCACAAGGTGATTAGCCTACGAGCCACTAGATTGCCCTCTACTAGAGCCCCAGGGAGCCAATAGAGACAATCTCGGTTGTTGGCTAACCTACCTTAGCAGGAGGTCTTTAGACACATACATAGGTCAACTAGGACGCATAATGTCTATATAACTTGTTTGACCACCATGCAAAAATCTAAGTTCTAAAGACCTAAAATCAATAAAAAAAGGAAGTCCCTTGTACTTGTGTTTGAAGTGGTGGGTGTCAAAATGGATAACTTCTACTCCTATCCACCACATTCCTTCCAACAACCCACCCCAGATCCCATACCTTGAAATGATCCATCCTTTGATGGACATAATGACTATCAATGGGATCCCTCTTGCTCCCACTATGGGAGTATTGGTCCGATATACCCCAATCACTTTGAGCAGAGCCTAGGAGTGGGACACCCTACATTTGAAGTTCCAATCAAAAGAGAAACAACCAACCCAACATCCCTTTATAATTTTACATCTAATGGTTGGACAGAAACTCCTAGGGAACAAGAAACCAATTTTGACTATCCTCACAAATCTGATTATAGCCTCTCCACCCTTACGTTAAAAATTCAAAAACAACAACATGAAATGAGTGAATCTATGGAAGAGATTTTGAGGAATAATCCAAGATTGAAAAATGAGATAGGCCAGCTTAGCTGCCCTCATAGATTGGATCTTGGTCCCTCCCCCTATGGATCAAAACTCCAAAATAATTTCGATGAATCTAGTGGAAATGGGGACTTATTTTTTAGGAGTAGCTATACCTCAAACCCCAACCAAGAAATGTGGCCACCTATGGATAATGAAATTCATAGTGATTACCCACTTGAGCTATACTGGAGTCAGAAAAAGGGGAAGATGGTAACCTTAGAAGAACTCGACCTTGACGATAGCATTTTCTTCACCTTTGATGAATAGGGTCATAGTTCTATAGTCAATCCCAATCCCCCTACAAGTCTTGAGGTGGAACCTGAACTCATCCTTAGGGAACTTGATTTGGAATTAAATTTATCTGAGGAGTTGAACACTACATTTGAGGATATTAAGGAATATTCACCCTAAAAGATCTACTTGAGGATTAGAAATAAAATTTGGAAATTTTCAGGAATCACCACCTCAGGTATGAGAGGAATCTAAGATAGAGGAGGATGAAGAATTAATTAAGGAACCTGGAATCAAAATTTGGAGTGAATTTAGGGGAGAGTACGTACTACTTGAGGATTTACACCCTGAAGATGTCACTAATTTGGTAGAATCTGGTTTCTTCACTACTATTTTTGAGAATAATCCTCCTCATGAATTGATGGATAATGAAGAAGCGACCCCTGAAATTAACGAAGAATTGCAATTAAACCTTAAAGAAGAATTAATAGAAGACAAAGAACCTGGGGATAGATTTAATAATAATCGAGATTCTCATGAGTTAGTTGCTTATGAGGAAACCCAACTGCTAGCTTATGATCGTAGTCAGGAGTTGACCCTTGATAATGAGCAATTGGAATTTAAATAATCAAGTTTGCTAGGGATGATCTTGAGGAATTGGAAAGGTTGTTGGGGATTAAATTTGAGTAGAGCAAGCCTTTATTGGACTTGATTATTACCTAGCAGCACCTAAAGGATATAGATTCCCTAACCAAACGCTGGTCAAAATCTCTGCTAACACATTCTGTCGAGGGAGAACATCAAACCAGTAGGCTCAGTAGTGGAATGGTGGGCATGGATTGATGCATCCTTTAAAAACCCCCTACCTTCACCTTCACCCCTTGGAGGAGCCTTTTCATCCTCCCCCTACACTATCAAAGGCCGTTATTCGTGAATATCACAAGAGACCTCCAATGGTGGCCCAAGAGAATCTTGTTCCCACCTTTGTTTTGTGAGCATTTGGTACAACTCTCCATCATCAGGTTGCCAACATCTTGGGCTACCTCTTCTCTAGGCCCACCCTTTTACGCATATTTTTAGGGCCTATTTACTTCTATACACAAGCTAACTTGCAGGTATTCCTCGTCTGGTTGCTGACATAAATGCATCGCTTGTTAGGAGCCAGCCCAACTCTAATAAATCCCTGCCCAGGTGATCACTTTCCTTTCTCCCCCTATGTCTTCATTTTACAATGAGGACATTGTAGAATTAGGCATGGGAGGTGCATTCTACAGTTTGTTTTCCCTTTTGCATCATTTCTACATTTTTATAAAAAATTAAAAAAGTAAAAACAAAAAGAAAATAAACCAATTAACAAAGTGTACATGAGCACATAATCTGAGCCAAGATAGATAAGTTAGGCTAGCCAAATAGTTGCTGACCTTTAAGGGATTTGGGAAGAGTCTTAGGTCTAGGCTCTTTGGGCCTTAAGTAGGCTTAAAAACTTGAGTACTTACTAAGATTAAGACTATTTTCTGAGTTCTTGAAGAGACCATGAGGCCAATGTATTAAGTTAAAGGCTTAGGGAGTATCTAACCCCCGTGTCTGCCCTTGGGTTTGCGGGTTTTCGGTAACTTAAGCATCCACCCCTCACATACTTCAATCTGATTCAATGCGCTTAATAAAGATAGAACCACAAATTTTTCTCTTTCTAAAAAATGGATCCCTCGAGGATCTGACTTAGGAGAGGCTTGAAAACATAAGTTGATTAGAAGAGTTCTTGTCACATGAGAGGTGGAGTATATACTCACCTTAATGTGTCACCCCCTTGGCACTTGTCTCCTAGGATATTTAAATATCCTAGTGGGGGCATGTAAGCGCATTGTGCTATCTAGGTGCCATGTGTGGCATTATCTCGAAATGTCGATCTCCAAGGCCTGGATTAACTTAAGAATGCCATGGGTAGCTCTATCACATAGTGTTGATTGCCATGGGTTCTTAAGGTTGCCATGGGTGGTGTTATCCTGAGACATTGACTGCTAAGGGACCATTCAAGGATTGGTGATGGAAACAAGGAATCCGATACAGACCATGTTGAGAGTCAATCCAAGGTTGGGCTTACAGGGATCACAAAAAAGTTACAAAAGAAAAATCACAAAAACATGCTTCTCTCTCACTTTAATGCACATGCAAACTGAACCAAGATCACTTGCACACATGCATGGATGCTTTAACCTCTACGGTCAATAAACCCTTGGGTAGTCTTGGGGCCGAAGAAACCTCTGTTGGTGACCCAAAACAATGAGCTATCGAAATCCAAAAGGACAAGGGAAGTCTATATCTTGGTCAGTACATGAGTACCTTTGAGTCTGAACACTGAGATTCAGACATGATTCCTTGAGGGTTGGAAGATGAAGGCTCCCTGGTTTATCCTTCCTAGTTTAGAGGACTGCACTCATAATCAGAGTGTTTTTCTTGGGACTAGCAAAACTTAGCCATGATGGTATTTGATAAGTCCATTTCAATGGACTACAAGTAGGCCTAAGTTAGTTAAATCCCACATTATATGATACATTAGTGTATGCAATTAACTATGGAATAAGTGCATGAATATGATTTAGTCGTATTCTCATTCCTTAGCATAATGTGCCCACTTATGTAGTATAAATAATTATTTGCAGGAATATTGATGGAGCCTAATAAGGAAGAGATTGTCCAAAGAAATTCCAGATGCACTCGGCCTCACTTGCAAATTGCGCTTTACAAAAGGGTGAACAACCACCTTTCATGACTTGCAAGTAGGATCTAATGGAGGCCGTCCCCTTTGCATTCAAGGCCTCCTTGTAATTTGAATATATGCTAAATTGGGAAAAGCAAGATCCACGAGTTGTGGATCTAGATTTGAAGCAACTGGGGGCTGCCATATAAGACCTCTTGGAGGCTAAAAGGGCATTCTTCATCCCTCCACCAACGTAAGAAAGAAGAGAGAAGAGAGGAGATCGTTCCTTCTTCCTCCTTCCAACACCCTCTCCATCTCCATGGCCGTGGAGTGCTCAACCTCCGCATCAGTGTACAACAACCCTTGAGGAGGGGGTCAAGCTCCTTTGTCTCCTATGGCCCCTCAGGATGGGCATCACCATCACCACCCATGGAAAGGTCATCTCCACATGCCGAACTTCTTCAATTCCCCAGACGCGGAGATCCGAGGTTGCACCATGCCATCACCTCACCTGTTGTTGTTGAGAGGAGCCACTAGCTCCACGCCCAAGAGCTCCACCCTAGACACCCCTCCTTGTGGTGATAACACAAAGAACGTCCAGGAACCAACTCCACATCCCAGTGGTGATAGTATCGGGATTGGTTGTCTCCACCACGCTAAGCTACCTCTTCTTCGTCTCTTTCCATCTCTCTTATTTCTCTATTTTGATTTAACTATTTTTCAAGTATTCAATCTTTGTGAACCTTGTTTGAGATGGAATAATATATCGCTGATGCTTGTCTTCCCTGTGAATCAACCCTTGCTACCGCTATTGTGGCTTGGTTTCCCTTATTTACATATCTTTCTAATTCATGTTGTTACGGGCCACAACAAGGATATTTCGCATTTATTTGAAACTTCCACTTGGCCACTCGTCTAAGGATGGCAAAGTGGGAGTTCTTGAAGTGAGGTCCCCCATCACTTATGATAGTCCTATGGTAGCCAAAGCAAGAAAAGATGTTGGCCTTCACAAATTTAACAACCACTGAATGGTCATTAGTCCGAGTGGGAATGACCTCTATCCACTTTGATACATAATCAACTGCAACTAGGATATATTAAAAGCCTTGGGATGTCTGGAAAGGACCCATGAAATCGATACCCCATACATCGAAAATCTTGACAAGGTGAATGGGGTTAAGCGGCATCTCATCCTGTTTCCTGATCATTCTAGTTTGTTGACATCAGGTACAGGCCTTCGCATAATAAGCGACATCCTTGAATAGAGAGGGCCAAAAGAAATCAGACTAGAGGACCTTAATAGCAATCTTCTTTCCACTGAAGTGTCCCTCACAATCCATGGAGTGGCAGAATTTAAGGGCACTCTGCTGTTCTTCCTCAGGGACACACCACATAATAACTTGGTCACTACAGGTTTTAAAAAGTTCAAGTTCCTCCCAAAGATAATGCTTGGTTTCAGACATAAATCTATCTTGCCTTTGTTTATCCTAATCCTTGGGAGTCTCTCCAGTGACCAAAAACTTCACGATGTTAGGTTGCACAGCCATGAGATCTTCATCAAGGAAGGTCTCATTGATTTCCCCTGATGATGTGGAAACCTCAATTGGGATACGAGAAAAGTGGTCTACTACAATATTTTCTACTCCCTTTTTGTTCTTTATTTCCAAATCAAACTTTTGGAGTAGTAGAATCCATCGAATAAGTTTAGGTTTGGTATCCTTCTTGTTCAGCAAATGTTTCAAACCAGAGTGATTGATGAAACTACATTTGCATGTGATAATTAGTTAATTTTAATGTAGTTTCATAGCTTAATACAAATAATTAGCATAATAATAGAGCTAATAGCTTAATTAACACATTTGCATACAACAAATCTAAATAATGTTAATTAAGCATATTTGCATATTATTACAAGATTACTTTATGTATGCAGGTATTACAAGTTCATTGAAGTCCTATTATTAAATATGCATGGAGAGGAGTGACCTGATTCCCTAGTCTTATTTTATATACCATCAATTAGATATTAGTTCAATTAATTAACTTAGGTTAGGCCTAATTCTTTAATTGAGCTCGATTTGAGTTAATTAGTATTTGATTGGGTCAAAGTCTATTCTTAATCAACTAACCCAACACAATTTCATTTTTATCCCACTTACTTTTATAACATTATCTTTTTTTTTTTATCCCCTCCAGCCTTCCCGTCAATTCCCTTATCTCATTCAAAGAAACTAAAACTAATAAAAAAAAAACCCATGCATACATCCACATTTCCATAACTTATCCCACTATTTGATAACTCCTTCACAACTGTCCCCCCCCACTCCCTCCGTACACACCTCCCTCTCCCTTTTAATCTCTCCTTCCTCTTTTGTTGGACGCGATTTGTACGTTAAAAGTTTGAGTTTTGAAAACTCGTCATTGCAGTCGCATAAAAATTCATTAAACATATAATTTAACTGAAATTCTAGTGAGTCCTAGGTCGAACACAGGGAGGCGACCATTTGATCGAGAATCGCATTTATAATTATTGTCACGAAAGTAGATTAGCTAGTCGAATTAAATCTACCCTAGCATTCTACTTAAGGAATAGACAATAGAAGATAGAGAAAGAATAATACAAATAAAGAGAAAATAGAGAGAGAATAAACAAATGTTTCATAACCACATAATTATGTTCATTATATCTACGTGCTACACTAGAAAGTAGGAAATCTACACTAGAAAGCGATAAAGAAAAGGAGGTGAGAAGTTATTCTCCTCAACGACTGCTTGGAGGATGAACCGTGTTGACGGAGTGCCCGGACGAAGGTGGTGAGATGTTGGACAAGGGAGAACAAAGACAGAGGATGGAATAGGGTGACGTCGCAGCGGGATCCGCTTCCTAAATGGCGGCGAGAGGACAACCACGAGATGCTCCACAAAAGAGGTGAGAAGGTGGAAAAATTGTATTTAAGACTCTAATGGAGCATCCTGGATTTAGAACAAGCTCGTAGAGCTTTGGAGGGGGTGAGAGTAGAGAGGAAGGGATGAAGAAAATTTGGAGGGTGTAGAGCCTTTATATAGTTGCGTACATAGGGGCAAAAGAGGCATTTTAACTTTCAACATTAAACTCTACTGCCTTTAGTGACGGATACGTGCGTCACTGTAGATGCAAGTCGCTATAGGCATGAGCCTCATCACCACCGCTCGCTTCTGATCGAACGCTCCACAACGCGCCACGTCATCGCCACCTGATCTTCATGCGTTAGGTGCATGTACCACGTTCATGTAATCTCAGTCATCTGATCAAGAGATCAGATGGCCTAAGATCCTCGAGCGTTGCTTCCTCTTTGAACGTTAAGCGTGCCCACGTGTGATGGCACGTTCGACTGCGCGTCATCGCACGTGTGCGGGATTAACGTCTCTCCGCGTGCCACATTGCCGCTCGATCGTCCGTCCGCGCTTCATCCAACGGTTGAATTTAGTCACGCTCGCTCCTTCACCTGATTTAAGGCGAGGCGAGGTCCGAACCCGCACCTCCCTCTTTGCGCATGGGCACTGAACCAACACACTATAGCCGCCCTTGTGTAAGGCTTACAAATTAAGGGATGAGTGCTCTCAGCCATTGGATCTCGATCCAACGGCTCAGATTGAATCTTGATCTTGCCTTCATAGGCTGAGCGAAGGGGCACGAGCAAGTTTGGATGGTTGCGATGGTGCCACGTGGCGCCATCCTGGCCATCCATCTTCATATGCTCATAGGTGGTGTTATAGATGTTGGATTGGACAGATTTTCATGCCGTTGGGCTGCAATCGTCGATCCGAACCCATCCGTGCGATTGGATTTTTCATCTGAGGTATAGATTTACACCACCTGGCCCCTTGACCTATGATCTTTCTCAGACTATATCTGATACTACGGAGGTATGATCGGGGCGATCTCGAAGTTGTTGAACTCCGATCGTCGCCTTGATCAGATTCGTACGATTGGATCTTCAATCCAAGGCCCTGATAAATATTGCCCTATTGCTGTCCACTAAAAAGAGGCGAATTACTATACAATTGATACAAATTAAACTAAATGCATGATGATGCATGTTATGTGACGGTAATGGTTTATCTCGGGTTTGAAAATACGACTGTCATTCTTTGTAGTATAACTGCGAAATCCGCTCGTCAAAAATAATTTATAAAATAACGAGACTTGAAGTCTCGGTTGTTCGTTTCTGGGAGGCATTTAGGAAATACAAATTGATTTCAATCTCGCTCGCTCTACTTGCTTAAAAACTCATGGCGGTTTATGATTATGTACGTATTCATACATGACATGCTGTTGCAGTAGAAATATAAAATGAGCGCAGGCAACTGATTATCACGAGAAAGATATTGCAATCAAGCACATGGTGATTTTCAGACATAGATATATAGATATATAAAAAGATGGTTTCATTGATTGCATCAGAGTTACAGAGCACAGCTAGAGGAATGCTTGTACATAAATGCTTGAGACAAACTACTCTCTAGCAAAAAACGACTGCATACATGAATCGATAGGGTATTATGCATGCATCATTGGGGAAGAATATGGAGCTATACTACTAAGCAGTAATAAAGCAGTAAATCTACGAAGAACTACTATCTACTTAGCTAGCAAAAATAAAAGCATTCAGAGGTGGGCTCCGATGGCCTTTGAGTGGATGAGAAGAGAAAGAGGGGCGACCAATGGGGGTTAAGCTGGCCCTTGGAGAGGTGAGGAGGTGATCCAAGCTCTTGGCATGGAGGTGGTGATGGCCATGGTGGGAGCTCGTGGAGATGGAGGTAGAGTGTAGGTGGGTTAATGTAAGGTGGAAGTGAAATGAAGGCCAAGAGTGAATGGGTGCAAATGACCACCCCTTAGGTCTTTTTATAGATCTAAAGGAGACTCTCTAGAGAAGTGTGGAACTCTTTAGAGAGAGCTCCAAGTGTGGCCATCCAAGGGCCTTAGAGGTGGTTTTTAGATTCACCAAAAGTGGATCTATAATTTGAATGTCTCTTGGTTGCTAACTTTAGCAACCAAGAGTGCCGCCACCTTGAGGAGAGTTCCAGAGAACTCTAGGTGAGTGTGGGGGGGGGCGTGACCTAGGTGGCTAAGTGGTCTAGGTTAGGTCCTAAGGAGTTTGGTTTTAGGTAGGTCTCAAATTAGGGTTGCAAACCCTAATTGCTAATGGGAAAGTGCAATTAAATTTAACACAAGTTTAATTGAATAAGTGTGAACCTAATTGAGAGTGAAATAACTCAATTAGGTTAAGCTTAGGTCAATTGGACTCTCATTGAATCCAATTGGAATTGTGTGGGTTGAGATCTGAACTCAATTGGACTCTATGAGTCCAATTGACTAGGAAATGGTAATTGACTATGATCTAAGTCAATTGGGCTTAATGGGAACCTAATTAGGTTCTTAGGAAGGTCTAGAGGTGGTATACTAGGATTATGGTACCTTAATTTAGGTTCCTAAGGGGTTGGAATTAGGTTTAGGGACTTAGGAACTCAAGATCAAGACTTGAATTCCAAAATAGGAACTGAAGAATAGTTCCAGACATCTAATAAAGGTATCAGATGACTTATACTCAAAAATTAGAAGTCCAGACTTGTTGTCTAGACGTCCAATCAGAGTCAGGAGGGATTCAGGGTTCTGTCTTGGTATTCTACAGAAATTGGACATCTGACCAAGTGTCTGAATGTCCAATAACACTACAGACATGGGTTTAAGATGTGCGGGTTGTGGCTAAGGGTCCTGGATGTCCAATAACTTATCTAGACATCTAGATAAGGGTTGGAACTAAGGTTTTAAGGCTTCCTAGGCTATGGTGACCTAATCTAAGGGTGGCTAAGGCTTGGAAAGGTTTCTAAAGCAATCATAGGACTAGGATTGAACCTAGTTCTTCATAATTTAACTACTTTACTTCTACTTAATAGAATAGCATACCTCAACCTTTTACATTATTTCTCTACTACATTTTATTCTACTCTTCTGCTCCAGCTCTGATGCAGCACTAGCTTCAGGTCTAGCTCCAGATCTAGCTCCTAAGT
The DNA here is from genome assembly GCA_037157565.1 of Thalassia testudinum. Lineage (NCBI taxonomy): Eukaryota > Viridiplantae > Streptophyta > Magnoliopsida > Alismatales > Hydrocharitaceae > Thalassia > Thalassia testudinum. Next base: position 134,782,106 of record JAZHRO010000077.1, read on the forward strand.
TTCTTATTACCTGCAATTTATATAATGCACTTAATTAGTACCTTATATCATTATTTCATGCATAGCTAAAGGAAAGCAGTAAGGATGCAAATAATGCTTATGCATGTATGAATTACACTAGCTTATGCTAAGTTCCAGCCTAATTTAGGTCAATTAAGACCTATGATTGCTGCGCAATCATACTCTTATGCCTAAATCTTGCTAGTACCTAGCAAATGCAAAATTAAGTTATTTACAAAAGGGTCCCTAGAGGACTGATTATTTTTATCAAGTATATGCCTTGAGATTCTTTTCATTTTTGTTTTCAACCTAAACTCTAGAAATTCAAACAATCGTGAAAGTGTAGCTATGTAGCTTTTGCAACGGATTCGAGTGAAAAACCAGATTTACCTTTAAAGCATGTACTTGACCCCTAGTAAAATTCTAACGAGATAGGCAAACTTCTTCCCTCGGGGTATTTGAGATATTCTATGAATTTCACCCTAGCTTTAAGCTTGGGTAGAAAATGTTTGAGGGAAATGGATGTTTATTTGGTGGCTCACTCTCATTTGGTACTACATAGAGATTATTACTACAAAATCTAAATTCCCAAATTATTAACTCAACTCAGAGAAAGACAAGAAAAACTATGCTTTCTTTGGTTCCCTTATATTCATTCTCTCTTTCTCTTTTCTTTTCTTCTTTTCTTTTTCTTTTGTTGAGCTTACAATCTCACCAGATTCACACATATTTCATATTTGGTAGTCTAACATGGCATTAACACTTTAATCAAGTTCCAATAACCCTAACACTAAGTCGGAATTCCTCAGCCAGTATTTGGGTGATTAGAAACATAGAAAAAGTGAGTTAAGGTCATATTTGGCAGGTCTCAACTTTATTTGGTGGTATTACTTCAATGCAAATAAAATAAATATTAAATACTCCAGACTCTTTCTCTGCTTTTTCTTTTTCTTTTTTTTTTCTTTCCTTCTCTTTCTTTTTTTTTCTTTCTTTTTCTCATTTTTTTTCTATTTTCATTTGCTTTTTTTTTCATATATAACTTTTTTTAACACAATCTAGCAGCAAATTCATGAATTTTATTAAGGGGGCATTATCAAGGATTGGTGGTACTCAAGAGACATTGGGTGGCTTATTTGGTAGAAGTGCCTACTCACGGCACTGGGAAAGACGAATAGGATGGTGTATTTCTGACGTTGACATCAATACCCTCCTTCAGCCGAGGTTTTCATAAAGAATGGTCGTAACCATCCACCTTAGTCCTAGTTTTATCAGAACTCGCTCTCCACATATTTGCCTTGATTGGTGGCTCTCAAAATTTCACACAAAATGTATACGCAAGATTCGAGAGAAGGAACTATGCCTAATCTCTTAATATCATTACCTAATTATCTATAATTCCAGATTCCTTACACTAATCTTAGAGCACCAATACTCTCTACTCTCATCTTACACCATTGGTGGATTTTTAGAAGAAAATCTACTTGACTCCCAAAACACTGTCTAGGGGTTCAAGAAAAGAAGCACTGCTTTTTCTCGACAGACTAAAGACGTTCATCAGTCTTCACCATAAATCCATTGCAAATTCTACGTGTGGGTGTGAAAATTGTACTGGATTCCAGATTACAGGAATCAACTAGAGGATAAAATTCCTAATGCATTCTCTTGATAAAAATAATCTTATTCATGAATGCATTATGTATATATGCTATAAACACGTAACCTCTTTCATTGTACTTCATAAAATTCCCTTATCAGGTTACATTCAGCTTGGTCCTAAATTTAGAACAAAAAGGTGAGCGGGTGAGTCGAAAATAGCTGTTGCGGACGATTTCTAGCTCCAATGCGAGCATTGGAGGTGGAGTCGGTTGTTCTTATATTTAAGATCCTAAAGTACGTTTAGTATGCTATTTCAAGGTTTTCCTAAATGTTGGCATAAAAATTTTTCAGTTTTGCTATATATCTACCCCCCCATACCTAAGTTCTTCCATGTCCTCATGCATGAATATAAAAGAAATAAATACGACAAGGAGAAAGTAGGTAGAAATCACCTAGAATTGCTTCTGAATTTTAATGTTTAGCATCGGCTAACCTGATAATATGCAATATGCGAAAAGGAAATATGCTAAAAGAAAAATATGCTATGTATAAAGCATGTATAGGATGATGAAGAATGAGGGTAAATACTAAGTTTAACGCCTCCAGCTGGGCGAAAACTCAATCACATGTCCTCGATAAGATGATGACTTCGTCAGCTGGAGGAGGTTCCTGGGCCATTAATGACTTGAGGTGTTGGCCATTTACTGTAGAAACATGCCCATATTTTAGGTCCATGCTTAGGACCACCCCATTAGGATAGGGTGAATCACAATGAATGGGCTAGTCCACTTGGACTTGAGTTTCCCAACAAAGAGTTTCAGTCGTGAATCAAACAACCAGACTTGCTGGTTGGGCGTGAATTCTTTCCTCCAGATGTGGTGGTCGTGAAAGGCCTTGGTCTTATCCTTGCATATCGCTGCGTTCTCGTAGGCCTCCCACTGAATTTCTTCTAATTCGCTGAGTTGGAGGTTCCTTTCATGACCTCCCACATCGAGGTCAAGGTTACATTTCCGCACTACCCAAAAGGCATGGTGTTCCAGCTCGACAAGAAGGTGACAGGCCTTACCATATACCATGCGATATGGCAACATTGCGAGTAGGGCCTTGTAGGCGGTCCAATATGCCCAAAGTACATCAATTAATTTATCAAACCAGTCTTTCCTATCCGGTCTAACCGTCTCCTGGAGAATCAACTTTATTTGACGGTTAGACACTTCAGCCTACCCATTAGTCTGCGGATGATACAGGGTGGCTATGCGATGATGTACCCCATATTTCTTCAGTAATGACCTAAAGTGGGCATGGATGAAGTGGCTTCCCCCATCGCTAATTAGAGCGCGGGGTGTTCCGAATCTCACAAAGATGTATTTCCATACGAAAGCAATGACGGTTTTATGATCAGCCCATCTCGCTGGGATGGCCTCGACCCACTTCGAGATAGTCAATAGCAAACAATATGTACTCGAAGCCATGCGAATTCGAAAAAGCGCCCATAAAATCGATGCCCCAAACATCGAACACTTCTACAACCAAGATGGGTTGGAGAGGCATCATGTCTCTCCTGGTCATAGAACCAATCGACTGGCATCATTTGCAGCACTGAGCATACTCGTGTGTATCTCTAAAAATAGTTGGCCAGAAAAATCCTGATTGCAAAATTGTTGCAGCGGTTTTCCATCCCGAGAAATGACCATCACAAGCATTGTTGTGGCAAAAAGATAACACACAAGGAATCTCAGAATCTGGGATGCATCTTCTGATGATCTGATCAGCTCCAATGCGGAAGAGCAATGGATCGTCCCAGAGGTAATATTTGGCCTCCGCTGTGAACTTGAGTTTCTGGTCCTTAGATAAATTCGTAGGAATCTTGCCTGCAACAAGATAATTCGCGATATCCACGTACCAGGGAAACTCAACAGAGTGAATTGACAAAAGAGATTCATCCGAAAATTGATCTGAAACAGAAAGGGAGTAAGGGATGTGGCTAGGTCCAGTCTGGATAAGTGATTCGCCACAACATTTTGTTTTCCGGCTTTGTCGCATATTTCAATATCCAACTCCTGCAATAGAAGGATCCATCTGATAAGACGAGTTTGGCGTCCTTCTTTGCCAACAAATGCCGGAGGGTGAAGTGGTCTATGAAGATGACCTTGGACCCTAATAGGTATGATCGGAACTTCTCTAACCCGAATACTATTGCTAGCAGTCCCTTTTCAGTGACAGTCTAATTACGCTGAGCCCCATTCAGTGTCTTGCTAGCATAGTATATGACGAAAGGTTATTTCTCCCAACGCTGGCCTAAAACAGCTCTGACGGCAAAATCGGAGGCGTCACGCATCATCTCAAAATGAAGAGACCAGTCGGGTGGTTGGAGAATAGGGGAATCAAAGATAGCACTTCGAAAGGTATCGAAGGTGCTGAGACACGAGGTGTTAAACTCGAATAGGGTATCAGCTACCAAGCGATTCGTCAAAGGTCACGCGATTTTTGAGAAATCACGTATAAATCTACGGTAAAATCCGACATGACCCAAGAATAATCTAATTTGCTTAAACGAGCTAGGTGGGGGTAATCGTGGTATGACTTCAGATTTAGCTCGGTTGACCTCAAGTCCATTGGCAGAGATCCTGTGACCTAGTACAATGCCATCCCTCACCATGAAATGGCTCTTTTCCCATGAGAGTACTAGGTTCACCTCAATACATCATTTCAGGATCTTGGTGAGGTTATCAAGACAAGATGCGAAGACATCTCCAAAGACAGAGAAGTCATCCATGAATACTTCCACGTAGTCCCCAATCATGTCAGAGAAGATGGCCATCATACAACATTGAAATGTCGTTAGTGCGTTGTAAAGGCCAAATGGCATCCGCTTGAAGGCGAATGTTCCGAAGGGACATGTGAAAGTGATCTTGTCTTGATCTTCCAGGTAAATCGCTACTTGATTGTACCCGAAGTATCCATCCAAGAAGCAAAAGAAATTACGTTTGGCTAATCATTCCAAGATCTGATCAATGAACGATAAAGGAAAGTGACCCTTTTGGATAGCCGTGTTCAGTTTTCTGTAATCAATGCAAACCCGCCATGATGTCACGGTGCGGGTTGGGATGGATTCGCCCTTATCATTTTTTACAATGGTGAGTCATGCTTTCTTGGGCACTATCTAGATCAGACTCACCCATTGGCTGTCAAAGATCGGGTATATAATGCCTGATCCAGCCATTTGATGATCTCCTTCTTAATAACCTCTAGCATGTTCGGGTTCAGCCGTCTTTGAGGTTGTCTCGGAGGTTTCACCCCCTCATCTGTGTAAATGTGATGAGTGCAATACGAGGGGCGAATACCGTGAAGATTAGCAATACTCCACCCTATGGCAACCCTATGGTCTTGTAGCACAGAAATCAGCTGGTGTTACTGTTCTTAGGTCAAGTGAGCATTGATAATGACTGGGTATGTCTCACTTTCACCCAGGAACACATATTTGAGTGAGTCAGGTAAGGGCTTCAATTCAATCAGGGGTGGATCAGACTCAGAAGTAGGGGTGGGAGTTGGAATGGGAGGAGCAGAATCAGAGGTGGAAGTCTGATGATCCGGATACATGTGAATTCCTGTTGATTCTCCATCTGTAAACTGGTCGGTTGTGATTGTGTTAACGGAAAACCCATCTGCTGTAGTCACGTCTTCTTGCGTCAATAGGGGCGATTCAGTATTGTGTGGATCAGGATAGCCAGAGTCAAGGGTGTTGTAGTCAGATATACACCCGAGACAATTGGATCCTTAGGAAGATATGTGCAGTGCAGTAGTCTCAGTCTCGTGTGGATTGAGGTCCAAGAGCCCTGATAGTGTAGACGAATGAGACATTAGGTTGTCACAAAGGAGCCCAATGTTACCACAGTGTTATGATTCTTCTTCACCATCCTCCAAATCGAGAATGAAAAAGTTTGCAAGAAAGCAGAATTCGCGTACTTTCACGATCACGTTCTCAACCACCCCCTCGGCGTTTTCACTGATCTATCAGCTAGCTAAATCGTGACCGAGGTGGGTTTTAACTCCCCGAATCGAAATCGATCATATACCGCGGTGGGAGTCAGGTTGATGGACAAACCCAGATCTAGAAGGGCCCGATCAAATGGAGAATCCTACAAGAAGCAGGAAATGAGTGGGGTGCTAGGGTCTTTCTTTTTCGACGGTAAGTCGACTAGAATCACGGCGCTAGCCTCCTTTGACAGTACCGCCTGTCGTCCTATTCTCAGCTGTCGCTTCGAGGTACAGTAGTCCTTGAAGAACCTCGCGACAATAGGACATGATCAATGGCCTCGAGGAGAGGGACTTGAATATATACTTCCTTGAACATCAATTTCAGGTCCTCAAAATTCCGCGTATCCTTTTTCCACACTACATTTCGTGTCAGAGCCTCGGGAAAAGGAATGGGAATCTCAGGGTCAAGTGGCCTCTTGCCCTTATCTACTGTAGGTGGCTCCTGAGATGGAGTCGAACCATCTTGCGGTGAAGGTCGCGAAAGATCAGGACTCGCCTGCCTAAATGGTGGGTCGTGTGTCTTCTTCTCGCTCCTCAATGAAACAACGTTTGCATCAGCTTGCTGTCCATGAGGTGGTGGAGAAGCGGAAGGGGTACAGTATGCAGCGTTCTATATCAAAGGCGACTAGCCTTGAGATAACCAGGTGGTATAGGAGGCGCCTATAATATCGTGTGTGCTTGTCCCTGTGGTGCCTGAAACCTAGGTGGGGCACCCTGGTTCTACACATATCATGGGTTCCGAACAGGTTGGGAGGGCAAGGCTCCATGGGTCCTATGCTCCTGCAACAACTAGTTTTGCATGTTTTGTATGTTCTGTATCTAGTCGGCCATTGCCGCAAGTTATCCTATGTAGACTTTCGCATCAATTCTTGCAGCTCCTCTTTCAGTGCCTCCAAATCAGCTCGCTTTGGAGGGTGACTAGCAACTTGATGCAGCGACTAATAAACAGAGCATAATTGTTGCTGCTGAGACGGGAATGGCTGCTGCCTAGGGTACGTGTTCTGCGCATTCCCATACTACCTGGTCTGGTAGTGTGGATCTTGATGTGGTCTCTGTGAGTTACCTGACCAGGAGAAGTTCGGATGCTAGCGCCAACCATGGTTATACGTCTCTGAGTACGGGTTATTATGCTCGTGTCCCTGAATAGTATTAACGTCTTCGTAGGCCGACAATGTCTGAGGCATATATTCATCGAGGGAATACTCATTATAATTATCGTGTGGTGCGCAACCCTAATCATATGTTGCCAAATCGAGATTGTTCGCGGGATCCTGATATGCAAGATCCTGTGATATGGAGGACGTGCATCCCGAGTGAGCAAATTAACTCGAGCAGGAGGGGCTCGGGATGCATAAGAGGATCTCGAGGTAGCAGAATTTCCGACCAGATCCTATTGACCTTGAGCTATGTCATCGAGCTTCTTTCCCAGCAAATCCACCTTTCGCAGCTGCTTGGCAATAATTTCCATATCAGCTCGAACAGACTCTGCTTGAGCCTCATGGACACTAACTCGCTACTGTCCAGGCCGCTGGAACTGGTTCATTGACGCAGCGTTCATTGAATTCTCCGCTAAAGACTCGAACAGCTCAAATGCGTTGTTTTCATCTTTCGCGAGGAAATTCCCACCACTGGATGCATTGGCCAGATACCGATGTGTGTCATCCAGCCCATGGTAAAAAATCTGAGCGAAGTGCCATTTGGGCACACCATGGTACAGGCATTTTCTCAGGAGATCATGAAATCGGTCCAAGGTGTCATGCAACTACTCCTCAGGTCCCTGGGAGAAAGTTGAAATCGCTCACCTCATCACATTTGTTTGACTGATCGAGAAGAACTTCTGTAGGAATTCACATCGTAATTCCGGCTATGTTCTAATCGGCTTCCCGATGGTCTTTAACCAGTATGAAGCTTTATCCCTTAGAGAAAACGGGAAAAGCTTCATCAGAACAATTCCAAGATCTACATCCTTAGGTCGAGCCATTTCCGCGATTCGACTTAGGTCCTCTAGATGCCGGAATGGATCCTTGTTCGAGTTTCCATAAAACTAATTCTGGATCAGCCCAATTAGATTGGGCTTGAGCTTGAACGCGTTTCCACCTGCGGGAATCCGAACTAGAGGTGTGACAATTGGCACTGCGGATCGTAGAAATCCCGAAGCTGTTCTCCTCGTGGTGGATGCTGCATTCTGTCCAAAGTATTCAGGATACGGTCTATATTATGTTTCTGCCATTCCTCAACTTCAACGACACGGGCTTCCAGATGAGCCATCGAGTCTAGATTTGCTGGATCCTGACCAGGTCGAGGTCCAGGGTTAGCCATCTCGGATAAGAGAGTAGAAGAAGAGGGTGGGGGAGAAGATGGCTCGGGCGAGGTGACTCGCCTCCTTGGGAGTGGCTCCCAAGATCCAACTAGTTGAGGTCACAGTGACCTCCTTCCTCGCATACACCAGCCAACCCCTGGGTTGGTGCAGCCAGCCAGACAAGGCTAAGGCCCTGTCAATCAGATGTCCTTATGATCACATGATCGGATTTTTTCGTTTGGGTTCAAATTCCTGAAAAAAAAATTTGTTGAGAACCGACTGAAAGTGATTCCCGCCTCTCAAGCTAACCTGGCCAGTTTGGTTATGAAGGGACTAAGGGGAAGGTTCTTCCTTCGGCTCGCACCTCCGATTCCGTTGACCATCGAGCTACGATCGTTTGACACTATCCTACAGACTTAGTCACTAGGTTTGGCTAGAGAGGTTAAAAACACTCAGTCGTATGACAACGAATTCGAGTTGATTTTATTTTTCAAATTTTATTTTAACCCTTTTTTTTCACTAGGGTTGGGGTGAGTGGCCAACAAAGTGACCAGGCTCACTGGCTAAACATTAGACTTAGCTAAGTCTAGGTTAGCTCAAGTGTGTGGTAACTCTAAAGGTGTAACCTAGGGTTCATGCAAATTCTAGGTGTTCAGTAGACCACAAGAATCAAACTAGTTCTCTGAATACAAATGGAATCCAAATACATTGAAATTTGGCAAGTAAATTCCTTTTCCAATTATCTTTTCAGAGAATATTTTTTTTTATTTTTTACTATTTTAACCGCATTTATAGGGATTTTCAAATGTCAGGGGGTTAGATTTGGAATTTTGACCCTTGATCGATTTTTTACTTTGAAACAATATTAAATGATTTTCAAAAATTCAAAAAAAAATATGAAAATTAAAGCTAATGAGATCAGCTTTCAAACCCACCATTGTTAGTCAAAACAGATTTGTGGATTGCTTAGAATTAATTTTTGAATTTTTAAAATTTTCAAATCTGGGTCAATTTGACCCCTTGCACTTCGTGAATTTTTAAAAATTTTTTGCTTTGAATTTCTTCAAATAAATAATGTCGTTTAAAGGTGATTTAAAAATGAAGTGCTTGCCTGAATTTTAAAATTTTTCGCTCACTAATTTTTCAGCAATTAAATTTTTAAATCAGAAATTAAAGTCGGTCAACAGGTGGTGGAAAGGCTTTTAAGAAGGTGTTTGAAATTCAAATCACTTTCCACAAAAAATGAATTTTTTTCTCTTTTTTTTCAAATGTTTTTTTTTAATATTTGAATTTTTTTGGGGGGAAAAATTTCAAATTTTTTTCTCTTATTTTTCAAACAAATTAACCTAAGATTCAAACGAAAACCTAATCTAACAACCTAAAAAAAAAAAATCTTTTTTTTGAAATCTACACATTTTTTTTTTCAGAAAGAAATTTCTAACAAAAAAGGAAATCTAACCTCAAACAAAAATCCTAAGCTAAGGGAGAGATGTGCACCTATAATTTTTTTTCTCCACGCTTGATGTATGCGTAGATCCTGTTTTTCCTACACATCCAAAAACAAGCAGAGGAAGATTTGTCACTAAAAGCTTTAGATCAAAAATCAATTGTGTTGCCTCCCCGACAACGACACCATTTGACAAGTGTGTGGAATCATGGGTTTAAAAATACTACTGCTGTTCTTTATAGTATAGCCGCTAAATCCGCTTGTCAAAAATAATTTATAAAATAACCAGACTTGGAGTCCCAGTAGTTCGTCTCTGGGAGGCGTTTAGGAAATGTAAATTAATTTCGATCTCGCTCGCTCTACTTTCTTAAAAACTCATGCCAGTTTATGATTATGTACACCACCATAGACCTCCTTCGCTCCTCTTCGGCCTCGTCGACGCCCTCTACCCTAACTGCCAGGCTACGCCACTCCGCCACCCACTGTCGCCCTCCTCCACTTCGCAGCTTCACCATCTACCACCGCACAACCTTCCCTCCTCTCTTCTCTTTAGCCTCCTCTCCTTCCCCAACTCCCTTTCCTCCTTTTTCAGTTCCCCTACGTTAACCCTTCCCCACCTCCACAACAACCACCACCGGCTACACCACCATCATCAGCCACTGCATCTACCCCTTCTCCTCATCTTCTTCCCTGTCTAGCCGCTCTCTCCACCCTCTCCATCAACTCCCACAGTAGATGCACCAACATCCCACTCCTACAGCTACCTCCTCTCTTCCCTCCTCTCCTCTTCACATCACACCAGTTCCCCCGCTGCACCGACCACCTTGATAGTCACCACCTTCAATAGCTGCTCCCGTCCTTTTCTCCTGTCCGCTAAAATACCAACAGCAATGCCACCAGCCCTTCCAGTTCTTCCTCATCTCCTTCGTCTACTGCATGAGCTCCTTATCCCTCCTTTTAATTTCAATGCTTTAGACATGTAATTAATAGCGCATTTTTAGTTGATGTGTAATGTATGGCATTGTACATACCTAGTTATGTTTCTATTCTCGCTAGTTTAATTTAGTCAAAATTCTCATGTGAAAATTATAAATCTTTTTTAATTACAACATCGCATTTTTTTAATTACAATTTGCATGCGTTAATGTTTCGTAGTGGCTAAATCTATCATCTTGGCATTTTGTGTAGGTTAGAAAAATAGAAAAAAAATGTTTGCATGCTTGTAAATTACCAAACCTCCTTCCCTTGTTTGGTGGTAGTTGTTATTTAGGATAGTATTAGAATGTAATTAAGTTTCAAGTTAACTTTTATTTTTGTCTTTAAAGTGCATTAATTAGCCTATCAACTTAATTAGGAATTACTTTAGAGCCTCCTAACGAAATGACTCAAACTCACCAAATTATTAATAATTCGATATAAATTTAAAACTTCACATTCTTATCACGCTATAATGAAGTGTTTTAACTAAAGTGATTTGAGCATGTCATGTTGGCACCGTTGCCAAGGAGGCGTAAAAATGTAATTAGGTTGTTAGGTTTATTTTAAAAATCAAAAATTAAAAAGATAATGTTTATTATCCTTACTAGTGTTTTTGTTATTTTCTTGCATTTCTTTTTAGTTTTATTTGTCACTAACTTCGTTTATGTTCTTTGGTATGAGGCACTTGGTGTACTCAGTGGATTCACCGTGCCCGTCTTCCTGATGTCCCCAAGGCGAAGGAATCCAAGACTTGGTTGGAGCATTTTAGATTTTAGGATTTTAGGAATAGCTTTAAAATTTTATTTTTATTTTAGAATTGATGTACTAAGCTTAGTTTGAGTGAAATTATTTTGGTTGTGTACATGACTTATTATTTTTCTCCCTTTCGCTTAATTAGTAGTGGTTTAGTAATTAATTAGGTTAATTAAAATATTACTTAGATTTTATTTTGTTTATGCTTTAAAGAAAAAGAGAGAAAACTTACACATAAAAATTACATTTTAACCCTAGAAGTTGCCTATTTAGGATAATCATACACTACAACAAAAAGAGTCAAAGGTGACGAATATTTTATGAAGATGATGACGAATAAATCACCGTTATATAACATGCCAACGAATAATTTATTCATCACCATATTCGTTGTTATATGAGCCTGATTGGATTTTTACGCGGTTTGTAAAATTAGGTTTAAGAAGTTGTAACGCACAAAATCTAATTCGCTTTTAAATTTATAACTTAAATAGTGGTGGTATCTAAGGTCGTTCACGGAGGCAATGTTTGCAAATATCAATCTCTTAGTTGAACATGAAAATCAACTTTCTTTTTGATATTTTTGAATATATAATTTTTAGTGTTTTGAAATAGTAAGGCAATGCAAACTTGATAGCAGGAAAAGACTAACACCTAATAACTAACATTTAAGTGACAAAAAATGATTTCTTTCTAAGCTCACCCTAGGCACGTGGAGGCCTAGGGTAATTAAGAAAGGAGTGAAAGTACACTAAAGATAAAGCAACAAATGTAATAAGAAAAAGGACAACTTTAATTGAGCAAAAGTGTTTTACAAAAAAAACCTAATAGAGGAATACTTCTACTACTAAAATTTAAAATACAAAAGAATGAAAAAATAAGAAATATTAATCATCTGATAAATTCGGTGAAGAAAATGAAGCTCTTGCTCCAATTACGACTACTCCTGTAGTTGAAGAGAGCTCCTTTTCCTTGAAATTTTCCTCCATGGTGTAGCCTCCTCCTGACAAGCCCTAGTGGGGGCTTGCCTTGGCTCCTTAAAGGTGGATGATTGCTTGATAGGATTTTCGTGTTTTCGAATATGAAAATTGTCATTATATCATAGTATAGTGCGAAATCCGATCAAAACAAAAATATTTGTAATAATGAGATGGTGAGTCCCAATCGAACTAAGGGAGGCATTAAATGTGAAATCTAATTCCGATCTCTCTCTCTCTCTCTCTACTTGCTTAAAAATGCATGCCGATTTACAATAATTTTTAGATATTTATGCACAACATATTGCTAAAGATGCAGAAATTAAAACATGCAACTTTAATAACAAGAAAATATGGTAAGGAAGCTCATGGTGATTTTTCAACACACAAATATATATATAAAAGGGTGATTTTCAATGGTTGCTACAAAGCGAAGCTTAAGGAAAACTTGTACAGGAAAGCTTAAAGCATAAAACTATTTAGCAGAAAACGAGTGCATGTGGATCTACAAGAAGATTGCACATGCATCATTGAGGGGGGAGAGAGAGCTAAACTAATAAGTAGAAAATAAAGCAGAGAAAAGTTATGAAGAACAACTACTTATCTAGCAGAAAGAAGGGCATCGGAAGTGGTCTACAATGGCCTTTGAGCTTGAGGTGCTAGGGAGAAGAAGAGGCGACCAATGGTACTTAGGTCAGCCCTTGGAAAGGGTAAGAGAAGGTGATCTTGAGTTGGCGTGGAGGTGGAGTGGCCATGGTGTTCAGGTCGTGGAGGTGGAGGTGAATGGAGGTAGAGCTATACTAAATGGAGCCAAGAATCAAGATGGGTGCAAATAGTCACCTATGAGGTCTTTTTATAGACCCTTGGTAATCTCCCTAGAGAGGTGTAAAACTCTCTAGAGAGAGCTCTATGTGGCTGGCCAAGAGAGGTTGGAGGTGGTTTTTAGATCGACAAAATGTGGATCTAAAAATTTGAATTACTCTTGATTGCTATTTTTAGCAACCAAGGTAACACACTTGGATAAAAGTTCTAGAGAACTCTTAGTGCATTTTCAGCTAGGTAAGGGTGTGTGTGTGTGTGCATGAACATGTGTGTGTGTGGCTAAGTGGTCTAGGTCAGGTCCTAAGGGTTTGGGTTAGGTTAGGTCATAGAATTAGGGTTAGAAACCCTAATTACTAAGGTAGATGCACAATTAAACTTGACACAAGTTTAATTGAATGAGTGCAAACCTAATTGAGAGTGAGATTACTCAATTAGGTTAGGCTTAGGTCAATTGAACTTTCACTGAGTCTAATCAGACTTGTGTGGGTTGAGATCAGAGTTCAATTGGATTCTATGACCAATTGACTAGGCAATTATAATCGACTATAATCCAAGTCAATTGGTCTTAGTGAGAACCTAATTAGGTTCTTAGAAGGGTCTAGGGGTAGCCAATTGGACTAAGTAGATCCAATTGAACTTGCTTGGGTTGATTTGAATCAATCAAATTCAGGTCCAACCCTAATTAGGTTCTACTAAGCCTAATTAGACTTGAATAGGTAGGGATGGATCAATTGGATCGTAGGTGGACCAAATTGGATTTAGGTGCACCTAATCAAGTAGAAATGCACCCAATTGGATGTAGGTTAGGTAATTGGGTTTGGATTGAGTCTAATTAGACTAGTCTGAGCCTAATTAGATTGGGGTTAGCCTAATTAGAACAAGGTTGACCCAATTACCTCCAATTGAGCTAATTGGGACATCAAGGTATCTAAATGGGATTCTAAGGTGAGAATCAGGTTAGGGATAAGAGGATTGAGTATAGGGATAGTGGAAAGTGGGAATCTGGATAGTGTTATCCAGGTTTTGGCTGAAGTGGGGAAATTGAGGTTTAGAGATAAGGGTATCCCGAAAGGGGGATTAGAGTTGAGATAATGTAGATAAGGGCATGGATAGCACTATCCATGTTTTGATTTTTCAGCTAAGTAGCCTAATAAGGAGGTGGCATAGGGATAGGGACATGGATAGGGTTATCTTAGAGACTAAGGATAGGGATAGGGTTGTTCTAATGCTAGGGATAAGTGCAGGGATGTCCTAATGTTCTTCATAATTTAATCTAAGCATTAATTTCTACTTAGTAGAGTAGCATATCTCAACCCTACATTATTTCTTCTACTATTTATTCCTAAGTCTTCTGCTCTAGCTCTGCTGCAACTCTAACTTCTCTTTATTCTTCAGATCCATCTTCAGATCCAGCTTCAAATCTAACTTATTACCTACAATCCACACAATGCACTTGATCAGTACATTATAACAATATTTGATGCATAGCTAAAATAAAGCAAGAAAGATGCAAAGTATGCTCATGTATACATGGATTACACTAAGTTATGCTAAGTTCTAATTTAATTTAGGTCATCTAATACCTATGATTGCTGCACAATCAATGATTCCACCTTAATTTCTCCTCCAAGGGTGGGCGTGCACCACCCTAGTTTCTCCTCTAATGCCTGGGCGTCCTCCTTGATGTAGAGAGCCTCCTCTTGGCGTGACACAAGAAGAAGAGTGGAGAGGAAGAAGGCACCAAGGAGGCAAGGGATAGCCTCCTTAATCTTCTTCCTTCCTCCTTCTTCTTGGTCATAGGTTATAGGTGGCTTAGGGTAGAATTAACACTAAGGGAGAATGATCATTTGGTGGTGGTTAGGAGGGTTTTTATAGAGGTGAAGAAGGGTGGTTGGCGTGGGGATTAGGTGTAAGGCTAGGATTGGATTTAGGAGGCAATTAGATGATCCTATGGTGGAAGGTAGTTGGCGCCAACCAACAGGATGCTATGGGGGTAGTTATGGTGGCTAAGGGGTGCATGGAGTTGTCGCCAACCATGAACGGATGCCATGGTTTGGCACCAACTAGGGAGGATTCTAGAAGGGGGGTTAGGTGGATGGTGGAGATGGGTTTAAGGAGAGATGTGTTATAAAGATGCATGGGATTTTTGATGGAAAAAGTAATGCCAATTAGGGGGTAGTTATAGGTGATCTTGGCGCCACTTTGTGGTATCTTTTAGAGGTGGTGATTAGGTTAGGTTGGCACCAAGGTGAGATGGAAGTAGGATTAGCTTATGTGGAGCTTAGGTGGGCTTACTTGGTGGAGTTAGTTAGGTGGAAATTAGGGTTAGGTAGGGTGGATGGTGGATGGCCAAGGAGTTGCATAGTTAAGCTAAGCTAGCTTAGCTAGTAAATGAGTAGGGTAGGGAGTAGAAGGAACTAGGGTTTTGAGAAGAGGAGCTGAAAGAGAGCTGTCTGGAGCTGCATAGGAGCTGGTGGCTGCTGAAGAAAATAGCAAGGAGCTACTTTAGCTGGATTCTGCTAAGATGAGCTGAGGTGAGCTGGGTCTGATCTTCCCGGGGAGGATCTAGCTAGCTGAAGTAGTTAAGGTAGCTTAGCTCAACTAAGTTGAGCTAAGTGGAATCCTCGGGAGCCGGACTTAAGTTGGCCTGAGCTAAGGTGAAGTCATCTTCGGCTGGCTCGAGTTAAGTAGAGCTAGAGGTAACTGGACCTAAGCTGAGGTGAACTCCAATCAACTTAGTTGAGCTAGCTAGAGCTCTCAATAAACTAATGGGAGCTAAGATAAGTTAAACTCAACTAAGTTGAGCTGAATCTGAGCTGACTTGAGTTAGGATGAACTAAGATGAGCTATCTTGAACTACCATTTAGCTGAGATGAGCTGAATGAAGTTAAGATAAACTAACCCTAATTCAAGTGAGCTGATATCCAACTATGATGAGCTAGATTAGGCTAAGTCCCACCTAATTTGAGCTTCTTCACCGATTATCTTCCTAAGTGCTAGGGTTCTAAGGATCTAACTATTTGTTTATCCCTAACACTTAAATAAATATATCGAAAAGACAACAAAATGTGTAATACATACCTAACCTAATGTATGCCTAACTGCAACCCAAAAGTCCGTTCGCGGAGTTAAAATTTTAAGAGCTAGATTTATTTTAAAACATAAAAATGATAAAAAACTGACATTTATCAAAACCGTTATTAAATCTACAACGAATAATATATTCATTATTAAATTTAAATAACGAATAAAATCGTCACTAAAATTGTCATATACTTTAAATTTAGCAACAATTATTTTCATTGTCTTTACTTTATGTTAATAATGATTTATTTTATCACCCTAAAAAGAATAGGATAATGATTAATTCGTCGCAATGTAAGAATAATACAAAATTTATTAATCATTCTTTAAAATACTCATAATTTATTTTGATTATCTATAAAATAAAAAATTATTTTACAATATCCACCGAAACATTTGTCACAAATTAAAAATTTTTAATGAAAACTTTATATAAAATACACCGAAAAAATTATGGATAAGTTTCATTGCAGTATATATTTGAAGAGATCAAAAAGTTTATTAATTTCCAAAAAACATTGAGATGTATCCAAAATAAACTCAAAGTTCTTTTCAACAAATATAACTAGAATTTTTCAAAAACTAATTGTTCATGCACTCTTTACCTATTATGCTAACAAATCAAATAAAAAGCTATCTTTATAAACTTTTCTAAAATTTTACTACATAAAGTTACTGAAATGACTTCTCTCCTCTGGCACCCACATAAAATCGCCACAGTAATGCTTGCAAATGACATGCAAAAGAATCAACGTCTTTCCATAAAGACTTCTCTTGTCTGAATCAACAAGCAAGACAAGCCCTTCTGCAAACAAAGGATGCTGCGATCTATTGCATAACAGAAGCCTCAATCAGAGCCTCTACAGCAACAATAACTCTCCTAGGAAGTTGAACATTGCTTCTAAAGCTGAGATAGCACCGACCAAATCTCCCTCTAAGCATCTAAGCCTCAAAGGAATCCCGAAGGGTATTACCTTCAAGGCAGGGCATGAACAAGTGGCTAGTGCACCATCTACTCTATCCTATCTGGACCAAAGTTCTGAGTATATGCCGCTTCCAGGAATTTTCATCAATCCAAAGAACATAAGCTTCCACACCTCTTTCTTTTTCACATGTAAAAGTAACTTTCTTGGTGAAGAGGAGCATAGACTGAACCCCTCCTGCTCTCCAAACCGACAAACCAACTGCAAAGATGCCACATAACCAATTTGCACCAAAGCTAAAAGGTGTGCTACACAACCAATTTTCATTTGGAACTGCAGACTCATTTGGAAGCCCATGCCTTTAAAGGTGAAGATATGTGCTTGGTTGTTGCAGAGAAGAAAAATCATGACTAAGGTTTAGAATCCGATCTCACGAATGCACAAAATAAATGTATTTTTTCAAGATACCACAAGTCAAGATAAGTCTGAAATTTCAAACTAACAAGGAAAATATAATATCCCAAAGCTGTTATCTCCTTCAAAAGTTGGGGAAAAAAAATAAGGAAAAAGAAAGAGAGAACCAAAAAAAGAAACAAGAAGATTCAATAATGCCTGGTTCAAGAAAAATCCCAACTAATACTAAATTTCCCATCATAGGAAACCAACCTACCTCACTGATATCACTCCTTGATTCCCGAAGTCTTTCACTCCAAAAGCGTAAGTCCCAATGGGTTAAATCATTGGCTTCTGCAAAACCCTTTTCTGATGCAAATTTTTTCAAATCTTCATATCCATGGCCCAAAAAAGAAAACATATATCTTCAGGATCGCAGAATAGTTAAGTGAAAATGCAATAACAAGTAAAAAATAAACAAAGTTTGCACGAAAGCAACACACAAGTATACGAAGCAAAAATAACAAACAAAATGCATTTGAAGCAACATGATAATCAGCATTATTTACTTCATATCTAATTGTTGTCGATTCAAGAGAACCACCACATACATGTGGAAACCATGCGAGATGGACATCCCCCAAAGTGCCGACCTGCCAAACATCTAGCTGGCTTTTTATGAAAAGAAAAGAAAAAAAATGTAAATACTTTTTCGAGTGGTGCTACCAAATGTGCATGGTACAATCACTCCTATTTTTGGAAGGCATCAGCGAATCCAAAGTTGAAATGTAGTAGTGAAGATAGCCTGTGGGCTTTTGAGTGAAGAATTAAAGATAAGAACAAGCTCTTGTGATCCAAAAACAATAAAAAAAAAAAGAGAAGTGTCAACTCTGCTGGCTAATATTTTGTTGATTTACATACCTACTAACTGCAATAGAACAAGTCCTCAAGATCGATTTCGATCGGTTTGCACCACTGTTATGTATCCTCTTGCAAAATCACTATATTGGGAAAGAAAACAACATACTCTTCTTTAGTTATTTTAGGCATAATAACATTTCTTATTTAACAGATATCAAACTATTCATCTTTTGGGCATGGAATCATACCATCAACTATCCATCTGAACCTTTAGATGAATCCTCCAAGGAAACAAAAACGTCGATGTTAAGTTGAGATTTTCAGAATCTTTAGCACTTCTGCTGTAAACCTGGGAAAAAAGGGAAATCGGCACTCTTTTCATAGAATCCAGAAGAAGGTGTTGATGTACATATATTATAGGATGGTTTGTGTGAATAACCAAGAGTTTGTTGTAACAGTAATAGCTGCGCACATGATGTAACGGCCTCAGCTGTCTATAAATAAGATCAAGGTGTCTCAGTGGTCAGAGTACAAGCATACAGTTCATCCCTCTCTGTTTCTGTCATAACAAAAGGTGCATGCATTCCTTTTCTCTGTTTTACAGTTAGTGGCAGAGCTAGAAAATTTTTTTAGGGTGAGCACATGAGTTCTCATAAACTATGACAAACTACATGCTTTAGAAAATAACATACTTTAGTATTACACTGTAGAGGAGCCTTACATCCATACCTAACTTTCAATAGATGTCCACACTTGATAATGCACATCAATTTCACTGCTACTAGCAGCAACAGAACTATTAGCAGCAACATCAGGAGGAGGCGGAACATAATAAGCATATCTAAGCATGTGGCAAGTCATGTGGAAGTCAGTGTATGATTGCACAAGAATCTCATTTGCTTTGTTATTACCCAGCATGCATTGGCAAAAATGAGAAGGCTCCACATGGCCCTTTAAGTTAGAAAACCTCCTAATACAAGAAAGCAACTCACGATGTCAACACCAGCTTTAATTCCCAATTCAACTGAATTTCTGTAGTTCAATCCAGGAGATGAAGTGATCCTCTGAAGGCCTTCCCAATCTGAGATCGTAAAGCCCTGTAATATTGATCAACAAGAAAGCATTTGATGCAATGGTTCTTTTATCCTTTAGAAGTGACCAGAAAGAGGACATGTTAATGACAAACCCTGAATTTCAATTTATTCTTCAAGTAGCCGATTATTAGTTGATGGTTTGCGTGCATCTTCACCCCATTCCAGCTTGAGTAAGAAATCATCACAGTGGAGACCCCTTTGTTGGTGGAATCAAGATAAGCGAGCATGCGAATTTTGAACAATCCAATTGCATTGATTACAAAGTTATTCTCATCTATGCCATTTTGAGTGCCACCATCTCCGACAAAGTGCTTAGCACAGGCAAGAACCTTGTCTATGAAACAGGAGCAACAAAGCAATCTGATCCCATATCTCCGCACCACTGTTATCACTCGATCCAACACCTATAACACAAAAAGATAAGAACTTCCAAACATCTAATTAACAATAAAACCCACACAATCATCATAACAATATTGGATCAGCAGGAAAAACCAAAAGATTAGCCAAAAAAAGAAAAAGAAAAAGAAGACGCAGAGAAGAGGGGATGATGTAAAAAGAATAAAATAGAAATTCAGAATAAAATGGGTTATTTAGCCCTCTCCAAGAGCATTTAATTATTTAATACTCAGTGCTGTGATTATCCCACCTATTTATGAGGGTTTGTTTTATGAGTGTGCCTGAATCTATGGTTGCAGACACTATGTACATGAGAAGAATGAGTAGAACCATACCAATCATGTCAAGTCTGCATCGAAGTTGGATATAACTGGAAGTAGCTTAACCATCTATACACTGCTCCAGGCATCAGTATTTGACTGCTTTAGACTATCTTGGTAGCTCCCAACTTGGCACTTCCACATAGGCAGAGGCATGTGTATGCATACATAACCACCTCCTCCCCCCCACCCAAAACAACAACAAAAAAGGAAACACCAAACACCCAACAACCATCACCAAGAAAAAAGTGCATGCAAACACAAAAATAGCTGAATTGATGAATTCTTTGCCTCTGCTTTTGCATTTCTTTTAATCTTTTTTGTTTATTTTCTTTCAGAATTTTGTGTTTGAATACTATAATCTGATTTTAAATTTCCACCATAGCTGATTCAAGAACTGGATGCTGCTCATGCCATAAAGAGATGGACATGGAATGGTGCTTCCTAAATCATACATAAAACAAGATTTCATTTCACTAATAAATCTTTCCTCCCAAAATGAATCACAGGTATCCCCTTAAAAAATTAAGGTAACCAATCTGACTTTTTGGCCTTAGGAACTTAAGAAAAACTTAAATACTTTTTCCACCTTAGAAAGCCTCATCTTGAACTTAGAACTACCATAAAAAAAAGGAAATGGATCTATTTACATTCATGTTTTCTTGGCTTGACAAAATTTCCTTATGCTAGTGAGATTACATATTTACTTCATCTGCTGAATGTTGAATTGCCTTAAACCTCCTGCTGACTGTTGGAAGCTGAATTCTTGGCAATGTTCTTCGCTTAACAAGAATTTTCTAGCCCTTAAAATGCCAAAGACAATCAAATTAGCATGTAGAATTCATTCTTCTTGCCTAAGAAGAACAAATTCCAACCATCCACAATCTTGGATAATTACCGGCAAAATACATAACCAATCAACTAAGGCACAATATTCAACATTGGTGGAACTTAAAGCTTTTTTTAGATGAGCTTGCACTCCCATGCCTTTACCAGAGAATCTGATAGGGAATCTTATAACAATGTAATTGGGAAATGGAGTTCAGGGTAGTTAAAAACAGTTAGATGGTTAAACAGTTGGTTGGGTAGCTGATGTATAAAAGACTGAAAAAGTTTCACGTTGAGAGAAGGAATAACATGAAGCAAATACCCCTGTTGTTCTCTTCTCATCTCCTTCTCTGATCCTCCTCATTTCCCCTGTTCTCTCCTCATTTCCTCTCTTTCCTCCTCTTTTCCCCTATCCCTCCTCTGCAGCTGAGCACCAACGAAAACCCGAGCCCAGTCAAGGGCTGCAGCTGCAGATTCTCCTATCAGAATCCAATTTATTCCTCACAGAACACAACAATCAAACTTCACAAACTTTCAATTGGAATTGTGCATTTACAGTAATTAGCAACCATCAATCAACTATTTACATTGCATTTATAGCAATCAGCAATCATCAATCAACTATTTACATTGCATTTATACCAATCAGCAATCAACAATCAACTATTTACATTGCATTTATACCAATCAGCAATCAACAATCAACTATTTATAGTAATAAGTTATTTACAAACTTTCAATTTATTCCTGATACAGACATCTGCACCCTTTTAGAATTGTGCATCGGATTGAGTTCCTCACCTTAGCGAGGGTAAAGCTTGGGGCAGCGGTGGAGGGATCGCAATTGTAGTGGCGCATCGAGGCAAATTGGTGGTAAAACGACAATAATTGTAGTCTTGTGTTCAGCATTGTTGAGGAGGTCGCCTCAGGCGATAAGGTGACGAAGCAAGGCGAATCAGGAGGTCATCGCCTCGAGGAGGACACAGGCAAGGCCCTTCGAACAGGCAACGTGCTTCCTCGCCTCGGGCGGCACCTCCTCGCCTCGCCGCCTCATCGCCCGAACCCTAGATGCCTCTGTGGAGAGCTTTCTCATCTCCACGGCAACCCTCACCGCCTCATGCCATTATCGCCTCCGCGACTGAGTAGCTTGAGTAGCTGAGCTTCATCGACCAACATCGCCGCTCGAGCGTCACCGATTACCATCTGCGATGCCTCCTCGACCTCAGTCACCCAGGTATCTCCTTAGCTTGAGCTTCTTCAAGTTCGACCAGCGTCGCTGCCGCTTCTTCATGTCAGGGCTTCCGGCTTCGTTTCTTCTCCTCGAAACGAAATGAACTCCTTTCATATATATATATATATATATATATATATAAGTAAGACATAAGTAATGTATAAGTATATTTATAAGTATATACATAAGTATGTTGTTCTATATATGTATGTTACATTGGATATATATGTATGTTGTATACATGTATGCCTCCTTAGTATATATAAGTATGTATATAACATAAGTATATTGTTATATATATATATGTATGTTACATTGGATATATATGTATGTTATATATATGTATGCCTCCTTAGTATATATAAGTATGTTGTTATATTATATATGTATGTTACGTTATAACATTATATATATATAAGTGAAATGGTCTTAAGGTTGTCGTCTCAATTCACTCAGGCTGTCACCTTTTTGTCGCTTCTCGCCTCGGGCGATTTTGAGTAGTGTCGCCTTGCTATCACCTTTCGCATTGACAGCATTGCTTGTGTTAAAGTTAAAAATCATAAATAGACCCATGAATATATTTACTTGCCACCATTTTATATTTCCTACACATGCTACATAATGCAAAAGGAGTACTTCCTACATCTTTCCAATCCAAACTACATCAGAATCATTGAAGCAGACAGATTCCAATATGTTGATCAATTCTCATTGCTTTGACTAGATATATCTATCAATCTAGTTGAGAAACCATAACTGTATGTCATTGCATAGGGATGTGTTTAGCTCTAGCAACAAGTACACACAGTCAAAGTGCCCACCTAAAGCAACTATGTGAAGTGTTGTTATGCCACCATCTATAATTGTCCAATCTACAAAGAATCTATTCTCAGAGTTCAGTAACTGAACTACCATATATTTGATTGCATTGGGAGAAAAAAGAGGTTAAGAAGAAATAGTTATTCAATATCCTTAAATGCTCGAAAGATAGCAATCAATAATCCTTAACTTCATGCATTTACCAATAGCAAAACACCCTCATGAGCTGTCTATGCTTGAAATTTATCAAATTGTTTATTGCTCATGTAAGCTTTGTTGAAGAAGTTTTTTTTTTTAATTGAAACCAGTTACCACCAATTGCTCACCTTGAGCTCCCTGGTTATTCCATTATTGACACTGAAACATTTTAGTTCAAATACACAGAAGCTTTTCCTTAATTTTCACTTCAAATGTTGCTTATATGTCAACCAAGATACAACAATCCTTTTCTTGTGTAGGTCATAACACAAACTGTGTAATTTAGGATAATAGCTCCTATGGGATGCATGATCAAGAATTTAACAAAGCGAATCTACTACTAAGTTCTGAGGGGATTTTTAGCCTAATAGTCTGTCCAACAATTGATAACCATGATGGTAAGTACTGTTGTACGTTAATATGGTAGCTTTCTGTGGCATCCTGGTTACTTCCTTCACAACTGCTGAGTAATAGCTTCATCCATTCACTAGTTCCACAAGGATGTAACATATACCATGGCCAAAGCCAATAGGGATGCTCCTCCTGAGTTATACATGTCCATTTTGATTCCCTCAGTAGCAAGGAAGAATAAAGAGGAAAGACCTTCTCTATCTACTTCAACTCTAATTTAACTGAAATACCTCATAATATTGACACATATATATAAAAGGGAATAAACCCCATTGGGGCATTTCATCGAATAGTTGGAAAGCACAAAAACCACGCACACTCTCTATCAAAAGAACATACCTAGTTGTTTCGTAGAAACAGATCTAGATCAAAAAAATGCAAGTGTGAAAATGCTGGGATGGATGGAAGGGGAAGGGGACTGGATCCAACGAGGAATCCACTCAGGATCCACGAACCCTAACATTGAGCTCGGAAATTGTAAAAAAAAGGTAAAAAATAGGGAAAAATCGAGAGAAATGGGATCTAAGGGATTAAAGCACGGGGATTTGGATTTTTTTTTTTTGGTGGGGGAGGGGGTTACCTTCTCTTTTGGCTAGAGCTTTTGGTGGTTCGAGGGAAGGTGGTGGGTCCCCGGTAGGATCGAGGCCACCGCCGCAAGGATCCGCCGGTGGCGGTCAAGGTCGAGGGGAGGTTGAGGCGATCGGCAGTGGCGATCGAGGGGAGGTCGAGGGATCGGCGGTGGTAGGCGAGGTCGAGGCGATCGGAGAGGGGAGGAGGGGAGGTTGTGGTTGGGTTCATGGTCGAAACCACCAAACTCTTTACGTTCCCCATCACTGTCTCTGCGAGTGAGGGGTGGAGGAGTCGGGGAGGGGGGGGGGGGGGGGGGGGGGGGTTGGTGGTGGGGGGTTACCTTCTCTTTTGGCTAGAGCTTTTGGTGGTCCGAGGGAGGGTGGTGGGTCCCCGATAGGATCGAGGCCATCGCAGCAAAAATCCGCCGGTGGCGGTCGAGGTCGAGGGGAGGTTGAGGCGATCGGCGGTGGCGATCGAGGGAAGGTCGAGGGATCGGCAGTGGTGGGCGAGGTCGAGGCGATTGGAGAGGGGAGGAGGGGAGGTTGTGGTTGGGTTCACGGTCGAAACCACTAAACTCGTTAGGCTGCGTTTGAAATCGGTTGAGGTTTTACAAAAGATATAAATAATATTTTTTATTATTTATTAATATTTAAATAAGATGACGACGGTTCCTTTGTTAACAAATATATAATGATGAATCAAAATAATAGTCGTTAATTTTAAAAGAAATCATAATGACTAATTAAAATTATCGTTACATTTAAATGTAACAACAAATGCTTTTAATTGTTATTATTTATTAGTCACTTTTATACATTTTGTTGTAGTGATGTTAGGTACTGTATAATTGCTTTTAATTTTTAATTTTCTGTAATCTGCATAAAATTTGTAGAGTGCTAGAGGTAAGTATATTTTCTAAATCCGTTCAAATATCTGTTCATGTATTTTTATTTGTCGCATATATAGAATTTAATAAAGGAATTAAATTGTAACTTTGTTTATTAAAAATCAATAAAAAGTGAAAATTCAAAAAATAAAATAACAACTAAATAGAGATTAAAACCCTGAAAATTACATCACCTTTTATTTAAAGAACTTGTTGCCTTGTGTTTGATTTTATTTTTGTGGTTAGCACACTTGTATGTGAATGACACAGGCACGCATATAGGGCACTAGAGCCTCTCATTTACGTTACCTTTTTTAGGCATATCGTAGGTCAATAAAGAAAATAATGTAATTTACTCTTTGTTTTATCACCTTATTCAATCTAGATTAATCAATTTACTTTCTTAATTCATCGCGTTAGTTGTTTGTATTGTGCTTTCGTATTGCATTTTTCTTTTGTATGCTTGGTTGTAGATTTTTATTTCCTAATTTAGTAGAACCTTTAATTAAAGAACCACGTAAGATTAGTAATAAACAAATGAATAATTAAGAAATCCAAAACCAATTGTTGCAGCAACTATAGCAATAATTTTTGGAAATGCAACAAGAACAACAAGAATTGTATTACAGGTTTCAACTTGTTAATCAATAAAGACCCTTAAGGGAATTTTATGATCCCTCAAGTCAAATCCCTGAACCTTTTGTCTGTATTCCAAAACTTGATGATTTTGAAATAAAACCCTCCACTGTAGCCTTATTACCTCATTTTTTTGGGCATAGCAATGAGAACCCTTTTCTACACTTAGATGAATTAGAGACTGTTAGCAAAACTATGAGAAACAGAAATCTAAGTGAGGATGCCCTAATGACGAGATTGTTTCCATTCTCATTAAAAGATAAGGCTAAATTCTAGTATCAAAATATAGGAAAATCGATAAACACTTAGACCGAACTTTGATCTAAATTCCTTAAGAAGTACTTTCCTATAGGTAAAACCAATGCTATGAGGAGGACCATTACTAGTTTCACTCAGCAACCTAGTGAACATCTCCACGAAGCTTGGGAGAGACTTAAGGAACTTCTTAGGAAGTTCCCACATCATGGAATTCCTCGTTGGCAGATAGTTCAAATATTTTACCATAGCATTAATGAACAACTTAGGTATAATGTTGATGCTGCCTGTGGTGAGAATTTCCTAAGTAAGGGAGAAGATGAAGCTTATGAGTTTTTTGAAAACATGAGTAAGAACTCCCTTAATCATGCTTCAATGGATGCTTTTAATAGGACAAATTCTAAAGGAGAAATTCATGAGATACGGAATACTAGAGAATGGGAGATGATCAAGAAAAGGTTAGACAAGTTTGATATTTTAGTAAAAGAACTTGAGAGTCAAAGATCTAACCTTAGATCCCACGCATGTGAAGTCCAACCCTCTTCTTCCCCTCTTTACCAAGAACCAATGCCCATGTATAATTCTAATGTCCAAACTTCAACCTTAGCTTCTCCTTCATCTTCCTACACTCAATTAGAAGATGCTCAACCTCTTCAAGGTAACTTTAGGTAAGAAAATAACCCATATTCCAACACCTATAACCCAGGTTGGCGGAATCACCCTAATTTTTCTTGGAGGAACCAAGGGTATGAACCTAACCAAATGTCCCAACCTAAACTCAACCTAGTTCCATTTCCAAATAACAACTACCAAAATAGAGTTACCAAAGATTTCCAATCATTTAGAAGTGAGTTTGACCAGAAAATAGGAGATATGCAATAGTTAATGTTATAACTTGTCAACACTTAACAACAATTGATGAGTGAAATTAGGGATGATAGAAATCAAAGAAAAGATAACCGACCCCTTGGAGTTTTACCTGCTCAACCAGAGCCTAACCCCAGGAATTTACCTAACCCAAACCCTCCACCTGGATTCAATAGGAACCAACCCCAAATCCCTCCACTGAACCTTATTCCAAACATTCCTAGACGACGACAACCTCAAAATAGAGATAATAATCCTCAAGCTAATGCAAATGTTGTTACACTTAGGAGTGGTAGGATTACTAAGGAGGTAGCTCATCCCCAAACTTCAACTAATAAAGAAACTGCTGAAAAGTCACCCTTAGTGGTTGACAGTGATTCTGAAGATGAAGAAAATGTAAAAGAAACTTCTAAAGAATCTGAACTCAAAACTAATCCTGATCTCACACCATCTCACGTTCCCTTTTCTGATGCTCTAAAAGATAAGACTTCAAGAAAGAAAACTTTAGCTAATAATGAAGAATTACTTGAACTCTTCAAGCAAGTTCAAATAAACATTCCTTTAATTGATGCTATTCAACATATACTTTTATATACAAAATTTTTAAAGAAATTGTGCACACAAAAACTTAAAGCTAAAGTTAAGACAGCTGAAAAGATAGTCTTATCTGAGCAAATAAGTTCAGTTATTCAACAAAACCTACCCATTAAAAATAAAGACCAGTTAATCCTTGGATTACTTGTATTATTGGTAATCTTACTTTTAACAGAGTTTTATTAGACTTAGGAGCTTCAATCAATCTTTTGCCTACTCCAATTTTTGAAAAATTTGGAGTAGGGAAACTCCAACCCACTTCCATTTCTCTTCAACTAGTTGATAGATCAATTAAGAAACCCAAAGGAGTTCTTGAGGATGTAATTGTCAGGATTAAAGATTTCTATTTTCCAGTTGATTTCTTAGTTTTAGATATGGAAATCCCTGATATTATTGAGAATGCACCTATTATTTTAGGAAGACCATTTTTAGCTACTACTAAAGCTAACATAGATTGTGAATCAAGGATAATGGAGATAGCCTTTAGTGATTGGAAGATGCAATTAGATATTTTCAAGGCATCAAAAAGCTTGAATTTTGATAATAGTTGTAATTTAATCGAAGAAGTAGGCTTACTTGAAGAAGCCATTGATCACACCACACCTTATCACCTTGAAGAAGATCCTTTGATCACTTGTTTAACTCTTGAGAAATCTTTAGATGTTAGGGAGAGCACTGATCTCCAAAAGGTGAATAATCTTTTGAATCCTTCTTCTTCTTTAGGACTTCCTTGGACTATTATTAAGATAGAGAAATTACCTGGACTTTCTAAGGAGCCCTTAAAACCCTCAATTGAATCCCCTCTTACATTAGAGTTTAAACCTCTACCTGACACTTTAAAGTAAGTGTTTCTAGGATAAGCTAGACATTACCAGTTATCATTAGTTTAAAACTCACAACCACCCAAGAAGGTCAATTGGTTGAGGTCCTAGGATGACATAAAATGGCATTTGGGTGGAGCATAGCTAATCTAAGAGGGATAAGTCCATCCTATTGCACCCATATAATTTTCATTGATGAAATTGTTAAACCTTGCAGAGAATTTCAAAGGAGACTAAATCCTAATATGAGAGTTGTAAAGAAAGAAATAATTAAGTGGTTAGATGTTGGTATCATATATTCGATTTCTGATAGTCCTTGGGTCAGTCCGACATAAGTTGTACCCAAGAAAGCCGGCTTAGCCATTATAACCAATGACAAGGGTGAAAAAGTACCCACCAAAATAGCTTCTTCTTGGAGAGTTTGTATAGATTATAGGAAGCTTAATAATGCCACTAAGAAATATCATTTCCCTTTACCCTTTATAGATCAAACTCTTGAAAGGTTAGCGGGAAGGGAATCCTTTTGTTTTCTTGACGGATATTCTGGATATCATCAAATGGCAATTTACCCAGAAGATCAAGAAAAAACAACCTTCACATGTTCCTTCGGAACTTTTGCGTTTCGAAGAATGCCATTGGGATTGTGTAATGCACCAACCACATTTCAGAGGTGCATGATGGCTATCTTCTCGGACATGGTTGGTGATTGTTTAGAGATTTTTATGGATGACTTCTATGTATTTGGAGATTCATTTAATTCTTGTCTCCTTAATCTTGAGAAAATTCTTCAGAAATGTATTGAGGTCAACTTAGTCTTAAGTTGGGACAAAAGCCACTTTATGGTTCAGGAAGGAATTGTTTTAGGACATATTGTCTCAAAGAAAGGAATGGAAGTAGAAAAAGCTAAGGTTGATCTGATCAGTAACCTTCCACCTCCTACTTTAGTTATAGATGTTTAATCTTTACTAGGACACATAGGATTTTATAGGCGTTTTATTAAAGACTTCTCTAAGATAGCTAGACCTTTGAGTGCTCTTTTGGCTAAAGAAGTTAGCTTTGAATTTAATGATTCTTGTTTAATGGCCTTTAACACTCTTAAAGGGTCTTTAACTAGAGCGCCTATCTTACAACCTCCAGATTGGACACTCCCGTTTGAGATTATGTGTGATGCTTCAGATTTTACAATAGGAGCAGTTTTAGGACAAAGAATTGATAGAAAACCTATCGTAATCTTTTATGCAAGTAGAACTTTAGATGAAGCTCAAAAGAATTACACTACAACTGAAAAGGAACTGCTTGCAGTTGTTTTTGCTCTTGAAAAGTTTCGATCATACTTGTTAGGTTCCCATGTGGTAATTTATAGTGATCATTCAACCCTTAGACATCTTCTATCCAAAAAGGATGCTAAACCAAGATTAATTCGATGGATACTTTTATTGCAAAAATTTGATTTAGAAATAAAGGATAAAGTTGGATCAGAAAATGCAGTGGCTGATCATCTATCTTAGATCTTAATAAGTAATGATCATTCTCCACCAATTTGTGATTTATTCCCTGATGAGCATCTGTTGGTTATAAAGGGAATTAAGTCTCCTTAGTTTGTAGATATAGTCAATTACTTCGCAGTAAGTCAGATCCCTTCCAATTGGACAAAACATAAGAGAGATAGATTTTTCTCTGAGATTAAGTGTTATTTTTGGGAAGATCCAGAACTCATTAGTCTCTGTAATGATCAGCTAATAAGAAGGTGCATTCTGAAAAGTGAGTTCCACATCATATTGTCCTTTTGCCATAATAGTGCATGTGGAGCCATTTTTCTAGAAAGAAAACAACTGCTAAGATCTTCCAAAGTAGTTTTCATTAGCCCACTTTGTTCAAGGATTCACATTTGTTTACTAAGTCTTGTACAAGATGCCAAGCTTTAGGAAATATGACTAAAAGAGATATGATCCTTTGAATCCGATTTTAATTGTTGAGGCTTTCGATGTTTGGGGCATCAATTTTATGGGACCGTTTGCCCCTTCATTTGGATATCTTTAGATTTTAGTAGTTGTAGATTATGTATCCAAATGAATAGAGGCAATCCCAACAAAGAATAATGACCATAGTGTAGTCACTTGCTTTGTTCGGAAGAATATTTTTGCAAAATTTGGGATGCCGCGAGTAATCATCAGTGATGGAGGTTCCCATTTTAATAATTTTCAATTTAGAAGTCTTCTTAAGAAATATGGAGTCAATCATAGAATTTCAACTCCATATCATCCTTAGACAAATGGTCAAGCTGAAACATCTAATAGGGAGATTAAGGCAATCCTTCAAAAGACGGCAAGAGCTGATAGAAAATATTAGGTTGAAAAATTAGATGATTCATTATAGGCTTACCGTATAGCTTACAAGACCCCTATTGGAATGTATCCCTATCGATTGGTGTACGAAAAGACGTGCCATTTTCCAGTAGAACTTGAGCATAGATCTTTTTAGGCAATAAAGAAATGTAATTTGAATCTTGAACAAGCTGGGGATCACAGAAAATTACAAATGAGTGAATTGGAGGAATTAAGAAATGATGCATATGAGAATTCTCAGATGTATAAGGAGCGAATGAAAGCTTTCCACGATCGTCATATTTTTCGAAAGTCTTTTGAACTATACCAATGTGTTTGGCTTTATGACACTAGACTTTGGTTCTTTCCAGGAAAGCTTCTCTTTAAATGTATAGGACCTTATATTGTTGTGCGCACCTTACCAAGTGGAGCTGTAGAAATAGCAAATACCAATACTGGGCACACTTTCATGGTTAATGGGCAAAGGCTTAAACCCTATCTTGAGCATCAGGAGTTTATCAAAAGTGTTGATAAGCTTGCTCTTCTAAATCCTATCCCTAGTTGACTTTGTTTCTTTTTACCTGGTTGAAGGCGTAAAACTTAGTGCACATTGGAGGCAATCTAATACCTTCTCACCCCTTTCTTGCTTTCTAGAGCACTAGAGCACCTAAGCACACTAGCGACTTGCACCATGAATTTCTATGACCCCATCTTCCTCACCTTCACCTGTTCACTTCTCCACGGCACGGATCTCCCTGCAGATGTACGATTGTTGATCCTATTAAGAGTGAGGGAAGTGCACCATGAAGAGATTCATGCTCTTCAGGAATCTCCCTTCTTTGGGAGAAGTAACATGGCTAAAGGGTGTAGGGCGTAGCATATGGGATTGTGTGTTAAGTGTGGTGTGTACAACCACACCAATGATGGCATATGCGTTAGTATAAGAAATCTCATCAGGACTTGTATGTTGATTGCCTACACTTTCTTAAGTATGGACTGAGAGCCAATTTCCCTTATCCTCATGCTCGTCCATTTAAGAGAGCCATAGTGGAATTAGTGAACCAATACTTTGATAGATATGGCATCACCTTCATACCACCCAGCTGAAGGTGTAAAACTTAGCACTGGTTGGGAGACAACTCAACACTATAAATAAATAATTTTAAAAAAATGAAAAAAAATGTATAACAAAAATATGCAAAAATAAAAATTCAAAAAAAAATCACCAGAAAATTTGTACATAATAAAAATTTGCAAAATCATTAAAAAAAAGTTGTTTCTTTAAGGTAATTAGGTTGATTCTCAAGATCTGAGACTAGCTTGGCAGGGATTGAAAGATAGCATTACGAGACACTAGTGACCTTGAACTCATGTGGGAAGGGTAGCACTGCGAGACTCCACTCCGAGTTTACTAGAAGTTTTGGGTGTTATTTAGGGCTTGTCAGCATTTCGGATAGATGTGGGAGGTGTATCACTACGATGCTCCACATTCGAGTTATTTAGCTGGCCTCTTTTCTTTTGAGTTAACTTATTTGTACTTTAGTAGGATAGTGACTTCAAGCCTGATACGGGGATTAGTTACCTCTTGAGGATAGAGTGTAGCCCAGCGAAGTCCTATTCCTTAAGATGTTAGCTATTACTCGTAAACAGACTGGAGTTAACATTACCTGAGTTAACTCTAAGGTGTGTAGCTTTGCGAGACCTAATAGGGTTATATTAGGGCAATAATCTATGTCATTATACCAAGATTTCATCACAAGAGAAGAGTAGCTTTGCGAGACTTCTTGTGATTTTGTTACATCTTGAGGATCTGACGTAAAAAGACTCAATCATGGTGAATCCATGGGTCGAGTTTTCTTATAGAGGCTTCCTTTTTCTCGTTCTGTAAATAATTGAAAGCCTTGCTTTTCTTAGGTTCAATTTTGTATATAAACAAGGTTATTTAACCATCCTTTAGATTTTGTAAATAAATAATTTTTTTTATTTTTAATTTATTTTTAGTTTTGTAGGTTAGGTAAGTTGGATGGCTCACCATCACAAGTGCTTCACTACATCAAGTTGTAGCTATCTAAACTACCTCTCTTTTATTTTTATGCCATTGTGGACAATGTCATTTAAGTTGGGGGGTGGGGAAACCCTATTTTCTTTCTCGTTATTATTCAACCTATTTTCATTTTTTGATATGTTGTGTAAGTCACAATTTTTAAGTTTTAGCTAAATTATTTTTTTTAAAAAAAAATCATCATCAGAACTTGCATGCTTTATCTTTTAAAGGTTTGTAAAGTTTGCATCCATTTAGTTGTGTTTTTCCAATTGTTTTTGTTTTTGTTTTTAAAGGATGATGAAAATGCCCCTTGAACTAGGACTTGTTACCTTAGGAAGTATACTTAGGTTTAACTTAGTTGCTCTTCAGGTCTTAGACTTAATTACTAAGGTGATCAATTAAGATTTAGGATTTTGACATATGTCAGGCATTTTAGTCTTGTTATTTCCTGATAATGAGTTGAAGAGTGAAGAGTAAACATGATTTATTTTCAACCATCTACTTAAAAGAGTTCGAAATTTAAGTATTCCCTTATATTCACTATTCACACTGATAAGTTGTTAGGCATGAATGTTCTTAGGAATTTGGTTTTTCAGAGTCACAAATCTTAATTATTATTCTCTACTTCACTTAGGAGGATTTCTAAACCACTTTTGGGAAGCTCTTATTAGCCTCCTGGGAAAATGGAATAAATGCACCTAACTTGTTGAGTGTGATTTAGGAGAAGAATTAGGTTCTTTAGAAAAATATATATAGAAAAAAAAAAGAAGAAGAAAAAGCAAAAGCAAAAAAAATCAGAAAATTTTCATAAAGTCTCACCTTTACGCCATTATTAGTGGGAAGCATTGAATATATCTTGCAAAAAAAAAAAGAACCTAATTCTAATTTGAGTCCAATACTTAACACCAGTAAATAAACTTAATACATGTCTTAGGATTTGTAAGCCTTCGTGACTTAAGCCAACAAGTCCTTTGGAGTGCTTTATCACTCAATACCCTAAGACCAACTGGTTTAGGAGTTGCAGATGTAAGGCTTGCTACATGGGTCACATAGAAAGCCCGATGAACCTAAGATATGCTGGGAACTGATAAGTAGTAATCCAGGGTATGCTAGGAAAGAATCTAAGGTGATTGTGAAGATTAATTGGACTAATAAATTTAGACTCTAGAGACTAGATTTCTTCCATTTTGGCTTGTAAACTTATTCAGTCTACATGCATGAATACTTGATTTATTTACAACTCTTTTCTAAACTTTGTTTGACTGTAAGTTCTTTAGAAATTCACTTGTGACACTTGAAGCCAGGAATATTGAGAGCCTTATTTAATTAATTCCTTAGTCTTATTCGTTCAATTAATTAACTTAGGTTGAGCCTAATTCTTTAATTGAGCTCGATTTAAGTTAATTAGTTTTGATTGGGACAAAGTCTATTCTTAATCAACTAACCCAACACAATTTCATTTTTATCCCACTTACTTTTATAACATTATCTTTTTTTTTTATCCCCTTCATCCTTCCCACCAATTCCCTCATCTCATTCAAAGAAAATAAAAATAAAAATAACCCATGCATACACCCACATTTCCATAACCTATCCCACTATCTCGTAACTCCTTCACAACCGTCCCCTCCTACTCCCTCCGTACACACCTCCCTTTCCCTTTTAATCTCTCCTTCCTCTTCCCATTTTTTCTCACTCGCTTCCCTCACAATAACCCACCACAATCACAGGGGCGGCAACTTACCCCCTCTCACTCCCTCCGTACTTCCTCTCCCTCGAAAAACTCCTTCCTCCTAACCTTTTTCCTCTCATTTTCCTTCTCCTCCCTTCAACACACCCATCATCCACCATCACAGCCGTCCCTCCATCTCCATAACCCACCACCACCGCCGGCTACCCTACCTTCAAAACAGCCAGCGCCAATCCCCTTTCCTCCTCTTCTCCTTCCTCACCGACGCCCACACAAGCCGCGATGCCACCAATGACCTCCTTCACTCCTCTTCGGCCTCGTCAATGCCCTCTACCCTAACCGCTAAGCTACATCGCTCTGCCACCCACCGCTTCCCTCCTTCTCCACATCGCAGCTTCACCATCACCACTGCACAACCTCCCCTCCTCTCTTCTCCTTAGCCTCATCTCCTTCCCTAACTCCCTTTCCTCCTCCTTTTTCCTTTCCCTTGCATTAACCCTCCTGCACTTCCACAACAACCATCGTGGGCTACACCACCATCATCAGCCACCGCATCTACCCCCTCTCCTCATCTTCTTCTTCCCCATCTAGCTGCTCTCTCCACCCTCTCCGTCAACTCCCATAGCAGACGCAGCAACATCCCACACCTATAGCCACCTCCTCTCTTCCCTCCTCTCCTCTCCACATCTCACCAGTTCCCCTGCTGCGTCGACCACCTCAATAGTCACCACCTTTAGCAGTTGCTCCTGTCCTCTTCTCCTGTCCACTACAACTGGCAACAGCAACGCCACCAACCCTTCCAGTTCTTCTTCATCTCCTTCTTCAGCTACTGCATGAGCTCCCTATCCCTCCTTTTAATTTCAATGCTTTAGACGTGTAATTAACAGTGCATTTTTAGTTATGTGTGATGTATGGCATTGTACATACCTAGTTATGTTTCTATTATCTCTAGTTTAATTTAGTCAAGGTTCAACTTTAAGCTTTTATCTTTTTGCCTTAGTCATGGATGAGTTAACGAAGCATATCCAAGTTGAGGTGCCTTGGTGTATGCTTTTTGCTAATGACATTGTGTTGGTTGATGAGACAAGAGATGGAGTGAACAGAAAACTTGAGCTTTGGAGAAAAGCCCTGCAAGATAAAGGATTCCACATAAGTAGGACGAAGACTGAGTATATGGAATGCAAGTTTAGTAGTATAGGGAACAATGAAGGGATTGATGTAAAAATTGGAGAAGAGTGCGTTCCAATGAAAGATGTTTTTAAGTATTTAGGATCCATTTTCCAACATGATGGTGGAATTGATGGAGATGTTACAATAGAATTAATGCAGGGTGGTTGAAATGGAGGGGTGCATCTGGTGTTCTCTGTGATAAGAGGGTTCCTTTAAAAGTCAAAGGAAAAAACTATAGAGCTGTGGTAAGACCAACCATGTTATACGATTCTGAATGCTGGGCTATAAACTATAGGCATGTACAGAAGATGTCTGTGGCAGAAATGAAGATGTTAAGATGGATGTGTGGTCATACAAGAAAAGACTGTATTTCAAATGAGATTGTTAGAAAAAGGTTAAGGTGTCACCGATAAAGGATAAAATGAGAGAAGCATGTCTAAGGTGGTTTTGACATTTACAAAGAAAGCCACTAGATGCTCCAGTTAGGAGATGTGAGAAGTTGGAGGGTGAACCCGCTAAGAAGGGATAAGGAAGACCAAACAAGTGTTGGAAGGAAACTATTAAGTATGACCTCAATTACTTTAATTTAAGTCCTGAAATGGCTGAAAATCGATCTGTGTGGAGGTAAAGAATCCATATAGCCGACCCCACTTAGTGTGGGAAAAGGCTTGGTTGTTGTTGTTGTGTCTCATGTGAAAATTATAAATCTTTTTAATTACAATACTGCATTTTTCCAATTATAGTTTGCATGCGTTAATGTTTCGTAGTGGCTAAATCTATCGTCTTGGCATTTCGTGTAGGTTAGAAAACTAGAAAAAAATGTTTGCATGCTTGTAAATTACCAAACCTCCTTCCCTTGTTTGGTGGTAGTTGTTAGTTAGGGTAGTATTAGAACATAATTAAGTTCCAAGTTAACTTTTATTTTTGTCTTTAAAATGCATTAATTAGCTTATCAACTTAATTAGGAATTACTTTAGAGCCTCCCAACGAAATGACTCGGACTCACCAAATTATTAAAGTTTGATATAAATTTTAAACTTGACGTTCTTATCACGCTACAATGACGTGTTTTAACTAAAGCGATTTGAGCGTGTCAGTGATCCATGAATACCACAACCTTTGATCCCAATAAGTAAGTCTTGAACTTCTCAAGTGCAAAAGCCATGGCAAGCAATTCTCTTTCAGTAAGTGTATAATTTTGTTGAGGTTTAGTTAAGGTCTTACTGGCATAGTATAGGACATGAGGCTTCTCATCGATTCTTTAACACAAGACTGCACCCACTGCGTAATCTGATGCATCACACATAAGCTCAAATGGGATGGTCCAGTCTGGTGCTTTAAAGGTAAGTGTAGAGATTAAGGCCTTCAAA
Source organism: Thalassia testudinum (assembly GCA_037157565.1). Classification (NCBI taxonomy): domain Eukaryota; kingdom Viridiplantae; phylum Streptophyta; class Magnoliopsida; order Alismatales; family Hydrocharitaceae; genus Thalassia; species Thalassia testudinum. The sequence continues at coordinate 134,818,804 of JAZHRO010000077.1, forward strand.
TGTTGGAAGGCCTCGACACACTTTTCATCAAAATGGAAGGCAGAATCCTTCACTACGAGGTCTCAAAGTGGCCTAGAGACTTTTATAAAGTATTTGATAAATTGCCTATAAAATCCAACATGGCCCAAGAAGGATCTAATCTATTGGGCATTCGAGGGTGATGGGAGTTTAGAGATGGATTCAACCTTCGCTTGGTCCGCCTCCATACCCCTCTTTGAAACTACATGCCCTAACACAATGCCTTGATAGACCATAAAGTGGCTCTTCTCCCAGCTTAGCGCTAGTCGTGTCTCCTTGCATCGAATCAATACTTTCTCAAGACTATGGGGACTGGTCAAATGACATTCCAAAAATAGAGAAATTATCCATGAAAATCTTTAGGAATTTGTCTATCATATTAGAGAAGATAGACATCATGCAACATTGGAACATCGCAGAAGCATTACATAGGCCAAATGGCATTCGTCTGAACGTAAAGGTGCCATACAGACTTGTAAATGAGGTGTCCTCTTGATCATCTGGGAAAACTGCAATCTGATTATACCTAGAATACCCGTCTAGGAAATAATAGAACTTATTCCCTACCAATTTTTTGAGGATTTGTTTAGTGAATGACAGTGGGAAATGGTTCTTCTGGGTATTCGTATTTAATTTATGGTAATCAATGCAAACCCTCTAGCCAGTTGAGGGTGTGGTGGCAACCTTTTCTCCTTTTTCGTTCTCTTGGACAATGAATCCTGCTTTCTTAGGGACCACGTTGATTGGACTGACCCACTTGCTATCGGAGATAGGATAAATTATCCCAATGTCCAACCGCTTAAGGATCTCATCTTTCCCTACCTCTCTCACATTGGGGTTAAGTCATCTCTACATATCTTGGAAAGGCTTTACAGACTCATCCGTATAGATATGGTGCATGCAGAGAGTAGGGTCAACCCCTTTGATGTCAATAACGGTTAATGCAATAGCCTCCTTATGCTGTTTAAGGCAGTCAACCAACAGTAGAAGAAATGATGACGGGGAGAGTGTTGTTTGGCCCAAGGTAGGCATATTTCAGTGACTCAGATAGTGGTTTCAATTCCAGCTTAGGAGCCTTTCCAATTGAAGGGATTAGATTTGAAGTTCCTGTCATAGGTAGAGAATCTACCTTAATGGTCCATGGCAGGAAAAGAGACTCAGCTTTGACACCTAGCAATTCCTCTAACTTAGAAGTGTCCCCCTGGCAATCTATCTTGGCATGATCATTCTCAATTATCTTCTTGAAGGGATCATCATAAAGGATTGCTGGTGTGGTATCCTCAATAACTTCATCTATAACCTCGGTCTAGGAACAATCCTCAAGATCGAGCTGCTTGTATGCATCAAATACATTTAGTCGGATCTTGTTGTTCCTAAAGCCCATTTTTAACGCCCCTGATTTGCAATTTATCGAGGCGTTGGCCATTGCTAAGAAAGGATAGCCCAAAGTGATAGAGGGTTTAATGGGCTTGTTGGACGGTTCAATGTCTAGAATTAGGAAATCTACTAGAAAGAAGAAGTCTTCTACTTTAACAAGTACATCTTCCAGTTGACCAAATGATTTTTTGAGTGATCTATAAGCACTTAGAAGATGACTGGACTAGGCTTCAACTCTCCTCCTCCAAGAAGCTCATAGACAGAGCTCGACAAAATATTAAGCCATGCACCCAGATCGAGGAGAGCATTATCTATTGTAGGTCATCAATGACCATAGAAATGTATGGGGCTCCTAGGTCTTTCAGTTTTGGGGGTGTGCCTTGTTGAAGCACTGAGCTAACCAGGTCGAGTAGGAGGGCCTTGGCAAGAACCTATTTTTTGAACTTTCTTTTCTGGATACACAGGTCTTTTAGGAATCTGGCATAGGATGGGATTTGCTTGATTGCATCCAATAAGGACAAGTTAATTTGAACCTGCTTGAATGTATCCATGATCTCATCCATCCTATCTTTAGCTCCAGATGAGTCAGAAGATTCCCTAAATGCGGATAAGCGCTCTGGAAAGGGCACCCTTGGCCTCTGGGTGGAAGGGTTGTCATTGCGGGAAACGAGTGGAACAGTGACAATGTCCTCTGGGTGAGTGATTTCAAGCGAGGGGGTACTGGAGGGGTCTTCCTCAGTTGGGGCGAAAGTCAGTGTCAGTGTGAGTGTAGCTTCAGGTGCAACCATAAGAGGGGCTTCGAGTTTAGAACTCTATTTGCCACTCCTTAGGATGGGCACAGTTTTTGCTTACTCCCTAATGAAGAGTCCTTTTCCTTTAGGGTTCTCCTCAGAAGAACTGGGAAGTTACCCAGTCTTCCTTTTGCTAACAGCCTCAACAAGGTGTTCAATCTATGATTTCATTTCATTAATGACCTTACCATGAGACTGGATGATCATATTTTGACTCTCTTACATGGCTTCAACGTGACCTTGAGTTCATCCATCTCAGAGGTTCTAGGTGGTTGGGAGGGGTTCGGAGGAGGGTTGTACTATTGGGTTTGAAATGGTTGGGTTCTCATATTTCTAGAGTTGGAGGTATTCCCTTTCCTCTAAAAGAAAATTGGATGATTTCTCCAACCCTCATTGTAAGTATTGGAAAAAGGATTATTCAAAGGGTTGGGGCTAAATCCTTAAGTGGCATTTAGGTCTGCCTATACAAGTTGTGGGAATTGATTTGCCAAATGACAATCCAAAGTGGCATGTGTATTGCATTGGCAAATAGAGCATTCAACAGAAGACTGGATTTGAGAGGCCATTTGTGGGAATTGGCCAGGGTTCGGCATGAGCCTATCAAAGTTCTGGTTGAGCCATTGGATTTGGTAGGCTAAATTCTGGGTGGCCTTAGCCTCACTAGCCTCTGCCTTCTTTTGGAGGATCGAGGATTTCCTATCTGAATAGGCAGAAGACAAATGGATAGAATTCTCGCTAAGGCTTTCAAATAGGTTCTAGGCCTCATCCTCGGTATTGGTTAGAAAGGTTCCCACACAAGCACCATCCACTGTTTACATGTGCTTTTCATTCAACCCAGTGTAGAACCTTTTAGTTGCCATCTTGGCACTTAATAATGGGGGCAAAGGCAAAGAAAATCTTTAAAATGCTCCTATGCATTGTGAAATTATTTGTGGTCTTGTTGAGCAAAACCAATGATTTCCCTCTGATAATGGTTTATTTTTGCTTATGGGAAAGTACTTCTTTAGAAATTCTCCCTTTAAGGCCTCCCATGTGTTTACCCTCACATGGACGGTATGATACTAAGGTTTTGCCTTATCCTTGAGGGAGAAGGGAAAGAGGATTCACATTTGAGCATCATCAGAAACACCCTACAATTTCACCGTGGAATAGACCTCAATGAATTCCTTTAGATGCCTGTAGGGATCCTCTCTAGCAGTACCATAAAAGGAGGGCAGTAAAGAGATGGTACTACTTTTGATCTCATACAAGTTGTCTCCCCAGGTCATTTAAATGCACGGTCGAGTTGGTTGGTGGAGATAAAGTAATCATGTAAAGATCTTTGGTTTTCTCCTTCACCATCCATCACTTCTCGCCTCACCTGGTGACCTCTCCTAAGGATTCTCTCAGGTTCAAGGTCAAACACAAGTCTTCTCCTAAGAGAACGTCTACCAAGCATGCACTAACAACCAAACACAAACCACACCCTTTTTTATTTAAGTAGGTTTAGGCTTTTAATCAACATTCAAGCCTACTTCATAGATCAACCAAATAGAGTCAAGTTTATGACCCTCCGTTCCCACTTAAGTGGTATAAGAGGTATGGTACACCTTGAGATTCCTAATTGACTATGTTTTAAAGAAGGTTGAGGTTAATAATATTATTATAGGTGGCCAAACAAGTTTCAAAGAATTACAAATCTTAAGGCCGACCTTCATGGTGCCCTAAACCTACTAGTAAAGGAAATGCAAAAGTAATCGAGGTTATTCCACCGACAGCCCGAGGCTTATGGTGGAAATAACCTAATGACCTAGTTCTTAAATCCTTTGCGGTGCCAGAGGAGAGGTAGAAGAAATTCTCTTAATCCTTAAGTGAAGTGCTTTGTGCTTATGTGTGCATCATATTGCAAAAACGTGATTTTTGAAATTTTGAAATCCCACACAAGTTTGCAAGCACTTTTTCTAGATTTTATGGTTTCTCCTCTTTAAGTCCCAATTTAGAAATATTAAGTGACAACTTGTTAATTTGCTCAATCAAATTGGTGATCTTGCTTTAATTCCACAAATGCAATGCGTGATAGGTAGCTAATGAAAAAGATCAGAAGTGCTTACCATGTTTCATCCCTCTACAATGCAATTATGTGCATAATGCACGAAAAAAACAAATCTATAGTTTGCTCATTCAAACCTAAATGATTGCCCAATGAATATGCAGCTTCTAGCTAGCTGGTAGCTCACGTATTTTTGTTGTTTTAATTTTTTTAAAGAAACAAACAAAACCAAAATGAAAAACAAACCAAACCACACCACAAAAAATATTACAAATTATCCTAATAAACTAAACAAAGTTGGGACAAGCTCCCAAAAATCAAGTCTCAGAACAAGGGTCCTAAATTATCAATAAAGTGGGGATACTCCTTTGAAAACCAACCCCAATACTACAAGGGCAAGAAAACTGAAATTAACATATAAACTAATGTATTGTTTAAATTAAACTCTAATCTAAAGAGAAAGTAAAAATAGGAGTGAATGTGTTACGAACGCGCGGCTTCAGATGTTTTTAAGACGTCTGGGACACCAGACGTCTGGAACCCCTTCCAGACGTCTGGGATTCGGTTATTTTCGGCACGCGTGTTTCGTCTGCACGCCTGAGCGCGCAGACCTGCGAGCATCTCTCTCTCCCTCTTTTTCCCTCTCCCTCCTGCGCCCTCTGTCCCGCTCTCTCTCTCCTCCTCGCGCGGCCTTAAAAGGCCACGCCCTCCCCCTCACTCCCGTCACCTCCGCCCTTCCTCTTCTCCTTCCAGTCGGTGCGCGAGAGCGAGCGCGAGTGAGCAGCGGCAGCGACAGCCGCGGTGAGCGTGGGAGGAGGTGCTGCGCGTGGGAAGAGGCGCTCGGCCATGAGGGCGAGCTCGCCGGGGCTGCTAGGGCCGGCCGGCGGGGGAAGCAGCGGACGCGGGGTGATGCGGGAGGCCTGCTGCGGCTCGAGTAGCAGGCGGACGAGTCGCGACGTGGGCGAGTGTCGCGAGCGGAGGGCGAGTCGCGCCCTGGTTCTGGAATTTTCTCCTGAATCAGACGTCTGGGCTAACAACCAGACGGCGGGGAGGACGTCTGGAGGACTGTCCAGACGTCTGAAAGGTGAATTATTCCGTCTTTCTTCCTCTTCTTCGACTAACCGTACTAGGAGAGAGAGGAAATGGGTACGCGCAGGTTCTGAGATTCGCATCCAACGCAAATCAGACGTCTGGCTGCATTGCCAGACGATGGTAACGACTTCCAGACGTCCGGGGTGACCATTGGACGTCAAGGAACTCGGCCAGACGCCCCCGCAGGCTTCTGGACGTCTGAGAGACCACGCAGAGCAAAGGTAACCTCTGATCCACTTTGAAGACATTTGGAAGAGGTTCCAGACGTCTGATTTTGCACTATTTCGTCGTTTTCGACCCGTTTAGGGCCCGTTCGGAGTCCGTTTTCCACGTTTCGAGTTGCGTGCTTTTCGAAATTACATCCTTTACCCATCTACAGTAGTTGTATACTGTTTTGAGAAACTCCTTGTGTTTGATCCTTGTGATAGGACCCCGTTCCGTTGCGGTCTCAGGGGTTGCGGAGGCACGCGGGATTCCCGACCACGCCCCCAGTACTCCTGTTGTAACCGGTAGAGTGGCTTTTAAGTTTATTAGTATAATCTGTTAATTATGGAACCATAAATAGAACCTAGGACATTGCATGAATCCTAGGAATGAGAAACTAGAATGAATGGTAGATCCTAGGGTGTTGCATGAATCCTAGGGCTGGAAAACTAGATTGCATGATAGATCCTAGGGTATGACATGAATCCTAGGATGGGAAGAACTAGTGGAATGCATGAATAACTGCAGTCTTGGAAAATGTGGAAAGGAAATAATAGCTACCTGTAAATTGGTTTAACCGCTGCCTGTTATGAATAAATGAGCATGTCTGGGAATATGGGATGTATGAAACTGGGAAGGTGAAACCTGAATGTGCTGAGTTAAAAGAACTGGAACCCTACGAGGAATTAGGAGTGGAACTCCTGGAAAGAGGAAGGAATGGAACTGAGAAAGAAAGACGTGGTAGTGTGCTGTCTCTTGGGTACGTAGTACCAAGGGAAGTACCTGTACCTGTTTAGTGCAGAGCGGAGCCAGCCGCCCCAGGGACCCAGGGTTAGGACTGGTCACTTTGTACCGACTTGCTGGCCCTCGTGTATGTAGTACCGAGGAGAGCTACTAGTGTAGGGAGGTACTAGCTACCCCACGGGCCCCGGGGTTCTGCTAGCCTCCTACACCGACTTGTTAGGCCCACTGGGCAAACCAGGGCAGTCAGGCGAGGGTGCGCGGACTGTGGTGGGGCAAGGCCCCTGTTTGGTTACTGTGGAGGGGTTGGACCCCTGTTACTGAGAGGGCTCTGCCCTGTACTGGTTCCGTGCTGTGCTTTGGGCGCACCCGTTAACGGAAACGACTGACCGCGTGCCAGTGTGGGTTAGCTACCTGTGCGTTTATCGCGCGTGCTGTAGTCACCGTTACGCCTGTCCGTGACCTTGGGGTGGTTGACTGAGAGTAGGATCACCACGGGGGACTCTCCCGGCCAGGAGAGCACCACGTGCTACTTCTACTGTTCGGAAAAGACTGCAATCAAGATCGTTCCCACGAGGAACATTCGAGGTCAAGTGAAGGATCTGAGAAATAGATAAATTGTGAGACAATAGAAAGACGTAATTAAAGAAAGTAACAGAACATAACAGCTACTGTACACTCTACTGTTTCTTTCGTTTTAGTTGCCACTCTACTCAGCATTTTGATGACGTGTTACACTCGTTACCTTTCAAGACTAGGTGTTGAGTGGCCAGGGTCAGCGGCTGCAGAGGACGCTGAGCCGAGTAGGGTCTAGTAGAGTTACCACTGTTCTCTTGTACCTCTTTTTGGTTCCAACGTAGTGAGTAGTTCTTGTTACCACTGTACTTTTCTTTACCTGCAGTTCCATATTATGTTATGAATGTTGTTCTACTGTTGTGGTGGTATATACTATAGTGGTTTCTTTCCTTACTGCTGTATTTTCTTACTGTTAGTTATATTCATGCTGAATGTGGTTTATTTTACTGCTCTTTTGGTTACTTCCTCGTTGGACGACCAGATCTTGGGATTAGTCGAGTCGTTCCGGTTCTCGTGTCTCGTAGGGACTCGGGAATCGGGTCGTTACAGAATGCCTCCTTTCCTTTTCAGTTCTTCGGGCCCTTCCTTCTAGGTCGTGAATAGCCAATGACTTTCCTTCTCCAGGTGTGCCTCTTGGTCCACGCAATTGCCTAGCCTTCTTCTCAACCCTGAAATCAGGTATAAATAAGTGAATCAATGGGCACAAGAATGGTGCTAATTAAATTCCAATGCACTAAAATTATGCCCATGCATTCTTCATTAAGTGAAAAACATTCAAGAATTTTCGTAGAATTTTTTGACACCCAAAATTAATTTTTCAAAAATTTGTAAATCAGGGCATGTCAAACTTTCCAAATTAAGTAGAACAACCCCCTGAATATTTTTTCATGATTCCCAAATCAAAACTTGCCCCAAATTTTGACTAATTTTTCTTAGAAAACTAGATTTGACTAGTAATCTTTGAAAAAAAATTGGCCTAATTTGAGTTCAGGAGAAACAATTTTGGTAAGTTGGCAAAATAGAAAATCGTGGGTCTAACCCCCATGCATTTTTTACTTTTTCATTTTTTCTGTACTTTGAACTGGGTGGTCTAACACCCAATGTTGGAAAGCTCATTTCCAAATCGAACAAGAAAAATAATTCATGATTTTTCGACATCTGGAGTCCAGATATATATTTTTGAAAATCGATTAGGAAGATTTAATCTGAACTCGCGACAAAAATGTCCTAAACCTATCCTAAACCTAACTAACTACAAATCTAACCTATATGAAACCTAAGATGCTATGTATAAATGATCAAAATCAGTGCGATAATGCCTTGCCCTCCCTGGCAACGATGTCATCTAGTTGATCGCATATTTGTGGAATAAAATATGGGAAACTTGTCGTTGTGGTCATGAAATGCTCAATTAGAAAATATTTTTAGAAAACCATGTATAGTAAAAGATGTTGATCCACAGGGAAGGTAAAAAGTAACATCATCACACTTTCATTTAATCACAAAAAAAATCATTCATACATCTCATATAGAAACAAAGCAACTAAAAAAAAGAGAGAAAAGGATAGGAGTAGCCTGATGCGGAGATGGCAATGGCGATGTTCCCTAGTGTTGTCACCACTGGGATGCATGGTGTCCTTCATAGCATCAAGAGAGGTGGAGGGCGACGATGACACCTTGGCGTGCTATGCTTGGAGCAAGAATGTGGCGATGTGGTCCTTTTTGGATCGTTGTGCCTAGAGAGTAGAAGAAGCAACAGACGAGTTGTGGATCTATAGATCCCTTGTGTGCATCGCTTGGTGCACAGAGGGCTTTATAGCACAAGGTAGAGGATGAAGGATGTCTTTCTCTATTCTTGGATGGTGGTGGCATGGAGTATGAGAGAATGGGAGAAGAGGGTACGATCTCTCTTTCTTTTTAGAGGGGTTAAGTGAGTTATGGAGGGATTTTGGGATGTTAATGCGTGGATTGAGGAAATTGGGGAGGTATTAATCGTGAATTCAAAAGAGGCAAGGAAGGTATCATGCAGATGATTTGGAGGAGAAGGTTGTGTAGCACAACATAAAGGGAAAGAAGAGATAGTGGTCCCCCCTTGCCATTTTATGAAGAAGTCCACCTTTCTTAAGAATTAAATTAGGATGTAGAGGGGATTGAAGTTAATAAGGATGGACTTAGATGAAGAGAGTTGCATTGCAACGAAGTCCTCCCAAGTCCATAATTACGATCCCCTTTTACACTCCTCTCCTTATAGAAAAAGGTGAATGGCACCATGCTCCTATCTCTTCCATATTTATTCCTGTGACCAAAGACAAATACACATGATTATTTATATTACATAACAAATTATGTGATGCAATAAAATTCATGCACTCCTAAATTATGAGAATTAACTAATGACCATATGTAAATTATGTTAAACTTCATACACTTATTTCATGGCAATAAGCTTATACCAAGGAATATTAATAATCATGAACTAACATTCTTAGGCAGAGAATTAGTCCACTAAAGTGGACTCATCAGTTAACATGCTTAATTATGCTAGTTTTGTATCATGAATTGCATTAGAATTAGGGCATATTATAAATAACTGCAAGCATGCATAATAGAACAAGGGTTGTTGTTTGAGCCTGATTATTCATTGATTACTAATTAAGGCTTTTTGTTGTGCAAAGTGTATGTGTCTAGTTTGGATAAGAGTGCTTCAAATTGCATGAGAGAAGAGAAGAAATCATCTCACCTATCTTCCTAAAACCCTAATGTTTGCAAGGCGAAATCTGGTTTTAAAATAAAGCATCGTAGTACAGTCGAAATCGCATTGAAAATAAATAGATTTTATTACTCGAATTTAAAGTCCGAGGTCAAACACAAGGAATAAATGGAATTCATGCACTAAACTCAATGAATGCAATCTGAATACATAATATTACTCAAAAATCTAATGAAACATATAGAGCATGAGTATATGGATATTAAGAATAAATGTAGCAAGAAATATAATGGAGGATTTGTGAAGAATTGGACGTCTGGTTTTGTAATTAGACGTCGTAAAAAATGATTCCTCTGATTTCTTTCTTCTGTGGCCTCTCCTTGCCTTGGCTTCTCCTTCTTTCTTCTCTTTCTTTTGTATTCTCTGTCTCTAGCTACTCTCTTCTTCTTTCTTGCTCTTCTTCTGATCTCGTCCCTTAGTCTTTCTTTGCCTTCAGCTGCTTCTCCTTCTCTTTCTTTCTCCTTCTTCTTCAGTGCTTCAGCTTCTGACTTCAGCTTCTTCCTCTTCAACCTTGTCTTCTCCTTCCTTAGCTTCCTCCGCGGCCTCTGCCTTCTTCTTCCTTGGCTTCTTCTTCTTCTTCTCCTTTCCTTGCAAGAGCAAAACCTACCCCTACCCGCGCGCACTCTCTTTCTCCTCTTTCTCTTGTAGGTTCGCTCTCCTAGAGCCACCGTCTTGGGTAATCGGGTCGGGTACGTGTCCGGGACCAGGCCCACCGGCATGCGGTGGTGGGTGAGGTGTGCTGGGTTAGGTATACGAGTCAAGCCAGGTCCACGTGGGCAGTGCCGCGAACGAGGCAATGAGAGGGTGACTGGGACCTCACCCCGTGGTCAGGAGGCGAAGAGCCTAATGCAGTTTTTCCTTTTATGCAGGTGCGGGTGGTCACTCTCTTCCGAGGTGGGACTATCTTCCCACCTCTCTTGTGCGTGCCTACCGTAGGGGTGTCTTCGCTTGATTGCAGCGGCTGCTAAGTCCTACGACTAGAATTAGAGGCCTGGAGCTATGCGCGAGGGACTTTCGCACAACCTGTGACTCTTGGCCTGGAGCAGGGAGGCCTGGAGGGAGCTTGCAAGCAAGCTTCTCGCTTGCATCAATGGCGGAGGACCTCCTATACCTGTTAACACGCAAACGGCCTCGCGGCCTCGTTAGAAAGCTCAGGAGGCTTCGCCGAGACACGACGGATGTGTTGCAGGGGTTGGCGTGGCATGGGGCTGCTGGAGTGCGCGTGCCTAGGGCACCCTGTGTGTGATAAGACGATTTTCTCTTTCGAATAATGTTATTAAGATGATTTGTCGTTGTAGGTTCAAAGTGATGGAAAACCGCTTAAAAAAATAATTAAAATTAAAATTAAACCACTCACAGGAGAGTGGGTCGTGTCCACAGGGAGGCAATGACTTATGTAAACTCACAATTAGGTAGAAATCAAGTTCACTGAACTATTCATCAGATCAAACAATGCCTATGTAGCTCTGAAAGTAAACCTTAAATTTATGGAGAAGTCAAGGGATGTTAATGTAATTTTTACGTAAGAAAATTATCCATGTGCAAGGGTATGCCATGTACTATTCACTTGCATTCATACTAAAATATAATTCAAAATTAAATTCAATGCACATAGAGATGAATAATAAGGTTTAACAATTCTCTAGAAGCATGAGCATGAAGGCATAAATTCACCACAATAAAATAATGATAAATCAAATTTCATTTTTGCGGCAATGGCATGAAATGTAAATTCTAATTCCACCACAAACAAAGGATTCTACCTCTCTCCTCGTGCATGGGAGAGGTTCGTTCGAGGAACTCTTCTGGGAGTAGGTTGGCCAAAGCGAGGGCTTCGCAACGGTGACAGCGACAGGTTGCGAGATGGCCGGAGTCGGCCGGATGGAGGAGAGAAGCGGCGGCGGTGGAGGTTGCTGCTGCTGGCCGCGCTTGCTGCAAGTGCGAGGAGGGGCGACGCGCGAGCGCTGCAGGCGCGAGGAGGAGTGGGCGCGTGGAGGGGCGGGTGCTCTGCAAGCTGCACGGGTGCGCGGGGTTTGGTTGTCGTGCGGTTGCAAGTGCTACAGAGGGTGACACTAGAGGGGCTGAAGCGGGGGCGTGCAGGCGCTGGGGCATGGGCATGTGGAGGTGAAGGCGCTGCTGGAGGACGCGCACTAGGTGAGTGCGCATGGGCATGCAGGTTGGAGGTGAAGGCACATGGTGGGGTGGACGCGCTAGGCGAGGGCGCGTGGGCGTGCAGACTGGAGGTGCGTGCGGTGGCTGAGGTTGGCACGCACACACTTGCTACGCTGGAGTGGTAGTTGGTAGTAGCTGAGGCACGGGAAGGAGAGGTTGCAGCTCTTTGTGCTACAGCGGGTGTGGCGAGGTTTTTGGGTTCTTTTTGGTGGAGTGGAGGAAAAATAGAGAATGGGGAAGAAGATGGGGGTGGATGCTGGTGATGGTTGATGATGGTGGTAACAAGTTGTGCATCAATAGATGCACTCACAGTAGGCGAGCTTCAAGGAGCTCGTGCATGGTGGTGGTCAAGTCCATCCTCTTGGCGCAGCGGTCTATCACCCCACCGGCCCACAGTTTGACGGAGCTTGGCCGTGGAGGCCCACGGTGGTGGAATGCTGCATGGTGGTGGAATGGGTAGTGGCCTCCCTTGGCAGCCCTTCCTCCTCTTTTGTAGCCACAGCTACAAAGATTTGAAATTCAAAAGGTCACCGTCGAATCAATGCTGATGCGCAGGAGGAGGAGGCGGAGACGGAGGAGTTACCTGCCAAGGAGAAGAAGAAGAAAAAGAATAAAATAATTAGGATTATTTATACCTAACTCCTTAACTTCTATGTTAATTAAAATAGTGTATGTAATGCACCTAATTAATTAACTAATTAAATGTATGCAACCCTAGGTTAATTCTAAATGAATGAATTATGCACTTAAGCTAAAAATATGAATTAATTTATTTATATCCTAATGTATGCTATCTAAATGTTAAAATTAACTTAATGTCTAGACACTTAAATACTTAAATAGCCCACAAATATGGGTTAATCAGTGTGCATGAGAGTGGGTGTGTTCGGGTGGTGTTTTGGGGGCGTGGCACGGTGAGTGAAGTGAGGATTTATGTTCAGTGGAGTGTTGCGGAGCATATGGGGTGGTTGGCGAAGCGGATGGAGGTGCGGAGCGACGGGGATGCCTCGCCGAAAGTCTGGCCGGAGGTGGAGAAGGTGAGGGTGATTGGTGGCATCTAGGGGTATTTTCAAGAAATAAAGAAGAGAAAAAGGAGTAGAAGGGAGAGGGAACTTATCTGGGCATAAAGAGACGAAGGGGGAGGCAGGGATGGCGACCGACTCGTATTGCCGTCGCAAGAGACGAAGCGCTCAGTGGGGGAGGACGGCGAGGATGAAGGGGCTGCAGAGGCATCGACGAGTACGGCGTGTTATAACCAGGGCATCAAGCGTCGTTTAAGACGTCTGGGAAGTGGTTCAGACGTCTGGTCAGACATCTGGAAGCCTTCCCAGACGTCTGGAATTAAATTTTTTCGGTGTACGGGTTCACGTCTGCGCGCATGTGCACGCAGACTGAACCCGCCGCCCACATCCTTCTCTTTCCTCCCTCCCTGTAGACGCAGCCTTTTCGTCTCTCTCTCTCTCCCCGCGGCTGCCTTCAAATACACCCCTCTCTCTCCCTCACCCTCACTCCACCGCCTTCTTCTTCTTCTACCTGTCAGCGAGAGCGTGAGCAGGCGAGGGCGGCAGCTGCGAGTGTGTGGGGAGGAGTGGTTGCTGCGAGAGGAAGAGAGAGCTTGACCGCGAGGGTGCAAGCTCGCCGGAGCAGCCAGAGCCGACCGGCAGGTGCGCAGCAAGCGTGTGGTGCTGGGGAGGAGCTGCTGTAGCTCAGGCAGCAGGCGGGCGGGCGCGACACGGCCGTGCGCTGCGGGCAGAGAGCGAGAAGGTCCTGATTCTGGGAAAATTTTCCAGAATCAGACGTCTGGACATACGTCCAGACGACGAAGGAGACGTCTGGAGGAAGGTCCAGACATCTGAAAGGTATGATATTTTACCTTTCTCCTTCTTTCGCGTGTACGACCATGCAGCCATTCCGCTGAAGGTTTCTGCATTGCTTCGTGTTGAGGACGACGGCGTGTGCGTGCAGGTATCGTTCGGGAAGGCGCAAGGGCACGCCATTCCACACAGATCGGACGTCTGGACACAGCACCAGACGACGGAGAGGGTCTTCAGACGTCCGGAGTGACAGTCAGACGTCTGGAAACTAAGTCCAGACGGTTCAGCGGGCTTTTAGATGTCTGAAGAACCGCGCAGATCAAGGTATGACCTGAGCTATCATTTAAGACGTCTGGAAGATGTTCCAGACGTCTGATTTTGGGCAGACTTGTCATTTTTGACCCGTTTAGGGTCCGTTCAAAGTTCGTTTTCCGCGTTTCAAGTTTCGTTCTTCTCAGATTTAGTCCCTCTACTTGTTTACACTAATTGTATACTGTTCTGAGTAGCTCCTTATAATTGATCCTTGTGTTAGGACCCCGTTCCGTTGCGACTCTCGAGGTTGTGGAGGCACGCGGGCTTGCCGATCACGCCCCCATTACTCCTGATTTTGCGGGTAGAGTGGCTTCCCTTAGTTAATTACAAACATTAATGCATTCTGAATTAAATGATAGATCCTAAGGTATGGCATGAATCCTAGGACCTGAAAACTAGACTGAATGGTAGATCCTAGGGTATGGCATGAACCCTAGGACCTGAAAACTAGATTGAATAATAGATCCTAGGGTGTGGCAGGAATCCCAGGAACATAAAACATGGAAACAAATGTCTTGAATGCCTGAATTGCAGTCTTGGATAAGTGGATAAAATAATGATAATTACCTGTAGTTGGATAACAGCTGCCTGTGAAATGTAGAGTACTGTTACTAGTAACTGTTGCATGTAATTTCTGTTGGTTGAAATTAAATACGAGATACTTATATACAAATTGGAAAGAAAAAGAAGTTGAATGTTGGAACACGTACTATATGCGAATAAACCTGAAATGATGAAACCTAGTATGGCTTGGCCTGAGAAACATGAGCATGAACCCTACGAGGAATTTGGAGTAGAACTCCTGGAAATAAATGGGATGGAACTGGAAAGGTGAATGGGAAGTTTGTTGTCTCTTGGGTACGTAGTACCAGGGAAAGCACCTATTACCTCTTAGTGCAGAGGAAAGCCAGTCGCCCTAGGGACCCAGGGTTAGGTCTGACCACTTTGTACAAACTCTTGGCCCTCGTGTACACCGTACAGGGGAGAGCTACTAGTGTAGGGAGGTAGCTAGCCACCCCACGAGCCCCGGGGTTTTGCTAGCCCTCCTACACTGACTTGTTAGGCCCGTTGGGCAAACCAGGGTAGTCAGGCGAGGGTGCGCGGACTGTGGAGGGGCAAGACCCCTGTTTGGCTACTGTGGAGGGGCTGGACCCCTGTTACTGAGAGGGCTCTGCCCTATATTGGTTCCGTGTTGTGCTTTGGGTGCACCCGTTAACGGAAACGACTGACCGCGTGCCAGTGCGAGGTAGCTACCCGTGCGTTTATCACGCGTGTCGTAGTCACCGTTACGTCTGTCAATGACCTTGGGGTGGTTGACTGAGGGTAGGACCACCACGGGAGACTCTCTCGGCCAGGAGAGCACCACATGTTACTTCTACTTTTTGGAAAAGACTGCAATCAAGATCGTTCCCACGAGGAGCATTCAAGATCAAGAGAAAGATCTGAGAAATAATTCAATAATGAATAAGTGGAAAAATAAAGAAAGAGATTAAAAATATAACAGCTACTGTCCACCTTACTGTCTTTCTTAGCTTTTGGTTGCCACTCTACTCAGCGTTTCGCTGACGTGTCACCTTTGTCACCTTTTTTAGGACCAGGTGTTGAGCAGCCAGAGCCGGCGGCTGCAGAAGGTGCTGGGCCTAGTAGAGCCCAGTAATTTTACTTGTGTAGTACCCACTGTACTTCTCCTTCTATTGTATTGAGTATTTTTTGTTACCACTGTACTCTTTTACTGTAAGCTTCATGTTTATGTATTTGTTTATTTCTTTACTGTTGTGGTGGTATATACTGTAGTATTTCTTTTCTTTACTGCTGTATTTTGTTACTGCTAGTTATATGCATGGTGAATGTGGTTTATTTTGCTGCTCTTTTGGTTACTTTCTTGTTGGACGACTAGGTCTTGGGATCAGTCGAGTTGGTCCGATTCTCGTGTCTCGTAGGGATTTAGGAATCGAGTCGTAACATGGGGCGATGTGGACGAGAAGGAGGAAGAGGAACCTGCCACTGGTATTATGGCTAGGCGACGAGGGGGAGAGAGGGAGGTCACTGGAGCTTGCTGAACCATTGGCCGGAGGAGGAAGAGACGAATTAGAGGGATTTTCTGGCCAATTTCAAGCTTGGAAGATGTGGGGTGGCTGGGGTCTGCTTATATAGGCCCTGGAGGATGGATTTGTGCTTGGAAGCCAAGCTTCCAAGCATGGCAAGCTCGCCGGAGATGGCAACTTGCAGGAGACCCGAATCTCTCATGCATTTGAATGAGAGATTGGGTACCAAATAGAGCCTCAAATTATGTTCATACTGGAGGAGATTTCTCAAAGAATCTCCCTTTCGATTTTGAAGGGGATTCTCTGAGAGATCAGGGAGATCTTGCCCTCGAAATCTCGCCGGAGTAGGATTCCCTCCGCTATAATGGTGGAGGGACCTAATTGCAAAGAATGGAGACAAAGCTAGGGGTTTCTACATATTAGGCTGGACCTATTTACAAAGTGGATCAAGATGAATTCTCCTTAGGTCCAAATTTTGGTATAAACCTAATTTGGGCCTAAGGAATCCAATGGTGAAGTTGGATTTTGGGTTTAACTACGTTTGACTGGGCAATTTATGCAAAAATCTAATTTAGGGTAAATATTTATCCGAGACCCCAATTTAGGTCAAAATAGGTTCCAAGGGCCAAATTGAATATTCTAAACCCTAGAGAATATTTTTCCATAATTATTAGAGGTTTAGGTGAATTTTATCCTGACAAGAACCTTATTAAATTAAGTGGGTCTATTTTAGGGTTACAAGAAGTCATTTAATTCCTAAAATTCACATGAACCCTTTTCTGTTTGAACCAACCCACTTTTTATCTTGTTAAGACCATTTGACTTGTATTTAGCCCATGAGAAAACCAGTTGTTGTACTGTAATGGTAAAATTACAATTTTACCTCTTGTTTCTTGCTTTTATTTCAGAATGGTTATTCATGGAATTAGGACCTCCAGTTGGTTATGTAGGAGCTTTTGTTCTCTTCTTTGGGTCAAAATGAGCTAGTTAAGGCTCATGATGGTGTTCCCATCACCTAACCCTAAACCGACCTCAAAACCTGCCTTATTTAGTCCAAGACCTAATCTTAATCCTAATACCCAAACCTAAATCCTAACCAGCTCCTCTCATCTCTCCTGACCTTAATCCTAAGCCTACACTACATTCCTAGTCTAATCTTAAAATCTAGCTCACACACCTAATGTCACTAGCTCAATCCTAGTCATAATCCTATCCTAGGAAGTCTTATACCTTATACACATGTGCCACATAATTTTTCTACACTAAATTGCCAAAACTATCCTTTGGAATTAATTGATAAAATGTGGCAATCAATTTAATTAGGTTTCAATTCCATCACATGATTTTAGCCAATCAAGATCCTAATCCCAATTCAAATTTGAAATTCGTGATAGCCTAACACACCTTCAGTATTTTGGCCATACCTTTCTCAATTTAAATCTGAATTGAGTGATTCAAGTTGCATTTGAAATCTAATTTAAAGGGCTACAACTTTCTTTTTATGTCCAATTTAAAATTTGGAACATACAAAGGTCAAAAATTGAAGACAACTAGGGTTCCTACTTTCCTATTTAAATAAATCCTAATGCTAAACCTAATTTCCAAAACCATAAGCCTTCTTCATTAGCCTCTAAGACACTATATGTGCCACCCTCTCCCTCTATTTATACCCTCTTGGACGTCCACCATGAGTCCATAAGGTTCCCTTAGTTGCATTAGGTCTCCATAGCTTATTGTTGCTTCTTTAGTGCTCTTACTCCTTCTTCCTTAGGAGAAAATCTCCCTCTACCTTCTTCCTCCTTCCTCCACATGCTAAACCACCTTCTTTATCTTATTTACACTTGAGTTAGGTCAATTAGCATCCTTAGGTTCCTAACTCTCTCTTAGATTTCTTTAGAAGCATTCCTTTACCTCCGATTTCTTCTCCTCCATCTAAATCTCTGCGTTGTTCTCTACATCCTTCGAACTTCTTTAACTACTCTCGCTACTTCTAAGAATATCAGGGATTAAGGCAGACTTCCCCACCACAGTCGCGAGCTCTCCGAGGTGTTTCCATTCTGTTTCACACCCGTCTTGATTTCTACTTATCTTCTTCTACTTATTATTTGATTTCTTGTATTTGCTTATTTTTATTAGTGGTACAAGAAGGGGGATTGAATTGTGCAATAAAAAAAATTCACAAACAATCGCAACAAATAACACAGGTATTTAGAGAGGAAATCCTTCTAGGAAAAGCCTCTACCTAGATCTTGTTTGTCGTGCTGAATCGGTGTTTAAAATTGATGCGTTGTAGTATAGCTGACAAATCATGTAGAACACTTAAAATTTATAACTCAGAAAAGTCCGAGGTTGAACATTGGCAGCAAATATGAAATTCACGTGCTAATTTCAATTAAAATCTAAATGAGCACAATAAATAGAGTATAATAAAGATATTCAATAATTCATTTACTCAAAAAATATGTTCTATAAGAAACTCAAGTACTCAAAAGCTTATTGGAATAAAAGAAAGTAAGAAGGAAAAAGAATGGTGATTTAGATCACCACTTATTAAGCATATATCCCATCCATCAATTAATCTCAAATGAATCAACAGTGATAAGATGACAGATTCTCTTTTCAGACGACTTAACAGAGCCTCCCTTCCTTTTCTTCAAATGCAAAGCCTCTCCCTCTCCTCTTGAGTTCTTCTTCCTCTCAACGATCAGCAAAGGCTTCCTTTAGAGGCAAAGTGTAAAGAGCCTCTTGATGAGGTGTGTTTCGCAAATTAAAATTAGGGTTTGGAGAACCTGTCGTTGTAGCTCACAAAAATGCATCTATCAAATACAATTTATAATCATAACTCCAAGGGAGTCCCGGGTCGAACACAGGGAGGCGACGTTTACTTTGTTTGAAAATCGTGCTTCATTTTGTGTCTTTTTGGTTTTTTTGAAATAAAAAGACAAGCAAGACAAATTCCAAAAATGAGATGAAACACAACTATGATAGATTACACAAATGTTTGTTACAATAATCTATGAAAGCATAAAAGAGATAGACGTGAGAAGATATCTCCCGAATCAGCTGTTCGACGAGATGATGGTGCCTGGTGGAAGCTTTGATTAAGGGGTGAGATGCAGGACGACGGAGGTGAGATGCAAGAGGATGTCGGGTAGAGGAATGCTTCGCCAAGGCTCTGGTATGGAGGTGAGGAGACGGAGGCAATCTTCTTCCAGAATGGAGGTGGGAGGACGGCTCCAAGGCAACCTATGAAGGTGGTGGGATGATGGATGAATTTTTGGTGGGAAGTAGGATCATTACACTAATAGGAGGCCTTTGGAGCTTGTGAGTAAGCTCTAATGGAGCTTTGGTAGGCTACTAGAGCTTAGGAGTAGGTGGGAGTAGAGTAGGTAGAGATGAAGAGGAATGGGGGGTGTAGGGGTGTTTATCTAGTGGTGGAATGGAGGTGGTTTGCTCCCACGGGCCTTTAGTGACATTTAAGATGTCGCTAAAGACCTGCCAGGGACGTCGCTAAAGCGTTCACGCATCTTGGCTAGCACTTGGAAGCTCGACTGCAGCTGGCGTAGGGTGTGGCGATCGCCGGCTGTTGGATCAGGCGTGGACGGCTATGATCGTGAGAAGAGAACAGGCGTTCACCCGCATTTGAAATCTGCACCGCTAGCACATGCGTTGGCAGCTGTCAGATGAAGCATCGCACGGCCGAGACTTGCTGGTAGATCGAGTGCGCCTTGATTTGAATCGCTCGCCTCGCATGATTGTGAGGATCGGATGGCAGGAGCAGCTCTTAGTTGTCTTAAATACACGCCCCAAATGGCGTGCGTGCGATCTGGTGTGCGTCCTCGCATTGGTGGACGACGTCAGTTCGAGCGTGAAGAGTTTCAGCTGCTCAATCAAGATCGAGCGGCCCTATTTCATCCGACGCTGTAGTGGGTGTGGTGGATTGTGGCTCGAACTCGCGCTCGTGGTTTGTGAGTGCTTATCCTCACCGTTGCACCAAAGTGATGCTTTGTCGAGTGGAGGGTGGTGCAGTCACGCACGCCTTGACCGTTGGATGAAGATCCAATGGTCAAGGTGAATCCTTGCTTGAGGCCGGGCGCGATGGCTCAGGTAGGGGTGGCCTAGATGGCGCCACGTGACGCCATTTGAGCTGTCCGTCTTCATCTTCTTGTAGAGGGTGCTACGGAGCTCTGATTGGGGTGATTTTTGCGTTGACGGACTGCGATCGTCGCTCCGGATAAGTCCGTACGGTCAGATTCTTCATCCAAAGCCTATAAGGATGTCACACTACCTCCTGGTCATATAAAATTTAAGAATTAATGTACATAATACGCAACTATCCTAAATGCCATGCAATGGATGTTATGCAGTATTTATAACATGATATGCAATACTAAGCCTAGGAACTATTATAAATAAGCATTTTATCATGAATTCATGTGTGTTTATCATACCCCCATGCTTACTTTTTGCTAGTCCCTAGCAAAATTAACCTAAATGCTATGTATAAAAGTAGATTCAGGATTCGATTACTTAGGCAAAATTTGTCGATTGCTTCAGAAAAACTCAACCCCAAGACCTAATTATAAAAACTTATCAGTGCCTGGGTGTCTACCAGAATGCAGACCACCCAAGTCCTCGCCTTATTTGAAAAGAGAAGATACACATTTTTTTTTATTTTTCTTCTTTTCTAATTTTTTTGGACTTTTGGAGTTTGAGAGTTCCAAGATAACTTTTTACGACTACCCGACCCGCCCAAGACTCAAAAAGGACTCTAAGTGCTAAGCATCTAGTGAAAAGAGTGAAAGACTTACTAGGCGGCCGTTAAAATGAACTTCGGATTTCTATGACCCTAGGTGACCTTACCTAGAGGTTTATTTTTTCGAATGGTAGCTTTCTCCCTACTTTTATTTATGGGGTCAACACAAGGACGAACCCAGTGTATATCTCCCTGGTTTATTCTACTTCCCCTCTTCTTCCCTAAGTGTTTTGAAAATTATTTTGCATTTTTGTGAGCTGGGCTTTGGACAACCGACCGATGGGTTGTTACCCACGGCAACTTGCCAGCCATACTTGTGCGGTGAAGTGTGGTTTTGTTTATTTTTTTATTTTCTCCTTTTTCTTTTCTTTTTTATTTTATTTTATGCTTTTAAGTAGATGGATTCCATGATCTAAGATTTACCTAAAGGCAGTACGAAGAAAATGATCTTGTGGCTGGGCTCTGGACAACCTGCCAATGGGTTGTTACCTATGACAACTTACCAGCTATACCACCCTAGATAGTTCATTAGTTACCCAATTTTCGTAAAAATCGTCGGAAAGTGAGTCAGTGCGAATAGTGTGTAGATGCTTAGGCTTAAAGTCCCCTCAAATCAGAGGGTGGGTTGATAAGTCGTATACTTATCACCCCAATTTATTGACCAAATTAAAATAGAATTACTTGGCGAGGACTCGAGACTAAGTCCACATTCAAGTGGACACTCGGGCTAATTAAGCCCAAAGACCTGAAGAGTCCAAGTATTCAGGTCCCAAAGTATCAATTCCTAAAGTTTGCAACTCCTAATGCCTAAGTTCTCGTCTCCTAATTTTTTTTTTTAAGATGAAAAATAGGAAATTACTATTATGGCTGACAAAAAGATTCATAAAAAATATCCACCCCCCCATACTCAGCTAATGCAATGTCCTCATTGTTAAAAATGAAAACATGCAGGAAAGTAGAAGTTGAAGAATAACACTTGGTTTCCATGAGATTCTGGTCAGCTAGAAACAGTCTTTACATGTGCTAAGTTTAGTGCCTTCAGCTAGGCGATGATCGATCCGCGGTGGTTAGAGTAAGGTAAGAGCAACCTTGTCCGAGATGGGTTTAGGGAGCATATGGTCAACAAAGGGTTTGAGACGCTATCCGTTGACCTTGAAGGAATTACCCATCTTTAGGTTAGAGATTTCGACGACCCCATTGGGGAAAATCCGCTCAATAATGAATGGGTCATCCCACTTAGACCTAAGCTTACCAGGGAAGAGCTTTAGTTGAGAATCGAAAAGCCATACCTTCTGGTTTGGCTTAAAGCTCTTACGTGAAATCATCTGGTCATGGAGAGATTTGGTCCTTGCCTTAGAGATTCTGGCATTTTCATAAGCATCATTTCTAAGCTCCTCCAATTTAGATAGTTGGAGTTTCCTGGTCTTTCCGGCCAACTCTAGGTCAAAATTACATTTTCTGATGGCCCAAAATGCCCAGTGTTCTAGCTCTAGGGTAAGTGACATGCCTTACCAAACACCAGCCAGAACGGAGACATATCGATAGGCATTTTGTATGTCGTAGGTAGGTCCAAAAAGCATCATCTAGCTTTTGTGTCCAATCCTTCCTATCAAGCCTTACGATTTTCTGCAAAAAGTTTTTGATCTCTCGATTGGAGACCTCGGCCTGCCAGTTCGTCTGAGGGTGGTAGGGTGTGGAAATCCGATGATTCACCCCGTATTTCCCCAGAAAATTTTGAAACTAGGCACGAGTGAAATGCGTACCACCATCACTGATAATCGCCCGAGGAATCTCGAATCGATTGAAGATATTCTTCTTTACAAAATCGATGACCACCTTGTGATCATTGATCTGGGTGGAGATTGCCTCAATCCATTTGGACGTGTAATCAATAGCGACCAAAATATACTAGTGTCCAAATGGAGGAAAAGGTCCCATGAAGTTGATGCCCCAAATGTCAAAAATTTCGATGGCAAGTATTGGGTTTAGGGGCATCATATCTCTCTTAGCCATGTTCTCGAGTGTCTGGCATTGGGTGCATGACTTTGAGACTTCCTGGGCATCCTTAAATAATGACAGCCAATAGAACCAGATTGCAAGATTTTTGCTATTGTATCTTTCCCGGAAAAGTGTCCACACGTAGATGTGTGGCAGAACTCAAGTATAATATGGAACTCAATTTCCGGGACGCATTGATGAATAATCTGGTCTGTGCTGATGCGATACAACTCGAGATCATCCCAAAAATAATATTTGGCCTTAAACACAAGTCTGTCCATTTGTTGTTTGGTCCAATCCTGGGGGATTTGACCAACGGCCAAATAATTGACGATATCCGCAAACCAGGGGGTTCAGATACCCGAGACTGTAAGGATAGTCTCATCCGGAAAAGCGTTTGAAATAGGGATATCCATATGTGGAGAATTAATTAGGATTCTCGAGAGGTGATCCACCACTACATTTTGTGCCCCGACTTTATCCCTGATTTCAAGATCAAATTCTTAAAGTACCAGAATCCAGCGAATAAGCCGGGACTTGGCATCCTTTTTGGCCAAGAGATGTTTCAAGGTCGAGTGGTCGGTATAAATGATTATCTGAGAACCTAAAAGATAAGTCCTAAATTTTTCCAAAGTGAAAACTACAGCTAGCAATTCTTTTTCGGTAACGGTGTAGTTCCTCTGGGCCTCGTCTAGAGTCTTGCTAGCATAGTAAATCACAGAGGGCTTTTTCTCAATCTTCTGACCCAAGACAGCCTCGGCGACATAATCAAATGCATCAGCCATAATCTCAAATGGGGTTGTCCAGACCAGTTGTTGCAACACCGGGGCACAGGTGACTGCTGTTTTTAACAAATCAAATGCCTTACGGTATGATTCATCAAACTCGAACGGTGTATCTTTGGCCAGAAGGTTACTCAAGGGTCGAGTAACCTTTGAGAAGTCCTTAATGAATCTTCTATAAAAACCCACATGCCCACGGAAAGAGTGGACTTGTTTTACGGATGTGGGTGGAGGAAGTCTAGAGATAGAATCTACCTTAGCCTTATCGACCTCAATACCCTGGTTAGAAACCACATGACCCAGGATAATGCCTTCCCGAGTCATAAAATGGCTCGTTTCCTAGCTAAGGACCAGCCATGTCCTGATGCATCTCTGGAGGATCAATTCCAAGTTAGCTAGGTAGGACTCAAAAGAATCTCCGAAAATAGAGAAATCATCCATGAACACCTTAAGACAATCTCCCACCATGTCAGAAAAGATGGCCAGCATGCACCTTTGAAAAGTCGCAGGTGCATTGCAAAGCTCGAACGACATTCTACGGAATGCAAAGGTTCTGTACGGACAGGTGAAAGTTATTTTTTCCTAGTCTTTAGGATGGATAGGGACTTGGTTATATCTCGAATAACCATCCAGGAAGCAAAAGTATTTTTGCCCAGCTAACCTTTCTAGGATTTGATCGATGAATGGCAAGGAAAAGTGATCCTTTTTGGTGGCTGTGTTCAGCTTCCTATAGTCAATACAGACTCTCCAAGCAGAAGTTGAACGAGTGGTGAAGGTTTCTCCTTTCTTGTTAGTCATAACGGTTATTCCTACCTTCTTGGGTACAATCTGAATGGGGCTAACCCACGGACTATCCGAGATTGGGTATATAATTCTAGCATCGAGCCACTTGATTATCTCCTTCTTGACCACTTCTCACATATTCAGGTTTAGTCTCCTTTGCATTTTGCGAGAAGGGTGGGATCCATCTTCCATGAAAATACGATGATTACTGTTTATCGCGCTTGATCGAGTTTTAAAAGATAACACGTTGTAATATAGCCGACAAAGTGTTCAAACAAATAGAGAATTTTATTACTCGAAAAGCTAGAGTATCCGAGGTCGAACACAGGGAGCAATCTCAGTACTTTTAAAACTAAGGAATACAACTTTTAAATGAAGAACAATTGATTCAAAGGGAGAGAGTTATAAAAAGAATTGCTAAAAGATAACAGGATTAGACGTCTGATTTCTATATCAGACGTCTTAAATGTGACTATTCTTCTTCCTGTTTTGATTCTGCCTTGGCCTTCTCTGATTTTTGCTTGCTCTTCTCTCTGCTGCCTTTTTCTTCTTCGTAGGTTCTTCTTCTTCTTTTCTTCTGGTCTACAGGTCTTCTTCTTCCTTGAACTTCTTTCTCTTCTTTTCTCTTTCCTGCGAAGTCTTCTCCTTCCTTGGTCTTCTTCCTTGGCCTTTCTGCAAAGGCTTCTTCTTGCGGCTAAGTCTCTCAATGCTTAGCCTGCCTGCACAGAGAGGTGGAAGCAAAACCTACCCTGTCCCTCTACCCGCGCGTCTCTCACTCTCTCTGCAATTCACTCAAGGACGCTCTCCCAGAGCCACGGGTAATCGGGTCGGATTTCGCACCCGGGACCAGGCGCACCGGCAGGTGGGTGATGCATGAGGAGTGCTCAGGTTGGGTCGGGTCGGAGCCCACTAGATCCGCGAGGTGAAACCGTGGACGAGGCGAGCGTGGGATAAGGTGAGGGACCTCACCCCTGTGCGTTCGGAGGCAACGAGGCAATATCACAAAAATAATTTAAAGTATACCTGCGCTTCGCGTTTCGTCGATGTGGGACTATTAGTTCTGCCCTGCTCCCGCGCGCGCCCGCAGAGCCTTCGTGCAATCGCCACAGCTGCGGACGTTGCTGCGCTCCTTGCTGGACTTAGATGCTTCACACTACTTTCCCGAATATGCTGCACCTGAAGATTGGAGAACCTAACGCCTGGAGCTGCTCCAACAGTCAATGGCGGTAGGGGCTGAAATCCTGTCAAACACAAAACAAGCCTCTCAGCTTAATCAGACCAGCTGGGGACCTTCGCCGTGGCACGGTGAAGGTGGTGCACGGTGCTGCAGGTCGTGGGATGGCCGAGGCATGCGTTCCTAGGTCAACCTGTGACCGGAAGTGTGGGGGTGTTCGGGGGGCTGTGGTGGAGGCGTAGAGGGATGGTGGATGGGCGGAGATTGTTCCTTGTGGTGAGGTGGAGCTTATGAGATGGTTGGCGATCCGTGTGGAGGGGCGGAATGGTGGGGGCGGCTCGTCGGAGGTCGGTCGGTGACGTGGAAGATGAGGGTGGTCAGGCAATGTCGGGGGGCAATTAAATGAAATAAAAGGGGGGAAAGAGAGAGGGGAAGATGGAGAAGGTATCTGGAGTGTTCTGGAAGGGAGGGAGGCAGGGGAGTAGACGGCGCGTAGCTACCATCGTCGGAGAAGAAGAACCCTGAGGGAGGGAGCGGCAACGAGGACGAGGTCAGGGGCACGCGCGCTTGGTATGGCGCAACGCAGGAGGAAGAGGCGGAGTTGACTCTACTGCTGGTATGGCAGCAGAGCGATGAGAAGGAGGGGAGGAGGTCGCCGGAGCTTGCGGGTTTCTTGGCCGGAGATGGAAGAGAGGAAGATTTGGGGGAATCTCCGCCAAAACAAGTCTGAAGATCAGCGGCCGGGTTTGGGGATCCTTTTATAGGTGCTGGCCGAACTTTCTAGTGTGTGGAGGGCTGTGCAATTATCTCCGAAGACTCGCCGGAGAAGGAAAGAGGGTGGATACCCAAATCCCTCATGCGTTCGCACGAGAGATTGGGTTCACACCAGAGATCGTGATTGGCCTTAGATGGAAGGGAATTCCTCAGAGAATCTCCCTTCCATTTCTGGGAGGGGATCTCTGAGGAATCAGAGAGTATTCCCTCTCTAAACCTCGTCGGAGGTCGATTCTGCCCTAACAATGGCGGCAGGACTTGATTGCAAAGGTGGCGAGGAAATTAGGGGGCTCTCTGCAATGATTTTCAAAAGATAGGGGCCAAATTATGATTTGGGTGTACTAAATTGCAAAGTAGGTCAAGATGACCTCCCCTTAGGTCCAAATTTTGGTATAAACCTAATTTGGACATAAGGAATTCAATGGTGAAGTTGGACTTTAGGTTTGACCTCGTTTGACTAGATATTTTGCGTAAAAACCCAAATTAGGTTAATTAATGAGCTAGGACCCTATTCTAGGTCAAACTAGGTTCCAAAGGACAAATTAAGTGTTCTAAACCATAGAGGATATTTTTCCATGATTTTTAAAGGGTTTAATTGATTTTTATCCTGACCGAAACCTTGTTGATTTAAGTAGGTCTGTTTTAGGGTTACCAAATGTCATTTAATTCCTAAATTGCACATAAACCCATTTCTGATTGACTCAACACACTTTTTATCTTATTTAGACCATTTGACCTATGTTTTGCTTATGAGAAATCCTATTTATGCACTGCAATGGTAAAATTACAGTTTTAACCTTTAATTCATGTTTTCTTCTCAGAGCACTTATTCCTTTATTTAGGCCTTCTTCTAGGTTATGTAGGAGCTTTTATCTTCTTTATTGGGTCAAAATGAGCTAGTTATGGCTCATGATGAGGCTCTCATCCATTACAATAAGATGGCTTGATCCCCCTAAGGTCGTGGATGGTCCAACCAATTGCCTCCTTATTGTTCTTAAGCACCTTAATCAACCTTAATTCTTGCTCCTTAGTTAAATTAGCACTAATAATCACAGGGAGCGTGTTATCAGGTCCTAAGAACTCATATTCCAAATTTTTAGGCAATGGTTTCAATTCAAGCTGAGGTGGGTTTAGTATAAAAGGTAGGGATGATGCTGATGAAGATTCATCAGGATAATCCAGTGGAAGAGGCTGGGAATGAACAAAATCAATAGCCTCTTAGGGATGTAGCAGGTCTGCCATGGAGGGTTGCGGGTTGGGTTCGCTAAAGCTGGTGGAGTCCTCGAGTGCATTGATTGCATACAAGTCTCAAAATCATGATCCTCAAGCTTCTCAATGAATCCACAATCCTCAAATCCTCTTATCGCCTTAAAGATATCAAGAGTTAGCTTCCTATCCCTAAAGATGATCTCCATACTACCGCTCTCACAGTTTATGTTGGCCTTGGCGGTAGCTAGGAACGAGCACCCCAGAATGATGGGCATGTTCCTCAAATCATTAGGTACATCCATGTCAAGGACCAGGAAATCTACGGGAAAATAGAAATTCTTGACCTTGAAGATTACATCCTCAATAACGCCCTTCGGTGTGGTGACCAAGCAGTCTACGAATTGTAGTGTTACTGAGGTTGGCCTAAGTTCGCCTAACCCAAACCTCTCATAAAGAGAAGTCGGGATTAGGTTAATGGATGCAACTAGATCCAACAGTGCCCTATCAAAAGTGTATTCCCCAATAATGCATGAAATCAAGGGGGCACTAGGATCTTTCTTCTTTTGAGGAAGGTGATGTAGGATGACAGAACTTGCCTGCTTAGAGAGAATCACCTTCCTCGGAGTGGGTTCTCTCGGCTTACGCTTTTGGGTACATAGTTCTTTCAGAAATTTAGCGTAAGTCGAGATGTGCTTAATAGCATCGAGGAGCGAAATATTGCTCTCTACGTTCTTGAATAAATTCAGGAGCTCCTCGTTGCTATCTAAGGTTTTCTTTTTCTTGGTTTTCAATAGGACTTCAGGGAACGGGATATGGGTAGTATTTTCAATTTTCGATCCTTGGGCCTTATTGTCTTCTTCAATCTCCTCCTTCTCTCTCTCTAGCTCCCTAAGGTTTTGGCTTTTAGAAGGTAATTCAGGGTCCTAGGTCTACTTTCCACTTCTCAAGGTGACAGAGTTTACAGAGGCATATGGGTTCGAGTCTTGAGGTAGGTTAGTAAAGATTGGAGGGCCTTGATTGGTCATGTAACCAGAAGAAGAAGAAGAGGAGGGACCTTGCTCAACCACCTGTGAATGTGCATGTGGGTCCCTTTGATTCCCGTACCCTTGGGCTCTATTGCCCAGATTTTACACATTGCGCGGGTTGGGTAAGGGTTGGGATGGTAGAGATCGGGGTTGTTGGGTGTTAGCAATTAACCCGGATTGCAAATTATCCAATGATGTCTTCATTTGCTACATAAGCTGAAGCATGGACCCTTGCATTTCCACCATCTGCTAGTTTAAATCAGCCTACCCTGCAGATTGTTGGGCATTCCAAGATGGCTAAGTAACCGGTCTCGGGGGCAACTGGGTGTATACTTGACCTTGACCCATAGGTCTTTGAGATGCATAGTTGCTGGGTCGTGTTTGGGTTTGTTGCCCTTGACTTTTCCAGGAGAAGTTAGGGTGGTTCCTCCAACTCGAGTTATAAGTATTGGAATACGAGTTGAACCTAGCATTCTCCTGCACTGCATACGCATCCTCATAGGGCGAGGATGGAGAGAAGGAAGGATCAGAAAAACTGGGATCAAAGGCCACAGTTTGGAACCCATAAGGTTCCGAGAAATCCTAGCTCATAGGTTGAGCCCATTCAAGTTGGTTCACGAACTCCCGCCCCATAGGAGCTCATGAGGAATGAAATCCCGAATTCTAGGATTGAGTGGGTGAAGATGTGTTTCCCGAATTCCCAGACATCCATTCTTCCATTCTTTTTGCAACCAAGTCCATCTTATCAAGCTTATTACAAATCAATTCCATGTCAAATGAATGAGAATCTTGGATCTCATTAGCATTTGACCTGGGTTGTTGGGACCGGTTGAATGCATCCATGGAGGCATGATTAATTGAGTTTTTGCTCATTTCCTCAAATAGGTTGTATGCACTATCTACATCCCTGTTGAGGAAATTACCTCTGCAGGAGGCGTTCATGTGATAACGGAGTTGTTCAACCACCCCGTGATAGAAAATCCGCACAAGTTGCCATTTCGGCACCTCGTGGTGTGGACATTCCTCAAAAGTTCCTGGAATTGCTCCCAGGCACCATGAAACGGTTCCCCTGGCCTCTGGGAGAAAGTGGTAATCGCCCATCACAAGGCATTGGTCTGTCCAATTGGGAAGAATTTTTTCAGGAAAGCTGACTTAAGAGCATCTCATGTTCCTATCGGCCTTTCGATGGTACGGTACTAATGTGCGGCCTTATCCTTGAGAGAGTGGGGAAAGAGCCTCATGATCATTTGCTCTTCGTTCACATTCCTTGCTCGGGTGGTCTGAACCAAAGTGGTTAGATCCTCTAGGTGCTAGAATGGGTCCTTCGAGCCAAGCCCATGGAAATGCTTAATCAAACTTAAGACTTGGGGCTTGATTTCTATGTCTTCGGCGGGAATTATGACGCCGGAACATTCCCCATAGTTTGAAGGATCATAGAAATCCTTCAAGGGCCAAGCGCCCTAACCATTCATTCGTTGGAACCATTGCTGCATCTGCTGCAATTCTTCCAACTACCTCTGAATCAGCTCCTGCTGGTTCGAGGGCGGGGGAGGTGGTTGTTGATCAGCCATGGGATTAGCTTGGCTATAGCTCAACCTCTGCCTCCAGGAATGGTCTAAAGGTCCTTCCAATCTAGGGTTCAACTACCTCCTTCCAAGCATACACTTGAAGAAAGTCGGAAGGACGGGGAAGAGAAGGAGCCCTACAGCACAAAAATACAAGCCTATCCTTAGGTTGGGAAGCTTAAAGGTCTACAGACTCTCAGAATCCATCCTAGGATTATGGATGATTTACTCTACTTGTATCCAGGCAATCCAACCAGTTAGGAGGAGGGACTGGGGAGAATGTTCTTCCTTTGGCTTGCGCCTTCGGATCGTTTGAGGCTACTCCCCTAGCTAGACATCTGATTGACTAGTATAAGCAGGTTAATCATGAAAAATCTCAATCTAGATCCCGATAAGCGAACCAATCCTTAGGGCCAACGTCTAATTAATTTTTGTTAGTCTTGGGATATTGGTGCTTCTGGAATGTGATGGGCCCTTAATGATTTGTTTGAGAATGTGTGTATGTGCACAACCAAAATGTTTTCAAGCAAGATTATTGATGATGAGGTGAATTTTAGGGTTCGAATCTTGCTTAGTAGCTTTTAGGATTCAAATATTAGGTATATTCAACCAAGTTTTCAGGAGGCAAACCAAATTTGAAATCATGAGTTCAAGTGTTTTTCCTTTATAAATCAAGAAGAAATATGGAGTGCCTGGCTTAACCTAAATATTGAATCCTATGGGGCAGCTATAAAATGAATCAGTTTTAAATTAGGTAGTGCGGTCCAAACAATTAAATCAAGCGACCTAGATGCACCACCAATTATGCACGTAGAGATGATTAACCTAGATTGATTTCTACACCTTTATGTGTTGATTTGTGTGTATCGGTTCTACGGGTCGGAATCTCGGTTGAGTAGACAAAAATCAAGTTAGGTTATGTGCCACAAATGTGGGTGTATGTAATGTGTATGTTGAGTTGTCCTACAACAAGTATCTTTTTGTTTTTTTTGTTTTATAATATGCGAGGTTGAGATGAGTGGAGGTGACAAACAAGTCAAACAATTTCTATCCTAGGGTTTATGCAAACATCTAAGTAGATTAGGTCTTGGTTATGAATGTGGCGAAAT
This sequence comes from Thalassia testudinum, assembly GCA_037157565.1. Taxonomy (NCBI): domain Eukaryota; kingdom Viridiplantae; phylum Streptophyta; class Magnoliopsida; order Alismatales; family Hydrocharitaceae; genus Thalassia; species Thalassia testudinum. The sequence goes on from JAZHRO010000077.1 coordinate 134,849,920, forward strand.
AAAACTAGTGGGGGGGAATGTAAGAGACACTTACAGATTACTCTACCTGCACTTTACTCCGATCTACCGCACTTGGATCTCCATGCTAGGGTACCTACAAGATAGTAGATCAAAGACAAGAAGGGTTAATAATATGTAAATGCAAAGAAGCGTAGAAAATAAGTAAATTTCGTTACCTCCCCAGCAACGACGCCAAAATGATGAGGCATGTTTCGTGAATTAAAATTAGGGTTCAGAGAACCCGTCATCGTAGCTCGCAAAAACACATCTATTAAATACAATTTATAACCGAAACTCCAAGGGAGTCCTGGGTCGAACATAGGGAGGCGACGCTTACTTTGTTTGAAAATCGCACTTCGTTTTGTTTCTTTTTGATTTTTTTGAAATAAAAAGACAAGCAAGACAAATTCACAAAATGAGATGGAACACAACTATGATATATTACGCAAATGTTTGTTACAATAATCTATGAAAGCATAAAAGAGATAGGGGGTGAGAGGAAATCTCCCGAATCGGCTGTTCGGTGAGATGACAGCACCTGACGGAAGCTTGGATGAAGGAGGTAAGATGCAAGACGATGGAGGTGAGATGTAGGAGGACACCAGGTAGAGGAATGCTTTGCCAAGGCTTTGGAATGGAGGTGAGGAGACGGAGGCGATCTTCTACCAGAATGGAGGGGGGATGATGGCTCCAAGGCAACCTATGAAGGTGGTGGGATGAGGGATGAATTTTTGGTGGGAAGTAGGATCATTACACTAATATGAGGCCTTTGGAGCTTGAGAGTAAGCTCTAATGGAGCTTTGGTAGTCTAATAGAGCTTAGGAGTAGGTGGGAGTAGAGTAGGTAGAGATGAAGAGGAATGGGGGGTGTAGGGGTGTTTACATAGTGGTGGAATGGAGGTGGTTTGCTCGTACGGGCCTTTAGTGACATTTAAGACATCGCTAAAGACTCGCCAGGGACGTCGCTAAAGCATTCATGCACCTTGGCTGGCACTTGGAAGCTCAGCTACCGCTGACATAGGGCGCGGAGATCACCAGCCGTTGGATCAGGCATGGACGGCTGTGATTGTGAGAAGAGAATGCACGCTCACCTGCGTTTGAAATCCGCACTGCTGGCACGTACATTGGCAGCCGTCGGATGAAGCATCGCATGGCCGAGACTCGCACGCGCATTGATTTGAATCGTGCACCTCGTGTGATTGCGAGGATCAGACGGTGGGCGCTGCTCCTGGTCATCTTAAATGCATGCCCCAGATGGCACGTGTGCGATCTGGGGTGCGTCCTCGCGTTGGTGGGTGGCGTCAGATCGAGCGTGAAGAGTCTCAGCTGCTATATCAAGAATGAGCGGCCTTATTTCATCCAGCGCTGTAGCGGGCATGGTGGATTGCCACTCTAACTAGCGCTCGCAATTTGCGAGCGCTTGTCCTCACCGTTGCGCCAAAGAGGCGCTTTGTCGAGTGGAGGGTGGTGCAGTCGCGCATGCCTAGACCGTTGGATGAAGATCCAACAGTCGAGCTGAATCCTTGCTTGTGGCTGGGCGTGATGACTCAGGTGGGGGCGGCCTGGATGGTAGCACGTGGCACCATTTGGGTCATCCGTCTTCATCTTCTTGTAGAGGGTGCTACGAAGCTCTGATCAAGGTGATTTTCTCGTTGATGGACTACGATCGTCGCTCCAAATTCATCCGTACGGTCGGATTCTTCATCCGAAGCCCATAAAGATGTCTCACTACCTCCTGACCATATAAAATGGCAGGATTAATGTACATAATACACAACTATCCTAAATGCCATGCAATGGATGTTATGCAGTATTTATAACATGATATGCAATGCTAAGCCTAGGAACTATTATAAATAAGCATTTTATCATGAATTCATGTGTGTTTATCACCTCTCTTCTTCTTCTCTTCAAGCCTCACCACAAGGCACTTCTTTCAAACTCTTTTCACAGCTAAGAGTGGAGAGTGCACGCACCAATGGAGCAAAACCCACCCCCCTCCTCTCATAGAACTCTCCTCTTTCTTCTTTCTTATACCCGGGTGTAATAGGGTTAAAGGTCGGGTTATCGGATCCTATGAAGTGTCCAGACTCGCGTGCGTGTGAACGGGCGAGGCGTGAGGGTGCGAGGAGGCACGTGCGTGGGGGACCCGGCCCCTCGTGTGCTTAGGCGAAGGGGCTATGGCACTTTTTTCTTTTATGCACGGTTGAGTGCACCTTCCTCTACGATGTGGGACTATGTTCCCACATCTCTTCCTCGTGTTTAGGTAGTAGCGACATGTGGATGGCGTGGTGAATTGAGGCAGGGACAACTACTATCTCTTCACGTCAAAGACCTGAAAGCCTTCCTAGAGCACTTCCGCGTCACCTGGAGAGGCAACCTAGACCTTGCACCATAAGAACACAACTCCAAGCTTGCTCAGAGCACCTTCGTTAATGGCGGTGAAGGGCGAAACCTGAAAAGCAAGAACATGGCCCTTCGGCCCAATCAAAAGCATTTAGGAGTATCGCCTGACCACGACGAATGTGTGGGTGGTGATGGTGTGTAGCGTGAGGGTGTATGGTGGCCGGATGGAGTCGGGGTAGGACGTGAGGTGGTGGGTTGTTCGGAGGCGTGCTTGGATGATCGAGAGAGTGGAATAGGCGAGGGGTTTTGTTCGTGGTGTTGTGGCAAAGGTTGTGGAGTAGGTGGCGAGGTAGTTGGATGTGTGTAGCATGCGGAGAGCCTCGCCAGAGGTGTGGCCGGAGTTGGAGACGAAGGTGGATGGCAGTGGCGTCGAGGGTTGAAACTAAGAGAGAAGAGTCGGGGGGGATTTTAGGGAAGGAGAGGAAGAGTTTAGGACTTAGATTAAAGATGAAAGAGGGAGGATTTGGCATCGGTGTGATTGCCCGCACTGGAGAAGGAAAGAACTCTGTAAGGGTGATGGCGAGGAAGAGGGGGATCTAGGAGCCCCTGAGTTGGTCGTCGAGGAGCAGATGAAAGAGGGAAGGAACGTAGCACTCCCAATTTGGTTATTGGGAGACCATAGGACGAAGAAGGGAGGAGCTCGCCAGAGCTAAGTCGGAGATGGCCATGGAAGGAGTTTGAAGAGGGTTTTTAGGCCAAAACCTAGTTAAGGAGGACGATTTGTCCTCAGGGTTCCTTATATAGGTCTCAAGAGAGCTTCCCAAGCTTGGAAACCAACCTTGGAAGCTTCAAAGATTTACGAAATAGGAGACCCAATCGTTCAGGTGATTCGCATGAGGATTTAGGAAAGAATTAGAACCTAAGATGCAGCTCAAATTGTAGGGAAATCTCTAAGGAGCCTCCCTTCCAACTTTGGAAGGGATCCGCCAATTAATCAGGGAGAAATCCCTAGTCGAAGGTCGTCAGAGTAGGAGTTCCTCCGTGATAATGGTGAAGGGACCTGATTGCAAAGAAGACTTCAAACTTAGGGACTCATTTGTAAGGGATTCAAAAAGCTAGGGGTGCGTAGGTGATAAGAAGGGTCAGATTGGACTGAAATACAAACTAGGTCAATATGATCTATGATTGGGCCCAAATTTTGTTAAAAACCTAATTTGGACCCAAGGAATCTAGTGGTGAAGTCGGATTTAGGTTTTGACCAACTTTGACTGGTTAAATTGAAGAGAAACCCAAATTAGGGCAACTGTCTGTCTGAGACTCTATTTTAGGTCAAAATGGGTTCAGATGGTCAAATCAAAGATGCCAAATCATAGAGAATATTTTTCTCTGATTTTTAGAGGGTTTAGATGAATTTTATCCTGACCATAGCCTCAGTTAATTAAGTGGGTCTATTTTTAGGATTTCAGATGTCCATTAATTCTTGAAATGCATGAAAACCCGTTCCTGTCTACATGAACCCACTTATTAGACATTTATGACCATTTAGGCTTTAATTAGCCCCTGAGAAACTCTGTGGTTATTCTGCATTCATGATAGGATGGTAAAATTATAGTTTTAACCCTAGTTTCTTGTTATTCTCTTAGAAAGGATGTGCAATGAATTACTGTTTTCTAGCGGTTATGTAGGAGCATTTATTAATGGAATATGACTAAATAAAGCTAGATATGGCTGATGATGACGTTATCATCAGATCTCCCAATCTAGGATTTTGCCCCTACTCAAGTAGGAATCACTAAACCACACCATAAATTCGAGGGTGGTGTTCCTAAAAAATAATTGCCCTCTCCTGGACAACCCCCAAGGAGAGTTTACTCCCTCTACTAAGAGGAAATGGGAAACCTACAGCTCGGGCACCCAAACAAACTAACCAAACAAAATAATGTAAACAACCCTATGAGCCTTGTATGATATAGAATATAAAGTAGGCTATGATACTCCCTTTGCAAACCTATGTGATGCAGAAAATTAGAGTAGGAGTGATGTTGCTCTAAAGAATTTCCAAGATCAAAAGGGCGTAGTAGCTTTAGAAAGCTTAGAATAGGATAAGAGAAAGTATTTAACACTAGAATATTTCTTTTCTTTATGTGTAGGCTTAAAGAAACCCTTGGTGGGTATATATAGGTGTAGAAGGTTAGATTTAAGCCTAGGTAGTCTTTGGGATTTGAATTGGAATATAATAAATTAAGGTAGAATGGCTACAAAGCATTTACCCAAAGTCTGACTGTATCAGATGTCTGAAAAGACATGATAGACGTCTGAAGGAGTCATTTCAGATGTCTGAGAATAAAGCTGAATGTCTGAAAAACTTTAGTAAGAAAGTAGTTACTGGATTTCACAAGATCAAGTACAGGGACGTCTGAACAAAAAGACATGTGAACAGATAGTTTCATACGTCTGAAATTAAAAATGGACATCTGAAAAAACCTCAGGATCAAAGTGCTCGTTATTGGAATGAGGTTGGATCCAAATAGGGATTTGAAGACATATGATTAGACGTCTTACTGGATGTCTAGTAAAAAGTGTAGACGTATTAAAAAGAAGAAATAGAAGCCTGAATAAATGCAAAGACGTCTAATGGCCTACAACGTTCCAAAATCAAAAAGTAACTAACATAATCAATTGCGGTCAATCTTAACGTTAGATAGAAAGTGAACATTGGTCATTTTCAAACGTCTCAAGAAGACAACAGACGTCTGAAAGACAACAAAAATTATGATAGTTGTTCTTCTGAAGATAAAGAGATATCAAAAGCTTGAGGAGGCATCTGAAAGACTATACTAGATGTCTGAATATGAGCATAGATGTCAGAAAACCTAGGTGACAGAGGTGTAGGATTCTAGACATGATTCTAGGTTCTAGACAGGACCCTAGACGTCTAATAAAGTAGATCAGAGGAATCATAGAACGTCTGAAAAACCAATCAGAAACAAAGTCTTGTATGCTGAATTAGAATAAGAAGGTTCTAAAGGTATCCTAAGGATAATGCAAGGCTTATTTACATTCTAAAAATGAAGTAAAACAAATCTAACTACATCTCCTTCTATCTCCTCATCTCCTTGATACTCATCTCCTTCTATCTTCATCTCCTCATTTCCTTGATCTTAAGCTTTCACCAAGCTTCATCCAACCCTAAGCCTGAAATATTCATCTCCAAATACAATGTTAAATATAACATGTTTTGTTATCATCAAAATCAATGATCATGGTGCTTTACCACCAACAATTTGATCACTTGGAGACATTTGTTTTGGGTAGCTTTAATAATTTGATGGCTTTCTAGTCTCTCTAGTATCTCTGTTTGCTTTCTTTATTATCGCAAAAACCTAAAAAATTTTCAAAATCCCCAAAAATACCAAAAAATGAGTCCTTAGGTTTGAAATATGCAGTATTTTCAAATTTTGAGTTAGTTTTAAAAAATTATATGTTGTGGTACAGTTGTCATAAAATCACCAAATTTTGGTTGATTATGGGGTTTCAAGTCTAGTTTTTTATACCAAATTTCAATGCTAGAACTATTTATTATTTTCAAAAATATGCACAGTGCCAAGGGGCCAAATAGTAAAATAGAACCAATTTTTTTTGAATTTTCAGATTTTTCTTGAATTCTATACTTATTCGATTTGGGCAAAAATACTTGCATTAGTTTGGTCTTTAAATCAGTATTCTCCCATAAAATTGGTGAATTTTTATGATGACTATAGGTCTAGAGTCCAGTTGTATCATTAGTTGGGGGTCTGTTAGGTTAGATTATCCTGGCCCTTTTTAAAAAATCCAAAAAATTAAAAAATTACTTCAAAAAATCCAAAAGAAATCTTAGTTGGCTTGCTTAGGTTAGGAAGTATTTAGATACCATTGCCTCTCTATGAGACGCAGCATACTCCCAATATTATGTTTGTATTTTTCAGTTATGGTTTTATAAATTTAAACGCATTTTCACAACTATGACGACACATTTTTGCTCTACACAATTTCACGATCACATACTCATATAATCATGGTATAGCCTTTAGCTCTGCATCATTAAATTAGACTCATCCAAATAGCAAATCTTATTTTGTTAATATCAAAATTAGGTTAATTAGTGCTTTATACTAACAGGCATCTTGAGTCTACAAATCCTATGATTTCTATTGCAACCATTGCCTTAAATCCTATCATGATCTACACTTCTCCCTCCTTCGCCTTCTGGTCACTTGAAAAACATGAAACAAATTGCAAATATAAACACATGCTCAAGAATCCACAACCCAACTTCCCACTCGTCCAACGAGCAAGTTGGTTTCTATGATGAGAAGAAATTCTTTACTTGCATTAGACTTTCCCTTGCCCTTCTCCAAGGATTTCATGTACTCTGGACAATTCCATTTCTAGTGGCCTATCTTCTAGCAGTAGTGGCATGCATCTGCTGCCTTATCCTTCTTCTTCTTGGAAGAAGTGAGATTTGCAAAAGAAGATGAAGACTTATTCTTTTTATGGGAACCTTTCCCTTTGCCTTGCTTCTGCCTCTTAAACCTTCCACTATTTTCGGCAACCATTGCCTTAAGCAGACTCTCCTTCTTAATGATGTCCTCCGCAGACTTAACTAAGGTGATCAACTCAACTATGGTCATCTTCATCTTCCCCATGTGAAATGAGACAATGAAGTTGGTGAAGGAGATTGGAAGCGATTGCAAGATGATATCCGTACGGGTCTCATTATCAATCGTCATCCCCAACGTTTGAAGTTATGAAATATATCTGCATATTTTCAGAACATGCTCCCTTACTAGAGTCCCTACCTTCATCTTGCATGAAAGCAGCTTGCTGAGCACATTGTAACTCTAAGTCCAATTCACATCCCCAAACATCTCCTTTAGGCTTGTCAGGATCTCAAAGGTAGTTTTCATCTCCTTATGTTGATTTTGAAGCACATTGGAGAGAGAACTATGGAGGTAACACTAGGAAAGTGTGTTGTCCTTATCCTAGTTCTCATTAAACTCCCTCTTCTTAGAGTTCTTGGGATTCTCATACTTTTTTGCCTTGATTACATACTCTATGCAACCAACGACAAGAATAAGCTCGAGGTTACAAATCCAATCAATATAGTTAGGGCCCGTATGTTGGTCCTTTTCAAGTAGGTGACTGAGTGGGTTTAGGTTCATCATCTAAAAAGAATCAAATGTCTTGATTAAAATCCAACGTATAAAAATAAACTTTTTTTCAAGATTTTGAAAATGAAGGTTTCCATTTAAGTTTAATTTGAATGTTATTCCCACTCTAACACTCAAAGTAAGAGGCAAGCCGACCCTAACGTCTCAAATGGGACCAGACTCTCCTTTTCAATGATATGCTGCATCTACTCTGGCAGTTTACATAATCTCAATGAGAAAAGTAGGAATTCTTTCCACCTCAGAAGTCCAACTTGTGCATTTGTATGATTCAAACCTTTGGTGTACCATACACCATGTACGTCGACTATTGTTGAGCATGCACGCAACTATATACAAGAGCCCCATAGACGCACCTAACATTTAGGCTAGGAACAACATCCAGGCCAATAGATGTACGACCCATCCCTTTCGGCAAATGAGCAGACCCGTTCCACGTGCATGCCATATTAATGTCCTCCCTTTAGGGAGTGTACTCACTAGTATAGTCTCGTGGTTATGGTTCCCTCACCTTGGCGAGGAACACAATTCATCATCACCATGACTAGATCCTCAACACATTGAAATGATGAAACCAGTCCTATTGGGAATTTGACTAGGTCTCGTTTGAGAAAAAGTTCAATTTCATCCTATCAAATTAACTATTCTCGACCTAGTCTAAAATTAGAATCACATTCTAATCTTGTCTTATGTTTATATGTTTAAGATCCCATCCCATGCATCACAATCACACACACATAATGCATTCCGCACATACAAAATTACATCTAATGTAAAGGCTCCCAAATTATATAGATTATATGAAAATAATGCAACCCACTCACAATCGCTCCACACTGTATGCGTATATGATCACATCATCACAATCATTCTACAATCAAAACCATTAAAGTTGCATAATAAAACTTGGCATACAGCTATAATACCCATAACATTACATGTTGAGGGGATGCAATTACCTTTTCTCCTATGACTACAAATTAATCAAGTGATCGCGGTTGGTTATTTTACTAATTAGAATCCTAATTTGAGATTGTGTGGGAGATAACAACATCCTACTAATTTGAAAATCTTTTTCATCAAAAAATTAATCCAATTAATTTTGAAATTAAATTTTCAAAACTTTCCATTGGTTTGTTTGATTTTTAAAATACCATGCACCTATTTACTACGCAGATCACATCCACAAATTAGGACAACATTCAAAACCATAAACAAAATCACAAAAACCTCAGAAAAATAAATGAATGTTAACCAACAATTATATCAGATTGTTCCTCAATGGTCAGATAAAATCTAATTTGATTTCAAGTCAAAAATGCACCTAGAATCAAGGTTTTAGTATTGCCCGATCGACCAACAACTCTAGTTTGCTAACTGACTACAACAAGGCATGGTTACTGAAGCTAAACTTTAGTAGCCAGATGTCTGACACCTTCATCAAATGGTTGATTTCATAATTCAAACATCTAACGACTACGACGATCATCTGATTACAACACTATGACCCTTATTAAAAATAGGAACAAACCCTGTTATAGTCAGATGTCTAGCGGTGAAGACAGATGTCCAATTTTCCAATATTGGTTGTTAGGTACGCCTACCCAATGGCTGGTTCCTTGATTTTGGACACCATATACTTGTCATCCAATGTCAAGTGTCCAAACTCACTAGTCGGTCAACTGACTCAATGATTAGGCATCCGGCTATTGTCTGATTAGATGTCTAGTCATGAAGTTGTAGGTTCTAATAGAGGGGGTAAGATCGACCGTGATAAATGAAATGATGCAGAATAAAATATCAATCACACAAAATAAACAATCTCACAAGTATTTTAGGTGGAAACCCAAATTCGGGTAAAAATCACCACCTAAACATCTCAGTTTAGGATTTCCCGATCGACTTAGTCGATCAAATCCACTAAGTCACTTAAACAAGGGTGACTTAACATCTTATAACCACACTACTTATACGAGGATAGTGTACCTCAAAACCCCTCCTCTTCACGAAGACTATTTTGTCTCGCAAGGGAGATGGAAATTCGCAAAACGAATACCCAACCAAAGACAATTACAAATATATTCTATAGAGCCACAAAGTATGTATTTAATCTAGCTACTATAGTCAAAGGAAACTTCCCTTTGATGGAAGTGTGTTGGCTAGCAATGCGGGGTAAGCGTGATCCACGCAAGGCGTGACGGCACTCTCGTATGCAACGACGGAAGAGCGGGTGCATAATGAAGATTGTGCTCTCTAGTGTATGCTAGAAGATCTTGGAGAGCAACAACACTTCTTTACTTGATAATCTCTTCTTTGACACACAAATGTGGTGGAAAGTAGTATTACTTGGTGTCTCCAACAAAGGAAGGGTCCTCCTCTATTTATAGATGGCTTAGGAACCTTTAGGAAGGTCTTGGAAGGTCTAAGTATCCATTGGGCACAAATCCAAGACAAATCAGGCCAAAATTAGGATCATTTATGATTCTGACAGAGTTATCAGACGGCTGGTTTTATGGTCAGACGTCTGGGTCATCATCTGATCTAGGGATTGATTATTTGATCTAGAAGGGTGGAAGATCTAATCAAGGTTGGATTAAGACGGACGTCTAAGAAAGCTTTTTAAGACGTCTGGGAAACTAATCGAATGTCTAATTCTAGATGAGCTATGTTCCTGTTTTGTCCAGACCTAAATAGGGTTCTAGGATTTAGTTGCTCAAACAACAGGTCAAATGTCTGGCAATGTCTAGATGTCTAGAAACAAAAATCACTGTGGGAATGGATTTCTCGAGGCTTAAGCTATAATCATCTGAAAAAAGTGATTTGGGTCAGATCTTAGCCTAACGTCTATTTATCAAACGTCTAGGATACTCTACAGATGTCTGAAAGTAGATGTAAATCAGATTAAGGGTTAATCCAATAAGATAAGCCAATGGTCCTCTAGTTGGACATCTGGCAAGGTCAGACGTTTGAGGGTGGCAGACAGAGAGTAGGTTACCAACCTAAGTGTTTTGGACGTCTGGACAAAAGGTCAAATGTCTTAAAGTCCAAGATCAGACGTCTGATGTCCAGATTGGACGTCTGATCAGGTTGTTTGATGACTACTTTGGTTTTCTAATTTATCTAAGAGTTTATTTAAGTATCCTAGGGTTGTGTATATGTTCCTAGGACTACTATTTGTTACTTTAGGCTCTTTAACAATCATCTAAAGAAATGAAAAGTAAAGAACAACAAATACAAAGTACAAGAGAAGACATCTATCCTATTCTTCATCTTTTTTCTTTAAGCGCTCGCTCCAAGTGAAGCTCCATCTTTTCTTCTCCATCAAGCTCCTCCAATCTGCCATGGATGCGAGCTTAAACTCCTTCACACTTGTATCCATTTGCATTTTCCAGAAACTCATAAATTCAAATGCAATTGTTAAATCACAAGTATTTTGTTATCATCAAAATTAATGATTGTGGTGCCCTTGGACCAACAGAAGTCAGACATCTGGTTAGATAATCAGAACACACAAAAATTCTGATTTATGATATTAGTGCGATTAAAACCAAAACTCACAATTTTCTCGTAAAATTTGAATTGACCAAGGTTCTGATATCACTGAAGGGGTACAAACACATCGACCCGTGGCATTACAGAGGCGTAAAAAATAGGCATTTAAAAATTTTTCAAAACCAAGATTGAATCATTGCTATAAACTCGATCAAGAAAATGAAAACAAATGCCCTAAATCGAAACCACATGGGAGAAACTAATTTTCTCCCGTTCCAGGATCCCACGAGTATAAAGTGTTATACCATCGTGAATGGCGTGGTGCAGCACCCCACTTGTGGTGCCTCCTCAAACAACTCTCGGTAGAATCAAAACACCTCCTTGACGGGTGGATGAGACCCCTCATGTTGTGACTCGCAAACTCTTCGTGAATCTGAAGTGACTCTTCACCTTAAAACCATGAATGCACCATGAGAAGTCCTTCAAAAGGACCAAGAAAGCTCGACCCATTATAGAAGGGATCAAATCCTTGTAGAAGAAGGCCGTCACAAGCTAAACGTCCAATTTTGAAATTGGATGTCTGGCTATATTGCAGTTGATCTTCCAACATGGGTGCTAGATGGCACCCTTGAGAGGAGGTGCCTAGTGTGGCTCTTCTCTTTCCTCTGGCAACTGTGGCTTTCCTTGGTTCCTTGTGGTTGATTGGAATAAGTGTTGCACTTGGGAGATATTTATAGGGATTCCAAATTCCAATCCTAATTTGATAGGGCCTATTGGATCTCCATCTAATGGTAAGGATCAAGTCCTACTTGAATTTTGCATGATTAGCCTATAACAAATTATGAGATGTTTGGATCTCGTATACAAACTTAAATTAATTGCAATCCAACACTTGGATTTTCTACCTAATTAAATTAGATGTAATTAATCTCAAAAATCAAGTGTAATTTAACTCCTTAAATTATAATTGATTTATGATCCTAGTAGGAATCCATCAATATCATTATTGGTTTCATCACTCCAATAAAGAAGTTTTACAATTCTCAAAATTTTAGCATTAAGTCCCCTTAGGCATTTGAAATACTTGTAAAGCTTTTACATGGAGGATAATATAATCCTGAGATCTAATCCCATTAGACTGCCATCATTCCTTCTTGGATAATATTATTTTCAACATCTCCTTATATCACTAGAATAAGAATGAAGATCAAAACCATTCCCAAAGGTCTACCTCCTCTCATTCATTGAGTCTGATCAAGACTCTACAACCATATGTGGAATCATTGTTTCCCAATATATGCGAAGTTAGCTCATTCCTCCAATCTATCACATACACCTATGTAATAGATTTGTGTGATCCCTTCGAGAGATCATGCACCTCTTGTGCCTTTCCACATACACCAACTTTCCAGTATCAACACCAAGGTGAGTGCATCTACTATATATTTGATGGGAACACCTTCATGAGCCCTAACTAGCCTATTTTGGTTTGATAAAGTTGATAAAAGCTCCTACATAATCATCAGAGGGTCATATATGCATAATGTTCTATTTTGAGAAGATAAGAAATCAGGATTATTTCTGCAATTTTAACTGTATTTCATAAGTACAGAATAATCACAGGGAATTCCAGGGTTTAATTAAAGGTCAAATGGTCATTAATGTCTAATAAGAGGGTCTATGCAGATATAAACTAGTTTTTGCACATTTCAAGAATTAATGGACATTTAAAAGCCTAATTTTAGACTCGCTTAATTAACTAAGGTTCTTGTCAAGATAAAATTCACCTAAACCTTCTTAAAATCATATCAAAATATTTTATAAGGTTTGCTATCTTTGATTTAACCATCTGAACCCATTTTGATCTAAAATAGAGTCTCAGATAGGAAGTTGCCTTAATTTGGGTTTCTTCATAAATTATCCTGTCAAACTTAGTCAAAATCAAAATTCAACTTCACCATTAGATTCCTTCAATCTAAATTAGGTTTGTACCAAAATTTGAGCTCAATCAGAAAATATTTTGACCTAGTTTGCATTTTGGTCCATTTAGACTTTCATTATCACATACACCTCTAACTTTCGAAAATCCTTACAAAGACCCCCCTAACTTCATTGTCTTCTTCACATTTGGGTCCCCACTGCCATGGCAGGTGTGAACCTACCATATCCGAGCTTTAATCTCTGATTATGCCTTGATTGATTGACCAATCCCTTCCAAATTTGGAAGGGATGGTGTTGAGGAGTTTTCTGATCGATTAAACCTATTCCTAAGCTCCAAATCCATCTCAATCACCTGTGTGAATCCAAGGATTTCAAGAATCCTTCTTCCTGAAACGCCGAACCTTTCAAGCTTATTTCCAAGCTTGGAAGCTTATTTGAAGGCCTATAAAAGATCCTCATGGAAAACCTCACCTCCTTAGTAAGTTTTTTAGCTACAAAACTCTTCTTTTCTCCCTCTCCAAGCTTGCTCCAGTGACCGTCTTCCCCCATTCACTTTGCTGGCAGGCACATACAATAGGTGGCTGGCTCTTCTTCCCCATTTCATTCTGCATCTCTCAATATCAGCGTGGCGCTTCCCAACCTCCTCATCGTCGTTCCCTCTCTCAGAGCATTCACCTTCTCCGGTGTCGGCTCATCACGGCCGACGCCTCCTCTGCTTCCTCCTCATCTACTAGCTACTCTCATCAACCCCTTAGCATATACTCATCATCACAACAACTCCAAACCTCACTTTCGACCACCAATGCGTTCGCTCCACCGCCATCTTCCACCTCTTCGGCGAGGCATTCGCACCGCCTTACGCCACCAAATCGCCTGCCATCAACTCCTACACCTCCGTCGAGTCCACGCGAGTAAAACCCCTCAAGAAATTGAGGGGATTGCTTGCCCTAGCCCTTCACTGAACACCTTCACGTACTCCGCCCTTCTCCGCCTTCACCACACTCACATATACACTCAAACCGCACACCACCACCACCATCGCCTTCGCAGCATTCACACGAAGCTCCTGAGCATATGTGACGTGGCCGTGAGGCTGTTCTCATGTTTTTAGGTAGTCTACCGGAGCCCCGCCACCACATTGTCTTCTTCGACCATGCCTTCAATCCTTCGGCCTCATCTGCTCCAGGTCTCATCCTCAAGACTCGCAGACTGCATCCAAGTTTTACTCTAGGCTCCTAATTGAAGTTTGCATGCACGCTTGCTGCCCCAATCAACGTCTTCAACAGCTGCTGCTACGCTACGTCAGAGGAGGGACTAGATAGTCCCACATCGTGGGACACATAACTTGTGACAAAGGATAAGAGGAATTCCTTCCCTCAGTTCTTTTCCCAAGAACACGGGGGTCAGGTCCACTTCACCTCCTCACATTCGCCTAACTCGTTTACCTGAGCCCACTGCTCGCCTGCAATCACGCTCGCAGGCGTGCATCCAGTTCTGGATCCATTTACCCAACTACGGTTGGGTTCTTGTGAGAAAGAGGAAAAGGAAGGAAAGAGAGAGAAAGGGGGGTTTTGCCTCGCTCTCTAACTCTCTAACACTTAGAAGAATTCCAGAGGAGGCCTTTGCCTTTGTTGTGCGTGGCTACTAAGTCTCTCTGCGGAGGCTTGAAGGAAGAAGGAACAAGGCCCTTGAGCCTCTTGAAGGCACTGTAGGAGGGCAACATTTAAGTCGTCTACCTTGAGAAACCAACGTCCAATCCTTATGACATTGTGCATTGTGGCCCTTATTGTTTGGTTGATAGTACTGTGCACTTATTTGAGATAATTGTGAAGGGCTTATTGGCAATTTAAATCACCATTTTACCTCATTCTTTTTGCACTCTGATATTGACTCTCATTTATATATCATTTTTTGATAGAATTTTGGTTATAACTGCTTATATTTGTGCTTTTATTGTGATCTTTGAGATTGAATTACAATACTTGCTCCCTATGTTCGATCTCAAATTTTCTAATGATTTTTTGAGATATAAATTGTATCTATTTTCGAGTTATTTCAGCTATATTACAACGAAGTGATTTTAAAATCCTGTTTTAGCCCGTTAGCATTTTGGCACCATTGCCGAGGAGCAACGTGCAATTTGATCTCTCTGATTACAATTTCTGATTTGGTATTAACTTTCTTTATCTATTTTGCTGTGGTTTGTGCAGGATTCATTTAAGAAGATCAGCCGCACATCAAACACTCCAGGGGCAGGTAATTTCATCACTTTTTTTTCTTAAACCCCTGATTCTGAGAAAAGCTAAAAAGAAGAAATCAACTAGGATCAACTTGCGTTTCGTACTTAGAATTAATCATCTCAAGTTGCCTGATTCGATTCACTCTAGAAAATCCCGATCTTGATTTCTACACCTATTAGGGGTTTAAGGTATCTAGGGCTACTCACCTTCTTGATTAAGCCCTAGGTACCAAAATTGGACAAAATTGATTGGACCAAATAGAGCCAAATTAGGGTTTCCATTCCAGGGTTGAGGAACACATTTGCCTAATAAAGAATCTACTTTCCCACATTGTGTGTTGCCTAAACCTTGATTGAATTTACCTAATCAAGCAAACCCTAAAATTAAGCTCTAAGTCCATTTGAATCCTAAAATTGGGACCTAATAATCTCAGCACAAATCAGGTGAAGTTGATCCACCTTGCGGGATCAACCAATCTTCAAATTAGGTCACCAAGCACAAATCAACTCTAAAGTTCAAGTGGAATTCTAAGCACCTCAGATTTAAAATTTGGTAGACTTAAGAGGTCAAGTTGCTCATTCTAGTCTATTTGGATCCACGGTGACAAGGAAGGTCGGGTGGGGGAAACCCTGTAACCCATGGGGACACTCTACCATGTAGGGGTCTTTGCAAGACTCTCCCTTCTTGGTTTCCCAATTACTTCTCAGGTGAGCGATTTTCTAATCAAGAGGTATCATCCTCCTTGAACCTCCATAGTCATCCAAAAAATATTTGGGTGTCTCGATTGGGTCCATCACATTTTCTGTCCATTATCTCATCCTCTACTGTATGTTCGGGAGGAGGTCCTTGAGACCACCCTTGAGGCCTCCATTAGCTTTTCACTCCCATCGAGGCCAAGCCTCGACCCCCTTGCGTGTGCAACTTCCTGATCAAATTGGCATCTCCTTGACTCCATTTCTGAGCCTGTATCTCTAGCCACAGCCATGGAACCCCACAGAGAAGAACCTGACCTTCAACATCAATTCCATAACCTCAGAGATCAATTCAATGCTCACATCAACCTACTACAGTGTCCTCAAATGCGATATCACTACAATCCCACTTTGGTGGAAATCGAGCCTTGAGTGCAAATCCCTGCGGGAGGACCTAAGGTAGAGCTCAAGCCAAGTATGCTTCATACAATCCCGAAATTCCATGGTTTGAACTTCGAGGATCCCTTCCATCACATTAAGCATCTAAAGCTTTTGGTCCAGACCTTCAAGCCAAACATGCAGAATTGAGATAGCTTACTCATGAGAATGTTCTCCTTCTCCCTTTTGGATAAAGCTACTCATTGGTTTCAGACTCTCACTTATTCAATCACCATGTGGGAAGAACTTCAAACTGCTTTCCTACAAAAATTCTTTCCCATTGGTCGAACGAATGCAATGCGATAGCAGATCACGCACCTCTCGCAAGGAGTGAGAGAACCTCTACATGAGGCATGGGATCATTTTCTGGATCTCATGTGCAAGTGCCCCCATCACGGAGTTCTAAAATGGGAACAAGTCCAGTCTTTTTACTATGGGCTCCATGACGATATCAAACTCTTTGTCAATGCAACCTGTGGTGGCAGCATCATGGGTTAACATGTAGGCATGATTTGGAAAATTCTCGAGAACATGTATGAGAACTCCCTGAACAATGAGTCATTGGGTGTGTACGACTGGATGACCACCTACGCATTGACAAATAATTGGGGGGTACACGAGACCCAAGGCCTTTCCACATCCATTGATCTGGAGTTGGTAGCCAGTCGATTGGATATGGTCTCAATCATTGAGAAGAAGGTAGACGACATAACTCGACATCTACATCGACCCACCGCTGCACCACAAAGCCCATACGTGCACCCTCCCTTAATAAGGGAGGGTGTACACAACATCTACTCTTCTCAGGGGATGGATGCCTATCCACCCCCATCTGATTATGGTCTTGGAGGAAACTCAGGACCAACCTACTCTAGTTGGGGGAGCTCTGAACCCTCTTGCTCTGATTTTTATAGAATTCGTCAGACCTGCGAGGATCTCCACGCCATCCAAAATAATCCATTCTCAAACACTTATAACCCTGGATGGTGCAATCATCCCAACTTTGCATGGTCAGGAAATAACCCAAACCCGAGACCTCAATTTCAACCTCAACCACAAAACCCATAACCTTATCAACCTGCTCAACTAAGGCCCAATCAAAATTTCCAATCTAGACCACCTAGGGAGGACCAAATGTCTATGATTCTCCAAACCTTGGTTGACATGCAAAAATAACACAAAGAAGAAATCATAGAAGTTCGCAATCAACTGGCCTAGCTGGAAAATGCTCACCAGCCCGGTGCACTTCCTTCCCAACCTCTACCTAATCCAAATAATGTGTCAAACCAGAGGCGCGTTATGAACCCAAATCAAGGCCAAGCACACTATGTTTACCAGGCCCCTTCTGCTCCATAACCTGACAAGATGGAAGCTTCAATATTATATTCAGGGTATCAGTAGCAGACACCTATTTTTCCTAACCCAAACCAGAATCATGCAAGACTTAACTCTGTCACCACCCATAGTGGCAAAGCAACCTAGGATCCACCATTCCCTAGCCATGACAAGCCTGAACATCCAAACCCCAACCCTAGAATGGTGATCTAGGACACCCCTATCCCAAATAAAGGGCTCGAGACAATTCTAGAGGAACCAACTGAGGTTCCATTCCCTAAGGCCTTGACCAAGGGGAAGAGGAAACCCAAGACCGTGGCACTAGAGGAAGACCTAGTCAAACTTTTTGAACACGTCCAGATAAACATCCCCTTGATGGATGCAACTTGTCACATACCGGCTTACGCGAGATTTCTGAAAGATTTGTGTACACCTAATGATGGGAACACCATCATGAACCATAACTAGCTCATTTTTTATCCAATTAAGTCAGTAAATGCTCTTACATAACTGTTAGAGAGCCATAAGTCACTGCATAACCATTCTGAGGGAAATACAAGAAAATAGGGTTAAAACTGTAATTTACCATCATATCATGAATGCAGTACAATCACGGATTTTCCCAGGGGGTAATTAAGGGTCAAATGGTCCTAAAAGTCTAACAAGTGGGTTAGAACAAACAGAAAAGGGTTTGCACGTGTTTTGAGAATTAAATGACTTTTGAAACCCTAAAAACAGACTCGCTTAATTAACTGAGGTTCTGGTCAGGATAAAATTCACCTAAACCCTGTAAAATTCATAGAAAAATATTATCTAGGGTTTGGAACCTTCAATTTGACCATTAGAACCCGGCTTAACCAAAACAGAATCTCAGACAGACATTTGCCCTAATTTAGGTTTTTACATAAATTACCCAATCAAAATTGGTCAAAACCTAAATCTAACTTCACCATTGGATTATGTGGGTCCAAATTAGGTTTGTACCAAAATTTGGGCCCAATCTGAGATCATCTTGACCAAGTTTGAAGTTTGGTCCAGTCAGACTCTTTCTATCTCATTCAGACCCTTAACTTTTGAATTTTCTTACAAATAGCCCCCCAACTTCTTTACCTTCTTCACAAGCAGGTCCCCGCACCAATTTTGGAAGGTGAAACCTTCACTTTCGAGTTTCGAGAGAGGATTTCTCGCTCGATTCTCAATCAATCCCTCTCAAAATTGATACGGGGATTCCTTGGGAAGTTTCCTTCTATTTGAGCCATTCCTTGGGCTCTAAATCCTCCCCAAAAGGCCATGTGAACCTTTTAAAGGTTCGGGTATCCTTTGTAGCAACTACCTTCCATGCTTGAAAGCTTCTTTCCAAGCTTGGAAGGGCTTCCTATGGCCTATAAAAGAGACCCTAGGGCACGGCCGTGCTCTTCAGCAAGTTTTGGCCTAAGAAACCCTCATCTTCTTCATCTCCGGCCACCTTTAGACTTAGCTCCAGCGACCCCTCTCCGTTCTCCTCCTCAGGCCGTCCAACCATCAAATTGGACGGACGACGATCCTCCCCTCTTCTTCGCGAACCTCTCCTGCCAATGAGAGGTCGTGCCTCTACCTCAATCGACATTGCCACCTCGCCGCACTATCTTCCTTCTCCGACTCTGGCAGGCCAACATCGGAACTCTCTGCTTCCCTACTCTCTCGCTAATTCCTTCTTTCACTTCTTCCCTATTTCTATTTCATTTTCCTACCCTCATAGACATACACAATCGCCAACCACAGCCACTCACCTCCGTCTTCCCCACCTCTGGCAGCATATCTGGCAAGGCATATCTGCCACTACACTCCTCCATCTGCCTTGCCAACCACCCCATAACCTTTTCCGTTCCACCATGAACAAAAGCCTTCTCCTATTTCGCTCCACCGCTCACCCAAACACGCCCCCGAACAACCCACCCTCTTACGGTCGTTTCCGTCACCGTCAGGCCTCCACCCTCACTCTCACCACACGTTGCACCCACCATCGCACTCGCCACTCCACGGTGAACCTACTGAGCTTTCTAACGTGACCGAGAGGCCCTTTTCTTGAGTTTTAGGTCTCCAGCCGTCACCACCATTACTGCAAAGCTTTGAATGAAGCTTGAAGCTTCGTTTGGCACCTGCAGCTCCAGGTGACGCGGATGGGCTTCAAGTTTCATCCCTAGGCCTCAATTGGAAGCCACACCCTCAGCAGCTGACTCAATCGAAGAGGAGACCGTGCTGCTGCGGACGCGCAAAAGGAAGGTGGGATTTTAGTCCCACCTCGGAAGTTGAAGGGCGTGTGAGGGTGCATAAGTTGATTGTGTGCCTAAGGCTCTTTGCCTAAGACACTGGGGATGAGGTCCCCGCTCACCCGCTCACCTACGCCTCGCCCATGACCCGTCCCACGTGGGTCTGGCGCAAACCCGACCCGCCTAACCCGTTTCCACTCCTCGACTGCAATCACGCCTGTAGCCCTGGACCCGGGTGCACTCTAGGTCCAAAACCCAAATACCCGATACTGTGGAAGGCTCTGGGAGAGCGTGACCTAAAGAGAGAAAGAGAGAGAACACGCAGGGGTAGGGTGTTTTGCCATAGAGAGTAATGGCTAACACTTAGCTGTTTGAAGAACCTTCCCCCTCTGCGTGAAGAGGGAGAACTGAGAAGAAAGGCAGGAAGGTAAGAAGAAGAGGAGAAGACCTAAGTCAGAAGGAAAGGAGAAGGAAGGGGAGCCGCATAGGAAGAGAAAAAGGAGAAGAGTAGAAGAACAGAAGAAGAAGAACAAAAGGAAGAGAAAACAAGGTAGGAGAAGCAAAGAACAAAAAGGAAGAAAGAAGAAGAGAGACCCTTGAGTCTCTAAGCAGCATTGTAGCACCAGGCTGTTTAAGCCATCTGATACATCTGATTACATATATTTGAGGCTTTGATTTAGTTGCTATTTGTGAGGAGTAATTGGTGATACACATTGCCATTTTACTCCATTCTTTTTGCACATTGATACCTGACATTATTCTTGTTGCAATCTCTTATATTTCTGATTCAAATTGTGATCTTGAGTTTTGAATTCCATATTGCTCCCTGTGTTCGACGTCGGACTTAAAATTTGAGTAATAAATAGTATTTGTTTTCAAAGTGATCTCGGCTATACTATAATGCAGTTTTAAAACCTCGATTTTGCTAGACAACACCTAAGCGAAAGCCACGAACTAAGGACGGGAGTCTGATTGTCTTGTCGAAGTAAGGTAGCTCCATCATTTTGAGCAAACTCCTGCCTAAGGCAAAAGATCCTGGTACCCCTTTGATCTCCTACAAAATCAGTGATATAGAATTCAATTGAGTCTAATTGGATCTAGGAGCTTCCATAAACTTGATACCTACATTCTTACTAGACCACTTTGAGGAATCTGACTAAAACCAACAGAGGTGACTTTGCAATTAGCAGATCGATCAATCAGGTCACCTAAAGGAATTCTCGAGGATGTTGTAGTTCGGATTTGTGATTTCTACTTTTCGGTGGATTTTATCATACTAGACATGGATACTCCTGAGAATTTGAAAAACACACCAATTATATTAGGATGACCATTCCTAGCCACAGCTAGGGCAAACATAAATTGTGAAGAGGGCCAAATCGAGTTGAAATTTGGGAGCAAGACATTAAAGATTGATATCTTTAAGGCCCAAAAAGGAATTAATTGTGGGGTTATTGAACAAGTTTGCGATATCAATTCTGTGGTTGAGGACCCGCTCATAGAGGAAAACCTAATTATTACTGATACTTGACCACAAGAAGATCATGATCCATAGTTAGAGGAGCCTAGACATGACCCAGATACACCTACAGCTCCTACCTTTGCTCCTGAACCTCACCCTGAACCTCCTGCTGCTGCTGATAACCCTGTTATGGAATTAAAGCCCCTCCCAGATCATTTGAAATACGTCTTCCTGGGTTCAAACCACACATTTCCTATGATCATCAATTCCCAACTTACCCTGGATCAGGAAACAAAATTGATTTCTGTCCTCCAACAGCATCAGAGAGCCATTGGATGGACTCTCGATGATCTGACTGGTATCAGCCCTTTATATTTCACTCATCACATCTACACTGAAGAGGGCTTACGACCATCCTGAGAGATGTAGAGACGACGTAATCCAAATCTGCAGGATGTCATGAAGAAAGAGATACTCAAGTGGTTAGATGCTAAGATCATCTACCTGATCTCTGACAGCTGTTGGGTGAGCCCAATCCAAGTTGTGCCTAAAAAGGCTGGGCTCACCATGATCACAACGGAATCCGGAGAGAACATCCCGACCTATATTGCAAACTTGTGGAGAGCTTACATTGATTATAGAAGACTAAATGCCTCTACGAAGAAGAATCATTTCCCACTACCATTTATTGATCAGATACTCGAGAACCTAGTGGGAAATCGATTCTTTTGTTTCCTAGACGAGTACTCCGAATACAATCAGGTGGCAATTCATCTAGAGGATTAGGAAAAGACCACCTTCGCCTGCCCCTACGGTACATACGCATTCCGTAGGATGCCATTTGGGCTATGTAATGCACCCGCTACTTTTCAGCGGTGCATGCTAGCCATATTTTCCGATATGGCAGGTGAGTACCTTGAAGTCTTCATGAATGACTTCTTGATCTTTGGTGATTCTTTTGATGATTGCCTCCTTCATCTGGTCCAAATCCTCAAGTGATGCATTGATGTGAATCTGGTTCTTTCCTGGGAAAAGAGCCACTTCATAGTTCCTAAGGGCATAGTCCTAGGACATCTTATCTCAGAGAAAGGCATCCAGGTTGATCGGGCTAAGGTACATTTGATTTCCAAACTACCTATGCCTAGCTCGTTCAAGGACATTAGATCTTTCCTTGGGCACGTCGATTTTTATAGTTGATTCATTCTCAATTTTTCCAAAATCATGCACCCCCTGACAAATCTTCTATCAAAGGACACTCCATTTGAGATAACCGACGAGTGCATTCACGCGTTTGAGATCTTACGTGACCAAGTCACCCAAGCACCTATCCTACAATCCCCTGACTGGTCTCAACCCTTTGAGATCATCTGCGATGCATCTGACTATGCAGTAGGTGCAATGCTTGGGCAAAAAATCGATGAGAAACCTGTGGTCATCTACTACACTAGCAAGATACTTGACGAGGCTTAGCATAACTACATAGTTACTGAGAAAGAGCTGTTAGCTATAGTATTTGGCTTAGAAAAATTCAGATCATACCTTTTGGGTTCCCGTGTCATCATCTACTCAGATCACATTGCAGTGAGGCACTTACTCGCGAAGAAGGACGTGAAACCTCGACTAATTCACTGGATCTTGCTGTTGCAAGAATTTGACCTCGAGATTCGCGACAAGGCGGGAAAACATAATGTGGTAGTTGACCACTTGTCTCGCCTTCCTTCTTCTATTATCAACCCTTTCGGACCTATCATGGAACATTTTCCTAATGAGCACCTCCTGACTATTGGCACAGGAATTCCTTGGTACGCTGACATGGTGAATTACTTAGCATCCCACTAGATTCCGTCTGATTGCATGAAGTACAAGAAAGACAAATTGCTTTCTGATGCTCGGTATTACATTTGGGAAGACTCGTACCTCTTCCGCATTGGTGCTGATCAAATTATCAGATGTTGTGTTCCAAAAGCAGAAATACAGAACATCTTGTCCTTCTGCCATGACCAGGCCTGCGGCGAACACTTCTCTGGACATAAAACTGCAGCTAAAGTCCTCCAGTGCAGCTTTTATTGGCCCACGATCTTCAAGGACTCACATGATTACTGTAAGGCATGTAGTCGTTGCCAAACCTTGGGCAACATGAGCCACTATGATATGATGCCTCTATAGCTGATTCTCATGTGCGAAATCTTCGATATATGAGGGATTAATTTCATGGACCCCTTCCCTAAATCTGATGGCTTTGAATACATTCTCCTTATTGTGGACTACGTGTCCAAATGGATCGAAGCCATCCCGACCCGAACCAATGATCATAAGGTGGTAATCAAGTTCATTCATCAGCACATCTTTTCCCGATTCGGCGTTCCATGTGCTATCATTTCTGATGGAGGGACCCATTTAACAAATGCACAGTTTTTATCCCTGATGACAAAGTATGGGGTGTCACATCGAATCTTGACTCCTTATCACCCCCAAACTAATGGATTAGTGGAACTGTCAAATAGGGAGATCAAGAAAATCATTCAGGTCACTATTAGGTCTGATAGGAAGGATTGGTCGACCTACCTTCCGGAAGCTTTGTGGGCTTATAGGATCGCTCACAAAATCCAACGAGGCATGTCTCCTTTTAGACTGGTGTACAAGAAGGCATGTCACTTACTCGTCGAAATGGAGCACAAAACCTATTGGGCAGTACGGAAGTGAAATCTAGATCTTTTGAAGGCTGGAACCCATCAACAATTACTTATGAGTGAAATTGAGGAACTACGCAATGACGCGTATGAGAATTCGCGAATCTATAAAGAACGGATTAAGGCCTTTCATGGTAAACACATATCTTGCAAGACTTTCCAGCCTGGTTAGAAAGTACTCCTCTTTGATGCCAAACTCAAACTCTTCCCAGGAAAACTCAGATCAAAGTGGATTGGACCATTTCTAATTCGACGTTCATTTGGAAATGGAGCTATAGAAATCAGTGAACTCAGCCATGATTCTGAACCTTTTGTCGTGAATGGTCAGAGACTCAAACCGTTCATTGAACTCGCTAACACGAACTTGGCTGCGTTATCTTTTGATCTCCATTCTCCCTGAGCTCATTACGTCCAGTTGATGGCATTAAACTTAGTGCTTAACAAAAGGCAACCCATCATCTTTTGAAAAAACTTGAAACCCTTTTGACATATCTCTTTGCTGAATTCATATTGCACTTTAGGGTTCATCCATTAGAATAGTCAACTCCACCTTTAGTACTTGTTTCAAAGCTTGAAATCGTCTACAACAGTCATTCTGACTCGTCCACCCACCCTTTGACCTTGTTCTAATGTACGATCTAAACTAAACTCGAACTCACCTAATTTATAATGAGGACATTGCAAATCGTAGGCATGAGGGGGTATTAAAGTGTAAAATGCTATGAAAATCGAATCTCAAAAGGGTTTCATTAAAAAAAATAGAGAGAGAGAAGGAGGTTGAGAGAAAGGAAGACCTATTTGAAACAAATAAAGAAAAAGAAAGGAAGAAAAGAAAGAAAAAAGAAAGGAGCAAAAAGAAAGGAAAAAAAAAGAGAGTCCTTTCAAAATAATATGGAACTTACCTAACTTCTAGGTTGGATCGAATGATGAATTAAGACCTGAAAGAATAAAACTCAAGGGATTAGTGACGAATACTGATCTTAGGCCTCTTGGATCTAGTTTGAGATTTAAACACTCAAGTACTTGTCAAGATCCGGATTAATCCTCAAGAGGTTGAGGAAAATGCAAAGCTTATGTATTATATCTAAGGCTTAGGGATTATTCGACCCTGTTAACTGACCTCTGGTTTGTGGGACTCGATAACTTAACCACCCTAAATCACACACAATCTGGTTCAGTGCGCTTAAATATGAAATCACGCCAAAAGCATTTATGTTGTTCTAAAAATGGTCCTAAGATCTAGATTAGGAGCGGCTCGAAAATACAAGTTGATTTGGGTGAGTTCTTGGTACGGAGAGGCGGGAAATTCCCCTCGAAGATGCGCACCTCGGTTCTTGTCTCCTAGATATCTAAATATCCTACTGAGGGCACAAAAGCACCTTATGTTGGTTTAGATGCCATGGGCGGCATTATCACGAAATGTCAATTGCTAGGGTCTGGATTTAGTTACAGAACGTCATGGGCGGCACTATCCCGAAGTGTCGAAAGCCAAGGTTCTGGGGGTTGTCATGGGCGGTGCTATCCCGAAGCATCGATTGCAAGTGACCCTACGAGGATTGATGGTGGGGATAAGGAATCCGATACAGATCGTGTTCAGGGCCAACCTAAGGCTGGATCTTGGTGTAGACTTGGATAGGGGTGTTAATATGGTGATTTTATCGTTGGAATGTGTATAGTGGTTAACCTAAATCGAGCCTAACCATCTCTTTACAAATTTTTTTTTACCTGGCCTACTTGATTTTATCTTGGTCACTTTTAGGCCTAAGGTGGAACTCAGGGAAGTGGGGGTTAAAAGTCAAGTTTCTATGCCTTTCCTATAACGAATCTCTTCCGTTCGTTTATTGTGTTTTTGGTGTTTTTCTATTTAGATTTTTTTTCTAATAATTCTTGTTCTTGAGGCACACCCTCAAAATTAGGTTCTTGGCTTTGAGCCAAATCAGGGTTCCAAAATGGGTCATGCTATTCGCAAGACAGAGTACCTGCAAGTCAAGGATTATCTTTTCTCTTTTATATATTTTTTTTGTTTATCTTTTTAATGGCAATAAAGAGAAATATAGTATATATATATATATGTATATATTATATATGTATAAAGAGGTGTGGGTGGAGGCGGAGATGGAGTGTAGCACGGTGTCGAGTCGGTCGTCGTCTAGGAAGACGCAACCAACAGGACGAAGTGCCGCGTGTAAGGTGGATTGGTGAAGATGAGTGCAAATACGCTTTCTGTATGAGTGTATCGAGGGATATCAGTAACTGGTGCAGATACTCCCGCGATACAACGTATGGTAAGTAATGTGAAAAAATATATATATATGTATATATGTAAATATATCTATATGTATATATGTATGTATATATATTTATAAAGATATAAATATATGTATAGATAGATGTATGTATATATATATATATATATATGTCTATAGATATATGTAGATAGATATGTATATATATATATATGTATGTATGTATGTATGTATGTATATGTATATATGTATATGTCTATAGATATATGTAGATAGATATGTATATATATATATATATGTATGTATGTATGTATGTATGTATATGTATATATGTATGTATATTTGTATATATATATATATATGTATAAATATATGTATATATAGGTATATATATATATATATATATCTATACTTATACTTAGTTATATAGGTAATAATATATATATATAGATATATATGTATATATGTATATATGTAAATATATATGTGTGTATATATATATATATATATATATGTATATATGTATACTAATACTTAGGTATATAGGTACTACTATATGTGTAGATATAAGTATATATATATATATATACATATATATATGTATATATATATATATATATATAAGTATATAATAATATATAGGTGTGTGTGTGTGTAAGTGTCGGGAGAGAGAGAGTGAGAGAGTTCTGTGAGAGAGAGAGAGAGAGAGAGCATGAGAGAGAGAGGGCTTCCTGCTGGAGTGAAGGGGGCGTTTAAGCCGTCCGCGCACAGCAGAACATCGTTTGAGGCTTCAAGCGCGCACGCAGGCGCATATGCGCGCAGAGAGGCACGCGCTGGGAGGGAGTGAGCACGGAGAGTACCGCAGTGCAAAGCGCTGCGTGGAGAGCTGGAGCGGGCGCACGCAAACATACGTGGGTGAAGGGAGCGGGAGAAGACGCGGGCAGGTGCGGGCGCTGGCAGACGCGCGAGCGGGCGCTGGAGCAGGATGCGGGGCGAGACGCGCACGCGGGCAATGGCCTGTAGCGGCGCACCGGGTGATTGGATAAGTGAGAAACTTACCGGTCACCCCACTATAGCCACAGTGTTCCGCAGAAACACGTGAACAGTGGCTATAGTGGCCGGGCGAGCCACACAACCGCTTGCATCCGGTGCTGTGAGTGCGGAGAGCGTGGACAGCTTGGTGCGCGCGCGGAAGAGTGGGGCCGGCCGCTGGCTTGCAGCGAGGTGGTTCGCGACAGGGCGCGCGGAGATGGCTGGGTTGCAAGTGAAGGAGCGCGACAGGGCGCGCGGTGGCCTGTGGGTGTTGGCTGGTGTGCGCGGTGAAGCTTGGCTGGCCGTTGCAGGGGCACGCGGTGGTCGGTTGCGGGCGGAAAGGTAAGTGCAGCGCGAAGAAGCGGGAGGCGACGGCACCTGCAGGCGCGTGCTGGAGGCGAGGGCGGCCTGCAGGCGTGCGCTGGAGGGCCTTGCGGCTGCTGCTGCTGCGTGTGGAGCTTTGAGCTTCAAAGCTTGAAGCTCCTGCTCCAATGGCTGAAGTGGCTTGGACAGGGAAAGAACCACCATGCCCACCGGCTCTTTGATGAGCTGGGCGGTGGTGGACTCACGATGGTGGTTGTGCACCACCGTGAGGTGCTCCTGTCCACAGAGTGTCTCCTTAGAGGAGGAGGGCCTGCGTATGGAGGGAGAGGGGAGGGGACGGCCTGGAAGGAGAAGAGCTACTGTGTTGTGTGGGGTTTTTTCTTTTGGCTGGACCAGGCTCCCCCTTTGCAAGAAGGAGCCACGCCTATTTTATAGAGGAAGAAAGCATGCATAGCCATGCCCTGGCTTTGCATGGCTGTGCATGCGGCTGCAGGGAGAGCTTGAGCAGGGAATGGCTGAGCAGGACATGGCGCGAGGAAGAGGCCATTCCATGCAGTCGCGGGAAGAGTTTCAAAGTCAAATGAAATTAAAATAAAAAGATGGTGAATTTTGCAAAGCAGCACTTGAGGAAAAAATGTAATTGCGAGGCCATTTTATTCACTCTCCTTCCCTCTCAATTAATTGCATGCAGGCATGTATTTTCACAAATGCGACTATGGAAACCTAATATGCACCGGTAATGCTAGGAAATAGCACAAGACGACATAATTGAAGGTGTATTTTTGCGGTGCAATCATACCCCCATGCTTATCTTTTGCTAGTCCCTAGCAAAACATTTTTTTGTAGTATTTAGAAATGATCTTAAGCTGAAGATTTTCTTCTTGAGGCGACAGGTGTGTTTATTGTTGGATATTGTGAGAACCAATTGTAGAGAAAACTACTAGTACTTTAAGTCTCACATGACATAGATCATCTCTCGACTAACCAGGACTCTTGATATTTAAACCTTAAGTACGATTTCCAGGACCCAGGAGGTTTTTGACATACTCGAGAGCTCAAGAGGTTATGGCTTGTGCTTAGTGAAGGACTAGGACTGACCAGATGAACATTAAGACTCAAGCCCAGGGTTTCACAAATTTTTAAGTACAGGTTGGTCCCAGTTTCAGCTCTGTCTTCGGATTGACCCCTAAAAAGATGTTGGAAACTCCACTCCCATTTTTTGACATTTGTGGCTCAAAGAAAGCAGGGTATTTGTACTTTGCTCTGAAGAACTTTTGTAGGAGGAAGACTTTACAAACATTTGTGAGATATACTGACTTATTTGCATCTTTTTTTTTTTTTTTGAAACACGTGTCAGTATATCTCTTACAACATTATTTGAAGGAGCACACTTTTCTTTTTGGTGGGAGAGTTTCTTTTTGGCGGAAAGAGTTTCTCCTAAACACAAGACTAAAACCTGGGATAAAAAGTCTACCTGCGTGCACAGGTAAGAACTCCACCTTCCCTAATGAACATGAGGGTTGGATCTTATGTTCACCTAGTCTTTCTTGATATGTGTAGTGTGAACCAAGATTACTTAGGCTCTCAAGTAGAAGCAAACCAACGAATCCTGTACTGGTGTCTCAGGTACAAGAATACGTCCTTAGTTAGGAGAGATTCCGATCTATCTTGTCAATGCTCAAGTGAATTAAGCCGAGCTTGAGCGAATCAAGCTTCTGTGGCCAGGAAAGTCTTCAAAATAGAGATTGAATATCCATAAACACTTATTGTATTTTTGTTTCAGCTTTCGGATCATTACTAAACACCCTTTTTCATTTTTCTTTATATATGTATATATATATATATAGATAGAAACTGCATGATACCATAAAATACCCAGATCCTAAGGATGCCTATCCACCCCCCCATGCCAAACGATGCTATGTCCTCATATGCGTGCAGGGAAGGGTAGAGAAAGGACGAAAGATCGGGTAACGAGAGCTGAAGTGCAGGGTATACAACAGGGTGGTAGGGTGGGTGGTGAAGTGAAAAGTGAAGTGAGCGTGACAGTGAAGTGAAAAGTGATGGTGGATGGTGAGTATTGTTGGGGTGCCTCCCAACGAGCGCTGAATTTAACGTCCCCAGCTGGACTCAAATTGAGGCAAAGAATTAGTTACCCTCCAGCAGGGCAACGGTTTCTCCAACGGGGGCAGGTTCATGAGTCAGATAGGGTTTCAAACACTGCCTGTTGACTGTAGATTTATGCCCAGATTTGGGATCTTCGATCTCAACGGCCCCGCTGGTAAATGGTCTCGAGACCAGGAAAGGACCAGTCCATTTGGACTTCAATTTCCCAGGAAAGAATTTGAGTCGGGCATTGTAGAGCCAAACTTGCTGAGATGGCTCAAATTATTTCCGCTGAATACGGCTGTCGTGAAAAGCCTTAGTGAGTTGTTTGAAAGTTAAAGCAGAATCATAGGCTTCACGACGGAGCTCTTCCAGCTCCTGGAGTTGGAGTTTCCTTTCTCGACCACACAGGTCTGGGTTGAGGTTACATTGGCGAACCGCCCAATAAGCACGGTGCTCCAACTCCACAGGCAAATGACAAGGCTTCCCGTAAATGATTCTATACAGAGACATACCAAGGGGAGCCTTGAAGGCGGTCCGATATGCCCAAAGTGCGTCAATCAGCTTGTCGGACCAATCCTTACGGTCAGGCCGAATTGTTTTCTGGAGAATTTGCTTGATTTACTGGTTCGACACTTCTGCATGGCCGTTCGTCTGAGGATGATACGGGGATGCGATACGATGGTGAACTCCATATTTCCTCAGAAGTGCCCGAAAAGACGCATGGGTAAAGTGGCTTCCTCCATCTGAGACAGTAGCTCGAGGGATCCCAAAGCGTGCAAAGATGTGGTCTTTGACAAATCGGGTGGATATAACATGGTCAGCATGGCACGTGGGAATAGCCTCGATCTATTTCGAAACATAGTCAACGGCCACGAGAATAAATTCGAAGCCGTTGGAAGGAGGAAAGGGACCCATGAAACCAATTCCCCAGATGTCGAAGATTTCTGCAGCTAGGATGGGTTGCAAGGGCATCATGCCACGACGTGACATTGACCCTAATGACTGACACCTAGTGCAATGCTTGGCATAATTGTGTGCATCCTGGTGAAGGGAGGGCCAAAAGAAACCGCACTGCAGCACCTTGGTTGCAGTTTTCCTCCCAAAGAAATGGCCTCCGCAGGCCTGATCGTGGCAGAAGGATAGCATACTAGGGAATTCGCTGTCAGGAACACAACGACGGATGATTTGATCAGCACCTATCCGAAAAAGCAGTGGATTATCCCAGAAATAATACTTTGCTTCTGCCATGAGACGCTCGCGCTGGTTTTTAGGCCAGCCATGTGGAAGGGATCCAGAAGCAAGGAAATTGGCAATGTCAGCATACCACGGTCCACTTGCCACATTAATTGCTAAAAGGTGCTCATCAGGAAAAATCTCATTGATCGGCAGAGTAAGTCCAATATGGTCAGGGTCCAGTCTGGAAAGATGATCAACTACAACATTTTGGGCTTCGGCCTTATCGTGGATCTCAATGTCAAATTCTTGGAGTAGAAGGATCCAACGAATCAGTCTAGGCTTGGCATCCTTCTTGTGCATGAGATGGCGAATGGCCACGTGATCAGTTAAAACAATAATGTGAGAGCCCAGAAGGTAAGAGCAGAATTTCTCCAGCCCAAAGATGACCGCCAGTAGTTCTTTTTCAGTGGTAGTATAATTACGCTGGGCCTCGTCCAACGTCTTACTAGCGTAGTACACCACGAAGGGGTGTCTATCACGTCTTTGTCCCAGGATGGCTCCGACTGTAAGGTCGGAAGTGTCACACATGAGTTCAAAGTCGAGGAACCAATCAGGTGGCTGGAGAACAGGGGCCTTGGTGACAGCATTACGCGGCTGCGTGAATGCTCGTATGCAGTCGAGGCCCATATCGAAGGGTACGTCAGTTGATAGGAGATGAGTTAAGGGTCGAGAAATCTTGGAGAAATCTTTGATGAATCTCCTATAGAAATTGACGTGTCCCAGGAAGGAGCGGATTTGTTTGACAGAGCCAGGCACAGGTAAATCAGCAATTACGTTAGGCTTAGCTCTGTCAACCTGGATACCCTTATCGGAGATGATGTGTCCGAGAACAATTCCCTCGTGCACCATAAAATGACTTTTTTCCCAAGAAAGCACGAGGTTTACATCAATACATCTCCTAAGGATACGAGTCAGGTTGGCAAGATAGTCATCGAAAGGTGGTCCAAAGATCGAAAAGTCATCCATGAAGACCTTGAGAAAGTCACCTACCATGTCATGGAATATCGCCAGCAAACATCTCGAGAAAGTTGCTGGCGCGTTACAAAGTCCAAACGGCATCCTTCTAAATGCAAAGGTGCTGAAGGGGCAGGTAAAGGTGGTTTTCTCTTGGTCCCGGGGGTCAATTGCCACCTGATTATATCCTAAGAATCCATCCAGGAAACAGAAAAATTTATTTCCCGCTAACCGCTCCAGGATTTGGTCAATGAAAGGTAGCGGAAAGTGATCTTTCTTAGTTGCAGCATTGAGTTTCCGATAATCTACACACACTCTCCAAGATGTAGGAGTGCGTGTAGGGATGGATTCACCCTTGTCATTGACACGGATGGTGAGTCCTGCCTTTTTGGGCACAACGTGAATCGGACTCACCCAGGGGCTATCGCTGATCGGGTAGATTATACCCACATCCAGCCACTTAATGATTTCCTTCTTAACGACCTCCCGCATGTTAGGGTTGAGATGTCGCTGCATCTCGCGGGAAGGTCGAGCCTCCTCCTCCGTATATATACTGTGAGTGCAGTAGGAGGGGCTGATAAGTCTGATAAAGACCAACCAATGGCTGCTTTGTGTTCCATGAGGACCTTCATTAGTTTGCACTCTTGCTCCTAGGTCAATTTTGAGCTGATGATTACGGGGAGCATTTCATTTGGTCCTAAGAAAACATATTTAAGTGTACTAGGGAGCTCTTTCATCTTGGGAGTGGATGGTGAAAGATCTGGCATTTCTTGGGACGAGAGTGTCCTAGGTGGGTTGGAGAACAAGTCAGGAGGAAGAAATTGGCCTTCAGATTGGCCAAGAAGAGGGGCTTCTTGGATAGATGGATCCAAAAAGGAATAGCCCCAGTGAGAAGTATATGGGCTCAAGGTCCCAGTGTGGAGTTGCAAATCCGCCTGATTTGGTAGGAAAGAAAGGGCAATCTGGTCTTCGAGAGTGTGGACCGGCGGTGAGTAGCCCGGATATGACTCAGACCATGAGGTATGGGAAGCGGAGAAAAACTCGTTAGAAGTCTGGTCAGGAAAAGGTATGGGACAAGGGAGGGATGGGGGAACGTCACAATATGTGTCGGTCAGGCAATCGTCAATGTTTACAGGTAATCCACAGCAGTCAGAATAAGTCCCAAGTAGTCCAATACATGTGTTGACGGCCATGTCCTTGTCAGACGTGTCATCCTCGATGCAATCGCAGTCAAAGTTCTTGGCTGCCTTGAAGATGTTAAGCTTGATCTTTTCAGATCCAACGGCAATCTCAATACAACCTGACTCACGGTCGATATGGGCGCGGGCTGTGGCCAAGAAAGGTCGACCAAGAATGATCGGACAATCAGAAAGTGAGCTAGGAACTTCCATATCTAAAACAAGAAAGCCAACAGGAAAACAGAGACTGTTGACCCTAACCACCACGTCTTCCACCACACCCTTCAGGATTTTGACAGAACGATCTGCCACTGTAACGTGACAGGGGTGGGTTTCAGATTTCCCAAGGAAAATTTTTCGAGCATGATGGTCGGTATAAGATTGATGGAAGATCCTAGATCAAGCAGGGCACGGTTAAAATTGCAGCCTTGGATGCTACAGGAAATAAGCGGTGTGCCCGGATCTTTCTGCTTCGGTGGTAGGTTTGACAGTATAGCACAACTCGCATGAGGCAAGAGAACCACCAGATTCTTGGTTTTCTTTGACTGTCACCTAGGTGTTGTGTAGTCTTTGAAAAATTGGGCGATAGTAGGTATGTGGTCGATAGCCTCGAGCAGGGGTACCTTGATTTCAACATCCCTGAACAAATTACGCAGGTTATCAAAGGCCTGCGTATCTTTCTTTTTGCCTTTTGGCTCCCTCAGTAGAGCCTCAGGGAATGGAACTGATTCTGGCACCAATTTGGGTGTATAGTCTTCTCGCGAATGCGGTGCGCATCCCGAATGAGAGGGTGATGAAGAAGACGGGTCAGGATCAGGTTGAGGCAGATCGACGGTCTGCTTACCGCTCCTCGTAGTGATAGCATTGGACGATGCGTGTCCAGTGGGATCATACGGCGGAGGAGGGTTCGCAATAGGGATATAAGAGTGAGGTGTTGCAGTGGGATTAGCCTGAAATCCCAGTGGAATGCTCGGAGCTTGCAGAATCTGATGAACCTGCCCCTGAGAAGGTCGTACCTGTGGCTGAAAACCACAGGGTATGAAATTTCACGGATTTGGAACAGGTTGGGTGGGAAGAGTTCCCTGAGATCGAGTCGCCATGCGTAGTTGACTGATCTCAGCATTCTACTGCGCCAATGGGTGCTGAAGAGAGGTCATGTTCTCTTCATGGCGCTTTGACATTTTCGTCATCATTCGCATCAATTTATCAAGAGGACTTGACGCGTGTTCTGTTTGCGGTACGCAAGGGCCTAATGGCGGATTCGCCATAGGATTAGACTGGGCCTTTGGGATGACGGGTGCGGACGGTCGCATTGGTCCACCCGCAGGGTTTTGGCGCTGTGGGTTGTTGGACCATGCGAAGTTCGGATGATTACGCCACCCTGGGTTATAAGTGGCAGAGAACGGGTTGTTCCCCAGGGCGCAAGCGTCTTCTATGCCAGAAGACGCGTCAGCATGTAAATATGCGTCCGAGCACACGGAGGCTTGGTCCTCCGTGTCAAAATACTGGCTTGCAGAAGTCAGATCCACATGACTTACTGAATCGCTCAGCACGACACTCAGTAAGGAAGGTCTTACGGGGTTTCTCTGGATAAGCCTGGTGTTGGAAGAATTGGAATTGTGACGAAGTGGAGAGGTGGGGGTGTTTGCCATAGAACGGGCGGGGTTGGCCAGAAGCTCGTCCAGCTTCTTGTGCACGATGGAGATTTCATCCAATTTCTGTGCGATAAGGCTGAGATCAGTGGATGAATGGGAGGGTTCTGTGTCAACTTCGTGGACATTACGGGGCATGCTGGTACGATTAAAGGAGACAATGGAGGCATTGTTCATTGAGTTTTCACTCATATTTTCAAATAATTCGAATGCTCCATTCTCGTCTTTATTCATGAAATTCCCTCCGTAGGAAGCGTCTGCAATCTGCTTCAAAGTCTCATTTAGCCCATAGTAGAAAATCTGGGCTATCTGCCACTTAGGCAGACCGTGGTGCAGACACTTCCTGAGGAGGTCATTATATCTCTCCCATGCCTCATGAAATTGTTCGCCGTTTTGTTGCGTAAATGAGGTGATAGCACGGCTAAGTGCATTGGTTCACCCGATTGGGAAGAACTTCTTGAGAAACGTTGTTCGCATCTCTTCCCAAGAGTGGATGGTTCTCCCAAGGGTGCGTAACCACTGCAACGCTTTATCCCGCAATGAAAATGGGAACATTTTCATGAGGACTATAGGTAACCCGATATTTCTTAGTTGAACAGTTTCAGCCAATTGGGTTAAGTCTTCCAAGTGGAGAAAGGGATCTTCACTTGCAAGACCATTGAAGTGAAAATTTATTAGGCCAATTATGTTAGGTTTCAGTTCAAAGTCGTCCCCGCCCATGGGGACCTGAATTTGTCCTATGGTCTCTGTAGCAGCAGGATTCTGATAAGAGCTAAGAGACCTAGGCTCCTCCCATTCGGGAGGGTTCTGCATTTCCTCCAAAGTTTCCCTTATGGCTTCAATTTGCTCATTATACATTTCCATTTGGGCTTGGAGGCGGGTTATGGGATCTAAGGCTCCACCACCTGGTGGGTTTTGAGGGCGGTTTCCTCCCTCGGGATTTGGGGGTGGGCGTGCAGCCATGTTTGTGGAGGAGGAGGATGATTCGGCTTCTTTTCTAAATTTATCAGACAATTCACACAGTTCAGGGTTTTGTGACCTCCTCCCAAACATGCACTACCGCAGGAAGAATTGGGGAGATAAGAAGGGAAAAGAGATGAGAGAAATGACGCTGCAAAGGTACACTTGATGACAAATCAATACAGTCAAATTCCTAACCTCTACAGTGTGCCCTTAGATCTAAAGATCTAAGTTACCTACTATCACGAACTACGGAACCGAATGCGAGCACCGCGGAACCACCGAGCCAGATTGAAAGGCCGTTTGCCACAGTCTTAGACACCCGATAGCACGCGAGAATCCTCACCAGCACGTAGGAACTACACGCAGGTAGTTAGACCTCCAATCCTTAATAAGGGTCAAGTTGCTACCAATTTTAGTTAGAGGCTTAGGATCAAGTGCTTCTGGAATGTGAAGGGCGTTATTTACGGGTAATGCCCAAGTGATTGATTTTTAGAGTGTGTAAAACAAGCATGCAACGGGGAAATCTCCCTGAATTGAAGTTTTAATTGGTGAATGATTTTTCGAATTCAGCCTTAAGTAGTATGGATTTTAGAATTTCGCTGAAATACCAATTCAACCAATCTCCGGGTTTTGCAAGAATACAAGTTTTCTTCTAAGCCCAACAAACCCTTCTTCAATATCAATTGGTTAATGCATGCTAAAATGCAATGGGCTTCCCTAAATGGAGATTTCTATGTGTGGATGCAAAAATCAGTTTTAGATTAGTGTGAAAGGGAGCCAAAGCACTTCAATTCAAGTGCTCCCAATCACCAAAAAGATGTCCACACACAAGGCTCAACCAAAGGATAAGGAAATCAAATTGTTGGGGTTGAAGTATTCGGGATCGAATCTTAGGCAAGTTGAAAAGTCGTGGTGGGGTTGGAATCAACTTAATTCCAAGTCTCCCCACCAAAAATGTGATCCCGAATTTGCAGATAAGGGAGGCAAAGAGGGGTGCAATCAATCTTTTTATGTTTGCCTCAAAGAATACTTTACACGGCGAAAAATTCAAGAATCAAGATTCTTGGATTTTCGCTATGGAAGTAAGGCGGGAAATCCCGGGGCGATGAGAGTAAAGGCAATCAATCAAACAAGTGAATTTTAATCCACTTGCCCCAAGAGATCCCAAGATGTTTTTCTAGTTTTTATTTTTTATTTTTTTAAGGTTACAAGTTAACCTAGGTTGCTAAGAAAGAAAGACTTACTTGTGCAGCAACGTGTGAGGAGCTCCAGTGCGGTGTTGGCGTCTTCACGCTCTCATTCTCGCCTTGGATCTACCCATGTCTCCGACTTCATTTGCCTATCTTCTCCTTGCAACAGGTTTACCTGCACACCAAAAATAGAGACACCCGTGAAGAGAAGAGCATGAGAAGAGAAAAATTACAGGAATGGAGTAAAAACTTACTTGAATACACACTTCCCCGGCAACGGCACCAGAAAGATTGTGGTGTAGACTATAATAGGTGTGTTAATATGGTGATTTTATCGTTGGAATGTGTATAGTGGTTAACCTAAATCAAGCCTAACCATCTCTTTACAAAATTTTTTTTACCTGGCCTACTTGATTTTATCTTGGTCACTTTTAGGCCCAGGGTCGAACTCAGGGAAGTGGGGGTTAAAAGTCAAGTCTCTACGCCTTTCCTATAACGAATCTCTTTCGTTCGTTTATTGTGTTTTTGGTGTTTTTCTATTTAGATTTTTTCTGATAATTCTTGTTCTTGAGGCACACCCTCAAAATTAGGTTCTTGGCTTTGAGCCAAATCAGGGTCCCAAAATGGGTCTTGCTATTTGCAAGACGGAGTACCTGCAAGTCAAGGATTATCTTTTCTCTTTTATATATATTTTTTGTTTATCTTTTTAATGGCAAGAAATAAAAATATAGTATATATATATGTATATATTATATGTGTATAAAGGGGTGGGGGTGGAGGCGGAGATGGAGTGTAGCACGGTGTCGAGTCGGTCGTCGTCTAGGAAGACGCAACCAACAGGACGAAGTGCCGCGTGTAAGGTGGATTGGTGAAGATGAGTGTGAACACACTTTCTGTACGCATGTATCGGGGAATATCAGCAACTGGTGCAGATACTCTCGCGATACAATGTACGGTAAGTAATGTGAAAAAAAATATATATATATATGTATATATGTAAATATATCTATATGTATATATGGTTATAAATATATAGGTATATATGTAGTTATATATGTATATATGTATGTATATATATATATATATACAAATATACATACATATATACATATATATATATATATATAGTAATATATGTATATAGATATATGTAGATAGAAATGTATATATATCTATATACATATATTACTGTATATATATATATATGTATATATGTATGTATATTTGTATATATATATATATATATATGTATAAATATATGTATATATATGTATATATATATATATATATATGTATCTATACTTATACTTAGTTATATAGGTAATAATATATATATATATATATATATATATATATATATGTATATATGTAAATATATATGTGTATATATATATATATATAAGTGTGTAGATATATATATATGTATATATGTATACTAATACTTAGGTATATAGGTGCTACTATATGTGTAGATATAAGTATATATATATACATATATATATATGTATATAAATATATATAGATATAAATATATATATGTATATATATATAAGTATATAATAATATATAGGTGTGTGTGTTTGTGTATGAGAGGGTGAGTGTGTGTGTGTAAGTGTCGGCAGAGAGAGAATAAGAGAGTTCTATGAGAGAGAGAGAGAGAGCATGAGAGAGAGAGGGCTTCCTGCTAGAGTGAAGGGGGCGTTTAAGCCGTGCGCGCACAGCAGAATGTTGTCTGAGGCTTCAAGCGCGCGCGCAGGCGCGTATGTGTGCAAAGAGGCATGCGATGGGAGGGAGTGAGCGCGGAGAGGACCGCAGCGCACAATGTTGCGCGAAGAGCTGGAGCGGGCGCACGCAGACGTACGCGGGCGAAGGGAGCAGGCGAAGACGCAGGCGGGTGCGGGCGCTGGCAGACATGCAGGCGGGTGCTGGAGTAGGATGCGGGGTGAGACACGCGTGCGGGCAGTGGTCGGTAGCGACGCGCCAGGTGATCGGATAAGTGAGAAATTTACCGGTCACCCCAGTGTAACCACAGTGTTCCGCAGAAATGCGTGAATAGTGGCTACAGTGGTCGGGTGAGCCACGCAAGCGCTTGCATCCGGTGCTGTGAGTGTGGAGAGTGTGGATGGCTTGGTGCGCGTGCGGAAGAGTGGCGCCGGCCGCTGGCTTGTAGCGAGGTGGTTTGCGACAGGGCGCGTGGAGAGGGCTGGGTTGCGGGCGAAGGAGTACGGTAGGGCACGCGGTGGCCTGCGGGTGGAAAGGTGAGTGCAGCGCGAAGAAACGGGAGGCGACGGTACCTGCAGGCGCGTGCTGGAGGCGAGGGCGGCCTGCAGGCGTGCGCTGGAGGGCCTTGCGGCTGCTGCTGCTGCGTGTGGAGCTTTGAGCTTCAAAGCTTGAAGCTCCTGCTCCAATGGCTGAAGTGGCTTGGACAGGGAAAGAACCACCATGCCCACCGGCTCTTTGATGAGCTGGGCGGTGGTGGACTCACGATGGTGGTTGTGCACCACCGTGAGGTGCTCCTGTCCACAGAGTGTCTCCTTAGAGGAGGAGGGCCTGCGTATGGAGGGAGAGGGGAGGGGACGGCCTGGAAGGAGAAGAGCTACTGTGTTGTGTGGGGTTTTTTCTTTTGGCTGGACCAGGCTCCCCCTTTGCAAGAAGGAGCCACGCCTATTTTATAGAGGAAGAAAGCATGCATAGCCATGCCCTGGCTTTGCATGGCTGTGCATGCGGCTGCAGGGAGAGCTTGAGCAGGGAATGGCTGAGCAGGACATGGCGCGAGGAAGAGGCCATTCCATGCAGTCGCGGGAAGAGTTTCAAAGTCAAATAAAATTAAAATAAAAAGATGGTGAATTTTGCAAAGCAGCACTTGAGGAAAAAATGTAATTGCGAGGCCATTTTATTCACTCTCCTTCCCTCTCAATTAATTGCATGCAGGCATGTATTTTCACAAATGCGACTATGGAAACCTAATATGCACCGGTAATGCTAGGAAATAGCACAAGACGGCACAATTGCAGGTGTATTTTTGCGGTGCAATCAGATCTAAGGAAAAATGATAAAAAGAAAAAGAGAGAGAACGCTCTCCAAAAATGAAAATCTTCTTCTATCCCTTTCTCTCGTACAAAAAAATGCATTGGCAAACTGAACTTGGACTAACCATGTTACAAGCACAGGTGCTTTAACCGCTAGGTCCAACGAACCTTAGGATAGTTCTTGCTGGCCTTAGAAACCTTCGTGGTAGACTGAGGCGAAAGTTAGTCAGGTTTGGATTTGGGCTGGTACTTGAGTGCCTCTAGGCCTACTGTTGGTATTAAGATCTGATTCCTAAAGATGCATCTTAGTAGGGCATCCTGACTGTTACATCTGACCTAGATAACTATCTGATCCATAGAATTTTGCTAAGGGACTAGCAAAATCTAGGCATGGGGGTATGATGGGAACACCATCATGAGCTCTAACTAGCCCATTTTGGTTTGATAAAGTTGATAAAAGCTCCTATAAAACCATCAGAGAGTCATATGTGCATAATGTTCTATTTTGAGAAGAAGATAAGAAACCAGGGTTATTTATGTAATTTTAACTGCATTTCATAATTACAGAATAACCACAGGGAATTTCAGAGGTTAATTAAAGGTCAAATGGTCATTAATGTCTAATAAGAGGGTCCATGCAGATAGAAATGGATTTTCACGTATTTAAAGAATTAATGGACATCCGAAACCTAATTTCAGGTCCACTTAATTAACTGAGGTTTTTGCTAGGATAAAATTCACCTAAATCTTCTAAAAATCATAGAAAAATATTCTATAAGATTTGGTATCCTTGATTTGACCATCTGAACCCATTTTGACCTAAAATAAAGTCTCAGATAGGAAGTTGCCTTAATTTGGGTTTCTTCATAAATTACGAAGTCTAACTTGGTCAAAACCAAAATTCAACTTCACCATCAAATTCCTTGAGTTTAAATTAGGTTTGTACCAAAATTTGGACTCAATCAAAGATCATTTCGACCTAGTTTGCATTTTGGTCCATTCAGACTCTTTTTTTATCACATACACCCCTAACTTTAAAAAATCCTTACAATGACCCCCTAACTTCATTATCTTCTTCACATTTGGGTCCCTACTATCATGGCAAGTGGGAACCCATCAGATCCGTACTTCAATCTCTGATTATGCCTTGATTGATTGACCAATCCCTTCTAAATTTGAAAGGGATGGTGTTGAGGAGTTTCCTGATTGATTAAACCTATTCCTATGCTCCAAATCCATCTCAATCACCTGTGCAAATCCAAGGATTTCAAGAATCCTTCTTCCTGAAAAGTCAAACCTTTCAAGCTTGTTTCCAAGCTTGGAGCTTGTTTGAAGGCTTATAAAAGACCCTCATGGACAACCTCACCTCCTTAGCAAGTTTTTAGGCTACAAAACTCTTCTTTTCTCCCTTGCCAAGCCCACTCCGAGCTTGCTCCGGCGATCATCCTCCCCCATTCACTTCACCGACCGCTACGTATAATAGGCAACCAGTTCTTCTTCTCGTTTCATTCTACGTCTCGCAATACCAGCGCGGCTCTTCCTAACCTCCTCATCGCCGTTCCCTCTCCTAGAGCATTCACCTTCTCCGGTGCTGGCTCATCATGGTCGATGCCTCCTTCGCTTCCTCCTCGTCCACTAGCTACTCTCATCAACGCCTTAGCATCTACTCATCATCAAAACAACTCCAGACCTCACTTTCGACCACCAACGTGCCCACTCCATCACCGTCTTCTACCTCTCCGGCATACCTCTCGCGAGGCATTCTCACCGTCTCATGCCACCAAATTGCCTGCCATCAACTCCCACACCTCCACTGAGTCCACACGAGTAAAACCCCTCAAGAAATTGAGGGGATTGCTTGCCCCAGCCCTCCATCGAACACCTTCACGTACTCCGCCCTTCTCTGCCTTCGCCATGCTTACATACGCACTCTCACTGCACGCCACCACCACCATCACCTTTGTCGCATTTGCACGAAGCTCCTAAGCATATTTGATGTGGCTGTGAGGTCATTCTCATGTTTTCAGGTAGTTCGCCGAAGCTCCGCTGCCGCATCGTCTTCTTCGACCATGCCTTCAGTCCTCCGGCCTCATCCGCTCCGGGTCACATCCTAAGGACTTGTGGACTGCATTCAAGTTTCACTCTAGGCTCCCAATTGGAGTTTGCATGCACACTCACTGCCCCAATCAATGTCTTCAACAACTGCTACTATGCTACGTCAGAGGAGGGACTAGATAGTCCCACATTGTGGGACACAACTTGTGACTAAGGATAAGAGGAATTCCTTCTCCCAGTTCTTTGCCCAAGAACATGGGGGTTGGGTCCCCTTCACCTCCGCACATCCGCCTAACCTGCTTACCTGAGCCCATTGCTCATCTGTGATCATGGCCGCAAGCCTACACCCGATTTTAGATCCGTTTACCCGACTAGAGTTGGGTTCTTGAGAGAACGAGGAAAAGAAAGGAAAGAGAGAGAGAGGGCGAGGGAGGGGGGGTTTTGCTCTCTGAAGCTTAGTCCCTTGTGTTGAAAAGCCTAACACTTAGGCTCTATGAAGGAAAAGGCCCTGAGAAGAAGAGGCTGAAAGAAGAAGAGAGAGAGAACCTGAAGAGAACAAGGAAAGTAGAAGAGAAGAAACAAAGAAGGCTTTAAGAAGCCTGATCATTTAAGTCGTCTGATACACATGGCCGATGTCTGATCACTGTAGCATTCAAGTTACTGTTGGGTTATTTGGTATAAGTGAGATATTTGTGATGCATGCTTAGAGGGCTTAGTTGGTGATTTAAATCACTACTTTTGGCTTCTCCTCTTCTTTTTGTCTCGAGATATATTGAGCATCATTGAATATTTAATGTGGCAGATGAGTATTCATTGAATATCATTATTGTGCTTAATTTCCTGTGGTCATTTATATTTTGATTAAGATTAGCACGTGAATTTCACATTTACTCCCTGTATTTGACCTCGAACTTCATTTCTAGATTTCGAGTAATAAATTGTATCTGTTGATTGAGCTATTTAGGAGGCTTTTCTACAACGAAATACCTTTAAAAACTCCTCGATGGCTTATTCAACAATATTGGTCTGCCAAATGCAGGTGTTCACAAGCAAAGATGCATATCTATCTCAGGTCAAATGATACGCCTTCTCCATAACAACATAGGAGAAAGACTTTGGCTATCTCCAATTTAATCAGGTTAACTTCTTAACCTAACCCACATGATAGTTCTCGAATCTCCATTCAAGAACATCAATCATGTCATGACCTTGAGAGAAGGTTGTCATCCCAACACAGAGTGAAAATAATTGATCAAATTAGATGATTTCTTAATGTGTTGTCGAATCCTTTAAACCATTTAGATCCTTGAATTGACACATATCAAATTTATTCAAACTTGCTACGTATGTTTCCCTAGTCGTACAAAGGGACTCAATTCATTTACTAAAAAATAATCAAATTCTTTTATTTAGATGGAAAATGTAATCATATTACATAACTCAAATGGCTCACTTAGGACATACAAAATCCAACATGTGACTATCCGTTTAGTTATATTCACAACTCCCCAAGTTATGTTTATTCAACCCTGTTATACTAACATACTTTTTCCTTTATTCCAAGTGAATACTAAAATTGGACTAAAGGGGAGGGTGAATAGTGCAGGATAAAAAAATTGATATAAAAAATTACACAAAACCAGTCCACAATTTGCACAAGTAATCTTTAGTTGGAAACTCCATAGGTGAAAATCGCCATTGAAGTCTTTTGACTTAGGATTTCACGATCGACCTAGTGGATCTAGTTCACTAACGGATCACTTAAAATCGAGGGTGATACAACCTCAATACAACACATACTAGTCGATATCTATACAAGTTTTGCCTCAAGAGAGGTTGGGAATCTATAAACCGAACACCCAATTACAAAGAACAAAATGAAGAACATCGTATAGAACCCCTACAATATAATGAGTAGAGAAATGGAGAGTATGGAGATCACTAAGGCTCCTTAAGCAATAGGGAGTTCCAACACTTGAGAGCAAGGCTCACTGATTGAGAAGAGCAATGCTTTTGAGCACTTATAAGCTATGGAAGCCAAATGAGAGCAATAGAGAGCTTGTAGGAGTTCTTGAGTGAAGTGGAGCTCTTATGCATTGTGTATAGTGTGGGACTATTCTAGGGTATGTATAGAAGGCTTAGAAACACTCTAGATGGGCATTGGGACCTAAAGTAGCCATTAGGGATCTTAATTGAATCAAATCCAATGTTCAGAAATCAGACAATAAATATTGTATCCACTACTCAATGCCCGGTCCACACACTATAGCACGGCCAGTCGACCAAAAATAATTTTCAGTTGACACCTTAAAGCACTATATTAGTGTGAAGTGGGCATTCTATAGCTAGTCGGCTGAATGGTTGACCGGTAACATTATAGCAATTCGACTTGTGGTCGATGCCCTACTAAAGAGTTCTTGAGATAA
The DNA here is from genome assembly GCA_037157565.1 of Thalassia testudinum. Taxonomy (NCBI): domain Eukaryota; kingdom Viridiplantae; phylum Streptophyta; class Magnoliopsida; order Alismatales; family Hydrocharitaceae; genus Thalassia; species Thalassia testudinum. The sequence continues at coordinate 134,894,405 of JAZHRO010000077.1, forward strand.
AAGTTCTTGGATTTGATCCTGATGACCCACTAGTTGGCGTCCTGACAATATCAGTCAGCACCCAAAGAAGTGGCTGGTTGACCAAGGGTTGGGATTTTTGAAAGCTGATCTGCAGTGAAATGATTAAGGTTATTAATTGCAACAAATACCAAGATTTAAAGAAGATGTTGGAGGGCCAATGGTCGTAACATGGGTCGGTCAACTTGCTAGAGTGGGACAAGTCGACTAGCTTCCTACCTAGTCGATGCCCTTATGAAGAGCAGGGTGTTTTTGCTGACTTTTGAGGTGGAGTTTGGTTTCCTAGGTAAAGTGATGGCTGTGGGATCTTTTGCACTATATTCTAGGGGCTCTTTAACACCTAATATATGACAAAATCTATCTAGAAAAATCACATAATGATTTCATAACTTTACAACAATATAAAGACAAAATAACAGATCCTCTTTGATGTCCTTCTCCTTGAGCTCTTTAATAGGTTCTCTTCAAGCCAAAGTATGAGTTCCTTTTTGCATCTATCCTTGGTCCTTCTAGGATGCAATGTGTGTTGAGATAGTCAATTTAATTCTTGCAAATAACTTAAGGAAATACTTGCGCTAACCTTAGCTTTATATTGTAAATCATCAAAACATATAAATAAAGGATTAATTAAATATTTAATTTTAATATTTTCATGTTGCAATAACAAATACCACCAAGCATATTCATTTGTATCATCCTTTATCATGCACATATTTCAGGTATAAGTCATCTTGTTTATTTACTTAGCAGTTCAATCAATTGTTATTTGATAAGTCTAGCTATAATAGAGTGAATCATGACCATTTATTCTTGGATTTTTATCACAAACAAACATGTTAGTAAGGTTGAGTTCAAACCTATATTTCTTACATAAGTCTTCATTCAAGATTGTGGTCAACATCTTATTGACTCATCAATTAATCACTCAATTAAAATCCAACTTTAGTTACACAAGTCAACATCTTACATTCATTTAGAAAATAGAACATTATCATTAATCATGCATGAAGTACCTAGGTGAGAACAAGTTTCACAATGCATTAGGAGTCCAGAACTCAACAAGAGATATAAGATGCGCACACAGAATAAGGTATTTGCAGCTTATGTATCAACATCGAGCATTGGTAAAGATTTTACAAGAGAAATAGATGACTACACTACCTAAGGTCGTAAAGACATCATGGCGATTCCAATTAAACATATTGGAGGCTCTCGCTATTGCTCGTTACTCCTTGAATCGCACACACGTTCCGATATATTAATATTGGACCAAACATAGCAAGAAGCAAGGCCAACATGCATTAAATGACTTTTCTATATTTTAATAGGAAGTATAGAGGTCAAAGAGAGAAGAAAGGCTCATTGTATTGTAGCTCACAAAATAATGATTCCAACCGTACCTTATTTTTCAATAATTGAGTTTAGGAAGGCCCTAAACCTATTAGGAGAAGTCAAGGGGTCCTAAATCGGTCCAAGTGAACTCGATTCACTTGAATTAGCTGTCGAAACTTATCTGAGCCACTCCCCACCACATGTTGTCACCTAATTCGTTATTGTGAATCACGATCAGTGCCATTCAATCTCCTCTACATGCATGATAACATGTGACACCTTCCTCCAATGCATGCATGTGCTGTTCCACATTCTTGCTCATGCTTCTTCCCTCGCTAACTTCAGTGCCACACTTCACTGCTTTGGTGGCTACCGTATGCCTGCTGCAACGTTAGAGTAGGCCCCATGCAACTTCTGTTACTTCATGCATGTGAGAAGAAAGAAGAAGAAAATAAGAGAGACTTCTCTTTCTCTATCTCTCTCTCTTCTCTCTCCTCTTTACCTCTTCTCTCTCGTGATTTTGCACGGGTTTTCAACATGAAAAATGGCATGACAGTAGCATGAGACCCAAGGGGTTCCATCTGTAGTCCTAGGGTAGAGTTACGTCTCAAAAATACCCAAGTTGGAAGAAAATGCCCCTCGATTTCAGTTCACGTGAATTTCGTCCCCATTTAATGTATTTCTCATGTGACAGCTTAGATTTTTTCAAAATAGGACCGGTTGGAAAGATTGCAATGAGAAAAATCTAAGAATACAAAATATGACATATTCTGAGCAAGTTTTACCTGAGGGTTGATCAAGTTTAACCAAACATATGTTTTCTCATTTTCAAGTTACGTTGACCCAATTTGCCTCAACAAATGTTGACAGGTTCATCTTGATGCACTTAATCTTAAAGTGGGCTCGAAACTCAAATTTTGGGTTATTATAGGGTGCAACTATTAAGGAGGGTAAAGACAAAGAGAACACACTTTAGAAGGTAGATCATCGTCTAATCTTAGATCATGGATCTATCCCAAACCAAGCTCATTCAATAAAAAATAATGGCTTGCCTTCTTCCCTTCTTTTCCAATGTAAATTGTAGGATCTCCTATATAATGACCCACAAGGTCATGTTGAAGGGCATGCATGTTAGAGTATTCGTACTCGTTCCTAGCTTGCATGGCATCCTATAAGAGCTAGATCAAGACTCCCAACTTGTACTAGACACTCATATCATGAACAAAGGAGAACATCCTTCGTAGTATGTATGCTATTGGTTTATGGGTGAACCTAGCTAAAACTCTTTGTCCTTTTATGTGTGCTTGATTAGTCTCAGATCTAGATTCTTTGGTGAATGATCGAGTTATCCTGTGATACCAACTAAATTGGAGGATTGTACCCCTTGCAAGCGACTAAGAGATAGAAAGGCCCTTCATGCTCTATGTATTAATGAATGTAATTGAATAAACAACCTTTGATGTTAAAGTGCAAATAAATTGTCACCTAGACTTCTAATAATTAGAGGGCTAGGTCATGACAATTCTCCTTTGGATTACAAACTGTTTGAGTCCTCATTGCTAGATGTATCCTTGGACTAGTCTCCTTGCCAACTGATCTAATAATTCCTAGGTAGATTCGAAGTGGTACCATTGGGTGCCAACTAAGGGTGACTGCTTGTTATGACCCGATTCCCAAATCCCTACAGGACACGAGACCGGCTCGACTCGACTAATCCCAAGACCCAGTCGTCTGTTCGAGCCCAGATAGGTTGTGTTAATATGATGATTTTATTGTTGAAATGTGTATAGTGGTTAACCTAAATCGAGCCTAACCATCTCTTTACAAAATTTTTATCCTAGCCTACTTGATTTTATCTTGGTCACTTTTAGGCCTAGGGTCGAACTCAGGGAAGTGGGATTAGAAGTAAAGAAGTTTCTACGCCTTTCCTATAATGAATCTCTTCCATTCGTTTATTATGTTTTTTGGTGTTTTCTATTTAGATTTTTTTTCTGATAATTCTTATCCTTGAGGCACACCCTCAAAATCAGGTTCTTGGCTTTGAGCCAAATTAGGGTTCCAAAACTAGTCTTCGCAAGACTGAGTACCTGCAAGTCAAGGATTATCTTTTCTCTTTTATATATATATTTTTTATCTTTTTACTGGCAGGAAAGAGAAGCAGAAATAAAGTAAATATAGTATATATATATATAGGTATATATTATATATGTATAAAGGGGTGGGGGTGGAGGTGGAGATGGCGTGTAGCACGGTGTCGAGTCGGTCGTCATCTAGAAAGACGCAACCAACAGGACGAAGTACCGCGTGGAGTGTAAGGTGGATTGGTGGAAGATGAGTGGGAACACGCTTTCTGTATGCGTGTATCGGGAATATCAGCAACTGGTGCAGATATTCCTGCGATACAACGTATAGTAGGTGATATGAAAATATATATGTATATATGTAAATATATATATGTATATGTATATATATATATATGGTTATAACTATATAGGTATATGTGTACTTATATATGTATATATATATAGGTATGTAAATATATGTATAGATAGATATATGTATGTATATATATATATATATGTATGTATGTATATATGTATGTATGTATGTATATATATGTATATATAACTATATAGATGTATATATATATATGTATATATATATAGTAATATATGTATATAGATATATGTAGATAGATATGTATATATATATATATGTATATATAGTTATAGATATATATGTATATATGTATGTATATTTGTATATATATATATATATATGTATAAATATATATGTGTGTGTATATATATATATATATATATATGGATGTATGTATGTATGTATGTATCTATACTTATACTTAGTTATATAGGTAATAATATATATATATATATATATATATATTTATACGTATATAAATATATGTATATATGTAAATATATATGTATATATATATATGTATGTATGTATATTAATACTTAGGTATATAGGTACTACTATATGTATAGATATAAGTATATATATATATATATGTATATAAATATATATAGATATAAATATATATATATATATATATATATATAAGTATATAGTAATGTATAAGTGAGAGTGTGTGTGTGCGAGAGTGTGAGTGTGTGTGTGTAGGTGTTTGCAGAGAGACAGAGAGTGCTGTGAGAGAGAGAGAGTGTCTGCTGAGTGAAGAAGGCTGGAGTTAAGTCGTCCGCGTCCTCAGGGCATTGTCTGATGGCCACAGCGCACCGCGCTGTGCGTAGGCGCGCGAAGACGCGCGCTGGAGGGAGTGTGCATGAGGGAGAAGGACCGCAGCGCACCGCGCTGCGTGAAGAGACGAGTGCGGGTGCGAAGAAGCAGGCAGGCATACGCAGGAGAAGGGAGCGGGTGCACGCAGGTGCTGAAGCGGGCGGGCGTATGCGGGCGAACGTAGACGCATGGGCGGGCGCTGGAGCGGGCGCAGGGTTGGACGCGGGCGCGGGCTGGGGCCGGTAGCGGCGCGCCGGGTGACCGGATAAGTGAGAAACTTACCGGCCACCGCACTGTAGCCACAGTGTTCCGCTGACTAGCGTGAACAGTGGCTACAGTGCATGGTCGAGCCGCGTGACCGCCTGTCCCAGGTGCTGTGAGTGCGGGAGGTGTGGAGCGGCTGGCGCGCGCGCTGAAGAGGCTGTGCCGGCTGTTGGCTTGCGGAGAGGCGGGTGCGGGCGCGAAGAAGCGGGAGGCAAAGGTAGCCTGCAAGCACGTGATGGAGGCGAGGGCGGCCTGCAGGCATGCGCGGTGGAGGTTCACGACAGGGCGCGCAGTGGCCGGCGCCTTGCTGCTGCTGTGCGGAGCTTGAGCTTCAAAGCTTAAAGCTCCTGTGGCAATGGCGGAAGTGGCTAAACGTCGAAACAGGGAAGAGAGAACCACCACGCCCACCGGCTCTTTGATGAGCTGGGTGGTGGTGGACTCACAGTGGTGGTTGTGCACCACTGTGAGTTGCTCCTGCTTGCAGAGTGGCTCCTAAGAGGAGGAGAGGCTGCGTATGGAGGGAGAGGGGAGGAGACGACCTGGAAGGGAAGGAAGGTGCTGTTTTATGGCGTGGACCAGGCTCCCTTTGCAAAGAAGAAGCCGTGCTCTTTTAAAGAGGAAGAAGGCATGCACAGCCATGCCCTGGCTGTGCATGGTTGTGCATGCGGCTTGGCAGGAGTGGCTGTGCAGAGCATGGTGTGAGGAAGAAGAGGCCATGTCTTGCAGCTGCGGGAAGAATTCAAAGTCAAATAAAATTAAAAATAAAGATGGTGAATTTGCGAAGCAGCACTTGAGGAATTTGTTAATTGCAAGGCCATTTTATTCACTCTCCTCCCCTCTCAATTAAATGCATGCATGCATGTATTTTTACAAATGCGACTATGGATACCTAATATGCACTGGTAATGCTAGGAAATAGCACAAGACGGCACAATTGCAGGTGTATTTTTGCGGTGCAATCATACCCCCATGCCTATCTTTTGCTAGTCCCTAGCAAAACATTTTTTTTGTATTGTATTTAGAAATGATCTTAAGCTGAAGATTTTCTTCTGAGAGGACATAAGTGTGTTTATTGTTGGATATTGTGAGAACCAATTGCAGAGAAGACTACCAGTACTTTAAGTCTCACATGACATAGATCATCTCTCGACTAACCAGGACTCTTGATATTTAAACCTTAAGTACGATTTCTAGGACCCAGGAGATTATTGCCGTACTCGAGAGCTCAAGAGGTTATGGCTTGTGCTTAGTGAAGGATCAAGGCTGACCAGATGAACATTAAGACTCAAGCCCAGGGTTTCACAAATTTTTAAGTACAGGTTGGTCCCAGTTTTAGCTCATGTCTTCGGATTGACCCTTAAAAGGATGGCGGAAAACTCAACTCCCATTTTCTGACATTTGTGGCTCAAAGAACACAGGGTATTTGCCCTGAAGAACTTTTTTTTTGTAGGAAGAAGACTTTACAGATATTTGCGAGATATACTGACTTATTTGCAACTTTTTTTTTTTTGAAACACGTGTCAGTATATCTCTTTCAACATTATTTAGAGGAGCACACTTTTCTTTTTGGTGGGAGAGTTCTTTTTTTGGTGGAAAGAGTCTCTCCTAAACACAAGACTAAAGCCTGGGATAAAAAGTCTACCTGTGCGCACAGGTAAGGACTCCACCTTCCCTAATGAACACTAGGGTTGAACCTTATGTTTACCTGGTCTTTCTTGATATATGTAGTGTGAACCAAGATTACTTAGTCTCTCAAGTAGAAGCAAACCAACGGATCCTGTACTGGTGTCTCAGGTACAAGAACACGTCCTTAGTTAGGAGAGATTCTGATCTATCTTGTCAATGCTCAAGTGAATTAAGCCGAACCTGAGCGAATCAAGCTTCTGTGGCCTGGAAAGTCTTCAAAACAGTGGTTGAATATCCATAAACACTTATTGTATTTTTGTTTCAGCCTTCAGATCATTACTAAACATCATTTTATATATATATATATATAGAAACTGTATGATACCCTAAAATACCCAGATCCTATGGATGCCTATCCACCCCCCCATGCCAAACGATGCTATGTCCTCATATGCATGCAGGGAAGGCTAGAGAAAGGACAAAAGATCGAGTAACGAGAGCTGAGGTGCAGGGTAAACAACAAGGTGGTAGGGTGGGTGGATGGTGGGTGGTGAAGTGAAAAGTGAAGTGATAGTGACAGTGGCGTGAAAAGTGATGGTGGATGGTGAGTGTTGTTGGGGTGCCTCCCAAAGAGCGCATAATTTAACATCCCCAGCTGGACTTAGAATGAGGCACAAAATTAGTTACCCTCCAGCAGGGCAACAGTTTCTCCAACGGGGGTAGGTTCATGAGTAAGATAGGGTTTCAAACGCTGCCCATTGATCGTAAATTTATGCCTAGATTTAGGATCTTTAATCTCAACAGCCCCGTTGGGAAATGGTCTTGAGACTAGGAAAGGACCAGTCCATTTGGACTTCAGTTTCCCAGGAAAGAATTTGAGCTGGGCATTATAGAGCCAAACTTGCTGAGATGGCTCAAATTCTTTCCGCCGAATACGGCTGTCGTGAAAAGCCTTAGTGCGTTGTTTGAAAGTTAAAGCAGAATCATAGGCTTCATGACGGAGCTCTTCCAACTCCTGGAGTTGGAGTTTCCTTTCTCGACCACACAAGTCTGGGTCGAGGTTACATTGGCGAACCACCCAATAAGTGCGGTGCTCCAACTCCACGGGCAAATGACAAGGCTTCCCATAAATGATTCTATAAGGAGACATACCAAGGGGAGCCTTGAAGGCAGTTCGATATGTCCAAAGTGCGTCAATCAGCTTGTCGGACCAATCCTTACGATCAAGCCGAATCGTTTTCTGGAGAATTTGCTTGATTTACCGGTTCGACACTTCTGCCTGGCCATTCGTCTGAGGATGATATGGGGATGCGATACAATGGTGGACTCCGTATTTCCTCAGAAGTACCCGAAAAGAAGCATGGGTAAAGTGGCTTCCTCCATCCAAGATAATAGCTCGAGGGATACCGAAGCGCGCAAAGATGTGGTCTTTGACAAATTGAGTGGATATAACATGGTCAGCACGGCACGTGGGAATAGCCTCGATTCATTTCGAAACATAATCAACAGCCACGAGGATAAATTCGAAGCCGTTGGAAGGAGGAAAGGGACCCATGAAATCAATTCCCTAAATGACGAAGATTTCCGCAGCTAGGATGGGTTGTAAGGGCATCATGTCATGACGTGACATTGACCCTAACGACTGGCACCTAGTGCAATGCTTGCCATACTTGTGTGCATCCTGGTGAAGGGAGGGCCAAAAGAAACCTCACTGCAACACCTTGGATGCAATTTTCCTCCCAGAGAAATGGCCTCCGCAGGCCTGGTCGTGGTAGAAGGATAGTACACTGGGGAATTTGCTGTCAGGAATACAGCGACAGATGATTTGATCAGCACCTATCTGAAAAAGAATTGGATTATCCCAGAAATAATACTTTGCTTCTGCCATGAGACGCTCGCGCTGGTTTTTAGGCCAGCCATGTGGAAGGGATCCAGAAGCAAGGTAATTGGCAATGTCGGCATACCACGGTCCACTTGCCACATTAATTGCCAATAGGTGCTCATCAGGAAAAATTTCATTGATCGGCAGAGTAAGTCCAATATGGTCAGGGTCCAGTCTGGAAAGATGATCAACCACAACATTCTGGGTTCCGGCCTTATCGCGGATCTCAATGTCAAATTCTTGGAGCAGAAGGATCCAACGAATCAGTCTAGGCTTGGCATCCTTCTTGTGCATGAGATGGCGAATGGCCGCGTGATCAGTGAAATAATAACATGTGAGCCCAGAAGGTAAGAGTGGAATTTCTCCAGTCCAAAGACGACTGCCAGTAGTTCTTTTTCAGTGGTAGTGTAATTACGTTGGGCCTCGTCCAACGTCTTACTAGCGTAGTACACCACGAAGGGGTGTCTATCGCATCTTTGTCCCATGATGGCTTGACTGCAAGGTCAGAAGCGTCACACATGAGTTCAAAGTTGAGGGACCAATCAGGTGGCTGGAGAATAGGGGCCTTGGTAATAGCATTACGCAGCTGCGTGAATGCTTGTATGCTGTCACGTCCCATATCGAAGGGTACGCCAGTCGATAAGAGATGAGTTAAGGATCGAGAAATCTTGGAGAAATCTTTGATGAATCTTCTATAGAAACCAATGTGTCCCAGGAAGGAGCGGATTTGTTTGACAGAGCCAGGCACAGGTAAATCAGCAATTACATCAAGCTTAGCTCTGTCAACCTCGATACCTCTATCGGAGATGATATGGTCGAGAACAATTCCCTCGTGCACCATAAAATGACTTTTTTCCCAAGAAAGCATGAGGTTTACATCAATACATCTCCTAAGGATACGGGTCAGGTTGGCAAGACAGTCATCAAAAGATGGTTCAAAGACCGAAAAGTCATCCATGAAGACCTCGAGAAAGTCACCACCATGTCATGAAATATCGCCAGCATACATCTCTGGAAAGTTGCTGGCGCATTGCAAAGTCCAAACGGCATCCTTCTAAATGCAAAGGTGCCAGAGGGGTAGGTAAAAGTAGTTTTCTCTTGGTCCTGGGGGTCAATTGCCACCTGGTTATATCCTGAGAATCCATCAAGGAAACAGAAAAATTTATTTCCCGCTAACCGCTTTAGGATTTGGTCAATGAAAGGTAGTGGAAAGTGATCTTTCTTGGTTGTAGCATTGAGTTTCCTATAATCTACACACACTCTCCAAGATGTAGGAGTGCGTGTAGTGATGGATTCGCCCCCGTCATTGACACGGATGGTGAGTCCTGCCTTCTTGGGCACAACGTGAATCGGACTCACCCAGGGGTTATTGCTGATCGGGTATATTATACCCGCATCTAGCTACTTAATAATTTCCTTCTTGACGACCTCCCGCATGTTAGGGTTGAGACGTCGCTGCATCTCGCGGGAAGGTCGTGCCTCCTCCTCTGTATATATACGGTGAGTGCAGTAGGAGGGGCTAATGCCAGATAAGTCTGATAAAGACCATCCAATGGCTGCCTTGTGTTCCATAAGGACCTTCGTTAGTTTGCACTCTTGCTCCCTGGTCAATTTTGAACTGATGATTACGGGGAGCGTTTCATTTGGCCCCAGAAAAACATATTTAAGTGTACTAGGCAACTCTTTCAGCTCGGGAGTGGATGGTGAAAGATCTGGCATTTCTTGGGACGAGAGTGTCCCAGGCGGATCAGAAAACAAGTCAGGAGGAAGAAGTTGGCCCTTAGATTGGCCAAGAAGAGGGGCTTCTTGGATAGATGGATCCAAAAGGGAATAGCCTCAGTGAGAAGTATATGGGCTTAAGGTCCCAGTGTTGAGTTGCAAATCCGCCTGATTTGGTAGGAAAGAAAGGGCAATCCAGTCTTCAAGAGTGTGGATCGGCGATGCGTAGCCCGGATATGACTCATACCACGAGGTATGGGAAGCGAAGAAAACCTCGTCAGAAGTCTGGTCAGGAGAAAGTACGGGAATAGGTAGGGATGGGGGAATGTCACAATATGTGTTGGTCAGGGAATCGTCAATGTTTACAGGCAGTCCGTAGCAATCAGAATAGGTCCCAATTAGTCCGATACATGCGCTAACGGCCATGTCGTCGTCAGACGTGTCATCCTCGATACAATCGCAATCAAAGTTCTTGGCTGCCTTGAAGATGTTAAGCTTGAGCTTTGCAGATCCAACGACAATCTCAATACAGCCCGACTCGCAGTCGATATAGGCGCGGGCTGTGGCCAAGAAAGGTCGACCAAGGATGATCGGAAAATCAGAAAGTGAGCTAGGAACTTCTATATCTAAAACAAGAAAGTCAACAAGAAAATAGAGACCGTTGACCCTAACCACCACGTCTTCCACCACACCCTTTGGGATTTTGACAGAACGATCTGCCAATTGTAACGTGACAGGGGTGGGTTTCAGATTTCCCAAGGAAAATTTTTCGAGCATGATGGTTGGTATAAGATTTATCGAAGATCCTAGATCAAGCAGGGCACTGTTAAAATTGCAGCCTTAGATGCTACAGGAAATCAGTGGTGTGCCTGGATCTTTCTACTTCGGTGGTAGGTTTGACAGTATAGCACAACTCTCATGAGGCAAGAGAACCACCGAATTCTTGGTTTTCTTTGACTGTCGCCTGGATGTTGTGTAGTCTTTGAAAAATCGGATGACAGTAGGTATGTGGTCGATAGCCTCGAGCAGGGGTACCTTGATTTCAACATCCCTGAACAAATTACGCAGGTTATCAAAGGCCTGCGTATCTTTCTTTTTGCCTTTTGGCTCCCTCAGTAGAGCCTCAAGGAATGGAACTGATTCTGGCACCAATTTGGGTGTATCGTCCTCTCGCGAACGCGGTGCGCATCCCGAATGAGAGGGTGATGAAGAAGACGGGCCAGGATCAGGTTGAGGCGGATCGACGATCTGCTTACCGCTCCTCGTAGTGATAGCATTGGACGATGCAGGTCTAGTGGGATCATACGGCGGAGGAGGGTTCGCAATAGGGATATAAGAGTGAGGTGCTACAGCGGGATTAGCCTGAAATCCCGGTGGAATGCTCAGAGCTTGAAGAATCTGATGAACCTGCCCCTGAGAAGGTCGTAATTGTGGTTGAAAACCACGGGGTACAAAATTTCACGGGTTTGGAACGGGTTGGGTGGGAAGAGTGCCCTGAGATCGAGTCGCCATGCGTAGTTGACTGATCTCAGTATTTTGCTGTGCCAATTGGTGCTGAAGAGAGGTCATGTTCTCTTCATGGCGCTTTGACATTTCCGTCATCATTTGCATCAATTTATCAAGAGGACTTGACGCGTGTTCTGTTTGCGGTACGCAAGGGCCTAATGGCGGATTCGCCATAGGATTAGACTGGGCCTTTGGGATGACGGGTGCGGACGGTCGCATTGGTCCACCCGCAGGGTTTTGGCGCTGCAGGTTGTTGGACCATGCGAAGTTCGGATGATTACGCCACCCTGGGTTATAAGTGGCAGAGAACGGGTTGTTCCCCAGGACGCAAGCGTCTTCTATGCCAGAAGACGTGTCCACATGTAAATATGCATCCGAGCACACGGAGGCTTGGTCCTCCGTGTCAAAATACTGGCTTGCAGAAGCCAGATCCACATGACTTACCGAGTCGCTCGGTGCGACACTCGGTAAGGAAGGTCATACGGGGTTTCTCGGGATAAGCCTGGTGTTGGAAGAATTGGAATTGTGACGAAGTGGTGAGGTGGGGGTGTTTGCTATAGAATGGGTGGGGTTGGCCAGAAGCTCGTCCAGCTTCTTGTGCATGACGGAGACTTCATCCAATTTCTATGCGATAAGGCTGAGATCAGTGGATGAATGGGAGGGTCCCGTGTCAACTTCGTGGACATTATGGAGCAAGTTGGTATGATTAAAGGTGATAATGGAGGCATTGTTCATTGAGTTTTCACTCATATTTTCAAATAATTCGAATGCTCCATTCTCATCTTTATTCATGACATTCCCTCCACAGGAAGCGTCTGTAATCTACTTCAAAGTCTCATTTAGCCCATAGTAGAAAATATAGGCTATCTGCCACTTAGGCAGACTGTGGTGCGGACATTTCCTGAGGAGGTCATTATATCTCTCCCATGCCTCATGAAATTGTTCGCCGTTTTGTTGCGTAAAGGAGGTGATAGCACGGTGAAGCGCATTGGTTCACCCGATTGGGAAGAACTTCTTGAGAAACGCTGTTCGCATCTCTTCCCAAGAGTGGATGGTTCTCCTAAGGGTGTGTAACCACTACGACGCTTTATCCAGCAATGAAAATGGGAACATTTTCATGAGGACTATAGGTAACTCGATATTTCTTGGTTTAACAGTTTCAGCCAATCGGGTTAGGTCTTCCAAGTGGAGAAAAGGATCTTCACTTGTAAGACCATTGAAGTGAAAATTTATTAGGCCAATTATGTTAGGTTTCAGTTCAAAGTCATCCCCGCCCATGGGGACCCGAATTTATCCTATGGTCTCTGTAGCAGCGGGATTCTGATAGAAGCTAAGAGACTGTTGAACGTTACGAATCGCTATGCTAATGTGTTCGATTTTGGAAAACCTGTTGTTGTAGTTCGAAAGCGAAGAATTCGTGTTCAACAAATAAAATTTATACCGAAATGAAAATTCGGGGTCGAACACAGGGAGGCGGACGTTTGATTTAAAAACTACGCGTTTCTTTTTATTTGTCACGGAATAATTCAATTTAAAACTATCTAATTATTTACAATAAATGGAAGAGAGAGCGAGAGTAAGAGAGAAAGAGAATATTACATAGAGAAATCAAAATGAGATGTAAAATAAACAAGGAATTTATCATTAAGGAGATTGTTCATTTCACTCTTACAACTACAAAGCATAAAATAATTACTCTAAAAAGCGATAAATTTACTCTAGAAAGCATTAAAAGAATGGAGGGAGAAATATCCTCCTCGACGATTGCTTGGAGGACGAGCAAAACTACACTAGAAAGCAGTAAATCTATACTAGAAAGCAGTAAAAAGAATAGGGAGAGAGAAATCCTCCTCGACGGTTGCTTAGAGGACGAGCCGGATGGGACGACGCCTGGATGAAGGAGAACGAAGCAGGACAAAGGAGGACGAAGCAGAAGAATGGGAACGGAGCAGCACGCCGTCGTCGTCGCGGGATCCACTTTCGAAAGGGAACGAAAATTTGGACTTTATCTCGCGAGAAGCATCCCGGGTGTGGGACAAGCTTCTCTTGAGCTTTGGAGGGGTAGAGAAGAGAAGGAAGGGATGAGAATTTCGTATGGAGGGGGTCTCCTTTTATAGTTACAAGAAGTGGGGGCAAAATGGACATTACAACTTTAAAATAATAAATGAGGGATCTTTAGTGACGGATAAATCCATCACTAAAGCCCCAACGTGGGTGTAGCTTCCGCGCCCACGCGCGCCGCCTCAGCTGCCCGTGCGCGAAACGCATGAGCACGCACTTTGATTCTCAGCCGTCCGATCGCGAGATCGGACGGCTTAAGATGCCCCTTCACCCTCTGCGCTGCGCGCCTACCCGCGTGCGATCGCGCGTGACGCCATGCGTTCAATCTCGCGTGAGTGCTATCGGGCGTGCGCGGCCGTCTGATCAAGATCCGACGCTCCACGCGCCTGCTCGCTTGCGTCTAATTTGAGGCTCGCGGGACTCGATCCCGCGACCTCTGCTTCGCCCGCAGCTTCGTCTCCGCTGCGCTACGCGGTCGAAACGGTCGCGAGGATGATTTTAAAGTGCCGCGTCCACAGCCGTTGGATCGAGATCCAACGGCGGAGAGGGGGCGGATGCGCGGTCTTCATGGAATGTAGGCGGCCGTTTGGGCGGTCGAGATGGCGCCATGTGGCGCCATCTAGGCCGTCCATCTTCTGGAAGTTGTAGATGGTGCCACGGATGTCGGATTGACTCGATTTTTGTGTCGTTGAGCTGCGATCGTCGATTCGAATTCATCCGTGCAGTCGGATTTGTCATCTGAAGTGCGGATTTGCACCATCCTGGCCCTTGATCTTCTAGGGTTCCCCGGTCACTATCTGATGCTACGGATGCCTGATTAAGGTGATCTTGGAGTCGTTGAACTCCAATCGTCGCCCTGATCACATCCATACGGTTGGATCTTTGATTCGAGGCCCCAATAAAATGTTTGCCCTATCCAAGCACATAAAAGGAGATAATTAACCTCCATTTTATTCAAACTACTCTAAATCAAGATGATGCATGTTATGCAATATTTATATCATGAAATGCAATCCTATGCTTAAGAACATGCAAAAATAGACATTTTAAGTAGTGTAAATGTGTTTACATCATACCCCCATGCATATCTTTTGCTAGTCCCTAGCAAAAACTATATGCTATTTATAAAAGAATTAGGTTGGATTATTTGGACCTGAGTTATTTTCAATCATTAAGAAATTGTCTACTTAGGAATTGAACTTTCAAAGACACAACAGCGCCCGGGTATCAGCCAAATTGCAGACCGCCTCAAGCCCTCGCCTTATTCAAAGAAAAATTTCTTTCTCTTTTTACTCTTTTCTAATTTTTTTGGATTTTCAAATTTTAGGGTTTAAGAGTGACTTTCTACGGCCATTCAACTCACCCAAGATTTGATGAGAATCCTAAGTTTTAAGCATCTTATTGTGATTGTGATAGACTCGTTAACCGATAATTAAAACAGACTTCGGATTTTTACGCCTCTAGGTGACCTCAAAAAAGACTTCTACCTAAAGGTGTATCTTTACAACCGGTAGCTTTCTCCCTACTTTTATTTTTTACGGGGTCAACACAAGGGTGAATCCAGTGTATATCTCCCCGGTTTATTCTACTTCTCCGCTTCTTCCTAAGTGTTTGGGGAAATTTTAGTGCATTTACTGAGCTGGGTTTTGGACAACCGGTTGATGAGCTGTTACCACCGACAACTTGCCAGCCATACTCGTGCGGCGAAGTGTGGCTTATTTCTTTCTTTCTTTTTTCTTTTATCCTTTGATTTTTTTTTTCTTCTTTTCTTTTCTTTTTTTTTTTTAAGTAGGTGGCTTCCCTGGTCTAAGATTTACCTAAAGGCAGCAAAAAGAGAAAGGTCCAGTGACTAGGCTCTGGACAATCCACCTATGGGCTGTTACCCACGATAACTTGCCAGCCATATCACCCTAGAAGGTTCATTAGCTACCCAATTTCTGTTAAAATCGCCGAACAATGAGTCAGTGCAAAGAAAGTGTGTAAATGCTTAAGACTCAAAATTCCCTCAAATCAGAGGGCGGGTTGATAAGTCGTGTACTTATCACCCAAAATTATTTATTCCAATTATAATAGAATTAAGATGGCGAGGACTCAAAGACAAATCCACATTTTAGTGGATACATAGGCTAATTAAGTCCAAAGACCTGAAGGGTCTTTGTATTCAGATCTTAATGTAGTATTTCCTAAGATTGAAAATTTTCTTAAACCCAAATTCTCTTTCCTAATTCTGATTTTTTTTTATAAAAGTAAATAAAACAAATCTATGGAGCTGACGAATGAATTCAGAGGTGAATATCCACCCCCCCATGCCTATCTAATGCAATGCCCTCATTGTATTAAAAAGACATAAAATAGAGTGGAAAAGCGTAGAAAGCACCTGAATTACGTGAATGTCAGGTCCGCTCCGAGATGAAAACTAAGAAAAATTGTATATGTGCTGAGTTTAGTGCCTTCAGCTAGGCACACTATACAAGGAAAAGAAATGAAGAATTCATAAGTGCAGGTCAGAATTAGAATAAACAGAAGAATCCACTGACCTATCAAAAGAGATCCACAGATGTGGATCAGATTGTGGTGCAAACCCACACCCCATAATCGAGAATATCTTAGGTTCTGGATAAAAATTACCCAAAACCTAAAATCAGAATGCAAGCGGGGTCGGGCCTGCGATTTATGAGGATGCAACCCAAGACCAAAAAGTCGGGTTACAGAGAATTGAAGTTCAAAAGGATAGTCGTTGAATGTGTGCTTGAGTTGAACATCCTCGAAACAAATGTCGTAAGGGTTTTGATTTGATGAATTCAGCTTAAAAGGAACCCTTCGACACAATCTTCCATTTCCTCCAAAATTAACTTCCCAAATCAAAACTTCCTAGCTCCTGTCCTCCTCATTCAGCATATCAAATTCCAGGACCTCTTGCATGTTAATCACCCCGTCTGAAATCTCCAAGTCTAAATGATGTGGCAGAATCAGAATTGACTTGGGTCTAATTATCTCAGAAGCAGAATTATCGATAAGCTCAACGGGGTGTAATTGATAATCAGGGCATTGAATTGATTCCTCCAGAAAATGCGATTCTGGATCCGTAATGTGTGCCCCAATAAGATCAGTTTCCTTAGTTATTGGGCTATCAAATAATCTATCAGATTCCTCATGCCCAATCGTCTCACAGAAATCGTGTTCAGAAAACTCGAGTGAGACTTCGCAACTTGAATCTTCACCATCAAAGAAATCAGGATCCGTATCAATGTATGTCCCAAAATCATTTGTCACTTTCTGTTCCAAGGAGACATACGTTTCCTCGTAACCCGGCTTAGGGATCTCAGGTGAAGAAATCAGATCATCCTTAATTGATTGCTTTAATTCAATCTGGTCAGCCTTGTAACACGTGTCCCCCCCAACAGGTGCCTGAGCAGGTTCTGTCATTGACTTTCCTGAAGAGGGTTCATCTTGGGAATTATTCCAAGATTGAATCAAAGCAACCATGAATCTCATCCTCAATTTCGCTAATTTCCCAAGTAGAAACTCACCCGGGTTCTTATCCTTAACATCCTGGAGCCAATCCAACAAAGACTTGTTTAAATCATCAATCATTTTAATCAGGGGCTCCAATCTCTCAATGTAAGGTATTGGCTGAACTTCTAAAGATTGAATGATATTCCTCAAGTTAGCCAGAACCTTATCTTGAACCTGGTTAACCTGAACCAAATGAGTTGATTCAGGGTTGGGCGGGTTTGGGCTTAATGCAGGGGAATTAACGAATTGAGATTCGTTATACCCTTCCTGATAATAGGTCATTTCAGATTGTTGAAAAGATGGTGATGACCTAAAGGCAGTAAATCAGAGGATGGGTAAGGATCGGTGTATCCTTCTTGATTGTAGATCGTATTAGGCTGTTCATGAAAGGAAGATAATCTATAATCGATGTAGCTCTGAGAAGGATAGAAATCAGAATCAAAGTGTTCAGGGTTAGACCCTAAACACAGGGGTCCGGAATTGTATCTCCAATTCGAATTATCCCAACTGACTGATGGTTGATTACAATACGAGTTAGGATAATCGTCATGTTGAGGATAATTCACAACAGGAGGAAAGAGCGGGAATGCGTGAAATATGTGGAAGGATTCATGAGACACGGGAGGAAGGAAGGTACCCTGCAATACAAACAATCAAACCTGTCCTTAAATGGGTTAGCCTACAGACCTACAGACTCCCAAAACCCGTCTTGAGATAAAGGAACGATTTGATCTACTTCCGTCTGTTCAATCCAACCAGTTAGAAGGAGGGACTAGGGAGAAGGTTCTTCCTTCGGCTTGCGCCTTCGGTTCCTAGTGTACCCCCCAGCCGCGATCGTTTGACTCTGCTCCCTTAGCTAGACATCAGATTGAACAGTAGAAACAGACTAATCGAAAATAATCTCGTTCTGGGTTCTGAAGAGCAAGTCCAATCCTTAAGGCCAACGTCTACTCTATTTTATTTAGGGCTAGGTTTGAATGTGCTTTGGAATGTGATGGGCCCTTTAAATGGGTTGTGCCCTTAATGATTGATTGATTTGTGTGTGCGTGCACAACCAGTGGTTTTCAAAGAAGATTATTTTTGATGTGGTGAATTTTAAGGTTCAAATCTTGCTTAGTAGCTTTTAAGATTCAACTTTAGGTATTTTCAAACAAGTTTCATTGGCACACCAAGTTTTACAAGCACGGGTGAAGATGTTTTCCTTTAAGGCTTAAAAAGAATGTGGAGTGCCTGGTAAATCCCTAAGAGTTGAACCTAAGTGGCAGCTACTTGATGGGTTGATTTTAATTGAAGTGGTGCGGCCCAAACAACTCAAACAACTGGCCACATATGCACCACTAAGTTAGGCACACAAAGATGGTTAACCTATAATGATTTCTACTCTTTTATGTGTTGCTTTATGTGTACCGGTTCCACAGATCAGAACTCGGTTGAGTAGAAACAAATCAATTTGGTTAAGTGCCTTTGAATGTGGGTGTACATTGTGTGTTAGTTGAAAATTGCCCCACAAAATTATCTTTTTATTTTTATTTTTTTATATAAATCAAGGTGGGATGAATGTGAGTGAGAATCCAAACAACCAAGCTATTCCTAGGATTTATGCAAACACCTAGGTTAATTGGAATTTGGATTCAATGTGGAGAATGAAATCTATGGAGGGGGAAAGAATGGGGGATAACTTACAAAACCTTCCACAGTACTTTACTCCAATCTACCGCTTTTGCTCGTCTCAAAAGAGTACCTGCGATTACAATAAGAAAGGAGAAAAGTGAAGTAAATGATTTGTAAGTTACAAAACGCGAAGAGAAATCAAAGAGCGTCATTGCCCCAGCAACAGCGCCAAAATGTTGAACGTTACGAATCGCTACGCTAACGTGTTCGGTTTTGGAAAACCTGTCGTTGTAGTTTGAAAGCGAAGAGTTCGTGTTCAACAAATAAAATTTATACCAAAATGAAAATTTCGGGTCGAACACAGGGAGGTGGACGTTTGATTTAAAAACTACGCGTTTCTTTTTATTTGTCACGGAATAATTCAATTTAAAACTATCTAATTATTTACAATAAATAGAAGAGAGAGAGAGAGTAAGAGAGAAAGAGAATATTACACAGAGAAATCAAAATGAGATGTAGAATAAACAAGGAATTTATCATTAAGGAGATTGTTCATTTCACTTTTACAGCTACAAAGCATAAAACAATTACTCTAAAAAGCGATAAATTTACTCTAGAAAGCATTAAAAGAATAGAGGGAGAAATATCCTCCTCGACGATTGCTTGGAGGACGAGCAAAACTACACTAGAAAGCAGTAAATCTATACTAGAAAGCAGTAAAAAGAATAGGGAGAGAGAAATCCTCCTCGACGGTTGCTTGGAGGACGAGCCGGACGGGACGACTCCTGGACGAAGGAGAATTAAGCAGGACGAAGGAGGACGAAGCAGAAGAACGGGAATGGAGCAGCACGCCATCGTCGTCGCGGGATCCACTTCCGAAGGAGAACGAAAATTTGGACTTTATCTCGCAAGAAGCATCCCGGGTGTGGGACAAGCTTCTCTTGAGCTTTGGAGGGGTAGAGAAGAGAAGGAAGGGATGAGAATTTCGTATGGAGGGGGTCTCCTTTTATAGTTACAAGGAGTGGGGGCAAAATGGACATTACAACTTTAAAATAATAAATGAGGGGTCATTAGTGACGGATAAGTCCGTCACTAAGGCCACACGTGGGTGTAGCTTCTGTGCCCACGCGCGCCGCCTCAGCTGCCCGCGCGCGAAATGCATGCGCACGCACTTTGATTCTCAGCCGTCCGATAGCGAGATCGGACAGCTTAAGGCGCCCCTTCACCCGCTGTGCTGCGCGCCCGCCCGCGTGCGATCGCGGGTGACGCCATGTGTTCAATCTCGCGTGAGCGCTATCAGGCATGCGCGGCCATCCGATCAAGATACGACGCTCCACGCGCCTGCTCGCTTACGCCTAATTTGAGGCTCGCGGGACTCGATCCCGCCACCTCTACTTCGCCCGCAGCTTCGTCTCCGCTGCACTACGCGGTCGAAATGGTCGCGAGGATGATTTTAAAGCGCCGCGTCCACAGCCGTTGGATCGAGATCCAACGGTGGAGAGGGGGCGGGTGCGTGGTCTTCATGGAATGTAGGTAGCCGTTTGGGCGGCCGAGATGGCGCCACGTGGCGCCATCATGGCCGTCCATCTTCTGGAAGTTGTAGATGGTGCCACGGATGTCGGATTGACTCGATTTTTGTGTCGTTGAGTTGCGATCGTCGATCCGAATTCATCCGTGCAGTTGGATTTGTCATCTGAAGTGTGGATTTGCACCATCGTGGCCCTTGATCTTCTAGGGTTCCCCGGTCACTATCTAATGCTACGGATGCCTGATTAGGGCAATTTTGGAGTCGTTGAACTCCAATCATCGCCCTGATCACATCCATATGGTTGGATCTTTGATCCGAGGCCCCGATAAAATGTTTGCCCTGTCCAAGCACATAAAAGGAGATAATTAACCTCCATTTTATTCAAACTACTCTAAATGCAAGATGACGCATGTTATGCAATATTTATATCATGAAATGCAATCCTATGCTTAAGAACATGCAAAAATAGACATTTTATGTAGTGTAAATGTGTTTACATCAGAGACCTAGGCTCCTCTCGTTCGGGAGGGTTCTGCATTTCCTCCAATGTTTCCCTAATGGCCTTAATTTGTTCATTATACATTTCCATTTGGGCTTGGAGGCGGGTTATGGGATCTAAGGCTCCACCACCTGGTGGGTTTTGAGGGCGGTTTCCTCCCTCGAGATTTGGGGGTGGGTGTGCAGCCATGTTTGTGGAGGAGGAGGACGATTCGGCTTCTTTTCTAAAATTATCAGGCAATTCACACAGTTCAGGGTTTTGTGACCTCCTCCCAAACATGCACTACCACAGGAAGAATTGGGGAGATAAGAAGGGAAAAGAGATGAGAGAAATGACGCCGCAAAGGTACACTTAATGACAAATCAATACAATCAAATTCCTAACCTCTACAGTATGCCCTTAGACCTAAAGATCTAAGTTACCTACTATCACGACCTACGGAACCGAATGCGAGCACCGCGGAACCACCGGGCCAGATTGAAAGGCCGTTTGCCCCAGTCTTAGACACCCGATAGCACGCGAGAACCCTCACCAGCACGTAGGCACTACACGCAGGTAGTTGGACCTCCAATCCTTAATAAGGGTCAAGTTGCTACCAATTTTAGTTAGAGGCTTAAGATCAAGTGCTTCTGGAATGTGAAGGGTGTTATTTACGGGTAATGCCCAAGTGATTGATTTTTAGAGTGTGTAAACCAAGCATGCAACGGGAAAATCTCCCCGAATTGAAGTTTTAATTGGTGAATGGTTTTTCGAATTCAGCCTTAAGTAGTATGGATTTTAGGATTTCTCTCGATTACCAATTCAACCAATCTCCGGGTTTTGAGAGAATACAAGTTTTCTTCTAAACCCAACAAATCCTTCTTCAATGTCAATGGTTAATGCATGCTAAAATGCAATGGGCTTCCCTAAATGGAGATTTCTATGTGTGGATGCACGAGTCAATTTTAGATTAGTGTGAAAGGGAGCCAAAGCACTTCAATTCAAGTGCTCCCAATCACTAAAAAGATGTCCACACACAAGGCTCAACCAAAAGATAAAGAAAATCAAATTGTTGGGGTTGAAATATTTGGGATCGAATCTTAGGCACATGAAAGGTTATGGTGGGGTTGGAATCAACTCAATTCCAAGTCTCCCCACCATAAATGTGATCCCGAATTGCAGATAAATGAGGCAAAGAGCGGTGCAATCAATCTTTTTATTTTTTCCTCAAAGAATACTTCACACAGTGAAAGATTCAAGAATCAAGATTCTTGGATCTTCGCTATGTGAAGTTTGGCAGGAAATCCCAGGGCGGTGGGAGTGATGACAAACAATCAAACAAGTGAATTTTAATCCACTTGCCCTAAGAGATCTCAATAAGTTTTTCTAGTTTTTAATTATTTTTTATTAAGGTGACAAGTTGACCTAAGTTGCTAAGAAAGGAAGACCTACTTGTTCAGGAACGTGTGCGAAGCTCTAGTGCGGTGCCAGCGTCTTCACGCTCTCGTTCCCGCCTTGGATCTGCCCAAGTTTCCGACTTCGTCTGCCTGCCTTCTCCTTGCAACAGGTTCACCTGCACAGCAATAAACAGAGACACCTGTGAAGAGAAGGGTGTGAGAAGAGAAAAATGAAAGGAATGGAGTAAAAACTTACTTGAGTACGCACTTCCCCGGCAATGGCTCCATGAAAGGGATGATGTGTTCGAGCCCGGATAGGTTGTGTTAATATGGTGATTTTATCGTTGAAATGTGTATAGTGGTTAACCTAAATCGAGCCTAACCATCTCTTTACAAAATTTTTATCCTGGCCTACTTGATTTTATCTTGGTCACTTTTAGGCCCAGGGTCGAACTCAGGGAAGTGGGATTAGAAGTAAAGAAGTTTCTACGCCTTTCCTATAACGAATCTCTTCCGTTCGTTTATTATATTTTTGGCATTTTTCTATTTAGATTTTTTTCTGATAATTCTTATCCTTGGGGCACACCCTCAAAATCAGGTTTCCAAAACTAGTCTTCGCAAGACTGAGTACCTGCAAGTCAAGGATTATCTTTTCTCTTTTATATATATATTTTTTATCTTTTTACTGGCAGGAAAGAGTAGAAGAAATAAAGTAAATATAGTATATATATATAGGTATATATTATATATGTATAAAGGGGTGGGGGTGGAGGTGGAGATGGCGTGTAGCACGGTGTCGAGTCGGTCGTCGTCTAGAAAGACGCAACCAACAGGACGAAGTGCCGCGTGGAGTGTAAGGTGAATTGGTGGAAGATGAGCGCGAACACGCTTTCTGTATGCGTGTATCGGGGAATATCAGCAACTGGTGTAGATATTCCTGAGATACAACGTATAATAGGTGATATGAAAATATATATGTATATATGTAAATATATATATCTATATGTATATATATATATATGGTTATAACTATATAGGTATATGTGTACTTATATATGTATGTATATATAGGTATGTAAATATATATATATATATATATAGTTATAGATATATATGTATATATGTATGTATATTTGTATATATATATATGTATAAATATATGTGTATATATATATATATTTATACGTATATAAATATATGTATATATGTAAATATATATGTGTATATATATATATATATATATATATATATATATATATATATATATATATATATATATATATATATATATGTATGTATGTATGTATGTATGTATGTATGTATATTAATACTTAGGTATATAGGTACTACTATATGTATAGATATAAGTATATATATATATGTATATAAATATATATATGTATATATATATATATATATATATATATATATATATATATATATATATATATATATATATATATATATATATATATATATATATAAGTATATAGTAATGTATAAGTGAGAGTGTGTGTGTGCGAGAGTGTGAGTGTGTAGGTGTTTGCAGAGAGAGAGAGAGAGAGTGCTATGAGAGAGAGAGAGAGAGCGTCTGCTGAGTGAAGAAGGCTGGAGTTAAGTCGTCCGCGTCCTCAGGGTGTCGTCTGATGGCCACAGCGCACCGCGCTGCACGTAGTCACGTGAAGACGCACGCTAGAGGGAGTGAGCGCGAGGGAGAAGGACTGCAGCGCACCGCGCTGCGTGAAGAGGCGAGTGCGGGTGCGAAGTGGGAGGCGAAGGCGGCCTGCAGGTGCGCGCTGGAGGTGAGGGCGACCTGCAGGGGTGTGCGGTGGAGGTTCACGACAGGGCGTGCGGTGGCCGGTGCCTTGCTGCTGCTGTGCGGAGGTTGAGCTTCAAAGCTTGAAGCTCCTATGGCAATGGCGGAAGTGGCTAAACTTCGAAACAGGGAAGAGAGAACAACCACGCCCACCGGCTCTTTGATGAGCTGGGTGATGGTGGACTCACAATGGTGGTTGTGCACCACTGTGAGTTGCTCTTGCACGCAGAGTGGCTCCTCAAAGGAGGAGAGGTTGCGTATGGAGGGAGAGGGGAGGAGACGGCCTGAAAGGGAAGGAAGGTGCTGTGTTATGGCGTGGACCAGGCTCCCTTTGCAAAGAAGCTGTGCTCTTTTAAAGAGGAAGAAGGCATGCACAGCCATGCCCTGGCTGTGCTTGGCTGTGCATGCGGCTTGGCAGGGAGTGGCTATGCAGGGCAAGTTGCTGTGCAGAGCATGGCGTGAGGAAGAAGAGGCCATGTCTTGTAGCCTCGGGAAGAATTCAAAGTCAAATAAAATTAAAAATAAAGATGGTGAATTTGCGAAGCAGCACTTGAGGAATTTGTTAATTGCAAGGCCATTTTATTCACTCTCCTCCCCTCTCAATTAAATGCATGCATGCGTGTATTTTTACAAATGCGACTATGGATACCTAATATGCACTGGTAATGCTAGGAAATAGCACAAGACGACACAATTGCAGGTGTATTTTTGTGGTGCAATCACCGTCCAACAAGAAATAACCAGAAAGCAGGAAAGTAAACCACATTCACTATGCTAAGTAACTAACAGTAAAAGAGTACAGTAGTAAAGGAAGTAAAAGCTGCTAATAGTACATATCACCACCACAACGGTAAAGTGGAAGCAAAGTACAGAACATAAATGGTAACAAGAGTCTGAACTCACTAACAAAAAGGAAGTAAACAATAGGAAACTACTGCTGGGCTCGACTGGACCCAGCACCCTCTGCAGTCAGTAGCTCGGGCTACTCAACTCCTGGACCTATAAAGGGGTACGGGAAAAACGGAGTCAGTGAACGCTGAGTAGAGTGGTAACCAAACCAACTAAAGCAGTAAAAGCTAACAAGTAATTTATCTTTTCCAATTATTTTATTTTATAAGTCATTTCTTTTCACCCATTGGTTTACTTTTCAGATCTCTTTCTTGATCTCTCATGTTCCTCATGGGAACGATCTTGATTGCAGTCTTTTCCGAAGAGTAGAAGGCACACGTGGCGCTCTCCTGGCCAGGAGAGTCCCCCGTGTTAATCCTTCTCCTAGTCAACCACCCCAAGGTCACGGACAGACGTAGCGGTGACTACGGCACGTGCGATAAGCGCATGGGTAGCTACCTTGCACTGACACGTGGTCAGTCATTTCCGCTAGCGGGTATGCCCAAAGTATATCACGGAGCAGTATAAGGCCTAGCCCTCTCAGTAACAGGGGTCTAGCCCCTCAGAACCAAACAGGGGTCTTGCCCCTCCACAGTCCGTGCACCCTCGTCTGACTACCTCGGTTTGCCCAGTGGGCCTAACAAGTCGGTGTAGGGTGGCTAGCTGAACCCCAAGCCCCATGGGGTGGCTAGCTCTCTCCCTATACTAGTAGCTCTCCCCGGTACAGTGTATGCGAGGGCTAAAGAAGTCTGTGTAGAGTGGCCAATCCTAACCCCCGGGTCCCAACCCAAGGGCAGCTAGCTCCGCTCTACACTAAACAGGGGACAGTTGCTCTCCTTGGTACCACGTACTCAAGGGCTAGCACACTTCCCACTCACATTTCCAGATCCATTCATTTATCCACAGGAGCTCTACTCCTAATTCCCCGTAGGGTTCATGCTCGTATTCCCCATGTCATTCTATACCAGGTTTCATCATTCACATTTCCATTCTCAGATTACACACATGCAGCTCGTATTTCCATCATTTAACATATACAACGAGTAATGTTATAGGTAACTGTTTAACTAGCACAGGCATTTCATATTTCACAGGCAGCTCTTGTTTATTAACAGGCAGTTGTTCACATTTCTATTCATTCATTTAAGACTGCAATTTCAAACACGCATACAAACAGTGCAAGTACTTCTCGTCTTAGGATTCATGCCACATCCTAGGTTTCTAGTTATCCAATTTCGCATATGCATTCAAGTTTTATAATTAAAATAGGGGAAAACCACTCTACCAGACAACCCGGGAGTATTGGGGGCTCGAACGGTAGGCTCACATGTCTCAGCAAGTCCCGAACCTGCAACCGATCGAAGTCCTATACCAAGGAACATACCACAATGGAATATTCAGAACAGTATATAAGGATTTCTAATAAGTAGAGGAACTCACAAAGAAACCACCGATATCTCGTTTGCGAAAAACAGACCTCAAACGGACCCTAAACGGGTCAAAAACAGGACTGCAGACCTAAATCAGACGTTTGGCACAAGGTCCAGACGTCTTAAAAGTAACCAGAGTCTCACCTCAGGTTCCTGATTGGACTTCAAATGTCTGAACCCCTACTTGACCGTCTGGATCCAACTCCAGACGTCCGACCTCTCCTCCGGACGTCTGGGAGTGCTTTTGGTCGTCTGGTAATCTGTCCAGATGTCCGAAATGCGTGGGAGGGTGTGCCCCGCACCTTCTAGAAGCTATCTCTGCACGCGACAGGCAAATCACCTATATTTAGCCATGCAGATCGAAGTTGTGGTGCGGTCTGCAAGGCCGTATTCGCAAGAGGAACATACCTTTGCGGAACACTGCTTTCAGACGTCCGGTGTTGTCACCAGACGTCCAACCCGTCGTCTGGACGGCACGCCAGACGTCTGATTCTGGGAAAATCCCAAAACCAGAACTACCTTCTGCTCCTCCTCACCGCATGTAGCCGCGGCCTCTCCTCCTCGCCTGCAGCTCCAGCTGCAGCAAGTGTTGGGGACGTCTCCCTCGAGGCACTCCTCCTCCGCACGTGCTGCTTCGGCCGTGCGTCCTCCAGCGAGCTCCCACGAGCTCACGAGCTCAAGCTCTTCCTCCTCTCCTCATGCCGCCTCTCCTCCTCGTCGCTCGCTCTCGCGCCCTCTCTCACGCTCGACCCTCTCGCTACAGTGGAGAGGAAGGAAGGAAGGTCGCTATGGTGAAGTGGGGAAGAGAGGAAGGGGGAGAGGGGTTTTATAATGGTGCGCTAGGTTCGGGTGGAGGAGAGAAGAGGGAAAGTGAAAAGAGCGGTACTGTTTGCGCACAGCCTGCACGTAGACGTGAAGTTACATGCCAAGTTTTCAATTTCCAGACGTTTGGGAAGGGGTCCAGACATCTTAAAGGGCTCAGAACAGAATGGATCTTTACACTGCTTCTAATGTACTATTTAATTTCAAGCTTCCAAAACAATGATATGATGATGTTGTGCAATTACTCCTTGAGAGGTAAAGTTTGCTAGAGCTCCATAGTTCACCTTCCACAACCTTCCTTTATTTTTTCTTTTTCTTATCTTTCAAGAGAACAAAGATTGGGACATGCAAAAGATCGTGTTATTGCATGAGCACAAGTCAATCTGGGTTCATCTTTCCGTTTCTCATTTATGAATAGATTGGTGGGGTTGCAACATTTCCTTTGAAGTAATGCATGCCATTAACATAGAATGCATTAATGAGAAATGGATTCAATTTGTGACAATGGATCTCCTTTTGTTTCTTTGTTTTATTGGCCTCAACAAGCCGATTTTGTTCTTCCAAAGGAGTTGTGCGTACTTATTCCATGTTATCCATTCTTACCTATAAAGTAATAAATTTTTCTTGAAATTCCATTTCTCCAAGATCTAGGTATAATTCACAATCCATTCTACAGTTCTTCTCATTTCCCATGGAGAAAATGATCCCACAGACAAAAGAATTCATTATAGAGTATAAAATAACATAAAAATGAATTCATTTTCAGACAAAATTTAAACCTGATGCCAAAGCGATTTCTCTTTAAGAAGACACATACAAGAAATCTTTTAATTTGCATGATTGGATCTAATTTCAATAGTATACTAATAAATGAAGTACTACTATTTAGATGTTCAAGAATGAAGATCATGATTTCCCCCAGGCATTGCATAATTTCAGAAGTTTTGATTCGTAGACAACCAACGTCTAAATGAAATCTTAATTTAAAGTATGGATCCTTCCGTCGATTTATTCCAAGTCATTGATTCATTCCAAGCCATTGGTTGGATCCCGTACAAATGCTAAAAAAAAATCCATTGGCTTTGATAAAGATGAATGTATATTTTTTTTTTTTTGTGTGTGAATAAGAAAATGTGTTCTTTCACCCTCAAAAATAAAAAAAGGAGCGACTCCTTTAAAAGTCCAATTTCTTTTTTTTTTCTTTTAATTTTCAGACTTCCACTTTCTATTTCGTTGGAGTTAATCGATTGGTTGCACCTTTACTCCAACAATAGCAACGACTGGCGATTCATTCCATTTCCGGTCAATAATAATAAGATCATGACGACAAAGGTAAGAAGGACCAAAGTGCGAGTGGCTCCAAAACTTCGGGGGTGATAGCCCTTCAGTTTGATTAGTCCAATGGGAGGGAAGCAGCGGCAAGGGAAGACCAATTCCAAAAACACGCACGGAGTATGCCAAGTGAGTCAACGCGTTCTCATGGTTAGCAGCAAACAATCACACGCCATCTTTCTCTTCCCACCGAAATTATATAAAATGCCACCAACGCTGATCGCTGGCGTATGGTAATAGCCACCGCTCTCAATTACTCTAGGGACTCAACCGTCCACAAAGGTCACCACTCAAGAAATGGCGGTGAGTACTTCTTTTTTTTTTTAATTGATTTCGGGGTGTTTTTCTTGATTTTTCTTTTTGGGTATACATGTTTGGGGGAATTGGAACTACTATTTTTTTTTTTTGTTTTTAACCTTGTTAAGTTGAGATTCCTCTATTAATTTAGACGGTTGGTTGAGCAGAAATTTCAAGTTCTTCAGTTTGGTGGTTCTCTTTGTAGAGATGTTTGGTGCTCCTGTTCCTAATCCGGAATTTTGCTTTGGGTTGTGTGTTTTCTGACGGGAGATCCGACGACTCTTGCGAAGAGAAGATCTGTATTGTTAAGCATATATACACTAAGACTTGATGGTTGATGAAATATGGATTCATGTTGAATGAACTGGAAGAATATGCAGGTCATTTTATCTGTAAGCAGTTTGACTTTGACTTACTAATATTCAGAGAAAATTGGTGCAGGGATCCCAATTCATGGTTAGATTTTTTTTTGTTATTTTCTTTTTGGTATCTATCTACTGTGGTTAGTCAGGTTAAAAGCTGGAAGGTGAGAATTTGGTTACTAGAATTAGGGATCTGATTTAGGCTGAGAAATGGAGGCTGTATTCTGGTGTGTAATGTAAGGAGAAGAGAGTTGATAAGGTGATTTGGGTCTCCCCTCAGTTTTTTCCCTCTTAGGCTTCCTGAGTGCTTTTTTTTTTTTTTTTTTGTGCTTTTGCTTGATCTATGAAAACTCGAATTGTCTGGGTCTGGATGTCCTGTAGTTGCAGTGGAAAGACCGTCATGTACACGGTTTGGTGCTCTGGAAAGAGTGTGATGCAATTTGAAGGAAGCTGCAGATCTGGGGAATTGTTGAACTACCTATCTCATATAAGCTTGGGAAATGCCAGTTTTATTTGTTTTAAAAACAAATTGTGTTACTTTGAGGGGAAAAAAAATGCAGATACTCAGTATTGCCTTATCAAGTATTTGTGTAGAAATGGATTTCTTGATGGAAAATGGTGCTTCGGATCCTTATCTGTAAGATAACAGTTATTTAGACAAATATGGTGAAGAAAACGGCTAGAATTTACCAAGATACTCAGTTAGGCCATTGTCAATCAGCTAAAGAAAAGGCTGGCCAATAAATTTGTGTCCAAATCCAATAGAGAATAGAATTAAGCTAAGTTTTGATTGATCGAAG
Organism: Thalassia testudinum; assembly: GCA_037157565.1. Classification (NCBI taxonomy): domain Eukaryota; kingdom Viridiplantae; phylum Streptophyta; class Magnoliopsida; order Alismatales; family Hydrocharitaceae; genus Thalassia; species Thalassia testudinum. The sequence goes on from JAZHRO010000077.1 coordinate 134,924,348, forward strand.
GTCGTAGATTGATCAATTAACTGCTGTAGCTAGAGGAAATGAATTCTCTTTCTTTCTTTTTTTTTGTTGATCAAAATTCTAGATTGGTTAATAAAAGACACTTACTAAAATAGGTCTGAAAATTAAGTGAAATCAATCAAATATATACAACAATTGATCATTCTAAAAGATTTTCTGTCAATAAAGATTGTAGAATGGCTAAGTAAAAATGGCTGTAATGCTAGACGGTAAAAATGACTTGGTTTTTACCTCTCAAAAAAATGACTTGGTTTTTGGTTGATTGTGAGAGAATATGGCCCTTCAAGAATGCTTAAGTGGAAAAGTTAAAATTCTAGATGTCCTAACGTGTACTCAGGGCCCTTTTAAGATTGATTTGCATATTCTGAGGTCCTTAGCCATCTATGAAGGAAAAATTCCACTATAGACCTTGATTTTTCTAATCATTTGGCTTGCACTTGAAATCTTCTGCCTTCTTGAATACACTTTCTTCATCCATGTGTATTGCCTTCCTTGCTTTAGCTACTCCTGTGCTTGCATTGTTTGTTCGTGGTGCATTTTCCTAAAATGTTATCTATGCAAAGCATATTAATTTTATGTGTTTTAAGCACTAGGTGTACATTAATGCTCCAAGTAGTAACTGAAAGGGGGAGGGAATGATGTGGGAGCTGGAAGAGGTTGGGAGAAGGAATAAACAGGTGGTAGAGGTGATGGAGGTTAAGGTGATAATGGAGGTTGGAGGTGTCGGTGAGGAAGGAGGTGGAAGGAGGGAGAGGTGGAAGAAGATAAATGCAGCAACATACTTAAAAGAAATTTCTATCTTCGGCTTATGCATCAATTTTTTTTTTTTAAATATGCATATATATATATATTGTGGTCCTTGATAGTAATAGTCTTCTCTCAATGACATTCAGGCTTCAATCCCTCAATTTGGCAAGTGGGATGAACCCAATTTCCCTATGACTCAGTGTTTTGAAAATGTAAGAAAGAAGAAAAGCGATCCCAAGTCAGTTCCTCCAGCAGGTAAGCGTTCAAGAAGGGAATCCTTAGAAATTTAAGAACCAACCAGCAACCTATTACTAAATTGACAAGCCCGAAAATAATACAGATATGAGAGAGATGGAGAAAAAGAATTTGGTCAATAAGCTTCCTCTATACCCACAAGCACAACCAAAGCAGGAGAAAGACAGAGAAGAAGAGGCAACTGGGGTTCCTCCCTGGAACCCTGGAAGACCCCAATTTGCACCTACTGCTCAAACTCAAGAACCGGTACTCTTCTTACTTTTGTCTTCCTTTTACTCTAATATAGAATGACTACAAATTTTAGATTATTGATACAAGTATATATCAACCGTCAGTCACACATCAGCAAACATTGGTTCTATTCAAGTTTGGGCATTATACATTATTAATATGGCACATAGATCGTAGCATTGTCGTCAACCTGTATTAAAAAAAAAAAAAAATCGAGCACTAGAAATGTATTACAACCTATACATGTGGTTTGATCTACTGTGCTACATAAATTCCATGGTTATCCCATCGATCCAAGTATATTAATTAATGTTTCTATCATCATTACTACTGCAACTGCTTTTGTCATTTATGTGGGCTTCACAAATTGCAGCGTGCATCAATACCCATGTTTGGAGATTGGGAGAGGAATCCTGAAATGACACTTATCTTCGATAATGTGAGGAATAAGAAACAACATGGTGGAGCGGTAGCAACCCCTAAATCACTTCCTTCAACGCCTGCACGGAATGACATGCTATCAAAGAATGATAAAGCCAAAGGCAGCAAATCATTGGTAAGCTTTGATTTCATATTTTCCTCGAATCCTTGCGTGAAGGGTTATGGTTAGAAGATAATGCCTTTATAAGGTTGGATAATACAGAGTGACTGGCTTGACGTGATTGAGAAATCACCTATACATGGGTTGAGCTTGTCCATTTGATAACAGTGGGTTTCTTAGTTTGATGCTTGCACTGTTACAAGAAATCAATCAGTAATATATAAATCTTCAAAGGCCAAGTTTTAGGGTAAAATTGAACACAAGATGGTAAACACAAAAGAACTGGAACTTCCTCTTATAAATCTGTAGTCGATCTCGAAACCGGATTCATCTTTGGATTTTTTTGTATTAAAATATAATTTTTCTCAGAGATCTTGTTTTCAAATCTTTTCGTATATTTCCAGAAGCTTCTTGTCAGAACTTGGATGGTGGTTGTTGTTTGTCATGTGGTGATAGTAGAAGCTTTTATGTAAATGCTACTTCCATTGGAAATTATTAGATTTTTGTCTATGTAGGATTTCTTTTTCGAAGAATGCATATGAATAGGGGGTTCTTCTATTCTTTTCTACAATAATAGCATTTCAATAGAAATGCAAAGCAGAAATGGGATCGAAACTACATAATTAGTACTGTGAAGATTTGAGATGGCCACATGATGTCACGTGGCATGGTGGGTCACGTGGACAATCCATGTGCAACCAGTTCGATCAAGAGGGGCATCTTGGTGGTCTTTATTTAAGGTTGCTTTGGATCTAAGTTAGCCTATTTTAATATGTTAGGTGTCCAATAATTAGAGTTGCTAGTGGGATATTTACTTACTAATTTTAGTTAATCATTGAGTTGTTATTTACCATTTTCCATATTTAGAGTTAGGAATAATCTTTCTGTATATAGAGAGATCTTATATTATTTTTTATTGAGTTAAATGCAATAATATTCTACAATCTCTCTCTCAACTCCTCTCTCTCTCTCTCTCGATTTGTGCACCACCAACATCCATGCATGAACCTTCCACACGTGCACCTCCATGCCAAGGAGTCTCCATGTTGCTTGAATCTCCGCATGGTATTAGAGCCTTCAATCTAGGATCTTTGGCATATGTAAATCGAGAAGATTCCTGGAAAAGAGTTCATGGACAAAGAGAATTTTTTTCTCTTGTGGGTTGGTTCTCTACATCATCAACAAAGCCACACGGTGTATGCCTTCATCTCTGGTGTGGGAATTTGCTCCACTAATTCCTTTGATGACCTTGGCACCTTACACAAAGCCTAAAGGATTGTGTGGGGGCTCACAATGAATCCTCTTCCTACCATATCCAGTGCCTTGTTGGAGTAGAAGGATCATAGATCGAAGGAGATGGCCAAACCAAGGCTCCATTGTCAATGGGAGAAGGCAAGGTGGTCATCCAAGGAATGAGCATTAAGCTTCAATGTGCATCCAATTATGTCTTGTGGGTTTGCGCATTCAAAATATTTGTAGGGGGCCATGACAAACTCAACATTCAACTTGAAGAAGCACATAAGAACAAAGATGGAGCCAAGAAGAAGCTTGAGAAGGAGAATTACATCACGATGAATTAGATTATGAATTCAGTTGATCCTACCATAACTTCAAATATGCTATACAAAAAGAGCGCATACGAGATCTAGATGGCCCTGGAGAAGAGAAGCTCCCAAAAATCGAGTAATGCGTGCATCGCCAACCTCTACATGCACATATGGATTGCTAGCCAAGGAGATCTTTCCTTGACTAATTACTACATGAAGATGGATGCGTTATTCGAAGAGTTGGAAATATATAAGCCCATTTGTTGCACCAAGAAGGGGGAGACACGTGCTTGATGGTAGGCAACCAAGTTCTCGTTGAGGTTACATTCCCGCTACCATCCGACACGTGATCAAATTCTTGCATCGAACGGAAAGATGGATCTTGAAACCATCTTTGGCCATCTTGAGAAGATTGAGGTCCCGGAGGTAGAGACTACTACAAAAAGCAACTATTCTGCACTTGCTATTCCAGAGGTTGGTGCTAGGTGTGGGAGAGGACGCGGCTGAGGCTCAGGCTGAGTCTATCCCCCGTGTCAACATTATGGATGCACTAATCACCCGCAAGATATATGCTAGGACAGGTTTAGGAGGCCTCCACGTGGGGCTACCAGCACCTCATTCGTGGACTCCCTTATACCTGTTGATCTTGAGAAGATTCAAGCCATGTTCTAAGAAGAAAAGGAGAAGACCACGGCAATCATCGTAATGACTATTGAGGTTGCCCAAGAGGAAGCAACTTTGGAGGTCGCAAGCGGCTACACAGTGACTTCCAATAATGACAAGTGTAAGAGCTCCAGGCTTGAAGATGATGAAGAATGGTAGGGACTCTACCCTCACCACAAGTTGATCAAGTCATCATCCTCTCGACTTCGACTTGAGGGGGAGTGTGAAGATTAGAGATGGCCATGTGGATTGCCACGTGGCAGTCAATTCAGTCAAGAGGGGTGCCAACCCTAGTGGTCATGGTTCAGGGTTGCTTTGGGTCCAAGTTAGCCTATTTTCGTATGTAGGTGTCAAATAATTAGAGTTGTCAATGGGATATTTACTTACTATTTTTAACCAATCATTGAATTGTTATTTACTATTTTCCATATTTAGAGTAAGTAATAATCTCTCTCTATATAGAGATATGTTATGTTATTTTTGATTGAGTTGAATATAATAATATTCGATAATCTCTCTCTCAACTCCTCTCCTCTCTCTTGCTGACTCTCTCTCTCTCTCTCTCTCTCTCGGTTCATGAGCCACCAACATCCACACGTGAACCTTCCATGCATGCACCTCCACACCATGGAACCTCCAAGTTGCGCGAATCTTCATAAGTTTGATTTGTATGAATTGGAACATTTGGATGCATATAAGATGTCCTAGACACTTTCTAACATATATTACTATGCTTGCATGTCTTCTGAAAGTCATCTAGAACATAGAGATGCTTCAATGAATGTGTCCCACATCTTCAAATAGGTTCATCTTTTCATTATATATAATTGGAAGACTCGAAAAGCCCATACATAAGGGCTTGTTTCCTTCGAAAAGTCATCTATTCTTATAACTAAATGTGAGTTCATGAGGGTTACATGTCATCCGTGGACTTTTCCAAAAAAGTCTGTGATGATTTTTCACACTTCCCTTCAACATTGACTTTTCTCATGTCATGTTGTTTTCTAAAATGCTCAAATTTTGATGTAGCAAGTCCCTTGGTAAATATATCTACAATTTATTACTCTATCATTACTAGTTTTATCTAGATCACTTCCTGTAGTACATGTGATCATTCTCCCTCAGGAAATGATAGTGAATCTATGTGTGCTTTGTTTTTGCATGGAATACCAAATTCTCTATTAGACAAATCGTAGATTGATTATTACAAAAAAGAGAACGGATACTCTATAGGCTGATGTAGGTCCTCCAATAACTACTTTAGCCATGTGATCTCATGGGCTACCATTACTGTTGCATGATATTCAACTTTCGTTGTTGACAATGATATTGTAGGTTGTCTCTTGCTATACCAAAAGACTATTGGGGAGCTAATTGAGATCTTGCTCGACAATTGAAGGGGTTGGAGAATTGAACGATTCGATCCCCAAATCCCCATGGCATTGTGGAAACGTGAAATCGACCGTTTAAAAATTTCTTAAAATCGAAACTTGCATTGATGCCCAAAATCTAAAAAACAAAATCGAAGAACAACAATGACCTAAATAATCAGAACCACATGAGAAGAACTAATTTTTTCTATTCTGGGATCCCCATGAAAAATGAGGTATACCTATGGGACAGCATAGCACAACAACCCACGTGTTGTCTCCTACAATAAGGCTCAGTGCACCCTAGGGTCTTCTTCTTGATGAGCATATGAGACCCTTGATTAGAGAACACCCAATTCTCGTGTGTGGAACAAACCTTTTACGTCTCACGAATTCCTTCACGATCCTCGAGGCGACACTTGCCTCAAATCTACCTTCGCACAACCAAGGAACCACCAACAGGGCCACACATATGCAGCTCCTATTGTAGCTGGACAACCAACAACTCTTGTTGGTCATCTCATGCTAAGATGAGGAGGCCTTGAAGAAGCCACCCTTATGTAGCTAGTCATCTAATTAACAAATTAGACGTCTAGCTACAATAAGGTTTGACGTCCAACGCACTAGCCAGGTGGTGCCCTTGAGAAGGGTGGCCCGATGTTGCTTCGCCTCTGATGGCGGCTATGAGATTACGGGAATCGATTATATGGAAAACTAGGAAGGGCATAGGGTTTGCAAGAGGAGATATTTATAGGGATCCCATGCCTAATCCTAATATGATGGAGACTCTTAGATCTCCATCTAAGGGTTGGGGCTAATCCTACTTGAATTTTACAGGATATGCCCATAACAACTTATGGGGTGTTTAGATCTAGTATCTAAACATTAATTAGTTGCAATCCAATCGTTGGATTTTGTACCAAATCAAATTATATGCAATTAATCACCAAATCAAATGCAATTAAACTCTTTAAATAGCATTTGACTTATTCTTCAAGTAGGAACCCATCAAAATGCTTATTAATTTCATCATGCTAATAAGGATTGTGGAATTATGGCACTATAGCTCCCTCAGGTATTTCAAATACTCATAAATCCTTCACACTTAATGACATATGTAAACCCTAGGATTACAATCCCAGATTCGTTGTCCATCCTATCATGGGTTACACATTTTTCATGTTTTCCTTGTATCATTGGGACAAGAATAAAGACTAGATCCTTTTCCAAAGGTCTATCTTCTCTTTCATGTATGAGACTGATCAAGACCTGTAGGACTATGCATGGAATTCCATACTTTCCAATATACGCAAAGCAAGCTTGAGTCTCCCGATCTGCTACGTACACCTATGTAGCTGATTTGTGTGATTCTTTCGAGAGATCATGTGTCTTATATGCCTCCATATGTACACCAGCTTTCCAGTTTCAACACCAAAGTGGGCACATCAACTATTGGTCCACCAAATATGCGTATTCAAACGCAGAAACACATATCTGTCTTAGGTCAAAGGATACGCCTTCTCTATGACAATGATAAAAGAACTTCCGCATCTCCATCTCATCGAGTCAACTTCTTGACTCAACTTGTGTGACAACCCCAAATCTCTATTCTCATGCAAAGGTGTGCATTAAGGGCATTAGTCAGGTAGCAATCTTTAGAGAAGATTGCAATTTCTTCTCAGACTGGAGACTATAATTGAATATCATGATGGTTCTTGCTGATTTGTGGAAATCCTCAATCCAAACCATTTGTATTCTTCGATACCTATCATCGGCATATCCAACATGGCTACAGTATATTAACCCAATTATACTGAGGGACCCATCTAATCACATTAGTGTGTCCATGTGTTCTGACACTCATTCGAATCATTGGTCAAGTGATTCAACTTAGCTTAGTTCTCTCAAGGCATGTAACTCCAATAGAGACTATGCCTGAACCAAGACTAAACACATAGCCAATAGTCGATCTTTGTATTATTGTCACCCGTGTAATCCATATCACAATAGTCGACAAGTCTGCAATCTTTTCCTTTCTTATAAAAAATCCCATAGTTTAAGGTTCCCTTTACATACCTCATTATATGTCTTGTTGCTTCTCAATGAGTCTTTTTAGGATTTTGCATGAATCTGCTTGCTCTACCAACTGTAAAGGCTACATTTGACCTAGTCATAGTTAGGTAAATTAAACTACTCACAAGTTTCCTATACATTGTTGCACCTTCCAACTCTTTACCTTATTTTGCACAAAGGTTGGCATTTAACACTGTAAGTGTTGATATAGGTTTACAACTGAGCATGCCATATTTCTGTAAAAGGTCTTTTGCGTACTTTTGTAGATGTAAAATAATAACCTCATTGGTGCATTCAATTTCGAGAATAAGGAAATTCTTGAGTTCACCAAGCTCTTTCATTTAAAATTTGATAGATTATCACGAGTTCTCTTGACTCCTCCACATTATCACTTATAATGATCAAATCATAGACATAAACAAGTACTATAGATAATTTTCCTTTATTGGTTTTTACAATGAGTCTTAAGTCGACATGAGCGACCTGATATCCAAATTGCAAAAGGATTTCTACAATCTTCCCATGCCATGCTCTTGGTGCTTACTTCAAACCATAGAGTGCCTTCTTTATCTTACAAACACGTTGAGGATAATTGTTATCTTCAAATCCTCTTGGTTGCTTCATATATATATCTCAATCTAGTTCATCATGAAGAAATGCATTCTTTACATCCATTTGCCATAGTCTCCAAGACTTACTAGCTGCAAGTGCTAACAACACTCTAACTATGGTCATCTTTTCCACTGGGTTAAAAGTCTTGTCATAATCTAACCCATACTGCTGAGAGAATCTTCAAGCAACCAATCAACCCTTGTAATTTTCTATTAAATCATCAAAACAAATCTTCTCCTCATAGACCCACTTACAAGATATTGGCTTCACATCATAAGGATTGAGTAGGAGATCCCTAAGTTTGGTTTTCCTATAGAACTTGGACTTCCTCCTTCATAGCTTTCCTCTATTCCAAACTTTTATAGGCCTCTTCATAACTAGAAGGTACCTTAAACCCTTCTTCTTTGCCTACCTTAGATTTGGCTTTCTTAATTTGCTAGACTTTCAAAGTGGAACAAGGGGCTCTTCTTCGATCTCTTGCTAGCTAGGTCTAACTTCTTCTAAAGTTCCTTAATGAACTCCATATTTCCAAGGACTCGCTATCTTCACTAGTAATTTAGATGGTTCTAGTGGCTTATCACTTTCCTTACTTCCATCATCTGCTATACTAAAGAAGGCAATCCATTCTATACCATTGTGCCTTCTCACCCTTAATCGACGGTATAATAGAGGTTTGTTATGCTTCATGATTTCAAACAAAAAAGAAAAATCTAATCCGTTCTATAGTGCCCTGCGCACCACCCCCAATCCTCTAAAGGCAGTTGCAAAACTTACGTGTGATTATAGATAGAGATTGATGAAAGAAAAAATGCAAACCTAACCCATGAATGATGTGCCTCCCGTCCTCTCAAATTTGTTACATGCAAAGGTGCAATTATTGGATTGTGAGTACCGCTTGAGGATCACATTTAAAAAAAAAAAACAAAAGACCCCTAGATGGCATTAATGGAGTACTCATTTCGCTAATCTCATCCTCTTTCACCATCTCTCATCGACGAATGTAACATTATCCCGCAGTGACACAACCCCTACATGACATCCACGGTGTGATAACAGCCAGACCCCCCTCCACCATTGCACCACCCTGGGATGCCTTTTTGACGTGACTCTACCAACCATGTCTCTCTTTAGTAATATCTATCTCCCTACCAATCCCATCTCTCATTTTGCCATAATTATTTATATATCGCTCTTAATCCCACATTTATCTATTCGTGGCAATTTAGTTGAAAAGATATTTTAAAAATCTTATCTTTTATGAATTGATTTTTATTTGAATTTGATTTGATTAAGTTTTTATTTTTTTCCCCAAATGTCATAATAAAAACTTTGCCTATGACATAATTTTAGAAACCATGGCATTTGTTTGTGCTCTAAACAAAACCTTCTTTTATGGCGTCAATAAAGAATAAGCACATGTTTCTATTACTATAAAAAATTGTTTAAATCTAATGATGTTTGAACTATTTAAAAAATAACTCTTCATTTTATTTTTTATATATAGACATTTTTTATTTCAAATCTTCATGGTCAACATTTTTTTCATTATTTAATAAGCATTATGCAAGTACTATTGTTACGCTATTTCGAGAAATTTATTACATTAAGACACATTTTCTTTAAAATAAATTCTTTGATAATTATGAAAATTCAATGACTTAATTATCGTGCCCTTCCTACTCTGAAATCCTGGATCTGCCACCGGGATATGCGGAGAACATTGTTTTATTTCTTAATTTTTCCTTGGAGATTTGGGATAATGGAAAATAATTGGGTGAGAAATTCTCGGATTCGTAGACCTTGAAAATGCAGCGAAGCGATATCTTTAATTCACAACCTTTTAAACTTCCTACAATGCCACATTTTGATAAATTTCATTTTGAAATACTTTCTTATAAATACTTTCTTGGCATACCAAGTCCTTCTTGAGAGCCCATCATTTGACTTATAAGAGTTGACCTGGACATGACATTATGCTCAGGATTTATTCTCGAATTTTGTAACGATCACGATGGAATTGTTTCTAATGGTAGAACTTTTGAAGTTTCTTTGTTAATTTGATTAATGTAATGCTTAGCTATACTTGTAGAATACACAGTACTATAATATCCATTCCTTCCTTCTCAAAGAAGAAAAATCCATTCCTTTCCCAGCTGCGAAGCATGTGTTATATTAGACTAGTTTATATCTAAAGAGGAGAGTATTCTTATAATTTTGACAAGTTTCTTTTCCCACATTCAAGATTTGGATACACTCCCCTTTTCAACGAAAAAAAAAGGAAATAAAAAAAATCTATGTTCTTGTTTTCTATGAGGTGCTTATGGATCGATCTTATTCCGATTCTTTGTTATCTCATGAAAATATGTAATCGGTTAATATCTTATAACATGATTGATATTCAAACATCAATTTATCCACAAAAAAAAAAAAAATGGTTATTTGATTCCCTTTATATGTGCATACGTAAGTTAAGGCTTATTGTGATAGAATTCAATCCAAATAAAATAGAAAATGAATGATTTTCCAAATTTCAAGAACAATCCTTTCATCTAATCAACACATAACGAGAGAAAATGATAGTGTTGATGGAGGGATTCCTGAATCCATCATAGTAGGAGACTTGTCAAGAACAATCACGACGATTCTCTGGAATTGTTAGAATTGCTTCTCCAATGAGTGGTGGTGGTAATGGTGCTTCTAGAGGGTTTAGAGAGCGAGAGCGAAGAAAGATTGAGAGAGAGCATGCCTCTTGAGTTCTGTCATGGACCTTTTTATTCTCTACGATGGGATGCAGAGAAAACGTAAACCCTCCTACTCCTTACACACCCCTTCGGGAACCATAACTGTTGGAATTGAAATGACAATTCTACCAATCGTAGAATTTCATTTTCCTCATGGTTTCTATGTATGAATTCCTATACTGTTATGAGATGTGAATGGTCTAATAACATAATTATATCACTTTAATGACTGCAAATGTGATGTCAAATATGTATGTATATATATAACGTATAATTTCTTAATATATGATGGGTTCGTATTATGATTCTAATAATCTTCTACTCGAACTACATATATTATCCTTATAATCATACACTTATACTTAACTTTATGAGCTCAATAATATAATATCACAATAAACCACATCTCTATTAATTTCGTCTATATTCTGTCAACATACGACCAAAGTTTGTTTTCGCTATTATGAAATCAACTAGATCAAACAATGATCACATACATTAACATAAGTAATGACATAGATCTGATATAGGTACATAGTATGAAAATTGCATGTTAATGTGATCTATACATACCTATTTTCAACTGGTCCTAAACTTTATCATGTAAGAGGTCATATGGCAAGGACAAATGAGTTGCAAAGTGTGAATGAAATTCATTATGCGCATAACTGAAACATGTCTATACATTAATCACCAGAAAATGGAACAAACTCCCATTGAATTGTTATATCATAAGACACATACAACACCCATGCAGACAACATGCTCATGAAAGACCTTTGGCATTAGCCCTTTGGTGAGTGGGTTTGCCACCATGGAGTAAGTCATAATGTGTTCAATAGACACCTGTCCACTTTGAACTCGTTCCTTGACCGCTAGAAACTTGATATCAATGTGCTTCGACCTCGAAAAACTTTTGTTGCCATTGGAGTACAGCCTCGTCGAATTATTGTCACAGTAAAGCCAAAGTGGTCTTTCATTCCCATTAATGATCGGTAGTGTTGTGACAAAATACCTAAGCCATACCCCATGATTTGAGGCCTCGAAGCATGCTATAAATTCTGCTTCCATAGTGGAGGTAGCTGTCAAGGTTTGCCTAGCACTCCTCTAAGAGATAGCTCCTTTAGCTAGCAGAAAATATATCCCAAAGTAGATCTTCAGGTATCCTGACATCTCGTAAAGTTAGAGTTGGAATATCTGAGGACCTCTAGATGATCTAATCTCCTGTATGTGAGTATGAAGTCATGTGTTCTTTGCAAGTAGCGCATGACTCATTTTTCTATCTTCTAATGATCGGGTCTAGGCTTACTTAAATACCTACCTAACATGCTAACAATGTACGCTAGGTCTATCTATGTGCAGACTTGGGCATACATTCAACTTTCCATTGCCGATGCATAGGGAATGTTTTCCATTTCTTTTGCTTCAAAGTCATTCTTAGGGCATTGGTCAAGAGAGAATTTATCTCCCTTAGCCACTGGAGTATCTATTAGTTTGCAATTCTCCATTCCAAAATGTCTTAGAATGGTATCAATATATCTCCTCTGTGATAATCCAAGAATACCACGAGAATGATCTCATCGTATTTGAATTCTTAATACAAAGGAGGCTTCACCAAGATATTTCATTTCAAAGTTAATTGAAAGAAATTTCTTGGTTTCCTAAAGCAAACCATTATCATTACAAGTAAAGAGAATGTTGTCCACATACAAAATCAAGAAGATATGTTTACTCGTACAAAATTTATGATATATGCATTCATCAACCGAATTTGTTTCAAATCCAAATGTGACAATTACTTGATGAAATTTATAATATCATTGTCTTGAAGGTTGCTTTAATCTATAAATTGCTTTCTTTAATTTGCAAACCATTTTCTTTGTATTTTCGAATGCAAAGTTTTCTGGTTGCACCGTGTAAATTATTTCATTAATGTTTCCATTAAGAAACATCATCTTTACATCCATTTGGTATAGCTCTAAATCAAAATAAGCTACTAATGCCACTATGGTTCTCAATGAATCTTTAGATGAAACTGGTGAAAATGTCTTTTTATATTTAATGCCTTCCTTTTGAGTAAATCCTTGGCAACAAGACGAGTCTTATATTTATCCACATTGCCTTGTGAATCCCATTTGATTTTAAATATCCATTTACAACCAATATGCTTCACACCTTTAGGCCATAGGACAATATTCCAAACCTCATCACTCATGGATTTTATCTCCTCCCTCATTCATGTCATTGATCCAATCCCGAGAATAAGAACTCCTCATGGCATGAGTGACCGAAATGGAATCTGTATCTATTTGGTTTGCCTCTAGTTCTTGGAGAAAGATAACATAATCACTTGATATTTCACTTCTCCTTTCTCTACTAGATCTTCTAATGGGTGCAGGATCTGGAATGTTTTGAGGTTGTTCGGTTTGATTAATGGGAAGATTATCCTCATTACTTTCTTCCCTTGATTTTGTTGGAAAAATATTTGGAATAAGAACTTGACCCTCTTCAATTATTTCCTTATGAACAAGATCTGGTTCTTCGAAAGTAATGTGGCGACTATCACCTCCCAAACCAACATCCTCAAAGAAATGAACATTTCTGTTCTCAAAAAATGAGCTAGTTGTTGGGTCATAAAACTTATAACCCTTCAACTTTTCAGAGTACCCTACAAAATAGTAGGCAACCGTCTTAGTGCCCAGTTTTCTTTCGGTAGGCTTGTATGGCCTAGCTTCAGCTAGATACTCCCAAATGTGAAAATGTTTCATACTAGGTACTTTAGTAGTCCACATTTCATAAGGAGTTTTGGGTACTGGTTAGTTGGTACTCTATTGAAAACATATACAACTGTTTTTAATGCTTCTCTCTATAGAGACTTAGGTAAAGGAGTATGACTAATCATACTCTGTATCATATCCTTAAGAGTTCTGTTGCGACACTCAGCCACACCATTCATGCTTGGTGTTCTAGGCATGGTGTATTGAGGTATTATGCCACACTCATCTAGGAAAGAAGCAAAGGGTCCAGGACACTATTCACCTGATTCATCATATTTACCGTAGTACTCGCTACCACGGTCAGATCTAACGGTTTTAATCATTTTCCTGAGTTGGTTTTCCACCTAAGCCTTATAGGATTTAAACGTATCCAAAGACTGTGACTTTCATGAAGAAGAAATAAATAATTGTATCTAGTGTAATTGTCTATGAACATAATAAAATACTATTGCCCATTCCAAGAAGCTGTAGGGAATAGACCACAGATATTCGTAAATATTAGTTCTACAACTTCTGATGCTCTAGTGGCACCTACATCTCTTTTGTTTGTTCTTTTTCCATTTAAACATTCTACACATATATCTAAATCTGTGTAATCAAGGGAATCAAGAATTCCATTTGAAATAAGCCTATCCATTCTCTGTTTAGAGATATGGCCTAAATGCTTATGCCATAATAAAGCGGAATTCTCTTGAGTTAGTTTACGCTTTACACCACTCAAGGTTGCATTGAAGGTTTCATAATTGGAGGAAACTGTATGAAGCATATATAATTTATTACTAATATACAAAGAACCAGAACAAACTAAATTTAAATTAAAAAATAAATGAAATTGTTTATCACCAAATGAATAAGAATATCCAAATTTGTCGAATAGATAAATAGAAATTAAATTCCGTTGAAACGACGGTACAATAAATGTTTCTTTCAAATCTAATTGGTGGCTGGTAGTTATTGATAGCCTGACGTCTGCAATGGCTTCCACCTCCACCTTCTTGTCATCACCTACATAGATGTATCTTTCAACATCACTTGGCATTTGACAACTTAGGAAACCTTATATAAACATACTAATGTGAATAGTAGTTCTCGAATCTATCCACTAAATGTCTGAAGGTACAAAAGCATGATTAACTTTTGAACAAACCAAAGAAAGTGATGTACCTTTCTTTTCATGCCAAGCGTGATACTTGATAAAATTTTTCTTCACGTGTTCTTCACCCTTGCAAAAGAAGTAAGATGCCTTAGGCTTCTTCTGATTCCCTCTGGAGGAGGATGAATTGGTAGCGGCTGTATCTTTAACCCACTTCCTTTTGGCCTAGAAACCAGATGAGCACTTTCTGGTTGTCCTATTTTAACCTTTCTTCCTCTTGTATACAATGAGAAATGAGTTCATTAAGAGTCAACTTCTCCCTTTAGCAGTTATAATTGACCTTAAACTGCTCATATTGTGCAGCGAGGGAGATCAAAACTAAATGCACAAGGAGGTCTTCCGACAACTCCAACTTAAGTGTCTTTAGTTTTGAGGCTAAATGAGACATTTTCATAATATGCACCCTAATGTTTCCAGTACCCTTGTACTTTAGTGAGACAAATTTTCTTCTTACAACACACACAGTCATTTTAATGTTTCAATTAAAACAACACATAAAGTATTCTGCTTTGGCTAGAATTACTAAATGTGTTAGAATATTTAATACATTAAAACCAAGCACTAATATTTATATCAAATGATTCATATTAGTATAATTATATCCCTAATAACACACTTGTACCAGTACTGATGATAGGTACTGGTATCAACTGGATGGACCAGGTATTGGTACCAAAGTTAGGTACCGGTATTGGTTTCTGTATGTACCGGTACTTAAGATGAGTACCGGTACTTGATGGGTACAGGTTTTCACTAATCCAATTTTCCAGGTCCTTATGAGTATTGGTACCCATGTTGAGTACTGGTATTCATAGAGTATAGTTTTGAGAAACTGTACCTCATGTGTATTGGTATTTAACCTCATGTACCAGTATCCAAAATAATGTCTACTGATACTGGCCTTATGTACTGGTACTATATCAATCCTGGATAGGGGTTTTGAGCAAAAAATCTATATCCTCTATGTACTGGTGCTAAACTTTAGTATCAATACCTGTATAATACAAGTTTGGTTCTAGGACCGTCGATGGCATCTTGTACCCAACTAGTACTGGTGCTCATCATGAGTACCGGTACCGGATGAATACATAGTCTGATTCCAAGGTAGAAATCTGGATCGTGAATCACCCATTAACATCCCAAACTCGATTTTAATCGAACAATGATGTTGCTAGAATCATTTAGGGAACATATACTAACATGAACACCTAAATAAACACTAGTTTATGTTATTCATCAAAGATGGGATTGAAAATGGATCAAATACAAAACTTAATAACAATCTCGAAACCCAATGGATTTATTCTTCAAAACAATTGTTAGGGCAACAATTCAATGAATAGGAAATGCTTTGATACCACTCGATGGAATTCAATCCGAATAAAATCGAAAACGAACGATTTTCTAAATCCCGAGAACAATCCTTTCATCCAATCATCAACACATAATGAGAGAAAATGATAGACGATGGAGGGATACCTAATTCTATCATAGTGGGAGGCTTGTCAAGAACAATCATGACGATCCTCTAGAACCATTAGAATTATTTCTCTAACGAGAGGCGGTGGCATGGTGCTTCTAGAGGGTTCAAAGAGCGGGAGCGGAAGAATATTGAGAGAGAGCGTGTCTCTTGAATTCTGTCGTGGGCCTTTAATATTCTTTGCGATGGGATGCAGAGAAAACATAAACCCACCCACTCTGCACATACCCTTCTGAGGATCATAACCATTGAAATTAAAATGATAATTCTACTCATCACAGAATTTCATCTCTCATGATTTCTATATATGAATTCCTTTATTCTTATGAAATATAAATAGTATAATAATATAATTAGATCATTTTAATGACTATAAATATGATATTAAATATATATGTATATATATAACATATCAATTTTTAATAATAATATATGATGATTTGTATTATAATTCTAACATATTGATCCTGTCGAAACTTGTTCTTGGGTACAATTCTCTCTTGCGTACAATTCCGTCAGAAACTATCTTTCATGACACTCAATTTTCAAGGAGCATACTTCCTATGTATGATTGCTTTTATGGAAATCGTTAGAAGGAGCAATACACTTGTGCATTCTTTCCATTCAATTGCTAGAAATCACATAATCTTTTCTCGTTCATTTAAAATAGAAATTTGTGGAATAGGTGTTAATCTAATAACGGAAGACTTGGCAGGAAACCAGATAGAGTCCAGTTGGAATAATTTTGAAAAATAAATGATATAGAAATGTTTTCTTTTCAATTTTTAGGAATCCGCGTGAAATCTAAACTTGGCTTTGTTTCAACAAATTTGCATGCAGTTTCTACGGTGGCTTAAAAAAATTAAAGAGGCAATTTTGAGGAAGTAAGGACCAGAATATTGTTAAAGTGATCTTCTATGATTCAGGCACAAGTCATTGGCGGAGCAGCTTGCAACATTGATTTGCTCTGCTCTATTCACGAAGCCTCTCTACATCTTTGTGTCTAATTCTCGTGATTCGTCGTGGTTTGTATTTGTATACGTGCATTGTCTTTTATGTAGTTAAGTTTGATTAGTGTGTTCAATATTCATTTCATCTTTCCGTTGTGATTGTGGTCGTGATTTGTGTAGCGAAGACATTAGAGATACCAATAACCAATGCAATTTACTATATAATATCACAACGGAATGGTTCTTTTGGCAACTTCTTACAAGTAGAGGGGACAGTGAGTGCCTCCAAACGAAATAAAAAAAAGGGTGAATACACAGGAAGGAAGAAAACAGGACGGGAACAATGATTTCATGAATAAAGATAGAGTTGGCAGAAAGAGATTGGAAAATATTTTAACACGGTGACAATCAAATTTCAAGTTTGATCGGGGTCCATCAATTAAACCACTTAACGTCGTCAAGGATAAGAGGCAAAATCAATTTCATAACATGATAAAATCATATGGAGATTATCTCAAAAGATAGGAGATAAAATCAATTATTTCTATTCCAAAGAATGCCATAATCCTTGTCATTGTAACAAAACATGTTACAATCTCAACTATAAATACGTAGGTAACTTTGGCATTGAGGATATATATGTTATAAAAAATAAACTGATCTATTACTATAAGATAGCATCAGATAAGAAATATTGTGCCATCACATCTAGCTCTAGACCATTACTCTACCTCTTTTGGCGAGAGATCATGGTTGCTGCACTGACATGACCTCAAACTCATTTTTTCCTCTTATGAGGTTGGAACTCTTGTCCTAATTCCATCCTCACCCTTCATCACATTCATGGATGCTTTTGTGCAAGACTACACCATCGACCTCATGATTACCTACACTCTTATACCCTTGTTGCTAACCACAACATAGCCTACCATGACTCCTACTTGCTACTGACCTTGGTGCAACTCTATTTCCAACTACAACGCCAACCATAGAGCTCATCACCGTCACAAGATCCATCATCCCACCTGTCTATTGACTGCCTGCTAATCTACCAAATTGCCTACTCACACATTACCATTGGCTGCTTGGCTAGCTCACTTGCACACAAGCTAGTTATCGATTGCTCTATTAGTTGTAATCTCAGCACCTGTTGATCTCCCATCAAGATCGCCAAGGCCGTTGAACAACCAACCTGCTGTTGACACCTCAGTTTTAATGCATCAAAATTAAGTTATTTTTTAGAGTAATCTTTCAGGACTCTGTCGTGACTTTTGGAAAGGAATAAAGCTCTTTGGAGTCTTCTAATGTGTCTTTTTCTTTCTTGAGTCCAGATTCTATGTACGGAAACTCAAAATTATTTTTGCAAAATGTGATTTACCTAAAACCTTAGTTCAAACATTAATTGATTGACCAATTATTAAAAATTGATCTACTAATAACTTAGGTTAATTGATAAAATTAAGTTAAATTAGGAAGTTCATAAAATCCCTTTTTAATCAATCAAAATATAAATTAATTGACCAATCAGTAATTGACCAACCAACTGATTGATTGACCAAATTCAATTTTGATTGACCAAACAATAAAATTTGATCGACCAAATACATTTAAAAAACTTCCTTTTTAGGTCGAATTTCAAGTATTGATGAGGTGTTGCTCATCATAGTTAAAATGCCAAAGTTAAGCTAAAAATGAGGTTAAAACACATCAATTAACACAAGAAATGGGTTAAATGTGAGAATTATAGAAAATGACCTAAAACATTAATTCTATATTAGAAATGCATAATTAGGTCAATTTTGAGAGATTCTATACATAAGTATGCATATGGATGTATTAAATATCAATTGAACACAATTTGAGCTTGAATAAACAAATCAATGGTTGGATTATTTTCTAATATGTTCAATTAACATGTCATAAAAGTTATCGTGCATTTTGACATCATTAGGGCCTTGCAATTAATGTTTTTCATTTAGGTCCTAAGTGTACAATTAGGTCTTCACATTTTCTACACTTAAAAGTTGTTAGGGATCAATTTGTAAGTTGTAGGGACCTACTGGAAAATAGTTAGGGCAGGTTGGTTATAACTTTCTTCACTTATGGGCTTACCTCATAATTCTTCCACCATTTTGTGCATGGGCCTCTTCTGCAATTTGCCTAAAAGACCTGGGCAACTCTTCTTATCAGGTGTTCTTCATGCGATGAACATGAGCTACAACTGTTGTCCATCATCTTCTTCTTGATCCAACGGTGGATCTCCATTTAACCTTCTAACACCGGTGAGCTTAGCATTGCACCATCCTCTAGATCACATCCAGCGACTCACATTCATCACAAAACTTTCCCACGCCCTTTAGACCTCTTCTCCTTTGTTGATACACGACAGAATTGGCCCACTGAGCTGGTGCACACACCTCTCTCACACCTATATAAGTGCCTCTATAGTGGCTTACGCACAACACCATCTCCTCTCCTACATTCCTTAAGCTTAATCACTTCTTCCCACTCCAATTTCCCTTCTCCTTCATCATCTCCTGTGATAGGGGTGACATGCCCTTCCTTTATTCAAGCCTCGCTAGTAAGGATTTCAAAACACCTGAAGGCAACCCTAGAACTCCACTAGAGAGTTCTTCTTCACTAGAGTCCTCCCCCTCTCTTCATCGCTGTAGTGACCAACTATAGCACCTCAGGTCTTCCTCTATTAGATTAGGACTTTAATGCTTTGTTAGATTAGATTTATTACTTTCTTAGCTTAGATTAGTTAGATTAGATTATATTTACAAGTCAATTGAGTCTAATTAGGAGTAGATCAGAGTCAGATTTAGTTTTCCATGATCTGACCTCTTTGATAATTCAGATCAGAGAGGCAATTCCATGCATTCATTTCGATCCATAAATCTCCCCTATCACTCCACGATCACATTCTCTTGATTTCCTTCTTATTTTAATCGCCATATCACCTCCTTCACCATAGCTATCAAGAGACCTGAAACTCTTTGGCTTCCAGGTTGCTTGATGCACTTAATTCACTTGGGGGCCTCCCATTCACATCATCTGAGCATAAAGGCCCCCCCTCTGGTTTTAATTGATTATAATTTGCTCCATTGATGTGGATTTGATTTTCACTACTAATCGAAGGGTTAGTTATTCAATTTGATTTCAATGGTCTTAATTGAGTGAATAGAGCCTTTAGAGTTCTAATTGAATGTGGTGCGATGATTCTAAAGTGAGTTGATTGGATTTTCCTTCTCAGATGAGCTCACACCCAATTTTTATCTTTGATACTATTTTCCTGGATAGTGAGGGCTAGAGATTTTTGATGCACGATTTTAAAGTCCTCGCGACGATCCAAATAGTGTCAAGAGGATCGCAATGGATCCTTGAACACCAATAGATGGTGTGTAGGGTTTCTAAGTGGTCATATCACTGTGGTGATCCAAGATTAAATGCCCACCTAGGAGACAGCTCCATTCAATCTTAACTTGTTTCAATTCGCATTTCATAGATTGAATGTAATTTGAGAAATCTCGATGAAGTTCTAAATGTGGTTTTAAGTGATTTAGATGCCTATTTTGATCTCTTTCCTTCATGTTGTCTATAGCATAAGGAAAGGGATTTGATATGGATTTTACGCGGTTTGTAAAAATACGTCGTTGTAACGCGTAAAATCGATCAACTCTTAAATTTATAAGGCCTAGATAGGGGAGTATCTAGGGTTGTCCAAGGAGGCCAAATTATTTGCAAATCAAATCCCTTGCTTGGAAATGGAAATCAACTTTCTTTTTGGTCTTTTTCAATATATAATTTTTATGTTTTGAAATAATGAAGGCAAAATGCGAATTGTTGACGGAAAAGCAACTAACACTTATAATGACTAAGTTAAAACCTAAGTGACAAATAATTCCTCTCCCTAAGTTCACCCTAAGCACGTGGAGGCCTAGAGTAATTAGCGAGAGGGAGTGAAGAGTGCTAGAGACAAAGAAAGCAATTGCAACAAAAATTCTAAAGAAGGCAACTTGACTAATGCAAAAGTGTTTTACAAAAGCACTAGTAGAGGAATGCTTCTACTACTAGAAATCAAAAAAACATAAAAAGTAAAAAACACTAGTCCTCCTGGTGATGGTGATGGTGAAGAAGAGATAGAGGCTTCTTGCTCCAAGCCTAGTAGCTTCCGGGCTTGAAAAGAAGTCCTCCAACTCCTTCAAGGTGAAGGCCTCCAAGACAAGCCCTCAAAGGGGGCGTGCCATATGCTCCTCCAACGGTGGGCGTGTACCACCCTTCTCCTCCTATGCCTGGCCATCCTCCAAGTTGTAGAAGTCCTCCTCCTTGGCGTGGCACAAGGGAGAAGAAAGAAGGGGAAGAAGGCACCAAGGGGGTGGGTAGGATGCCCCCTTAATCTTCTTTTCTTCTTCTTCTTCCTTGGCCTTGAATTATGTGGGTATATGGTAGACTAAACTAGAATAGAGGATGGGGAAAATGGTGGTTTGTGATGGGTTTTTATAGAGTGGGATGGGGGTAGGGTTGGCGTGAATAGGTGGAGGGCTAGGATGGAGTTTGGTGGTGGTTATGGGTGGTTAAGTTAATCCTAATGCTAGGGTTAAGTGGCGCCGCCTAATGGGTGCTAAGGGGGGTAGTTAGGGTTGGCCAAGGGGCACCTAAAAGTGGCACCAACCATGGAAGGGTGCCATGGGTTGGCACCAACTTGAAGGCTTCTAGAAGGAGGGTGAGGTGTAGGGTGGATAGGGCTTGGAAGGGGTAGGTGTAGGGTGTAGATGGGAGGTCATTTTGGCACCAAAAGGAGGGGGTTCTAGAAGGGTTAGTTGGCACCAAAATAGGTGTCTCTTGGAAGGAGGTGAGGGGTGAAAAGTTGGCTAGGGTTGGCTCCAACTTTGGGGTGGACTGGGTTAGCTAGGTGGACTTAGGTTAGGGTTGATTGGTGGAGCTAGTTAGGTGGGGTTTTAAGGTGGTAAATGACAAGGGAGCTGGAGCATAGCTAAGCTAAGCTAAGCTAAGCTAGCTTAGCTAGTAATGGAGTAGAGGAGTAGGCAATGGGAGCTAGGGTTTGAGGAGAGGAGCTGGACAAAAGAAGTCTGGAGTTGAAATGGAGCTGGTAGCTGCTGAAGAGGGTGGCATGGAGCTACTTTAGCTGGCTTAGCTTGCTAGTTCTTTACTAGCTGCTAAGCCAAGCTAAAGTAAGCTGGCTTCTGCCATAAGGAGCTAAGGTGAGCTGGGTCTGGTGCTCCCGAGGAGGATCAAGCTGGTTGAGGCAGCTAAGGTAGTTAGCTCAACTGAATTGAGTTAAGCTGAGTCCCTGGAAGCTGGACTTGAGCTTCCTGAGCTGAAATGAAGTCATTTTCAGCTGGATAGAGTTGAGTGGAGCTGGGTCAAGCTAGTCTTGAGCTGAGGTGAACTCCAGTCAACTCAACTGAGCTAGCTAGAGCTCCCTATGAACTAATGGGAGATGACATGAGCTAGCCTCAACTAAGTTGAGCTGGATCTGAGTTGACATGAGCTAAGGTGAGTTAAGATGAGCTCTCTTGAGCTGCCATTTAGCTGAGATGAGCTGAATGGAGCTAGGATGAGCTAACCCTAGTTCAGGTGAGCTGGAGCTATGGTGAGCTGGATCTGGTTGAGTTCCAACTGGTTTGGGCTTCTCCTTCACCAGTTGCCTTTCTGAGTGCTAGGGTTTTAGGGATATGGCAATCTACTTATCTCTAACACTCACAAAAGCGTATCAAAAAGATAACAAAAAAGTAAAATGCATGCCTAACCTAATTGATGCCTAAATGGAACCCAAAAACCGTTTGCAGAGCAAAATCCTAAGAGCTAGGTTTGTTTTAATGCATAAGAATGATGATAAACTAGCATTTATTAGGATTGATTAGGGTTTCTATGAATTTGTGGTTCTGAATCTAATTTGATTTGAGTTCCAAATCCTATATAGGATATTTACGACACATGAGATTGGGTTTTACTTATTTTAAAATCTGATCTAGGATTTTTTAGTCTTAAACCATAGGTTCCAGGTTGATCTAGTTGAGTTGAGGCTTTAAAGGGTTTAAATTGGATCTCTGATGCTTTTAAAGGATTTTCCATATTCAAACAACATGATTAAGTGACTATATCAGTATTAGAGCTTTGATCTATGATTTAGAAGCCTTTCTAATCAATATAGTAGCAGCTGTTTTGTTCTAGATGAATTTTGAATGGGTTTTAATCAAGGAATCTACATGGTTTTTGAATGCTTTTGAGTGGTAACAAAGTCTCTGAAATAGATAAGTACTTAGTTTATATTTCAGATATTGAGAGACCCTTGCAACACATAGATCAGATCTCAGATGGTCTGAGTCATGTTGACAGCAACAGATGCTCAATGGGTCTTTTGAAGTTTTAAATTGCAATTCAAAGTGGATCTTCATGTAAATAGAGTCAAACCAAATTTCTGAGGTAGTTTAATGTTGAACAATCATTCATGTACCTTTCCCTGATGTTAAATTGGATTGTAAACCCTTGTTCAATTTTGAAACTTTTGTCAACAATTTCAATGCTTATAATTATCAAAACTGTAGAATCTTGTCTAAATCAATGATAATGCATGTTTTTAAGGTTGAATTTGATTTGAACTGTTGTCTGGAAGTTCATAGTGTTTTATCCATACGTTCTAGCACTTTGAATGAATTTTATAGGCTTGAGATCATGTTCCAACCATACTAAAGCTTATTTCCAGCTGTTTGTTGTATATATCATAAAAAATACACAAATAATGTAAATAGATAAATAAAAGGTGTTTTGAGTGAGATTAAGATTAGTATTAGGTGTGCATATAGTTAGATGTAGGTTTTAAGCTTCCTAGTTAGAAGAACATATCGTAGAACTTTTAGACTTCTCAGGTTAGAAATAAAGAAAACAAACCAAAAACCAACAAAAAGACTTCTCTTCTCAACTTTCTTTCCTCTCTCCCTATTCATATAAAACATAAAAACAAAACAAAATATGAAAATCTCAAAATCCATACAAAAATACCTATGTATATAGTGTAAATATGTGTAAATAATCATAACTTAAGTATATATTAAGATATATGTATATAAATAAGTTAAATCTATTCTATTATATGTATCTAAGCTAAACTGATTATTTATGCTTAATTATATAGTATAGTAATATATATATCTATGTATAGTGTATAATTATTTATATTAAATGTATATAACTTATATGTATATATATAACTATATATAAATGTACACTAATATGTATTTGTAGAAGTATATATATAACTTAATACACTATTAACAGTAATTATTATGTTTAATAGCATATCTACATTTATTTATTTACCTATATTTTGTACATATTTATATTTATATAAGTTAATTAGATAGATTATTAAGTTAATGTAATGTATATTAGTAAATTAGTAAAATAATGAAGTAAATTATGTTGTAACATTGTATATTATAATTTAAAGTATGTTAAGTATATTTATAACTTTATTTATACTATAGAATAGTATTTATATTGTATAATATATGTATATATATACCATGTATTTAAATGTGTAAATATAGAAATAAATCAAGAAAAATCAATTAAAAATATTTATTAATTAGGTAATAATGTAAATTAACTAACTTAAGAGTCAATTGTACCATCAATTCATTAATTTATACTTTAACTAACTAAGACTAAGCTATACAATGTATTTATCCCTAACTTAATGAATTTTTAAATATATTTATATAATTAATTAAGGTAAATAAATTATACCACTAAGAAGCCCTATGTATTGGCTACGCATACATATAATTTAATTGTAAAATAATTAATTGATTAACACCTAATTAAGTCCCTAAAGTTAGCTCAAAATCACATTTTACGTTGTTAATTTGACGCACATAATGGTCCCACATCGTGAATAGCATAAGTCCATATTTAAAGAAACGTGTGGACCGACCTCCCGTCTAGTATGGGGGTTGGATCCCTAAGTGCATGAGAGAGAGGGAGAGAGAGAAAGGGAGGCCTGGAATGGGCCTGGATTTGTGGGCTTGCTAGGACCTGATGTGGACCTGAAATGGTCTTGAAACTATAAACAAATAAGTATATTCCCCCCTATGGGCCGACCTATTAGTTGTCGATCTGGCCCCATAAGAGAACGTTGACCCTGTGAAAAGTTGGCTCAAAACCCAAATTTTTTTGGTTTAAATGTAGAGAGTGTTAAGTTAAAAATAAAATTAGATAAGTATTGACCTATGTTAAATGTTGTGTGTAAGTGTTAGTGTGTGCATGCATGTTGTGTTAGTATATGTTAGTATATATTTAGGTGTGTGTGTGTTATAAAGGTATAGTAGTATAAGATATATATGTATATAGATAGTGTGTATATATATTATGTATTGTATGCGTGTATTGTAAATAAAGAAAACACATATATATATATTATTTTTGCCTTATTTTTGCATATACATACTTTTAAGGTTCCTATATATATATATAAGTAGTGATATGTATATATATTAGTAGTAGGTACATATGTTAATATGTTTAGATAATTAGTATTATAGTTGTATATATATATAGGTTAGTTAGTATAGATACTTAGATATTGAGTATATAATTAACAAAGATTAGTTTAGAATAATTTTTGATGCCTTTAATCTTGTATATATTTTTGAGTCATTGTCATTGACTTTCATTGATTTATTCATGTACATAATTGACTTAGATTAGTTCATTCTTTGATTCTTCTATTTATAATTCATTCTGTTGTAAATAAACTTAACATTTTTGGAATCAAAGATGATTTTTGGATAATAGAGAGTGATGTATATCAATAACTGCCTCTCAGTGAATGACCTGGAATAAAACTAGTAAAAATTGTATATACATAAATGATATCCATTTGGATTTCGATACAATACTATAATGCAGTTAATAACCGGAATTAACTAGCAATCTAGATGGTAATAGAGGACCTTGGCAGCCTTTCTCTACACACAATTCAGAGCAAAAACTTAAAGAAAAAGTGTACTTACACTCTCCTTTTGATAGTGCTTTTGCACCTCTACTTCCACGCTTTCTGAAAGCACTCTGATCAAACACCTTTACAAAAAACTTTGGTTTGATCTCTTTTTGAGGTTCCATTAGGATTACATTGTATTACTTTCTTTCTGCTATTTTGATTTGGATCCCAGGTTGTTTCGGGAGACCCATTGTTGTTGTGCCTTTCTTCAGGTTTTTTTTAAAGGGTATTTGTAAGAGGTTGTGCCACCCTCATTCAAGTGGTATGGAGTTTTAGTGGATTGACTAGCTTGGTCTAGTCGAAAAAATCCTAAGCTGGGAGGCTTAGGTAGTGGTTTTCACCCGTAAGGGTTTTCACTATAAATTCAAGTGCACTCGTGTATTTGTGGTTTGTGATCATTTTATTTCCAGATTAATTTTTATTTGTCATCTATACTATTCACCATTCCCCTTTAGTATAGTCTATAGATCCATAGGCACTCTCACCTACCTGCCTAGCACCCTAAACATTTAATTGATCTCCCACGATCACCATCACCACCAACCACATCCTAACCCTACTAACCATCTCAATTCCACTTCACCCTTCTCTAGAAACTCAAGTGTAACGACCCGGTTCCCGAGTCCCTACGAGACACGAGAACCGGACCGACTCGACTAATCCCAAGACCCAGTCGTCCAACGAGGAAGTAACCAAAAGACAGTAAAATAAACCACATTCAGCATGAATATAACTAACAGTAAGAAAGTACAGCAGTAAGGAAAGAAACTACTACAGTAGGCACCACCACAACAGTAAAACAACATTTATCATATAACAAAAACTGCAGGTAAAGAAGGTACAGCGGAAACAAAACTACTCACTAGAACAGAAACAAAAGAAGGTACAAAGCTGTGGCAACTCTACTGGACCCTACTCGGCCCAGCGTCCTCTGCAGCCGCCGACCCTGGCTGCTCAACACCTGGTCCTGAAAAAGGTAACGAGTGTAACACGTCAGCAAAACGCTGAGTAGAGTGGCAAACTAACTAAAGGCAACAGTAGAGTGTACAGTAGCTGTTATGTTCTATTACTTCCTTTATTTACATCTTTCAATTTTTCTCACTATTTCATTTACTTCTCAGATCCTTTACTTGATCTCGAATGTCCTCGTGGGACGATCTTGATTGCAGTCTTTTCCAACAGTAGAAGTAGCACGTGGTGCTCTCCTGGCCGGGAGAGTCCCCCGTGGTGATCCTACCCTCAGTCAACCACCCCAAGGTCACTGACAGACGTAACGGTGACTACGGCACGCGCGATAAACGCACAGGTAGCTAGCCCGTACTGGCACGCGGTCAGTCGTTTCCGTTAACGGGTGCGCCCAAAGCACAGCACGGAACCAGGGCAGAGCCCTCTCAGTAACAGGGGTCCAACCCCTCCACAGTAACCAAACCGGGGCCTTGCCCCTCCACAGTCCGCGCACCCTCGCCTGACTACCCTGGTTTGCCCTAGTGGGCCTAACAAGTCGGTGAAGGAGGCTAGCAGAACCCCGGGGCCCGTGGGGTAGCTAGTACTCTCCTAACACTACTAGCTCTCCTCGGTACTACGTACACGAGGGCCAACAAGTCGGTACAGAGCGGCCAAGCCTAACCCCGGGTCCCTGGGGCGGCTGGCCCCACTCTGCACTAAAACAGGTACAGGTACTTCCCTTGGTACTGCGTACCCAAGAGACAGTACAAACTACATCTCAGTTCCATTCCTTTTCTTTCCAGGAGTTCCACTCCTAATTCCCCGTAGGGTTCCAGCCCTTTATCTCAGAACATCATATGTTTCACTTTCCAGATTCACGTTCTCAATTTCCATGATCTCAAACATGTTTCTTTGTTCATAACAGGCAGCTGTTAATTAAATTCACAGGCAGCTTATATATTCCTTTCCATTTTTCCAAGACTGCAGTAATATACATTCCACTAGTTTTTCCATCCTAGGATTCATGCCATATCCTAGGATCTATCATACAATCTAGTTTTCCGGCCCTAGGATTCATGCAACACCTAGGAGCTATCATTCCGTATATTTCTCATTCCTAGGATTCATGCAATGCCCTAGGTTCTAGTTATGGTTCCATACTTTAACATATTTTATTAATACTTAAAACCACTCTACCAGGTACAACGGGAGTAATGGGGGCGTGATCGGGAATCCCGCGTGCCTCCGCGACTCTCAAGACTGCAACTGAACGGGATCCTGTCACAAGGATCAAACACAAGGAGTGTCTCAAAACAGTGTATAGCTACTGTAGGCGGGTAGAGGAATAAATTCTGAAACGAACGCAACTCGAATCGCGGAAAACGGAGCCCAAACGGGCCCTAACGGGTCGAGAAAGACAATACTGTGCAAAATCAGACGTCTGGAACTCCTTCCAGACGTCTTAAACGGTGGATCAGAGAATTACCTGTTCGGCTTGGTTCCCCGGACGTCCAGAAGTCTGTGGCGACGTCTCTCCTAGATCCCAGACGTCCGATGGTCTCTCCGGACGTCTGGAGGTCACTCCCGCCGTCTGGTACAACTTCCAGACGTCGGATTCGCAAAGGATGACGAATCCGAACACCTGCGCACAGCCAACCCTCCTCCCTCAGTACGGTCAGTCGACAAAAAAGAAGGAGAAAGCGGAACTCACCTTTCAGACGTCTGTATGATCACACAGACGTCGACCTTGCCGTCTGGATATCAGTCCAGACGTCTGATTCTGGAGATTTTTCCAGAATCAGAACCTCGCTCGGCCTCCGCTCGCGACGCCGCCCGCGTCGCACCTCGCGCGTCCGCTGCTCCGCCCGCAGCAGGTCCCTCTCCGCGACGCTCTGCGCCCCCTGCGCCCTCCGCCGGCCGGCCAAGCCGCTCCCGGCGAGCTCGCCCTCACGGCAGAGCCCCGCCCTCGCACGCCGCAGCTCCTCCGCGCCTACTGCGGCCGCCGCTGCCGCTGCGCCCTCGCGTCCGCTCGCTCTCGCGCACAGGCAGGGGAGAAGGAGGAAGATGGTGGAGACGGGAGGGGAGGCGCGCCCCCTCCCCCTTTTAACGCCGCGCGGAGAGGAGGGAGAGATGGTCGCAGTCGCCTGCAGCCGCAGAGGAAGATGCAGGATCGCAGGTCTGCGCGCACAGGCGCGCAGACGAATATCCCGTGCGAGCATAACTGTTCGCCAGACGTCTGTAAACTATCCCGGACGTCTGGTCAGACGTCTGGATGTGATCCCAGACGTCTTTACAGACGTCTGGGCCACCTCCCAGACGTCTTAAAAGACGTCTAGGGAACGCGCTCGTTACATCAAGGAACACTAACCTACATAACAAATTCACTTCTTCTTATGGGCCTTGATTGAAGCAAGTCCTTTCCAAATAATAATAACAATAACCCAAGTAGAAGAATCAATTGT
The DNA here is from genome assembly GCA_037157565.1 of Thalassia testudinum. Classification (NCBI taxonomy): domain Eukaryota; kingdom Viridiplantae; phylum Streptophyta; class Magnoliopsida; order Alismatales; family Hydrocharitaceae; genus Thalassia; species Thalassia testudinum. Next base: position 134,953,938 of record JAZHRO010000077.1, read on the forward strand.
GTGATAGAGACCAAAATTTGCTAATCCAATTTCACCCATAAAGGTGTACATTTAGGGAGGGGATCTAATTCTCGATGGTGCATTAAAGTTCTTATTTTTTATTTGTGAATTGAATGTGTTTATACATTATAAATCAAGGGTATTTATAGTATAAAGAATTAGGAATATGGTCCTATGATTGTTGTTAAATATGCAATTCTCACGCTTGTTTTGCACATCCCCTATTCTGGTTTTCTTTTTGTGGCTAGTGCTTAGTAATCCTTCCATTTTGGGTCATTGTGGGGATCTTGGAGGATCTCGTGCAACAATCTTGCCCCTTTTAATAGGATCCTTCCAGGCAAGTAGCTTCACTTGCTTCAGCCAAATCGGCTGCCCCCGGCGACCATGGTGCTCAAGCAGACCGTTTCCTACTAAGGGAGCTCATAATTAGGCATCTTTGGCAGCTACACTTGTAACTGTGAGTACAAGGTGTACGTGTAGGATTTTATAAATCTACACTACAGGGGGGTGAATAGTGTACCAAGGCAAATAATATGAAATTAAAAATGCAAGCCACAAAAATAAGATAGATCACACCTCAATTTTATAGTGGAAACGCATCCAGGTAAAAATCACTACTTAAGCCTCCCAACTTAATATTTTTTGACTAGTTGACGCTAGTCAATCCACTAACGCACCACTTAACAAATGAGGATGGTACAACCTCTTTCAAAAACTTCTCTTTTGCACCTAACATGAGAAGAAGAACAGGACTCCCACCAACTTGGGTCACAAATCAAAGCAATAGGAATTTAAAGAAATATACAGAATGAAATGACCCGTTGCCTTTTTAGTCGGATAAGACGTTTGGAGTTTTAGTTAGACGTATGTCCAGACGTTTGGATACATGCTTGGACGTCTGAAAGTGGGAAATTTCGTACGTCTTTTTGCGCTCTGCGCACGGGCAGCACGCAGAGGCTTTGCTCTCCTCCGCACCCCCACCCCTAAACCCTAGCACCCACTCTATTTAAACCCCCCTTCTCTTCTTCTCACCCCCTCACCACTCAAGCCATCGCCACCTCCACCTTCTCCTTGCGACGGCCATGCCCCTCCAACCTCCCGTCTTTGCTGCAGCCATGACGAGGAAGGAGAGGAGTCGGCGAGGAAGAATGGGGAAGAGTGAGAGCTAGAGAGTGTGAGGGAGTGAGAGCTGGGGAGGAGCACGACGGTCGCGGGAGCTCAGTGGAGCTCGAGGAGGAGTTTGTGGGAGAGAGGAGGATGCCGGCGGGGAGCTTCTCAAGCTCCTGCAACTGCTGGAGTTGCCGCTGCATCATCTGAGGGAGGAGGCGTGAGCGGGGCAAGCTGCGTGGAGTTTCGATACTGGAAGTTTCTAGTATCAGACGTCTAGAGTATCGTCCAAACGGCTGGCGAGGCACCAGGACGTCTGGAGCTGAAGCTAGACGTCTGAAAGCACAATAACGCGCGAGGTACGTATCTTCCTACGCTACTTTTCGTCATGCAGGTTGTAGCGCAGGAAATGTTGGGCTAAAGTTGTGCCTGCATTTTCATACGCAAGTGAAGGCTTTGGGAAGGCGCACGTGCACTTTCCTAAGTACTTTTGGACGTTTGACCGTATCGCCAGACGTCCGACGGCCCTTCCAGACGATTGGAAGGAGGGTGAGACATCTGGAGCTATCCCCAGACTGTCGTGGAGGGATCCAGACATTTGAGAATACTGTAGGAAACACAAGGTGAGATCTGACGTCTTTTAAGACATCTGGGACTAGTCCCAGATGTTTGATTTTGGTCAGTAACTGTGTTTTTGGCCCGTTTAGGGCCCAAACGGAATTGGATTTCCGTAAACAAAGTACCGCTGTTTTCAACTCGAGTTCATCTACGTGTTCGTGTTGAGTATCTATTGAGTATCAATGGCGCGTTCGGAGCCTGCGGAGACGATGAGATCTACGGCATAGGCCCCCATTCCTCCTGTGATACCCGGTAGAGTGGTTTAATTCAATTGATAAGATGTGAATAAAGAATATGCTTGCTTAGATTAAATTGATCGAAACTCTAGGATGTGGAATGAACCCTAGGGTAGAAGTGTATGAGCCTGATGTTGAGCTAATCTGTTTACTTGAGATGCATGTTAAAATACGAGCTGCCTGTATGTAATGAGAATTTGAACTGTGAAACCACAAGTGCATGTATATGATTGAGAATTGAATTGTGAAAACATGAGCTGCCTGTATATGGATGAGGAACGAGTTATGAAACAGGAGATCTGAGTATGGATAAATGAGATGAATATGAGCATGAACCCTACGGGGAATTAGGAGTAGAACTCCTGTGTATGAAAGGAATCTAGAATGTAGACGGGAAGTGTACTGGCCCTTGTGTACGTGGTACCAAGGGGAGCAATTGCCCATTTTTAGTGTAGAGCAGAGCTAGCCGCCCTTAGGTTGAGACCCGGGGTTAGGATTGGCCACTCTACACTGACTATTGTTGGCCTTTACGTACGTGGTACCGAGGTGTGCTATTACTGTAGGGAGGGAGCTAGCCACCCTACAGGGCCCGGGGTTAAGCTAGCCACCCAACACTGACTTTGTTAGGCCCTCTGCGCAAACCGGGGTAGTCGAACAAGGGTATGCGGACTGTGGAGGGGCAAGACCCCTATTGGTTATGACAGGTGAGACCCCTGTTCTGAGAGGGCAAGGCCCTATACTGTTCCGTGCTGTACTTTGGGCGTACCCGCTAGCGGAAATGACTGATTGCATGCCAGTGTGGCGTAGCTACTCATGCACTTATCACGCGTGCCATAGTCACCGCTACATCTCAATAGTGACCTCGGGGTGATTGACTGGGTGTAGGACTACCGCGGGGGACTCTCCCGGCCAGGAGAGCACCACGTGTACCTTCTACTCCATGGAAAAGGCTGCAATCAAGATCGTTCCCATGAGGAACAAGAAAATCAAGAAATACTTAGATACTTTGTGAAATAGACGAACCAAAAATACATGAATGAGATAAAAAGAAATGAGAATAAAACCTGCTTGTTGTTTCTACTTTACTTGCACATAAATAATGTAAACACCACTCTACTCAGTATTCGCTGACTCTGTCTTTTCGTAACCCTGTTCAGGATTAGGAGTTGAGCAGCCCGAGTTTCCGGCTGCAGAGGGAGCTGGGCCCAGCTGAGCCCAACCATAGTAGTAGTTTCCTTTCCAGCTCTTTTATTTCTGCTGTAGTTGTGAGTACTGGACCTTTGAGTTACTGTTCTTGTTACTTTCTATTTTCTTTTCGCTGTGTTGCTATGGTGGCATGTACCTTTTTGAGACAGTTTGCTCTACTTTCCTTTACTGTTTTGTTTTTCCTTTTGCTTAGTTATATTGCATGTGTGAATATGGTTTATATTCCTGCTTTTGGTTATTTCTCGTTGGACGACTAGGTCTTGGGATTAGTCGAGATGAGTCGGTCTTGGATCCTGTAGGGATCCGAGAACCGGGTCGTAACATAGAATATCCCATGGAGCCTCAGAAAATAAGCAAACCATGGATTTTGAAGTCTTAGAGAGCTGCGCTTTAGAAAGCGTTGAAAACAGGCACAGAGTTATGAAAGAATGAGAAAGTACAAGCACTTTGTGCTTTAGAAAAGCTCTAAGAAGTGTGTTTTGAAATGAAGGTCGAGGGGTCCTATTTATAGGTATTTTCAGGCAAATTTAGAAAGTTTATGAAAATGGTGTTGGTCTATAAAAAGTGATGTATGGTTAGTCAAAATGAACTTTGGTCGATTAAAACTATATTTTGGTCGATTTCAGGTTGACCTATTAAAAGATGAATTTGATTGACTTGTAGTGTAAAATAAGGATTTGATTGTTGGGTGATTTTAACTGATTAAAAAGATAGGTTTGGTCAATCAATGGCATTTGGTCAATGATGGGAACATCATCATAGGCCCTAACTAGCCCATTTTAGTCTGGAATAAAAGATAAAAGCTCTTATATATCCATCAGAGGGTCTTATATGCATAATGTTCTGTTTTAACAACAAATCATGAACACAGAATAACCAAGGGGTTGGCTAGGGGTGAATTAAAGGTTAAATGAGCATTAAAGTCAAATAAGTGGGCTCATGTAAACGCAAATGGGTTTTCACTCTTTTCAAGAATAAACAGCAACCTAAAATCCTAATTTCATACCCGCTTAAATAACAAAGGTTCTGGATAGGATAAAATTCACCTAAATCTTCTAAAAATCATAGAAAAATATTCCATAAGATTTTTTATCCTTGATTTGACCATTGGAACCCATTTTGACTTAAAATAGTCTTAGATAGGAAGTTGCCCTAGTTTAGATTTCTACGTAAATTACCCAGTCAAACTTGGTCAAAACCAAAATCCAACTTCACCACTAGATTCCTTGAGTCCAAATTAGGTTTGTACCAAAATTTGGGCTCAATCAGAGATCATTTTGACCTGGTTTGCATTTTGGTTCATTCAGACTCTTTCTTTCTCACATACACCCCTAACTTTCAAAAATCCTTACAAAAATATCCCTAACTTCGTTGTCTTCTTTACATTTGGGTCCCTACTGCCATGGCAGGTGTGAACCCACACATCCAAGCTCTTAATAAGAGATTCCTCCCTGATTACTTGGCTAATACCTTCCAAAATTGGAAGGGACAACCCTGAGGAGATCCCTGATCGATTAAACCTAATCCTAAACTCTAAATCTATCAATGTTTCTCATGCAAATCCTTGATTTCCAAGAATCCTTCTTCTTGAAAAATCAAGCCTTTCAAGCTTGTTTCTAAGCTTGGGAGCTTGCTTGAAGGCCTATATAAGACCTTCATGGACTACCTCACCTCCTTAGCGAATTTTTGGGCCGTAAAACCTTCTTCCTCTTCCTTTTCGGCCTGCTCCAAGCTCCGCTCTGGTGACCCTCTACCTCTAACTCCCTCGTCGGCCACCACATACAATAGGTGGCAGGATCTGACTCCCCTCTTCCATCCGCGTCTCGCAATACCAGCCCGGCTCTCTCCGGCCCCCTCCTCGTCGCTATACCCCTCCCCGGAGCATTCATCTTCTCCGATGCCGGCTCATCACGGCCGTCACCTCCTTCGTATCCTCCTCGTTCGCTAGCATGTATTCTCGGCTCCTCTTCATCAACTGATCACCCTAGTGCCTCCAGACTTCGTTTTCGACCACAAATCCGCCAGCTCCACCGTCGTCTCCCCCATCTCCAACATACCTCCGGTGACCTCGACAACCCACTACATGCCACCAAACCACTCACCTCTGACTCCTACATCATTGCCGTGTCCACGCGAGCAAAACCCCTCAATAAATTGAGGGGATTGCTACGCCCATCACCTCCCCAAACACCTCTAGAACCGCACTCACCTTTCGCCTTCGCCAACCCACCACGACCACTCTCACCGCACGTCACTGCCACCACCACATTCGCTGCAGTCACGCGAAGCTCCTGAGCTATTCTGACAAGGCCGAGAGATTGCTTTATCCTTTTCAGGTGCTCGCCGGCTCTCCGCCACTACAGGTCATCTTCCTTGACCTCGGTCGCCGTGTTCTTCATTGGCAACACCTCCAGGTGCTGCGGCTCTGCTCTAGGCACGTGCCCAAGTCTCCAATTGAAGGAGTCTACCTCTCCTTCGACTGTAATCAGAAGGTTCACCAGCAACAGCTTCACGTGGAGAATTGCAGGGACTTTAGTCCCACATCGGTGCTTAATGAGCTCACAGCGCAGGATAAATTGATTTCGTGCCCACGGGCCCTCACCTAGTACACGAGGGGTCGGGTCCCTCCTCACGACCTCTTCATTCCTCGGCTACCTCTCACACCCGGTAGCCCTGGTCTCCTGCTGGCTCTGAATACCTTCCTGGATACCTGATTATTTACCTGGTTATGCGGGTTTCTGAGAAAGAGAAGAAGAAAGAGAGAGAGAAGGGGGGTTTTTCCTCGCTCTCTAACTCTTAACACTTGGAAGAATTTCAGAGGCTTTGCGCCTCTATTGTGTGTGGCTGCTAAAGTCTCTCTCCCGAGGCTCAAGAAGAAGAAGAGAAGGCTCTATCTGAGGAGCCTTGTGCTTGTGTTGGTTAAGCCGTCTGGGCTTATTTCTGTCATTTGATTTCTGAGGCATTTGATTATGAGGTACACAGGAGAAGATCAGCCGCACAATAGCTACTTCAGGGGCAGGTAACCTCGCTTCCTTCTTCAACCCCTATTTCTAGAAGGATTAAAATAGGAAGAATCAATTAAGCCAACTTGCATTCCTTATTTAGAATTAATCTCTTCTGAGTTTCCTAACTTGATCTATTTAGAAACCCTCTCCAAGATTCTTGCACCTACTAGGCATTTAAGGTACTTAGGGCTACTCACCTTATTGATTGAGCCCTAGGTGCCAAATTTGGAAGAAATTGATTGAACCAGAAAGAGACAAATTAGGGTTTTCATCTTAGGGTTGAGAAACGCATGTGCTTGAAATAACAAGAATTGACTTTCCTGCATTGTGCGCTACCTAAGCCCTTGCTTGAAGTTACCTAATCAAGGAGACCCTAAAATCAATCTCTAATCATCCACTTGAATCTTAAAATTGGGACTTAATAACAAGGACAGGTTAGGTATCTTCAAATTAGGTCACCAAGCACAAATCAACTCTAAAAGTTCAAGTGGAACTCTAAGCACCTCAATTCAAGATTAAAATTTGGTAGACTTAAGAAGTCAAGTCGCTCATTCCGGTCGATTTGGATCCGCGGTGACAAGGAAGGTCGGGTGGGGGAAACCCTATAACTTGTGGGGACTCTCTACTATGTAGGGGTCTTTGCGGGACTCTCCCTTCCTGGCTGCCCAATTACTTCTCAGGTGAGCGACTTTCTGATCAAGAGATATCATCCGCCTCGAACTTCCTTAGTCATCCAAGCTTATTTGGGTGCCTTGATTGGGTCCGTCAGACATTCTGCCTCTCATTTGCTCCATTCGTGCATGTTTGGGAGGAGGTCCTTAAGAACACCCTTAAGGCCTCCATTAGCTTTCCACTCTCGTCGAGGTCAAGCCTCGACACATTTGTCTGTGCAACTTCCTGATCAGATCTATATCTCCTCTGACTCTTCCATTTCTGAGCCTGAATCTCTAGTCATAGCCATGGAACACCAGGAAGAAGAACCTGACTTCAGCATCAATTCGATGACCTCAGAGATCTAGTCCATGCATACATCAACCCACCGCAGTGCCCTCAAATGCGAGATCACTATAATCCCGCTGCGGTGGAAATCGAGCCTAGAGTACAAATCCCTGCAGGAGGACCTGAGGTAGAGCTCAAGCCAAGTATGCTTCACACGATCCCTAAATTCCATGGCTTGAACTCCGAGGATCCCTTCCAGCACATCAAACATCTGAAGCATCTGGCCTAGACCTTTGGGCCATCTATACAAAATCGGGATGGCTTACTCATGAAAATGTTTTCCTTCTCTCTCTTGGATAAAGCTGCCGATTGGTTTCAGACTTTAACTCATTCAATCATTACTTGGGGGGAACTTCTGATAGAATTCTTACAAAAATTCTTTCCCATTGGTCTGATGAATGCTATGTGGCATCAGATCACGCACTTCTCGCAAGGAGCAGGAGAACCTCTTCATGAGGCATGGGATCATTTTCTGGATCTCATGCGCAAGTGCCCCCATCACAGAGTTCCAAAATGGGAATAAGTCCAGTCTTTTTACCATGGGCTCCGTGATGGTATCAAGCTCTTTGTCAATGCAACCTGTGGTGGTAGCATCATGGGTCGGCATGAAGACATGATTTGGGAGATTCTCGAGTACATGTGAGAGAACTCTCTAAACAATGAGTCATTGGGTGTGTACGACCGGACAACCACCCGTGCATTGGCAAATAATCAGGGGGTACACGAGACTTGAGGCCTTTCCACATTTGTTGATCTGGAGTTGATAGCCAGTCGCTTGGATAAGGTCTCAACCATTGAAAAGAAGGTGGATGACTTGACTTGACATCTACACCGAACCACCACTGCACCACAAAGCCCATACGTGCACCCTCCCTCAGGTAGGGAGGCTGTACATAACATCTACCATTTTAAGGGGATGGATGCCTATCCACCCTCGGCTGATTACGGTCTTGGAGGAAACTCCGGGCCAGCCTACTCTAGTTGGGGGAACTCTGAACCCTCCTACTTTGATTTTTTTGGAGTTTCTCAGACCTGCGAGGATCTCCACGCCATCCAAAATAATCAATTCTCAAACACTTATAACCCTGAATGGCGCAATCATCCCAATTTTGCGTGGTTGGGAAATAACCCAAATTCGAGATCTCAATTCCAACCCTGACCACAAGCTCCACGACCTTATTAGCCTGCTCAACCAAGGCCCAATCCAAATTTCCAATCCGGGCCACCTAAGGAAGACCAAATGTCTCTGATTCTTTAAACTTTGGTTGACATGCAAAAATAACACAAAGAAGAGATCACAGAGGTTCGCAATCAACTGACCCAGCTGGTAAATGATCACTAGCCTGGTGCATTTCCTTCCCAACCTCTGCTTAATCCGAATAGCGTATCGACCCAGAAGCGCGCTATGAACCTAAATTAGGGCCAAGCACACTATGTTTATCAGGCCCCTTCTGGTCCATCATCCGATAGGATGGAAGCTTCAACATCGTATTCAAGATATCAGCAGCAGACACCTATTTTGCCTAACCCAAACCAAAATCAGGTAGGACTTAACTCTGTCACCTCCCGTAGTGGCAAATCAGCCTAGGATCCACCATTTCCTAGCCACGACAAGCCTGAAAATTCAGAACCCAACCCTAGATTGGTAATTCAAGACACACCCATCCCAGATCAAGAGCCTGAATCAATTCTAGAGGAATTGATTGAGGTTCCATTTCCTCAGGCCTTGACCAAGGAAAAGACGAAATCCAAACCCATTGCATTAGAGGAAGATCTGGTCAAGCTCTTTGAGGAAGTCCAGATAAACATCCCCTTGATGGATGCAATCCGCCACGTACCGGCTTATGCGAGATTTCTAAAAGATATATGTATGCCTAAGTGTTTGCCGTGAACCAAGGGCGAGAGTTCGATCGTCTTGTCGGAGCAAGCCAGCTCCATCATTTTGAGCAAACTCTCGCCAAAGGCAAAAGATCCTAGTACCCCCTTGATCTCCTGTAGAACCAGTGATATAGAATTTGATCGAGCCTTATTAGATCTAGGAGCTTCCATAAACTTGATACCTACATTCCTACTAAACCATCTTGAGGAATCTGAGCTTAAAACAACAAAGGTGACTTTGCAGTTAGCAGATCGATCAATCAAGTCACAAAAAGGAATTCTCAAGGATGTTCTAGTTCGGATCCATGATTTCTACTTCCATGTGGATTTTATCGTACTAGACATGGATACTCTTGAGAATATGAAGAATACACCAATTATATTAGGAAGATCATTCCTAGCCACTGCTAGGGCGAACATAAATTGCGAAGAGGGCCAGAATGAGTTAAAATTTGGGAGTAAGATATTGAAGATTGATATCTTTAAGGCCCATAAGGGAATTAACTGTGGGGCCATTGAATAAGTATGTGATATCGGTCCTGTGATTGAGGACCCACTTATAAAGGAAAACCTGATTGTTTCCGATCCTTAACCACAAGAAAATCACGACCCATAGCTAGAGGAGCCTAAACCTGACCCAGATACACCTACAACTCCTACCTTTTCTCTTGAGCCCCAACTCAAATCTATTGCTGCTGCTGATAATCCTGTTATGGAGTTGAAACCCCTCCCAGATCATTTGAAATACGTCTTTTTGGGTTCGAACCACTCGTTTCTTGCGATCATCAATTCTCAACTCACACCTAACCAGGAAACAAAACTGATCTATCCTCCAACAGCATCGCAGAGCCATTGGATGGACTCTCGATGACCTGACTGGTATCAGTCCATCCTATTGCACACACCGTATCTACATAAAAGAGGGTTCATGACCATCTCGAGAAATGCAAAGATGACTCAATTCGAATATACAGGAGGTCGTGAAGAAAGAGATCATCAAATGATTAGATGTTGGTATCATCTATCCTATCTCGGACAGCCGTTGGGTGAGCCTGATCCAGGTTGTGCCTAAGAAGGCAGGGCTCACCGTTACCACAAGCGAATTCGGGGAGACCATCCCGACCCGTATCACAAACTCGTGAAGAGTCTGCATTGCTTATAGAAGACTAAATGCCTCCACAAAGAAAGTCCATTTCCCTCTGCCATTTATTGATCAGATTCTTGAAAAACTGGCAGGAAATCGATTTTTCTATTTTCTGGATGGGTACTTCGGACACAATTAGGTGTCAACTCATCCAGAGGATCAGGAAAAGACCACCTTTATCTGCCCCTACGATACGTACACGTTCCATAGGATGCCATTGGGCTATGTAATGCACCCGCTACTTTTCAGCGATGCATGCTGGCCATATTTTCTGATATGGTAGATGAGTACCTTGAAGTCTTCATGGATGATTTCTCGGTATTCGGTGAATCTTTTGATGATTGCCTCCTATATCTGGTCCAAATCCTTAGGAGGTGCATTGATGTGAACTTAGTTCTTTCCTGGGAAAAGAGCCACTTCATGGTTCTTGAGAGTATGGTCCTAAGGCATTTTATCTTTGAGAAAGGCATCTAAATGAACCGGGCTATGGTAAATTTGATTTCTAAGCTACCATTGCCTAACTCGGTCAAGGACATTAGATCCTTCCTGGGGCACGTTGGATTTTACCGTCTATTCATACCCGATTTCTCGAAGATCACGTGCCCCTTGACGAATCTTTTATCGAAAGACACTCAGTTCGAGATAACAAGTGAGTGCATTCACGCATTTAAGAACCTACGTGACCGAGTTACCTAAGCACCAATCCTGCAATCCCCTGACTGGTCTCAACCCTTTGAGATCATGTGCGATGCATTTGACTATGTAGTGGGAGCTGTGTTAGGGTAGAAAATCGATGGGAAACCCGTGGTCATTTACTATGCCAACAAGACAGTTGATGAGACTCAGTGTAACTATATAGTTACGAAGAAAGAGCTGTTGGCCATAGTATTCGGCCTGGAAAAATTCAGATCATACCTCTTGGGTTCCCACATCATCATATACTCTAATTACACTACAGTGAGGCACTTACTCGCGAAGAAGGATGTGAAGCCTCGACTAATCCAATGGATCATGCTGTTGCAACAATTCGATCTCGAGATTCATGATAAGGCAAGAAAGTAGAATGTGGTAGCTGACCACTTGTCTTGCCTTCCTTCTTTTGTTTTCGACCCTTCGGATCCATCACAGAGCATTTTCTTGTTGAGCACCTCCTGACTGTTGATACAGGACTTCCCTAGTATGTTGACATGGTGAACTATTTGGCATCTCACTAGATCTCGTTTGATTGGCTGAAGTCCAAGAAGGACAAGTTACATTTCGATGCTAAGTACTACATTTGGGAAGATCCCTACCTTTTCGGCATTGGTGCTGATCAAATCATTAGACTTTATGTTCTGGAAGCAGAAATCCAGGACATCTTGTCCTTCTGCCATGATCAGACCTGCGGCAGACACTTCTTCGAACATAAGACCACAGTAAAAGTCCTCCAGTGCGGCTTTTATTGGCCTACGATTTTCAAGGACGCACACGACTACTGTAAGGCATGTAATCACTGCCAAACTATGGGCAACATGAGCCACCATGATATGATGCCTCTACAGCTGATTCTTGTGTGCGAAATCTTCAATATCTGGGGGATTGATTTCACGAGGCCCTTCCCAAATTTCGATGGCTTTGAGTATATTCTCCTCACTGTGGGCTACGTGTCCAAATGGATCGAAGCCATCCTGACCCGAGCCAATGATCATAAAATCGTAATCAAGTTCATTCATCAGCACATCTTTTCCCGGTTCGGCATTCCACATGCTATCATTTCTGATGGAGGGACCCATTTCACAAATATGTAGTTTCGATCCCTGATGACAAAGTATGGGGTGTCACATCGAATCTCGACTCCTTATCACCCTCAAACTAATGGATTGGCTGAACTTTCAAATAGGGAGATCAAGAAAATCCTTCAGGTCACTGTTCGACCTGATAGGAAGGATTGGTTGGCCTGTCTTCTGGAAGCTTTGTGGGCTATAGGACCACTCGCACTACCTAATTAGGCATGTCTCCCTTCAGGCTCGTGTACGGGAAGTCTTGTCACCTACCCATCGAAATGGAGCATAAGGCTTATTATGTAGTACGAAAGTGCAATCTAGATCTTTCAAAGGCTGGAACCCACCACCGATTATAAATGAGCGAGATCGAGGAACTACGCAATGATGCGTATGAGAACTCCCGAATCTATAAAGAATGGGTTAAAGCCTTTCATGATAAGCACAAATCACGCAAGACATTCCATCCTGGTTAGAAAGTACTACTCTTTGATGCCAAACTTAAACTCTTCCCAGGCAAACTCAGATCTAAATGGATTGGACCATTTCTGGTAAGACAAGTATTCGGAAATGGAGCTGTCGAAATTAGTGAACTTAGCCGTGATTCAGAACCATTTATCGTGAATGGTTAGAGACTCAAACCGTTCATCAAACTCACTGACTCAAATCTGGCTGCAACATCTTTTGATTACCATTCTCCCTGAGCTTCATTGCGCACAACTGATGGCGTTAAACTTAGCGCTTAACAAGAGGCAACTCGTCATTTTTTGAGAAAACTCGAAACCTTCCTAACATATCCTTCTGCTGAATTCATATTACACTTTAGGATTCGTCCATTAGAACAACCGACTTCACCTTTGGTACTTGTATCAAAGCTTGAAATCGTTTGCAACAGTCATTCAGACTCGTTCACCACCCACCTGTTCTAATGTACAATCTAGATTGAACTCGAACCTACCTAATTTACAATGAGGACATTGCAACTCGTAGGCATGGGGGGGTATTAAAGTGCAAAATGCTGTGAAATCAATGATGCATGGAAGGGTTTCATCAAAAAAAAAAGAGAAAAAAGGAAAGGAGAAATCATTGTGTGCTAAATCTAAAAAGAGAGGAATGGAAAAGAAAGAAGAAAAAGGAGCAAATAAAAAGAAAAAAAGAGAGTCCCTTGAAATTGAATATGGAACTTACCTAACTTTTCGGTTGGATTGGATGATGAATTAAGACCTGGAAGGCTGAAACTTAGGGAATTAGTGGTGGATATCGACCTTAGGCCTTTTTGATCTATTCTATGGTTTAAACACTCAAGTATTTGTTAAGATCTGGATTAATCCTTAAGAGGTTGAGGAAAGTACGAAGCTGATGTATTAGGTCTAAGGCTTAGGGATTATTTGGCCCCGTTGCTTGCCCTTTGGTTTGCGGGACTTGGTAACCTGAGCACTCAAAATCACACACTTAGTCAGGTTCAGTGCGCTTAACAAAGGAAAATCTGATAAAAGTGTTCTGCTCTGAAAAGACATCTTGAAGATTTAGCTTAGGAGCAACTCGACAACATAAGTTGATTGAACGAGTTTCCAGTGAGGAGAGGTGAGAAATTCCCCTCGAAGATGCATAATAACATATAATCTCCTCGGTGCTTGTCTCCTAGGATATCTAAATATCCTACCGGGGCATGTAAGCACCCTGTGCTGGTTCAAGTGCCACGGGTGGGATTATCTCAAAATATTAATTGCTAGGGCCTGAATTTAGCTATAGAAAAACATGGGCGGCACTATCCCGAAGTGTCAAAAGCCAAGGTTTTGGGGGTTGCCATGGGCAGTGCTATCCTTAAGCATCGATTGTCAGGGACCCTTTGAGGATTGATGGTGGGGACAAGGAATCCAATACAGATCGTGTTTAGAGCCAATTCGAGGCTGGATTTAGGGAAAAGTAAAAAGAAAATAGAGAAAACCCTCCAAATAAAAATCTTTCTATCTCTTTTTTTACAAAAATGCACTGGCAAATTAAACTTGGACATGTTATGTTTATGTACGGATGCTTTAACTGTTGGGGTCAACGAACCTCTAGGTAGTTTTTGCGGGTCTTAAAAACCTTCGCTGCAGACTCAGGACTGAGGCTGGTCAGGTCTGGATCTGGGCTGGTACTTGAGTACCTCTAGGCTTATTGTCAATATTCTAATCTGATTTCTAGAGTTGCAGCTTAGTAAGGCACCCTAACGGTTACATTCGACCTAGAGAACTGGTTTGATCCATAGAATTTTTGCTATGGGACTAGTAAAAGCTAGGTGATGGGTCGGCCCGGATAGGTTGTTAATATGATATTTTTATCGTTGAAATGTGTATAGTGGTTAACCTAATTCAGACCTAACCATCTCTTTACAAAATTTTTAACCTGGCCTAATTGATTTTATCTTGTCACTTTTAGGCCCAGGGTCGAACACAGGGAAGTGGGGTTAAAGTCGAGTTTCTACATTTTCCTTAAAACGCGCCTCTTCCGTTCGTTTATTGTGTTTTTGGTATTTTTCTTATTTAGGTTTTTTTCTGGTAATCCTTGTTCTTGAGGCACACCCTCAAAATTGTGTCCTTGGCTTTTAGCCAAAACAGAGTTCCAAAACACGCCTTGCTACTCGCAAGACGGGGTACCTGCAAATCAAAGATTATCTTTTCACTTTTATACCTTTTTTATCTTTTTACTAAGAAGGAAGATAACAGATAGAAAGTAAATATAGTAGCTATAGATATATATTTATATGTAGTATATATATAAAGGGGTGGGGTGGAGGTGGCGATGGAGTGTAGCACTATGTCGAGTCAGTCGACGTCTAGAGAGACGCAACCAACACGACTATGTGCCGCGTGGAGTGTGGATGGAGGATGGATGATGTATGGGACCACGCTTTTTTTGTACGCGTGTATTAGGGAATATCAGCAACTGGTGCAGATATTCCCGCGATACAGCGTATAGTAAATAACGTGAAAATATATGTACATATGTATGTATATGAGTAAATATATCTATATGTATATAAATGTATAAGTATATATGTATAGATATATATAGATATATATGTATTATATATATATATATAGGTGTATATGTATATATATATATGTATGTATATATGTATATAGCTATGTATATATGTATATAAGTATATATATATAATACTATATAGATGTATATATATATATATGTATATAAGTATATATGTATCTAGATATATATATATATATATGTGTGTGTGTATACATAAATATATAGATATACTATGTATATAAGTATATATATATATATATGTATGTATGTATATATTATATATAGATGTATATAAGTATATATATGTTACTATAAGTGTGTGAGTGTGTGTGTATGTGTTGGTATGGGTGTGTGTGCGTCGGTGAATGTGTGTGTGTGTGTTGCTGTGAGTAAAAAAACAGAGAGAGAGAGAGAGAGAGAGCGGGAGAGAGAGAGAATACGTGAGAGAGAGAGAGCGGGAGAGAGAGATCAGCAGAGAGAGAGAGCGGGCTGGAGAGATCGAGAGCGCGGACGATGGCAGCGAGTTAAGACGTCTGCTCGCGGCGGCGGACGTCTGACGCCGCATCGTCTGAAGGCGGAGGCGGACGTCTGAAGACGGCGGGTGCGGGCGCGCCTTCGCGTAGGGTTCCTGCAGGCGTGCGCGAAGGCGACGGGCGGGCGAAGGCGTGGAGGAGCGAGCGTGGAGGAGGTCTGCAGGTGGTCGCGGAGGGTCGCGGAGGAGGGCAGGGGGTGGCGCGAGGCCGTAGCCGGCCGCTGCAGTGCGCGCGGCGGACGGCTACAGGTGCAACTGCGAGGCGGACAGAACGGAGACGGAGGCGGGGAACGCCCTGCAGACGCGCGCGGAGGCGGTGAGCGACTGCGGGGACGGTCGCGGAGGAGCGGGAGGACCTGCTGCTGCTGCTGCTGCTACTGCTGGGCTGCTGCTGCCGTGGCTTCAAGCTTCGAAGCTTGGAGCGGCGGCAATGGCGTTAAAGAGAAAAAACGAAGCGAGGGAATGCACCACGCCCACCGGCTCGTCGAAGAGCTGGGCGGTGGTGCTCCCACTGTGGTGGTGTGCACCACAGTGGGTTCTCCTGCTCGCCGGGTGCTTCCTCGACGGAGGGCCGACGTATGGGAGGGGAAAGCGGTGGAGAAGATGGCTGCGGGTTTTTGTTGCTGCAGCAGCTGCGTCGCGAGGATGAAGCTGCAGCTACTTATAGAGGAGGGGAGAGTGGCGTGCCGGCTGCAGCAGGGAGAGGGTGTGCGAGTTGCAGCTATAGGGAGCGGCGTTGGCAGGGAGAAGTGACGGGAAGAAGTGCTGCGTGGCTGCTGCATGCAGCTGCGGGAAGAGTGCAGCCGCGGGAAGGGTGCAGCCGCGGGAAGGAGAGAAAAGAAGAAATCAAGAGGAAAAATAAAAAGAGGGTGATTTTGCAAGGAGGCACTTGAAGAAAAATGTAACTATGCAGGCGATTGTTTCACTCCTCTTCCTCTCTTGATTAAATGCATGCATGCAAGTGTTTTTACAAATGCGATTACAGGATCCTATTATGCAATGTTAATGCTAGAAAATAGCACAAGAAGGCGTTATTACAGGCGTGTTTTGAGGTGCAAACATATACCCCCATGCCTATCTTTTGCTAGTCCCTAGCAAAATAGTATTTAGAAATGATCTTAAGCTAAAGATTTTCTTCTGACGTGATATCGGTGTGTTTATTATCGGATATTGTGAGAACTAATTGTAGAGAAGATTACCAGTACTTTAAGTCTTACATGACAAAGATCATCTCTCAACTAACCAGGACTCTTGATATTTAAACCCTAAATACGATTTCCAAGACCCAGGAGGTTTTGCCGTACTCGAGAGCTCAAGAGGTTATGGTTGTGCATAGTGAAGGATCAAGACTGACCAGATGAACCTTAAGACTCACTCCCAGGGTTTCACGAATTTTTAAGTACAAGTTGGTCCCAGTTTCAGCTCGTGTTTTTGGATTGACCCTTAAGATGATTACGGAAAACTCAACTCCCATTTTCTGATATTTTTTTGTGGCTCACCGAAAAACAAAGTATGCAGACATTTATGAGATATACTGACTCTTTTAAAACATCTCTCTTTTTTTTTTTTTCTTTTTTTTTTCTTTTTTTTTTTTTCTTAACAACTCTTTTTTTTTTTTTTTTGAAACACGTGTCAGTATATCTCTTACAACACATTTTGAAGGAGCACACTTATTTTTCTTTTTGGTGGGAGAGTTTCTTTTTGGTGGAAAGAGTCACTCCTAAACACAAGACTAAATGCTGGGATAAAAATTCTACCTGCACGCACAGGTAAGGACTCCACCTTCCCTAATGAACACTAGGGTTGGATCTTATGTTCACCTGGTCTTTCCTGATATGTGTAGTGTGAACCAAATTTACTTAAGCTCTCAAGAAAAAGCAAACCAACGGATCCTGTACTGGTGTCTCAGGTACAAGAATACGTCCTTAGTTAAGAGAGATTTTGATCTATTTCGTCAATACTTTAAGTGAATTAAGCCGAGCCTGAGCGAATCAAGCTTCTGTGGCCTGGAAATTCTTCAAAACAGAGGTTGAATATCCATAAACACTTATTGAATTTTTTTGTTTCAGCTTTCAAATCATTACTAAACACCATTTATTATTAATATATATATATATTTTTCTTTTTTTTTTCTTTTTCTTTTTCTTTTTCTTGCATATTTATAAATAGGTGGTAATTGTCTGATACCATAAAATACCCGGATCCTATGGATGCCTATCCACCCCCCCATGCCAAACAATGCTATGTCCTCATATGCATGCAGGGAAAGGCAGAGAACGGACGACAGATCGGGTAACAGGAGCTGAGGTTCAGGGTATAAATCAGGGTGGAAGGGTGGGTGGATGGTGGGTGGTGAAGAGAAAAGCGAAGTAATCGCGATAGAGGCATGAAAAGTAATGGTGGATGGTGAGAGATTTGGCATTTTCTGGGATGAGAGTGTCCCAGGCGGATCAGAAAACAGATCAGGAAGAGGAAGTTGGCCCTTAGATTGGCCAAGAAGGGGGGCTTTTTGGATAGATGGATCCAAAAGGGAATAGCCCCGGTGAGTAAGATGTGGGCTCAAGGTCCCAGTGTGGATTTGCAAATCCGCCTGATTTAGCGGGAAAGAAAGAGCAATCCGGTCTTCCATAGTGTGGACCGGCGGTGAGCAGCCCGGCGATGACTCAGACCACAAGGTATGGGAAGCGGAAAAAACCTCGTCAGAAGTCTGGTCAGGAGAAGGTACAGGAATAGGGAGGGATTGGGGAACGTCACAGTTTGTGTTGGTCAGGCAGTCGTCAGGTAATTCGCAGCAGTCTGAATCGGCTCCAATTAGTTTGATACACGTACTGACAGTCACGTCCTCGTCAGACGTGTCATCCTTGATGTGATCACTATCAGCATAAGAGTGCGGTGCTGCAGCGGGATTAACCTGAAATCCCGGAGGAATACTCAGAGCTTGCAGAATTTGATGAACCTGTTCCTGAGAAGCTTGTACCTGTGGTTGCGGACCACAGGGTACAAAGTTTTGCGGGTTTGGAACAGGTTGGGCGAGAAAAGTGCCCTGAGATCGAGTCGCCATGCTTAGTTGACTGATCTCAGCATTCTGCTGTGCCAAATGCTGAAGAGAGGTCATGTTTTCTTTATGGCGCTTTGACATTTTCGTCATCATTCGCATCAATTTATCAAGAGGTTTTGATGCGTGTTTGGTTTTCTGCACACAAGGGCCTGATGGCAGATTTGCCATAGGATTAGACTGGGCCCTTGGGATGACGGGTACAGACGATCGCATTGGTCCACCAGCGGGGTTTCGACGCTGCGGGTTGTTGGACAATGCAAAATTGGGATGATTGTGCCACCCTGGGTTATACGTGGCAGAAAACGGGTTGTTCCCCAGGGTGCAGGCATCTTCTATGCCAGAAGACGTGTCCGCATTTGTGTCCGAGTACACGGAGGCTTGGTCCTCCGTGTTGAAATACTGGCTCGCAGAAGCCAGTTCCACATGACTTACCGAGTCGCTTGGCGCGACACTCGATAAGGAAGGTCTTGCAGGGTTTCTCGGGATAAGCCTGGTGTTGAAAGAATTGGAATTGTGACGAAGTGGTGAGGCGGGGGTGTGTGCCATGTTTGTGGAGGAGGAGGATGATTCGGCTCTTTTTCTAGATTTATCAGTCAATACAAGCAATTCAGGGTTTTGTGACCTCCTCCCAAACATGCACTACCGGAGGAAGAGTTGAGGAGATGAGTAGGGAAAAGAGATGAGAGAAATGACGTCGCAAAGGTACACTTGATTACAAATCAATACAATCAAGTTCCTAACCTCGACAGTGTTCCCTTAGACTTAAAGATCTAAGTTACCTACTATCACGAACTACGGAACCGAATGCGAGCACCGCGGAACCACCGGGCCAGATTGAAAGGCCGTTTGCCCCAGTCTTAGACACCCGATAGCACGCGGGAACTCTCACCAGCACGTAGTCGCTACACGCAGGTAGTTAGACCTCAAATCCTTAGTAAGGGTCAAGTTACTACCAGTTTTAATTAGAGGCTTAGGGTCAAGTGCTTTTGGAATGTGAAGGGCGTTGTTTACGGGTAATGCCCAAGTGATTGATTTTAAGAGTGTGTAAGAACAAGCATGCAACAGGGAAATCTCCCCGAATTGAAGTTTTAATTGGTGAATGGTTTTTAGAGTTCAACCTTAAGTAGTATGAATTTTAGGATTTTGCTGAATTACCAATTCAACCAATCTCCGGGTTTTGCAAGAATACAGGTTTTTTTTTTTTTTTCTAAAGCCCAAGAAACCCTTCTTCAATTATCAGTTAGTTAATGCATGCTAAAATGCAATGGGCTACCCTAAATGGAGATTTCTAAGTGTGGATGCACGAATCAGTTTTATATCAATGTGACAGGGAGCCAAAGCACTTCAATTCAAGTGCTCCCAATCACCAGAAATGATTTCCACACACAAGGCTTCAACCAAAAGATAAATAAAATAAAATTGTTGGGGTTGAAGTATTCAGGATCGAATCACAGGCAAGTTTGAAAAGTCGTGGTGGGGTTGGAATCAACTCAATTCCAAGTCTCCCCACCAAAAATGTGATCCTGAATTAAAGATAAGTGAGGCAAAAGAGGGATACAAGCAATCTTTTTCTTTGCCTCAAAGAATACTTCCCATGGCGAAAAATCTAAGAATCAAGATTCTCGGATTTTCGCTATGCGAAGTAAGGCGGGAAATCCCGGGGCAGTGGGAGTGAAGACAACCAATCAATCAAGTTAATTTTAATCCACTTGCCCTCAAGAAATCCTAAGAAGTTTTTCTAGTTTTTAGTTTTAAATTTTTTTTTTTTTTTTTATTGTGGTGGCAAGTTAACCCTAATTTGATGAGAAAAGAAAACCTACTTGTTCGGTAATGTGTGCGAAGCTCCAATGCGATGTCGGCGTCTTCACGCTCTCATTCCCGCCTTGGATCTGCTCACGTCCTCGACTTCGTCAGCCTTCTTCTCCTTCCACCAGGTTCACCTGCACACCAAAAACAACAATACCCGTGAAGAGGGAAGAGAAAAATTGAAAGGATTTGGATAGAAACTTACTCGAAGGCGCACCTCCCCGGCAACGGCGCCAGAAAAGTCATGATGGGTCGGCCCGGATAGGTTGTTAATATGATATTTTTATCGTTGAAATGTGTATAGTGGTTAACCTAATTCAGACCTAACCATCTCTTTACAAAATTTTTAACCTGGCCTAATTGATTTTATCTTGTCACTTTTAGGCCCAGGGTCGAACACAGGGAAGTGGGGTTAAAGTCGAGTTTCTACGTTTTCCTTAAAATGCGTCTCTTCCGTTCGTTTATTGTGTTTTTGGTATTTTTCTTATTTAGGTTTTTTTCTGGTAATCCTTGTTCTTGAGGCACACCCTCAAAATTGTGTCCTTGGCTTTTAGCCAAAACAGAGTTCCAAAACACGCCTTGCTACTCGCAAGACGGGGTACCTGCAAATCAAAGATTATCTTTTCACTTTTATACATTTTTTATCTTTTTACTAAGAAGGAAGATAACAGATAGAAAGTAAATATAGTAGCTATAGATATATATTTATATGTAGTATATATATAAAGGGGTGGGGTGGAGGTGGCGATGGAGTGTAGCACTATGTCGAGTCAGTCGACGTCTAGAGAGACGCAACCAACACGACTATGTGCCGCGTGGAGTGTGGATGGAGGATGGATGATGTATGGGACCACGCTTTTTTTGTACGCGTGTATTAGGGAATATCAGCAACTGGTGCAGATATTCCCGCGATACAGCGTATAGTAAATAACGTGAAAATATATGTACATATGTATGTATATGAGTAAATATATCTATATGTATATAAATGTATAAGTATATATGTATAGATATATATAGATATATATTTATTATATATATATATAGGTGTATATGTATATATATATATGTATGTATATATGTATATAGCTATGTATATATGTATATAAGTATATATATATAATACTATATAGATGTATATATATATATATGTATATAAGTATATATGTATCTAGATATATATATATATATATATATATATATATATATGTGTGTGTGTGTGTGTATACATAAATATATAGATATACTATGTATATAAGTATATATATGTATGTATATATTATATATAGATGTATATAAGTATATATATGTTACTATAAGTGTGTGAGTGTGTGTGTATGTGTTGGTATAGGTGTGTGTGCGTTGGTGAATGTGTGTGTGTGTGTTGCTGTGAGTAAAAAAACAGAGAGAGAGAGAGAGAGAGAGAGCGGGAGAGAGAGAGAATACGTGAGAGAGAGAGAGCGGGAGAGAGAGATCAGCAGAGAGAGAGAGCGGGCTGGAGAGATCGAGAGCGCGGACGATGGCAGCGAGTTAAGACGTCTGCTCGCGGCGGCGGACGTCTGACGCCGCGTCGTCTGAAAGCGGAGGCGGACGTCTGAAGACGGCGGGTGCGGGCGCGCCTTCGCGTAGGGTTCCTGCAGGCATGCGCGAAGGCGACGGGCGGGCGAAGGCGTGGAGGAGCGAGCGTGGAGGAGGTCTGCAGGTGGTCGCGGAGGGTCGCGGAGGAGGGCAGGGGGCGGTGCGAGGCCGTAGCCGGCCGTTGCAGTGCGCGCGGCAGACGGCTACAGGTGCAACTGCGAGGCGGACAGAACGGAGACGGAGGCGGGGAACGCCCTGCAGACGCGCGCGGAGGCGGTGAGCGACTGCGGGGACGGTCGCGGAGGAGCGGGAGGACCTGCTGCTGCTGGGCTGCTGCTGCCGTGGCTTCAAGCTTCGAAGCTTGGAGCGGCGGCAATGGCGTTAAAGAGAAAAAACGAAGCGAGGGAATGCACCACGCCCACCGGCTCGTCGAAGAGCTGGGCGGTGGTGCTCCCACTGTGGTGGTGTGCACCACAGTGGGTTCTCCTGCTCGCCGGGTGCTTCCTCGACGGAGGGCCGACGTATGGGAGGGGAAAGCGGTGGAGAAGATGGCTGCGGGTTTTTGTTGCTGCAGCAGCTGCGTCGCGAGGATGAAGCTGCAGCTACTTATAGAGGAGGGGAGAGTGGCGTGCCGGCTGCAGCAGGGAGAGGGTGTGCGAGTTGCAGCTATAGGGAGCGGCGTTGGCAGGGAGAAGTGACGGGAAGAAGTGCTGCGTGGCTGCTGCATGCAACTACGGGAAGAGTGCAGCCGCGGGAAGGGTGCAGCCGCGGGAAGGAGAGAAAAGAAGAAATCAAGAGGAAAAATAAAAAGAGGGTGATTTTGCAAGGAGGCACTTGAAGAAAAATGTAACTATGCAGGCGATTGTTTCACTCCTCTTCCTCTCTTGATTAAATGCATGCATGCAAGTGTTTTTACAAATGCGATTACAGGATCCTATTATGCAATGTTAATGCTAGAAAATAGCACAAGAAGGCGTTATTACAGGCGTGTTTTGAGGTGCAAACACTAGGCATGGGGGTATGATGGGAACAACATCATAGGGCCTAACTAGCCCATTTTAGTTTGGAATAAAAGATAAAATCTCCTATATATCCATCAGATCCTATATGCATAATGTTCTATTTTGAGAAGAAGAGAAGAAACCTGGGTTATTTCTGTAATTTTAACAGCAAATCATGAACACAGAATAACCAAGGGGTTGGCTAGGGGTGAATTAAAGGTTAAATGAGCATTAAATTCAAATAAGTTGGTTCATGTAGACAAAAATGGGTTTTCGTGCTTTTTAAGGAATAACAGCAACCCAAAACCCTAATTACTGACCCACTTAAATAACAAAGGTTCTGGCCAGAATAAAATTCACCTAAACCTTCTAAAAATCAAAGAAAAATATTTCATAAGGTTTTTTATCCTTGATTTGACCATTGGAACCCATTTTGACCTAAAATAGTCTCAAATAAGAAGTTACCCTAATTTGGGTTTCTATGTAAATTACCCAGTCAAATTTGGTAAAAACCAAAATCCAACTTTTCCACTAGATTCCTTGGGTTCAAATTAGGTTTATACCAAAATTTGGGCTCAATCAGAGATCATTTTAACATAGTTTGCATTTTGATCCATTCAAACTCTTTCTTTCTCACATACACCCCTAACTTTCGAAAATCCTTACAAAAAGCCCCTAACTTCGTTGTATTCTTTACATTTGGGTCCCTACCGCTATGGCAGGTGTGAACCCACGTAGCTGAGCTCTCAATCAGAGATTCCTATCTGATTACTTGGTCAATCCCTTCCAAAATCGGAAGGGACAACCCTAAGGAGATCCCTGATCGATTAAACCTAATACTAAACTCTAAATCCGTCTATGTTGCTCATGCGAATCCTTGATTTCCAAGAATCCTTCTTCCTGAAAAATCGAGCCTTTTAAGCTTGTTTCTAAGCTTGGGAGCTTGCTTGAAGGGCTATATAAGACCTTCATGGCCTACCTTACCTCCTTAGCGAGTTTTTGGGCCATAAAACCTTCTTCCTCTTCTTCTCCAGCTTGTTCCAAGCTTTGCTTTGGCGACCCTCTACCTCCGACTTCCTCACCGGCCGCCACGTACAATAGGCGACAGGATCTGACTCCCCTCTTCAATCTGTGTCTCGCAACACCAGCGTGGCACTCTCCGGCCCCCTCCTCGTCACCGTACCCCTCCTCAAAGCATTCACCTTCTTTGGCGCCAGCTCATCATGGCCGACACCTCCTTTCTATCCTCCTCGTCCGTTAGCACCTCTTCTTGTCTCCTCTTCATCGACTGATCACCCTAGCGCCTCCAGACTTCATTTTCGACCACAAATCCACCGGCTCCACCTTTGTCTCCCCCGTTTCCGGCATACCTCCGGCGACCCCGACAACCCGCTACATGTCACTAAACCACTCACCTCCAACTCCTACACCATCACCGTGTCCACGCAAGCAAAACCCCTCAAGAAATTGAGGGGATTGCTGCACCCATCACCTCCCCGAACACCTCCACCATGGCACTCACCTTTTGCCTTTGCCAGCCCACCACGACCACTCTCACCGCATGCCACTGCCACCACCACATTCGCCGCACTCGCGCGAAGCTCCTGAGCTATTCTGATAGGGCCGAGAGGCCGCTTTATCCTTTTCAGGGGTTCGCCGACTCTTCACCACTATAGGTCATCTTCCTCGACCTCGGTCGCCATGTTCTAGCCGTGTTCTTCATTGCCAACACCTCTAGGTACTGCGGCTCTGCTCCAAGCACGTGCCTAGGTCTCCAATTGAACGAGTCTACCTCTCCTTCGATCGCAATCAGAAGGTTCATCAGCAACAGCTTCACGAGGAGAACTGCAGGGACTTTAGTTCCACATCAGTGCCTGACAGGCTCACAGTGCAGGATAAATTGATTTTGTGCCCATAACCCCTCGCCCAGTACATGAGGGGTTGGGTCCCTCCTCAAGACCTCTTCACTCCTCAGCTACCTCTCACACCCGGTAGCCCTAGTCCCCTGCTGGATCTAAATACCCACCTGGATACCCGATTACGTGGGTTTCTGAGAAAGAGAAGAAGAAAGAGAGAGAAGGGGGGTTTGTCTATCTCTCTAACTCTCAACACTTGGAAGAATTTCAGAGGCTTTACACATCTATTGTGTGTGGCTGCTAAAGTCTCTCTCTTGAGGCTTGAAGGAAGGAAGAGGCCCTTGAACCTCTTAAGGCTACTGTAGAAGGCATACAATTAAGCCGTATGGTGCTTGATTCGGTTGTTTGAATTCTGAAGCCTTGAGGGATTAAGGACACTGTGGAAACATTTGGTTGCTTACTGGCATGGCATTTGATTGATAATCATTGTTTATTTATTTGAGTTATTTGTGAGGCTTAAACTTAGAGGGTAATTTGGTGATTCAAATCTCCATTTTATCCTAATCTTTTTGCATATTGATACTTGGATCTATTGATATATCATTTTGAATTATTCTTCTTATCTTGATTACTTATATTTTGCTTATAATTGTGATATGTGAGATTGAACTATCCCTGTTGCTCCCAGTGAACGACCTCTTGCTTTCTTGAGATTATAAATTTAAGTGTTTATCGCGATTTCTCAACATACTATGAAGCATTTCTTTAGATTCGATGATTTCGCATAAAACAGTCAATCAATATAAATTAGTTGGTCAATCAACAGTGCTGAAAACTTAGTTTTTAACCTAAGTTTGTTATCTATCGAAGGTCAAAACGAAATCGTTGATATTTTTAAGGTTCCTTACATACTTCTAGACTCAAGAAAATTGAGAACAATAACTCTTAGAATACAAATGACTCCTTGAATCTTGTCATCTTTAGTTCATAATCATTTCACCTTGATTCCATCATGATATAGCCTTAAATGATTAGTCCTATGTAAAACATAATTTTATTACATCAAAACAAGGGTATCAACATTCTCCCCTATTTTGATGATAACAAAATTATAATTATATATGCATGACACATGCTGCTTATAATGAATGCATACATGTAAATGTATTCATGCTTCTTAAGATAAATGCATATAGAATATTTCTCCCCCTTTGTTATTAACAAAAAGCATAAAAAAATGTTTAACTCAATTCATTAGCTCTCCCTTACTATATTTTAAATGCAATGAATGACATGCTACTTAAACATTCAAGAGATAATTGAAATTTTCATAGATGAAAGATATAGTATTAAGAGCATCAAGATTAATAGACAGTGATAAGCGTCAAACCACATATGAAATTGTTCTACAAACGAAAAAGCTGAAATAATAGTCTAAAAGAAACTAGGAAAAGCCTCTAGATTCTCTAGGAACTCTGCATCCATATCGAAATCGTTCAGTGGATGACCAGAGGTGCTCGACTCAGCAAAAGAGGCGAGTGGTGCGTGGATCCAAAGTCGACAATTTGTCTGAGTTGAGAACTTACTCATCTCAGAGAGAGTGGCACGAGATGAGGTGGTATCCGTGCTAGTCTGCTATTGTCGAGATGGTGCTTGTGTTAAGGCTGTTGCTGGTGTGGATCGTCCATGCTGCTAAGTAGGAGGAGGAGGTGTTGTTGCTACTGCTCATCTGGATCTGGGAGGGCGCTGATCGCAGAACTTAAGAGCCTATATCTGCTCTCCCAACTGATCTAGAAATTGACCCTATTGACTCAGGAAGTCGAATACCTAAGTCCCATGCTCCGTCATCATCATTGCTGTCTTTCTCTATCTGTGCATAATAAGAGAGATGTCATCTGTCACATCCTGAATCCCTTGAGTGTCGTGTCTGGTGAACTACTTGTCAAGATACTACGACTTGTGGTTGTGAAAAGACGAAGTGGGATGCATTGCTGGGGGCAAAAGGTAGAGAAATGCTGGTGTGAGGGATAGGATGGTGGAGCAGTAGAAGGTCCAACCTGAGAGGGTGGAGGTGGGAAGATGAGGTAGGAGCTACTGCTTGTGAGGGAGGAGGAGGATCCTATCGACCTTGCCTTTTTTATTCCATCTTAGAATAGGTTAACTTACCAAAGATACCGACCCATGTGATAAATTGCTTGTGATTAATATTCATTTGCACATTAAAATGATAAAAAAATGTGGGAGAGTAGAGTGCCAAAGGGAAAGACACTAGTAGGTTTCCTCTCCATAAAGGTGTGGATGAAATTATTCTAATTGAATGCCTTATTCTACATGAAGGAGTATAATGCCACAAGCATAGGATCGAGATAGTTTTCGAAAGAGGTGGACTTCAACATAAAATTCCATAAAAATACGTAGTTGAGAAATCGCGGGAGGGGACAAAAATAGGGTGACTTGGCAGGCTTACCCAAGTCATAATATTCAGGAGTTAATGTCTCCCGAATGGTGTCAAAGGAGGTGTAATGGTGTAGCTTAAGGTATGTGGGAATAGAAGAGGGACAACCAAGAATCTACATCAAGACATCGGCATCAACCAAGACTTCAATGCTATAGACATTCGAAGTGAGCTAGATACCAGATTGTTCGCTGATATTGCTAAGGTTGGCATAGAAAAGATGGCATGCCATGGATCAACGCCCTTGATGTGACTACCACGAGCACCCCATAAAAGTTCTGGTCAAAGAGACGCCTGATTTTATGAAAAACTAAGCTCAGAAAAAATGCACTCAAAATAGTCTAAATCAATTGGATGATTGACGTAGGGAGAAAATTTGGAATAGAGGGAGAAATTTCATCTTATGTTGTCATTATTAAAGTATCAGTCAAAGGTGTTGTTGTGAGAGGAAGAGGAAGAACCATGGAAAGTGCATTTGGGTGCCATTTTAGCTCTGGTGCAGTTTTGGTTGATCAAAAATGGATACTGGTCGATTAAAAAACTGAGGTTAGTTGATCAAATCTGGAAATTTTAGGTACTGGAACTCACAATTTTGGTCGATTAAGATAGAAAGTTGCTCGATCAAAAATACATTTTTGCAAACAGACAGTGGCAAGAATTGATCAAAATGAATGAAAATTAAGGTAACAATCATGGTCATGGTTCAAGATTAGCAATATCATTTGGATCATAGTAAAGAGAAATCATAGAATCGTACAACATATAACAATCTCACATCAAAATAAGATCTAATGCATGCTTTAAAGAGAGAATAGAGACAAGATTTTAGGAGTTGGAGTATACCAAGATCGACTTGGGTCAATCGAAGAGGGTGATAGCTAGAGGTGGTCGTCAGAGAGGTAGAGGATGACAGCCATGGAGATGAAGAATGGTGAGGAGAGTGAAGCTTGATGAAGAGGAAGTGGCCTTGGTCAAACAAGGGGTGGTCGACAGCGGCGAGGTGGTTGTTGGTTGAAGTGTTGGTCGATGGTAGAGGAGTTTGGTTGGTGGTGGTG
This sequence comes from Thalassia testudinum, assembly GCA_037157565.1. Classification (NCBI taxonomy): domain Eukaryota; kingdom Viridiplantae; phylum Streptophyta; class Magnoliopsida; order Alismatales; family Hydrocharitaceae; genus Thalassia; species Thalassia testudinum. The sequence continues at coordinate 134,982,265 of JAZHRO010000077.1, forward strand.
TGTGGGAACCAAAAGTGGGGATGATGGGGGGTGTTGGGTAGAGTTGTTTTGTCAAGAGATGTGTGGGTTGGTGGAAGATGGTAAAGAATGATGGTAAAATTTTTTTCTAGGTTTTAGGTTATCCAAAATAGGAATGAGCAAATTAGGAACAGAAATGACGATTAGAGAAGGATTGGAAATCAAATCCAATTGATTTGATTAAGGAACCAAAAGTCACGGCGAAATGATTTTGCCCAATTTTAGTTGATCAAAATATGATTTTAGGCAACCAAATTCAAATTTGGTCGATCAGGTAACTTGGTTTGATCGAGAAATTTGAATTTTCAGTGGTGGAAAATTTTTTGCTCAAATATTGATCAATTAGAAATAAGTATTGATTGATAAAAATTTAAATTTTTGGAGGGAGTTTTCCCACTCCAAAATTGATCATTTAAAATTAGGGCTTTGATCGATCAAAAGGGATTTGATTGATCAAGTTGATCTTTTTGATCGATCAACAGAAGTCAAGTGTTAATATTAATAAGAATTCAAAGTTCTTTTAGTCTGGTGAGATCTAGTTCTCTTCTATTTGTGATAAATCTATCTTTTGCTAAAGGTTTGGAGAAGATATTAGCTAATTGCTTTTCAATTTTAACAAACTCTTCATTTTAAGAACATAATATCTCAGAAAGTGGTACATGATACTGTGTGTTTGGATCTTGAATGTTTTATAGGGTTTTTTGACAGGTTAATTGCACTAGTATTGTCACAAAAATTCTAGTGTTTTCAAAGCTGAGTTCAAAATTTTTAAGTGTTTGCTTCATCCACAAGATTTGCGAGCATGCTAAGGAGGTGACAATGTATTCAACTTCAATTGTGGATAGAGAAACACAATAATGTTTCTTACTAACCCCAAGAGATTACTGAATTTCCGAGAAATCGACATGTTTCACTAGTGCTCTTGTGATCCGTCTAGCTTCCTGGATAATAAGCATTACAATAAGAGAATAAGTCAAGTGTGGCTAACTTGAGATAGGACAAACCAAGATCTACAGTGTTTTGTAAATACCTAAGTATTCTTTTTATAGCATTGTGGTGTGATTCCTTAGGATTTACTTGAAACCTAGTGACACACCAAAATCGCAATTATAAATAACATGGTCATTGCAGTGTGAAATCAGGGTCGTTTCAAAATTTTAAAAACCAAACTTGTAAGATTTTCATATCAAAATATAGGAGTCTGAGTCGTTTAAAGGGGGCGATCGGAGTTGCTATCGAATTCAAATCACTCGATGGGAAATATTTTTGGTATTTTTGAATATGTAGACGAATACGAGATGAAACAAGTGAACTACTGACTACGGAAATGAACTAAATGCAAAAACTTAATTATGAAAATGATAAATGGCTATAATAATTGAAAGCAATAAATGAAAATAATCAGAAGTAGAGACAAGAGAGTTGAAATAGGAGAACTTTTATTACTAACATATGTCTGAGTGTAACTAGTGAAGAAAAAATAACAACTAGATCAAGTAGAATGAGAATAAATAATTAGAACAAGAAGAGAAAGTAGCTAGAGATAATTGCTTAAACAACTAGACTACTAGAAATAAAAATGCAATTAAACTAAAAAAATAAAGAATGTCCAGGTGGAGATGGCAACGGAAATAGAGGTGAAGGCACGTCCGGAGTATCCACATTAAAGGTGACGTGGTCCCAACTCGATGAAGAAGAATGCTTCAAAATCAAGGTGGTGAATAATGGTGGAAGTGGGGAAAATAAGAGGGAGAGATTCGGCTGTCCATGCCCCCCCTTTGGCCGGCTGCGTGGATCTTATTTTATAGGGAGAGGGATGAGTGTACGTAAGTGATGTTGTTGGTGGAGTGTCTGTTATGTACGGGATAATTTTGTTGCATGGGGATATCTGATAAGAGAGGGAGAGCCGGTGGAAATTAATGGAGGGTTCACGTGGACAATTAATGTTCGTTGGAGAAATGGGATCGGTTCCGACGCAGGCGATAAGTTCGGTGGTGGATATTTGGGATTACGTAGGTAGGGGTGTTGTGGTACATTGGATAGGGACGTTGGGTGTTGCATGGGATTGTTGTTTGGGCATCTTTGGTGGATTTGTTAAATGAGATTTGGTGGTGGAATTTAGGTGGGGTTGTTGGATGGGATATGGAGAGAGTGGACGTGGGGTGGAGTTTGTATGCATGGAAGAACCGTGCATGTTGGTTTTGTTGCATGTGGTAGGACGTGGATGGGTATAGGAATTATGTGGGTGACTTTGGAGGTCGGTGCTTTTGTAAGTGCATGGGATAGGTATATGTGCATGTGAGGGGCATTAGTTGGAAAATGTTTAGTGTACCACAAAATATACCAGAAAATCTACCTCTCCCCCTGTAAAAAATCGGGCACATAACCTCATGAATAACACATATCCTCCTATTTTGTCCCATTATCCCCAATGGGTGGGGAAATGGCTCCCTCTACCACTACCCGTATTAGACGGGGGATATAAGGTGGAAAATTAGGGGATATTTAGGAGATGGTGGTGGAGGTTTACAAAATTAGGAAAATAAGTATGGGAGTTTTAGTGGCAAGGTGGGTATGGGAATTTACGTGGAGGCTATTGAGCTTAGATTTGAGCTAGGTAAAAGGGTTAATTGGGTTAGGTTTGGAGGAATAAGGTTAGGTGAAATATAAGGAATAGGTTCAGCCACATTGACATAGATGAGCTCAATCATAATATGCATGGTTGCGAAGTTCTGTTTAGTTCCATACCTGGCATTTAAAAACATATAAATAAACTCATCAAGGCACCAGATAAATAAATAATAATATTACACTAAAATCCCTAGAAATACAATATTTACAAAATGATGTAAAAAGACTAATCTAACCTATATGGATGCATTCTAACCTAAATTATCCTCAGACTAACATTAGTTAGGCATTAATTAATATAAATAAATATGAAATTATCACCTAGTACACAAACAAGTGCTGAACAGAATGTTTGATCTACTGGTTGTTAAGTAAAGCAAAGATTCTATCATGCTTTTGTAAAGTTTTTGATCTACACACTTGTCTCATCTTCTCTCAATTGGGTCATTATTGCCATTGGTGTTTCTTTTTCTTCTGTGTTTTCCATGCCAAACTTCTTCAATATCTGTTGATAGGGCTTTTTAGGATATTAAAGTGTCTCGTTGTAGTAAAGTCTCTAAATCACTCAATCAACAGATAAAATTTATAGCTCGAATTCAAAAGAATATCCGAGGTCGAACACAAGGAGTAAGTAGTACAATTCACGTGCTAATCGAAATGAATATATAAATGAGCACAAGAAATCAAACCAATAATGATATTCAATGAATAATATCTACTCAAAACTGATCTTCAATGGAGAACATGAATATTGCAAGAGTTGAAGAGGACAAAAAGATATCTAAGAAAAAATAATGGTGATTTAAATCACCAATTATTAGTTTAGATACACATATATATCAATTACTCAATATCTGAAATAAATGAACAGTGTCTTGAACTACTTAAGCCAATTTCCATGTCATGAAATAAACCAACAGTATCAATCACAAGGCTTCTTAAAGCCTTTCTTCTTTCTCTCCCTTTCTTCTTCAGCCTTTCTCTTTCTTCCATCCAAGCACAAAGGTCCTTCTTCAGCAGTTAAGGGTTGAGAGCTCTGAAGAACAAAACCCCCCTCTCTCTCCTCACAATTCCTCCTCTATTTCTCTTCCTCTCTCAAAGACCCAGGGTTAACTGGGTAATCGGGTAGGAATAGTAACCAAATCCAGGTGCAAGCCTGCGGGCGTGATCGCAAGCGAGCAGTGAGCTCGAGTAAGCGGGTGCAAGGTGAAGGGGACCTAACCCCTGTGACTTAGGCGAGGGGTCGGGGGAAGAAATTCCCTTTATTTCGCATAGGTAGCTCCAATCTTCACGATGTGGGACTAAATGTCCCACAGTATTTGCGTGTGAGCAACTATGGCAAAGGGTCTCAATTGGGGCTACAGCTATGGATGAAGGCCCCAATTGGGAATCTGGAAATGCTCTGAAGGAAATTCGTAGTGCCTAGGGAAGTTGCCTGGAGGTCTCACGACCGAAGCACTGTAAACAAGGGCGGAGGAGTCGAGGCAGCGACGGAGGTTCGACGAAGTACCTGAAATCAAGAACACGGGTGCTAAGCCCTAATTAAAGCGCTTAAAGCTTTGCCGTGGCAAGGAGAACTCAACGGTGGCGGGTGGAGGGTGTATGGTGGTCGGAGAGTGGCTGTCAGTGACAAAGAAAATGCGACGGAGGTGGGTTGGCTGGTGGAGTGATGGAGAGGATGAATGCTTTAATTGATAGAGGGCTTTTGTTAAGGAAGTTGCGGCGGAGCTAGTGGAGGTGGTAGCGGTGAGGTTCGTGCGATGGGGCGGCGGATAGGTGTTGCCGGAGCTTCACCTGAGCGGAAGAAGGCAAGGGCATTGGGGCAGTGTGGATGGTCGTTTGGAAGTGTAGGTGAGGGGAAGTGTAGTAGAGGGATAAAGGAAGAGAAAAAGGAGCTAAGAGGAGAGGATTGAGGTGGGGATGCAATGGTTGTGGCTGACCGGAGTCGGAGAAGGAGATGAAGGTGGAAGGATGGTGACGACGAACGGGGCAAGGAGATGTCCTCTCTTTGGCTGGAGAGGATCGCGAGGAAGAGAGGATGGATAAGGACCGTCCAATTTGATGGCTAGATGGTTGGACGAGGGTGAATAGAGGAGGTCGCCGAAGTAAACTTTGAAGATGGCCGGAGAAGGAGGAAGGGGGGATTTCTGAGGCCAAGTTTTGTTAAGGGGGACGATTTGTCCTCAGAGAGTCTTTTATAGGCCTCAAAAGGGCATTCCAAGCTTGGAAGCTTGGAGATTGTGTGCCTGTGGGATACCCACATCTCCCATGCATTCGCATGGGAGATTGGGAAAGAATTAGAGTCCAAGGCCAGGTTTGGTTGAAAGAGAATTCCTCAAGGAATCTCTGGTTCAAATCTAGGACTGATTGATTGAGAATCGAGCGAGAAATTCTCGCTCGAAACTCGCCAATGAAGGTCTGACCTTCCAAAAATTGCATGAGGACCTTTTTGCAAAGAATGATGATAAAGTTATGGACCTGATTGCAAAGACTTCGAAAGTTAGGGGCCTATGTGTGAAAGACAAGAGTTAAACAGAACCAAAATGCAAACTTGGTCAAGGAGATCTCTGATTTGGCCCAAATTTTGGTATAGACCTAATCTGAACCCAAAGAATCAGTTAGTGAAGTCAGATTTAGGTTTTGACCAAGTTTGACTGGGTAAATTGCATAGAAACCTAAATTAGGGCAATTGTCTATCTGAGACTCTATTTTAGGTCAAATTAGGCTCTGATGGTCAAATCAAGGATGCCAAATCTTATAGAATATTTTTATATGATTTTTAGAAGGTTTAGGTGAATTTTATCTTGACCAAAACCTTAGTTAATTAAGCATGCCTGTTTTTAGGATTTTAGATGTCATTTAATTCTCGTAATGCATGAAAAACTATTTCTGTCTACACGGACCCTCTTGTTAGGCATTTATGATCATTTGACCTTTAATAAAATCCTGGGAAAACCCACTGTTGTTCTGTATTCATGATATGATTGTAAAATTGTAGTTTTAACCCTGCTTTCATGTTAAATTCTCAGAAAGGATGTACAGTGAATTACGATCCTTTAAAGGTTATGTAGGAGCATTTATTAATGGAACATCCGTGGCAAGCGAGAAATTCGGAGACCCTCAGGGGGGTGGGGTCTCCCCCCTCCCTCCCCTTTTTTCATTAATGGAATATGACTAATTAAAACTAGATGTGGTTGATGATGATGTTATCATCATACCTCCGTGCCTAACTTTTGTTAGTCCCTTAGTAAAATCTTATGAAATGAACTTGATTTCTAGACCATGCCTTGATGCTCAAAGTCCTGAATCTTTTCTTCTTTTTAGAAATTAAGTCAGAATGCCAATAGTAGGCCTAGAGGTACTTAAGTACCAATCAAGATCCGAACCTGACCAGCTTTAGCCTCAGTCTACTGCGAAGGTTTCTAAGGCCCATAGAAACTAACCTAAGGTTCGTTGAATCCTGCGGTTAAAGCATCCGTGCTTATAACATGGTTAGTCCTGGTTCAGTTTGTAGTGCGTTTTTGTAAGAGATAGGGATAGAAGAATTTTTATATTTTTGGAGAGTTTTCTCTCTTTTCCTTGATTATTTCTAGCTTTGGATTGGCTCAAAAACACATTCTGTATCATATTCCTTGCTCCCACCATCAATACTCGTAGGGTCCCTGGCAATCGATACTTCGGAATAGCACCGCCCATGGCAACCCCCAGAACCCTAGCTTTCGATACTTTGGGAGTGTGCTGCTCATGCCGTTCTGTAGCTAAATTCAGACCCTGGCAATCAACATTTCATGATAATGCCTCCCATGGCATCTGAACCAGCACAAGGTTCTTACGTGCCCCCGGTAGGATATTTAGATATCCTAGGAGATAAGCACCGAGGAGATGGTATGTTATTACGCATCTTAGAGGAAAATTTCCCACCTCTCTACGTCGGGAACTCGTCCAAATCAACTTGTGTTGATAAGCCGTTCCTAATCTAGGTGGCATTTTCAGAATAGAATTAACGCATTTGCATGATTTTGATTATTAAGTGCACTGAATCAGACTGTGTGTGGATTAGGATGCTTAAGTTACCGAGTCCCACAAACTAGAGGTTAGTTAATGAGGCTGAATACTCCTTAAGCCTTAGCCCTAATACGTAAGCTTCGCATTTTCCTCAACCTCTTGAGGATTATCCAGATCTTAATGGATACGTGAATTTTTAAGTCCTAAAACAAGCTCAAGAGGCCTAAGATTAGCACTCATACTAATCTCTTTGTCTCTTTGTTATTCTAGGACTTAATTATTTTTTCTTTTGATTTGGTCCAGAACTTAAGTAGATTCCATAATTTTGTACTAATGACTATCACCTTATTGTTCAAATTGTAGCTCCTTTTTTTAACATTTAAAACACCTCCTCTCTTCCTTCTCAAGAATGATATGCAATTAATCCTCTCAAAATTTCCTCTCCTTTCTCCATTTTTTTATTTTTTCAATTTTTTTGATTTTTTTGGAATATGTAATTTTTTGTGAGAACCCCTCAGAAACTTGAGTTTTTTGTGTGTTTGCACTTTAACACCTCTCATGCCTAAGTTTTGTAATCTCCTCATTGTATAGCGGAGGGTATGAAATCAGAGTGGTTCATGGGTTAGAACATGATAAAAGGGTGGGTGAATGGGTCGGGATGACAGTTGCGGACGATTTCAAGTTTTGATACGAGTACCAGAGGTGGGGTCGGCTGTTCTAACTCTGAATTCATAGTGCAGTAGATGTGAAGCTCAAAAGGATAATCAGACGGGTCTTGATTTCTTAAAAAGATAGGTTGCCTCCCATTAAGCGCTAAATTCAATGCCTTCAGCCGAGGTTGTGGAGGAGTGGTCAAATCAGATAAATTTTGTAGAACAAGCACCTTGATCAATAGCCGAGTTGGTCCAACCAGGTTCTTGTTTAGATCAACAGGCTGATGATGCAGCCTAAACCCAATCAGTCTGGTGGGTTGATGGATGTGGATCAAGAGATATGGTGCCCACCAGATACTTTGTGACTCAGAAGGATGTGGAAATGAAAATCCAGGGTTTGCTGATTTGATTCAACCTGGTTCGAGTAGGGATCCTCAAATGCAAAAGAGTTTGTGGAGGATGTAGGAACCCTATGAAAGTGATCAGAGAAAGATGGGACATGTTTAGTAGTCTAATTGATATCCAAAACCCGATCATAATGTGGAGAGGAATCAGGTGCGACCGGATCAGAGAAAGGAGAATTAGAATAGAAATTGATTCCGATTACGGGTCGAGGGTGGGATTGGATTTGAGAAGGTTCTGTATGTGTAGAAGAGGTGGATTGAAAGAGAACTGTGTGTGAGGGCTCCTCTAGAAAAGGTTCAAAGAAAGGTGTATCTAGAGAGTCCTCATAGAGCCCATCAAAATCAATTGTAAATGCCTGGAGAGTGCTTATAGGATCATGAAAATCAGAGTCAAGAAAGTTTCAAACTCTGGATTACATACACTCTCCGCACTTGTAGTTTCTGAATCTTATAGATCATAAAGGAATGATTCCAAGTTAATGGAACTTGATTTTGAATCGATGATCTCAGAATTAGGGACCTTAGAGTCAGAGTCAAAGAATGGGTCATGGATGCTGAGGTCGTAAATTGGCTGGTAGTTGTCAGGAAACAAAGATTCGTCGAAATCAGAGTAAGATTCGAAATCGTCGGAGAACTTACGAAGATCGTGTTCTGAACCTGATTCCATATCGAACGTTCCACCACAGAGTGAATCGAGATGTGGAAAAGTAGCAACTTGAGTTGGATCTAACCTAAACTTAGAATTCGAACTCAAAAAGGTGTCCCTGTTAGGCATGGGCTCGGGTTCTTGGCTCCTAGGAGAGACCCAATCAAATCCCAACTCTTCCAGCTCCTCAATTTCTATGTCGTAAATTGGCATGATTTCCGACAAATCGATCTGTATCTCGAAGGAGTCTAGAGAGGTGTAGTCATCAAACATAGGCCCAGAATCGTAGTTCAACTCGAAAATCTGAGTCTCATCACATGGGGCCTCATAATTATCCCAAATAGGCTCGAATCCAGATTCTAGGTTAAGGGTAGGCATTGGATCACTAAACTCTAGGTTGGGCTTTATTGGGATGTTAGAATCATCCTCAAGAATTACCTTAACAGGATAAGGATAGGGATTTACATTCTCGAGGAGTTCTATTTTAAGCTCATCATTACAGGTGTCTGGGAATTCAAAGCTAGGTGAACCAGGTTCTTGTACCTCTAGGGCTGGCTCGAAATTGGGAACACCTGTAATTGGATCTTCCCAACCCAACTCAAGATCAGGCATAACAGTTTGAACATAAGTTGGATCATATTCCATTTGGGTTGGGGATCCACAACAACCTTAATTCTTGAACCCAGGATTTGGGAAATCAGATTGATCCTCAGTCTTATTCCAAGATGTTTCACTAAACACTTGGAGAATATATGGGTATTTTTGATCGATAATTTGTTTCAACAATTTTATCATCTCTTCCCATTTCTCAAGGTCATCTTGGTGTCTTTCTCAAAGTACAGGATTTGTCATGCATTGGAGATATTCAAAGTTAAGCAATTTCTCCACTTCAATATATCCTATCATGAGAATATCCCGAGTTGATCCATTTGTTATTTGTGTTAATATTAATTGAGCACAATTTGCAATAAAGGCTGTTATTTTTGGGATATTAACCTGAATCGTGCTGGTTAGATTTGAGGTTTTGTCATCAACTCCATAAAATTTCAGGGCATCCTCAATCATTCTATATCTCATGAATATTCAAGATTCAGGGTTCTTGAATGATCTTCCTAAATTGTCAGGCTGCATTTTCGGATCAGGTGGTGGAATCGAGATTTAGAATCAAACTTAGGCTCAGATTGGAACTAATCAGATCTGAAAGAAATCCCAAGAAGATCTAATAAGGCCTCTTAGGTCAAAAACCCAAGGACCTCCCTGTGTGCGCTAATAGAAAAGACGAGGGACTGGATATGAATTGGACCCAATCAAGGCACTCAAACATTTTTAGATGACTAAGGCTATTTCGAGGCGGATGATACCTCTGAATCAGAAATCCGCACACCCAAGAATTACTTGGGCAGCCAGGAAGGGAGAGCCCCGCAAAGACCCCTACACGGAAAACCGTCCCCACGGGTTATAGGATTTCCCCCACCTGACCTTCCTTGTCACTGCGGTTCCAAGTAGACCGGAACATACGAACTTGAGATCTTAAGTCTACCAATTTTAAGTCCTAATTTGTGCCTTGAATTTCACTTGATTAGAAGTTAATTTGACTTGTGACCTAATTTGGAGGATGGTTGGTCTACAAAGTAGACCAACTTCACCTGACTTGCCTTAAAAGATGGAGAATGAAATCTAGGTCAAGATCGAGAAATCACCTTGATTTGACTCCTAGGTTATTAGGTCCACAATTTTAAGATTCAAGTGAAATTTAAAGCCTTATTTTTAGGGTTTTTCTTGATTAGATCTTTTCAAACAAGGGCTTGGGTGGCACATAGATGTGGGAGGGTATGTTTCCTTTTATGCAAGCAAGTGCGTACTAACACTCTAGAAACCCTAAAGTTGAAACCCTAAGTGGCTCTATTTCCAAGTCCAATTTGATCTTAAAATGTTCTCCTTGAACTTCAAACAAGAAGTGTGTAGTCCAAGGAGATTTGCAATTAAGCATAATCCCTAATAGGTACAGGAAATTAGGGAGGGATCTCTAATAGAATTGTCTCAAGCTTCAATCAGGTATGGAAAATTTTCACAAATCAGGAAAAACTTACCTTTTGAATGATGATTTCTATGAAAATAAGGTAGGTAGATCCTAATTTGTTTGCTTCCTTTTTTATCTTCCCAAGATTATGACGTTTGATTAGGGAAGAAGAAATTACCTACCCCGGGTGTGGTTTCTTTGCTTGGAAGATCGCCTTGTGAGGTGCTTCGCAAAATCAAAAGAAAGTAAATAGGGCAAGTTAATGCTTAAATATAATTAGATAAAGAAAATAATAGTAGTGAATTGCACGTTGCTCCCCAGCAATGGGCTAAAATGTTGATAGGGCTTTTCAGAAGATTAAAGTGTCTTGTTGTAGTAAAGTCTCCTAAATCACTCAATCAATAGATAAAATTTATAGCTCAAATTCAAAAGAGTATCTGAGGCCGAACACCGGGAGCAGGTATTGCAATTCACGTGCTAATTGAAATGAATATATAAATGAGCACAAGAAATCAAACCAATAATGATATTCAATGAATAATATCTACTCAAAACTGATCTTCAATGGAGAACATGAGTATTGCAAGAGTTGAAGAGGACAGAAAGATATCAAAGATAAAATAATGGTGATTTAAATAACCAATTATTAGTTTAGATACACATATATATCAATTACTCAATATCTGAAATAAATGAACAGTTGCTTGAACCACTTAAGCCAATTTCATGTCATGAAATAAACCAATAGTATCAATCACAAGGATTCTCAAAGCCTTTCTTCTTCTCTCTCTCTCTTTCTTCTTGAGACTTTCTCTTTCTTCCCTTCAAGCACAAAGGTCCTTCTTCAGCGGTAAAGGGTTGAGAGCTCTGAAGAACAAAAACACCCCCTCTCTCTCCTCACAATTCCTTCTCTATTTCTCTTCTCTCTCTCAAAGACCCAGGGTTAACCGGGTAATCAGGTATGCATAGTAACTAGATCCAGGTGCAGGCCTGCGGGCATGATCGTAGGAGAGCAGTGAGCTCGAGTAAGTGGGTGCAAGGTGAAGGGGACTCGACCCCCGTGACTTAGGCGAGGGGTTGAGGGAAGAAATTCCCTTTATTTCGTGTAGGTAGCTCCAATCTTCATGATGTGGGACTAAATGTCCCACAGTCTTTGCGTACGAGCAACTATGGCAGAGGGTCTCGATTGGGGTTGCAACTACAGATGAAGGTCCCAATTGGAAACCTAGAGATGCTCCTGAAGGAAATATATAGTGCCTGGGGAAGTTGCCTGGAGGTCTCGCGGCTGAAGCACTGCAAATAAGGGTGGAGGAGTCGAGGCAGCGACGGAGGTTTGGTGAAGTACCTGAAATCAAGAACACGGGTGCTAAGCCCCAATTAGAGTGCTCAAAAGCTTTGCTGTGGCAAGGTGAACTCAATGGTGGCGGGTGTATGGCGACTGGAGAGTGGCTGTCAGTGACGGAGAAAATGTGGTGGAGGTGGGTTGGCTGGTGGAGCGATGGAGAGGGTGAATGCCTTAATTGATAGAGGGCTTTTGTTAAGGAAGTCACGGTGGAGCTAGTGGAGGCGGTAGTGGCGAGGTTCGTGCAATGGAGTAGTAGATAGGCATTGCCGAAGCTTCGCTGGAGTGGAGGAAGGCGGGGGCGTTGGGGTAGTATCGATGGTCGTTTGGAAGTGTAGGTGAGGACGAAGTGTAGTAGAGGGATAAAGGAAGAGAAAAAGGAGTTAAGGGGAGAGAATTGAGGCGGGGATGCTCCGATTGTGGCTGACTGGAGCCAGAGAAGGAGATGAAGGCGGAAGGATGATGATGACGAATGGGACAAGGAGATGTCCTCTCTTTAGCCTGAGAGGATCGCGAGGAAGAGAGGAAGGATAAGGATCGTCCAATTTGATGGTTGGACGGTCAGACGAAGGTGAACAGAGGAGGTCATCGGAGCAAAATTTGAAGACGGTCGGAGAAGGAGGAAGGGGGGATTTCTGAGGCCAAGTTTTGTTAAGGAGGATGGTTTGTCCTCAGAGAGTCTTTTATAGGCCTCAAAAGGGCATTCCAAGCTTGGAAACCAAGCTTGGAACCAAGCTTGGAAGCTCGGAGATTGTGTGCCTGTAGGATACCCACATCTCCCATTCGTTCGCATGGGAGATTGGGAAAGAATTAGAGTCCAAGGCCAGGTTTGATTGAAAGAGAATTCATCAAGGAATCTTTGGTTCAAATCTAGGATTGATTGATTGAGAATTGAGTGAGAAATCCTCGCTTGAAACTTGACGGTGAAGGTCTGACCTTCCAAAAATTACATGAGGACATTTTACAAAGAATGATGATAAAGTTAGGGACCTGATTGTAAATAATTCAAAAGTTAGGGGCCTATGTGTGAAAGATAAGAGTTAAACAGAACCAAAATGTAAATTTGGTCAAGGTGATCTCTGATTGGGCCCAAATTTTGGTACAGACCTAATTTGGACCCAAGGAATCTGATGGTGAAATCGGGTTTAGGTTCTGACCAAGTTTGACTGGTTTAATTACGCATAAACCAAAATTAGGGCAACTGTCTATCTAAGACTCTCTTTTATGTCAAATTGGGCTCTGATGGTCAAATCAAGGATGCTAAACCTTATATAATATTTTTCTATGATTTTTAGAAGGTTTAGGTGAATTTTATCTTGACCAGAACCTCAATTAATTAAGCGGGTCATTTTTTAGGGTTTCAGATGTCATTTACTTCTCGTAATGCGTGAAAACCCATTTTTGTTTACACGGATCCTCTTGTTGGTCATTTATGATCATTTGGCATTTAATAAACCCCTGGGAAAGCCCATGGTTGTTCTGCATTCATGATATGATGGTAATATTGCAGTTTTAACCTTGGTTTCATGTTAAATTCTCAGAAAGGATGTGCAGTGAATTACGGTCCTTTGAAGGTTATGTAGGAGCATTTATTACTGGAATATAACTAATCAAAGCTAGATATGGCTGATGATAATGTTATCATCAATATCTCTATATTCTTTGTTTGCGAGATGAAGATGTCGTTGGTCAGTTGATCAATCTGTAACCTTGGAAAGAACTTCAGTTCTCCCATTAGGCTCATCTCGAATTGATCCTGCATTACTTTTGCAAACTCTTGGAATAAAAGATCCTTAGTAGCATCGAATACAATATCATCAACATAAATTTGAATTAAAATAAGTTCATTATCTTTTCTTTTAGTGAATAGAGTTGGATCTACTTGTCCAATTTTAAGGTCATTGTGTAATAGATAGTTTCTTAATCTTTCATACCAAGATTTAAGAGCCTGTTTCAGTCCATCTAGTGCTTGATTTAGTTTTAAGATATGATCAGGTTAAAATTTTCAAATCTAGGTGGTTGTTTCACATAAACCTCTTCTTTAATAAACCAATTAAGAAATGCACTTTTAACGTCTATTTGAATTAATTCAAAACCTAGCATCATCTGAATGAATTCTAATAGAGCCACAGGTGCATATGTTTCATCAAAATCAATTCCTTTTTCCTGATTATCGCCTTGAGCACAAGTCACCTTATTTCTTACAACCTTTCCTGATTCATTAATCTTATTTTTAAATACCCACTTGGTTTCGATTAGAGATTGAGATTCATGTCTAGGAACTAATTCCCAAACATTATTTCTTTCAAACTGATTCAACCCTTCTTCCATAGCTATTATCCAGCAATCATTAGTAAAAGATTCTTTGATAGATTTAGGTTCTAATTGAGATACAAATACTCTAAGAGCAATATTGGCTACTGAAGATCTGGTTTGGATTCCTTTAGTAACTTCACCAATCATAAGATCCTTGGGATGATCCTTAGAGTAGGTTAGATCTTTGGGTAAGTCACTAGCTATGTTACCCTCTGGGACATTGGATGGATCTTCTAGGATCAGGTCATCATCTCTACTTGAAGCTTTTGCCTTATGATTTAATTCATCGAAGGAAACATGTAGAGTTTCCTCAACGGTGGAATTCTTCTTATTGTAAACTCTATAAGATGTGCTTCTAAAAGAATACCCTAAGAATATCCCTTCATCACTTTTGGCATTAAACTTATTTAGATTTTCCTTTGTATTCAGTATAAAACATTTACAACCAAACATTTTAAAGTAGGAAATCTTTGGTAATCTATCATAGTTTAACTCAAATGGTGTCTTCCTTAGAATTGGTCTAATAGAGGCCCTATTTCGTATATAGTAAGCAGTGTTTCTACCTCAACCCAATAGTATCGGAGTTGCTTTGACTTGCACAATATTGTGTAGGCACACTCCTGCAATGTTCCATTCTTCCTTTATATAACACCAATTTGAGGAGTTGCCCTAGGAAAAGCAAATTCTTGTTTGATCCAATAATCTAAGCAATAATCTTGAAAATTCTGGTTCTCAAATTCTCTGCCATGATCACTTCTAATTCTAGTGATGAAATATCCTTTCTCAGTTTGAATTCTTTTAGCAATCTTACTAAATTTCTTAAAGGTAGAATCTTTGGTTCTTAAAAATAATATCCAAGTAAATCGGGAAAAATCATCAATAACGACTAGATAGTATCTTTACCTACTGAGGTTCTTAGACTTGTTTGGTGCAAAGAGGTCTAGACGAAGCAACTCAAGTGGTTTTGAAGTGCTGACCATATTTTTAGGTTTAAATGAAGTTTTATGAAGTTTACCAAGTTCACAGGAGTCACTGATATTTTATTCTTAAAAGATATTTTGGGTAATCCTCGTACTAAGTCATATTTCACAAGCTTGTTTATATTTCGCATGTGAACATGCCCTAGTTGACGATGACACAATATTGACTCATCATCCGATGCAACTAAGCAGTTTAAGTTGTTGCAGTTGTCAAAGTCAATAGTGTAAATATTTTTGAATCTCTTTCCAGTTAAGAGAATTTCTTTGGTCTTTTTATCTTTAATTTTGAAACCTTTTAAATAAAAATTTACTTTGCATCCTTTATCATAGATTCGACTTACATAAGTAAATTGTGTTTTAATCCATTAACTAGATGGTCATTATCAAAAGAAGTTTGAAAATTACCAATGTGGCTAGTACCAATAATACGACCCTTATGGTTGTTGCCAAAGGTAACCGTGCCACCTTCCTTGCGGTCAAACTTGATGAACAAATCTTCTTCGGTCATGTGCTTAGAGCATCCATTGTCCATGATCCATCTTTTATTTTGGAGTTGTCATCCATTTAGGCTTGTGAGGTCCAGAAATTCGTCTAGTAGCCTAAAGATTTCCATCAATTTCTTTATATATCTAGTCTATGTATTTTATGACCCCTTCGTTAGGGTGACCTACAAAATGAGATTGCAAGGTTTTCTTTGGTACCCATATTTTCTTTTTAGGTCCACTCTTGTTAGTAAGTGCTTGTTTATGCGTGAACCTATTCCTGCCCTCATGGCTAGAAATTTTATGCGTGTCAGTTTGTGAACTAGATAATTCATAATCATTTTTGGGAGTATAATCTAACCCAAATTTTGTTGTTGTTTGAGTGTGTGTCCCTAATAATTTTTTTAAATTATCTTTACCCTTAGTGAATTTAGCTCGAACATTTATGAGTAACTGACTTTTGTTTAAGCTTCTACAAGCGAATCTATATGTTTTTTTAAGGGAGGTGATTTCTTGTGAAAGTTGGTGCTTCTGTGAAGCAAATCTGTGTTTCAATTCAGTTTCCACATCTAAGTCTTTTGATAATTTTTTGTTTGCAACCTTTAGTGCTTTTGCTAAATCATGCAATTCATAAAAAACTTCTAAAAGTTCATCAAATGTAAATGAGGATACCTCATCTTCGAGTGTCGTAAGCTCGAAAAGAGCTTCTTCACTTGATGTATCTTCTTCTCTTTCTGATGAGCTGGAATCGGTGTCATCCCAGGTAGCTTGTAAGGCTTTCTTTTTTCCTTCTCTTCTGGGTTGTCTTCTGCCATTCTTTTTATCTAAATCCTTCTTTAGAAAGGGGCATTCCTTCCTCATATGAACCTTTTTCTTATAGTTATAGCAGATGGCTCGGTCTTCCTTTGGTTTGTCTTTCTTCTTTCTCCAGTTCTTTTTGTTCTTCAGGATTTTGAATTTTCTTGAAAGCATGGCAATATCATCCTCATCCTCTTCTTCTTCCTCTAATTCTTTTGAATTAATATGAGCTTCTAGGGCATTATCTTTCTTCTTCTTTCCTTCACCTTTGTGTTCTTTCATATGTTCTAGTTGGACTTCATATGCCTTCAGGCTTCCTATGAGATCATTCATGAAGTATGGCTTATTATAGCTAAAATGCCCAAGTTAAACTAGAAACTAAGTCAAAACACTAGAAATTAAGTCAGTAAAAGGGTTAAGTGTGGGAATTATAGAAAAATACCTAAAACATCAAATTTGTGCTAAAAATGCAAAATTAGGTCATAATTAATGAGATTCTGAATTAAGGTTATAAATGGTTGGATTAAATGTCAATTGAACACCAAAGTGAGCATAAATTCACAAATTAAGAGTTGGAATATTTTCTTATATGTTCAAATCACTTGCCATAAAAATTACATTGCATTTTGACTTAATATGGACCTTGAAATAAGTGCTTTACATTCAAGTCTTTTGTACACACTTGAGCCCTCCTATTCTTTGCATTGGAAACCGTCAGGGATCTCATTGCAATTTCTTAGGGACCATTCTACATGAATTTATATCACTTATGGGTCTTTTTACAAATCTCACATAGTTTCACCTTTAAGGCATTTGTGCAAAAGCAACATTACACCTAGAGCTCTTCTTTGCTGAAGCACGAAGAACACGCGCGTTGTCAACCATCCATTCCTCCTTAAGATGATCCTATGGTGGATCTTGATTCCACTTCCTAATGTCGATGAGCATAACTTCACACCCTTAACTAGATCACATCCTACAGTTGGTTTTCATCCAAATTCATCACGCACATTCCAGTTACCATCTCCACCCTTAATGACTAATCACCATCACCCTCTATACCCAATGACCTTGAGCTCCTAAAGCTTATATAAACACAACCCTTATGTCCTGCGTGAGCCATTGACTCCCTCCCTAATTGAGCTGATCACTCATCCACGTCCAGTTTTTCTTCTTCTTCTTCTTCTTCTTCTTCTAGCTGGTGACAACAGGTACACCCTCCCCACTTCATCCCTTGCTGCTAAGGATCACATAACATCTGAGAGTAAGCCCAGAGCTCCCTAATTCTAGAGCTTTCTTAGCTGGAGCCTCCTTATCTCCATTCGTCGTCACAGCAACCCGCTATGGATCTTGAGGTCCCTTTCATCCAATAGATTAGGTTTTACTACTTTCATAGTTCAATTTAGCATAACAGATTGATCACTTAGATTAGAATTAGGGTTTAATTGCATTAATTACGTTTAGCGTAGTTTAATTGCAGCTTATTGACCTTTGTCCTTCAATCTACCATCTCTGATTTATCCTAATCAGAGAGGTAATTCACACAACCATCTCAATCCATTAAGCTTCCCCCTCACTACACGATTGCATTCATTTATTTTCCTCTCCATTTTAATTGCCAAGCCACTTCCTCCATCAAAGCCACCATGAAGCCTAAAGCTTTCTAGCTTCTAGGCCTCATGGCACATTGATTCCCTCAAAGGGTCTTCCATCAAAGTCATAAGATCACAATAGCCCTCCCCATGGTCAAAATTGCACATAATTCCATTGATTAATCACGAATTGTTTTTAGCATTGATCGAAAGATTTCAGAAATTGATGATGATTTCGATTCAATTGGTGAAATTGAGTTGTTAAAAAATTGATTGGACCAATTGCGATGGATTTGAGCTATTTTGATTGGAATTTTATTGAGTGTTCTCTTTGCACCCAATTTGGATCTTCGTGATTGTTTTGCTCTTCACCCAGGTTGCAAGGCTGAGGAAAATCCATTGCACAGATTTAAGGTCAATGACCTAATCGATTCTATAGCATTGCAATGGATCCCTGAACACCAGTCAATGGTGTGCAGGGATCGGTGTGTAGGGATCCTTGATGACCAAACTATCACAACGAACGCATAGCAAAAGCCTAGGTGGGCGACAATTTGTGTTCATCAAAGATTATTTTAATCTGATAATCAAGAGTTGGGTGGGATTCAAGAGGTCTGAATGAAGTTTTCAAATTACTTCCTTACTGATTTTCAATGCCTAATTAATCTCTCTCCTTCATGTTGTCAATGGTGAAGGAGAGGGATCAAGTTAGGGTTTTTGGGGTTCAATATAGCTCAATTTGATTTGTGTGGAGATTTAGATCACTTACTGAGTATTTGTGATATATTTGTATGAAGTTTATTGAATTTGAATGAAATCTAGAGTGTTTGACTTCATAGCCTAGGTTTGAGGTGATTTTTGGGATTAAAACATTTAACTGATATTCTAAACCTGGGAAAACAAACCATGTTTGGTGGAGAAAAACTTGGATTTTGAGAAGTTGCTGGTGGTCCAGTGATGAACCCTAGGTGGTCCGGTGAGTGTGCCGCCGGCAATGGTGGCTGGACGGTCTGGAGATCGCGATCTTGGAGGAGAAAGGAGCAAGGTGTCCAGGCGATTGAAGGAGCTAGGGCAGTGGATAGGTGGCAGACCTTCGATAGGTGGTCAAGGAACTGTAGGGAGGTTGTCTATTTTAGATGTCGGCACCGTGGACATATGGCGGCGGTGTGCCGATGTCGTGTGCTTTGCTTGCCTTGCTGGGGCTTTGGCCACAAGCACGACTCTTGCATGGCAGTCCATGGAGAACTTGGGGGCAGGATGCGCACTGATCCCTGGACAAAAAAAGGGAGAGGTGTAGTCGCCCCTTCCACCTCCCTCGCCGACTTTTGGGGGGCACACACTGGATGTGGAGATACCCCTGAGTGAGGACATTAAGGTGGCGTAACTGGTTTTGTGAGGGGCCTTGATCAAGGAAGTGATGATGGGCACTCTATCTCTGGAGAAAGCTCATCAACTAGTAAGGTCTCTCTCCCTCTCGACAGATGTTTGGAAGATTGCGGTCCTCTCCCCATCGCGTTTTGTGCTCTTTGGATTGGGGGTGGTAGATGTCGAACGTCTGTGCTTTCGATCAAGTAATTTGCGTGGGTTGGTAGTGATGTGGCGTCTGGTCTCCCCTTTTGATGGCTCTTTGTCTGTGCGACCACCTCAAAGAGCTACCTCTAGATCAGGCAATCTAGAAATCAAAGGTTTACCTTTGCACCTGAGGTCTAGAGTGGTGGTGGAAGCTATGATTGCTGGGTTTGCTTCTGTGGAAAAGGATGCTGAGATTGGCCTGACTGAAGGTGATGGTAGTGTTTTGAATGTGTGGGTGGATGTCTTTAGGGCTGGGTTTGTTCCAGATAAGCTGATCCTTCGGTGTAGGGGGAGCTCCTGGCTACTACTCTTGAACTTTCATGTGGCTAACAGGGTTGAGGAATCGCACCATAACCCTCCCTCTTATGCTGAGGTGCTGCAAGCCAAAGTAGGCTCAATACTGATGGATTGTGAAACACAGGAGAAGACAGCTGAGCCCAGCAAGGATATGGACCTGGAAGATGGGATGGGTGGGTTGATGGCAGAGGAGGAGATGATTGAAACTCTGGAGGCTGGGAGGGTTGCACCTCTGCTTAAAGGTGATCTGGTTGTGGTAGCGAAAGAAGGTGAGGAGATGGCATTAATGAATAAGGTTGTGGCTGAGGATTTGAAAGTAGGGGCTCCAAGAGCCAATGCTCCTATTGGTCCTGCTCTGTAGGAGCTCCCTGTGAACTCCTTAGGTCTGCAATGTAGCCCACCTGTAGTTGAGGGTTTGCAGGTGGAATCCATGACTCCTTCCATCTCTAGTCTAGGGAGACCTCCCTAGAAGCTCAGACTGAGAAGACATAGTTCAACAAAAAAAGTTGATGAGTGCGCCATTGCAGCTATGATGAAGGTTAGCAAAGTCTCTGCTGTGAAGGAGGGTGATTAGGTGGCCAAATGAGGATCTTTACATGGAATGTGCGTGGGTTGCACGATCGAAGTCGAAGGGCTTCTCTGCTTAGGTATTTGAGAGAATGGGAAATTGATTGTGCCATCCTCCAAGAAACACATATTGATAGTGAGGTCAACAGGGCGTGGGTTGAGATGAAAGATGGGGCTACCAATGACACTGTGATGATCAACTCAATTGGAGATCTGAGGGTGTTGCTATCTGGTGGAAGAAGCATGTGTTGCAGTTGGAGGAGGCCTCTTTGGCTAGACACTTACTGACTTGCAGGTTCAAAAGAGACCAGGGTGGCAGTGAGTTATTTGTGACAGGTGTGTATGGTCCCTGTGACCCAAGTAGAAGACATGAGCTGTGGGAGGACTAGAATTTGGCTGCGGATTTTGTGAATGGGGCTGCCTGGCTTGTTGGAGGGGATTTCAATTGTGTGTTGATGGGAAGTGATAGGACGAGTGGTGTGGCTGATAGTGCAACCACTGGATTCCAATTATTGGTTCAAACTTTAGGTTTGTGTGTGTTCCCCTCCTCTGGCTCTGAATTCACTTGGAGGAATGGAAGTGGGTTCATGTCCAAAATTGATAGGTTTTTTGGCAATGCTGGGCTGCTAGAACTTTTTCAGTTATCATATGTCTGTGGCCTTGAACGACCCTTCTCTGATCACACCCCCTTGGTCTGGGATAATGGTGAACAAGTGATTGCTGGATCGTATTTCAAATTCAAGAAGTCTTGGTTGAGGGAACCGGGCTTCAAAGGGATACTTGAAGGTTGGTGGAGGGCTTAGCAAGTTGAGGGCACTGCTACCATCAAGCTGGCTTCCAAACTGTCGGCTATAAGAGTAATGTTAAAGGAATATGGAGATGTTGTGTCTGTCATGAGGCATCAGAGACGTAGAGAAGCCTTGAAGAAGGTTCAGGAATTTGATTCTAGAAAGGACAATGACTTGTTGTCTAAGTAGGATCTCCTTACCAGAAGATGGTGGCAGGGGGTAGTGGCTGAAGAAGATCTGAAGTTGGAGATGGATTGGAGGGAACATTCGAGACAATTGTGGCTAAAAGAGGGGGATGCAAACACCAAGTTCTTTCATTTGGCTGCCAACTCTCGGAGAAGACTCGACCTGATTTCCTTAATTGTTAAAGATGGGTAGAGAATTACATCCATCTTTGATATCAAAGAAGAGGTTGTCAGATACTTCAAGGAATCCTCAAGATCTGCTGGAAGGGGTAGTTGGAAGATGGTAGCTAGTGACCTACCCAAAATCACTGAAGATTAGGGGTCTAGCCTGACTGCAGCTATATCTGAGTCTGAAACTTTGAATGCCATCAAGGATCTCAACAGTGAAGGCTCGCCTGGTCCTGATGGTATTCAAGTCCTCTTCTACAAAGAGATGTGGGATGTTGTGGGCACTGAGGTGATGGAGGTGATTAGAGAGTTTGATATTGGCAACTTTGGCTTTGAAAAAATCAATAGGTCCTTATTCCTTTTGCCAAAGACATCGGGAGCAGAATCATTTCAGGAGTTTAGACCCATAGCCCTCTCAAACTCTATTTACCTGGTGATTAGTAAGGTCTTGGCCAATCGGCTACGGCCTATTTTGCAAGAGCTGATCCATCCTGTTCAATCCACTTTCCTTCCTGACAAATCTTTACAAGAGTCTTTTATCATGGCCCAGGAGATGGTTTGTGGGTGGCACAAGAGGAAGTGTAAAGCTTTTTTGTGGAAAGTTGATTTCTGCAAAGCTTACGATTCCATCTGCTAGCCTTATCTTTGGGAAGTGTTTAAAAGAAGAGGTTCCCCCCTACTTGGATTCAATGGGTAAAAAGATGTATCACAACTGCCTCTTTCACTCCCTTGATAAATTGGAAGCCCAGTGGTGCATGGATTTAGCCCCAATGTGGGATCAGACAAGGCTGTCCTTTGGCGCCTTTGGTCTTCAATTTGGCAGTGGACAACTTGGCCTGGTATGCTTGCAAACTTGCTGAAGCAGGCCTTATTAGAGGATACTCCCTATCTTGCAGGAGTGCTTTGGCCCCTATACTTCAATACGCAGATGATACGATTTTTTTTTGTGGAAGGATCTATTGATGAAGCTCAGGCTCTGTGTCATATGGTCAACATTTTTGGGGATATCTCAGGCCTTAGGTTGAACAAAGAGAAGTCATGTCTGATCTGTTTTGGCTTACCTGAGGCTGAGCAAGGAGACATTTCAGTTGCTTTGGGGACCCCTCGCATCAGCCTCCCTATCAAATATTTGGGTCTGCCACTAAGGTGCTCTAGAATGAAAAAAAGAGATTAGAACTGTCTCTTTGATAAAATCTCAGTGAAGTTGAATGGGTGGCATAGCAGCTTCCTATCCAAGGGTGGGAGACTCATCTTGCTCAACTCAATGATCACCTCAATTCCTGTTTTCTAACTTTCCATCTTTAAAGCTCCTAAATCTATATGGAAGCGGTTGGATGTATTGAGGAAGAGGTTCTTTTGGAGGGGATACAAACATGAGGGCAGATTTCTGTAGCCACTAAAGTGGGAGCAGATTTGCTAGCCAAAGGACAGGGGTGGGCTAGGGATTAAATCTCTGAAACAGTTCAATGATGCCTTACTGCTTAAGTGGGTAATCAAATTCTTTCAAGGAGAAATGAAGCCATGGACTAACTTGATCAGGGACAGCTATGGCTCTTCAAACAGTGTGCTTAATAGACTGCAGCCTAGTAGACCCTCACCCTTTTGGAACTCAGTGATCAAAGCCTTGGCTGATACCATGCATCTGCTGCAGCTAACTCTAGGTGATGGCAGGACCTTCAGCTTTTGGAATGAAGGATGGTCTCGGCTGGGTGTTCTGAAGGAGATCTATCCAAGGGCTTTTACAGCAGCCTCTGATAAGGAGGGGACAGTTAGTTGCTTTTGGTTTAGCTGTAGCTGCAGCTGGCTGCTGAATGAAGATGACTCCACCAGAAGGGGCACCCAGCTGTGTGATGAAAGGAGGAACCTGATCTCAGATCTTGAAAGCTTTAGGCCAAGACATGGAGGGGAGGATAACTACATCTAGGATGGTCTTTACACTGTACATTATGGCTACAAAAATCATGGAAAATGGCAGTGGGGGGAGCTATGACTTCATTGACAAGAAAATTTGTCTTTGGAAGATCCCCCTTAAAGTACAAATCTTTCTTTGGCTGTGTAGAAGGGAGGGCTTAATAACATGTGATCTGCGATACAGAAGGATGGGAGTTGCTCTTCACGAATGTCACTTATGTGGGATGCACACTGACAACATTAATCACATTTTCTCCTCTTTCCTGGTCACTGATGCTGTATGGAGGACTTGCTAGGAGCCGCTACCAACATGGGAATCCATTTGGCATGGGTTTGTCGTGAGAAAGAGGCCACATGTGTGCATGGCTATCACTCTCTGGTGTGTGTGGAAGGCGAGAAATGCGAGGCTTTTTCAGGAGAGACCGATCTATTGTGAACAAATTGTAAGAGAGTGCTGGTCCCTCATACATACATGGTGATCTCGGTTGTAATTCCTCTTACTTAGTTATATAATATACCCTCCCGGATTTCTATCGTAAGACGATAGCTTTCCTTTTTGTTTCAAAAAAAAAAAAACTAATATTCTAAACCTTTAAGCAAGGATTTGAAATGATTTCTGATGGTTATGCACTTGTTAAAGTGATTGATTCAAGGTTTTGAGCTTTTAATCTTGATTTGAAGTGTTTCATCAGTAGTAGTTGTATACTGAATTGAGCTGAGCATGGATTTGATTGAGAAATGAAAATGGTTTTTGAGTGATTTATGCTTGAATTGATTTTTCTAGAATAGAATAAGCTTATATCTATCTTCCATATCCATTTGAGTGAAATATGGAGCACAAGCCAAATTGAGAATGGCCTAATTCTTAGTTTGACAACAACAACAACATCTCTTACTATCAGGACTTGTAATTCTGTTTGATCGGATACCTTAAGTGGTTTCTGATCTTGTTTTAAAGATCAAAGAGTTTTTAGAGGAGTTTAATGGTATATCCTTGTCTAAGAAGCATTCATGTACTTTTGCCTTGTCTAGAATTAAATCAGAGAGATTGTAATTGATGTTAAGAAATTTCTATCAGCAAACTCGAGGGCTGAAATCTGTCAAAAGTTTTGTTTAGTGTTAATCTTAATAATCAATCATGCATTTATGTTAGAATTGGATGATTATCAATGGCTAGAAGTTTAACATGTTTGAATCTTGTTTTCTAGCATCTTTGAAGAATTTTTAGGGCTTGCATTGATTTTCCAACCATTAATTGGCCTTTTTCCAACTTTAATGTAATAAACAGGGTGATAATTAGGAAAATAGTTTAAATAAATAAATGAAAAGTGTAGTGAGTAAGATTATAGTATATTGAACATGTTAGGAACTTTAGATTTGAATTTCTATGTGTTTAGCTTGTAGAAAATGCCAGTAGAAGTTTAGAACTCTCCTTAGTTTAGAAATAAAAGAAGAAAATTAAAAATCCAAAAAGAAACATGTTTGTTCACTTTCCTAGCTTTCATTCCCTTTGTTTTCTTCAAAACAAAAGACAAAATTGAAAAGCTCTAAAAAATCCTAGAAAAACCCATGTATATATTGTATATATTTGTATATAACTCTAAGTTATTAATGTATATTAGCTAATTTAATTTAACTTGGATTAGTAATTTAACTATTTAAGAAGATAAATTATAGTGTATATTTGTAATCTATTTTCTAACCTATTTTAGGCTTGTTTGTAACCTAAGTTATAGTATAAAGTGGTGTACTTATAATATTAACCTAACTTGCATGTATGGTATGTACATAGCTTATGTATATATATATAACTTACATGTGAATTAGTAAATCTAATTAACTAACTTAAAAATCCTTAATTATAATATTTAGTATGGAGATTAACCTACTTATAACCTAATTAAGTAGTACATATATGTGTATATAAGCTAATGTAAGTTTAATGTGTACATATCTATTACCTAACTTAAATATATATTAGGAATTGTAAATAAATAACTTAAAATTCTGAAATAAATAATTTAATATGTAAATTAACTTATTGTAACATCAATTTGTCATTAACTTAACTAATTTGGGCTTAATTGGGTCATCTAATCACCACTTTAATCATAGCACAAAACACACACAGAACTGGTCCTTAGATAGTCCCACATCATGGGGTGACTGAGTGGCAACATAGTATGCAAGGAATTGTACCTAGCCTTGTAGGCTCGTCGAGCGACTATGACACCTACGGGTGAGCATAACCATTAGTAATGACCATTAATCCCTATATTCTAAGCATATGTGTGTTGAGGCGTGGCCCACTAGGGGCGAGGCCCATTTTGACTACCTAGGGGTGAGTTGGGCTATTAGTGCAATTGTGGTTCGGCTCCTATGGGGCTGTTGATTCAGTTCAAATCAACCCAACAACCATTTTTTGGCTAAGTGTGAAAGAAAAAGGGCTAAAATAAACTGAGTTTGAGAAGGCTGAGGGCTTAAGAATTGACTAAGTGTTAGAAGAGGTTGTGCACTGAGTGTTAAGTGTTAAAATAAACTAAGTAAAGAGGAGAGTAGGAGAGTAACTTAGGATTATAATTATATCTCTTTTGCCTTAGAAGCAAATACTTTTTGAGGCATTCTTTGTACTATGATCCTGTGTATATTAATTTAAATTCAATTCTTTTTGTCTTGCATTTGTACATAATTTTTAAGGCAAGTTTTGTACATAAGCTTTCTCCTCTTCTTATTCATTATTTGTGCACTTGTATAAAGCTAATTAGTTATAAGATACTTGTGTATATTCTTATATATATGGCTATAAGATGTAAATTAAACCTTGATTTGTATATATTTTTTAGGCTTAACATATTACTAACAATTTCTCTTCGAAACTAACCTGTATATAAATTGAATTGGCTAACATCTTGTGCATTGATTTTAATTCATTCATTTGCAAATAATATTCATATTTTTGGAATAAAAGATCAATTTTGGATAATAGAGAGTGATGAATATCAGCAACTGCCTCCTAGTGAACAATCTGGAATAAAACCATTAAAAATTATATATAAATAAAATAACATCCATCTGGATTACGACTCTATACTACTAACACGACTATGACATTAAATAACCCTGAGTAACAAGCATTCCAAATGGAACATCAATCATCCAACTGAAGTTGAGAGAAATCCTTTAATTCTTGAATTAATGTTGTCTTTGTTTCCCAATCACTTGTGAATGATCGGAGAATCTTTCTTATAAGAGCTTCATTCTTGATTTCTTAATTAAGATTGGTCAAGGAGTTTATGATAGCTATAAATCTTGTGTACATTTCCATGATCGTCTCTCCCTTCTTCATCTTGAAAAGCTTGTATTTCTATGTCAAGAGGTTGATTCTAGTTTACTTGACTTTTCAAGTTCCTTCATTTGTAACTTCCAACATATTCCATATCTCAAAGGTTGTTTTGCATGCTGATACTCTATTGAACTCTTCATTTGACAAGCCGTAGAAAATAGCATTCATTGCCTTAGTGTTGCGAGTAGCCCTCTTGTTGATTAGGCTATCGAGTCATGTGCAGTGTCCAGGACTACCGGTCGTGTGTGGTAGCCGAGGAGTGCAAAGTAGGTCGGGAAAGCAGATTGTGAGGGTGAAGGGGACCCAACCTCTGTGTGCTTGGGTGATAGAGCCTATGCACAAAATCAATATATGTGTAAGCACTGCTTTAGAATCCCACGAAGTGGGACTATCTTTCCCACATCTTCTTCATGCGAGTAGTAGTTAAAGATCTCGACTAATTACGGTCGAGGGAAGGTGCGTTCCTCAAATTGAAGACTGGGGCGTGGACTTGGGATGATTCCACATGACCTAGAATGGTTTTTAGTGAAGAACAAGGCCGTGACTTGAAGAACAATGTCGGAGAAGACAACATGGCAGCATAGCTTCGATGGAGTACCTGAAATACAAAATACGGGCTAAAAGCCCCTGCTAAAATGTTCAAAAGGATTGCCGTAGGGCGTGGAAGGTGATGGCGGCGTTCGTGGGGTGATTCCTGTGCGGATGAGGGCGGATGATGACAGAGAAGGAGCGTGAAGGTGGAGGTGTTCAGTGGAGTGTTTGGATAGGTGGAATGTGTAATAAAGATAGGGGTTTTGTGTGGGTGGATGAGGTGATGCTTGTAGACTTGGTGGCGAGTTGTTTGGTGGATTGTGGAGGTGGGGCGGACTCGCCGGAGGTGCAGCCGGAGATGGAGACGAAGGTGGCGTAAGGTGGTGTCGGTGGTCGAAGCAAGGCTTTATAAGTCCTAAGCTAACCTATGGAGCGAGAGGAACCTAACTAAACTAATTCTAACAGATGAAAGGGAAGGATTCCCACAGTGGTGGTATGTCGACGTGGGGAAGATGAATTCTCTGGAGGGCGAAGCGGTGACGACGAGGGGAGGTAGGTAGAGCTTACGTGTATTGCGACGCACGGAAGAAGCTAAGGATGAAGGTATCGCCACCTATTGTACGTGGCGGATGACGAAGAAGATAGTCAAGGAGGGTTGCCGAAGTTGGTGGAGACGGAGGTTGGGGAGAAGGGAAGAGGGGGAATCCGACCTCCAAAACAAGCTAAGGAAGTCAGCCATGTGCCCTAGGTCCTTTTATAGGGCTTAGAAGGGCATTCCAAGCTTGGAAGCTCGTGAGCTTCGTGAAGTAGGGAACCCTAGGGTTAAATTGATTCGCATTAGGATTTGGGCGCAAATTAGAGCCCAATGTGTGACTCAGATTGAAGAGGATCTCTTTAGGAGTTCTTCCAATTTTGGAAGAGATTGAGTGTGAAATCAGGGAGAACTCCTTGATTGAAGGTTGGCTGCAGGTGTGTTCACATGGAAATGGCGGTAGGGACCTAAATGCGAAGAAGATGACAAATTTAGGGGGTTGTTCGCAAGGATTTAAAAAGCTAGGGGTTTATTTGAGAGAAAAAGAGTCAAATTAGACTAAAATGCAAACTAGGTCAAGGTGATCTCTGCTTGGGCCCAAATTTTGGTAAAAATATAATTTGGACCCAAGGAATTTGATGGTGAAGTTAGATTTTGGTTTTGACCAAGTTTGACTGGATAATTTGTGCAAAAACCTAAATTTGGGTAACTTCCTATTTAAGACTCTTTTAAGTTAAAATGGGTTCCAATGGTCAAATCAAGGATACTAAACCTTATAAAATATTTTTCTATGAATTTTAGAATGTTTAAGTGAATTTTATCCTGACCAGAACCTCAGTTAATTAAGCGAGTCTGAAATTAGGGTTTCGGATGTCCATTAATTCTTGAAATGCACGAAAAATTGTTTCTGTCTTCACGGATCCTCTTATTAGACTTTAGTGTACATGTGACCTTTAATTAACCCCTGGGAAAATCCATGGTTGCTTTTCATTTAGGATATGATGTTAAAACTGCAGATTTACCCTTGTTTTATTGTTTATCTTTAAAAAAGGATATGTAATGAATTACAGCTCTCTAGCGGTTATGTAGGAGCATTTATCAATTGATTCTGACTAATTAATGCTAGTTACGGCTGATGATGTTATCATCATGCCCACATGCCTAACTTTTGCTAGTCCCTTAGCAAAATCTTATGAAAAGAACTAGAGTTCTAGACCATGCATTGATGTTCAAATGCTTGATTTTTATTATTTTTTTAGGAATTAGGTCAGAATGTTAATAATAGGCCTAGAGGTACTCATGCATCAATCTAGATCTAGATCTAACTAGCTTTAGCCTCAGTCTGCTGCGAAGGTTTCTAAGGCTCACAAAAACTATCCAAAGGTTTGTTGGACCCAGCAGTTAAAGCACCCATGCTTTTAACATGGTTAGTCCAGGTACAGTTTGCAGTGCATTTTTGTAAGTGAGAAGGATAGAAGAATTTCTTTGCATTTTTGGAGAGCTCTCTCTCTTTTTCTTGATTATTTTTCTAGCCTCAGATTGACCCTAAACATGGTCTGTATCAGATTCCTTGTTCCCACCATCAATCCTTGCAGGGTCCTTGGACATTGATGCTTTGAGATAGCACCGCTCATGGCAACCTATAACTATGGCTTTCGACTTTGAGATAGTGCCACCCATGGTGTTATGTACCTAAATTCAGGCCTTAGCAATCGACATTTCGGGATAATACCACCCATGGCACTTGAACCAGCACAAGATGCTTACATGCTCCCAGTAGGATATTTAGATATCCTAGGAGACAAACACCGAGGGACAATATGTTATTACGCATCTTTAAGGGGGATTTCCCACATCTCCGCACCGGGAACTTTTCCAATCAACTTGTGTTGTCGGGCCGCTCCTAAGCTAGATCTTTGAGATGATTTTTCAGAATAAAACACTTTTGGTAGATTTTTCTTTATTAAGCGTACTGAACCAGACTAAGTGTGTGATTTTGGGTGCTTAGGTTATCAAGTCCTACAAACCGAAGGGCAGGCAATGGGGCCAAATAATCCCTAAGCCTTAAACCTAATACAAAAGCTTCACATTTTCCTCAACTTCTTGAGGATTATCCGGATCTTAACGGATACATGAATGTTTAAACCCTAAAATAGATCCAAGAGACCTAAGATCAACACTCATACTAATCTTCGTATCTCTTTGCACTTGTGACTTTATTTTTCTTTCTTTTGATTTGGTTTAGAACTTAAGTAGATTCCATAATCATTTACTATGACTATCATTTTTATTTCAAATTGTTGCTCCTCTCTAACATTTTGAATCACCTCCTCATTTCCTCCTTATGAATGATATGCCATGATCTCTCAAAATTTCGTCCCCTTTGCATTTTTTTATTCTTTTAAATTTTTTTTTATTTTTTTGGTTTTTTTAGATATGTATTTTTTTGTGAGAACCTGCAGAAACTTGAATTTTTATGTACTTGCATTTTAACACCCCCTCATGCCTAAGTTTTGAAATGTCCTCATTGTAAACTGGAGGGTATGAAATTAGCTTGGTTCATGGGTTAGAACAGGGTAAAAAGGGTGGGTGAATGGGTCACGATGACTGTTGCGGATGGTTTCAATCTTTGATACGAATACCAAAGGTGGAGTCGGTTGTTCTAACTCTAAACTCAAAAGTGCAATCAGAGTGTAGCTTAAAAGGATGATCAGAAGGGTCTTGATTTTTTGGAATGATGAGTTGCCTCTCGTTAAGAGCTAAATTCAATGCCTTCAGCCGAGCAGAAGGTAATCATGGAGAGGGAGTGGTCAAATCGGATGAGTTTTGTAGAACAGGCACCTTAATCAAAAGCCTGGTTGGTCCAACCAGGTGCTTGTTAATATTAACAGGCTGATAATGCAGCCCAAACCCAATTAATCTGGTGGGTTGATGGATGTGAATCAGTAGATGAAGAGCCCACCAGATACTTTGAGGCTCAAATGGAAGTGGAATTGAAAATCCAAGTTTTGGCTGAGTCAGTTTAGCCTGGCAAGAGCAGGGATCCTCAAAAGAAAGTGAAGCTGTAGAGAATGTAGTAAACCTACTGGTAGGATCAGAAAAGGATGGGAAGTGATTATTGATCTGATTAATGTCCGAAACCCGATCAAAAGATGGTGTAGAATCATATGCAACTGGATCAGAGAGGTGAATCAGAGTAGAAGTTGATTCTGGTGGCGGTTCAAGGTTGAGAACGGGTTTTGGAAGGCTTTGTATGTGGATCAGAAGATGTGTCTTCCATGAGATCTGTGTGTTGAGAGCCCCTCTAGAAAGGATTCGAAAGTAGGTTCATCTAGAGAGTCCTCATAATACCCATCAAAATAAAATGTAAATGCCTGGAGAGTGCTTATAGGATCATGAAAACCTGGGTCAATAAAAGATTTGAATTCTGGATTGCAGACACTCTTGACACTTACTGCTTCTGATTCCTGAAGATCAAAAAAGAATGATTCCATCTTAATGGAACATGATTTTGAATCAATGATCTTGGGATCAGGGACCTTAGAGTCAGAGTTGAAGAACGAATCATGGATACTGAGGTCATAATTTGGTTCATAGTCGTCAGGAAATGAAGGTTCTCCGAAATCAGAGTAAGATTCGAAATCATCGAAGAATTTGCGAGAATGAGTTTCTAAATTTGATTCTGGATAGGGAGTTCCACCATTGAATGAATCAAGATGTGTAGAATCAGCAACCTAACTTGGATCTAACCCTATTTTTGATTCTGAGCTCAAAAATGTGTCCTTATTAGGCATAGGCTCAGGTTCTTGGCTCCTAGGGTAGACCCAATCGATTCCCAACTCTTCCAACTCCTTAGTTTTGTATCATAGATTGGCGTGACTTTCGAAAAATCAATTCGTATCTCAAAAGAGTCTAGAGAGGTATATTCATCAAATACAGGCCCAGAATCATAGTCTAGATTCAAAATTTGATTCTCATCACATTGGACCTCATAATTATCCCACATAGGCTTGAATCTAGATTCTAGGTTAAATGTAAGGATTGGATCACTAGAATTTAAGCTGAGCTCTATTGGGATGTCAGAGTCACTCTCGAGAGTTACCTTAATAGGATAAGGCTTGGGCGTAAATAGTGGACCAGGCTTGTGGGCATGGTCGCAGGCAAGGAGTGAGCGCTCGAGTAAGCGGGTAAAGGTGGCTAGGGACCCAACCCCCGTGTCTTGGGCGAGGGGTTGGGAGCGGAAATTCCTCTTATGTCGCACAGTTGGCTTCTGATCCCACGATGTGGGAGTAAATGTCCCAAAGTTCTTTTGCGTGCAGCTGCGACTGATGGAGCTCTTAATTGCGGATCTTCAATTGGGGGTCTAGAGGGAAGCCTGGGAGTTAATCGCAACACTTGAAGCGGAGGGCTCTCAAGAACACTACTTGAAGGTTGCTGGTGGAGCCGGAGAAGACAGAGGCGGTGGCGGAGCTTCGGTGGTACCTGAAAAGCAGAGAATGGCCTCGCAGCCATGTCAATTATGCTCAGGGGGATCACCATGGAATGACGATTGCATTGGTGGGTGTGGTGTGGCATGCGGATGAGTGAGGATGCCTGACAACCTCGAGAAGGTGGTGTGAAGGTGCTTGCATTGGGTGGCGTGCGTGAGAGGCCAATCCCCTCAATTACTTGAGGGGTTTTGTTCATGAGGACACGGCAGAGGTTTCTAGATCAGTGGGGGGCGAATTGGTGCAGTGTAGCAGATTTGCGAGGTTGTCGGAGGTACATCAGAGATGAGGGAGACGATGGTAGCGTGGGCATGAGGGCATTCTGAAGTGGGTGTTGGGTGTGTGAATTAGATTAGTGGACGATGTAGAGTTGGATGCGGGCTGTTGCAGATGAAGCAGAAGTGGAGGTGGCACCGGGTATGATTGGTCGGTGCCAGAGATGAAGGTGGCTCCGAGAGGGAGGACGATGACACTTGAAGGGAGAAAGAGCCCCTCGCTGGTATGGCAAGGTGCGAAAGAAGTTAGGGAAGATGGACCTGCTGCCTATAGTATGTGGCAACAGAAGAGGAGACCGAAGGAAGGAGCTCCCCGTAGCGGAGTTGGATCCAACCGGAGGTAGAGAAGAAGAGGGATTTGTGGGCCTAAAACTCGCTAAGGAGTTCGACTCTACGTTTGGAAAGCTTTTATAGAGATTCAGGAAAGCTTCCAAGCTTGGAAACTTGCGTGAGGAGCTTGGATTTTCAAGAAGAAGATCCTTGAAATCCAAGGATTCACACGTGCTTCATGAGGGGATTTGGGGTCAAAATCTAGGTTTAGACAAATTAGGACTTCCTGAGGATCATCCTTGGAAGGGATTAGCCAAGCAATTAGGGAGGAATCCTTGATTGAAAGCTCGGGTTAGTGGGTTCACACCTGCCATGGTGGAAGGGACCCATTTGAAGAAGATGAAGAGAAGTTAGGGGGTTATTTGTAAATATTTCGAAAGTTAGGGGCATGATGAGAGAGAAAGAGTTAGATTGGACCAAAATGCAAACTAGGTCAAGATTGATTTTGATTGGGCCCAAGTTTTGGTACAAACCTAATTTAAACCCAAGGAATTTAATGGTGAAGTTGGATTTTAGTTTTGACCAAGTTTGACTGGGTAATTTGTACGAAAATCCAAATTAGGGCAGAATTGTGTTTGTGACTCTTTTTAAGGTCAATATGGGTTCAAAGGTCAAATTAAGGGTATCAAACCTTATGTAATATTTTTCTATGATTTTTAGAAGGTTTAGATGAATTTTATTCTAACCTGAACCTCTGTTATTTAAGCAAGTTTGAAATTAGGGTTTTAAGTTACTATTAATTCTCAAAATGTGCGAAAACCTGTTTCTATCTGCATGGACCCACTTATTAGACTTTAATGCTCATTTGGACTTTATTTTACCCCTAGCAAACCCCTTAGTTATTTTGTGTTCATGATATGCTATTAAAACTACAGAATTAACCCTAGTTTTTTGTTATCTTCTCAAAGCAGCCTGAAGTGGAGTTATATCCCTCAGATGGATATGTAGGAGCTTTTATCTTTTATTCCAGACTAAAAGTGGCCAGTTAAGGCCTATGATGTTGTTCCCATCATACCCCCATGCCTAACTTTTGCTAGTCCCTTAGCAAACATCTTATGGATCAAACTAGGTCTCTAGGTCTAATGTAACTGTCAGGGTGCCTTAATAAGCTGCATCTCTAGAAATCAGATCAGAATACCAACAATAGGCTTAGAGGTACTCAAGTACCAACCAAAATCCAGACTTGACCAGCTTTAGCCTAAGTCTATCGTGAAGGTTTCTAAGGACTGCAAAAACTTCCCAGAGGTTCGTTGACCTTAGCGGTTAAAGCACCCGTGCATAGACGTAACATGTCCAGGTTCAGTTTGCGAGTGCATTTTTCATAAGAGAGAGATAGACGGATTTTCATTTGGAGAGTTTTCTCACTTTTTCTTCTTAGATTTCCCTAAATCCAGCCTCGCATTATCCCTAAACATGGTCTGTATTAGATTCCTTGTCCCCATCATCAATCCTCGAAGGGTCCTTGCCTTTCGATGCTTCGAGATAGCACTGCCCATGACAACCCCTAGAACCCTGGCATTTGACACTTCGAGATAGTGCCATCCATGGCATTCTATAGCTAAATTCAGGCTCTGGCAATCGACATTTTGGGATAATCCCGCCCATGGCACCTAAACCAGCACAAGGTGCTTACATGCCCCCGGTAGGATATTTAGATATCCTAAGAGACAAGAACCGAGGAGACGATATGTTATTATGCATCTTCGAGGGGAATTTCCCACCTCTCCGTACTGAAAACTCGTCTAATCAACTTATGTTGTTGAGCTGCTCCTAAGCTAGATCTTCGAGATGGCTTTTCAAAATAGAACACTTTTGGTAGATTTTTCTTTGTTAAGCGCATTGAACCAGGCTTAGTGTGCGATTTTGGGTGCTTAGGTTACCAAGTCCTACAAACCAAAGGTCAGGCAACGGGGTTGAATAATCCCTAAGCTTTAGACCTACCAGATCAGCCTCACACTTTCCTCAACCTCTTGAGGATTAATCCGGATCTTAACAAATACTTGAGTGTTTAAACCTTAGAATAGATCCAAGAGGCCTAAGGTCGATATCCACCACTAATTCCCTAAGTTTTAGCCTTCTAGGTCTTAATTCATCATCCGATCCAACTTAGAAGTTAGGTAGGTTCCATATTCCATTTTAAGAGGCTCATTTTTTTCTTTTCCTTTTGTTTGCTCATTTTTTTCTTTTTTTCTTTTCTTCTTTTCTTTTCTTCCTCTCCTCTTTTCATTCAGCTCAAAAAGACCTCTCCTTTCTCTCTCTCTATTTTTTTTTATGAAACCCTTCCATGCATTGATTTCGCAACGTTTTACACTTTAATACCCCCCCATGCCTACGATTTGCAATATCCTCATTGTAAATTAGGTGGGTTCGAGTTCAATTCAGATTGCACATTAGAACAGGTGGTGGTGAACGAGTCAGAGTGACTATTGCAGACGATTTCTAACTCTGATACAAGTATCAAAGGTGGAGTCGATTGTTCTAATGGATGAACCCTAAAGTGCAATATGAATTCAGCAAAAGGATATGTCAGGAAGGTTTTGGGTTTTTCAAAAGATGACGGGTTGCCTCCCGTTAGGCACTAAGTTTAATGCCATCAGCTGGGCGCAATGAAGCTCAGGGAGAATGGAGATCAAAAGATACTGCAGCCAAGTTTGAGTTAGTAAGTTCGATGAATGGTTTGAGTCTCTGACCGTACACAACAAAAGGTTCAGAATCAAGGTTGAGTTCACTGATTTTGACAGTTCCATTTCCAAATACTTGACTCACCAGAAATGGTCTAATCCATTTAGATCTGAGTTTTCTTGGGAAGAGCTTGAGTTTGACATCAAAGAGCAGCACTTTCTGACCAGGATGGAAGGATTTACATGAAATGTGCTTATCATGAAAGGCCTTCACCCGCTCTTTGTAGATTTGCGAGTTCTCGTATGCGTCATTGCGTAGTTTCTCGATCTTGCTTAATTACAACTGGTGGTGGATTCCAGCCTTCAAAAGATCTAGATTGCACTTCCATACTGCCCAGTAGGCTTTATGCTTCATTTCTACGAGGAGGTGACATGCCTTCCCATACACAAGTCTGAAGGGAGACACGCTTAATTGGGTCTTATGGGCAGTCCTATAGGCCCACAAGGCTTCTGGAAGATGGGTAGACCAATCCTTCCTGTCAGGCCGAACAGTGACCTGAAGGATCTTCTTGATCTCCCGATTTGACAGTTCTGCCAATCCATTAGTCTGGGGGTGATAAGGAGTCGAGATACAATGCGACACCTCGTACTTTTTCATTAGGAACTGGAAGTACACATTTGCCCAGTGGGTCCCTCCATCAGAGATGATGGCCCGCAAACTACAGAACCAAGAGAAGATGTGTTGATGAATGAATTTAATCACAACTTTATGATCATTGGTTCGGGTTGGGATGGCTTTGATCTATTTGGACACGTAGTCCACAACTAGGAGAATATATTCGAATCCATCGGATTTTGGGAAGGGCCCATAAAGTCAATCCCCCATATGTCGAAGATTTCGCACATGAGAATCGATTGTAGAGGCATCATGTCACGTCGGCTCATGTTGCCCAAGGTTTGGCAATGAGTGCATGCCTTACAGTAATCGTGCGCATCTTTGAAAATCGTGGGCCAATAGAATCCACACCTGAGGACTTTTACTAAGGTTTTGTGTCCAGAAAGTGACCACCGCAGACCTGGTCATGGGAGAAGGATAGAATTCCATTGAACTCAAATTCCGGAACACATCTTCTGATGATTTGATCAACACCGATGGGGAATAGATACGGATCTTCCCAAACAAAGTATTTGGCATCTGAAAGTAATATGTCTTTCTTGGCTTTTGGCTAATCAGATGGAATCTGATGTGATGCCAAATAATTTACCATATCACCATACCACGGAAGTTCCATTTCGATTGTTAGGAGGTGCTCATCTGGAAAGTGCTTTCTGATAGGTCCAGAAGGGTCAATGAGTGAAGAAGGAAGATGGCATGAGTGGTTAGCTACCACGTTCTACTTTCCCACCTTGTCACGAATTTCAAGATCAAATTCTTGCAACAACAAGATCCAGCGGATTAATCTAGGCTTCACATCCTTCTTCATGAGTAAGTGCCTCACTGCGGTGTGATCCGAGGAAATGATGATGTGGGATCCCAAAAGGTAGGATCGGAATTTCTCTAGGCCAAATACTATAGCTAGCAACTCTTTCTCTGTAACAATGTAATTACGCTGAGCCTCGTCCAATGTCTTGTTGGCATAATATATGATCACTGGTTTCCCATTGATTTTCTGACCCAACACCGCTCCTATTGCATAGTCAAACACATCGCATATGATCTCGAAGGGTTGAGACTAGTCAGGAGATTGTAGGATTGGTGCTTGGGTGACTCGGTCATGCAGGATCTCATATGCATGAATGCACTCACTCGACACCTCAAAAGGTGTGTCCTTTGAGAGGAGGTTCGTAAAGGGGTGTGCGATCTTAGAGATATCAGATATGAATTGGTGATAAAATCCAACGTGCCCCAAGAACGATTTGATATCTTTGGTCGAGTTAGGCATAGGTAGTTTGGAAATCAAATTCATCTTGGCTCGATCGACTTGAATACCTCTCTCAGAGACGAGATGTCTAAGAATGATGCCTTCCAGAACCATGAGGTGGATCTTTTCCCAGGAGAGCACTAGGTTCACATCAATGCATCTTTTGAGGATTTGGACCAGATGTAGGAGGCACTCATCAAAAGATTCACCAAATACCGAGAAGTTGTCCATGAATACTTCAAGGTATTTACCTACCATGTTGGAGAATATGGCTAGCATGCACCGTTGAAAGGGGGTGGGTGCATTGCATAGTCCAAAGGGCATCCTGCGGAACATGTACGTATCATAGGGGTAGGTAAAGGTGATCTTTTCCTGATCCTCTGGATGAATTGCCACTTGATTATATCCAGAGTAACCATCCAAAAAATAGAAGAATTGATTTCCCGCCAATTTCTCGAGAATCTGATCAATAAATGGCAATGGGAAATGATCTTTCTTTAGGGAGGCATTCAATCTTCAGTAATCAATGCAGACTCTCCACAAATTTACATTGCGAGTCGGGATGGTCTCTCCAAATTCAGTTGTGATGACGATGAGCCTTGCCTTTTTAGGCACAACCTAGATCGGGCTCACCCAGCAGCTATCAGAGATCGGGTAGATAATACCAAAATCTAACCACTTGATGATCTCTTTTTTCACGACCTCCTACAGATTCAGATTGAGTCTTCTCCGCATTTCTTGAGATGGTCGTGAGCCCTCTTCAGTGTAGATATGGTGTGTGCAATAGGAGGGACTGATACCAGTCAAATCATCGAGAGTCCATCCCATGGCTCTTCGATGCTGCTGGAGAATAGAAATCAACTTTGTTTCCTGATCAGATGTGAGTCAGGAATTGATAATAACAGGAAACATTTGATTAGAACCCAAGAAGACATTTCAGATGATCTGGGAGGGGTTTCAATTCCATAACCGGGTTATCAGCAGCAGGTGGGGGTTTAGGATGGGCCTCAAAAGATAAAGTGGGAGCTAGAGGTGAATCCAGGTCAGTTTTGGGCTCCTCTAACTGTGGGTCAGAGTTTTCATGTGATTGAGGATCAGGAATAATCGGGTCTTCCTCTACAAGTGGGTCCTCAACCATAGAACTAATGTCACATACTTCCTCAATTACCCCATAGTTTATTCCTTTCTAGGACTTAAAGATATCAATATTTAATGTATGGTTCCTGAATTTTAACTCAATCTGGCCCTCTTCACAATTGATATTTGCCCTAGCTATGGCTAGGAATGGTCTCCCTAAGATGATTGGTGTGTTCCTTAGATTTTCAAGTGTCTCCATGTCTAACACAATGAAATCCACTAGAAAATAGAAATCACGGATCCGTACAAGAACATCCTCGAGAATTCCTTTAGGTGAGTTGATTGATCTATCTGCTAGCTGCAAAGTCACCTCAATCGATTTCAGCTCTATTACCTTGACATGGTCTAGTAGGGATGTAGGTATCAAATTTATGGAGGCTCCTAAATTCAACAATGCTCGATCAAAGTCTAGGTCACCAATTTTGTAGGAGATCAAAGGGGTGCCAGGATCTTTTGCTTTTTGTAGGAGCCTGCTTAAATGATCAAGCTAACTTGTTCAGACAGTACGGTTGAACTCTCGTCTTTGGTTCCC
Organism: Thalassia testudinum; assembly: GCA_037157565.1. Taxonomy (NCBI): domain Eukaryota; kingdom Viridiplantae; phylum Streptophyta; class Magnoliopsida; order Alismatales; family Hydrocharitaceae; genus Thalassia; species Thalassia testudinum. The sequence goes on from JAZHRO010000077.1 coordinate 135,021,350, forward strand.
GGCTTACGCTTAGGTGTACATAAATTCTTTAGAAATCTTGCGTATGCCAGTATGTGGCGGATTGCATCCATCAAGGGGATGTTTATCTGGACTTGCTCAAAGAGCTTGACTAGATCTTCCTCAAGTGCCACGGGTTTAGGTTTCCTCTTTCCTTTGGTTAAGGCCTCAGGAAATGGAACTTTTGTGGGTTCTTCTAGGATTGGTTCAAGTTCTGGATCTGGGATAGAGTGTCCTAGATAACCATCCTAGGGCTAGGCTCTTAACTGCCAGGTTGGGAGTGGCTTGGATAAGGTGGATCCTGTGTTGTCTTGCGACTACATGTGGTAACAGAATTAAGTCTTGCCTAGCTCTGGTTTGGATTTGGTAGAACTGGTGATTGCTGTTGATATCCCAAGTATGATGTTGAAGCTTTCATCTTGTCGGGTGATGGAGCAGAAGGGGCCTAGTAAATAAAGTGAGCTTGGCCCTAATTCGGGTTCATAACGTGCCTCTAGTTTGGCACGTTATTTGGATTCAGCAGAGGTTTTGATGGAAGTGCACTAGGCTGGTGAGAATTCGTCATCTGTGTGAGTTGATTTCAGACCTCTGTGATCTTGTCTTTATGCTGTTCTGCATAGTTGCATTGGATTTTTGAATGTCAACCGGGGTTTGAAGGATGAGAGTCATTTGATCATCCTTGATGGCCCAGTTTGATAATTTGGATTGGGCTTAAGCTGAGCAGGCTGGTAAGGGTGTGGAGCTTGTGGTCAGGGCTGGAATTGAGATCTCAAATTTGGATTATTCCCTGACCATGCAAAGTTAGGATGATTTCGCCATCCAGGGTTATAAGTGTTAGAGAGTGGATCATTCTAGATGGCGTGGAGATCCTCGTAAGTTTGAGGAACTCCAGAGAAGTCAGAATACAAGGGTTCAGAGTTCTCCCAACTAGAGCAGGTAGTTTCGGAGTTTCCTCCGAAACCAAGATCAAATGGGGGTGGATATGAGTCCATCCCCTAATGCGAGTGGTGATAAATGTTATGCCTAACCTCCCTACCAGAGGGCGGTTGCGCATACATGCTCTGCTGTGCTGAGGTGGTTCTCTGTAGATGTCGAGCCAATTCATCCACCTTCTTCTCAATAATAGAGACCTTGTCCAGGAGATTGGCCATTAGTTCTAGATTGAAGGACGCAGACAGGCCCTAAGTCTCATTTGCCCCCCGCATGTTTGCCAATGCACGGGTAGTCGTCCGGTCGAATATACCCATAGATTCATTGTTTATGGAGTTCTCACACATATTCTTAAGAATCTCCCAAATGGTATCTTCATGCTGGCCCATGATGCTTCCACCACAGGTTGCATTGACAAATAGCTTGATCTCGTCACGGAGCCCATGGTAAAAGATTGGACTTGTTCCTACTTAGGAACTTCGTGATGGGGGCATCTCTGCATGAGATCTGGAAAGCGATCCCATGCCTCATGAAATGGTTCTTCTGGATTTTGTGTGAAGTGTGTGATCTGGTGCCTTACAACATTCGTCTGACCAACAGGGAAAAATTTCTGTAGGAATTCATTTTGTAGTTCCTCGAGGTGTTGATTGCATGATTCAAAGTATGGAACCAATTGGTAGCTTTACCCATGAGTGAGAAGGAGAACATCTTCATGAGCAGGATGTCTTGATTTTGTATGGGAGGCCTGAAGGTCTGGGCCAGATGTTTTAGCTGCTTGATGTACTAGAAGGGATCTTTGGACTTTGAGCCATGGAATTTAGGAATAGCATGGATTATGTTTGGCTTGAGTTCAACATCAGGCTCTCCAACAAGGATTTATACTCTAGGTTTGATTTCCATCGCGGTGGGATTGTAGTGATCTCGCATCTGAGGACGTGGCGGTGGATTGAAATGTGCATGGAATAGATCATTGAGGTGCTGTATTTGATCTTGGACATTGGGTTCTTTTGCTTGGTGTTCCATGGCTATGGATGAAGGAGATCTAGGCTTAGATGAATCAGAAGCGATATCGATATGGTCGGAAGGTAGCACAAACAAGTAAGTCGAGGCTTAGCCTCGACGAGAATGAACAACTAAAGGAGGTCTCGAGGGTGGACTTAAGGACCTCCTCCCGAACATGCACTAGGAAACTAGATGAGGGATAGAATATGTGATGGAACCAATCGAGGCACACAAAAACTTTTGGATGACTAAGGAGGTTCGAGGCGGATGTTACCTCTTGATCAGAAAATTACTCACCCGAGAAATACCTGGGTAGCTAGGAAGGGAGAGTCCCGCAAAGACCCCTACATGGTAGAGTGTCCCCACAGGTTACAGGGTTACCCCCACCTGATCTTCCTTGTCACTGAGAATCCAAGTAGACCGAAATGAGCAACTTGACCTCTTAAGTCTACCAAATTTTAAACCTGCTCGGGTAAGTGGGTGAAGGTAGCTAGGGACTCGACCCCTATGTCTTGGGCGAGGGGTCGGGAGCAGAAATTCCTCTTATGTTGCATGGTTGGCTTTTGATCCCACGATGTGGGACTAAATGTCCCACAGTTCCTTCACGTACAGCTGCAACTGATGGAACTCTTGATTACGGTCAAAGATGAGGCTACGATCTTCAATTGGGGGTCTGGAGGGAAGCCTGGGAGTTAGCCACAACACATGGAGCGGAGGGCTCTCAAGAACATAGCTTGAAGGTTGCTGGTGGAGCAGAAGAAGACAGAGGCGGAGACGGAGCTTCGGCGGTCACCTAAAAAGCAGAGAACGACCTCGCGGCCACGTCAAAGATGCTCAGGGGGTTCTCCATGGAATGGAGATTACATTGGTGGGTGTAGTGTGGCGTGGGAGTGAGTGAAGAGGCCTGACGACCTCGAGAAGGTGATGCGAAGGTGCTTGTGTTGGGTGGCATGCGTGAGAGGCAAATCCCCTCAATTACTTGAGGGGTTTTGGTCGTGAGAACATGGTAGAGGTTTCTGGACTGGTGGGGGACGAATTGGTGCAGTGTAGCGGATTTGCAAGGTCGCCGGAGGTATGCCGGAGATGAGGGAGACGACGGTGGTGCAGGCGTGAGGGCATTATGAAGTGGGTGTCGGGTGTGCGAATGAAATAAGTGGGAGATGCAGAGTTGGATGTGAGTGGTTGGAGACGAAGGGGAAGTGGAGGTGGCACCGGCTATGATTGGCTGGTGCTGGAGACGAAGTTGGCTCCAGGAGGGAGGACGACGACTCTTGAAAGGAGAGAGTACCCCTCACATGTATGGCGAGGTGTGGAAGAAGTTGGGAAAGATGGACCTGTTGCCTATAGTATGTGGTAGCAGGCGAGGAGATCGGAGGAAGGAGGTCATTGGAGCGGAGTTGGAGTCGGCCAGAGGTAGAGAAGAAGAGGGATTTGTGGGCCTAAAACTCGCTAAGGAGTTCGGCTCTGCATTGGGGAAGGTTTTATAGAACTTCAGGCAAGCTTCCAAGTTTGGAAACAAGCTTGAGAAGCTCGGATTTTCAGGAAGAAGATCCTTGAAATCCAAGGATTCGCACATGCTTCATGAGGGGATTTGGGGTCAAAATCTAGGTTTAGACAAATTAGAACTTCCTCAGGATCATCCCTTTCAATTTTGGAAGGGATTGGCCAAGTAATCAGGGAGGAATCCTTGATTGAAAGCTCGGGTCTGTGGGTTCACACCTACCATGGCGGAAAGGACCCATTTGAAGAAGATAAAGAGAAGTTAGGGGGCTATTTATAAATATTTTGAAAGTTAGGGGCATGAATGAGAGAGAAAGAGTTATATTGGACCAAAATGCAAAATAGGTCAAGATGGACTCTGATTGGGTCCAAATTTTGGTACAAACCTAATTTGAACCCAAGAAATCTAATGGTGAAGTTAGATTTTAGTTTTGACCAAGTTTGAGTGGGTAATTTGTGCAAAAACCTAAATTAGGGCAAGACTGTGTTTGTGACTCTATTTAAGGTCAAAATGGGTTCCAAAAGTCAAATCAAGGGCACTAAACCTTATGGAATATTTTTCTATGATTTTCAGAAGGTTTAGATAAATTTTATCCTGATTAGAACTTTTGTTATTTAAGCGGATCTGAAATTAGGGTTTTGGATAACTATTAATTCTCGAAATGTACGAAAACCATTTCTGTCTACATGGACCCACTTATTAGACTTTAATGCTCATTTGGCCTTTATTTCACCCCTAGCAAACTCATTGGCTATTCTATGTTCATGATATACTATTAAAATTACAAAATTAACCCTAGTTCTCTGTTCTCTTTTCAAAGCAGCCTGAAGTGGAGTTATAACCCTCAGATAGATATGTAAGAGCTTTTATCTTTTATTCTAGACTAAAAGTGGCCAGTTAAGGCCTATGATGGTGTTCCCATCAACAACTTATTGAACATGAACCCTATAAATCCAAACAACAACCTAAAATGCTTAAGCCTAAGTCAAGTAGGGGGATGTTACAACCTCTCCCACTTGAAATCCTGACGTCCTCGTTAGGGTTCATAAATCAATCAAAAAATATACTCTTAGTAGTAGCGACAGCTCCACCTCATGACACACTCTTTGGTCATCCCAAAGGCAGTCCTTTCCTCCTATTAGAGTCATGCCCCACTAACCTCTTAATAGGTCAGACCAGGCCATCATGGGGTGAAGGCTCCTAGGTCCTCGTTTTCCTTCTAGAGTGGTTCGAGTTGCACATAGTTTGTTTAGTTAGTTATTTATCCCATTCACCTAATAAACTTCATAAATGTATCGATTTCCTCATGGCATATGAATTCTGATGTGCAACAAGAAAAGTAACATAAAACAAGGTACATAGTAGGTAACAGGAATAACCAAATATACCACGGTATAGCATAAAAATATTATCGGAGCCATATATGTTTACATTCCTTACATATGTTGAAAGCTATTTAATTACAAGAATAGTAACAACAAAAGCAAGGCCTAGCCACAATATGCAGAACAAAAGAGGACAGCAAGTAACTAAAACAATAGAAATACTAAGTCGTGGTTGCGAGCTCCATCCGTGCCTCCCACCAACCGTCAATGGGAGGATCCCGCAACCGTACAAGGAGTATAAGCTCCACTATCCAGGCCCTTACACCCCGAAGCACCCTACAAAAATGACACCTTGCCAACACCAAGAAGACTTGCTCCAACCTACTTATAATTGTAATAAGGCCCGATGTTAGGTCCTAAAAATAGGCCACAAAGTACGGATCAGCCAATCGGCTCAATAGGGAAAACTATGTGTACCACAAGAAAACAATAGCTATTGTAGGCGTTATTGTACAAGCTAATTGACCCAAACTACCTCTTCCTTTACAATTATTCCATGCAGTACATTGTGATTATTATTGTTCTCCCATGCGTCAGTGGATCAAATTCTCGAAAATCATTCCTCGCTACTAGCAGAGATGTCGATGTATCCTTCTTTTAAACCATAGCTTGATAGTCTCTTCTTGATTAGGGGAGAGACTAGTAGTGTTAGCGATCCTCAAGTAAGGTGTACCCATCCTCGTCGCATGAAAACATTTCTGATTATAGTTAGGAGAGTTGGGCCACTTGAGAGCTACCCAAGCTAAATGCCTCGCAGACATGACGAGCAAGCTCATGCCGAGTCCCACGAAATCTGGTCATTGATCATTCTAGACCATTTTGGATCATAGTCAGGGCTGATCAGACATTGCCAGGTCACATCATTCTCTCGCTAGGAGCTCACACTCTAAATGTGCCCTCTCAATCTACCATCGAATTAGGTCTTGATGAGCAAGAAGTTTTGCGAAGAAAAGATATTAGGGTTTTAGAGAAACCTACGTCATAGTATTTGCAAAATTTCACTATCAAATAAAATTATAATCGAGACTTGGTGAGTCCCAGGTTGAACACGGGGAGGGTACGTTTGAAAATAGCACTTGTTGGTATTTTTGACTATATATTAATATATATTTTAGATTTTTAAATAGATAGAATAACAAATTGAAGCTAAGCTAAGCAATATGGTAAAGAGAGGAAGATAGAGAGAATAATGATGTTATCAATTCTAGGAGTTTTTATTACAAAATAAATGTCTATCACTACAAAATACTAAACATAAAACTATACAAGAATGTAGGAATAAAAAGATAGAGAAGAGAGAGAGAGAATATCTCCCTAGGCAGATGATTGGGAGAGGAATGCTTCGATGATGCCCGGATGAAGAGGATCGGAGACGAAAGGAGGAAGGAGCTAGAGGAAGAAGATGGGTGGTAGGCCGACGTCAAAATGATCCACTTCCTTAAATGGGGGTGAGAGGACGACTAGTAGGAGCTCCATGAATAAGGGTGAGAGAAGGGAGTATAAAAATTATTTTTTATTTAGTGGACCATTCAAAGGGCTTAGGAACATTAGAATTGAGCTCAAAAGGGTTTTTTGAGCTCTAAGAGGGGAGAGATGGATGTAGGAAGGGATGGTACACTAAGAGGGGGTGTGTAGGTTTTTCATAGGTGAAAAAATGGGGGAAAAAAGGCCATTTGCTCACATAGGGACTTAATGCACTTGCAAGAGGCATGCACCACGCACACATGCTCGCACATTGCGCGTAGCGCACACGTAGTGCTTGCACGCGGTGCTACATCTACATTCTCATTGGTAGGCGACGTGAAGTGGCTCGAGGACCGTTCGATCAACATCTGAGGGCCTTGATCACGGGCGCCTGTGCTCTTCAAATTATGCCTAACGCGCGTTAAATTGCGCAAATCACACACTCGCCATCCAATGCACCATGTGGCGGTATCCTCGTCGCTTGATCCCAAACAGATGGCCTTGATTGCACAAGGATAGAGCTTTGAAGTTGTAAGGAGCGGGTGGTCATCGATGTGGCGCTTGATGTAGGAAATATGTGATTTGTTAAATGATGTAATTAGTGTCGTTGCAATGTGTAAATCTGTAATCAAACTTTTACAATTTATATTCCTAGATAGTGGAGTATCTAGGGTCGTCCAAGGAGGCCAATTTGTTAATCACATGAATTGGTTCTCTCTCTCGCCTCTCAAATTAACACATATATTTTTGTGATTTTCGTTTTGTTGTTTTTATAGTTTTGGAAATAATCGGGATTGATGCGAAGATGAATTATGCTACAACTAACCCTAAGTGACAAGAAGAGAACCTTTTCTTCTAAGCTCACCCTAGGCAAGTGTGCCTAGGGTAATTAGAAGAAGAAGGTGTGATGTACACTACACTAATAAGAGAAGAAAAACATACTAAATTGAAACATGAACTTGGAAGGCAATGAAAACTTGTATTAGTAGCAGAGTAAAATACAGGTAGAGGAATGCTTCTTAGCAAGAAAAAGTAAACCACTAGCTAATACAAAGATAAAATGAAGATAGAAGAGAAGATAATCCTTCGGTTGAAGCTCGAAATAATCTTCGCTCCAAGCTTGGTAGCTCCCGGGCTTGAAGAAGATGTTCCCTCGCTCCTTCCTTCAATTGGTTCTCCTCCTAGGTGCTCCTTCAAGGGTGGACGTCCACCCTAGATTCCTCCTCAATGCCTAGCCATCCTCCTTGGATGAAGAGCTCCTCCTCATTGGCATGGCACAAGGGAGAAGAAGAAAGGGAAGAAGGCACCAAGGGGGTGGGTTAGTTGCCCCCTTGATCTTCTTCTCTTCTTATTCTTCATTAGCCTTAGGTGTAGGTGGTGTAGGTAGAAATTGAACTAAGGGAGAAGATGAATTTTTGGTGGTGGTTAGGAGGGTATTTATAGAAGTAGAGAGTGGTGGTTGGTGTGCGGATTAGGTGTAGGGCTAGGATGGGCTTTAGGAGGTGGTTAAGTGATCCTAAGGTGGAGGGTGTTTGGTGCCATCTCAAGGATTGTGGGAGGTGGCGGTTATGAGTGGAATCCACCCTTTGGTGGACGTCCATGGGTGTAAGGGTGTGTGTTTTTGGCGCCAAGGGGGGTAGGTTCTAGAAGGGTTGGTTTTGGAGGGAAAAGGGATGGTGGAGATGGCTTGGAAGGTGATGTGTAGGGCTAGGATTGCCCCCTTGTTTTGGTGCCAAAACAAGGGGTAGTTATGCTGGTTTTTGGAGCCAAAATGGTGGGGGCTTTTGGTGGTGGAGTGGGGTGGAAGGGTGCCTATAGTTGGCACCAAAATTGGGTAGGACTAGGTAGCTTAGGTGCACTAGGTTTAGGGCTATTTGGTAGATCTTGGCTAGGTAGGTTTTATGGTTAGGTAGGGATGCCATGGAGGTGGACTAGCTAAGCTAAGCTAGCTTACCTAGGTTAGCTAGTAGAGAGTGGGGTAGGAGGTAGAGGGAGCTAGATTTTAAGGGAGAAGAGCTAGAGGTAGATATCTTGAGTTGCACTAGAGTTGGTAGCTACTGAAGGGAGCTGAAGTAGAGCTCAGTAGCTAGCTTAGCTAGCTAGTTCTTAGCTAGCAGCTAAGCTAAGCTAATCTAAGCTGGATTCTTCTAATTTGAGTTGAGGTGAGCTGGGTCTGGTCTTCCTGGAAAATACCTAGCTAGTTAGAGTAGCTAGCTTAGATCAAGTAGCTCAGCTCAACTAAGTTTAGCTAAGTTAGGTCTCTGGGAGCTGGACTTGAGCTGGCTTGAGTTGGTTGATGACTTCTTCAGCTGACTAGGTCTAGCTAGTTGATGACAGTAGCTAGTCCTAGTCAGGTTGAACTTCCAGTGAACTGTTCTGAGCTGAAGGAGCTGGATTGGAGATGGGATCAACTATTTTGAGCTAGTTTGAGCTGCCATCCAGTTGAGGTGCGCTGAATGGAGCTGGGGTGAACTAGCTAGAGCTATCATTCAGCTGAGATGAGCTGAATGGAGCTAGGGATGAGTTGATCTAGCCAGAAGGAGCTGGGATCCAGTTGGGATGAGCTGGATTTAGTTGGGATCCAACTGAGATGAGTTGGATCTAGCTGGGATCCAACTGATAGGAGCTTCTTCTTCATATTCAGCCTTCCTAAGTGCCAAGATGTGTGGGATCTGACATTCTGCCTAATCCTGATACTCAGATAAATGCATTAAAAATACAATAAATTGCAATGCATGTCTAACCTAGGTAAATGCCTAAATGCAACCTGAAAACCTGTTTGTGGAGTTAAAACCCTAACAGCTAGATTTATTTTAGGGCATAAGAATGATGATAAGCTGGCGTTTATCATTGCTCTATTTGTCATTGGATCTCTGTTGCATAGGCGAATTTAATTGTGTGCTAGTATGCTCAGTGAGGTTCGAACCCGCACCTCCTTGGTGAGAGCACGCTTGTGGACTGATGCGGTGTCACATGGGAGCGTGAGCGACGACTGTTGGATTTCTCCTTTGTCGCTATGAAGTGTGCGCAAGGGAGGGGTGACACAGGTACTTCTTGGCTGTTGATGAGCATCGAACGGTTGATATCGCACATTGGGATACTTTGGAGTTGAGCGAAGGGCCTTGGGCGGCTGTGGGTGGCTATGATGGTGCCAGATGGCTGAGATGGTGCCATGTGGCACCATTTGAGCCATTCATCTTCTTTTCCTCGTAGAAGATGCTACAGGGGTTTGATTGACAAGATTTTTGTGGCGTTGGACTGTGATCATCTCCTTGATTCCATCCGTACATTTGGATTTGTCGTTTGGAGCCTGGATGTACGTCACCTTGTGCCTTGGCCATCAGAAGAGGTAAATTAATGTACAATCTACACAAATTACTCTAAATGCATGATGATGGATGTTATGGATTGTTTATAATGCTAAATGCAATAACTCAGCTTAGGAACACGCATAAGAGTCATTTTATCATAAAATAATGCATATCTATCACACCCCTATGCCTATCTTTTGCTACTCCCTAGCAGAACTAAGCAAAATGCTATTTATAAAAATAGAATTTGTATTTCATAGCTAAGACATTAGTTGTTTATTAATAGTAGAAAATGTATACTTAGGACCTAAGCTACCAAGACTCAATAGTACCCAAGGTGTATGCCAAAATGCAGACCACCCAATGGTAATAGCCTAATTTCTTACCCTAAGTGGCTTAATATAGGGCTAACACCTTAGAAAAATCATGCATTAGGATTATAAATACTGCATTTAGAGCATGCATGCATATTTAGGCTTCGTATTTATTTTATGAATAATTATCTAATTTTAGTCTTTTGTGAATAATGTAGGTAAAGGACTTAGAATAATTTGGAGCATTGAAGAATAAAAGCTGGATAGGAAAAGAAGCTGCAGTAGAACTAGGAGCTAATTGAAGAGTAAAGTTGAAATAAAGAAGGAATGAAGACACAAGAATTGAGAAGGAAAGAGAGGGACTAGGATAACCATGACTTATCCTTAAAACCCTAGGATAACCTTATCCCAATACTTATCCTTAAACCAGCTCAAAATTAGATATTTGAGCTCAGAAGCCAAAAACATGGATAACATTATCCATTTAACTATCCACCCTATCCATAGACCTATCCTACTATCCATAACCCTAGTCCACCTATCCTATACCCAATCCCTAACCTAGAAACCTATTTAGGTCTATATCATACCTAATTGACTCAAATTTAGTCAATTAGGCTACCCACTAGTTAATTGGGTCCATGGGACTTGATTGGACTAAACCTAAGTTGATTTGACTCAATTGAGTCTAATCATGCCTAACCTAAACCTATTAGACCTAGTCACATCCAATTAGGTGCAATATAACCTAATTGGATGCAACCAACTTTGATTAGGTTCAGTTTAAACTTAATTAGGTCAACCTAATTAGACTCAGTAAATCTAATTGAACCTAACCCAAATCCAATTGGGTGTGGTTACACCTAATTGAGTTTACACCTATCTAGATTAGGTCACCATAGATCCAATTAGGTTCACATCTACACCACTTAGTTTAATTAGATCCAATTAAATTAGAATCTAACCCAACCTAGGTTGAACTAGCCCAAACCCACTTAGACACTCAACCTAGGACCTACAAAACTCACGCACACACATACACACACTCACCGACGCAAACCATTTCTTAGACCCTAAGCAAGAGGTCTATCCTCTTAGCCACCCAACATAAGAAAGATCTTATCTCTTTGATCTTTGTTATGGAAAGATCAAAAGAGATATGATCTTTTGATAACACCATGACCTAATCTATACCTTTGTTCCTAGCATCTAAGGCCCTCATCCTACACCCATAGCTGGCCACATTTGGCTTCCTTGGGAAGCCATTTGGACAGCCAACAAGCACACACACACACCCACCCTTGGATCACCATCCAAGGGTGAACCACTCCCTTGATTTGCTAGCCTACACACAACCCTTAGATCTAAATCCTACGACCCTCATTAAACCTACAATCCTATAAATACACTTAGCCTCTACCACTTAAGAGACTAATTAGCCACTTAGAGAAATACCCTACCATAGTCCATGCCCTCTCTACCTCCAAGCATCCTCAGATCTTCTTCCTCCTGGCACCCTCGCTCTGAAGCTCTGCCAGAAGCTTCATACAAGCATCCCTCAAGCAGCTCAGCTCTCTCTCTCTCTCTCTCTCTACTGTTTCTCTAGTTTATTTGCTTTGATGCATAGTTGTAATCGTGCTAGAGATTTTGTTTGTAAGACTTCAAGATAGAAATAAAGTTCATTATTTTTGTGATATCTTGATTTTATCATTATTTGATTATCTTCTCGCAAGGTTTAAAATATCGACTACCTCCCTGTGTTCGACCCAGCCTCCTTGTAGTTCGGTCTTAAAAATTTAATTGAATGCCTTTTTACACACTACAACGATTACATGTATTTTAATCACGTAGATTTGGTGAGCATCAATTTGTCACTATTGCCGAGCAGGCACAGATTTATTTGTAGCCTTTCGATTCTGCACTTATTTTCTAATTACTAATCCACTTTGCTTCGTATTTATCAGCTTGTGTGTAGGTATCAAAAATTCAAAGAGAAGCACGACAAATAGAAGAAAAGTGGATTTAGTCATCTTAAGGTAAGTCTATCTATCTTAGGTTTCTTTTGATATAAAAAAAAAAATCCAAAAAAAATTAGGTGCTTTGCTTTATTCTTAGGTTAGAAGTATTTTCTTGTGCTTATTTGCTTTCCATTCAAAAAAGAAAAAACTCTTTTTGGTGGGTATTATCTCTTGAGAAACAACAAAACCACCTCCCTGAAATTTGAACTACAACTAACTATGAGATTTAAAAATCATTTTCCAAATTTTAATACATCCAAAAATTTTGCAATTACTCCTAGAAGTAGACATTAAAGTCAAGAAATTCATATACAAATTTCATATGCATTTGAGTTATATTGAATTTTTAAAAAATCGCATACTGCAGTGGTATAAGATATGTTTTCCTTGACTTTTTGGTATTCAACAAATCATAGGAATTTTTGTACTAACTGATTAACCTGAAATTTATGGCGTTGAATTCCTGTGGTAAACTAAAATCTTGAAAAAATATGAAATAAATATTTCATGGACATTTGATTGCACGGAAAAATCATTCACTAACTGGGTGTCAAAACATACTGAAAGACCCTAGTACACTATTAAATTTGGAAAAATTACAAAACATGCATTAAAAAATTTGACAAAAAATTCAGAGTGCCTTAGTTAATGGTACAATAGGATCATTGATTGCTCTGACTGAGTCACACCACTTTTGATTTTTTGGACTAAAATGCATCATATAGACTGATCTGCTATTAGGGTTTCACATTTAGGTAGAGCACATTTGCACCTCCATACCTTAAAGGAAATTCATAGAATAAATTGGGACTTACAAAACCTTCTGTGTGCCTCATCAAAACCTTGTTTGAATATATTTAACCAAGTGAACACTAATATTCACTAATACAAGCACTTAAACTTTAAAAGCAATTACATCAATAAAGCTTGTATTATGAACCCCTTGTTTGAGTACTACACATTTTAAATCTATCTCTAAGAGGCATTACCCACTAATCAATGCCCCATCACATTCCTTGAGCACATTCACATCCTAGGCCTAATATAAAAGTGATTAAATGTTGGCCCTTAAGGACTCATTGAGTTAGTCTCAAGGTATATACTCCCATCGTAGGGCTAATTGGTGAAGTTTATTTTGTGGAAGTATTTAAGTAGGAGGACTGATTGTCAAATGACTTAAGATGAGTAGAGGTTTGGCATAATTAGCGACCCTCAGAACATGCTCCCCTTGTTCCGTTGACCTACTTATTTGGCTTCTAGTTTATAGATAACACTAATTCATCTTGGGGTGAAGTTATACTTTAAAGGCTTAAGTCATCTAGGGCTACACCTTAAGGCATAGTTTGTTTGATTGGTTGGGGATTCTCTCATCTATCTTCACTCTCTCATCTATCAACTTCCTTTTGGTGTATGCAAGGTAGAAGATCTCTAAATCCTGTTTTGGTGCCACCTTTAGAGAGAAATCCTAGGAGAAGATGTGATTTTACTGAATCTAAATCTTTTCCCAAGGCTAGTAATCATGAGGAAGAAGATTTTCAAGGGGGGAACAAAATTTGGATCCAATTGTTAATATCTAGAGACAAATCAATAGGCAGGGCCAACATCATGATCATCAAATGCAAACAATTGTACAAACCCTAACCTGAATCCAAAATGGGAGAGCAGACCGCCCTCTCAAAGATTTTTATAATCCTCTTGATGCCCAACCTAAACCTTTTATTAGGGTACCCCAGAATTTGGATGATTTTGAGCTAAAACCATAAATCATCAATTTGATTCTCCACTTCCATGGCCGCAATTCTGATGACCCTTTCCACCACCTTGAAGAACTTTTACATATAGGAAGGACGTTTGGTCCTAGACACATGGATGAAAATACCCTAACGATGAAAATGTTCTCATTCTCCTTAAAAGATAAAGTTGCTCAATGGTTGAGGACTATAGGTAGACTTATCTTGACATGGGAAGATTTGAGAAGTACTTTCTTGGAAAAATTCTTTCCCATAGAAAAAACCAATGCTCTTAAATGTGTCATAATTGTAATTTTGTACTAGGATGGGGGAGAGATATGCGTGATATGAAAGCATAATGCAGAAATGTAAATCAATGACACAAAAAGCAATCTCACAAAGACAACGATTTTTAGGTGGAAACCCAAACCCAGGTAAAAACCACCACCTAAACCTCTCGGTTTAGGATTTCCCAATCTACCTAGTAGAATAAATCCACTAATTGAACTACTAAAACGAGGGTAGTTCAACGTCAATACAACTACATTACTTTGAATCGAGGATAGTGAACCTCAAATCCCTCCTCTTCACGAGGAGTATTTTGTCTCGTGATGGAGATGGAAACTTACAAAGCGAACACCCAACCAAAAATAAAATACAAAAATAGATACCTATAGAGCCACAAAGTAGGGATAAATCTATGCCACTATGGGAAAGGACTTCCCTAATATGGAAGAGATTCAATGTGAATTCAACAGAGTTTCGGTACTCTCAAGTGTATAGAACAAGGCTTGGAGAGCAATATCACTTCTTGATGACTTCCTCTCTTTTCCTTGACACAAATGGTGGAAGTAATGTGTCTTTTGGTGTGTCTCTTAGGGAGGGTCCTCTCCTATTTATAAAGGTCCTAAGAGGTCTTTAGAAGGCTTAGGAAGCCTTGGGTAGCCGCTGGGAACAAGGATCAAGAGATTGGGCCAAAATCCCAAGGAAATCAGTGTCATTATGACTCTGAAGAGTTATCAGATGTCTAATATTTAGGTCAGACATTTAGTCAGACATCTGAAGCATAGTTTGGATATTTTTTCTAAAGGGTCAGAGTCCCTAATTCTATTAGATCTAAACAAGGATCTAAATGTACATCTGATATGCCATTATAAGACATCTGGCACTAAAATTAGACATCTAATAATAGGCAGGTTCATTCCTACTTTGACCAGATCCAAACAGGGTTCTAGATTTTAGGGGTCATATGACATTTTAGATGTCTCAAAAAATATATGGATGTCTGAAAACTAAAGGAATTGTTTCCAAGGAACCAACGATCAGATATGGGTTTGACATCCTTGGAATTGGGTCTAATGTTTCTTTATCAAATGTCTGGACACCTCTACGGATGTCTAGAAATAATATAAATATAATCATAACATAATCCTCGAAGATATTCTCCTGATAGACTAATGGTCCTCTAATTGGACGCCTGTCAAGGTCCTTAAATGTCGTCTAAGACGTCTAGACTATGGGTTGGTCATTTGAAAGTAATGGTTAGAGAATACTAAATCTAGCCTAAGTGTTTGGACATTTGTATAAACTATCAGATGTTTTAAAGTCCATAATCAGTCGTCTGATGATCATGTTAGACATCTGATTTGGCTGTCTGATTACTATATTAGTTTTCTGATTCTATTCTAAGGCTTGCCTAAGTGTCCTAGTGTAGGAATAGTGTTCCTAGGATTGAGGTAGGGTACTTTAGGCTCTTTAATAATGAATCTAAGAAAATAAAGAGCAAAGAATAAAAAAACAAGTACATAATACATGAACAAAATAGACTTCTATCCTATTCTTCATCTTCATGAATCTTCATGCCCTTGCTCTAAGCAAAGCTTCCATCTTCTGTTCTCCTCCATCAAGCTCCTCCAATCCACCATGGATGTGAGCTTGAGCTCCTTCTTACTTGAATCCATTTGCATTTATCTGGAAAGCTTAAACTCAAATGCAAATGTCAAATACCAAGTATTTTGTTATCATTAAAATTTACGATCATGGTGTCCTTGCACCAATAATATCCCCCTTTTTGATGATGACAAAATCACTCATAATAATAAAAAGATTCTCCCATTTTTGACATTATCAAAAAGATTTAATTAATTTTAATCATTTATCCTATACTTCCCCTTAATATATGCTCTTCTAATTTGGGTTAACTCTCCTTTTTGACATAATAGAACATGAATAACATTCATCCACTTTTTTATCATAATAAGATGGCTATTTAATTAACTCCCCCTTTCTAATGGAAATATAGTTATGTTTATCTTTTAAGATCTCTCGCTTTTTAATTTAAGGAAATCTTTCTCCCCCATATTGAAAAGAATCTAATCACATAAGCAATGATTAGCTATATGTCCAAGCTATATCCCCCTTAATGATGGACATATAGCATATAAATTTTAAATCTCCTCCTATCTAGATGCTATCAAACATTATCACAAATAGGGTAAAGGGTTTACCTCACTTACTATGGCCAAAAAAATGGCCCTTGAGCTGGATGCCAAAACTGATGGGGCTCCCATCCGAAGTTTGGACATCCAGGCATCGGTGCCGATCTCCTAGTGAATGGTTGACGTATGGTGGTTCGATCCCTCGCCGATCGTCTCGTTGGTCTTCTTGTCTTCTTCCTTAGTCTACTCTTTAGTTCTCCCAATTTGAGTAGTCCATCCTCCATCTTGTAGGTCCAATCTTTTACATTGAAATTTTCCTTGAAACCTACAAAATAAGATTCTAATTGGTTTTTTAGTATCCAAGTTAGCTTGGAGTCGGGCATGTTAGTGGGTCTCCTTGATGGAGATCCTTTCTCAGCTTTTTGTCTAGAGTTATCCTTTTCACTAGAAAAATTATCTAGTCTACTTATCAAATTATTAGAATTTTCCTTAAGGCATGTAAGCACTTTCTCTATAACATGCATCTTGATTTTTAAAACAGAAATTTCTATTTTCAAGTTAGTATTTTCCTCAAGCAAATTACCATTTTCAATGATTAGGTTATGATTTTCTAACAACAATTTATCCTTTTCAGAAATGTTAGAACTAGAACTAATTTCTAGATCCTTAATTTGGTCTCTAACATTTCATTTTCAGATTTTAGAAATTGAGATTTTTTTTTATATTTTTGTTTTCTACTTTTAATGACTTACTAATTTCATAAAGCTCTTATAGTGCTTCTTGTAATTCTGAATTTGTAAATGAACTTACCCTTTCGTTGTCGAAGTTTTCATCCTCACTTTCACTCTCTGCGATTGCCATGAGACCAAGCCAAGTGGTTTCCTTATTGGATTCTTCTTCTTCTTCTTCCTTCGAGGTCGAATCATCCCAGGTGGCTTGGAATTCTTTCTTCTTGTATTTGTTTTCCTTCTCCTCCTTCTTCTTCTCTTTCTTTAGAAGAGGGCATTCAGGTCTAATATGCCCCTTCTTGTTGCAATGATAGTAACGAGATTGTGATTCTTCCTTCTTCTCCTTCTTTGAGGCCCTGCAAAACTTAGAAAATTTTTTAAATAAAATCCTAAGGTCCTTGTCGTCGGAACTTATCTTGTTATCCAACATAGCTTTGAAGGCAAGCCTCTTCCTTAGCTTTGCTCCGGTGTCTCCTTCCTCTTTTGCTTCAACTTTGTCTCATAGGGCATGAGATTGCCTAAGAGATCCTCTATGTTGAGCTCCTCAACTTCATTAGCCTCTTCGATGGCGATGACCTTTTGTTCTCACTCCGATCCAAGGGAGCAAAGAAGCTTCGCTTGAATCTCCCCCTTAATAAAGGTCTTCCTTAGAGACTTAAGGTTGCTCACTATAAGAGTGAAGCTAGTGTACATCTCACTTAAAGATTCATTAGCTTTCATACAAAAATATTCAAACTCTTGAGATAAAATTTTGATTTTAGGAGTTTTTACCTTTGAGGTCCCTTCGTGAGTTACCGTGAGAGTGCGCCAAATTTTGTATGCGGTCATGCACTGCGAGATTTGGTTGAACTCTTCCGAGCTTCATGCAGTACAACACGTTCATTGCTTTCACATTGAGGGAAAGCTTACGAGTCTACTACTGTGAGTAGCCTCCTTCGGGTCTCGTCGGGACTTCGTAGGGCGTTTTGTATCTTGCCCATATGGTGAAGATGTTGGCTTGAAGCCACGTCTTCATCCTCAACTTCCAATAGCCATAGTTGCTCTCATCGAAGAATGGCAGACGGGTAGTAGACTACCCCTCAGATGGTCTTGTCGCAAACAAGCTCCCCTCCATACTTGGATCCTCGCCGATGTGTTACGCCGATGATGTGAGACCTGCTCTGATACCAATTGTAATTCCGTACTAGGAGGGGGAGAGATGTGCATGATATGAAAGAGTGATGTGGAAATGTAAATCAGTCACACAAAAAGCAATCTCACAAAGACAATGATTTTTTGGTGGAAACCTAAACCTAGGTAAAAACTATCACCTAAACCTCTCGGTTTAGGATTTCCTTACCTACCTAGTAGATCAAATCCACTAACCGAACTACTTAGATGAGGGAATTAAGTTCAACCTCAATACAACCACGTTACTTTGAATCGAGGGTGGTGTACCTCAAACCCCTCCTCTTCATGGGGAGTATTTTGTCTCGCAATGGAGATAGGAATTCGCAAAGCGAATACCCAACCAAAAATAAATACCTATAGAGCCACAAAGTAGGGATAAATCTATGCTACCATAGGTAAGAAGGACTTCCCTAATACGGAAGAGATTTGGCATGAATTTGACTAAGTTTCGGTGCTCTCAAGTGTATGGAACAAGGCTTGGAGAGCAAGATCACTTCTTGATGATTTCCTTTCTTTTCCTTGACACAAATGGTGGAAATAGTGTATCTTTTGGTGTGTCTCTCTAAAGAAGGGTTCTCTCCTATTTATAGAGGTCCTAAGAAGTCTTTGGAAGGCTTAGGAAGCCTTGGGTAGCCATTGGGAACAAGGCTTAAGAGATTGGACCAAAATCTCAACAAAATCAGTGTCATTATGACTCTGATAGAGTTATCAGACGTCTAATATTTGGGTCAGACGTCTGGTCAAATGTCTGATGCATATTTTGGATGTTTGCTCTAAAAGGTCAGAGTCCCTGATTCTTTTTGACCTAAATAGGGATCTAAGCAAACGTCTGATATGCCATTATAAGACTTCTGGCACTAACATTGGACGTCTAATAATAGGTGGGTTAGTTCTTGTTTTGATCACATTCAAACAGGGTTCTAGATTTTAAGGGTCAGATGACATATTGGACGTCTAGAAAAATGTATGGACGTTTGGAAACTAGGGGAATTGTTTCCAAGGGACCAACGATCGGGTATGGGTCTGACATCCTTGGAATTGGGTCCAACGTCTCTTTATCAAATGTCTGGACACCTCTACGGACATCTGGAAATAATATAAATATAAGCATGACATAATCCTCAATAATATTCTCCTGACAGACCAACAGTTCTCTGATTAGATGTCTGTCAAGGTCCTTAGATGTCGTCTAAGACATTTGGACTATGAGCTAGTTGTCTGAAAGTAATGGTCAGAGAACACTAAATCCAGACTAAGTGTTTGGATGTCTGTACAAACTATCAGATGTCATAAAGTCCATAATCAGACATCTAATGATCATGTTAGACATCTGATTGGGTGTCTGATTACTATATTGGTTTTCTGATTCTATTCTAAGGTTTGCCTATGTGTCCTAGTGTAGGAATAGTGTTCTTAGGACTAAGGTAAGGCACATTGGGCTCTTTAACATTGAATCTAAGAAAACAAAGAGCAAAGAACAAAAAAACAAGTACATAATACATGAACAGAATGGACTTCTATCATATTCTTCATTTCCATGAATCTTCAAGTTCTCGCTTCAAGCGAAGCATCCATCTTCTCTTCTCCTCCATCAAGCTCCTTCAATTCGCCATGAATGCAAGCTTGAGCTCCTTCTCACTTGAATCCATTTGCATTTATCCTGAAAGCTTAAACTCAAATGCAAATGTTAAATTCCAAGTGTTTTGTTATCATCAAAATTAATGATCATGGTGCACTTGCACCAACAATAACTACCTTTATGCAGAATCCTAGGGAACAACTTCATGAGGCTTGGGAGAGAATTAATGACTTGGCTAGGAAATGCCCTCATCATGGTATTCCTAAGTGGCACTTGTATCATATCTTCTATTATGGGTTGAGTGATAATTTAAAGAATTTTGTTAATGCTGCATGAAGGGGTAATTTTCTAAGTAAGGATGCTTAGGAAGCCTTTGAATTATTTGAAAATATGAGTGACAATTCCCTCAACAATGCCTCTATATCCGCCTTTAGTAGATCCAACCAGCTGAAAAGAAGGATATATGGGATTTGGGATAATTCAAGTTTGACTGATTTAGAAATCATTGCCCAGCTTCTGGATAAGGTGGAATTGGTTGGAAAGAATGTAGAGAATCTTTGTTTCAAAAAAAAGAATGTAGAGAATCTAGATAAGAAATTGGATGCTTTATTGAGAAGTAGGAATTCCTTTGGTACAACTTCCTATCCAAACCCAATGCTTACCCAAGGAAACTCTATTTTGACCCGCACCCAACCCCCACCCTCTCCAGGTAGGGAACTAGTGCCCAATATAAATGACCTGCCCATGGCTCAACCTATGAGCTAGCTGTACTTGGATTCATCTCTTCCTGGGTACCAAGAAGGGAGCTTGATGCCCTCAAATCCTGAATTAGGCAGCCTAATGCCTAATTATTTTGAGGATGCTAATGTAATCCAGGGTTATAGAAATGACCCGTACTCGAATACCTACAACCTTGGTTGGCGTAATGATCCTAACTTTGATCGGTCGAGTCAGAAACCCACCCAGGGTCCTAACCTGACTAGGTAAAATAATTTTGGGCAACCCAGTAGGTAGACACAACCTTGCACTTATCAGCTGTAGCCTACTCAGGAAACCCAATCCTCTGATCTGAGTTTGGTCCTTAAGGAAATGCAGAAAATGCAATTGAGACATAAAGAAGAAATGAATAAATTGAGGAACAATTTAATGGGACGTCTAGACCAACTTGTGGATTCTAGATAGCATGTGATGTTGCCATCTCAACTTGTCCCCAACCTAAGGAACTTTAATAGGGTTAACCAGAATCACACACGGGAGTAATAGGCACATATGGTTCAACCTGCTCCCCAATACCCACCTGGTTTTGTTAACCCTAACCCAACCTAGGCCTAACACATTTTGCAAAACTCACCTTACCCTTCTAACCCTAATGCTTATGCCAGTGTTGTCACTTTGAGAAGTGGGAAATAAATCCAAGATCCTTATTCGTCTACATCCAAATCTTACCAAGATCTTGAAGAGCCTAACTCTGACTTGGGAGATCAAGTTGACTTAGAAAATAAGACTCAAGACCTAAATATTCGTGATTTAACTCAAGTGCCTTTTCCCGAAGCCTTGAACAAACCCAAGAAAAAGATAAATATTCAATCTGAGCAGCTTGATATTTTTAAACAAGTATAAGTGAATATACCACTTGATTGGGAAAATTTTCTCTTGACAAGATAATATCTAGAAATAATACGTCATAGCAAATTATGTGGTGGAAAATAACAAATTAATAGAAATATATTGAAATTATATCACAACTTTTAGTCGTATCACAAGGAGGCACAAATATAATAAAATCATAAATACATATCATTCTCGATCATAAATTCGAGATCTGTATCACAATCTACTAGGAAATAAGGTGATGAAAAGAAGCCACACTATAAAGTAGCAGTGTAAAGATCATTCCACAATATCACCTTAATAAAATAAACAAAGGCATAAACTAAATCTTCCACACTGGCATTCAATGCAATAACAAATAGAACCCAAAACAGAGGAGTTCTTCTCCGCTACCGTGTGTGCTCGTGGGGCCACAGCGGTCGGCGAGAAGCTCAAGGAAGGTCAGCGGTGGCGAGGGCTCCACGTTGGTGGTGACGGTGTGGTCGACGGTGGCCGGTGGTGGCCAGCCGGAGAGGTGGGGACCGGCAGTGGAGTGTAGACGCAGGTGTGGTGGTGAGGAAGGAGGAGTGGGCACGGTCGCTGTGGTGTTAACACTATCATCGTCGACCACGGTGATGGTTGGAGGTGACGTGGTTGGTTAAGGTAGTCACTGTGGTTCTGTGAGCGAGGAGGAGGGCGTGGTTTGGTTGCGGTCATCGGTGGCTCGCAGTCGTGGGCGGTGGGTGTTGCTGTCGCGGTAGAGGAGGTTGAGGGCGAGGGGCGAGGAGGCACGTAGTGGCGGGAAGGTCGCAGTCAGCGACGTCAGAGGCGCGGTCGAAGGTGGCTGTTGTGGAGGGTGCACGGTGGTGGTGGTCCTCTTCTCTTGTTGGCTGCGTTGTGGAGTCTGTTTGCGTGAAGGAGAGGAGGATGGAGAAAATGAAGAGGAGGAAGAAGTCTCCTACACGTGGAGAGAGGGGAGAAGATTAGCGTGGAGGGGGGGTCTATTGTGGAGGGCTGTGTGTGTCTTTTTTCCAGAAAAAGAGAATGGGGAAAAAAAGGGAAATAAGGGAGAGAATGTGATTGGAAAGTGAGGGGAATTTAGAAAGAGAGATCTCCGTGGGGCTGTAATGATCGAAGGGGATGGGTCATGCATGCCGGACTGTGATGTGGTGGTAGTGGAATTTGGTGATTGAGGAAATCTCCCAGATTGTAAAAGAGAGTGTCACCATTCTCTTTCAAGTGAGCTTGTCAAATAAATAAGAATCAAAATAAGGAAGCAAGCTTCTAAGAAAATCAATGTTATCCCCTTGTCATTTTTTTATTGGAGAAAAATCCTAAAGTCAAGATGACATTCCAATATTTGATCCTTAAGTATTCCTGCAAGAAAAACATACATGCATAAATAATTAGTATGCAAATGTGTATTAAGTAAAGAACATATGCAAATGAAGTACATCAATGAAATAAAAATGCAAGACCCACAAATTACGAGCTTAATTAATTTCCTAATGTAATGCATGCTTGAAATTTGCTTAAATTTATACATTGAAAGTTCATAGGTGAAACTATAGTCCACTAAAGTGAACTTCTCAAATACCTCTATGCCTAAGTTTTACTAGTCACGAGTAAAATCATATGGAACATATCAACTCTCTAGGCTAGATTTTATCATCGAGATGCCTTATCGTGTCGCACCTCTAAAGAATAGATCAAAATACCAACTTTAGGCCTAAAGGTACTCAAGTACCAGCCAAGATACGAACCTGACCAACCTCATCCTTGCGTCTACAACAAAGGTTTCTAAGGCCCTAGAATCTACCTAGAGGTTCGTTGACCCTAGCGGTTAAAGCACCCCTACATTTGTGCAGTAAGGTCTAGGTTTAACTTGGAAGTGTATTTTTTAGAAGAGAGAAATATTTTTGAGTTGTTTCTCTTCACTTTTTTTTGTAATTTTTTTTATTCCCCTAAATAGAACATTGGTTTGGCCCTTAACATGGTCTGTATTAGATTCCTTGTCCCCATCATTAATCCTCGAAGGTCCCTAACAGTCGATACTTCATGATAGTACCGCTCATTGCAACCCCTAGAACCTTGGCAATCGACACTTCATGATAGTGTCACCCATGGCATTCTATAGTTAATCTAGGCTTTGGCAATTAACATTTCGGGATAATGCTGCCCATGGCATTTGAACTAGCAGCAGGCGCTTACTTGCCTGTGGTAAGATATTTAAATATCATAGGAGACAAGCGCCGAGGAGATGATATGTTATAACGCATCCTTAAGGGGAGTATTTACTCCTCTCAGTGGCAGGAACTCCTCTAATCAACTTGTATTTTTGAACAGCTCCTAAGTCAGATCTTTAAGAAACCATTTCTTTTTCAGAGCAGAACACCTTTTGGCATTATTTTTCATTACGCTCACTGAACTAGACCAGTGTGTGAGATGTGGATGCCTTGGTTACCAAGTCCTGCAAACCAAACGGTAGACAAAGAGGTCGAATAGTCCTTAGGCCTTAGACTTAATACATCAACTTTGCAACTCCCTCGAATTTTGGGGAGAGATGGAGAAAGAGTGGCGAAGGACGACGGGTGGCGATGTTGAGGGTGTGGCTAGGGTTGGAGATGAGGGTGACTGGAAGACATGGAGATCAAAAAATTGGAGGGATAGGAGATGGCCGTCTCGGGAGGGTGGGGCAGTCAGAGTTGGGTCGAGAGAGGGCTAGAAGAGGACGAACGGGGAAGTCCTGTGCTATAGATGCAGAAGAAGAGGGAATATGGCGATGGTATGCAGGAACCCCCTTGTGTGCCTGGTGTGTGGAGGAGATGGGCACAAGCGTGACTCGTGCATAAGGGCGCGGCTGCAGTATATGAAGAAAAACCCTTAGCGCCTAAAGCAAGAGGTACCGGAGGAGCCACAACTACCTCCACTGCTAGCGCAGGTTGGCCACACGATTGATGTGGAAATCCCCTTCTCCGAGGATATTCTATTTGCGGAGATGATGTTGAGAGGTGCATTGATCAGCGAGGTTGTGACAGGAAACTCGTCTGCTGAAAAGCTCCATCAAGTGGTGAGTTCCCTGTCACTTGTCTCGCTGAGCTAGAAGATTGTTGTGTTATCCCCGACCCATTTTCTTGATTTTGGTCTGGGGATGATAGACGTGGAGAGGCTAAGATTTCGCTTGAGTTATTTGAAAACATCAATGTGTTATGGAGGCTGGTCTCTCCTTTTGATGGGGCACTCCTTGATCGTCCACCCCAGAGGATGGGTACTCAGCGAGTGACATTAGCTATCAAGGGACTGCCTCTACATCTGAGATCTAAAGGGGTGGTATCTAAGATGATCGCTGGGTTTGCGTCTATCCATGATGATATAGTGGTTGCAATTGAGGAAGGAGATGCACGTGTACTGAAAATTGGGGTTGAGATCTTCAGAAGTGGGTCATTGGCTAATAGAATAATTCTCAGATGTGGAGGAAGTTCTTGGCTTATTCGTGTGTCAGTGGTTGGGCAGGAAGTCATAATCCTAGAACCGAGATAGGTTAAGACGTTTGAAGAAAATTCTGGGATGTGCAACAGGTGGAACCGGAGGGTTGTAAGCCTTCAGATGATGCTCTAGGGCCAAAGAAGAGGAAACAATGCCACAAGGACTTAGAGGGGGGTATGATGTTGGTGGTGGGTGACACTGTCATGAGGAGTGATAAAGAAATGCATGAGGACCCTACTAACTGTACAGGGGAAAGAATATAAGGCAGCAGTGGGAGAATTATCCTCAGGGATGTGAATCAAATGCCACTTTCTGTTCCTGAAGATCTGAAATTTGGGAAAGGATCTGGTCAAAAGAAGGGGGCTGGGTGATCCCCTTACATGCTTAGGAGGCGAAGAAAGGAGAACATGAGCCTCATTGAGGAAGAGACCATTGCAAAGTCCATCATGGTTGAATATGTGGACAACCTAGCGCAAGGGGATCCATCTCTATAAGGGATGAGAATTTTAACGTGGAATGTGCGTGGGCTATGCAATAAAGTGAGAAGAGCTTCTCTAATTAGATATTTTATGGAGTGGGAGATTGATTGTGCTCTTATTCAAGAGACACACCTAGAGGAAGACAATAGTTCTGTTTAGGCAACCCTAAGGCAGTCTGGGAGAGCAGATTGTGTGGGGATGGCTGCAAATGGCAGATCTAGTGCGATGGCTATTTGGTGGAGAAATTCCTGCTTTAAAGTGACTGAAGTCCATCGGGCCAGGCATATGCTTACATGTAGATGTCAGAGTCATCAGGGGGAGTTGGATTGGTTTGTCTCGTGTTTGTATGGTCCCTGTGTAGTGGCTAGCCAGGTGGAGTTATGGGAGGACTTATCAGTAGTACATCAGAAGGTCCAAGAGCTACCTTGGCTTGTGGGTGGAGACTTCCACTATACCTTATAAAGTGGGGATCGACCTGGGGGTAATCCATATGGTGCAGTGGCAGGGTTCCAACTGGCTGTGCAGAATCTGAGCATCACTGAGTATTTGGTCAGTGGTATTGAGTTTACTTGGAGAAACAGCAGTGGGCTCATGTCTAAATTGGATAGATTCTTTGGCAATTTTAGTCTCTTGGAGCATTTTCAATTGTCTTCAGCCATGAGCCTTGAGAGGTCATTTTCAGACCTTACGCTAATTGTGTGGGACAGTGGGGTGAATGTTGATGTTGGCTTATACTTCAAGTTCAAAAAGTCATGGTTTAGAGAAGATGGGTTTAAAGATATGCTGTCTAGCTGGTGGAAAAGTAAGAATGTTACAGGCTCTGCTACCCAAAGACTGGCATTGGCCAGACATGCGCATAATTCTAAAGGAATATGGGTAGACAATGACAGCTATTAGGGAGCAGAAGAGAGTTGAGGCATTGACTGAGGTCTAGCTGCTTGATAAGAAGGAATGCACGGTGGGTCTAAGTGCTCAAGATTAGGAAGCCAGGAAATATTGGCAGCAGATCATTGGCGAGGAGGATTTAAAGAAAGAGATGGATTGGCATGAGAGGTGGAACGTGGGTTTTACCGGGTTTGAGGGTTTTGTTATAACGTTGTAGTAAAGCCGGTTATTACCAACATTTCAAATATAAATTTTTTTTACTCGGACAATGAAAGAGTTCCCGAGGTCGAACTCAGGGAGCAAGTCGTATTCTAGAGATATACATGTTTCTTTTACAAAATAAAGAGAGAGGGAAAGAATTTGTTGTTTTCTCTTTGTTCTGCAGAGGGGATGCTCTTCTTTCTCTCTTTCTTTAGATCTCCTTCTTTCTCTCTGTTCTGCAGAGGTGATGTTCTTCCTCTGCAATGGTGATGCTCTTCTTCTTCAGAGCTCCTTGTTCTTCTTCTTCCTTGGTTTCTGCCTTGACCTCTCTTCTTCTTCTTTTGCAATTGTGGTGACCCTTTCTCTTTTACCTTTTCTTCTTTATGGCTGCAGAGCTTCTGCCTTCAGCTACTAAGTCTTCCTTTCTTCTTCTTCTGCTTTGGCCGTTGCTCTTCCTTCTTCTTCAGCCTGCCTTCTTTCCTGCTCTGGCTGCTGACCCTCCGTCGTCTGACCCGGTGCTTCGACGACTTAACTATGCATTTGCTACAGTGCAGCTCCTTCTTCTTCCGCGGGTCTTCTTCTTCTTCTTTGGCCTGCACACTTCAGAGTTTTTCGTCAAGAGGCAAAACCTACTCTACCCTCCCCCCCCCCGCGTCTCTCTTTCTCTCTGAAACCACTCTTGGGAAAGCTCTCCCAGAGCTACCGGGTAATCGGGTTCGGGTCAGGCCCGGGTCCAGGCCCACCGGCGTGCGGTGGTGGGCGAGGAGTGCAGGTCGGTTTAATCGGGTCGGGCCAGGTCCGCGGAGCGTGGTCACGGACGAGGCCGGGTCGGGTGTGAGGGACCTCACCCCGTGGTCAGGAGGCAGACAGCATAAGGCACTTTTTGCCTTTATGCGTCCGCGCGCCTTCGAGAAGTTCCGAGGTGGGACTAAATGTCCCACCCCAATTGAGCGTCCGTCGCGGAGGGAGCAGTGGGCGATCGTGGCTTCACGCGCGGCCTTCGCCCCATCTGCGAGCCTGGGACGTTTCGCGGAGACTCCCCGCGCAACCTGGGAGTCGAACCTGGGCGAAGGCGTGCCTGCACCTGCAGGTGAAGGAGCTCTGCCTGCTCAGTAATGGCGACGGCGGGCGAGTCACCTGGTCACAGAAGAACGGCCTCTCGGCCAAATCAGACAGGCGGGGGACCTTCGCCGTGGCACGGCGAAGGTGGTCAGGGGGTCTGCAGGGGGCGTGATGGAGCCAACAGGTCGTCCTAGGTCAAACTGTGAGCGAAGAAGTGGGTGTGTTCGGTGGATCTGCAGAGGGCGTTTGGTGGGAAGTGGAGGGGCGGAAGAGGATCAGGGTGAGGAGGCGGAGGTTCTGCGGTGGTCGGCGAGCCGTGTGGGTCGCTGAGGTGATGGGAGCGGCTCGCCGGAGGGTGGTCGGAGGCGGAGAGGGTGAGGGTGAACAGGAGCGGTCGAGGGTTTAATCAAATAAAAGACAGTGAGGAAAAGAAAGAGGGGGAGATGGGGAGGAGTTCTGACCTAGCTATGGAGACGAAAGGGGCCGAGACAGGGCGACAGTCGTATCGACTGTCGCCGGAGAAGAAGATGCCCAGGGGAAGGGGCGGCGGCGAGCAGAGGGCTGGAGAGGCGCCAGCTGGGTACGGCGTGGCGCAGGAAGAGCAGGGGAGGAGGTCTCTGCTGCTGGTATTACGGCAGAGCGAAGAGGAGGAGGGGGAGGAACCGCCGGAGCTGGTGGGCGTCTGCCGGAGGGAGAGGAGAAGAAAGTTGGGGGTTTTCTCCGTCAGATCCAGGTTGCCCTGGTCGGTGGAGCAGCGGGGGGTATTTATAGGGATGAAACAGGGAGGAAGGCGGAGGGAGACGACGTGTCTCCCTCGCCGGAGAATGGTCGGAACATGAACCCATACCGTCCGTGCGTTCGCACGGCCGGTATGGTGGGCTACAATGACCAGGGGGGTGCTCCTGCGACGGCTGACGACGCAGGGCACCCCCGGTTTACTTGCCAGGTCCCCCACCTCACCCTGCGCGGCGCCATGCTCCGCGCGAGGTCGCCGGAGCATGGTGCTGGCAGGGTTTTGCAGGAGGGACCTGATTGCAAAGAACGAAGGAGAGTTAGGGGCCAAAATGCGAGGGTTCAAAAGTTGAGGGCCAAAGAGTAAATATATGAGGACCAAAGTGTGAAGTCGGTCAAGGAGGTTTCTTCTTAGGCTCAAGTTTTTATACATGACTAATTAGGACCTAAGGAATCTGATGGTGAATTTCATTTTCATATTAAACCTTGTTTGACCGGTCAATTTGCGCAAAAACCCAAATTAAGTTATTAATTGGGCATGGTTCTCAATGTAGGTCAAAATGGGTTCTAAAGGCCAAATTGAAGGTTCTAAACCCTAGAGATTATTTTTCTATGAATTTTAGAGGGTTTATTCTATTTTTACTTTGCCTCGAACCTTGTGAATTGAAGTGGGTTGTTTTAGGGTTACAGATTATCATTTGGTTCCTTGGAAGTGCTGTAGCCCTTGCTAGATCATCTCATCCCACTTTTATTCTTATTAAGCTGTTTTGACCTGTGTTTGGGCCCTGAATTACCCTGTATGCAGTTTATACTGGTAAAATTGTACTTTTACCCCTTATGACTGGTTTTCTTCTCAAACTCAGAATTCTCTGAGTTAAGCCTTTCCTTGAGATATGTAGGAGCTTTTATCCTTTGTATTGGGTCAAAATGAGCTAGTTATGGCTCATGATGAGGTTCTCATCAAGAGGTCTAGAAAATTGTGGCTTAAGGAAGGGGATGCAAATACGACTTTTTTTCCATCTTGCGACCAATGCTAGAAGGAGATTCAATCTCATTTCTACTATCAAAATTGGCGAGAGAAACATTTCCTCCACTCGTGAAATTAGGAAGGAAGCTATATGCTACTTTAAGGAAATATCAAAGGCTGCGCCAAGAGGTATGTGGAGGATGGATGTGACTGCATTCCCATGTGTCAGTGATGAACGAGCTTCAATGTTGGTTGCCCCTACTACTGAACAGGAGGCTGTGGATGCTATCAAAGACTTAAATAATGAGGGAGCTCCAAGGCCGGATGGGGTTCAAGTGTTATTTTATAAAGTGATGTGAAGTGTTCTTAAAGAGGAAGTGATGGGGGTTATACATGAGTTTGAAAAGGGAAATTCTGGTTTCGAAAGGCTAAACAAATCATACCTTTTCTTGTTACCAGAGAAGTTGGGAGTGGAATGTTTCTCTAATTATAGGCCTATTGCGTTGTCAAACTCCATATATCTAATCATTAGCAAAATCCTCGCCAATAGAATTCGTGGTGTTCTGCAAGGCCTGATTATGCTTATTCAGTCTGCTTTTTTATTTGGGAGGTTTTTGCAAGAATAATTTATCATGGCTCAAGAGATGGTGGTAGGTTGGCACAGGAGAAAGTCTAAGGCCTTCCTATGGAAGGTAGATTTCTCTAGAGCATATGATTCAATCTCGTGGTCGTACTTATGGGAAATTCTTAAAAGAAGAAAGTTCCCCCCCTCTGGATCCAGTGGATGAAACAGTGCATTACGACTGCCTCCTACTCCCCCTTGATAAATGGGAAACCTTGTAAAGCCTGGATACAACCTCAATGTGGGGTGCGGCAAAGTTGCCCCCTGGCCCCACTGATTTTTAATTTTGTTATGGATACTTTAGCCAGATATGCATTCAAGTTGGCAGAAGATGGGTTGATAAGGGGCTATTCAATGACAAATAGAAGGGCTTTGGTCCCCATTCTCCAATACGCAGATGACACAGTCTTTTTTATAGGAGGGAAAAGGGAAGCACAAGTGCTCACTTATATGGTTAACATCTTTGGAGAAATTTTCAATCTAAAAGATAAATGGAAGCAAATCATCTCTGGTTTGCTTTGGTATGAATGGTAATGATCAGAGTGACATCTCTTCCATCTTAGGCACGCTTGTGGTCTCTTTGCCAATCAGATGCTTGGGCCTGCCGCTGAAGTGTACAAAGATGAAGAAGATTGATTGAAATTTTCTCTTTGAAAAGGTGGCTACGAAGTTAGAAGGTTGGAGTAGTCGATACTTATCGAAAGGGGGAAGGCTTATATTGTTAAATTCAGTGATTACATCTATTCCAGTCTTCTTCTTCGTCCTCAGAGCTCCAAAATCAATATGGAAGAAACTTGATGTCATGCACAAGAGATTCTTCTGGAAAGGAGCCTCTCACCAAGGTACTTTTTTCCAACCTATTAAATGGGATACAATTTGCTCTCCTAAGAAGTATGGTGGCATGGGAATAAGATCTCTCAAAGAATTTAATGATGCCTTGCTTTTAAAGTGGGTGGTTAGGTTATTGCAAGGGGAACAGAGGCCTTTGACAGAGATTGTGCATGATAGTTATGGGGCGGCAAATGATGAGAAGAGTTGTCTAAATACCATCAAGCCTTCTCCTTTTTGGGCCTCTGTGGTGCGTGCTATGGCTGATAAATGGAATTTGTTCAAATCAGTCTTGGGAGATGGAAGAAGCTTCAAATTTTGGATTGAAAAGTGGGCACCAAATTTTGGAGACCAGTGAGTGTGGATAATATTGTAAATAATTGCTGGACTCTCATACATATGTGGGGTTAAATACTGTAACCTTTTTTATATATATAGTTAATAAAAGCTCTCCCAGATTGCTATCAGCGATTTGATAGCTTTCCTTTCTGTTTCAAAAAAAACTTCGCAACTCCCTCAACCTCTTGAGAAATAGTCCATATCTTAACAAATGCTTGAATGTTTAAAACCAAATAGGCTCAAGAGGCCTAAAGTTGGTATCCCTCACTTATCTCCTATTTAGCACTTCAAGGCTTAATTCATCATCCGATCCGACCCAGAACTTAG
The DNA here is from genome assembly GCA_037157565.1 of Thalassia testudinum. Taxonomy (NCBI): domain Eukaryota; kingdom Viridiplantae; phylum Streptophyta; class Magnoliopsida; order Alismatales; family Hydrocharitaceae; genus Thalassia; species Thalassia testudinum. The sequence continues at coordinate 135,052,435 of JAZHRO010000077.1, forward strand.
GTATCTTCCGTACTCAACTGCTTGGATTAACACAATTTTTACTTTTGCTCTTTTTCTTTTTGTGTTTTCCTCCTCTTTTTCCTCAATATAAATTTGCAATTCAACTCCAAAAGATTTCCTCTCGTTTCCTCCTTTTTTTTTTTTGCAATATATAACTATGAATGCCCTAACTACATGCATGCAAAATATGTATAAATTCTATGTACAACCTCCAGTTATACCCCCCATGCCTAGATCTGACAATGTCCTCATTGGAAAGCAAAAAGCAAGGAAAGATATTACCTGAGGTAGAGAGTAATTGGAGCTAAGACTCCTCCAACCTGTAGGTGTCCAAAACTCGGCCATCAGAAAGGGTAACATACGATTTACCTTGAAATTCTCACTAGATGAGGGATTTTGGATTGCAACAACACCGTGAGGGAACACCTGCGTGACAGTGTATGGCCCATCCCAACAGGACTTAAGTTTCCCGAGGAGTAGCTTAAGTCTGGAATTGAATAGCTAGACCTGTTGGTTGAGCTCAAAAGTCTTTCGAAGGATGTGTTTATCGTGAAATATCTTAGTGAGCTCTTCATAGGCTTGGGCAGTCTTATAGGCCTTATATCTTAACTCTTCAAGCTTAGTCAATTCTAATAAGCGCGCTTTTCCTGCCTTCTCAAGATCCATGTTGACATTCTCGATAGCCTAATAAGCCCTATGCTCAATCTCAATAGGCAAATGCCATGTTTTGCCATACACTATTCGAAAGGGAGACATACCCAAAGGGTGTCTTATATGCAGTTCTGTAAGCCCATAGTGCATCATCTAATTTCTTCGACCAATCTTTCCTGTCGGGTCTTACAGTTTTCTCAAGAATTCTTTTGATCTCCCTATTGGACACCTCGACCTGTCCACTCGTTTGCAAATGATACGGAGTTGCCACCTCATGGGTGACACTAAGACTTTTGAGTAGACGGGTAAAGTGAGTGTTCCTGAAATGAGGTCCCCCATCACTATTGATCATCCTCAGCTATCTAAATTGGGAAATGATATTGGCCTTAACAAAATTCAGGACCACCAAGTGATCTTTGGTCTTAGTCAGAATAGCCTCTATCCATTTTGGCACATAATCAACTACCACGAGGATATATTCATAGTCGTGGGAGGATGGGAAGGGGCCCATGAAATCTATGCCCCAGACGTTGAATATTTTGACCAGAAGAATAGGCTACTAGGACATCTCATCTCGCTTCCTGATCATTCCAGTCTGTTGACAATGACGACATGCCCCCACATAAGTATGAGTATCTTTGAATAGTGAAGGCCACTGGAAACTAAATTGGAGAACCTTATAAGTAGTCTTCTTAGCACTAAAGTGACCTCCACAATGTAGTGTGTCAAAAATTCAAAACACTCAGCTGCTCCTCCTCTGGAATACACCTACGGAAGGCTTGGTCATGGCCTATTCTAAATAGATCAAGGTCCTCCCAGTGATAATGCTTCTTGTCAGCAAGAAATCTATCTCGCTTCTGCTTATTCCATGTACTGGGGGTCTCTCCAGTGACCAAGTAGTTGACGACATTAGCATACCAAGGAGTCGTTGGGTGTACCACCACCACAGTTTCGTCAGGAAAGGTATCATGAATGTCTCCTGACGAGATTGAAGCCTCAATCAGATCCTAGATAAATAATCTACTACTACATTTTCGACCCCTTTCTTCTAACGGATATCAAGGTCGAACTCTTGTAGTAATAGAATCCATTTAATAAGCCTAGGTTTGGTGTCTTTCTTAGCAAGAAAATGTTTCAAGGCAGAATGATTAATATACACCACAACCTTAGACCTTAGAAGATAAGACCTAAACTTCTCCAAACCAAAAACTACCGCAAGAAGTTCTTTTTCTATCGTAGTGTAGTATTTTTGTGGACCAATAAGGGTCTTGCTAGCATAATAAAGCACATGAGGCTTTTTGTCAACCCTCTCCCATGGCAAAATCTGAGGTATTGCATATCAACTCAAATAGGAGGGTCCAATTAGGTGCTCACAAGATAGGCATAGTTATGAGGGCCTCCTTCATGACTTGGAAGGCTTCAACACACTTTGCATCAAAAATGAAGGCAGCGTCCTTCTCCAGTAAGTCACAAAGTGGCCTAGAAATCTTGCTAAAGTCTTCAATGAAGCGCCTATAAAAGCCTACATGGCCCAGAAATGATCTAATTTGCTTGACATTGGTGGGCGGCGGAAGCTTGGAAATGACTCAACCTTGGATTTATCCACTTCTAAACCTCTCTCAGACGCTACATGCCTAAGAACAATGCCTTGCTGAACCATGAAATGGGTTTTCTCCCAATTGAGCACCAATCCTATCTCTTCGCAGCAAGTGACCATTGCGAAATGCGTTTGTGTAAATTGCTCGTTGTAGCACGTTTTACAATGTCAATTTTAATAGAAGAATCAATCGTGAATCCGAGTGTTAAACACAAGGAGGCAAAGTATTGAATCTGCTAATCGCTTTCATGTCACAAAACTATGTCAATTTGTTCACTTGCAAAATGAATAGAGAAAGAAAGAGAGATAGGAAAAGAGAGAGAGATAGGGTTAGAAATTCGTGCTCAAGTGATGATAAGAACAAGATATCAAAGATATATTCTAGTAATTATCCAAATGTTGTCATCAACAAAAATGTATATGAATGCTTGAATGAAAGAAATAAACTATAACTATCAAAGAAATTAAAACTAAGAATAAGGAAGAAGACAGCGTCGAGGCACCATGGTGGAGGAGGAGCTTCCGTCAGCAGCTCGACGGCTTTAAGACCTTGCTTGGAGCTTTATGAAGGTGGTGGATACTCTTGGGTAGATGATGCCCCCAAAAGTGGAGGAGGATGGGTCCTTTTATAATGGAGGAAAAAGGCCAAAAATCATCTTTGGGTCAACAGCAATATCAAAGACATCACTAAAAGTCCTCCTCAATCGTCGCTGAAGCCTAGCTCACACACTCATTGGCCCACGTCGCCCCACGTTGTGTCACACGCGCTGTGCCGTGTGCATGTGCTGGCGCTGCATTGGCTCGAACCGCTCCACGCACACGCGTTGCTACCGTTGTTGCGCGCACGCTCAAGCAAGCTATGCTGCATGCACGGGCACTGCTTCACGCTCGCTCTGCATGCTACTATGCTATGCCAGTGTTAGGTGGCCTAGTTGGTGCCACGTGGGGCTATCTAGGCCATCCATCTTCTTTCTGGTGTAGAGGATGCCACGGTGCTTGGATCGAGATGATTTCCGCATTGCTAGACTACGATTGTCACTCCAGATCCATCAATATGGTCGGATTTTTCATCGAAGCCCGTAAGGATGTCTCATTGCCCCCTGGCCATTGATCTTCCTCAGAGTTGTTGTGGGAGCTACGGAGGTTGGATCGAGGTGATTTTTAAGTCCATTGGAATTCGTTCGTTGATCCGGATCCATCCGTATGGTCCAATTGCTCATCTAAGACCTATTTCAATATGGACTTGTACACAAGGTCATTGAACATTGATTCTAAGCAATCTTAACTTAAAGTAATGCAGAATGCATGCAATGCCCCCAAACCTACTATAATATGACATTAGTGTACATGTGCCTCAAAATAGACTCTAATTGATAATATTAAAACTAATAATTATAGAGTCATCATACCCCCATGCCCACCCCTTGCTAGTCCCTAACAAGGTTTAACCTAAATGCTGTTTACAATCGAAATTAGGAATTTGATGGGAACACCATCATGAGCCATAACTAGCTCATTTTGATCCAATTAAGTCAGTAAATGCTCCTACATAATTGCCAGAGAGCCATAAGTCACAGCAAATCCATTCTAAGAGAAAGATAAGAAAATAAGGTTAAAACTGCAGTTTTGCCATCATATCATGAATGCAGTACAATCACAGGTTTTCTTAAGGGTTGAATGAGGGTCAAATGATCTTAAAAGGATAACAAGTGGGTTAAAATAGACAGAAAAGGGTTTGCACGTGTTTTGAGAATTAAATGACTTGTGAAACCCTAAAATAGACCTGCTTAATTAACTGAGGTTCTGGTCAGGATAAAATTCACCTAAATCCTCTAAAATTTATAGAAAAATATTCTCTATGGTTTGGAACATTCAATTTGACCATCAGAATCCTTTTTGGCCCAAAACAAGGTCTCAGATAGACATTTACCCTAATTTAGATTTTTGCATAAATTATCCAGTCAAACGTGATCAAAACCAAAATTCAGCTTCACCATTGGATTCCTTAGGTTCAAATTAAGTTTGTACCAAAATTTGGATCCAAGTTGAAATTGTCTTGACCTAGTTTGCAAATTGGTCCTGTCTTCATCATCGTCTTCACAATTAGGTCCCTACCGCCATTACTCCTATTCCTACAAGCACTGGCGACCTAAAAATGGAAAGAACTACCTGATTCCTTGACAAATCCCTTTCAAATTTGAAAGGGAAGTTCGTCAAGGAATTCCCTTCCTTGTGAGCCAAATCCCATGCCCCATAACCTACCCAATCTGTTATAAGAATGCATGAGAGATTTGGGCTTCCTACTCTGGTAACAATTCCAAGCTTGGAAGCTTGGCTTCCAAGCTTAGGATTCCCTCTTGAACCCTATAAAAGAGAGCCCAGGTAAGGCTGAACCCCCTAAGCTCAATTTCGACCAGGATCTCCCCTGAATTCCTCTCTCTTGACCTGGCCGAAAAGCTCCTTGAGCTCCAGCAACCCTCCTTGTCTCTCTTCGTCATTTGATCGCAATACCTACGGCAGATCCCTCTTCCTCACCTTCTTCCGCGTCGTGCCATACCAACGGATGCTTCTATCTCCTTCATCGTCACTGACCTTCCCTCACTGGAGGATCTTCGTCTTCGGCGCCGACTACACCATAACCGGCGCCGTCTCTACCCTACTTCATCTGCTAGCAACCTCTATCATTCCCAGACAGTCGCAACTCCGTTTCAACCGCCGACTTGCCCTGACGCTCTCCGTCTTCCACCTCGTCGGCGTACCTCTGGCGAGTTTGCACGGCCACTATGCTCCACCAACTTGGCCACCATTCATCCCTACACCTCCGCCGTGTCCTAGAGAGCAAAAGCCCTCTGGTAATTGAGGCTATTAGCCTCTCCTTAGTGCCATCGAACACACCCACTATTACACACACAGTCTAACTTCTCCATGCAAGCACGGACCTCGCCATGCCTTAGAACCACCACCGTCGCACTGGCCACTCCATGGCGATCCTTCCTTAGCCTTCTGATAGGGTCGAGAGGCCGTTTTGCTTGATTTTAGGTTTCATCCTTCACCGCCATTAACAAAGGAGCTCCAAGCAAGCTTGGAGTCATGTTCTTGTGGTGCGAGCTCCAAGCTCTATCCCCAGGTTGCGTGGAAACAACTCGTGAACATGTCCAGGTGGGCAATTGGATGCATTGGCCACGCTAGCTGAGGCAATTGAAGGAAGACTTGCTGCTGCAGACTTACGAAGGAGAGGGACGCAGATAGTCCCACATCGTCAGCTGAAGAGCACCACGCAGCGCTTAAATTGTTTTTGTGTTTTAGGCTATTTGCCTCAAACACTGGGGGTGAGGTCCCCGCTCACCTGCTCACGTGCCTCATTCGCGACACATCACTCGTGGACCTGGTGCACCCGACCCGCCTAATCCTTCATTCCTTGGCTGCGACCACGCCCACAGTCCTGGACCCGGGTGTGCCCCTACCCGATTACCTGACTATACCATGAGTGGCCTTGTGAGGGTGGAGTCTAAGAGGAGAGAAAGAGAGAGAGAGAGTGCAGGCAGGGGAGGGTTTTGCCCCATGCAATACTTAGCCAAAACTTGTGATGGCTGCCCTCTGTAGAGGAGAAGGCCTGACCAGTAGAGAAAGAGAAGGAAAAGAAGAGGAGAAGAAGAAGAAACAGAGAAAGAAAGAAGAAGAGAGGAAGGCTTGAGTAGAAGAAGATAAAGAGAAGGTACGCACAGGAAGAGGAAAAGAAGAGAAGAAGAACAGAAGAAGAAGAGGAGAAGCTCAGAGAAAGAAAGAAGGAAGTTGCACAGGAAGAGGAAGAGACCCTTGAGTCTCTAGCACTGTAGCACATATTTAAGACGTATGATACATTTTATTAACATATATTTGAGGCTTTGATTTAAGTGTTATTTGTGAGGAGTAATTAGTGCTTTAAATCACCATTTTACTCCATTCTTTTTGCATATTGATCTTGACATTACTCTTATTGCAATCTCTATTCTTGAGTTAAATTGTGATCTTGAGTTTTGAATTCCATATTGCTCCCTGTGTTCGACCTCAGACTTAAAATTCAAGTAATAAATTTATTTATTTTTAAAGCGATTTCAACTATATTACAACGAAGCAATTTTTAAACCTCGATTTCGCTGCGCAAATATTTTGGCACAGTTGCCGCAGAGCAATGCACAATTCAAATCTATTGATTGCAACATCCGAGTCTAACTTGCTCTTTCTCTTTTGACTGTGATCTATTTCAGGGATTCATTAAAGAAGATCAGCCGCACACCATCCACTCCAGGGACAGGTAAAACTCCATCTACCTTCTTCTCAACCCCTGAATCTGAAAGAACTAAAAAAGAAAGAAATCAATTAGGGCTACTTGCATTATATTCATAGATTAATCATCAAGTTGCCTGATTTGGATACATTCTACAAACATTCAAACCCTGATCTGTGCACCCATTTGAAACTAAGGTATCTAGGGCTATCACATTCTTGCTTAAGCCTTAGGTACCACATTTTGACAAACTAAATTGGACCAAGTAGAGCCAATTAAGGATTTCAGTTTAGGATTTTAGAAACACACTTGCTTAATCAAGAAATTATCTCTCTAAAATAATGTGTGCCTAGACCTTGATTGAACTGATCTATTCAAGTAAAATCCTAAAAATCAAGCTCTTAAATTCATTTGAACACTAAAAGAGGGACCTAAAATTCTCAAGATGATAATACAGGTGAAGTTGACCCACCTTCTTAGGTTAACCAATCTTCAAATTAGGTCACTTTTTCACAAAAACATCTTAAAAGTTCAAGTGAAATCCCGGATTGCTATCAGACCTTGATAGCAATCCTTAATGTTTCAAAAAAAAAAAAAGTTCAAGTGAAATCATAAGCACCCTTGCTTTTAATTAAAATTGGTAGACTTTAGAGGTCAAGTCCCCATTCTGGTCTACCTGGAACATTAGTGACAAGAGAGGTTGGGTGGGGGAAACTCTGTAACCCGTGGGGGGGCTCTACCATGTAGGGGTCTTTGCGGGACTCTCCCTCTCTGGCTGCCCAGGTAATTCTCAGGTGGATGGTTTTCTAACTAAGGGGTATCATCCACTCCGAACCTCTATAGTCATCCAAAATTTTTGGGTGTCTTGATTGGGTTCATCACATTCTACCTCTCATCTACTCCATCGGTGCATGTTCGGGAGAGGGTTTCTAAGACCATCCTTGAGGCCTCCTTTAGCTACTCATTCACGTCGAGGCCAAGCCTTGACCTCCTTATTTGTGCAACAACCCAATCCTATCGATATTTCTTCTGATTCATTTGAACCCGATTCTCCTTCATCCATCATCATGGCACAACTAGCAGAAGAAAATAATCTTAAAAATCAGCTTCATCCCCTCAATGATCTATTCCAAGCCTTTGTGAACCCACCACAGCATCCAATGATGCGAGATCACTACAATCCCGCTGCGGTGGCAATCGAACCTCGAGTACAAATCCTCGCTGGAGGTCCTGACACTGAACTCAAGCCCAACATGATTCATGCCATTCCCAAATTCCATGGGCGCAATTCCGAAGATCCTTTCCAGCATATCAAGCAACTCAAGCATCTGGCCCGGATCTTTGGGTCAGAAGCTCAAAATTAGGATATTCTACTCATGAAAATGTTCTTCTCTCTCATGGATAAACCTGCTCACTGGTATCAAACCCAAACGCGTCCATTCAACACCTGGGTGGAACTTCAATCCGAGTTTTTGAGAAAGTTCTTCCCTGTTGGTCAGACAAATGCTTTATGGCACCAGATCACACATTTCACACAACAAGTAGGAGAACCACTTCATGAGTCATGGGATCATTTTTTGGATCTCATGCGAAAGTGCCCCCACCACGGAGTTCCTAAATGGGAACAAGTCCAGTCGTTTTACCAGGGACTCTGCCTGGATATTCGATTATTCGTCAATGCAACCTGCGGAGAAAACATCATGGGTCAACATGAAAACACCGTGTGGGAGATTCTCGAAAATATATGCGAGAACTCCATCAATAATGAATCCATGAGCATGTTCGACTGGACAAATGCTCGTGCATTGACGAATCCAAAGGGAGCACATGAGATGCAGGGCCTGTCCTCTTCCGTCAACTTGGAACCTGGACCCATTCTAAAGGAACTATCTAAGGTTCCATTTCTCGAGGCCTTGACCAAGGGAAAAAGGATAACCAAAACCATGGCACTTGAGGAGGACCTGGTTAAGCTCTTTGAGTAGGTCCATATAAACATCCCCTTGATGGATGCGATACGCCATGTACCAGCTTATGCACGATTTCTAAAAGACGTATGTATACCTAAGCGTAAGCTGGGAACCAAAGATGGGAATCCGATCATACTGTCAGAGCAAGCCAGCTCTGTCATTTTGAGCAAACTCCCTCCTAAGGCAAAAGACCTAAGCACCCCTCTAGTCTCCTATGAAATCAGTTATATACGATTGACCATGCTTTATTAGACTTAGGAGCCTCCATAAATTTGATACATACATCCCTACTAGACTACTTCGAGGAATCTGAGCTTAAACCGACTGAAATGACTTTACAGCTAGTCGACCGATCAATTAAGTCACCAAAAGGAATTCTTGAGGATGTCATAGTTAGGGTACGTGATTTCTATTTCCCAGTGGATTTTATCGTCTTAGACATGGATGCTCCTGAGAATGTGAAGAATACATCGATCATACTAGGGAAACCTTTTCTAGCTGCTGCTAAGGCCAATATCAATTGTGAGGAGGGCCAAATTGAATTAAAATTTGGGAGTAAGATACTAACGATCAACATCTTTAAGGCCCAACAAGGAATTAATTGCGGAGTCATAGAACAGATTTGCGATATCGAAGCTGTGGTTGACAACTTTATCAAGGAAAACCCGACTATTTCTAATCAACCACAAGAGGATCAAAACCCGTAATTAGAGGAGCCCGAACTCAACCTAGACACAACCATAGCTCCTTCCTTTGCTCCTGACACCCACCTTGAACCACCCACTGCTGCTGACAACCCAATTTTTGAATTAAAGCCTCTTCCCAATCATCTCAAGTACATCTTTTTGGGTTCCAACCAGACGTTTCCTATGATTATCAACTCCCGACTCACTTCTGATCAGGAAACACGCCTGATTTCTATTCTCCAGCAACATCGAAGAGCCATTGGATGGACTCTCAATGATCTGACTGGTATCAGCCCTTCACACTGCACACATCACATCTACACTGAAGAGGGCTCACAACCATCCCATGAAATGCAGAGATGCCTGAATCCAAATATGCAAGATGTCGTGAAAAAGGAGATCATCAAGTGGTTAGATGTAGGGATCATCTACCTGATCTCCAACAATCGGTGGGTGAGCCCAATCCAAGTTGTGCCTAAGAAGGCAGGGCTCACCGTCATCACGACTAAAAGTTGGAGAAACCATACCGACCCGTATAGCAAACTCGTGGAGAGACTGCATTGATTACAGAAGACTCAATTCCTCCACGAAGAAGGATCATTTCCCACTACCGTTCATTGATCAGATTCTCGAGAAACTAGCGGGAAATTGATCTTCTTTTTGGATGGGTACTCCTGTTACAATCAGGTCGCAATCCATCCCGAGGACCAAGAGAAGACCACTTTCACTTGTCCCTTTGGAACATACGCATTCCTAAGGATGCCGTTTGGTCTCTGCAATGCACCCACTACTTTTCAACGATGCATGCTTGCCATATTCTCAGATATGGTAGGTGAATACCTTGAAGTCTTCATGGATGACTTCTTGGTATTTGGTGAATCATTTGACGATTACCTCCTGCACTTGGTCCAAATCCTTAGGCGATGCATCGATGTGAACTTGGTTCTTTCCTGGGAAAAGAGCGACTTCATGGTTCCTGAGGGAATTGTCCTGGGACATCTCGTCTCTGAAAAAGGCATCCAGGTTGATTGAGCCAAGGTAAATTTGATTTCCAAACACCCTATGCCTAGCTCAGTCAAAGACATCTGATCATTCCTGGAGCACGTCGATTTTTACCGTCGATTCATTATCGATTTCTCGAAAATCATGTGCTCCCTCACTAATTTCTATCTATGGATGTCCCCTTTGAAATCTCCAAGGAGTGTACTCAAGCGTTTGAAATCCTATGTGATCGAGTTACCCAAGCACCTATCTTGTAGTCCCCTGATTGGTCTCAACCCTTTGAGATCATGTGCGATGCATCTGATTATACTGTAGGGGTGGTACTTGGCCAGAAAATAGATGGGAAACTCGTGGTCATCTACTACACTAGAAAGACACTTGACGAGGCTCAGCGTAACTATACAGTTACTGAGAAAGAGCTGCTAACCATCGTGTTTGCCCTGGAAAAATTCAGATCATATCTTTTGGGTTCCCATGTTATCATATACTTAGATCACACTGTAGTGAGGTACCTCCTTGCGAAGAAGGATGCAAAACCTCGACTAATCTGCTGGATCTTTCTGTTGCAAGAGTTCGATCTCTAGATTTGCGATAAAGCGGGAAAGTAGAACGTGGTAGCGGACCACTTATCCCACCTTCCTTCTGACAATATCGACTGTTCCAGACCCATCACAGAATATTTTCCCAATGAGCACCTCCTGACTATTAGTACTGAACTTCCTTGGTTTGTTGATTTAGTAAACTACTTGGCATCACATCATATCTCGTTCGTTTGGCCGAATGCCAAGAAAGACAAATTGCTTTCCGATGCCAAGTACTACATGTGGGAAGATCCATACCTCTTCCACATTGGTGCTGATCAGATCATTAGACAATGCATCTCAGAAACGGAAATCCATGACATTTTGTCCTTCTGCCATGACTAAGCCTGCAGCGGACACTTTTCCGGACATAAAATCTCAATGAAAGTCCTCCAGTGTAGCTTTTATTGGCCCACTATTTTCAAAGACGCGTACAATCACTGTAAGGCATGCAATCGTTGCTAGACCTTGGTCAACATGAGCCACCGCGATATGATGCCTTTACAACCGATTCTCGTATGTGAAATCTTCAATATTTGGGGGATTGATTTCATGGGACCCTTTTCTATTTCGGACAGCTTCGAATACATTCTTCTTGCTGTTGACTACGTGTCCAAATGGATATAAGCCATTCCAACCTGAACCAATGATCATAAGGTGGTAATCAAATTCATTCATCAGAACATCTTTTCTTGGTTTGGAATTCCATATGCTATTATCTCTGATGGAGAGACCCATTTCACAAATGCTTAGTTCAGATAACTGATAACCAAATACGGGGTGCTGCACTGAATCTTCACTCCTTATCACCCTCAAACCAACGGTCTAGCTGAGCTATCGAATCGGGAGATCAAGAAAATCCTTCAAGTCACTGTCCGACCTGACAGAAAGGATTGCTCGTCCTAACTTCCGGAGGCCTTGTGGGCCTATAGGACCGCCCACAAAATCCAATTAGGCATGTCTTCTTTCAGATTAGTGTACGGGAAGGCATGTCACCTCCTCGTCGAGTTGGAGCATAAAGCCTATTGGGCCATACGGAAGTGTAATCTAGATCTTTCTAAGGCAGAAACCCACAGAAAGCTTCAAACAAGCAAGATCGATGAATTATGCAAAGATGCATATGAGAACTCACGAATTTACAAAGAGCGGGTTAAGGCCTTTCACGACAAGCACATATCCAGAAAAATCTTTCACCCTGGTTAGAAAGTCCTACTCTTTGATGCCAAACTCAAATTGTTCCCAGGAAAACTCAGATCAAAATGGATTGGACCATATCTTATTAGATGAATCTTTGGAAATGGAGCCATAGAAATCAGCCAACCTAGCCTTGATTCAAAATCCTTTGTCGTGAATGGTCAGAGACTTAAGCCATTCATTGAACTCACTGATACAAACAGGGCTGAGGTATCTTTTGATCTCCATTCTCCCTAAGCTTATGGCGTCCGGCTGATGGCGTTAAACTCAGCGCTTAACAGGAGGCAACCCGTCATCTTTTTGAAAAACTCGAAACCCTTCTTGACACATCTTATGCTGAACTCATATTGCACTTTAGGGTTCATCCATTTGAATAGCCGACTCCACCTCTGGTACCCGTACCCGAGCTTGAAATCGTCCGTAACAGTCACCTCGACCCATCCACCCACCCAACACCTATTCTAATGAATGATCTAAGTTGAACTCAAACCCACCTAATTTACAATGAGGGCATTGCAAATCATAGGCATGGGGAGGTATTAAAGTGCAAAATGCCATGAAAATCACTTCACAAGAAAGGGTTTCATCAAAAAAATCACAAATTCCAAAAAACCAAAAATAAAAAATTTTTAAAAAAGAACAAAAATGGGAGAGGGAAGGAAATTTTGAATTGATATCATTTGTTGAGGAGAAAAGGGGAGGGGATAAAAATGTCAAAAAGGAGTACAATTTAAAAAGAAAAAGAAATAGTCATTAGTAAAATATTAAGAAATTAACTTAGCTTTAGACCAAATCAAAGGAAAGAAAATGAAAGACAAAAAGTGCTAAAGAAATAAAAAGAGATTAGTAGGAACGCTGATCTTAGGCCTCTTGGGCTGCAATCCTAGGCTTAAAAATTCAAGTATCTGCTAAGATATGGATAGTCCTCAAGAGGTTGGGGAAAATGCGAAGCTTAAGTATTAGGTCTAAGGCTTAGGGATTATTCGGCCTCGTTAACTGACCTCTGGTTTGTAGGACTCGGTAACCTAAGCACCCCAATCCACACACAGTCTGGTTCAATGCGCTTAAGTATCAAAATCACACAAATGCATTAAATCTGTTATGAAAAAGTTACCTAGATTAGGAGCGGCTGATCAACACAAGTTGATTTGGACGAGTTCCCCACCTGGAGAGGCAGGAAATTCTCCTCGAAAATAACATATCATCTCCTCGGTGCTTGTCTCCTAGGATATCTAAATATCCTACCGGGGGCATGTAAGCTCCTTATGCTAGTTCAGATGCCATGGGCGGTATTATCACGAAATGTCAATTGCTAGGGTCTAGATTTAGCTACCAAACGCCATGGGCGAGATTATCTCGAAATCTCGAAAGCCAAAGTTCTGGGGTTGCCATGGGCGGTGCTATCTCGAAGCATCGATTACCATGGACCTTGCAAGGATTGATGGTGAGAACTAGGAATTCGATACAAATTGTGTTGTAAAGCTAATCCGAGGCTAGAAATAAAAAGAAAAAAGAGAGAAAACTCTCCAAAAATAAAGAAAAATTCTTTTGTCTCTCTCTTACAAAAACACATTGCAAACTAAACCTGGGCTAAAACATGTTATAAGCACAGATGCTTTAACCACAGAGTTCAACGAATCTTAGGTTAGTTCGTGTGGGCCTTAGAAACCATCGCGGCGGATTGAGGCTAGAGCTGGTCAGGTCCAGATCTTGGTTGGTACTTGAGTATCTCTAGTCCTACTATCGGCGTTCTAACATAATCTACAAAAGAAAGCACACATCAGAGTTTTAAGCATAGAAAGGCATATGGTCTAGAATCAAAGTTAATACCTTAAAATTTTTGCTAAGGGACTAGCAAAAGCTAGGCATGGGGGCATGATGGGAACACCATCATGAGCCATAACTAACTCATTTTGATCCAATTAAGTCAGTAAATGCTCCTACATAACTGCTAGAGAGCCATAAGTCACTGCAAATCCATTTTGAGAGAAAGACAAGAAAATAGAGTTAAAACTGCAGTTTTAGCATCATATCATGAATGCAGTACAATCACGGGTTTTCTCAGGGGTTGAATGAGGGTCAAGTGGTCTTAAAAGGATAACAAGTGGGTTAAAACAGACATAAAAGGATTTGCATGTGTTTTGAGAATTAAATGACTTATGAAACCCTAAAAACAGACGGGCTTAATTAACTGAGGTTCTGGTCAAGATAAAATTCACCTAAACCCTCTAAAATTAATATAAAAATATTCTCTAGGGTTTGGAACCTTCAATATGATCATCAGAACCCATTTTGGCCCAAAACAAAGTCTCAAACATATATTTACCCTAATTTGTGTTTTTGAGTAAATTACCTAGTCAAACGAGGTCAAAACCAAAATCCAACTTCACCATTAGATTCCTTAGGTCAAAATTAGGTTTGTACCAAAATTTGGACCCAAGCTAAAATTGTCTTGACCTAGTTTGCAAATTGGTCCTGTTTGATTACATTAATGCCCTTAACTTTCAAAATCTTTACAAATAGGACCCTAACTTCATTATCGCCTTCACAATTAGGTCCCTACCACCATTACTCCTATTCCTACAATCACCAGCAACCTAAAAATGGCAAGAACTACCTGATTTCGTGACGAATTCCTTTCAAATTTGAAAGGGAAGTTCGTCAAGGAATTCGCTTCCTTGTGAGCCAAATCCCATGCCCCATAACCTACCCAATCTCTCATGCGAATGCATGAGAGATTTTTGTTTCCTACTCTGATGACAATTCCAAGATTGGAAACTTGGCTTCCAAGCTTAGGATTCCCTCTTGAACCCTATAAAAGAGAGCCCAGGTCAGGCCGAACTCCCTAAGCTCAATTTCGACCTAGATCTCCCTTGAATTCCTCTCTCGACCCGGTCGAAAAGCTCCTTGAGCTCTTGTGCCCCTCCTTGTCTCTCTTCGTCGTCTGACCGTAATACCTATGTCAGATCCCTCTTCCTCGCCTTCTTCCATGTCGCGCCATACCAGCGGACGCTTCTATCTCCTTCATTGTCGCCAACCTTCCCTCACTGGAGCACCTTCGTCTCCGACGCCAACCACACCATAACCAGCGCCGTCTCTACCCTACTTCATCCGTTAGTGACCTCTGTTGATGCCTTATCTTCCGCTCATCATTCCTAGATAGTCACAACTCCGTTTCAATCGCCAACTCGCCCTAACGCCCTTCGTCTTCCACCTCGCTGGCGTACCTCCAGCGAGTTTGCATGGCCACTATGCTCCACCAACCTGGCCGCCATTCATCCCTATACCTCCGCCATGTCCCAAAGAGAAAAAACCCTCTAGTAATTGAGGCTATTAGCCTCTCCTCAGTGCCACCGAACACACCCACTCTCACGCACACAGTCTGACTCCGACATGCATGCACGGACCTTGCCACGTCTTACAACCACCACCATCGCACTCGCCACTCCACGGCGATCCTTATTGAGCCTTCTGATAGGGCCGAGAGGCTATTTTGCTTCATTTTAGGTTTCATCCTTCATCACCATTAACGAAGGAGCTGCAAGCAAGCTTGGAGTCGTGGTCATGCGGTGCGAGCTTCAGGCTCTATTCCTAGGTTGCACAGAAACAACTTGCGAGCATGTCCTGGTGGGAAATTGGACGCATTGACCACGCTAGCTAAGGAAATTGAAGGAAGACTTGCTGCTGCAGATGCATGAAGGAGAGAGAAGCAAATAGTCCCACATCGTCAGCTGAAGAGTGCCCGGCAGTGCTTAAATTGTTTTTGTGTTTTAGGCTGTTTGCCTCAGACACTGGGGGTGAGGTTCCCTCTCACCCACTCATGTGCCTCATTCGCGACACATCGCCCGTGGACCTGGTGCACCTAACTCGCATAAGCCTTCACTCCTTGGCTGCAACCACGCCCGCAGCCCTGGACCCAGGTGCGCACCTAACCGATTACCCAACTATACCCTGAGTGGCCCTAGGAGGGTGGAGCCTAAGAGGAGAGAAAGAGAGAGAGAGCGTGGGGCAAGGGAGGGTTTTGCCCCATGCAACACTTAGCCAAAACTTGTGATGGTTGCCCTCTGTGCGTGAAGAAAAGAAAGAAGAAAAGAGGAGAAGGCCTGACTAGCAGAGAAAGAGTAGGAAAAGAAGAGGAGAAGAAGAGGAGAAGAAGAAACAGAGAAAGAAAGAAGAAGAGAGGAAGGCTTGAGCAGAAGAAGATAAGAGAAGGTACCGCACAGAAAGAGGAAAGAAGAGAAGAAGAACAAAAGAAGAAGAGGAGAAGCTTAGAGAAAGAAAGAAGGAAGCTGCATAGGAAGAGAAAGAGACCATTGAGTCTCTAGCACTGTAGCACATATTTAAGACGTTTGATACATTTGATTAGCATCTATTTGAGGCTTTGATTTAAGTGTTATTTGTGAGGAGTAATTGGTGATTTAAATCATCATTTTACTCCATTCTTTTTGCATATTGATCCTGACATTATTCTTATTACAATCTTTATTCTTGAGTGAAATTGTGATCTTGAGTTTTGAATTCCATATTGCTCCCTGTGTTCGACCTAGGACTTAAAATTCAAGTAATAAATTTATTTATTTTCAAAGCGATTTCGGATATATTATACCGAAGCAATTTTTAAACCTCGATTTCGCTACGCAAACAGAATTGGTCACCTAGGTAGAAGTTGCTTGTCAGCAGGAGGAAATTTCTACTAAGAACCTAACTCGCAGAGACTCAACAGTGCCTGGGTTGCCTTCCAAAATGTAGACCGCTCGAGTCCTCACCTTATTCTATATGGAAACAAATATATATATATCATCTTTTCTAATTTTTTTGGATTTTTGGAGTTGAGGATTTCGGGGTAACTTTTTACGGCTACCCAACTCACCTAAGACTTGAAAAGGACTCTGAGTACTAAGAATCTTATTGTGAAAGTGATAGACTCACTCAACGGCAATTGAAACGGACTTCAGGTTTCTACGCCCCTAGGTGACCCGAAAGAGATAATGTTGCCTAAAGGTGTATCTATCTGACCGGTACCTTTCTCCCTACTTTTTATTTTTGTGGGATCAACACAAGGGCAAACCCAGTATATATCTTCCCGGATTATGCTACTTCTCCACTTCTTCCTTAAGTGTTTTGGAATTCTTGTGCATTTTATGAGTTGGGATCTAGATAATCGGCCAATGGGCTGTTACCTACGGTAATTTCCAGCCATACTCGTGCGGTGAAGTGTGGCTTATTTTTTTTTTCTCCTTTTTCTATTTTTATATTTCTCTCTTTTTTTTATATATTATTATTTTTTTAAGTAGGTGGCTTTCCTGATCCAAGATTTACCTAAAGGCAGTAATAAAAGAGAATGATCCTGTGGCTGGGCTCTGGACAATTGGCCAATGGGCTGTTACCTATGACAACTTGCCAACCATACCACCTTAGAAGGTTCATTAGGTACCCAATTTCCATTAGAACCGCCGATGAGTGAGTCAGTGCAAAACGTGTGTAGATGCTTAGACTAAAAATCCCCCCAAATCAGAGGGCGGGTTGATAAGTCGTATACTTATCACCCTACTTTATTGACTAGATTAATATAAATTATGGTGGCGAGGACTCGAGACCAAGTCCACATTTTAGTGGACACCCGGATTGATTAAGTCCAAAGACCTGAAGAGTCTAAGCGTTTAGGTCATAACATATCATTTTCAAAAGTTGACAAGTTTCTAATACATAAGTTTTCTTTTCCTAATTTTTTTTTGAATAAAAAGAAATAAAAATTAGTTCAAGCTAACAATGTTTGTCCTCAGATCATGAGAATTGCCACACCCCCATGTCTATCGTAGATAATGTCCTTATTGGAATTTAAATGTAAGCAAGAGGGCAAGGAAAGAAATCACCTGAGTTACAATCATGTATCCGGTCAACTTGAAACCTCTGGGTTACCTCCCAAGAAGCACTAAGTTTACTGCCTCCAGCTAAGTGTAGTTCTAGTTCAACCCTCAATGAGGGTTACAACTTCCTTCGGGGGAATCTGGGCAAAAAAGTGTTTCAATCTTTGGCCATTAACTGTAAAGGTTTGCCCAGTCTTAGGATTAACAATTTCTACCGCACCGTTGGGATAAGGTCTGACCACTTGATATGGTCCCGTCCATTTAGATCTCAGTTTCCTAGGAAAGAGCTTAAGTCTTGCATCAGAAAGCCAAACTTGTTGATTCAGCTCGAAGTTTTTTCTATTAATGTGCTTGTCATGGACAGTTTTCATCTTCTCTTTATAAAGTTGACTGTTCTCATAAGCGTCCTGACGGATCTCCTTGAGCTCGAAGAGTTGGAGCTTCCTTTGAGTTCTGGCCATTTGGGAATCCATATTATATTACTTAATGGCCCAGTATGCCCGGTGCTCCAACTCGACTGGAAGGTGGCAAGCTTTGCCAAAGACTAATCGATATGATGACATGCCTATTAGAGCCTTAAAAGCAATCCTATATGCCCAAAGGGCATCATCCAATCATATGGACCAATCCTTCCAGTCAGGTCTCACAGTCTTTTGCAGAATATTCTTAATCTACCTATTTGAGACCTTAGTTTGCCCATTCATTTGCAGGTGATACGGGGTGGCAATGCGATGAGTAACTCCGCATTTCTTAAGTCACGAAATTGGGCATTAATGAAGTGAATCTCACCATCGCTGATCATGGCCTTAGGTATCCCAAATCGGGAAAAGATATTTTTCTTAACATAGTCCATGACAGCCTTATGGTCGCATTTTCGGGTAGGTATGACTTCGATTCAATTTGAGACGTAGTCCACTGAGACTAGCATTTACTAAAAGTCGTTTGATGGTGGGAAGGGACCCATGAAATCGATGCCCTAAACATCAAAAATTTCAATGATCAGAATGGGTTGTAGAGGCATCATATCTTTTCTGGTCATGGTCCCTAAGGTCTAGCATTTAGTGCAAGTCTTCGCAAAGTTATGTGCATCCTTGAATAGTGTTGGCTAATAAAAACCAGACTGCAAAACTTTTGCAACCATCTACTTCCCAGAGAAGTGGCCACCATAGGCTTGATCATGACAGAAAGATAACACACTTTAAACATCCTCTTCGGGGATACACCTCCTGATGATTTGATCAGCACAAAGTCTTAACAGCATAGGATCATCCCAGAAATAATGTTTGGCCTCAGCTAAGAACTTATCTTGTTGCTGTCTAGACCAACCGCACGGAGTCTACCCTACCACTAAATAATTAACTAAGTCAGAATACCAGGGTAGACTCTTTCCATGCACAGTTAGAATTTGTTCATAAGGAAATGTGTCAGTTATGGGTAATGAGGGTCCAATGTGCTCCGGGTGAAGTCTAGATAAGTGGTCAGCTACAACATTCTTGGATCCAGCTTTGTCGCATATTTCCAGGTCAAATTCCTGCATGAGCAAGATCCATCTGATCAGCCTGGGTTTAGCATCCTTTTTGAGGAAAACCTGACTACTTTGAATCAACCATAAGAGGATCAAACCTCGCAATTAGAGGAGTCTAAACTCAACCTAGACACACCGATAACTCCTTCCCTTACTCCTGACACACACCTTGAACCACCCGCTGCTACTGATAACCCTGTTTTGGAACTAAAGCCTCTTCCCGATCATCTAAAGTACATCTTTTTGGGTTCCAATCAGATGTTTCCTGTGATTATCAACTCCAGACTCACACCTGATCAGGAATCCCACCTGATTTCTGTTCTCCAGCAACATCGAAGAGCCATTAGATGGACTCTCGATGATTTGACTGGTATCAGCCCCTCTTACTGCACACATCGCATCTATACTAAAGAGGGCACACGACCTTCCTGTGAAATGCAGAGACATCTGAATCCTAATATGTAGGAAGTCATGAAAAAGGAGATCATCAAGTGGTTAGATGCTAGGATCATCTACCCCATCTCCGACAGTCGATGGGTGAGTCCAATCCAAGTTGTGCCTAAGAAGGCAGGACTCACCGTGATCACGACTAAGATTGGAGAAATCATACCAACCCGTGTAGCAAATTCGTGGAGAGTCTGCATTGATTACAAAAGACTCAATACCTCCACGAAGAAGGATCATTTCCCACTACCGTTTATTGATCAGATCCTCGAAAAACTAGCGGGAAATAGATTCCTCTGCTTTTTGGATGGGTACTCTGGTTATAACCAGGTGACAATCCATCCTAAGGACCAAGAGAAGACCACTTTCACCTGCCCCTTCGGGATGTATGCGTTATGAAGGATGCCTTTCAGTCTCTACAATGCACCCGCTACTTTTGAGTGGTGCATGGTTACCATATTCTCAGATATGGTAGGTGATTATCTGGAACTCTTCATGGATGACTTCTCAATGTTTGGTGAATCATTTAGCGATTGCCTCCTACACTTGGTCCAGATCCTCAGGCGGTGCATTGACGTGAATCTGGTTCTTTCCTGGGAAAAGAGCCACTTCATGGTGCCTGAAGGAAATGTCCTGGGACATCTTATCTCAGAAAAAGGCATCCTGGTCAATCGAGTCAAGGTGAATATGATTTCCAAACTCCCTATGCCTAGCTCGGTTAAGGACATCCGATCTTTCTTGGGCATGTCAATTTTTACCGTCGATTCATTCCTGATTTCTCGAAAATCGTGCGCCCCCTGACTAACCTACTATTTAAGGATGTTCCTTTTGAAATCTCCAAGGAATGCACTAAAGCATTTGAGATCCTACGTGATTGAGTTACCCAAGCTCCGATCCTACAGTTCCCTGATTGATCTCAACCCTTTGAGATCATGTGCGATGCATCTGATTTCGCTGTAGGAGTGGTACTTGGGTAGAATATTGACAGGAAACTCATGGTCATCTACTATGCTAGCAAGGCACTTGATGAGGTTCAGCATAACTACACAGTTACTGAGAAAGAGCTGCTAGCTGTAGTATTTGCCTTGGAAAAGTTCAGATCGTATCTTCTGGGTTCCCATGTTATCATTTCTCTGATCACACAGCTGTGAGGCATCTCCTTGCAAAGAAGGACGTGAAACCTTGACTAATCCACTGGATCTTGCTATTGCAAGAGTTTGACCTTGAGATTTGCTACAAGGCGGGAAAACAGAACGTGGTAGCTGATCACTTGTCTCGCCTTCCTTCTGACATTATCGACCCTTCCGGACCCATTACGGAATATTTTCCTGATAAGCACCTCCTGACTTTCAGTACAGGGATTCCATGGTTTGCTGATCTAGTAAACTACCTGGCATCACATTAGATCCCATCCGATTGACCAAAGGCCAAGAGGGACAAATTACTTTTTGATGCCAAGTACTATTTCTGGGAAGACCTATATCTCTTCCGCAACGGTGCTATCAAATCATATGACGGTGTGTCCCAGAAACGAAAATTTAGGCCATCTTGTCCTTCTGCCATGACCAGGCATGCGGTGGACACTTCTCTGGTCATAAAATCATAGCAAAAGTCCTCTAGTGTGGCTTCTGTTGGCCCACGATTTTCAAAGACGCATATAATCACTGTAAGGCATGCACTCGTTGCCATAATTAGGCAACATGAGCCACCATGATATGATGCCCTTATAGCCAATTCTCGTATGTGAAATCTTCACTGTCTGGGGGATTGATTTTATGGGACCCTTTCCTATTTTGGACGGCTTTGAGTACATTCTGCTCATTGTTGACTACGTGTCCAAATGGATCAAAGCCATTTCGACCTGAACCAACGATCATAAGGTGGTTATCAAATTCATTCATCAGAACATCTTTTTTCGGTTCGAGATTCCACGTTTTATAATCTTTGATGGAGGGACCCATTTCACTAATGCTCAGTTCAAGTCACTAATTACCAAATACGGGGTGTCACACCGAATCTCTACTCCTTATCACCCCCAAACTAACGGTCTAGCTGAGCTATCGAATCGGGAGATTAAGAAAATCCTCTAGGTCACTATTCAACTTGACAGGAAAGACTGGCCATCCAGACTTCCGGAAGCTTTGTGGGCTTATAGGATCGCCCACAAAACCCAATTAGGTATGTCTCCCTTCAGATTGGTGTACGGGAAGGCATGTCACCTTCCCGTCGAATTGGAGCACAAAGCCTATTGAGCAGTACGGAACTGCAATCTCGATCTTTCTAAGGTAGGAACCCACAGAAATCTTCAAATTAGCGAGATCAATGAATTACGTCACGATGCGTATGAGAACTCGAAAATTTACAAAGAGCAGGTTAAAGCCTTTCACGACAAGCCATATCCAGAAAGATCTTTTGCCCTGGTAAAAAAGTCTTACTCTTTGATGCCAAACTCAAACTATTCCCAGGAAAACTCTGATCAAAATGGATCGGACCTTACTTTATTCGACAAATCTTTGGAAATGGAGCCATTGAAATCAGTCAACTTAGCCACGATTTAGAACCTTTTGTCGTGAACGGTCAGAGACTCAAATCGTTCATTGAACTTACCAATACAAATTTGGCTGAGACATCTTTTACCCTCTATTCTCCTTGAGCTCATTGCGCCCAGCCGATGGCATTAAACTCAGCGCTTAATGGGAGGCAACCTATCATTTTGAAAAACTCGAAACATTTCTTGACACATCCTATGTTGAATTCATATTGCGCTTTAGGGTTCATCCATTAGAACAGCCGACTCCACCTCTGGTACCTATACCTGAGCTTGAAATCATTCGCAACAGTCATCCCGACCCATACACCCACCCATCACCTATTTTAATGAATGATCTAAGCTGAACTCAAACCCACCTAATTTACAATGGGGACATTGCAAATCGTAGGCATGGGGGGGTATTAAAGTGTAAAATGCCGTGAAAATCATCTCACAAGAAAGGGTTTCATTAAAAAAATCACATATCCCAAAAATACCAAAAAAATTAAAAAAAAATTCTTGAAAAAGAACAAAAAAAAGAGAGGAGAGAATTTTGAGGGCATATCAAATTCTGAGGAGAAAGAGGGGAGAAGTTAAAAATGTCGAAAAGGAGCACAAGTTGAAAAGAAAAGAAAAGAGGTAGTCATTAGTAAGAAATTAAGGAATTGACTTAGTTCTAGACCATATCAAAAGAAAGAAAATAAAAGGCAAACAGTGTTAACGAAATAAAAAAGAGATTAGTAAGAACGCTGATCTTAAGCCTTTTGGGTTGTGATCATAAGTTTAAAAATTCAAGTACTCGCTAACATCTGGATAATCCTTAAGAGGTTGGGGAAAATGCGAAGCTTAAGTATTAGGTCTAATGCTTAGGGAGTATTCGACCTCGTTAACTGACCTTTGGTTTAGGGGACTCGGTAACCTAAGCACCCCAATCCACACATAGTCTGGTTCAGTGCGCTTAAGTATCAAAATCACACAAATGCGTTTAAATTGTTATGAAAAAAGTCACCTAAATTAGGAGCGATCGATCAACACAAGTTGATTTGGATGAGTTCCCGGTGTGGAGAGGCGGGAAATTCCCCTCGAAGATGCGCAACAACATATCGTCTCCTCGGTGTTTGTCTCCTAGGATATCTGTATATCCTACCGGAGGCATGTAAGCACCCTGTGCTGGTTAAGATGCCATGGGCGGCATTATCCCGAAATGTCGATTGCCAGGGTCTGGATTTAGCTACAGAACACCATGGGAAGGATTATCTCGAAATCTTGAAATCCAGGGTTCTGGGGGTTGCCATAGGTGGTACTATCTTGAAGCATCGATTGCTAGGGACCCTTCGAGGATTGATGATGAGGACTAGGAATTCGATACAAACCGTGTTGTAAAGCCAATCAGAAGCTAGAAATAAAAATAAAAGAGAGAGAAAACTCTCCAGAAATAAAATTCCTTTGTCTCTCTGACAAAAACACACTGCAAACTGAACCAAGGCTAAAACATGTTATAAGCACGGGTGCTTTAACCGCGGATTTCAACGAACCTTAGGATAGTTCCTATGGGCCTTAAAAACCTTCGCGGCAAACTGAGGCTAGAGAGGGTCAGGTCCGGATCTTGGTTGGTACTTGAGTACCTCTAAGCCTACTATCGGCATTCTAACCTAATCTACAGAAGAAATCACACATCACAATTTTTGAGCATCAAAAGATTGCATGGTCTAGAATCAAAGTTAAAACCTTAAAATTTTGCTAAGAGACTAGCAAAAGCTAGGCATGGGGGTATGATGGGAACACCATCATGAGCCCTAACTAACTAAATTTGACCTAATGAAGTGAATAAATGCTCCTACATAACCAATAGAAGGTCATAATTCATTACATAACCATTTTGAGAGAAAAATAAGAAACTAGGGGTAAAATTATAATTTTACTAATGTAGTACAACCACGGGTTTTCTCAAGGGCTAAACAAAGGTCAAATGGTCTTAATAAGATAATAAGTGGGTTGGATTAGACAGAAAAAGGTTTGTGTGTATTCTGTGAATTAAATGACTTTTGAAACCCTAAAAATAAACTCACTTAATTAACCAAGGTTATGATCATGATAAAATTCACTTAAACCCTCTAAAAATCATATAAAAATATTCTCTAGGGTTTAGTACCTTCAATTTGGCTATTAGAACCCATCTTGACCTAGAATGGGGTCTCAGACAGATATTTACCCTAATTTAGCTTTTTAAATAAATTTTCCAGTCAAATGTGGTCAAACCCAAAATTCAACTTCGCCATTGGATTCCTTAGGTACAAATTAGGTTTGTACCAAAATTTGGACCCAAGATGAGTTTGCCTTGACCTAGTTTGCAAAAAGGTCCAGTTTGATTACATTTCTACCCCTAACTTTCAAAAACCCTTGGTAATAGCCCCCTAACTTTCTCATCATCTTCACAAGTAGGTCCCTCCACAATTATCACGGAGGAAACCTACTCCAGCAACCTTTAGCTTGGAAGTTCTCCTTGATTGCTTGGAGGATTTCTTCCAAAATTAGAAGGAAGATCCTTTGAGAAATTCTTGTCAGTATGAACCCATCTTTGAGATCTGATTCCCTCCCAATCTCTCATGCGAATGCATTAGAGATTTGGGTATCTCAGCAAACTCCATCTCCGGTGACCTTCCAAGCTTGGGAAGCTTGCTTCCTAAGCCCTAACCGACCTTCAGAGCCCCATTTAAAGAAGCCTAGATCACACCGCATTCTGGATGCTCGAATTCGACCCCGAATACCCTCAATTCCTCTCTTCCCCTCACGGTCGAAGGCTCCTAACGTCCGGCGACCTTCCCTGCTCCTCCTCGTCGTCCGACCGCCATATCTGCGACAAATTCCTCCTCCTTGCTTTCATCCGCGTCTCGCCATACCAGCAGGCGCTACTCCCTCTTCATCCTTGTCAATCCCACCTTACTGGAGCCGCCTTTGTCTTCGGTGTCGGCCATACTAGTCCCGATGCCCTCGCTCACCCCCTTCGTCCCTTGACCTCCCAGCTAAGTTCCCTCTCACCTCTACTTTCTTTCCGCATTTATTCCACTTCAAATCGACCACTGCCGCCCCTCTCACCTTCATCTCCTCCATCTCCGACCACCACCTCCGGCAAGGCCATCCCACCTCCACAGGCCACCAAAACCCTCGCC
This sequence comes from Thalassia testudinum, assembly GCA_037157565.1. NCBI lineage: Eukaryota > Viridiplantae > Streptophyta > Magnoliopsida > Alismatales > Hydrocharitaceae > Thalassia > Thalassia testudinum. The sequence goes on from JAZHRO010000077.1 coordinate 135,077,916, forward strand.
GACAAGCCCACAACCTCCGCCACACCTCACTGAGCACTTCCCCTCACTTCACTCACCACGCCACTCACCCAAACCACCCCTTGAACACACCCACTCACACGCACATAGTGTGCCCTAGGCACACACTCACAGGCACTGCCACGCCACACCACCACCTCCAGCACATCCGCCATGCTCCGGCGATCCTTCCTAAGTGATTTGACGTAACCGCAAGGCCGTTCTGCTGTTTTTAGGTTCAGACACCATTCGCCATTGGCGAGCAGGCTTGAAGCCACTCCAGGTGCTGCCACGCCCAGGCTGAAGTCCCAAACTGCGCAGACTTATTTCGCGCACACACACAGGCCCTCAATTGGAGTCAAAGGGCTTCGCAGCAGCTGCAATTGGAAGCATCATCCTTGCTGTAGGCACGTGAGGAAAGGAGGCGCGGATAGTCCTACCTCGGAAACGAAGGGACACCCACACCCAAATAAATTGAAAAGTTGCCATAGCCTTATTGCCTCAGTTACCACGAGGTGAGGTCTCACTCACCCAACCTGGTCTCCTCCACGACACGCCCTCGCGGACCTGGCTGACCCGACTCGACTTGCACTCCTCACCCACCACCGCACGTTGGTGGGCCTGGTCCCGGGTACGCACCCGACCCGATTACCTGAATACCTGTGTGGCTCTGGGAGAGCGGATTCTAAGAGAGAAAGAGAGGAGAGTCGTGCGGGTAGGGGTAGGGTTTTGCTACAGGGATCCTTGGCCGACACTTAGCAGATTCTGAAGAAGAAGAGGAAACCAGAAGGGGAAGGCAAAGGAGGAAGAAGAAGAAGAAGAGAAGGAAGAAGAGAAGGCCAAAGCTGAAGGCAAAAGGAAGAAGCTAAAGAAGAAGTGGAGGCCAGAAGAAGAAGAACAAAGGAAGAAGATAGAGAAAGCTAAGGGCAGAAGAAGCTGAAGAGAAAGTGAAGGATCGTAGAAGAAGAAGAAGCCAGAAGCTGAAGAAGAAGACTTCAGAGAAAGTAAAGGCAGAAAAGAAGAAGAAGCAAAGAAGAAGGATCAGACACTTTAAGTCGTCTGATTCCTTCATCAGATGACAGATTCTAGTTCTCATTGCATATTCATACGTTGAATTATTTGGTGATATTGTAGGAGTATTTGATGATCTACATCATCATTTTACTCTCATATTTTTGCACTTTGATACTGATATTATTGCATACTCTTTTAATTCTGAATTGTGATATTGATTTCTAAATACCAATTTGCTCCATGTGTTCGACCTCGGAAATCTTTTCGAGTAATAAAATTGTATTTGTTTGAACTCTATTTCGACTATATTACAGCGTGACACTTTTTAAAACACTGACTTAGCGACGCGAACACCCGTGTCACAATCAATGTTAGCCTTGGCCATAGCTAGAAAGGGTCGACCCAGGATGATGGGTGTGTTTTGTAGTTGTTCAGGGACTTCCATGTCAAGGACCAGGAAGTCAATTGGGAAGTAGAAGTCCTTAACTCGAACAATTACATCCTCGACTACCCCCTTTGGGGTTTTCATAGATCAGTAGGTTAGTTGGATAGTCACAGGTGTGGGCTTTAATTCTCCAAACACAAACTGGTGATAAAGGGTAGTCAGGATTAGGTTAATTGAAGCACCTAAGTCAAAGAGTGCTCTATCAAAGGTCATGTCACCAATATTACATGAGATCGGAGGCGCTCCGGGGTTAGTCCTTTTAGGAGGTAGGCTACTCAATATCATTGAACTAGCCTGCTCTGATAGCACTACCTTCCTAGGTGCTTGGGTTCTTGGCTTACGCTTGGGTATGCAAACATCTTTCAAAAATTTCGCATAAGCCAGGATATGCTTGATTTCTACGAGGAGAGGTATATTGATCTGTACTTCCTTGAAAATCTCTAACAACTCCTCATTCTCAGGCACATTTTTCTTCTTCCTTACCTTATCCAAGGCTTCAGGGTATGGGATTTGGGTTAAAGCTGCGTCAGGTTCCTGAACCTTGGGTTCCTCCCGCTCATCCTCAGAATCAAGTATCTCAGGAAGTGGGGTCACGGGAAGGGTCGGCCACTTAGGGTCCTGGGTTTGAGTATTGCTTCTCAAGGTAACCGCATTGGCTAAGGCATTGGAACTGGGGTTAGGTCCTTGAGAAGAAGAAGTGGAAAACCATGGGGGTGTCTAAGGGGCTTGTAGAATCATATGGGCCTGCCCCTGATTTGGTTGGAACCCTTGAGGATTGTGGTCTCTGTTCATTACATTCCTAGGGTTCGGATGTGGCTGAGAAGGAAGGGACCCCTGTTGCTTGTTATCCAACAGCTGGTTCAATTGTCCTTTCACTAAAGCCATCTCTTCTTGATGTTTCTAATTCACATCAGCCATCATTTTCATCAGAGTATCCATTTGGTTTTGTTATGTCGGAGCTGCCCTTCTGGTTATAGGATGGTCTAGCAGGTGGACCTTGCTGATAGGAGGAATAGTTTGGCCTAGGTTGGTTCTGGAATTGGTTTGGTTTTTGGTTTGACCAAGAAAAATTAGGGTGGTTGCGCCATCCAAGGTTTTAAGTGTTGGAGAAAGGGTCAGACTTAAAAAATCCTTGGATGGCATAGGCATCTTCAAAGGTAGAAGATGCCGAAGGGGAGGGGAAAGAATAATCAGGGTTTGAGGGAGCAAAGGTCCCTCCCTGGAACATGGTCAGGGGTTGTTAGGGGTGCACTTGGTTCATAGACTGAAGCAGGTCGATATTGTGTGCTCCCTTCATTAGGGAGAAGTTCTACAATGGGGTTCGAGATTGGTTCAATAGCTCATCAATTTTCTTATCCACCAACTCAACTCAATCCAATTTCTTTGCTATGATGTCCACGTCAACCATCCCAGAATTAGTTTGCACCTCATAAATCCCACCATGGGGTTGACTAGACCGATTAAATTGGGTCAAGGAGGCGTTATTAAGTGAGTTCTCGCTCATTGACTCAAAGAGCTCGAACTCGCTTTACTCATCCTTATTCAGAAAATTGCCTCCACATGAAGCATCCATGAAATTCCTAAGGTTGTTATCCAGACCATGGTAGAAAATCTGTGCCAATTGCCACCTCGGAACCTTGTGGTGTGGGCATTTCCTCAATAGTTCGTTAAATCATTCCCACGCCTCATGGAATTGCTCTCTACTTTGTAGGTGAATGTAGTAATAGCTCTTCTAAGGGCATTAGTCTTTCCAATGGGGAAAAACTTCTTAAGAAAAGCATGCCTTAATTCCTCCCAAGTGGAGATGGGTCTCCCTAAGGTTTTAAGCCAATGAGAGGCTTGTCTCTCAGGGAGAACATGAACATCTTGATTAAAATAATGTCCAAACGGATGTTCCTTGGTTTTACGGTCCATGCAATCTGATCTAAGTCTTCTAGGTGTTTGAAAGGGTCTTCATTGGAGGTCCCATGGAAATGGCTTTGAATCAAGCTAAGGACATTGGGTTTTAGCTTAAAATCATCTCCCCCTTCGAGGACCCTAAGGTATGGTTCAACACGGATAGCAAACGGATCATAGAAATTACGGAGAGGCCTTGGTTGGCCCTCAAGGGGTTGTGGTGGGTTAGGTGGGTTTAGTGGGGGTTGCCCTTGAGGGTTCTGCCCTTGAGGATTCTGTAATCGATGTATGGCTTTCTTGTTGGTATGGATCTGTTGTTGCTAAAGTTGGCGGTTGGCTGTAATCTGAGCTTGAATCATGGCCATGGCATCAGGTTGAGGTTGGTCCTCAACCTCCTCTACTCTTGGGTCGGCCATTTTCCCAGTCCTACCCCTTAAAAAATCAAGTCTCCTCCTAGTCTCTCTATTTAAAGCAACCAATTCAGAATGAAGTGACCACCTTCCATGGAACAAGGAGGGATGCGAAGGGAAACAGATGCGAGAATGGTGTGTGCACAACCAAGCAAACAAATCTAGGCCCTATAGTGTAGACTTAGGTGACCTACGCTTCAGAAGTAAATTCCGACCACACGACGAATTCGGTGTTATCCTTACTCTCGAAGGTGGTAAAGTTGGGAAGGCGAAGCAAGGGGAGCACGTCCCGAAGGTCGCTAATTATGCCAAACCCCTGCTTACTTAAGTCGTTTGACAATCCAACTTATCACCTTTTGGAGTAAGCAGACGTCACTAATTCGCAATGCGTTTAGGAAAAATACCCTGAAAAGAACTCAATGAATCCTAGGGCCAACATCTACTGAATTTTAATTTAGGGCTAGGTCAATGCTTGTGCTCAGGGATTAAGTGAAGGGCGTTAAGGGGGGTTGATGCCCTTAAAAATTTCAGTTGAGCTATGTGCACAATCGGGTGCAAGGACCCAATGCCAAAACAAGTGTTCTTTATCAAGCAAGATTGTGATGAACGGCTTTTAGAGTTTGAACCTTGCTTTATTGGATTTTAGGATTCCAGTTGTTTACAGATTCAATCAAGGCACAAAGATGTAGTCACACGGTTGGTTAAGATTGATTTTCTTTATGGCCTTTTGTGTGACTATGAAGTTAAAAGCACCCTAGTGTGGAAGATCCTAGGGCATGAAACTTCTAATGAACCTATTTTATATTTTATCAAGAAGGGTCTAATAAAAGCAACCAATGACCCTATCCTTACCAAAATTGAATGAGCTTTTCAACAAAATCAATTTCAGAAATTTTCAAGGATGATAGACCACCCAAATTCATGTTTTTCCAAGACGGGGTCAATATATCCAGAACCTCTAGGTCAGTGCACGAGTTTAGGAATTGAATCAGATAAAGCACTAATATTTTTCAAATGTAGAAATAATATTCATAAAAAATGTATAGTATTTCAAGAGCTTTCCAAAAATATAAATCTCTTACAAATCCAAGCTGCGTGGAGTTCACAGCAATAGAAACAAACTATAGGTCTCCAGAAATCAGGACAACCTTGCACACTTCCAGTAGAGAATTTTTCACAGCCAAACCACAGTAAGTCTGCCTATGAAATTTTAGGTGGAGTTCGTCCACTAGAAGGAGCACCTCTAAGATTTTTTAAAGAATTTTTAGATGTGTTAAGGATCCTCTAATCATGTGCTCAACCCAAGTCCAGAAAATAGTGTTGTGAAATTAACGGGTTGAGAACTTAGTGGTGGTGTTTCCTTCGACAAACACAAGAGAAGTTTTTTTTAAAGCACCACCACTTTTCCCTTGGTACAAAGATGAAGAGTTACCTTTGGATTGTGGGAAGACAAGATATCAAACCTTCGGGTTGATGGCGGTCTTCTCTTGTGCTTCCCTTGATCCAATCCAATCCACTATCATTCTATTGCCAATGTACGAGATTCCTGCAACCAAGAAGAAGAGAGAAAGGAAAGTTAGATAACACAAGTATGAATACTACCTAAGGAAATAAAAGTGAATAAAAGACCCATTGCCTCCCCAATAACGACGCCAAAAATTGACCGTCGCGAAATGTGCTTTTCTAAATCGCTTGTTGTAGCAGGTTTTACGACGTTAATTTTAATAGAAGAATCGGACGTGAGTCCGAGTGTTGAACACAAGGAGGCAAAGTATTGAATCCGTTAATAGCTTTCGTGTCACAAAAATATGTCTATTTGTTCACTTGCAAAATGAATAGAGAAAGAGAGAGAGAGATAAGGAGAGAGTGAGAGAGGGGGTTAGAAATCTATGCTCAAGAGATGATAAGAACAAGATATCAAAGATATATTCTAGTAATTATCCAAATGTTATCATCAACAAAAATATAAATGAATGACTGAATGAAAGAAATAAACTATAACTATCAAAGAAATTAAAACTAAGTACAAGGAAGAAGACGATGTCGAGGCAGCCACGGCAGTGGAGGAGCTTCTGTCGGTGGCTTCATGACCTTGCTTGGTGCTATATGGAGGTGGTGGATACTCTTGGGTAGATGATGCCCCCAAAATTGGAGGAGGATGGGTCCTTTTATAATGGAGGAAAAAGGCCAAAAATCATCTTCGGGTCAACAGCAACATCAACGATGTCACTAAAAGTCCGCCTTAAACGTCGCTGAAGCCCAGCTCACGCGCCTGCTAGCCCATGTGCTCTATGCCTTTTCGCGCATGTCCTGCTGCGTGCATGCGTTGGCTCGAACCGCTCCGTGCACACGCGCTGCTGCTCACATGCTTACGCATGTAGTGCTGCGTGCACATGCGCTGCTTCGCGCTTGCTCCACGCGCTATGCTACGCGCACGCACGCTGCTTCGTGCTCTCTCCGTGCGCTGCTGTCGCTGTGTTGTGCTAGTGTTGGGTGGGCTAGATGGCACCACATGGCACCATCTGGGTCGTCCACCTTCTTTCTGTTGTAGAGGATGCCACAGTGCTCGGATCGAGATGATTTCCACGTTGCTGGACTGCAATCATCACTCCAGATCCATCCATACAGTCGGATTTTTTATCCAATGTTCATAAGGATGTTGAATTGCCCCCTGGCCATTGATCTTCCTCAAACTTGTTGTGGGAGCTACAGAGGTTGGATCGAGGTGATTTTTGAGTCCATTAGACTCCGTTCATTGATCTGGATCCATCCGTACGGTCTGATTGCTCATCTGAGACCTGTTTCAATATGGACTTGTACACAAGGTCATTAAACATTGATTCTAATCAATCTTAATGTAAAGTAATGCAGAATGAATGCAATGCCCCCAAACCCACTATAATATGACATTAGTGTACATGTGTTATCAAAATTGACTCTAATTGATAATATTAACACTAATAATTGTAGAGTCATCAGTAGGTGAGAAATTTTTCTAAATGCGAGAGACAATGGTCAAACGATGTGCCGTAGATGGAAAAGTCATCCATGAAAACCTCTACTAACTCGTCAGCCATGTCCGAAAAGATGGACATCATACACCACTGGAATGTTCTCAGGGCATTACATAGTCCAAATGGCATCCAGTGGAAGGAAAATGTTCCATAAGGACTCATCAAAGTGGTACTCTCCTGGTCATTTGGAAAGACGACAATCTGATTATACCTAGAATATCCATCGAGAAAACAGAAGTATTTATTCCCTGCCAATTTCTTTAGTATCTAGTCAATAAATGGCAAAGGGAAGTTGTCTTTCTGTGTTGCGATGTTTAGGTGGCAGTAATCTATACAAACCCCTCCAGTCAGTTGTGGGTCTGGTGGTGACTTTCTCCCCTTTCTCATTTGCCTCAACAGTGAATCCTGCCTTTTTAGGCACCACGTTAATAGGATAGACCCATTTACTATCAAAAATGGGATAAATTATCCTAGCATCCAACCACTTCAAGATCTCCTTCTTCACCACTTCCCGCATGTTGGGGTTTAACCATCTTTGCATATCTCGGAAGGGTTTCACAGAGTCATTCGTGTAAATATGGTGCATGCAGAGAGTTGAGTCAACCCCTTTGATATCAGCTATAGTTCAAGCAATGGCTTCCTTATGATGTTTTAGGCATTCAATCAATGCTCCCTTGTGCGTCTCAGATAGAGAAGTCGAGATAATGACAGGGAGCATATCATTAGGTCCAAGGAAAACATACTTAAGAGACTTTGGGAATGGTTTAAGCTCCAAGTCGAGACCTTTCTGAATCGAGGGAATTAGGTTTGATGTCCCCACTTCCAGTAGCGGATCTACCTTGATTGTCCATGGCGGGGAGAGGGACACGGCTTTGACACCCAATAGCTCTTTTAATTCTGGCATATCTCCCTCTCCTGCAAGAGTCGAGGCATGGTCATTAGAGATGACAATTTGGAGGGACTTATCACACAAAAGAGATGCTGTCGTCTCCTTTACAATTTCATTGATCACCTTGATTTGGGAACAATTATCTAATCTAGGTTGTTTATAGACATCAAACACATTTAGCCAGATTTTTTGGTTCCTGAAGCCCATCTTTAGCACCCCTAATTTGCAATTAATGGAGGCATTGGGAGTAGCCAAAAAGGGATGCCCTAAGATAATCGACGATCAGATGGGCATGTTGGATGGGTCTGTGTCGAGTATTAGAAAATCTACAGGAAAGAAGTACTCCACTCTCACCAGGACATCTTCTAAAAGCCCGCGTGGTGTCTTAAGTGATGTATCCACTACTTGGAGGATAACAGGACTAGGCTTCAACTAACCTCCTCCTAATAGCTCATAGATCGAGTTCGACAATATATTAACCCCCACACCCAGATCAAGAAGAGCCTCATCAATGTGTTGGTCTCCAATGACCACAGAAATATACAGGGTTCTTGGGTCCTTCATTTTGAGGGGTGTACCTTGTTGTAGGACCAAGTTGACTAGGTCGAACAGGATGACCTTAGCCTAGACCTATTTTTCTGAATTTTCTCTTCTACGTACACAAGTCCTTTAGAAATCTAGCATAGGATGGAATCTATTTGATAGCATCCAATAGAGGCAAGTTGATATGAACTTACTTGAATGTCTCCATAATTTCTTCCATCCTATCTTTGGCTCCAGATGGGCTAGTAGAAGATGCCTTAGGGGCGAATAAGCACTCGGGGAAGGGCACTCTCGACCTCTGGGTGGTGGGGTTGTAATGGCAACACAAAGATGGAACAATGACAACATCCTTCGGATGGGTGATTTCAAGCGAGGGGGGCTGAGTGGCTCTTCCTCGGTGGATGTGTAAGTCAGTGTTGGGTTAGTAGGAGGGGTGACTGTAGGAGTGATTTTAGGTTTGGAAATTTCTTTTCCACTCCTCAGAATGGTCACAACCTTAGCATGCTCCCTTTTGAAGGGCCCTTTACCCCTAAGATTCTTCTTAAATGAGCCATACAATTTCCCAGGATCACGTTGCCTAACAGCCTCAACATGATAGCCAATTTGAAATTGTATGTCTTGGATTTCCTTATTCTACGATTGAATGATCATACTCTAGCTTTCTTCCATGGCCTTCATCGTTGCTTTAAGGTCATCCAACTCAGAATTGTTGGGTAGAGGAGGAGGTTGGTATTGTTGTGCCTGAAAGGGTTGGGTGGGTTGGGCTCTTGAGTTCCTCGAGTTGGAAGCATCATTTTGCTTCCACGAGAAATTGGGATGGTTTCTCCATTCAGGTTTGTAGGTGTTTCCAAAAGGGTTGTTCCTGGGAGGTGGATGAAACCCTTGGGTAGCATTCTGGTATTCTTGAACTAACTCAGGGAATTAATTAGCCAAATGACACTCAACAGTGGCATGAAGAGTGCTTTGGCAAATGGAGCATTCATAAATAGCCTGAACTTAGGAAGCTGATTGCAGGAATGTGCCGAGTTCTGACATGAGCCTTCCAAAGTTCTGGTTCAATAATTGGATTTGGAAGGTTAAATTCTGAGTAGCCTTGGATTCACTAGCTTCCACTTTCTTTTGGAGAATGGATGGTTTTCTATCCTAACAGGCTGAGGTCAATGTTGACGTGGAAAATCTATGCAAAAGGATTTGTGTTTGAAAACCCGTCGTTGTAGCACGATTTACGAGAAAAAATCATCAACAGATAAATTTTATTGAAACTCAAAAGGAATTCTAGGTCGAACACAAGAAGGCGGACGCTTGATTAAAAATCGCATTTGATTTATTTATCACGAAGCAGATTAGCTGGTCGAATTGAATCAAAATTAGCTATCTACTTAAAGAATAATGAATAGAAGAGACAGAGAGAATATTACAAATAAAGACAAAATAGAGATAAAATAAACAGATATTTCATAACCATAGAATAATGTCTATTACAACTAATCACTACAACTACTCATTACACTAGAAAGCAGGAAATCTATGCTAGAAAGAAATAAAAGAGAAGGTGGAGAGAAGTTATCCTCCTCGACAGCTGCTTGGAGGACGAATAGCATTGACAGAGCGCCTGGACGAAGGTGGTGAGATGCGAGACGAAGGAGAACGACGACGGACAATGGAGAACGGGGCAGGGCGATGTCGCAGTGGGATTCGCTTCCCGAATGACGGTGAGAAGACAACCACAGGATGCTCCACGAAGGGAATGAGAAGGTAGAAAAATTGTATTTTTAACTCTAAAGGAGCATCCTGGGTTTGGGATAAGCTCTTAGAGCTTTGGAGGGGGTGAGAGAAGAGAGGAAGGGATGAAGAAAGTGTGGGGGTCGTAGGACTATTTATAGGTGAAGATTGAATGGGAAAATAGGTCATTTTATCTTAAAACATTAAATGGGGGGTCTTTAGTGACGAATATAAACATCACTAAAGACCCCACGTTCCTAAAGAACGTGCACATGCCCCTGCCTCCTCTCCTTCTATGCACAAAACGCTTACACACATTCAACCATTCTCAGTCGTCTGATCGCAAGATCGGACGGCTTAAAGTGGATCGCTCTCGCCTCCTCATCGCACACCCTGTGCGTGCGATGGCACGGTGATGTAAACACAATTACACTACTTAAAATGTCTATATATGCATGTTCTTAAGCATAGGATTGCATTTCATAATATAAATATTGCATAACATGCATCATTTTGCATTTAGAGTAGTTTGAATAAAATGGAGGTTAATTGTCTCCTTTTATGTGCTTGGACAGGGCAAACATTTTATCGGGGCCTTGGATCAAAGATCCAACCGTATGGATGTGATCAGGGCGACGATTGGAGTTCAACGACTCCAAGATCGCCCTAATCAGGCATCCGTAGCATCAGATAGAGACCGAGGAACCCTAGAAGATCAAGGGCCAGGATGGTGTAAATCCATACTTTAGATGGCAAATCCGACCACACGGATGAATTCGGATCGACGATCTCAGCCCAACGACACAAAAATCGAGTCAATCCGACATCCGTGGCACCATCTACAACTTCCAGAAGATGGACGGCCAAGATGGTGCCACGTGGCACCATCTCGATCGCCCAAACGGCCGCCTACACTCTATGAAGACCGCGCACCCATCCCCTCTCCACCGTTGGATCTCGATCCAACGGCTGTGGACGCATCGTGTTAAAAGCATCCGCGCGACCATTTGGGCAAGGCAGCGCAGCGGTCCAACGCCTTATCGCGAGGAGCTGGCGCACGTTCGAGCCTCGCCAAGCAATTTCTGAGGGGAGCGGGCGCGCTCCAATTGACCGCACGATCGCGATCCAGTGGCCGCGCGCGCCCGATAGCGCCGATGCGCGATTGGACGCGCGCGTGAACGCGCGATCGCACGCGTAGGCGGGCGGGCGGCAGCGGTGAAGGCGCAATTTTAAGCCGTCCGATCTCGCGATCGGATGGCTGAGACTATGCGGACGTGCGTAGACGTTACGCGCGCAGGCAGCCGAGCGGGCGCGCGTGGGCGCGGCGGCGACGGCCACGTCGGGGCTTTAGTGACGGATTTATCCGTCACTAAAGACCCCTTATTTATTATTTTGAAGATGTAATGTCCATTTTGCCCCCACTCCTTGCAACTATAAAAGGAGACCTCCTCCATACGAAATTTTCATCCCTTCCTTCTCCTCTCTACCTCTCCAAAGCTCAAGAGAAGCTTGTCCCACACCCGGGATGCTCCTCGCGAGATAAAGTCTAAATTTTCGTCCTCCTTCGGAAGTGGATCCCGCGACAACGACGGCGTGCTGCTTCGTTCCTGTTCTTCTGCTTCGTCCTCCTTCGTCCCTCTTCGTTCTCCTTCGTCCAAGCGTCGTCTCGTCCGGCTCGTCCTCCGAGCAACCGTCGAGGAGGATTTCTCTCTCCCTATTCTTTTTACCGCTTTTTAGTATAGATTTACTGCTTTCTAGATTAATCTACTCGTCCTCCAAGCAATCGTCGAGGAGGACATTTCTCCCTCCATTCTTTTAATGCTTTCTAGAGTAAATTTATCGCTTTCTAGAGTAATTATTTTATGCTTTCTAGTTGTAATGAACAATCACTTCAATGCAAAAATTCCTTGTTTATTCTACATCTCATTTTGATTTCCATGTGTAGTATTCTCTCTCTCTCTCTTACTCTCTCTCTCTCTTCTATTTTGTTGTAGATACTTAGATAGTTTAAATTGAATTTCTTCGTGACAAAATAAAAATGAAACGCAAAGTTTTTAAATCAAACGTCCGCCTCCCTGTGTTCGACCCGGAATTTTAATTTCGGTATAAATTTTATTTGTTGAACACGAATCCTTCGCTTTCAAACTACAACGACAGGTTTTCCAAAATCGAACACGTTAGCGTAGGTTCGTAACACGTTCAACACTTTGGCGCCGTTGCCGGGGAGGCAACGCTCTTTGATTTCTCTTCGCATTTTGTAACTTACAAATCATTTACCTCACTTTTCTCCTTTCTTATTGTAATTGCAGGTACTCTTTTGAGACAGGCAAAAGCGGTAGATCGGAGTAAAGTGCTGTGGAAGGTTTTGTAAGTTATCCCCCACCTCCCACCCAATAGATTTCATTTCATCATATAATAATTCAAACATCAATCAACCTAGGTGTTCTTATAAACTCTAAGGTCAGATTATTTTGTTGTTTGACATCCATACTCACTCCAACCCCCACATTAAAAAAAAATAAAAAATAAAAAATAAAAAATCTCACAGAGGTACAACCTCATCTAATTTTCTAACTCAACCGGTAAACCGATCTTAGGAGCCGGTACACACATCCAAACACATAATCGAGTAGAAATCAGATTAGGTAATCATTTGTGTGCCTAATTAAGTGGTGCATCAGGCCAGTTGTTTGAGTTGTTTGGGCTGTACCACTTCAAATAAAATCAACTCATCAAGTAGCTGCCAATTAGGTTCAACTCTTGGGGATTTACCAGGCACTCCACATTCTTTTTAAACTTTAAAGGAAAATATCTTCACCTGTGCTTGCAAAACCTGGTGTGCCAATGAAACTTGATTGAAAACACCTAAAGTTGAATCCTAAAAGCTACTAAGCAAGATTTGAACCTTAAAATTCACCACATCAAAAAAATAATCTTGCTTGAAAACAATTGGTTGTGCACGTACACACAAAGCAATCAATCATTAAGGGCACAACCCATTTAAAGGGCCCATCACATTCCAAAGCACATTCAAACCTAGCCCCAAATAAAATAGAGTAGACGTTGGCCTTAAGGATTGGACTCGCTCTTCAGAACTCAGAACGAGATTATTTTCGATTAGTTTGTTTCTACTGTTTAATCTGATGTCTAGCTAGGGGAGCAGAGTCAAACGATCGCGGCTGGGGGGTACACTAGGAACCGGAGGCGCAAGTCGAAGGAAGAACCTTCTCCCCAGTCCCTCCTTCTAACTGGTTGGATTGAACAGACGGAAGTAGATCAAATCGTTCCTTTATCTCAAGACGGGTTTTGAGAGTCTGTAGGTCTTTAGGCTAACCTATTTAAGGATAGGTTTGATTGTTTGCATTGCAGGGTACCTTTCTTCCTCTCGTGTATCATGAATCCTTCCACATATTTCACACATTCCCGCTCTTTCCCTCCTGTTGTAAATTATCCTCAACATGACGATTATCCCAACTCGTATTGTAATCGACCATCAGTTAGTTGGGATAATTCGGATTGAGGATACAATTCCGGACCCCCGTGTTTAGGGTATAACCCTGAACACTTTGATTCTGATTTCTATCCTTCTCAGAGTTACATCGATTATAGATCGTCTTCCTTTTATGAACAACCTAATGCGATCTACAATCAAGAAGGATACACTGATCCTTACCCATCCTCTGATTTCACTGCCTTTAGGTCATCACCATCCTTTGAACATTCTGAAATGACCTATTTTCAGGAAGGGTATAACGAATCTCAATTCGTTAATTCCTCTGCTTTGATGTCAAACCCGCCCAATCCTGAACCAACTCATTTGGTTCAGGTTAATCAGGTTCAAGATAAGGTTCTGGCTAACTTGAGAAATATCATACAATCTTTAGAAGTTCAGCCAATACCTTGCATTGAGAGATTGGAGCCCTTGATTGAAATGATTGATGATTTAAACAAGTCTTTGTTGGATTGGCTCCAGGACGTTAATGATAAGAACCCGGGTGAGTTTCTACTTGGGAAATTAGCGAAATTGAGGATGAGGTTCGTGGTTGCTTTGGTTCAATCTTGGGATGATTCCCAGGATGAACCCTCTTCAGGAAAGCCAAAGATCGAACCCGCTCAGGCACCTGTTGGGGGGAACATGTATTACGAGGCTGACCAGATTGAATTAAAGCAACCAATTAAGGATGATCTGATTTCTTCACCTGAGATCCCTGAGCCAGGTTACGAGAAAACGTATGTCTCCTGGGAACACAAAGTGACAACTGATTTTGGGACATACATTGATACGGATCCTGATTTCTTTGATGGTGAAGATTCAAGTTGCGAAGTCTCACACGAGTTTTCAAAACACAATTTTTGTGAGACGATTGGGCCTGAGGAATCTGATAAATCATTTGGTAGCCCAATAACTGAGGAAACTGATCTTATTAGGGCACACATTACGGATCCAGAATCGCATTTTCTGGAAGAATCAGTTCAATGCCCTGATTATCAGTTACACCCTGTTGAGCTTATTGATGATTCTAATTTTGAGATAATTAGACCCAAGTCAATTTTGATTTTACCACATCATCTAGACTTGGAGATTTCAGACGGGGTGATGAATATACAAGAGGTCATGGAATTTGATATGCCGAATGAGGAGGATAGGAGCTGGGAAATTCTGATTTGGGAAGTCAATTTTGGAGGAAATGGAAGATTGAGTCGAAGGGTTCCTTTTAAGCGGAAACCATCAAATCAGAACCCTTACGACATTTGTTTCGAGGATGTCAAACTCAAGCACACATTTAACGATTATCCTTTTGAGCTTCAATTCTCTGTAACTCGACATTTTGGCCTTGGGTTGCATCCTCACAAATCGCAGGCCCGACCCTGCTTGCATTCTGATTTTAGGTTTTGGGTAATTTTTATCCAGAACCTAAGATATTCTCGATTATGGGGGATGGGTCTGCACCACAATCTGGTCCACATCCGTGGACCTCTGTTGACAGGTCGGAGGATTCTTCTGTTTATTCTAATTTTGACCTGCACTTCTGAATTCTTCATTTCTTTTCTTTGTATAGTGTGCCTAGCTGAAGGCACTAAACTCAGCACATATACAGTTCTTTTTCATTTTCATCTCGGAGCGGACCCGATATCCACGCAATTCAGGTGCTTTCTACGCTTTTCCACTCTATTTTATGTCTTTTTAATACAATGAGGACATTGCATTAGATAGGCATGGGGGGGTGGATATTTATCTTTGAATTCATTCGTCAGCTCCGTAGATTTGTTTTATTTTATAAAAAAAAAAAATCAAAATTAGGAAAGAGAATTTGGGTTTAAGAAAATTTTCGATCTTAAGAAATACTATATTATGATCTGAACACAAAGACCCCTCAGGTCTTTGGACTTAATTAGCCTGCGTATCCACTAAAATGTGGATTTGTCTTTGAGTCCTCGCCATCTTAATTCTATTATAATTGGAATAAATAAGTTTGGGTGATAAGTACACGACTTATCAACCCGCCCTCTGATTTGAGGGAATTTCGAGTCTTAAGCATCTACACACTTTCTTTGCACTGACTCGTTGTTCGGCGATTTTTACGGAAATTGGATAGCTAATGAACCTTCTAGGGTGATATGGCTGGCAAGTTATCGTGGGTAACAACCCATAGGTAGGTTGTCCAGAGCCCAGTCACTGGACCTTTCTCTTTTTGCTGCATTTAGGTAAATCTTAGACCAGGGAAGCCACCTACTTAAAAAAAAAAAAAAAAAAATCAAAAAGGAGAAAAGAACAAAAAGAAATAAGCCACACTTCGCCGCACGAGTATGGCTGGCAAGTTGTCGGTGGTAACAGCTCATCGACCGGTTGTCCAGAACCCAGCTCAGAAAATGTACTAAAAATTCCCAAAACACTTAGGAAGAAGCGGAGAAGTAGAATAAACTGGGGAGATATACACTGGATTCACCCTTGTTTTGACCCCGTTAAAAAAAA
This sequence comes from Thalassia testudinum, assembly GCA_037157565.1. Taxonomy (NCBI): domain Eukaryota; kingdom Viridiplantae; phylum Streptophyta; class Magnoliopsida; order Alismatales; family Hydrocharitaceae; genus Thalassia; species Thalassia testudinum. The sequence continues at coordinate 135,093,820 of JAZHRO010000077.1, forward strand.
TAAAAGTAGGAGAAAGCTGCCGGTTGTAAAGATACACCTTTAGGCAGAATTCTTTTTGAGGTCACCTAGAGGCGTAGAAATCCGAAGTCCGTTCTAATTGCCGGTCAACGAGTCTATCACAATCACAATAAGATGCTTAAAACTTAGGGTTCTCATCAAATCTTGGGTGAGTTGAATGGCCGTAGAAAGCCACTCTTAAACCCTAAAATTTGAAAATCCAAAAAAAAAAAAAAATTAGAAAAGAGTAAAAAGAGAAAAAAAAAATTTCTTTGAATAAGGCGAGGCTTGAGGCGGTCTGCATTTTGGCTGATACCCGGGTACTGTTGTGTCTTTGAAAGTTCAGTTCCTAAGTAGACAATTTCTTAATGATTGAAAGTGACTCAGGTCCAAATAATCCAACCTAATTCTTTTATAAATAGCATATAGTTTTTGCTAGGGACTAGCAAAAGATAGGCATGGGGGTATGATGTAAACACAATTACACTACTTAAAATGTCTATATATGCATGTTCTTAAGCATAGGATTGCATTTCATAATATAAATATTGCATAACATGCATCATTTTGCATTTAGAGTAGTTTGAATAAAATGGAGGTTAATTGTCTCATTTTATGTGCTTGGATAGGGCAAACATTTTATCGGGACCTCGGATCAAAGATCCAACCGTATGGATGTGATCAGGGCGACGATTGGAGTTTAACGACTCCAAGATCGCCCTAATCAGGCATCCGTAGCATCAGATAGAGACCGGGGAACCCTAGAAGATCAAGGGCCAGGATGGTGTAAATCCGCACTTTAGATGGCAAATCCGACCACACAGATGAATTCGGATCGACGATCTCAGCCCAACGACACAAAAATCGAGTCAATCTGACATCCGTGGCACCATCTACAACTTCCAGAAGATGGACGGCCAAGATGGCGCCACGTGGCACCATCTCGACCGCCCAAACGGCCGCCTACACTCTATGAAGACCGCGCACCCATCCCCTCGATCCAACGGCTGTGGACGCATCGTGTTAAAAGCATCCGCGCGACCATTTGGGCAAGGCAGCGCAGCGGTCCAACGCCTTATCGCGAGGCGCTGGCGCACGTTCGAGCCTCGCCAAGCAATTTCTGAGGTGAGCGGGCGTGCTCCAATTGACCGCACGATCGCGATCCAACGGCCGCGCGCGCCCGATAGCGCCGACGCGCGATTGGACGTGCGCGTGAACGCGCGATCGCACGCGCAGGCGGGCGGGCGGCAGCGGTGAAGGCGCAATTTTAAGCCGTCCGATCTCGCGATCGGACGGCTGAGACTACGCGGACGTGCGTAGGCGTTACGCGCGCGGGCAGCCGAGCGGGCGCGCGTGGGCGCGGCGGCGAAGGCCACGTCGGGGCTTTAGTGACGGATTTATCCGTCACTAAAGACCCCTTATTTATTATTTTGAAGATGTAATGTCCATTTTGCCCCCACTCCTTGCAACTATAAAAGGAGACCTCCTCCATACGAAATTTTCATCCCTTCCTTCTCCTCTCTACCTCTCCAAAGCTCAAGAGAAGCTTGTCCCACACCCGGGATGCTCCTCGCGAGATAGAGTCTAAATTTTTGTCCTCCTTCGGAAGTGGATCCCGCGACGACGACGACGTGCTGCTTCGTTCCCGTTCTTCTGCTTCGTCCTCCTTCGTCCCTCTTCGTTCTCCTTCGTCCAGGCGTCGTCCCGTCCGGCTCGTCCTCCGAGCAACCGTCGAGGAGGATTTCTCTCTCCCTATTCTTTTTACCGCTTTTTAGTATAGATTTACTGCTTTCTAGATTAATCTACTCGTCCTCCAAGCAATCGTCGAGGAGGACATTTCTCCCTCCATTCTTTTAATGCTTTCTAGAGTAAATTTATCGCTTTCTAGAGTAATTATTTTATGCTTTCTAGTTGTAATGAACAATCACTTCAATGCAAAAATTCCTTGTTTATTCTACATCTTATTTTGATTTCCATGTGTAGTATTCTCTCTCTCTCTCTTACTCTCTCTCTCTCTTCTATTTTGTTGTAGATACTTAGATAGTTTAAATTGAATTTCTTCGTGACAAAATAAAAACGAAACGCGAAGTTTTTAAATCAAACGTCCGCCTCCCTGTGTTCGACCCGGAATTTTAATTTCGGTATAAATTTTATTTGTTGAACACGAATCCTTCGCTTTCGAACTACAACGACAGGTTTTCCAAAATCGAACACGTTAGCGTAGGTTCGTAACACGTTCAACACACGGTGGATCGTACATCATCGCGCGTGTATGCGATCCTTGCCCATCATTGCGCCACATCGCTGCTTCTGATGCTGCTCAATCCTCATCTGACGGTTGAAATTAACCGCACCCACGGTCATGCCTTGATTTAACGCTCCGCGTGGCTTGAACTTACGACCTGTGGTTCGCCCACAAGCGCATGACCACTATGCTATCATGGTGGATGGTCATGTTTATGTTTTGAGCTCATGCTCCCTCGACCGTTGGATGAAGATCCAACGGCTGAGGGCACTCGAGTGTTGGCCTTCAGAAGAGGAGGCGAGACCTTGATTAAACCTCGGCCATTGGATTTGAGATCCAACGGCTGAGATTGATCAGGCGGTTGAGGAGAGATTCGTGCAGGCATTCTTGGGCCAGTGTGGGAGGCTGAGATGGTGTCACGTGGCACCATCTTGGCCGTCCATCTTCTATGCCTTGTAGATGGTGCCACAGATGTTGGATTGGATCGATTTTTGCACCTTTGGTTGCGATCGTTGATTCGAACCCATCCGTGCGGTGGAATTTATCATCTGATGTACAAATTTACACCATCTTGGCCCCTTAACCTTTGATCTTTCTCGGACTGCATCTGATGCTATGGAAGTCCGATCGGAGTGATTTTGGAGTCGTTCAACTCTGATCGTCGCCCTGATCAGATCCATATGGTTGGATCTTCAATCCGAGGCTTGGATTAAATATCACCCTGTCACCTGACCATAAAAAGAGATAATTAACCTAAATTTTATACAATCTAACCTAAATGCAAGATGATGCATGTTATGCAATATTTATAATGTATGATGCAACTGTATGCATAAGAACATGCAAAAATAGGTGGTTTATGTGATCTAAACATGTTTACATCACACCCCCATGCCTATCTTTTGCTAGTCCCTAGCAAAGCTACATGCTATTTATAATAGAATTCGGTCAGATTTCTTAGGCAAAAGTTATTTTTCAACTCTTAGGGAAATTTTTACTAAGAACCTGAACTACAAAGACACAACAGCACCCAGGTGCCTACCAAAATGCAGACCTCCTCAAGCCCTCACCTTATTCAAAGAAGGATCTTTTTTTTTTCTTTTTCTAATTTTGTAATTTTTTTTTGGATTTTTGAGTTTAGGGTTTCAGAGCAGCTTTTTATGGCCACTCAACCCACCCAAGACTCGATGAAAACTCTAAGTTCTAAGCATCTTTTTGTGTGAAGTGATAGACTTATTGATCGGCAATCAAAATGGAGTTCGGGTTTCTACTCCCCTAGGTGACCTTAAAAAGAAATTCTGCCTAAAGGTATATCTATACAATCAGTAGCTTTCTCCGTACTTTTTATTTTTATGGGGTCAAGACAAGGGCGAACCCAGTGTATATCTCCTCGGCTTATTCTACTTCTTTGTTTCTTCCTAAGTGTTTGGAATTAAACTTGCATTTCTTGAGCTGGGATCTAGACAACCTACTAATGGGCTGTTACCCACGATAACTTGCTAGTCATACTTGTGCGGTGAAGTGTGGCTTATTTCTTTTATTCTTTTATTTTCTCCTTGACTATTTCTTTTTCTTTTCTTTCTTTAAGTAGGTGGCTTCCCTAACCTAAGATTTACCTAAAGGTAGCAGGAAAAGAATGATCGTGTGACTAGGCTCTGGACACCTACCAATGGGCTATTACCTATGATAACATACCATCCATACCACCATAGAAGGTTCATTAACTACCCAATTTCCGTTAAAATCGCCAAACAATGAGTCAATACGAAAAGTGTGTAGACGGTTAGACTTAAAGTTCCCTCAAATCAGAGAGCAGGTTGATAAGTCGTGTACTTATCGCCCCAACTTATTTAATCAAATTAGAAATATATTCATACTGGCGAGGACTCAAGTAACAAATCCACATTTTAGTGGACTCCCGGGTTGATTAAGCCCGAAGACCTGAAGGGTCTTGGTGTTCAAGTCATACAGTTTTATTCTCTAAGATTGAAAATTTTCTAAAGTTCAAGTTCTCTTTCCTAATTCTATAATTTTTATTTTTTTAAATAAATAGAAAATAAAAAGAATCTACGAAGCTGACAAGATGATTCAGATAATGATATCCACCCCCCCATGCCTATCTAATGCAATGTCCTCATTGTATTAAAAGATATGAAATAGAGTGGAGTAGAGTAGAAAGCACCTGAATTGCGTGAATAGCAGGTCGACTTCATGATGAAAAGAAATTGTATATGTGCTGAATTTAGTACCTTCAACTAGGCACACTATACAAAGAAGAAGAAATAAAGAATTCACAGGTGCAGGTCAGAATCAGAATAAAAAGATTCACCTCAAAACCTGCCAGTAGATGTCCATAGATGTGAATCAGATTGTGGTGCAGACCCATACCCCATGGTTGAGTATATCTAAGGTTCTGGATAAAAATTATCCAAAACCTAAAATCAGCAGGCAAGCGAGGTCGGGCCTGCGATTTGTGAGGATGCAACCCAAGTCCAAAAATGGATAACAGAGAGATTAAGCTCAAAAGGATAATCAATGAATTTGTGTTTGGGTTACACATCCTTAGAATAAATGTCGTAAGGGTCCTGGTAGAAGGTTGGGGATTTTAGACAAATCAGAACCCTTAGACTCAGTCTTCTGATTCCTCTGGAATTGACTTCACAAATCAACATTTTCCAACTCCTATCCTCCTCATTCATAATTTTGAATTCCAGGACCTCCTGCATATTAATCACTCCATCTGAAATTTCCAAGTCTAAAACATGTGACTGAATCAAAATGGACTTGAGTTTAGTGATTTCAAAATCAAAATTGTCAGTAAGCTCAATGGGGTGTGATTGAGGATCGGGGCTATGAATTGAATCCTTCAGAAAATGAGGATTTGAATCTACCATGCGAGCCCCAACAAGATCAAGTTTCTCAATTATAGGGCCATCAAATGATTCATCGAATTCCTCAGGCCTAGTCGTCTCACTAAAATCTTTGTGCTGTAAACTCAGGTGAGATTTTGCATAATGATTCTTCACCTACAGAATCAAAGAATTCTAAATCCGCATTAATGTATGTCTCAAAATCATCAATCACTTTCTGATCTATGGAGACATACGTTTCCTCGTACCCCATCTCAGGGATCTCAGGTGAAGAAGTCAGTTCATCCTTATTTGATTGCTCTAGAACAACTTGGTCAACCTTGGTCTCGTAAAATGTGTCCCCCCTACAAATGCCTTAGCAAATTCTGACATTGGCTCTCTTGACAGGGGTTCATCCTGGGAATCCTCCCAAGATTGGACTAGAGTAATCACAAATCTCATCCTTAATTTCGATAACTTCCCAAGTACAAACTCACCTGGGTCCTTATCCTTAACATCCTAAAGCCATTACAACAAATATTTGTTAAGATCATCAATCATTTTAATCAGAGGCTCCAATTCCTCAGTGCAGGGTGTTGGCTGAGCTTCTAAAGATTGAATGGTATTCCTTAAGTTAGCTAACACCCTATCTTGGACCTGGTTCACCTGAACCAAATGGTTTGGTTTAGGGTTGGGTGGGTTTGAGTTCAAACTGGGGTAGTCAAGGAATTGAGGTTCTTGGTACCCTCCTTGATAATAGGTCACTTCTGGTTGTTCAAAGAGGGGTGGTGACCTATATGCATTGTAATCTGGGAAAGGGTAAGGATTAGCATATCCTTCTTTATTGTAGATCATATTAGGTTGTCCAAATGAGGGCAGTGATCTATAATCAATGTAGCTCTGAAAAGGATAAGAATCAAGGTCATGGTGTCCAAGGTTAGACCCTGAACATGGAGGTTCGGAATTATGTCCCCAATTAGGATTATCCCAACTAGAAGATGGATGAAAATAAGTCTGGTTGGAATAATAATCATTTTGGGAATAAGTAGTGGTAGGAGGGTAGGAGTGGAAGTGCGAATAGGATGTGGAAGGATATATGACAAAACGGGAGGAAGAAAGGTGCCCTGCAATACAAACAATCAAACCTGTCCTTAAGTGGGCTAGCCTAAAGACCTACAGACTCCTAGAACCCGTCTTGAGATGAAGAAATGATTTGATCTACTTCTTTCCAATCAATCCAACTAGTTAGAGGGAGGGGCTGGGGAGAAGGTTCTTCCTTTGGCTTGTGCCTCTGGTTTCTAGTGTACCTCCCAACTGCGATCATTTGATTCTGCTCCCCTAGCTAGACATCAGATTGAATGGTAGAAATAGACTAATTGAAAATAATCTTGATCTGGGCTCCGAAGAACGAGTCTAATCCTTAAGGCCAACATCTACTCTATTTTAATTAGGGTTAGGTTTGAATGTGCTTTGGAATGTGATGGGCCCTTTATCTGGGTTATGCCTTTAATGATTGATTGATATGTGTGTACGTATACAACCAGTGGTTTTCAAGCAAGATTATTTTTGGTTATGGTGAATTTTAGGGTTTAAATCTTTCTTAGTAGCTTTTAAGATTTAATTTTAGGTATATTCAATCAAGTTCAGTTGACACATCAGGTTTTGAAAGCACAGGTGAAGATGTTTTCCTTTAAAGCTTAAAAGAATATGGAGTGCCTGATAAATCCCTAGAAGTTGAACCTATTTGGAAGCTACTTGATAAGTTGTTTTTAGTTGAAGTAGTACGGCCCAAACAACTCAAACAATTGGTCTGATGCACCACTTAATTAGGCACACAAGTGATTACCTAATCTGATTTCTTCTTAATTATTTGTTGATGAGTGTACCAGTCCCAAAGATCAGGTTACCATCTATGGGATTTTTTAAAAATTTTTCTTTTTATGCGAAGGGTGAGGTAGGTGGGGGTGACAAACAAACAATCAAAATTAACCTTAGAATTTATGCAAGCTCCTCGGTTAATTAGGGTTTGTATCATTAGGTGGTGGAATAAAATCTAGTGGGTGGGGAGGTGGGGTTACTTATAGATTGTTCAATAACACTTTACTCCAATCTACCACTTTTGTTCGTCTCGAGAGAGTACCTGCAATCACAATAAGAAAGGAGAGAAGTGAGGTAAAAGATAAGTAAAGCGGGAAATGCAAAAAATCAAAGAGCGTCGCTTCCCCGGCAACGGCGCAAAAAAGTTGACATGGAAAATCTACGCAAAAGGATTTGAGTTTTGAAAAGTCATCATTGTAGCGCGATTTAGGAGGAAAAACCGTCAACAAATAAATTTTACCGAAACTCAAGGAATTCCGGGTCGAACATAGGGAGGCAGACGTTTGATTAAAAATCGTATTTGATTTGTTTGTCACAAAGCAGATTAGCTGGTCGAATTAAAACAAAACTAGCTATCTACTTAAAGAATAATAAATAAAAGAGAGAGGGAGAATATTACAAATAAAGACAAAATGGAGATAGAATAAACAAATATTTCATAATCATAGAATGATGTCTATTACAACTAATCACTACAACTACTCGTTACACTAGAAAGCAGGAAATCTACACTAGAAAACACTAAAAGAGAAGGTAGAGAGAAGTTATCTTCCTCAATGGCTGCTTGGAGGATAAGCCACATTGACGGAGCGCCTGGACGATGGTGGTGAGATGTGGGACAAAGGAGAATGATGACGGACGACGAAGAATGGGGTAGGGCAACATCGCAGTAGGATCCGCTTCTCTAACGGCGGTGAGAAGTCAACCATGGGATGCTCCGCGAAGGGGATGAGAAGGTGGAAAATTTGTATTTTTAACTTCAGAGGAGCATCTCGGGTTTGGGACAAGCTCTTACAGCTTTAAAGGGGGTGAGAGAAGAAAGGAAGGGATGAAGAAAGTGTGGGGGTCGTAGGGCTATTTGTAGGTGAAGTTTGAATGAGCAAATAGGTCATTTTATCTTAAAACATTAAATGGGGGGTCTTTAGTGACAGATATAAACATCACTAAGGACCTCACATTGCTGAAGAATGTGCGCACGCCCCCGCCTCCTCTCATTTTATGCACAAAATGCTTATGCACGCTCAACCCTTCTCAGCTGTATGATCGCAAGATCGGACGGCTTAAAGTGCATTGCGCTCGCTCCTCATCTTGCACCCTGTCCGTCCGATGGCATGTTGGATCGTGCATCATCACAGGTGTACGTGATCCTCGCCCATCCATTGTGCCACGTCGTCGCTTCCGATGCCGCTCAATCCCCATCTGACAGCTGAAATTGATCGTGTCCATGCTCACGCTTTGATTTGAGGCTTCGCATGGCTTGAACTCGCGACCTGTGGTTTGCCCACAGGTGCGTGACCGTTGCGCTATCATGGTGGATGGTCACGTTTATGTTTTGAGCTCAAGTGCCCTCGGTCGTTGGATGAAGATACAACGGCTAAGGGTGCTCGAGCGTTGGCCATCAAAAGAGAAGGCGTGGCCTTGATTGAATCTCAGCCATTGGATTTGAGATCCAACGGGTGAGATTGATCGAGCGGTTGAGGAGAGAGTCGTGCAGGCGTTCTTGGGCCAGTGTGGGCAACTGAGATGGCACAACGTGGCTCCATCTTGGCCATCCATCTTCTGTGCCTTGTAGATGGTGCCATGGATGTCAGATTGGATGGATTTTGACGTCGTTGGGCTGCGATCATTGATCTGAACCCATCTGTGTGGTCGGATTTGTCATCTAATGCATGAATTTATACCATCTTGGCCCCTTAACTTCTGATCTTTCTCGGACTGCATCTGATGCTATGAAAGTCTGATCGGGGTGATCTTGGAGTCGTTGAACTCCGATCATCACTCTGATCAGATCTATACAGTTGAATCTTCAATCTGAGGCCTCGATTAAATATCACCCTGTCACCTGATGATAAAAAGAGACAATTAACCTAAATTGTATACAATCTAACCTAAATGCAAAATGATACATGTTATGCAATATTTATAATGTATGATGCAACTATATGCCTAAGAATGTGCAAAAATAGATAATTTATGTGATATAAACATGTTTACATCAGTCAAGTGGATAGAATTATCACTTAGTGGCTCAAATAATGTCCAGCCTTCATCATCCGTTTTGGTAAGAACAGTTCTAGCATAAGTAGCATCCATTGTTTGCCTATGCCTATCAAATAGTCCAGTATAGAACCTTTCTACCAATTGCCATTTAGGCACTTGATGATGGCAGCACAACCGAATCAGGTCATTAAAGCGCTCCCAAGTCTTGTGGAATTGCTGCCCATCTAACTGAGTAAAATCCATGCTTTCCCTCCTGAAGTGGTTGGTTTTGCTCATTGGGAAATATTCCTTCAAGAATTCTCCCTTAAGGGTGTTCCAATCATTCACCCTCTCATCTAAGGTGTGATACCAGTGTTTTGCCTTGTCTTTAAGGGAGAATGGAAAGTGGGATCTCATCAGAGCTTCATCAGTAAAGTTTTGAAGTTTCACTGTGGAACAGATCTCAGTGAATTCCTCTAAATGCCGGAAGGGTTCCTCCCTAGTAGTACCATAAAAGGAGGGCAGCAAGGATATGGTACTACTCTTTATCTCATATGGACTATCCCCTACCGGTCTTCTCAGTGCTTGAGCAGGTTGGTTGGTCGGAATGAAATAGTCTCTCAGAGTCCTTTATTGATTTGCTCCTTGATCAGCCTTGTCTTCTCTGCTCTCTTTTTGATGAGCTCTCCTAAGTATTCTCTCAAGCTCAGGATCAAATACTAAACTACCCTCAAAAGAGCGTCTGCCAAGCATACAACACACAATTCAAGTTCTTGTCAATTGGGTAGGTGCACCCTCCAACCCAACTTCACAGATCAGTCGAATAACGTCAAGGCAGCGTCCCTCCATTCCCACTTAAGTGGTATAAGAGGAAAGAGCCACATGAGATCCTGACCAATTCTATTTTGAAGAAGGTTTAGGTCTAATTAGTTGATATACATGGCCAAACAAGTTACTTAATCGATTACGCGACCTAAGCGAACCTTCAAGTGCCCTAGGACCTACACCTTAATTGAATGATATTCTCAAGTGATCTAGTGAGAAGTTACTCGAAGGACGGAACTCAGGGATGCAAGTAGGGAGAACCCTTCCTTTGAGGCGATGCATATGTGGTGCCTCTTAACTACCCTTTTGTTCCTTTAAGGGGTGTACCCCTCCTTCGAGTATCAAAATACTTGGTTACAGAATAATACCACCACCACAAAGTGAAATTGGAGGGTCTGCACCGATAAAGAGATTGGTGCATATAGCCTTAAGGGACCAAGATCTAGTGTGGTGCCTATAGTGCATGCTTAGTGCAAGAAGTGTATATCACACTGAAAATTAGTTTGTTTTTGTAAAGAGTCGCATGCAAGTCCCTTTGATGAAATCAAATGTGATTTGTTTTTAAAGCTGAATCTGATTAGCAGTCCCAATTTTAATTAGGCAACCACTGAATTAGGTAAATTCAATCAGTTTGGTGGTTTTGAAATTTAGTCTCAATGCAATGCATGAACATGAGCTGGATGCAAAGATAGAAAAGTATACTTGACCTAAGCAATCTCCATGCAGATAATGGGTGCAATGCAAAGAAATAGATCTAATGTGTTGCTTAATCACCCCTAAATGAGCACACCTATGGGCATGCAACTCCTAAGTAGGCAGCTCAATTTTTTTTTCTCTTTTTTTTCTGTATAGCAGCAAGCAAACAACTAAACTAGGTACTAAGTCTACCACAGAAGAATCCATACCACAGAGGAATAATCCTAGTAGCTAAAGAAAGTGAGGATAGACCCCCCAAAAACTAGCCCTGATGCTACAAGGGCGAGGAAACTGAAATACGAGGCTAATGCATTGAGCTCCCAAGTCAATCCGTGCTGGAGGAGAATCCCCTATGGGATCCAGGACTCCTCCTGTCTTCTCACGTTATCTCCTGGGTGTAGCTTAAGGTTCACGTTGGGGCTCTGTTGCACATGTTGTCTTGACCGATAGATTTCCTTGATACGAAAAATAGAGATGAGTTAAGACAAAGTTCATCTCAAAATAGATGAGAAAAAAATTAAGTGAATATATTACGTCTGTTGCCTCCTCAACAATGGTGCCATTTGATCAGGATAATTTTCGCTTGACAAGATAATATCTAGAAATAATGCATCGTAGCAAATTGTGTGATGGAAAATCCTCAATTAAAAATTAATAGAAATATATTGAAATTATACCGTAACTTCAAGTCAGAGACACAAATACAATAAAATCATAAATATGTATCATTCCTTATCATAATTCGAGATTTGTATCAAAACCTAATGTGAAATAAGGTGATGAGAAGAAGCCACGCGATAACTCAAGAGTGCAAAGGTCATGCCACAAGTTCACCTCAATAAAATAAACAAAAACATAAACTAAATCTCCCAAATGTCATTCAATGTAATAACAAATAGAAACCAAAACAGAGGAGTTCTTCTCCTCTACCATGTATGCCTGTGGGGTCGCGGCGGCCAACGAGGAGCTCAAGGAAGGTCGACGGTGGTGGGGACTCTGCTTTGGTGGTGACGGCGCGGTCGACGGCGGCCGGTGGTGGCCAGCCGGAGAGGAGGGGACCGGCGGTGGAGCGTGGACGAAGGTGTGGTGGTGCGCGAGCGGGTGCAGTCGCTGTGGTGTCAACGCTGTCACCACCGACCACGGTGATGGCTGGAGGTGGTCTGGTTGGTCGAGGCAGTCGTTGTGGTTCTATGAGCGAAGAGGAGGGCACGGTCTGGTCGCGGTCGTTGATGGTTCGCGATCGTAGCGATGGGTGTTGCTGTCACGATATAGGAGGCTGAGGGCGAGGGGCGAGGAGGCACACAGTGGCAAGAAGGTCGCGGTCAGAGACGTCGTAGGCACGGTTGGAGGTGGCTGTCGTGGAAGGCGCACAATGGTGGTGGTCCTCTTCTGTTGTTGGGTGCGTTGTGGAGTCTGTTTGCTTGAGGGAGAGGAGGATGGAGAAAACGAAAAGGAGAAGAGGGTCTCGGAGAAAACTAAAAGGAGAAGAGGGTCTCCTGTGCGTGGAGAGAGGGGAGAAGATGAGCGAGGAAGGGGGTTTGCTATGGAGGGACGTGTGCGTCTTTTTCCAGAAAAAGAGAATGGGGGAAAAAAAAGAAATAAGGGAGAGAACGTGATTGGAAAGAGGAGAATTTGGAAGGAGAGATCTCCGTGGGGCTATAATGACCGAAGGGAAGGCTCATGCATGCAGGACCGTGATGTGGGGACGGTGGAATTTGGTGATTGAGGAAATCTCCCAAATTGTAAAACAGAGCGCCACCATTTTTTTTAAGTGAGTTTGTCAAGTGAATAAGAATCAAAGTAAGGAAGTAAGTTCCAAGAAAATCAATGTTGGTTCCTTGTCATTTTTTTATTGGAGAAAAATTTTAAAGTCAAGATGACATTCTAATATTTATTCTCAAATATTTATGCAAGGAAAACATATATGCGTAAAAAATTAGTATGTAAATGTGCATTAAGTAAAGAACGATGCAAATGAAGTACATCAATGAAATAAAAATACAAGACCTATGAATTACGAGCTTAACTAATTTCTTAATATAATGCATGCTCAAAATCCGCTTAAATCTATACATTGAAAATTCTTAGGCGTAACTATAGTCCACTAAAGTGAACTTAGCACCACTCCTTGAAGCTATTGAGAACATCTCGGCCTATACGAAATTTCTTAAGGAAATGTACACATCGAAATGCAAGGACAAATCATCTAAAAAGGTAGTCTTGTCTGAACAAGCTAGTGCAATAATCCTGTGTAAACTACCTCAGAAACGGAGAGATCCAGGAGTCCCTCTGATTTCATGTGTAATTGGATATATCACTTTTGATAAGGCACTTTTAGATTTGGGTGCATCCATTAATATGATACCCACGGTATTATATGAAAAATTCATATTTAGTGAATAACTGAGGTCACATTACAATTGGCTGATCGATCCGTGACCACACCGTGGGGTATAATTGAGGATGTTATTATTAAGGTTTGCAATTTTTATTTTCCCGTGGAGTTCTTGGTCCTTGACATGGAGGTAACAGAAAACTTGAGGAATATACCGGTAATTTTGGGAAGACCATTCCTAGCTATTGCCAAAGCTAATATTGATTGTGAATCTGTCAATATATAGATTAAATTTGGAGATAAAAGGCAAAGATTAATATTTTTAAGGCCATTAAGCAATTTGAGGATTGTGAAATGGTAGAGGAGTGTGATGATCTAGACCAGAATGTTGAATATTACATGAACTTAGGAACTTCCCAATGTGACTCTACATGCCTTGACCCCCAAACCAATCAAGAGGTCAGTCACCCAATCACTGACTTTATTCCATAACCTCTTGAGGATGATCTTGATCCACCCTTGGACCCACACGCCCAAGGACTTAGACCTGAATTGAAACCTCTACCCAATTATTTGAATTTTGTCTTCTTGGGATCTAGTCAGACTTATCTAGTGATTATCAACTCTTATTTGACCCAGACTCAAGAGAATCAACTGATTCAAGTATTGGGTAGAAATAGAAAAGCAATTGACTAGACATTAGATGATCTTAAGGGAATCAGTCCTACTTACTACACTCAGAATTTATGTTAGGGACGGATCTAAACCCTCCTAGGAAATGCAAAGATGATTAAATCCAAATATGTGGGAGGGTGTGAAAAAGGAGATAATTTAGTGGTTAGATGCAAGCATAATTTATCCAATCTTTGATAGTCCATGGATTATCCTTGTACAAGTGGTTCCTAAAAACATGGGCTAACTGTGATTACAAATGATAAAGGGGAACTGATTCCAACCCACACTGCTTCCTCTTGGAGAATCTGTATCGATTATAAGAAGTCAAACACTGCAACTAAGAGAGACCACTTTCCACCTCCCTTCATAGATCAAATCCTTGAAAGATTAACTGGTCAAAAGTTCTTCTATTTCTTGGACAGCTATTCTGGTTACAACCAAGTAGCCATCCGCCCCGATGATCAAGAGAAAACCACTTTCACCTGTCCTTATGGAACCTTTGCATTCTATAGGATGCCTTTTGGACTCTGCAATGCACCGGCGACCTTTCAACAGTGCATGCTTGCAATCTTTTTGACATGGTGGGTGATTTCATGGAAGCTTTTTTAGATAATTTCTCTGTGTTTGAGGATTCTTTTGGAACATGTCTGACTAACCTTGAGATGACTCTACAAAAATGTATAGAGGTTAATCTTGTCCTATCTTAGGAGAAGAGTCACTTCATGGTTAGGGAAGGTATTGTCCTTGGCCATGTAGTATCTGAACGATGAATTGAAGTGAACAAAGCCAAGGTAGACACTATTACTAAACTCTTGCCACCTGCAACAGTAAACAAGTGCATTCATTTCTTGGACATGTTGGATTTTATCATCAATTTATCAAGGGCTCTTCTAAGGTAGCTAGTCCCGTATGTAATCTTTTGGTTAAAGATTAGTCTTTTGACTTTGATTCAACTATCTTAGGGCCTTTAATCTATTAAAGGAGGCCATTACTCAATCAGCTATCTTACAACCTCCTAATTGGGATCATCACTTCAAAATCATGATCGACACTTCTACCTTTGCTGTTGGCATGGTCTTCGGACAAAAGATTGACAAGAAACCCTCCGTGATTTACTACATTAGCAAGATTCTTGATGAGGCTCGAAGGAACTATACCACTACAGAAAAAGAGCAACTAGCAGTAGTGTTTGCCTTGGAAAAGTTTAGACCTTATCTACTTGGATCTCATGTGATTACTTTTACTGGCCATGCTGCATTAAGGCATCTAATGGCTACTTAATTAGATGGGTTCTTCTACATCAGGAATTTGATCTCAAGATTCGAGACAAATTAGGTGCCCAAAATGTGGTAGCAGACCATCTCTCTTGAATCCTTTTAGAAAATCCAACTCCTGAATTGTCTGATTCCTTCCCTAATAAGACTATCTTGATAAGCTATAAACTACCCTAGTTTGCAGATGTTGTTAATTACTTGGCACTTGGTAAAATACTCTCTGATTGGCCTAAGCAGAGGCAGGATAAATTGATTTTCGATGCTAAGTATTACTTTTGGGAAGAGCTAGAACTACTTCGAATTTGTGCAGACCAAGTCATCTGCCGTTGTGTTTCGGACAATGAGTTCACATGCATGCTTGAATTTTGCCATAATACCGCTTGTGGAGGTCACTTCTCTAGGAAGAAGAAGGCAGTTAAAGTGCTTCAAAGTGGGTTATATTTGTCGTCTTTATTCTGTGATTCTTATAATTTCTGTCGATCATGTACTAGATGCCAAACCTTAAGCAACATGACCAGAAAAGACATGATGCCCCAAAACCTGATTCTTGAAGTCAAAATCTTCGATGTTTAGGACATTGATTTTATGGGACCTTTTACTAATTCATTTGGGTACCTATATATACTGGTTGCAGTCAATTATGTATCCAAGTGGTTTGAGGCCATTCCAACTTGAACTAATGACCATAAAGTGGTCATGGATTTTGTGAAGTGAAATATCTTTAGTCGATTCGGGGTTCCGAAAGCCTTAATCAATGATGGCAAGTCCCATTTTACTCATAATCAGTTCAGGACCCTTTTGACTAAGTATGGAGTGACTCATAAAATCTCTACTCCATACAATCTGCAAACCAACAGACAAGCTGAAATCTCTAATCGAGAAATTAAGAAAATCCTTCAAAAGATAATCCACCCGAATCGGAAGGATTGGTCCACAAAATTAGATGATGCTCTCTAGGCCTACCAAACTGCATATCAGACCTCGATTAGAATGTATCCATTCCATTTGGTTTATGGAAAATCATGTCATTTACCTGTGGAATTGGAACATAAAGCTTATTGGCCATTAGGGCTTTTAACCTAAATCTTGATCAAGCTAGATGACAAAGAAAAGTCTAATTGACTGAATTGGAGGAAATTCAGAATGATGCTTGTGACAATGTAAGAATATATAAGAATAGGACAAAAGATTTACATGAAAAGTATATTTCCCAAAAAAGCTATCCTTAATAAGAAGGTGTGGCTTTTTGATGCACGCTTGAAGCTCTTTCTAGGAAAATTGAGATCAAAATGGACGGGTGCTTTCATTATAAAAAATATTTATCATTATAGAGCAGTATTGATTATAGACCCCAAGACTAGAGAGGATACTAAGTTCAATGGGATTAGAGGTTGAAGCCTTATATTACTCAGTATCCTAATCCTATTCTTGATAATCACATTAACTTCCTAGAATTATCTTAAAGTTGAACTGAGTTCGGCTAATGACGTAACATGTAGCGCTACTGGGAGGCAACCCAGTATTCTGTACAGGTATTAAGATGCTTACTTTTATAAGTATAACAAGCTCAGTCAGGTGATATCCCTTCTTCTTGCTTGCCTTTTGTTACTTTTATGCATACCATTCAATGAGGACATTGTAATGAATAGGCATGGGAGGGTGGACATTGCATTACTTATTTTTGTCAGCTAATCTGGTCAGAACTTATACATATAGATTCATTTGAAAAACAAAAGTGTTTTAGTGTAATTCTTAAAATTCAAGCTAGGTAGAGTCAAGAATTCTCGATTTTGAGAATTTACTGACTTTAGGAAATGTGAAACAAAGTCTTTCCGCCTAGACTCCTCAGGTCTTTTTAGACTTAATTTTCTTGAGTATTTCCCTAAATCTTCATTGATTGTTCTCGAGACTTTAAAAAGAGCCTGAAAAAGTTAGAAGTATTAAGTCAAAGGAGTGATAAGTGAATGACTTATTGTTACACCCTTTGATTTGGGTAGTCTTTGAGTTCCAAGCATGTTCACTTGCATTATGCACTGACTCGTCTTATGGATGATTTTGTTGAGTCCTTAGTGGTCAATAAGATTTAGTCTTAGGACTTGCAGATCCAAAGGACCTTGCCATGTTTCTAGCTCTTAAGACTGTTCTTGTTTGAAGGGGAAGGCATTTAGAATGGATGAAGGAGAGCCACTCACCTAAAGAATGGATTTGGAGAAAAAAAAAATACAAATTTAGCTAAAAAAATTAGAAGGAAAAAAAATATATATAGAAAAAAAGAAAAAAATTATATTCCACCAAATAAAAGCATCTCACTATATATGGATGCTATCCCTTTCCATTTTCGAATAAAAACACCTTGTTACAAATTATGTGTGTTTATCCTATAGAAAAAAAGAAAAAAATATAGAGAAAAAATAATAATAAGAGACCAATGGGTTTATCAGGGGAGATATACACCTAGTGTGTTGACCTTAGGGTAGAAAAGTGGTAAGGAGAAAGCTGCCAGGTCCTAGTATGGCCTAACCGAAGACAGGTTGCCTCAGAAAGAGCATAGAAACATTCTAAGCCTTATTGAATACTAGGAATCAACTTGGTTGTCTGTCTGACGAGTTACATAAAAATCACACACAAGATGTTCGTTTTTCACATTCGATTCGAATCTTGGGTGGGTCAACTTAGTCAAAGAAAGTCACTTTGTTGATGCAAGTCTAATGGCTAATAAGATTTCTGATTTGATTTGGGTAGTCTGAATTTGAGTCGATACTTTAGTACTACCAAGTCTTTGTTATTAAGGATTTGTCGATAGTTTTCTTTCGTTAGTGAAAAATCTTATTGGGATTCTTTATTTAAACTAGCTCGATTCCTTGACAACACCTTTATAAAAAAAAATTATGCTTTACATTTGGAAATAAAGAAAACACACGTATTGTGATTCTCACATGATTTCCGCAGGTTTCTCGCATGTTGATTTCGCATGTTGATTGTACTAGGAACTAGTAAAAGATAGGCAAAGGGGTGTGATAACAATTTATTACCCTAATTGGCTTAATCTAGGGCTAACTCCTTAGTAAAATCATACATTAGGTTAATAAATACTACATTTAAAGCATGCATGCATATTTAGGCTTTGTATTTATTTTATGAATAATTATCTAATTTTAGTCTTTTGTGAATAATGTAGGTAAAAGACTTAGAATAATTTAGAGTATTGGAGAATAAAAGCTGGATAGGTAAAGAAGCTGCAGTAGAACTATGAGCTGATTGAATAGTAAAGTTGAAATAAAGAAGGAATGAAAACACAAGAACTAAGAAGGAAAGAGAGTGATGGGAACACCATCATGAGCCATAACTAGCTCATTTTGACCCAATTAAGTCAATAAATGCTCCTACATAACTGCCAGAAAGCCACAAGTCATTGCATATTCATTATGAAAGAAAAATAAGAACTAGGGTTAAAACTGTAATTTTACTAGCTCATCATGAATGCAGTACAACCAAAGATTTTCTCAGGGGTTGAACAAAGGTCAATTGATCTTAAAAAGATAACAAGTGGAATAAGACAGACAGAAAAGGGTTTGCATGTGTTTTGAGAATTAAATGATTTTTGAAACCTTAAAAATAGACCCACTTAATTAAATGAGATTATGACCAGGATAAAATTCACCTAAACCCTCTAAAATTCATAGAAAAATATTCTCTGGGGTTTATAACTTTCAATTTGACCATCAGAACCCGTTTTGACCCAAAATAGAACCACAGACAGACATTTGCCCAAATTTAGGTTTTTGCATAAATTACCTGATCAAACATGGTCAAAACCAAAATCCAACTTCACTATTGGATTCCTTAGGTCTAAATTAGGTTTGTACCAAAATTTGGACCCAAGATGAGTTTGTCTTGACCTAATTTGCAAATTGGTCCTATCTAATTACATTTCTACCCTTAACTTTCAAAATCTTTGCAAATAGACCCATAACTTTGTCATCATTCTCACAAAAAGGTCCCTATCACCATTAATCCTATTCCTACTTGCTCCAGTGACCTTAAAATGGAAAGAACTCCCTAATTTCCTGACGAATCCCTTTTAAATTTGAAAGGGAAGTTCGTCAAGAAATTTCCTTCCTTTTAAACCCAATCCTAAGCCCTAGAACTTACCCAATCTCTCATGCGAACACATGAGAGATTTGGGTCTCAAGAAATTTCCCAACTCGCCCCATCGCCATCCGTCTTCCACCTCATCGGTAGACCTCCGGCCAGCCCTAGCGGCTTCCACACTCGCCCAATCGCGTCACTTCCATACTCCTCACCATCGCCTCGACTCACCGACCAAAACCCCTCAAGTAATTGAGGAAATTGGCCTCTCTATCACCCCATTGACTCATGCACTCTCACACACAAACTGCAAGGTCGACAGACTTCCACAAGCACTTGCATGCGACGCTACCACCTTAGTTGCATTCCCTGACATCCATCGAAGCTCCCAAACTGTTCTAGTGTGGCCACGAGGCCTTATTTCTTGTTTCAGGTGTGCCAGCCTCCTCCTCCATTGCTGTAATAGCTGTGACCTTGCTTGAAGCTCTCATCATGCCTGCAGGTTCCAAGCACTGCGGATTACCTCAAGGAGTCTTCTTGCGCAGTCAATTGAAGCCTTTGACAAAGCCTCTTCGCCAATTCAATGAAGGAAGCTGCTGCTGCGATTACGCAAAGAAAGGAGGTGGGATTAGTCCCACCTCGAAAGCGGCAAATCCCCTACGCTCGCATAAATTGTAAAAGTGTTGGTGGCTATTTGCCTCCAAACACGGGGTTAGGTCCGTCTCACCCACACATGCCTCGTCCATGACCCCTGCTCGTGGACCTGGCCTGACCTGTTTACCCACCTATCCAAGCACTCCTCGACTGCTACCCCACTTCAAGCAGCCCTGGACTTGGGTGCGCATATACCCGATAACCTGATATCCTGAGAAAAGGCCCTAAGAGGGCGGAGCCTAAGAGAAGGAAGGAAGGAGAGATTGCACGGGGGCAGGGGAGGGTTTTGCTGCAGAAGACATTGGTTGACACTTAGCCAATTTGAGAAGTTCCCCTCCCCTATAAGAAGAAGAAGGAGAAGGAAGCAGAAGGAAGAAAAAGAAGAGAAGAAGGAACAGCAGCAGAGAAAGAAAAGAAGAGAAAGAAGAGGCTGAGAGAAGAGAAAAGTGCACTGTAGCATCAGATGTTTAAGTTGTCTGATCCCACTTTCAGACATCTGATTTGAGTTTCTAAAGCTATTATTAACTCTGACATTGTGCTTCTACTTGCTATTACTGTATAAGGGCAATTGGTGATTTAAATCACCATTTTACCCACTTCATTTTGCACATTGATCATTGATTTTTATGTCATTCTGCATTAAAATTTTACTTATATATTGTGGTCATTTACATTATAAATTATGATCTTGAGCTTTAAATTCTATATTGCTCCCTATGTTAAACCTCGGAATCTTTTTTGAGTAATAAAATTTATTTGTTTAAATGCTATTTTGGCTATACTGTAATGCGACATTCTTAAAGCACCGATCTAGCGTTCAAACATTTTGGCACTGTTACCGGGGAGCAACGGGTAATTTAGAACTCTTGATTGCAATTCCTGATTCAAATTCTAACTTGCTATATCTCTTTTGTTGTGGTTGTTTCAGAAGAAGATACATTCAAGGAAGATCAACTGCACAACAAACACATCAAGGGCGGGTAAGTTCTAACCACTCTCTCTTAAGCCCCTCATTCTGAAAAGGATAAAAGGAAAAAAATCAATTAGGGCTACTTGCATTCTTTCCATAGATAATTCATCAAGTTGCCTGAGTTGATGCATTTTATTTGACAACAAATCCTAATTTGTGCACCCACTTAAAAGCTTAAGGTATCTAGGGTTATCACATTCTTGTTTGAGTCCTAGGTACCACTTTTGGACAAATTAAAGTGGACCAAATTAGAGCCAATTAAGGATTTCAGTTTAGAATTTTTAGAGACACACTTTCTTAATCAAGAAATCATTTTCCCAAACAATGTGTGCCTAGACCTTGATTGAACTGATCTATTCAAGCAAAACCCTAAAATCAGGCTCTTAAAGTTATTTGAACACTAAAAAAGGGACCTAACTTTTCAAGGACAATACAGGTGAAGTTGACCCACCTTGTTTGGGTCAACCAATCTTCAAATTAGGTCACTCTTGCACTCAACACATCTTAAAGTTCAAGTGAAATTCTAAGCACCCTTGCTCTTAATTAAAACTGGTAGACTTAAGAGGTCAAGTCCCCATTCTGGTCAACCTGGAACATCAGTGACAAGAGAGGTCGGGTGGGGGAAACCTTATAACCAATGGGGGCGCTCTACCATGTAGGAGTCTTTGCGGGACTCTCCTTCTCTGGCTGCCCATGTAATTCTCAGGTGGATGGCTTTCTGACTAAGGGGTATCATCCACCCCGAACCTCTATAGTCATCCAAAATTTTTGGGTGTCTTGATTGGGTCTATCACATTCTACCTCTCATCTACTCCATCGGTTCATGTTCGAGAGGAGGTCTTTAAGACCATCCTTTTTGCCTCATTTAGTCACTCATTCATGTCGAGGCCAAGCCTCGACCTCCTTGTTTGTGCAACAACCCAATCCTATTGATATCTCTTCTGATTCATCTGAACCTGATTCTCCTTCATCCATCATCATGGCACAACCTGCAGAAGAAAATAATCTCAAAAATCAACTCCAGCACCTCAATGATCTATTTCAAGCCTTTGTGAACCCACTGTAGCGTCTAATGATGAGAGATCACTACAATCCCGCTGCGGTAGCAATCGAACCCCAAGTAAAAATCCCTATTGGAGGTCTTGACACTGAACTCAAGCCCAACATGATTCATGCCAATCCCAAATTCTATCGGTGTAATTCTGAGGATCCTTTCCAGCATATCAAACAACTCAAGCATCTGGCGCAAACCTTCGGGTCAGAAGCTCAAAATCAGGATATTATACTCATGAAAATGTTCTCCTTCTCTCTTATGGATAAAGTTGCTCACTGGTACCAAACCCAAACACGTCCAATAAACACTTGGGTGGAACTTCAATCTGAGTTTCTAAGAAAGTTCTTCCCTATTGGTCGGACAAATGCTTTATGGCACCATATCACACATTTCACACAACAAGCAGGATAACCACTTCACAAAGCATGGGATCATTTTCTGGATCTCATGCGAAAGTGCCCCCATCACGGAGTTCCTAAATGGGAACAAGTCTAGTCTTTTTACCAGGGACTCCGTGAGGATATTAGACTATTCGTCAATGCGACTTGCGGAGGAAACATCATGGGTCAACACGAAGACACCGTATGGGAGATTCTCAAGAATATGTGTGAGAACTCCATCAATAATGAATCCATGAGCATGTTCGACCGGATGAATGCCCATGCATTGATGAATCCAAAGGGAACACATGAGACGCAAGGCCTATCCTCTTCCATCGACTTGGAACTGATGGCCAGTCATTTGGACAAGGTCTTTATCATTGAGAAGGTGGATGAGCAAACTCAACATTTGCAGTGAGCCACCTCTATACAGAACCCGTTCACACAACCACCCTCCAGCAGGGAGGCCGGGCACAACATCTATCACCGACCCTCTCAGGGGATGGACCCATATCCACCCCCGTCTGATTCTGGCTATGGAGGAAACTTTGGATCCACCTACTCTAGATGGGGGAACTCTGAACCCTCATATTCTGATTTTCCCGAGGTCCCTCAGACCTGCGAGGACCTCAACACCATTCAAAATGACCCATTCTCAAACACCTATAACCCTGGATGGCGTAATCATCCCAAGTTCACGTGGTTGGGCAATAATCAAAATCAGAGACCTCAATATCCGCCCCGACCACAAGCTCCTCATCCATATCAACCGCCTCAACCTCGACCTAACCCAACTTATCAATCTGGGCCGACTCAGACAGATCAAATGACTCTTATCCTTCAGACTCTGGCTGACATTCAGAAGACGAATGCGGCTATGCAAAAACAACACAGAGACGAGATCACAGAAGTTCACAATCAACTTGCCCAGATGGCAAATCCTTGCCAACCTGGTGCACTTCCTTTACAACCTCTGCCTAATCCGAATAACGTGCCGAACCAGAGGTGCATTATGAACCCAAATCTAGGCTAAGCTCACTTTGTTTATCAGGCATCTTCTACTCCATCACCCGACGGGATGGAGGCTTTGACATCATATATAGGTTACCAGCAGCAAGCACCTCTTCTACCCACTCCAAACCAAAACTAGGCAAGATTAAATTCTGTTACTACCCGCACTGGCAAAACAACACAAGACCCACCTTATCCAAGCCAAACCAATCCTGGTAATACAAACCCTAACCTAAGGACAGTCATCGAGGACACCTCTATCCTAGATCAAGAACCTGGACCCATTCTAGAGGAATCATCTAAAGTTCCATTTCCTAAGGCCTTGACCAAGGGAAAGAGAATAAGCAAAATCGTGGCACCTAAGGAGGACCTGATTAAGCTCTTTAAGCAGGTCCATATAAACATCCCCTTGAAGGATGAGATACGCCATGTACTAGCTTACGCATGATTTTTGAAAGACATAAGTACACCAAAGCGTAAGCTGCGAACCAAAAATGGGAATCCGATTGTATTGTTAAAGCAAGCCAGCTCTGTTATTTTAAGCAAACTCTCTCCTAAGGCAAAAGACCCAGGCACCCCTTTGATCTCATGTGAAATCAGTGATATATGATTTGACCGAGCTTTATTAGACTTAGGAGTCTCCGTAAATTTGATACCCACATCCCTACTAGACACTTCTAAGAATCTGAACTTAAACCGACTGTAATGACTTTACAACTAGCAGATCGATCAATTAAGTCACCAAAAGGAATTCTCGAGGATGTCATAGTTAAGGTGCATGATTTCTATTTCCCAGTGGATTTCATCATTTTAGACATGGATGCTCCTGAGAATGTAAAGAATACACCGATCATATTAGGGAGACCCTTTCTGGCCACTGCTAGGGCCAATATCAATTGTGAGGAGGGCCAAATCAAATTGAAATTTGGGAGCAAGACACTAAAGATCGACATCTTTAAGGCCCAACAAGGAATTAAATGCGGAGTCATAGAAAAAATTTGTGACATTGAAGTAGTGGTTGTCGACTTCATAGAGAACCCGACTATTTCTGATCAACCACAAGAGCATCAAAACCCACAATTAGAGCCCGAACTCAACCTAGACACACCCATAGCTCCTTCCTTTGCTCCTGACACCCATTCGAAATTACCCACTGCTGCTGAAAACCCAATTTTAGAATTAAAGCCTCTTCCTGATCATCTCAAGTATGTCTTTTTGGGTTCCAATCAAACATTTCCTGTGATTATCAACTCTTGACTCACACCTAATCAGGAAACACGCCTGATTTCTATTCTCTAGCAACATCGAAGAGCCATTGGATGGACTCTCAAAGATCTCATTGGTATTAGCTCCGCATACTACCACACCACATCTACACTGAAGAGGGCTCACAACCATCTCATGAAATGCAGAGATGCCTAAATCCCAATCTGCAGGATGTCGTGAAAAAGGAGATTATCAAGTGGTTAGATACAGGGATCATCTACCCAATCTTCGACAGTCGGTGGGTGAGTTCATTCCAAGTTGTGCCTAAAAAGGCAGGGCTCACCGTCATCACGACTGAAACCAGGGAAGCCATACCAACCCATATAGCAAACTTGTGGAGAGTCTGCATTGATTACAGAAGACTCACTTCCTCCATGAAGAAGGATCATTTCCCACTACCGGTTATTGATCAGATTCTCGAGAAACTAGTGGGATATCGATTCTTCTGCTTTCTGGATGGGTACTCCAGTTATAACCAAGTCACAATCCATCCTGAGGACCAAGCAAAGACCACCTTCACCTGCCCCTTCAAAACTAACGCATTCCGAAGGATGCCATTCGGTCTCTACAATGCACCTGCTACTTTTCAGCAGTGCATGCTTGTCATATTCTCAGATATGGTAGGTGAGTACCTTGAAGTTTTCATGGATGACTTCTCGGTATTTGATGAATCATTTGACGATTGCCTTCTACACTTGGTCCAGATCCTCAGACGGCGCATCGACGTGAACTTAGTTCTTTCCTGGGAAAAGAGCCACTTCATGGTACCCAAGGGAATAGTCCTGGGACATCTTATTTCTGAAAAGGGCATCCAGGTTGATCGAGCCAAGGTGAATTTGATTTCCAAACTCCCTATGCCTAACTCGATCAAAGACATCCGATCCTTCCTGGGGCACGTCAATTTTTACCATCGATTCATTCCTGATTTCTTGAAAATCGTGTGCCCCCTGACTAATCTTCTATCTAAGGATGTCCCTTTTGAAATCACCAAGGAATGCACTCAAGCATTTGAGAGCCTGCATGATCGAGTTACCCAAGCACCTATCCTGCAGCTCCCTGATTGGTCTCAACCCTTTGAGATCATGTGCGATGCATCTGATTACGCTGTAGGTGCGATACTCGGGTAGAAAATAGATGGGAAACCCGTGGTCATTTACTACGCTAGCAAGACACTTGACGAGGCTCGGCGTAACTACACAGTTACTGAGAAAGAGCTGCTAGCTGTAGTATTTATCTTGGAAAAATTCAGATCATATCTTTTGGGTTCCCGTATTATCATTTACTCAGATCACACTACTGTGAGGCATCTCCTTGCGAAGAAGGACGTGAAACCTCGACTAATCTACTGGATCTTGCTGTTGCAGGAATTTGATCTCGAGATTCGCAACAAGGCAGGGAAACAGAATGTGGTAGCTGATCACTTATCCCACCTTCCTTCTAATATTATCAACCCTTCTGGACCCATTACTGAACATTTCCCCGATGAGCACCTCCTGACTATTAATACAGGACTTCAATGGTTTGCTGATCTAGTAAACTACTTGGCATCACATCAGATATCGTCCGATTGACCAAAAGCCAAGAAGGACAAATTACTTTCCAATGCCAAGTACTACTTTTGGGATGACCCGTATCTCTTCTGCATTGGTGCTAATCAAATCATCCGACGATGTGTTCCGGAAGTGGAAATTCAGGACATTTTGTCCTTCTTCCATGACCAGGCATGCGGTGGATACTTCTCTGGCCATAAAATCGCAGCAAAAGTCCTCCAGTGCAGCTTCTATTAGCCCACGATTTTCAAAGACACATACAATTACTGTAAGGCATGCACTCGGTTCCAGACCTTAGGCAACATGAGCCACCGTGATATGATGCCCTTACAGTTGATTCTTGTATGTGAAATCTTCGATGTCTGGGGGATTGATTTTATGGGACCCTTTCCTGTTTCGAACGGCTTCGAATACATTCTTCTCACTGTTGACTACGTGTCCAAATGGATCAAAGCCATTCCGACCCGAACCAACGATCATAAGGTAGTTATCAAATTTATTCATTAGAAGATCTTTTCTCTGTTAGGAATTCCACGTGCCATAATCTCTGATGGAGGGACCCATTTTATGAATGCTCAGTTCAGATCACTGATGACCAAATACAGGGTGTCACACCAAATCTCTACTCCTTATCACCCCCAAACCAACGGTCTAGCTGAGCTATCGAATCAGGAGATCAAGAAAATCCTCCAGGTCACTGTTCGACCTAACAGGAAAGACTGGCCATTCTAACTTCCAGAAGCTTTGTGGGCTTATAGGACCGCCCACAAAATCCAATTAGGCATGTCTCCCTTCAAATTAGTGTACGGGAAGGCATGTCACCTCCCCATCAAACTGGAGCACAAAGCCTATTGGGCAATACGGAACTGCAATCTTGATCTTTATAAGGCAGGAACCCATAGAAAGCTTCAAATGAGCGAGATCGATGAATTACGCCATGACACATATGAGAACTCACGAATTTACAAAGAGCGGGTTAAGGCCTTTCACAACAAGCACATATCCAGAAAGATCTTTTTCCCTGGCCAGAAAGTCCTACTCTTTGACGGCAAACTCAAATTGTTCCTAGGAAAACTCAGATCAAAATGGATTGGATCATACCTTGTCCGAAGAATCTTTGGAAATGGAGCTGTCGAAATCAGTCAACTCAGCCACGACTCAGAACCTTTTGTCGTGAACGGTCAGAGACTCAAACCGTTCATTGAACTCACTGATACAAATTTGGCTGAGATATCTTTTACCCTCCATTCTCCCTAAGCTCATTACTCCCGACTGATGGAGTTAAACTCAGCCCTTAACGGGAGGCAACCTGTCATTTTTGAAAAAACCCGAAACCCTTCCTGACACATCCTATGCTGAACTCATATTGCACTTTAGGGTTCATCCACTAGAACAGCCGACTCCACCTCTGGTACCCGTACCTGAGCTTGAAATCATCCGCAACAGTCACCCTGACCCATTCACCCACCCATCACCTGTTCTAATGAGTGATCTAAGCTAAACTCGAACCCACCTAATTTACAATGACATTGTAAAACATAGGGATGGGGGGGTATTAAAGTACAAAATGCCATGAAAATCACTTCACAAGAAAGAGTTTCATAAAAAAAAAGCACATATTCCAAAAATACCAAAAAAAATAAAAAATTCTTGAAAAAGAACAAAAGTATGAGAGGAGAGGAAATTTTGATGGCATATCAAATTTTGAGAAGAAAAAGGGGAGGAAATAAAAATGTCAAAAAGGAGCACAATTTGAAAACAAAAGAGAAAGAGGTAGTCATTAGTAAAAGATTAAGGAATTGACTTAGTTCTAGACCATATCAAAAGAAAGAAAATGAAAGGTAAAAGTCCTAATAAAACAGAAAAGAGATTAGTAGGAATGCTGATTTTAGGCCTCTTGGGCTATAATCCTAAGCTTAAAAATTCAAGTACCCGCTAAGATTTGGATAATCCTCAAGAGGTTAGGGAAAATGCGAAGCTTAAGTATTAGGTTTAAGGCTTAGGGATTATTCGACCTCGTTAACTGACCTCTGGTTTGCTGGACTCGATAGTCTAAGCACCCCAATCGACACACAGTCTGGTTTAGTGCGCCTAAGTATCAAAATCACACAAATGCATTAAACTTGTTCTGAAAAAGTTACCTAGATTAGGAGCGGCTGATCAACACAAGTTGATTTGGACGAGTTCCCGACATGGAGAGGCGGGAAATTCCCCTCGAAGATGCGTAATAACATATCGACTCCTCGGTGCTTGTCTCCTAGGATATCTACACATCCTACCGGGGGCATGTAAGCACCCTATGCTGGTTTAGATACCATGGGCGGCATTATCCTGAAATGTCAATTGCCAGGGTCTAGATTTAGCTACAAAATGCCATGGGCGAGATTATCTCAAAATATCGAAAGCCAGGGTTCTGGGTGTTGCCATGGGCGGTGCTATCCCGAAGCATCGATTGCTAGAGACCCTGCAAGGATTGATGATGGGGACTAGGAATCCGATACAGACCATGTTGTAAAGTCAACCCGAAGCTAGAAATGAAAAGAAAAGAGAAAGAAAACTCTCCAAAAGCAAAGAAAAATTCCTCTGTCTCTCTCTGACAAAAATGCACTGCAAACTGAACTGAGGCTAAAACATGTTACAAGCATGGGTGCTTTAACTAAGGAGTTCAACGAACCTTAGGTTAGTTCCTGTGGGCCTTAGAAACCTTCACGACGGACTGAGGCTAGAGCTGGTCAGGTATGAATCTTGGTTGGTACTTGAGTACCTCTAGGCCTACTATCGGCATTCTAACCTAATCTGCAAAAGGAAGTACACAGCAAGTTTTTAAGCATCAAAAGGTTTTATGGTCTAGAATCAAAGTTAATACCTTGAAATTTTGCTAAGGGACTAGCAAAAGCTAGGCGTGGGGGTATGATGGGAATACCATCAAAAGCCATAACTAGCTCATTTTGACCCAACTAAGTCAATAAATGCTCCTACATAACTGTTAGAGAGTCACAAGTCATTGTGTATTCATTATGAAAGAAAAATAAGAAACTAGGGCTAAAACTGTAATTTTACCAGCTCATCATGAATGCAGTACAACCAAGGGTTTTCTTAGGGGTTGAATGAAGTTCAATTGATCTTAAAAAGATAACAAGTGGGATAAGACAGACAGAAAAGGATTTGCACGTGTTCTGAGAATTAAATGACTTTTGAAATCCTAAAAATAGACCTACTTAATTAAATGAGGTTATGATCAGGATAAAATTCACCTAAATCCTCTAAAATTCATATAAAAATATTCTCCAGGGTTTAAAACTTTCAATTTACCATCAGAACCCGTTTTGACCCAAAATAGAACCACAGACAGACATTTGCCCTAATTTGGTTTTTTGAATAAATTACCTAGTCAAACATGGTCAAAACTAAAATCCAACTTCACCATTGAATTTCTTAGGTCCAAATTAGGTTTGTACCAAAATTTGGACCCAACATGAGTTTGTCCTGACCTAGTTTGCAAATTGGTCCTGTCTAATTACATTTCTACCCTTAACTTTCAAAATCTTTGCAAATAGACCCATAATTTTGTCATCATTCTCACAAAAAGGTCCCTATCACCATTAATCCTATTCCTACTTGCTCCAGTGACCTTAAAATGGAAAGAACTCCCTGATTTCCTGACGAATCCCTTTTAAATTTGAAAGGGAAGTTCGTCAAGAAATTTCCTTCCTTTTAAACCCAATCCTAAGCCCTAGAACTTACCCAATCTCTCATGCGAACGCATGAGAGATTTGGGTCTCAAGAAATTTCCTAATCTGACGACCTTTCCAAGCTTGGGAAGCTTGCTTCCCAAGCTCTAGCCGTCCTTCTGAGGTCTATAAAAGCACCTCCTACTCATACCGACTCCTCCAAGCTTGAATTCGGCCAAAGATTCCCTCTAATTCCTCTCCCCTCCTTCGGCTGATTTGCTCTTCAAGCTCCGGCAACCTTCCCTACCTTTTCTCGTCGTCTGACCACAATACCTGTGGCAGATTCTTCATCCTTACCTTCTTCCGCGTCGCGCAGCACCTGCCGGTGCTCCTGCCCCCTTCATCCTCGTCATCTACATCTCTTTGAGCAACTTCGTCTCCGACGTCGGCCACACCTCAACCGGCTCCAACTCCTCTCCCTTTCGTTTGCCTTCCCTCCTAAACAACTCCTCGACTTCCCCTCGTCGTTTCCAGCCATCTGCCACTTTGTTTCTACCGCCGACTCACCCCGTTGCCATCCGTCTTCCACCTCGCCGGCAGACCTCCAGCAAGCCCTAGAGGCTTCCACACTCGCCCAACCGCACCGCTTCCACGCTCCTCACCATCACCTCGACTCACTAACAAAAACCCCTCAAGTAATTGAGGGAATTGACCTCTCTATCACCCCCTGACTCACGCACTCTCACACACAAACCGCGAGGTCGACAGACCTCCACAACCACTCGCACACAACGCCACCACCTCAATTGCATTCCCTGACATCCGGAGAAGCTCCTGAACTGTTCTAATGTGGCCACGAGGCCTTATTTCTTGTTTTAGGTCTGCCAGCCTCCTCCGCCATTGCCGCAACAGCCGCGAGCTTGCTTGAATCACTCATCACGCTTGCAGGTTCCAGGTGCCGATCCCAGGCACTACAGATTACCTCCAGGAGTCTCCTTGCGCAGTCAATTGAAGCCTTTGACCAAGCCTCTACGCCAATTCGACGAAGGAAGCTGTTGCTGCGACTCCGCAAAGAAAGGAGGTGGGATTAGTCCCACCTCGAAAGCGGCAAAGCCCCTGCGCCCGCATAAATTGTAAAAGTGTTGGTGGCTATTTGCCTCCAAACACGGGGTGAGGTCCCTCTCACCCACACACGCCTCATCCATGACCCCTGCCCGCAGACCTGGCCTGACCCGTTTACCTGCCTAGCCAAGTACTCCTCGGTTGCTACCCCATTGCAGGCAGCCCTGGACCTGGGTGCGCGTATACCCGATAACTCGATATCCTGAGAAAAGGCCCTGGGAGGGCGGAGCCTAAGAGAGAGAAGGAAGGAGAGATTGTGCGGGGGTAGGGGAGGGTTTTGCTGCAGAAGACATTTTCTAACACTTAGCCAATTTGAGAAGTTCCCCTCCCCTATGAGAAGAAGGAGAAGGAAGCAGAAGGAAGAAAAAGAAGAGAAGAAGGAGTAGTAGGAGAGAAAGAAAAGAAGAGAAAGAAGACGAGGCTGAGAGAAGAGAAAAGTGCATTGTAGCATCAGATGTTTAAGTCGTCTGATACCACTTTCAGATGTCTAATTTGAGTTTCTAAAGCTATAATTAACTCTGATATTGTGCTTCTACTTGCTATTACTATGTAAGGGTAATTGGTGATTTAAATCACCATTTTACCCACTTCATTTTGCACATTGATCATTGATTTTTATGTCATTCTGCATTAAACTTTTATTTATATATTGTGCTCATTTACATTATGTAACGAGCGCGTGCCCCAGACGTCTTTTAAGACGTCTGGGAGGTGGCCCAGACGTCTGTAAAGACGTCTGGGATCACATCCAGACGTCTGACCAGACGTCCGGGATAGTTTACAGACGTCTGGCGAATAGTTATGCTCGCACGGGATATTCGTCTGCGCGCCTGTGCGCTCAGACCTGCGATCCCGCATCTTCTCTGCGGCTGCAGGCGACTGCGACCGTCTCTCTCTCCTCTCCGCGCGGCGTTAAAAGGGGGAGGGGGCGCGCCTCCCCTCCCGTCTCCACCATCTTCCTCCTTCTCTCCTGCCTGTGCGCGAGAGCGAGCGGACGCGAGGGCGCAGCGGCAGCGGCGGCCGCAGTAGGCGCGGAGGAGCTGCGGCGTGTGAGGGCGGGGCTCTGCCGTGAGGGCGAGCTCGCCGGGAGCGGCTTGGCCGGCCGGCGGAGGGCGCAGGGGGCGCAGAGCGTCGCGGAGAGGGACCTGCTGCGGGCGGAGCAGCGGACGTGCGAGGTGCGACGCGGGCGGCGTCGCGAGCGGAGGCCGAGCAAGGTTCTGATTCTGGAAAAATCTCCAGAATCAGACGTCTGGACTGATATCCAGACGGCAAGGTCGACGTCTGTGAGATCATACAGACGTCTGAAAGGTGAGTTCCGCTTTCTCCTTCTTTTTGTCGACTGACCGTACTGAGGGAGGAGGGTTGGCTGTGCGCAGGTGTTCGGATTCGTCATCCTTTGCGAATCCGACATCTGGAAGTTGTACCAGACGGCGGGAGTGACCTCCAGACGTCCGGAGAGACCATCGGACGTCTGGGATCTAGGAGAGACGTCCCCACAGACTTCTGGACGTCCGGGGAACCAAGCCGAACAGGTAATTCTCTGATCCACCGTTTAAGACGTCTGGAAGGAGTTCCAGACGTCTGATTTTGCACAGTATTGTCTTTCTCGACCCGTTTAGGGCCCGTTTGGGCTCCGTCTTCCGCGATTCGAGTTGCGTTCGTTTCAGAATTTATTCCTCTACCCGCCTACAGTAGCTATACACTGTTTTGAGACACTCCTTGTGTTTGATCCTTGTGATAGGACCTCGTTCGGTTGCCGTCTTGAGAGTCGCGGAGGCGCGTGGGATTCCCGACCACGCCCCCATTACTCCCGTTGTACCTGGTAGAGTGGTTTTAAGTATTAATAAAATCTGTTAAAGTATGGAACCATAACTAGAACCTAGGGCATTGCATGAATCCTAGGAATGAGAAATATATGGAATGATAGCTCCTAGGTGTTGCATGAATCCTAGGGCCGGAAAACTAGATTGTATGTTAGATCCTAGGATATGGCATGAATCCTAGGATGGAAAAACTAGTGGAATGTACATTACTGCAGTCTTGGAAAAATGGAAAGGAATATATAAAGCTGCCTGTAAATTTAATTAACAGCTGCATGTTATGCATAAAGAATCATGTTGAGATCATGGAATGTGAGAACGAGAATTCTGGAAAGTGAAACATATGATGTTCTGAGATAAAGAGCTGGAACCCTACGGGGAAATAGGAGTGGAACTCCTGGAAAGAAAAGGAATGGAACTGAGATGTAGTTGTACTGTCTCTTGGGTACGCAGTACCAAGGGAAGTACCTGTACCTGTTTTAGTGCAGAGTGGGGCCAGCCGCCCCAGGGACCCGGGGTTAGGATTGGCCGCTCTGTACCGACTTGTTGGCCCTCGTGTACGTAGTACCGAGGAGAGCTAGTAGTGTTAGGAGAGTACTAGCTACCCCACGGGCCCCGGGGTTCTGCTAGCCTCCTTCACCGACTTGTTAGGCCCACTAGGGCAAACCAGGGTAGTCAGGCGAGGGTGCGCGGACTGTGGAGGGGCAAGGCCCCGGTTTGGTTACTGTGGAGGGGTTGGACCCCTGTTACTGAGAGGGCTCTGCCCTGGTTCCGTGCTGTGCTTTGGGCGCACCCGTTAACGGAAACGACTGACCGCGTGCCAGTACGGGCTAGCTACCTGTGCGTTTATCGCGCGTGCCGTAGTCACCGTTACGTCTGTCAGTGACCTTGGGGTGGTTGACTGAGGGTAGGATCACCACGGGGGACTCTCCCGGCCAGGAGAGCACCACGTGCTACTTCTACTGTTGGAAAAGACTGCAATCAAGATCGTCCCACGAGGACATTCGAGATCAAGTAAAGGATCTGAGAAGTAAATGATATAGTGAGAAAAATTGAAAGATGTAAATAAAGGAAGTAATAGAACATAACAGCTACTGTACACTCTACTGTTGCCTTTAGTTAGTTTGCCACTCTACTCAGCGTTTTGCTGACGTGTTACACTCGTTACCTTTTTCAGGACCAGGTGTTGAGCAGCCAGGGTCGGCGGCTGCAGAGGACGCTGGGCCGAGTAGGGTCCAGTAGAGTTGCCACAGCTTTGTACCTTCTTTTGTTTCTGTTCTAGTGAGTAGTTTTGTTTCCGCTGTACCTTCTTTACCTGCAGTTTTTGTTATATGATAAATGTTGCTTTACTGTTGTGGTGGTACCTACTGTAGTAGTTTCTTTCCTTACTGCTGTACTTTCTTACTGTTAGTTATATTCATGCTGAATGTGGTTTATTTTACTGTCTTTTGGTTACTTCCTCGTTGGACGACTGGGTCTTGGGATTAGTCGAGTCGGTCCGGTTCTCGTGTCTCGTAGGGACTCAGGAACCGGGTCGTTACAAGATGGTATCAGAGCAAGGTCGTCCCGAGAAGTGAATCAACTGACTGGAAAATAACTAATTCACATGTTTATAGCTAGAGTAGCCACCACAACATATCTCTTGACTTGAGCTCTTAGAAGTGTTGTTAGGTACCGTCTGTTTTGACGTTTCCGTTTTGTTTCGCGTCTCCTTGCAGGAGATGCCTCGTCGTGGGACTGGCGAGACTGGCCGCGGGCGCGGCCGTGGGCGAGGACGGCGAGGTGGACGTGCTGTCGTTGACGTCTCGGTGGACCAGCCACCACTCCCTGGCATCCAGGCCCAGGACCTCGCCAGACTGATACGGGATATTGTACGAGAGGAGCTCCACCCACCGCCCCGAGCACCTCCTCCTGGGGTTGCAGAGGGGGAGTCCTCTGTGGGACCACGCGACGGACGCGGCGCCGGACACGAGGGAGGGGATGGGCCCCTGCCGCCCCCACCTTCCTCCGACACTTCTGTACACGAGGCACCTTCGCCTGGAGGTGCACCAGCACCTCCCCTACAGCACCACTTCGAGCTTTTCGGACAGTTCCGGAAGCTGAAGCCCCCCTCCTTCAAGGGGGATGAGGACCCGACCGAGGCAGAGGACTGGCTTGAGCAGCTGGAGAAGATCTTCGACACCCTTCGCCCCCCGGTGGAGTGCTGCGTGGCCTTTGCCACGTACCAGCTGGAGAGTGCGGCACACCGGTGGTGGAGGGCGGTCCGGGGACAGGAGAGGGACGAGCCGACGTGGGACCAGTTCGTCACCCTCTTCTGCGAGCAGTACTTTCCCCAGACGTGGCAGGACCAGAGGAGGCGGGAGTTCCACACTCTCCGCCAAGGGACGATGACCGTGAGCGCGTACCGCACGCGTTTCTTGGAGCTGTCCCGCTTTGCAGCGACAGCGGTAGCCACTGAGGAGGAGCGCCTTTGGAGGTTCACCGAGGGGCTCCGGCCTGCGATCCGGGGATATGTCAAACCCCTGAAGCTGCCGACGTTTTCGAGGGTGGTAGAGGCAGCCATGACTTACGAGGAGACCAACCCGTCCGCGCGAGAGACCGACGGCGGGCGGAAGAGGCCCTTTCAGCCAGACTTCTCACAGGGCCGGCGAGAACGGAGACACGTGGCGTCCGCAGGAGAGCCGTCACGTTGTGCAGGGCCATCAGTGGCCTTTGGGGGCCCTCGACAGGGGCCAGTCGCCAGCACCGGACCCCCGCCTAGCCGACAGCAGGGACTCACTGAGGGCGGGAGTCGGGTTCCCCTCTGCTACCAGTGTGGCCAGCCGGGCCACGTCAGGAGGGACTGCCCATCTAGGGCAGGAGGTCAGCAGATACTTCCCGCGCAGAGCACTGGAGGGCGCGCAGGAGGCCGCGGTTTCCAGGCGCGAGGAGGAGGACCGCAGTCGCGAGGAGGGTACCGGCCGGCACCTACCCGTCCGACGCAGAGTGTGGCTGCTTCGTCCGCACCTAGAGCTGAGAGGCGTATCAACGCCCTAACACACAAGGACGCCAGAGCTTCGGGATCCGTGGTAGCAGGTATGGTTTCAGTTTCTGGCAGACTCGTTTACACGCTTTTCGATTCCGGCGCTACGCACTCGTTTGTCGCAGGCAGTTTCGCAGTTAGTTTGGACCAGGATTATACATTGTTAGAGAACCCGTTCGTAATCAGAGGTCCGAGTGGTCAGCTGTTTGTAGCTGAGGAGGTGTACACGGGTTGCGGGGTCAGCATCGGGGGACACAGCCTGCCAGCTGACCTGATTATGATACAGATGGAGGACTTTGGGGTGATCCTGGGGATGGATTGGCTGTCCGCTTACCACGCATTGGTAGACTGCTTTGAGAGGAAGATTGTCTTCTCCATTCCGGAGTTGCCTTCCTTCGAGTTTCACGGGCAGCCAGTGGACGGAGGTTTCAGGTGCATTTCGGCACTTCGGGCGGCGAGACTTTTGAGCCAGGGGTGTGAGGGCTTCTTAGCTTGTGTGGTGGCAGAGCACAGCCCCGTGGCAGACTTCCAGAGCATCCCGGTGGTCAGAGAGTACCCCGACGTGTTTCCAGATGAGTTACCAGGACTACCGCCCGAGCGTGAGATCGAGTTTGAGATCTCACTAGTACCAGGGACCAACCCCATCTCCACCGCGCCATACAGGATGGCACCGCTTGAGCTGCGAGAGCTCAAGTCTCAGTTGCAGGACCTTTTGGAGAAGGGTTTCGTGAGGCCCAGTGCGTCTCCCTGGGGAGCCCCGGTACTGTTTGTGAAGAAGAAGGATGGGACCCTACGCCTTTGTGTGGACTACAGACAGCTGAATAGGGTCACCATCAAGAACAGATATCCGCTGCCGAGGATTGACGATTTGTTTGACCAGTTGCGGGGTGCCACGGTGTTTTCCAAGATCGACTTGAGGTCTGGATACCACCAGTTGAGGATCAGGGAGACCGACGTCTCCAAGACAGCTTTCCGCACCCGGTACGGACACTACGAGTTTTTGGTCATGCCGTTTGGGCTGACCAATGCCCCCGCTGCTTTCATGGACCTGATGAACCGGGTGTTCAGACCGTACTTGGACCAGTTTGTGGTGGTTTTCATAGATGATGTACTCATCTATTCTAGAGATCGGACGCAGCACGGACAGCACTTGCGGATGGTTCTGGACACTCTTAGACGACGCAGGCTGTACGCCAAATACAGCAAGTGCGAGTTCTGGTTGAGGGAGGTGACCTTTTTGGGTCATGTGATCTCTGGAGACGGCCTGGCGGTGGATCCCGCCAAGGTCGAGGCAGTGCTCAGGTGGGAGAGACCGCGTTCAGTCACTGAGATTCGCAGTTTCCTGGGACTGGCAGGTTACTACAGACGGTTCATCAGAGGGTTTTCGCAGATTGCACGTCCTATGACACGGTTGACTCGGAAGGATGTGCTTTTCACTTGGACAGACGCCTGTGAGGCGTGTTTTCTGGAGCTGAAGGAGAGGTTGACCTCGGCTCCCGTGCTCACCATTCCTGACAGTAGTGGCGGGTTCGTCGTGTACACGGACGCTTCCTTGCAGGGGTTAGGAGGTGTGCTCATGCAGAGGGGTCACGTGGTCGCTTACGCTTCGCGGCAACTGAAGCCCCATGAGCATACCTACCCTACCCACGACCTAGAGTTGGCAGCTGTTGTCTTCGCGCTGAAGACATGGAGGCATTACTTGTACGGTGAGACCTTCGAGATTTTTACAGATCACAAGAGCCTCAGATATCTTTTTGACCAGAAGGAGCTCAACATGAGACAGAGACGTTGGTTGGAGCTCCTGAAGGACTACGACTGCAGCATCTCCTACCACCCGGGAAAGGCCAATGTGGTGGCTGACGCCTTGAGCCGTAAGGCGCCCGCACGCTTGGCCAGTCTACAGTTACAGAGTTGGAGCCTTTTGGAGGAGGTGGGCAGTTGGCGACCTCTAGAGTTACGAGGGTACTGTGGGGCAGTGACGGTGACACGGCAGACCAGACCAGAGTTGATAGACCGCATCATCACGGGACAGATGGCCGATCCGTACTTGCAGTCTTTGCGCGACAGAGTACTGTCAGGGGACCCAGGGGACTTCTCTTTCACAGACCAGGTGTTACGCTTGGGGGGACGGCTGTGCGTCCCCAGAGACGAGGAGCTGTTGAGAGAGCTCCTGACTGAGGCACACGGTTCCAGATTCACCATACATCCCGGAAACACGAAAATGTACCATGACTTGAGACGCGAGTTCTGGTGGAGAGGGATGAAGCAGGATGTGGGTGAGTTCGTGCAGCAGTGCTTAGTGTGCCAGCAGGTGAAAGCCGAGCATCAGAGGCCTGCAGGGCCGCTTCAGCCGCTTCCAGTGCCAGAGTGGAAGTGGGAGAGCATCACCATGGACTTGGTGGTGGGTTTACCTGTTACCCAGCGAGGACACGACGCGGTCTGGGTAATAGTGGATAGGTTGACGAAGACGGCACGATTCTTGCCGATCCGAGTCACTTTGGGACCAGCACAGTTGGCAGAGAGGTATATCCGTGATGTGGTGCGACTACACGGAGTTCCGCGGGAGATCGTATCCGATCGGGATACCCGCTTTACGTCCCAGTTTTGGGCTGAGTTTCAGCAGGCTTTGGGGACGAGGTTGAGGTTTAGCACGGCTTACCACCCCCAGACGGACGGACAGTCGGAACGCACGATACAGACACTTGAGGATCTTTTGCGTGCCTGTATACTAGACTGGAGGGGCTCTTGGGAGGAGCACCTGCCCCTGGCAGAGTTTGCATACAACAACAGTTATCACTCGAGCATCGGCATGGCTCCCTACGAGGCTCTGTACGGACGGAAATGCACGGCACCCTTGAGTTGGGTTGAGGTGGGGACCAAGTGGGAGGTTGGCCCCAGGTTGATCCGGCAGAGTCAGGAGGTAGTTGAGCAGATCCACAGACGACTCCGCACTGTCAGGAGCAGACAGAAGAGCTACGCAGATCGCAGACGCAGAGAGGTGCAGTTTGAGGTCGGGGACCACGTCTTTCTTCGTGTTTCGCCCATGAAGGGCTTACAGCGGTTTGGGGTGAGAGGGAAGCTCGCGCCGAGGTTCGTGGGGCCCTTCGAGGTCCTGGAGCGGGTTGGACCCGTTGCTTACAGACTTGCCCTTCCCCCGCAGCTTTCTGGTGTACACGACGTGTTCCACGTGTCCAACCTCAGGAAGTACGTAGCCGATCCCAGCCACGTACTGAGTCACGAGAGCGTCGAGGTGAGCGACGACCTGACCTACCCCGAGCGGCCAGTGCAGATCCTAGACCGAGCCGTCCGCAGGTTGAGACGAAAGCAAGTACCCCTGGTAAAGGTTTTGTGGAGGAGCCAGCGGTACGAGGAGGCTACCTGGGAGCCTGAGGCGGCAATGCGGGAGCGGTACCCAGAGCTTTTCGCGGGTACGTCTTTTCGGACCGGCTTCGGTCCTCTTTGAGTTTGTTATGGTTATTTGGACATCCTTTTTCCGCACCCTAGTTGGCGCAAGTTTCGGGGACGAAACTTCCTTTGAGTTTGTTATATTGTAACGAGCGTGTGCCCCAGACGTCTTTTAAGACGTCTGGGAGGTGGCCCAGACGTCTGTAAAGACGTCTGGGATCACATCCAGATGTCTGACCAGACGTCCGGGATAGTTTGCAGACGTCTGGCGAACAGTTATGCTCGCACGGGATATTCGTCTGCGCGCCTGTGCGCGCAGACCTGCGATCCCGCATCTTCTCTGCGGCTGCAGGCGACTGCGACCGTCTCTCTCTCCTCTCCGCGCGGCGTTAAAAGGGGGAGGGGGCGCGCCTCCCCTCCCGTCTCCACCATCTTCCTCCTTCTCTCCTGCCTGTGCGCGAGAGCGAGCGGACGCGAGGGCGCAGCGGCAGCGGCGGCCGCAGTAGGCGCGGAGGAGCTGCGGCATGCGAGGGCGGGGCTCTGCCGTGAGGGCGAGCTCGCCGGGAGCGGCTTGGCCGGCCGGCGGAGGGCGCAGGGGGCGCAGAGCGTCGCGGAGAGGGACCTGCTGCGGGCGGAGCAGCGGACGTGCGAGGTGCGACGCGGGCGGCGTCGCGAGCGGAGGCCGAGCAAGGTTCTGATTCTGGAAAAATCTCCAGAATCAGACGTCTGGACTGATATCCAGACGGCAAGGTCGACGTCTGTGAGATCATACAGACGTCTGAAAGGTGAGTTCCGCTTTCTCCTTCTTTTTGTCGACTGACCGTACTGAGGGAGGAGGGTTGGCTGTGCGCAGGTGTTCGGATTCGTCATCCTTTGCGAATCCGACGTCTGGAAGTTGTACCAGACGGCGGGAGTGACCTCCAGACGTCCGGAGAGACCATCGGACGTCTGGGATCTAGGAGAGACGTCCCCACAGACTTCTGGACGTCCGGGGAACCAAGCCGAACAGGTAATTCTCTGATCCACCGTTTAAGACGTCTGGAAGGAGTTCCAGACGTCTGATTTTGCACAGTATTGTCTTTCTCGACCCGTTTAGGGCCCGTTTGGGCTCCGTCTTCCGCGATTCGAGTTGCGTTCGTTTCAGAATTTATTCCTCTACCCGCCTACAGTAGCTATACACTGTTTTGAGACACTCCTTGTGTTTGATCCTTGTGATAGGACCTCGTTCGGTTGCCGTCATGAGAGTCGCGGAGGCGCGCGGGATTCCCGACCACGCCCCCATTACTCCCGTTGTACCTGGTAGAGTGGTTTTAAGTATTAATAAAATCTGTTAAAGTATGGAACCATAACTAGAACCTAGGGCATTGCATGAATCCTAGGAATGAGAAATATATGGAATGATAGCTCCTAGGTGTTGCATGAATCCTAGGGCCGGAAAACTAGATTGTATGTTAGATCCTAGGATATGGCATGAATCCTAGGATGGAAAAACTAGTGGAATGTACATTACTGCAGTCTTGGAAAAATGGAAAGGAATATATAAAGCTGCCTGTAAATTTAATTAACAGCTGCATGTTATGCATAAAGAATCATGTTGAGATCATGGAATGTGAGAACGAGAATTCTGGAAAGTGAAACATATGATGTTCTGAGATAAAGAGCTGGAACCCTACGGGGAAATAGGAGTGGAACTCCTGGAAAGAAAAGGAATGGAACTGAGATGTAGTTGTACTGTCTCTTGGGTACGCAGTACCAAGGGAAGTACCTGTACCTGTTTTAGTGCAGAGTGGGGCCAGCCGCCCCAGGGACCCGGGGTTAGGATTGGCCGCTCTGTACCGACTTGTTGGCCCTCGTGTACGTAGTACCGAGGAGAGCTAGTAGTGTTAGGAGAGTACTAGCTACCCCACGGGCCCCGGGGTTCTGCTAGCCTCCTTCACCGACTTGTTAGGCCCACTAGGGCAAACCAGGGTAGTCAGGCGAGGGTGCGCGGACTGTGGAGGGGCAAGGCCCCGGTTTGGTTACTGTGGAGGGGTTGGACCCCTGTTACTGAGAGGGCTCTGCCCTGGTTCCGTGCTGTGCTTTGGGCGCACCCGTTAACGGAAACGACTGACCGCGTGCCAGTACGGGCTAGCTACCTGTGCGTTTATCGCGCGTGCCGTAGTCACCGTTACGTCTGTCAGTGACCTTGGGGTGGTTGACTGAGGGTAGGATCACCACGGGGGACTCTCCCGGCCAGGAGAGCACCACGTGCTACTTCTACTGTTGGAAAAGACTGCAATCAAGATCGTCCCACGAGGACATTCGAGATCAAGTAAAGGATCTGAGAAGTAAATGATATAGTGAGAAAAATTGAAAGATGTAAATAAAGGAAGTAATAGAACATAACAGCTACTGTACACTCTACTGTTGCCTTTAGTTAGTTTGCCACTCTACTCAGCGTTTTGCTGACGTGTTACACTCGTTACCTTTTTCAGGACCAGGTGTTGAGCAGCCAGGGTCGGCGGCTGCAGAGGACGCTGGGCCGAGTAGGGTCCAGTAGAGTTGCCACAGCTTTGTACCTTCTTTTGTTTCTGTTCTAGTGAGTAGTTTTGTTTCCGCTGTACCTTCTTTACCTGCAGTTTTTGTTATATGATAAATGTTGCTTTACTGTTGTGGTGGTACCTACTGTAGTAGTTTCTTTCCTTACTGCTGTACTTTCTTACTGTTAGTTATATTCATGCTGAATGTGGTTTATTTTACTGTCTTTTGGTTACTTCCTCGTTGGACGACTGGGTCTTGGGATTAGTCGAGTCGGTCCGGTTCTCGTGTCTCGTAGGGACTCGGGAACCGCGTCGTTACACATTATAAATTGTAATCTTGATCTTTAAATTCCATATTGCTCCATGTGTTTGACCTCGGAATCTTTTTCGAGTAATAAAATTTATTTGTTTAAACGCTATTTTGGCTATACTGCAACGCGACATTCTTAAAACACCAATCTAGCATTCGAACAGAGAGGGACTAGGATAACCATGCCATATCCTTAAAACCCTAGGATAACCTTATCTCGATACCTATTCTTAAACCAGCTCAAAAGTAGATATTTGAGCTTAGAAGCCAAAAACATGGATAACATTATCCATTTACCTATGCACCCTATCCATAAGCCTATCCTACTATCCATAACCCTAGTCCACCTATCTTTTACCCAATCCCTAACCTAGAAACCTATTTAGGTCCATACCATACCTAATTGACTCAGTTTGAGTCAATTGGGCTATCCACTAGTTAATTGGGTTCATGGGACCTGATTGGTCTAAACCTAAGTTGATTGGATTCAACTGAGTCTAATCGTGCTTGACCTAAACCTATTAGACCTAGCTACATCTAATTAGGTGCAGTATAACCTAATTGGATGCAACCAACTTTGATTAGGTTCAGTTTGAACCTAATTAGACTTAATAAGTCTAATTAAACCTAACCCAAATCCAATTGGGTGTGCTTACACCTAATTGAGTTTACACCTATCTATATTAGGTCACCATAGATCCAATTAGGTTTATATCTATACCACTTAGTTTAATTAGACCCAATTAGATTAGAACTTAACCCAACCTAGGTTGAACCAACCCAAACCCACTTTGACCCACAACCTAGGACCTACAAAACTCATGCACACTGATATTTCCATGATTATTTATATAATTAATACCTAACTAATGTTAGTTTAAGGGTAATTTGGGTTAGATTGCATTTGGTTAGGTAAGATTAGGCATTTTAGGTCATTTTGTAAATAATGCATACTTTTAGGCTTTTGTGTAATTTTTTCTATAATTATATCTGATACCCTGACGTGTTTATTTTTATAGTAGATATAAAATTTTAGGTTGATTGGAGCATGGTTGATTGGATTTTTGGACTGGAGTTCATTTAAAGTAGACTAACTAGTTAGTAGACTTATTTGGAAACCCAATTAGTCCTTAGCCTAGCACCAAATTCCCTAGCCAAATAGCCAAATGCTATGTAACACATCCACCCTTCTTTTTTTATCATCACAAATTTTACATAATATACCCCACGTCAACTCTTATTCCCATGCATAGCCTTACAAAATTTCCACTACTTTCCGCCAAACACACTTAATCCCAACAACCCACGGCCACCGACTTCCCCAACGATTCCCATAATCCCACGTAAAAAAACACCCGACGTCAAATACCCCCATGCAACAAATTCCCACGTCTAGTATCCCATCCAATAAAACCCCACCAACAAATGCCCGCACCCGAAAAACCCACAACAAATTCCTATCCTCATGCAACACTACCTA
This sequence comes from Thalassia testudinum, assembly GCA_037157565.1. NCBI lineage: Eukaryota > Viridiplantae > Streptophyta > Magnoliopsida > Alismatales > Hydrocharitaceae > Thalassia > Thalassia testudinum. The sequence continues at coordinate 135,137,116 of JAZHRO010000077.1, forward strand.
CCGAAAACCCCAAACATCCCATTCTCCAATCCCCATTCAGCAACTTACGTAGACCTCTTTCCCACGTAGACCCTTCACTCAACACCCACCGGCCATGCATTTCCACCTTTTATTTAATCCATTTTATCCACCAATAAAACCCAGCAATCCCTCTTTATCACCTACGTAGTCTCCAATGCAAATAATTAGCGGATGAGTCCATATTTGTAGATTATTAATATATTTTAATACTTAGATATTAAATTAATTAGTATATACATTTATATAATATACATTAGAATAAAAATAAGGTAACATAGAATTGTCAATTTCATATATTATATGTAGTGATAATATCATTAGAATTCATTTAGAATAATATATATTAAAATAATTAATTTTTTATGTTGCATTACATACAGTGTTTGATTTAACATCTCTTCTAAGGTCTTATAGATAAATAATCCATCATTTTTTTAATTATTTTATTCACCATCTTCTTCAACGGATGCATGCAGGAGTCGCACAAGTTATAGTCGTTGAAGACCAGCAATGAAGAGGAGTCCAAGAAGGTGGATCTAATCGCTCATTCTCCTCCATCTATTTCTCTTCCCTTGCAGCTTTAAGAGAGGAGAGGAAGCCACCAAGCTCTAGGAGACGCCGCCCCACCCCACCACCGTGATTTCCATCCACCACAATGGTCTCCATGGCCAAGTCTCGCCATGCCGTGAGTCGGTGGGGTGATAGGTCATCGTGCCAAGTCGGTGAACTCAGCCACTTACCGTGAGCATGTGCCTCATCGGCCACTCGAAGAACTTCTTCCTCTTCATTCTCTCTTTTATTTCCTTTTGCATGACACTATTCACCTTCATCTTCGTTTCTTTGTTTGTAGGCCTCAATGAACCTACCATCGCCACCTTTAGCAGGCCGTCACCTCCAGCACCACGCCTCAAGGCTGTCGTCCTCAACACTGCCCTCTTCTCCTTAGCATCACCGCGATCACCTTCATGCCAAAGCGACCAGCAACAACCGGCCTCACCTCGTACGCAATGCTAGTAGCAACCACACCACCATCGTTCACCTCCAATAAGAGGTGTTTTGTCGAGGCGAGATCAATGTTAAAATCAATGCGTCGTAGTATAGTTGAAATCGCTCGAAAATAAATGAATTTTATTACTCGAAATTGTAAATCCGAAGTCAAACACAGGAAGCAAATTGGTATCTAAAAATTAAGAGCACAACTTTCAAATTGGATATAATATGCAATGAAAAATCAGAGTTATAATACAAGAAATGTAAATAGAGCCACAAAATATCAATGTATATAAAGAGCACAAAATGGATATCTGATTTTGTGAATCAGACATCTTAAATGTATAGATGCTACAGTGCTTCAATTGCTCTTCTTTGTCTTCTGTTTGATCTCTGTCTTTGATCTCCTTCTTTTCTGATTTCTTCATGCCTTCAGCTTCTTCTTTCTTTCTTTAGCTGCTCTGGCTCTTGTCTTCTTCTTCTTCTTCCTCCTTCCCTTCTGTCTCTACGGCTCCTTCTTCTTGGCTTCTTCTTCTTCTTTCTTTCCTTCTCTTCAGCTTTGCCTTCTCCTTCCTTAGCTTCTTTGGTTGCCGCCCTCTCCTTCCTTGGCTTCCTCTTCTTTCTTTGATTTCTTCTTTCCTTCTCTTCTACCTTCAGCTCCTCTTCGGCTTTCTCCTCTTCAGCGTTGCCTTCTCCTTCCTTAGCTTCTCTGGCTACCGCAGGGAACCGGAACGAAGCAGATAAAGAGTACCTGCAAAAAATCGACCTTTGGGAGGACCGACCTCAGGGAAGGAAAAGTGACTAGCAAGCTAGCTATCATACCATACTAATATGGGTATTCACACACAAGGTGTCTATGCAAAAAACCAACTACAAACCCCAGTGGCAGAGGGGTGAGGTTCTGCCTTTCCTTCCTTGTCTCCCTCTTCTCCTAAGAGCAAAACCTACCCCTACCCTCCCCCGCGATCTCTCTTCTTCCTTCTCTCTTAGGCTCGCTCTCCCAAAGCCTTCTCGGGTTATTGGGTCAGGTATGCTTGCCCGGGACCAGGCCCACCGGCGTGCGTAGTGGGCGAGGAGTGCAGGCTAATCGGGTATACGGGTCAGAGCCAGGTCCGCGGGCAGTGGGGTCACGGACGAGGCAGTGAGGGCGAGTAGGACCTCACCCTGTGGTCAGGAGCAATAAGTCCCTGTCACTTTTTCACTTTATTTGGTTGCTTCCGCTCTTCCACTTCCGAGGTGGGACTATGTTGTCCCACCTTCTTCGCAAGCGCCCGCAGCAGACGTTCTCCTCTTATTGCAACAGCTGTGTGGGCACCGATGCCAATTGCTGGGCTGAGGATGTGTGTGAAAGGAATCCGTGCAACCTGAGACTGATTGCTTGGAGTGAGGAGTCCATGGTGAAGCTTCCAAGCAAGCTTCGTGCTTTGTCAATGGTGGCGAAGGCCTCAAACCTTGTCAGCAAGAAAACGGCCTTGCAGCCTCGTCAGAAAATGCAGGGAGCTTCGCCTGAACATGGTGAAGGTGATACAATGGTCAGCGTGGCGTGGGGTGGCCAGAGCGTGCGTGCCTAGGTCACCCTATGCGTGCGAAAATGGGTGTGTTCGGGGGAAGTGCTGGGGGCTTGGCGAGGTGAATGGAATGAGGGTTTAGGGTCAGTGAGGTGTGGCAGTGCTTGTGAGATAGTTGGCAAGGCGGATGGAGGCATGGAGCGGTGGGAACACCTCACCGGAGGTTTAGCTGGAGATGGAGAAGGTGGTGGTGACTGCGAGCGTCGAGGCGTGTTTACAAGAATAAAAGATAGAAAAATGATGAGAAGAGACAGAGGACTTAACTGAGTGTGGATAGACGAAGGGGGATGCAAAGGAGGCGGCTGGCTCATATTGCCATCGCCGGAGACGAAGTACCCAGTGGGAGGACGACCGCGATGACGAGGGGGTTGTAGGGACGTCGGCTGGTGCAGCACGACGCGGACGAAGAGGATAAAGGGAACCCTGCCACTGGTATTGTGGCAGAGCGACGAGGAGAGAGAGAGAGAGAAGGGTCGCCAGAGCTTGCTAGGTTGTTGACCTGAGAGGGAAGAGACGAATTAGGAGGTATCTCAAGCCAAATTCAAGCTTGGGAGGTGCGGGATGATCTGGGCAGGCTTTTATAGGCCCTAGTAGGAGGTCTTGTGCTTGGAAGCCAAGCTTCCAAGTACGGTCATGTCGCCGGAGATGGAAACTCAAAGAGACGCAAATCTCTCATGCGTTCGCATGAGAGATTGGGTAGGAATTAGGGCTTGATAATGGGTTCACATGAGAGGAGATTTCTCAGAGAATCTCCCTTTCAATTTTGAAAGAGATTCTTTGAGGAATCAAGGAGTTCTTTCCCTCGATACCTTGCCGGAGTAGGATTCCCTCCGCTGTAATGGTGGAGGGACCTAATTGCAAAGAATGATAAGGAAGTTAGGGGGGTTTCTGCAGAAGTTTCAGAAGTTAAGTTTAGAAATGTAATTGGGCTAGACTTGTTTGCAAAGTAGGTCAAGGTGAATTCCCCTTAGGTCCAAATTTTAATATAAACCTAATTTAGACCTAAGGAATCCAATAGTGAAGTTGGATTTTAAGTTTGACCATATTTGACTATGTAATTTACACAAAAACCTAATTTAGGGCAAACATTTAACTGGGACCCCAATTTAGGACAAAATAAGTTCTAAGGGCTAAATTGAAGGTTCTAAGCCCTAGAGGATATTTTTCTATGAATTTTAGAGGATTTAGGTGAATTTTATCCTGACCAGAACCTTGTTAAATTAAGTGGATCTGTTTTAGGGTTACAAGAAGTCATTTAATTCCTGGAATTCACATGAACCCTTTTCTGTCTGAACCAACCCACTTTTTATCTTGTTAAGATCATTTGACCTATGTTTAGCTCATGAGAAAACCTGTTGTTGTACTGCAATGGTAAAATTACAGTTTTACCCCTTGTTTCTTAGTTTTCTCTCAGAAGAGTTATTCATTGAGTTAGGACCTCTAGTTGATTATGTAGGAGCTTTTGTTCTCTTTCTGGGTCAAAATGGGCTAGTTAGGGCTCATAATGGTGTTCCCATCAAGAGGCCAAGTCCTCGTCGCTCCTCCCACGCACAGCCCCTTCCTACAAAAATGTTTTCCTACACTAACAGTGTGACTACACCGACATCAAACATATGTCGTTGTAAGTTATACTATAAGTTGCTAATATTAATTGCTACACTGATGGGCACCTATGGGACAAAAGAAAAACAAGGGCAAATATGTCCTCTTTCACATCCGACCCTTTCCAACCCTAACTTCTCCTTAAACTTCACATCTCCTCCTCCCAACTTCTCCTCAGACCTCAGAGTTGACGCCATTTCTATCGATTGAGCTCCTAAGGCGACACCATTCTCCTTGCTGCTTTGATCCATCGTAGACTCAGGTTAGCTAAAGTTGTTTCTCTCTCTATTCATGCGCTCGATCTCTTACATTCTTAGCCCTTGTCAGAGATCACCAATGGTGGAGAGATCTTTTTTAGGGTTTTGGATTAATATCTCGCTCAGATCTACACTCAAATCTAATCTCTCACTTAGATCTCCACTCGAATCTAATCTCTCACTTAGATTCTCTTTTTAGGTTTATGAAATCTGCACTCAAATCGATCCCTCTCTCTCAACCTCCATCAATCGGATTCCACTTAACTATATCTCTCCCACTCAACTCGATCTCTCTTACTCTATATCTCTTTATCAATCTCTCTTACTGCACCTGTCGCTACTGCTATTGCTACGTTGTCGTCATTGCTACGACTGTTATTGCTACTGTTGCTACAAGAGGAGTGAAGAGGAAGAGGGTGAGAGTGGTCTCCTCCCCTCCATTCTCTGCTACTGCCACCGCCATTGTTGGCGTTGTAGTTGTCAAGGTTGCACCTGCTGATGCCGTTGGTGCTGTTGGATGAAGAGGAAGAAAGGAGGGTCTACCTACCCCTAGCCTGATATTCCCCTATTTTGTTGTTCAAGACCACTAGGTAGGGATTATAACCCCTTCCTTTTTCAGAGAATCCCTATTGATTTGTAAGGATTAGAATAACTTTTGCATGTGCAATTAAGAGGGGTTGGCCAGTAAAATATCAATTTGGTAGTTGCATGTTGAGATCATGGCATGCATGGTGTAGATTGAGGGGATTTTGTGGCATTTAGTTTTGATGTGTTCCTTGGGGTTTTGTTGGTTTTCATTTGATTTTCAAAGTCCAAATACTTGAGCTGAATGCTCATTTTCCTTATTTTTTGCTGATAAGAGCTTGGTGAGGGTTTCATGGAGCTTGAATGGAGATTTGCAGCTGATACGGTCGTTTGTTCACAGTTTTCAAAAAGGTACGCTGTAGTATGTTGCGAAAAATGATGATCAATTTAATTTAATTTATTACTCGAAATTTAAAATATTTCGAGGTCGAACTCAGGGAGCAATCTTGATTCTAGAAGCATAAAAATCACAATCCACCATAATGTACTATTTTACAAAAAAGGAATTGTAGAGAATAAGAGTGGAATTAATCTCTCTCTTTCTTCTTTTCTCTCCTTCTTTGCTTTCTCTCTGTCTTCTGACGTTTGATTCTGGGAATCAGACGTCTTAAGTAGCATTTTCTACAGTGCTTGTTTCCTTCTTCCTTTCTCTTTGGCTACTACTGCTTCTTAGTCTCCTTGGCTTTTTCTTCTTCTCTTCTGAGCTGCGCCTCCGCCTTTTTCTTCCTTTCTTTCCGCACTGTGCCTTCTTCTTCAGTTGGCTTCAGCTCTTCCTCTTATTCTGCTTCAGCTCCTTTGTGCGGCTAAGTCCTCAGCCGCTTCCTCTTCTCTTCTTCTTTTGCTTTCCTGCACAGGACACAGTTAGGCAAAAACCAATCGCTACCCTCCCCGCGTCCCTCTCTCTCTATTTCTCTCTCAGGTCACCACTCTCCCAAAGCCACGGGTAATCGGGATATCGGATTCAGGCGCGTACCTGGGTCCAGGCTCACCGGCGTGTGGTGGTGAGCGAGGAGTGCAGGTTGGGTTATTGGGTGATTGCACTGCAAAAATACGCCTGCAATTGTGCCGTCTTGTGCTATTTCCTAGCATTACCAATGCATATTAGATCTCCATAGTTGCATTGTAAAAATACATGCATGCATGCATTTAATTAAGAGAGGAGGAGAGTGAAATAAAATGGCCTCGCGATTACATTTTTCCTCAAGTGCATCTTTACAAAATCCACCATCTATTGATTTTTTCCACTTGATTTTGAAATGCTTCCCGCGGCTGCATGGAGCAACTTCTTCTCCTCGCGCCATTCCCTGCTCTCCATCCCTCTCCCTGCCAGCCGCAGCAGACCTCTGCCATGAGCTGTGCATGAGCCATGCACAGCCAGGGCATGGCTGTGCATGGCTTTCTTCTTCTATAAAAGGAGGGCGTCTTCTTCTTCTAAAAAGCCAGCCTGGTCCAACAGAGAAAAAAACCACAGCAGCTCCACTTCTCCTTCTAGGCTACCTTCCTCTCGTCCCTCTCCCACCATACGTCGGCCCTCCTCGGAGACACCTGGCGAACAGGAGCCCTCACTGTGGTGCACACCCACCACAATGAGACCACCACCGCCCATCTCTTCAAAGAGCCGGTGGGCGTGGTGGCTCTTTTCTAGTTTTTTCTGTTCCAGCACCTTCAGCCATTAGAGCGCAGGCTTCAAGCTTGAAGCTCAAAGCTCTAGCAGCAGCGGCAAGGTAGCAGCAGCAGCCACCTAGCCCATTCCGTGCAAGCCTGCAGGCCGCCCTCGCCCTCCGTGCACTCCTAAAGGCATCACCGCCTCCTGCTTCTTCGCTCTATTGCACTCTCTCTTCTGCCCACAGCCAGCCACCGCGTGTCACTATAGCGGTCGGCCAACCCTCACCATGCACCCTAGCAGCGCCTACGTCGCCCTCACCCTCCACCGCGCACGCCAGTAGCCTTCTCTGCGCGCTTTGTCGCAACCTTCCACCTGCAAGCCACCAGAAGAAGCCACTCCACCGCGCGCGCCGAGCCGACCACACTCACAGCACCTGCAGCTCTCGGTCACGCGGCTCGCCTGACCACTGTAGCCATTGTTCACCCCAGTCTGCGCGACACTGTGGCTACAGTGGGGTGACCGGTGAGCTTCTCACTTTACCGGTCACCCCGCGTGCTGCTACCGTCGTTCGCCCGTGCGCGTGCCCGCCTGCGCGTCTCCACCCGCGTCGCCTGCACCCACCTGTGTGTCTGCATTGCCCTCACTCGTCTATGTCGCCTGCTCTCTTCGCCCACACGCGCCTGCGAGCGCCTGCTCCAGCCTTCGCGCAGCACGGTGCGCCGCGTCTCCTCTCTGCGCCCCTCGCCCTCCAGCGTGCACGTCTTTGCGCGCATACGCACCTACGCGTGCGCTTGAGGACCTCCAAACGACGCCACTGGCCTTCAGACGCCTTAACCTGCAGCCCTCTCTCTCCCACTCTCTCTCTCTCTCTCTCTCTCTCACAACACTCTTTCACACTCTCTTTACCGACGCTCACACACACATACACTCACACTTCCACACACACACACACACCTATACACTATTATATACCTATATATATATACATATACCTATATATATTAATATATATACATATATTTATATATATACATATACTTATACATATATATATATATATATATATATATATATATATATATATATATATATGCATACATGTATACATATATATCTATATAACTATATACATATATACATATATATACATATCTAGCTACATATACCTATATATACATATATTATTATATATATATATATATATATATATATACATATATATATATATATATAGACATCTATATAGTATTATATCCATATATATATATATATACATATATCTACATATATACATATACTTATATATATACATATATATACCTATTTATAACCATATATACATATAGATATATTTACATATATACATATATATATATTTTCGCATTATTTACCATACGCTGTATCGCGGGAATATCTGCAGCAGTTGCTGATATTCCTTGATACACGCGTACAAAAAAAAGCATGTTCGCATTCATCTTCCACCATCCATCCTACACCTTACACGCTACATTTCGTCCTGTTGGTTGCGTCTCTCTAGACGATGACCGACTCGACATCGTGCTACACTCCATCTCCGCCTCAACCCCTACCCCTTTATATATACATAGTATATACATATATATCTATACTATATTTACTTTATTCCTATTTCTCTTGCATGCCCATAAAAAGAAAAATATATATATATAAAAGAGAAAAGATAATCCTTGACTTGCAGGTATTCCGTCTTGCGAATAGCAAGACCCGTTTTGGAACCCTGTTTTGGCTGAAAGCCAAGAACCCAATTTTGAGAGTGTGCCTCAAGGACAAAGATTACCAGAAAAAAATCTAAATAGAAAAACACCAAAAACACAATAAACGAACAGAGGAGACTCGTTGTAGGAAAGGCATAGAAACTTAACTTGTAACCCCACTTCCTTGAGTTCGACCCTGGGCCTAAAAGTGACCGAGATAAAATCAAGTAGGCCAGGTTAAAAATTTTGTAAAGAGATGGTTAGGTCCGATTTAGGTTAACCACTATACACACTTCAACGATAAAATCATCATATTAACAACCTATCCGGGCTTGACACCATCGGGTCGAACCAGGTCCGTAGGGGGGTGGTCGCGGATGAGGCCGGGTGAGCAGGTGAGAGGGACCTCACCCCATGTGACTGAGGCGATAAGCCTCAGTCACTTTTTCAGTTTATGCACCGCAGGGCACTTAAAAACTTAAGAGGTGGGACTAAACGTCCCACCCTCCTGCCTGTGCACTCGCTGAGGTCTTCACTGCTAATTGAAGACCTAGAATTGTGTGTGGAGGTATTCTGTGCAACTTGGAGCTGAGACCTAGGACTGTAGAGACTTGGGACTGCAGAGACCTGGAGCTGCTTGCGAGCTTGCTCCAAGCTCAGCATTAATGGCGGCAAAGGCTCAGGATCTGAAAGCACACAAATGGCCTTGCGACTCTGTCAGAATGATAGGCAGGCTTTGCCAGAGCACGACGAAGTTACTGCGGGGGTCGGCGTGGCTCAGAATAGTCTAGGCGTGCATGCCCAGGTCGGTCTGAGTCTGTGTGAGTGGGTTTGTTCGGGGGGAGGTTTCAGTGGGTGGCACGGTGAGTGAAAGGGCGAGAGGTGATCAGTGGGATGTGGTGAAGCTTAGGGACTGGGCGGCGAGGGGTGGAGCTGTCTATGGTGGTGAAATGGCCTCGCCGGAGTTAGTGGCTGGAGGTGGAGGTGATGATGGTGGACAGTGGAGTCGAGGAGTCGAAAGATCAAATTGACAGAGGGGAAATAAAGAGAAGGGTAAGAGGGACTTAGCTGGTAGGTCAGGAATGAACGGAGGAAGCGGAGGTGGCGAGCGACTGGTACTGCCATCGCTGGAGACGAAGGTGCCTAGGGGAAGAGACGGCGACGAGGAAGAGGGGCTGGAGGGCACCCTCTGGTACGGTGCTGTGCAACGGAAGATGGTAGAGGCAACCCTGCCACTGGTATGGTGGCAGGGCGACGAGAAAGGAGGAGGAGAGTCGCCGGAAGCTCTGGTAGTTGGCCGGAGTTGGGAGGAGACGAATAGGAGGGGGGATCTCAGGCCAAACGAAGCTTGAAGGAAGCGGCAGCCCCTGCCGTTCCTTAAATAGGTGCTTACTGGGAGGGAAACACGAGGAGGCGACGTGGGCTCCTTGCCGGAGGTAAGGCCGGAAAAAGACCCATACCTCTCGCGCATTTGCACGAGAGGTATGGTGGCTGGCAGGGCATGGGAATCGGTCCATGCAAAGGAGGACAACGTAGGGGATCCTCCTTTCAAGTCTGGGGCAGGCTCCCTAGGTCTGCGCAGCGCCATCCTCCGTGCAAAGTCACCGGAGGTATGGCCTGCACATTGCGTGGGCAGAAGGACCTATCTGCAGAAAGAGACGAAGATAGGGGGGTTTCTGCAAGGGTTCAAAAAGCTAAGGGTCAAAATGTAATTATTGAGGACCATTTTGTAGTGGGTCAAGGCAACCTTTCCTTAGGTCCAAATTTTGGTATAACCCTAATTTGGACCTAAGGAATCCAATGGTGAGGTTGGATTTTATGTTTGACAGGACATTTTGCACAAAAACATAAATTAAGTTAAAAATTGGGTATGGTTCTCAATCTAGGTCAAGATAGGTTCCAATGGCCAAATTGAAGGTTCTAAACCCTAGGAGATATTTTTTTATGAATTTTAGAGGGTTTAATTGATTTTTATCTTGCCTAGAACTTCGTGAATTAAAGCAGGTTTGTTTTAGGGTTAAAGAATGTCATTTAATTCCCAGATTTTGTCATAACCCTTTCCTGATTGAATCATCCCACTTTTTCTCTTATTAAGCCCATTTTACCTGTGTCTAGACCCTTAGAAATCCTATTTATGTACTGCAATGGTAAAATTACAGTTTTACCCCTTATGAATTATTTTATACTCAGATTTGCAATCCCCTGATTTAGGCTTTCCCTTAGCTTTTGTAGGAGCTTTTGTACATTTAGTTAGGTAAAAATGTACTAGTTAGGGTTCATAATGAGGTTTTCATCATGCTCCCATGCCTAGCTTTTACTTGTCCCTTAGCAAAAATTTAAGGTTTTAACCTCTATTCTAGACCATGAATTCCTTTCATCAAATTTGATAAGTGCTTTTTCTCTTGTATCCTTGATTAGGTCAGAATGCCAACCATAGGCCTAAAAGGTACTCTAGTACCAACCAAGATCCAGATCTGTCTAGCTCTAGCCTCAGTCTTTAGCAAAGGATTTTAAGGCCTACAGGAACTAACCTAAACTTTATTGGACTCCGTGGTTAAAGCACCTGTGCTTGAGATATTTTTAGCCTTGGTTCAGTCTGCAGTGTGTTTTGTAAGAGAGAGACAGAAGGTTTATTTGTTTGGAGAGTTTTCTCTCTTTTGTTTTTAATTCTAGCTTAGGATTGGCTTCACAACCTAGTCTATATCGGATTCCTCGTCCCCATCATCAATCCTCAAAGGTCCCTGGCAATCGATGCTTTGAGATAGCACCGCCCATGGTAACCCCCAGAACCCTGGCTTTCGAGATTTCGAGATAATCCCGTCCATGGTGTTCCGTTGCCGAATTCAGACCCTGGCAATTGACACTTCATGATAATGCCATCCATGGAATCTGAACCAGCAGGATGCTTACATGCCCTCAGTAGGATATGTAAATATCCTAGGAGACAAGCACCGAGGAGATGATATGTTGCTACGCATCTTCGAGGGGAATTTCCCACCTCTCTACGTCGGGAACTCGTCCAAATCAACTTGTGTTGATCGGCCTCTCCTAATCTAGGTGACATTTTAAGAATATTTGAAATGCTTTTGCGTGATTTTGATATTTATTCTTGCTGAACCAAACTGTGTGTGTGAATTTTGGGTGTTTAGGTTACTGAGTCCCGTAAACTGAAGGTCAGTTAACAAGGCCGAATACTCCCTAAGCCTTAGACTTAATACTTAAGCTTTTCATTTTCCTCAACCTCTTGAAGAATATCTTGATCTTAATGGGTATTAAGAGTCTAGCCAAGAATGCCCAAGGTTTGCGTTCTTACTAATCTTGTTGTGTACTTTCGCTTTACTTTTCCTTAATGTGGTCTAGAACTTTGGTTAATTCCTTAATTTCTTACTAATGACTATCTGTTTCCTTTTTCATTTTGAGCTCCTTTTTAGCATTCTATTCTTTTTCTTCTCCTTCTGTAAAGTTTACTAGCATTTTCTTCCTCAGTTTTTTTCTTTTTCGTATATGCTGATTTTTTTGTTGAAACCTTTTCTTGTTATGTTATTTCATTGCACTTTCATACCCCCCCATGCCTAAGGTTTGCAATGTCCTCATTGTACATTAGGTGGATTTTTATTTGGTCAGGTTCAAGCATTAGGACAGATATTTAGGTGAGTGGATGGGTTGAGGTGACTGTTGCGGACGATTTTTAATCTCAGGTACGATTACTTGAGGTGAAGTCGGTTGTTCTAAGGAATGAACCTAAAGTGCAAAGAAATGTCAGAAAATGTTTTGGTTTTTCAAAAGGAATGACGGGCTACCTCCCGTTAAGCACTGAGTTTTACGCCATCGGCTGGGCGCAATAAGCTCAGGGAGAATGGAGGATAAATAATGACTTAGCCAAATCTGTATTGGTTACATCAATAAATGGTTTGAGTCTCTGACTGTTCACAACGAAAGGTTCGGAATCGTGGTTAAGTGGACTGATCTCGATGGCTCCATTTCCAAAAATCTATCAGACAAGATATGGTCCGACCCATTTGGATCGCAGTTTCCCAGGGAAGAGTTTGAGTCGGGCATCGAAGAGTAGGACCTTCTGGCCAGGGTGGAAGATCTTTCTAGATATGTGCTTGTCATGAAAGGCTTTAACCCGCTCTTTGTAGATTCATGAGTTCTCATACGCATCAAGGCGTAATTCATCAATCTTGCTTATTTAAAGCTTTCTATGGGTTCTAGCCTTAGAAAGATCTAAGTTACAGCTCCATATAACCTAATAGGCTTTGTGCTCCAGTTCAACGAGAAGGTGACATGCCTTCTCGTACAGGAGTCTAAAAGGAGACATACCTAATTGGGTCTTGTGGGAGGTCCTATAAGCCCACAAGGCTTCCGGAAGTCGGGATGACCAGTCCTTCCTACCAGGTCGAATAGTAACCTGCAGGATTTTCTTGATCTCCCGATTAGATAGCTCAGCTAGACCATTAGTCTGGGGGTGATAAGGAGTAGAGATTCAGTGAGACACCCCGTATTTGGTCATCAGTGACCTAAACTGAGCATTGGTAAAATGGGTCCCTTTATCAGAGATGATCGCACGAGGAATCCCGAACCATTGGAAGATATTCTAATGAATGAATTTGATGACGATCTTGTGATCATAGGTTCAGGTCAGAATGGCTTCGATCCATTTGGACACGTTGTCTACAGCAAGTAAAATGTACTCGAAGCCGTTCGAGATAGGGAAGGGGCCCATAAAATCAATCCCCCAAATATCGAAAATCTCGCATACGAGAATCTGCTGTAAAGGCATCATGTCGCGATGGCTCATGTTGCACAAAGTTTGGCAACGACTGCATGCCTTACAGTGACCGTATGCGTCCTTGAAGATAGTGGGCCAGTAAAAGCCACACTGGAGGATTTTTGATGCGATTTTATGCCCAGAAAAATGGCCACCGCATGCCCGGTCATGGCAGAAAGAGAGAATGTCATTGATTTTGCCCTCCGGGAGACATCGCCGGATGATTTGGTCAGCACCTATGCGGAATAGGTATGGATCTTCCTAGATGTAGTACTTGGCATCGGAGCGCAACTTGTCTTTCTTGGCCTTCGGCCAATCAGACGGGATCTGGTGTGATGCCAAGTAGTTTACTATATTAGCAAACCATGGAAGCCTGGTACCAATAGTCAAGAGGTGCTCATCAGGAAAATGCTCCGTGATGGGTGTAGAAGGGTCGATGATCTCAGAAGGAAGGCGAGACAAGTGGTCAGCCACCACGTTCTGTCTTCCCGCCTTGTCGCGAATCTCGAGATCGAATTCTTGCAACAGCAAGATCCATCGGATTAATCGAGGCTTCGCATCCTTCTTTGCAAGGAGATGCCTCACAGCTATGTGATTCGAGTAGATTATGACATAGGAACCCAGGAGATAAGATCTAAATTTTTTGAGGGCAAATAGTACCACTAGCAGCTCTTTCTTCATAACCCTGTAGTTACGCTGAGCCTCGTCAAGTGTCTTGCTAGCGTAGTAGATGACCATGGGTTTCCCATCAATCTTCTACCCCAGAATCGCTCCTACAGCAAAGTCAGATGCATCGCACATGATCTTAAAGGGTTGAGACCAATCAGGGGACTATAGGATCGGGGCTTGGGTGACTCGGTCACGAAGGATCTCAAAAGCTTGAGTGCATTCCTTGGAAATCTCAAAGGGTACATCCTTGGAGAGAAGAGTAGTCAGGGGGCACATGATTTTCGAGAAATCAGGGATGAAAAGATGGTAAAAATTGATGTGCCCCAGAAAAGATCAAATGTCCCAGATTGAGATAGGCATAGGAAGTCTAGAAATCAGATTAACCTTGGCTCGATCCACCTGGATTCCTCTCTTAGAAATTAAGTGTCCCAGGACGATCCCCTCAGGCACCATAAAGTGGCTCTTTTCCCAGGAAAGAACCATATTTATGTCAATGCAATGCCTGAGCATGTAAACCAAGTGCTGGAGGCAATCGTCAAATGATGCCCCGAAAACTGAGAAGTCATCCATGAAGATTTCCAGATAATCACCTACCATATCAGAGAATATGGCAAGCATGCACCGCTGAAAAGTCACGGATGCATTGCAGAGATCGAAGGGCATCCTTCGGAATGCATACATTCCGAACTGGCAGGTGAACGTGGTCTTCTCTTGGTCCTCTGGATGAATTGCCACTTGATTATAACCGAAGTACGGTCAAGAATGTAGAAGAATCTATTTCCCACTAGTTTCTCGAGAATTTGATCAATGAACGGTAGGGGGAAATGATCCTTCTTCGTGGAGGAATTGAATCTTCGGTAATCTATGCAGACTCTCCACAAGTTGGCTATATGGGTAGGTATGACCTCTCCAGTTTCAGTCGTGATGGTGGTGAGCCCTGCCTTCTTGGGCACAACCTGGATTGGGCTCACCCAACGACTGTCGGAGATCGAGTAGATGATCCCTGCAACTAACCACTTAATGATCTCCTTCTTTACGACCTCCTGTAGATTGGAATTCAAACGTCTCTACATCTCATGTGAAGGTCGTGCGCCCTCCTCAGAATAGATGCGATGTGTGCAATAAGAGGGACTTCTTCCAGTCAAATCATCGAGAGTCCAGCCAATGGCTCTGCGATGTTGCTGGAGAACAGTAATCAGACGAGATTCCTGGTCAGGTGTGAGTTTGGAGTTTATAATCACCGGAAATGTCTGATTAGAACCCAAAAAGACGTATTTCAAATGATCGGGAAAGGGTTTGAGTTCAAGAATGGGGTTATCAGCAGCAACGGGAGGTTCAGAGTGAGTGTGGGGTACAAGGGTAGGAGTTATAGGTTTGTCTAGATCAAGTTTTGACTCCTCTAATTGCGGTTTAAGATTTTCTTGTGGTTGATGAGGGATAATCGTGTTGTCCTCAAGTTGTGGTTCATCAACCACGGCTTCGATGTCACAAATTTGTTCAACGACACCGCAATTAATCCCTTGTTGGGCCTTGAAGATATCCATCTTGAGAGTCTGATTTCCAAATTTTAACTCTATTTGGCCCTCTTCACAACTTATGCTGGCCCTTGCTGTGGACAGAAAAGGTCTCCCTAGTATGATTGGTGTATCCCTTGGGTTTTCAGGTGCATCCATATCTAAAACTATGAAATCTACAGGGAAGTAGAAATCTTGCACCCTAATAATAACATCCTCAAGAATTCCCTTAGGTGACTTGATAGATCGATTTGCTAATTGCAATGTCACCTTAGTCGGTTTCAGTTCAGATTCTTCTAGATGGTTAAGTAGGGAAGTGGGTATCAAGTTTATGGAGGCACCTAGTGATAACACTGCACAAGGGGGTGATAATTATATTGAATATGGCCCATCTTAAGAATAAAAGGCACAACATAAGTAGAATGGGAGCATTACATGCATCATGTACCAAGATTGCTTATAAACTGCATTAATGGCCATTTGTGTAAGCATTTGTCAAAGCAGGACTCAGATGAGCAATCGGACCGCACGGATGGATTCAGAACCACGAACGGAGTCCAACGGACTCAAGATCGGCTAAATCCGACATCCAGAGCTCCTACAATGGGCCCAAGAAGTTTTGACCGTTGATCTGGAGATCAACAGCCCATATTGCACCACATCAGTCCCCGCTCCACCGCACGTCGCCTCTTCATCAAGCCGAGATTAGATCTCCGCCGTCGATCTTCGATCGAACGGCCAAGACTCGCGCGCCCTCCCGCAGTCGCCGCGACAAAGCGCGGGCGTGGCTCAACAGTTAGTGCGCACGCCCGCACGCACGCGACGCGGGTTCGAGCCACGTGGAGCCTGAAATTGAAGACGGAGGTAGCGCGTGGCGAAATTGGGCCGCCCAATCAGCAGCGGGCGGCCGAGATTTCGCCACGCGGCGCAACCACAGCTCACGGGCGCCCACGCACGCGCGCACTCCAAGCGATGACGCCCGCGAACACGCGCACCCGAGGCTCGATCCCAGCGCAGCTAAGGAGAGATCTCAGCCGTCCGATCTTCAATCAGACGGCTCTCACGCAGCAGGCGCGGATCGCACGAGAAGAAGAAACAAGGCGGGCAGCTGACCGACGGCTGGAGGGCTTCACCGATGCTTTTGGGAGTGGTTTTAGCGACGCTCTGGACGTCGTTAAAGCCCCTTCTTCTTTTAGGAAGCCCTTAACCCTATTTAAACCCTCTTCAACCACTCATTCAAGGCATTCACTCCCCTTGCAACTACTCCACCCCTCTCTTAGCTAGCTTTAGGCCCTCCTGTAATCGTCGGAGACGACGAGCCATCGACGAAGCCTCCTCCACCGCCGTGGCCGCCTCGTCACTCTCCACCCTCTCTCTCTCTCTTTTAAGCTTTCCATTACTTTTGTTTGAAGCATGTATTTAATGTTGTAAGCTATGAACTGCAAGTGCATGATTAATGAATCTATTTTCTGTTCAATTGTTACTTTAATTTCTGTGAAAGTTGCATGATCACACAAGGAACATTCTAACCCTAATCTCTCTCTCTATCTCTCTCTCGCTTTTCAAAGCCGCATCCTTCGCAAGCAAAACTCCGCACTTTCCATGGCAACAAGTGATAAGCAAAAATCCAATTTTCAGGCCTCCCTGAGACCGACACTCGGACTCACGTCCGTTTACTTATTTTAAAACCGACGTTGCAAGTGCGACTATAACGACACTTCTTAACACACACGCACAACGGCACGTCAGTTTTTGGCGCCGTTGCCGGGGAGGCAACGGATTTGTTTTGTCACCTCCATTCCACATTCATTCTCACATCGTCTAATGCCCTATTTTCCTTTTTACTTGATGGTTGTAGGAATTCGGCACGTGGACGGTGAAGCGACGCATCCCACGACGGTAGCAAGGGAGTAGGCGCTACGAGGACTGATAGTGAGTAATTTTTCTCTCATGATTGTTTGCTTGCCTAAAAAAAAGAAACTAAAAAGAAATTTGTAAAAATTGAAAAAAATTGGCATGGTGTATGATTGCTTGACCCACATCCTTAACACATCACCCCACAAAAAAATGTACACTCTAACATTCTGAATAAATTCTTGGAGTGTTTTCTTTTTCTTGAGTGGTGTTTGCGAAGCCACCATGAGTTGACCTGGGCCGCACCACTCAACCCTAAAATTGACTCATCTAATAGAAGCTGCATGATAATTAGGATGAGTACAATAGGGTTTTAGAGCCTCTACGAAATAAAAGGAAATCTACTTTCACTGAGTTGTATGCAGAACTTGATGTGCCCACTGAAACTTGTTTGAAAACATTAAGACATGTCAACCCTAAAAAGTACTAAAGTAAGGATGAAACACTAAAAGACACCACATCTTAACAAATCCTTGCTTGAAAATCATGTTTTACTAGAAGCACACACCTTGAAAGTGGAAAATTAAGAGGCACCACCCCAATAAATGCCTCATCACATAACCCTAAGCACAAGCACTATCCTAGCCCTTTAAAACTGAGTAGACGTGCCTTAGGCAGGACTGAGTTAAGTCTCAAAAGATGAGGTTTTGTTCACTAGGCACTTGGCTTTCATTCCCTTGGTAGAATCTGGTGACTAGGCTGCGGGGCAGTGTCAAATGACCGCGGTTGTGGGGTCTATGGAACCGGAGGCGCAAGCCAAAGGAAGAACCTTTCCTGTAATCCCCTCATAATCAACCTGGCCAGATTAGCCTTGGGAAGGGGAGTCCAGTGCTTACGAACTTAATCACCCTTTGTGAGATTTCTAGGTCTCCTAAGGAATACACCATAAGGACTAGGATTGTGTGCTTGATTGAAACACATTTCTCGCATCTGTCGCCCTCCGCATCCCCTCCGGTTCTTCTCTAGTGTATGCACGGGAGACACTCACTGCATCCCGAGTTGTGTGTTTTGGGGTAGGAATCTAGGCAACGTAATTCTGTTAACATGGCTGAACCTAGGGTAGATGAGGCTGAGGATCAACCCCCACCAGACGCTGTGGCCATCATCCAAGCTCAAATCAATGCTAACCACCGGCTTCAGCAACAACAAATCCACACCATCATGCAAGCCATACAACGGTTACAGAACCCACAAGAACAACCACCACCACCTTTCCAAAACATACCAGGGCAACCACCACTTGATTTACCGCCATATCAGGATCAACCAAGGCCCCTCCGCGATTTATATAATCCCTCTGCTATTAGAGTCGAGCCACACCTTAGGATCCCCGAGGGGGGAGATGATTTTGAGCTAAAACCGAATGTCTTAAGTCTGATCTAGAGCCACTTTCATGGAAGCTCAAATGAGGACCCCTTTCAGCACCTAGAGGATCTCGACCGCATAGCATGAACTGTGAAACCTAGGAACATTAGCCTTGACATTGTTCTAATCAAGATGTTCCCCTTCTCATTAAGAGACAAGGCTTCTCATTGGCTTAGAACCCTAGGTAGACCCATCACCACCTGGGAAGAACTGAGGCATGCATTTTTAAAGAAATTCTTCCCCATAGGAAAGACCAATGCCCTCAGAAGAGCTATCACTACCTTTACACTCTAGGGTGGGGAACAATTTCATGAGGCGTGGGAAAGATTTAATGAACTTTTGAGGAAATGCCCACACCACGAAGTACCAAGGTGGCAATTGGCCCAGATCTTCTACCATGGTCTGGACAGCAAACTACGGAACTTAATCGATGCCTCATGCGGGGGAAACTTCCTGAACAAAGGCGAGGAGAGCGCGTTTGAGCTCTTTGAGTCTATGAGCGAGAATTTGCTCAACAATGCCTCCATGAACTAGCTTAACAGGTCCAATCAACCCCGTGGTGGGATTTATGTGGTGCAAGCAAATTCTGGAATGGTTGACATGGACACATTGCCAAGAAATTGGATCGAGTGGAATTGGTGGACAAAAAGATTGATGAGCTACTGAACCAAAACAAGAACCCCTTGTAGACTTTCTCCCTAGCAAAGGGAGCACATAATGTTGACCTGGTCCAGCCCTTTACCCAACTGAACCTGGAACAACCCCTATCCACGTTCTAGGGAGGGACCTTTGCTCCCTCGACCCTTGATTACTCCCTTTCCTCTTCATCAACATCGGCTATCCTAGAAGATGTGCAAGCTGTCCAAGGTTATGCGAAACCTGACCCTTTCTCCAACACTTACAACACTGGCTGGCGTAACCACCCCAACTTTGGTTGGATAAACCAGAAACCACCGCAATTCCAAAATCAGCCTAGGCCAAACCAGCAGCCACACTTGCCCCCCTATCAGCAAGGACCACCAGTTAGACCCCAAAATAATTAGAATAGGGCGGCCCCTCCCCCACAAAACCAAATGGATACCCTAATAAAGATGATGGCTGACGTGAACCAGAAACATCAGGAGGAAATGGCCTTAGTAAAGGGACAGTTAAGCCAACTCTTGGACTGCAAACAATAAGGATCCCTACCTTCCCAACCACAAACGAACCCGTGAAACATAATTAACAGAGGCCCCAATTCGCAAGGGTTCCAAAGCAACCCCGGGCAGGCTCACATGATCCAGCCAGCCCCGCAAACACCTCCTGTGTTTGGTGCTTCTTCGTCCTCGTCTTCTCAAGGATCAACCCATGGCCCCAATGCCTCTGTGAATGCGGTGACCTTGAGAAGCAGCACCAAAACCCAGGATCCCAAATGGCTTACTCTCCCTGAGACTTCACCCGCTGAAATACCCGACTCAGAAAAGGCACCAACCAAGGACCCAGAAATCGAACCAATCCACATTCAAACACCCTACCCTGAGGCCTTGGAAACAATCAAGAAAAAGAAGAATGTTGTGGAAACTGAGGAGCTGTTGGAAATCTTTAAGCAAGTACAGATCAATATTCCGCTCCTTGAAGCCGTCAAACACATCCCTGCTTACGCCAAGTTTTTAAAGGATGCCTATACACCCAAGTGTAGGCCGAGACCTCAAGCACCTAGGAAGGTTGTACTCTTTGAGCAAGAAAGTTCCGTAATATCAAGCAACCTTCCACTCAAGTGAACTGACCCAGGAGCACCCCTGATTTCCTGCAATATCGGGGACATGACGTTTGATAGAGCGCTCCTGGACCTAGGTGCTTCTATCAATCTGATTCCAACAACCCTATACCACCAATTTGGTTTTGGGGAGCTAACACCAACCCTTGTCACCATCCAGCTGGCTGATAGATTAGTGAAAACCCCGAAGGGGGTTGTCGAGGACGTGATTGTACGGGTCAAGGACTTCTATTTCCCGGTCGACTTTTTGGTACTCGACATGGAAGTCCCTGAAAAATTATAGAACGCATCCATAATCTTAGGCAGACCTTTCTTAGCTATAGCTAAAGCAAACATTGATTGCGACATGGGATGTATGGAAATCGCCTTCGGGGACAGGAAAATGCAATTGGATATCTTCCGGGCGACAAAGTCTTTTGATTGCAATTGCATTGAGGAACATGATCCTGTGGAAACTCTAATCGAGGAATGCCTCACCCTCAGTTCTGTATCAGACCACCAAACCTATAGTGACTGTTCTGACCCGTCACCATCATCACCCGTGGACCTCTGTAAGGCTGAGTACCATCACACAACACCATTTGAAGAGATCGATGTTGATCAATTCCTGCCCTTTCCCTTCCCATCGACTGTGGTTCCACCCGCACCTGAACTTAAACCATTGCCCGAGAATCTCAAGTACGTCTTCTTGGGACCTGACTAGACCTTCCCAGTGATTATTAATTCTCATTTAACCAAGGATCAGGAACTCAGGTTGACTGCGACCCTTTCAGAACATCGGGCCGCCATTGGGTGCACCATTTCGGATTTAAAAGGAATTAACCCCACCTATTGCACCCATAAGATTTACCTGGAGGACGGGGCCCGACCTTCCCGCCAGATGCAGAGACGTTTAAACCCAAACATGCGGGAGGTCGTTAAAAAAGAAATTATCAAGTGGCTTGACGCTGACATCATCTACCTTATCTCCGATTGCCCCTGGGTGAGCCCCACTCAAGTGGTTCCAAAGAAAGCTGGGCTCACCGTTGTCACCAATGATCGTGGCGAATCCATCCCCACCTGCACCACCACCGCATGGCGGGTGTGTATTGATTATAGGAAGCTTAATGAAGCCACTAAGAAGGATCATTTCCCCTTGCCATTCATTGACCAAATCCTTGAAAGATTGGCAGGGCAGAAGTATTTTTGCTTCCTGGATGGATATTCAGGATATAACCAAGTCGCAATTGCTCCGGAAGATCAGGAAAAGACCACATTCACTTGCTCATATGGTACATTTGCATTCCGTCGAATGTCGTTTGAGTTATGCAACGCACTTGCGACCTTCCAGCATTGCATGCTAGCCATTTTTTCAGAAATGGTGGGTGAATACTTGGAGGTCTTTATGGATGATTTCTCTGTATTCGGGAATTCATTCGACCATTGTTTGAGCAACTTGAAGAAAATCCTGAAATGATGTATCGAGGTTAACCTGGTGTTAAGTTGGGAAAAGAGCCATTTTATGGTTCAAGAAGGAATTATCCTCGGTAACATCGTATCGCATAAGGGCATCGAGGTAGATCGGGCTAAGGTTGATTTAATTTCCAAACTTCCTCCACCTAGTTCGGTCTGACAGATTCGCTCCTTCCTAGGACATGTTGGCTTCTACCGAAGGTTCATTAAAGACTTTTCCAAGCTTTCCAAACCCTTGACCGACCTTCTAGCCAACGATGCCATATTCCACATGTCTCCTGATTGCATCCAGGCTTATCACACCCTCCGGGACTTAGTCTCCACTGCACATGTACTTCAACCCCCAAACTGGTCCCAGGACTTTGAGATTATGTGTGATGCATCAGATTTTGCCATAGGTGCTGTCCTGGGACAAAGGCAAGACAAGAAGCCCATGGTGATCTACTACGTGAGCAAAATGTTGGACGAGGCCCAACGTAATTATACAGTCGCAGAGAAAGAGTTGCTCTCTGTAGTCTTTGGACTTGAAAATTTCGATCATATTTGCTGGGATCCCACGTGACCATCTACACTGACCATTCAGCCATTCGGCACCTGTTGGCCAAAAAGGATGCAAAGCCCATGCTCATCAGATGGATCCTGCTTTTGCAGGAATTTGACCTGGAAATCCGAGATAAGGCCGGATCAAAGAATGTGGTGGCTGACCACTTGTCTAGACTTCATCCAGACCACATTGGACCCTCCCTACCTCTATCTGATGCCTTCCCTGATGAACACATCCTAGCCGTGCAAGACAAGAAAATGCCATGGTATGCTGACTACGTCAATTACCTGGTTGTAGGACAAACCCCGCACAGCTGGTCCAGATAGCAACGGGACAGGTTCTTGGCTGAGGCCAAGCACTATTTCTAGGATGGTCCCATGATGTTTCGCCTCTGTGCTGATCAGATCATTAGGAGGTGTATCCCCGAAGACGAAGTTCAGAGTGTGCTTTCCTTTTGTCATGATCAAGCGTGTGGTGGCCACTTCTCTGGAAAGAAAACAGCTGCAAAAGTTTTGCAGTCTGGATTTTACTGGCCGTCCCTATTTAAGGTTGCACACATCTTTGCCAAGACTTGCTCACGCTGCCAAACGCTGGGGACCATGACCAAGAAAGATATGATGCCCCTTCAGTCCATTTTGATTGTCGAAATCTTCGATGTTTGGGGTATCGATTTTATGGACCCTTTTCCACCATCCAATGGCTTCGAGTACATCCTGGTCTCGGTAGACTATGTTTCCAAATGGATTGAAGCCGTCGCCACCCAACGATGCGATCACAGGACTGTCATGGACTTTGTTAAGAAGAACATCTTTTCCCGGTTTGGAATACCCAAAGCCATGATCAGTGATGGTGGAAGCCATTTTATCCATTCCCAATTCCGTGCCCTACTTAGAAAATATGGGGTGAACCACCGCATTGCTACCCCGTATCATCCACAAACAAATGGGCAGACTGAGGTCTCCAATAGACAAATCAAGAACATTTTACAGAAGACTGTGAGACCTGACAGGAAAGACTGGTCCACACGACTTGATGATGCCCTGTGGGCATACAGGACCGCTTTCAAGACCCCGATAGGCATGTCGCCTTATCGCCTGGTCTTTGGCAAAGCCTGCCATCTTCCTGTCAAATTGGAACACCGGGCTTACTGGGCTGTCAAGCAATGTAACATGGATCCCCAGTTAGTCGGTGCGTAGAGAACGCTCCAATTATCTGAGGTCGAAGAAATTCGTCGAGACGCCTTTGACAATAGTCGACTGTATAAGGAGAAAATGAAAGCCGTCCACGACTGACTCATTCATAGAAAAACCTTTGAGCCTAACCAACAAGTCTGGTTGTTTGACACCCGCCTAAAACTCTTCCCAGGGAAGCTCAGGTCCAAATGAACAGGACCATTTCGGGTGGTTAAGCCCTACTCTAATGGGGCGGTTGAAATTGTTGATCTTAACACTGGGCACACTTTCCTGGCCCAGGTTCCCCCAAAGGAAAGTGTCATCCTCATTGAGGGCTGACACCGAGCACCGCCCAGCTGGAGGCGTTAAACTCAGCGCTTCCTGGGAGGCAACCCAGAGGATTCAGACTGATCTGGTAGTTTACGTCACTCAGGTACTATCTTTTTGAATCCTTTTGCATCCATGTACTTGCCAATGAGGACATTGTCCAACTTAAGCATGGGGGGGTGGTAAATTGCATAATCCTGAGCTCATTTAATCAGTCTGAAAAAAAAAATTTGAATTTAGGAAGAAAACTTAGGCATTAGAAACTTATCAATAGTGGGAAATAATACAAAAAGAACTTAAACACTTAGACATTTCAGGCCTTCAGGCTTAATCAGCCCTGGTGTCCGTTAAAATATGGATTTAGCTTCGAATCATTGCAACCTTAAGCTATTCTAATCCACCTACTAAATAAGGTGATAAGTATACGACTTATCAATTCACCCTCTAACTCAGAAAAACCTTGAGTCTAAGCATCTGCACACATTTTTAAACAGACTCACTTCTCGAAGATTTTGACAGAAATTGGGTAGCTAATGAACTCTCTAGGGTGATATGGCTAGCAAGTTGTCGTGGGTAACAGCCCATTGGCAAGTTGCCTAGAACCCAGCCACAGGCCATTTCTTCTTCATTGCCTCTAGGTACATTTGAGATCAGGGAAGCCACCTACGAAAAAAAAGGGAAGAAGAAGAAGAAAAGAAAATAAACCACACTTTATCGCACAAGTATGGCTGGCAGGTGATCGTGGGTAACAGCCCATTGGTCGGTTGTCCAGAGCCCAGCTCAATAACTGCACAAAAAAAGACCAAAACACTTAAGGAAGAAGCGGGGAAGTAGTACAAGTCAGGGAGATATACACTGGAAAAATCCTTGTGTTGACCCTAATTAAAACAAATGTAGGGAGAAAGCTACCAATCGAACAAATACACCTTCAGGCAAATTTATTTCCTTTTCCGGTCACCTAGAGGCGTAGAAACCCGAAGTCTGTCTCAATTACCGTTAAGTGAGTCTATCGCAACATTCACACCAAGATGCTTAGCACTTAGGGTTTTGACCGAGTTTTGGGTGAGTTGGGTAGCCGTAAAAAGTTACCAACCCACACTGAATTCCGAAAAAAATTCTAAAAAAATATGTATATACATATGTATAGTTATATACATTAAAGCAAGGATTCGGGCGATTCATATTTTGGCAGACATCCGGGTGCTGCTTAGTCTTTGTAGATTAAGATCTTTGTATATTTCCTCTTATTGACAAGTAACGAAGTGTCTAAGCAATTACTTCTTAAATTCTGAAAGGAAATAAAGGCTAGAATAAACCTTGCTAGGGACTAGCAAAGAGTAAGCATGGGGGTATGATAACACAGCACAAGGGGGGAATAATTATGTTGAATATGGCCCATCTTAAGAATAAAAGGCACAACATAAGTAGAATGGGAGCATTGCATGCATCATGTACCAAGATTGCTTATAAAACTATATTAATGGCCATTTATGTAAGCATTGGTCAAAGCAAGCCTCAGATGAGCAATTGGACCACACGGATGGATTCAGAACGACAAACGGAGTCCAACGGACTCAAGATCGGCCAAATCTGACATCCGGAGCTCCTACAATGGGCCCAAGAAGTTCTGACCATTGATCTGGAGATCAATGGCCCATATTGCACCACGTCAGCCCCCGCTCCACCGCATGCCGCCTCTTCATCAAGCCGAGATCAGATCTCGGCCATCGATCTTCGGTCGAACGGCCGAGACTCGCGTGGCCACCCGCAGTCGCCGCGACAAAGCGCAGGCGTGGCGCAACAGTTAGCACGCACGCCCGCACGCACACGACGCGGGTTCGAGCCACGCGGAGATTGAAATTGATGACGGAGGTAGCATACGGCGAAATTGGGTCGCCCAATCAATAGCGGGCGGCCGAGATTTCGCCACGCGGCGCAACCACAGCTCACGGGCGCCCACGCTCGCGCGCACAACAGGCGATGACGCCCGCGCACACGCGCGCCCGAGGCGCGATCCCAGCACAGCCGAGGAGAGATCTCAGCCGTCCGATCTTCGATCGGACGGCTCTCACACAGCAACTGCGGATCGCACGAGAAGAAGAAATAAGGCAGGCAGTTGACCGATGGCTGGAGGGCTTCACTGACGCTTTTGGGAGTGGTTTTAGCGATGCTCTAGACGTCTCTAAAGCCCCTTCTTCTTTTAGGAAGCCCTTAACCCTATTTAAACCTCCTCCAACCACTCATTCAAGGCAGTCACTCCCCTTGCAACTACTCCACCCCTTTCTTAGCTAGCTTTAGGCCCTCTTGTAATCGTCAGAGGCGACGAGCCTTCGACGGAGCCTCCTCCACCGCCGTGGCTACCTCGTCGCTCTCCACCCTCTCTCTCTCTCTCTTTTAAGCTTTCCATTACTTTTGTTTGAAGCATGTATTTAATGTTGTCAGCTATGAACTGCAAGTGCATGATTAATGAAGTTATTTTTCGTTCAATTATCACTTTAATTTTCGTTCAAGTTGCATGATCAAACAAGGAACATTCTAACCCTAATCTCTCTCTTTATCTCTCTCTCGCTTTTCAAAATCGCATCCTTCGCAAGCAAAACTCCGCACTTTTCATGACAACAAGTGATAAGCAAAAATCCGATTTTCACTCCTCCCTGAGACCGACACTCGGACTCACCTCCGTTTACTTATTTTAAAACCGACGTTGCAAGTGCGACTATAACGACACTTCTTAACACACACGCACAACAGCACGTCACCTAGGTCCAATAATGCTCTATCAAACTGAGTCTCATCGATCTTACATGAAATCAGGGGAGTGCCTGGGTCTTTTACCTTGGGTGGGAGTCTACTCAGGATTACAGAGCTGGCTTGCTCTGACAGTACAATTGGACTCCCACTCTTGGTTCGCGGCTTAAGTTGAGGTGTACACACATTCTTCAAGAATCTTGCGTAAGCCGGTACGTGGCGGATCGCATCCATCAAGGGGATGTTTATTTGGACCTGCTCAAAGAGCTTGATCAGGTCCTCCTCAAGAGCCACGAGTTTAGTTGTCCACTTTCCCTTGGTCAAGGCCTCGGGAAATGGAACTTTGGTTGGTTCCTCTAGGATAGGTCCAGGTTTTTTATATGGGATAGGGATAGGAACATCCTTGATGACTGTCCTAGGTTTTGGGTCACTACCAGGCTTGGAGTGGTCTGGATAAGGTGGATCTTGGGTTGTGTTACCACTACGGGTTGTCACAGAATTGAGTCCTGCCTGGTTCTAGTTGGGGGTTGGTAGGATGGGCTGCTGCTGTTGGTAAGCCACATAGGAGGTTGATGCTTCCATCTTGTCAGGTGATGGAACAGAAGGGGCCTGATAGATCAAGTGTGCTTGCCCCAGGTTTGGGTTCATAACGCACCGCTGGGTCGGCATGCTATTCGGGTTAGGAAGAGGCTGAGAAGGAAGTGTCCCCGGTTGGCAAGAATTTGCCAACTGGGCAAGTTGGTTGTAGACCTCTATGATTTCGTCCTTATGCTGCTTCTGGATAGCCGCATTCATTCTCTGAATGTCAGCCAGAGTTTGGAGGATAAGGGACATTTGATCTTGGTTGGGCCCGGATGGATAAGTGGGGTTGGGCTGAGGCGGCTGATAAGGACGAAGGGCTTGTGGATGGGGCTGAAAGGGTGGTCTTGGATTCTGAGAATTTCCTGCCCACTGGAAATTGGGATGGTTTCACCATCCAGAATTGTAGGTGTTGGAAAATGGGTCATTCTAGATGGCGTTGAGGTCCTTGTAGGTCTGAGGGGCCTCAAAAAAGTCGAAGAATGGGGGAGTAGGGCTCCCCCAGCAAGAATAGAAAGGATCAGAGGTCCTTCCGGTCCTAGAGTCAGATGGGGGTGGATAAGAGTCCATCTCAGTAGAAGGTCGATGGAAAATGTTCTGCACAGTTTCCCATGCGGGAAGGGGCTATGCGAAGGAGCTCTGCACAGAGGTGGCTTGCTGCAAGTGCTGAGTCAACTCATCCACCTTCTTCTCAATGTGAGACCTTGTCTAATCGACTAGACATTAATTCTAGGTCGACTGATGCGGACAGGCCCTGCGTCTCATGTGACCCTCTAAGGTTCATCACTGCGTGGGTATTCGTCTGGTCAAATAGTCCCATGGAGTCATTGTTGATGGAGTTCTCACCCATATTCTCGAAAATCTCCCACACGGTGTCTTCATTTTGACCCATGATATTCCCTCCACAAGTTGCATTGACGAACAGTCTAATAACTTCACAGAGTCCCTGGTAAAAAGACTCGACTTGTTCCCATTTAGGAACTCTGTGATGGGGGCACTTTCTCATGAGATCCTAAAAACGATCCCATGCCTCATGAAGAGGTTCTCCCGTTTGTTGCGTGAAGTGAGTAATCTGATGGCGTAAGGTGTTTGTTTGACCAACAGGGAAGAACTTCTTCAAAAACTTGGACTAAAGTTCTTCCCAAGTGTTGATCGGGCGGGTCTGTGTCAGATAGCAATGAGCCGCCTTGTCCATAAGGGAGAAAGAGAACATCCTCATAAGCAAGATATCCCAATTCTGCGCATCTGACCCGAAAGTCTGGGCCAGATTCTTAAGCTATTTGATATGTTGGAAGGGGTCTTTAGAGTTAAGCCCATAGAATTTAGGTATGGCATGAATCATGTTGGGCATCAATTCGGAATCAGGTCCTCCAGTCGGGATTCTGACTCGAGGTTTAATTGCCACCGCAGCGGGATTATACTGATCTCGCATCATGGGGCGCTGCGGTGGGTTCATGAAGTTTTGGAAGAGATCATTGAGTCACTGGAGCTGGTGCTCAAGATTATTCTCTTCTTCAACAGGCTAAGCCATTGTGGAAGAAGAAGGGGAATTAGGTTCAGAGTCAGAAGAGAGGTCTATGTGAAGTGGTTGTCATACAAACAAAGGTACCGAGGCTTGGCCTCAGGGAGAGTGGATTTCTAGAGGAGGTTTCAAGGACCTCCTACCGAACATACACTGATGGATTGGACGAGGTTAGAAGGTGCTGGACCCAATCGAGACATCCGAAATGTTGGGTGACTATAGAGGTTCGGGGCAGATGATACCCCTTAGTTAGAAGGTTGTCCACCTGAAAATTACCTGGGCAGCTAGAGAGGGTGAGTCCCGCGAAGACCCCTACACAGTAGAGCACCCCCACGGGTTACAGGGTTTCCCCCACCTGAACTCTCTTATCACTGAGATTCCAGGTAGACCGGAATGGGGACCTTGACCTCTTAAGTCTACCACTTTTAATTAAGATTAAGGTGCTTAGGGTTTCACTTAAACTTTAACCTTTCGTGTGCAAAAAGTAACCTAATTTAAAGGTTGGTTGATCCAAGGGATCAACTTCACCTATTAGTTCCTGTGAGAGCTTATTAGGTCCTTTCTTTTATGGTTCAAGTGACTTAAGAGCTGGATTGCTTAGGGTTTCTCTTAATAGATCTTTTCAAGCAATGGCTTAGGCACACTTCTTTTGGGAATTTTTAGTTCTTGATTAGAAGGTGTGTCTCTAAAACCCTAGCTTAGAATCCTAGGTTGGCTTTAATTGGTCCAATTAGTTGCCTCAGAATTAGGTAACTAGGGCTCAAGCAAGAAGGTTTTAACCCTAATCACCTTTAGTGGATATGCAGATAGAATGTGTTGAAATTAAAAAGCAGGCAACTCATTACTATGTATAAAAGACAGGTAACCCTAGATTGCTTTTCTTTTTCTTCTTCCTCTTTAGAATTTAAGGGGCTTAAAAGTGAGGATAGAAGATTACCTATCCCTTGGTGTGGTTGTTGTGCGGCTGCTTGTTCCTTCTTGCCTTCTTGTGCCTGCACAACAAAAGAGAGATTAAGTTAGTAGCCAATCAGAAATTGTGATTTAATAGCTTCTAGAATGACCGTTGCTCCCCGGCAACGGCGCCAAAAACTGATGCGGTTGTTTGATCGTGATTTTCAAAAAGGTACCTTGTAGTATGTTGCGAAAAATGATGATCAATTTAATTTAATTTATTACTCAAAATTTAAAATATTCCGATGTCGAACTCAGGGAGCAATCTTGATTCTAGAAGCATAAAAATCACAATCCACCATAATGTACTGTTTTACAAAAAAGGAATTGTAGAGAATAAGAGTTGAATTAATCTCTCTCTTTCTTCTTTTGTCTCCTTCGCTTTCTCTCTGTCTTCAAACATCTAATTTTGGGAATCAGACATCTTAAGTAGCATTTTCTACAGTGCTTGTTTCCTTCTTCTTCTTCCTTTCTCTTTGGCTACTACTGCTTCTTCTCCTTGGCTTTTTCTTCTTCTCTTCTGAGCTACGCCTCCTCCTTATTCTTTTTCTTCCTTTCTTTCCACATTGTGCCTTCTTCTTCTTCAGTTGGCTTCAGCTCTTCCTCTTCTTCTACTTCAGCTCCTTGGTGCGGCTAAGTCCTCAACTGCTTCCTCTTCTCTTCTTCTGCTTTCCTGCACAGGGCACGGTTAGGCAAAAACCTACCACTACCCTCCCCGCATCCCTCTCTCTCTATTTCTCTCTTAGGTCACCGCTCTCCCAGAGCCACGGGTAATTGGGTTATTGGATTCAGGCGCATACCTGGGTCCAGGCTCACCGGCGTGTGGTGGTAAGCGAGGAGTGCAGGACGGGTTATCGGGTCGAACCAAGTTTGCAGGGGGGTGGTCGCGGACGAGGCCAAGTGAATGAGTGAGAGGGACCTCACCCTGTGTAACTAAGGCGATAAGCTTCAGTCACTTTTTCAATTTATGCGCTGCGGGGCGCTTGAAAACTTACGAGGTGGGACTAAATGTCCCACCCTCCTGCCTGTGCGCCCGCTGAGGTCTTCGTTGCTAATTGAAGACCTGGAGTTGTGCGCGGAGGTATTCCGCGCAACCTGGAGCTGAGACCTGGGACTGCAGATACCTGGAGCTGCTTGAGAGCTTGCTCCAAGCTCGGCGTCAATGGCGGCAAAGGCTCAGGACCTGAAAGCACGCAAACGGCCTTTCGACTCTATCAGAATGCTAGCCAGGCTTCGCCAGAGCACAACGAAGTTACTGCGGGGGTCGGCGTTGCTCAGAATGGCCTAGGCATGCGTGCCTAGGTCGATCTGAGTCTGTGTGAGTGGGTTTGTTTGGGGGGAGGTTTCAGTGGGTGGCGCGGTGAGTGAAAGGGTGAGAGGTGATCAGTAGGATGTGGTGAAGCTCAGGGACTAGTTGGCGAGGGGTGGAGTTGTCTGTGGTGGTGAAATGGCCTCGCCGGAGTTAGTGGCTGGAGGTGGAGGTGATGATGGTGGACAGTGGAGTCGAGGAGTCGAAAGATCAAATTGACAGAGGGGAAATAAAGAGAAGGGTAAGAGGGAATTAGCTGGTAGGTCAGGAGTGAACGAAGGAAGCGGAGGTGGCGAGCGACTGGTACTGCCATCGCTGGAGACGAAGGTGCCTGGGGAAGAGACGGTGACGAGGAAGAGGGGCTGGAGGGTGCCCGCTGGTACGGTGCTGTGCAACAGAAGATGGCGGAGGCAACCCTGCCACTGGTATGGTGGCAGGGCGACGAGAAAGGAGGAGGAGAGTCGCTGGAAGCTCTGGCAGTTGGCCGGAGTTGGGAGGAGACGAATAGGAGGGGGGATCTCAGGCCAAACGAAGCTTGAAGGAAACGGCAGCCCCGGCCGTTCCTTAAATAGGTGCTTGCTGGGAGGGAAACGTGAGGAGGCGGCGTGGGCTCCTTTCCGGAGGTAAGGCCAGAAAAGGACCCATACCTCTCACGCATTCGCACGAGAGGTATGGTGGATGGCAGGGCATGGGAATCGGTCCATCCAAAGGAGGACAACGCAGAGGATCCTCCTTTCAAGTCTGGGGTCGACTCCCTAGGTCTGTGCAGCGCCATCCTCTGCGCAAAGTCACCGGAGGTATGGCCTGCACATTGCGTGGGTAGAAGGACCTATCTACAGAAAGAGACGAAGAAGATAGGGGGGTTTCTGCAAGGGTTCAGAAAGCTGAGGGTCAAAAAGTAATTATTGAGAACCATTTTGTAAAGTGGGTTAAGGCGACCTTTCCTTTGGTCCAAATTTTGGTATAACAATAATTTTGACCTAAGGAATCCAATGGTGAGGTTGGATTTTATGTTTGACCATGTTTGACCAGACATTTTACACAAAAACCCAAATTAGGTCAAAAATTGGGTATGGTTCTCAATCTAGGTCAAGATAGGTTCCAATGGCCAAATTGAAGGTTCTAAGCCCTAGGGGATATTTTTTTATGAATTTTAGAGGGATTAATTGATTTTTATCTTGCCTAGAACTTCATGAATTAAAGCGGGTTTGTTTTAGCTTTAAAAAATGTCATTTAATTCCTAGGTTTTGTCATAACCCTTTCCTGATCGAATCATCCCACTTTTTCTCTTATTAAGCCCATTTGACCTGTGTTTAGACCCTTAGAAATCTCATTTATGTACTGCAATGGTAAAATTATATTTTTACCCCTTGTGAATTATTTTATACTCAGATTTGCAATCCCCTGATTTAGGCTTTCCCTTAGGTTTTGTAGGAGCTTTTGTACATTTAGTTAGGTCAAAATGTACTAGTTAGGGTTCATGATGAGGTTCTTATCAGCAGCCTGAGTAGAAGTCTGTCGGTCTAACTAACATCAGTTTTGGGTTTTTGCATTTGAAGAAAAGCTACTAGTTATCCTCTTATTTTGTTCTTTTTAGCACCATTCTTAATTTTCAAAAACTACTCTAGGTATTTGGCAACTTAAGTCAGTTCCATTCTGCCCTAACATGTTCGATCCTAAATATTCGTTAACCCTAGATGGGTAAGGCATGTGTGTGTGCTTTTAATTTGAGCTTGAAGCTCCCTAAGTGTATTAAAAGTAATCTGAATTAGCTAAGTAATGGCTTGAACCTTACATGGTGATATCTGTGACTCAACCAAAGTCTAATAAGAAGAAATGCTTGGATTGTAAGGTTTTGGGTAAGGATATTCTCTTGATATTCGTTATTTTCAAGTTTCATTATTTTTTTGAGAGGGCTTTAAGGACATTCTCTTGTGCTCAAATTCAGTCTACTCTATTGTTGGTGCTAGAGCATCATGATCGTTTATTTTGATGATAACAAAACACGTGTCATTTAACATTTGCACTTGAAGTCTTAGATTTCAGGTTAATTGCAAATAAAGACGTGGTTAGACGGAGTTCGAGCTCGCATCCAGGATGGATTGGAGGAGCTTGATGGAGAATAGAGGGGTTTCGCGTGGAGCGATAGCTTGAAGATGGAAGGACAAGAAGAATAAGATAGAATTCTATTTATCTCTTTCTATGTACTTTTGTCTTTATTTCCTTGCTCTTTTTATTTCTTAGAATATCATGTTAAAGAGCCTCAAAGAACCCTAACATTAGTTCTAGGAACACTTACACAACCCTAGGATACTTAGGTTTTATGTAAAGAACTTAGAAAACCAAACTAGGGTTCAAATAGCCTTTTCAGACGTCTAATCTGAAAATCAGATGTCAGTTAAATACTTTTAAGATGTTTGACTGTTGACTTAGACGTCCGATTATATTTAGGCTAGACTTAGTTAGTTTTGTCTGATGAAAATCGACGTCTAGACCTTAGTCCAGATGTCTTAGAAGACGTCTGATGTTTTTTCCAAACGTCCAATTAATGGACCGTTGGCTGGCATAGCAAACAATGAAGGATATGATCGTTTGCCTCGTATCAGACGTCTGTAGAGGACCCCAGATGTCTGATACATGACCGTTTTGCCTCAGCTGACCCAAAATCTCTTCTCAGAGATTTTATAGCCATTGCACTCCCTTGGGAATCCATTTCTGCAGAAAAGTAGGTTTCCAAACGTCCAGACTTAGTGTCAGACGTCCTGTATGTCGTCTGATGACAATTCACTAGAATCCTATTTAGATCTGTTTCAAGTCAGGAAGGTAACCCGCCTAAAATCAGACGTCTAACTTTGTTCCCAGACGTCTGATGCCAAGACCAGACGTCTGATAACCCTGTTAGTGTAATGATTAATCCTAATTTCGGCCTGATTTTCTTGAAGCTTGCACCCAACGGCTATGAAAGCCTTCCAAGGCCTTTCAAGGCCTTCCAAAGCCTTCTTAGGGCCTCTATAAATAGAGGAGAACTCTTGCCACTGAAACATACACCTAGACACACCAAAACACACCAAACAAACCACTTTCCACATCTTTGGTGTCCAAGAGAAGTAGTTGAAGCTCTAGCCCTCCAAGCTTAAGTTCTACATCTAGAGAGCATCGATCATTTGCGCACCTGCTCTCCCACCATAGTTCACTAGAGCACCGTTGTGCTGTCGCGTAGTTCACACATCCACGTCGTCGACGTACTTCCAACAAAGGGAAGCATCCTAACTCCTATAGAAGCTTAGTTTAAGAATTACTTTGTTGGCCCTATAGGATTATTATTGTATTTTACTTTGTTATTTGGTTGGGTATTCGCGTTGCGAATTCCCATCTCCATCTAGGGACAAAATCCTTCTCGTGAAGGGAAGGGGTTGAGGAATGCTACCCTTGCACTTGTAGCGTGGTTGTAACTGAGGTTGAATCATCCTCGTTTAAATGATTCGTTTAGTGGATTTGATCAACTTGGTTGATCGGAAAATCCTAACTCGAAAGGGTTAGGTGGTGGTTTTCACCCGGTTTGGGTTTCCACCTAAAAATCATTGAGTATATTGTGTGATTGTCTATTTTGTGAGATTATTATATTTTAATTCCGCATTTTTACGTCATGCTGATCTCACCCCCTCCAAGTAGGGATTTACAATTGGTATCAGAGTAGGTCTTGCAGATCGACGTTACACACCGGCAAGAGATCAAATGGAGGGAAGCACATCTGCGATCAGAATATCCGAGAGACAGTCCACCGTCCGACCACCCTACTTCGATGGAAACAACTACAGCTACTGGAAGCTGAGAATGAGGATATGGCTTCAAGCCACCAACTTCACTCTATGGGAACGTTGCGAAACCCTATATGAGATCCCGGAGTGACTCGACGCAGGATACTCGCAGCAGCAGATTCGAGAACTCTCGCTCAACGCAAAAACAATGAACGCGTTGTATTGCCCGCTTAGCCCAGAGGAGTTCAACAGGATCTCGCATTACGCCACCGCATATGAGATCTGGCACATACTTGAGGTAACTCACGAAGGTACCTCAAAGGTAAAGACTTCTAAAATAAATTTACTTTCTCAAGAATTTGAATCTTTTTCTATGAAGTCTAACGAATCTTTAAGTGAGATGAACACTAGGTTCACTCTCATAGTAAATAATTTAAAAGCTTTAGGAAAAGCCTTCGTTAAGGGGGAGCTTCAAGGGAAGCTTCTTCGTTCCCTCGGACTGGAGTGGGAACAGAAGGTCACCGCCATCGAGGAGGCAAACGAAGTGGAGGAGCTCAACATGGAGGATCTCTTAGGCAACCTAATGGCGTACGAGAAAAACTAAAGCAGAAGAAGAAGGATACACCGGAACGTAGAACGAAGAAGACCCTCGCATTCAGAGCCGCGTCAGATAGCGAGGTAAGTTCCAACGACAAAGACTTTAAAATTTTACTTAAGAAAATTTCCAAGTTCTATAGGGAGTCAAAGAAAGAAAAGGAGAAGAAGGAAAGCCCAAGACGTTGCTACCACTGCAATGAGAAAGGGCATCTACGACCAGAATGCCCTCTTCTCAAAAAGGAGAAGAAGAAGGAAAAGGAGAAGTCTAAGAAGAAGGCATTCCAAGCAACTTGGGACGACTCGAGCTCAGAGGAAGTAGAGGAAGAAAAGTTTGTGAAGGATGAAACCGCTTGCTTTGGTTTCATGGCCTTAGAAGAAAGTGGCAGCGAAAGTGGAAGCGACTCCGACAACGAGGTAAATTTCGATTTACAAAATGCTGTTAATGAGCTTTCTGAAGTTAGTAAATCACTTAAGGTAGAAAATAAAAATATTAAAAATAACCTTAGTTTTCTTAAAAATGAAAATGAAATGTTAGAAAAAGAAGTTAAAGATCTAGAAGCTAGTCCTAAAAATGATAACTTATTCAATGAAAATAATAAGTTAGTTGAGGAAAATGGTAGTCTAAAGTTAGAAATTTCTAATTTAAAGACTAAGATGAATATTATAGAAAAAGAAATCTCATGTCTTAGGAAAAATTCTAATAAATTAATCAACAAAGTAGAAAATTTGCATAGCCTTAAGGTTGAGAAAGGATCTCTGTCAAGGAGACCCACTAACAGATCCGGATCCAAGCTCACTTGGATACCGAAGAAAGACTTAGAATCTTGTTTTGTAGGTTTCAAGGGTGACTACAACACAAAGGACTAGACCTACAAGCTCAAGGCTGGTCAACTCAAATTGGGAGGACCAAAGAATAAACCAAGGAGGAGAACGAGAAGACCGACGAGACGGCGAACAAATGATGGACCCGCCGTACATCGACCGTTAGAATGGAGACCGGCGCCGATGCCCGGGCCTCCAAGCTACGGATGGGAGCCCCATCCAATGTAGCATCCACCACCTCCACTTGGGCCATTTTATTGGCCATGGTAAGTGAGGTAAAACCCTTTACCCTATCCTTCTATCATTAGCATATAGATAGGGGGAGTTAAAATTATGAGTTAATTGTCAATTATTAAGGGAGAGATGTAAGTTAGCTAAATTTCCTTTAGTAAGGAGGAGAAAAATAATAACTATCTTGTTGTTACAAAAAGGGGGAGGACACTACTCTTGTTAAAAAGAAATTCAACTCATTTATAGAAGAGCATGTTTTAAGGGGGAGTTATAGGAAATTTAAAATCAATTTAAACTTTTTGATAATGTTAAAAAGGGGGAGGATTTTTTGCATTATTATTTATGATTTTGTCATCATCAAAAAGGGGGAGATTATTGGTGCTAGAGCATCGCGATCGTCTATTTTGATGATAACAAAACACGTGTCATTTAACATTTGCACTTGAAGTCTTAGATTTCAAGTTAATTGCAAATGGAGACATGGTTAGATGGAGTTCGAGCTCGCATCCAGGACGGATTGGAGGAGCTTGATGGAGAACAGAGGAGCTTCACGTGGAGCGATAGCTTGAAGATAGAAGGGCAAGAAGAATATGATAGAATTCTGTTTATCCCTTTCTATGTACTTTTGTCTTTATTTCCTTGCACTTTTTGTTTCTTAGAATATCATGTTAAAGAGCCTCAGAAAACCCTAACAGTAGTCCTAGGAACACTTGCACAACCCTAGGATACTTAAGTTTTATGTAAAGAACTTATAAAATCAAACTAGGGTTCAAACAGCCTTTTCAGATATCTAATTTGAAAATTAAACGTCTGTTAAATACTTTTAAGACGTCTGACTGTTGACTCAGGTGTTCGATTATATTTAGGCTAGACTTAGTTAGTTCTGTCTGATGAAAACCGACGTCCAGACCTTAGTCCAGACGTCTTAGAAGACGTCTGATGTTTTTGCCAGACGTCCAATTAGTGGACCGTTGGCTGACATAGCAAACAATGAAGGATATGACTGTTAGCCTCATATCAGATGTTCGTAGGGGACCCCAGACGTCTGATACATGACCGTTTTGCCTCGGCTGACCTAAAATCTCTTCTCAGAGATTTTATAGCCATTGCACTCCCTTGGGAATCCATTTCTGCAGAAAAGTAGGTTTCTAGATGTCCAAACTTAGTGTCAGATGTCCTGTATGTCATCTGATGATAATTCACTAGAACCCTGTTTAGATCTATTTCAAGTCAGGAAGGAAACCTGCCTAAAATCAGACGTCTGACTTTGTTCCCAGACGTCTTAAACGAGTTTGCCAGACGTCTCATGCTAGGACCTGACGCCTGATAACCCTGTCAGTGTAATGATTAATCCTGATTTCGGCCTGATTTTCTTAGAGCTTGCACCCAACGACTATGGAAGCCTTTTAAGGCTTTCCAAAGCCTTCCTAGGGCCTCTATAAATAGAGAACTCTTACCACTCAAACATACACCTAGACACACCAAGACACACCAAGCAAACCACTTTTCACATCTTTTGTGTCCAAGAAAAGTAGTTGAAGCTCTAGCTCTCCAAGCTTAAGTTCTACATCTAGAGAGCATCGATCATTTGCGCACCCGCTCTCCCGCCATAGTTCACGAGAGCATCGTTACGCCATCGCATAGTTCACGCATCCGTGTCGTCGACGTACTTCCAGCAAAGGGAAGCATCCTAACTCCTATAGAAGCTTAGTTTAAGAATTACTTTGTTGGCTTTATAGGATTATTGTTGTATTTTACTTTGTTATTTGATTGGGTATTCGCGTTACGAATTCCCGTCTCCATCGAGAGACAAAATCCTTCTCGTGAAGAGAAGGGGTTGAGGAACACTACCCTCGCACTTGTAGCGTGGTTGTAATTAAGGTTGAATCACCTTCGTTTAAGTGATTCGTTTAGTGGATTTGATCAACTTGGTTGATCGGAAAATCCTAACTCGAGAGGGTTAGGTGATGGTTTTCACTCGGTTTGGGTTTTCACCTAAAAATCATTGAGTACATTGTGTGATTGTCTATTTTGTGAGATTGTTATATTTTAATTCCGCATTTTTACGTCACGATGATCTCACCCCCTCCAAGTAGGGATTTATAACTATGATGTTTCATTATTATCAGTTGTAGGTCTTGAAAACAAATATTCATCACACTTCTTATTTTTAGCTTTATCTTGATTTAATATATAGCCCATCCCCTCTACAAGTGGGGCAATATTACTTGCTTGATGGGAGTTGGACAAAATAAAACTTGATTTACCTTGGTTTTTCTCCTCTCCTAAGAATTCTCCATCTCATCCAACTTGTTTCTCATCTTGCATGCTATCTCTTTATTTTTCATCCCCTTCCTCAATTTCTCATTGCCAATTCCTTTGTGCCATCGCTATTTTCCAATGGACTTGTATAGGCAAGGAGAGCAGACCTTCTGTACGCATAGTGAGTGACATATTTTAAAATACATGAGAAATGTTACATAGTGAGTGGAATTCTACTACTACTACTACTGGTAGAAAAAGGAAATGCAGTGCTAATGGATACTGTGAAGGGGCATGACATGCCCCTATCAATGATATTTGATGACATCAATGAAAAAAAAAAAGAAAAAGATGTCTGGCCCACCTTCCCCTTTCCTCCATGAATTTTTGAGGTGGTTGAAAAGTAAAATTGGGACTACAATGTGCTCCTTAAATTGATTTTTATGATCATCCACAACAATGGCACCTGATTATTTTATTTACACTCCAGGTGCCACAAGAGTTCACCAAGGAATGTTTTGATAGGATTTAGTCTTAACTATGTTACTCCACCCCTTCCTCACGTATCCTAGGACAAATATGTTATTTTCAAGTGCAGGAACCTTCTACAATAGAATCCTACTGAAATGTACACTACTTGAAATTAAGATGTGTTGACTTCTGTCTCTAATATAAGCCTCTTCTC
Source organism: Thalassia testudinum (assembly GCA_037157565.1). Taxonomy (NCBI): domain Eukaryota; kingdom Viridiplantae; phylum Streptophyta; class Magnoliopsida; order Alismatales; family Hydrocharitaceae; genus Thalassia; species Thalassia testudinum. The sequence goes on from JAZHRO010000077.1 coordinate 135,176,426, forward strand.
ATGTGCATCTCTTATTCTTCTAACTTAAATTGTGGAAAAACGTAGAAAATGACTCCAACATATAAGAACCCCATTTCTGAATTAAATAAACATACTAAAGGATTTGATTGACAACTTACTGGTGGAATTGACAGGAAGAGCAAAACCTTCAGTTTTATTTCACCTAGGTTGCCTTATACACTCTTAATAATTGCTTAGGCATCCTTTGATAAGCTTTTCTAAAGGTAACTACAAAACTTCCAATCATATTATTTTGTGCAGTACAAGTTTAAATCAAAGGTTCCCACAAGTAATAGCCTTTAGGAACTTCTAACATGTTTCAAAAGCAACAAAAAAATGAATAAGCTTCTATAAGAACTATAAGTAGAAATCTGCCGCCTAAATTAATGGGCATCATATGTATGAATCAACTTAATGCTTAGCTTTGTAAAACCCGAAGTCTGATCTTGCTTTAAATTTTTTTTTGGTTGAAATAAACTAGAAACTAATGAAAAACAATGTTCTTGGTGACGTTTAAATGGATAATTTTTCTCTAATACCGTAGAAGTTTTGATTTTCTTTCTTTTTTTTCACCTCTCTTCAAAGTGCTTGATATTGGCTGCTCTTGACATGGTGTTTGGGTGCTATTTGATTTTGAAATCTTTTGGACACTGGTTTTGTTTTTCAGAGAACCTGAATCTTTTCCCTCTAAAGCAAAGATCAAATTATAGCATAACTTTCTTTTAATATAAAACTTGTTATGCTTTCATGAGTTCAGAGGGTATTGGTGGGAGGAGCATCTATGGTTCTCACTTTGAGGATGAAAGTTTCCCATGTAAGTTTTCATATTTCTGCATTTTTTGGACCAATGTAATCATGATTTTTTTGAAGTTTGTGCTGGTCTAGATATGTTTAACTGGGATATATCCTGTGCAATTAAAAAAGCAATGGATAATACTTTTACATTACCACCTTTACAATGAAATCAGTATCATGCCTAAGGGAGGTGGCATCAAATATATGTTTATGCTGTTCTTCTACTACTGCCTTGGTTCTGTGCTGATCTTATTTGTAACTTGCTTAGTGACCTTTCTGTTTTGGGATGTAAGCATCCAATGTGAACCATGTTCCAGATAATAAACCTGATGTAGCTACTATAATCATAAATAATGCAGTTAATGGTTTTCTTTTCAAAGAAAAAAGCCTCTACAATTCATTTCATTGCAATTTTGATTGATAAACATCACATTGTTGATTTGCTTTGGAGTCTTTCTCGAGAATAGTGACTCAGAGGTGCAGAGTATCAAATATTGCTAAATAGAAGAACCTAGAGAATTGGATAATCTAACAAATTGTAGCTGGAAGAATTTTCTGTAATAAGGTAATTAGGGATTAATAATCCTTAATTACCTTATTGGGGATTTTAATTCATAATTAACTATATGAAAATCACCTCTAGTAAAGGCGAGTTTAGTTTGCGGTCTTTAAAAAAGAACTTGCCTTTTGTAGAGATGAGTTATACCCAAGAGGAACTTGCCTCTACTAAAGGTGAGCTCTTCAAAAGTTTTTTGTTCTTAGCAGCAGTAGAGTAGCAGCAGCTGCTGCTGAACCTGTCGCAGCTGTTGCTGCTGCTTAAGAATATGCTCAAACTGCTAATGAAGAATCTACTGCTGCTGCTTTACCTTTTCAAACAAAAAAAATGATTCCAATACTATCATGATGAAGCTAATCAAGAAATGTTTTTTCATTAGCATTAGCAGCTGATCAAGAATCTGCTGCTGCTTTACTGATGAAGAAATGTTTTGGATAATTGACCTCCTCTAAACACTACAGCCCCTTAATCATGATGACCACATTCTAAACAGCAAGCACATGTTTTTTTCCCCCCACCTTGCTGCATGCTTCTAGCTAACTACAATCTATCCTTGGCTCTATCCATGCCAATACTATCATGGGCATCAAGAGTGGATTCAAGAAGGGCAAATCCTACCTTATTTTCCTTTCTCCCTCAACTATAGCCCCTATGATGGTAGCAATAGGAAAATAGCAGTCTCCACTCTCTTAAGCAGTAGCAGCAGCATCTTTCCTTGGTATTCCTTTTTTTTTCCTTAACAGTTATAGATCCTTCCAGATCCTTATCAGTTGCAGCAGCAATAGCAGCTATAGCCTACCTATTCTTCTTGCAACAACACCACATCCCTCTTCTTTCTAAGCAATAGTAGCTACTATCCTTGGGAGGCAACAATAGCAATTGTAATGGTGAGAAGGGGGTGTTCAATGTAGGAATTGGAGCGAGAAGGAAGAAAAGGTGTTGAGCGGTGGTGGTGGCAGAATTTGGCAAAAGTAGGAGATCAATGGAGGTAATCAAAGGGAAAAGAAAATTAGTGTCAGTGACCATCCTTATATAGAATGAAAAAGGTGAGTAATAGCCCTCATGTTTCAACCATCTCATGAAAAAGTTGATTGGAAAGTCCAATCAACTTTCCAAAGGAGGAAGCAATCCCCTCTCCTGGTTATTGGCACGAAGGGTAGGCTACTTATAAATACCTCTAAATTTTATCTATAGGACAAGATATTCTTCTGTGCGGCACTGCAAACACCAAATAGAAATTAATTTAATTAGTAACTCCAGGTGAGTGGTTTCAAGCTTCTAACCATGATATATATATATAATAAAGTTGAAAAAATTTTCCCTTCAGAGGTGGCAAATATGGTGAAAGACATTGGCATCCTAATAGAAATGGTTACTTTAGTACCAAATCAGCTTATCCTTATCTATTGAACTTTTTTAAACTTTTGTTGCAGTTATAATGATTCTATTATGAAAACCATCAGGAAAATCTGGAATTCCAAAATCCAAGATAGAATCAAAATGTTCTTTTGGAAACTCATTATTAATGCATTGCTCGTTGATGAACATATCATTAGGATATGGGATGAGTGTGTGCACAAGTGATGGTGAGGGTGGCGTGCAAGTGAGAATAGTGGTGATGGGGAGTATGTGAAGATGGAGGTGTTGTGAAGGTGGTACGTAAGTGATGATGATGGTGAGTAGGCGTGTGTGGTCTAAGAATTATACTAATCTTGATATTCATGTCTGGCAGTCTTACTCTTTCTTGGTTACTATGGATGAAAATGCAGCACTGATTGCTATATTGTGGCAAGTGGTAAATTTGTTAATGAATCACTCTTTATTTGTTGTTTGGATGGATTATGGGGAGTGGATAGAGGACAATAGGTGTAACAAGTGGGACGGTGTTTCAGGATGTACCATACAGAGGCATGGACAACCATCTTGGTCTATCTTGACAATGTTGGCATATGGAATTCGTGGATGGAAAACCTTGATAGATGGTCCATCAGGCAGGAGGTCTACATCAGATTAGTCAATCCTGAAGATAAATCTGACAAAACTGATCTACCTATTCCTGGTAACGCTCTTTACTGTGGTGAACTTAAAGATAAGCAGAAGCAGCAGGTACATCATCTTGGATCATATTCATATGCTCTGATCTTGCATTGTAATGGCCCGATGTTTGCTTCGTTTCTCCTATTTGCGTTGCTTGCTATTTTGTTCTAGTTGTTAAAGATGAAAAACATTTGATGGGAAAGTGTGTATCAATAGGCTCTTGTTCCATAGCTCGGAGTTTGGGAAGACATGCTACATTGAAAAATCCAGTAATGATCCCTCCTAGACTGCTATTACTTAGATCTAGAAACCACAGGAGTGGATCTGAAGAGCCCATTTTCCTATGGTTCTCTGGTGAATGATGAAGGAAAATTTAACAAACCTAAATCTGATTTCATTTTAGTCAATACAAATGGTTGTCCTTGAAAGCCTAAATATGTACAAAATTGTATCAATGTACTATTTTTTCAAAACTGTACAGTATGCTACTTGTGCATGTCATCATCTCAGTTTTGAAATATTATCATATGTGGTTACCATATTCCTTCAGTATATTATTTACTTGATAATTGGTATAGTCTCATAAAGGTATCCATTGTTAAGGTTACTTCTTGTCCATCGATCACCATCGAGGCTTATATTTCTCATTCTTCTGCTACAAAATCTTCTAGCTTGTCATTTGAAGTTGCGACATTATTGTCAGCCAGCTTCTTTATAGACCGGCACTCATGTGAGAATAGCCCAGTGAAGCAAGCAGTTCAAGGGCTTTCAATTGCTTTACCTTGAGGAGCGGGCTTTCAATCGCTTTACAATGGGATGCATTGGCCTGAAGTAAGAACTTGAGATTCTGCATGAACTAATCTGTTGACCTTGAGATTCTTCAGAAAAAGATAGTTTCACATCAAATTTATATCTGAAAGACCATTTTTTTTTTTCTGCTGCTTCATTGTACTTGCATTGTTTTCTTTTTTTGGGTAACTAGAATTTTCTTCTAGTAGCTTAGTCCTAGAAGATATTTGTGAAAACCTCAACATGGTTCCATGAATATTGGTTCCAACAGCATCAGGAGCAGCAAACATTTAATGGCAGCTATGAAGAAGATGTCTCAAACCTGCTACCCGAATCAGTCAATGTTGGCATCGAGGATGATCTGTCCCATCTTGAGGAGTTAGATGAAGCTGTTTTGCACGAGGCATTCTTGCCTGTTGATGATTCAGCTGTTTCAGCTCATAAGGATGTCTCCGAGTCTGGTATGGCATTATTCTTGCTTGTTGATGATTCTAAGATGCTGATGCTGATGGTGTACATCCTAATATTCTAACAGCTTGTTTGAGTTTATATGCTGCTCTTGATGCTGATGGTGGTGTTGGTCCTAGTACATCCTAGCCACGAGGAAGGGCCTACATATTTCGTACCTCTACCGTGACCTATGGTGGTGTAGATGGAGTGTACCATACTTTTGTTGATGATCTATAGTGGTGTAGATGGAGCATTTTTGTGAGGATGCCTTGGATATTGATGTTGTGGTTTACACTTGATCATATGTACTTGTCATGGAGCAGGTAACTGTGGAAGAGAGCAAAGAAGATGGCATATCAATTGCATAAAACTCAGGATTTATTGAGGCCTTCATTGCAAGGTGACAAATCATTCTAAGATGTTCTCGTTGTTTGAGTTACTTCTACTTTGTCCTTTAATTTTTCTTCTAATGGGTATATATGAAGATATTCTACAGTTCTCATTGTTATGCTGATTATGGCTTTTATGCATGTAGGGACACTCTCTTCCCAGGAACCTTAGTTCTGATATAAGGGTTGAAACAATGCAAACTCTTCATAATCATCGGTGTAGCACCATCGTTATGCCAACGATCAATATGCACCTACATTAGTAACCATCGATGTAGCATCAAATTACTCGTCGGTATTGCATGTAATTGCAATCCGGGAGGATGTTGCCCAACCCAAAGTCATTGTCCGAAACTTTTTAAAACCTTTCCATCGAGTCCATGGCACTATCGCCCATGGCTCACATGAGATCATTGCTTCCACTCTTCGAAGCTTGCGTTCATCACATTGGAGCTCGTAATGCCTTCCATCATCTCCCTCTCTACATATGCTGCTGTAACGACCCGGTTCCCGAGTCCCTACGAGACACGAGAACCAGACCGACTCGACTAATCCCAAGACCTAGTCGTCCAACGAGGAAGTAACCAAAAGACAGTAAAATAAATCACATTCAGCATGAATATAACTAACAGTAAGAAGTACAGCAGTAAGGAAAGAAACTACTACAGTAGGTACCACCACAACAGTAAAACAGCATTTATCATATAACAAGAACTGCAGGTAAAGAAGGTACAGCGGAAACAAAAACTACTCACTTAGAACAGAAACAAAAGGGGTACAAAAAGGCTGTGGTAACTCTACTGGACCCTACTCGGCCCAGCGTCCTCTGCAGCCGCCGACCCTGGCTGCTCAACACCTGGTCCTGAAAAAGGTAACGAGTGTAACACGTCAGCAAAACGCTGAGTAGAGTGGCAAACTAACTAAAGGCAACAGTAGAGTGTACAGTAGCTGTTATGTTCTATTACTTCCTTTATTCACATCTTTCAATTTTTCTCACTATTTCATTTATTTCTCAGATCCTTTACTTGATCTCGAATGTCCTCGTGGGAACGATCTTGATTGCAGTCTTTTCCAAAAGTAGAAGTAGCACGTGGTGCTCTCCTGGCCGGGAGAGTCCCCCGTGGTGATCCTACCCTAAGTCAACCACCCCAAGGTCACTGACAGACGTAACGGTGACTACGGCACGCGCGATAGACGCACAGGTAGCTAGCCCGCTCTGGCACGCGGTCAGTCGTTTCCGTTAACGGGTGCACCCAAAGCACAGCACGGAACCAGGGCAGAGCCCTCTCAGTAACAGGGGTCCAACCCCTCCACAGTAACCAAACCGGGGCCTTGCCCCTCCACAGTCCGCGCACCCTCGCCTGACTACCCTGGTTTGCCCTAATGGGCCTAACAAGTCGGTGAAGGAGGCTAGCAGAACCCCGGGGCCCGTGGGGTAGCTAGTACTCTCCTAACACTAGTAGCTCTCCTCGGTACTACGTACACGAGGGCCAACAAGTCGGTACAGAGCGGCCAATCCTAACCCCGGGTCCCTGGGGCGGCTGGCCCCACTCTGCACTAAACAGGTACAGGTACTTCCCTTGGTACTGCGTACCCAAGAGACAGTACAAACTACATCTCAGTTCCATTCCTTTTTCTTTCCAGGAGTTCCACTCCTAATTCCCCGTAGGGTTCCAGCTCTTTATCTCAGAACATCATATGTTTCACTTTCCAGATTCACGTTCTCAAAATCCATGATCTCAAACATGTTTCTTTATTCATAACAGGCAGCTGTTAATTAAATTTACAAGCAGTTTTATATATTCCTTTCCATTTTCCCAAGACTGCAGTAATATACATTCCACTAGTTTTTCCACCCTAGGATTCATGCCATATCCTAGGATCTATCATACAATCTAGTTTTCCGGCCCTAGGATTCATGCAACACTTAGGAGCTATCATTCCATATATTTCTCATTCCTAGGATTCATGCAATGCCCTAGGTTCTAGTTATGGTTCCATACTTTAACAGATTTTATTAATACTTAAAGCCACTCTACCAGGTACAACGGGAGTAGTGGGGGCGTGATCGGGAATCCCGCGTGCCTCCGCGACTCTCAAGACTGCAACCGAACGAGGTCCTATCACAAGGATCAAACACAAGGAGTGTCTCAGAACAGTGTATAGCTACCGTAGACGGGTAGAGGAATTAATTCTGAAAAGAACGCAACTCGAATCGCGGAAAACGGAGCCCAAACGGGCCCTAAACGGGTCGAAAAAGACGATACTGTGCAAAATCAGACGTCTGGAACTCCTTCCAGACGTCTTAAATGGTGGATCAGAGAATACCTGTTCAGCTTGGTTCCCCGGACGTCCAGAAGTCTGCGGGGACGTCTGTCCTATACCCCAGACGTCCGATGGTCCACACGGACGTCTGTAGATCACTCCCGCCGTCTGGTACAACTTCCAGACGTCTGATTCGCAAAGGATGGCGAATCAGCGAACCTGCGCACAGCCAACCCCCCTCCCTCAGTACGGTCAGTAGAGAAGAAGGAAGAAGAAAGCGGAAACTTACCTTTCAGACGTCTGTATGATCTTACAGACGTCGACCTTGCCGTCTGGCTATCAACCCAGACGTCTGATTCTGGAAATTTTTCCAGAATTAGAACCCTGCTCGGCCTCCGCTCGCGACGCCGCCCGCGTCGCACCTCGCGCGTCTGCTGCTCAGCCCGCAGCAGGTCCCACTCCGCGTCGCTTCGCGCCCCCTGCGCCCTCCGCCGGCTGGCCAAGCCGCTCCGGCGAGCTCGCCCTCGCACGCCGCACCTCCTCCGCGCTCACTGCGGCTGCCGCTGCCGCCCTCGCGCTCGCTCGCCCTCGCGCTCAGGAAGGAGAAGAAGGAGGAGACGGTGGAGACGGGAGGGGAGGCGCGCCCTTTTAAGGCCGCGCGAGGAGGAGAGAGAAGGTGGTCGCAGCGCGCCTGCAGCCGCAGAGGGAGAGAGAGAGGAATCGCAGGTCTGCACGCACAGGCGCGCAGACGAATCTCCCATGCGAACATAACTGTTTTCCAGACGTCTGTAAACGATCCCGGACGTCTGGTCAGACGTCTGGATGTGATCCAAGACGTCTGGTCCGACGTCTGGGCCACCTCCCAGACGTCTTAAAAGGCGTCTGGGGCACGCGTTCGTTACAGCCGCTTGCCTCCCAATGATCTCTCCATGCCTCTCTCTTGACGATCATTAAGAGCAAGTATGTCCCCTCTTCCTCACACGGCTCCCCAGATTCTTGTTGATCTTTCTCTAATCTCTCAATCTCTCAGTGGCTCCAATAAGATCTCTCTAATCTCTGATCGAACTCACTTAGATCATAAAGATGGGATCTCTGTCAGATCTTTTTCTCAGTTAGGTTTTACATATGGTCAGATAGATCTGTGCTAGAGATCTCCCATTTGAACTCCCTCAATATTTGTGTTGATCATGCGATCTCAACTTAGGCTTTGGCTTAAGCTTCTTTGATTAGCATCCTCTTTTTATGTGATTCATGGTCTTGTATGTAGTGGCTTATGAGGATTAGTTGATTAGCATCCTCTTCTTTGATTATAGGCTGGAAAAAGTGACTCTTGCTGGTTGGTAGTGAGGATCGGTTGGCAATGCTCACTAGAGGGGTTGCTGGCCAGTCATGGTCCGACGGTGGTGACACTACCCTCCAATGAAGTGTTGATGGGATTTCTTTGGAAATCTAAGGTTAGGGTTCCTTGATTTGGTGTTTTTTTTGATGAAGAATTAAAACAAAAAAAAGACATGAAAATCAAGGTGGGTTCCTAACACCGGCCAAGACCATTGCTATGATATCAAGTTAGAAGAACTGAGCAACTTGATTCAATTAGAAAAACCAAATCCTTATTATATAGAAAATCGAAAAACTACAAGTGGACCCACATAGAAGAAATAACAAAAAAAAGAAAAGACAACAAACAAGTCTATTCTCAACTGACCCAGATGAGGTGATCCAGCATATGCATTGAGAGATTGATCCACATTTAAATTAAGAAAAACAAAAACTGGTTTATAAATACTTGAGTCTCTCCACCGAATTCCAATTGGTCATGAGACTCGATATGTTGCTCTTGCACATGAAATTGGTGAGGCCTGTCCACTCTGTAGTCATGAGAAACCAGGAAGAATAAGAGAAGATAGCATGACTTCGCTGCAGCTAATGCCTAACAAATCTTGTATCCAAAGGCATAGATAAAATTCTATACAAAACACAGTGTCCATACATGATTAGATTGAAACACAACTGAACCTATAATCACAAACCAAGCCCACAACATAGATTTTTTGCACATTTAGTAACCAATAATATCTTGCATCCTTGTAGCTAAAAGTAATATGTTAAATGATCTTTCTTTTCCTCATAATTCCTGCAGAGCACCATCATATAACATAAAATATTTTGTCTGTCTTTTCAGAAAAAGGACTTTGTTTAAAACTTGCACCATGTTGGTAGCTACTTGAGTGTATCAGTTACTGAGATTGAAAATCCATGAGTATGTTGTTTTCCCTTGCCCATGTCTCTCATCTATTGAATCATGCTTTTTTATCTCAATAGGTGAAGCAAGCAAATGAGCTTGAGAACATATTAGCCAAAAAATTCCTTAGATTTTTATCAATGCGGGCAAAAGCAGTCCAGGTTCTAAGGAGAAAGCCTGTGCAGGTATATCTTGCAGTAGATTGATTGCAGATTTCTATCTTTCTATATACTATAATATAATATATGGCCTACACTCCTTAAACTATTAGTGTATCATTTTCATCCGATTCAATATGTTATATTTACATCTGCAATCCTGCATCAGTGAAACTTGGTTTTGTGGCAAGACTTTTTGAAGAATAAATATAGTCATCTGTCAGTGCTTGTACAAAAACTATAGCTCTGGATAGCATGTTGCAAAATTTGGCTGGATTTTTTTTGATAATTAGATGAAGGCTTCTCTATGAATAGTGGCTGTGGTACGTGCTACATACTCTATTGAACAAAATCCAACAAATCTTTTCTTGGCATTGCTATTTTTCTCCCAAGTGCCTGTGTTTAATTACAAAAAGCTATGTGTTAGTCATCACATGGCATTGTTTTAACTTAATTGTATCTGTTTTTCCCCTATCTCAATTTCCTCCCTCTTTGTTATTCTTCCCAGTATCCCTTTATCTCCTTGTATCCTTTTTGGATGGATGTTGGATCATATCATATGTTGTATCTCTATCTTGCTTCATTGAAATTGTCATCTTGCCTCTTCAAAAAATAAAAAATGATCCAGCCATGCCTTCCAAAAGATAGCAAATTGTGTCATTTTGTCTTTTACATGATATGTGGCTTTCACCATGAGAATAATAACTTTTCTAAATTCAAATTGTATGCTAAGATGTAATTGTGCTTCATTCAAGTATGAAAACTACCATAGAAGAGGGTTTTATCATCATTTATTAGCTGACGTAATCTATCTTCAGCTTTGAGGATCTAATTTAACATGTTGTCAGTATACTGTTATATTTTTATTAGCATATATCTCTTATACTACAATTGCAACCAATAGTGAGGTCCCATGTTAACCATTGCTGTATCTTGTAGACTTTTAGAGTTGTAATGCCTTTATCATTCATCTAGCAATTATCCTATAGATGGTTGTAAGTTTAAGCTTGCTTGAAAGAGAACAAGAATACATGATTTATCTTCCCATAGCAATCTCTCCAATGCTTGATCTTTTCACGGTGCATTTTCTAGAGAAAAGAAGGGAACTTACTTGAAATAAAGCTTGAACTGAAATTGTTTTATTGCAGGGAAGTTGCTTTCTCACATAGACTTAGAGCATAAACTTTTAGAAATTTTATGGGAACAACCTAGTTAAATTTCTGAAAACGCCAAACAAAGTCTGGTTAGAAAAGCATGTTAGAAATCCTCTTCCTTTTCATTTGAGTTTGTAGATATTGAAGCAAATATAGATATCCATGTGTTTCATTTGATCTTGATTTCATTATTAGCTCTCTTCACTTTTCAAAAAATTATTAACTCCTAGCCTTGGTTCGCGCATGGGATTAGTTGATTGGACCCACAATGCTTTTGATCTGATAGGAGCCAAAGATGGTCGGAGATGTTCTGTATGTAGAGCCATGAGATATTTGTAAGTGCTCCCCCCGCCATTTGTTGTTTTCTCAATAGTACTAGTTCCAGAAAAGTTACATATTAGTTCATTATGAACATATTAACATCTGGAATAATAGAGCAGGACTACAAATTTTGATGATATATATATATATATATGGTTCATTCAATTACAGACAGAGAAATCTAGTATCAGATTAGTTTTCAATTATAGTTCACGTAAGCACTTGGTGCAATATCTGAAGTTCTTAAGAAACTTTCCTGGTAAATCAATTGAACAGGGAGTGCCCTCATAGGATTCTGAAGTTGAATATAGCTATGGTGGCCTGAGATGGAAGTACAATGATCAGGATGATGGAGGGCCGTCCCAGTTGTTGAGTAAAAGATATGGGCAGGATGATCTCTTCAACAAGAAACCATATGGGGAAATCCGACGCATGAGGAAAGTGTTGGTGCTAGAGCACCACAATCATTTGTTTTGATGATAACAAAACACGTGTTATTTAACATTTGCACTTGGAGTCTTAGATTTCAGGTCAATTGCAAATGTAGACGTGATTAAACGGAATTCGAGCTCGCATCCAGGACGGATTGGAGGAGCTTGATGGAGAACAGAGGGGATTCGCGAGGAGCGATAGATTGAAGATGGAAGGATAAGAAGAATAGGATAGAATTCCATTTTATTCCGTTCATGTACATTTGTCGTTATTTTCTTGCTCTTTATTTCCTTAGAAAATTATGTTAAAGAGCCTCAAAGTACCCTAACAGTAGTCCTAGGAACATCGGCACAACCCTAGGATACTTAGGTTTTCTGTAGAGAACCTAGAAAACCAATATAGGGTTCAAACAGCATTTCCAGACGTCTAATTCCCAAATCAGACGTCTAATAATGTATTTTAAGACGTCTGACTGTTGATTCAGACGTCTGATAACATTTAGGCTGGACATAGTTAGTTCTGTCTGATGAAATCAGATGTCCAGACCTTAGACCAGACGTATTAGGAGACGTCTGATGACTTAGCCAGATGTCCAATTAGTGGACCGTTGGCTCTCTTAGCATACACTCAAGGATATGACCGTTAGAGTCTTATCAGACGTCCTTAAGCCCTTCCAGACGTCTGATAATTGACCGTTTTGCCTCGACTGACCCGAAAATCTCTTCTTAGAGATTTTCTAGCCGTTGCAAATCCATTCCCACGAAAAAGTAGGTTTCCAGACGTCCAGACATAGTGCCAGACGTCCTGTATGTCGTCTGATGGACTTGCGCTAGAACCCTGTTTAGATCTGATTCAAGTCAGGAAGAGACCCGCCCAAAATCAGACGTCGGACCTTATTTTCAGACGTCTTAAAGTGGTCTTCCAGACGTCTGATGCAAGAATTAGACGTCTGATAACCTTGTCAGTGCAATGATTATTCCTGATTTCGGGTTGATTCACTTGGGCTTTGCACCCAACGGCTATGGAGCCTTTCCTAAGCCATCCAAAGCCTTCCTAAGGCCTCTATAAATAGAGGAGAACCTCTTGCACACAAACACACACCCAAGAAACACAAGACACACCTTGCAATACACTTTCAAACCATTTTGTGTCTCTCTTGCTCTCCAAGCTCTAATTCTTCATCTTGAGAGCATCAAGCTTTGCGCACCCGCTCTCCCACCGTAGTTCACAAGAGCGACATAGCGCCGTCGTGTTGTTCACGCATTCGCGTCGCCGATGCACTCCTTTCAAAGGGAAGCATCCTAATTCATATAGAAGCGTAGGTTTAAAATTACTTTGTTGGCTCTATAGGATTGTTGGTTATTTTAATCTTTGTTATTTGGTTGGGTATTCGGTTTGCGAATTCCCGTCTCCTTCATGGGACAAAATCCTTCTCGTGGAGAGAAGGGGTTGAGGAATGCTACCCTCGCACTTGTAGCGTGGTTGTAATTGAGGTTGAATCACCCTCATTTAAAGTGATTCGTTTAGTGGATTTTGATCAACTTGGTTGATCGGAAAATCCTAACTCGAGAGGGTTAGGTGCTGGTTTTCACCCGATTTGGGTTTCCACCTAAAAATCCTTGTGTACTTTGTGTGATTGTTTGTATTTCAATTCCGCATTTTTTACGTCACGCTGATCTCACCCCCTCCGAGTAGGAAATTACAGAAAGGAATGGGCAGCGGGGTGAGATTAGAGAGTACAACAAGTTTGGGGAGTATGGAAAGGTTGGATATAGAAGATCAAAAGAGAGGTATGGGTATGGTGAGAGGAAGAAGCCTGCAGGTCACTAATATGGGAGGACTACCCATGGGTAGCAAAGACTACAGGAGGAGGAAGATGGGAGGCTAAGAGAGGTATGGGTATGATTTCTTTTCCATGCTCTTCCCCGTGGAAAAGAAAGAAGAATTTACTCATTTTGTTTCTTATATATAAGCTTTTCAGTTGTGTTTCTATGCAGATTTGATGAAGAGAACTAGAACAAGTGGGACTTTTATATCCTTACCATGATTTATACAATAATAAGCTTGGCGTTGTCAACTATGAGTACTTGTCAAATTTGTCATGCATCCTTTCTATTTATAATTAGATGTAGGAAAGGTATCTTCATTTATTTGGTTGTAGTCTTAGAACCTATTTCAAGCTTTCAACTGCTTATTTGACCATTGATGCTGTCACTCGAAGCATATCTGAGGATGCAGGTATCAAGCATACCTTCTTTGGAGTATGTGCAGTCTGATCTTGAAGTATGATTAGTTAGATAAGCAGCTTGTTGTGTGGCTCTATTTATATTACACTATAAATTGGTTCATTTGCTTGATGGGGAGATTATTTTGGCACATTTTTGTGGTCTTCAACTTTATTGGTTGGTGAATATCTATCAGGTTCTCCCACTAAAAAAAAAAAGATTTTCCCTTCCTAGTGGTTTTTATATATTTGAAGAGTAAATTGGTCACAAAGTATTAATTGATGGAGCCTTTCTTTGTAGATATACGATTGAATTAAGCTTGGTTAGATATACAAAAGTTGCTATGTAGCTACAGTAAGGGATGTAACTCTATGAAGCAGATGGATGACTGTATGTTCATCTTTCCCAACTTTATTGATGGATTATGTTTGATTTTTATCTTTTTTTTTTTTGCCAGCTCAATTTATGATTTTGTTGTAGTGTAATTTATATTAATTTAGGTTCATAAAACATGAATAGCACCAGTGGTCTAGTGGTAGAATAGTACCTAGGTTCGATTCCTAGCTGGTGTATCCATCTTTTCTTTGGTTCCAAGTTATAGCATTCATTTTTTAATCTTGATGTTTCATGAATTTCTTTATTGCAAATACAAAAATGGGAGGTTATTCAAGGATGCAGTCATAAAGTGTAATAGAATTACAAACAATTACATGACGCTAATTTCTTGCGTTTCATGTCGGTAATGCAATTTATATTTTGAATTTTGGGTAAATGTTATTTTCGTCCTAGGATGATAGATTGGTTCCATTACTATAGAATTTCATAAGATAGCTGCAAGAGCTGGGTGGTAAGTCTGAATGTTTGTTATGATCTATCATCCTTGATGTTGCTTATTGCATTTTAACATTGCTTTTTTTTCTCGAGTATGCAAGTGGACATACTATATGCATGTGTTAGCTTTATGTTTTGTTACATGTTTTTCCTTGTTTCCTTATTTTCATTGCAACCTTCTGCTGATATCCAATTGGAGGAAGCTTTATTGGATAAATTGAGGCTGCTGCATTTCAGTTTGGAATGTCATATGTTTGGATTAAATTCTTGGCAAGTCAATTGTTGATGTGCATACATCTTCTTGGTGTGTACATAGCAGTTAAGTCTCTTCCCTCTATTTTATTTTATTCCTCATGGGCATTTCTTTAGCTGATGGGTTCTTTGAATAGGAAGTTTTGTTCAGATGGTTGTTACAATTTATGGAGGCCTAGGTGATTTGGGTTGAGTTTGCTCATAATTTTATTAGGCTTAGTACTGAATTGGTAGCAATGATTTTCAAAAGCTAAGCTGTTTTTAGAGTTCTGGAGATATTCTTAGATAAATCGGTAGAGTGGTGAATGCCTTATTTTTCCATTGGGTAGTTTTTCGAGAGTGTGGAGTATATAAATTGTGGTGTCGTCATTCAAATGTTGTGGTACGGGCAACAAGAAAGAAGGTTGAAAAATTGAAAGATCAAAACAAAAAAGAAATGTTGCTGGGTTATGTGTCTGAATGGCTTGTGTTGGTTTTAAAGTTAATGTTGTGATTAAAGTTTCCTTGTGGGCATACACAAAGTGATGTAAATACATTTACACTACTTAAGATGTCTATTTATGCATGTTCTTAAGCATAGGATTGCATTGCATGCTATAAATATTGCATAACATGCATCATCTTGCATTTAGAGTAGTTTGAATAAAATGGAGGTTAATTGTCTCCTTTTATGTGCTTGGACAGGGCAAACTTTTTATCAGGGCATCGGATCGAAAATCCAACCGTACAGATGTGATCAGGGCGACGATTGGAGTTCAATGACTCCAAGATCGCCCTAATCAGGCATCTGTAGCATTAGATAGTGACTGGGGAACCCTAGAAGATCAAGAGCCAAGATGGTGTAAATCCGCACTTCAAATGACAAATCCAACTACACGGATGGATTTGGATCGACGATCGCAGCCTAACGATGCAAAAATCGAGTCAATCCGACACCCGTGGCACCATCTACATCATCCAGAAGATGGACGGCCAAGATGGCACCACGTGGTGCCATCTCGGCCGCCCAAACTCCTGCACGCACCCGCTGAAGCTCTCACATCCACCCTTCCCCGCCGTTGGATCAAGATCCAGCGGTTGTGGATGCGGTGCCTTGAAATCGACCGCACGACCATTTGGGCGAGGCAGCGCAGCGGTCTAGCACCTTATCACGAGGTGCTGGCGCACGTTCGAGCCTCGCCACGCGAAATCTGGAGTAGGGGGCGCACCTTCAATCGACTGTCAGATCGCGATCCAACGGCCGCGCGCGCCCGATAGCATCCACACGCTATTGCATGCGTGGCGTAACGCGGCATCGCACACGTTGGGGCGGGCGCGCAGTGAGGCGGGAGAAGGCGCGATCTGAGCCATCCGATCTCGCGATCAGACGGCTGTGGATGGCTGAACGTGTGCAAGCGACACGCCCGGGCAGCGCCCACTACACCCACGATAGGGCTTTAGCGACGGTTTTGTCCGTCACTAAAGACCCCTTATTTAATGCTTTAAAGATGTAATGTCCAATTTGCTCCCACTCCTTGCAGCTATAAAAGGAGACCCTCTCCACACAAAACTCTCATCCCTTCCTTCTCTTCTCTACCTCTCCAAAGCTCAAGAGAAGCTTGTCCCACACCTGGGATGCTTCTCGCGAGATAAAGTCCAATTTTCGTCTCCCTTCGGAAGTGGATCCCGCGACGACGACGACGTGCTGCCCTGTTCCCATTCTTCTGCTTCGTCCTCCTTCGTCTAGGCGTCGTCCCATCCGACTCGTCCTCCAAGCGACCGTCGAGGAGGATATCTCTCTCCCCATTCTTTTTACTGCTTTCTAGAATAGATTTACTGCTTTCTAGAGTAGTTCAGCTCATCCTCCAAGCGACCATCGAGGAGGATATTTCTCTCTCCATTCTTTTACCACTTTCTAGTGTAATCATTTTCCTGCTTTCTAGTGTAATGAACAATCGTTCTAATGATGAAATTCTATGTTTATTCTACATCTCATTTTGATTTCTGTTTGTAATATTCTCTCTCTCTTACTCTCTCTTTTGTATTTATTATAAATAGTTAGATAGTTTTAATCAATTGAATTAATTCGTGACAAATAAAAACAAACACGTTGTTTTTAAATCAAACGTCTGCCTCCCTGTGTTCGACTTGGAATTTTCATTCTGGTATAAATTTTATTTGTTGAACATGAGTTCTTCGCTTTCAAACTACAACGACAGGTTTTTCAAAATCGAACGCGTTAGCGTAGCAACCCGTACGTCCAACGTTTTGGCACTGTTACCGGGGAAGCGACGTTCTTTGATTTTTTTTCGTGTTTTTACAACTTACGAATCATTTACCTCACTTCTCTCCTTTCTTATTGTGATTGCAGGTACTCTTTCGAGACGAGCAAAATCAGTAGATTGGAGCAAAGTGCTGTGGAAGGTTTTGTAAGTTATCCTCCACCTCCCACCCATTAGATTTCATTTCACAACATAATCACACAAACATCAATCAACCTAGGTGTTCTTATAAACTCTAAGGTTAGATTGTTTGTTGTTTGACACCCACACCCGCCCCAATCCCCACATTAGAAAAAAGAAAAAAATATATATCTCACAGAGGTACACAACCTCATCTGATTTTCAAACTCAACCGGTAAACCGATCTTTGGAGCTGGTACACACATCCAAACACATAATTGAGTAGAAATCAGATTAGGTAACCACTTGTGTGCCTAATTAAGTGGTGCAACAGGCCAATTGTTTGAGTTGATTGGGCCGCACCACTTCAATTAAAATCAACTCATTAAGTAGCTGCCACTTAGGTTCAACTATTAGGGATTTACCAGGCACTCCACATTCTTTTTAAGCTTCAAAGGAAAATATCTTCACCTGTGCTTTCAAAACCTAGTGTGCCAACAAAACTTGTTTGAAAATACCTAAAGTTGAATCCTAAAAGCTACTAAGCAAGATTTGAACCTTAAAATTCACCACATCAAAAATAATCTTGCTTGAAAACCACTGGTTGTGCACGCACACACAAATCAATCAATCATTAAGGGCACAACCCATTTAAAGGGCCCATTACATTCTAAAGTACATTCAAACCTAGTCCTAAATAAAATAGAGTAGACGTTGGCCTTAAGGATTGGACTCGCTCTTCAGAACCAAGAACGAGATTATTTTCGATTAATCTATTTCTACTGTTCAATCTGATGTCTAGCTAGGGGAGCAGAATCAAACGATCGTGGCTAGGGGGTACACTAGGAACTGGAGGCACAAGCCGAAGGAAGAACCTTCTCCCCAGTCCCTCCTTCTAATTGGTTGGATTGAACAAATAGAAATAGATCAAAGTATTTCTTTATCTCAAGGCGGGTTTTGGGAGTCTGTAGGTCTGTAGGCTAACCCACTTAAGGATAGGTTTGATTGTTTGTATTGCAGGGCGCCTTTCTTCCTCCCATTTTTCATGAATCCTTCCACATATTACACGCATTCCCTCACTTTCCCTCCAGTTTTGAATTATCCTCAACATGGTGATTATCCCGATTCGTACTGTAATCAACCATCAGTTAGTTGGGATAATTCAGATTAGGGATATAGTTCAGGACCTCCATGTTTAGGGTCTAACCCTAAACACTTTGATTGTGATTTCTATCCTTCTCAGAGCTGCATCGATTATAGATCGTTATCCTTTCGTGAACAACCTAATACGATCTACAATCAAGAAGGATACACCGATCTTTACCCATCCTCTGATTACACTACCTTTAGGTCATCACCACCTTTTGAACAATCTGAAATGACCTATTATTAGGAAGGGTATAACGAATCTCAATTCGTTAATTCCCCTGCATTGATCCCAAACCCACCCAACCCTGAACCAACCCATTTGGTTTAGGGTAACCAGGTTCAAGATAAGGTTCTGGCTAACGTAAGGAATATCATTCAATCTTTAGAAGTTTAGCCAATACCTTGCATTGAGAGATTGGAGCCCCTGATTAAAATGATTGACGATTTGAACAAATCTTTGTTGGATTGGCTCCAGGATGTTAAGGATAAGAACCCGGGTGAGTTTCTACTTGGGAAGTTAGCGAAATTGAGGATGAGATTCGTGGTTGCTTTGATTCAATCATGGGATGATTCCCAGGATGAACTCCCTTCAGGAAAGCCAATGACAGAACCCGCTCAGGCACCTGTTTGGGGGGACACATGTTACGAGGCTGACCAGATTGAATTAGAGCAACCAATTAAGGAAGATCTGATTTCTTCACCTGAGATCCCTGAGCCGGGGTATGAGGAAATGTATGTCTCCTTGGAACAGAAAGTGACAGATGATTTTGGGACATACATTGATACGGATCATGATTTCTTTGATGGTGAAGATTCAAGTTGCAAAGTCTCACGCGAGTTTTCTGAACACGATTTCTGTGAGATGATTGGGCCTAAGGAATCTGATAGATCATTCGATATCCCAATAACTAAGAAAACTGATCTTATTAGGGAACACATTACGGATCCAGAATCGCATTTTCTGGAGGATTCAATTCAATGCCCTGATTGTCAGTTACACCCCGTTGAGCTTATCTATGATTCTATTTCTGAGATAATTAGACCCAAGTCAATTCTGATTCTGCCACATCATTTAGACTTGGAGATTTCAGACGGGGTGATTAACATGCAAGAGGTCTCGAAATTTAACATTCTGATTGAGGAGAATAGGAGCCAGGAAGTTCTGATTTGGGAAGCTAGTTCCGGAGGAAGTATAAGACTGAGTCGAAGGGTGCCTATTAAGCTGAAACCATCAAACCAGGACCCTTACGACATTTGTTTTGAGGATGTCAAACCCAAGCACACATTCAATGATTATCCTTTTGAGCTTAATTTCTCTGTAACCCAACTTTTTGGTCTTGGGTTGCATCCTCATAAATCATAGGCCCCACCCCGCTTGCATACTGATTTTAGGTTTTGGGTAATTTTTATCCAGAACCTAAGATATTCTCGATTATGGGGTATGGGCCTGCACCACAATCTGGTCCACATCTGTGGACCTCTGTTGATAGGTCAGACGATTCTTCTGTTTATTCTGATTCTGACCTACACCTGTGAATGCTTCATTTCTCTTCTTTGTATAGTGTGCCTAGCTGAAGGCACTAAACTCAGCATTTATATAGTTCTTTTTAGTTTCTATCTCTGAGCAGACCTGACATTCACGTAATTTAGGTACTTTCTACGCTATTCCACTCTGTTTTATGTCTTTTTAATACAATGAGGAAATTGCATTAGATACGCATGGGGGGGTAGATATTCATCTCTGAATTTATTCGTCAACTCCGTAGATTTGTTTTATTTTATTAAAAAAAAATTTGAATTAGGAAAGAGAACTTGGGTTTAAGAAAATTTTCAATCTTAAGAAATACTACATTATGATTTGAACATAAAGACCGTTCAAGTCTTTGGACTTAATTAGCCTGTGTATCCACTAAAATGTGGATTTATTTTTCGAGTTCTCACCAACCTAAATTCTATTTTAATTGGAGTAAATAAGTTTGGGTGATAAGTACACGACTTATCAACCCGCCCTCTGATTTGAGGGAATTTTGAGTCTTAAGAATCTACACATTATCTTGTCACTGACTCGTTGTTCGACGATTTTAACAGAAATTGGGTAGTAATGAACCTTTTAGGGTGATATGGCTGGCAAGTTATTGTGGGTAACAACCCATAAGTAGGTTGTCTAGAGCCCAGTCACTGGACCTTTCTCTTTTTGCTGCCTTTAGGTAAATTTTAGACCAGGGAAGACACCTACTTAAAAAAAAAAAATCAAAAAGAAAAGGAGAAAAGAAGAAAAATAAATAAATCACATTTCGCCGCACGAGTATGTCTGGCAAGTTGTCGATGGTAACACCTCATCGACTGGTTGTCCAGAACCCAGCTTAGTAAATGCACTGAAAATTCTCAAAACACTTAGGAAGAAGCGGAGAAGTAAAATAAACCGGGGAGATAAATACTAGATTCACCCTTGTGTTGACCCCGTAAAAAAATAAAAGTAGGGAGAAAGCTATCGGTTGTAAAGATACACCTTTAGGAAGAATTTTTTTTGAGGTCACCTAGAGGCGTAGAAACCCGAAGTCCGTTTTAATTGCTGGTTAACGAGTCTATCATATTCACAATAAGATGCTTAAAACTTAGGGTTCTCATCAAATCTTGGGTGAGTTGAATGGTCGTAGAAAGACACTCTTAAACCTTAAAACTTGAAAATAAATAAAAAATAAAAATAAAATAAAAAAAGAAAAAGAAATTTTTCTTTGAATAAGGCGAGGGCTTGGGGTTGTCTGCATTTTGGCAGATACTCGGGCACTATTGTGTCTTTGAAAGATCAGATCCTAAGTAGACAATTTCTTAATGATTGAAAATAACTCATGCCCAAATAATCCAACCTAATTCTTTTATAAATAGCATATAGTTTTTTGCTAAGGACTACCAAAAGATAGGCATGGGGGTATGATGTAAACACATTTACACTACTTAAGATGTCTATTTATGCATGTTCTTAAGCATAGGATTGCATTGCATGCTATAAATATTGCATAACATGCATCATCTTGCATTTAGGGTAGTTTGAATAAAATTGAGGTTAATTATCTCCTTTTATGTGCTTGGACAGGGCAAACTTTGTATTAGGGCCTCGGATCGAAGATCCAACCGTACAGATTTGATCAAGGCGACGATTGGAGTTCAACAACTCCAAGATCGCCCTAATCAGGCATCTGTAGCATCAGATAGTGACCGGGGAACCCTAGAAGATCAAGAGCCAAGATGGTGTAAATTTGCACTTCAAATGACAAATTCGACCGCACGGATGGATTCGGATCGACAATCGCAGCCTAACGACGCAGAAATCGAGTCAATCCGACACCCGTGGCACCATCTACATCATCCAGAAGATGGACGGCCAAGATGGTGCACGTGGCACCATCTCGACCGCCCAAATGCCTGCACGCACCCGCTGAAGCTCCCGCATCTGCCCTTCCCCGCCTTTGGATCAAGATCCAACGGCTGTGGATGCGGCGCCTTGAAATCGACCGCACGACCATTTGGGCGAAGTAACGCAGCAGTCCAGTGCCTTATCGCGAGGTGCTGGCGAGCGTTCGAGCCTTGCCACGCGAAATCTGGAGCGAGGGGGCGCACCTTCAATCGACCGTCAGATTGCGATCCAACGGCCGCGGCGCCCGATAGTGTCCACGCGCTATTGCACGCGCGGCGTAACGTGGCATCACACGCATTGGGGCGAGTGCTCAACGAGGCGGGCGAAGGCGCGATCTGAGCAGTCCGATCTTGCAATCGGACGGCTGTAGACGGCTGAACGTGCGCAAGCGTTGCGCGCGCGAGCAAACGAGCGGGCGGGCACGAGTAGCGCCCACTACGCCCACGATAGGGCTTTAGTGACGGTTTTATTCATCACTAAAGACCCCTTATTTAATGTTTTAAAGATGTAATGTCCAATTTGCCCCCACTCCTTGCAACTATAAAAGGAGACCCTCTCCACACAAAATTCTCATCCCTTCCTTCTCTTCTCTACCTCTCCAAAGCTCAAGAGAAGCTTGTCCCACACCTGGGATGCTTCTCGCGAGATAAAGTCCAATTTTCGTCCCCCTTCGGAAGTGGATCCCGCGACGACGACGACGTGCTGCCCTGTTCCCATTCTTCTTCTTCGTCCTCCTTCATCTAGGTGTCGTCCCGTCCGACTCGTCCTCCAAGCGACCTTCGAGGAGGATATCTCTCTCCCCATTCTTTTTACTGCTTTCTAGAATAGATTTACTGCTTTCTAGAGTAGTTCAGCTCATCCTCCAAGCGACCGTCAAGAAGGATATTTCTCTCTCCATTCTTTTACTGCTTTCTAGAGTAGATTTACCGCTTTCTAGTGTAATCATTTTCCCGCTTTCTAGTGTAATGAACAATCATTCTAATGATGAAATTCTATGTTTATTCTACATCTCATTTTGATTTCTGTTTGCAATATTCTCTCTCTCTTACTCTCTCTCTCTTCTATTTATTGTAAATAGTTAGATAGTTTTAATCAATTGAATTAATTCGTGACAAATAAAAACAAATGCGTTGTTTTTAAATCAAACGTCCGCCTCCCTGTGTTCGACCCGGAATTTTCATTTCGGTATAAATTTTATTTGGTGAACATGAGTTCTTCGCTTTCAAACTACAACGACAGGTTTTTCAAAACCGAACACGTTAGCGTAGCAACCCGTAGTTCAACACAAAGGTTATAACATAGGATAAAAAAGGTTGATTAAGCTTGTGATTAAGTTTCTTTTGTTATGTAACAACCATAAGGAATTGTTTAGATTACATGCTCTTGCCCAAACTGAACCTTATGATAACAAACTCATATTGATTTAGATTTTTCATGGGTATGTCCATTCAACAGTGTTTTTTATGAAGCTAAGTATGAATCCAACAAATTCTTTTTTTACTTATTTATTATACTTTAATTTTGATAGTTCAGAAATTATGCTTGCAAATCTAGTAGCTACATGAGGAACATGGGCAACTTTGGAAACACATTCCATTACCAAGAAACTTCTCTCACAAAACTACCACTTAATCAACTTAGAAATTAGTGATGTTACTTACATATTGTTTTCTAAACATCGGTTAGATGATGTTGAGATCATTATTGATGCAACTAAGTGAAGATAATTCCTAATTTAGGTTAGGAAGGATTAATTATCCATAATTACCATTTCTCCCCTTGCATCTAATGACAATTTCTATATATATAGTCTTCCATGCAATATTCAGGAGTATTTGTTTTTTTGAGAGAAGCTGGATATTAACATTGAAGCTCTCTTTTTTCTATGATGATTTATATTTATATATAAGCAAATGGTAAAATCATCATTTTTTTTTAAGAGTTGTAATAACATGTTTAATGGTTTGAAGTTGTGCATTACCTCAAGTTGATCAAGAATCTTTGCGAGTTGCTCAAGATCTCATGATTGAAGTACTTGATAGCTAACAAACTTGTAGAACAATTAGATACTTGTGTATAGAAAGAAATTGATGGATAATTGTGGCTCATGCCACCTTGCTGATAGACAAATTTCTTTTAGAATCATATGAAAGATTATTCCATTGGATGTACACTTTTATGAATAATTCAATTTGTTATTTCAAAAGTGTTATATCTTGTATGTTTTCTTTCAATCTTACTTGAATGAAGGTAAACATTGTTGATGATAAGGTTAAATCTTAATTCTATTAAAATATTGCTTTGATATCTATATTGACAGATCTAGTGACGGATGGTTGTGTTGGTATTATGTTAAAAAGACAATTATAGTTATTACTTGTAGTGACGATTTTAGCAACATTTTTTACCCTATAGCGATGGATAGAAGCATTGTTGTTGTTGCTATCACAAAAAATGGCTAGCTTTTAGGATGTGACTATCACTGTAGGTTTAGGTACAACACCGACGGTAAAAAACCGTTGGTGTTGCCTACAACGACGCCTCTTAAGAGAACACCTTCAATGACCGTCAGAATAGTTCTTTGGACCTACAGTGACGGTCATTTTGATCTATACCAACGGTTACTAACCATCAGTGTAGGTGCAGAATGTTGTGCCCTCACACGCGCGAGCAACACAACTATTTGTGTGCATGCTACAACCAACAGGAGTCACCCACCGCCATCGTCACCTCCACTGTTCATCTTCTTCTTCATGAAGAACACATCACCCCCTGCAACTCCACTCGAAGAACCCACCACCACCACCACCACCACCTAACAGCCACCTTAGATAGCCAAACTTGCCATTAACATCATCATTCTCCTCGCCATGGCCCACCACACCTTCCCCCACGTCCACGATGCCGCTTGACAACCACTCACGGCAACAATAGACCCATCATTGCCGGCGTTGTGCCCCCTGTCTAGCTGGCTTCGGCCATGCCACACCTCGCCGCCACCACCATTGCAGAGACCTTGCTCCACTTGACCTCCAGCGAGCTTCTCGCCTCCAGCCATCACCCCTCATGTGTGCACACGACAAGGAAAAGAAATCCCCTATTTTGCTCCCAATTAGTCTTTACAAGCCATGCCATTGCCACAAATCATTTTTCTTATTTCATTAATATGATGAATTTACAAGGAAAGCCCTCCTCTTTGGCTAAAATGCTATTCTAGCTTGAATCCTCATTGTTTTCTTAATCGAAAGTGGATTTTGGCTCAATTTCTTCGACTAATTATTTGTGAACATTGTTTCTTCGATTCTTGTGAGTTTTAACGGGCACTTGCCTCCCTGTGGACATGACCTACTCTCCTCTCGAGTGATTATTTTTAATTATTTTGAAAAGCAATTTTCTACTACACAACCAAATACAACGTCACGACATTTTATGTGCAAAACATCATCGAAACGAAAATCGTCTTTTCATTAGCCCTCCACGTAAAACACATGTACAACACATTTACATTTCCTTCAACTGACATCCCAACTCAAAATCCTCCACCAAACTCCCTCTAAACAAATTTATCCACAACCAAAAAAATCCCCTCCTTATCCTAGCCCTCTATATTAGATCTAAAGGACCCTATCCTACCTATCCTAGTCACCCTTTAGGATTTAATCTAGAACACCCAATTTAGTGATCCTAAGCACTCTAGATTATCGCGATCCGCTTCTGGCTCCCTACTAGACCTGAGAATGGCTCGCCTCGACGAACCCCAAGACCCAGTCGTCCAACGAGAAAGAACCAAATGCCATAATCATTCCACAACCACATGAGTAATGTAACCAAGCAAAAAAATATACGACTGAAAATAAACAGAGGAAAGTAGCAACCACTAGTATCTCACAGTATACAACGGAAAGTATAAGTATAAAATATAGCCATCACAACTAGTATTGGTAGAAAATACAACTGAATACAACTATGAGCTACAAGTACTCACTACTAACAAAAACTCTGCAAAAGAAATGGCAAGAAACTACGACTGGGCATGATTGGGCCCAGCACCCTCAGCAGCCGGTGGCTCTGGCTGTTCAAATCCCTAACCTAAATAAAGTTATAAAATTTTATAGTCAGCTAACGTTGAGTAGAGTGCTGGTTAAAACATATAATTTAAACAGGCAGCTAACATGCATTTAACAATTTATTTGTAATCATCCATTCCCAATTATCATCTTTCTAATTCGAGTATTCTAATAAGGTTCCATAATATTTCTCAATCTTCTTGTTCCCTAAGGGAATGATCTTGCTTGTAGTTTTCCTGCAATACAGGATGTACACGTGGTGCTCTTCTAGCTGGAAGAGTTCCCCACGGTAGTCCTGCACTCGATCTACTATCTCGAGGTCATGGTCGCGACGTAGTGGTGACTACGGTATGCATGATAAGCACACGGGTAGCTACCCTGCACTGGCATTTGGTCAGTCGTTTCTGCTAACGGGTATGCCCAAACATACAGCACGGAACAACACAAGACCTTGCCTTCTCAGAACAGGGGTCTCGCCCCTCACAGTCCATGTACCCTCGTCCGACTATCCCGGTTTGCCCAACGGGCTAACAAGAGTCAGTGTAGGGTGGTCATACCTAACCCCAGGCCCCATGGGGTGGCTAGCTTCCCCCTACACTAAGTAGCTCACCTCGGTACCATGTACGTGAGTGCCAAATAGGAGTCGACGTAGAGTGGCCAAACCCACCCTGGATCTCAACCCAAGGGGTGGCAAGCTCCCCTCTACTCTAAAGGGATAGTTTCTCTCCTCGGTACTATGTACACGAGGGTCGGCTTACTTCCCTTAACCAAGTCCGAACAGCCGCCCGTAGGCGACATGTTCCCAAAACCCGCTGGTTTTCCGTACTATAGTATTCTTGGTTTCTTACTAAATTCCCCATAGGGTTCATACATGGACTTTCTTATTCCCATATCTGGTTCATTGTACGAAAAACAGGCAACTCAAATTTAATCATCCCTTACTGAGTACAAGTATGTATTTTCATCATGCCGTATTTCATTTCAGGCAGCTCATGATTTCAACACGGTGATCTAATCATTTATTAATTTCGCATGCATTTCTTCCAGCCCTAGTGTTCATGTCACAACCTAGGGTTTGATCGACTATATTGTATGGCAGCATGCATTATCTCTTCCTAGGGTTCATCTTACATCCTAAGTTCAAGTTAATTCTACACATGCATTTGTTAATTATGAGATTTGGATGAGAACCACTCTACCAGAGTAACCGGGTGGAATGGGGCCTCATATGGTGGCTCTTGACGTCTCCGCAGGTCCCGTATACTCGATGGATTGGAGACCGATGAAATGGATTGGCAGGTCAAATGAGCTCAAAATGGCAAAGACAATGTATCATTACTCAGAGAAACTCAAATAGAAACTAATGATGTTTCATTTGCCGAAAACCAACACAGTTTGGGTCCTGAACGGGCCCAAAAACACCAATCCTGACCAAAATTAGACATTTGGAAAAGTCCCAGATGTCTTAAACAAACTTGCAGGCATACCTTACTCAGGGCGCCTTTCTCGGATGTCTGGAACTCAGTGCAGACATCTGAGGGTGTCTTCAGACATCTAGAGACATGTCCAGACGTCTAAAATTGCCTCGGTCTTCACACTAGTGCACTTCCCGACCTCTGACATACGCGCATGCATGGTCAAAACTTGGCAAGAAAATAATCGAAAGAAAATTGATCTACCAGACATCTGAGGTTACCTTCAAACATCTGACCCGACGTCTGGAGGTCACTTCGGACGTCTGATTCTACGGAAAAATGATTCTGCAAAACCGTTTTCGACCCTTTTTCACTCCGCAGCTCTTCCTCTCCTCCTCTCGCTTAGCTGCAGGCTCCTACAGCAGCTTTGCCCCTCTGGATCCTCCTACTACTGCTCCTGCTCTCCTTCACCTCCCCCTCTCGACTGTGGTGTGGGGAGAGTGGCGGAGGAGGAGGGGGTATATAAGGAGCTCCGGGTGTGGGTGTGGAATGGGGAGGAGTCGGGGGGAATGGGAAAGGGGTAAGGTGGAGGTGTGGAGGATGTCATGAGTGAGGCTGCCGCAGGGGGAAAGGGGTGCGGTGTGTGGGGTGTGGTGTGCATACGGTGGAGTGGTGGTGGGGAAAAATTGCAGGGATGCCCCTAGAATTTTTCCTCCCCCCTTAAAACCCCAAAACAAAACCTAAGGGGATTAGATTGCACAAAAACCCCTACGAAATCTGGAAACGCCAAACAACCCTAGGAAAGGGTCATTTCAACATAACAAACTTAAAGAAAGTTGTCCTCGAAACTTGAGCTAACTAGGGTGTGGAAATAAAATAAAAGTGCATAACAAACTTAAAGAGGATCAAAGTAGGTCAGAAGCGACGTACCCTCAAAAAGCTCTGGGTACTGTGCTTGCATCGCCACCTCAGGCTCCCAAGTGGCCTCCTCATACCGCTGGCTTCTCTGCAGGACTTTCACCAGGGGTACCTCCTTCCACCTCAGTCTCCGGATGACTTTGTCTAGTATTTATATAGGCCTCTCTGGATAGGTCAAGTCATCTCCCACCTCAATGTTCTCGTGGCTCAGAACATGGCTGGGATCGACAATGTATTTCCTGAGGTTGGACACGTGAAACACGTCGTGTACTCCAGAAAGCTGGGGAGGAAGGGCAAGCTGATAAGCAACGAGTTCTACCCGCTCTAGGACCTCAAAAGGCCCTACGAATCTCAGCGCAAGCATCCATCTCACCCCAAACCTCTACAAGCCCTTCATGGGCTAAACACGGAGGAAGACGTGATCCCCAACCTCTAACTGTACCTCTCTACACTTCAGATTAGAATAGCCCTTCTACCTACTCTTGACGGTACAGAGTCGTCGATGGATTTGCTCGATCACCTCCTGACTTTGGCATATCATCCTGGGACCAACCTCCCACTTGGTCCCTGATGAGAGACTCATCATGATCTCTAATTACCCTTAATTAACTAGTCTTTCTAGTTAATTAGCTAAGGTTATGAATTTATAAGGGATAATTATAGAATAAGGGATATTTAGTAAAGGACCTTAAAATAAGTTTAAAATGGTATTTTATCATTTAATTAACATTATTAATAATCTAGTTAATAATTGGACTCGAAATCTTATTAATCATTTCCTTAATTAATAAGTTAACTAACTTAAAAATAATGTATACCTAAGTATATAATAAATTAGGTAATTTTGCTTAATCTAATAAATTAACTTAAAAAGGTAAAAAATGTAAATTCAAGGTGAAAACATAATATTTACCTTATTTACTAACATATATAAAAAGTTGAAAAAGATCTAAGTTAAAATAAACCTTTAAAACCTGAGCTTACATTTTGGTCCTTAATATTCATTGCAATCGGGTCCTTAATTCTCACACAGGTCCTTAAGTTTTATTACATTTAAGACTCTTTTTGTCTTCTTCTTCTTCTTCAGCCGAATGAACGGCTGGTGACGGAGAGTCATACCATCGCACGATCACCGCCCTGCCGACATCACCCTTCTTTGTCTAAGCTCTTGCAGCTTGCACTCACCACCTCCTCTTCATCCACCGGTCTGGATTAACCGAAAATCCTAATTTCCAGTGGGAGATAACCTCACCGTCGTCGGAGACGACGTCAGAGGTCAAGCTCCTTCTTCGTCCAGAACTCGCCACTCTTTTCATCGCCAACCACTATAAATACCCCCTCACCCCTCTGATTTCTCTCAAGTTGGCTCCCTTCCCTCTTCTAACACTGGAGCCAACTTCGATAGGCCATTCGTCCAAAACTCCGACGACTTTCCATCTCACTTTTTGACTTCCTCCATCCATTCTGATCAACCGAGGAGATCGGCTGTGGTCTGCCGCGTCTCTGGACACAAGCGTCGACCAAAGGAATCCTCTGCTTCACCTCACATCCTCCCACCGGAGATCTTCCTGAAACCATCTGATTTCATCGTCGGCTATGAACCTTCGGCGGAACCCTTTTGACCCCTTCGTCCATGTAATAGTAGATTAGGAGTAGGAGTAGGATGGTTAGTTAGGTTAGTTAGTTAGATTAGAGTTAATTTTAGAATTTTATTGTTCATCTTCTCCTACTCTGGCGAGCTCCTTGAGCTCGCCCGAGCCTTAATTTCATCTTTTGAAATTGCTGCCCACCTTCCTTTAACCCCCACGACCATTTCTAGCCCATTTAAACACTTAATTGATCATTAATTCGCCTAATTCACCTTTCACCTCCACCGACTACTATCGCTATCCATGGCGATAGTAGTGGTCTTAGATTCACCTTCATAGGGTTTTCCATCATCTATTCATCACTTAGGGACCCTAATCGACATTGTAATATGTAGAATTACCACATATAAATTAAACGCCAATTTTAATTAAGCTCCTAAGCTTGCTGTCAATGGCGGATCAGGAGCAATTCAAATCCTTAATTATATATATATATATTTATGATTATAAATACTTGTTGACTTGTTTTAACCACTCAATTGAGTGGTAAAATAGGTCCTAAGCTTAATTAACACAGATCTTTTGAAAAATGAATTTTACTGTCAAATCTTAACTCTAATGAAATAATGAAGAATTAATTGAGTTCTTGAGGTTCCTTGTAACCTCAGGAACCTTTTTAGATTAAAAATGGTACATTTTTACAATCTGTACACAATTTATACATTTTATGGACTCACTGGAGCTCCGGCGAGCTCCAACGAGTCATTTTTATTCTTCAGCCTGTGAAACTTAGCGAGAAGCTCTAGAATGATATAATATGGATCAGGGATTGCTCTGAGGTTGTTTATTTGAAGATTTAGTGTCTGGAGATCAGATTGGGTCTTCATCTTCTCTAACTCCAGCAGAGTTGGAGAAGTCTATTAGTTAGATTTAAGTTGCATTTAAGGTGTCTATTTCATGACCTCATTCTGCTGTAACAACTCTTAGATTCTTCTGACGAACAAAGTGGTTTTGGATCTCAGGCGGAAAGCTTAGAACCCTAGAAATCTGGGTCAGAACACCTACCTGAGAATCTGAATGAATTCCTGAGGTTGAAAGGATTCTAATTTAGGCTTTAATTTCACCTGAAGAGGTTTTAATCGTAAAGTCAAATTTTTAAGCCTATCAGTCAAACTTGAGGAGAAAACTTTGCTTCTGAGCTCAAGCTGAGGAATTGATGAGATAAAGTTGTTTCTAGGATCTTGATGAATGGTATTAAAGTGAATTAACTGAGCTCAAACCTGTATTTTGGTGAGAATTCAAACCCTGACAGTTTGGGTTATTTTTGAACCTAAACTGACGACAGTGGCATTTTGTTGAGATTCAATCTTAAATCCTACCCAGATAAGTCAATTTCAACCCTTAGAATCTGTTTTAATCAGTTAGAAATGTTCTTAAGTGTCTGTTCATCTATTTTTTGGTTGTAATTGCGATCTCTGAAGCTTTCAGAGAAGCTTCAAGATTCTCTACTGTTCCTGAAGGTCTTGAGAACTCAAAACCTATATCTGTAGCTGCGGAATCATTTGTATAACCTGTTCAGACCTTTAGTTAAGAGAGATAAGTCCATCTGAGGACTCTGTAAATATTAAAACCATTTCCAGGCAATAAAAACTCGTAGGAACCCCTTGATTTTACTCTTCAAATTGAAGAGAAAACATCCTCTTATCTTAAAATTGACCCTGCAACTATGTAGATCTACCTTAGAGCTTTCCAACAAGCCTTGAAACATTTGGAACGGAGCTCTGAGCTAGGAGACATCGTCGATTGAAGTTGGGTCTGGAAGGGGGGAACATAGTCCCACATCGGTTAGCTCTGTGCGTGCATGGGAACAAAAGGAATTTGTCGCATAGCCGATGAAGTGGTCAAGCACTGGGCACAAACTGAGCATCTGAACATTTGAACCTATTGAGCATATGTGTGTGTGCGCGTGCGAGCATGTGTGCCTGCGGGTGTGTGCCCGAGTGGGCGTGAACGAGTGTGGCCCTGGGAGGGTGAGGCTTGGGAGGCTGGTTGAGCCGGAGTGGCTCAAAACTATGAACCGAAAATAAATCAAAATCGAACCTAATTGAAATCAGGAGAGGACCGAGTAGGGTCTGGTCCCACCCTAGTCTCAAGGTGCTGTGTATCCTCGAAAGGACCTCGCCGCAAATAAAATAATTTTTCGGTTGAAAAGGAAAATAAACCTGGTTCAGTTGGCTTAAGGAAAAGAGGAGCTGATGGCTAAGTGCTGAAGGTTAAATATTGAGGAAGAAGTGCTAAGGCTCAGCAGCTAAGGAGACTAAGTGTTGAAGAAGAGCAGGCACTATGGAGCAAGAGAAGAAGAAGGTAGGAGCAGAAGAAGAGAGGAAAAAGAAATAAAGTGCTCGAGAGAGAGAGAGAGTAAAAGATAAAGGTTTTAATAAAAGGAAAATAGAGAAAGAAAGAAGAAGAAAAGAGGCTGAAGAAATAAAGAAATGAAGTTGTTTTTCTTGTATCACTTTAAATTCCTTTTTGCTTTTAAATGTTGTAATAAGGCATGTGTTAATAGAAGAACTTTATATTACCTTAATTTCGTTGAAATAAAATAGAAAATTAATATGTTTACTTGTTAATAAAGTACATCATTTGAGTAAATGTGTTTTTTTCATATGGAATTTTGTATATTCTTTATAGTTTAAATCATTTGGCAAAATTCATGTTTCGATAATTAACTTAATATACCTCCTAAACATAAAAAGAAAATAAAAGATAATTGGTGAATTTAGAATGAATTACACCTCCCAGCAAATGACCTGGACTCAACCAGTAAAAAATTTCTAAAATGTTAGGTTAATTCGACCCTATACTACACAACCGACACAATATCGAGTTAACCTAAGTGACTTTTTCTACTCTTAATTAAGTAAAATTAACTTAATTACTGAGTTGAGTAAAGTAACGCATTAGTCCTCACCTCAACCCAGCTCAAGGGAGCAGTACACCTCCTCCCATACAGAGCATCATACGGTACCATGCCAGTGCTCGAGTGATAACTGTTGTTGTATGCAAACTCTGCAAGGGGCAAATACTCCTCCCAAGAGATTCTCTAGTCCAGTATGCAAGCGCGTAGGAGATCATCAAGGGTCTGAATGGTGCGCTCCGACTGCCCGTCAGTCTGGGGGTAATAGGCTGTACTGAACCTCAGACGAGTCCCCAAAGCCCGCTGACACTCCGCCCAGAACTAGGAAGTGAAATGAGTGTCTCCGTCTGAAATAATCTCGCAAGGGACTCCATGAAGGCGTACTACATCTCGGATGTAGCGCTATGCCAACTGTGCTGGTCCAAAAGTGACTCGGATTAGCAGAACTCGTGCCATCTTCGCCAATCTATCCACTATCACCCAAACTGCATCGTGTGCGCACTATGTCACAAGTAATCCCACCACTAGGTCCATAGTGACACTCTCCCACTTCCACTTTGGCTCGGGAAGTGGCAGCAATGGCCCTGTAGGCCTCTGGTGTTCGACGTCAACCTTAGCTGGATCCACAGCCAACCTGTCTCCTAAGATCACATGGCCTAAGAAGGTGACTTGTTTCAACCAGAACTCGCACTTGCTATATTTGGTGTACAACCTGTGCCGTCTCAAAGTGTCCAAGACCATGCGAAGATGCTGCCCATGTTGTGTCTGATCCTGGGAGTAGATGAGTACATCGTCAATAAATACCACCACGAACTGATCTAGGTACAACTGGAAGACGCGGTTCATCAGGTCCATGAAGGCAGTAGGGGCGTTGGTCAGCCTAAACGGCATGACCAGGAACTCATAGTGACCATATCGCGTGCGGAAAGCCGTCTTGGAGACATTGATCTCCCTGATCCTCAACTGATGATAGCTCGACCTCAGATCTATCTTGGAAAATACTGTGGCATCTCTCAGCTGATTGAAGAGATCGTCGATGCGAGGCAGTGGGACTTGTTCTTGACGGTGACCCGGTTCAGCTATCTGTAGTCTATGCACAGGCGAAGGGTACCATCCCTCTTCTTCACAGATAGAATAGGAGCACCCCACGGGGACGCATTGGGCCTCACAAAGCCCTTCTCTAACAGATCCTGTAACTGAGACTTGAGCTCTCGCAACTCAAGTGGGGCCATCCGATATGGTGCAATAGAGATGGGGCCAGTCCCCAGTACTAATGAGATCTCAAACTCGATCTTATGCTTAGATGGCAGTCCTGGCAGCTCCTCTAGGAAAACATCGAGGTACTTACGGACTACCGAGATGTTCTGCAAGTCGACCACAGGGCTAGGCTCTATTATGACATAAGCGAGGAAGCCCTCGCACCCCTAGCCTAGTAGCTTCGCTGCCCAAAGAGCGGAGATGCACCTGAATCCTCCGTCTACTGGCTGGCCGTGGAACTCGAAAGGAGGTAACTTTGTTATGGAGAAGACAATCTTTCTCCCAAAGTAGTCTACTAGGGCATGATAAGCAGCCAGCAAGTTCATCCCTAGGATCACACCGAAATCCTCCATCGGGATCACGATTAAGTCAATCGGAAGACTATGTCCCCCTATAGCGACCTCACAATCAGGAAAAACCTCCTCAATGACAAATACCTATCCACTTGGGCCTCTAATCAGGAATGACTCCTCTAGTAGCACACTATTTGATTCCAATCTAATGGCGAAACTCGTAGAGTCAAACAAATGCGTGGCACCAGAATCAAAAAGTACGTAAACGAGTCTGTCGGAAACTGTAACCATACCTGCCACTACGGAGCCTGAAGCTTTAGCATCTCTGTGAGTTAGGGCGTTAACATGGCCCTCAGCCCTCGGTGCAGAAGAAGCAGTCGTGCTCTGGGTCAGGTGAGAAGCAGCTGGCCAGTACCCTCCTCATGACTGCTATCCTCCTCCTAGGGCCTGGTAACTACGGTTGCCAGATTGGCCTCCAGTGCTCGGTGCTGGTAGCATCTGCTGTGCTCTGGCCTTGAATAGGTAGTCCCTCCATATGTGGCCCGGCTGGCCACACTGGTAGCAGAGAGGGACGCGACCTCCCCCTCCCTCTATCTGTTATCCTTGTTGGCAGCTAGGAGGGGGTCTGCTGCAGTCAGCTGGTCCCTGGTTGGGACCCCCAAAGGTCCTTGGTGGACCCACAGAACAAGATGACTCCCTCGCATGTGCCGGGTGTCTCCTCTCCCGGTGGCCCTGTGAGTGTTCCTGCTGGTAGGGCCTCTTCTGTCCTCCCCCATCGACGTCTCTCACGGACGAGTTGGTCTCTTCAGAAGTCATGGCCGCCTCGACCACACAGGGGAAGGTAGGCAGCTTCAGGGCTTCACATACCCTCGAATGGCAGGGTGGAGGCCCTCAGTGAACCTCCATAGGCGCTCCTCCTCGGTAGACACAGCTGTCGGGGAGAAGCATGACAGCTCAAGGAAATGCGTACAATACGTGCTAATCGTCATCGCCCCCTAGCGGAGGGTATGGAACTCCCTCCTCCTCTGATCCGGCTAGGTCTGTGGAAAGTACTGCTTACAGAGGAGTGCCACAAATCGGTCCAACGCCAGCTTTCCCACCTATGGGCTGTACTCTCCAGCTAGTACGTGGGGAAGGCCACGCGACACTCTACAGGAGGATGGAGTGTGTTGTAGATCTTCTCCATCTGCTCCAGCCAGTCCTCTGCCTCAGACAGGCTCTCATCCCCCTTGAAGGAGGGGGGCTTCAGCTTCTGGAACTAGCCGAAAAGCTTGTGGTGGAGCCACAACGGGGAAATGGGTGCACCACCAGACAAGGAGGACTCGTGCCTCGAAGTGCCTGAAGGAGGTGGGGGTGGTGGAGGATCACTCCTTCCCCGTCCAGCTCGTCCAGCACCATGGTGGCTTGCCTGCCCCACAGAGGACTCCCCCTCTGCATCCCTAGGAAGAGGTGACTGAGGAGGAGGCTACTGGAGCTCCTCCCGTATGAGATCCCAGATCAGCTGTGTGAGGTTCGGGGCTTGAACACCCGGAAGGAGAGGTAGAGTTGCCCCGTCCTCGGCCATCACTCGTCCTCCCCTACGACCACGACCATGTCCACGGATCGCCTGAAGAGCACCCTGGCGAGGCATCTCCTTCATGGAGATCGAAGAAAAGATGGAACTGTCAACGATACTTTGATTTCAAAGGGAAAGTAAGACTTGGAAGCAATAATCAAGACCATATGTTGTGATGGTTATATTAGCTACATGTACAAGTGGGGTTACTTTCCAAACCATCTGGTTCATTTTTCGAGATGACCTTGCTCTGATTCCATCTTGTCGCGATCCGTTCTCGGCTCCCTACTGGACCCGAGAATGGCTCGCCTCGACGAACCCCAAGACCTAGTCGTCCAACGAGAAAGAACTAAATGCCATAATCATTCCACAACCACACGAGTAATGTAACCAAGCAAAAAAATATGACTGAAAATAAAGGGAGGAAAGTAGCAACCACTAGTATCTCACAGTATACAACGGAAAGTATAAGTATAAAATATAGCCATCACAACTAGTATTGGTAGAAAATACAACCGAATACAACTATGAGCTACAAGTACTCACTACTAACAAAAACTCTGCAAAAGAAATGGCAAGAAACTACGACTGGGCATGATTGGGCCCAGCACCCTCAGCAGCCGGTGGCTCTGGCTGTTCAAATCCCTAACCTAAATAAAGTTATAAAATTTTATAGTCAGCTAACGTTGAGTAGAGTGCTGGTTAAAACATATAATTTAAACAGGCAGCTAACATGCATATAACAGTTTATTTGTTATCATCTGTTCCCAATTATCATCTTTCTGATTCGAGTATTCTAATCAGGTTCCATAATATTTCTCAATCTTCTTGTTCCCTAAGGGAATGATCTTGCTTGCAGTTTTCCCACAATGCAGGATGTACACGTGGTACTCTTCTTGCCAGAAGAGTCCCCCGTGGTAGTCCTGCACTTGGTCTACTACCCTGAGGTCATGGTTGCGACATAGCAGTGACTACGGCACACATGATAAGTGCATGGGTAGCTACCCCGCACTGGCACTTGGTCAGTCATTTCCGCTAATGGGTATGCCCAAACGTATAGCATGGAACAGCACAGGGCCTTTCCCTCTTAGAACAGGGGTCTTGCCCCTCACATTTCGCGTACCCTCATTCCACTATCCCGGTTTGCCCAACGGGCTAACAAGAGTCGGTGTAGAGTGGGCATACCTAACATCGGGCCCCATGGGGCGGCTAGCTCCCCCTACACTAAGTAGCTTACCTCGGTACCACGTACGCGAGGGCCAAACAAGAGTGGACGTAGAGTGGCCAAACCCACCCCGGGTCTCAACCCAAGGGGCGGCAAGCTCCCCTCTACTCTAAAGGGATAGGTGCTCTCCTCGGTACTACATACACGAGGGTTTGCTCACTTCCCTTAACCAAGTCCGAATAGTCTCCCATAGGCGACATGTTCCCAAAACCCTCAGGTTTTCTGTACTATAGTATTCTTGGTTTCTTAGTAAATTTCCCATAGGGTTCGTACATGGACTTTCTTATTCCCATATCTGGTTTATTATACGAAAAACAGGCAACTCAAATTCCATCATCCATTACTAAGTACAAGTATGTATTTTCATTCATGCCGTATTTCATTTCAGGCATCTCATGATTTCATCACGGTGATCCAATCATTTATTAATTTCGCATGCATTCCTTCCAGCCCTAGTGTTCATGTCACAACCTAGGGTTCGATCGACTATATTGTATGGCAGCATGTATTATCTCTTCCTAGGGTTCATCTTACATCCTAGGTTCAAGTTAATTCTACGCATGCATTTATTAATTTTGAGATTTGGATGAGAACCACTCAACCAGGGTAACCAGGTGGAATGAGGGCTCATATAGTAGCTCCCGACGTCTCCGCATGTCCTGTATACTCAATGGACTAAGGACCTATGACATGGATTGACAGGTCAAACGATCTCAAAATGGCAAAGACAATGTATCATTACTTAGAGAAACTTGAACAGAAACTAATGACGTTTCGTTTGCGGAAAATCAACACCGTTTGGGCCTTGAACGGGCCCAAAAACACCAATCTTGACCAAAACCAGACGTCTGGGAAAAGTCCCAGATGTCTTAATCAAACTCGCAGGCATACCTTTCTCGGGGCGCCTTTCTCAGACGTCTGGAACTCAGTATAGACGTCTGAGGTTAGCTTCAGGCATCCGACCCGACGTCTGGAGGTCACTCCGGATGTCTGATTCTGCGGAAAAATGATTCCGCAGAACCATTTTTGACCCTTTTTCTCTCCGTAGCTCTTCCTCTCCTTCTCCTCTCGCTCAGCTGTAGGTTCCTGCAGCAGCTCCGCCCCTCTGGATCCTCCTGTTGCTGCTCTTGTCTCCTTTGCCTCCCCCTTTCGGCTGTGATGTGGGGAGAATGGTGGTGGAGGAGGGGGTATATAAGGAGCTCGGGCATGGGTGTGGAATGGGGAGGAGTGGGGAGGAATGGGAAAGGGGTAAGGTGGAGGTGTGGAGGATGTCGTGGGTGAGGCTGCTG
Source organism: Thalassia testudinum (assembly GCA_037157565.1). Classification (NCBI taxonomy): domain Eukaryota; kingdom Viridiplantae; phylum Streptophyta; class Magnoliopsida; order Alismatales; family Hydrocharitaceae; genus Thalassia; species Thalassia testudinum. Next base: position 135,214,792 of record JAZHRO010000077.1, read on the forward strand.
CAGGGGGGAAGGGGTGCAGTGTATGGGGCGTGGTGTGCATACGGTGGAGTGGTGGTGGGGAAAAATTACGGGGATGGCCCTGCAATTTTTCCTCCCCCCTTAAAACCCCAAAACAAAACCTAAGGGGCTTAGAATTGCACAAAAACCCCTATGAAATCCGAAAACGTCAAACGACCCTAGGAAAGGGTCATTTCATAGATTAACCAATAGGAAGCCTCCCCACTTCCTATAAATGCACCTAGTCGTTCCCCTTTATGAACCATCTCCTACTTAGAATTCCTTTCGATTGCCAAATATATAGGTCACCAACTAGAACTAGTTCTTATTCTTTTGGATGTTCGTGGATGCATCTTCGCATTCACTACTACGCCGCCGCTCAAGACTTTTCCTTCGAAGCCTATAGTTCCTAGTTTTTATTTTCTCGTTCTAGTTGTCATTAGATTTGATTTCAGGCATTCTTCAGTTGCAACCATCTTATTCAGACATTTGATTTACAATAAAAGTTTTAATAGTTTTTCTTCAACTCGCCTTCGGGTTATTTCTCTACTTTTCATGTTCGTAGTTCTAGTCAATTTTATTTGCATTCTAGTAGTAGTAATCTCACATATAAATCTATTTTCCTATTCTTAGTATTTAGGAAAGTGAATTAGTCCAGTAGCCTCCTTGCGAACGACTCGGGCTCCTTTTTGAAAACATCAACTTCGTATATTTCGAGTTCGATTGAAATAAATTTAAGAGTTTCTAATGCGATTATACTACGACGAAAGCACATTTTTTGCAATCACATCCACGTTCAGAACACACACATATCCACACATGTTCACGCCCACACATACACACATACACCTACACAAACCATTGCTTAGACCCTAAGCAAGAGGTCTATCCTTTGAGCCACCCAACATAAGAAAGATCTTATCTCTTTGATCTTTCTATAAGAAAGATCAAAAGAGATAAGATCTTTTGATAACACCAAGACCTAATCTACACCCTTGATCCTAGCACATAAGGCCCTCCTCCTACACCCATAGTCGGCCACATATGGCTTCCTTGGGAAGCCATATGGACGGCCAACAAACACACACACACATACCCTTGGATCATCATCCAAGGGTGAACCACTCCCTTGATTTGCTAGCCTACACCTAACCCTTAGATTTAGATCCTACGAGCCTCATTAAACCTACAATCCTATAAAAACACTTAGCCTACCACTTAGGAGACTAATTAGACACTTAGAGAAATAGCCTACCATAGTCCATGCCCTTTCTACCTCCAAGCATTCTCTAGTCTTCTTCGTCTCGACACCCTGGATCTAAAGCTCAGCCAAAAGCTTCATACAAGCATCCCTCAAGTGGCTCTATTCTCTCTATACTCTTTCTCTAGTTTATTTGCTTTAATGCATAGTTGTAATCGTGCTATAGCTTTCATTTGTAGGACTCTCTTCAAGATAGCAATAAAGTTCATTATTCTTGTGATATCTTATTTCTATCATTATTTGATTATCTTCTAGAAAGGTTTAAAATATTGACTACCTCATTGTGTTCGACCCGGACTCCTTGAAGTTCGGCATTAAAATTTTAATTGAATGCCTTTTTATGCACTACAACGATCACATATATTTTGATCGCTTAGATTTGGCGAGCATCACCCAACTCCTTGCCCTTTTATTACATACATAAAAGAAAATCGTTTTCTTTTCTTCTTTTCTAATTTTTTTGGAATGTTTGTTTAAGGTTTTGACACAGCTTTCTACGGCTTCCCAACCCACCCAAGACTCAAGTGGTAAGCTTCTTTATTGTGCAAAATTGATTGACTCATTAAACAGGCAATCTAGACGGACCTTATGCATCTATAAACCCTAGGTGACCTTAAGTGAAAGATTTTCTACCTAAAGGTTTATCTTTACGATAGGTAGCTTTCTCCCTGCTTTTATTCTTAGTGTTGTCAACACAAGGGCAAACCCAGTGTATATCTCCCTAGCCTTATTCTACTTCCCCACTTCTATATTTTTTTTGGGATTTATTCGTGCATCTTTTAGGACTAGGCTCTGAACAAACGGCAATAGGGGGTTACCCACGACAACTTACCAGCCATACCCACGCGGTGTAGAGTGGCTTATATTTTTTCTCCTTTTCTATGTTTTTTTCATTTTTTCTTCTTTTTTTAGGTATTTTTCCTTTTTTTTGTAAGCAAGTGGGTTCCCTTATCTAAGATGTAACTAAACGTAGTAGTTAAAGAGATTAGGTCAAGTCATTGGCCTATGGACACTCGACTATGAGAGGTTACTCAAAGTAATGTGCCAGCCATACCACCCTAGTACGTTTATTAGCTACCTAATTTCCATTAAGATCGCTCAAAAAATGAGTCGATGCAAATGGTGTGTAGATGCTTAGACTTTAAGGTTGATAAGTCGCATACTTATCACCCCAACCTATTTAACCACTTCGAATATATTCTAAATTGGCAAGGACTCAAGAAACATGTCAACATTTTAGTAGACACCCAGGTCAATTAAGCCCATAGACGTGAAGAGTCTAAGTGTTCAAATCCTATTATATTATTTTCTAAGGTTGAAAACTTCTCATGCCTAAGTTCTCATTTCCTAATTCTCTAATTTTTTTTTTGTCTTTTTGATTTTTTATATATAAAAATAGAAGGAAAAGAAATAGAAAGATTCCACAAAATTGACAAAATAATTCAGAATTGAGTATATCCACCCCCCATGCCTAGCTAATACAATGTTCTCATTGTAAAATATAAGCATGAGAAAGAATGGAATAAAGAAGATAGCACCAGCAATTCGTTATAAATCCAGTCAACTCCAAATATATACAACCTATACAAAGTGCTAAGTTTAGTAGTGCCTTCAATTAGGCACAATCTGGCCATAGAGATCAGCTTAAGGTTAGAGCAACCTTGTCTAAGACAGGTTCTGGTACAATCCAGTCAACATAAGGTTTGAGGCGTTGTCTATTGACCTTAAAAGAATTACCCATCTTCAGGTCAAAAATTTCGACGGCTCCATTATGAAAAATCCGAGTAATGATAAATGGATCATTCCACTTAGACCAAAGCTTGCCGGGAAAGAGCTTAAGTCGGGAATCAAAAAGCTAGACCTTCTAGTTCAACTAAAAGTTCTTACAGGAAATCATCTGGTCATCAAGAGCTTTAGTCTAAGCCTTATAGATCTTAGCATTTTTGTATGCACCAATTCTAAGCTCCTCCAACTTAGATAATTAGAGTTTCTTGGACTTCCTGGCTAGGTCTAAGTCCAAATTACACTTCTTAATTGCCCAGGATTCCCAGTGTTCAATTTCGACAGGTAAATGATGTGCCTTACCGAGCACCATGATAGGATCTAAAATATAGGATATGGCTACACACACAAAAACCCAAACACAATATTAGTAATTCGAAAAAGATTTGCACAAATAATCAAATCACAGAAAATTGGCACAATATGTATAGTGGTTCCCCTCCCTTGGGTACTCCACTACCTAAACCTCCCAGCTTAGGATTTTTAACCCGATTCCCGCAACCCCAAGTGAATCAATTTACTAAACTGAGGTAGTTAACTGGTTACCTCAACACAATTACAACAACGGGTTTGTTACAACCCAACAAGCAAATGCTCAAGAACAAATGAAATATAGGTGTATGAAAGAAAGATCTTACAACTAAGCTCCTAAGCCTCTCAACAAATGTAAATATAATGTTACCGATTTGAGAGCCTTGTAAAGATGTGAATGCGTGAAAGAAAATCACGTCAACGCATTTGCAAAAGCATGGAAAGATTGAAAGTAGAAAACTCTATTCTTCTCTTCAAATATGGTGGAAAATATGAAATATAGAGCTCTAGAATTTTCTCTTATCTTTCTTGTATCTCTTGTGTGCAAACAAAGAGTCCTAGGGTCATTTTATAGAGTTTAGGACCTCAGGGATTCATCTACTAGACGTTGGGATTTAATTCCCAACGTTCACATAGCCTAAAAAAATTTTTTAGCCATTCAGAATTGAGCCAACGGCTAACTGGTACCGGTACTAAAGTGTGGGTACCGATACTCGCTGCTTCCAGATTTGAGTTTTAAACACTTAACACAAATCTGTAACCCACTTGTACCGGTACTTATCATGAGTACCGATACTCGTTGCCTCCAGTATCGGTATTAATCATGAGTACGGGTACTCATGGGGTACAGGTTTGTTTCTATGAAAAAATCCAAACCCGTAACTCACATGTACCGGTAATAAACTTTAGTACCGATACTTGTGGGCTAACAAGTTCCTTTTTTAAGTGATTTAATCAAGTATGTTCTTTGAAAATGATCGTAATATTAATCTTAATTTATCTCTAACTATTTTTACAATGTAAGTTATATTCCTTTGTTAAGGGGCATACAATCTATAAATAAAAAAAACCTAAACTAAAAAACTAAAGGTGGAAGATGATCTTCTCCTTGAGTCATCCTTGTCATCTTGCCTCCTCCATGACATGATCTTTTTCTTCTCACCATCATGCCTCCATGATTTCCTGTTTGCCTTGCTCCTTTACCTAAATCTGAAAAACACTTAATGGCAAACATTAATCCATAAAATTTTGTTAACGCCAAAACAATATTTGGATCAAGGTTCCAACAATCTCCCCCTTTTTGGTGTTGACAAAACTATCTTGCAAATAGATAAAATAATTTTTAGCAATGTTATATGAAGGAAAAATTTTTAATTAAATCCTCCCCCTAAATATATGCTCCCCCTAAGAATTTTTCTACTTGCTCTTTATTTTTCGCCCCCTTTTTGTCAATAACAACAATGAAGGGGTAAAAAAAAAATTCAAATCATAAAATTTACCAGTAATAGAATGATGAATATGGGTACCAAGCTCTGTCAGGCCATCGTTCTTGGTCTTCATTCAACCTATAGAAAGTTTGAAATGTTCCGTTGTGTGCCTTGAACACCCACTGATCTCTTTGATCCATTCTTTCAAAACAATGTAAAATATCTTTCCTAGATACCCATTTTCTTGTGGGTCCTTTCAAGTTAGCACCTTTCAAACCTTGAGAGATTTATAGATCTCTTTTGTGTTAGATCTATAACTCTAAGGATTTTTGGCCTTTTGGTACATCCATGCATGCCTATGTGCATGTGATTTAGTATGTGTATTCTTTTTGTTCTGAAATTTAGATTTTATAAGTTCACAAAATTCAGTATTTAACCTTGTTATTGTTTTGAGATTATTTAAAGTACCATCAAAGTGCTCATAAACATCTTCTAATTCTACTATCTTTGCATGCAACTAATTATTAGACTCTTTTGACGTTTATAATTCCATTTCTAAACAATATTTTTCAAATTCTAATGTTTGATAATTATTCTTTAAGACATTATTTTCCCTTTTAAATGACTTAGCTTTATGATATAATTCTTCATGAGCTTCTAATAATTCTTCAAAAGAGAAATCAGGGTTTACCTCATTGTCTGTATCTTCTATAGTTGCTGCCAAACATAGATGAGCGATCTCGTCACCATCCGATTCGCTAGAGTCGGTGTCCATGTCAGAGTCGCAATTGTCTAATGTTACTTTTAAATTTCTCTTGTTCTTCTTGACTTCTTCTGTGTCTTTCCTTTTGTCTTCCTTCTTATTGTTCATAGGGCAATCCTTCCTCAAGTGCCCCTTTCTCTTGCACTCATAAAAAATAGCATTACTTGAAACTTTATTTATTTGCTTACCTTACTTTTGAAGAAATCTCTGAAACTTCCTTGTAAGTATCTCCATCTCTTCATCTTCGGATTCTGAGGTTGTTGAGTCAGAGTCCTCCTTACCTGCTCTAAAAGCAATATTCTTCCTTTTGCTAGACATCTTCTCCTCCTCGTTCTTCTTCATGCTTTCTAGTTGGATTTCGTAAGCCATAAGGCTACCAACTAGATCATCCAAGGGGAGAGTGGAGAGGTCCTTTGCCTCCTAGATGGCTGTGGTCTGATACCACTTGATAGGATCTAAAATATAGGATATGGCTACGAGCACAAAAACTTAAACACAATATTAGTAATTCAAAAGAGATTTGCACAAATAATCAAAACACAGAAAATTGCTACAATATGTATAGTGATTCCCCTCTATTGGGTACTCCACTACCTAAGCCTCCTTAGGGTTTTTAACTCGATTCCCTCAACCCCAAGAGAATCAATTTACTAAACCGAGGTAACGGGTTACCTCAACACAATTAAAACAATGGGTTTATTATAACCCAACAAGCAAATGTTCAAGAATAAATGAAATACAGGTGTAAGAAAGAAAGATCTTACAACTAAGTTCCTAAGCCTCTCAACAAATGTAAATATAATGTTATCGATTTGAGAACCTAGTAAAGACGTGAATGCGCGAAAGAAAATCACGTCGACGCATTTGCAAAAGTGTGGAAAGACTGAACCTAGCAAACTCTATTCTTCTCTTCAAATATGGTGGAAAATATGAAATATAGAGCTCTAAAATTTTCTCTTGTATCTCTTGTGTGCAAACAAAGAGTCCTTGGGTCATTTTATAGAGTTTAGGACCTCAGGGATTTGTCTACTAGACGTTGGGATTTAATTCCCAACATTCACATAGCCTAAATAAATTTTCTAGCTATTCAGAATTGAGCCAATGGCTAACTGGTACCGGTACTCGTTACTTCCAAGATTTGAGGTTTTAACACTTAACACAAATCTGTAACCTACTTGTATCGGTATTGATCATGAGTACCGATACTCGATGCCTCCAGTACTGATACTGATCATGAGTACCGGTATTCGCGAGGTACATGTTTATTTCCATGAAAAAACCCAAGCCTGTAACTCACATGTACCGGTACTAAACTTTAGTATCGGTACTTGTGGGTTAACAAGTACTTTTTTAAAGTGATTTAATCAATTACATTCTTTGAAAATGATAGTAATATTAATCTTAATTTATATCTAATTATTTTTACAATGTAAGTATATTCCTTTGTTAAGAGGCATACAATCTATAAATAAAAAAAACTAAACTAAAAAACTAAAGGTCGAAGATGATCTTCTTCTCCTTGACTCATCCTTGTCATCTTGCCTCCTCCATAACATGATCTTTTTCTTCTTACCATCATGCCTCCATCATTTCCTGTTTGCCTTACTACTTTACCTAAATCTGAAAAACACTTAATGGCAAACATTAATCCATAATAATTTTGTTAACACCAAAATAATATGTGGAAAAAGGTTTCAACAATCTCCCCTTTTTTGGTGTTGACAAAACTATCTTGCAAATAGATAAAATAATTTTTATCAATGTTATATGATGGAAAAATTTTTAATTAAATCCTCCCCCTAAATATATGCTCCATCTAAAAATTTTAGTATTTGACTTTTATTTTTCTCCCCCTTTTTGTCAATAACAAAAATGAAGGGGTAAAAAAAATGTCAAACTGTAAAATTTACCAGTAATAGAATGATGAATGTGGATACCAAGCTCCGTTAGGCCATCGTTCTTGGTCTTCATTCAACCTATAGAAAGGTTGAAATGTTCTGTTGTGTGCCTTGAACACCCACTGATCTCTTTGATCTATTCCTTCAATACAATGTAAAATATCTCTCCTACATACCCATTTTCTTGTGGGTCCTTTCAAGCTAGCACCTTTCAAACCTTGAGGTTTATAGATCTCTTTTGTGTTAGATCTATAACTCTTAGGATTTTTGGCCTTTTGGTACATCCATAAAAGTCTATGTGCATGTCATTTAGTATGTGTATTCATTTTATTACGAAATTTTGATTTTATAGCTTCGCAAAATTCAGTATTTAACCTAGTTGTTGTTTTGAGATTATTTAAAGTACCTTCAAAGTGCTCATAAACTTCTTCTAATTCTACTATCTTTGCATACAACTGATTATTAGACTACTTTGACATTTCTAATTCCATTTCTAAACATAATTTTTCTAATTCTAATATTTGATAATTATCCCTTAGAACATTATTTTCCTTTTTAAATGATTTAGCTTTATGATATAATTCTTCATAAGCTTCTAAGACTTCTTCAAAAGAGAAATTAGGGTTTACCTCATTGTCTGTATCTTCTGTAGTTGCAGCCAAACATAGATGAGCGATCTCATCGTCATCCGATTCACTAAAGTCGGTGTCCATATCGGAGTCGCTATCGTCCAATGCTACTTTTAAAGCTCTCCTCTTCTTCTTGACATCTTTTGTGTCTTTCCTCTTGTCTTCCTTCTTCTTATTCATAGGGCAATCCTTCCTCAAGTGCCCCTTTCTCTTGCACTCACAACAAATAACATTAGTTGAAACTTTATTGATTTGCTTACCTTGCTTTTGAAGAAATCTCTAAACCTTCCTTGTAAGTATCTCCATCTCTTCATCTTTGGATTCCGAGGTTGTTGTGTCGGAGTCCTCCTTACCTGCTCTAAAAGCAATATTCTTCCTTTTGCTAGACATCTTCTCCTCCTCGTTCTTCTTCATGTTTTCTAGTTGGATTTCGTAAGCCATAAGGCTACCAACTAGATCATCCAAGGGGAGAGTGGAGAGGTCCTTTGCTTATTGGATGGCTGTGGTCTGATACCACCTGATAGGATCTAAAATGTAGGATATGGCTACGAGCACAAAAACTCAAACACAATATTAGTAATTCCAAAAAGATTTGCACAAATAATCAAACCATAGAAAATTGGCATAATATGTATAGTGTTTCCCCTCCCTTGGGTACTCCACTTCCTAAGCCTCCCAGCTTAGGGTTTTTAACCCGATTCCCTCAACCCTGAGAGAATCAATTTACTAAACCGAGGTAATTAACGGGTTACCTCAACCAAATTACAACAACGGGTTTGTTACAACCCAACAAGCAAATGTTCAAGAGCAAATGAAATGCAGGTGTAAGAAAGAAAGATCTTACAACTAAGTTCCTAAGCCTCTCAACAAATGTAAATATAATGTTACTGATTTGAGAGCCTAGTAAAGACGTGAATGTGTGAAAGAAAATCACGTCGATGCATTTGCAAAAGCGTGGAAAGATTGAAAGCAGCAAACTCTATTCTTCTCTTCAAATATGGTGGAAAATATGAAATATAGAGCTCTAGAATTTTCTTTTATCTTTCTTGTATCTCTTGTGTGCAAACAAAGAGTATTATGGTCATTTTATAGAGTTTAGGACCTCAGGGATTCATCTACTAGACGTTGGGATTTAATTCCTAACGTTCACATAGCCTAAATAAATTTTCTAGCCGTTCAGAATTGAGTCAACGGCTAACTGGTACCGGTACTAAAGTGTGGGTACCGGTACTTGTTGCTTTCAAATTTGAGTTTTTAACACTTAACACAAATCTGTAACCCACTTGTACCAGTACTGATCATGAGTATCGATACTCGTTGCCTCCAGTACTGGTACTGATCATGAGTACCGGTACTCGCGGGGTACAGGTTTGTTTCTATGAAAAAACCCAAACCTGTAACTCACATGTGCTGGTACTAAACTTTAGTACCGGTACTTGTGGGTTAACAAGTACCTCTTTTAAGTGATTTAATCAATTACGTTCTTTGAAAATGATCGCAATATTAATCCTAATTTATCTCTAATTATTTTTACGATGCAAGTTATATTCCTTTGTTAAGAGGCATATAATCTATAAATAAAAGAAACCTAAACTAAAAAACTAAAAGTCGAAGATGATCTTCTTCTCCTCAACTCATCCTTGTCATCCTGCCTCCTCCATGACATGATCTTTTTCTTCTCACCATCATGTCTCCATCTTTTCCTATTTGCCTTGCTCCTTCACCTAAATTTGAAAAACACTTAAATGGAAAATATTAATCCATAATAATTTTGTTACACCAAAACAAGATGTGGAACAAGGTTCTGAAACTCCAAACAATATGGGGACATGCCTATAGGTGTCTTATATGTGGTACGGTAGGCCTAGACTGCATCATCTAGCTTCTAAGTCCAATCTTTCCTATCAGGCCTAACCATCTTTTGAAGAATGTTCTTGATCTCCCTATTGAAGATCGTAGCTTGTCCATTCGTTTGAGGGTGGTAAGGTGTGGAAATTCAATGATTCACCCCATACTTAGCCAGTAAATTTTGAAATTGGGTATTCGTGCAGTACGTGCCACCATAACTAATGTTGGCCTTAGGAATCCTGAATCAACTGAAGGTATTCTTTCTAACAAGTCAACGACCACCTTGTGGTCATTGGTTCAACTGAGAATTGCCTCAATCCATTTGGACACATAATCAACAGCAACTAGAATATATTGGTGTCTAGATGAAGGGAGGAAGGGTCCCATGAAGTCGATGCCCCAAATGCCAAAAACTTTGACAGGAAGAATCAGGTTTAGAGGCATCATATCTCTCTTGGCTATGCTCCCAAGTGCTTGGCATCGGGAATATGACCTCGAGAAGTCCTGAGCATCTTTAAATAAAGATAACCAATAAAATCTAGATTGTAGAATCTTTGCAACCGTCTTCTTCCTAGAAAAATGACCACCACATGCAGATGCATGGTAGAACTTGAGTATGCTCTGAAACTCTTCTTCCAGTACACATCTGCGGATAATCTGATCAGAGCCAATGCGATATAGCTCGGGGTCATCCTAGAAATAATATTTGGCCTCAGACATATGTCCATCCAATTGTTGCTTGGTCCAATCCTGGGGGACTTGACCAACGACCAAATAATTAACTAAATCTATAAACCATTGGGTTCAAACATTCGAGATTGTAAGAATAGTCTTGTCTAGAAAAATATCAGAAATCAAGATATCTAGATGAGAAGAATCAGTTAGGATTCTCGATAAATGATCAACCACTACATTTTGCGCCCCATCTTTGTCTTTGATTTCCAAATCAAATTCTTGTAACAAAAAAATCAATTGAATGAGTTGGGGCTTGGCATCCTTTTCGGCCAAGAGGTGTTTCAAAGCCGAGTGGCCCATATAGATAGTAACGTGGGACCCTAATAGATAAGCTCTAAATTTTTCTAGAGTAAAAACTACTGCCAGCAATTCCTTCTCAATGATTATGTAATTCCTTTGGTCCTTGTACAGAGTCTTGCTAGCATAGTAGATAATAGAGGGCATTTTGTCTATTTTCTGACCCAAGACAGCCCCAACCTCATAATCCGAACCATCGGTCATGATCTCAAATTGGGTTGTTCAGATCGGTGGTTGGAACACTGGGCATAGGTGACTATCATTTTTAATAAATCAAATGCCTTGCGACATGATTCATCGAACTCAAACAACTTGTCTTTGCCAGAAGATTGCTCAAGGGTCAAGCAACCTTCGAGAAATCCCTAATGAACCTTCTATAGAAACCCACATGACTAAGAAAAGATAGGATTTATTTAACAAATGTGGGCGGGGGAAGTTTAGCTATGGCATCAACCTTGGCTTTATCAACTTTAATCCCCCTACTTGAGACTATATGACCCACGACAATTCCTTCTTGGGTCATGAAGTGGCTCTTCACCCAACTAAGGACCAACCTAGTTTTTATGCATCTCTTAAGGATCAATTCCAAGTTATCTAGAAGATGGAGAAATCATCCATAAATACTTTGAGGCAATCCCCCACCATGTCTCAGAAGATGGCCAGCATACACCTTTGAAAAGTTGAGGGTGCATTGCAAAGCTTAAAGGGCATTCTACGGAATGCAAATGTTCCATAGGGACATGTGAAGGTTGTCTTTTCCTGGTCCTCAAGATGGATAGCAACCTTGTTATATCCCGAATAACCATCCAGGAAACAAAAGTACTTCTGCCCATCTAACTTTTTAAGAATTTGGCCAAATAAGGGCAGAAGGAAATGGTCCTTTTTGATGGCTATGTTCAGCTTCCTGTAATCAATATAGACTTTCTATGAGGAAGCTGAACAGGTGGTCATAGATTCCCCTTTCTCATTGGTCACAACGGTTATCCCCACCTTCTTGGGAACAATTTGTACGGGACTAACCCAGGGACTATCGAAGATCAAGTAAATAATTTCGACATTGAGCCACTTAATTATTTCCTTCTTAACCACTTCTGGCATATTAAGGTTAAGTCTCCTTTGCATCTCGCAAGAAGGGAAGGATCCTTCTTCCAAATAAATCCAATGATTACAATATGAAGGTTTGATCCCTCTAAGATAATGTATGGTACAATCAGTTGCCTCTTTATTCTCCTTAGGGACCTTAATCAATTTTAGCTCTTAATCCCTTGTCAATTTAGCACTTATAATTACCGAGAGCGACTTTTTAGGTCCTAAAAACTCATATTTCAAATTCTCAGGGAATGGTTTTAGTTCTAGCTGGGGAGGGCTTAAAATAGAAGTAAAGATGAAGTCGGTGAAGATTCAACAAGTTGGTCTAAGGGAAGAGGTTGGGAATGAACAAAATCAATAACCTCTTCGGGGTGTGGTGGGTCTGCCATGGAGGGTTGTGGGTCAGAATTGCATGTATCACTAGAATCTTCAAGTACAGTAATTGACATGCAAATCTCAACATTTTGATCAATATCCTCTAATTCATCGATATATTGTCAATCCTCGAATTTTTTTAGGCATTCCAAGTAGGTTGACTGATCCATAGGTCTCTACAATGCATAATTGTTGGGTTTAGCTTAGGTCTATTGCCCTTGATTCTTCCAAGAGAAGTTAAGGTGGTTCCTCCAACCCGGATTATATGTGTTCGAGTACGGGTTGGACCTAACGTTCTTTTGTATAGCTTGCACATCCTCATAAAGTGAGGATGGAGAGTAGGAAAGGTTAGAAAAATTGGGATCAAAGGCCCCAGTTTGGAACCGAAAGGGTTCCGAAAAGTGCTGGCTCGCATGTTGAGTCGACTCAAGTTGATTCACAAACTCCAGCCCCATGGGAGATTGTAAAGAACGGAATCCTAAACTCTGGGATTGAGTGGATCTAGAAGTGTTTCAAGAAGTTCTAGCCATCCACTTTTCCATTCTCTTAGCAACTAGATCCACTTTATCAAGTTTGTTGCAGATTAATTCCATATCAAATTTATGAGAGTCAATTTGAACCTCATTGGCATTTGATCGTGGTTGTTGGGATCGGTTGAAAGTGTCAATGGAGGCATGGTTTATTGAGTTTTCGCTCATTTCCTCAAACAAATCATATGCGCCATATGCATTTTTGTTGAGGAAATTGCCTCCGCAAGAAGTATCCACATGATTCCAGAGTTGATCAGTTAACCCATGATAGAAGATCTGCATGAGCTGTCACTTGGGCACGTCGTGGTGTGGACACTTCCACAATAGGTCCTAAAAACTCTTCTAGGCACCACGAGTAGTTCCCCAGACTACTGGACATATGTGGTAATCACTCGTCGTAGAGCATTAGTCTGCCCAACAGGAAAGAATTTCTTTAGGAAGGTCGATTTCAATTCTGTCCATGTAGCGATCGGTCTTCCTATAGTATGATACCAATGTGCTGCCTTATCCTTGAGTGAGTGGGGGAAAAGCCTCATGATCAGTTTCTCCTTGTCTACATTCCATGATTTGGTGATCTAAACTAAGGTGGTTAGATCCTTCAAATGCTGGAATAGGTCCTCGGAGCCAAGCTCGTGAAAGTGTTTAATCAAACTCAATACTTTGGGCTTGATCTCAACATCACTAGTGGGCATCATTACACTGGGACGATCCTTATAATTTGAAGGAACATAGAAATCCTTCAAGGGTCGAGTGCCCTAACCATTCATATGTTGGAACCATTGCATTTGCTACAACTGGTCCAACTGCCTCTAAATCAGCTCCTACTAGTTCAGAGGTGGAGGTGATAGTGGTGGATTGTCAACCATGGGATCTGCTTGGCTATAACTCAACCTTCGCCTCCTTAAATGGTCTAATGGTCCTTCCAATTTAGGGTTCAATTTAGGGTTCCAAGGAAGTCAGAAGGACGAGACGAGAGGCCCTACAGCACAAAAACAAAAGCATGTCCTTAAATTGGTTAGCCTAAGGACATATGCTTCAAGAGTATAACCCTCACCACGAATCAAATTTCATGTTGTCCTTAATCGAAAAGTCATTAAGTTGTACTGGCGTAGCTAGGGGAATGTATCCCAAAGGCTACCAATTGTGCCAAACCCTACTCACCTTAAGTCGTTTGATAATCAGACCTCCCAACTTACCATCTTTCAGAAAAAACAAGTGTCACTAATTCGAAACACAATATGAGTTGCACCCTGAAATGGACTTGGTGAAATCCTAGGGCCAAGTCTTTCAATTTTAGTTAGGCTTGGGTTGATAGTGCTTTGGAATATGATGGGCCCTTTAAATGGGTTCTGCCCTTAATGATTAGTTAAGAATGTGTGTATGTGTGCACAACCAAGGTTTTCAAGCAAGATTATTATAGATGAAGTGTAGTTTAGGGTTAAATCTTGCTTAATAGCTTTTAGGATTCAAATTTTAGGTATATTCAATCAGGGTTTAGTGAGACACACCAAGTTTCGAAATCACAGGTATAGATATATTCCCTTTTAAAAATAAAAAAGAATATGGAGTGCTTGGTTCTACCCTAAAGATTGAGTCCTATGAAGCAAGCTATTGGATGGATCAGTTTTAAATTAAGTGGTACAACCTAAATAGATCAAACAATTGGCTTATTGCACCACTAATTAAGGTACACAAAATGATTTGACCTATTCAAATATCTAATCACTTATCTGTGTGTTCAATTTGAGTGTACTGGGCCCACAGATCAGAATCTCGGTTAAGTGATTAAATCATAGAAGCTGCGCCTTAAGTTTGTGGGTGTTTACGACGTGTACATTTCAATTAGATCCCACAATTAGAAAATTTTCTTTTTTGTATATTTTTTTAAATGGGTGGGTAAGGTGAGTGGAGACAATCAACAACCAAATCTAGCCTAGGATTTGTGCAAACACCTAGTTGATTCGGATTTGAGTTATTTGTTTGGCGAAATGAAATCTAGTGGGTAGGGTGGAGTGTGGCACTTACAAAACCTTGACTCAGCACTTTTCTCCAATCTACTATCCTTGGCCTACCTATATTGGTGATGGTAGCACCATCATTGGTATTAATAAGTCTAATTTAACCTAACTACAGTAATAAATGCTCCTTTATACTCATCAAAATATCGTAATTCCATTATGAACAAAATGGGAGAAGAAGACAGGAAAATAAGTTAATTCTGCTATTTTAACACCTAATCATTAATGTAGATTAACTAAGGGGCTAATTGGTGTCTAATCTAAGGTTAAATGAGCTTAATTTCCCAAGAAGTCAACCTGAGCTGATTGAATCAGGGTTCTCTTAAATTTCAGGACCAATTTAATAATAAAAATCCTAATTTCAGCCTCACTTCAATTAAATGGGTTTTGGTAGAAATAAATGCCATCTAAACATCTTAAAAATCATTGAAAAACATTTTATGAGGTTTGTAACCTTCACTTTGATCAAAGGAACCCATTTTGACTAGAAATAGAGAATTAAGTGGGAATTTATTCTATTTTGGGTTTTTGTGTAAATTTCCTAGTCAAACTTGGTCAAAACCTAAATTTGAGGTTCCTTGGGTTCAAATTACGTTTACCCCAAAATTTGAGCACAATCAGAATCCATCTTGACCTAGTTTGCATTATAACCCCTAAGCTCTTAATGTCACAAAACTGCCCCTAACTTTTGATTATTCTTGCATTCAGGCCTGAAAGTTTTTTCATTCTTACAAAAATACCCCTACCACCATCATCTTCTTCCCTGAGCCTAAGAAGGCAACTATAGCAGGGGGTAACCCAAATGTGAGACTTTTGATTGAGGAATTGGACACCTAAATCCTTGTCAAATTCCACCAAACTTGGTGGGATTGACAATTAGATCAATCCCAATCGTTTGAGCAGCTTCTCGAGCTCTAATTTGGCCAGAATCCATGCTGATGAGCTTGAGATCCATGAGCTTAAAATCTACCAAATAGCAAGTCAAGACTTGCTATTCTTGGCTTGTTTGAGTGCAGAATCTCTTCTATTTAAAGGCCCGCTTGTTCTCGAGCACAAACTCATGCGAAATTTGGGGGTAAAACCCTTCCTCTTTTTCTTCTTCTGCCGCCATTATCGAGCACCTTGGAGCTCCTCTACCTCATTCGTCCATAGCCCCTTTCTCCCAATTGACAGAGGGCTTTCCATCCTCATCGTCCGGTGAAGCTTCATGAAAAGCTTCGAACCCTACCTTGCTGTCGATCACTCCAACCACTTCCCCTCTTCTTCGCCTGTAAGTTGGCCAAAGCTACAAGTTTTCCTCGCCCCTTTCACTCAATTAGCATAGGGTTTTTATTCTAGCCATCTAGTTTTTGCTTTAGGATAGGTTGATTTGACAATTCATCACCTTTCTTACCTTCTCCCCCTTCCACCATTAATGACCAAAGGAGCTTCTTCGACAACTCACTCTAGCCACCCTCGACCTCAATAGGTTGAAGGCTTTGATTTGCTCCACCTCACCAAGGTGGAGCTTCCCAAGTATCTAACTGGAGCCCTAGGCTCGTATTCTTCTCGCAGGTTCCTCACCATTGCCGTCATCTTCTCCGTTGCCGTCAGTTGCCATTCGATGACCATCCACCTTGCCACCACCTCCAATAGCTGTGGAATCACCTCAGGAACCTATCAGGACCCTCAATTTGAAGAACCACCTCCAGCAGCTGCTCCAATCGAACTAGCCATCTGATGTAGCTACAACAAAGAAGGAGCTCAAGGATTTAGT
Source organism: Thalassia testudinum (assembly GCA_037157565.1). Taxonomy (NCBI): domain Eukaryota; kingdom Viridiplantae; phylum Streptophyta; class Magnoliopsida; order Alismatales; family Hydrocharitaceae; genus Thalassia; species Thalassia testudinum. The sequence goes on from JAZHRO010000077.1 coordinate 135,231,509, forward strand.
CCCACATTGTAGAAAGAGAATTTGAAACTCCCTTCATTACATTTTGCACTTAGTACCCAGTTGCCCAAGTCATGGGGGGTCAGGTCCCCCATGCACACCCATCACACGTGCCCTCTCCCACACACGCACACCCGTGCAAGCCTAGGACTAGGTCCGGATCCGATTAGGGTCTGATTAGAGAGAAAAGAGAGAAAGGAAGGGGTTTTGGCTAAGAGGGGAAGGGGGGTTTTTTCTCATGCACGCTCTAGATCAGATGTCCAAATTTAAAGTTTAAGTTGTCTGACATTATAAATTTAAGTGTTGATTCATTTTCATTGCTATACTACAATGCATTATTAATCTTCGACGAAAGTACATTGACATTTTGGCGTCGTTGCCGGGGAGCAACTCACAATTTATCTCTAGTCATAGTCATTCTTAATTTGAATTCTAACTTGCTCTTTCTATTTTGTTGTGTTGTTTCGAGGTGAATCACCACTGAAGATCATCAGCTCGAGCAACCACACAAGGGGCAGGTAATCGCTTTTCTTCCTCCCATATTCCCCTCCTCTCTTCGAAAAGATAAAAAGGAAAGAAACAGAATTAGGAATCAAACCTGTCTTGTTTTCCTAGTAATCATCATTAAAAGCAAGAGTTTTTCCTAATTTATTGATTGCGAATGGATTTAATTGGTTTTGATTTGATTAGAGATCCCCAATCCTAATACTTGAACCTATTAAAGGCATTAAGCATCTTGGGCTATTCAAGTTCTTGTTTGAGCCCAAGGTATTATCTTTGGAATCATTGGACTTGGGATAGAGCCAAATTAGGGTTTCCACATTAAGGCTTCAAGGATAACTACACAATTGCCTACTAAAAAGGAAATAAATCTTCTCGCATTATGTGCTGATAAGTCCACCTTAGTGGACTACAATTAGGCCTAAGGACATGATTATTTGGATGAGAAGTTAGTTTAGAGCATGCACTACATTAATAAAGTAATTAAGCTCATGTGTTGACAATCCGACATTTTTCTTTAATTAATACTCATTTCTCTGGCATGCATTCATAGTATCCCATCTCAATTGATATGCCATTGTAACATTTGATTTTGCTAAGAAAAAGGGAAAGAAAATCTTTAGAAATTCTCTTAAGACTTGCTTTATTTTCACTCGTATAATTTTTGGCAAGAAGGCAATACTATCTCTCAATCAAATCACTGATTGCATTCCCTTCCTTATTTTTCCCTTCAAATCTCTCTCTCTCATTCTCTTCTTTCTCTCTTTTATTTTATAATAGGAGGACAAGCCCCTCAAGGCCATCATCTTCCTCCCATGAGGGAGACCCTGACCTCCATTTTCCTCCCATAGAGCACCAACGTCCACCACCGTGCTCCAACGCCAACTCCACAATCTCGAGCCACGCTCATCGACCGCGACAACTTCCATCACCGCAAACCGCCATAGTGGTCGACAGTGACAGCACCGACACCACCACCGCGTCTCATTCTTGTTCCTGTCATCAACTGCGTTCACCACCGTGACCGCTTGCCACCACATCTCACCCTTCATACCGACCTTCCTACTACTACGAGCAGCTACCCTCGCAGCCACCACCAGCCACTCACCGTGCATCCATCCTTTTCCCCAACAAATCACACTGTCGGCTTGCCCTCCACTTCCTCTCTAATTGCAGTTGTAGCAGTACCACTTCCAACTCCAGCCGCACACATAAACAGAGACTCGTGCCTCCTCCTCAACGTACTATTCATCTTCTCCCACCAAAAAGAACCCAAACCTGGTCGTTCGCCTCCACATGCAACCACCAACTCCGATTGTCATTTCCCATGCCGTCAATGCCATTGACCTTACCACACTACCATGAGACCAACCACGCCATCAGAATCGCTAACTGCAGCCCACGTACACACATGGAATAACCCACCACCAGCAACCTCTGTCTCACCGTTCAACGAACTTCAGCCTCCTTCTGCCATGAGACCACCACCATCGCGAAGTTCTCCGCATACTCAACCTCCTCTGAGCTTCGCATGGCCAGTCATGACTCCTTCCCTTCACACGCATAAAGGGAATGAGTTCCCTTGTTTTGGCTTCCATTAATATTTACGATCCAGACCATTGCCACAAGTTATTTTTCTATTTTTTCTTCGGTTAAGAAATTTAGGTGAAATTGCGGTGGCAGACTTCTTCCTCGTATTTGTTTGGCTATTGTTTATTACCTCATTTTAAACTAGATTTGGACATGGATTCTGCATATGATTCGACACATCTAATGGGAAATTATTCATGAGTTTATTGCATTTGTTCCTCTCTATGGATACGACATCCTAACTTTGTGGTTAGTTTTCATTGATAAATAATATTTTTTGTTCGGGATATTTTTTCCACCATGATTTACACTACGACGATGTATTATTTTTCTTGATATCATCTTTCATGTGAAAAAGTCCCGTTCAAATGGCGTGATTGCTGGGGAGGGAACAAATGTAATAGTTTTACGTGATTTTATTTCTGATCTATTCTGAGGTGCACATTAATCTGACCAGTTGCTATTTTTCTGTGAGAGGAATCTGATGAGACAACAGGCGTAGTTGAGCCACGACGTCGACCTTGAGCGACTCCCACACACGTAGAGAGGACTCGAAGAGGAGACCTAGATCCCACTTTCACAGGGGATTCTCCTTCGTTGACAAATTTATTTCATTTCAGTCTTCTTGTCCTTATAGCATTAGGGTTGATTTTCGAGGGTCAATCCCCACGTTCTTTAGTGACTAGGGCTATTGATCTACGGTTCTGCTTTCCTGATCTAAAAGAAAAATAAAAAAAATATCGACTTGCCTATTTAGGAGTTGCATACCCTTAAGTGCACACAATTAGGGGAGATTGAGCAGCATACTAGACTTTTTTCCTTGCATTGCGTACATATCTGCATGGAGATTGCTGGAGTCAGGTATACCTTTCTATCTTTGCTTCCATCTCCTATTCACACATTGCATTTTGACTAAATCTCAAGACCACCAAATTGATTGAATTTACCTAATTCAGTGGTTGTCTAATTGAAATTGGGACTGCTAATCAGAATCGGCCTTAAAAACAAATCACATTTGATCTGATCAAAAGGGACTTGTGTGCGATTCTTCTCAAAAACAAACTGATTTGCGGTGTGATGCACACTTCTGCCACTGAGCACGCACACTAGGCACCACACTAGGTCTCGATCCCTTAAGGCTATAGGCACCGATCTCTTTATCGGTGTAGACCCTCGTATTTCACTTTGTGGTGGTGGTATTATCCTGTGACCAAGTGTTTTGATACTTCAAGGAGGGCGACACCCCTTAAAGGAACAAAAGGGTAGTTAAGAGGCACCGCATTCACATTGCCTCAAAGGAAGGGTGTGCCCTACTTGCATCCCTTAGTTCCATCCTTGGAGTAACTTCTCACTAGATCACTTGAGAGTATCATTGAAGCAAGGTATAGGTCTTAGGGCACTCGAAGGTTGTCTTAGGTCGCGTAACTGCATTGAATAATTAATTTTGGCCATCTATATCAACCAATTTAACCTCAGCCTCCTCAAAATAGAATTGGTCAAGATCTTAAGTAGCTACTTTCCTCTTATACCACTTACGTGGGAACGTAGGGACATCGCCTTGACCCTTTTCGACCGATCTATTGAGTGTGGATTGCACTTACTCAATTTGCAAGAACTTGAATCGTGATTGGTAGATATTGTATGCTTGGTAGATGCTCTCTTGAGGGTAGTCTAGTAGTTGATCCTAAGTCCGAGAGAATCCGGAGAGCCCACCAAAGAGGAAAGAGAGAAGAGATGGCTGATCAAGGAGCAAAGAAACAAAGGACCCTAAGAGACTACTCCATTCTGACCAACCAACCCGCTTAAGCATTGAGAAGACCGGCATGGGATAATCCATATGAGATCAAGAGCAATACCATATCCTTGTTGCCCTCCTTTTATGGAACTATTAGGGAGGACCCCTACTGTCATTTAGAGGAATTCACCGATGATGGGAACACCATCATAAGCCCTAACTGGCCCATCTTGACCCATAAAAAAGAATAAAAGCTCCTACATAACCAACTAGAAGTCCTAATTCACTGCATAACCTTTCTGAAAGAAGAGCAAGAAACAAGGGGTAAAACTGTAATTTTACCATTGCAATACAACAACAGGTTTTCTCAAGAGCTAAACATAGGTCAAATGATCTTAACAAGATAATAAGTGGGTTGAATAAGACAGAAAAAGGGTTAGTGTGAGTTCTGGGAATTAAATGATTTCTTCTAACTCTAAAACAGACTCACTTGATTAAACAAGGTTTTGATCAAGATAAAATTCACATAAACCCTCTAAAAATCATATAAAAATATTCTCTAGGGTTTAGAACTTTCAAGTTGACCAATGGAACCTATTTTGACCTAGAATGGTGTCTCAAACAAATATTTGCCCTAAATTAGGTTTTTACATAAATTACCCATTCAAATGTGGTCAAACCCAAAATCCAACCTTACCATTGGATTCCTTAGATCCAAATTAGGTTTGTACCAAAATTTGGACCTAAGGGAAACTAATCTTGACCCACTTTGCAAATAGGTCCAACCTGATTACATTTCTACCCCTATCTTTCAAAAATGCTTACATTTGACCCCCTAGCTTCTTCATCGTTCTTTGCAATTAGGTCCCTCTGCCATTATAGAGGAGGGAGTCCTACTCCGGTGAACTTGAGAAGGAGATTTCTCCCTGATCTCTCAGAGAATCACCTTCAAAATTGGAAAGGAGATTCTTTGAGAAATCCCCTCCAATGTGAACCCAATTTGAGGCCCTACTTGGTACCGAATCTCACAAGTGAACGCATGAGAGATTTAGGTCTCTTTCGAGTTCCATCGTCGGACCTTACCTTGCTTGGAAGCTTGGCTTCCAAGCACAAAACCGACATCCAAGGCCTATTTAAGACACCCCAGTTCACCCCGCATCTCTTAAGCTTGAAATCAGCTGGAGAACCTCCTCAATTTCGTCTCTCCTCCTCCAGCCGACTAGCTCATCAAGCTCCGGCAACCTCTCCTACTCTCCCTCGTCGCCTAGCCACAAAATCGGTGGTAGGTTCCTCTTCCTCACACTCGTCCGCGTCGTGCAACACCCGTCGATGCCCCTGCCTCCCCTTCATCCTCATCGACCATCCTCACTGAGCACCTTCATCTCCGACGTCGGCAATATGAGCCAGATGCCATCTCCCTCTCCCCCTTCGTCTCTTCACCGCTAGATAAGTTCCTCTCACCCTCTACTCCCTTTCCCCCTTCTTTATTTCCTCAACCGACTACTACCGCACTCCACCACCATCATCCCCTTCACCTCTGGCCACCAACTCTGGCGAGTTTGCTCCACCACCACAGACCACCTCCCTCCTCGCCAGCCGATTTATAAGCTCCGCCTCGACGCCTTGATCATAACCCCCCAATCATATCACTCCGCCACTCATCCAAACACACCCCCGAACACACCCACACACACGGCCACAGTGTGTCCTAGGTATGCTCCCTCAGGCGTTCTCACGCCACGTCGACCACCTCTGCACACTCGCCGCACCTTGGCGAAGCTCCCTGAGCTTTTTAACATGGCTGCAAGCCTGTTGTGGTGATTTTAGGTCTAGGAGCTCTCCGCCATTGATGCCGGGCTTGAAGCTTGCTTGCAAGCTGCTCCAGGCCATGCCCGCTCCAGGTCACAGTCCCAGGTTGTGTGGAAAGTCTTCGCCAACATTTCCAGGCATCCAATTGGTGTCGAGGGCCATAGCTGCAGCTGCAATCGAAGATAGCCCCTCTGCTACAGGCACACACGAAGGGGTGGGAAGATAATCCCACCTCGGAAAGTTTTGGAGCACCGCGCCCATATAAGTTGAATTCTTGCTATAGGCTCTTCACCTCCAACTCACGGGGTGAGGTCCCTCTCTCACCCGACTCGACCACCTCGTCCGCGACCACACCCTGTGGACCTGGTGTCCTGACCCGACTAGCACACCTCGCCCACCACCGCACGCCGGTGGGCCTGGTCCCGAGAGCGTACCCGACCCAAGTACCTGGGAGGCGTGGCTCTAGGAGAGCGAAACCCAAGAGAGAAGAGAGAAGAGAGCTCGCGTGGGTAGGGGATAGGTTTTTCTCTACAAAGGATGAGAAGCGAAGCCAAAGGAAGAGGAAGGAGAAGATAAGGCTGAAGAGAAGCTAAGGAAGAAGGAGAAGGGCTGCAGCAGAAGGAAGAAGCCAAAGCCAAAGAGAGGAAGGCAAGGAAAGGAGAGAAAGAAGCTGAGGGCAGCAAGGTAAAAGCCAAAGAAGAAGGCAATCGATAGAGAGAGAAAAGCTAATGGAAGAGAAGAAGGTAGAGGAAGCCAACAGAAAGGCTAAGCTGAGGAAGAGAGAAGCCAAGGCAAAATCAAAGAAGAAATTCAGAGAGAGAGAAGAAATTCTCATATTTTTTATTCATAACTGAGCTCTTGAATATTTTGTGCTACATATCTACTATATTTTTGCATTGAGACATTGATATTATTGCATATTATTTTAAATTATAAACTGTGATCATGATTTCTAAACCCCAATTTGCTCCCTATGTTCGACCTAAGACTTTAAAATTCGAGTAATAAAATTGTATTTGTTTTGAATACTTTTTTCGACTGTACTACAACGCCACATTCTTAAAACCCGATCAAGCATGACAAATATTTTGGCACCATTTCCAGGGAGCAATGGGTGATTTATAAATCTTGATTGCAATTGTTGATTTGGTACTAACTTGCTATATCTATTTTGTTATAGTTGTTTCAGGGGAGAAAATTCAAAGGAAGATAGCCGCACATCAAACACGCCCGAGGCAGGTAATTTTTTATTAATCTCTTTCTTTTCAGCCCCTCATTCTAAAAAGGAAGAAAAAGATAAAATCAATTAGGGCTACTTGCTTTCCATTTCTAGCTAATTCACCAAGTTGCCTGATTTGATTTCAACAACAATACTGATTTGTGCACCGATTTAAGGTAACTAGGGCTACCACCTTCTTGATTGAGCCCTAGATACCATATTTTGGCAAACTAAATTGGACCAAGATTAGAACCAAATTAAGGATCTCAATCTAGGGTTTTAGAGACACACCTTCATAAGCAAGAATCAACTCTCCAAAAAGAGGCGTGCCTAAGCCTTGGTTGAAGAGATCTATTCAAGAAAACCCTAAAATTCAGGCTCTTAATCTCACTTGAATCCTGAAAGAGAGGACCTAAAACTTCTCAAAGGACAAATAGGTGAAGTTGACCCACTTTGTTGGGTCAACCAACCTTGAAATTAAGTCACTTTTTGCACCAATACATCTAAATTTCAAGTGGAATCTTAAGCACCCTTGTTGTTAATTAAAACTGGTAGACTTAAGAGGTCAAAGTCCATATTCTGGTCTACCTGGAACATCAGTGACAAGAGAGGTCGGGTGGGAGAAATCCTGTAACTCGTGGGGGCGCTCTACCTTGTAGGGGTCTTTGCGGGACTCTCCCTCTCTAGCTACCCAGGTATTTCTCAGGTGAACAACTTTCTGACTAAGGGGTATCATCTGCCCCGAACCTCTATAGTCATCCAAATTTTTGGGTGTCTTGATTGGGTCCATCACATTCTACTCTCATCCAAACCATTAGTGCATGTTTGGTAGGAGGTCCTTAAGACCATCCTTGAGGCCTCCTTTAGTGATTCACTCCTGTTGAGGCCAGGCCTCGACTTTCGTGTTTGTGCAGCAACCCCATCACATAGACATCTCCTCTGATTCATCTGAACCAAATTCTCCTTCTTCCATCATCATGGCACAACCAGTAGAAGAAGAGAACAACCTTGAGAACCAACTCCAACGCCTTAATGATTTATTTCAAGCTTTTGTGAACCCACTACAGCGTTCTATGATGCAAGATCACTACAATCTCGCTGTGGTGGCGATCGAACCTCGAGTCCAAATCCCAGTTGGAGGTCCTGATTCTGAACTCAAACCCAACATGATTCATGCTATTCCTAAGTTTCATGGGCTTAATTCCGAGGATCCCTTCCAGCACATCAAACAACTCAAGCATCTAGCCCAGACCTTCGGGTCAGATGTCCAAAATCGGGGTATTCTTCTCATGAAGATGTTCTCCTCTCTCATGGACAAAGCAGCTCACTGGTATCAGACTCAAACACGTCCAATCAACACATGGGTTGAACTACAACCCGAGTTTCTGAAAAAGTTCTTCCCAGTTGGTCGGACGAATACCTTACGACACCAAATCACACACTTCACCCAGCAATCTGGAGAGCCACTTCATGAAGCACGGGACCCTTTCCTGGATCTCATGCGAAAGTGCCCCCATCACAGAGTTCCTAAATGGGAACAAGTCCAGTCTTTTTACCAGGGACTCCATGAAGATATCTGCTTATTTGTCAATGCAACCTGCGGAGGAATATCATGGGTCAACACGAAGACACTGTGTGAGAGATTCTTGAGAATATGTGTGAGAATTCCATCAATAATGAGTCCATGGGCTTATTCGACCGGACGAATGCCCATGCATCGACAAATCCAAGGGGAGCACATGAGACACAAGGCCTGTCTGCATCAGTCGACTTGGAATTGATGGCCAGTCGGTTGGACAAGGTCTCTATCATTAAGAAGAAGGTGGATGAGCTGACTCGGCACAAAACCCATTTGCACAGTCGCCTTCTGGGAGGGAAGCTGTGCATAACATCTATCACCAATCTTCTCAGGGGATGGACCCGTATCCCCCCCGTCTAACTCTAGGACCAGAGGAAACTCCGATTCGACCTACTCTAGTTGGGGGAACTCTGAACCCTTGTACTTTGACTTTCTTGAGGTTCCTCAGACCTACGAGGACCTCAACACCATCCAGAATGACCCATTCTCTAACACCTATAACCCTGGATGGAGGAATCATCCTAATTTCCTATGTGTGGGAAATAATCAGAATCAAAAACCACCATATCAACCCCGTCCACAAGCTCCTCATCCATATCAGCCACCTCAGCCTCGGCCCAACCCCACCTATCAATCTGGGCCAACTCAGATAGATCATACAGCTCTCATCCTTCAGACTCTAGTTGACATTTAGAAAACGAATGCGATTATGCAAAAACAACACAAGGACGAGATCACAGAGGTTCGCAATCAACTCGCTTAGATGGCGAATTCCCGCCAACCTAGCACACTCCCTTTGCAACCTCTGCCGAATCCGAATAATGTGCCAAACCAGAGGTGCGTTATGAACCCAAATCAAGGCCAAGCCCACATGATTTATTAGGCCCCTTCTGTTCCATCACCTGACGGGATGCAAGCTTCGACATCATATGTAGGATTTCAACAGCAGCCACTTATTTTGCCAACTCCAAACCAAAACTAGGCAAGACTGAATTCTGTTACAACCCGTAGTGGCAAAGCAACACAAGACCCACCTTACCCAAGCCACTTTCAGCCTGGTAGTGCTAACCCAAGCCCTAGGATAGTTATCCAAGATACCCCTGTTCCAGACCAAGAACCTGGAACTATTCTAGAGAAACCATCCAAGGTCCCATTTCCTGAGGCCTTGACCAAGGGAAAGAGGACAAACAAACCTGTGGCACTTGAGGAGGATCTGGTCAAACTCTTTGAACAGGTCCATATAAACATCCCCTTGATGGATGCAATCCGCCACGTACCGACTTATGCACGATTTCTGAAAGACGTGTGTACACCTAAGCGTAAGCCGCGAACCAAAAGTGGGAGTCCAATCGTATTATCAGAGCAAGCCAGCTCTGTAATTTTGAGCAAACTCCCACCTAAGGCAAAACACCCAGGTACTCCCCTGATTTCCTGTACCATTGGTGATACCCAATTTGACAGAGCCTTATTAGATCTAGGAGCCTCCATAAACCTAATACCTACATCCCTACTTAACCACCTTGAGGAACCGGAGCTCAAACCAACAGAGGTGACAATACAGTTGGCTGACCGATCTATTAAGTCACCTAAAGGAGTTCTTGAGGATGTCATTGTTAGGGTGCAGGATTTCTATTTCCCGGTGGACTTTGTAGTCTTGGATATGGATGCTCCAAAAAACCCAAGGGATACACCAATTATACTAGGGAGACCCTTTCTGGCCATTGCTAGGGCCAACAAAAATTGTGAGGAGGGCCAAATTGAACTGAAATATGGGAACCAAACATTAAAAATTGATATCTTTAAGGCCCAACAAGGGATTAATTGCGGTGTTATAGAACAGATATGTGATATCAAAGCTATGGTTGATGATCCGTACATTGAGGAAAATTGACAACTTCTGATCAACCACAAAAGGATCAAAAGCCGCAATTAGAGGAGTCCGAACTTGACCTAGACATACCGTAACTCCTTCCCTTGCTCTTGACACACACCCTGAACTGCCCGGTGCTACTGATAATCCTGTTCTGGAACTCAAGCCTCTTCCCGACCATGTTAAGTACATCTTTTTGGATTCCAATTAGATGTTTCCTGTGATTATCAACTCCAGACTCACACCTGATCAGGAATCCCGTCTAATTACTGTTCTCCAGCAACATCGAAGAGCCATTGGATGGACTCTCGATGATTTGAATGGTATCAGCCCCTCCTACTGCATACACCGTATCTACACCAAAGAGAGCACACAACCTTCCCATGAAATGCAGAGGCATCTGAATCCTAATTTGCTGGAGGTCGTGAAAAAGGAGATCATCAAATGGTTAGATGTAGGGATCATCTACTCGATCTCCGACAGTCGGTGGGTGAGTCCAATCCAGGTTGTGCCTAAGAAGGCAGGACTCACTGTGATCACGAATGAAACTGGAGAAATCATACCAACCCGTGTGGCGAATTCATGGAGAGTCTGCATTGATTACAGAAGACTCAATAACTCCACAAAGAAGGATCATTTCCCACTACCGTTTATTAATCAGATCCTCGAGAAACTAGCGGGAAATAGGTTCTTCTGCTTTTTAGATGGGTACTCTAGTTATAATCAGGTTGCAATCCATCCTGAGGACTAAGAAAGGACCATTTTCACCTGCCCCTTCGGGACGTACGCGTTCCGAAGGATGCCGCTCGGTCTCTGCAATACACCTACTACTTTTCAGCAGTTCATGCTTGCCATATTCTCAAATATGGTAGGTGATTATCTGGAAGTCTTCATGGATGACTTTTCAGTATTCGGAGAATCATTTGAAGATTGCCTCCTGCACTTGGTCCAAATCCTCAGGCGGTGCATTGACGTGAATCTGGTTCTTTCCTGGGAAAAGAGCCATTTCATAGTGCCTGAAGGAATTGTCCTAGGACATCTCATATCAGAAAAAGGCATCCAGGTCGATCGAGCCATGGTGAATCTGATTTCCAAACTCCCTATGCCTAGCTTGATCAAGGACATCCAATCTTTTCTGGGGCACGTTGGTTTTTACCGTCGATTCATTCCTGATTTCTCAAAGATCGCACGCCCCCTGACCACTCTACTATCTAAGGATGTTCCTTTCGAAATCTCCAAGGAATGCACTCAAGCATTTGAAATCCTCCGTGATCGAGTTACCCAAGCCCCAATCCTACAATCCCCTGATTGGTCTCAACCCTTTGAGATCATGTACGATGCATCTGATTTCGCTGTAGGAGCGGCACTTGGGCAGAAAATTGACGGGAAACCCGTGGTCATCTACTACACTATCAAGACACTTGACGAGGCTCAGCGTAACTACACAGTTACTGAGAAAGAGCTGCTAGCCATAGTATTTGCCCTGGAAAAATTCAGATCATATCTCCTGGGTTCCCGTGTTATCATTTACTCTGATCACACAGCTATGAGGCATCTCCTTGCGAAGAAGGACATGAAACCTCGATTAATCCGTTGGATCTTACTGTTGTAAGAGTTTGACCTCGAGATTCGCAACAAAGTGGTAAAACAGAACGTGGTAGTTGATCACTTGTCCTGCCTCCTTCTGAGATTATCGACTCTTCCGGACCCATCATGGAACATTTTCCTGATGAGCACCTCCTGACTATCAGTAGAGGGCTTCCATGGTTTGCTGATATAGTAAACTATTTGGCATCACATCATATCCCGTCTGATTGGCCGAAGGCCAAGAAGGACAAATTGCTTTCCAATGCCAGGTATTACTTCTAGGAAGACCCGTATCTGTTCTGCATCAGTGCTGATCAAATCATTTGACGATGTGTCGCGGGAGCAGAAATTCAGGACATCTTGTCCTTCTGCCATTACCAGGCATGTGATGGACACTTCTCAGGTCATAAAATCGTAGCGAAAATCCTCCAGTGCGGCTTCTATTGGCCCACGATTTTCAAAGACGCATACAATCACTGTAGGGCATACACTCGTTGCCAGACCTTAGGCAACATGAGCCATCGTGATATGATGCCCTTACAGCTGATTCTTGTATGCGAAATCTTCGACGTATGGGGGATTGATTTTATGGGACCCTTTCCTATTTCGGACGGCTTCAAGTACATTCTACTCACTGTTGACTATGTGTCCAAATGGATCGAAGCCATTCCAACCCGAACCAATGATCATAAGGTGGTTCTCAAAGTCATTCATCAGAACATCTTTTCATGGTTCGGGATTCCACATGCAATAATCCCTGATGGAGGGACCCATTTCACTAATGCTCAGTTCAGGTCACTGATGACCAAATACGGGGTCTCACACCGAATCTCTACTCCTTATCACCCCCAAACTAATGGTCTAGCTGAGCTATCAAATCGGGAGATCAAGAAAATCCTCTAGGTTACTGTTCGACCTGACAGGAAAGACTGGTCATCCCGACTTTTGGAAGCTTTGTGGGCTTATAGGACTGCTCAAAAAACCCAATTAGGTATGTCTTCCTTTAGATTGGTGTACAGGAAGGCATGTCACCTCCTCGTCGAATTGGAGCACAAAGCCTATTGGGCAGTACGAACCTGCAACCTAGATCTTTCTAAGGTAGGAACCCATAGAAAGCTTCAAATAAGTGAGATAGATGAATTACGCCACGACGTGTATGAGAACTCACGAATTTACAAAGAGCAGATTAAGGCCTTTCACGACAAGCACATATCCAGAAAGATATTCTATCTTGGTCAAAAAGTCCTACTCTTTGATGCCAAGCTCAAACTGTTCCCAGGAAAACTACGATCAAAATGGATCGGACCTTACCTCATCCGACGAATCTTTGGAAATGGAGCCATCGAGATCAGTCCACTCAGCCACGATGCAGAACCTTTCGTCGTGGACGATCAGAGACTCAAACCGTTCATTGACCCTACCAATACAAATTTGGCTGAGATATCCTTTACCCTCCATTCTCCCTGAGCTCATTGCGCCCAACCGATGGCGTAAAGCTCAGCGCTTAACAGGAGGCAACCCGTCATTTTTTTGAAAAACCCGAAACCTTTTGTGACATTCCTATGTTGAATTCATATTGCACTTTAGGGTTCAACCATTAGAATAGCCGACCCCACCTCAAGTACCCATACCCGAGTTTTGAAATCGTTCACAATAGTCACCTCGACCCATTCACCCACGCAGAACCTGTTCTAATGAATGATCTAAGCTGAACTCGAGCCCACCTTATTTACAATTGGGACATTGTAAATCGTAGGCATGGGGAGGTATGAAAGTGCAAAACGCCATGAAAATCATCTCACAAGAAAAGGTTTCAACAAAAAAATCACATATCCCAAAAATACCAAAAAAAATGAAAAAAGTCTTGAGAAAGAACAAAAAATTCTGAGGGGAGAGAAAATTTTGAGGCCATATAAATTGTAAGGAGAAAAAGGGGAAAAGTGAAAAATGTCAGAAAAGGAGCACAAGTTGAAAAAGAAAAAGAAGAGATAGTCATTAGTAACAATTAAGGGATTAACTGAGTTCTAGACCATATCTAGAAAAAGAAAATAAAAGAAAAAAAAAGTGCTAATGAAACACAAAAGAGATTAGAAGGAACGTTGATCTTAGGCCTCTTGGGCTAGACATCTAGGCTTAAAAATTCAAGTATCCGCTAAGATCTGTATAATCCTCAAGAGGTTGGGGAAAATGCAAAGCTTAAGTGTTAGGTCTAAGGCTTAGGGAGTATTCAGCCTCATTAACTGACCTCTAGTTTGCGGGACTCGTAACCTAAGCACCCTAATCCACACACAGTCTGGTTCAGTGCACATAAGTATCAAAATCACGCAAATGCATTTAAATATTCTGAAAAAGTCACCTAGATTAGGAGCAACCGAACAACACAAGTTGATTTGGACGAGTTCCCAGTGTGGAGAGGTGGGAAATTCCCCTCGAAGATGCATAATAACATATCGTTTCTTCGGTGCTTGTCTCCTAGGATATTTACATATCCTACCGGGGGCATGTAAGCACCCTATGCTGGTTCAGATGCCATGGGCGGCATTATCACGAAATGTCGATTACCAGGGTCTGGATTTACCTACAAAATGCCATGGGCGGGATTATCTCGAAATCTCGAAAACCAGGATTCTAGGGGTTGCCATGGGCAGTGCTATCACGAATCATCGATTGCCAGGGACCCTTCGAGGATTGATGATGGGGACTAGGAATTCAATACAGATCATGTTGAGAAGCCAATCCGAAGCTAGAAATAAAAAGAAAAGAGAGAGAAAACTCTCCAAACAAAGAAAATTCCTCTATCTCTCTTACAAAAATGCACTGCAAACTGAATTGAGGCTAAAATATGTTACAAGCATAGGTGCTTTAATTGCAGAGTCCAACAAACCTTAGGATAGTTCCTGTGGGCCTTAAAACCTTCGCGGTGGACTGAGGCTAGAGCTGGTCAGGTCTGGATCTTGGTTGGTACTTGAGTACCTCTAGGCCTACTATCGGCATTCTAAGAAGAAAGCACTCATCATAGTTTTTGAACATCAAGGAACTTATGGTCTAGAATCGAAGTTAAAACCTTAAAATTTTGCTAAGGAACTAGCAAAAGCTAAGCATGGGGGTATGATGGGAACACCATCATGAGCCCTAACTAGCCCATCTTGACCCATAAAAGAGAACAAAAGCTCCTACATAACCAACTGGAGGTCCTAATTCACTGCATAACCTTTATGAAAGAAGAGCAAGAAACAAGGGGTAAAACTGTAATTTTACCATTGTAGTACAACAACGATTTTTCTCAAGGGCTAAACATAGGTCAAATGGTCTTAACAAGATAATAAGTGGGTTGAATAAGACAGAAAAAGGATTCGTGTGAGTTCTGGGAATTAAATGACTTCTTGTAACCCTAAAACATACCCACTTGATTAAATAAGGTCTTGGTTAGGATAAAATTTACATAAACCCTCTAAAAATCATAGAAAAATATTCTCTATGGTTTAGAACTTTCAATTTGGCCATTGGAACCTATTTTGACCTAGAATGGGGTCTCAGATAAATATTTTCCCTAAATTAGGTTTTTGCATAAATTACCTAGTCAAACGTGGCCAAACCCAAAATCCAACCTCACCATTGGATTCGTTAGGTCCAAATTAGGCTTGTACCAAAATTTGGACCTAAGGAGAACTCATCTTGACCCACTTTGCAAATAGGTTCAACCTGATTACATTTCTACCCCTATCTTTCAAAAACTCTTACATTTGACCCCCTAGCTTCTTCATCGTTCTTTGCAACTAGGTCTCTCCGCCATTATAGCAGAGGGAATCCTACTCCGGTGAACTTGAGAAGGAGATTTCTCCCTGATCTCTCAGAGAATCCCCTTCAAAATTGGAAGGGAGATTCTCTGAGAAATCCCCACCAATGTGAACCCAATTTGAGGCCCTACTTGGTACCCAATCTCTCATGCGAACGCATGAGAGATTCGGGTCTCTTTCGAGTTGCCATCACTGGTGACCTTACCTTTCTTGGAAGCTTTGCTTCCAGGGCCTATTTGAGACACCCCAGTTCACCCTGCATCTCCTAAGCTTGAAATCAGCCGAAGAACCTCCTCAATTTCGTCTCTCCTCCTCCTGCCGACTCGCTCATCAAGCTCCAGTGACCTCTCCTACTCGCCCTCATCGCCTAGCCACAATATCGGTGGTAGGTTCCTCTTCCTCACACTTGTCTGCGTCGCACAGCACCCGCCGACGCCCCTGCCTCCCCTTCGTCCTCGCCAACCATCCTCACTAAGCACCTTCGTCTCCGGTGTTGGCAATATGAGCCAGATGCCATCTCCGTCTCCCCCTTTGTCTCTTCACCGCTAGATAAGTTCCTCTCACCCTCTACTCCCTTTCCCCCTTCTTTATTTCCTCAACCGACTACTACCGCACTCCACCACCATCATCCCCTTCACCTCTGGCCACCAACTCCGGTGAGTTCGCTCCACCACCATAGACCACCTCCCTCCTTGCTGACTGATTTATAAGCTCCACCTCGACGTCCTGATCATAACCCCCCACTCATCCAAACACACCCCCAAACACACCCACACACACGGCCACAGTGTGTCCTAAGTACGCTCCCTCACGCGTTCTCACACCACGCTGACCACCTCTGCACACTCGCCGCACCTTGGCGAAGCTCCTTAAGCTTTTTAACGTGATCGCAAGGCCGTTGTGGTGACTTCAGGTCCAGGAGCTCTCCGCCATTGACGCTAGGCTTGAAGCTTGCTTGCAAGCTGCTCCAGGCCATGCCCACTCCAAGTCACAGTCCCAGGTTGTGCGGAAAGTCTTCGCGAACATCTCCAGGAATCCAATTGGTGTCGAGGGCCATAGCTACAGCTGCAATCAACGATAGCCCCTCTGTTTTTGAGGCGAAGGGGGTGGGAAGATAGTCCCACCTCAAAAAGTTTTGGAGCGCCGTGCCCATATAAGTTGAATTCTTGCCATAGGCTCTTCGCCTCCAACTCACGGGGTGAGGTCCCTCTCTCACATGACCCGACCGCCTCATCCGCGACCACGCCCCGCGAACCTGGTGTCGACCCGACTAGCACACCTCTCCCACCACCGCACGTTGGTGGGCCTGGTCCCGGGTGAGTACCCGACCCAATTACCCGAGAAGCGTGGCTCTGGGAGAGTGGAACCCAAGAGAGAAGAGAGAAGAGAGCTCGCATGGGTAGGGGATAGGTTTTGCTCTGTAGAGGAAGAGAAGTGAAGCCAAAGGAAGAGGAAGGAGAAGACAAGGCCGAAGAGAAGCTAAGGAAGAAGAAGGAGAACTGCTGCAGTAGAAGGAAGAAGCCAAAACCAAAGAGAGGAAGGAAAGGAAAGTAGAGAAAGAAGAAGCTGAAGGCAGCAAGGTAAAAGCCAAAGAAGAAGGCAATCGGTAGAGAGAGAAAAGCTAACGGAAGAGAAGAAGGCAGAGGAAGCCAACAGAAAGGCTAAGCTAAGGAAGAGAAAAGCCAAGGCAAAATCAAAGGAAAAGAAAATCAAGAGAGTGAAGAAATTCTCATATTTTTTATTCATAATTGAGTTCTTGAATATTTTGTGCTACACATCTACTCCTATATTTTTGCATTGAGACATTGATATTATTGCATATTCTTTTAAATTATAAGTTGTGATATTGATTTCTAAACCTCAATTTGCTCCCTATGTTCAACCTCGGACTTTAAAATTCAAGTAATAAAATTGTATTTGTTTTGAACGCTTTTTTTGGCTGTACTACAACGTGACATTCTTAAAACCTGATCAAGCACGACAAACAACTGAGGTTTGCTCCATGATGAAACTTTAGAACTTTACTAATGAAGCTTTGATGAGGACACTCTTTCCCTTCTCCCTTATGGACAAGGCAAAACACTGGTATCACACCTTGGACGCAAGGGTGAATGATTAGAATGCCCTTAAGGGAGAATTCTTGAAGAAATAATTCCCGATGAGCAAAACCAACCACTTCAAGAGGGAGATCATGGGTTTTACTCAATTAAATGGGGAACAATTCCACGAGACTTGGGAGCACTTCAATGATCTGATTCAATTATGCCCCCATCATCAAGTGCTTAAATGGCAACTAGTAGAGAGGTTCTATACTAGGCTATTTGATAGCCATAGGTAAACAATGGATGCTTCTTGTGTTGGAACATTTTTCACCAAAATGGAGGATGAGGCCTAGACATTATTTGGGTCATTAGGTGATAATTCTATCCACTTGTCCTCAGCCTATCAGGATAGAAGACCATCCATCCTCTAAAAGGAAGCGGAAGCTAGTGAAGCTGGGGCTACTCAGAACTTAGCCTTCCAAATCCAATTGTTGAACCAGAATTTTGAAAGGCTCATGACAAACCTTGGCACATTCCCGCAATCAACTTTCCAAGTTCAGGCTATGTCTGAATGATCCATTTGCCAAAGCACTCTTCACGCCACTATTGAGTGCCATTTGGCTAATTAACTCCCTAAATTAGTTTAGGCAGACCTGAATGCTTCCCAAAGGTTTCATCCACCTCCCAGGAACAACCCTTTTGGAAACACCTACAATCCTGGGTGGAGAAACCATCCCAATTTCTCATGGAAGCAAGGTGATACTTCCAACTCGAGGAACTCAAGATCCCAACCCACCCAACCTTTCAGGCACAACAATTACAATCTCCTCCTCAGCCCATCAACTCTGACTTGGATGATCTTAAAGCTATGATGAAGGCCATGCAAGAAAGCCAAAATATGATCATACAATCGCAGAATTAGGAAATCTAGGAAATGAAATCTCAAATTGGTCATCTTGTTGAGGCTGTTAGACAACATGATCCAGGGAAATTTCCTAGCTCATCTGAGGATAATTCTAGGGGTAAAGAGCCTTCATAAGGGAGCATGCTAAGGCTGTGACCATTTGAGAACTGGCAAAGAACTCTTCAAACCTAAACTTACTCCTATGGTCACCCCTTGTACCAACCCGACAACCACTTACACATCCACCGAGGAAGAGACACTTAGCCCCTCCTCCTTTGAAATCACTTATCCGGAAGATGTTGCTCCCATTCCACCTCTGTCCCGCCATGACAACCCCTCCACCTAGAGGCCAAGAGTGCCCTTCCTTAAGCGCTTATCCACCCTTGAGGCACCTTTTGTTGGCTCATTAGGAGCCAAAGATATGATGGAAGAAATAATGGACACATTCAAGCAAGTTCACATTAACTTGCCTCTATTGGATACTATCAAGCAAATCCCATCCTATGCTAAATTTCTAAAGGATCTGTGCATGCAGAAGAGACAATCAAGGAAACAGGTCCATGCTAAGGTCATCCTGCCCGACCTATTCATCTTGATCCTACAACATGGTACACCCCCCAAAATGAAGGACCCAAGAGCCCCGTATATTTATGTGGTCATTGGAGACCAATGCATCGATGAGGCTCTCCTTGATCTAGGCACAAGAGTTATATTGCCGAGCTAGGTCTATGAGTTATTAGGAGGAGGAGAATTGAATCCTAGTCCTATTATCCTCCAAGTAGCCGATAGATCACTTAAGACACCATGTGGGTTGTTAGAAGATGTCTTGGTGAGAGTGGAGGACTTCTTTCCCATTGACTTTTTGATATTGGATACCGACCCATCCAACATGCCCACCAAACCTTCAATTATCTTAAGGCATCCCTTTTTGGTTACAGCTAATGAGTCCATCAATTGCAAATCAGGGGCACTTAAAATGGGCTTCGGGAATCAGAAAATCCGACTAAATGTGTTTAATGCCTAAAACAACCCAGATTGGAAGATTGTTCCCAAATCGAGGTGATTGATGAAATTGTAGAGGAGACAATACCAATTCTTTTGTGTGATGATCCCCTCCAAATGGTTATTTCTAAGGACCATATCCCAAGTCTCGAAGAAAGAGAGGGATATATGTTGAAATTAGAAAAGCTGTTGGGTGTCAAAGTCGAGTCCCTCACCCCACCATGGACAATCAAGGTAGAGCCACTATCGGAGGTGGGGACATCGAACATAATTCCCTTGATTCAGAAAGCTCCCGTCTTGGAGCTTAAACCACTCCCAGAGACCCTCAAGTATGTTTTCCTTGGGCCCAATGATACACTCCTTGTCATCATTTTGACTGCTCTATCTGAGACGCAAGAGGGAGAATTGATTGAATGCCTAAAACGGCACAAGGAGGCCATTGCTTGGACTATAGCAAACATCGAAGGGGTTGACTTAACTCTCTACATGCATCACATTTACACAGATGACTCTATGAAACTAGGCATGGGGGTATTTGATAAGTCCACTTTAGTGGACTACAATTAAGCCTAAGGACATGATTATTTAGATGAGAAGTTAGTTTATAGC
This sequence comes from Thalassia testudinum, assembly GCA_037157565.1. NCBI lineage: Eukaryota > Viridiplantae > Streptophyta > Magnoliopsida > Alismatales > Hydrocharitaceae > Thalassia > Thalassia testudinum. The sequence continues at coordinate 135,251,750 of JAZHRO010000077.1, forward strand.
ATGCACTACATTGATAAAGTAATTAAGCTCGTGTGTTGACAATCTAGCATTTTTCTTTAATTAATACTCATTTCTATGGCTTGCATTCATAGTATCCCATCTCAATTCATATGTCATCGTAACATTTGATTTTTCCAAGAAAAAGGGTAAGAAAATCATCAGGAATTCTCTTAAGACTTTCTTTATTTTCACTCATATAATTTTTGGCAAGAAGGCAATAATATCTCCCAATCAAATTACTGATTGCATTCCCTTCCTTATTTTTCCCTTCAAATCTCTCTCTCTTTCTCACATTCTCTTCTCTCTCTGTATTTTTACAGTAGGAGGATGAGCCCCTCAAGGCCCATCTTCCTCCTGATAAAAGCCAATTTATCATCATTCTTATGACCTAAAACAGATCTAGCTCTTAGGATTTTAACTCCGCAAATGAGTTTTTGGGTTGCATTTAGGCATAACCTAGGATTAGGCATGCATTGCATTCGTTTTGTATTTTTAACATCTTTACTTGAGTGTTAAGGTTAAGCAAATGTTCAAACCATTAAAACCCTAGCACTCAAGAAGGAAGGGAGTGAAGAGGAAGTCCAGATCAACTAAACCCTAGCTGGATCCAGATCATCTCAACTAGATATTAGCTCACATTAGCTAAGTTTAGCTCCTTCCAGCTCCATTTAGCTCAGGGTAGCTCATCTTAGCTCAACCCACCTTAGCTCAGCTCAGATCCAGCTCAACTTAGTTGAGTCTTGCTCATCCTATCTCCAATCAGTTCACTAGGAGCTCTAGCTAGCTCAGCTTAGTTGACTAGAGTTCATTCCAGCTCCAGCTCATTCCAAGTTCAGCTCCACCTAGCTCACAACAACTGAACTTCCTTCAGCTTAGCTACTACTTGCCCACTTAGTAGCTAAGCTAGCTCAGAAGTTCTCATCAGAGGCAATTCCAACTCAACCTAGCTTCAGATAGGTTGAAACTAGCTCAACTACTGAAGCTTAGCTACTAGCATAAGAACTAGCTAGCTAAGCTAAGTAGTTGAGCTCCTCATGAAGACCTCCTTAGCAGATTCAACTCTAGTGCAGCTCCAATGCAGCTCCAATCAGCTCTCCCTTTGCTCCTCTTCTCAAAACCCTAACTCCTCCACTACTATCTACTAGCGAAGCTAGCTTAGCTAGCTTAGCTAAGCTCAAATCCAGCTCCACCTCCATGACCATCCACCAACTACCTAAACCCTAACCTAACTCCACCCTAACTCGACTCCAAGTCCACCACCTAAACTAACTACCTGCCACTACCTATAGTTGGGGCCACCATGCCCACATCTCTTCACCCCACCACCTCCAAAAGCCACCTTCAAGTGTGGCGCCAACTTTCCCTCCAAAACCCCTTCTTATCACCACCATCCATCTCCCTTTGAACCCATCTCCACCATCCACCTAAACCTATTCTAGAAGCCCCCCTTTGCGCCAACTTTAACTCACCCATTCACCAACCTAACCACCCATAATCACCACCTTAACCCCCTTTAAGTTGGCTCCAAAAACACCTCCACATCCCTTCAAAGTTGGAGCCAACTTGAAGCCCTATCACAACCCTACACCTACCCACATAAGGCTATCTACACCCTACACATCACCCCCTTCTTGAAAACCCTCTTGGCACCAACTCAACACCACCCTAACCACCTTATAACCACTACATAAGTGGTGACAAAACACCATCAACACCTCCTCACCTTGGCACCATTTAAATCCACCCTTAATCCCTTAACTACCACCACATGGAGCCATCCCAACCCTTCCTAATTCCCACGCCAACTAACCCACCTAAACCCACTTAAGATGGCGCCAACAACCTCTTAGCCTAACCTCCATACATCCCTTTAATTGGCACCAACCTACCCTAGCCACTCATCTCCTAACAACCACCATATAATATAATCCTAGCCATACAACACACCTAACCCATCCTTAACCGTAGCTCCCATCTAGAGTTGGAGCCAACCACCAACGCCTCTCCATTTTGGCGCCAATTCACCTCAACCCTAGGATCTTCTAACCACCCCTAATAAGCAATCCTAGCCATCCATCCCTTAACCATACCTACACCCCTACCCATCCGATAAAAAGACCACTAACTACACACTTCAAAGCATCCTTGGTTACATTTTTTCTACACATACTCCACCCATATCCAACGTCCAAGGAGAGAAGGTGAGAAGGAAGAAGATCAAGGAGACACCCTGTCTCCTTGGTGGCTTCAACTTCTTCTTCTTCCTTGTGTTGCCACCAAACCAAGGAGGAAGGCTAGGCAAGGAGGACATCTAGAGGAGGAGATCCTGAAGGTGGTCCATGCCACCTTAGGGAGAAGTTCTTGGAGTGGAGATCTTCCACACCAAGGAGGAGGAGGCACTCCCACCTAGGGTTTTCCACAAGGAGGACATTCAGGAAAGAAGATTTCCTTTTGGTCCTAAGGCAACCAGGACTAGAGCAGGAATTTTGGGTAGCAGCATCATCACCAACATCATCTTCCTAAGCTTTCTTATATACTCTTGTTATTTCTTTTGCATAGTAGTGTAGTAATTTTGGTTGGAGATTACAAGCGAGTATTCCTTTCACTTGTGAGTTCTCCAACCCCATTGTAAAACTTTTTCAATTAAGAAGCATTCCTCTGCTATCCCTTTAAATAGCCTATTTTGCTCTTTTATTGTGTCTTGTTATATCCATTATTCCAAGCATTTCTTGTTTGGAGTGAGTTGGATAAAAAAAAACACTTGTTGCTTTGTTTTCTTGTAATTCAAATTCTGTCTCTCTCCGCATTAATACTCCCATATTCAAAAACCTTAAAAATTACATATTTCAAAACCTTAAAAAAAAGAAGTTGATTTCCAAGGATCAAGTGAGAAATTTGGTTTAAAGCCTTCCTACCTCTCTTGGGACCACCCGAATACTTTCCCAAGTACTCGAAGTTTACAAATTTAAAAGTGATCCAAATTGTGTGTTACAACGACCTAAATCGTGATTTTTACAAATCACGCTTTTTAGCGATCACTTTTTGGCGCCGTTGCTGGGGAGACACAGCTTTGCTTTATCATTATTCTCTTGCTTGATACGTGGATCTCATCCCCTTTTCCTTCTTTTCTCTCGTGTGTGCAAGAACTACAAGAAGGTGGGAATTTGGAAGCAAGAGCTTGAAGTTCCCTTTCTTCCAACGGATTTTAGGTTAGTTCCTCTTCCTTGTCACATTAACCTTTTAAAAACTATCAAAAAAATGTTAAACCAGGCTTTTAGGATCCTAAACTTTTAAATTAAGTGGAGTGGTGCCTTTAAAAACTTATTGGTTGTTTGTTTGCATCTTTAAACACCACTCTCCCATAAGTGTTAGTGTTCTAATTTTTGGGTCCAGACTTCTGTCTGGAATTCAAAAATCAATTCCCAACACCACAAGCCTCCTAAAATCTTTAAATTCCACCCAAGATTCCAAATCAAGTCAGGAACATCTGTTCCAAATTTCAGAGCAATTGGATTTGCAGAAAAGGTTTAAAAATTCGCAGACCACAGGGGGTCATCTCCACTGATTTCACTATTTTGTTATTGTCCACGAATTTTAGGATTTTTTCTACTTGTCCAATTTTTGTGAAATTTATACTTCTAGAATCCTTGTAAAATTCTACACAACACATAAAATTAAAAAAATTTTTGATGGCCAGTGGTGGTACTGAAAAGTCCAAAATACCCATGAGTATCGTTTCTAAACTTTGACACCAGCACAAAGAAAAATCTTAAAAAATATCAAACATATTCCTAAAATCACAAAAAAATATTTTCTAGAATCCTTGTTTGATTTTCCTTCTAGTAGTGGTGTTCCTTATTTTGTTTGGACCACTACTTAAAAAGAAAAACCTAAAGCAATTCACTGATAGTTAAATTTTCTGCTTAGGTTTAAATCACTTAGGGTTTCTTCTCATTTTTTTAGACCTACATTTTAAAAGGAAATCTATCATCACCCATACAACTTGATTTCTTTTTTATTGCGGAACTCAAACTTGTTTGAAAACATCAAAAGAAAACCCTAAAAGACATTAATCCAAATCAAATCCTAAAAGTAGAAGAACTACAAAAAGTTTGTGTGACAACTTGTTTGATATTGGAATCACTCGTTCCAATTTTGCACAAAAAATTGAAATAATAGGGCACTACCCCAATCAACGCCCTCCACATTCCCGTGCACATTCAGATACCTAAGCCTAATTAAGAAAAGGTAGTCATTTGACCACTTAAGGACTTCACCAAAGTTTAGGCTTGATATCCAATATCTAAGAGTTATTAAGTGTTCTTAATTCCTCTTGAAAATGCGGTGATAGACTTAGAGGGAAGTCAAATGACGGGTGCGGGTTTACACAAGCCCCTGGTGATTTTCCTAGAAAATGCTTGGGCTCAATCCACCTCTTTAGTTTAGTCGGGTGATCATTAGGAAGCAGGTTTACTTTTTAATTTCTTATTTATTGGGTTCCCAAGTCTTAGGTTTTATTAAGAAGTCAACCTTAAGATAGTTTAGGCTTGCTTGTTTGAATTGCACACTTTCTCTCATCTCTCGCTCTTCTCCTCCCCTCCTGTCTTCTGTTTAGTGTATGCACAACCGATGGTCTCAAACCCGCACTTGGAGGGACCAACTAATTTTTTGGCCCGCCGCACCACCCGTACTCGCTTGTTTGATTCTTCTCCTTCCTCTGCTAAAAATCAAGAAAAAATGGAAAAAGCACAAAACTACAAAAAGGTACTAACCCATCATCTTCTAACTAGCAAAATGGAACCCCAATTTTGAACCTGAAGTTGAGGTTCCCGAACCACAATTTGAAATCCCTTCACAGAAAAGATCGACGAAAAATTTTTAAAATTCCAATCCTTTTCTCATGGTAGTAACTCAACTCCAACAACTCCAGGCAAATAAAAAGCAATTGACTAGGACCGTTACAAACCTAGTCAACAATAGACCACCCAATGTTGAACTAACTATTCCGTTGAGGGAATTCTATGATCCCTCAAACTATGAAGAAAGACCAGGGGTGGTCATCCCTTATGGAGAATTTGAAATTAAACTCGTAGTCCTTCATCTCATTAAACATTTTCATGGCCTTCTTCAAGAAGACCCGTTTAGCCATTTAGAGGAACTCACGGTCCTCGCCCAAACCACCAAACCCAGAAACATTCTGGAAGATTTATGGCTAATGCGGCTTTTCCCGCTTTCTCTAAAAGTTAAGGCCGCTTATTGGTTTAGGACTGTAGGAAAACCAATTACTACTTGGACGCAACTAAAAAGTGCATTTCTTAAAAGATATTCTCGAATGGTCTCACTAATGCTTTACGTTGCGCTATAACAACCTTCCAACAAAAATCTGGTGAGCCTATGCATGAAGCGTGGAAGAGATTTCAAGACTTATTAAGAAGCTGCCCCCACCACGAGGTGCCACTTTGGAAACTCGTGCAAATATTCTACCATGGTCTTGATGACCAATTGAGGTGGTTTGTTGATGCCTCATGTGGGGGCAACTTTTTAAATAAAGATGCCGAAAGCACCTACGAACTTTTTGACAAAATGAGCGAAAATTCTTTCAATCACTCATCCATGGACACCTTTGGTAGAAATGCCAATTCCCGTGTTAGTGTCCATGAAGTAGGCACACAACAACAATCTCTCCTTGTTACACAAGACGATTTGTAACTTTTTGCACAAAGACTTGACCAGATGCAAATCAATCAAAAGAAAATGGAAGAAAAGTTTAACGCGTGACTGTAAAACTCATTATCGACCAACCCTAACTCACACCTTTCTAACTCCGACACTAACCCGACTCTCCTCTACCGGGAAAATTTGCAACAAATCGATACTAGCAGATTTCAAAATCTTGACTTTGCACCTGAAACTGTTGGGACTTATGATAATTCTTCAATATATGTCCTAGTAAATGAAAATATTTTTGTTCTCCAAGATAAATTTAGAAATAATTCTTCCAACTTTTATAATCCTACTTGGAGGAATAACCCTAATTTTTCCTGGAAGAATACCAATCAAATTCTGCACTTTCAAAATCAAATAGGGAATTTTGGCCAAAACCAACCTTCGCAGGCTAATATTAATAATCAATTAATGAAAACCCTACAAGGAATGCAACAGCAAATGAACGACATTAGCCGTGCCGTTTCTAATTTATAAATCAAATCGCAGTAACACCCGATCAAAGGCCAATGGGAAATTTACCCTCCCAACCTTTCCCAAACTCCAGAAATCAGTGGAATCAATTTCAAAGCAGAAATAATCCAGGTCAACAAGGTCAACAACCAATAAATCCCGCACCTCAATTCCCATCCGATTTTCAAAACCCGCAACAAAATCAACATTTTCCACAACGAAATAACCACATTGCCAATGCAGTCATATTAAGAAGTAGAAAAACTACACACAATGCAAAACCCTCATAGGAAAATAAATCAGATCAAGAAAAAATTTTTCCCATCTCTGTTCACTCTCAGGAAAATCAAGCTAGCACAAACATGACAGCTTTCCCATAAGCATTACACTCTAAGAAAAAGAAACCTAGAAAAACTGAGCCAACTGAAGAATAATTGCATGAATTATTTGGCCAAGTGGAAATTAACATCCCTCTCCTAGATGCAATTAAATACGTACCTGCCTACACAAAGTTTTTGAAAGAATTTGTACACCAAAAAGGCAGCCTAAAAATCTAGGAAAGGTTGTCCTTTCTGAGACAGTTAGCTCTGTTGTTCAAAGCAAGCTGCCTCATAAGAGAAAGGGCCCATGTGCTCTGCTAATATCTGTTGTCATCAATGACACAACTTTTGATCACACCCTCTTAGACCTAGGTGTATCAATAAATCTCATCCCTACCATCCTTTTTGATGAATTCCAGTTCGGTGAACTAAAACCAGTGAAGGTTACCCTTCAACTTGCCGACCAATCTGTTATCCACCCAAAAGGGATCGTAGAATATGTCATTGTTCGAGTACAAAATTGTCACATTTTAGTCCTTGACATTGATGTACTTGAAGCATTAAAGAATGCCCCTATTATTCTTGGAAGACCTTTTCTCGCCACTACCAAAGCCAACATAAATTGCGATTCCGGTAAAATGGACATCACTTGCAGTGGGGAAACACTCACTTTAAATATATTTAGGACTCCAAAAGATTCCACGAGCTATATTTCTTCGATGAGTCAAACTCTGAAACCTCCAATCTTGTCCAGGAAATGTTTTTTGTAAATATGTGTTTTGCAATAAACGCTTCTCCTGAGCAGCAGCAACTGTCTAACCCACCCTTACTTGCCACACCGAAATTCACGCTAACTTCTAACCCTATTTCAGAACCCGACCTGCAATTAGATTTGAAACCTTTGCCGGATTCCTTAAAATACGTATTTTTGGGCCCCAACAATACAAAACCCCTTATTATTAATGCCAAATTGATGGGGTTACAAGAGGAAAAACTACCCCAAGTTCTAAATAAATATCAAAAAGAAATCGGTTGGACTTTAAGTGATTTAAAAGGCATCGACGCATCCTATTGTACTCATCGCATTTATCTTGAGGACGATTCTAGACCTTCCCGCCAACCTCAATGTCGCCTAAGCCCAAATATGCAAGAGGTTGTAAAATGGGAAATAATTAAATGGCTTGATACAGAAATTATTTACCCTATCTCTGATAACCAGTGGGTCAGCCCTACACAAGTTGTACCCAAGAAAGCTGGCCTCATTGTTATTACTAATGATAAGGGTGAAGAAATTCCCACTAGGACTGCTTCTTCGTGGCGTGTTTGTATTGATTACAGAAAATTAAATACCGCCACCAAGAAAGATCATTTTCCACTCCCATTTATTGATCAAATTTTGGAGCGACTAGCTGGACAAGATTATTATTGTTTCCTTGATGGATATTCCAGCTACAATCAAGTCGTAGTCCACCCTAAGGACCAGGAAAAGACCACTTTCACCTGCCCCTTCGGAACCTTTGCTTTCCAAAGAATGCCATTTGGATTATGTAATGCACACATGACTTTTCAACGATGCATGTTAGCAATTTTTTTAATTTAGTAGTTGATTGCCTGGAGATCTTTATGGATGATTTTTCCATTTCTGGAGATTCTTTTGATCATTGTCTTTGGAATTTAGAAAGAACTCTCCAAAAATGTAGTGAGGTTAACCTGGTTCTCAGTTGGGAGAAGAGCTATTTCATGGTTTAGGAAGGTATTGTCCTGGACCATGTTATTTCTGGGAAAGGAATCTCGGTAGACAAAGCTAAAGTTGATAGAATCTCTAAACTTCCCCTGCCTAGTTCGGTGAAACAAATAAGATCTTTTCTAGGGCATGTGGGATTCTATCGACGATTCATCAAAGATTTCTCCAGAATTTCCCTACCTTTAAGCCACCTTTTAACTAAGGGCCAGCCTTTTGATTTTGATCTTGATTGCTTGGAGAGTTTTAATATTTTAAAACAAACAATTACTGAGGCGCCCATCTTGCAAGCACCCGACTAGGCACATCCATTTGAGCTTATGACAGATGCCTTAGATTTTGCAGTAGGAGCCATCCTAGGGTAACGAATAGACAAGAAATCCGTTGTGATTTATTATGCTAGTAAAACACTTGATGAAACACAATGGAATTATACTGTTACCAAAAAGAACTTATTGTGATCATTTTTCCCTCGAAAAATTTTGTTCATATCTGTTAGGGTCACACATCACCATATACACTGATAACTTGGCCTTGAAATATTTGTTGAATAGAAAGGATATGAAACCCTGCCTAATTCGATGGATTTTATTGTTACAAGAATTTGACTTAGAAATGAAAGATAAAATGGGTTCGTAAAATGTCGTGGCCGATCACCTTTCAGGACTTAACACTGGTGATGTTTTGACCCAAACAGCCATTTTTCCAGACAAAACGCTCCTAACATTAAAATCCCTCCCTTGGTATGCTAACTATGCAAATTATGTCCCCACTGGACGATTCCCTTCTGACTGGCCTAAACACAAGAGGGATAAGTTCTTTGCCAAGATGAAATATTACTTTTGGGAGGACCCCGATCTGTTCCCTATTTGTGCTGACCAAGTCATTAAGCAGTGCATTCCCGATTCAGAAACACATGATATTCTGAACCACTGCCACTCAATGGCTTGTGGCGGACATTTTTCAGGGAAGAAAACAATAGCCAAGGTGTTAAATGTTGGATTTTATTGGCCTATCATACACAAAGATGCTCATGAATTTTCTCAATCCTGTGTGCATTGCTAGAGCATCGGCAACATGAACTATAAGGATATGATGCCCCTTAACCCGATTTTGGAAATTGAAATTTTTGATGTATGGGTCATCAATTTCATGGGACCATTTATCACCTCTTTTAGGTACCAGTACATTTTAGTCACTATCAACTATGTTCAAAATAGTTTGAAGCGGTACCCACATGCACTAATGACCATCAGGTCATCGTGGATTTTATCAAGAAAAATATTTTTTCGCATTTTGGTGTTCCTAAGGCCATTATTAGTGATGGAGGCTCACATTTCACACGTTCCCAGTTTTGTCAACTTCTTGCTAAATATGGGGTGAGCCATAAAATCTCCACACCATATCATCCTCAAACTAATAGCCAAGCTGAAGTCTCCAACCGGGAGATTAAAAATATTTTACAAGAGATGGTTAAGCCCGACTGAAACGATTGGTCGCTGTTGTTAAGCAAATTCATCGCAAAAAGATTTGAGCTTTGAAAATCCATCGTCGTAGTATAGTTTGTGAGAAAATCCAAACAATCAAATAATTTTTACTGAAACTCAAAAGGAGTCTCAGGTCAAACACAGGGAGGCTATGTCGATTCAAAATATGCAATTATTATTTTTTTGTTATTTTTGTTTAAAGACGAGATAATCATAACGATTCTACTCTACTTGAAATATAAAAACTATAACTAGAGAGAGAGAGAATTGGAAAAAGAATAACTTTTATAATCAAAATAATGTTGTTACAACTATAATTAGAAAGTGGGAAATCTAATCTAGAAAGTGGTAAGGAGAAGGGGGAGAGAAGTTATCCTCCTCGATAGTTGCTTGGAGGACGGGTCGGACGAGTGATGCTTGGAAGAAGAGCAAGGATGGAGGACGGATCGAGAAGAATCTAGGGCAAGGCAGGGCATCGTCGTCGTGGGATCCACTTCCAGAATGGGGGTGACAAGATGACCACGGGTGCTCCACGAACGGGGTGATAAGTGGAAAAAATTTTGATTTTTACTCTAGAGGAGCATCCCAAGTTTGGGACAAGCTTCTTTAAAGATTAGGAGAGGGAGAGAAATGAAGGGATGAAGAAAATGTGGTGGGCGTAGGCCCTTTTATAGGTGAGATTTGAGGCCAAAAGGGTCATTTCAATCTTAAGAAAACATTAACTTAGGGTCTTTAGTGACAGATTTAATCATCACTAAAGCCCAATCGTGGGTGTAGCACGTGCATGCCCACACGCCTCTTTCTCTTCATTTATTTCAATGCACATCCACATTCAAACAATCTTGGTTGTCCGATCACGAGATCGGATGGCTTAGGATCATCTGCACCCGCTCTTCATCACGTGTTTGCGACTCTGTGTCAGATTGCGCATGACAAGCTACGTCAGATCATGTGTGCACAAGCCGTGCTCATCTGTGTTGCCATGTCGCCTTGTTCACTGCTGCCCGATCGCCATCCAACAAGCGAATTTCTCCGCTCAATTAATATGAGGAGCACGGGACTTGATGTAAACACATTTATTGAGGGTAAAATGCCTATTCATGCAAGTTCCTAAGCTTAGATTTGCATTTCATGTTATAAATATTGCATAGCATGCATCATTGCATCCTTTTTGTGATTAGGAGAGAAGGATATTTATCTCGGAGCCTCAGATTGACGATCCAACCATATAGATTTGATCAAGACGATGATCGGAGTCCAACACCTCTAAAATCGCCGCGATCGGAGTCCTGTAGCACCATATGCAGTCCGAGGAAGATCAACAGCCAAGGGACTAGGAGACATAATTCGGAGCTTCAAATGACAAATCCGATCACGCGGATGGATTCGGGTCGACGATCGTAGCCTAACGACGCAAAAATCGACTCAATCCGACCTTGTAGCAGCCTCTACAACAAGATGAAGATGGACGATCCAGACTGCACCACGTGGTGTAGCCCAGGCAACCCAGCACACGCACGCTCCACCACACGCGTAGGCGGCATGCGCACAACAGAGTGCCAGCAAGTGAGTGCGTGTGCGCAGCAAAGGCGGGGGACCACAGTGCCAGCTATGCATGTTCTGGACCTACAACGACACATGAGCTAGACTTACAGTGACGCTTACAGCCGTCGCTAATTCTTTGCCCACCAGCAAAGCCAGCTGTGGGCGTGAGCTGGCATGAGCTTCCTACAGCGACACTTCCAAAGACGGCCTGGATGTCACTAACGATCCCATACCTATTTTTGCCTCTTCTCCTCCACTATAAAAGGACCTACACCCCCTCCCTTCCAAGCCATCTCTACCTACTCTACTCTCACCTACTCCCAAGCTCTAACAAGTCTACCAATGCTCTATTAGAGCCTACTCTCAAGCTCCCAAGGAGCCTATTAGTGTAGCGAACCTCTGGCCTACCAAATACTCCTCCAACTTCCCATCACCCTTCAAAGGTCACCTTGGAGACGTCCTCCCACCTCCATTCCGATAGCAGATCATCTTCGTCTTCTCACCTCCATTCCGGAACCACACTGAAGCTTTCCTCAACCCAACGTCCTCCTGCATCTCACCTCCGTCATCCCGCTCCTCACCTCCTTCGTCCAAGCTTCCGCCAGGCGCCGTCGTCTCGCTGAACAGCCGATTCGATAGATTTCCTCTCACCCCCTCTCTTTTTATGCTTTCATAGTTTATTGTAATTGACATTGGAAGTAATATATATTAGATTTGTTCCACATCTCTATCTTGCGATTCGTTTGCTTGTTTTCTTCTTACAAAAATACAAAAAAATAACAAAACCCTAAAATACCAAAAAGAAACAAAATGAAGCGCAGTTTTTGGTATAAATTTTATCTAATCGATATGTTTTGCAACTACGACGATGGGTTACTTGTAACCCCGATTTCTAACATGCGAAAGGTGCTCGACCAGGACTCGAACCCGCGACCTCTACTTCGGGAGAGTGCGCTCGCCCAACGTGCCAAGTTGTCCTCTTTGTCACACGGATGCTTTTGCGCTTAGCCAATCTTGGCCGTTGGATCTTCATCCAACAGTTGAGATCTTTCGTCGCTTAAGCCTTCAGAAGTCGAGCAGAGGAGTTGGGCTGGCGTTGGGTGGCTGGGTTGTGATGTAAACACATTTATTGAGGGTAAAATGCCTATTCATCCATTTCCTGGGCTTAGACTTGCATCTGATGTTATAAATATTTCATAGCATGCATCATTCTGCATTTAGAGTAGTTGTATAAAATTTAGGTTAATTACGTCCTTTTTGTGGTCAGGAGGGAAGGATATTTATTTCGGAGCCTCGGATTGACGATTCGACCATACGAATCTGATCAAGACGATGATCGGAGTCCAACTCCTCCTAAATCGCCCTGATCGGAATCCCGTAGCATCATATGCAATCTGAGGAAGATCAATGGACAAGAGACTAGGTGACATAATTCGGAGCTTCAAATGACAAATTCGACTACGCGGATGGATTCGGATTGATGATCGCAGCCTAATGATGTGAAAATTGACTAAATCCGACCTCTGTAGCAACCCCTACAACGAAAAGAAGATGGACGACCTATATTGCACCACGTGGCGTAGCCCAGGCCGCCCAGCGCACACATGTGCCACCGTACGCGCGTGCAGGCGTGCATGCACACAGCGCAACGCCAGCGCGTGAAGCGTGTGCGCCCGTGAAGAGCGCCAAGCGCAACGCCAGCAAAGCATCCAGTGGATCTTCAGCGATAGACTGGCAGACTTACAACGACGCTTACAGTCGTCGCTAATTCATCTCATGCCAGCAAAGCCAGTTGTGGGCGCCAGCGAGCATGAGCTGCCTACAATGATGTTTCCAGTGACGGCCTGGATGTCACTAATGGTCTCATACCTATTTTTTGCCTCTTCTCCTCCACTCTAAAATGACCTACACCCCCTCTCTTCCAAGGCATCTCTACCTACTCTACTCCCACCTACTCCCAAGCTCTAGTAAGCCTACCAACGCTCCATTAGAGCTTGTTCTCAAGCTCCCAAGGTGCCTATTAGTGTAGCGAACCTCTGCCCCACCAATTATTCATCCATCTTTCCATCCCCCATCATAGGTCTCCTTGGAGCCGTCATCTCACCTCCATTCCGGTAGTAGATCATCTTAGTCTTCTCACCTCCATTCCGGAGCCACACCGAAGCTTTCCTCAACCTGATGTCCTCTTGCATCTCACCACCGTCATCCCGCTCCTCACCTCCTTCATTTAAGCTTCTGCTAGGCACTGTCGACTCGCCGAACAGCCAATTCGGGGATTTCCTCTCACCCCCCCTTTTTTTTATGCTTTCGTAGATTATTTTAATAGACATTAATGCAATACATCATAATTGATTCCATCTCTATCTTGTGATTGCTTATCTTTTATTTCAAAAACACAAAAAAAATAACAAAACCCTGAAACTCCAAAAGAAACAAATCGAAGTACGATTTTCAGTTAAAGTAAACGTCGCCTTCCTATGTTCGGCCTGGGACTCCCTTGGAGTTTGGTATAAATTTAATTTGATCGACGTGTTTTACAACTACGACGACGGGTTACTTGTAACCCCGATTTCTAACTCACGAAACACACCCAACCAGGATGGCACCACGTGGTGCCATCCTGGCCATCCATCTTCTCTTACTTGTAAGTGGTGCCATGGTTGTCGGATTGGACCGATTTTTACACTGTTGGGCTACGATCATCGATCTAAACCCATCCATTCGATCGGATTTGTTATCTGAAGTATGGATTTACACCACTTGTCTTCTTGATCTCAAATTTTTCTCAAACTGCATCTGATGCTACGGAAGTCCAATCGGGGCAATCTTGGAGTCGTTGAACTCCAATCATCGCCCCTGATCAGATTTGTACAGTTGGATCTTCAATCCAAGGCCCCAATTAAATATTGCCCTGACCCTGTCCACCAAAAAGAGCAAATTACCATACAATTTGTACAATTTGACTTAAATGCACGATGATGCATGTTATGTAATATTTACAATGCATGATGCTTCTACAGCACTAAGAACATGCATAAATAGACATTTTAGGTTACTTAGATGCATACACATCAATCGCTAAAACATGACGATGCATTATGGGCTTACCGTATAGTTTTTAAAACCCCTATTGGCATGTCACCTTTTCGCCTTATTTTTCCACCTCCTAGTTGAACTAGAACATAGGGATTATTGGGCGATAAAAGAATTCAATTACAATTTGGATACAACCAGTAAACACAAGAAATTACAATTAACTAAACTCGAAGAACTTTGCAACTTGCCTTATGAAAATGCATGCATTTACAAAGACCGAATCAAGAAATTTCATGATAAATTCATCGTTTGGAAAACTTTTGAACCCAAACAACGTGTGTGGCTTTTTAATGAGAGGTTGCGAATATTTCCTGGTAAATTGAAATCTAAATGGACTGGTCCTTACATTGTAATTCAAACTTATCCCCACAGTGCCATTGAAATTTTGGATCCTAAGAATAACAATATCTTCAAAGTCAATGGCCAACGACTTAAGCCCTATCTTGATCACAACCTAAATGCGCAATCCAATTCTCAAGACCTCCATGACTTACCTAATATTTAATGACTTCACGCCCGACTGAATGACGTAAAAGATAGCACTGGATGGGAGCTAACCCACTGTTTTTATCGCTTTTCATTTTTACTTTCTTCAGAGGTTTTGACTATCCTGATTTTGATCGTCTTCACCAAGGTAATTCCTTTTCCCTTCCAATTGCATTAGGCCATGCCACATCTTAAGCATGGCGGGGTGTTTTTAAATTTTGACGACCAAATCAGGATTTTCAAAACCCAAAAAAAAGCATTTTTCTTGATTACATACCCTAAAAAAATAAAAATGCTGAAACTTCTTTTGAGAAATCCTTGAAATTGGAACTAAGGTTGAGAAATCATTCCAAGACATAATGGGATTTAATCTTTAACAAACTAGGGATTAAGAAGCGGATCCAAATATTAGAATTTCTAGGTCTACTTTTAGACTAGATCAAGTATCTTTCTCGAAATTCCACTTGACCTATTCATTCATGTGACTTAATCTTCTTTTGTGACTTGGAAATTACATGGCTCAGTTTTAGACCAAAAAGTTGCGTCCCTTTCAAAATTCCCGTGTCAAATTTCACACAGCCAACACTTAAAAACAATTAGAAAAGAATTAGAAAAGAACCTCTTGTTTAGTCTCAGTAAAAATCCAAAGCAGATCATTGGTTTGAGTTTCCACCACTAAAAAGGAGGAAAATGCCTCCTTTAAGGATGTGATGTCAACATATTACCGCCTCAGCGCTGCTCTATATCTATATTTCATATCTTTAGATAGAGCATTAAGGTGCATTTTTGCAGCTCAAGTATCTTGGACGATGCTCTGCCTACAGTGTCGGAGTAAGAGAATGAGTTTGCTTGGAGCATCGTAGTGTAAACACATCTATTTGGGTTAAAATGCCTATTCATGCATGTTCCTAGGCTTAGATTTGCATTTCATGTTATAAATATTACATAGATGCATCATTCTGCATTTAGAGTAGTTGTATATAATTTAGGTTAATTGCGTCCTTTTTGTGGTTAGGAGAGAAGGATATTTATTTTAGAGCCTCGAATTGATTATCCGATCGTACGGATCTGATCAAGATGACGATTGGAGTCCAACGCCTCTGAAATCGTCCAGATCAGAGTCCCGTAGCATCATATGAAGCCTGAGGAAGATCAATGACCAAGAGACTAGGTGACAAAATTCAGAGCTTCAAATGACAAATCCGACCACGCAGATGGATTCGGGTCAACGATCGTAGCCTAACGGCACAAAAATCGACTCAATCGGACCTCTGTAGCTACCCCTACAACGAAAAGAAGATGGATGGCCCAGATTGCGCCACGTGGTGCAGCCCAGGCCGCCCAACGCATGCATGCGCCACCACACACGCGCAGTAGCGTGGGTGCATGCGTGCGTGCAGGCGTGCATGCGCACAACGCAGCACCAGTGTGTGAAGCGTGCGCATGCGCGAAAAGTGCCCAGTGTAGTGCCAGTGGAGCATGCAGTGGATCTTCAGCGACAGACTGGCAGACTTACAGCAATGCTTACAGCCGTCCCTAATTCATTGCATGCCAGCAAAGCTAGCTGTGGGCACCAGCGGGCATGAGCTACCTACAGCGATGTTTCCAACGACGTCCTGGGTGTCACTAATGGTCTCATACCTTTTTTTTTTGCCTCTTCTCCTCCACTATAAAAGGACCTACACCCCCTCCCTTCCAAGCCATCTCTACCTACTCTACTCCCACCTACTCCCAAGCTCTAACAAGCCTACTAACTCTCCATTAGAGCTTGTTCTCAAGCTCCTAAGGCTCCTATTAGTGTAGCAAACCTCTGCCCTACCAAATATTCATCCATCTTCCCATCCCCATTTGTAGGTCACCTTGGAGCCGTCCTCCCACCTCTATTCCGGTAGCAGATCATCTCCGTCTTCTCACCTCCATTCCGGAGCCATGCCGAAGCTTTTGTCAACCCGACGTCCTCCTGCATCTTACCTCCATCATCCAGCTCCTCACCTCCCTTGTTCGAGCTTCTGCCAGGCACCGTCGTCTCGCTGAACAATCGATTCGATAGATTTCCTCTCACCCCCCTCTCCTTTTATGCTTTCATAGTAGATTGTAATAGACATTGAAGTGATATTTATATCATTTTCATTCCATCTCTATCTTGTGATTCATTTGCTTGTTTTCTTCTTACAAAAATAAAAAAATAACAAAACCCTAAAACCCCAAAAAGAAACAAATCAAAGCGCGGCTTTCAATTAAAGTAAACGTCGCCTCCCTATGTTCGACCTGGGACTCCCTTAGAGTTTTGGTATAAATTTTATCTGATCGATGTGTTTTGCAACTACGACGATGGGTTACTTGTAACCCCGATTTCTAACACACAAAAGATGTGCAACCATTTTGGAGCCGTTGCCTGGGAGGCAACGGAATTTACTTTATTGTTTATTGTGCTTCTTTGCATTTACATAGCACTAACCCCGATTATCTCTGATCTATTGCCTTGTAGGTACCCTAGCATGGAGGAGATCCAAGTGCGGTAGATCAGAGTAAAGTGCGGGTAGAGTGTTTTGTAAGTGTCCCCCACACAACCCCCACCTTAGTTTTCATTCCATAACCTAATAACTCAAACTCAAATCAACTTAGGTGCTTTGCATAAACCCTAGGATAGATTTTGGTTGTTTGATTATCACTCCACTCACCTCGCCATCCACATAAATAAAAAAAATAAAAAAAGTGTTATCTGATTGTGGGATTTTCTAAAAGAGACACACCTTAACACCCACAACTTCTCACCCTAAGGCGCACAATCACATCGATTCTACCACTTAATCGAGATCTGACTTGTGGACCGGATACACTTAATTCAACACACAAATAAGTGAGTAGAAATCTGAATAGGTCAAACATTTCTATGTGTCTTAACTAAGTGGTGCAATAAGCCAATTGATTGAACTATTTGGGCTGCACCACTTAAGATAAAAGCAATTCATCAAGTAGCTTGCCACTTAGGGTTGATTTTTAGGACTGAACCAGGCACTCCACATTTTATTTCTGATTTTTAAAGGAATATATCTACACCAGTGCTTTCAAGACTTGAAGTGTTGTACTGAACCTTGATTGAATATACCTAAAGATTAAACCCTAAAAGCTACTAAATAAGGTTGAACCCTAAAAGACACATCATCAAATAACCTTGTTTGCAAACCCTACTTGTGCACGCACACACATTTTAACTAATCATTAAGGGCACAACCCATCTAAAGGGTCCATTGCATTCCTGAAGCACCATTGTCCCAAGCCTAACTAAAATTGATTAGACATTGGCCCTAAGGACTGGTTCACTCGTCGGGATCCAGATTGAGATTGTTCATGATTAACCTGCTTATACTAGTCAATCTGATGTCTAGCCAGGGGAGTAGCGTCAAACGACCGCAGCTGAGGGATACACTAGGAACCGGAGGTGCAAGCCAAAGGAAGAACCTTCTCCCCAGTCCCTCCTTCTAACTGGTTGGATTGCCAGGACATAAGTAGAGTAAATCGTCCATAATCTTAGGATGGATTCTGAGAGTCTGTAGACCTTTAGGCTACCCAACCTAAGGACAGGCTTATATTTTTGTATTGCAGGGCTCCTTTCTCTTCTGATTTCCCTCCTGACTTCACCATGTACCCTTCCACATCTTACACATATTTCCAATCCTATCCTCCTACCACCACTTATCCCCAAGATGATTACTATCCCAACTTAACTTGTTATTACCCATCCACTAGCTGAGATAACTTTGATTGGGGATATGAATCCAGACCTAAGTATCCAGGGCCTAACCCTGGACAACAAGACTATGATTACTATCCTTCCCAAACCTACAATGATTATGGATCTCCATCCTTTGATGACAAAACCAACCTGATCTACAATCAGGAAGGATATGTTGATTATAACATCTACCCTCCCCAGTATTCCATTGAAAATAGGTCATCACCATTCTTTGAACAACCCGAGATGACCTACTATCAGGGAGGAACCCAAGAACCTCGACATCTTAACTCCCCTAGATTTAATCCAAAACCATCCAAACTTGAACCGAACCAGTCGGTTCAAGAGAACCAATCTAGGATAGGGCGTTGGCTAATTTGCGGAACACTATACAATCATTATAAGCTCAGCCAACACCATGCACTGAAGCACTAGAGCCTATGATCAAAATGATTTATGAACTTAATAGTTCTCTATTAGATTTTCTCCAAAGTGTTAGGGATGGGGACTTGAGTGAGTTTCTTCTTAGGAAATTGTCGAGGTTGAGGATGAAATTTGTGGTTGCCCTAGTCAAATCTTGGGATGATTCTCAAGATGAACCCCCTTCAGGAGAGCCAATGTTTGAACCTGCTCAGGCACCTGTCGGGGGGGATACATTTTCTGAGACCGAAAATGACCAGGTTGGGCTAGAGTAACCAATTGAGGATGAACCGATTGATTCACCCGAGATCCCCAAGTCAGGAAACGAAGAAAATTATGTCTCCTTGGATCTTGAAATGATTTATGATTTTGAGACATATATAAATGAGGATCATCAATTCTTTGATTCTGAGGGTGAAGAATCTTTTGGTGAAGTTTCACTTAAACTCAAGGAAGAGGATTCTAGTGGAACAATCGGGCTCGAGGAGTATGACGAACTATTTGATAGCCTGATCATTGAAGATTATAATCATGTTGGGGCTAACTTGGACGATTCGAATCCTGATGATTCAATCAGTAGCCCCATTCCTCAAATGCACCCTAAAGAATTGAATGATGATATTTTTGAGATCACCAAACCCAAGTCAATCCTGCTTCAGCCACAATTGTTGGACTTGGGTATTTAGATGGGGTGTACAATGATTTGGAGGTCCTGAAAACATTGATTTCAGAGGATAGGAAGTTGGAAATAAAATTTTGGGAGGCTAATTCTGAGGGAACTTCGATTTTGGATCTAAGGGTTCCAGTTGACCTGAAACCACCTACTTTCTACCAGGACCCTTACGATATCTTTCACGTGCAACCCAAGCTCAAAATAACTGATTATTTTTCTGAGCTTGATGTTAAGTGGACAACAACACCTATTGAACTATCTTTACCTGTTGTCCGACACTTTGGTCTTGGGCTGCACACCATTAAACCGCAGGCCTGGCCCCGCAAACGCAACAACCTTTGGTTCTGGGTAATTTCCATCCAGAACCTTAGAACCACTCGACCCTGGGGCATGGGTTTGCACCATAATCTGGTCCACATCTGTGGACATATTCTATTGGCAGGTTTGAGAATCAATATTTTTATTTTGATTCTGACCCGCACTTGTGAATTCTCAATTTCTTCTTTGTATGTATATTATGCCTAGCTGAAGGCGTTAAACTTAGCGTGTGTGTATACACTCTTCTCTCTGTGGAGTTGACCAGATTTTCACGACACTCAGGTGATATTCTATTTACTCCGCCCTTTTCATGTCTTTATTTTTACAAGGACGACATTGCATCATTTAGGCATGGGGGGGTGGATACCTAATCCTAAAATCATTTTGTTAACTCCATAGAATTTCTTTTAGATTCTTTTAAAAGAAAAGAAAAAAGAGAAAAAAAATTCAAAATTCAAAAAGATAAAAAAAAAGAAGAATTAGGAGAAGAGAACTTAAGCATTTGAAAGTTATTAACTTTAGGAAATGATACGAGAGGACCTAAACACTTAGACTCTTCAGGTCTTCGGGCTTAATTAGCCTGGGTGTCCACTCAAATGTGGACTTAGTCTCGAGTCCTTGCCAATTCAAATTCATTTGGCTAATAAATTGGGATGATAAGTATGCGACTTATCAACCCACCCTCTAATCTGGGGGACTTTAAGCCTAAGCATCTACACGCATTTTTGCACTCACTTTTCGATGGTTTCTTCGAAAATTGGGTAGCTAATGAACTTTCTAGGGTGGTATGGCTGGCAAGTTGTCGGTGGTAACAGCTCATCGGCCAGTTGTCCAGAGCCCAGTCACAAGACCATTTTCATTGTACTGCTTTTAGGTAAACCTTAGATCAGAAAAGTCACCTACTTAAAAAAAAAGAGAAAAAAAAAGAAAATATAGAAAAAAAATAGAAAAAGGAGAAAATAAAAAAATAAATAAAACCACACTTCACTGCACGAGTATTGCTGGCAAGTTGTCGGTGGTAACAGCTCATCGGTCAGTTGTCCAGAACCCATCTCACAAAAAAAATGCATAATAATTTCCAAAACACCTAGGGAAGAAGCGGGGGAGTAGAATAAACCAGGGAGATATACACTGGGTTCGCTCTTGTGTTGACCCCATAAATAAAAGTAGGGAGAAAGCTACTATTCGAAAAGATAAACCTCTAGGCAAGGTCACCTAGGGTCGTAGAAACTCAAAGTCCATTTTAACGGCCGCTTCCTTTTCGAGTCTTAGGTGGGTCGGGTAGCCGTAAAAAGTTATCTCGGAACTCTCAAACTCCAAAAGTACAAAAAAATTAGAAAAGAAGAAAAATAATAAAAAAATGTATCTTCCCTTTTTAAATAAGGCGAGGACTTAGGCGGTCTACATTCTGGAAGACACCCAGGTACTATTGAGTCTTCGTAGTTTAGGACCTTAGTTGAAATTTTCTATTGTTAATAAACGACTTTGGCCTAAGTGATCTAATCCTAATTCTGCTTTTATACATAGCATATAGTTTAATTTTGCTAGGGACTAGCAAAAGATAGGCATGGGGGTATGATGTAAATACATCTATTTAGGTTAAAATGCCTATTCATGCATGTTCCTAGGCTTAGATTTGCATTTCATGTTATAAATATTACATAGCATGCATCATTCTGCATTTAGAGTAGTATATAATTTAGGTTAATTACGTCCTTTTTATGGTTAGGAGAGAAGGATATTTATTTCGAAGCCTCAGATTGACGATTCGACCGTACGGATTTGATCAAGTCGACGATCGGAGTCCAATGCCTCTGAAATCATCCAGTTCGGAGTCCCGCAGCATCATATGAAGCCTGAGGAAGATCAACAGCCAAGAGACTATGTGACATAATTCAGAGCTTCAAATGATAAATCTGATCATGCGGATGGATTTGGGTCGACGATCGTAACCTAATGGCGCAAAAATCAACTCAATCCGACCTCTGTAGCAGCCCCTACAACAAAAAGAAGATGAACGACCCAGATTGTGCCATGTGGCACATCCCAGGTCACCCAGTGCACGCAGCAGTGTGGGTGCACGCATGCGTGTAGGCATGCATGAGCACAATGCAGCGCTAGCAGAGCATGCAGTGGATCTTCAGCGACAGACTTACAGCGACGCTTACAGCCATCGCTAATTCATCGTATGCCAGCAAAGCCAGCTGTGGGCACTAGTGAGCATGAGCTTCCTACAACGACATTTCCAGCGATGGCCTGAATGTCACTAATGGTCTCATACCTATTTTTTTGCCTCTTCTCCTCCACTATAAAAGGACCTACACCCCCTTCCTTCCAAGCCATCTCTACCTACCTACTCCCACCTACTCCCAAGCTCTAGCAAGCCTACCAACGCTCCATTATAGCTTGTTCTCAAGATCCCAAGGCTCCTATTAGTGTAGAAAACCTCTGCCCCACCAAATATTCATCCATCTTCCCATCCCCATTCGTAGGTCACCTTGGAGCCATCCTCCCACCTCCATTCCGGTAGCAGATCATCTCAGTCTTCTCACCTCCATTCTAGAGCCAAGCTGAAGCCTTCCTCAACCCGACGTCCTCCTGCATCTCACCTTCATCGTCACACTCCTCACCTCCTTCGTCTGAGCTTCCACCAAACATCGTTGTCTAGCCAAACAACCGATTCGGGAGATTTCCTCTCACCCCCCTCCCTTTTTATGTTTCATAGTAGATTGTAATAGACATTGAAGTGATATCTATACCATTTTTGTTCCATATCTATCTTGTGATTTGTTTGCTTGTTTTCTTCTTACAAAAATAAAAAAATAACAAAACCCTAAAACCCCAAAAAGAAACAAATCATAGCGCGGTTTTCAATTAAAGTAAACGCCGCCTCCTTGTGTTCGACCTGGGACTCCCTTGGAGTTTCGGTATAAATTTTATCTGATCAACGTATTTTGCAACTACGATGACAGGTTACTTGTAACCCCGATTTCTAACACGCGAAACACGTGCGACCACGTCCCTTTACACCACATTGTGTTTTGGGGTTGTGAGCTCCTGGGTGGTGTCATGGACAGTACTATCTCGAAATACTGGTGCCAGAGCCCCCTCGAGGTTTGGTAGTGGGAATGATGATCCTGACACATCTGTTATAAGATTAAGCTGAGAATAAGCATGGGGGAGACAAAAAAAAAATCCAAACAAAAAGACGACCCTAAATGTTGGCATTCACAAGCACTGACACAGGATTTTAAAAGAATATGCAAGTTGAGAGTCGAATTCAAGAGCTAAAGAAATCCTAATTGCAAACTAATTTCGAGT
Source organism: Thalassia testudinum (assembly GCA_037157565.1). Taxonomy (NCBI): domain Eukaryota; kingdom Viridiplantae; phylum Streptophyta; class Magnoliopsida; order Alismatales; family Hydrocharitaceae; genus Thalassia; species Thalassia testudinum. Next base: position 135,275,070 of record JAZHRO010000077.1, read on the forward strand.
CATTTGAATTAACAAGGAGAAAATTTGTGAATTTGTAAAGGATACATTGATCCCGATACTTCTAAATTTTGGATCCAAAGATGAATCCCGACGTTTATCTTCAACAAATCCCGTGCATATTTTTTTATCAACCAAAGTCCTGCAATCTTCTTTTTCTCAAAAGTTTAAAAAATTAGTTTTTCCCAAAAATTAATTTTGCAAAAATTAAAGTTTTGCTAAGAGGCTAGCAAAAGATAAGCATAGGGGTGTGATAAACTCTAGTTTATCATCATTCTTATGACCTAAAACAGAACTAGCTCTTCGATTTTTAACTATGCAAATGGTTTTTTGGATTGCATTTAGGCATAACATAGGATTACGCATGCATTGCATTCTTTTTGTATTTTTAACATCTTTACTTGAGTGTTAAGGTTAGGCAGATGTTCAAACCATTAAAACCCTAGCACTTAAGAAGGAAAGGAATGAAGAGGAAGTCCAAATCAGTTAAACCCTAGCTGGATCTAGCTCATCTTAGCTAGATATTAGCTCACATTGACTAAGTTTAGCCCCTTGCAGCTCCATTCAGCTCATCTTAACCGAATGGTAGCTCAGGGTACCTCATCTTAGCTCAACCCACCTCAGCTCAGCTCAGATCTAGCTCAACTTAGTTGAGTCTAGCTCATCCTTGCACCAGTCAATTCACTGGGAGCTCTAGCTAGCTCAGCTTAGTTGACTGGAGTTCATTCCAACTCCAGCTCATTCCAAGTCTATCCCTACCCAGCTCTACTTAGCTCACAACAGCTGAACTTCCTTCAGCTTAGCTACTACTTGCCCACTTAGTTGCTAAGCGAACTCGGGAATCCTCATCAGAGACAATTCCAACTCAACCTAGGTTCAGAAAAGTTGAAACCAACCCAACTTAGCTCAACTACACAAGTTTAGCTACTAGCATAAGAACTAGCTAGATAAGCCTAGTAGTTGAGCACCTCATGAAGACCTCCTAAGCAGAGTCAACTCTAGTGAAGCTCGAATGCAGCTCTAGTCAACTTTCCCTTATCTCCTCTTCTCAAAACCCTAACTCCTCCACTACTATCTACTAGCTAAGCTAGCTAAGCTAACTTAGCTAAGCTCAAAACCAGCTCTACCTCCATGCCCATCCACCAACAACCTAAACCCAAACCTAACTCCACCCTAACTCCACTCCAAGTCCACCACCTAAACTAACAACCTACCACGACCTATAGTTGGCGCCACCATCCCCACATCTCTTCAACCCACCACCTCCAAAAGCCACCTTCAAAGGCGGCGCCAACTTTCCCTCCAAAATAGCTTCTTATCACCACCATCCATTTCCCTTTGAACCCATCTCCACCATCCACCTAAACCTATTCTAGAAGCCCCCCTTGGCGCCAAATTTAACTCACCCTTTCACCAACTTAACCACTCATAACCACCACCTTAACCCCCTTTAAGTTGGCGCCAAAAACACCTCCACATCCCTTCAAAGTTGGCAATAACTTGTAGCCCCATCACAACCCTACACCTACCCCCATAAGTTTATCTACACCCTACACATCACCCCCTTCTACAAAACCCACTTGGCACCAACTCAACACCACCCTAACCACCTTATAACCACTACATAAGTGGCACCAAAAACACCATCAACACCTCCACACCTTGGCACCATTTAAATCTACCCTTAATCCCTTAACTACCACCACATGGAGCCATCCCAACCCTTCCTAATTCCCACGCCAACTAACCCACCTAGGTTGGAGCCAACCACATCCTTAACCCAACCTCCATACATCCCTTTAATTGGCGCCAACCTACCCTAGCTACTCATCTCCTAACCACCACTATTTAACCTAATCCTAGCCATACAACACACCTAACCCATCCTTACCCCTAGCTCCCATCTAGAGTTGGCGCCAGCCACCAACACCTCTCCATTTTGGTGCCAATTCACCTCAACCCTAGGATCTTCTAACCACCCCTAATAAGCAATCCTAGCCATCCATCCCAACCATACCTACACCCCTACCCATCTGATAAAAAGACCACTAACTACACACTTCAAAGCATCCTTGGTTACATTTTTTCTACACATACTCCACCCATATCCAACATCCAAGGAGAGAAGGTGAGAAGGAAGAAGATCAAGGAGACACCCTGTCTCCTTGGTGGCTTCAACTTCTTCTTATTCCTTGTGTCGCCACCAAACCAAGGAGGAAGGCCAGGTAAGGACGACATCTAGAGGAGGAGATCCTGAAGGTGGTCCATGCCACCTTAGGGAGAAGTTCTTGGAGTGGAGATCTTTTACACCAAGGAGGAGGAGGCACGCCCACCTAGGGTTGTCCACAAGGAGGACATTCAGGAGAGAAGATTTCCTTTTAATCATGGGGCAACCAGGGCTAGAGTAGGAATTCTGGGCAGTAGAATCATCACCAACATCGTCTTCTTAAGCTTTCTTCTATACTCTTGTTATTTCTTTTGCATAGTAGTGTAGTAATTTTGGTTGGAGATTACAAGTGGGAATTCCTTTCACTTGTGAGTTCTCCAACCCCATTGTAAAACTTTTTTTTCAATTAAGAAACATTCCTCTACTATCCCTTTAAATAGCTTGTGTTGCTCTTTTATTATGTCTTGTTATATCCATTATTCCAAGCATTTCTTGTTTGGAGTGAGTTGGATAAAACAAAACACTTGTTTCTTTGTTTTCTTGTAATTCAAATTCCATCTCTCTCCTCATTAATTCGCTCGTATTCAAAAACCCTAAAAATTACATATTTCAAAACCCTAAAAAAAGAAGTTGATTTCTAGGGATAAAGCGAGAAATTTGGTTTAAACCATTCCTACCTCTCTTGGGATGACCCAAATACTTTCCCAAGTACTCGGAGTTTAGAAATTTAAAAGCGATCCAAATTGCATGTTACAACGACCTAAATCCCGATTTTTACAAATCACGCTTTTTAGCGATCGCTTTTTGGCGTCGTTGCCAAGGAGGCATGGCTTTGCTTTACCATTATTCTCTTGCTTGATACGCGGATCTCATCCCCTTTTCTTTCTTTTCTCTCGTGTGTGCAGGAACTACAGGAACAAGGTAGGAATTTGGAAGCAAGAGCTTGAAGTTCCTTTTCTTCCAACAGATTTCAGGTTGGTTCCTCTTCCTTGTCACATTAACCTTTTAAAAACTATCAAAAAAATGTTAAACCAGGCTTTCAAGAGCATAAACATTTAAATTAAGTGGTTTGGCGCCTTTAAAAACTTATTGGTTGTTTCTTTGCATCTTTAAACACTTCTATACCTTAAGTGTTGGTGTTCTGATTTTCGAGTCCAAACTTCTGTCTGGATTTCAAAAATCAATTCCTGACACCAAGGCCTCTTAAAATCTTGAAATTATTCCCAAAGATTTTAAATCAAGTCAGGAACATCTGTTCCAAATTTCATAGCAATTGGATTTATAAAAATTTTTTAAAAATTCACGGAACACTAGGGCGTCATCTCCTCTAATTTCACTTTTTTTACTATTGATGAATTTTAAGAATTTTTCTATCTGTCCAATTTTTGTGAAATTTACCTTTTTGGAATCGTTGTAAAATTCTACACATCATATAAAATTATAAAAATTGTTGGTGGCTAGTGGTGGTATTGAAAAGTCCAAAATACCCACAGGTATCAATTCTGGACTTTGACACCAGCACAAAGAAAAATCTTAAAGAAATATCAAAAAATTCCTAAAATCACAAAAAAACACTTTCTGGAATCCTTGTTTGATTTTCCTTCTAGTAGTGTGCTGTTTGCTTTATTTAAACCACTACTTTAAAAGAAAAGCTTGAAGCAATTCATTGATAGTTAAAATTTCTACTTAGATTCAAATCAATTAGGGTTTCTTTTTATTTTCTGTAGACCCACTTTTTAGAAGGAAATCTATCTTCACCTGTACAACTTGATTTCTTTTTTATTGTGAAACTCAAACTTGTTTGAAAACATCAAAAGAAAACCCTAACAAACATTAACCTCAATCAAATCATAAAAGCAGAAAAACTACAAAAAGTTTGTGTGACAACTTGTTTGATATTAGAATCACTCTTTCCAATCTTGCACACACCAAAAAAATTGAAATAATAGGCATTACCCCAATCAACACACTCCACATTCCCGTGCACATTCAGAAACCTAAGCCTAATTAAAAAAAGTAGTCATTTGACCATTTAAGGACTTCATCAAAGTTTAGGCTTGATATCCAATATCTAAGAATTATTAAGCATTCTTAATTCCTATTGAAAACACGGCGACAGACTTAGAGGGAAGTCAAACGATCGGTGCGGGTTTACACAAGCCCCTAGTGATTTTCCCAAGAAATGCTTGGGTCCAATCCACCACTTTAGTCTAGCCGGGTGATCATTAGGAAGCAGGCTCACTTATTAATATCTTATTTATTAGGTTCCCAAGTCTTAGGTTTCATTAACGAGTCAACCTTAAGATAGTTTAGTCTTGGTTGTTTGAATTGCACACTTTCTCTCATCTCTCGCTCTTCTCCTCCCCTCCCGTCTTCTGTTTAGTGTATGCACAGCCGATGGTCCCAAAACCCGCACTTGCAGGGACCAACTGATTTCTCAGCCTACCCACCACCCGTACTCGCTTATTTGATTCTTCTTCTTCCTCTGCTAAAAATCAAGAAAAAATGGAAAAAGCCTAAATTACAAAAAAAGCACTAACCCATTGTTAGGAGCAGATAACTACGCGATCAGAATTGGATTTTGAAAACTCATCGTTGTAGTTCGATTTGCGAATCAATCCGTCAACAGACAAAATTTTATCGAAATTCGTAAAGAAATTCCAGGTCGAACACAGGGAGACGGACATTTGATTCAAAATCACGTTTGTTTAATTGTCATGAAGCAAATTAGCTAATCAAATTGTATCTAAATTAGCTATTTACTTAAAGAATAAAGAATAGAAGACATAGAGAGAATATTACAAATAAAGAGAAAATAGAGGTATAATAAACATGGATTTCATTATCAAATGATATTCATTACACTAATCATTACAACGAGAAAGCAGGAAATCTACGCTAGAAAGCAAAAAATCTACTCTAGAAAGCAGTAAAGAGAATGGAGAGAGAAGTGTCCTCCTCGATGATTTCTTGGAGGACAAGCCGGACGGGGTGACGCCTAGACGACAAAGGACAGAGCGAGAAGGAGGACAAAGCGGGAGGAACCTAGGGTGAGGCAAGACGTTATCATCGTCACGGGATTCGCTTTCCGAACGAAGTGAGGACAATCACGGGATGCTCCACGAAGGGGGGAGGTGGAAAATTTCTAATTTTTACTCTAGAGGAGCATCCTGGGTTTGGGACAAGCTCTTAGAGCTTTGGAGGGGGTGAGAGAAGAGAGGAAGGGATGAGAAATATGTGGGGGTCGTAGGGCAATATATAGGTGTAGATTGGAGAGGGTACAAAGGTCATTTCACTTAAAAACATTAAATCATGGGTCTTTAGTGACAAATTTAAATGTCACTAAAGCCCCCAAACGTGGGCTTAGTGCACACCCGCCCGTGCCCTCTCTCCTTCCTCGTGCCTAAACACTCACTACCCGTGCATTCTCAGCCATCCGATCGAAAGATCAGACGACTTAAACGCACTCGAGCCCCTCTAACTTCAGACGTTGAGTGGCTAAGCGTAGATCTTAGCCACTCGATCAAGATCAGACAGCCACGATCGCGTTGCTACCACTTCATCTTCACCCGTTATGGCACGACGTAGCCCCATTCCAAGCTACTAGATCCAGATCGAAGGGTCATCATCATGCGCCAACCTGCCCTTTATGTCACGCGTCTAATCACGCGTATGCAGTAAGTGTTCAATCACACGTCTGCCTGATCGAGGATCTAGGCCGTTGGCGACAGATCGGGAGGCTGAATATTGCGCCTGCACGGGAAGAGGAGATGTGTTGCGCACGACTCGAACGTGCCCTCTCAACTCCCGCAATGCCTTAACCGCTGCGTTGTGCCTTCTTCTTTGTCAAGTTTTTAACAGTGGCGCACGCGCTTGTGGCCGTTGGATCAAGATCCAACGACCCAGATTTGATCTTGCATTGAGGAGAGAGTGAGAGCGTAGCGGGTCTTTAGTCTTTTGCTAGGCTGGTTTGGGCAGTCTAGATGGAGCCACGTGGCGTCATCTTGGCCGTCCATCTTCTGTGACTTCTAGAAGGTGCCATGGATGTCGGATTGGGCCGATTTTCATGCTGTTAGGCTTCGATCGTTGATTCAAACCCATCCATGTGGTCGGATTTGTCATCTGAAGTGCGGATTGACACCATCTTAGCCCTTGATCTATGACCTTTCTCAGATTATATCTGATGCTACGAAAGTCCGATCAGGGAAATCCTGGAGTTGTTGAACTCCAATCGTCGCCCTGATCAAATCCGTACGGTTGGATCTTCGATCCGAGACCCCAATTAAAAGTCACCCTGTTACTTGACCACAAGAAAGGAAAATTAACCTAAAATTTACACAACCTAACCTAAATGCAAGATGATGCATATTATGCAATATGTATAATGTATGATGCAACAATAATACGAAGAACATACATAAATAGATATTTTAGGCTATTCAGATGCATACGCATCACTCATCATCTTCTAACCAGCAAAATGGGAACCCCAATTTTGAACCCAAATTTGAGGTTCCTGATGGGAACACTATCATGAGCCATAACTAGCTCAATTTGGTCTGATAAAGTTGATAAAAGCTCCTACATAACCATTGATGAGAACCTCATCATGAGCCCTAAACTAGCACCATTTAACCCTGATTTGCAGGAAAAATCTCCTACATAACCTTAGAAAGGCTTAGCTCAGAGAGATTCTGAGTTTGCAAAGAAAACATAAACTGAGGGGTAAAAATGCAATTTCACCAATCCAATATGAAAACAGGGTAACTTAGGGTCCAAACATAGGTCAAAACAACCTAATAAGAAGGAAAGTGGGATGATCTAATCCAATAAGGGCTACAGCAATTCCAAGGAATTAAATGATAATCTGTAACCCTAAAACAAACCCACTTCAATTCACGAGGTTCGAGGCAAATTAAAAATATAATAAACCCTCTAAAATTCATAGAAAAATAATCTCTAGGGTTTAGAACCTTCAATTTGGCCTTAGGAACTCATTTTGACCTACATTGACAACCATGCCCAATTAACAACTTAATTTGGGTTTTTGCATAAATTGACCGGTCAAACAAGGTTTAATCTAGAAATAAAATTCACCATCAGATTCCTTAGGTCATAATTCATCATGTATAAAAACTTGAGCCTAAGAAGAAACCTTCTTGACCAACTTTACACTTTGGTCCTCATATATTTACGTTTTGGCCCTCAACTCTTGAACACTCACATTTTGGCCCCTAACTCTCCTTCGTTCTTTGCGTTCAGGTCCCTCCTGCAAAACCTGAGTAGCACCATGCTCCGGCGACCTTGCGCGGAGCATGGCGCCGCGCAGGGTAAGGGAGGGAGCCTGCCAAGTCAAATAGGGGTGCCCTACGTCGTCAGCCACCGCAGGAGCACCCCCCTGAGTGCTGCGACCACCCATACCGCCCGTGCAAACGCACGGACGGTATGGGTCTCCTTCCTCCGGCGTCCTCCGGCGAGGGAGACACGTCGTCTCCCTCCGACCTCCTCTCTGATTCTGCCCCTATAAATACCCCCGCCGCTCCGCCGTTCTCCCGGGGCTCGGATCTGACGGAGATACCCCCTCACTTCCTCTCTTCCCGCTCCGACAGACGCCCCCTTGCTCCGGCGGCTTCTTCCTCCTCCTCCTCGTCGCTCTGCTGCAATACCAGCAGCAGAGCCACCTTCCTGATCTTCCTCCGCATCTCGCAATAGCAGCGCGCGTTGCCTCTGCCTCGTCGTCGCCGCCGTCCTCTCCCACTGGGCACCTTCTTCTCCGGCGACAGCAGGTACAGCCGTCCGCCTCCTTGCCCCCTTCGTCCCTTTAGTTAGGTTAGAACTACTTCCCTGCCTTCTCTCTCTCTTTTCCCCCTGCTATTTTATCTAATTACCCCTCGACCGCGCCTAATCGCCCTCACCTTCTCCATCTCCGGCCACCCTCCGGCGACCCGCTCCCATCACTCCAGCACCCCACACGGCTCGCCGACCAGCACAGAACCTTCGCCTCCTCACCCTGATCAACCTCCGCCCTTCCACTTCCCGCCACTCGCCACCTGCAGACCCCACGAACAAACCCATTTCCCGCGCCACAGTCCGACCTAGCGCAGCCCTTAGGCTCCGCCCCGCGACCTGCAGACCCTCCGACCACCTTCGTCGTGCCATGGCGAAGGTCCTCCGCCTATCTGATTAGGCCGAAAGGCCGTGCTGTTGTGGACAGGAACTTCGCTCGCCACCGCCATTGCTGAGGTGAAGAAGCTCCTTCTACCTGCTGCTCCAGGCACACCACGCCCAGATCAGACTCCCAGGCTGCATGGGGTGACTTCGCGAAGTGCCAGGCTGCAGCTGAGGCGAAGTCCTCGCGCGAAGCCCTCGCATTGGCCCTCGACTGCTCGCTGCCTTCTCCGCACGGGCGCTCACATTGGGGTGGGACATTTAGTCCCACCTCGGAAGATTGTGAGCGAGCGTCGTGAGATAAATTGGAAAAGTGCTGTAGGCTTATCGCCTCAGCACACGGGGTGAGGTCCCTCTCAAACCGCTTCACCTGGCCCGTCCGCGAGCTCATCACGCGGATCCGGCCGACCCGACCTGACTTGACCTGCACTCCTCACCCACCACCGCACGCCGGTGGGCCTGGACCCGAGCGCGACTCGCGTACCTGATTACCCGGTTGCTCTGGGAGAGCTGTCCTAAGAGCGAATTCTGAGAGAGAGAGACGCGGGGGGGGGGGGGGGAATAGAGTAGGTTTTTGCCCTCTGATGCTGAACTCTTGAGCGTGCAGGCACAGGTGAAGAAGAAGAAGGACTGCGGAAGAAGAAGAACTGAAGCGACACTGTAGCATCCGCAGGTTAAGTCGTCTGATTGGAAAATCAGACTACGTCTTGAAGACAGGTGAAGACAAAGAAGAAGAAGAAAAGAAGAGAGAAGGAGCAGCCAAGTGAAGAAACAGAAAGCAGAAGAAGAGAAGCAAGAAGCAAGAAAAGCAGAAGAAGAAGAGAAGCAAGAAGCAAGAAAAGAAGAAGAAGAACAGGAAGAACAAAAGCCAAAGAGGAGAGAAGACAAAGAGGAAGAAAGAAGAGAAGAAGAAGAAGCCAAACTTTCATCTCTCTCTCTCTCTTTATTTTTGTAATAGAACATGTGTATCTCTAGAATACGACTTGCTCCCTGAGTTCGACCTCGGGAGAATTGTTATTCCCGAGTAAAAAAATATATATATATTTGAAATGATGGCAATAACTAGCTATACTACAACGCTATAGCAAAACCTAGTCATAGTTATCGCCGACCGTTTCATTTTTGGCACCGTTGCCGGGGAGCAACGGCTATTCTAGAGGTAGACATTTCTGTTTCTTTTTAGTTCTGATAATCTCCTCTCTTTTGTGCAGCTACAGGAAATCAAGAAGACAAGCAACCGCACAACAACCACTCCGAGGACAGGTAATTTTTTTCCTCTCGCTATTAACCCCTAAACTCTAAAGAGGAAGAAAAGAAAAGAACAAGCAATATAGGGCTAACCTGTCTTCTATACTTAGTAAACCATAAGAAGTTGCATGTTTTCAACCCATTATTCCTGCACACTATTAAGGGTATTTAGGGGCTAACACATTCTTGCTTGAGCCCTAATTACCCACCAAAGAACTAACTGGACCAAGTAGAGCCAACATAAGATTCAACATTAGGGTTTTAGAGACACACTACTTAAATCAAGAATGGAGAAAATCCAAAAGAAGTGTGCCTAAACCATTGATTGAACACACTTATTTAGAGAAACCCTAAACAATTGGCTCTCTAAACACTTGAACCCAGAAAGAAAGGACCCAAAAGCTCTCAAAGGAACAAGAGGTAAAGTTGACCCCTTGGGTCAACCAACCTTAAAATTAGGTCACTTTCTCACTCAAAATACCTAAGAGTTCAAGTGTAACTTTAAGCACCCTGATCTTAAACTAAAATTGGTAGACTTAAGAGGTCAAGATCCCCATTCTGGTCTACCTGGAACCGCAGTGACAAGAGAGGTCGGGTGGGGGAAACCCTGTAACCCGTGGGGACGCTCTACCGTGTAGGGGTCTTCGCGGGACTCACCCTCTCTGGCTGCCCAGGTAATTCTCAGGTGGACGATCTTTCTGATCAAGGGGTCCATCTGCCCCGAACCTCTATAGTCACCCAACATTTTTGGGTGTCTTGATTGGGTCCAGCACCTGCTTATCTCATCCAGTCCTTCAGTATTTTGCAGGAGGTCCTTGAAACCTCCTATAGAAATTCACTCTCTCTGAGGCTAAGCCTCGGCTCCCTTGTTTTCGCAGAAATCATTCACATAGCCCCTCTTTCCTCTGATTCTGAACAAAATCCCCTTCTTCCATCTTGATTCAAACTTCGATTCTATATCTTGATTCCACCTCCTGGTTCAAAGATGCAGCCTAATTACCTAGCAAGACTACCATTCAAAAAACCTGAATATCTGAGATCCATGAAAGATAAGATGATTGAGGATGCCCTTGAATTCTATGAAATCAAATGTAAACCCTCAACACCAATAGAAAACATTCAGGTTGATGTCCCAACAACCACAGCTTTTATCATAAACTGTGCCCAAATTCTATTGACAGAAGTTACAAAAGGATCAACCCAAGATATGCTCATGACAGGATACATTGAGATAGAAAAATTACACCAATCTGAATACCTTCAATGCTTGACAAATCCTGTACTTTGGGAACAACACCAAGATGCCCTTATAAAACAGGTAGAAATGATGAGATCACTAGAACAAACTATCAACCAGAAATACCCGTATATACCAGAAACAGAGGATGAACCATCTTGGAACAGTATTAAGGAACAATCCAGTTTCCCAGATCTCGGGACTGAGGCACAAAGTGGTTGTGGAATCCCAACCCAGATAGAAGACAATGTTAAATTAGGTTGGGATATTGCAGGAGAACACAATGATGAGCCAAACTTAGACCATGAATTGCCAAGCCTAGAATTCTAAAACTCTTGCAATAATGAGATCAGAACTGAACCTTTTGAGGGTATAAATTCCGCCCCTTATTTTGATAAGGTGGCCCTCGAAGGTTATTCAGACTTAGGTTCTAGTAACTCTACCCACATCCTAAGCCTAGAACCTAGATCTGAAACTTATTGGGAAGATTATGAGGGCCCTTATGAGAAAGATCAAATTTTTACAGAATATGATTTCGGGCCTCTATTTGATGAATGTCCCTCTCCAACATCCTCAAGAAATCTGATCGATTTTTCAGAAAACATGCCAATTTATGATACAGAAACTGAGGAGTTGGATGAGCAAGGTTTTAATTGGGTCTATCCTACCAGCTTCGAGCTTGAGCCTAGACAGAATACCTTTTTGAGCCCAGAATTGACATATAGGCTAGAACCCAGTCAGGCTGCTGATTCCACATCTGATGAATTTTGCTGTGGTGGAATTCATGATCATGAATCTCATTTTCGCCAACTCTCCGACAATTTCAGATCTGACTATAATTGCGGAGAGATTTTCCTTCCTGAACACGCCAGGCCCATCTACGACCTCAGTTCATATGACTCTGACTCTGACTCTGAGGTCCTGATTCCCGAGATCACTGATAAAACAGAATCACTCCTTTTCGATCATCAGGAACCAAAAATAGAAAATTCCAAGAGTGATTGCAACCCAGAATTCAAATCTTTTCTCAATTCAGATTTCTTTCATCCTACAGACACTCTTCAGGCATTTGATAGTTACCCGGAGGACCCTTTACAAAAAATCACCTATCATTCCTTTCTAAAAGAGCCCTCATACACAGTTGCCACCTCGTCTGCACACACAGAACTAATCAAAACCTCTTCCCAACCCCGACCCGCAACCAGACTCAATTTCTATTCAGATTCACCTCTCACCAAGCTGATTGCATTTCCACATCGGGTTTGGAACACTGATCAGACTACATATCATGTTCCATCATTCTCTGATCACCCCTGTAGGGTTTCCGCGTCATTCATTGATTATTCTACGGGTCCCTACTCTGACCAGGTTGATTCGACTCAGCCAAACCCTGCGTTTTCACTTCCACATCCATCTGAGCTTCATAGTATATGGTGGGTTCCACACCTTTTTATCCACATCTATCAACCCACCAGATTGATTGGGTTTGGGCTGCATCATCAGCCTGTTGATCTGAACAAGCACCTGGTTGGACCAACCAGGCTCTTAATCAAGGTGCTTGTATTACAAAACTCTGCTGATTTCACCATCCCCTCTCCATCGCATTTCTTGCTTGGCTGAAGGCATCAAATTTAGCGCTCAACGGGTGGCAGCCCGTCATTCTCTTTAAAAACCTGAAACCTTTTCTAAAACCTTTGTGCACTTGAAATTCACACTTTAGGACAGCCGACTCCACCTCAAGTGCTTGCATCTGAGATTAGAAATCGTCCGCAACAGTCAACCCGACCCATTCACTCATCAAAACATCTGTCCTAATGTATGAACTAAGTTGAATAAAAACCCCCTAAGTTACAATGAGGACATTGCAAATCTTAGGCATGGGGGGGTATGAAAGTGCAAAACGTGTAAGAAAAGGTTTCAAACAAAAAATTCACATATGCCAAAAACACCATAAAAATTAAAAATTTTCGAAAAAGAATAAGAGAATAAGAGGAGAAAGGAAATTTTGTGAAGGAGAAGAAAAAAAGAAACAAAAGGAAAAAAGGAGCACAAAATATGAGAAACAAGTGATAGTCATTAGTAAGGAACTAAGGAATTAACCTAAGTTCTAGATCTCATTCAAGAAAATAACTGAAAAGTGCATAATAAGATTAGCAAGAACGCAAACCTTAGGCATTCTTGAATAGACACTTAGTACCCATTAAGATCCGGACACTCCTCAAGAGGTTGAGGAAAATGAAAAGCTGAAGTATTAGGTCTAAGGCTTAGGGAGTATTTGGCCTCATTAACTAATTTTTGATTTACGGGACTCAGTAACCTAAGCACCCTACCTCACACACAGCCTGGTTCAGTAAGCGTAAAAATCAAAATCACGCAGAAGCGTCGAAAAATTCTGAAAAGTACACCTAGAATAGGAGCGGCCGATCAATACAAGTTGATTTGGATGAGTTCCCAGCGCGGAGAGGCGGGAAATCCCCTCGAAGATGCGTAACAAAATATCATCTCCTCGGTGCTTGTCTCTTAAGATATTCACATATCCTATTGGGGGCATGTAAGCACCCTGCTGGTTCAGATTCCATGGATGGCATTATCACGAAGTGTCAACTGCCAGGGTCTGAATTCAGCCACGGAACACCATGGATGGGATTATCTCGAAATCTCAATAGCCAGGGTTCCGGGGGTTGCCATGGGTGGTGCTATCTCGAAGCATCGATTGCCAGGAACCCTTAAGGATTGATGATGGGAGCAAGGAATCTGATACAGACCGTGTTGAAAAGCCAATCCTAGGCTAGAACTAAAAAGAAAAAGAGAGAGAAAACTCTCCAAATCGAAAAACTTTCTATCTCTCTCTTATAAAACGCACTGCGAACTGAACCAAGGCTAAAATCATTTCAAGCACGGGTGCTTTAACCACAAAGTCCAATAGACCTTAGGTTAGTTCTTGTGGGCCTTAAAAACCTTTGCTAAGGACTGAGGCTGAGGCTACACAAATTTGGATCTTGATTGGTACTAGAGTACCTTTTAAGCCTATGGTCAGCATTCTAACCTAATCTAAGTTTAAATGAAAAAGCACTTATCAGAAGCTATTAAGAACTTCATGGTCTAGAACAAGGGTTGAAACCTTAAGTTTTTGCTAAGGGACTAGCAAAAGCTAGGCATGGGGGTATGATGAGAACCTCATCATGAGCCCTAAACTAGCACCATTTAACCTTGATTTGCAGGGAAAAGCTCCTACATAACCTTAAAAAGGCTTGGCTCAGAGAGATTCTGAGTTTGCAAAGAAAACATAAATTGAGGGGTAAAAATGTAATTTCACCAATCCAATCTGAAAACAGGGTAACTCAGGGTCCAAACATAGGTCAAAACAACCTAATAAGAAGGAAAGTGGATGATCTGATCCAATAAGGGCTACAGCAATTCCAACGAACTAAATGACAATCTGTAACCCTAAAACAAACCCACTTCAATTCACGAGGTTTGAGGCAAATTAAAAATAGAATAAACCCTCTAAAATTCATAAGAAAATAATCTCTAGGGTTTAGAACCTTCAATCTGGCCTTAGGAACCCATTTTGCCCTACATTGAGAACCATGCCCAATTAACAACTTAATTTGGGTTTTTGCATAAATTGACCAGTCAAACAAGGTTTAATCTAGAAATAAAATTCACCATCAGATTCCTTAGGTCCTAATTCATCATGTATAAAAACTTGAGCCTAAGAAGAAACCTTCTTGACCAACTTTACACTTTGGTCCTCATATATTTACGTTTTAGCCTTCAACTCTTGAACCCTCACATTTTGGCCCCTAACTCTCCTTCGTTCTTTGCGTTCAGGTCCCTCCTGCAAAACCTGAGCAGCACCATGCTCTGGCGACCTTGCGCGGAGCATGGCGCCGCGCAGGGTAAGGGAGGGAGCCTGCCAAGTCAAATGGGGGTGCCCTGCGTCGTCAGCCACCACAGGAGCACCCCCTGAGTGCTGCGACCACCTATACCGCCCGTGCAAACGCACGGACGGTATGGGTCTCCTTCCTCCGGCGTCCTCCGGTGAGGGAGACACGTCGTCTCCTCTGCCCTCCTCTCTGATTCTGCCCCTATAAATACCCCCGCCGCTCCGCCGTTCTCCCGAGGCTCGGATCTGACGGAGATACCCCCTCACTTCCTCTCTTCCCGCTCCGACAAATGCCCCCTTGCTTCGACGGCTTCTTCCTCCTCCTCCTCGTCGCTCTGCTGCAATACCAGCAGCAGAGCCACCTTCCTGATCTTCCTCCGCGTCTCGCAATACCAGCGCGCGCTACCTCTGCCCCGTCGTCGCCGCCGTCCTCTCCCACTGGGCACCTTCTTCTCTGGCGACAGCAGGTACAGCCGTCCGCCTCCTTGCCCCCTTTGTCCCTTTAGTTAGGTTAGAACTACTTCCCTGCCTTCTCTCTCTCTTTTCCCCCTGCTATTTTATCTAATTACCCCTCGACCGCGCCTAATCGCCCTCACCTTCTCCATCTCCAGCCACCCTCCGGCGACCCGCTCCCATCACTCCAGTACCCCACACGGCTCGCCGACCCGCACAGAACCTTCGCCTCCTCACCCTGATCAACCTCCGCCCTTCCACTTCCCGCCACTCGCCACCTGCAGACCCCCCGAACAAACCCATTTCCCGCACCACAGTCCGACCTAGCGCAGCCCTTAGGCTCCGCCCCGCGACCTGCAGACCCTCCGACCACCTTCGTCGTGCCACGGCGAAGGTCCTCCACCTATCTGATTAGGCCGAAAGGCCGTGCTGTTGTGGACAGGAACTTCGCTCGCCGCCACCATTGCTGAGGTGAAGAAGCTCCTTCGACCTGCTGCTCCAGGCACACCACGCCCAGATCAGACTCCCAGGCTGCGTGGGGTGACTTCGCGAAGTGCCAGGCTGCAGCTGAGGCGAAGTCCTCGCGCGAAGCCCTCGCATTGGCCCTCGACTGCTCGCTGCCTTCTCCGCACGGGCGCTCACATTGGGGTGGGACATTTAGTCCTACCTCGGAAGAATGTGAGAGAGAGCCGTGAGATAAATTGGAAAAGTGCTGTAGGCTTATCGCCTCAGCACACGGGGTGAGGTCCCTCTCACACCGCTTCACCCAGCCCGTCCGCGAGCTCATCACGCCGATCCGGCCGACTTGACCCGACTTAACCTGCACTCCTCGCCCACCACCGCACGCCGGTGGGCCTGGACCCGGGCGCGACCCGCGTACCCGATTACCCGGTTGCTCTGGGAGAGCTGTCCTAAGAGCGAATTCTGAGAGAGAGAGACGCGGGGGGGGGGGGGAATAGAGTAGGTTTTTGCCCTCTGATGCTGAACTCTTGAGCGTGCAGGCACAGGTGAAGAAGAAGAAGGACTGCGGAAGAAGAAGAACTGAAGCGACACTGTAGCATCCGCAGGTTAAGTCGTCTGATTGGAAAATCAGACGACGTCCTGAAGACAAGTGAAGACAAAGAAGAAGAAGAAAAGAAGAGAGAAGGAGCAGCCAAGTGAAGAAACAGAAAGCAGAAGAAGAAGAAGAAGAAGAAGAGAAGCAAGAAGCAAGAAAAGCAGAAGAAGAAGAGAAGCAAGAAGCAAGAAAAGAAGAAGAAGAATAGGAAGACCAAAAGCCAAAGAGGAGAGAAGACAGAGAGGAAGAAAGAAGAGAAGAAGAAGAAGCCAAACTTTCATCTCTCTCTCTCTCTCTTTATTTTTGTAATAGAACATGTATATCTCTAGAATACGACTTGCTCCCTGAGTTCGACCTCGGGAGAATTGTTATTCCCGAGTAAAAAAATATATATATATTTGAAATGATGGCAATAACTAGCTATACTACAACGCTATAGCAAAACCTAGTCATAGTTATCGTTGACCGTTTCAACCATCATAGGGTCATATAAGCATAATGTTCTATTTTGAGAAGATAAGAAATCAAGGTTATTTTTGCAATTTTAACAACATTCCACAATTACAGAATAACCATGGGGTATTTCAGGGGTTTATTAAAGGTCATATGATCATTAATGTCTAATAAGTGCGTCCAAACAGAACGAAATAGGTTTTCACGCATTTCAAGAACTAATGGACATCTAAAACCCTAAAAACAGACTCACTTAATTAACTGGGGTTCTGGTCAGAATAAAATTCATCTAAATCTTGTAAAAATCATAAAAAATATTCTCTAAGATTTAGTACCCTTGATTTGACCTTCTGAACCCAATTTGACCTAAAATAGGGTCACAGATAGGAAGTTGCCTTAATTTGGACTTCTACGTAATTTATCTTGTGAAACTTGGTGAAAACCTAAATTTGACTTTACCATCAGATTCCTTGGGTCCAAATTAGGTTTGTACCAAAATTTGGGCCCAATTAGAGATCACCTTAACTTAGTTTGCATTTTAGTCCAAGGTTGATTCTTATTATCTCAAATAGCCACTCAACTTTTGAAATCTTTACAAGATGCCCCCTAACTTCATCTTCTTTGTAGATTAGTCCTTGCTGCCATTGGAGGTCAACCACCTCTAGGCAAGCTTTGACCTAGCAGAATTCTACTCAAACTTCAATCAAATCTGATCAAATTTGGTGGGATTGATGTCCACACCTAAGGAAACCTATTGGGATCAATATCGATGCCTAACTCCCACTAATTCGTGCGTGTGAACCCACGAAATCAGTGGGATTCTTCTTGAATCCCAAGCAAGCTATGAAGCTTGTTTCCTGATCTCCAAGCTCCCTCAAGCCCTATAAAAGACCCCTCATGGCATTCCTCACCTCCTTAACGAGAAATAGAGCCAAAACCCCTTCCTTTTCCCTCAACCTTCAGTTAGCTCCACCTAGCTCCGGCGGCCCCCAACCTCCGACCTCTTCGCTAGCCGCCACATACCATAGGTGGTCAGTTATCCCTCCCTACGTCTTTCCGCACCTCGCAATACCGGCGAGGTGTCCTTTAACCCTCCGTCGTCGCCGATATCTTGCATCAGAGCACCCTTCATCTCCGGCGCCGACCATACCGCAACCGGCACCATCTCCTCTCCCTTTCATCTGTTAGCTTGCTTCATCGAATCCTTGCCTTCTACTGATCACAACCACATCACTACATCGTCGCTTCGCCTATCGTCGTGCCTGCTCCATTATCATCTTCCCCACGGCCAGCATACCTCTGGCATGATCACGTGTCCACTTCACTCCACCAAATCACCTGCCGCTGGTCCCAAAAGCTCCACCTCATCCACGTGAGCAAAACCCCTTAAGAAATTGAGGAGATTTCTTGCCCTAACCATCCACCGAACACCTCCACAAACTCCGACCTTCTCCTCCTCCACCTCACTCACACACCCACCTCCATGGCATGCCACTGCCACCACCATCTTCACCGCATCTTTACACTTCTTCGAAGCTTGTCTGATAAGGCCACAAGGTCGTGCTTTGTATTTCAGGTTCACAGATCGTCATCACCATTAACAAGAAGCTTCAAGCAACCTTAAAGCTGTGTTCTTGCCTCAGCTGCTCTAGGCAAGACCTCCAAGCGACACGAAAATTACCCAGGTGCAGATCCAGGCTCTCCATTGGGAGCATTGAGTATTCCCATTGCTCCAATTAACCGCATCCTCAGCAGAAGCTTCACACGGAGAATTGCAGATCTTTTAGTCCTACATCGTGGGATTGGGAGCTCTCCACGCTGCATAAAGTGATTTTTTGTTTCCATCTTATCACCCAAGTAACACAGGGGTCCGATCCCCTTACCTGCTCACTCGTACCCACCTAAGCCCTCACTCCTCGGCTATTACCCACTGTTGGTAGCCCTGGACCCAATACTGCTCATACCCAATTACTCGACTACCTACCCAATTATCTGAGAGAGAGGAGGAAATTGTGAGTGGGGGAAGGGGAGTTTTGCTTTACAGAGAAAAAGTTCTACACTTAGCCATTGTAAGAAGTCCCCTTGTGTGTGAGGAGCTAAGAAGGAAAGAAAGAAAAGAGAAGAAGCCAAAAAAGAAGAGTTTAAGCCGTCTGATTGAAAGCTGCATTGTCTAATCTGTCTGACACAGTGCACTGTGCACTTAGCTTATGTGAATTAAATTTAGTTGACACTGTTGAGATATTTGGTATTATTATAATTAGGGTAATTGGTGATTCAAATCACCATTTTACCCTAATCTTTTTGCACTATTGACATTTGCTATTATATATACATTAGTATTGCTTGAGTTTCCCATTAAATATTGTTATCTTGTGCTTAAATTGTGATCTTGAGATTAGTTGCAGCACTTGCTCCATGTGTTCGACCTCAAATTTCCATTCGAGCATAAATTCTATTTGTTTTCACGCTTTATCAGCTATACTGCGATGTATCACTTTTAAAATTCCGATTTAGCACGTCAACATTTGGGCACCATTGTCGGGGAGCAATGCACAATTTGATCTCTCTGATTACAATTTCTGATCTAGCACAACTTGCTTTATCTCTTTGACTGTGATCTGTGCAGGGATTCATTGGAAGAAGATCAGCCGCACATCAAACACTCCAGGGGCAAGTAATCTCATCTCTTTTTCCATTAAGCCCCTGATTATGAGAAAAGCTAAAAAAGGAAGAAATGAATTAGGATCAACTTGCATTTTCTACTTAGAATTAATCATCAAGTTGCCTGATTTGATTAGAAAAAAATCCCAAACCAGATTTTCTACACCTATTAGGGATTTAAGACACCTAGGGCTATTCACATTCTTGATGGAGCCCTAGGTGCCAAATTTGGACAAAAACTGATTGGACCAATTAGAGCCAAATTAGGGTTTCCACTTTAGGGTTGATCACACTTGCTTACAAAAGAATTTACTTCCCTAAATTGTGTGTTTCCTAAGCCTTGGTTAAATTTACCTAATCAAGCAAACCCTAAAAGCAAGATCTAAACATCCACTTGAATCATAAAATCAGGACCTAATAATCTCAGGACAGATCAGGTGAAGTTGACCCACATTGTGGGGTCAACCAATCTTCAAATTAGGTCACCACTCACAAAAACATCTTAAAGTTCAAGTGAAATCATAAGCACCCTCTCTCTAAATTTAAAATTGGTAGAACTAAGAGGTCAAGTTATCCATTCTGGTCTACCTGGATCCGCGGTGACAAGGAAGGTCGAGTGGGGGAAACCTTGTAACCTGTGGGGATGCTCTACCGTGTAGGGGTCTTTGCAGGACTCCCCCTTCCTGACTGCCCAGGTAATTCTCAGGTGGACGACTTTGTGATCTAGAGGTATCATCCGCATCGAACCTCTATAGTCATCCAAAAATCTTTGGGTGTCTTGATTGATTCCATCACACCTTCTGTCCCCCATCTATTCCATCAGTGTATGTACGGGAGGAGGTCCTTAAGACCACCCTTGAGGCCTCCACTAGTTTTTCACCCTCGACTCGACTTCCTTGCTTATGCAACTACCCAATCACATCGACATCTCTTCCAACTCCTCCACTTCTAAGCCCGAATCTCTAGCCACAACCATGGATCATTCAGAACAACTTAACTTTGAACCACAACAATTCTTTGATTTCAGAGATCGGATCAATGCCTACATTAACCCACCGTCGCGTCCTCAAATGTGAGATCACTACAATCCCGCTGCGATGGAGATCGAACCTCAAATCAACATTCCTGCGGGAGGACCCGAGGTAGAGCTCAAGCCTAGTATGCTTCACATGACCCCAAAATTTCATGGCTTGAACTCCGAGGATCCTTTCCAACACGTCAAGAATCTGAAGCATCTAGCCCACACATTCGAGGCAGACTTGCATAATCGATACGGTCTACTCTTGAAAATCTTCTCCTTCTCTATAGCTGACAAAACCACCAATTGGTTTCAAACATACCCTCACCAGATCAACACATGGGAAGAACTTCAGATTGCTTTCTTACAAAAATTCTATCCCATAAGCCGAACTAATGCAATGAGACACCAAATCACGCACTTCTTGCAAGAAGCAGGAGAATCTCTACACAAGGCATGGGATTGTTTTCTGGATCTCATGCACAAATGCCCCCATCACAGAGTCCTAAAGTGGGAACAAGTCCAATCCTTTTACCACTGGCTCCGTGACAACATCAAGCTTTTTGTCAATGCAACCTGTGGTGGTAGTATCATGGGTCAGCATGAAGACGAGATTTGGGGAATTCTCGAAAATATGTTCGAGAACTCCCTAAACAATGAGTCACTAGGTGCGTATGACCGGACGACCACCCATGCATTGACAAACAATCAGGGGGTACACAAGACCCAAGGTCTTTCCACATTTGTTGACTTGGAGTTGGTAGCCAGTCAATTGGATAAGGTCTCTATCATTGAGAAATAGGTGGATGACATCACTCAACATCTACACAAGA
Organism: Thalassia testudinum; assembly: GCA_037157565.1. Taxonomy (NCBI): domain Eukaryota; kingdom Viridiplantae; phylum Streptophyta; class Magnoliopsida; order Alismatales; family Hydrocharitaceae; genus Thalassia; species Thalassia testudinum. The sequence goes on from JAZHRO010000077.1 coordinate 135,296,251, forward strand.
CTACCACTGCACCGCAAAGCACATGCGCACACCTACCCTTAGGTAAGGAGGTTGCACACAACATCTACCACTCTCAGGGGATGGATGCCTATCCACCCCCGTCTGATTTCGATCTTGGAGGAAACTCCGGGCCAGCCTACCATAGTTGGGGGAACTCTGAACCCTCATATCCTGATTACTCTGGAGTTCCTCAGACCTGCGAGGACCTCCACGCCATCCATAACAATCTCTTGTCTAATACCTACAACCCTAGATGGCGTAATCATCCAAACTTTACGTGGTCGGGAAATAACCCAAACCCGAGACCTCAATTCCAACCTTGACCACAGGCCCCACACCCACATCAGTTCAATCAGCCTAGACCCAATCAAAATTTCCAACCTGACCCACCTAAGGATGATTAGATGGCCCTAATCATTCAAACCTAGCTGACATTCAAAAACAATACAAAGACGAGATCATAGAGGTCTGTAATCAGCTTGCACTGATGGTGAATTCCCGCCATCTTGGCACACTTCCCTTCCAACCTCTGCCTAATCCAAATAGCATCTCAACCCAAAAACACATTATAAACCAAATCCAGGGTCAAGCATTATATACCCAACTAGGCCCAGCAACTCATACTTGCGTATTTTCTCCATCCACCTCAGCTAAGCCAAAACACACCATGACTTACCCAACCCCACTCCCACATCAACAGCAAGGAACGACTTTCTCCCCTCCACCTCCACACCATGATTGTGCCATGATCAATACTATAGGTAAAGAACAAAAAACCATCCCCAAAGATAGGCCTTCCATTCCCCTATCCCAGGTCATATCCCACCTCCACACTAGAGGATTGTCAAAAATTGATATAACGGGACCTTTGAGGAATGCACAAGTCACTATTCCACTACTTGATATCCTCACTCTCAATCCGACCTCACCTGACTTTTCCAAAAATGAGGTGGAAGAACCAACACAAGGGAAGGTAGTACTATCTGAAAGTGTAAGTGCCATAATCCAAAACAGTCTACCTCCTAAGAAATATGATCCAGGCACCCCGCTAATCCCCTGTAATATTGGTGATACAAATTTCAAGCGGGCTATACTGGACCTTGGCGCTTCATTCAACCTCATCCCTACCACCCTATTTGAAAAATTACAGATCGGACAGCTAAAACCCTCTCATGTCACTTTGCAACTAGCTGATTGAACCTTGATTACATCGATTGGGATGGTAGAGGATGTGGTAATTAGAGTTAAGGATTTCAGCTACCTAGCTGATTTCCTAATTCTTGACATGGATACACCACAATAGATACAAGATATGCCCGTAATTTTGGGAAGACCATTCTTGGCTATTGCAAGAGCCATAATCAATTGTGAATCGGGGCATATGATGATTGCCTCAAGAGTTCAACTTACTGAAATTAATATCTTCGAGGGAACAAAAGGGAAATGCTCAGCAGAACAACTAGGTTTTATCCAGGACCTCATGACCATATCCTTGGTAGAAATTCTTCACATCTTAAATGATCCTGACTTAACTGAGCACAATAACAAAAGAACAGTGGAGGTTTTCACCTTTGACCTTGAAGACATACCCTGGAAATTCAGGAAACACAGTGACATACCAGATTCAGATCTTATGGACTTAGAGACATTTCATTTTGAGGACTTCCAGGAATCAAGATTGGCAGACACTAAGAGTGACCTACACACAGAGTATGAATCCTTTACAGAATCAGAGTTAAACAATCTGAAAGGCACTCTCCAAGCATTCATTTTCGATTGGGATGAGAATTATGGAGAGGAATCATTAGAGGAACCAATCTTTAAGTCATTTCTTGAAGAGACGATCTCACATTCAAATGAAAAGAATCAAGATGACTCATTGAGTATCGATTTAATAGGCCATAATGCACGAGAGGAACCACACATCTAGGAGACTAGATCCTTCTCTGTTGAGTCCTGGGCGCATGACAAACCTATTTCCAAATCCCATGACCACTACACATTCCAAATGATTCCTCCGCAAGATTTCAAGAAAGATCATCCAGAAATGAATCAACTTGACCCATATCAGAGACACCCTGGAATGACTCTTCACCATGCTTTAATACTTATCTGTGGCCATCAGATTCTCAACCATCAGTTCACTCATGCAGGCAATCACATCTCCCTGAACTTATTGCACCCAGCTGATGGTGCTAAACTTAGCGCTTAATAGGAGGCAACCCGTCATCTCTTTGAAAAACCCGAAATCCTTTTGATATAACTCTCTGCTGAACTCATATTGCACTTTAGGGTTTGTCCATTAAAACATCCAACTCCACCTCTGGTACACATACCAGAGCTTGAAATCGTTCGCAATAGTCAACCTAACCCGCCTACCCTTTTAACCCTGTTCTAATGTACGAACTATGTTGAACTCAAACCTACCTAATTTACAATGAGGACATTGCAAATCGTAGTCATGGGGGGGCATTAAAGTGAAAAACGCTGTGAAAATCAAATCTCACAAAAGGATTTCGCTCATTAAAAAAAAAATAGGGGGGAGGTTAAAAAAGAAGATCCATTTGAGAGAAAAATGAGAAAAAGTAGGGAGGAAAATTGAAAAGAAAAGAAAGGAGCAAAAAGATAAAGAAAATAAATTGAGTCCCTTCAAAATGATATGGAACTTACCTAACTTCTAGGTTGGATCGAATAATGCATTAAGACTTGGAAGGCTAAAACTTAAGGAATTAGTGGCTTAGGCCTCTTGGATCTATTCTGAGATTTAAACACTCACGTACTTGTCAAGCTCTGGATTAGTCCTCAAGAGGTTGAGGAAAATTCAAAGCTTGTGTATTAGGTCTAAGGCTTAGGAATTATTCGACCTCGTTAACTGACCTCTGGTTTGCGGGACTTGGTAACTTAAGCACCATAAATCACACACAGTCTGGTTCAGTGCACTTAAATATGAAATGATGCTAAAAGCATTTATGCTGTTCTAAAATGGTCCTAAGATCTAGATTAAGAGCCGCTCAAAAACATAAGTTGATTTGGATGAGTTCCTGGCACGGAGAGGTGGGAAATTTCCCTCGAAGATGTGCAATAACATACCATCTCCTCGGTCCTTATCTCCTTGGATATCTAAATATCCTACCAAGGGCATGTAAGTACCTTATGCTAGTTTAAATGCCATGGGCGGCATTATCATGAAATGTCGATTGCCAGGGTCTGGATTTAGCTACAGAACACCATGGGTGGCACTATCTCAAAGTGTCGAAAGCCAAGGTTCTAGGGGTTGCCATGGGCGGTGCTATCTCAAAGCATTGATTGCCAGGGACTCTGCGAGGATTGATGGTGGCGACAAGGAATCCGATACATAACATGTTTAGGGCCAATCCGAGGTTGGATCTAAGGAAAAATATAATGAAAAGAGAAAGAGAGAGAAATCTCTCCAAAAATGACAAAATTCTTCTATCTCTCTCTTACAAAAATGCACTGGCAAACTGAACCTGGGCTAACCATGTTACAAGCATGGGTGCTTTAACTGTTGGGTCCAACGAACCTTAGGATAGTTCCTGCGGGCCTTAGAAACCTTCGCGGTAGACTGAGGCGAAAGCTAGTCAGGTCTAGATCTAGGCTAGCACTTGAGTACCTTTAGGCCTATTGTTGGTATTAAGATCTGATTCCTAGAGTTGTGGCTTAGTAAGGCATCTTGATGGTTACATCCGACCTAGATAATCGGTTTGATCCATAAAGTTTTACTAAGGGACTGGAAAAAGCTAGGCATGGGGGTATGATGGGAACACAATCATGAGCCATAACTAGCTCAATTTGGTCAGATAAAGTTGATAAAAGCTCTTACATAACCATCAAAGGGTCATATAAGCATAATGTTCTGTTTTAAGAAGAAGATAAGAAACCAACGTTATTTTTACAATTTTAACAACATTCCACAATTACAAAATAACAATGAGGTATTTCAGGGGTTTATTAAAGGTCATATGGTCATTAATGTCTAATAAGTGGGTCCATGCAGAATGAAACGGGTTTCACGCATTTCAAGAATTAATGGAATCTGAAATCCTAAAAACAGACCCGCTTAATTAACTGGGGTTCTGATCAGGATAAAATTCATCTAAACATTCTAAAAATCATAGAAAAATACTCTCTAAGGTTTGGTACCCTTGGTTTGACCTTCTGAACCCAATTTGACCTAAAACAGAGTCAGATAGAAAGTTGTCCTAATTTGGGCTTCTAAGTAATTTACCTAGTCAAACTTAGTAAAAACCTAAATTTGACTTCACCATTAGATTCCCTCGGTCTAAATTAGGTTTGTACCAAAATTTGGGCCCAATTAGAGATCATCTTGACTTAGTTTGCATTTTGGTCCAAGTCTGACTCTTATTATCTCAAATAGCCACTTAGCTTTTGAAATCTTTACAAAATGCCCCCTAACTTCTTCATCTTATTTGCAGATTAGACCTTTCTACCATTGGAGGTCAACCGACCTCCAGGTGAGCTTTGACCTAGCAGAATCCTACTCAAACTTCAATTAAATCCGACAAAATTCGGTGATATTGATGTTCACACCTAGGGAAACCTATTGGGATCAATCTCGACACCTAACTCCCATTGATTCGTGCGTGCGAACCCACAAAGTTATTGGGATTCTTCTTGAATCCCAAGCAAGCTATGAAGCTTGTTTCCTAATCTCCAAGCTCCCCTACGCCCTATAAAAGACCCCTCATGGCATTCCTCACCTCCTTAACGAGAAATAGAACCAAAAACCCTTCTTTTTCCCTCAACCTCCGACTAGCTCCACCTCGCTCCGGCGACCCCCTACCTCCGGCCTCTTCGTCGGCCACCACATACCATAGGCGGTCGGTTCTCCCTTCCTATGTCTTTCCGCACCTCGCAATACAGGCGAGGTGTCCTCCAACCCTCCATTGTTGCCGATATCATGCATCGAAGCACCCTTCGTCTTCGGTGCCGGCCATACTTCAACCGGCGCCATCTCCACTCCCTTTCGTCCATTAGCAAGCTTCATTGACTCCTTGCCTTCTACTGATCACAACCACATCACTACATCGTTGCTTCGACTACTGTCGTGCCTGCTCCATCAACATCTTCCCCATGGCCGACATACCTTTGGCGTGGTCTCATGTCCAACTCACTCCACCAAATCACCTGCCACTGGTCCCAAAAGCTCCCCCTCATCCACGTGAGCAAAACCCCTCAAGAAATCGAGGGGATTGCTTACCCTAACCATCCACCGAACACCTCCACAAACTTCTACCTTCTCTGCCTCTGCCTCACTCACACACCCACCTCCATCGCATGCCACTGCCACCACCACCACCTTCACCGCATCTTTGCACTTCTTCGGAGCTTTTCTGACAAGGCTACAAGGCCGTGCTTTGTATTTCTGGTTTGCTAGTTGTCACCGCCATTAACAAGCAATTTCAAGCGATCTTGAAGCTGTGTTCTTGCCTCAGCTGCTCCAGGCAAGACCTCCAGGCGATGCGAAAGTTACCCAGGTGCAAATCTAGGCTCTCCATTGGGAGCATTGAGTATTCCCACTACTCCAATTAATCCAGCAGAATCTTCACGCGGAGAACTGCAAATCTTTTAGTCCCACATCATGGGATTTGGAGCTCTCCGCACCGCATAAAGTGATTTTGTGTTTCCATCTTATCGCCCAAGTAACACGGGGGTCCGGTCACCTTACCCGCTCACCCGTACCCACCTAAGCCCTCACTCCTCGGCTACTACCCACTACCGGTAGCCTAGATTCGATACTGCTCATACCCGATTGCCTGACTACCTACCCGGTTATCTGAGAGAGAGGTGGAGGAGGAAATTTTGAGTGGGGGCAGGGGGGTTTTGCTTTACAAAGAAAAATTTCTACACTTAGTTGTTGTAAGAAGCCCTGTGTGTGAGGAGCTGAGAAGGAAAGAAAGAAAAGAGAAGAAGAAGAAGCCAAAGTAGAAGAAGAGAACGATGCCTATGCACTGTAGCAAAGAAGAGTTTAAGCCGTCTGATTGATAGCTCCATCATCTGATCTGTCTGACACAGTGCACTGTGCACTTGGCTTGCGTGGATTAAATTTAGTTGATACTGTTGAGATATTTGGTATTATTGTAATTATGGTAATTGGTGATTCAAATCACCATTTTACCCTAATCTTTTTTGCACTATTGACATTTGCTACTATATAGACATTAGTATTGCTTGAGTTTCTCATTAAATATTGTTATCTTGTGCTTAACTTGTGATCTTGAGATTAATTGCAACACTTGCTCCTTGTGTTCGACCTCGAATTTCCATTCGAGCATAAATTCTATTTATTTTCACACTTTATCGGCTATACTGCGATGTATCATTTTTAAAACCCCGATAAGCACGTCAACAGTTCCCGAACCGCAATTTGAAATGCCACAATTTGAAATCTCGTCTTAGAAAAAGTTGATGGAAAATTTTCAAAATTGCGATCCTTTTTTCATGGTAGTAACTCAACTCCAACAACTCCAGGCAAATCAAAAACAATTGACTAGGACCATTACAAACCTAGCTGACAATAGACCACCTAATGCTGAACCAACTATTTTGTTGTGGGAATTCTATGATCCCTCAAACTATGAAGAAAGACCAGGGGTGGTCATCCCTGATGGAGAATTTGAAATTAAACCCGCAGTCCTTCATCTCATTGAACATTTCATGACCTTCCTCAAGAAGACCCATTTAGCCATTTAGAGGAACTCATGGTCCTCGCCTAAACCACCAAATCCTAAAACATTCCAGAAGATTTATGGCTAATGTGGCTTTCCTACTTTCTTTGAAAGATAAGGCCGCATATTGGTTTAGCACTGTAGGAAAACCAATCACTACCTGGACGCAATTAAAAAGCGCATTTCTTAAAAAATATTTCCTGATTGGTCGCACTAATGCTTTATGTCATGCTACAACAACTTTCCAACAAAAATCCGGTGAGCCTATGCATGAAGCATGGGAGAGGTTTCAAGACTTATTAAGAAGCTGCACCCACCACGAGGTGCCACTTTGGCAACTCGTGCAAATATTCTACCAAGGTCTTGATGACCAATTGAGGTGGTTTGTTGACGCCTCATGTGGGGGCGACTTTTTAAATAAAGATGCCAAAAGTGCCTACGAACTTTTTGATGAAATAAACAAAAATTCTTTCAATCACTCGTCCATTGACACCTTTGGCAGAAATGCCAATACCCGTGTTAGTGTCCATGAAGTAGGCACACAACAATATTCTCTTCTGGTTACACAAGACGGTTTGCAACTTTTTGTGCAAAGACTCGACCAGATGCAAATAAATCAAAAGAAAATGGAAGAAAAGTTTAACGCATGACTGCAAAACCCATTACTAACCAACCCTAACTCTTGCCTTTATAAGTCTGACACTAACCCGACTCTCCATCCGAAAAATTTGCAACAAATCAATACTAGCGGATTTCAAAATCTTGACTTTGCACTTGAAATTGTTGGGACCTCTGATAATTCTTCACTATATGTGCCAATAAATGAAAACATTTTCGCTCTCTAGGATAACATTAGAAATAACTCTTCCCACTTTTATAATCCTACATGGAGGAATAACCCTAATTTTTCCTGGAAGAATACCAATAAAATTCTACACTTTCAAAATCAAACATGGAATTTTAGCCAAAACCAACCTTCACAAGCTAATATTAATAATCAATTAATGAAAACCCTGCAAGGAATGCAATAGCAAATGAATGACGTTACCCATGCTACTTCTAATTTACAAAATCAAATCGCATTAACGCCCGATCAAAGGCCAATGGGAAACTTACCTTCCCAACCTATCCCAAACCCCAGAAATCAGCGAAATCAATTCCAAAGCAGAAATAATCCAGGTCAACAAGGTCAACAACCAATAAATCCCACACCACAATTACCACCCGATTTTCAAAACCCGCAACAAAATCAACGTTTTCCACAACGAAATAACCACACTGCCAATGCACTCACAGTAGGAAGTGGAAAAACTGCACAAAATGCAGAACCCTCACGGGAAAATAAATTGGATCAAGAGTAATTTTTTCCCACCTCCATTCACTAAGGAAAATCCAACTAGCACAAATACGACACCTTTCCCACAAGCATTGCACTCTAAGAAGAAGAAACCCAGAAAAACTGAGCCAACTGAAGAACAATTGCACGAATTATTTGGCTAAGTGAAAATTAACATCCCTCTCCTAGATGCAATTAAATACATACCTACCTACACAAAGTTTTTGAAAGAAATTTGTACACCAAAAAGGCAGTCTAAAAATCTAGGAAAGGTTGTCCTCTCTGAGATAGCTCTCTTATTCAGAGCAAGCTGCCTCATAAGAGAAAGGACTCGGGTGCTCCGTTAATACCTATTGTCGTTAATGACACTACTTTTGATTGTGCCATCTTAGACCTAGGAGCGTCAATAAATCTCATCCCTACCATCCTTTTTGATGAATTCCAATTCGATGAACTAAAACCAGTGAAGGTCACCCTTCAGCTTGCTGACTGATCTGTTATCCACCAAAAAGGAATCGTAGAAGATGTCATTGTTCGGGTACAAAATTGTCTCTTCGCTATGGACTTTTTAGTCCTCGACATTGATGTACCCAAAGCATTAAAGAATGCACCTATTATTCTTGGAAGACCTTTCCTCGCCACCGCCAAAGCCAACATAAATTACGATTCTAGTAAAATGGATATCACTTGCGGTGGTGAGACACTCACTTTAGATACTTTTAGGGCATCCAAAAGATTCCACAAGCCGAATTTCTTTGATGACTCAAACTCTAAAACCTCAAATCTTGTCGAGGAAATGCTTTTTGTAAATACGTGTTTTGCAATAAATGCTTTCCCTGAGCAGCAACAATCATCTAACCCACCCCCACCCACCACACCGGATTTCACTCTAACTTCTAACCCTATTTCAAAACCCAGCATGCAATTAGATTTGAAACCTTTGCCGGATTCCTTAAAATACATATTTTTGGGCCCCAACGATACAAAACCCCTTATTATTAATTCCAAACTGTAAGGGTTACAGAAGGAAAAACTACTCCAAGTTCTAAATAACTATCAAAAAGCAATCGGTTGGACTTTAAGTGATTTAAAAGGCATCGATGCATCCTATTGCACTCACCACATTTATCTTGAGGACGATTCTAGACCTACCCGACAACCTCAACGTCACTTAATGCCAAATATGCAGGAGGTTGTAAAATGAGAAATAATTAAATGGCTTGATGCGGGAATTATTTAACCTATCTTTGACAGCCAGTGGGTCAGCCCTACACAAGTTGTACCCAAGAAAGCTAGCCTTACTATTATTACTAAAGATAAGGTGAAGAAATTCCCACTAGGACTGCTTCTTCGTGGCATGTCTATATTGATTACAGAAAATTAAATACCTCCACCAAGAAAGATCATTTTTCGCTCCCATTTACTGATCAAATTTTGGAGCGACTAGCCGGACAAGATTATTATTGTTTCCTTAATGGATATTCCGACAACAATCAAGTTGCAATCCACCCTAAGGACTAGGAAAAGACCACTTTCACCTGTCCCTTCGAAACCTTTTCTTTCCGAAGAATGCCATTTGGATTATGTAATGCACCCATGACTTTTCAACGGTGAATGCTAGCAATCTTTTCTGATTTGGTAGGTGATTGCCTGGAGGTCTTTATGGATGATTTTTCCATTTTTGGAGATTCTTTTGATCACTGTCTTTGGAATTTAGAAAGAACTCTCCAAAAATGCATTGAGGCTAACCTAGTTCTCAATTGGGAGAGGAGCCATTTCATGGTTCAGGAAGTTATTGTCCTGGGCCATGTTATTTTTGGGAAGGGAACTCGGTAGACAAAGCTAAAGTTGATACAATCTCTAAACTTCCCCCACCCAGTTTGGTGAAACAAATAAGATCTTTTCTGGGGCATGTGGGATTCTACCAACAATTCATCAAAGATTTCTCCAAAATTTCCCAACCTTTAAGCCACCTTCTAACTAAAGACCAGCCTTTTGATTTTGATCCTGATTGCTTGGAGAGTTTTAATATTTTAAAACAAGCGATTACTAAGGCAACCATCTTGCAAGCACCTGACTGGGCTCATCCTTTTGAGCTTATGACAGATGCCTCAGATTTTGCAATAGTAGCCGTCCTAGGGTAACGAATCGACAATAAACCCGTTGTGATTTATTACGCTAGTAAAACACTTGATGAAACACAACCTAATTATACTATTACCGAAAAAGAACTTCATGCGATTGTTTTTGCCCTTGAAAATTTTCATTCATATATATTAGGGTCACACATCACCATATACACTGATCACTCAGCCTTGAAATATTTGTTGAATAAGAAGAATGTGAAACCTCGCCTAATTTGATGGATTTTATTGTTACAAGAATTTGACTTGGAAATCAAAGATAAAGTGGGTTCGCAAAATGTCATGGCCGATCACCTTTCAAGACTTAACACTGGTGATGTTTTGACCCAAACAGATATTTTTCCGAACGAAACGCTCCTAACATTAAAATCCCTCCCTTGGTATGTTGGCTATGTAAATTATCTCGCCACTGGACAATTCCCTTCTGACTGGCCTAAACACAAGAGGGATAAGTTCTTTGGTGATATTAAATATTACTTTTGGGAGGACCTTGATCTGTTCTGTATCTATGCCGACCAAGTCATTAGGCGGTGCGTTCCTGATTCAAAAACACATGATATTTTGAACCACTGCCACTGAATGGCTTGTGGCAAACATTTTTCGGGGAAGAAAACGGCGGCCAAGGTGTTAAATGTCAGATTTTATTGGCCTACCATACACAAAGATGCTCATGAATTTTCTCGGTCCTGTGTGCGTTGCCAGAGCATTGGCAACAAGAACTCTAAGGATATGATGCCCCTTAACCCAATTTTGGAAGTTGAAATTTTTTATGTATGGGGCATCGATTTCATGGGACTGTTTATCACCTCTTTTAGGTACCATTACATTTTAGTCGCTGTCGACTATGTTTCGAAATGGATCGAAGTGGTACCCACACACACTAATGACGATCAGGTCATTGTGGATTTTATCAAGAAAAATATTTTTTCGCATTTTGGTGTTCCTAAGGCCGTTATTAGTGATGGAGTCTCACATTTCACACATTCCCAATTCCGTCAACTTCTTGCTAAATACGGGGTGAACCATAAAATCTCCACACCATATCACCCTTAAACTAATGGCCAAGCGGAAGTTGCCAACTGGGAGATTAAAAATATTTTGCAAAAGATGGTTAAGCCCGACCTAAAAGATTGGCTGCTATAACTTGACAATGCATTATGGTCTTACCGTATGGCTTTTAAAACCCCCATTGGCATGTCATCTTTTCGCCTTATTTTTGGCAAGGCATGCCACCTCCCGGTTGAGCTAGAACATAGGGCTTATTGGGCGATAAAAGAATTCAATTACAATTTGGATACAACCGGTAAACATAGGAAATTACAATTAACTGAACACAAAGAACTTCACAACTTGGCTTATAAAAATCCACGCATTTACAAAGACTGAACCAAGAAATTTCAAGATAAATTCATTGTTCGGAAAACTTTTGAACCTAAAAAATGTGTGTGGCTTTTTGATGCAAGGTTGAGATTATTTCCTAGTAAATTAAAATCTAAATGGACCAATCCTTACATTGTAATTCAAACTTATCCCCATGGTGCCATTGAAATTTTGGATCCGAAAAGTAACAATATCTTCAAAGTCAATGGCCAACGACTTAAGCCCTATCTTGATCACAACCTAAACACTCAATCCAACTCTCAAGATCTCCATGACTTACCCGATCATTAGTGACTTCATGCCTGGCTAAATGATGTAAAAGATAACACTGGTTGGGAGGTATCCCATCATTCTTCCTGCTATTCATTTTTACTTTCTTCAGAGGTTTTGCCTATCCTAATTTTGATCGCCTTCACCAAGGTACTCCCTTTTTCCTTCCAATTGCATGAGGACATGGCACATCTTAAGCATGGGGGGGTGTTTTTAAATTTTGACGATCAAATCAGGATTTTCAAAACCCAAAAATAGGCAATTTTCTTGTTTAATTTTCTACTTGCATAACCCAAAAAAATAAAAATGTTGAAAACTTTTTGAGAAATCTTTCAAATTAGAGCTTAGGTTGAGAAATCATTCCAAGGCACAATGGGATTTAATCTTTAACAAACTAGGGATTAAGAAGCGGATCCGAATATTAGAATTTCTAGGTCTACTTTTAGACTAGATCAAGTATCTTTCTCTAAATTCTACCTGACCTCCTGTTGATTCAGGTGACTTAATCTTCTTTTGCAACTTGGAAATTACATGGCTTAGCTTTCAACAAAAAACTTACGTCCCTTGCAAAATTCCTATGTCAAAATTTCACACACAGCCAACACTTAAAAACAATTAGAAAAGAATTAGAAAAGGAACCCCTTGTTTAGTCTCGGTAAAAAATCTAAAGTAGATTATTAGTTTGAGTTCCCACCGCCAAGAAGGAGGACAATACCTCCTTTAAGGACGTGATATCAACATGTTACTGCCTCGACACTGCTCTTTATCTATATTTCATATCTTTAGATGAAGCATTAAGGCACATTTTTGCAGCTCAAGTGCCTTGGATGATGCTCTACCCACAGTGTCGGAGAAAGAGCTTGAGTTTGCTTGGAGCGCCCCTTTACATCGCATTGTGTTTTGGGGTTGTGAGCTCCTGGGTGGTGTCATGGACAGTACTATCTCGAAGTACTGGCCCTAGAGCTCCCTCGAGGTTTGGTGACGAGAATGATGATCTCGACACATCAGTTACAAGATTAAGCTGAAAATAAGCATGGAGATATATAAAAAAAATGCAACAAAAACATGACCCTAAAATGTTGGCATTCACAAGCATTGACACAGGATTTTAAAAGATTATGCAAGTTGCGAGTTGAATTCAAGAGCCAAAGAAATCCTCACTGCAAAATAATTTCGGGTCATTTGAATTGACAAGGAGTTAATTTGTGAATTTGTAAAGGATACATTGATCCCGATGATTCTAAATTTTGGATCCAAAGATGAATCCCAATGTTTATCTTCAACAAATCCCATGCCCTTTTTAATTTTTATCAACCTGAGTCTCGTAATCTCCTTTTTCTCGAAAGTTAAAAAAACTAGCCTTTCCCAAAAATCAATTTCGCAAAAATTAAAGTTTTGCTAAGAGGCCAGCAAAAGATAAGCACTGGGGTGTGATAAACGTTAGTTTATCATCATTCTTATAACCTAAAACAGATCTAGCTCTTAGGTTTTTAACTCCGCAAATGGGTTTTTGGGTTACATTTAGGCATAACCTAGGATTAGGCATGCATTGCATTCTTTTTTGTATTTTTAACATCTTTACTTGAGTGTTAAGGTTAAGCAGATATTCAAACCATTAAAACCCTAGCACTCAAGAAGGAAGAAAGTGAAGGACAAGTCCAGATCAGCTGAACCCTGGCTGGATCCAGCTCACCTCAGCTGGATATCAGCTCACATTGGTTAAGTTTAGCTCCTTCGAGGGCCATTTAGCTCATCTTAGCTAAAAGGCAACTCAGGGTAGCTCATCTTAGCTCAACCCACCTGAGCTCAACTCAAATCCAACTCAACTTAGTTGAGTCTAGCTCATCCTAGCTCCAATCAGTTCATTGGGAGCTCTAGCAAGCTCAGCTTAGTTGACTGGAGTTCATTCTAGCTCTAGCTCATTCCAAGTCCCACTCTACCCAGCTCCACTTAGCTCACAACAGCTAAACTTCCTCCAGCTTAGCTACTACTTGCCTACATAATAGCTAAGCTAGCTCGGGAGTTCTCATCAGAGGTAATTCCAACTCAACCTAGCTTCAGATAGGTTGAAACCAACTCAACTTAGCTCAACTACTCAAGCCTAGCTACTAGCATAAGAACTAACTAGCTAAGCTAAGTAGTTGAGCTCCTCATGAAGACCTCCTCAGCAACTCCACTGCAACTCCAGTCAGCTTTCCCTTAGCTCCTCTTCTCAAAACCCTAACTCCTCCACTACTATCTACTAGCTAACCTAGCTAAGCTAGCTTAGCTAGCCTAGCTAAGCTCAAAACCAACTCCACCTCCATGGCCATCCACCAACTACCTAATCCCTAACCAAACTCCACCCAAACTCCACTCCAAGTCCACCACCTAAACTAACTACCTACCACCAACTATAGTTGGCGCCACCATCCCTACATCTCTTCACCCCACCACCTCCAAAAGCCACCTTCAAAGGTGGCGCCAACTTTCCCTCCCAAACCCCTTCTTATCACCACCATCCATCTCCCTTTGAACCCATCTCCACCATCCACCTAAACCTATTCTAGAAGTCCCCCTTGGCACCAACTTAACTCACCCTTTGACCAACTTAATCACCCATAACCACCACCTTAACCCCCTTTAAGTTGGTACCAAAAACACCTCCACATCCCTTCAAAGTTGGTGCCAACTTGAAGCCCTATCACAACCCTACACCTATCCCCATAAGGCTATCTGCACCCTGCACATCACCCCCTTCTAGAAATCCTCTTGGTGCCAACTCAACACCACCCTAACCACCTTATAAACACTGCACAAGTCGTGCCAAAAACACCATCAACACCTCCTCACCTTGGTGCCATTTAAATCCACCCTTAATCCCTTAACCACCGCCACATGGAGCCATCCCAACCCTTCCTAATTCCCACGCCAACTAACCCACCTAGGTTGGCGCCAACCACCTCCTTAACCCAGCCTCCATACATCCCTTTAATTGGCGCCAACCTATCCTAGCCACTCATCTCCTAACCACCACCATATAACCTAATCCTAGCCATACAACACACCTAACCCATCCTTAACCCTAGCCCCCATCTAGAGCTGGTGCCAACCACCAACACCACTCCATTATGGTGCCAATTCACCTTAACCCTAGGATCTTATAACCACCCCTAATAAGCCATCCTAGCCATCCATCCCTTAACGATACCTACACCCCTACCCATCCTATAAAAAGACCACTAACTACCCACTTCAAAACATCCTTGGTTACATTTTTTCTACCCATACTCCACCCGTATCCAACGTCCAAGGAGAGGAGAGAAGGAAGAAGATCAACGAGACACCCTACCTCCTTAGTGGCTTCAACTTCTTCTTCTTCTTCCTTGTGTCGCCACCAAACCAAGGAGGAAGGCCAGCCAAGGAGGACATCTAGAGGAGGAGATCCCGAAGGTGGTCCATGCCACCTTAGGGAGAAGTTCTTGGAGTGGAGATCTTCCACACCAAGGAGGAGGAGGCACACCCACCTAGGGTTTGCCACAAGGAGGACATTCAGGAGAGAAGATTTCCTTTTGGTCCTGGAGCAACCAGGACTAGAGCAAGAATTCTAGGAAACAACATCATCACCAACATATCTTCCTAAGCTTTCTTTTATACTCTTGTTATTTCTTTTGCATAGTAGTGTAGTAATTTTGGTTGGAGATTACAAGTGGGAATTCCTTTCACTTGTGAGTTCTCCAACCCCATTGTAAAACTTTTTTTTCAATTAAGAAGCATTCCTCTACTATCCCTTTAAATAGCTTGTGTTGCACTTTTATTGTGTCTTGTTATATCCATTATTCCAAGTATTTCTTGTTTGGAGTGAGTTGGATAAAACAAAACACTTGTGCTTTGTTTTCTTGTAATTTAAATTCTGTCTCTCTCCGCATTAATTCGCCCGTATTCAAAAACCCTAAAAATTACATATTCAAAGCCCTAAAAAAAGAAGTTGATTTCCAAGGATCAAGAGAGAAATTTGGTTTAAAGCATTCCTACCTCTCTTGGGATGACCCAAATACTTTTCCAAGTTCTCGGAGTTTATAAATTTAAAATCTATCCAAACTGCGTGTTACAATGACCTAAATCGTGATTTTTACAAATCACACTTTTTAGCAATCAGCGTTTGCAGATGCAGGATCACTACAATCCTGCAGCTATGGCAATCGAACCCACGGTGAAAATTTCGGCTAATGGACTAGATACTGAGCTAAAATCAAATATTATCAACTTGATCCCTCACTTTCATGGATTGGGCTCTGAAGACCCTTTCCAGCACATCCAAGAAATGAAACATCTGGCCCAGACTCTTGAGCCAAATGTCCAAAATCGGAACACCCTTCTCAAGAAGATGTTCCCTTCTCTTTGAAGGATAAGGCTGCCCATTGGTAACGGTCTCTAACTCGACCGATCAACACCTAGGATGGTTTACAAGCTGAATTCCTCAAGAAATTCTTCCCAGTTGGACGCACGAATGCCTTGAGGCACCAAATCACGCATTTTACACAGAATGTAGGGGAACCACTTCATGAGGAATGGGATCGCTTTCTGGATCTCATGCGGAAATGCCCTCATCATGGTGTTCCTAAATGGGAACAAGTCTAGTCTTTTTACCAAGGACTCCATGAAGATATCTGATTATTTGTCAATGCAACCTGTGGAGGCAACTTCATAGGTAAAGATAAAGACACCATTTGGGAGATTCTCGAGAACATGTGCGAGAACTCCATAAATAATGAATATATGGGTATGTTCGACTGGACGACTACCCGTGCATCGACAAACATCAGAGGGACACACGAGACATGAGACCTATCCGTATCCGTTGATTTGGAGTTAGTGGCCAGTCAATTGGATAAGGTGCCCATTATCGAGAAGAAGTTTGATGATTTGACTATCGAACTCCAGAGGCCACTTCTCAGCAAGGCACATCTGCGCGTTTACCCATAGGGAGGGAGGTTGTGCATAACATTCACCGCCACTCATATTAGGGGATGGATGCTTATCCACCCTCTTATGATCTTGGATTTGTAGGAAACTCTGAACCATTTTACTCTAGGTAGGGGATCTCTGAACCCTTGTATTCTGATTACTCAGGAGCTACTCAACCTTGCGAGGAGCTTCATGCCATCCAGAATGATCCATTCTCTAACTCTTACAACCCTGGATATTGTAATCATCTGAATTTCGCATGGTCGGGAAATAATCGAAACTCTAGACCTTAAGTCCAACCACGACCACAAAATCCGCGTCCATATCAGCCTACTCAGTCTAGGTCGAACCCAAACATTGAAACTGGGCCTAGAAAGGATGACCAACTAAACCTGATTCTGCAAACTTTGGCTGCCATGTAGAAGACCAATGTTGCTATGTAGAGGCAACATAATGCGAAAATCATAAAGGTGCGTAATCAGCTCGCATATATGGTTGGGTCTCACCAACCAGTTGCACTTCCATCTCAACCTCTACTGAATCCAAACAATGTGCTGCACTAGAGACACATTGCGAACCTAAATCAGGGCCAAGCACATTATGTTTATCAGGACCTTTCTTCACCTCCACCTGAAGGGTCAGAGGGTTCTACTCTGTATATGGGATATCAGAAGCAACCTCCTCTTTTTCCAACTCCAAATCCAAATCAAGTAGGCCTAAACTCTATCACTACTCGCTGTGGCAAGGCTACTTAGGACCCACCTTATCCTAATCAATCTGGTCCGAGTAGTTCAAGACCTAAACTTAAGGTCGATATCAAGGAGAAATCAATCCCAGACCCATAGCCTGAATCGATCTTGGAGAAACCTACAGACATTCCATTTCCAGAGGCCTTAGCCAAAGGAAACAGGAAATCCAAACCTGTGGCACCTGAGGACTTGGTCAAGCTCTTTGAGCAAGTCCAAATAAACATTCCCTTGATGGATGCGATCCGCCACGTACCGGCTTACGCACAATTTTTGAAGGACTTGTGTACACCAAAGTGTAAGCCGCGAAACAAAGACGGGAGTCCGATTGTATTGTCAGAGTAAGTAAGCTCTATAATTTTGAGTAAACTCCCACAAAAGGCAAAGGATCCTGGCACCCCTTTGATCTCCTGCAAGATAGGAAATTTAGACTTCGATCTAGCATTATTGGATCTAGGAGCCTCCATAAACCTGATTCCCACCTCCCTACTAAACCATTTTGAGGAAACTGAGCTCAAATCGACTGAGGTGACTCTGTAGTTAGCCAACAAATCAATTAAGTCACCACGAGTTCTCAAGGATGTTCCAATTAGGGTACGAGATTTTTATTTCCCAGTGGATTTCTAAGTCTTGGATATGGATACTCTGAAAATCTAAGACATACACTAATCATCTTGCGGAGACTTCTCCTAGCGACTGTTAGGGTAAATATCAACTGCAAAGAGGGCTAGATTAAGTTAAAATTCAGGGACAAAATCTTAGGGATAGATATCTTTAAGGCCTAGAAAGGAATAAACTGTGGGGCAATCGAAGAAGTGTGTGACATAGGTTCTTTAGTTAAGAATCCAATTCCCGAGGTGAACCTGATTCTCCTAGAACCTCAACCACAAGAAGATCTTAACCCATAGATTTGGAAGCCTAATGCTGATTTGGACCTCCCTACCTTCCACCTTAGCTTCTGAGGTTAACCCCAAACCCCCACCTGCTACTAATAACCCAGTATTGGAGTTGAAACCTCTCCCTGATCATCTGAAATATGTGTTTTTAGGTTCGAATCAAACGTTTCCTATGATTATCAACTCTCAACTCACCTCTGATCAGGAAACAAAGCTGATTTCTATTCTCCAACAGCATCGCAAAGCCATTGGATGGACTCTATATGACTTGACTGGAATAAGTCCCTCTTATTGCACTCATCGTATCTATACCAAAGAGGGCTCACAACCATCTTGCAAGATGCAGAGAAGACTTAACCTGAATCTTTAGAAGGTCATGTAAAAGGAGATCATCAAGTGGCTTGATGTAGGAGTCATCTACCCCATCTCTGATAGTCGTTGGGTGAGCCCCATCTAGGTTGTGCCTAGAAAGGCAGGACTCACCGTGATTACGATTGAATCCAGAGAAACCATCCCTACATGAATTACGTACTCATGGAGATTCTTTATTGACTATCGAAAACTGAATTCCTCCATGAAGTAAGACCATTTCTCTATCTCATTCATTAATCAGATTCTCGAAAAGCTGACGGGAAATCGATTTTTCTGTTTTCTGGATGGATACTCTGGGATAACCAAGTGGTGATTCATCCTGAAGATCAGTAAAAGGACACCTTCACCTTCCCCTATGGTATGTACGCATTCCATAGGATACCATTTGGGCTATGTAATGCACCTGCCACTTTTCAGCAATGCATGCTAGCCATATTCTCCGATATGGTAGATAAATACCTTGAAGTCTTCATGGATGACTTCTCGATTTTTGGTTAAACCTTTGATGATTGCCTTTTGCACTTGGTTCATATCCTCAAATGATGTATCAACATGAATCTGGTCCTCTCCTGGGAAAAGAGACATTTTATGGTTCCTAAGAGCATCGTACTTGGACACCTTGTATCTGAGAAAGGTATCCAAGTTGACCAAGTGAAGGTGAATTTGATTTCCAAATTACTTGTGCCTTCCTCAGTCAAAGATATCTGATCATTCTTGGGGCATGTCGGCTTCTACCAACGGTTCATATTTGCTTTCTCGAAAATCGCATGCCCCCCGATGAATCTTCTCTTAAAGCATACACCCTTTGAGATGACACATGAGTGTGTTCGCACTTTCGAGATTTTGTACGACCAAGTAACCCAGTCTTCAATCCTACAATCTCCTAACTGGTCTCAACCATTTGAGATAATGTGAGATACATCTGACTATACAGTAAGAGCAGTCCTGGGATAGAAAATAGAGGGGAAACCGGTGGTAATATATTACGCTAGCAAGACACTAGACAAGGCTTAGCGTAATTACATAATTACAAAGAAAGAGCTACTTACGGTAGTATTCGATCTAGAGAAATTCATATCGTACCTCTTGGGTTCCCATGTCATCATTTACTCAAATCACACTAGTATGAGGCACTTACTCGCAAAGGACACGAAACGGAGGCTAATTCAATGGATCTTACTATAGTAAGAATTCGATCCCAAAATTCACGATAAAGTGGGAAAATAGAATGGAGTTGCTGATCATCTATCTTGTCTTCCTTCTTCGATCATTGACCCATCCGGACCTATTACCGAGCATTTTCCAGATGAACATCTCTTGGTCATTAATGGACTTCCCTGGTTCACTGATATCGTAACCCTGATTCGTGATATGTGGTTGTCATGAAAAGCCTCAATCGTCATGACAAGCACATATCATGAAAATCTTTCTTTCCTGGTCAGAAAGTGCTTCTCTTTGATGCCTGACTCAAGCTCTTCCTAGGAAAACTGACACTACAATAAAAGAGACTTCTAGCAACCATATTGTGAGGACGGATTTTATTTTAGGGACTAAAAAAGAGGTGGGTGATGTCGAAAAATGTGTGATTTGATAAAATTAGGGTTTTGAATTGTTGTAACATGCAAGTTTACAATCGCTTTTAAATTTATAAACCTAGATAGTGGTGGTATCTAGGGTCGTCTAACAAGGCAAGTTTGAACCTTTAAACACTCTCACTTGAAGACAGGAAATCAACTTTCTTTTTTGTGATTTTTGAATATGATATATTTTTGGAGTTTTAAAATAAAGGGCAACAACGAAATAATATGCGAAGAAAGACTACGCCTAATTGCTACAACCTAAGTGACAAGAATAACCTCTCTCTAAGCTTACCCTAGGTACGTGTAGACCTAGAGTAATTAAAGAGAGGGAGTGAAATGTACTAGAGTAAAAAGCAAAATAGGATGCAACAAAATTATGGAAAGGCAACTTTGATTAAGGAGAAAATTATTTTACAAAATGATAAGTAGAGGAATGCTTCTACTATAGAAACGAAAATACAAAAAATGAGAACACAAATCCTCCTGGTGATGTTGGTGAAGAGGAGAAGATCCTTGCCCCAAGCTCAGCTGCTCCTGGGCTTGAAAAGGAATTCTCCTAATCCCTTTTTATATGCTCCTCCAAAGATGTTGCTTTCTTCCTTAGCAAGCCCTTGGTGGGCGTGCCCTAGTTCCTCCAAGGGTGGAAGGATTCCACCCTAAAGCCTCCTCCAAGGGTGGATGTGAACCGCCCTAAAGAACTCCTCCTCTGGACATCCTCCTTGACTAGCTGACCTCTACCTGGCATGGACTCAAGAGAGAGAAGGGAAGAGGGGAAGGCACAAAGGGGACAGAGTGTCCCCTTAATCTTCTTCTCCTTCTTCTCTTGGCCATAGGGTATGGTGGACTATGGGTGGAAGTAGGTGAATAATGAAGCCAAAGGTGAAGGGTAATGATAGTTAGATGGGGTATATATAGGAGTGGTAGAGGGGATGGGTTGGTGTGGATGATGTGTAGGGTTAGGATGAGTTTATGGGGGTAGTTAGATGATCCTAGGGCTAGGGTTAGTTAGCACCAAGTGAAGAGGTTTGGAAGGGATTTGGTGGCTTTAGGATGGATGGCTAGGATGGGTTGTTGTAGGATCTAGGGTTAAGAATAAATGGTGCCACCTAAAGGGTTGCTATGGGCATGGTTAAGGGTGGCTAAGGGACACCTAGAGTTGGCACCAACCATGGAAGGATGCAATGGTTTGGCACCAACTTTGAGGGCTTCTAGAAGGGAGGTGAGGTGGATGGTGGAGATGGCTTTAAAAGGAGATGGATGGTGGTGATGTGAAGGGATTTTGGAGGGAAATTTGGCGCCACTTTTGGGTGGTTATGGGTGTAGTTGGTGCAACTTTTTTGGTGGTGTGATGGGGTGCATGGATGGTGGCGCAAACTATAGGTGAAGGTAGGTAGCTTGCTTAGGTGGTGGACTTGGAGTAGAGTTAGGGAGGAGTTAGGTTAGGGCTTAGGTTGGTGGTAAATGGTCATATGGTGGATATTTTAGCTGAGCTAGATAAGCTAGCTTAGCTAGTAGGTGAGTAGAGGAGGAGGTAGGAGGAAGCTAGGGTTTTCAGTATGAGGAGCTGGAATTAATTGTCTGGAGCTGCACTGGAGTTGGTGGCTACTAAAGGGAACAGCAAGGAGCTACCTTAGCTGGCTTAGTTTGCTAGTTATTTGCTAGCTGCTAAGCCAAGTTAAAGTGAGCTGGATTCTATTGAATTGAGTTGAGGTGAGCTAGGCCTGGTCTTCCCGAAGGTTACCTAGCTAGCTTTGGTTAAGTGGCTCAGCTCAACAAAGTTGAGTTGAGTTGAGTCTCCGGGAGCTGGACTTGAGCTGGCCTGAGCTGGTTGAGGTCATCTTCAGTTGACTAGAGCTGAGTGGAGATGGAAAGAGCTAGACCTGAGCTGAAATGAACTCTTGTCAACTAGGTTGAGCTAGCTTAAGCTCCCAGTGAACTGATTGGAGCTAAGATGAGCTAGACTCAACTAAGTTGAGCTGGATCTAAGTTGACTTAAGCTAGGTTGAGCTATCCTAAGCTAGCATCTAGCTAAGATGAGCTGCAAGGAGCTTGAAAGAGCTAACCCTAACCCAAGTGAGCTGGTATCCAGCTATGATGAACTGGATTTAGCTGGGGTTCAACTGAATTGAGCTTCCTCTTCACCTGTTGCCTTCTTGAATGTTAGGGTTTTAGGGATTTGGCTATCTATTCATCTCTAACACTCAAATAAATGTGTCAAAAATGCAAAAAATCATGCAATGCATGCCTAACCTAAATGGTGCCTAAATGCAGCCAAGAAACCTGTTTGCGAAGTTAAAATCCTAAGAGCTAGATCTTTTTTAGGGCATAAGAATGATTATAAATTGGTGTTTATCAATCAGTGACGGATTAATGATCCCCTAAAAAGAAACTAATCTAAGGGGACAAACAGTTGTCTCCAAAACTTTCTCACATATAATTTTTTTTAAACTCAACTTTGGATTTGGGCGAGGGGGCTCATTCTTGCCCAATGGAAACAATAGCGTCGCTCCCTCTTTTGATCTTCCCATACAATTCCGCAAGAAAGAGCATCGCTCCCTCTTTCCCGATCTATCCCTCTTCTCGCACCTCAACCTTAAACCTCTCACATTAGTCTTCATTACATCCACTCCCTCTTCAATGACAGTTGACCGGTGCTTGGAGATCCCTTGCCTGCCACGACGATGATGGATGAACGTGACAAATCTTCGATCTGCAGCAAGGAGAGGATGACACTCGCGGTAAGGAATCCTTGCTCCCTTATCTTGCGACCCTCTTCCTATGCAACACGACCGAGGATGAGGTTGAGGAACAGGGTAAGGGAATTTGCAGTGAATAATAGCCTCTGATTTTTTTGTTGTTGGAGATTGCTTATAGATATAGTTTACCTGATGGCAATATCTAGAAATCTGGAGCGTTTAGTGTTGGGGCTAGAACACCGTGATCGTTTATTTTGATGATAACAAAACATGTGTCATTTAACATTTGCACTTAAAGTCTTAGATTTCAGGTTAATTGCAAATGAAGACATGGTTAGACGGAATTCGAGCTCTCATCTAGGATGGATTGGAGGAGCTTGACGGAGAACAGAGGAGCTTCGCGAGGAGCGATGGCTTGAAGAAGGAAGGAGATGAAGAATAGGATAGATTTCCTTTCCTTCTAATCATTGTACTTTTGTTTCTTAGATTCATGTTAAAGAGCCTCAAAGAACCCTAACAGTAGTCTTAGGAGTACTTACACAACCTTAGGATACTTAGGTTTTCTGTAGAGAACTTAGAAAACCAAAATAGGATTCAAATAACCTTTTCAGACGTCTAATCTAAAAATCAGACATCTGATAAATACTTTTAAGACGTCTAACTGTTGACTCAGACGTCCGATAACAGTTAGGCTGGACTTAGTTCTATCTGATGAAATCAGACATCCAGACCTTAGTCCAGACGTCTTAGAAGACGTCTGATGATTTTGCCAGATGTCCAATTAGTGGACCGTTGGCTTCCTTAGAGAACATTAAGAATATGACCGTTAGAGCCTTATCAGACGTCCGTAAGTGTTCCCAGACGTCTGATAAATGATCGTTTTGCCTCAGTTGACCCAAAATCTCCTTTCAAAGATCTTATAGCCGTTGCAATCTCTTGGAAATCCATTCCCGCAGAAAAAGTAGGTTTCCAGACATCCAGACTTAGTTCCAGACGTCCTGTATGTCGTCTGATGGACTTACAGTAGAACCCTATTTAGATCTGATTCAAGTCAGGAAAAAAACCCGCCTAAAATCTGACGTCTAACTTTGTTCCCAAATGTCTTAAACTAGTTTTCCAGGCATCTGATAACCCTGTTAGAGTCATGATTAACCCTAATTTCAACATGATTCTCTTGGGCCTTGCACCCAACGGCTATGGAAGCTTTCCAAAGCCTTCCAAAGCCTTCCTAAAGCCTCTATAAATAGAGGAGAACCTCTTGCATACCAAGACACACATAGTAATACACTTTCACAACATTTTGTGTCTCTTGATCCTAAGAAGCAAGCTCTTGCTCTCCAAGCTTACATGCTACATCTAGAGAGCTGATCCGTTTGTGCACCCGCTCTCCCGCCGACGATTACGAGAGTGACGAAGCGCTACTGCGTGGTTCACGCATCCATGTCAAGCCAACGCACTTCCATCAAAGGGATGTTTCCTAATTCCTATAGAAGCTAGGTTCAAATATTTGTGGCTCTGTAGGATTGTTGTTATTTATCTTTGTTCTTTGGTTGGGTATTAGCTTTGTGAATTCCCGTCTCCTTCGTGAGACAAAATCCTTCTCGTGAAGAGAAGGGGTTTGAGGTACGCTACCCTCGTATAAAGTAGCGTGGTTGTAATTAAGGTTGTACTGCCCTCGTTTAAGTAGTACGTTAGTGGATTTGATCAACTTGGTTGATCGAAAAATCCTAACTCGAGAGGGTTAGGTGATGGTTTTCACCCGATTTGGGTTTCCACCTAAAAATAATTATGTACATTGTGTGATTGATATTTTGTGAGATTGTTTTATATTTTTATTCTGCAATTTATTACGTCACCCCCTCCTAGCAGGTAAACTACAGTTGGTATCAAAGCTAGGTCTTGCAGATCGAAGTAACACCCAACAAGAAGATCATGGAGGGGAGCAGTTTCACAATCCAGATCTCCGAGGGGCAGTCCACGACCCGTCCGCCATTCTTCGACGGTAGCAACTATTCCTATTGGAAGCTGCGGATGAAGACTTGGCTTCAAGCCAATGACTTCACGATTTGGAACAAGTGCGAGATGCCATTTGAGATCCTAGAGAAACCTGCAGGAGGCTACTCACAACAATAAATTCGTGAGCTCTCTTTGAACGTGAAGACCATGAACGCCCTTTACTACGTGCTCATCCCGGAGGAGTTCAACAGAATCTCGCAATGTGCCACCGCATACGAGATTTGGCACACACTTGAGGTAACTCACGAAGGTACCTCTAAGGTAAAAACTTCTAAAATAAATTTACTTTCTCAAGAATTTAAATCTTTTTCTATGAAACCTAATGAATCTTTAAGTGACATGAACACTAGGTTCACTCTCATTGTAAATAATTTGAAAGCTTTAGGGAAGACTTTCATCAAGGGGGAGCTTCAAGGGAAGCTTCTTCGTTCCCTCAGACCAGAGTGGGAACAGAAAGTCACCTCCATCGAGGAGGAGAACGAAGTGGAGGAGCTCAACATGGAAGATCTCCTAGGCAATCTAATGGCCTACGAGACAAAGTTGAAGCAGAAGAAGAAGGATACACCAGAGCCTAAACCGAAGAAGACTCTCGCCTTCAGAGCCGCGTCAGATAGCGAGGTAAGTTCCGATGATGAAGACTTTAAAATTTTACTTAAGAAAATTTCCAAGTTTTGTAGGGAATCAAAGAAAGAGAAAAAGGAGAAGGAAAGCCCGAGACATTGCTACCACTGCAACAAGAAAGGGCATCTGCGACCAGAATGCCTCTTCTCAAAAAGGAAAAGAAGAAGGAAAAGAAGTCTAAGAAGAAGGCATTCCAAGCCACTTGGGACGATTCGAGCTCGGAGGAAGAGGAAGAAGAAAAGTCTATAGAAGAAGAAACCGCTTGCTTTGGTTTCATGGCCAGAGGAAGTGATAGCAATAGTGAAACCGAAAGCAACTCCGACAATGTGGTAAACCCAGATTTACAAGAAGCTTTTAATGAACTATTTGATGTTAGTCAATCATTAAGAATAGAAAACAAAAGCATTAAAAAGAACCTTAGCTTTCTTAAATCTGAAAATGATAGGTTAGAAATAAAGCATAAGGACCTAGAAAGTAGTTCTAGTCCTAAAGATGATGATTTGTTATTAGAAAATCAAAACCTAATCTTTGAAAATAGCAAATTGATTGAGGAGAACACTAATTTAAAATTAGAAGTTTCTACCTTAAAAATCAAGATACAAATTATAGAAAAAGAAATTGCATGTCTTAGGGAAAACTCTAACAAATTAATCAACAAAGTAGATAACTTATACAGCCCTAAGGTTGAGAAAGGATCTCCGTCAAGGAGACCCGCTAACAAATCTGGATCCAAGCTCACTTGGATACCGAAGAAAGATTTGGAATCCTGTTTTGTAGGTTTTAGGGGTGATTACAACACAAAGGACTGGACCTACATGCTCAAGGCTGGTCAACGCATGTTGGGAGAACCAAGGAGTAGACCAAGGAGGAGAACGAGAAGACCGACGAGACGGTGAACAAACGATGGACTCACCGCACGTCAACCGCCAGACTGGAGACCGGCGCCGATGCCCGGGCCTCCAAGCTACGGATGGGAGCCCCATCCGATGTGGCATCCACCACCTCCATTTGGGCCATTTTATTGGCCATGGTAGGTGAGGTAAAAATTCTTCACCCTATCCTTTTTATCATTAGCATTTAGATAGGGGGAGTTAAAAACTATGAGCTAACTGTCAATTATTAAGGGGGAGATGTAAGTTAGCTATATTTCCTTTAGTAAGGGGAGAAAAATAATAGCTATCTTGTTGTTACAAAAAGGGGGAGGACATTACTTTTGTTAAAAGAAATTCAATTCATTCATACAAGAGCATGTTCTAAGGGGGAGTTATAGGAAATTTAAATTCAATTTAACCTTTTTGATAATGTCAAAAAGGGGGAGAATTTTTTGCATTATTATTTATGATTTTGTCATCATCAAAAAGGGGGAGATTGTTGGTGCTAGAGCACCGCAATCGTTTATTTTGATGATAACAAAACACGTGTTATTTAACATTTACACTTGAAGTCTTAGATTTCAGGTTAATTGCAAATGAAGACATGGTTAGACAGAATTTGAGCTTGCATCCAAGACTGATTGGAGGAGCTTGACGGAGAACAGAGGAGCTTCATGAGGAGCGATGGCTTGAAGAAGGAAGGAGATGAAGAATAGGATAGATTTCCTTTCCTTGTAATTGTTGTACTTTTGTTTCTTTTGTTGCTCTTTATTTTTTGTTTCTTAGATTCATGTTAAAGAGCCGTAATGAACCTTAACAGTAGTCTTAGGAACACTTACACAACCTTAGGATACTTAGGTTTTCTGTAGAGAACTTAGAAAACCAAAATAGGGTTCAAACAGCCTTTTCAGACGTCTAATCTGAAAATCAGACGTCTGATAAATACTTTTAAGATGTTTAACTGTTGACTCAGATGTCCGATAACAGTTAAGCTAGACTTGGTTAGTTCTGTCTGATGAAATCAGACGTCCAGACCTTAGTCCAGACGTCTTAGAAGACATCTGATGATTTTGCTAGACATCTAATTAGTGGACCGTTGGCTTCCTTAGAGAACGTTAAGAATATGACCATTAGAGCCTTATCAGACGTCTAACCAAAATGGTCATATTAGTTCCCAGACGTCTGATAAATGACCGTTTTGTCTCGGTTGACCCAAAATCTCTTTTCAGAGATCTTATAGCCGTTGCAATCTCTTGGAAATCCATTCCCGCAGAAAAAGTAGGTTTCCAGACGTCCAGACTTAGTTCCAGACATCCTGTATGTCGTCTGATGGAGTTGCACTAGAACCCTGTTTAGATCTGATTCAAGTCAGGAAGGAAACCCGCCTAAAATCAGATGTCTAACTTTGTTCCTAGACGTCTTAAACTAGTTTTCCAGATGTCTGATGCCAGGATCAGATGTCTGATAACCTTGTCATAGTCATGATTAACCCTAATTTCGCACTGATTCTCTTGGGCCTTGCACCCAATGGCTATGGAAGCTTTCCAAAGCCTTCCAAAGCCTTCCTAAGGCCTCTATAAATAGAGAACCTCTTGCACACCAAGACACACCTAGTAATACACTTTCACACTATTTTATGTCTCTTGATCCTAAGAAGCAAGCTCTTACTCTCCAAGCTTACGTGCTACATCTAGAGAGCTGATCCGTTTGCGCACCCGCTCTCGCACCGACGATTACGAGAGCGACAAAGCGTTACCGCGTGGTTCACGCATCCGTGTCAAGTCGACGCACTTCCATCAAAGGGAAGTTTTCTAATTCCTATAGAAACTAGGTTCAAATATTTGTGACCATTTAGATCTATTTCCTCCATGTCGAATCATGTTTGAAACATTCAAAATGTCTTGAGCATAGTGACCATCACGGTAAATCATCGCTCCTTCTTAACTTTCCCTTGGCAGACGATACAAACCATAGGACTCCCTAATTTGTCCTTCATTGTGGGTAAATGGGAAACCCAACTCTATGAACCCAAGGGAAGTTTACACACAGAACTAATAGGGGTATAGAGGCTGGAGACTTTGGCAATTCTGCAAATAATCATCTTGGATAGGAATTGAACTTCTTAAATAGACCAAAACTTGTTAAAGAAACAACAAAGATATAAGGCATTCCATAAGAGACTACAGTAACTTTCACCATGTACAGTCTCAGTTCGGCATGACCTATATGATACCATTTTTTTTAAAGGCAAAAGGTGCCATTTTAAAGGACTTTTTTTTGAAAAGGCATTTCAAAGGACATACATACCACCTACTGTTCAAACTTAATTTAAGGTACCTTTTATACTGAGGATTTTATGTAGGAAAAGACTATCCATTTTTTTTCTATAAAGGAGGAACAACCTATCCTTTTTTTTCTTGTAAAGGGGGAAGAGCCTATTCTATGCATTTGGAATCACAAGTAATGGTCTTAAATGCCATAGAATACTTTTACCCATAGTGTATGTTTGTACTTGACAGAAGAAATTGAAATTTGCTCATTGCAAACTTCATGAAAGTAAGAGAGCTAATGGAATGTGAACAAATATCATTATTCTTATGATATCTAACTATCTGTATGCATGTCTCTGTATTTAAAGTCAGATTCCAAGTCTACAACCTTTACTATCAAATAAAAAAGGTATTTACCATAGATATTAATTCATAAAGCTGAATGCATCATTTACGTAGATGCCAATGAAATTAAATACTTTTGCTACAAAATTTCTAGATGAATGAGATTTAATAATATATTTTTAAATGCATTTAGGAAGATGGATTATTTGAATGGCAAAAGCTAGATGTACTCCATCGTCAATAGATTCCATAGTGAAAGATTTCAATCTGGGGTTAGAAAGTTTATTGAATTCGCAAGAAATAATTTGAAAGATTATCCAAAGGGGATAATTCCTTATCCTTGCAAGAAGTGTGACAATAGATATAATGAAAATATAGATGAGGTGTTTGAGCATGTGATGCTTAGGGGTTTCACTCCTAATTATTTTGCTTGGATACAACATGGAGAGATGATATGTAAATAATATTCAAGAGATCCTCCTATTAAAAACACATGATAACATTCATGATTTGCTACAAGATGCTTTTGGGATGCATGGGAGTCCAAGAAACATCAACGATATAGATGGGGAAGAACCTATTAATAGGGATGCAGAAAGATTTTTGGTGCTCATCAAAAAAGTAGATGAACCTCCTTACATTAGATGTGAGAAATATAGTAAACTTTCATTTATCGTTAAATTGTTGAACATGAAAGTTTTATATGGTTGGAGTAATAAGTCATTCTCTGAGACATTTTCTCTATTGAAAGATGTGCTTCCTACCAGGTGTGAAAGTTTACCATCTTATTATTACAAAGCAAGATACATAGTTAGGGAGCTTGGCCTTCATTACAATAAAATTGATGCACGTCGTAATGACTACATGCTATTTTGCAAGGAGTCTAAAGACAAAGAGATATGCGATCATTGTCAAGCTCCTAGATACGAAGATGAGGCTACATCTAGGGGAAAAAATAAAAAGGTTCCTACAAAAGTGTTGAGACATTTTCCCTTAATTCCAAGACTTCAAAGGATGTTCATGAATGAGAAGCTTGCTAAAGAAATGACATGGCACAAGGATGAGAGAGTAGATGATGGTTTGTTATGCCATCCAGTAGATTTAGAAGCATAGAAAGTAATGGATCGCAAATTTCTAAGTTTTGCAACTGATTCTCGAAATATTTGACTTGGCCTTGCCAGTGATGGTTTTAATCCATTTGGCAATATGAATAATGCATATAGTATTTGGCTTGTCATTGTCATACCTTACAATCTCCCTCCTTGGTTGTGTATGAAGCAACAAAATTTCATCATGACATTGCTTATTCTTGGAAAAAGATCTCCTCGAAATGACATAGATATATATTTACAACCTCTTATTAATGAATTGAAACAATTATGGAATGGAGTGAGAACATATGATTCATATTCCAAAAGTAACTTTGTGATGCATGCTATATTGTTGTGGATGATAAATGATTTTCCAACATATGGTGATTTATCTGGGTGGAGTACTAAAGGAAAACTGGCATGTCCTATTTGTCACAAGACTACATATTCCAGGCATCTAAGATATGGAAAAAAGGAGTCTTGTTGTTTTCATCGCTGCTTATTTAATGAAGGTCATGAATTTCGCCGTGACACAAGAAATTTTGATGGTAGTAGAGAAGAAAGAACTACACCAAATAGGCTAACTAGATCAAAAGTGTTAGAACAATTGAAGGGCTATAAGAATTATTTTGGTAAATAGTTCAGGCACAAAAGAAAGCGTACTCAAGATTATATGGGGGTTTTTAATGTTAATTAACAAAAGCAATTTCCATACTAATGGAAAAAGTATCTTCTTTCAATTGCCATATTGGAAGGATGTTGAAATTAGACATAATTTGGATGTGATACATATTGAAAAAAATGTTTGTGAAAATATATTGAGTACAATACATCAAGTAAAATGAAAGAGAAAAGATAACATTCAAGCACGTTTGGATCTAAAAGAAATGAGTATTTTAAGAGAGCTTTGGCTGAAAGAAAAGGAAAATGGTATACTATCATTTTGATCTACTTGTTATCAATTTTCAACATCTGAGAAGGAATGCTTTTTTAAAGTGTTGAAATCGATAAAAGTTCCATATGAGTATTCTTCAAATATTTCTCGAAAGATCAACTTGGACAACAAGAAGATGATAGGGTTGAAAAGTCATGACTATCACATCCTTATGCAACAATTGCTTCCATTTGCAATCAGGGGCTTACTACCAAGCAACATACGTCGGCCAATCATAATTCTTTGCTGCTATTTCAATAAACTATGCTCCAAAGTTATCGATGGAGAAGAATTTTCCAAAATGGAATGTGATATTGCAATGTATTTATGTGAATTAGAAAGGACATTCCCACCATCAATTTTCACAATCATGATGCATCTACCTATTGATTTGGCATATGAGGCAAGTGTTGCAGGACCTGTACATTATCAATGGATGTACCCTATAGAGAGATACCTTCTAACTCTTAAAAGATATGTAAAGAACATGAGTCATCCTAAAGGTTGTACAGCAAAAGGGTACTTGGCAGAAGAATGTTTGACATTTTGTTCACGTTACTTGAAAGGTGGATCTAAGTTAAATCATGAAGTAAGAAATCCTGATGGAGTTGCAATAAGTGGAGGAGCAGTTCGGTGGCTTCCTAAGGCGACATTGGAATAAGCGCACATCACTATATTCTCTTTAACACTGATTCAATGAAAGTGTATCAAAGGTAACTTCAACTCTAAACATGTTTGATTATAAAGATATCTATAAAGTTATTTCTTTAATGATATCTGTAAATTTTATTTGCAGAAAGCATGTGCAATTTCTTAAAGAGAATCTTCCACGACTTGCATCTCGAACTCTTGATAGGAGGCACCATCTTGAATTTCCTAAATGGGTGAACGAACATGTATGTTTGTAAGTTATATCTTGTAATACGAACCTGAAAATATTTTTACTCAAACACTCTAACATCTAATTTCTTATAAATAGGTCTTGACTTTGCATGAAAAGAATGTAAGTGTCGGAAGAAGTGAGATGGCTAGCATAAGGTTCTTTATCAGAGGCTACCTTGTATGATGAGTATATTGTTAATGGTTGCCGATTTCACTGTAGGCGTGTGGAGGTTATACGCCAAAGTCAAAATAGTGGAGTGTATTCCAATTCAAGTGACCAAAATTCCATTTTGGAGAAGGTAACATACTATGGCCAATTAGTGGAAATTCTCGAATTAAGGTATGGTGAAAGTATGAAGATAGTGTTATTTGAATGCATTTGGTTTGATGAGAAGCATGATAGAGGGTTGGTCATTGATGAGTTTGGATTCACCTCTTTAGATTTTTCTAGATCTACGCATATGGATGATCAATTCATTATGGCTACTCAAGCACAACAGTGCTTTTACATTGAGGATCAACAAAAGAAAAGATGGAATATTGTGATAGATGCCTCCTCGAGATTTTTACGACCGATTGTGTTTTTGGGAATGCAATAATATAGCTAGGTCAAATAAGGATTGAAGACGAGTTAACCACTTGGGTTTGAAAAGATATACAAGAGCAATTGCAATATCATAATGAAGTTGAAGATGATGATCATAATTGACAAATCATGAACGATACAGTAGTTTTCGTTTCACTTCCAAATTTCTATGTATACTCTACTTTCTATTATATTTTCATTTTACCAGTGATATATCCATGGTTAATATGGAAGATATATATATTTTAAATCTATAGGGCAATGAGGACAAGGAGATCATTATTTCAATCAGAAAGGGAAGAAGCAAGGACCTCTACACTCATTGAGGAACAAGATGTGGAAGAACTTAATGATGTCACAAGGGGGCAAGGAACAACGGGAAGAATAACAAGGGAAGGTGAACACTTTCAACACAAGGATGAACGTGAAGGGATGGAGGAAGAAAAGGAATCAAATGGAGAAGGTGGTGGCAATTTGAAAAAAGGACGAGGAATTACAACAAGGAATGCATTTAAGGCCAATGATGGAATTCCACAGGTCATTGAGTGGAACAATCATGGGCAGGCAATAGGAGAAAATGGAAAACGACTGTTACAAGGTTGTGCTTTTTATGCTCATCAATCATGGCTTTGGCCACTCGATCAAAGATGGAACAAGATATGAGAGAAAGGCTTCAAGGACACATGGAAACTTTTGAAGGTAATGATTTTTCTTTAGTACAAAAATCCCTTATTTGATTTTTAGTACTTTGAATCGAACACTGAATTACAATTCAAGAGATAATCACCTCAGTTAACCCTACATGTAGAATATGGTAATATTCAAAATTATGAGATCTTGCCGCTAAATCTCAATAAAGACCAAAGTAGAGTCCATGAAAATGGTTATTCTCCCTCTTACTAGAAAAAAGAGTAAATTTATGTATTTAGTTAAAAAGAACATGAATGATTAGTGAAATTCACATGCAACAAGCCTTAAGAAGCATGTGGTTGTTTCCATGTGTGGAATCTGATGTTCAGAGAAGAGTGACCCATGGATTAGCAATTTGAATAAGGGTTATTGCAGTTTGAATAAGGACATACCTACTTTTGGTGACCCAATTCAAGACATCCCTCCTTGGTTGGTTCAATTGCTGCAGTCTCTTTCATGTGGTAATAGTTGGATGCTAAGAACAAGTAATGGGTTTCTGTCTATAGTTTTTTAGATTTAGATGATTTTTAGTACTCTGAGTCAAACACCGAAGTCATTAGATGGCTAAACCTGTCATTTCATTGTTATTCAGTACTTTTCACTGAGTGCTTTGATATCAAAGTTCAATTGTTTGCATAGCAAGTTTCTCTGTAGTTAATCATGTATTTACTTTAGGTGAAATCACATGAATGATGGACCACATAGAAAAGCCCAACGAACTTGACCAACGAGAAAAGAAATGAAAATCCAATCAAATAACTCATATGCAAATTGAATCCATTTACACCACCTGTTTATCAATGTTATCACTACTACCCAAAACTTCCATCCCGTCCACTTAAATTTGAAGACAAAAGTTGCGACCATTGGCTTAAAAAAAATCAGAGTTAACACCCTACTGCAGAAAACATACTACAAACTAAAAAAATCATGATCCCAGATTGTTCAGCTAGTTGAGTCTTAGCAAGATGATTCTTCACCTGGGAAGGGAAAAAAATAAGAGGATTAGTAAAAGTCAAAATGAAGAACAAGTCAATCCAAACCACACATCTGCTAGTTCCACCAGTCCAATATGCACTAGCAATATAGAAAATGAATTCAGATACATGAGCTAAATTGAATAGCCTGTTGTTTGACTTGATGTAAATGCAACTGTCTATTGGTCCAATTTTCTACTTGAATATCCTGTTGTTTGTCTTTTATGCATTTGGAGTACTTTTAAGATATGCAAGTTCACATTAAACATTGGATATAAATCCTTTTGTTATTTTTAAAAAGTATGAGCACAATGATTTAGGAGGATTTCAAAGTGGATAGCCATTCAAATGCAAAGAAGTGGGTACTTCAACATCTCCATTCAAGATGGAACACTTGGAGGAACACTCTGAAAAAGAACTAGAAAACTTTTAAGGACCCTATGAGATTTAAAGCCTACATTGAGAAGGATCTACATATTAATGCTAGTCAAGTTGATAATTTGGTTGGTGAGTGGGAGTCACTCAAATCAAAGGTATGGGAGATTTATTTATCTTTTATACTGTGGAATATTAATGTGCCAAAGCTTATATGAAATTGATAAAATCATTTGTCTTTATCCTTTTCTATAGGAAAAGGCTGAAATAAATAGGAGGAATCATAACAAGAAGTTAAATCATAACTGTGGAACACTATCAATTGCGAACATACACGAAGAAATGGTAATGTATAGTTTTGACTAATGTTCATTTTACTTAAAAATGAACATTGACTTTATAAGCTCTTTTCATTTTTAGATAAAGGAATTGGTAAGGGAACCAACTAATATGGATTTGATGAAAAGGATCTATCGTAACCAAGGACTAGTGGTAAGTCTAGATTATCACTTTCTATATTAACAATGGCAGTTACATATACATCTAGTTATTTCTTTTTTTCTTATCCTTGAATTTAGTATGACATTGAAGATCACATGGAGGATACACAATCAGCTATAGAGAACTTACCCCATTCACATATCGAGAAGGAGGCAAATAACTATGTCCTAAAACCTAAAAGGAAGGATTACATTCACAATCTTGGGATTGGGCATGATCATTCCAATCGTTCATCTATCAATATATTCCAAGAATCTGATGGGATACATTATGATGACAAATTAAGAGGTAATTTTTTAAATAAAATTATATTTATTCAAGTACAACTATATTTATATTCTTTTGTTCCTTAATATAGGAAAGATTGAAGAAGCTTGAAGATCTTGTGTCATCCCAAAACATGGTAATTGAGCAACTGAAACAACAAATCCAAGAAATGAGACAGAAATCCTCTCACTCAGATTATCAAGTAACATGTACTAGACTTGAAAATAAACTTTATGAGTGTATATATTAAATTGATTTGAATGTTTTAGTTGCCTGAGAATTAGAATGGAGGGTTCAACAATGGTAGTGGCAGTAGCCACTACCAAGATGGAGGTAGCAGCACAAATTTAAATAATATCATGGCCAACCAATATTCAAATCGCCCTTTCCATCCAATTCCCTACTTTCTCCCACCACATGTTTGCTTTTATTACTTTTTAAGTAACCTTTCTTTATTGACAACCAAATATTCTTTATTACATGTATTAGGTACAATGTCAATTTTACTAGCAGGTTGGTTACCATAATCAAGGAGGTGGATTCCAATGTAGTACACCTATCACTCAACCTCTCCCACAAGTAATTTTAGAAACGATCCTTTAAGATTGTTTTTAAAATGTAAATTTTGCATTATTCATTAATTTACTTATTTAGGGTCATCAAAATGTCAACAATCCATTTGGAAGCTTGGGCCAGCAAAATGGGACTTGAAGTTGGTGCTCTTTAAGAGTGACCTTGTGAAGGAGTATGCTGAAGATAGGAATTATTTTGGTTTATTGTTTTTAAGAAGGATTTTGCTTAGTATTTGGGTTCGTCAAGACACTCTCACTCTTGAAATGTTACTTGAGAAACATCAATTTCTAATGGAAAACTTTTTTTTTAGTGATTTCTTTTCTTTCATAGAATTGATTATAAATACATTAAAAAGGCCTTTGTCGACAATAAATGAAGCAACTTAAATTCAATTTCATTTTTAGAAGGCCTATGAAGTCATTATTGAAAAGATTGAAAAGGTAAAGGATTTATACACCTGATGGGTTCTGTGAATTGTGGAGAGAAAAGTTCCAACATTGATTTTAAGTGTTTGATGAAATTGACTGTCATTTCTAGGTTGTTGATCATGGAGAGAAAATTGAAGTTCGTGTTGACGGAATATAGAACCTTTGAAATCAAGTTTGCTTCTTTTTTTATGGATGCAAATACCGAGTTAAAGTTTATGATTTTTCCATGCTGCAGTTGTTTCTTGTTCCCATTGGTAATGTTGTATTCATGATTCACTATTGTCGTAGGAAGAACAAAGAAATCCAAAAATATGGAAATCTGCTTGTTTGCGCATTAAATTAAGGTATCTCATGCTACCCTTAACCATTTTGAATTTAACTGCTACAAAAAACATGAAATTGATTAAGCATAAATGAATCTGACACATGAATGAATGATATATACTTCAAGAGCTTCTATGACTTAGAAGGTAGAATTCTGCCATCGACTATGTGATGCTTAATTTTGTTGCTGTTGGTTTATACTGACAGTTAGAATGGCTATCAGTATGGACCTACAACTTGCTTCCCATGCTGTAGCTGTATTTAATAATCAACTTTGGCCCTTGGAGCCTAAATCAAGCTAGTCCAAAGCATTAACCAAAATAGTTTATATTTCAAAGCTTGAATCAAAATAGCTTATCTAAAATAAATGTAAATAATCCATAATTGCAGACAATAGCTAGCACGCACGTTACGTTGTTACCCATTTGCTCTTTTTTCACTTTTGATCTCTTTTTGGGCACCTCATTCTGTTCTTGGTGTAGCCATGCCTTTTAGTTGGATTCCTTTGCTTGCTTTCTCTCAGATATAGTCAACTGTGTTTTCTTGTTAGGCATTTCTAAGAAGAGACCTAATAAGTTGCTTATTTGGATGTGAATTTGGGGAACATGTTCTGCCAAAAATAGTGTCTTTTAGATCTTTTGCTATAGATGTTGTTAAGTAGCTTGGAAGGATGAAAACTAGTATCATGTTTCAAGCCTAAATTGGGTTCACTTTGGTTTCAAAAATAATTTATTGTAGATCCAATTATTTGTGCTCTACAAGTTGTTAAGTTGCTGGTAGTTTTGGAAGGAAGAATCTGGTATTGTGCTGTAAGCCTAAATTAGGTTCATTTTGGTATGTAATAGGGATGGGAATAAGTATTGAATTAAGCATGTACAAAGATTTTCAAGCTGCAAGTGCTTGATGCTCTACTTCTATTTTTGAATGAAGAAAAATAAATAGGGATTTTTTTCCTTCTTGAGACATATTGTCACCACTTGTTGAGAAATCAAACCTCTATTAACCTTTGATTCTCACAAGGACACTATTGATTCTATTTTTGGACTCATCATTGGTCTCCTTTTTCTTTGGGGGATAGGAGAGATGGATGGTGTGGAAGAATAGGCATTTTTTGGTCAACAAGGTGTATAAGTTCTTTATGAATGCATATCTGCTAGCTGACACTATTCTTGCTGATGGTTGCTGTCAGATTTGGAGATCTAAATAGCCATTGAAGATATGCTTCTTTATCTGGCTGTTGAGGGGGAAAAGAATCATCACCAGGCACTTCAGGAGTAGATGGTCTCAAGGTTGCAAAAATCAGTTTAATTAGCTAAGAACCCCATACTGATATGTAGGTATATATTCGGTCAGGCTGATTTAATCGACCAATTATCTGATTACCCAGTCGATTAATTGGTTGACTGAATATGACATGTGGTTCTTTTCTTTTTTCCTTCTTTTGTTTTTTTTTTTAATAATTTCTTCTGATTTTTTTTTCAATAGGGCATGCTTGCCTTATTAAATATGGCATGTTGTCTTGGATTTTCTCAGTTGTAGTCCCTACTCGATGCTCTTGCTACTGGTGGCTACCCTACCCCTCATTTCATCCTTCCCTTTCTCCCCACCTTTGCTCTTACTAAACCACCTCCACCTTACTAGCCACTTCTTTTCCACCTCTATTTGCTGGCATGGTCTACCACTATGTCTCCTTGATCTCCTTTTTCTTATAATTTGTGAAGCTATTTTTACAACATCACAAAGTATTGTAGTGAGAAATGATGAAAATTGCCACAAGTGGTGACAAAACTCATAATCCTATAAGATGAAAATTGCCACAAGCTAAGAAAGATCGGCTGCTCTCTTCTCAAGTGGTGTTCCTCTCTGTTTCTATTATTCTTAAATCTCAAGATTATCTTGTCCAACATAAAGAAATATTTTAAAAAATAGCACATATCTCACCCTTCGAGAAATTTTAAAGATCTGATTAAAGACTAGATGTTTCAATATCTACATGATGGCTTGGAAAGAAGAGGTTTCAAGGAAGCTAGAATTCTCAAAGAGGTAGATGAGGTTGTTTGAATAGGTGAGAGATCTCTTCTCAATTGGCTTCAAGTTTTCTCCTTTTTATTTGATCTAACATTAGATATGTCCATTCCTTATTTGATTTCATGCATGCTATATTCATTCAGGGACAAGCCCTGCTGAAAAACTCTTAGAATTGTACCATGGGAAGTGGGGAGGTAATGTAGACCCTATTTTTGAGCTTCTATACTAAGGTGATTGTCCTAGTTTTCAATGATGGTGTTTCCTTTTAGAATTCAAATACTCATCATGCATTCCATTTGAAATTGTACTTGTGATCTTTTCTCTCTTCTTGCAAGTCTATGGTTGCTCATCATGCGTTTCACTTGAAACTAGAGTTTTATTCTTTGGTCTTTGTTCCAGTTGCTGCCAACAAAAATGAAAACTCTTTTATTAACATTCCCTGGTGTCAACTAAATCACCTTACTTTATAAGAGGACGCACAAGTTTTCTTTGCATCTCTCAAGAACCACTACCAAAGTAGAGTGGATTTTTCTCATATTGCTTCTAGAAGAGTCAATTTATCCAAATTTGGTTTTGTGTGACTCGACTTTAAAAGCACCATAAAACATTAAATGAACCCATGTTCTAGTTTGGATTTTGCCCTTTTTGTCACAAACCATTTTCAAACAAGGATTTTGCTCTGATTAGATCGACTCCTATTTCCTATATAGGTTTTAGGCCTTTGGCTTGTCTAATGTGGCCCCCATCCAATTCCATGTTTGCCTTAGGAATGTGTGTTATTGGTATGGACTCTTGCCAACCAATGTTAACATATATCCTTTGCTCGTAAACATTGTATATCGCTTTTACTTGTCCAGTTTGCTAAACCATTTCTACTCTAACATGACGACAATTAGCTAACACCATTTCAATGTATTTTTGGAGACTCTAGATTCATTGGTGATATGAGCATGCACTGTTATCAGATTTTCAAAATAAGTTACCATCATGGGAATCACCATTCAATTCACATACAAGATCTGTGTAAAAATCTTAGAGAAAAGCAAAGTTGCTGGTGCTATTGAAACCATGGCAATTTTGATGTTCTATCAATATTTTCATGGGAGTTTTGGCTTTCTCAATGGTCTCTTTAGCACAGGCCTTGAAGTTTTGTTGAATTGTAGATTGTCCAAAAAAAAAGCCATTGTAATAGTGCTTTGCTTTCTATTCTAGAAGCTGGACAATAAGCTTGGCAATGCTGATGGTCGTGCTACATCATGTGAATGCAAGCTTTTTGACTATTTACCAGTTCAAGTTTTCAAACTATATTTTTTCACCATATTAGTTGCCTTTTTCTATCTCTTTGGTTAAATGGTTTTCCAATCCTTAGAGGTTAAAGGGGTTACTCGAGGCTTCATTGAAGAGATATGGTACTATAATATGACAAGGATTGGATCGCCAGAAAGAAGTCACCCAATATGGGATTAGGCAGGATCCACCACCCTTCAAATGGAAAAATGTTTCTCCAGAAAATGGAGGACACTTGCATTTTCTTTTGCAACTGATGTAACACCATCATGAGCCATAACTAGCTTTATTTAGTGAAAATCAAGAGACAAATGCTCCTATATAGTCACCTAAGAGCCATAATTCCATGCAAATCCATTCTTAGAAGAAAACACTAAAAAAGGGTTAATTCTATAGTTTTAACATTACATCATGAATGCAGAGTAATCACGAGATTTTCCAGGGGTTAATCTAAGGTCAATAAAGCATTAAAGTCTAATAAGTGAGTCCACATAGACAGAAATGAGGTTTCACGCATTTCGAGAACCAAATCAGAACACAAAATCCTAATTTCAGACCCGCTTAAATTAAAGAGGGTATGGTCAG
This sequence comes from Thalassia testudinum, assembly GCA_037157565.1. Taxonomy (NCBI): domain Eukaryota; kingdom Viridiplantae; phylum Streptophyta; class Magnoliopsida; order Alismatales; family Hydrocharitaceae; genus Thalassia; species Thalassia testudinum. The sequence continues at coordinate 135,336,977 of JAZHRO010000077.1, forward strand.
GATAAAATTCATATAAATCTCCTAAAATTCATAGAAAAATATTCTTTGAGGATTGATATCCTTTATTTGACCTTGAATAGAGTCTCAGATGGATTTCATCCCTAATTTAGGTTTCTATGCAAATAGCCCAATCAAAATTAGTCAAAACTAAAATTTGACTTTACCATTAGATTCCTTGGGTCTAAATTAGGTTGGTACCAAAATTTGGGCCTAATCAAAGTCCATCTTGACCAAGTTTGCATTTCAATCCATTTAAACTCTGTTTCTTTCATACAAGCCCCTAACTTTTGAAATATTTGCAAATAGGTCCCTAACTTTGTCTTCATTTTCATAGAAAAGTCCCTACCACCATTGGAGGTCAAACGGACCTTTAGGCCAACTTTGACCGCCTCAAATCTTATTCAAATCATCACCAAATCCCACCAAATTTGGTGGGATTGGTGTTCACACTATAAGGAATCGATTGGGATCGGTCTTGGCTCCCAAATCACAAGGATGCGTTCATGCGAATGCACAAAATTTGTGGGTGTCTTGTGCTTCAATCACAAGCCAATTTGGGCTTATTTCCTGATCTAGAGCTCGATTAGGAGCTCTATAAAAGCTCCTGAACCTCATGCCGCATTCCTTAGCAAGAAAAAGCACCAAAATACCTCGTCTTCTCCTCTCTCCGGCCTACTCTAACTTGCTCCAGCAAGCCTCCTCCACCATCCTCCTACGGCCTCCCAATGGCCAAATCGGGAATGCCACAATCTTCCCTAACTTCGTCCACTCCTCGATGGCCAACTCAGGAGCTGCCTCTCCCTTTCTTCCTCGCAATCTCCCTCAACGGAGCCTTGTCCCCTCCGACGCCGGCCAATAAAAGCCGATACGGCTCTCCTTCCCTGTCGTCCATTACATAGCTCAACCTCTTGCTCTCCCTCTCCTGAATACTTTTATCTCTTTTTCTCCCTATTTCAACCATAGACCACTCGCTCCACCAACACTCCCAAAACCTCCACCAACACACCACGACCAAAAGCCCTCCCCTCATTCACCTTCTTGCCCACTAGAATCACCGGCTGAACAACCCTTCATTCCACCGACTACCCAACCACCGTCCGGCCACTACACACCATGATTCACCACATAAACCCCATTGCCACCTTTGCCATCTCGATGCGATGCTCCTGGACCTTCTGATTGGGGCGTTTAGCCTGTGCTATTGAATTTTAGGTTTTGCCAGAGCACCACCATCTTCTCTGACTCCAGCTACAGCTCTCCGACCGTATTCATCCTCAATATCACCTCCAGGTGCTGCGGCCCAGTTCCAAGAGTCTCCCTAAGCCTTCAATTACAACAGAAGGCATCACCTTCAAGCTCAATCAGAGTGATTTCAGCAGCAGCTTCCGTGCGAAGAACAGTGACTCATTTAGTGCCACATCGTGAGTAGAGGAGATGCAAACTACATATGAAAGGAAAATCTGCCATCGACTCCTTGCCCAGTACATTGGGGGTTGGGCCCCCTGCTCACGCACACCTCGTCAATGCAAATAGCATGCGGGCCTAGTCCCCCCCTGCCCGGATCTGATTACCTGCATTCTGACCCGATTATGCTCGATTATGAGAGAGGAAGACAATTTGTAAGGAGGATGGGGAGGGTTTTGCTACGCGGATAAGCACCTCGAGACGTGTGCTGAAGGAAGAAGCTTACACATAGCCTCTAAGAAGGTTGGCTCTTAAGCTGTGCTTGAGAAGGCTTGAAGAAGAAAGGCCTTGATAAGTTGTTGCCCTTGTGTACTTACTGAGGCTTAGTGCCTTTGCACTTAAGCCATCTGAGAAGAGTGTCTGTTGTCTGATATTGATTCAAGGGTACTGTAGCCACATTTAAGTATCTAAGTTGATGTTTACTAATTGATTGAGAGCACTGTTGATTTATTTGAATGAATTGAATAGTTGGGATGCATACTTAATTAAGAGGATTTAATTAGTTATTCAAATCACCATTGTTTTGCTTCTCTAATTCTTTTTATCCCAGGGATCTTTTGAGACACACTGCTTTATATTGGAATATCAATCTGAGCAATTTATTCATTGCATATCTTTTTACTGTGTTCAATTTATTATGCTCATTTATTCTGAATTGAGATTAGTGTGTGGATTCCATTTATTCCCTACGAACGACCTCGGACTCCAAATAGATTTTTATAAATTTAAATGTTTTGTGTGATTTAGTCGACTATACTATGACACATATTTCTTAAACACTCGACGAAAGCACTCAAACATTTTGGTGCCGTTGTTGGGGAGCAACCCGCAATTCATCACTAGTCTTACCTTTCTTGATTGATTTGAGCACTAACTTTCCCTATTTACTTTGCTTGTGATTTTGCGAGGTACATCATGAAGAGATCTTCCGCACAATCAACCACTCCTAAGGCAGGTAAAATCTCTTTTCTTCCCTAATCAACCTTCTAATCTTGCGAAAGAGAAAAGGAAACAAATGAATTAGGATTCACTTGCAGTAATTTTCTAGTAATTATCATTCAAAGGCAAAAGTTTCTTAATTTGTGAAATTGCTTGATAGCTTATTGAAGATTAAGACGATTTGATTATAGATTCCCCATCCTGATTTCCTGTACCTATTAGGAATTTACGCTTAATTTTCTAAGCATCTTGGACTACTCACTTTCTTGTTTGAGTCCAAGGTGTTACATTTGAGATTAAATTGGACTTGAAATAGAACCAATTAGGATTTCCACTCTAGGGTTTTGAAGTGTTAGTACACACTTGCATGCATTAAAAGAAATTGACATTCCTGCATTTTTGTGCTATCCAAGCCCTTATTTGAAAAGAACTATTTAAGTAAACCCTAAAATTAGATTCTAAATTCACTTGAACCCTAAAACTTTGGACCTAATAACCTGAGAGTCAATTCAGAGTGATTTTTGGGTTTTAGCCCATATTTCATCCTCCATCTTTATGGTAGGTCAAGTAAAGTTGGTCTACTTTGTGGGCCAACCAATCTCCACATTAGGTCACAAATTGAATCAACTTCTAATCAAGTGAAATCCAAGGCATAAATTATGTCTAAAAATTGGTAGACTAAAGGTCTCAATTCATACATTTTAGTCTACGTGAAACCATAGTGACAAGGAAGGTCAAGTGGGGGAAACCCTGTAACCTGTGGGGACACTCTACAGTGTAGGGGTCTTTGCGGGGCTCCCCTTCCTGGTTGCCCAAGAACTTCTCGGGTGTGTGGATTTTTGATTTAGAGGTATCATCTACCTCGAAATAGCCTTAGTCATCCAAAAATATTTGGGTGCCTTGATTGGATCCAATTCATATCTAGTCCCTCATCTATTCTTTAGAGCACATATACAGGAAAGGTCCCTAGGTTTTTGACCTAGAGGCCTCCATTTAGAGTTGATCTTCTGTGGGATTTCTGATCTGATCTGATCGATTCAACTTGAACTTGAAGTTGATTCTACATCTTGATCCACCACCTGCTTTGAAAATGCAACTTGACAATTTAGGAAGAATATTTAGGAAACCTAAATCCCAAATGAGCATGAAAGAAAAGATGATCGAGGCTGCTCTTAGACATCATGATGAATATTGTAAAACCTCTGATCCATCTAGGCACATTCAGGTTAATGTTTCAAAAACAACCCACATTATGAACCGTGTTGCAATGATATTGACATAAATGATACATGGTTCAACCCGAGATGATCTCTTATTAGAATATATTGAATTGGGGAAATTACATAGCAATGAGTATCTACAATGTTGGTCAAATCCCCCACTTTTGGAAAAACACCAAGGTCTTATGGAGAAACCTAGAAAATTACTGAATACGATGTATGAAGCCATCAATCAAAAATACCCATCACTACAAGGAAGAACAGTTTTCGTGACGGTTGAAAATCGTCACCTATTCCATGCAAACCATTGTATTCTGTTGCCGTGAAAGTGTGTATCGCGTCAATGTATAGACGATAGTTTTTATTTAAAACTGTCGCATTTTAGACGACGGTTTCATTGCGTTTATTGACAACAGTTCTTGTACAAACTGTCGGCAATAAACTCTAAATGACAGTTTGGATCACCGTCGTCTATGGTATACATAAACCGTAAATGATGGTTGTTCAACCGTCATATAGTTGTCTAAACGACGATTTTCAGATAGCTGTCGTGTATATAAACATGACGGTTATTTGTAGAACCGTCATGTATATATGTATGTTTTTTTTTTAATATAACATTTAGGGTTATAAGATTCTATAATCTTAGAATCTTATAACACCTTAAGACATATATAACATGCAAAACACACACAATATAAGAATTCAACATACGACATGGAACATAAAACATTCAACAAATATATATATATAAACCTAATGATAAAAGTATGTCATACTATCAAAATACAAAACCAAAAGAAACAAAAGATAAAAAATATAAAGCTATGCCTTAGCTCCTAACCCCTGTCCTGCTCCACCACCTCCAAGGTCGTCGTCGTTTCTGCAAGGTGGGTAATGATATGAATTGTGATCCCGACTGCTGCCCTGTAATAATGCCATCATTTCTCTCATCTGCACTCTCTGCTGCTCCATCTCCTTACTTTGCTCCTCCATAAATTTCTTGGCATCTTGCCAAGCTTGAGTTTGTTAGTGAAACTATGAGGTGACATCATGGAGCTATGTTTGCATCTGCTGGACAATGGCTACTGTTGCTGACTCCTTCCGCCCATACCAGCTAGAGATTGTCTGACTTCTCTCCCAACTACAAACGAAGCCTCCATTCTTCGAAGGCATGGTGCTCCTAAAAGCCTCCTCAGGTGTCATAGGAGAGTGCTGCTAAGTGCCAGAAGCAACTTCTGTAAGGGGGTTGATTAAATTCGTCATTTCTCCCTACAAATTACAATAATTTATTGTCATATTAAAGTAAGTATAAAAATTTAAGTAAATAAATAAATGTTACTTACATGTTTTGTCTGGTATGTCTCATGTATCCATGTTCGCTCGCCGTCGGTGGTGGCCTCTCAGGTAGTTGAAGATGCTGAGTGTCATCCATACATACTGGACAAGTAGACTTTCCCTTTGTACTCCATCCCAACAAAATTGCATATGCGGGAAAGTCATTAATGGTCCACAATAATGTAGCATGCATATCAAAGAATTCTTTTCTATGTGCATCATATGTATGAATGCCGTTACACCACAACAGTTTCAGTTCATCTATCAATAGTTGAAGATAAACATTAATTGCATTTCCCGGTTGCTTTGGACCGAGGATGAGGAGGGTTAACATCATAAACGATGATCGCATACAAAGCCACGCAGGTAAGTTGTAAGTTACCATCCCGACTGGCCAAATTGAATAAGATGGCTACATGTTCTTGAAATGATTAAACCCATCGCTTGCAAGACCTAATCTAACATTCTTTGCATCCTCTGCAAATGCTAAATGAGTGCTGTCAAACATTTTCCACTCTTCTAAATCTACAGGATGACGAATGAGACCATCTCGTGACATATTATCCTTATGCCATGTCATCAAATTTGCAGTTCTATTTGAAATTAAAAGGCATTGAAGTTTAGAAATTAATAGAAAGTAACGTAGAACATTCTCCGACTATTTTTTGGCCCTTGAATTTAGTGGATTTCCCACTTTAAATCTCTCAACACCACATTGTGGATAACTACTCAACTCTGCATATTCATTTCTGTATAACACACAATCATTTGAACAAGCGTCAATTTTCTCGCAATTTAAACCAAGTCCACGAATTTATTTCTTTGCTTCATACCATGTCTTTAGATAACCTTTCGAATAATTTAAAATCTCTCCAATGAATTCAAGCACCTCGAACATCAATTTAGAGGTCACTTTATTCATAACCTTCATCCAAAATAACTTCAAAAGAAATAACAACTTAGAAATGGATGTGATACCGGAAGCAATAGGTTCGTCCGCTGCCCTAATAGCATCATAAAATTGATTACAAGTTTCCCCACTAGTCGGATCTTCAACTCCTGCACTCATCTCATTAAGCATTTCATCGATGTCATCAACTTCAACATCAACAACTATCTCATCGAAATCTATCTGAGATCGTCTGTCTTCCTCTCTTTAATCCTCTCCATGAGCAATCCAGTTAGTATAATATTGCCACCAACCGTTGCAAATTGTGTGCTCGTATACAGTGTTCCTATCATGTGAATATCCATTCAAGGATCTCTTACATGGGCAAAATATCCTATTGAACTTGTCTCCTCATCTGAATGACTTCCTATTGTCATGAAATGCCCAATCAAGGAATTCTCTCACTCCATTCTTGTATCGAGAGTAATCGAGTTCATCTAACTAATCCAAGACTTATCTATTATAATCTACAAAAATGAAATAAAATCACCCAATAATTAAAATCAATCTGATTTCATAACAGTGTTTGTATTTTGATTAAGATTTTCACTTAATAGCCCATCCTTGAAGATTTGATCACAATGTTACTTGTTACATGTAATCGGTGTCTGGAGAAATTTCGGCAGCATCTCCTCACACTTCTCCAATATACCTCCCAGGACTAACCTTAACTACATTCCTAATAATTTCCATTTAAGGGTGCATTAGGAATGTAGATAAGATCAGTTGGTATACTAAAGAAGAGCGAAAAGATACTACCGAAATTCCTCCATACAATGGTTCCATGTAACAAGTAACTCTAAGTTGTAATCAAATCTTCAAGAGCCCCCCTTTGTTCAGAACTTCTCTGAACAAAGGATAATGACTCTTACGGCATGCTATAAAGACAAAGCTTCGTGAATGTAAATTAGGTATACAAACACTTTGCATTGTCCATATAACATGATCATAAGTGTCGACAGGCAAGTATTTTGATTCGATTATCCCCTCCCAAAACCTGTAACTTAGATGTTAAAATACCTATTGTTTGGCCTCAAGTGCAACTAGATATGTGCAAGTGTGTGTATCCATGAATTCATTAAAATAATAAAATTTACAATAAAAATAAATAATTATATACAAAATAAAAATAGATTCTTCCTCTCTTTCCCTCCTCTCCCTTCTCTCCATTCTCTCTTATCTCCCCGTCTTACCACTTCCTTTCTACTATCTTTCTCTCTTCTCCCTACCCTTTCTTTCATCCTTCCCTTCCTTTATATTCTTCTCTATGCATCTCTCTCCCTCTTCTTCATCTCCTGTCTATTTATTTATCCTCTCTTTCCTGTCTTCTCTCTATCCTTCCTCTCCTCCTTCCCTTCATTAATTCATATTCTTCTTTATTCATCTCTTTCCCTCCTCTTCCTCTCCTACTCCATCTCCTTTCACTTTCCCTCTTCTCTCATTACTTCTTCCAAGCTTCTTAAATTCATAAAAAATTTCACATAAGAAATACAATCAAATAAGCACTCAAAAAGTAAGTATCAAGTGAGCACACTCCACATTCATTCACAAATGAATTAAGACAATTTAATTTCATACCTCAATAAAGCATGTGAATCACAGAGGTGTCCGACGACGTGAGATACCTAAATCAAATTACAAATATTTATAAGTAAATAACTAAAACAAATTTAAAAAATTAATTAAATTTAACATTTACTTAATACAAAATATTTTGTAACTAGGGGGAGGAATAGGAGGAGGAGCATAGGGTGCTGCGGATGGGATGAGGAGGAGGGGCTGATCGAGGATGAGGATGAAGAGGAGGGGCTAGGGATGGGGATAAGAAGGAGGAAAGGGAGCTATGGATGGGAGGAGGGGCTGGGGATGGGGATGAGGAGGAGGAGGGGAGGCATTGACAAGGAGGAGGAGGAGGGGCCTGCATATGGGATTGAGGAGGAGGCGGCGGCGATGCTGCTGGAAGGAGGAGGAGACGGCGACTGCTGAAAGGAGGAGGATCTAGGGTTGCACGCGGATAGGAGGAGCGGTGACGCATGAGGAGGAGGGCTGGGGCTACGTACACGTGGTTGGAAGGAGGTCGGCCGATGATGCATGTGGAGGAGGGGGGGCAGCGTGCATGCGATGATGGCGGGATGAGCAGGAGGAGGAGCACGTGCAAGGGAGGATGATCAGGAGGGGGAGCATGCGGCAGCGAGATCTCTGAGGAGGACGAGAGCCTTATGAGGAAGAGAGCTTGACAGAGGAGGAGAGCTCTGTCAGGAGGAGCGCGCGCGAGAAAGATGACCGATGCATGGGGGCTCGGGCACTGTTTTTAGGGCACAAGAACTTTAAACGACAGTTTTTGTAAGAACAGTCATTTAAACTCTGGTAGGGCACAAAAAAATGCCGCCTAATAAGCACACATGAATTCATGATAAAATACTTATTTATGATAGTTCCTAGGCTTAGCACTGCATATCATGTTATAAATACTGCATAACATCCATTGCATGCCATTTAGGATAGTTTTGTATTATGTACATTAATTCTTCCATGTATATGGCCAGGAGGTAGTGCGACATCTTTACGAGCATCAAATGAGAAGTCAGACCATACGGATGGATCCGAGGTGACGATCGTAGTCCGTCAACACAAAAATCACCTCGATCCGAGCACCATGGCATCCTCTACAAGTAAGAAAAGGTGGATGGTCCAAATGATGCCATGTAGCACCATCTGGAGCGCCCAAGGTCACCGGCGTCCTTCCAAAGAACCTTCCCAACACGCCATCTCAACTGTTGGATGAGAATCCAACAGCTGAGAATCCTCTCCCACCGCGTGTCCCCACCGCTCTTCTTGACTCAACCGGGAGCTTGGTGCAACGGTTGTGGACTCAACCCCCAATCGCTCAATTGAGGCAACGCCAGCATGCACCAACAACGCGTGCACTAGCAATGCGCACACACCAACGCACACCAACGCTCACCAGTAAGGCTTTCGCGCAATCCACGCGCGTGATGGAGGGACAGCGCATCTCTCATGGGCAAGCATAAGGTGGCTACATAAACACTTGAGCTGGACCTACAGTGACATCTTGGAGGTCGCTAATTACCCTATGCCTATTTTAGCCTCTTCCCTCCACTATAAAAGGACCCCTACACCTCCCCTTCTTCTTCATCTCTAGTTACTCTACTCCCACCAACTCTTAAGCTCTAGTAGCCTACCAAAGCTCCATTAGAGCTTACTCTCAAGCTCCAAAGGCCTCCTATTAGTGTAATATTCCTATTTCCCACCAAATATTCATATTTCATCCGACCACCTTCATAGGTTGCCTTGAAGCCGTCCTCCCACCTCCGTTTCAGTAGAAGATCGCCTCCATCTCCTCACCTTCATTCCAGAGCCTCGGTGAAGCATTCCTCTACCTGGCGTCCTGCTGCATATCACCTCCGTCATCTTACATCTCACCTCCTTCATCCAAGCTTCCGCCAGGTGCCGTCGTCTCATCGAACAGTCGATTCGGAAGATTTCTTCTCACCCCTATCTCTTTTATGCTTTTGTAGATTATTGTAATAAACATTGGAGTGATATATCATATTTTTTCTATCTCATTTTGTGAACTTATTTTTCTTATCTTTTTATTTCAAAAACACAAAAATAACAAAACCTCAAAATACCAAAAAGAAACAAAACGAAGCGCAGTTTTCAAACAAAGTAAATGTCGTCTCTTGTGTTCGACCTAGGACTCCCTTGGAGTTTCGGTTATAAATTATATTTTATAGATGCATTTTGCGAGCTACGACGACTGATTCTCCAAACTTTGATTTTAATTTGCGAAACACGACTTATCACCGCCCAACCAAAATTTGCAATCAATATAAATGACAATTACAAGGTAGAACCGTCGTCTATAATGCAACGATTTTTATAAAAACTGTCGTGTAAATATATGCAGGTCCACCACTCTTATTGCATGGGATTCACAGTAAATATATACAATGGTTGTAATTCCAACCGTCGTATATATGAAGAATAAGATGGTTTTCAAACTGTCGTCTAGGAAGTCTGCTATATACAACAATTTTAACAAAAATCATCACTACAAAAGCATCGTGAAAATCCATTTTTCTAGTAGTGCATATATCCCCTCAAAAACTGATGAGACATCTTGGAACAACATTGAGGATCAACATGATTTCCCAGAACCCGGATTCAAAAATCGAGGTTGTTGTGGACCCCCAACCAAGATGGAATCAGATTCAAACTTTGTGCAGATTGGCATACCTGATCTTGATGTGGGTTGGGAGGATCCAATTGCAGGTGTTTCCGATCCTAAACCAGCCCTAGAGAGCCATGAAGCTGGTCCATCATGCCTTGATTTCCCAAACACCTATACTAAGCATGAATTAGACTCAGAACCTCTCGAGAATGTAATTCTCGAACCTTATCCCATTAAGGTAATCCTCGAGAGTAATTCTGACATCCCAATAAAACCAAGTCCAGATTCTAGTGACCCAATTCTTACCCTTGACCTAGAATCTAGATTCGAGCCTATTTGGGATGATCAAGAGGCCTAATGTGATGAGAATCAAATTTTAGATCTGAACTATGATTTTAGGCCCATATTTGATAATTACACCTCTCTAAACTCCTCAAAGGTCCAAATTGATTTTTTGGAAGTCACACTAATTTATGATACAGAAACAGAAGAGTTGGAAGAGTTAGGATTTGATTGAGTCTATCCTAGGAGCCAAGAACCCGAGCCTATGCCTAATAAGGACACCTCTTTGAGCTCAGAATTTGATATTAGGTTAGATCCAAGTTAGGTTATTGATTCTATGCATCATGATTTATCCTGTGGTGGAAATCCCGATATGGAATCAGGTTTAGAAACTAATTTTTGCAGATTCTCCGATGATTTCTAATCATACTCTAATTTCGAAGAACCTTTATTTCCCAACAATTATGAGTTAGTCTACGACCTCAGTATCCATAACCCATTCTTTGACTCTGACTCTGAGGTCCCTGATCCGATCATTGATTCAAAATCATGTTTCATTAGGTTGGAATCATTCTATTATGATATGTAGGAATCAGAAACAGTAAGTGCTGAGAGTATCCACAATCTAGAATTCGAATAATTCACTAACTCAGAATTCCATGATCCTATAAGCACTCTCCAAGCATTTACATTTGATTTGAATGAGCATCATGAAGACTCTCTAGATGAACCTATCTTTGAATCATTTCTAGAAGAGCCCTCTCCGCACCTAGATTTTGAAGCAACCACATCTTCCATCTTAGAGCCAGAACCTTCCAAAATCTGATCCCAACCTCAACTCGCCACTGGAATCAACTTCTATTCTGATTCACCTCTGTTTGATCCAGTTGCATATGATTCACCTCCATCTTTTGATCAGGAATCGGACATTGATCAAACCAAGAATCACATATTCTTCCCTGATCTCACCCATAGGATTCCTACATCCTCTACAGATACATTTTCTTTTGAGGACCCCTACTCTGATCAGGCTTAGCCAATTCAGCCAAACCCTAGATTCACATTTCCACATCTCTTTAAGCCACATAGTATCTAGTGGGCTCCACACCTATTGATTCACATCCATCAACCCACTAGACTGATTGGGTTTGGTCTGCATCATTAGCCTGTTGATTTGAACAAGCATCTAGTTAGACCAACCAGAATACTAATCAAGGTGCTTGTTCTACAAAATTCCTTTAATTTGATCACCCCTTCTCCTTGACCACCTTTTGCTCAGCTGAAGGCATTGAATTTAGCGCATAATGGGAGGCAACCCATCATTCCAAAAATCCGAGACCCTTCTAATCATCCTTTTGAGGTACACTCCTACACTTTTGAGTTCAACTTTAGAACAGCCGACTCCACCTTTGGTACTTGTATCAAAGCTTGAAATCATCCGCAACAGTCATCCCAACCCATTCACCCACCCTTTGACCTTGTTCTAAACTTTCAACCAAGCTGAATTTATACCCTCTTTACAATGAGAACATTACAAAACTTAGGCATGAGAGGGTGTTAAAGTGTAAACATTTGGAAATTCAATTCTCTGGGGGGTTCTCACAAAAAAAATACATATTCAAAAAAAAAATTAAAATTAAAATTAAAGTTAAAAAATAAAAAATAAAAAATAATGAAAAAGAAAAAATGGAGAAAGGGGAGGAAATTTTGTGAATTGATTGAAAATACTTCATGAGGAAAAGAGGAGGAATTTCAAATGTCAAAAAGGAGCAAAAATCAAAAGAAAAATGATACTCATAGCAATTGATCATGGGATTTACTTAAGTTCTAGCCCTAATCAAAAGAAAGATTAAGTCCTCAAATGCTAGAGACAAGGAGATTAGTAAGAGTGCTAATCTTAGGCCTCTTGGATTTATTTTAGGGCTTAAACATTCACATATTTATTAAGATCTGGATTAGTCCTCAAGAGGTTGACGAAAGTGCGAAGCTGATGTAGTAGGTCTAAGGTTTAGGGATTATTCGGCCCCATTGCCTGTCCTTTGGTTTACGGGACTTGGAAACCTAAGCATCCAAAATCACACACCAGTCTGGCTTGGTGCGCTTAATAAAGACATCATGCCAAAAGTGTTCTATTCTGAAAAGCCATCTCGAAGATCTAGCTTAGGAGCGACTCGACAACACAAGTTGATTGGACGAGTTTCCGACGTGGAGAGGTGAGAAATTTCCCTCGAAGATGCATATTAACATATCATCTCCTCGGTGCTTATCTCCTAAGATATCTAAATATCCTACTGGGGGCATATAAGAACCTTATGCTAGTTTAGGTGCCATGAGCGGGATTATCCCGAAATGTCGATTGCCAAGGCTTGAATTTAGCTACAGAATGCCATGGGTAGCACTATCTCAAAATGTCGAAAGCCAGGGTTCTGGGGGTTGCCATGAGCTGTGTTATCCCGAAACATCGAAAGTTAGGAACCTTTCGAGGATTGATGGTGGGGACAAGGAATCCGATATAAACCGTGTTTAGGGCCAATTCGAGGTTGGATTTAGGAAAATCTAAGAAGAAAAAGGAGAAAACTCTCCAAACAAAAAATCCTCCTATCTCTCTCTTACAAAAATGCACTCTCAAATTGAACCTAGACTTACTACATTCAATGGATTCAACGAACCTTTGGGCAGTTTTTGCAGGCCTTAGAAACCTTCACTATAGACTCAGGCTAAAGCTGTTCAAGTCTGAATCTTAATTGATACTTAAATACCTCTAGGCCTATTATTGTCATTCTGACTTAATTTCTAGAGAGTGGCACAAATCAAGCATCTAAACATCAAAGCATGGTCTAGAAATCTAGTTCTTTCCATAATATTTTGCTAGGGACTAGCAAAAGTTAGACATGTGGGTATGATGGTAGCACCATCATGAGCCATAACTAGCTTTATTTAGTGAAAATCAAGAGATAAATGCTTCTACATAGTCGCCTAAAAGCCATAATTCCATGCAAATCTATTCTGAGAAAAAAATGCTAAAAATGGGTTAATTCTATAGTTTTAACATCACATTATGAATGCAGAGTAATCACAGGGTTTGCCAGATGTTAATATAAGGTCAAAGGACCATTAAAGTCAAATAAGTGAGTCCACACAAACAAAAATGGGATTGCGTTTCGAAAACCAAATCAGAACATAAAACCCTAATTTCAGACCCACTTAAATTAAAGAGGTTCTCAAATTCGAGATTATAAATTTAAGTGTTGATTCATTTTCATTGCTATACTATGACGCATTATTAATCTTCGACGAAAGTGCGTTAACAATTGGGTATCTGCAACATAGTAATTTGAAAACAAAGAGAGTTAAGATATAAGTGCATGAAGAACGTGGAAAAAACAAAGTTTGTTACTTCCTCGACAACGGTGCCAAAATGGTGAGCGAGAATTTTTGTGAAGAAAAGAGATTAGGGTTTCGAAGAAACCTATGTCATAGTATTTTCAAAAGTTTGCTATCAAATAAAATTTATAATTGAGACACAATAAGTCTCGGGTCGAACACGGAGAGGAAACATATGAAAACCATGCTTGGTTTTATTTCTTTTTGGTATTTTGGACTATATCTTTTTTTTTTTGAGATTTTTAAATAGACAAAATAACAAATTGAAGCTAAGCTAAGAAATATGATAAAGAAAGAGAGAAAGAGAGAGAGAGAGAGAGAGAATAAGGACATTATCAATGCTATGAGCTTTTATTACAAAAGAAATGTCTATTACTACAAAATACTAAAAGTAAAACTGTGATGACCCGAGCCCCACCATGCAAATCAAAAGGTGGAGTGTGGGTCATCTAGAATCACACCAAAACAAGATCGCAGTCACCCAGCGCATAATCATAAAATATTAATATAGGCAAACAAACTAATCATATTGCATTGCAATAAGAAAATAAAGTATAAAAAGCACTCCACAGTAATATAAAAGCCGAAAACAAAAATAATGAAAAATTGTTTGAAATATCTCACTGGAAATGGAAAGGAACTAGATAACTAAAAGGACTACCGAAGTCACGGACTATCTGCAAGTACTAAACTAGATCCCACACTAGTTGCTTTGTACACAGTGGCTCCTAAATGCTCAACTATACCTCAGTATGGAGTCCAAAATAGTTGTCAGCAATTGCTGAGTAGAGTAGGAGGTACAAGGAAAAGTAGCAGGAAACTAAAAGAACAGGAAAAAGAGTACTAATTTGTTACTTTAAAATTTTCTTATTAATGCATTTCTTAGTTATTTCTCATTTATCCCAACAATGTGTTGCCCTCAATATTTCAATCATAATTATTTCGTATCCGTTCCTCGATAGGAATGAGGAGATCTCATTACGAATTTCCAAGAGGCATGACAAGTACATAGTGTCCTCTTGGCTGAGTGGAAACTCTGCACTTTCCCTATGCCTCATTTCATCACCCCAGTGTTCTACCGTAGGCAATGTGGCAACTAAATATCATGAGCTATATGCGTAGTCACGGCCTACACTGGCTCATAGATAGCCCTCTCCACAACCTAGGTACATATCCTGCCAAATACCATATATATATGCACACACACACCCACGTACCCCTACCTCGCTACCTCGTTGGCCAATAGGCCTATTAAAGATTCGTAGGAAGCCTAGCTCACTTCCTGATCTACCAACCAACTCGGCCAAACCGTCTCATCTAGTTATCCATATTCCATTATCAATTTCAACATATCTAAGTGTTCACTTATTATAGGGATAACCGTTAATTAATAATTCTCATGTATAGCCATTTGCGATATATTCAATTCATAATTTATTTTCTAAAGCAATAGAGAGAATTATCATGTTATCTCTCTTTAATTCAATAATCATATGACAATATAACATCTCGTTAATTCATCAATTGGCTCATAAATTACGTTCATAAATTCTCAATTTAGTTATCCAATCCCACAAGTCAAAATCAATTTCTATAAGCAAGGCATGAGTTATCAACTACTCAAATTGCTTCAATGTGTATTCCATCATTTTATATCAACCTCTTATTCTAATGTTTATAGTACCCACAAAAGGAAATCATACATCATAATATTTATGGACTTTGAAACTCGGTAAGGGAAGAGAGCACGCATCACATTTATGGCAAAGACAGGGCATGATAATAATTTTATGAAAGAAAAGGGGAGACCACTCTACCTAATGTCACCGGGGAGTCACGATGACTCCAAAACGTATGCTTGTGGTCCCTCACAACCACTCCGAGGACCCGCGTATCCCACATGTGCTTCAAGAACTAGATTAGTGTCAAGACACATAAGGAAATATATTAAAAATGTTATAGGCTTTATTGAAATTTTCATGTAATAAAAAATTCCCAAAACTGAGTTTAAAGTTTATCGTCATGTAGTTCGTGGAGAGACAATTTCAAACAAGTCCTGGAACTTGAAAAATGGACATCGTTTGACCCTAGAATAGGTCAAAATGGAAAATAGTTAATGAAATGGGATTCCTACATGCACGTGCACTTATGCATGCCTCGAGATCTATGCTGCTGATGTCAGCGTACCAACTCTCCCATACGGTTTCACTCTCTCCCCCCTCTTCCGCAAGACTTTCCTATTAAGACCCGAGGCATCAAAATACTTTAAGACGTCTGGGAGTTGGTCCAAACGTCTGGAAATAAATTCTTGAGAGTGTACCATCGCGAGTCTGCGTGCGTGCCACGCGCAGAATGAAAACCCGCCGACCTGCAGCACCTCCCCCCCCCCCCCCGTGCCTACTTATATCCTCCTCTCCCCTCTCTCTCGTTCACCACATCCACCCGTCTCCTCCCTCCAGTGCGAGCGCGAGAGCGAGAGTGAGAGCGAGCCACCGCTGCTGCCAGGTGCAGTGGTGGAGAGGAGAGGTACTGCGAGAAGGAAGAGGAGAGAGCTCGTCGGAGCAGCTCGAGGCCGGCCAGCAGGCGTGCGGAGGAGCGTTGTGCTGGGGAGGTTCACCCAGTGCTGCTGCAGCTCAGGCAGCGAGTGGACGAGTGCGGCGCGGCCGCGCGCAGCGGGAAGAAGACGAAGGAGGTTCTGATTCTGGGAATTTTTCCCAGAATCAGACGTCTGGACCTACATCCAGACGACGCAGGCGACGTTTGGAGGGAGCTCCAGACGACTGAGAGGTACGTATTTCCTCCTGTACCTCCTTTTGCAAATACGGCCATGCAGGCCGTTCCGCTGAGGTTCTGAGATGTGTCGTGTTGAGGAAGTTTTCGTTGTGTGTCCAAGATTCAGTTCGGGAAGGTGCGGGGACACGCCCTCCCACGTAGTTCAGACGTCTAAGCAAGGCAACAGATGGCGGAGAGTGTCTCCAGACGTCCGGAGAGGTGGTCGGACGTCTGGAACTAGGTCCAGACGGTTCAACAGGACCCCTAGACGTTTGAGGAGCAGTGCAGAGTGAGGTATGATCTGGACCCCTTTTTAAGACGTCTGAAAGATGTTCCAGACGTCTGAATTGAGTCAGAATTGCCATTTTTGACCCATTTAAGGTCCATTTCAGGTCTGTTTTCTGCATTTAAGATTTCGTTCTTCTCAGAATAAGTTCCTCTACTTGTTTGAAAATACTTTTATCCTATTTTGAGTGGTTCCTTGTGATTGATCCTTGTGTTAAGACCTCGTTCTGTTCCGAACTTGGGGGTTGCGGAGGCACGTGGACTTGCCGATCACGCCCCCATTACTTCTGGTTTCGTGGTTAGAGTGGCTCCCCTTAGTTAATTACAAACATTAATGCATCTCTGAAATAAATGATAGATCCGAGGATATGGCATGAATCCTAAGACCTGAAAACTAGACTGAATGATAGATCCTAGGGTATGGCATGAATCCTAGGACCTGAAAACTAGATTGAATGACAGATCCTAGGGTATGGCATGAATCCTAGGACCTGGAAACTAGATTGAATGATAGATCCTAAGGTGTGGTATGAATCCTAGGAACAGAAACACTGAAACGAATGTCTTGAAAGCCTGAATTGCAGTCTTGGATAAGTAGATAGAATAATGATAATTGCCTGTAATTGGATAACAGCTGCCTGTGAAATGTAGAGTACTGTTGCTAGTAACTGCTACATGTATTTCCTATGTTTGGAAACTAAATTCGAGTTGCTTGTATATAAATTGAGATTAAATGTTGGGAATACGGGCTATATGCGAATAAAACTGAAATGATGAAACCTATTATGGCTTGGCCTGAGAAATATGAGCATGAACCCTATGGGGAATTAGGAGTAGAGCGCCAAGAAAATAAATAGAATGGAACTGGGAAAGTGGATGGGGAAGTGAGCTGGCCCTTGAGTACGGAGTACCAAGGAGAGCGACTGTCCCCCTATTTAGTGCAGAGTGGAGCTAGCCGCCCTAGGGACCCAGGGTTAGGTCTGGCCACTTTGTACCGACTTTTGTCCCTCGCGCACACCGTACCGGGGAGAGCTACTAGTGTAGGGAGGGAGTTAGCCACCCCACGGGACCCGGGGTTCAGCTAGCCGTCCTACACCGATTTGTTAGGCCCACTGGCCAAACCAGGGTAGTCAGGAGAGGGTGCGCAGACTGTGGAGGGGCAAAACCCCTTCTTGGTTACTGTGGAGGGGCTAGACCCCTGTTACTGAGAGGGCTCTGCCCTATACTAGTTCCGTGCTATGCTTTGGGCGCACTCGTTAACGAAAATGATTAACCGCGTGCCGGTGCGGGGCAGCTACCCGTGCGTTTATCGCACGTGCTGTAGTCACCGTTACGTCTGTTAGCAACCTTGAAGTGGTTGACTAAGGGTAGGACACCATGGGGGACTCTCCCGGCCAGGAAAGCACCACGTGCAACTTCTACTTTTCGGAAAAGACAGCAATCAAGATCGTTCCCAAGAGGAACATTTGAGATCAAGAGAAAGACATGAGAAATAAACCAAGAAAGAGTAGATAGATAGATAAATAAAGAAATTAAAAATAATAGCTACTTGTCCACCTTTACTGTTTTTCTTAGCTAGCTAGTTGCCACTCTACTCAGCATTTCGCTGACATGTCATATTTGTCACCTTTTTCAAAACCAGATGTTGAGCAGCCAGAGCCTACGGCTGCGGAGGGTGCTGGGCCTAGTAGAGCCCAATAGTTGTACTTTTGTTTATACCTGTTTTTCTGTAGTAGTGAGTATTCTGTTACACATTTATACTCTTTTATTGTAAACTTCATATTTCTGTACCCATTTTTAATTCTCTACTGTTGTGGTGGTGTATACTGTAGTAGTTCTTTTCTTTACTGATGTACTTTTGTTACTGTTAGCTACTTGCATGGTGAATGTGGTTTATTTTACTACTTTTTTGTTACTTTCTCGTTGGACGACTAGGTCTTGGGATCAGTCGAGTCGATCCGATTCTCGTGTCCTGTAGGGATTCAGGAACCTGGTTGTAACAAGATGGTATCAGAGCAAGGTCGTCCCGAGAAGTGAACCAACTAGTTGGAAAATAACCAATTCACGTGCTTGTAACTAGAGTAGTCACCACAACGTACCCTTTTGACATCTGTTTTAAGGTTCCTTGGTTGAAATCAATTAGTATTGACGTCGTTTCTGTTCCATGTTCGCGTCTCCTTGCAGGAGATGCCTCAACGAGGAGGTAGCAAGGCAGGCCGCGGACGCGGCAGAGGACGAGGTCGGAGGGGTGGGCACGTTGAGCCCGATGCCTCAGTGGACCAGCCACTGCTCTCGGGCATTCAAGCCCAGGACCTCGCCCAGCTGATATGGGATATCGTGCGAGAGGAGCTCCACCCACCACCACGAGCGCCTCTTGCTGGGGCTGCGAAGGAAGAGTCCTCTGTGGGACAGCGAGACGGACATGGTGCTAGACGTGGGGGAGGGGGTGGGCCTCCACCACCCCCACCTTCCTTCGGCACTTCCGAGCACGAGGCCTCCTTATCAGGAGGCGTACCAGCTTCTCCACTTCAGCCCCACTATGAGCTTTTCGGACAGTTTCGGAAGCTGAAGCCCCTCTCTTTCAAGGGGGATGAGGACCCAACCGAGGCGGAGGACTGGCTCGAGTAGATCAAGAAGGTATTTGACACCCTTCGCCCTCAGTGGAGTGCCACGTGACCTTTGCCATGTACCAACTAGAGAGTGCAGGACACAGGTGGTGGAGGGCAGTTAGGGGTCAGGAGAGGGACGAGCCGACTTGGGACCAGTTCGTCACCCTCTTCTGCAAGCAGTACTTCCCCCAGACGTGGCAGGACCAGAGGAGGTGGGAGTTTCACACTCTCCGCTAGGGGACGATGACCGTGAGCGTGTACCGCACGCGTTTCCTAGAGCTCTCATTTCGCAGCGACAGCCATGGCTACCGAGGAGGAGCACCTTTGGAGGTTCACCAAGGGGCTCCGGCCTACTATTCGGGGCCATGTCAAACCCCTAAAGCTGCCTACATTCTCGAGGGTGGTGGAGGCATATGATGTACGAAGAGACCAACCCGTCCGCACATAACACTGACAGCAGGCGGAAGAGGCCCTATCAACCAGACTACTCACAGGGCCGACGAGAGAGGAGGCACATAGCGCCCGCAGGAGAGCCGTCACGCTTTGCGGGGCCGTCAGTGGCCTTTGGGGGCCCCCGACAGGGACCAGCTGCCAGCACCAGACCCCCACCCAGCCGTCAGCAGGGACCCACTGAGGGTGGGAGTCGAGTCCCCCTTTGCTACCAGTGTGGCCAGCCGGGCTACATCAAGAGGGACTGCCCGTCTAGGGCTGGAGGTCAGCAGATGCTTCCCACATCGAGCACTGGAGGGCAAGCAGGAGGCCGCGGTTTCCAGGCGCGAGGAAAAGGACAGCAGTCGCGGGGAGGGTACCGGCCAATGGCTACCCGTCCGACATAGAGTGTGGCTGCTTCGTCCGCACCTAGGGCTGAGGGACGTATCAACGCCCTGACACACAAGGATGCCAGAGCTTCAGGATCAATGGTGGCAGGTATGGTTTCAATTTCCGGCAGACTTATTTACACGCTTTTCGATTCCGGCACTACGCACTCATTTGTCGCTGCCAGTTTTGTTGTTAGCTTCGGGCAGGATGGTATGTTGTTAGAGGATCCGTTCATGATCAGAGGTCCGAGTGGTCAGCTGTTTGTGGCTGAGGAGGTGTACACAGGTTGTGAGATCAGTGTCGGGGGACACAGCCTTCCCGCTGACCTGATTATGATACAGATAGAGGACTTTGGCGTGATTCTGGGGATGGACTGGCTGTCCGCTTACCACGCCTTGGTGGACTGCTTTGAGAGGAAGATCGTCTTCTCCATACCAGAGTTGCCTTCTTTCGAGTTCCACGGGCAGCTAGTGGACGGAGGCTTCAGGTGCATTTCTGCACTTCGGGCAACGAGACTTTTGGGCCAGGGGTGTGAGGGCTTCCTAGCTTGTGTAGTGGCAGAGCTCAGCCTAGTGGCAAACTTTCAGAGTATCCCGGTGGTCAAAGAGTACCCCGACGTGTTTCCAGATGAGTTGCTAAGACTACCGCCCGAGCGTGAGATCGAGTTTGAGATCTCACTGGTACCGGGGACCAGCTCCATCTCTACAGCACCTTACAGGATGGCACCACTTGAGCAACGAGAGCTCAAGTCACAGTTGCAGGATCCTCTAGAGAAGGGCTTTGTGAGGCCCAGTGCATCTCCGTGGGGAGCCCCAGTATTGTTCGTGAAGAAGAAGGATGGTACCCTACGCCTTTGTGTGGACTACCGACAGCTGAATAGGGTTACCATCAAGAATAGGTATCCGCTACCGAGGATTGATGACTTGTTTGACCAGTGCGAGGTGCCACGGTATTCTCCAAGATAGACTTGAGGTCTGGATACCACCAGTTGAGGATCAAGGATGCAGACGTCTCCAAGACAGCTTTCCGCATCCAGTACAGACACTACGAGTTTCTTGTCATGCCGTTTGGGCTGACCAACGCCCCCGCTGCCTTCATGGATTTGATGAACCTAGTGTTCAGACCGTACTTGGACCAGTTCATGGTGGTATTCATTGATGATGTGCTCATCTACTCTCGAGATCAGGCGCAGCATGGACAACACTTGCGGATGGTTTTGAACACACTGAGACGACATAGGTTGTACGCCAAACACAGCAAGTGCGAGTTCTGGTTGAGGGAGGTAATCTTCTTGGGTCATGTGATCTCCGGGGATGGCTTGGCTGTGGACCCAGCCAAGGTTGAGGCAGTGCTCAGGTGGGAGAGACCACGTACAGTTACTGAGATCCGCAGTTTCTTGGGACTGGCAGGCTACTACATGAGATTTATCAGGGGCTTCTCGCAGATTGCATGTCCTATGACACAGCTGACCTAGAAGGACATGCCCTTTACTTGGTTAGATGCTTGTGAGGCGTGTTTTAAGGAGCTAAAGGAGAGGCTGACTTCGGCTCCCGTGCTCACCTTCCCAGACAGTAGTGGCAGGTTCGTTGTGTACACGGACGCCTCTTTGTAGGGATTAGGGGGTGTGCTTATGCAGAGGGATCACGTTGTCACTTACGCTTCGCGGCAACTAAAGCCCCATAAGCATAGCTACCCTACCCATAACCTGGAGCTGGCAACTGTCGTCTTCACGCTGAAGACTTGGAGGCACTACTTGTATGGTGAGACCTTTGAGATTTTCATAGATCATAAGAGCTATGCAGATCGGAAACGTAGAGAGGTGCAGTTTGAGGTTGGGGACCATGTCTTCCATCACGTTTCGCCCATGAAGGGCCTGCAGCGGTTTAGGGCGAGAGGGAAGCTCACACCGAGGTTCGTGGGACCCTTTGAGGTCCTGGAGCGGGTTGGAACCGTTGCTTACAGGCTTGCCCTCCCTCCCCAGCTTTCCGGTGTGCACGACGTGTTCCACGTGTCCAACCTCAGGAGGTACGTCGCCAATCCCAGTCACATCCTGAGCCACAAGAGCGTCGAGGTGGGTGACGACCTGACCTACCCCGAGCGGCCAGTACAAATTCTCGACAAAGCCGTCCAGAGTCTAAGACGAAAGCAAGTACCCCTAGTGAAGGTATTGTGGAGGAACCAGCGGTACGAGGAGGCTACTTGGGAGCCTAAGGCGGCGATGCGGGAGTGGTACTTGGAGCTCTTTGAGGGTACATCTTTTCAGACTGGCTTCGGTCCTCTTTGAGTTTGTTATGCGTATATTATTCTTTTTCTGCACCCTAGTTAGCGCAAGTTTCGGGGATGAAACTTCCTTTGAGTTTGTTATGTTGTTAAGACCCGAGGCATCAAAACACTTTAAGACGTCTGGGAGTTGGTCCAGACGTCTGGAAATAAATTCTTGCATGCGTACGAACGCGAGTCTGTGCGCGTGCCGCATGCAGACTGAAAACCCGCCAACCTACAGCACCTTCCTCCCCCCCCCCATGCCTACTTATATCCTCCTCTCCCCTCTCTCTCGTTCACCACATCCACCCGTCTCCTCCCTCCAGTGCAAGCGCGAGAGCGAGAGTGAGAGCGAGCCGCCGCTACTACTGGGTGTAGTGGCGAAGAGGAGAGGTGCTGCAAGAAGGAAGGGGAGAGAGCACGCGTGCTATGAGGGAGAGAGCTCGTCGGAGCAGCTCGAGGCCAACCGGTGGGCGCACGGAGGAGCGTTGTGCTGGGGAGGTTCCCCCGGTGCAACTGCAGCTCAGGCAGCGGGCGGACGAGCACGGCGCGGCCGCGCGCAGCGGGAAGAAGACGAAGGAGGTTCTGATTCTGGGAATTTTTCCCAGAATCATACGTCTGGACCTACATTCAGACGACGCGGGCAACGTCTGGAGGGAGCTCCAGACGACTAAGAGGTACATATTTCCTCCTGTACCTCCTTTTGCGGATACGGCCATGCAGGTCGTTCCACCGAGGTTCTGAGACATGTCGTGTTGAGGAAGTTTTCATCGCGTGTGCAGGATTCATCTTGGGAAGGCGCGGGGACACGCCCTCCCATGCAGTTCAGATGTCTAGGCAAGGCACCAGACGACGAAGAGCGTCTCCAAACGTCCGGAGAGGTGGTTGGACATCTGGAACTAGGTCCAGATGGTTCAGCAGGACCCCTGGACGTCTGAAGAGCAGCGTAGAGCGAGGTATGATCTGGATCCCTTTTTAAGACGTCTGGAAGATGTTCCAGACATCTGAATTGAGTCAGAATTGTCATTTTTGACCCATTTAGGGTCTGTTTGAGGTCTGTTTTCCGTATTTAAGATTTCGTTCTCAGAATAAGTTCCTCTACTTGTTTGAAAATACTTTTATACTGTTCTGAGTAGTTCCTTGTGATTGATTCTTGTGTTAGGACCTCATTCTGTTGCGGACTTGGGGGTTGCGGAGGCACGTGGACCTGCCGATCACTCCGCCATTACTCCCGATTTCGCAGGTAGAGTGGCACCCTTAGTTAATTACAAACATTAATGCATCTCTGAAACAAATGATAGATCCTAGGATATGGCATGAATCCTAGGACCTGAAAACTAGATTGAATGATAGATCCTAGGGTATGGCATGAATCCTAGGACCTGGAAACTAGATTGAATGATAGATCCTAGTGTGTGGCATGAATCCTAGGAATAGAAACAATGAAACGAATGTCTTGAATGCCTGAATTGCAGTCTTGGATAAGTAGATAGAATTATGATAATTGCCTGTAATTAGATAACAGCTGCCTGTGAAATGTAGAGTACTGTTACTAGTACCTGCTACATGTATTTCCTGTGTTTGGAAACTAAATTCGAGCTGCTTGTATATAAATTGAGATTAAATGTTGGAAAGACGGGCTATATGCGAATAAAACTGAAATGATGAAGCCTATTATGGCCTGGCCTGAGAAATATGAGCATGAACCCTGTGGGGAATTAGGAGTAGAGCTCCTGGAAAATAAATAGAATGGAACTGGGAAAGTGGATGGGGAAGTGAGCTGGCCCTTGAGTACAGAGTACCAAGGAGAGCGATTGTTCCCCTATTTGGTGCAGAGCGGAGCTAGCTGCCCCAGGGACCCGGGGTTAGGTCTAACCACTTTGTACCGACTTTTGGCCCTCGCGTACACCATACCGAGGAGAGCTACTAGTGTAGGGAGAGAGCTAGCCACCCCACGGGGCCCGGGTTCAGCTAGCCGTCCTACACCGACCTGTTAGGTCCACTGGACAAACCAGGCTAGTCAGGCAAGGGTGCGCAGACTGTGGAGGGGCAAGACCCCTGTTTGGTTACTGTGGAGGGGCTAGACCCCTGTTACTGAGAGGGCTCTGCCCTATACTGGTTCCGTGTTGTGCTTTGGGCGCACCCTTTAACGGAAACGATTGACCACGTGCCAATGCGGGGTAGCTACCCGTGAGTTTATCGTGCGTGCCGCAGTCGCCGTTACGCCTGTCAGCAACCTTGGGGTGGTTGACTGAGGGTAGGACCACCACGGGGGACTCTCCCGACCAGGAGAGCACCACGTACGACTTCTACTTTTTGGAAAAGACTGCAATCAAGATTGTTCCCACGAGGAACATTCGAGATCAAGAGAAAGACCTGAGAAATAAACCAAGAGTAGATAGATAAATAAAGAAAGAAATTAAAAACAACAGCTGCTTGTCCACCTTTACTGTTTTTCTTAGCTAGCTGGTTGCCACTCTACTTAGCGTTTCGCTGACCTGTCATATTTGTCACCTTTTTCAGGACCAGGTGTTGAGCAGCCAGAGCCTATGGCTGTGGAGGGTGCTGGGTCTAGTAGAGCCCAGTAGTTATAATTTTGTTTGTACCCATTTTTCTGTATTAGTGAGTATTTTGTTACACCTTTGTACTCTTTTATTGTAAACTTCATATTTCTATACCTGTTTTTAATTCTCTACTATTGTGGCGGTGTGTACTATAGTAGTTCTTTTCTTTACTGCTGTACTTTTATTTCTGTTAGTTACTTGCATGGTGAATGTGGTTTATTTTACTGCTTTTTTGTTACTTTCTCGTTGGACGACTGGGTCTTGGGATCAGTCGAGTCGGTCTGATTCTCGTGTCATGTAGGGATTCGGGAACCGGGTCGTAACATTTCCTGATGGTAACACCATTATTCATCATAACTAACCTAAATTAGCCAGAATTAGGTGTTAAATGCTCCTTAATGATCGTCTAAAGATCATAATTCCATGCTGGACTGATTTGAGAAGATAGAAAGAAGGGTTAATTCTGTCATTTTAACATCCAAATCACAAATGCAGATTAACCAAGGGGTTAATTCAAGGTCAAATGAACTTAAAAGACTAAGAAGTAGGCTCAGCATAACTGAATCAAGGTTTCACGCATTTTTAGGATTAAAATATCATAAAAAACCCTAATTAGCAACCTCCCTCGAATTGAAAGGGTTCTGGTAGAGATAAATTCAATCTAAGCCTCATAAAAATCATTGAAAAATATTCTAAGAGGCTTGGTACCTTTACTTTGACCATCTGAATCGATTTTGACCAAAAATAGAGATTTAGATGGGAATTTGCCCTAACTTGGGCTTCTATGTAATTTACCCATCTAAACGTGGTCAAAATCCAAATTTAAGTTCACCATTAGATTCCTTGGGTCCAAATTATGTTAAAACCAAATTTTAGGCCCAATCAGAATCTATCTTGACCTAGTTTGTATTTAAGTCCCCAGATCTCTATTCTTTTCAACCAGATCCTCATCTTTTAGACTTTTATCACGACCACACCCCTAACTTTCTCCTCTCCTTCAAAAAGAGGTTCCTGCTGCCTAATTTCGATGAGTTTCCTAAACAAAAGAACAAACCCAACACACGCTAGATTCAATCAAAGATTTCTCCTTCTACAAACAATCAAATCCTTCCAAAATTTGAAGGATAATCACTAAGAGATCCTCTTCCATTTGAACAAGATCCCAAGGGCTATGATTAACCCAACGACTCTAGAAAACTTGAGGTTTTCCAAATCAAGAGCTTCCTAAAATTCTAATTCCATGCACCAAAACTTCCAAATTGAGATCCTAATCAAGCTCTATATAAGCTCCTTAATGTTCCACGGGCAATTGGAGTCGATTCTTGGTCGGATCTTACCCTCTTCCCTTCTCTCCGGCCAAGAAGCTTCGTCGGCTCCGGCGATCTCCACACTCACCGTCCTCTGGCCACCCAACCACCAAATTGGGTGGTCCTTCTTCCTCGATGTCATCCGACTCTAGTGCACGTAGCTAGGACCTCTTACCCCTCACCCTCGTTGCCATCCCCCTTCATTAGAGAGTTCATCTCCGTCGACTTCGACAAGTCACGCCACCAAGAATTCCTTCTCCTTTCGTCCAAGTAGCTAGGATATTCTCTCCCCCTTACTCTCTATAATAGTCTTTGGCTCTTAGATTTAGGTTTAGCTCGTTTATCCCTCTGTTCTTCACCTTCTTCCCCAAGTCCAGCGAGAGCTCTGGTGAGCTTGCACTGGCGCCACCACCACCAAAACCTTCCTAGTGCCTCAGAGATAAAAAGCCCCAAAGATATTTGGATTTTTGACCTCTGTAACTCTGAACCAAACAAACCCATCATCCGCCATCCATCCCTCCATTGTCTAGCCACATACCGCCTCCATACACTAAACAAACACCACCGCCACACTCGCTGTGCTCCGGCAATGCTTATGGACCATCCGATTTGGGTCAAAGACCTGTGTTTTGCTTCAAGACTTCTCACCGTCGCTGAACACGTTGGAGTCGTGCACCACCATTCACCATCCATCAACCCTGCTTCCACCTCCAGATAACGTGGATTCAATCCAGCAAGCCACTTGGGCCTTTGATTTGAAGAACAAAGCAACATAGCATCACCAATTTAGCCTAAAGCTTTTAGCTGCAACACGCAAAAAGCACAGAAAAAGCATAATGCCACATCATGGAACCTTACATCAAATTTTGATATATATTGAATTGAGCTCATTGGTTGTTCGCCCAGTACACGAGGGGTCGGGTCCCTCCTCACGAGCATGCGCACATGACCCTGCTCTCCCACACCCATGCAAGCCAAATCGGTCCCCCTGAGCTAAGTCTATTGGGTCTGAACTGGATTGGCTTTGAATCGGGTCTAGTCTAGAGAGAGACAGAGAAGGGTTTGCTGAGTGAGTACGGGGGATTTGATCTGAGTTACAATCAGATGGCCGATCTCAGGTCTGATTTCAAAAGTTAAGCTGTCTGTGGCTTTGTTGAGATATCTGAAGGATTGGGAATTTGGTTGAGCCTGAGAGTGAGTGAAGAAAAGCTTGATTGGAGAATACGTTAAGTGTTTGAGAGAAGAAGAGAAGTCTAATATTAAGCTTTGATTGGAGCCTAAGTGTTAAATGATTCATTGGTGACTTCAACCATCACTTTTTTGGTCTTTTTAATATATTTTTTGTTTACTGATCTTGAGATTAAATTTGACTACTTATTGAATATATTTTCGATTGATTATTCACTGTATATCATTTACTTGTGACTTGATTATTATGCCCATCTCTATATTATTCTATTAGTGGTTGAATTACAATTGTTTGCTCCCTACGAACGACCTCGAAACTCAATGTTTTTCGAATACTTACAAATTTAAATGTCAATTCGATTTTTGTTGCTATACTGCGATGCATTTTCCTAAACAATGACGATTACTATTCAACATTTTGGCATCATTACCGGAGAATAACGTGTAATTCACTACTAGTCATATTATTGAATTGATTTCTAACTTGCCCTATCTGCTTTGCTTTGTTGTTGCAAGGTAATTCATGAAGAAAATTGTCTGCACAATCAGCCACACTAGGGGCAAGTAAAATTTCTCTTCTTCCCTAATTCTCTCTTAATCTTGGGAAGATAAGAAAGGAGACAAATCAATTAGGATCCACTTACCTTACTTTCCTAGTAATTATCATTTAAAGGCAAAGAGTTTCTTGATTTGCGAAATAGATTGAAATCAGATTGAAGTTGATGTGATTTGATTAGAAAGAAACCCAACCTCAATTCCTATTCCTATTAAGGATTCATGCTACATTTTCTCGACAGCTTAAGCTACTCATCTTTCTTGTTTGAGTCCAAGGTGTCATATTTGGAATCAAATTGTACTTAGAAATAAAGCCAATTAGGGTTACACATTTGGATTTTGAAGTGTTAGAACACATTTGCCTGCAATAAAGGAAATTGATCTTCTCGCATTTGTGTGCTACCCAAAGCCCTTGTTTGAACTGATTTAATCAAGTGGACCCTAAAATCAAGGCTCTAAATTTACTTGAACCTTAAAAATTAGGACCTAATAACCTATTAAGAACCAATTCAGGATGATTTGGGTGCTTTGACCCATTTCATCCTCAACCTTAGGACAGGTCAGGTGAAATTGGTTCACTCTTTGAATCAATCAACCTTCAAATTTGGTCACAAATTGAAATAATTTTTAAATCAAGTGAAATTCAAGCCACAATTAGGGCTAAAATTGGTAGACTTAGGTTTCAATTCATACAATCTGGTATACTTGGAATCGCGGTGACAAGGTCAGGTCAGAGAAAACCTTGTAACCTGTGGGAACGCTCTACCGTGTAAGGGTCTTTGCGGGACTCTCCCTTCCTAGCTACCTAAGTAATTCTCGGGTGTGTAGATTTTTTATTAAGGGGTCCATCTCCTCAAACAACCTTAGTCATCCAAAATTTTTGGGTGCCTTGATTGGGTCCAATACACATCTTGTTACTCATCTATTCTTTAGTGCAGATACACAGGAAGAGGTCCCTAAAGGCCTCCATTAAAGTATGATCTTTGGTGAAATCTGATCTGATCTGATCAAATCAATCTAGACCTGAATTTGATTCTTCATCCTGATCCATCACCTGATTTGGAGATGCAACCTAACAACATACGAAAGATGTTCACTCACCCTGACCGCCATAAGAGCATAAAAGATAAAATGATCGAGGCTGTGCTCAGAAATAACGAAGAATTTGACAGAGCCTTAGATCCCTTTAGTAGAATTTAGGTTGGTGAAACAGAAATGACAAACCCCATTTTAGACCACATCCAGATGATTGCAACACAACTAGCATGTGGTTAGACTCGGGAGACCCATTTACGAACATTTGATACATTGAAGAAATTGCATTACACCGAGAGTTTACAATATGCGTCAAATCCGTAACTTTGGGAAAACTACCAAGATGACTTTGGATGATGTGGGGAGCTAATAAATCAGTTGGAAAGTGTAATTATCGAGAGGTACCCAGATTCCCACCTAGAAATTTACGATGAATCTTCGAGCAATTTCAAGGATCAATCTAAGTTCCTAGAGCCTGGGCATGAAAATGAAGGTTATTATGGACCCCCAACCTAAATGGAACAAAACTTTGATTTTTGTCAAAATGACATACCTAATCAAGTTATGGGTTGGGTAGATTTAGTTACAAGTGTTCCTGATTATGAGCCAGCCATAGGAAGCTGTGAAGCTGGTCCGTCATGCCTAGATTTTTAAAACACCTATGATGAGTTCGATTCAGAACCTCTCAAGGATGTAACTTCTACACCTTATCCTGTTAAGGCATTCCTTAAGAGTAATTTTGACATCCCAATCGAACCAAGTCCAGATTCTAGTGACCCGATTCCTAACCTAACCTAGAATCTAGGTCTAAGCCTAGTTGGGATGATCATGAGGCTCAATATGATGAGAACAAGATTTTAGATTTGAATTAAGATCTTAAGCCTATATTTGATGATTACACCTCTCCAATCTCCTCATAAGAACAAATTAATTTATCGGAAGTCAAACCGATTTACGATAGAGAATCAAAGGAGTTGGAAGAGTTGGGATTTGATTGGATCTACCCTAGATGCCATAAACCCAAGCCTTCGCTTAATAAGGATAACCCGAGCTTGGAATTTGAAGCTAGGATAGACCAAAGTCAAGTTGATAACTCCATGCATCTTGATTTATTCAGTGGTGGAAATCCCGATCTTGAATCAGGTTCAGAAGATGGTTCTCTCAAATTCTCTTATGATCTTGAACCATACTTTGATTTAGGAGAATCTTTGTTTCCTAATGATTATGAGCCAACTTATGAGCTCAATCCATTCTTCGATTTTGATTCTGAGGTCATTTATTCTAAAATCATTAATTCAAAATTATATTCCCTAGAACTAGAAACATTCTATTGTAATCTACAGAAATCTGACACAATGAAGACCGAGAGTGTCCACAATCCAAACTTTTTATCTTTTACTTAATCATATTTCCATGATCCAATAATCACTCTCCAGGCATTCGCATTTGATTGGGAGGAACACCATGAAAAAGACTCTCTGGATGAATCGATCTTCAAGTTATTTCTTGAGGAGCCAATATTGCAACCAGATATCAAAATAGCCCTACCACCTACTCCCGAGTCAGAGCCTTTTAGAAACCGATCCCAAACCTGACTTGCCACTGGAATCAATTTCTAGTCTGACTAACCACCTTCTGATCCAGTTACATATGATTCACCACCATGATTCGATAGCGAAGGGGACATTGAACAAACCGACAGTTACCTTTTGTCCCCCTCTGACACCTAAGTAGGGCTCCTACATTTTTCACCGACTCGTTATCTTTTGAGGACCCCTACTTTGATCTGGCTGAGCAAACACAACCAAACCTTCATTTACATGTCCACATCTTTTTGAGCCACAATGCATCTGGTGGGCTCCGCACCTATTGATCCACATTTCTCAACCCACCAGACCGATTGGGTTTGGTTTGCATCATTAGCTAGTTGATCTAAACAAGCATCTAGCTGGACCAACCAGGCTAATCATCAAGGTGCTTGTCCTACAAAATTCTTCCAATCTGACCACCCCTTCTCCTTCACCACCTTCTGCTCGACTGAAAGCATTGAATTTGGTGCTTAACGAGAGGCAACCCATCATTTGAAAAACTCAAGACCCTTCTGATTCCTTTTTGAGCTACATTCATATTATACCTTAGGGTTCAAACTTTAGAATAGCCAAGTCTACTGTTGATACTTGTATCAGAGCTTAAAATCGTTCGCAACAGTCATCCCCACCCATTTAACTCTGTTCTAAACTATGAACTAAGCTAAAGTCAAACCCACCTGGTTTACAATGAGGACATTGCAAAACTTAAGCATAGGGGATATTACAGTGCAAAACAAATGAGAAATACAATTCTTTGAGGGATTCTCACACAAAAAAATGGAGAAAAGGGGATGAAAATTTTGTGAGACGAATGAAAAATCTTTCTTGAGGAAAAATAGGAGGAAATTCAAAAATGACAAAGGAGCAAAATTAGAGAAAATTGATAGTCCTAGCAATTAATTATGGATCCTACTTAAGTTCTAGACCAAATCAAAACAAGGATTAAGTCCTGAAGTGCTAGACGCAAGGAGATAAGTAAAGAGTACAGACCGTAGGCCTCTTAGGCCTGTTCTAGGGCTTAAACACTCAAATATTTGTTAAGATATGGACTATTCCTCAAGAGGTTGAAGAAGTTGCGAGGCTGATGTATTAATTCTAAGGCTTAGGGAGTATTCAGCCCTATTGCCTGTCATCAAAACATCAAAAATATGGTCTAGAGATCTAGTTCTGTCCATAGGATTTTGCTAGGGACTAGCAAAAGTTAGGCATAACGGTATAATGGTAACACCATCATTTATCATAACTAATTAAAATTAGCCAGAATTACGTGTTAAATGCTCCATAATGATCGTCTGAGAATAGTAATTCCCTGCTGGACTAATTTGAGAAGATAGAAAGAAGAGTTAATTCTATTATTTTAACATCCAATCATAAATACAGATTAACCAAAGAGTTAATCCAATGTCAAACGAACTTAAAAGACTAAGAAGTGCATTATTACGCAGAAATCATAGGTCTTAATTGACCTAAATTAGGCTAGAACTTAGCATAAGCTAATGTAATTAATGCATGCATAAGCATTATTTGCATCTTTACTTCTTTCCTTTAGTTATGCATGAAATAATGATATAATATACTAATTAAGTGCATTATATAAATTACAAGTAATAAGAAACTCAGGAGCCGGATCTAAAGCTAGACCTGAAGCTAGTGTTGCATCAGAGTGGAGTGGAAGACCTTAGAATAAATGTAGTAAAGAAATAATGTAAGGGTTGAGATATGCTATTCTACTAAGTAAAGGTAAGGCAGAGTTAAATTATGAAGAACTTAGGTTCATTCCTAGCCCTAGGATAGCCCTACAAGCCTTCGTAAGCCTTAACCACCCTTAGCCTAGGAATACTCAAAACCCTAGTTCCAGCCCTTATATGAACATCCAGATAAGTTATTGGACGTTCAGGACCCTTAGCCACAACCCGCACACCTTAAACCCATGTTTGCAGTTTTATTATAAGTCCAGACACTTGGTCAGATGTCTAATTTCTGCAGAATACCCAAGACAAAACCTTGATTCCCTCCTAACTCAAATTGGACGTCCAGACAAGAGCTCTAGACTTCTGATTTTGAGTATAAGTCATCTGATACTTAAATTGGACGTCTGGAACTACTCTTCAGTTCCTATGTTGGAATTCAAGCTTGGATCTTGAGTTCGTAGGTCCATAAACCCAATTCCAACCCCTTGGGAACCTAAATAAAGGTACCCTAAGCCTAGTACACCACCTCTAGACATTCCTAAGAACCTAATTAGGTTCTCACTAAGGCTAATTGACTTGGATCATAGTCAATTATAATTGCCTAGTCAATTGGACTATTAGAGTCCAATTGAGCTCAAATCTCAACCCACATAAGTTCAATTGAATTCAGTGAGAGTCCAATTGACCCAAGCCCAACTTAATTGAGTTATTTCACTCTCAATTAAGTTTACATTCACTCAATTAAACTTATGTCAAATTTAATTGCACTTTCCCATTAGCAATTAGGGTTTGCTACCCTAATTTGAGACCTACCTTAACCCAAACCCCTTAGGACCTAACCTAAATCACTTAGCCACCTAGGTCATGCCAACACATACACACACACACACACACTCTTGCACTCCCACACCACCTAGAGCCTTCTAGGCTCTTCTAAGGTTGGCGCCACCTTGGATGCCAAAAATAGCAACCAAGGGAAGTTCAACTCTTAGATCCACATTTGTGGATCGAAGAACCACTCTCTCTCATTTTTGGACGGCCACCTTGGAGCGCTCTCTAGAGAGTTCCACACTTCTCTAGAGAGCCACACTCATATCCTCCCAAGAGTCTATCTAAAGGAACCTTGGGTGGCCATTTGCACCCATCTAGTTTTTGGCTTCATTTCCACCTTCCATGAAGCATCAATCCACCTTCATTCCACCTCCACTCCACGAGCTCCCTCACCATGGTTCCACCATCTCCATGCCAAGGCTAGAGCACTCCTCCTCCACATCTCCAAGGGCCGACCTACCCACCATTGGCCGCCTCTCCTCCTCTCAACCATCTCAGAGGCCATTGGAGACCACCTCCAAATGCCCTTCTTTCTGATAACCTAGCTAAGTAGTTCTTATAATCTCTCTACTTTATTTATGCTTAGTAGTGTATCTCCATATTCTCCCTCAATGATGCATGTGTAATCCCCCCATAGATTCACGCATGTAGTCATTTTTTGCTAGATAGATTTCTATTTTCAAGCATTCATGTATAAGCTTTCTTCTAGCTTTGCTCTGTAATCACCCTGATGCAATCAATGAAAAAATAATTTATATATATATATATATATATATATATATATATATATATATATATATATATATATATATATGTATGTATGTATGTATGTACTCATGTATGCATGTGTGTTAGAAAATCACCATGAGCTTTCTTGTCATATTTTATTGTGATTGAAGTTGCCAATGCTTATTTTATATATTTTCGCAACTAGCATGTTGGTCTACGAAAATATTTAGGATCTAACTATCAACGCCTTTTCGGTAAACTGCCATCACATAACTAGGATCGTGCATACGGACACCCACACCTTTACTTTTACCATCTATTTAACGCACGCACACGTTATTAAAGTTAACAATGCAAATGGCAGGACATTGATCCATAGGTTAGAAATCAGCATGCATTTTTAAGCGATAGAGTGAACAAGATCAAAATCACTTTTCACATTTCCATAATGCCTCCCAGAGACGAACAACAGGAACTCAAAGTTACATTATTCTAGAAATATTTTTGTTGACCGAAATTCGCGACTATACTACAAATAACGACATTGCTTTTCCAAAAACACGCGATCTACCATCTCCAACAAATGGCGCCATTGCCGAGGAGGCAACGCGAATGATTTTCGATCTTAGGACTTTTAGTGACAAATCCACCTCTACTTATTTTTGGATGTGCAGAAAAGCTGAAAAAATAGAATCTGCGCACACATCGAGCGCGAAAAAAAAATGCAGGTGCACATCTTCTATCACTTAGCTTAGGATTTTTTTTTTAACCTTAGCTTAGATTAGATTATTTTTTAGCTAGAAATTTCCTTCTGAATAAAAAAAAAGTGCATATCTCGAAAAAAAAATATATTTTTTTAGTTATTAGTCTAGGTTTTTTTTCTTGAATCCAAGTTTAGTTTAGTTTTGTTTGAAAAAAAAGAGAAAAAATTGAAAAAATTTTCCCTTAAAAATAATTCAAAAATTTTTGAAAAAAAAACATTTGAAAAAAAATCATTTTTTGTGGAAGTTTGAATTTGAAATCTAAACCACTTCTAAAAGCTTTTCCACCACCTGCTAAAATTCAGCCAAACTTCAATTTTTAAATTAAAAATTCATTTGCCGAATAGTGAGCAAAAAATTTTGAAATTCAACTAAGTACTTCATTTCCAAACCACCTTTCAAACAGAAATGAAGAAATTCAAAGTATAAAATTTTTAAAAATTCACGAAGTACAAGGTGAAGATTTAAAAACCCCGATTTAAAATTTTTTAAAATTCAAAAACTAATTTCGAGCAACTCACGAATCTATTTTGAGTAAACATGGTGGAGTTTGAAAGCTGATCTCATTAGCTTTGATTTTCATATTTTTTTGCAAATTTTTTAAAATCATTTGGTACTGTTTCAAAGTAAAAAATCGACCGGGGGTTAAAATTCCAAATCTGACCCCCCGACATTTAAAAACCCCTATAAATTCGGTTAAAATAGTAAAAATTATAAAAAAAATATTCTCTGAAAAGATAATTGAAAATGGAATCTACTTGTTGAATTTCATTTTATTTGGATTCCATTTATGTTCGGAGAATAAGCTTATTTCATTGGTCTGCTGAACACTTAGAAGTGCATGAACCCTAGGTTCAACATTTAGGGTCAAATTTCTAGAGACTACACATTTGGGCTAACATAGACTTAATCAAGTCTAGTGGCTAGCTAGTGAGCTTAGTCACCTTGTGGTCCACTCACCACAAACCCCAATGAAGAAAAAAAAAGGGTGAAGAAAAAATTTTAAAACATGAATTTGAACCCGAATTTGTTGTCATACTACTGGGTGATTTCAACTTCTTTGGCCAAACCTAGTGACTAAGTGTGTGGGGTAGTGTTAAATGACCAAGGCTCGGGGGTACAAAGGAACCGGAGGCGTGAGTCAAAGGAAGAACCTTCCCCTTAGTCCCCTCGTACATGGATTGGCTGGGTTAGCTTGAGAGGCAGGAATTACTTTCAGTCGATTGTCAATGAATTTTTCTTCAGAAATTCGAACCTAAAATGAAAAATCCGGTCATCTGATCATAAGGACCATCTGATTGACAGGCCTTAGCCTTGTCTTCTTGACTACACCAACCTAGGGGTTGGTTGGTGTATGCAAGGAAGGAGGTCACTCAGACCTCGATTAGTTGGACCTTGGGAGCCACTCCCAAGGACACGAGTCACCTCTCCTAGGCCATCTTCTCCCACACCCTCTTCTTCTATCCTCTTAGCCGAGATGGCTAACCTTGGACCCTGACCTGGTCAGGATCCAACAAATCTTGGACCCGATGACTCGTCTGGAAGCCTAGGTCGCTGAATTTGAGGAACGATAGAAACAAAATATGGACCATATCTTGACTACTTTGGACAAAATGCATCATCCACCATGAGGAGAACAACTTCGAGATTTCTACGATCCAACAGCGCCGATTGTCGCACCTTTATTCCGGATTCCCGCAAGTGAAGATGCATTCGAGTTCAAGCCCAATCTAATTGAGCTGATCCAGAATTACTTTTACGGAAACTCGAATGAGGATTCATTCTAGCATCTAGAGGACTTGAGTCGAGTTGCGGAAACGGCTCAACCCAAGGACGTAGATCTTGGAATTGTTCTGATGAAGCTTTTTCTGTTTTCTCTCAAGGATAAAGCCTCATATTAGTTCAAGACCATCAAGAAGTTGATTGGTACATGGCCGAAATTATGACGTGAATTCTTGCAGAAGTTCTTCCCGATTGGTCATACAAATGCGATGAGGCAAGCGATTACAACTTTCTCCCAAGGACCTGAGGAGAAGTTCCATGACGCCTAGGACCGATTTCATGACCTCCTGAGAAAATGCCCGCACCATGGTGTGCCCAGGTGGCACTTAACTCAGATCTTTTACCATAGGCTGGATGACACACATCGGTACCTGGCCAATACATCTAGTGGCGGGAATTTCCTCATGAAAGATGAAAACAGCGCATTTAAGTTGTTTGAGTCTCTCGCGAAGAATTCAATGAATGCCGCATCAATGAACCAGTTCCAACAGCCTGGACAACAGCAAGTTAGTGTCCATGAAGCTCAAGCAGAGTCTGTTTGAGCTGATATGAAAATCATCGCCAAGCAATTGGGAAAGGTGTATTTGCCGGGAAAGAAGCTCGATGACTTAGCTCGAGGTCAACAGGATCTGATCGGAAATTCTGCTGCCCTGAGACCCTCTTATGCTTCCTGAGCCACCTACTCGAGTTAATCTGCTCACTCGAGATGCACCTCCTCCATATTCACGAGACCTCGCGTATCAGGATCCTGCGAACAATCTGGATCTGGCACCATGCACTAAATCGGTGTTTTAAAAAGTAATGCACTGTAGTATAGTCGATAAATCGCATAGAACACTTAAAATTTATAGATCGAAAGAAATCCGAGGTCGAACGCAATGAGCAATAGGCAATGTAGTACTTAAGATTGCAATTCTAAGCACAATATAATAATGTAACAGAAACATTAAGCACAAATGATATGAATGAAAGAGTTAAAATCAATGTAGCAAAATGGTGATTTAAATCACCAATTTACCCTATTAACAATATACTCAATTACAGTATCAACCACACAATTTCCACGTCAACTTAAGTGTCTCAATAATGCAATAGTGACTCAGAACCAGCAACAAAGGCAAAGGCCTCTCTTTTTCCTTCAAGCCTCAGGAAGAGGTACAAACACAACACAGCACCAACAGAGGCGAAGGCCTCTCAAACTTTTCTAAGTGTAGAGAGTAGCAAAGGGCAAAACCCCCCCTCCTCTCTCTCTTTCTTTCTCCTCTTGCTCTCTCAGGATCGGGTGAACCAGACCAGACCTGGGTAACTGAGTAAACGAACCAAGGCCCAGACCCACGTGGCGTGAACCACGAGCGAGGGCATATGTATGCACGTGCATGGGAGGACCTCACCCTCGTGCTTACTGAGGCGAAGTGCTCTCTTCACAAAAACAATATAACCCGCATGGAGACTTCTAAGGTTTCCGATGTAGGACTATGTCCCACACCCTTCGTGCAGCTGTGAATGAGGAAGTTCCTGAATTGAGGATGAAAGCGCGACTGGCTCTTCCAATTGATGACCTGGGCGTACACCTGGAGCGGAGCCCCTTCACCTGGGCATGGAAGCAAGGAAGAACATAGCGCGAACAAGACGATCGCGATCGAAGAAAGAGGGCACAGTGGCGGAGCTTTGGTGGTGACCTAAAAATCACAACACAGCCTCACGATCTCGTCAAAATAGCTCAAAAGGTCCACTGGAGCACGACGAACGTGGTGGTGATTTCGTGATGTTTGGGGGTGTGTGTGTGTGGTGCAAGGTCGGGGTGGAGCTGCAAAGGTAATGGTGTTCAATAGGTCCACTTTAGTGGACAAAATTAGAGCCTAAGCACATGGTCATTGAGATAAGAAGTGAATTTAGAATATCCATTATATTAACAAAATAACGTGAGGAAAAAATCATCATTTCATGCATTGCATCATTATGGAAGGGACAATTGGAAGAAATCAGACTTAAATTAGAATGCCAGACATTTAATTTATCACAAAGGAAAGCATTCTTCACTTCCCATCTCCAATTTTGGGAAGTAGTGGACTCTATCCTAATTAGGAAATTCACCAATGGGAGAGTTTGGAAACCACACACAAAAAAAAGAAAGAAACAAAGAAAAAGAAAACAAACCTTATTTCTCTCTCTCTCTATCACATATCTTTCTCTTCCCATAATCTCTCAATTCCATTTAGAGAGTTGGAAGCCACACCAAGACAAATGGAAAGAGAGAAAAAGGAAAAGGAGAGAAAAAGAAAAACCTTCCTCTTTTTCTCCTTCAATCTCTCTCTCCCTCATGAATATTCCCTCTCTGATAATTTTTTTTCCTTTTCTGACTCTCTCTTTCATTCTCCCTTTTTCTCCTTATATAACAAGGACGAAAAGACAAGGAAGACATATCCCCCACCACAGGGAGGAAGCCGCCCATCTCCACATCCTCTCTCAACCTGCATCGTGTGCCCAACTCCGCCACCACGAGCCTCCATCATCGGCCACATCCACGACTGCGACCTTCCACCACCACGTCTCGCCTCCGACGACCACCACCGCAGTCGGTGGTGACAGCACCGACACCCAAAACCGCATCCGCCACTGCGTCTCCGACTTCATCACCGTGCTCCATATCCTTCCTCTCTCGTCCTCAACTGTGTCCCCGATCGCCATTGCGAGCCACCACCAACACCTTCACCGTGCGCCAGCCTCTTCGGTTAAGATGTTCGGAAAGGTTCCCAGACGTCTGAGACCCACCCCTCTAGCCCCGCTCTCCTCCTTCGCACCCAACAGAGAGTCACCTCCTCAACTCCTCTCTATGTCCTCACCTTAGAGGTTCATCCCTCTTTGATCACCGCGACGACCTTCCTCCTCGCTCCTATCCCCAACGTTCACCCACGACCGTGAGCACCATCACCAGCAGCAGGCTTTCCCATGGCCAACGACCTTTTCTCCTTCCTCTTCTTCCCCACAGACAGAGGAGAGGAAGAACCCACCACCGCGTAGACCTCCGTGCATAGCAGTGTCAGCCTCTGCCCTTGATCGCTTGAACTACCGGGCATCATCTTCCTTGACCACTCTCCTCCACTCACACCAGCGCTCGACCAGCTGCAGTAGCGCACTCCTCGTGCATGCAGCAGCTCCTTACACAGTAGTGCCCTCATACGCACCAGCCACGCACAGAGCCAGCCCCCTTGCGTGCCAACCTTGCTCACCCACCACCCTTGCGGGCACCTGCCTCATGTGTGCATCCCACTTCACATGCACGACCAGCAACAGCGGGCCCACCTCCATACGCGCAGGCTACCTCCGTCTTCTTCTTCGTCTTCCTCTCCAATAGACTGAAGGGAACCCAACATCAACGTCGATCCCCCTCCACGCAGCCACCTCTACACACCACCGTTCTCCACGCCGTCACCTCCATTGATCTCTCCTCGACCTCATGAGCTCAGCCACGCCCTCAGACATGCCAACCGCAGCCACACCTGCTGGCGAGCCGTCGGCACTGCCGCCGCTCCTTGTTGCCAGCGTCAATTCCGACCGCCGTTCGAAGCACCACCACCGCCATCGTAATGCCTTCGTCACGGACATCCTCCCCCGAGCTTCCTGCGGCCCGCCATCGCCTCCACTTCGTGTCAGGACAAGGGGAAGTAATCCCCTGTTTTGGGTTCAATTTAAATTTACCGAATATGCCATTGTGGAATACTATTGCTTTATTTGATGACTTAAATTATTTGAGTGAAATTGCATGCATGCCCTTAAATGTTTACATTATTTCTTTCATGCATTGAACTCTTATATGTTGAAATTGATACTTGCATAAAATCTTATCAAAAGCACTCACTTGACCTAAAGGAGAAAGTCCAATGTCTTGAAGTATAATTACGCTACATGCCATTGCAAGTTATTCCAAGGAATGAAAATTACATACATACCCTCCGCATTCTTAATTTATTGTATGTTTCCTTCTTTTTGTCTCGTTTCGCATCAGATTTGAGCATGGATCTCGCATTCGATTGGACGAATACAAGGCAAAATTATTCGTGGTTTTATTGATCTATTCCTCCCTGTGGATGCGATCTAACTCGTCATGGTTAATTTTATTAAAATATTTTTGTTCAGGATTTTTCCACCACGTGATTTCACTACGACGACATATTTTTTTGATACACATTTCTGTAAGCGAAAAATGCCCGATCAGTGTTCAGGGTGATGGGAGAGTGGCAAATCGGTGAAATTAGGTTAGGGCTTTAGTTGGTGGGGTCGCAGTGAAGCTTATGAGGGTGGTAGTGGCGAGTTTCATGCAATGGTGTGGTGGGGAGGCTTTGCTGGAGCGTTGCCGAAGCAGATGAAGACGAATGCGTCAAGGTGTGTTGCGTGGTCAATTGGGAGTGTATGTGAGAGGGAAGTGATGTAGAGGGAGAAAGGAAGGAATAAGGGATCTTAGAGGGGTGGAGATGGGTGAAGGGCTCCGGTTGTGGCTGACCAGAGCTGGAGAAGATGGTAGGGACAGCGAAGCGGCGACGGCGATTAAGGCAAAGAAATGCCCTCCCTTTGACTAGAGAGGTACATAAGGAAGAGAGGAAGACGGTGGCACCTCCAATTTGATGGTTGGAGGCACGAAGGAGCTGGTCGGAGAACGTCACTGGAGCAAACTGCGGAGGTGGCCGGAGAGGGAAGAGAGAAGGTTTTCTCTGACCAAAATTTGCTAAGGATGTGAGGAACTTGATGTAGGATCATTTATAAGCCATAGAATGGAGTTCTAAGCTTGGAGAGCAAGCTTATGAATTCCAAGCTTTTCGCTCAAGCCGGGCACCCTTCCATTCAAAGAGTTCACATGAGATTTTGGGAAGGTGTTGGGATCCAAGATCGGCCTTATTTGGAAGGGAATTTTACAAGCAAGCTCTAGTTCAAATTTGGGATTATTTAGCTGAGAATCGAGCAAGAAAATCTTGCTCGAATCTCGTCGGAGCTCAACATGTTCACACCAATGGCGGTAGGGACCTAAATGTGAAGATGATAAAATGTTAGGGACCTAATGGTAAATAATTCAAAAAAGTTAAGGGTCATTATGTGATAAAAGGAGTCTGTCTGGACTAGAATGCAAACTAGGTCAAAGTAACCTCTGATTGGACCTAAATTTTGGTACAAACCTAATTTAAACCCAAAAAATATGATGGCGAAGTTGGATTCAGGTTTTGATCAAGTTTGACTAGGTAAATTGTATAGAAATCCAAATTAGGGTAACTATTTGACTGAGACTCTGTTTTAGGTCAAAATAGGTTCAGATGGTCAAATCAAGGATGTCAAACTTTAAAAAATATTTTTATATGATTTTTAGAGGGTTTAGATGAATTTTATCCTGACTAGAACCTCAGTTAATTAAGTGGGTCTATTTTCAGGGTTTCAGATGTTATTTAATTCTCAAAACATGTAAAAACTTATTTCTGTCTGTATGAACCTACTTGTTAGACATTAATGACCAAATGACCTTTAATAAACCCTTGAAATATCCCGTGATTATTCTGTATTTGTGATAAGATGGTAAAATTACAAAAATAACCCTGTTTTCATCTTTTCTTCTCAAAATAGAATATGAAGCACTTAGGACCCCCTGAGGTTATATAGGAGCTTTTATTGACTTTATCAGACCAAATTGAGCTAGTTATGGCTCATGATAGTGTTCCCATCATACCCCCATGCCTAACTTTTGCTAGTCCCTTAGCAAAACTTTATGGACCAAACCAGATATCTAGGTCGGATGTAACCGTCAGAATGCCCTACTAAGCCGCATCCCTAGGAATCAGATCTTAATACCAACAATAGGCCTAGAGGTACTCAAGTACCAGCCCAGATCCAGACCTAACTAGCTTTCACCTCAATCTACCGCTCAAGTTTCTAAGGCCCATAGGAACTAACCTAAGGTTCGTTGGACCCAGCAGTTAAAGCACCCATGCTTGTAACATGGTTAGTCCAAGTTCAGTTTGCCAGTACATTTTTGTAAGAAAGATGGAAGAATTTTCATTTGTGGAGAGCTTTTCTTTCTCTTTTTCTTTTCATTATATTTTTCCTTAGATCCATCCTCATATTAGCCCTAAACACGTTCTGTATCGGATTCCTGGTCCCCATCATCAATCCTCGTAGGGTCCTTGGCAATCGATGCTTTGAGATAACACCACCCATGGCAACCCCTAGAACTCTGGCTTTCGACACTTCGGGATAGTGCTGCCCATGGTGTTCTGTAGCTAAATCCAGACCCTAGCTTCCGACATTTCACGATAATGC
The DNA here is from genome assembly GCA_037157565.1 of Thalassia testudinum. NCBI lineage: Eukaryota > Viridiplantae > Streptophyta > Magnoliopsida > Alismatales > Hydrocharitaceae > Thalassia > Thalassia testudinum. The sequence continues at coordinate 135,379,827 of JAZHRO010000077.1, forward strand.
TGCCCATGGCATCTGAATCAACACAAGGTGCTTACATGCCCCCGGTAGGATATTTAGATATCCTAGGAGACAAGCACCGAGGAGATGATATGTTATTTCGCATCTTCGAGGGAAATTTCCCACCTCTCCACGTCGGGAACTCGTCTAAATCAACTTGTGTTTTCGAGTCGCTCCTAATATAGATCTTAGGACCACTTTTAGAGAAACATAAATGCTTTGGCATAATTTCATATTTAAGCACACTAAACCAGACTGTGTGTGATTTTTAGGTGCTTAAGTTACCGAGTCTCGAAACTAGAGGTCAGTTAATGGGGTCGAATATTCCCTAAGCCTTAGACCTAAAACACAAGCTTTGCATTTTCCTCAACCTCTTGAGGACTAATCTAGATCTTGACAAGTACGTGAGTGTTTAAATCCAATCAGATCCAAAAGGCCTAAGGTTGATATTCGCCACTAATCCCTTAAGTTTTAGCCTTCCAGGTCTTAATTCATCATTCGATCAAACCTAGAAGTTAGGCAAGTTCCATATTACTTTGAAGGGACTCAATTTCTTATTGATGCTAGAGCACCATGATCGTTTATTTTGATGATAACAAAACACGTGTCATTTAACATTTGCTTTTGAGTCTTAAGTTTTCAGGTTAATTGCAAATGGAGACATGTTTAGACAAAGTTCAAGCTCGCATCCATGGCGGATTGGAGGAGCTTGACAATGAACGGAGGAGCCTTCGCAAGGAGCGGAAGCTTGAAGTGTGAAGTCACAAAGAAGAGGATAGAAGTCTTTTCCATTCTTGTATCTTGTACTCTCTTTCTTTTGTTGTTTCTTTGCTCTTTATTTCTTTCTTAGAATACTTGTTAAAGAGCCTCAAAGAACCCTTAAAGTAGTCCTAGGAACACCTGCACAACCTTAAGATACTTAATTTTTTGCATAGAACTTAGAAAACCTAAATAGGCTTCAAACAGCCTTATCAAATGTCTAATCTGGAAATCAAACGTCCGATAGTGACTTTTAAGACATCTGACTGTTAACTCAGACGTCCAATAACTTAGGCTGGACTTAATAGGTTCTGTCTAATGAAATTAGACGTCCTAACCTAGTGCCAGACATCTTAGAAGACGTCTGATGGTTGTGTCAGATGTCCAATTAGGGGAACATTTTCTAACAAAGTAAACATTGAGGAAAATAACCGTTAGGCTTCTATCAGACGTCCGTAGAGGACCCCGACGTCTAATATGTGACCGTTGAGCCTCGACTGACCCAAAGTCGCTTTCCTAGACTAATATAGCCATTTGGACCTTGGGAAAGCCATTCCTGCAATACAATAGGTTTCCAAACGACCAGACCTAATGCCAGACGTCCTGTACGTCATCTGATTGATTTATACTAGAACCCTGTTTAGGTCTGATGAAAGTCAGGAAGGAAACCCACCTAAAATCAGACATCTGACTTAGTTCCCAGACATTTTAAACTAGTTTTCCATACGTCTGATTCCTGGACTAGACGTCTGATGACCCTATCAGAATCATAAATGATTCTAATTATGGCCTGTTTTGCGTTGGGTTCAACCCTAACGGCTATAGAAGCCTTCTAAGGCCTTCCAAAGCCTTCTTAGGCCCTCTATAAATAGAGGAGGACCCTTGCCTTGTGAAAATACACCTAGAGAAGCTACTTTCCACTATATTGTGCTAAATTGATCTCGAGAAGAAGCTCTAGCTCTCCATGCTTCGTCCTACTGTGCACCCACTCTTCCGCCGACGTTACGAGAGCGTTATTGTGCCAAAGCGTGGTTCACGCACCCGCGTCGTCACGCCGATGCACTCCTTCCTAAGGGAAGATTCTTCACCTATAGTAGCTAGATTTAAATATATACTTTGTTGGCTCTATAGGTCTGTTGTATTTTTTCTTTGTTATTGGTTGGGTATTCGCCTTGCGAATTCCCGTCTCCTTTGCGAGACAAAATCCTTCTTGTGAAGAGAAGGGGTTTTGAGGTACACTACCCTCGTTCAAAGTAGTGTGGTTGTAAGAGGTTAAGTCACCCTCGTTTTAAGTAACTTGTTTAGTGGATTTGATCGACTAGGTCGATCGAAAATCCTAACTCGAGAGGGTTAGGTGGTGGCTTTCACCCGGTTTGGGTTTCCACCTAAAAATTCCTTGTGCCATTATGTGATTGCTTATTTTTGTGAGATTGTTTATTTTAATTCCGCATTTTATACGTCACGCATATCTCACCCCCTCCCATAGGGAAATACATTTCTTTCTTTATCTTTTCGCTCCATTCTTTTCTTTTCCATTTCCCCTCCCTCCTTTTCTCATTTTTCTCTAAAATGGCTCTTCTTTTTCCTCAACCGCTTTTTTTTTTCATATTTTTGTTTTTCAAATGGATCTTCTCTTTCCTTAATCCTCCTCTTTTTTTCGTGTGAAATCCTTTTGTGAGAGTTGATTTTCATGACATTTCGCACTTTAACAACCCCCATGCCTACGATTTGCAATGTCAATGAAAATTAGGTGGGTTCGAGTTTAGCTAAGATCGTACATTAAAACAGTTTCAAAGGGTGGGTGGACAGGTTAGGATGATTGTTGCGGACAATTTCAAGCTCTGGTACGAGTACTAGAGGTGGAGCCGGATGTTCCAATGGACGAACCCTAAAGTGCACTATGAGTTCAGCAAAGAGATGTGTCAAAAGGATTTCAGATTTTTCAAAGAGATGACGAGTTACCTCCCGTTAAGCGATAAGTTTAACGCCATCATCTAGGCACAATAGGCTCAGGGAGAATGCAGATCAAAAGATAACTCAGCCACGTTTAGGTCGGCGAGTTCAAAGAACGGTTTGAGTCTCTTACCGTTCACGACAAAAGGTTCAAAATCATGGCTGGGTTCACTAATTTCAATGGCTTCATTTCCAAAGATTTTTCTTACCAAGAAAGGTCCAATCCACTTAGATCTGAGTTTGCCTAAGAAGAGTTTGACCTTGGCATCAACGAGTAAGACTTTCTGACCAGGGTGGAAAGATTTTCACACAATGGGCCTACCATGGAAGGCTTTGACCCGCTTTTTGTAGATACGCGAGTTCTCGTACGCGTCATTGCGTAGTTCCTCGATCTCGATCATTTGCAACTAGCAGTGTATTCTAGCCTTCATTAGATCTAGATTGCAGTTCCGTACTGCCTAATAGGCCTTATGCTCCATCTCTACAGGAAGGTAACATGCCTTTCCATACACTAATCTGAAGGGAGACATACCTCATTGGGTCTTGTAGGCGGTCCTATAGGCCCACAAAGCTTCCGCAAGGCGAGTAGACCAGTCCTTCCTATCAGGCCGAACAATGACCTGAAGGATCTTCTTGATCTCTCAATTTGACAGTGACCAGAACCTCAGTTAATTAAGCAAGTCTGTTTTCAGGGTTTCAGATGTCATTTAATTCTCAAAATGCGTGAAAATCCATTTATGTCTGTGTGGACCTACTTGTTAGACATTAATGACCAAATAACCTTTAATAAACCCCTAAAATACCCTGTGATTATTCTGTATTTGTGATAAGATGGTAAAATTGCATAAATAACCCTATTTTCATCTTTTCTTCTCAAAATAGAATATCAAGCACTTAGGACCCCCTGAGGTTATGTAGGTGTTTTTATTGACTTTATCAAATCAAATTGAGCTAGTTATGGCTCATGATGGTATTCTCATCACATATGATCAGGGTTATGCAACACACGATGATTATAACATGTATTCCCTTGATGAATATATGCCTCAGACGTCGTTGGCCTACGAAGACGTCAATACTATTCAGGGATATGGGATAACAACCCGTACTCAGAGACGTATAACCCTAGTTGGGGCCAGCATCCGAACTTCTCCTGGTCAGGTAACTCACAAAGGCAACATCAAGATCCACACTACCAGACCAGATAGTATAGGAATGCACAAAACACGTACCGTAGGCAGCAGCCATTCCCGTCTCAGCAACAGCAATCACGCTCGGTGTATCAGTCGCTGCATCAAGTTGCCAGTCACCCTCCAAACCAGGCTGAACCTTTGGAGGCACCGAAAGAGGAGCTGCAATAATCGATGCGAAAGTCTACACAAGATAGCTTGCAAATCATGAAGGCAATGCCTGACCAAATACAGAACATACACAACGCACAAAACCAGTTGTTACAAGAGCATAGGACCCAAGGAGCCTTGCCATTCCAACCTGTCCCAAACCCACAATATGTGAAAAACCAAGGTGCCCCGCCCAGGTTTCAGGCACCATAGGGACAGGCACACGCCATATTACAAGTGCCTCCTATACCACCTGGTTACGCTCAAGGTGATCCACCTCTGATACAAAACACCGCATGCTCTGCCCCTTCCACCCCTCCACCTCATGGACAGCAAGCTAATGCAAAAGTTGTTTCATTGAGGAGCAGGAAAAAGACATACGACCCACTAGTTAGGCAGGTGGGTCTTGATTTTTCGCACCCTTCACCGCAAGATGGCTCGACTCCTTCCTCATCTCAGGATCCATCTACGGTTGACAAGAGCAAGAGACCACTTAACTCTGAGATTCTCGTTCCTTTTCCCAAGGTGTTGACATGAAATGTACCACGGAAAAAGGTACACGGAATTTTGAGGACCTGAAGTCAATGTTCAAGGTGGTACATATTGAGGTTCCTCTCCTCGATGCCATTAATCACATTCCTGTTGTCTAGGTTCTTTAAGGACTACTATACCCTGAAGCGATAGCCGAGAATAGGACGACAGGCGATACTGTCAAAGGAGGCTAGTGCCGTGATTCTAGCCGACTTGCCGCCGAAAAAGAAAGACCCTGGCACCCCACTCATTTCCTACTTCTTGCAGGATTCTCCATTTGATCGAGCCCTTCTAGATCTGGGTTCGTCCATCAATCTAATTCCCACCGCCGTATATGATCGATTTCGATTCAGGGAGTTAAAACCCACCTCAGGATCACGATTCAGCTGGCTGATAGATCAGTGAAAACACCGAGGGGACTGGTTGAGAACATGATTGTAAAAGTCCGCGGATTCTGCTTTCCCACAGACTTTTTCATTCTCAATATGGAGGTTCCTCCTAATCTCCGCAATGCACCAATTATTCTAGGTCGCCCATTTCTAGCGACTGCCCAAGCAAACATTGACTGTGCATCCAGGTGTATGGAGATAGCCCTAGGTAATGAGCGACTTAGACTTGACATATTCAGGACATCAAGGAACTTCAACTGTGATCATATCAAGGAGGATGGTGAAGACGAAGAATCGGCACATTGTGGTAACATTGGGCTCCTTTGCGACGAGCCAATGTCTCATTCGTCTGCACTGTCAAGGTTCTTGGACCTCAATCCACACGGGACCGAGACTACTGCACTGCACATATCTTCCCAAGGATCCGATTGTCTGGGGTGTATATCTAACCAAAGCACCCCTGACTCTGACTATTCTGATCCACATAGTACCGAATCGCCCCTATTGACACAAGAAGACGTTACTACAACAAACAGGCTTCCCGTTAACACAGTCACGATCGACCGCTTTACAGGTGGTGAATCAGCAGGAATTCACGTGTATCCGGATCATCAGACTTCCACCTCTGATTATGCTCCTCCCATTCCAACTCCACCCCCAGTTCTGAGTCTGATCCACCCCTGATTGAATTGAAGCCCTTACCTGACTCACTCAAATATGTGTTCCTAGGCGCAAGTGAGACATACCCAATCATTATCAATGCTCACTTAACCCAAGAACAGGAACACCAGCTAATTTCTGTGTTGCAAGACCATAAGGTTGCCATAGGGTGGAGTATTGCTAATCTCCACAGTATTCACCCCTCATATTGCACACATCACATTTACACAGATGAGAGAGTGAAACCTTCGAGACAACCTCAAGGATGGCTAAACCCGAACATGCTAGAGGTTGTTAAGGAGATCATCAAATGGCTAAATGCGGGCATTATATACCCGATCTGTAACAGCCAATGGGTTAGTCCGATCCAAATAGTACCCAAGAAAGCAAGACTCACCGTAGTAAAAAATGATAACGGTGAATCCATCCCAACCCACACTGCAACATCATGGCGAGTTTGCATAGATTACAGAAAACTGAACATGGCTACCCAGAAGGAACACTTTCATTTACCATTCATTGATTAGATCCTAGAACAGTTAGCTAGACGTAGTTTCTTTTATTTTCTGGATGGATACTCCGAGTACAATCAAGTAGCGATTAGCCCGAAAAATCAGGACAAGACCACCTTCACATGTCCCTTTGGAACATTCGCCTTCAAGCGGATGCCCTTCGGCCTTTGCAACGCACCAGCGACATTTCGGTGTTGTATGATGGCCATCTTCTCTAACGTAATTGCGGACTACGTGGAAGTATTCATGGACGACTTCTCTGCCTTTGGAGATGACTTCGTGTCTTGTCTTGATAACCTCACCAAGATCCTGAAACAATGTATTGAGGTAAACCTAGTACTCTCATGGGAGAAGAGCCATTTCATGGTGAAGGATGGCATTATACTAGGGCACAAGATCTCTGCAAATGGACTCAAGGTCGTCCAAGCCAAATCTAAAATCATATCTCGATTATCCCCACCTAGCTCGATCAAGCAGATCAGATCATTCTTGGGTCACGTCGGATTTTTTTTTTTAAAAGGGGTCACGTCGGATTTTATCGGGGATTTATATGTGATTTCTCAAAAATCGCGCGACCATTGACAAATCTCCTCGTAGCCAATACCCCATTCGAATTTAACACCTAGTGTCTCAGCACCTTCGAGACTTTACGAAGCGCTCTCTGATTCCCCAATTCTCTAACCACCTGACTGGTCTCTTGATTTGAAATGATGTGCGACGCCTCTGATTTCACCGTCGAAGCTGTTTTAGGCCAACGCCGGGAGAAAAAACCCTTCGTCATATACTATTCTAGCAAGACACTGAATGAGGCTCAGCGTAACTATACTGTCACTAAAAAGGAACTGCTAGCAATAGTGTTCAGGTTGGAGAAGTTCTAATCATACCTGTTAGGGTCTAAGGTAATAATCTTCACAGACCACTCCACCCTCCGACATTTGTTGGCAAAGAAGGATGCCAAACCCTATCTTATCAGATGGATCCTTCTATTGCAGGAGTTTGATATTGAAATACGCGACAAAGTTGGAAAAGAAAATGTTGTGGCGGATCACTTATCTAGACTGGACCCAACCCACATCCCATACTCCCTGTTTCAGATCAATTTCTGGATGAATCTCTTTTGGCAATTCACGCTGTTGAGTTTCTCTGGTACGCGGATATCGCAAACTATCTTGTCACAAGCAAGATTCCCGCAAATTTATCTATGGACCAGAAACTCAAACTCATAGCGAAGGCCAAATTCCACCTCTGGGACGATCCATTGCTCTTCCGCATTGGGGCTGATCAAATTATTAGAGGATGCGTACCATATTCTAAGATCCCTAGTGTGTTATCTTTTTGCCACAATGATGCTTATGGTGGTTTTTTCTCAGGATGGAAAACCACTGCAAAAATTTTGCAATTAGGATTTTTCTAGCCAATTATCTTTAGAGATACACACGAGTACGCCTAGTGCTGTAAACGATGCCAGTCAGTCGATTCTATGACCAGGAGAGACATGATGCCTCTCCAACCCATCTTGGTTGTAGAAGTGTTCGATGTTTGGGGCATCAATTTTATGGGTCCTTTTCCAAATTCGCATGGCTTCGAGTACATATTGCTGGCTGTTGACTATGTCTCGAAGTGGGTTGAAGCCATCCCAACAAGACGGGCTGATCATAAGACCGTCATTTCTTTCATACGGGAGTACATCTTTGCTAGATTCGGAATACCCCACGCTCTGATTAGTGACGGGGGAAGCCACTTCATCCATGTCCATTTTAGGTCATTACTAAAGAAATACGAGGTACATCACCGTATAGCTACCCCATATCATCCACAGACCAATGGGCAGGCTGAAGTGTCTAACCGTAAAATCAAGCTAATTCTCCAGAAGACGGTTAGACCGGATAGGAAGGACTGGTTCGATAAATTAGTTGACGCACTTTGGGCATATCGGACTGCCTATAAGACCCCACTTGGAATGTTGCCATATCGCATGGTATATGGTAAGACCTATCATCTTCCTGTCAAGCTGGAACACCACGCCTTTTGGGCAATGCGAAAATGTAACCTTGACCTCAATGAAGGAGGTCATGAAAGGAAGCTCCAGCTCAATGAATTAGAATAAATCCGACGAGAGGCCTATGAGAACACATCGATATACAAGGAATAGACTAAGGACTTTCACAACTGCCACATCCGGAGGAAAGAATTCACGCCTAACTAGCAGGTCTGGTTGTTTGATTCATGACTGAAACTCTTTGTAAGGAAACTCAAGTCCAGGTGAACTGGCCCATATATTGTTATCCACCCATTTCCCAATGAAGCAGTCCAAATCAGGGACCCAACATCTGGGCATGTCTCTACGGTCAATGGCCAGCGCCTCAAGCCATTAATGGCCCAAGAACCTCCTCCAGCTGACAAAGTCATTCATCTTATCAAGGACGTATGATTGAGTTTTCGCCCAGCTGGAGGCGTTAAACTCAGCACCTACCTGCATTCTTCATCACCCTATACATACTTGCTTTATACATAGCATTTTTTCTTTAGCATATCTCATATTGTCAGGTTGGTCGGTGCTGAACGTTAAAGTTCAGGAGCAATTCCAGGTGATTTCTACCCACTTACTCCCTGTCATAATTTATTTCTTTTATATTCATGCATGAGGACATGCAAAAACTTAGGCATGAGGGGTAGATATACGACAAAACTGAAAAATTTTTATGCCAACACTTAGAAAACCTTAGAGCAGCATGTCAAATGTACTTTAGGATCCTAAATATAAGAACAATCTACTCCACCTCCAATGCTAGCATTAGAGCTAGAAATCGTCTACAACAGCCACATACGACTCACCCGCTCACCTTTTTGTTCTAAATTTAGGACCAAGCCGAATGCAACCCGAAAAGGGAATTTTATGAGGTACAAATGAAAGAGCTTACTTGTTTATAGCATATATACATAACGCATTCATGAATAAGATTATTTTTATTAAGAGAATGCATTAGAGATTTTATCATCTAGTTGATTCCTATAATCTGGAATCCAGTACAATTTTCACACTCACACATAGATTTTCCAATGGATTTACGGTGAAGACTAATAAACGTCTTTAGTCTATCGAGAAGAAACAGTGCTTCTTTTCCTGAACCTTTGGACAGTATTTTGGTAGTCAGGTAGATTTTTTTCTAAAAATCCACCAAAGTAGCCCTACCACCTACTCCCAAGCCAAAGCCTTTTAGAAACCGATCCCAAACTCGACCTGCCACTGGAATCAATTTCTATATTGACTCACCTCTTTCTGATCCAGTTACATATGATTCACCACCACGATTCAATAGTGAAGGGGACACTGAATAGACCGATAGTTACCTTTTGACCCCCTCTGACCCCTAAGTAGGGCTCCTACATTTTTCACCGACTCATTATCTTTTGAGGACCCCTACTTTGATCTAGCTGAGCAAACATAGCAAAACCCTCATTTACATTTCCACATCTTTTTGAGCCATAATGCATCTGGTGGGCTCCACACCTATTGATCCACATTTTTCAACCCACCAGACTGATTCGATTTGGTCTGCATCATTAGCTAGTTGATTTAAACAAGTACCTAGTTGGACCAACCAGGCTAATTATCGAGGTGCTTGTCCTACAAAATTCTTCCAATCTGACCACCCCTTCTCCTTCACCACCTTCTGCTCAACTGAAAGCATTGAATTTAGCATTTAACGAGAGGTAACCCATCATTTGAAAAACTTGAGACCCTTCTGATTCCTTTTTGAGCTGCATTCATATTATATCTTAGGGTTCAAACTTTAGACTAGCCAACTCTACCATTTATACTTGTATCAGAGCTTAAAATCATTTGCAACAGTAATCCCCACCCATTTGACCCTGTTCTAAACTATGAACTAAGCTAAAGTCAAACCCAACTGGTTTATAATAAGGACATTGCAAAACTAAAGCATGAGAGGTATTAAAGTGTAAAACAAATGAGAAATACAATTCTTTGAAGGGTTCTCACACAAAAAAGATGGAGAAAAGGGGAGGAAAATTTTGTGAGACGAATGAAAAATCTTTCTTGAGGAAAAATAAAAGGAAATACAAAATGACAAAGGAGCAAAATTAGAGAAAATTGATAGTCCTAGCAATTAATTATGGATCCTACTTAAGTTCTAAACTAAATCAAAATAAGGATTAAGTCCTGAAATGCTACAAGCAAGGAGATAAGTAAAGAGTATTGACCTTAGGCCTCTTGGGCCTATTCTAGGGCTTAAACACTCACGTATTTATTAAGATCTGGACTATTCCTCAAGAGGTTGAAGAAGTTGCGAGGCTGGTGTATTAAGTATAAGGCTTAAGGAATATTCGGCCATATTTCCTGTCACTAGAACATCAAAAATATGGTCTAGAGATCTAGTTCTTTCCATAGGATTTTGCTAGGGACTACCAAAAGTTAGGCATGGGGGTATGATGGCAACACTATCATTCATCACAACTTAAATTAGCCAGAATCAAGTGTTAAATGCTCCTTAATGATCGTCTGAAGATAGTAATTTCCTACTGGACTAATTTGAGAAGATAGAAAGAAGGGTTAATTATGCTATTTTAACATCCAATCATAAATACAGATTAACCAAGGGGTTAATCCAATGTCAAATGAACTTAAAAGACCAAGAAGTGGGTGATTGGGCAGCAATTATAGGTCTTAATTAACCTAAATTAGGCTAGAACTTAGCATAAGCTAGTGTAATTGATGCATGCATAAGCAATATTTGCATCTTTACTTCTTTCCTTTAGCTATGCATGAAATAATGATATAATGTACTAATTAAGTGCATTATATAAATTACAGGAAATAAGAAGCTCAAGAGTCGGATCTAGAGCTGGACCTAAAGCTATTGCTGCATTAGAGTGGTGCAGAAGACCTTAAAATAAATGTAGTAGAAAAATAATGTAAGTGTTGAGGTATGCTATTCTACTAAGTAAAGATAAGGCAGAGTTAAATTATGAACTTAGGTTCATTCCTAGCCCTAGGACAGCCCTACAAGCCTTCCTAAGCCTTAGCCACCCTTAGGTTAGGTCACCATAGCCTAGGAAGCCTCAAAACTCTACTTCCAGCCCTTATCTGGACATCTAGATAAGTTATTGGACATCCAGGACCCTTAACCACAACCCACACACCTTAAACCCATGTCTACAGTGTTATTGGACGTCTAAACACTTGGTCAGACGTCCAATTTCTGCAGAATACCCAAGACAGAACCTTGATTCCCTCCCGACTCAAATTGGACATCCATACAAGAGGTCTGAACTTCTGATTTTTTAGTATAAGTCATCTGATACTTAAATTGGACGTCTGGAACTACTCTCCAGTTCCTGTCTTGGAATTCAAGCTTGGATCTTGAGTTCGTAAGTCCCTAAACCCAATTCCAACCCCTTGGGAACCTAAATAAAAGTACTATAAGCCTAGTACACCACCTCTAGACATTCCTAAGAACCTAATTAGGTTCTCACTAAGGCTAATTGACTTGGATCATAGTCAATAATAATTGCCTAGTCAATTGGACTATTAGAGTCCAATTGAGCACAACTCTCAACCCACATAAGTTCAATTGAATTCAGTGAGAGTCCAATTGACCCAAGCCCAACTTAATTGAGTTATTTCACTCTCAATTAAACTTATGTCAAATTTAATTGCACTTTCCCATTAGCAATTAGGGTTTGCAACCCTAATTTGAGACCTACCTTAACCCAAACCCCTTAGGACCTAACCTAAACCACTTAGCCACCTAGGTCACGCCTACACATACACACACACACACACTCTCGCACTCCCACACCACCTAGATTCTAGGGTCTTCTAAGGTTGGCGCCACCTTGGTTGCCAAAAAAAGCAACCAAGGGATGTTCAACTCTTAGATCCACACTTTGTGGATCTAAGAACCACTCTCTCTCTCTCTCTCTCTCTTGGACTGTCACCTTGGAGCTCTCTCTAGAGAGTTCCACACTTCTCTAGAGAGCCACACTCATAGCCACCCAAGAGTCCTATTTAAAGGACCCTTGGGTGGCCATTTGCACCCATCTAGTTTTTCGCTTAATTCCACCTTCCATCAAGCATAACTCCACCTTCATTCCACCTCCACTCCACAAGCTCCCTCACCATGGTTCCACCATCTCCACTCCAAGGCTAGAGCACTCCTCCACATCTCCAAGGGCCGGCCTACCCATCATTGGCCGCCCCTCCTCCTCTCAACCATCTCAAAGGCCATGGAGACCACTCTGAATGCCCTTCTTTCTGATAACATAGCTAGTAGTTCTTCTAATCTCTCTACTTTATTTATGCTTAGTAGTGTACCTCCATATTCTCTCTCAATGATGCATGTATAATCCCCCCATAGATTCACGTATGCAGTCGTTTTCTGCTAGATAGATTTCTATTTTCAAGCATTCATGTGTAAGCTTTCTTCTAGCTTTACTCTATAATCACCCTGATGCAATCAATGAAAAAATCATTTCTATATATTTATCTATATGTGTGTTGGAAATCACCATGAGCTTTCTTGTTATATTTTATTGTGATTGAATTTGCCTGCACTTATTTTATATATTTTTGCAACTAGCATGTCGATCCACGAAAATATTGAGGATCTAACTATCAACGCCTTTTTAGAAAAGTGCCATCACATAACTAGGATTGTACGTACGGACACCTACACATTTACTTTTGTCATTTATTTAATGCACACACACATTATTATAGTTAACAATGCAAATAGCAAGACATTGATCCCTAGGTTAGAAATCGGCGTGCATTTTTAAGTGAGTAGAGCGAACAAGATAGAAATTACTTTTCTTTTTTTTCAAACAGTAAGGAAAGCTATCGTGCTACGATAGCGATCCAGGAGAGCAATTTATTAATATATATAAAAAAAGGTCACAAAATAGATGCTCATAAACGTATGAGGCACCAACATGCATTTACAATTTGTTCCACACATAATGGCCTCTCCTGAAATAAAAACTCATTTCTCTCTCTCCAAATGCACATTGTTGTCGCCATATTTATGTGCAATTTATCCTTCATCAGAATTTTTCTCCATAATAAGTCCCACGTGGGTAGTGGCTCCCCGCAAACTCTCCTCCAAACTATATTCGTGACCACACACGATGAGAATATGTGCCTAGAGCTGTTAGTAAGAAGACCACAAAGCAAGCACGACTGTAGCGCCACCCCCATCCTTCTATGTCTGAGGTCTCCAATGACTAAGCCGTCTCTCCTACACAGCCATAAAATGATTTGTACCTTTGCTGGAACATTCAAGAGCCATATTTTTCTTGATATCAGATCTGCCTCCTCCGAGATTGCCAAAAATTTGATCTTGTCGTATGCACTGACTGGGGTGAAGACCCCCTTCCATCTGTAGTGATCCGCAATTCCAGCCATCGAACTGAATGCCTTCAGGTCTAGCTGCAGCCTTGCCTTTTCCTCCTATGTTCTGGTGCCATCTCTATTCGATTCGCATTTCCATAACACCTCCCAGAGACGAACCACCGAGACTCAAAGTTTCGTTATTCTAGAAACATTTTTGTTGACCGAATTTCACGACTATACTACGAACAACAACATTGCTTTTCCTAAAACACGTGATCTACCATCTCCAACAGTGGGCTCAGCATAACTGAATTAGGGTTTCACGCATTTTGAGGATTAAAATATTACAAAAAACCCTAATTAATAGCCTCACTCGAATTAAAAGGGTTTTGGTAGAGAGAATTTTAATTTAAACCTCTTAAAAAACATTGAAAAATATTTTAAGAGGTTTGGTACCTTTACTTTAATCATATGAACCCATTGTGACAAAAAATAAAGATTTAGACGGGAATTTGCCCTGACTTGAGCTTCTGTGTAATTTACCTTATCAAACATGTCAAAACCCAAATCTAAGTTCACCATTAGATTCCTTGGGTCTAAATTAGGTTAACACCAAAATTTGGGCCCAATCAGAGTCCATCTTGACCTAGTTCTCATTTAAGTCCCCATATCTCTATTCTTTGCAATCAGACCCTCATCTTTTAAACTTTTATCACGACCACACCCCTATCTTTCTCGTCTCCATCACAAAGAGGTCCCTACTGCCTAATTTTGATGAGTTTCCTAAATAGAAGAACAAACCCAACATGCGCCATATTCAATAAAAGATTTCTCCTTCTATAGGCAATCAAATCCTTACAAATTTTTTTTTTTTTTGAAGAAATAAGGAAAGCTATCAAAGAAGATAGCCATCCGAGGATTTTATTATTGGAGTAAAGAAAAATCAAATGACATCAACTCCTCCAATGCCGTATGAGGGCCTGACACTCATGTACAATTCTTACCAAGTTAACAGGTCTCTCCTGAAAAAGACACTCATTTCTTGCACGCCAAACACACCACAAAACAAACACCATAGAACAATGAGGTCTCCCACTCCTAATAAAATCCCCCCACATGTCCTCCCATACAAGTATCCCACCACCACAAACCCTATTCCACACGCAGTCAGTGATCATACACGAGGAGAAAATGTGTTGCACACTATCTGTCTGAAAACCACATAGGTAACATGTTTGAGCAGGCACACCCATTCTTCGATGTCTCAAGTCACTAGTAATGAGACCGTCCCTCCTACAGAGCCATAGAAAAATTTGTATCTTCAACAAAATTTTAAGCTTCCATAAACATGCAGATGGCGTTAGCTTCTTCATTTTGTATCCTTGCAACCATGTGTTCGTAGGCCTTGGTAGATGTAAAATTTCCCATCCATTTATATGTGTCAACACCTCCCGTCGGCTTGAAAGCTTGTAGATCCTGCATCAGGCGTGCTCTCTCCCCCCATGTGTAACTCCCCTCCCTGCAGTTCATTTTCGGTAGCTCCCACCTATTCGCATTTTCATCTCAGAAATCTGCAACTTTAGCATCTCTGTCACCAGCAAGACCGTAGACACGCGGGTATTGTTGGTGCAGCAATCCCAAAGATGACCAATTTTCAGACCAGAAAAGAAAGGATCGTCCATCCCCATAGATCGGCTGGAATATATCCCAATTCTCCTTCATAGCCGCTACCACCGAGCTCCAAAAAGGTGATGCCTTGGTGGGAAAAAGTCTATTTGCCATGGAGTGTGATTCACCATAGATCCCTTTGATCACCTTCGCCCATAGTTTATTCTCCCCTTGAAAAATTTTTATTGCCCTCTTCAGCAAAGGGAATCATTAAACTCCTTCAAGGATCTAAGTCCTAGGCCCCCCCGCTTCTTTGGGGTACACAAACTGTCCCACTTTACTAGTTGGAAAAATCGTCCTTCATGTTTTGCCCCTTTCCAAAAGAAGCGTTTCCTCGTTATATCCAAGTGCTTCCATATTGCTCTTAGAGCTCTGAACATAGAAAACATGAAGACTGGCATCGCTGTGATAACAGAGTTTAAAAGAATCAACCTTCCCCCTTTTGAGAGATATTTACTACTCCAACACTTCAACTTTGTAGAGATTTTCTCAAACAGATAACTCCAATCACTCTTCTTCATCTTGCCGCTCTTCAATGGCAACCCAAGGTAGGTAATAGGCAAGGAGATGTTTGGTGTGTGCAACGTCTCTGATAATTGATGGCCCACATCTCCATTCGGTCCAAAGCAGACAAGAGAGGATTTTTCTCCATTCAATTTCAATCCTAATATCTCCTCAAAAATAGTCACCATATGATGAAGGATACGTGCCTCCCACACTCCACCCTCTACAAAAAACATTGTATCATCCGCGTATTGGAGCACAGAGGCCAAGGCCTGACTGTTCGAGATAGCATACCCCTTGATCATCCCCATTTCTGAGAGTTTGAAGGTGAAGCGAGCTAAGGTATCCACTGCTAAGTTGAATATAATGGACACCCCTATCTGACCCCACATCTGGGCTAAATCCAAACATCACATGGTCAACCATTGATTAATGGGGAGAAAGCAAAAGTAGTAATGCATCTTTTCATCCATCTAATCCCTAAGATTGGAAATCCTCTTCATATGAGTACCTCCCACAAGTATGGCCAGGAGATTGAATCGTAGACTTTACTGAAGTCGACCTTCCATATGAAAGCCTTGGCCTTTCTCCTACTCCATCCTGCCACCATTTCTTGAGCCACAATAAAAGATTCATGCAGTGATCTATTTGGAAAGAAAGTCGATTGAACAAGCGATATCATGCCTTGGAGCACCCCTCTTAGTCGATTTGTTAAGACTTTGCTTATGATCAGGTAGATAGAGTTTGATAGCGCTATCGGTTTGAACTCACTGAATCTCTCGACCTCAGGCTTCTTAGGAAGCAAGAATAGATATGACCTATTCACCTTCTCAAAGCCACTCTTCCCCTGCTGGAATTCACAAACCACCTCCATCACCTCCCCTCTCACCACCTTCCAAAGTTCCTTATAGAACAATACTTGGAACCCATCAGGTCCCGGGGATCCTTCCAAGCTGAGGTCATTGATAGCATCTATCACTTCCTATTCTGAAAATGGGGTTACCAATCTGTCAGCCTGCATGTCATCCACCTTAGGATATTCCATTGCCACCATTCTCCATGCACTTCTGATAGGGGCAGCAAAGAGATCACAAAAATAGGCAGCAGCTGCAGCCCGAATATCTGCCATGGAGGTAAGCCGTTGATCTCCAGAAAGAATGGACGAGATAAGATTCATGCATCTCCTCGAACTGGTAGCCATGTGAAATAATTTGGCATTGGCGTCACCCTCATGCAACCAAAGTTGTCTCGATTCCTCCTGCCAATCCATTTCCCTCTTCAAATCTTCTTCCAGTACCACATCTTGCATTAGTTTCTGTTGTTGTAGTTCACTTTCAACCAGCGGACCTACAGCGTCTTTCTCATCCAGCATGTGCAGCATAGCAAGTGCCTCCACTCTCCTTTGTTCACGCAATACCCCTACTATCTGTCCAAACTCCTTCAACAAAATTTTCAGACCAGCTAACTTCGCAGCAAGCCTCGACGTCACTAACCTAGACACCTGTTTCATTTCCCACCAGTTCACAATCATATCTTTGCAGCCTAGATCCCTCAACCAAGACCTTCTGAACTTGAAGTATGAGCCCACTGAGTTTCCTTCACCACAGTCCCAAATCAACGGAGTGTAATCAAAGAAGGGTCTCTCTTGCCCAGCCACACCAAAAAGATGAAATCTTTCCAAGAGACTTGAGTTCTCGAAGAAACGATCGAGTTTAGACATTTTCCTACTGCCATTGCGCCAAGTGTATTCCACACCAGATGAAGGGTACTCACTCAGCTCCATGTTCTGAACCGCCAGCTGAAAGCTAAGTGTAGATTAGTCTATGCGCCCGCTCGCTCTATCCTGACTAGAGAGTGTGCAATTGAAGTCACCACCTATGAGCCATGGGCTATCTCCAATCCCATCTGCTCTCTCTACTAATTCAGACCATAAAACACTCCTCCTGTTCGCATTACATGGCCCATATACACATTTGATGAATAGAAGACTCCCTGTGTGGACTACCTAAAATCTACAGATCATATTGAATTCAGCCTTTATTACCTCTGTCAACTATAGCTTCGCAACCTTCCACCATACTGCCATGCCTCCCGACTTGTCTTGGGCCCTCACAGTAGTGATATCAGAATTCCCATTTTGTATCAGCAGCTTCCACAAGCTATGCCTGTCCTCTTTGATGTGAGTTTCTTACAATAACGCACAATCAACATCCCATTCCTGCATATATATGGCAAGAGAGCCACCGCACGCAAAGGGGATGGGAGGGTGAGAGAGCCACCGCACGCAAAAATTACATTCGCCCATATCACCCTCCCATCCCCTTTCCCAAGCATGATCTCCATACCTTCCTCCATCACCGCAAAGCTTTCAATCATCTTCACCACTACCTCATTGGTTCTCAGATGGAGTGGCAGACCAGTAATCTCAAATCTTCCCTGTCTGGAGGCCACCTTCTGTGGGGGACGCTCTGCCAATGCCCCATCAAAAGGCGAAACAAATCTCCAAATCACAATGATGTTCCAAACGTACTCGATTGAAAATGGAGGGACTCGACATCAATCATACCCAAGTCATAGAGTAAAAAGCGAAAGGGGCCCAAGGTTGCAATCTTCCAGTTCAATGATTTTAGGACTAGGGATCTTACCAATTGATGGAGCCGATCCATGGATGGTGCCCCTGTCATCACCTCCCCAATCAAGGCACCTCTTAGAACCATCTCCATCGCATGAATGCCTTCAAAATATGAGACCTCCACATCAAGAAAGTGTTCGGCCAGCGTAGGAGGGGGAGGCAGTGGAGGCCTCGGTCCCCTCTACCCTAAGCATGGATGAGGGTGCAGGACCTTTCCTCCAACCTGTTGCGTCCCTCCTCTCATATACACATCACGTTTATGGTCTTCTCCACCACATGCTACACAAATAAGAGGCCCCCTGCACGCTGCCACCATGTGCCCTCTTGCTCTACATCTGAAGCATAAAACCACCCCCACATTTTCCCAACGCCTAGTCTTCACAGAAGTCCCCCTTCCTCTCTGATCATCCTTGCGCCTCCATCTCTTCAGTCTCCATACCTCTCAGCCCTCGTTCTCCCTCCTGTCGCCAAAGCCCCATCGCCCCAATGCCCTTCTTTGAAATTTTCAAATCCTTCCAAAATTGGAAGGATCAATCACATGGAGATCCTCTTCCATTTGAACAAGATCCCAAGGGCTATGATTAACCCAGCAAACTCAAGGTTTTCCAAATCAAGAGCTTCTTGAAATCCTATTTCTATACACCAAATCTTCCAAATTGAGATCCTAATCGAGCTCTATATAAGCTCCCCAACGTTCCACGATCAATTGGAGTCGATTCTTGGTAGGATCTTACACCCTTCCCTCTGGTCAAGAACCTTCGTCAACTCCGGCGATCTTCACTCTCACTTTCCTCCGACCACCCAACCACCAAATTGGGTGGTCCATCTTCTTCCTCGATGTCGTCCAACTCTAGTGCACGTTGCTAGGGCCTCTTACCCCTCACCCTCGTCACTATCCCCCTTAATCAGAGAGTTCATCTCCCTCAGATCCAGCAAGTCACGCCACCGAGAGTTCCTTCTCCTTTCATCCAACTAGCTAGGGATATTCTCTCCCCCTTGCTCCCTAGCATAGTCTTAGGCTCTTAGATTTAGGTTTTAGCTCTTTTATCCCTCCATTTTCATCTACTTCCCCAACTCCAGTGAGCCCATGCCATTACCATAATACACTAAACACCCCGCCAACACCACCACATCCTTTGCCATGCTCCACAGAACAAAAGCCCCAAGGTTATTGGGTGTTTTAACCACTCACCACCACCCCCGAACAACCCATATCTCCACCAGCTATTCCAACGTCGTTCCACCATCACACACCTCCAAACACCTCCTTGCCACCACCACTACACTCCACACACCACAACGAAGCTCCTGAGCCATCTAATTAGGGCTTAGAACCTGTGTTTTGATCATCAGGTCTTCCTTGTCATCGTCAACCACACCATTGTCTCTTGCCACCGATCGACGATCCCCGGTCTAGCCACAGCACCCAATAGCTACGACTTAACCTAATGAAGCCACCTGTAGCTCCAATTGAGGAAGAAAGCAGTAACTGTAGGGCCAATTGGGAGAATAGCTTCACGCACCTACAGCAAGGAAAAAGAAGGATGAATAGTCCCACATCATGGGAATTCAGTTTGAAATTTGATACTTAACAAATTGTGCTCATAGCCTGTTTGCCTTAGTCACGAGGGATCGGGTCACTCCTCACACTCCCATACGCACCCGATCCGCTCACCCACACCATGAGAACAGGACTAGACCCCTTGCATTGAACCCATTTGTCTAAACCAATCTGGGTTTAGAGAGAAAGAGACAAGAGGATTTCTGAGAAAGAGCAGGGGGTTTTGCTCTGAGTTGCAATCAGAAGGCTAATCTCAGGTCTAATTTCAAAACTTAAGGTGTTTGATGATTGTTATAAATTCTGATTTGGCTGAATCTAAGGCTCTGAGTTGGAGAAAGAGTTGAGTGTTGAGTCTGAATCTAACTAAGTGTTCGAGAGTTAAGAAGAGAAGGGAGAAGAAAAGTTGAGTAAGTGTTAAAGAACTGAGTAATTGAGGAAAAGAAGAGTTGAGCCTAAGTCTTAAATTGGTGGTTTCAACCACCATTATTTTTAGTCCCTTTCTCTATATTATTTTTGTCTTTGATATACAATTTGACTATTCATTGAATATAGTGAGTTTTGAATATTGAATATTATTTGTTGTGCTCATTTCTTATAAACTTGATTAGTGATTGAATTGTGATTATCTTTACTCCCTACAAATAATTGCAGAAACTCACATTTCTCGAGATTATAAATTTTAAGTGTCGATTTGATTTTCGTTGCTATACTACAACGCATTTTCTTTAAACTACGATAATTTTTGACTCAACACTTCCGCCTATCTCCTTTCCGATCGATCTTTCTCTCTCCCTGCATATTTTTTTCTTCTCTTTTTCCCTCTCTTTCCTACACTCTTTTTCCCTCCCACGCACTGCACGGTCTCTCTCTCTCTCTTTCCCATGATTTCTCTCCGTTTTTTTTCTTTTCCATTTTCTATCTCTCTCTCTCTTTCAATCTTGATATCGAGGACAGCTCCCCCCTTCCCCTCTATTTATAGGTACCCCAAACCGACTTAAAAAAATCCCAAAAATATTTATTATTTTATTATTATTTATTTTATTTATTAAACTCCCTTTACGTAGTTTCATATTTTATATATAACATTTGCCACAACACTTGAATTTTCACGAAACATACATCGTTGGAAAGTTTGTGATGAGGACAATTTAATGATACTATTTTTGACATATTTTAGGCATGTTTTTCAAGGGTTGAAACAATTTTAACCAAAAACACAATTCTACCTATTTTTGTAGTACCCAGACCTGATTTAGGCCTTGACGAGTGTCAGTGGGTTCATCTCGATGCGCTTAATCCTGAAATCACCTTAGAAAGTTAGTTCAGGTCTTTACAAAAACTATACTAGAATGCAGGAATAAAAAGATAGATAAGAGAGAGAGAATATCTCCCTGGCGGCTGCTTGGGAGAGGAATGCTTCAACGATGCCCAGATGAAGAGGATTAGAGACGAAAGAAGGAGAATGGAGCTGGAGGAAGAAGACGAGAGGTAGGACTGTGCCGGAATGATCCACTTCCTTGAATGGGAGTGAGAGGACAGTCGGCGGGAGCTCCGCAAATAGGGGTGAGAGGAAGGACTAGAAAAAAAAATTTTTATCTAGTGGAGCTTCCCAAGGGCTTGGGAACACTAGAATAGAGTTCAAAAAGGTTTTTGAGCTCTGGGAGGGGAGAGATGGATGTAGGAATGGATGGTGGACAAGGGGGGTGTATAGGCCTTTTATAAGTGAAAAAATGGGGGCAAAAAGGCCATTTGCATGCATAGGAACTCAATGCACCTGCAAGAGGCACTCATCAGGCACACATGCTCAGCACACCCGACACTACCTCTACGTTATCATTGCATGGGCAAGGTGAGGGGGCTCAAGGACCATTCAATCACCAAATGAGGGTTGTGATCGTGCACACCTGCACTCTTCAAATTGCGCCCAATGCACGTCAAATCACGTAATAGCCATCTAGCGCACAATGTGGTGGTATCCCCACTGCCTAATCCCAATTAGATGGCCTTGATTGCACAAGGATCTCACCTTGAAGTTGTAAGGAGCACGCGGGAATTAACGTGGTGCTCTATCTACCATTGGATCTCCATCACATGAGTGGGTTTAATCATGTGCTCGTGCGCTCAATAGGGCTTAAACCCATGCCTCCTTTATGAGAGCGGGCTTGTGGACTGATGCGCTGTCACATGGGAGCGCGAGTGATGACTGGTGGATTTTGATCCAACAATCCAGATCTCATGAAGGCGTCTCCTTTGTAGCTATGAAGCACAGGTGAGGGAGGGGTAATGTGACCACTTCTCAACCATTGGAAGAGCATCCAACGGCTAAGATCGCACACTGGGCATGCTTTGGAGTTGAGCATAGGGCCTTGGGTAGCTGTAGGTAGCTATGATGGTGCCACGTGGTACCATCTCAGTTGTCCATCCTCTTTTCCTCGTAACGAATGCTGCAGGGGTCTGATTGACTCGATTTTTGCAGCATTGGACTGCGATCGTCACCCTGACTCCATCCATATGATTGGGTTTGTTGTTTGGAGCCCAAATGTACGTCTCCCTATGCCCTAGCCATCAGAAGAGGTAAATTAATGTACAATCTACACAAATTACTCTAAATGCATGATGATGGATGTTATGCATTATTTACAATGCTAAATATAATAACTTAGCTTAGGAACACGCATAAGAGGCAATTTATCATGAAATAATGTATATTTATCGAGTCTCCACCATCCCTTATGGTACCCCGACATCATCCACACTTACGAGTGCCTTATGAGCTTCTCGCTACGAGTTCCTCATGTCGAATCGGAGTCAAGTACACATGAGTACCTCATTTCAATGATAACCCGTAGCTCATCACTACAATCGAGAATCATCCAAGTTCCAAGGTTGATCACTGTTAGCCATCAACTACCATAATTTCTTAGGTCTTCAACCCACAACAATGAGACCACAGCTCAAGAGGTCATGGTGATTAGCCTTACTGATAACTGCCTAATTTATTACCCTAATCCGCTTAATCTAAAACTAACTCCTTAGAAAAATCATGCGTTGGGTTACAAATATTTCATTTAGAGCATGCATATTTGTGCTATATATTTGTTTTATAAATAACTATCCCCTAATTTTAGTCTTTTGTGAATAATGCAAATGATAGGCCTTAGAGAATAATCTAAATAACTCAGGAATAAAGTTGGATAGGAGCGAAAGCTACAGCAGAGTTGGAGCTAGACTGAAGAATAAAGTTGAAATAAAGGAAGATGAAAGACATAAGAACAGAAGAAAAAGAGAGGAATTAGGTTAACCCTACCCTATCCATGAAACCCTAAGATGACCTTATTCCAATACCTATCCCTGGATTAACCCAACATTAGATTTTTGAGCTTTAAATCCAACAACATGGATAACATTATCTATGTACCTATCCACCCTATCCATAGTCCTATCCTACTATCTATAACCCTAATCCTCCTATCCAATACCCAATCCCTAACCTAGAAACCTATTTAGGTCCATACCACACCTAATTGACTCAGACTGAGTTAATTGGGCTAGCCATTAGTCAATTAGGTCCATGAGACCTGATTGAACTAACCCTGAGTTGATTAGACTCACTTGAGTCTAATCAGACCCAACTTAGACTTAATAGACATAGCCACATCCAATCAGGTGCAGTACAACCTGATTGAGTGTACCCTAACTTCAATTGGATTTAGTTGGAACTTAATTGGATCAGACCAACTAAACCATGTCTAATTAGACTCAATTAGTCTAATCAAATCTTACACCAACCTAGTTAGCTACCCATATACCTAGATAGACTAGAGCTTACCTAATTAGACTAAACCTATTTACCATAAGGCTAACCCAGCCTACCTAGATCATATCCCTTCCAACAAACTAGCTAGCTACCCCCTCCTGAAACCTAACTTATGGCCAGCCATAAACCCTAGCCTTATCCTATTGGTTCTCGGCCACCAAGAAGATCTTATTCCCTTCCTATGGCCAACCACAACTTATCCCTACCAACAACTGATATGTACACATCTAATTGGCCTAAAATGTCTATTTATGCATGTTCCTAGGTCTATAGAAGCATCATGTATTATAAATATTGCATAACATACATCATCATGCATTTAGATTAGTTTATAACAATTATGGGTTAATTTGCCTCTTTTTGTGATCAGAGATGGCCATATTTATCAGGGTCTCGAATGGAAGATCCAATCATACAAATCTAATCAGGGTGACAATCGGAGTCCAACACCTTCGAGATCTCCCCGATCGGACTTCCGTAGCACCAGATACAATCTGAGGAAGATCAGATGCAAAGGGGCAAGGTGGTGTAAAATCCATCCCTCAAATGAGAAATCCAACTGCACGGATTGGTTTGAATCGACGATCGCAGCCCAAGGGTGCGAGAATCGATCCAATCTACATCCGTGGCACCACCTACGAACAAAAGAAGATGAACGACCCAGAGGATGCCACGTGGCATCATTCAGGCCGCCTAAAGCCACCGACGCCCCACCTTCGCATCAAGGCAACTTCGATCCCAACCGTTGGATCTCCATCCAATGGTTGAAAGCGCATGGAAGAAATTTCAAAAACACGACACACTCACGCTCGTAGCATAGTGGTCGTGGAGGGAGCTCCCAAGCTACGGATGCAAGTTTGAGCCCCGCCTCGCCTTAAATCAAGAGCGTGAGAAGGCGCAGTGAAATTCAACCGTCAGATTAGCATCGATCAGCGTTGGCTTCAACACATGGTGCACTTTCATGCATCGGATGAACGAGCGCACTAAACGCGTGCGATGATGCGGATCAGACACGCCATCATATGCGAACACAATCTTAAGACGTCCGAAGGCCTTCTCAGCCGTCCGATCTAGATAAGGCACGATGCGCGTGCGCTAATGGTTGAAGGGGAATAGGCACGCGACGTGGCTGATCGTAGAGCATCGAATCTTGATCGAAGGGCTCACATCGTGCACACGCTAACAGCCACCTTTCGCTTCAGCAATGTGCACATCCATCATTGAAGGCCTTGCATTCATTTTTAAGCATATAAAAGGACCTTTTTGCCCTCAAACCTCAACTATATAAAGGCCCTACATCCCTTCTTCATTCTTCATCCCTTTCTCTCTTCTCTCACCTCCTCCAAAGCTCTACGAGCTGGTCCCATACCCGGGATGCTCCACTACAGCTAGAGCAAAATAATTTTCCATCTTCTCACCCCCTTTGTGAAGCATCCTATGGTTGTCTTCTCACCACCATTAGGGAAGCGGATCCCTCTGCGACGCCGCCCTACTTCATCCTTTGTCCTCCAGCCTCATTCTCCCTCGTCCAGCATCTTACCACCCTCTTTCGGGTGCTTCATCAACACGGCTCGTCCTCTAAGCAACCATTAAGAAGGATTTTCTCATCCTTATCTTTTTACTACTTTCTAGTGCAAATTTCAATTTTGCAATTAGTGTAATGAATAAGGCTATATCGTTATGAAATATTAGTTCACTCACTCTCTCTCTCTCTTCCCTATATTATTCTCTCTTTTCTATTCTTTATTCTTTAACTAAAATAGCTAGCATAGATTAATTTCAACCAGCTACTCTACTTTGTGATAATAATTCCCAACGTGATTTTTAATCAAACGTTTGCCTTCCTGTTTTCGACCTGAGACTCACCAGAGTTTCAGTTATGAATATTATTTGGTAGCATATTTTCTTGTGAATTTTACGACTTGAGTTTTCCAAACTCAAACTTTTCGCAACGAAAATCTTGCTCATCATTTTGGCATTGTTGCCTGGGAGGCAACGCTCTTTGATTTCCCGCATTTTCCGCCGTACTTATCATTTACCTCGCTTCACTCCTTTTTTATTGTGATTGCAGGTACTCTCTTGAGGTGAGCAAAAGCGATAGATTGGAGCAAAATGCAGTTAAAGGGTTTGTAAGTGTACCCACCTCCCACCCGCTTAGATTTCATTCCACTGCCTAATAACACAAACCCTAATTAACCTAGGAGCTTGCATAAACCCTAAGGTAGATTAGTTGTTTGTTTGTCACTCCCACCCACCTCACCCCCACACATATAAAAAAAAGAAAAAAATTGAATGTGGGATTAGCCGAAACCTACACACCTTATATACCCATGCACACCAAGGCACCTCACTTTTGTCTGATTTAGTCACTTAACCGGGAATCCGACCAAAAGACCCGGTACACCTGCATGACTTATACAAATAAGTGATTAGAAATAGATTAGGCTTAAATTGTTTGGGTACCTTAAATAACTGGTGCAAGTGGCCAATTGATTGAGCTGCTTGGGCCACACCACTTTAGATAAAAGTAATCCATCAGTAGCTTGCCCCATAGGATTCAATTTTTAGGGTTGAATCAGGCACACCACATTATTTTTTATTTGTAAAGGAATATATCTTCACTTGTACTTTCAAAACTTGGTGTTCCTCAAAAAAACTTGTTTGAATATACCTGAAATTTGAATCCTAAAAGCTATTAATCAAAATTCAAATCCTAAAATTTACTGCATCCAAAAATAATTTTTCTTGAAAACCATTAGTTGTGCACGCACACACATTGAAACTAATCTTTAAGGGCACAACCTATCTAAATGGTGATGCGAACACCATCATAGACCCTAACTAGCCACATTAATCAGGTTTAATTGATTAAAGCTCTCATATAATCATCTGAGGGTCATAATTCCATATTATTCTGAATTGAGAGAAGAATGGGAAATCAAGGTTAATTATGTAATTTTAACAGTATATCATGAACACAAATTAATCATGAGGTCACTCAAGGGTTAAATAAAGGTCAAATGATCTCAAAAGTTCAAAATGTAGGTCAACACTGACAAAAATAGGGTTTCATGTATTTCGAGAACTAAAATAACACAAAATCCTAATTATCAACTCGCTTAAATTGAAGAGGTTCTGGTTAGGATAAAATTTATCTAAATCTTCTAAAATTCATAGAAAAATATTTTAAGAGGTTTGGTACCCTTGGTTGGACCATCTGTATCTATTGTGACCTAGAATAGACTTTCAGACGAAATTTTGCCCTAATTTGGATTTCTGTGAAATTACCCAACCAAACATGTTCAAAACTCAAATACAACTTTACCATTAAATTCCTTGGGTCCAAATTAGGTTAAATCCAAAATTTAGGCCCAATCAAAGTCCATCTTGACCTAGTTTGCAATTTAGCCCTTCAAAACCTTATTTCTTGCATTTAGCCCCTCAAGTTTCGAGTTTATTACAAATAGGTCCCTAACTTTTCATCATCTTCTTCATTTCGGTCCCTATTACCATTGGAGGTGGGAACGCACCTCAAGTTGAGATTCTCGGAGAGATTTCTCTCTCAAATCAAGACTAAATCCCTCCAAATTTAGAGGAATAGATCTTGAGAGATCTACCTACCGTTTGGACTAGATCATGGACCTTGATTCATACCATGGAGCTCAAATGAGCACGAAGAGATCAAGGGATTTTTTTCCCTAATTTCACTGCCAAATCAGGCAATTTTCCTCATCTAGAGCTTGTCCTGAAGCCCTATAAAGGACCCCCTCTCCCAGGACATTCTTAGCTCAAAAAAGACCAAGAATCACCTCTTCTCTCCTTCGGTCGATGTTTCTTCCAGCTCCGACGAGTCTCTCCGCCTCCTTCATCGAGCCGGCCAACGGTCAAATTGACCAGCTCAACATCGCTCTCTCTTCCTCGCGACCATGTCCAGCCAAAGACTAGCCACCTTCGACCTCTCTTGCCTCGCATCGTCGCCTTCACCTTCTCCAGTGCCAACCCATAATAGTCGATCACCCTCACTCACTATCTCTCGCTCTAAGTCTCTTCTTCCTCCTCCTCTCACTTTCCTGACTCTCTCCAACCCCTTAAAATCTAGATTCGATCACCACACACACCGCACGCACATCATCTTCCCTAGCATCGGCAAAGCTCCAGTGAGCTCACATGGCCACTACACTTCATGAAATCACCTACGTCCACATCCAGAAGCATCGCCACAATCCACTTATCAATAGCCTCAAATAAATTTGGGGCTTTTATCTCATTTACACCCCACCGAACACCCGCACTCACACACGTCTTCTCCGTCACCGACAGAGCTCCACCAAGCATAGCGCACCTTAAAACAACCACCATCATGCTCGCCTCTTCACGGCAAACCTTTTGAGAGCATCAGACAGGGCCGCAAGGCCATTTTCGTGTTTCAAGCACTTCGTCAGAGCTCCGCCATCACCACTGTCCTCTCTGACTTCACCTACAGTTCTTCGACCATCTCCAACCAAGATGCATCTACCAGGACCTACAGAATTCATCCTGGAAGCCTTCCAGGTCCTCAACTGAGCGTAGCCACAGTAGCTGCTACTTCAATCGCCACAGGGTCATCAGCAAATAGCAAGAGCTTTGCGCAAAGGAAGAGAAGGGACTTTAGTCCCACCTTGGAAAAATAGAAGAATGCGAAGACAAATAAAACCAATTCGTGCCCGTAGCTATTCGCCTCAGCACGCACCAAGGGTGAGGTCCCCATTCACACGCGCTTTCGCATGCCCTCACCCGCCACGCACACCGACAAGTCTGGGCATTGGGTCCAATTACCCGAATCCGGCTTGGTCTGAGAGAGAAAAGAAAAGGAATCAAAGGAGGGAGGGGGTTTTGCACTGTAGCACCCTCGAGAATTGTGCCCTCCTCTCCTTTCTCAACACATAGTTGAGATTTGAGAGGCCCTTGCACCTCTGTGTTGGTGTGCTACTACTATACCTTGGCTCCTATGAGGCTAGAGATAAGGCGTCTGAAGCCTTAATCAAACATTGACCCCGTGCTTATGTTGGATCTGATATTTGAGATATATGATTGATACTATTGGATTATTTGAGATATTTTCTTAGAGCTTAAATTGTAGAGTTAATTTGGTGGTTCAAACCATCATTTTAACCCCCTCTTTTCACACTTTAACTCTTTGATTTTATTGAAATATTCCTTTGAGTACTATTTTGTTTTCAATTACATATTCTTCTTGATATTGTGATTGGTGAATTGATTGCCCAATTGCTCCCTGCTAATAAATGCCAATTTATCATCATTCTTATGCCCAAAAACTAACCTAGTTCTTAGGATTTTAACTCCACAAACGGATTTTTGAGCTACATTTAGGTATTTACCTAGGATAGGCATGCATTACATTTTAATGTATTTTTTATGCATTTATCTGAGTGTCAGAAATAGGCAGAATGTCAGATCCCACACATCTTGACACTCAAGAAGGTAGAAGATGAGGAAGAAGCTCCTATCAACTGGATCCCAACTAGATCCAACTCAGTTCAGCTGAATCCCAACTAGATCCAGCTCATCCAAGCTGGATCCCAACTCCTTCTAGCTAGATCAACTCACCCTTAGCTCCATTCAGCTCATCTTAGCTAAATGGTAGCTCTAACTAGTTCACCTTAGCTCCATTCAGCTCACCTCAGCTGGATGGCAACTCAAACTAGCTGAAGACAGTTGATCCCAACTCCATTCTAGCTCTTTCGGCTCAGAAGAGTTCACTAGAAGTTCAACCTGACTAGGACTAGCTACTAGTATCAACTAGCTAGACCTAGTCAGCTGAAGATGACCTTAACTAGCTCAGGCTAGCTCAAGTCCAGCTCCTGGGGACTCCACTTAGCTTAACTTAGTTAAGCTAAGCTATCTTAGCTACTCCAGCTAGCTAGGTCCTCCCTGGGAATATCAGACCAACTCACCTCATCTCACATCAGCAGAAGCCAGCTCATCTTAGCTTGGCTTAGCAACTATCAAAGAACTAGCAAGCTAAGCCAGCTAAGATAGCTCCTTACAACTCTCTTCAGCAGCCACTAGCTCCAGTGTAGCTCAAGATGACTACCTCCAACTCTTCTCCCTCAAAACCCTAGCTCCAAATGCCTCCAACCCTACTCCATACTAGCTAAGCTAACTAAGCTAGCTTAGCTTAGCTAGTCACTTCCTTGGCACCAACACCTAACCCTAAAATCCTGCCTAAATAGCTCCACCAAATAACCCTAACCCTAACTCCACCTAAGCTACCTACTCCTACTCCAACTTGGTGCAAACCCAACCCATCCCTTCACCCAACCACCACCTCCAAAAGACACCACAAAGTGGTGAAAGAACCACCTATAACTACCCCATAGTTGGCGCCACTTTTTCCCTCCAAAACCCCCTTCATCTCCACCGCACCTCCCCTTAAACCAATCTCCACCATCCACCTAACCCCCCTTCTAGAAACCCCCATGGTGGCGCCAAAACCAAGGCATCTCTCCATGGTTGGCACCACCTTTAGGTGCCCCTCCATGGCTATAACCACCACTAACCACCTACCAAACCTAATCCTAGCCCTCCACATGTCCACACCAATTAACCCCCCTCTTCACCTCTATATATACCCACCACAATCACCAACGAAAACCCATCTTCTCCATTAGTTAGGTTCACCATTCTTCCACCCCATCTGCATGCCAAGGAAGGAGGGAAGAAGATCAAGGGGGCAATCTACCCGCCCCCTTGGTGCCTTCTTCCTCCATCTTCTTCTCCCTTAGCCACACCAAGGAGGAGATCATCTTCAACATCAAGGGGACGGCCAGGCAAGAGGAGCAAGGTGGTTGACTCCCACCTTGGAGGATAGCTAGGAGGAGGACTACATCAAGGAAGAAGGAAGACCCTTTTCAAGTGTGGGGCAACTACACTTGGAATAAGGGCCATTCCAACTTCAACTAGAGGATCCCCCTTTCTTCTTTATCTTCTACTCTACTTTTTGTATTAGGTAGTAGTTTAATGTTCTTGTAGAAGCATTCTCTACCTGTATTTGACTTTACTAGTAATATAGAAGTTATTCGCCTTCCAATTTTCATGTTGTAGTTAGTGTGTTTTTCCATGTTGTTTTTGTAGTTGTACTGCACACACTCTCCTCTTCTAATTACCCTAGGCGCACTTGTCTAGGGTGAGCTTAGAAGAGAGGACTCCATTCTTGTCACCTAGGGTTAGTTGTAGTATAATTAAGTCTTTGCATTCCATTGCCTCAAACCCGATTGTTTCAAAAAAATATAAAAACAACAAAATCAAAAATCACAAAAAGAAAGTGCAGATTTGAAAGACGAGAGAGAGAACCATTCATGTGATTAATAAATTGACCTCCTTGGAATACCCTAGACAGTCCACTATCTAAGTATTAGAAATTTAAGAGTTGATTGTAGATTTACGCATCTCAACGACACTATCTCGTATAATTAACAAACCACGTATCTTTAACATCACCTGCAAACGACCTCAGACTCATTTCTGTTTCTCAAGTTTTATAAATTTAAGTACTGTCGCGAGTTTTGTCCTATACTACAATGCGTATTTCTAAATGACAATTCTTACGAGCAAGATTTGGGCACCGTTGCTGGGGAGCAACGTGTATTTCATTCACTAATTACAATCCTGATTTGATACGAACTTGCTTTATCTGATCTTCTATGATTGTGCGAGGTACAAAGGAGAAGATTAGCCGTGCAACAACCACTCCAAAGGTAGGTAATTTCATTTCCTTCGTCTTAAGCCCCTCATTTCTGGAAAGTTTCAAAAACAACAATCAATTAAGATCAATGATAACTCTACATCCAATTATGATAATTCCATCAACTAGAGTTAGTTTTGAGGATATATGTGCATTAATGACATACCATAATGGGTTTGAGAACATTGCATGAATGACGAAATAAGATTGCAAATAATCAATGTTTAATAGTTATGTGTACAAGTGCATGTTGACACAGGCCTCAGATGAGCAATCGGACCGCACGAATGGATTCAGATCGACAAATGGAGTCCAACGGACTCAAAATCACTTAAATCCAACATCCGAAGCTTCCCCAACAAGCCCAAGAAGTTCTGGCTGTTGATCCGACGATCAACGGCCCACAAACGACCACATGGCGCCATCTGCCATGCACACGCACCCTGCACTTCTTCATCGCGCACACAAGGAGCATTGTTGGTCGTCCGATCTCCCATCGGACGGTTGAGCACCCATGCAAAGCCTCAACAAAGCGCGGAGCCATCGCAGCAGTCAACGCCTCTCCTCACACGCCTTCGACCCGCGATCGAACCTCACCAGCTGCATACGCCTGCGCGATCAAGATTCAATCATTGATGCACGCGCGGACGACAAAGATGGAAGCTACGTGGCATGATCAAGTGTGCCCAAGCACAGACGCGCATGGTCACGTGCGCCCAACGCACGCAGGGCACGATCCAAGCATCCGGTCATGTGCAATCTCGGCCGCTGAGGCGCGATGGAACATTCGATGCTTTCCCATCACGTGAACGGTGCGAAGGCAACACCCACGGGCGCTGGGGGCCAACATGGCGCACCTCAGCTATCCGATGGCGATCCGTGCCTCAAATTCGACGGATGAGGATGCGCGGGAGTGGATTGAAGGAAGAAGCATGCATGCACGCTTGGATCGGCAGGCGAGGGGCTGCACCGACACTTCTGGAATGGGTTAGCGACGTCCTGGACGTTGCTAGAACCCTTACCTAGTTTGGAAACTCCTCTATATAAACCTCCTTAACCACCCCATTCAAGGGCATTGAATTCTCAGACACTCTCCATGCAATACTAGACTTCTAGCTCCACCAAACACTCCATATCCGCCCTGG
This sequence comes from Thalassia testudinum, assembly GCA_037157565.1. Classification (NCBI taxonomy): domain Eukaryota; kingdom Viridiplantae; phylum Streptophyta; class Magnoliopsida; order Alismatales; family Hydrocharitaceae; genus Thalassia; species Thalassia testudinum. The sequence goes on from JAZHRO010000077.1 coordinate 135,412,393, forward strand.
AGTTGTCAAGCCGCCGATAGAGCCCTCCTCCACTGCTGTGGCCACCTTGCCTCCTCCTCGCACTCCCCTTTACTCTAGTTTTAAGTTACACTAGTTTAAGCTTTCACCTATTGTAGAATTTGTAAATAATCTCCAATTGCATGATATATGTTAATGTTGCTTCTTATATCGTAGTTCACATCTCCTTAAAGTGATTGTCATGTTTTAAACGCAAGCTCTAACCCTACTCTCTCTCTTTCTCTCTTGTTTTCTAGCAAGCAAACAAAACAAGCATTCTTGTGACACCTAAAGCAACAAACTAATCCGATTTCATGCCTCCTCGTGTTTGACACTTGGACTCACCGAATCCAAATCTTAAATTAAAATGGACGTCGCGAATGCATGCTACAATGACATAATTAAACCAACGCGTTCCATGTGCGTTAGTTTTTGGCACCGTTGCCGGGAAGGCAATGGATCTCTTTTGTCACTTTCATCCCACATTAGTATTTACATCTTCTAACTCATTTGTCTCTCTCTACTTGATTGGTTGCAGGAACTCAACGCTTGGGCAACGGAGGAGCGCGATCCAAGACAGTAGACAGGGAGTAAAGTGTTGTGAAGACAGTTGTGAGTATTATTCCACCCATTGATTGTTTGCTTGCCTAAAAGAAATACAAAATATATATACATATATAAATTCAAAATTGGCGTGATGAATGGGTACTTGACCCTATTCCAAACTCAACACCCAACCAAAAATACACTCTAACATTCTTGAAGAGATAATCGTTTTGGAGTGTTCTTTCTTTTGAGTGGTGTTTGTAAAGCCGCCGTGATTTGAATTGGGCCGCACCACTCACCATAATTAAAATCAACTCACCTGCTAGAACTGCATAAACACGAAGGTGAATACATTAAGGTTGCTTCTCTAGGGCCACATCATTCTAAAGGAAATCGACTTACGCCTATTGTGTGCAAAACTTTGTGTGCCAACTTGAACATTGTTTGAAAACATTAAGACATTTCAACCCTAAAAAAAAAATCACTAAAGCAAGGACAAATCATTAAAAGACACTACATCCTAAAAACCTTGATTGAAAATCATGTTTTGTTGAGTGCACGCACATGCCCAATTGGACTAACTAAGAGGCACAACCTCAAACAACACCTCATCACATATCCTAAGCACAAGCACTAACCTAGTCATTAAAATGGAGTAGACGTACCCTAGGCAGGACTAGTCTAAGTCTTTGAGGTGTGATTAGGTTTGCTAGGCACTTGGCCTTCATTCCATTTGTAAAATCTGGTGTTTAGGCTGCAGGGAAGTATCAAATGGTCGCGGTTGTGGGGTCTACGGAACCAGCGGCGTAAGCCAAAGGTAGAACCTTCCACTCAATCTCCTCGTAATCAACCTGGCCAGATTAACATCGGGAAGGAAGGTTAAGTGCTTGCAGATTTGATCATTCCCTTTCAAGCTTCTAGGTCACCTAAGATATACATTATAAGGACTAGACTTGCTTGCTCGTTTGTGCACAAACTTCTCGCACCTGTCTCTCTCTTCATCCCTCCCCGTTCTTCTGTAGTGTATGCATGAGAGACGATCACTTTATCCTGAGTTGTTTGTTTTAGAAAGGGAAATCAGGAGGAAACTTGATTTTTCAAGGGAAATGGCTGACCTAAGAATTGATGAGATTGAGGACCAACCTCAACCTGATGCTATGGCCATCATTCAAGCCTAAATCTCTGCCAATCACCAACTTCAAAAATAATAGATCCAAACCATCATGCAAGCCATACACCGATTGCAAAACCTGCAAGGGCAACCCCCACCTAAGCCACCAAAACCTCCCGAGGGCCAACCAAGACCTCTCCGTGATTTTTACGATCCGTCTGCTATCCGAATCGAGCCACATCTTAGGGTCCCCGAAGGGGGAGATGATTTTGAGCTAAAACCAAATATCCAGAGCTTAATTCAAAGTCACTTTCATGGGAGCTCAAATGAGGACCCCTTCTAACACATAGAGGACCTAGACCGGATCGTCCAGACTGTGAAACCAAGGAACATCAATTTGGATATTGTTTTAATTAAAATGTTCCCTTTCTCCCTAAAAGACAAAGCATCTCACTGGCTTAAAACTTTATGGAGACCCATCTCCACCTTGGAGGAACTAAGACATGCATTCTTGAAGAAATTTTTCCCTATAGGTAAAATCAATGCCCTCAGAAAAGCCATTACCACATTCATACTACAAGGCGGGGAACAATTCCATGAGGGGTGGGAAAGATTTAATGAATTTTCTAGGAAATGCCCACACCATGAGATTCCAAGGTGACAATTGGCCCAGATCTTCTACCATGGTCTAGACAGCAACCTTAGGAACTTTATTGACACCTTATGTGGAGGCAACTTTTTGAACAAAGATGAGGAGAGCGCGTTCGAACTCTTTGAGTCCATGAGTGAGAATTCGCTCAACAATGCCTCCATGACCTAGTTTAATCAATCTAGTCAACCCCGTGGTGGGATCTATAAGGTGCAAGCCAATTCTGGAATGGTTGACATGGATATTATAGCCAAAAAGTTGGATCGAGTTGAGTTGGTGGACAAAAAGATTAATGAGCTGTTGAACCAAACCCGAAACCCACTACAGACCCTCTCCCTAGCAAAGGGAGCTCACAATATAGATTTGGTGCAACCAATGAACCAAATACACCTAGAACAACCCCTAACTATCTTCCAGGGAGGAACCTTTGCTCCCTCAAACCCTGATTATTCTCACCCCTCCCCCTCGACACCTTCTATCTTTGAAGATGTCCAAGCCATCCAAGGTTACTTGAAACCTGACCCCTTCTCCAACACCTATAATGTCGGATGGTGTAATCACTCGAATTTTACCTGGACGAACCAAAAATCGAACCAATTTTAGAACCAACCCAGGCTAAACCCTCCCTCCTATCAGCAAGGTCCACCGGTTAGACCACCCTATAATCAGCATAGGGTGGCCCCTCCCCCACAAAACCAAATGGATATAGTGATAAAAATGATGGCTGATATGAATCAGAAACATCAGGAGGAAATGGCATTAGTGAAGGGACAATTGAGCCATTTGTTGGATAGCAAACAATAGGGATCCCTTCCTTCTCAACCACAACCGAACCTGAGAAATGTGATCAACAGAGGCCCCAATCCTCAAGGATTCCAAGCCAATCCCGAGCATGCCCACATGATCCAGCAAGCCCCACAGAAACCCCCTGGGTTTGGTGCTTCCACTTCTTCTCAAGGATCTACCCATGATCCCAACGCCTCAACCTACGCGGTTACCTTAAGAAGCAGTACTAAAACCCAGGACCTCAAATGGACGACCCCTCCTGTGACCTCACTTCCTGAGATACCTAATTCTGAGGATGAGCGAGAGGAACCCAAGGACCAGGAGACTGAACCAATTCAAAGCCAAACACCATACCCTGAGGCCTTGGAGAAAATGAAGAAAAGGAAAGATGTAGTTGAGAATAAGGAGTTAAAGATTTTCAAACAAGTTCAGATTAATATTCCTCTCCTCGAAGCAATCAAGCATATCCCAGCTTACGCTAAGTTCTTGAAGGAAGTTTGTACGCCAAAGCGTAAGTCGAGAACCCAAGCACCTAGGAAGGTAGTGCTCTTAGAACAAGCTAGTTCAATGATATTAAGCAATCTACCTCCCAAACGAACTAACTCAGGAGCGCCCCTGATATCTTGTAATATCGGGGACATGACATTTGATAGAGCACTCTTGGACTTAGGTGCTTCAATCAACCTAATCCCAGCTACCCTTTATCACCAGTTTGGATTTGGGGAGTTGAAACCTACACCTGTGACTATCCAATTGGCTGATAGATCTGTGAAAACCCCGAAGGGAGTAGTCGATGACGTAATTGTTTGAGTCAAGGACTTGTACTTTCTGGTCGACTTTTTTGTCCTCGACATGGAAGTACCCGAACAGCTATAAAACACACCCATCATCCTAGGCAGACCCTTCTTAGCTACGGCTAAGGCGAACATTGATTGTGACACGTAATGCATGGAAATCGCCTTTGGAGACAAGAAGATGAAATTGGATATCTTCAGGGTGACTAGGTCTTTTGATTGTGGCTGGGTTGAGAAGCACGATCCCATGGAACCTCTGGTGGAAGAATGCCTCACTCTTAGCTCTTAAGCAGACCATCTGACTCAACCAGTTGATGACTACCCTGACCCACTCCAGTCTGTGGAGATTGACCTTTCTAGAGTTGATTACCTTCAACAACCTCCATTTGAGGAGATTGATGTTGATCAACTCCCACCTTTTCCTTACCCGTCAAATGTTGTCCCACCTACACCCGAACTAAAGCCTTTGCCCGATAATCTCAAGTATGTCTTCCTAGGAACTGACTAGACCTTCCCTGTGATTATCAATGCCTATTTAGCTAAGGATCAAGAACTTAGGTTGACTGCAACCCTCTCTGAACATCGAGCAACCATTGGGTGGACAATTTCTGACTTAAGGGAAATTAGCCCTACCTATTGCACTCACAAGATCTATTTGGAAGATGGGGCTCGACTTTCTCGCCAGATGAAGAGGCGACTGAACCCGAATATGCGAGAGGTCGTTAAAAATGAAATAATCACTAAGTGACTTGACACAGACATAATTTACCTAATTTTCGATAGCCCTGGGTGAGCCCCACTCAAGTGGTACCCAAGAAAGTCGAGCTGATCGTGGTCACCAATGACTAGGGCGAATCCATCCCCACCCACCCCACTACCGCATGGCGGGTGTGCATCGACTATAGGAAGCTTAATGAGGCCACCAAGAAATATCATTTCCCTCTGCCATTCATTCACCAAATTCTCGAGCGATTGACAAGGCAGAAATATTTTTACTTCCTGGATGGATATTCAGGATACAACCAAGTTGCTATTGCACCAGAGGATCAAGAGAAGACCACATTCACTTACCCGTATGGCACATTCACATTCTGTCGTATGCCATTCGGGTTATGCAAGGCACCCGCTACCTTCAGCATTGCATGCTAGCCATCTTTTTAGAGATGGCGGGTGAATACTTGGACATCTTTATGGATGATTTCTCCATGTCTGGGAACTCATTCGGCCATTGTCTTAGCAACTTGGAGAAGATCTTGAAGTGATGTATCGAGGTCAACCTAGTTTTAAGTTGGGAAAAGAGCCATTTCATGGTTCAGGAAGGAATTGTCCTCAATCACATCATCTCGCATAGGGGCATCGAAGTAGATCGAGCTAAGGTTGATTTAATTTCCAAACTTCCACCCCGTAGCTCGATCAAGCAAATCCGATCTTTCCTAGGACATGTTGGCTTCTATAGAAGGTTCATTAAGGATTTTTCCAAACTTTCTAAGCCCTTGACTGACCTTCTAGCCAACGACACCCTTTTTCACATGACACCTGATTGCATCAAGGCCTACACCCTTAGGGAAACAGTCTCCAATGCACCTGTTTTACAACACCCAGACTGGTCCCAAGACTTTGAGATAATGTGCGATGCATCAGATTTTGCTGTCGATGCAGTCCTATGACAAAGGAGAGAGGAGAAACCCTTGGTGATCTACTACGCGAGTAAAACATTGGATGAGGCTCAACGGAATTACATTGTCACCAAAAAAGTACTGCCCGTCGTAGTCTTTGGGTTAGAAAATTTCATACCATACCTTCTAGGATCCCACGTGACAGTTTACATTGACCACTCGGCTATCCGGCATTTGTTGGCCAAAAAGAATGCTAAACCCAGGCTCATCAGATGGATCCTGCTCATATAGGAATTTGACCTGGAAATACGCGACAAAGCCTGGCCCAAAAATGTCCTAGCCGACCACTTGTCCAGACTTCACCCGAACCACATTGGACCCTCATTACCTTTAACCGACACCTTTTCTGATGAACTTCTAGCCGTGCAAGGAAGGAGGCTATCCTGGTATGCAAACTTAGTCAACTATCTAGTGGTAGGTCAGACTCCACACGGCTGGTCCAGACAATAATAGGATAAGTTCTTGGCTAAGGCCAAGCACTATTTTTGGGATGATCCTATGCTATTTAGACTCTGTGCTGACCAGATCATTAGGAGGTGTATTCCTGAAGAGGAAGTCCAAAATGTGCTATCCTTCTGTCACAACCAAGCCTGTGGTGGCCATTTCTCTAGGAAGCAGATGGCTGCAAAAGTTTTACAGTCCGATTTTTACTAGCCATCCTTATTCAAGGATGCACACAGCTTTGTGAAAACTTGCTCTCGATGCCAGACATTAGGGACTATGACCAAAAAAGATATGATGCCTCTACAGTCCATTCTGATTATCAAAATTTTCGATGTCTGGGGAATTGATTTTATGGGTCCCTTCCCACCATCCAACGGCTTCGAGTACATATTAGTCTCAGTGGACTATGTCTCAAAATGGATCGAAGCTGTAGCCACCCGAAGATGTGACCATAAGGCTATCATGGACTTTGTTAAGTAAAACATCTTCTCTCGGTTTAGGATACCGAAAGCCATGATCAGTGATGGTGAGAGTCATTTTATTCACGCCCAATTCCGTGCCTTACTTAGAAAATATGCGGTTACTCACCGCATTGCCATCCTGTATCACCCGCAAACAAATGGGTAAACTAAGGTCTCTAATAGGTAGAACAAGAATATTCTGCAAAAGACTGTGAGACCTGACCGAAAGGATTGGTCCACACGATTGGATGATGCCCTTTGGGCATACAGGATCGCTTTTAAGACCCCGATAAGCATGTCGCCTTATCGATTGGTCTTTGGCAAGGCTTGCCACCTTCCGATCGAGTTGGAACACCAGGCAAACTGGGATGTTAAGTAGTGCAATATGGATTCCTAGTTGGCCGAAGCACAAAGGACACTCCAACTCTCTGAGCTCGAGGAAATTCGTCAGGATGCTTATGAGAATAGTCAACTTTACAAAGAGAAGATGAAGGCCATCCACGACAGACACATTCATAGGAAAACTTTCGAGTCCAATCAGCAAGTTTGGCTTTTTGATGCAAGACTTAAACTTTTCCCCAGGAAGCTGAGATCAAAGTGAACAGGACCATATCAGGTGGTCAAACATTATCCCAACGGGGCAGTTGAAATTGCAGATCCTAACACTAGGCAAACCTTCACAGTAAACAGCCAGAGATTAAATCATTTTCTTGCCCAGGTTCCCCCAAAGGAAGTAGTCACCCTCATTGAGGGCTGACACGGAGCTTCGCCCAGCTGGAGGCAATAAACTCAGTGCTTCTTGGGAGGCAACCCAGAAGATTTGGACTAATCAGGTACACAGTGGCACTCAAGTGATTTCTTTCTGTACCCCCTTGCATACATTTATTTGCCAATGAGGACATTATCCAACTTAAGAATGGGGGGGTGGTAATTCGCATTCTCTGAGTTTATATTATCAGCCTGAATTATATATATATAAAAAGAGAAAATTAGGAAGGAAAACTTAAGCATTAGGAGCTTGTCAACTGTAGGAAATAATACGAGAAGAACTTGAACACTTAGACTTTTCAGGCCTTCAGGCTTAATCAGCGCAGGTGTCCACTAAAATGTGGATTTAGCCCCGAATCCTTGCAAAACTTAATTTACATTAATCTAATCAATAAAGTAGGGTGATAGGTATACGACTTATCAACCTGCCCTCTGACTCAGAGGGACTTTTAGTCTAAGCATCTGCACACATTTTTGCACTGACTCACTCATCGGAGATTCTAATAGAAATTGGGTAGCTAATGAACCTTTTAGGGAGGGATGGCTGGCAAGTGGTCATGGGTAACAGCCTATTGGTCGGTTCTCTAGAACCCAGCTCACTAAATCCACGAAAAAGCCCAAAACACTTAAGGAAGAAGCGGAGAAGTAGAGCAATCCGAGGAGATATACACTCGAAATACCCTTGTGTTTACCCCACACAAAATAAAAGTAGGAAGAAGCTATTAATCGGATAGATACATCTTTAGGCAAGCATTTTCTTTTACGATCACCTAGGGGCGTAGAAATCCGAAGTCTGTTTTAATTACCGTTGAGTGAGTCTATCAAAATCTTTACACCAAGATGCTTAGCACTTAGAGTCTTTTTCGAGTTATGGGTGGGTTGGGTAGCTGTAAAAAGTTACCTACATGCTCTCAACTCCAAAAATCCAAAAAAATTAAAAAAGATGAAAAAGTAAAAATATATATATATCTGTATATATGCTTTAAAGCGAGGATTTGGGCAGTTTGCATTTTGGCAGACACACGGGTGCTATTTAGTCTCTATGAATTAGGCTATTAGTATATATCCCCTCCCATTGGCAAGCAGCATATGTCTAAGTAATAAATTCCTAATTCCGACAGAAAATAACGGCTAGGATAAACCTTACTAGGGACTAGCAAGTGATGAGCATGGGGGTATGATAACTCTATATCCAATGATGATAATTCCATCAAATAGAGTTAGTTTTGAGGATATATGTGCGTTAATGACATACCAAAATGGGCTTGGGAGCATTGCATGCATGACGAATTAAGATTGCTTATAATCAATATTTAATGGCTACGTGTACAAGTGCATGTTGAAATAGGCCTCAGATGAGCAATCAGACCACACGGATGGATTCAGATCGACAAATGGAATCCAACAGACTCGAAATCACTTAAATCCAACATCCGGAGCTTCCCCAACAAGCCCAAGAAGTTCTGGTCGTTGATCTGATGATCAAAGTCAGATCAACGGCCCATAAATGGCCACGTGGTGCCATCTGCTGCGTGCACGCACCCTGCACTTCTTCATCGCACACGCAAGGAGCATTCTCGGCCGTCTGATCTCCCATCAGACGGCTGAGCACCCACGCAAAGCCTCGACAAAGCATGGAGGCATCGCAGCGGTCAGTGCCTCTCCTAGCGTGCCTTTAACGCCCGATCGAACCTCACCAGCTGCATCTACGCGTGCAGTCAAAATTCAACCGTTGATGCACGAGCGGACGACAAAGATGCAAGCTACATGGCATGATCCAGCGCACCTGATGACGGCATGTATTTCACGAATTAAAATCGGGGATTAGAGGACCCGTCGTCATAGCTTGCAAAACGCGTCTATCAAATAAAATTTATAACTGAAACTCGAAATGTGAGTCTTGGGCCGAACACGGGGAGACGAACGTTTGGTTTTATAAAAATCTGCACTTCGTTTTTACTTGTTTTTGTCATTTTTATCTTTTCTAATTTTTTTGTATTTTTATCAAGCAAGAGATTAGGTCGGAAAACTTTATCTACTTTCAAAAACAAGAGAGGGAGAGAGAGAGAAACAATCATCTATTTATCTCATGAATGTTTTCTACAATTATGAAAGTAGGAAAACTACACTACGAAAGCGAAAAAAGATAGATGGAGATGAGAAAATCCTCCTCGACAGTTGCTCGGAGGACAATTCACTCTGACGTCGCCTGGAGGAAGGTGGTGAGGGGAGGGACAAAGGAGGACGAAGCTAGAGGACGGAGGATGGGACAGGACGGCGTCGCGACAAGGATCTTCTTCCCAAAGGGCGGTGAGAGGAAGGCCACGGGATGCACCACGAATGGGGAGGGGAGGGAAAACTATTTGGTTTTCTACTCTAGAGTAGCATCCCAGGCTTGAGACAAGCTCTCTCTGGAGCCTTGGAGATTGTGAGAGGATGAAAGGAATAGATGGTTTGGAATGGTGGTGGGTAGGTCCTTTTATAGTAGAGGCGGAAGAACAAATTCGCATCTAGGTTATTACTGATGTCTGAAAACGTCGCTACAGATCCCTGCAGCTGCCGCTGAAGATCCGCCATTCAATTCCTCTTGCTGACACAGGTAGACCATTAGTGATAGCTGTAAGCGTCACTAACGGCCCACGTATGTGTCGCTGAAGATTTACCCTCCCCCGCTGGCACACCCCGCTAACACTGTGCTCGTGCGCCCACCTTTCGATCTTTGATCAACAATCAAGATCGCACAAAGGCAACGTGCTCAGATCGTGCGCTCGATCCGCATCAAATCAGGAGTCGGCCGGCGTGTGGTCGTGCGCGTGCGAATCCACTTGCTGCCACTACGCCGCGTGGCGGGATCTCCACCGTTAGATGAAGATTGCACGGCCCAATTTGGTGCTCGCCCTCACATTATTGATTGCATGCGCCCGCGGGGGTTCAACCGCACATCCGTGGCTTGAGAATGCCTGTCGCGATCATTGCGCCATCGCGTTGGATTGTCAAGCGAAGCAATCAAATGGCTCGAGATCTCGACCATTGGATGGAAATCCAAAAGTCGAGATTCAAAGTTGGTGGTCTCGTTAGATGAAGAGGGCGAGTGGAGCTTTTACGACCATTGGATTTGAATCCAACAGTCGAGACTTCGCAGATGCAGCTTCTGAGAGGCAGCGGCTGGGCTGGAGGGCTGCGACGGCGCCACATGTGATAACACTACATATGGGAGTAATAATTCTATTAAATAGGGCCCATCTTAAGAATAAGGCACAACATAAGTAGAATGGGAGCATTGCATGCATCATATACCAAGATTGCTTATAAAACTGTATTAATGGCCATTTGTGTAAGCACTTGTCAAAGCAGGCCTCAGATGAGAAATCGGACCGCACGGATGGATTCAGAACGACGAACGAAGTCCAACGAATTCAAGATAGGCCAAATCCAACATCCGGGGCTCCTACAATGGGCCCAAGAAGTTCTGACCGTTGATCTGATGATCAACGGCCCTCGTTGCGCCACGTCACCCCTTGCTCAACACGCGTCGTTGCCTCCTTCAGCTGAGATCAAATCTCGGCCGTCAATCTTTGATCGGACGACCAAGAACCACTCTCCCGCCACTATCGCCGTGACAAAGTAGCAGGCGTGGCGCAGCGGTGAGCGCTCACGCCCGCACGCAGGCGACACGGGTTCGAGCCACGCGGGGTGAAGAATCGAAGATGGAGAGGCGTGCGGCAAAATTGGGCCGCCCAATCAGCAGCGTGCGGCTGGAGATCGTGCCATGCGGCGCGCACTCAGACAGCGAGTGCCCACGCGCGCGCGCACGCCGGGCGACTGCCCGAGGAAGGATCTCAACCATCCGATCTTCGATCGGACAACTCTCACGCAGCAGCCACGGATCAGGCGCGAAGAAGAATGGCACGGGCGTGTGACTGGCGGGCTGGAGGGCTTCACCGAGGCTTTTGGAAGGGTTTTAGCGACGTCCCAGATGTCGCTAAAGCCCCTTCTTTTAGAAAGCCCTTCTCCCTATTTAAACCCCCTCCAACCACTCATTCAAGGCATTTACTTCCCTTGCAACTACTCTACCCCTTTCTTAACTAGCTTTAGGCCCTCTTGTAATCGCCGGAGACAACGAGCCGTCGACGGAGCCTTCTCCACCGCCGTGGCTGCCTCGCCGCTCTCCCCCTCTCTCTCTCTTTTCCTTTCTTTTAAGCTTTCCCTTACTTTTGTTTAAGCATGTATTTAATGTTGTAAGCTGTGAACTAAAGTTGCATGATTAATGAAGTTACTTTCCGTTCAGTGTTTACTTGATTTCCTATTTAAGTTGCATGATCAAGCAAGGAAACAACTCTAACCCTAATCTCTCTCTCTCTCTCTTTATCCCTCTCCCTCTCGCTTTTCAAACTGCACCTTTCGCAAGAAAAACTCCACGCTTTCCGTGACAAGTGATAAGCAAAATCCGATTTTCACGCCTCCTTGAGACCAACACTCGGACTCACTTCCGTTTCTTTACTTTAAAACCGACATTGCAAGTGCGACTATAACAACACTTCTTAACACACACGCACAAGCGCACGTCAATTTTTGGCGCCGTTGCCAGGGAGGCAACGGATTTATTTTGTCACTTCCATTCCACATCCATTCTCACATGGTCTAATGTCATGTTTTCCTTATTACTTGATGGTTGCAAGAATTCGGCGCTTGGACGGCGAAGCGATGCATCCCATGACGGTGACAAGGAAGTAGGCGCAACAAGGACCGATAGTGAGTAATTCTTCACTTATGATTGTTTGCTTGCGTGAAAAGCAAAAAAAAGTGTAAAAATTGAAAAAAAATTGGCGTGGTGTATGATTGCTTGACCCACATCCTTAACACATCACCCCACAAAAAAATGTACACTCTAACATTCTGAATAAATTCTTGGAGTATTCTTTTCTCTTTTTAAGTAGTGTTTGCGACGCCACTGAGAGTTGACCAGGGCCGCACCACTCAACCCTAAAACTAACTCATCTAATAGAAGCTGCATGATCATTAGGATGAGTACATTAGGGTTTTAGAGCCTCTACAAAATAAAAGGAATTCTACTTTCACCGAATTGTGTGCAGAACTTGACGTGCCTACTGAAACTTGTCTAAAAACATTAAGACACGTCAACCTTAAAAAGCACTAAAGTAAGGATGAAACACTAAAAGAAACCACATCTTAAAAATCCTTGCTTGAAAATCATGTTTTGATAGAAGCACACACCTTGAAAGTGGAAAATTAAGAGGCACCACCCCAATCAACGCCTCATCACATAACCCTAGCACAAGCACTATCCTAGCCCTTTAAAACTGAGTAGACGTGTCCTAGGCAGGACTGAGTTAAGTCTCGAAAGGCAATGTTTTGTTCACTGAGCACTTGGCTTTCATTCCCTTGGTAGAATCTGGTGACTAGGCTGCAGGGCAGTGTCAAACGACCGTGGTTGTGGGGTCTACGGAACCGAGGCATAAGCCAAAGGAAGAACCTTCCCTGCAATCCCCTCGTAATCAACCTGGCCAGATTAGCCTTGGGAAGGGGAGTCCAGTGATTACGGACTTAATCACCTTTTGTGAGATTTCTAGGTCTCCTAAGGAATACACCCTAAGGACTAGGCTTGTTTGCTTGATTGAAACACATTTCTCGCATCTGTCGCTCTCCGCACCCCCTCCTGTTCTTCTCTAGTGTATGCACGGGAGACACTCACTGCATCCCGAGTTATTTGTTTTGGGGCAGGAATCTAGGCGACATGATTCTATTAGGAACATGGCTGAACCTAAGGTAGATGAGGCTGAGGATCAACCCCCACCAGATGCAATGGCCATCATCCAAGCCCAAATTAATGCAAACTACCAGCTTCAGCAACAACAAATCCACACCATCATGCAGGCCATACAACGGTTACAGAACCCACAAGAACAACCACCACCACCTTTCCAAGGCGTACAAGAGCAACCACCACTCGATATACCACCATTTCAGGATCAGCCGAGGCCCCTCTGAGATTTCTATAATCCCTCCGCTATTAGAGTCGAGCCACACCTTAGGATTCACGATGGGGGAGATGATTTTGAGCTAAAACCGAATGTCTTAAGTCTGATCTAGAACCACTTTCACGGAAGCTCAAATGAGGACCCCTTCCAGCATCTAGAGGATCTCGACCGCATAGCACGAACTGTGAAACCTAGGAACATTAGCCTTGACATTGTTCTAATCAAGATGTTTCCTTTCTCGTTAAGAGACAAGGCTTCTCATTGGCTTAGAACCCTAGGTAGACCCATCACCACCTGGGAAGAACTGAGGCATGCATTTTTAAAGAAATTCTTCCCCATAGGAAAGACCAATGCCCTCAGAAGAGCTATCACTACCTTTACACTCTAGGGTGGGGAACAGTTTCATGAGGCGTGGGAAAGGTTTAATGAACTCTTGAGGAAATGCCCACACCACGAAGTACCAAGGTGGCAATTGGCCAAGATTTTCTACCATGGCCTGGACAGCAACCTACGAAACTTCGTCGATGCCTCATGCGGGGGGAACTTCCTAAACAAGGACGAGGAGAGCGTGTTCGAGCTCTTTGAGTCTATGAGCGAGAATTCGCTCAACAATGCCTCTATGACCCAGTTCAACAGGTCCAGTCAACCCCGTGGTGGGATTTATGAGGTACAAGCAAATTCTAGAATGGTTGACATGGACATCATTGCCAAAAAACTGGATCGAGTAGAATTGGTGGACAAAAAAATTGATGAGTTACTGAACTAGACCAGGAACCCCTTACAAACTTTCTCCCTAGCAAAGGAAGCGTATAATGTCGACCTGGTCCAGCCCTTAACCCAACTGAACCTGGAACAACCCCTAACCACGTTCCAGGGAGGGACTTTTGCTCCCTCAACCCTTAATTACTCCCTTCCCTCTTCATCAACATCGGCTATCCTTGAAGATGTGCAAGCTGTCCAAGGTTATGCAAAATCAAACCCTTTCTCCAACACTTACAACACTGGCTGGCGTAACCACCCCAACCTTGGTTGGACAAACTAGAAACCATCTCAATTCCAAAACCAGCCTAGGCCAAACCAGCAACCACACTTGCCCCCCAATCAGCAAGAACCACCAGTTAGACCCCAATATAATCAGAATAGGGAGGCCCCTCCCCCACAAAACCAAATGGACACCCTAATAAAGATGATGGCTGACATGAACCAGAAATATCAGGAGGAAATGTCGTTGGTAAAGGAACAGTTAAGTCAACTCATGGACTGTAAACAACAACGATCCCTACCTTCCTAGCCACAACCGAACCCGCGAAACATAATTAACAGAGGCCCCAATTCGTAAGGGTTCCAAGGCAATCCCGGGCAGGCTCACATGGTCCAGCCAGCCCCATAAACACCCCCTGGGTTTGGTGCTTCTTCGTCCTCGTCTTCTCAAGGATCAACCCATGGCCCCAATGCCTCTGCGAATGCGGTGACCTTGAGAAACGGTACCAAAACCCAGGATCCCAAATGGCCGACTCTCCCCGAGACTTCACCCGCTGAAATACCCGACTCAGAAGAGGCACCAACCAAGGATCCAGAAATAGAATCAATCCACATTCAGACACCCTACCCTGAGGCCTTGGAAACAATCAAGAAAAAGAAGAATGTTGTGGAAACTGAGTTATTTGAGATCTTTAAGCAAGTACAGATTAATATTCCGCTCCTTGAAGCCATCAAGCACATCCCTGCTTATGCCAATTTTTTAAAGGATGCATGTACACCCAAGCGTAAGCCGAAACCTCAAGCACCTAGGAAGGTTGTGCTCTCTGAAGAAGCAAGTTCTGTAATATCAAGCAACCTTCCGCTCAAGCGAACTGACCCAAGAGCGCCCCTAATTTCCTGCAATATCGGGGACATGACATTTGATAAAGCACTCCTAGACTTAGGTGCTTCTATCAATCTGATTCCAACAACCCTGTACCACCAATTTGGTTTTGGAGAGTTGACACCAACCCCTATCACCATCCAGCTGGCTGACAGATCAGTGAAAACCCCGAAAGGGGTTGTCGAGGACGTGATTGTACGGGTCAAGGACTTCTATTTCCCGGTCGACTTTTTGGTGCTCGACATGGAAGTCCCTACAAAATTACAGAACGCACCCATAATCTTAGGCAGACCTTTCTTAGCTACAGCTAAGGCAAACATTGATTGTGACACGGGATGTATGGAAATCGCCTTCAGGGACAGGAAAATGCAATTGGATGTCTTCCGAGCGACAAAGTCTTTTGATTGCGATTGCGTTGAGGAACATGATCCCGTGGAAAGTCTGATCAAGGAATGCATCACCCTTAGTTCTGTATCAAACCACCAAACTCGTAATGACTGTTCTAACCCGTCACCATCACTACCCGTGGACCTCTGTAAGGCTGAGTACCATCACACAACACCATTTGAGGAGATTGCTGTTGATCAACTCCCGCCATTTCCCTTTCCATCAACTGTGGTTCCACCCGCACCTGAACTTAAGCCATTGCTTGAGAATCTCAAGTATGTCTTCCTGGGACTTGACTAGACCTTCCCAGTGATTATTAATTCTCATCTAACCAAGGATCGGGAACTCAGGTTGACTGCAACCCTTTCAGAACATCAGGCCGCCATTGGTTGGACCATTTCTGACTTAAGAGGAATTAGCCCCACCAATAGCACCCATAAGATTTACCTAGAAGATGAGGCACGGCCCTCCCGCCAAATGCAGAGACGTTTAAACGCAAACATGCGGGAGGTCGTTAAGAAAGAAATTATCAAATGGCTTGACACCGACATCATCTATCCTATCTCCGATAGCCCTTGGGTGTGCCCCACTCAAGTGGTTCCAAAGAAAGCTGGGCTCACCATTGTCACCAATGATCATGGCGAATCCATCCCCACCCGCACCACCACCGCATGGCGGGTGTGTATTGATTATAGGAAGCTCAATGAAGCCACTAAGAAGGATCATTTCCCCTTGCCATTCATTGACCAAATCCTTGAAAGATTGGCAGGGCAAAAGTATTTTCGCTTCCTGGATGGATATTCAGGATATAACCAAGTCGCAATTGTTCCGAAGGATCAAGAAAAGACCACATTCACTTGCCCATACGGCATGTTTGCATTCCGACGAATGCCATTCGGGTTATGCAACGCACCTACGACCTTCCAGCGTTGCATGCTAGCCATTTTTTTAGAAATGGTGGGTGAATACTTAGAGGTCTTTATGGATGATTTCTCTGTATTCGAGAATTCATTTGACCATTGTCTAAGCAACTTGGAGAAAATCCTGAAATGATGTATCAAGGTTAATCTGGTGTTAAGTTGGGAAAAGAGCCATTTTATGGTTCAAGAAGGAATTGTCCTCAATCACATCGTATCGCATAGGGGCATCGAGGTAGATCAGGCTAAGGTTGATTTAATTTCCAAACTTCCACCACTTAGCTCGGTCCGACAGATTCGCTCATTCCTAGGACATGTTGGCTTCTACCGAAGGTTCATTAAAGACTTTTCCAAGCTTTCCAAACACTTGACCGACCTTCTAGCCAACGACGTCATATTCCACATGTCTTCTGATTGCATCCAGGCTTATCACACCCTCCGGGACTTAGTCTCCACCACACCTATACTTCAATCCCCAGACTGGTCCCAGGACTTTGAGATTATGTGTGATGCATCAGATTTTGCCATAGGCACTGTCCTGGGACAAAGGCAAGACAAGAAGCCCGTGGTGATCTACTACGTGAGCAAAACGTTGGACGAGGCCCAACGAAATTATACGGTCACAGAGAAAGAGCTGCTCGCTGTAGTCTTTGGAATTGAAAAGTTCCGATCGTACTTACTGAGATCCCACATGACGACTTACACTGACCATTCAGCCATCCGGCACCTGTTGGCCAAGAAGGACGCAAAGCCCAGGCTCATCAGATGGATCCTGCTTTTGCAGGAATTTGACTTGAAAATCTGTGACAAGGCCAGATCAAAGAATGTGGTGGCTGACCATTTGTCTAGACTTCATCCAGACCACATTGGACCCCCCTACCTCTATCTGACGCCTTCCCTGATGAACACATTCTGGCTGTGCAAGACAAGAGAATGCCATGGTATGCTGACTACGTCAACTACCTGGTTGTAGGACAAACCCCACCCAGATGGTCCAGACAGCAACGGAACAGGTTCTTCGCTAAGGCCAAGCACTATTTCTGGGATGATCCCATGCTGTTTTGCCTCTGTGCTGACCAGATCATCATGAGGTGTATCCCCGAGAACGAAGTTCAAAGTGCTTTCATTCTATCATGACCAGGCTTGTGGTGGCCACTTCTCTGGAAAGGAAATGGCTGCTAAGGTTCTGCAGTCTGGATTTTACTGGCCATCCTTATTTAAGGATGCACACAACTTTGCCAAGACATGCTCACGCTGCCAAACGCTGGGGATCACGATCAAAAAAGATATGATGTCCCTCCAGCTCATTTTGATTGTAGGGTATCGATTTTATGGGCCCCTTTCCACCATCCAATGGCTTTGAGTACATCCTAGTCTCGGTAGACTATGTTTCCAAATGGATTGAAGCCGTCGCCACCCGCCGATCCGATCACAGGACTGTCATGGACTTTGTTAAGCAGAACACATTTTCCCGGTTTGGAATACTCAAGGCCATGATCAGTGATGGTGGAAGCCATTTTATCCATTGCCAATTTCGTGCCCTACTTAGAAAATACGGGGTGAACCACCGCGTTGCTACCCCGTATCATCCGCAAACAAACGGGCAGACCGAGGTCTCAAATAGACAAATCAAGAACATTTTACAGAAGACTGTGAGACCTGATAGGAAAGACTAGTCCACACGACTAGATGATGCCCTGTGGGCATACAGGACCGCTTTCAAGACCCTGATAGGCATGTCGCCGCATCGCCTGGTCTTTGGCAAAGCCTGCCATCTTCCTGTCGAATTGGAACACCAGGCTTACTAGGCTGTCAAGCAATGTAACATGGATTCCCAGTTAGCCGGTGCGCAGAGAATGCTCCAATTAGCTAAGCTCGAAGAAATTCATCGGGACGCCTTTGAAAATAATCGACTGTATAAGGAGAAAATGAAAGCTGTCCACGACCGACTCATTCATAGAAAAACCTTTGAGCCTAACCAGCAAGTCTAGCTGTTTGACGCCTGCCTAAAACTCTTCCCGAGGAAACTCAAGTCCAAATGGACAGGACCATTTTGGGTGGTTAAGCCCTACTCTAATGGGGTGGTTGAAATCGCTGATCCTAACACTGGGCACACATTTACAGTTAATGGTCAAAGATTGAAGCAGTTCCCGGCCCAGGTTCCCCCAAAGGAGAGTGTCACCCTCGTTGAGGGATGACACGAAGCACCACCCAGCTGGAGGCGTTAAACTCAGTGCTTCCTGGGAGGCAACCTAGAGGATTCAGACTGATCCAGTATTTTACATCACTCAGGTATTATCTTTTTGAACCTCTAAGCATCCATATATTTGCCAATGAGGACATTGTCCAACCTAAGCATGGGGGGTGGTAAATTGCACAATCCTGAGCTCATTTAATCAGTCTGAATAAAATAAAATAAATAAAAAAAGAAAAAAATTAAATTTAGGAAGAAAACTTAGGCATTAGAAACTTGTCAATAGTGGGAAATAATACAAAAAAATAACTTAAACACAAACTTTTCAGACCTTCAGGCTTAATCAGCCCCGGTATCCGTTAAAATATGGATTTAGCTACGAATCCTTGCAACCTTAAGCTATTCTAATCTACCTACTAAATAAGGTGATAAGTATACGACTTATCAATTCACCTTCTAACTCAGAAAAACTTTGAGTCTAAGCATCTGCACACATTTTTGCACAGACTCACACCTCAAAGATTTTGACAAAAATTGGGTAGCTAATGAACTCTCTAGGGTGGTATGGCTGGCAAGTTGTCGTGGGTAATAGCCCATTGGTAGGTTGTCCAGAACCCAGCCACGGGACCATTTCTTCTTCATTGCCACTAGGTACATTTGAGATCAGGGAAGCCACCTACGACAAAAAAAAAGAGAAAATAAATCGCACTTCACCGCACAAGTATGGCTGGCAAGTGATCGTGGGTAACAGCCCATTGGTCGGTTGTCCAGAGCCCAGCTCAATAACTGCACAAAAAGAACCAAAACACTTAAGGAAGAAGCGGGGAAGTAGTACAAGCCGTGGAGATATACACTGGAAAAATCCTTATGTTGACCCTAATTAAAACAAACGTAGGGAGAAAGCTACCAATCGAACAAATACACCTCCAGGCAAATATATTTCCTCTTCCGGTCACTTAGGGGCGTAGAAACCCAAAGTATGTCTAAATTACCATTAAGTGAGTCTATCACAATCTTCACACCAAGATGCTTAGCACTTAGGGTTTTGACCGAGTTATGGATGGGCTGGGTAGCCGTAAAAAGTTACCAACCCATGCTGAATTCCGAAAAAATTATATATATATATATATATATATATATTAAAGCAAGGATTCGGGCGATTCATATTTTGGCAGACACCCGGGCACTGCTTAGCCTTTGTAGATTAAGATCTTGGTATATTTCCTCCTATTGACAAGTGATGAAGTGTCTAAGCAATTACTTCTCAAATTCTGAAAGAAAATAAAGGCTAGAATAAACCTTGCTAATGACTAGCAAGGAGTAAGCATGGGGGTATGATAACACTACATATAGGGGTAATAATTCTGTTAAATAGGACCCATCTTAAGAATAAAAGACACAACATAAGTAGAATGGGAGCATTGCATGCATCATATACCAAGATTGCTTATAAAACTGTATTAATGGCCATTTGTGTAAGCACCTATCAAAGCAGGCCTCAGATGAGCAATCGGACCACACGGATGGATTCAAAACGACGAACGAAGTCCAACGGACTCAAGATCGGCCAAATCCGACATCCGGAGCTCCTACAATGGGCCCAAGAAGTTTTGACCATTGATCTGATGATCAACGGCCCTCGTTGCGCCACGTCACCCCCCATTCACTACGCGTCGCTGCCTCCTTCAGCTGAGATCAAATCTCAGCCGTCGATCTTTAATCGAACAGCCGAGAACCGCACGCCTGCCCCTATCACCGTGACAAAGTAGTGGGCGTGGCGTAGCTGTGAGCGCGTACGCCCGCATGCAGGCGACACGGGTTCGAGCAGCGCGGGGAGAAGAATCGAAGACGGAGAGCCGCGTGGCAAAATTGCGCCGCCCGATCAGCAGTGGGCGGTTGAGATCGCGCCACGCGGTGCGCCCTCAGATAGCGAGCACCCACGCGTGCGCGCACGCCGGGCGACGACGCCCGTGCGCACGTGCACCCGAGGCGCGATCCGAGCATGCCCGAGGAAGGATCTCAGCCGTCCGATCTTCGATCGGACGACTCTTACACAGCAGCCACGGATCAGGCGCGAAGAAGAACGGCGTGAGTGTGTGACTGGCGAGCTGGAAAGCTTCACCGACGCTTTTGGAAGGGTTTTAGCGACGTCCCAGACGTCGTTAAAGCCCTTTCTTCTTTTAGAAAGCCCTTCTTCCTATTTAAACCCCCTCCAACCACTCATTTAAGGCATTCACTTCCCTTGCAACTACTCTACCCCTCTCTTAGCTAGCTTTAGGCCCTCTTGTAATCATCGGAGACGACGAGCCGCCGACGGAGCCTTCTCCACCGCCGTGGCTGCCTCGCCGCTCTCCCCCTCTCTCTCTCTTTTCCTCTCTTTTAAGCTTTCCCTTACTTTTGTTTAAGCATGTATTTAATGTTGTAAGCTGTAAACTAAAGCTGCATGATTAATGAAGTTACTTTCCGTTCAATGTTTACTTGATTTCCTATTTAAGTTGCATGATCAAGCAAAGAAATGACTCTAACCCTAATCTCTCTCTCTCTTTATCCCTCTCCCTCTCGCTTTTTAAACTGCACCTTTCGCAAGCAAAACTCCACGCTATCCGTGACAAGTGATAAGCAAAATCCAATTTTCATGCCTCCCTGAGACCGACACTCGAACTCACCTCCGTTTCTTTACTTTAAAACTGACATTGCAAGTGCGACTATAACGACACTTCTTAACACACACGCACAAGTGCACGTCAACGTGGCGCTATCGTGGCCATCCACATTCTTCTTGTAAAGGGTGCTGCGGTGCTTGGATCGAGTTGATTTTCGCGTTGCCGGACTGCGATTGCCGCTCCAGATCCATCCACATGGTCGGATTTTTCATCCGCAGCCCGTATGAATGTCGCATTGCCCCTGGCCGTTGATCTTCCTCGGGCTTCATATGATGCTACAGGACTCCGATCCAGACGATTCCAGAGGCGTTAGACTCCGATCATCTTCCTGATCAGATCTATACAGTCTGATCATCCATCCGAGGCTTTGAAATGAATCTCTTTCTCTCCTGACCATAAAAAAGACTTAATTAACCGAAAATATATACTACCTTAAATGCAGAATGATGCATGCTATGGAATATTTATAGCATGAAATGCAAATCTAAGCCTAGGAACATGAAAGATTAGGCATTTTAACCTAAATAGATGTGTCTATATGATACCCCCATGCCTATCTTTTGTTAGTCCATAGCAAAATTAAACTACATGCTATGTATAAAAATAAAATTAAGATTAGATCGCTTAGGCCTAAGTCATTTATTAACAATAGAAAATTTCAACTAAGGTCCTAAACAACGAAAACTCAACAATACCCAAGTGTCTACCAGAATGCAGACCGCCCAAATCCTCACCTTATTTGAAAAGGGAAGATACATTTTTTTATTTTTCTTTTCTTTTTTTTTTGGACTTTTGGAGCTTGAGAGTGTCGAGATAACTTTTTATGTCTACACGACCCGCCAAAGACTCGAAAAGAACTGTAAGTCCTAAGCATCTAGTGAAAAGAGTAAAAGACTCACTAGGCGGCCATTAAAACAGATTTCAGGTTTCTACGACCCTAGGTGACCTTGCCTAAAGTTTTATCTTTTCGAACGGTAGCTTTCTCTCTACTTTTATTTATGGGGTCAACACAAGGGTGAACCCAGTGTATATCTCCCCAATTTATTTTACTTCCCCACTTCTTTCCTAAGTGTTTTGGGAATTATTGTGCATTTTTGTGAGCTGGGCTCTGGACAACTAGCCAATGGGCTATTACCTACGACAACTTGCCAGCCATACTCATGCGGTGAAGTGTGATTTTGTTTATATTTTTGTTATTTTCTCCTTTTTCTATTCTTTTTCTCTCTTTTTTTTTCTAAGTAAGTGGCTTCCTTAATCAAAGATTTACCTAAAGGCAATACAACGAAAATGGTCTTGTGGCTGGGCTCTAAACAACCGGCCAATGAACTGTTACCACCAACAACTTGCTAGCCATACCACCCTAAATAGTTTATTAGCTACCTAATTTTCGAAGAAACCGCAGAGAAGTGAGTCAGTGCAGAAAGTGTGTAGATGCTTAGGCTCAAAGTCCCCTCAAATCAGAGGGCGGGTTGATAAGTAGTATACTTATCACCCCAATTTATTGACAAATTTAAAATAGAATTACCTGGCGAGAACTCGAGACTAAGTCCACATTCGAGTGGACACCTAAGCTAATTAAGCCCGAAGACCTAAAGAGTTCAAGTGTCTAGATCCTATCGTATTATTTCCTAAAGTTAATAACTTTCAAATGCCTAAGTTCTCTTTTCCTAATTCTTTTCCTTTTTTTTGTATTTAAAAAAAAATCAAAAGAAACTAAAAGAAATTCTACTGAGTTAACAAAATGATTTCAGGATAAAGTACCTACCCCCATGCCTAAATGATGCAATGTCCTCATTGTAAAAACAAAGACATGGAAACGGCAGAGTAAATAGAATATCACCTAAATTTTGTGAAAATCTGGTCAACTCTGCAGAGAACATAGAATATACACATGTACTAAATTTAATGCCTTCAGCTAGGCACAACATACATATAAGGAAGAAATTGAGAATTCACAAGTGCAGGTCAGAGTCAAAATAAAAATATTGATCCTCAGACCTGCCAACAGAATCGTCCACAGATGTGGACCAAGTTATGGTGCAGACCCATGCCCAAGGGTCGAGTGGTTCTAAGATTCTAGATGAAAATCACCCATAACCTAAGATTATTGTGTTTGCGGGGCTGGGCCTGCTGTTTTGTGGTTTGCAACCCGAGACCAAAGTGTCAGACAACCGGTAAAGATGGTTCAATAGGTTCAGATGTCCTCTTAACATTCAGCTCAAAAAAATAATCAGTTATTTCGAGCTTGTGTTGCACGTGAAAGATATCATAAAAGTTCTGGTAGAAAGTAGGTGGTTTAAAGTCAATAAGAACCCTCAGATCCAAAATCAAAGTTCCCTCAGAATTAACATCCTATATTTTCATTTCCACATTTCTATCCTCCAACATCAAGTGTTCGGGTTTCGAGACCTCTAGCATATCATTCACCCCATAAGATTTATCCAAGTCCAGAAATCATGACTGAATCAAGATTGGCTTGGGCACAATGATCTCAAAAGTCAGCTCTTTGGGGTGCGGTTGAGGAATAGGGCTACTGATTGGATCATCTATTACATTAGGATCAGTATCCTCCATGTAAGCCTCAATCAAATCACAATCTTCAATAATCAGGCTATCAAATGGTTCATCAGATTCCTCAAGCCCATTTGTCTCACTAAAATCATCTTCCTTACGCTCAAGTGAGACTTCACTAAGAGATTCTTCATCCTCAAAGTCAAAGAATTCATGATCCTCATTTATATATGTCTCAAAATTGATTGTCATTTCTTAGTTCAAAGAGACATATTTTTCCTCACTCCCTGGCTTGGGGATCTCGAGTGAATCAATCGATTCATCCTCAATGGGTTTCTCTAGCCCAACCTGGTCATCTTCAATCTCAGAATATGTATCCCCCACGACAGGCGCCTAAGCAGGTTCTAACATTGGCTCTCCTGAAGGGGGTTCATCTTGAGAATCATCCCAAGATTTAACTAAGGCAACCACAAATTTCATTCTCAACCTCGATAATTTCCCAAGTAGAAACTCACCCAGATCCCTATCCCTAACATCTTGGAGAAAATCCAATAGAGAACTATTAAGCTCATCAATCATTTTAATCATAGGCTCCAATGTTTCAGTGCATGATGTTGGCTAAGCTTCTAAAGATTGTATAGTATTCCTCAAATTTGCCAACACCTTATCCTGAATCTAGTTCACCTAAACCGAATGGTTTGGTTCAGGTTTGGGTGGGTTTGAGTTAAATCTAGGGGAGTCAAGAGATCGAGTTTCTCGGGTCCCTCCCTGATAGTAGGTCATTTCAGGTTGTTGAAAGAATGGTGATGACCTATTTTCAATGGAATACTGGGGAGGGCAGGTGTTATAATCAGCATATCCTTCCTGATTGTAGATCGGGTTGGTTTTGTCATCAAAGGATGGAGATCCATAATCAATGTAGGTTTAGAAAGGACAATAATCATAGTCTTGTTGTCCAAGATTAGACCCAAGACACTAAGGTCCGGATTTGTATCCCCAATCAAAGTTATCCTGCTAGTGGAGGGGTAATTACAAGTCAAGTGAGGATAGTAACCATCTTGGGGATAGGTGGTGGTAGGAGGGTAGGATTGGAAATGTGTGAAAGGCGTGGAAGGATACATTATGGAGTAGGAGGAAAATCAAAAGAAAGAAAGGAGCCCTGCAATACATTCAACCAAACCTGTCCTTATGTGGGTAACCTAAAGACCTACAGACTCCTAGGACCCGTCTTAAGATTATAAACAATTTGGTCTACTTTTATCCAGTCAATCAAGCCAGTTAGAAAGAGGGACTAGGGAGAACGTTCTTCCTTTGGCTTGCGCCTCCGGTTTCTACTGTACCCCTAGCCACGGTCGTTTGACACTACTCCCCTAGCTAGACATCAGATGGACCAGCAGAAGTAGATTAATTAAAAAAAATCTCAATCTAAGCCCCGAAGAGAGAATCAATCATTAAGGCCAACGTCTACTCAGTTTTAAAAACTCATGAGATGATTGTGCTCTTGGAATGATAGGCCCTTTAAATGGGTTGTGCCCTAAATGATTGATTCAAATGTGTGTGCGTGCACAAACAAGGTTTACAAATAAGGTTATTTGATGATGTGTCTTTTAGGGTTCAACCTTGTTTAGTAGCTTTTAGGGTTTGATCTTTAGGTATATTCAATCAAGGTTCAGTAGAACACTCCAAGTTTTGAAACACTGATGATGATATATTCCTTTAAAAATCAGAAAAAATGTGAAGTGTCTGGTTCAGGCCTAAAAATCAACCCTAAGAGGCAAGCTACTTGATGAATCAATTTTATCCTAAGTGATGCAGTCCAAACAGTTCAATCAATTGGCTTGTTGCACCACTTAGTTAAGGCACACAAAAATGTTTGACCTATTTAGATTTCTACTCACTTATTGGTGTGTTAAGTTAGGGTGTACCAGATCCACAGGTCAGATTCAGTTAAGTGGTAGAATCGATGTGAAGTAGTGCGCCTTAAGTCGAGAGTTGTGGATGTTAATGTGTGTCTCTTTCAGAAAACCCACAAAATAAGAGTTTTATATATATATATATATATATGTGGGTGGGTGAGGTGAATAGAGTGACAATCAAGTAACCAAAATCTACCCTAGGGTTTATGCAAGCACCTACGTTGATTTGGGTTTGAATTATTAGGTTATGGAATAAAAACTAGGGCGGGGGTGGTGGGGGTACACTTACAAAACCTTCATCAGCACTTTTCTCCGATCTAACCGCTCTGGCCCGCCTTGGATGAGTACCTGCAATCACAGTAAAATCAGAGAAAAAGTGAGATAAAAGTTAGGTAAGGGGGAAAAGCATGAAAAAAAAACAAAGAGCGTTGCCTCAACGGCAAGGTGCCAAAATGATGAGGGCACGTGTTTCGCGAATTAAAATTGAGGTTTGGAGAATCCGTCGTCGTAGCTCGCTAAACGCATCTATCAAATAAAATTTATAACCAAAACTTGAAATGTGAGTCCCGGGTCAAATACGAGGAGGCGAACGTTTGGTTTTATAAAAATCCACGCTTCCCTTTCATTTGTTTTTGTCATTTTTATCTTTTCTAATTTTTTTGTATTTTTATCAAGTAAGAGATTAGGTCGATGAAAACTTTATCTACTTGCAAAAATACGAGGGAGAGAGAGAGAAACAATCATCTATTTATCTCATGAATGCTTTCTACAATTATGAAAGCAGGAAAACTACACTACGAAAGCGAAAAAAGATAGATGGAGATGAGAAAATCCCCCTCGACAGTTGCTTGGAGGAAGGCTCGCTTTGACATCGCCTAGGGGAAGGTGGTGAGGAGCAGGACGAAGGACGGAGCCGGAGGACAGAGGATGGGGCAGGACGGCATCGTGGCAAGGATCTTCTTCTCGAAGGGTGGTGAGAGGATGGCCACGAGATGCTCCACTAATGGGGATGAGGAGAGGGAAAACAATTTGGTTTTCTACTATAGAGGACCATCCCGGGCTAGGGACAAGTTCTCTCTAAAGCCTTCGAGGTGGTGAGAGGAAGAAAGGAAGAGATGGTTTACAATGGAGGTGGGTAGGTCCTTTTATAATGGAGTAAGAACAAATTCACATCTGGGTCATTACTGACGTCTGTAAACGTCGCTACAGATCCCTGCAGCTGTCGCTGAAGATCTGCCCTTCAATTCCTCTTGATGGCGTGCGTAGACCATTAGTGACAGCTACAAGCGTCACTAAAGGCCCACGTATGTGTCGCTGAAGATCCACCCTCCCCCACTGGCATCCCCGCTAGCACTGTGCTCGCACGCCCACCGTTCGATCTTTGATCAACAGTCAAGATCGCACGAAGGCAACACAATCTGATCATGTGCTCGATCTGCGTCAGATCGAGCGTCGGCCGACATGTGGTCATGCGCGTGCGAATCTGCTCGCTGCCACTACGCTGCGTAGCAAGATCTATACCGCTCGATGAAGATTACGCGGCCCAATTTGGTGCTCAGCCTCACACTGTTGATTACACGCGCCCGCTAGGATTCGACCGCGCATTAGTGGCTTGAGAACGCCTGTCACGACCGCTGCGCCATCGCGTTGGATTGTCAAGCGGAGCGATCAGATGGCTCGAGCTCTCGACCATTAGATGGAAATCCAACGATCGAGATTCAAAGTTGGTGGTGTCGTTAGATGAAGCGGGCGAGTGGAGCTTTTACGACCATTGGATTTTTATCCAACGGTCGAGACTTCGCAGATGCAGCTTCGGAGGAGGGGCTTCGACCGGGCCCTCCTCCGAAGCTGCATCTGTGAAGTCTCAACCATTGGATTCAAATCCAATGGTGGTGCCATCGCAGCCCCTCCTCCGAAGCGCCATCGTGGTCGTCCACATTCTTCTTCTTGTAGAGGGTGCTACAGCTCTTGGATCGAGTTGATTTTCGCATTGCCGGACTGCGATCGTCGCTTTGGATCCATCCCTAGGGTCGGATTTTACATCTGCAGCCCGTATGGGTGTCGCATTGCCCCCTGACCGTTGATCTTCCTCAGGCTTCATATGACGCTACAGGACTCCGATCTAGACAATTTCGGATATGTTAGACTCCGATCGTCATCCTGATCAGATCTGTACGATCCGATCGTCCATCCGAGGTCCAGAAATGAACCTCCTTCTCTCCTGACCATAAAAAGGACCTAATTAACCTAAAATATATATTACTCTAAATGCAGAATGACGCATGCTATGCAATATTTATAACATGAAATGCAAATCTAAGCCTAGGAACATGCATAATTAGGCATTTGAACCTAAATAGATGTGTCTATATCAGTGCCCAAGCACAAACGCGCATGATCACGTGCGCCCAACATGCGCAATGCGTGGTCCAAGCATCCGATCATGTGCAATCTCGACCATTGAGGCGCAATCGAATGGTCGAAGCTTTCCCATCATGTGAAGGGCACGAATGCAACACCCGCAGGCACGGGGGGGCGACGTGCCCCACCCTCAGCTATCTGATGGCAATCTGTGCCTCGAATCCGATGGATAAGGATGCGCAGGAGTGGATTGAAGGAAGAAGCAAGCAAGCGCACTTGGACCAACGAGCGAGGGGCTACACCGACACTTTTGGAATGGGTTTAGCAATGTCCTGGACATCGCTAGAACCCTGACCTAGTTTGGAAACCCCTTCTCTATATAAACCTCCTCAACCACCCCATTCAAGAACAGTGAATTCTCATACACTCTCCATGCAATACTAGCCCTCTCCTAGCTCCGCCAAACGCTCCATATCCACCCCGGAGTTGTCAAGCCTCCGACGGAGCCCCCCTCCACCGCCATGGCCACCTTGCCTCCTCCTCGCACTTCCTTTTACTCTAGTTTTATGTTGCACTAGTTTAAGCTTTCATCTATTGTTGAATTTGTAAACAATCTCCAATTGCATGCTATATGTTAATGTTGCTTCTTATATCGTAGTTCACATCTCCTAAAAGTGATTATCATGTTTTAAACGCAAGCTCTAACCCTACTCTCTCTCTCTCTTGCTCTTGTTTTCTCGCAAGCAAACCAAACAAACATTCTTGTGACACCTAAAGCAACAAACTAATCTAATTTCATGCCTCCTCGTGTTCGACACTTGGACTCACCGAATCCAAATCTTAAATTAAAATCGACGTCGCGAATGCATGCTACAATAACATAATTAAACCAACGCATTCCACGCATGTCAATAAACTCACATTATTTCATAGAATTAATCACCTGAGCTACCTAATTTAGTTGATTTGATTAGAAATCACCATCTTGATATCTGCACCTATTAAGGACCTAAGGTGCCTAGGGCTATTTACCTTCTTGATTGGGCCCTAGGTGCCAATTTTGGAAAGAATTAAACCAGGAAAATAGAGCCAAATTAGGGTTGCCATTTTAGTGTTTCAGGAAAACACACTTATCTAATTTAAAGAGGGCCAAATTAGTGATTTCCCACATCGTGTGTTACCTAAACCTTGATTGAATTAATCTAATCAAGAAAATCCTAAAGCAGGCTCTAACAATCACTTGAATCACTAAAATTTGAGACTTAATAACCTGTTTGCAAATCACTCAGGATGCTTTTGGGTTCATTACCCAACTCATCCTAAACTTTAGGGCAGGTTAGGTGAAGTTGACCCACTTTGTGGGTTAACCAACCTCCAAATTAGGTTACAAATCACAATCAATTATAAAGATCAAGTGAAAATCAAGGCACATATTCAGAAATAAAATTGATAGACTTAGGGGTCAAGCTTGCTCATTCCGATTTTGCTTGGATTCTCAGTGACAAGGAAGGTCGGATGGGGGAAACCTTATAACCTGTGGGGATGCTCTATCGTCTAGGGATTTTTGTAGGACTCACCCTTCCCTGCTGTCCAAGTAATTTTCGGGTGAGTGACTTTCTGATCTAGAGGTATCATCTACCTTGAACCTCCTTAATCATCCAAAGATTTTTGGGTGCCTCGATTAAGTCTGTCACACATTCTATTCCTCATTTGGCTCTTTAGTGCATGTTCGGGAGGAAGTCCTTAAGACCACCCTTGAGGCCTCCATTAGCAGTCCATTCTTGTCGAGGTCAGGCCTCGACCCACTTGTTTGTGCTACCACCCAACCAGATTGACATCTCCTCCGAGCCATCTACTTCAGAGCCCAGATCTCCTTCATCCACATCCATGGAGAACCAAGAAGAAGAACCCAATCTCCAAAATCAGCTATAACGCCTCAATGATCTATTTCAGGCATTCATGAACCCACCACACCTCAGATGCGAGATCATTATAATCCTGCTATGGCGGCAATCGAACCTCGGGTGCAAATCTAGACTGGAGGACCTGATACTGAACTCAAGCCAAATCTGATTCATGTTATCCAAAATTCCACAGCTTGAACTCCAAAGATCCCTTCCAGCACATCAAGCAGCTGAAACATTTGGCCCAGACCTTCATGCAACCTGTTCAGAATCGGAACATTCTGCTCATGAAGATGTTCTCCTTCTCCCTCATGGATAAAGCTACCCACTGGCATCAGACTCTGACCCATCAGATCAACACCTAGGCAGAACTCTAATCTGAATACCTGAAGAAATTCTTCCCAGTTGGTTAGACGAATGATTTGAGACACCAAATCACACACTTAAAGCAGAATGCAAGGGACCCACTTCATAAGGCATGAGACCACTTTTTGGATCTCATGCAGAAATGCCTCCATCACGGAGTTCCTAAATGGGAACAAGTCCAGTCTTTTTACCAGGGACTCCATGAGGATATCAGGCTCTTTATCAATGCAACATGTGGTAGTAACATCATGGGTCAGCACGAAGATACAATTTGAGAGATTCCCGAGAACATGTGCGAGAACTCCATAAACAAGGAATCTATGGGTGTGCTCAACTGGACGACCACCCGCACATTAACAAAAATGCGAGGGGCACACGAGACCCAAGGCCTATCCACATTCGTCGATCTGGAGTTGGTGGCCAGTCGCTTGGATAAGGTCTCAATAATTGAGAAGAAGGTGGATTGTTGAGATGCGAATTGAGGAGTTTTAATATGTGTTCGTTATAGTATACTCCTAAATCACACAACAAACATTTAAATTTATAAAACTTAAAATTTAATTGGAGCCCGAGGTCGTTTGTAGGGAGCAAATATGGAATTCACGCATTAATCTTCACTCTGAATAAGTAAGCACAGTAATTTGAGCATGAGATAAAAGATATTCAATGAATAGAGCTTCTCAGATTAGCATTCAAACATAGATCAATGTTTCTCAAAATATCATGGGATAAAAAGAAAAAGAAAGGAAAAACAATAGTGATTTAAATCTCAATTATTCATCTTAATTAAGCATATACCCCAAGTATTTAAATCATTCAAATAATCCAATAGTATTCTCAATCAACTCAACTTAGGTACTTAAATAATTCAATAGTACCAGCAGAATTAACCTTAACCAGACGACAGAACATGGCATCAGACGCCTTAACAGAAGGCACACAAGGGCGCCCAAGCTTCTTCAAAGCCTTCTCTTCTTCAAGTCTTCGCAAGACCTCTTCAAGCCTTCAAGCACAACACACAGCTAACTCTCTTCAGAGGCTAAGTGTCAAGGCCTCTCCCTTCAGCACGTGCCCAAGGTACGCAGAGCAAAACTATCCCCCCTCCTGTCACAGATATCTCCTTTTTCTCTTCTTCCTCAAATCAGGGGTAATTGGGTAAGAACACGGGTAATCGGATCTGAGTATAGTGGCCAGACCCGCGGGCATGTTCGTGGGCTAGATGTGAAGGTGCGAGGAGGCACGTGCATGGGGGACCCGAGCCCCCATGTTACTGGGTGAAAGGGTCAAGGCACAAAATCATTTTAAACACTGCAATCACTTCCTCGTCTAACGATATGGGACTAAATCCCACTCAACTCTTCACGCGAGTGCAGATGATGAAGCCTTCGTCAAATTGAGGTAGTGGAAAATATCTGATGTGTCAATTGAGAGCCTGGGATTCTTTGTGGCTAGGAACTGCAGCACCTAGGAGTGGTAGCTAGGTTAGAGCTACTTGGAGCACGGCAGATGGAGTCAGATGATGGTGGCGACCGCAAGCTACGGCAAGAACTACAAACATGAATACGGGCTCAAAAGTCCCAATTAAAAAGCTCAGGAGCTTCGCCGGAGGACGGCAAAGGTGATGCCAGTGTTCGTGTGGTGTGTGGGTGTGTGTAATGACGTGACGAAGTCAAGGAAGAGCTGCAGTGGAGGTCGTGTTCGGTGGGATGATTGGAGGCGTAATCCCCTCAATATATTAAGGGGTTTTGGTGGGACAGAAGTATGTTTAGTGGTCTGTGTTGGCTGGATGAGCTCACTAGAGAAGACGGTGGGGGAGCGAGGTGAGCATCGGTTGAAATAAAAGAGGGAGTTAGGGAGATTCAAGAGAAGAAGAGGGAGAAGATAGGACCTAAATTAATGGATGAAAGGGCGAGGAAGGCATCAGCTATGATTGGCCAGCGCTGGAGAGGATGAAGCCTCCGGTGGTGGAGTGGCGATAACAAGAGGGATCTGGGACTCCTGCTGTGGTTGGTGAGGAGCGGAGGAAGGCGAGGAAGACTATCCCATTGCCTATGGTATGTGGCAGCGGGAGAGGAAGTCAAAGGAAGAAGAGTCACCGAAGCTACGATGGAGGTGGCTGGAGAAGGGGAATTGATGAAGAATTGCAACCAAACCGAGCTAGTTTTGGACGGAGGAAGATGCTAGAGCTTATATAGAGCTCTTGGGCAAGCTCTAGATCAAGAAACAAAGCTAATTGGCTTGGAATATAAATCCTAAGGAACCCATGATTTTCGTGCGTTTGTATGAACTAATCCTTGTGATCTGGGAACCAAGACTAGTCCCAATCAATTCCTCAGTGTGAACATCAATCCCACCAAATTTGGTGAGATTTGATAATGAATTGAATAGGTTTAGGTGAGGTCAAATGCTGCCTGGAGGTCGGTTAACCTCCAATGGTGGCAGGGGTTGTTTTGCAAAGAAGATGACAAAGTTAGGGACTGGTATGCAAGGATTTTCTAAAGTTAGGGGCTTGTCCGAAAGAAAGAGTTTAAATGGACTGAAATGCAAACTAGGTCAAGATGAACTTTGATTGTGCCCAAATTTTGGTACAAACCTAATTTGGACCCAAGAAATCTAATGGTGATGTTGGATTTCAGTTTTGACCAAGTTTGACTGGATAATTTGAGAAGAAACCCAAATTAGGATAGAAATCCATCTAAGACACTGTTCAAGGTCAAAAGAGGCTTAGATAGTCAAATCAAGGTTACCAAACCTCAAGGAATATTTTTCTATAAATTTTAAAAGGTTTAGATGAATTTTATCTTGACCGAAACCTCTGTAATTCAAGTGCGCCTGAAATTAGGGTTTTGGGTGCTGTATTGGTTCTTGAAATGCGTGAAATCCTGTTTCTATCTGTGTGGACCTACTTATTAGATTTTAATACTCATTTGACCTTAGATTAATCCCTGGAAAATCCCATGGTTACTCTAATTTCATGATGTGATGTTAAAACTTCATAATTAACCCTATTTTAATGTTTTCTCCTCAAAATGGATATACATGGAATTATGGCTCTCAGGCAACTATGTAAGAGCATTTGTTACATGATTTTAACTAATCAAGTTAGTTATGGCTCATGATGGTGTTACCATCATACCCTCATGCTTAACTTTTGCTAGTCCCTTACAAAATCTTATGGAAAGAACTAAATCTCTAGACCATGCATTGAAGCTTAGATGACTAATTTGTTCCTCTCTAGAAATTAGGCTAGAATGCTAATAATAGGCCTAAAGGTACTCAAGTATCAATCAAGATCCAAACGTGACCCTCTTCAACCTGAGTCTACAACGAAGGCTACTAAGGTCTACAAAAATTGCCCAAAGGTTTAATAAGCCCAGCAATTAAAGCACCCGTGCATAGAATGTAACATGCCTAGGTTCAGTTTTGTCATTGCATTTTTTATAAGAGAGATAGAGAAGAAATTTTTTATTTAGAGAGTTTTCCCTCTTTTCTTTTTATTTTTCCCTAAATTCAGCCTCAGATTGGACCTAAACACAGTCTTTATCAAATTTCTTATCCCCACCCTCAATCTTCGAAGGGTCCCTGACTTTCAATACTTCGGGATAGCACCGCCCATGGCAACCCCAAAAACTCTAGCTTTCGACACTTCGGGATAGTGCCGCCCACGATGTTATGTAGATAAATTCAAGCCCTGGTAATCGACATTTTGGGATAAACCCACACATGGCACCTGAACCAGCACAAGAAACTTACATACCCCTGGTAGGATATTTAGATATCCTAAGAAATAAGCACTAAGGAGACGATATATTATTATGCATCTTCGAGAGGAATTTTCCACCTCTCGGCGCCGAGAACTCGTTCAATCAACTTATGTTGTCGAGTCGCTCCTAAGCTAGGTCTTCGAGATAATTTTTCAAAATAGAACACTTTTTGGCATGATTTTCTTTATTAAGCGCACTGAACCAAATATAGTGTGTGATTTTGGGTGCTTAAGTTATCAAGTCCCGCAAACCAAAAGTCAGGTAACGAGACTGAATAATCCCTAAGCCTTAGACCTAGTATATCAGCTTCGTACTTTCCTTAACCTCTTGAGGACTAATCCAGATCTTAACAAATACATGAATGTTTAAGCCCAAGAGGCCTAAGATCGGCACTTATGCTAATCTCCTTGTCTCTATAATTTTAGGACTTAATTCTTTCTTTTGATTTGGTCTAAAACTTAAGTAAATCCATAATCATTTGCTATGACTACCATTTTTTTTTTGCTCCTTTTTGACATTTAAATCTCCTCCTCTTCTCCTCAAGAAAGATTTTCAATCAATTCACAAAATTTCCTCCCCATTCTCCAATTTTTTCTTTTTCATTTTTTTTATCATTTTTTATCATTTTTTAATATGTATTTTTTTGTGAGAACCCCTTAGAAAATTGAATTTTCACGTGTTTGCACTTTAATACCCCCCATGCCTAAGCTTTGCAATGTCCTCATTGTAAACTAGGATGGTAAAAATTCAGTTTGACTCAAGGATTAGAACAGGATCAAAAGGATGGGTGAACGAGTCGGGATGACTGTTGCGAACAATTTCAAGCTTTGATACAAGTACCAAAGGTGGGGTTAGCTGTTCTAAAAGTTGAACTCAAAAGTGCAGTAGGAGTGTAGCTTGAAAGAATTATTAGAAGAGTCTCGGGTTTTTGGAATGATTGGTTGCCTCATGTTAAGCACTAAATTCAATACCTTCAGTCGAGCAGAAGGTGGTCAAGGAGAAGGGGTGGTTAAATCAGAGGAATATTGTAGAACAAGCACCTTGATAAATAGTCTAGTTGGTACAACCAGGTGCTTGTTCAAATCAACAAGCTAATGATGTAGACCAAACCCAATCAGCCTGGTAGGGTGATGAATATGAATTAGTAAGTGTGGAGCCCACTAGATGCTTTGAGGCTTAAAGAGATTTAGAAATGGCAATCCAGGGTTTGGCCGAATCGGATCAGCTTGATCAGAGTAGGGGTCCTCAAAAGAAAATGGATCTATGGAGGATCTAGGATCCCTACAGGTGAGATCAGAGAAGGATAAAAAGTGATTCTCGATCTAATCATTGTCTGATACCCGATAAAAAGATGGAGGAGAATCATATGCTATCGGATTAGAGAGAGGTGAATTAGAGTAGAAGTTGATTCCAGTGGCGGGTCAAGGCTGGGATTGGATTTTGGAAGGCTCTGACTCTATGATGGAAGGTGTGGTTGTATTGAGGTCCAAATCATTGGCTTCAGCATTAGAATAAAAGAACGGATCATGGATGCTGAGGTCGTAAACTGGTCGTAATCATCAGGAAATAAAGATTCTCCGAAATCAGAGTATGATTCAAAATCATTGGAGAATTTGCAAAAATCAGTTTCTGAACCTGATTCCAGATCGGAATTTCCACCACAGGATAAATCATGATGTGTAGAATCAACAACCTAACTTAGATCTAACCAAATCTCAGATTCTGAGCTTAAAGTGGTATCCTTATTAGTCATAGGCACAGGTTCTTCACTCCTAGGATAGACCCAATCAAATCTCAACTCTTCCAACTCCTCTCTTTCTGTATCGTAAATTAGTGTGACTTCTGAAAGATCAATTTGTACCTCTGAGGATTTTAGAGAGGTGTAATCATCAAATATAGGCCTAGAATCATAGTCCAGATGTAAAGTCTAATTCCCATTAAATTAGGCCTCTTGATTATCCCAAATAGGTTTAGATCTAGATTCTAGGTTAAAGGTAGGAATTGGGTTACTAGAATCTGGGCTTGGTTCTATTAGGATGTCAGAATTACTCTTAAGGGTAACCTTAATAGTATAAGGTTCGGGTATTACATCCTCAAGAGATTCTGACTCAAGCTTACTACAGGTGTTTGGGAAATCAAGGTATGATGGACCAGCTTCATGGCTCTCTAAGATTGGTTCAAAATCAAGAACACCTGCAATTGGATCCACCCAACCAACATCAAGTTCAGGTATGTCAATCTGCATAAAATTTGAATCTAATTCTATTTGGGTTAGAGGTCCACGACAACCTTGATTTTCTAACCCGGGACTTGGGAAATCATATTAACCTCAATGTTGCTCCAAGGCTTCTTATTAATTTCTTAATGTTGATATGCAAGAGATCATGAAGAAAGAGATCATCAAGTGGTTAGATGCTGGTATTATCTACCCGATCTCTAACAGCCACTAGGTGAGCCCAATTCAAGTTGTGATTAAGAAGGCAGGGCTCACCGTAATTATGACTGAATCTGGAGAGACCAACCCGACCCGTATTGCAAATTCATGGAGAGTTAGCATAGACTATCGAAAATTGAATGCCTCCACGAAGAAAGATCATTTCCTGCTTCCATTCATTGATCAGATTCTTGAGAAACTGGCGAGAAATCGATTTTTTTGTTTCCTCGATGGATACCTCGAATACAATCAGGTGGCAATTCACCCCAAAGATCAGGAAAAGACCTCCTTTACCTACCCATACGGTACGTACGCATTCCGCAAGATGCCTTTTGAGCTATGCAACACATCTACCACGTTTCAGCGATGCATGTTAGCTATATTATCTGATATGGTAGGAAATTACCTTAAGGTCTTCATGGATGACTTCTTGGTATTCGGTGAATCTTTCAATGATAGCCTCCTTCATTTGGTCCAGATCCTTAAGAGATGCAGCGAAGTGAACCTAGTTTTCTCTTGCGAAAAGAGCCACTTCATGGCTTTTGAGGGCATCATTCTCAAACACCTTGTCTCTAAAAGAGGTATTCAGGTCAACCAGGCTAAGGTGAATCAGATTTCAAAATTACCTATGCCTAACTCGGTTAAAGATATCAGATTATTCTTGGGGCACGTCGATTTTTACCACCAATTCACATCTGATTTTTCCAAAATCACGTGCCCCTACCGAATCTCCTCTCGAAGGGCACGCCTTTCAAGATAACGAGCGAGTGGGTTCACGTATTTGAGATCCTGCATGACCAAGTCACCCAAGCACCAATCCTACAATCTCCTAACTGGTCTTATCCATTCCAGATCATGTGCGATGCGTCTAACTACACAGTAGGAGCAGTGTTGGGTAAGAAAATTAACGGGAAACCGGTGGTCATATATTATGGCAACAAAACATCGGATGAGGCTCAGCATAATTACACAATTACAGAGAAAGAGCTGCTAGCCGTAGCATTTGGTTTGGAGAAACTCAGATCATACCCCTTGAGTTTCCACGCCAACATAAACCTGAATTACACTGCAGTGAGGCACTTACGAAGAAGGATGTGAAGCCTAGATTAATCCGCTGGATGTTGCTGTTACAAGAATTCGATCTCAAAATTTGCGACATGGTGGGAAAGCAGAACGTGATAGATGACCATTTGCCTCGCCTTCCATCATCGGTCATTAACCCATCCGGACCTATTACCGAGCACTTTCCGGATGAGCAATGATGATAACATCATCATCAGCCATATCTAGCTTTATTTAATCATATTCCATCATTAAATGCTCCTCCATAACCACCAGAAGATAGTAATTCATTACACATACTTTCTAAGAGAATACAAGAAACCAGGGTTAAAACTGTAATTTTACCATCATATCATGAATGCAGAATAACTGCAGGTTTCTCCAGGGGTTAATTAAGGGTCAAATGGCCTTAAGAGTCTAACAAGCGGGTTAGTGCAGATAGAAACGGGTTTTTGCGTGTTTCGAGAATTAAATGACATCTGAAACTTGAAAAATAGACCCGCCTAATTAACTGAGGTTCTGGTCAGGATAAAATTCACAAAACCCTCTAAAAATCATAGAAACATATTCTCTAGAGTTTGGAATGCTTAATTTGACCATGAGAATCCATTTTGACTTAAAATAGAGTCTCAAACAGACAATTACCCTAACTTAGGTTTTTGCATAAATTACTAGTCAAACTAGGTCAAAACCAAAATCCAACTTCACCATTGAATTCCTTAGGTTCAAATAAGGTTTGTGCAAAAATTTGGGGACAATCAAAGATCATCTTAACCTAGTTTGCAATTTGGTCCTGTCTAACTATTTTCTCTCACACACATGCCCCTAACTTTCAAAATCCTTACAAACATGCCCCTATCTTTGTCGTCACTCTTTGCAAATAGGTCCCTCCACCATTATCTTGGAGGAATCCTTATTCGGCAACCTTTGATTGAAGAGAACTTCTCTGAACAACGAATCCCTTCCAAAATTAGAAGAGATTCCTTATGGAGTTCTCTTTCCAATGCACCTGTTGAATCCTATAACCTTCCCAATCTCTTATGCAAACACATGAGAGATTCAGATATCTCTCGCGTATCCAACTCCGACGAACCTTCGAAGTTCAAGAGCTTGGTTTCCAATCTTCAACTGCCCTCTAAAAGCTTATAAAAGGATCCCCAATGCACACCAATCCTTCGACACTCGCTTTTGGCCAGAAATCCCCCTCCTTCCTCCCTCCTCTCTGGCCAAAAGACTCCACAATGTTCGGCAATCTTCTCCAACTTCCCTCATCATCCGTACGCAATACCAGCGACAAATTTGCCTTTCTCCCCCTCGTCCGCGTCGCGCCATACGAGCAGGTGCCTCAATTCCCCTCGTCGTCGCCGCTTCTATGCACCGGAGAGTTCTTCTCCAACGCCGACATACCTCGGCAAGAAGATCTCCCCCCTTTCGTCCGTTAGTTTAGGAGTAGTTTAGTTCCCTTAGACTCTTAGGTTAATTCTCCCCCTTTCAAACTTTGTTTCGACCCCTCGACTACACCACCCACCACTTTCGTCTCCACCTCCGACGACCCCTCCGACGAGGACTTTCGCACGCTACGCACCTCCATCCTCCTCGCCAACACGCCCATAACCTCCACCATACTCCACTCATCAAAAGCCCTCTATCTATTCACCTTCCCATCCACCCAAAACACCCACCGAGCAAACCCACTTCCTCTAGCCATCTTCGCCTCCGTCCGACCACTACATCGACTCCCACGCCACAAACCACCACCACTGCATTCCTCATCCACTGACGACCCTCGTGATCTATTCTAACGTGGCCTTTAAGACATTTTTATTATTTTAGGTGTTCGCTCCTTCGCCGCTATTGACAGTAGCTTCGAGCAAAGCTTAAAGCTCGTTCTTGCTACGTTTGTCCCAGGCTCCTGCCCCAGGTCATGCGGATGGTATCCAGGTTGTGAGGCAAGGCTTCAAATGGAAGCCTTCTCCTCAGTAGTTGCTCCGATTGAAGGAGATTCCATCCTCCAGCAGTACGCGAAGAAGAAGGTCGGACTTTAGTCCCACCTCGGAAATCACTGAAGCGTAGGGGCCAAATAAATTATTCTTGTGATACAGGCTTATCGCCCGAGCGCATAGGGAGTTGGGTCCCCTCACACGCGCCCCTTCATGCCTCGCCCGTGACATCTACACGTGGGCTTGGTCTGAACCCGATTACTCACCTAAGCCTCACACCTCGGCTGCTACCCACTCCAGGCGACTCTGGTCTCGAGTGCGCTCATACCCAATTACCCAAATACCCGATTACCCTTGCGGAAGAGAAGAGGAGGGAGCGAGAGAGAGAGAGCATAGGATTAGGGGGTTTTGCTCTTACAGGCAACTATGCGACACTTAGTCGTGAGAAGAGGAAAAGAGACAGAGCCAAAGAAAGGAAGAAAAAGCCAGAGAAAGAAGGAGCCATACAGAAGAAAGCCAAAGAAGAACAGTAGAAGAAAATCAAAGAAGAAGCAATGTAGCAATGCACTTTAAGTCATCTGATTCACTGTTTGTTCATTTGATTTTATTTGAGTAATTGCTATATATGTGTTAGGCTAATAATTGGTGATCCAAATCACCATTATTTTTTCTAGAGTTCTTTTTATCTCATATACTCATGTTATACATTGCATGTTAGTTTTTGAATAATTAATTATGCTCATTTTTATTATCTATTGAGATTAGTGCGTAAATGCAATTCTTGCTCCTAGCGAATGACCTCGAACTTCATTTTTGACATTCTAAGCTTATAAATTTTATTTATTGTTCAATTTGTTGTGGATTTCAAATTACGACGACAATACTTTGATTTAAATCCCTCATAGATCATTCACAAATTTTGGCGCCGTTGCTGAGGAGCAACACACAATTCACTACTATTCTCTTGCTATATTTTGAGCGCTAACTTGCCCTGTTTGATTTCTTGTGATTTTGCAAGGTATATCACGAGCCAATCTTCCACGCAAAACAGCCACTCCAAGGCAGGTAACTTTTCTATTCTTCCCTAATCAACCTCTTAATCTTGGGAAGACAAAAAAAGGAAACAATTAATTAGGAATCACCTGCCTTATTTTTATAGTAATCATCATTTAAAAACATAATTTTTCAGATTTGCGAACAAATTTCATATATGATTGAAGACTGAGGTGATTCTGTTAGAGATTCCCATCCTTAATTGCCTGTACCTATTAGGGATCACACTTAATTCCTAAATCACTTTGGACTCACACATCTTCTTACTTGGAGCCCAAGGTGAACAATTGGAGATCAACTGGACTTGGATTAGAGCTAATTAGGGTTTCAATTTTAGGGTTTTAGAGTGCTAGTTCACACTTTCCTGCATAAAAGGAAACAAACCCACCCGCATTTGTGTGCCACCCAAACCCTATTTAAAAAAAATCTAATCAACAAAAACCCTAAAAATCAGGCTCTAAATTCACTTGAACCCTAAAACCCTCAAACCTAATAACTTGAGAGTCACTTCAGGATGATTTCTAGGTCTTGACCTAGATTTCATTCTGACATCTTTAGGGCAAGTCAAGTGAAGTTGACCTACATTGTGGGCCAACCAACCTCCAAATTAGGTCATAAGTCAAATCAAGTCCAAACAAGTGAAACTCAAGGCACAAATTAAGACTTAAAATTGGTAGGCCTAAGGTCTTCAGTTCATACATTCCGGTCTACCTGGAACCGCAGTGACAAGGAAGGTTGGGTGGGGGAAACCCTGTAACCCATCGGGACGCTCTACCGTGTAGGGGTCTTTGCAGGGCTCTCCCTTCCTGGTGGCCCAAGTACTTCTCGGGTGTGCAAATTTCTAATTCATAGGTATCATCTACCTCGAAACTACCTTAGCCATCCAAAAATCTTTGGGTGTCTTGATTGGGTCAAATTTCACATCCAGTCCCTCATCTTTTCTACTGGAGCACACACACAAGAAAGTCTTTAGGGTTTTAACCTAAGAGACCTCTTTAGATCTTCTTGGGAATTTCTAATTTGATCTGATCAACTTCAAATCTAATCTTAAGTTTAATTCTGCATCTTGATTCCACCACTTGAATCAAAAATGCAGCCTAGCTATATAGGAAGACTGATTAAGAAACCTGAGTCCCAAATAAGCTAGAAAGAAAAGATACATGAGAATGCTTATAGACACCATAACGAATATTGTAAAAGGGACATTCAGGATAAATTCAAGAAAACAATGGACCACATTTGGAACCGTATGGAGATGATATGGATACAACTAAATCACAGTTCAACCCGGGATGATCTCTTAGCAGAACACATGGAATTGGTGAAATTACACAACAATGATTGTCCGCAATAATGGTCAAATCCTTCAGTTCCAGAGGAACTCCATAATTTTTTAGAAAAACAGGGAGAATTGGTGAATAATTTGTATAGATCCATCAATCAAAAATACCCGTCAGAAGTTAAGATGACATCTTGGATTAATTCCAGTAATCCATGTAATTTCCCAAATCCCAGGTTTTATGATCAAGCTTGTTATGGACCCCCAACCCAAATGGAATCGGATTCAAATTATGAACAAAGTGACATTCCTAATCTTGAGACGAGTTGGGAGGATCCGATTATAGGTGTTCACAATTTTGAGCCAACCCTAGAAAATCAAAAGCCTGGTTCACCGAGCTCAGATTTCCCAGACACCTGTGATAACAAGCTTGAATCAGAACCTTTCGAGGGTGTAAATTTTACCCCTTATTCTGATAAGGTGACTCTCAAGAACAATTCTAACATCCCTATAGAGCCCAACCTAGATTCTAATGATCCAACCCACACCCTTAACCTAGAATCTGGATCTGAGCCTTATTGAGATGAATATGAGGCCTCGTGTGATACAAATCAGATTTTGAATCTAAATTATGATTTCGGGCTCGTATTTGATGAGTACATCTCTCCAAACTCCTCAGATATATAGACTGATTTTTCGAAAGTCATGCCGATCTATGATACGAAAATCGAGAAGTT
The DNA here is from genome assembly GCA_037157565.1 of Thalassia testudinum. NCBI lineage: Eukaryota > Viridiplantae > Streptophyta > Magnoliopsida > Alismatales > Hydrocharitaceae > Thalassia > Thalassia testudinum. Next base: position 135,454,976 of record JAZHRO010000077.1, read on the forward strand.
AAAAAAGTTGGGAATCAATTAGGTCTATCCTAGGAGCCAAGAACCCAAATCCATGCCTAATAGGAACACCTTTTTTAATTCAGATTCTGAGAATAGGCTAGATCCAAGTCAGATTGCTGATTCTACACATCTTGATCCTTTCTGTGGTGAAACCTCTGATCCCAAATCAGATTCAGAACATGAGTCTCGCAAGTTCTCCGATGATTTCAAATCATACCCTGATTTAAGAGAACTGTTGTTTCCTGACAAATCCAAACCAATTTACGACCTCAATGACTACAACCCGTCCTTTGATTCTGACACTGTGGTCAATGATTTGAAAGAAATCACCTCTTCCACAGCATATACAGAGCCTTCCAAAACCCATTTTCAACACCGACCTGCAACCGGACTCAATTTCTACTTTGATTCTCCTCTCGATGAGCCGGTTGCACATGATTCTCCTCCACATTTCAATCGGGTTTCGGACTTCGATCAGACTGATAATCACACCCCATCCTTCTCTGATCACTCCCGTAGGGTTCCTACATCCTCCACCAACCATTTTTCATTTGAGGATCCCTACGCTGACCAGGCTGATCCGATTCAGCCAAACCCTAGCTTTTTACTTACGCATCTATTTGAGTCAAAATACCTGGTGGGCTCCACATCTATTGATTCACATCTATCAACACACCAGATTGATTGGGTTTGGGCTGCATCATCAGCCTATGGATATGAACAAGCACCTGGTTGGACCAGCCAAGCTATTGATCAAGGTCCTTTTTCCACAAAATTTATCTGATTTGACCACTCCTTCCCTGCAGCATTTTCTGCTCAGCTGAAGCCATTGAATTTAGCACTTAACGGGAGGCAACTCATCATTCCAAAAACCCAAGATCCTTCTTATTATCCTTTTGTACTTCACATCTATTGTACTTCGAGTTCAGTTTTAGAACAGTCGACTCCATCTTTGGTACTCGTATCAGAGCTTGAAATCGTCCGCAACAGTCATCCCAACCTATTCGCCCACCTGATTATCCTGTTCTAATCCCTGAACCCAAACTAATTCCATACCCTCCGGTTTACAATGAGGACATTGCAAAACTTAGACACAAGAGGGTGTTAAAGTGCAAACACATAAAAATTCAAAGTTCTGAACAGTTCTCACAAAAAAAAAATACATATTCTAAAAACCAAAAAATAAAATAGAAAATTGAAAAAGAAAAAAATATTTGGAGAAAGGGGAGGAAATTTTGAAAAAATTAAATGCAAATCATTCTTGGGAGGAAAAGATGAGGTGATATAAATGACAAAAAGGAGCAACAATTTGAAATAAAAAGACATAGTCATTAGAAAAAGATTATGAAATCTATTTAAGATCTAGATCAAATCAAAAGAAAAAAATGAAAATCAAAAGTGCTACAAAAACATGAAGATTAGTATGAATGCTGATCTTAGGCCTCTTGGGCTATGTTTAGGCTTAAAAATTCACGTATCCGTTAAGATCTGGATAGTCTTCAAGAGGTTGAGGAAAATGCGAAGCTGAAGTATTAAGTCCAAGGCTTAGGGAGTATTCGACCTCGTTAATTGACCTCCGATTTGCGAGACTCGGTAACCTAAGCATCCTAATCCACACACAGTCCGATTTAGTGCGCTTAATATCAAAATCACGCAAATGTGTTAATTCTGTTCTGAAAATAAAAGCTACCTAGATTAGGAGCAGCTTATCAACATAAGTTGATTTGGTGAGTTCCCGATGCGGAGAGGCAGAAAATTCCCCTCAAAGATGAGCAATAACATACCATCTCCTCGGTGCTTGTCTCCTAGGATATCTAAATATCCTACTGGAGGCAAGTAAGCACCTTATGCTGATTCAGGTGCCATGGGTGGGATTATCCCGAAATGTCAATTGCCAGGACCTGACTTTAGCTACAAAATGCCATGGGCAGCACTATCTCGAAGTGTCGAAAGCCAAGGTTTTGGGATTTGCCATGGGCGGTGCTATCTCGAAGCATCGAAAGCCAGGAACCCAGCGAGGATTAATGGTGGGAGCTAAGAATCCGATACTGACCGTGTTGTAAAGCCAATCCGAAGTTAGAAATAAAGAAAAAAAAGAGATATCTCTCCAAAAAATACAAAAATTCTTCTATCTCTCTTTTATAAAAATGCACTGTAAACTGAACCTGGACTAAGCATGCTTTAAGCACTGGTACTTTAACCACGGAGTTCAACGAACCTTAGGTTAGTTCCTGTAAGCCAAAGAAACCTTCGCGGTAGACTGAGGCTAAAGCTGGTTAGGTCGGGATCTTGGTTGGTACTTGAGTACCTCAAGGCCTATTGTTAGCATTCTGACCTAATCTACAAAAGAAAGCACATATCAGAAATCTGAGCATAAAAAGGCATGGTCTAGAATTTGAGTTAATTCCATGAGATTTTTCTAGGGGACTAGCAAAAGTTAACCATGAGGGTATGATGATAACGTCATCATCAGCCATATCTAGCTTTATTTAGTCATATTCCATCATTCAATGCTCCTCCATAACCGCTAGAAGATACTAATTCATTGCACACCCTTTCTAAGAGAATAACAAGAAATTAAGGTTAAAACTATAATTTTACCATCATATCATGAATGCAAAATAACCGTGGATTTCTCCAGGGGTTAATTAAGGGTCAAATTGTCTTAAGAGTAACAAGCGGGTTAGTGCAGACAGAAACGGGTTTTTGTGCGTTTCAAGAATTAAATGACATCTGAAACCCTAAAAATAGACCCGCTTAATTAACTGAGATTCTGGTCAGGAAAAAATTCACATAAGCCCTCTAAAAATCATACAAACATATTCTCTAGGGTTTGGGATGGTTAATTTGACCATCATAACCCATTTTGACCTAAAATGGTCTTATACAGACAGTTGCCCTAATTTGGATTTTTGCATAAATTATCCAGTCAAACTAGGTCAAAACCAAAATCCAACTTCACCATTGGATTCCTTACATTTAAATTAGGTTTGTACCAAAATTTGGGCACAATCAAATATCATCTTCACCTAGTTTTCAATTTAATCTTGTTTAACTCTTTTCTCTCACACATATGCTCCTAACTTTCAAAATCCTTACAAACAGGCCTCTATCTTTGTCGTCACTCTTTCCAAATAGGTCCCTCCGCCATTATCGCGGAGGAATCCTTCTCCAACGACCTTTGATTGAAGAGAACTTCTCTGAACAACGAATCCCTTCCAAAATTGGAAGGAAGATTCATTATCGAGTTCTCTTCCCAACGCACCCGACCTTGAATCCTATAACCTTCCCAATCTCTCATGCGAATACATGAGAGATTCAGGTATCTCTCAGGTTTCCAACTCCGACGAACCTTCGAAGTTCAAGTGCTTGATTTCCAAGCTTCAACCGCCCTCTAAAAGCCTATAAAAGGATCCCCAATGCACACCGATCCTTCGACGCTCGCTTTTGGCCTGAAATCCCCCTCCATCCTCCCTCCTCTCTGGCTGAAAGACTCCACAACGTCCGATGATCTTCTCCGACTTCCCTCGTCGTCCGTATGCAATACCAGCAACAAATTTGTATTTCTCCCCCTCGTCCGCGTTGCGCCATACCAGCAGGCGCCTCAATTCCCCTCGTTGTCGCCGCTTCTACCCCACCGGAGAGTTCTCCGACGCTAATGTACCCCCGACAAGGAGATCTCCCCCCTTTCGTCCATTAGTTTAGGAGTAGTTTAGTTCCCTTAGACTCTTAGGTTAATTCTCCGCCTTTCAAACTTTGTTTCGACCCCTCGACTACACCACCCACCACTTTCATCTCCACCTCCAGCAACACCTCCAGCGAGGACTTCCGCGTGCTACACACCTCCATCCTCCTCGCCAACATGCCCATAACCTCCGCTGCACTCCACTCATCAAAAGCCCTCTATCTATCCGCCTTCCCATCCACCCAAAACACCCACCGAACAAACCCACTTCCTCTGGCCATCTTCGCCTCCGTCCGGCCACTACACCGACTCCCATGCCATAAACCACCACCACTGCATTCCTCATCCACCGGCGACCCTCATGAGCTATTCTAACATGGCCTTTAGGCGATTTTTATTGTTTCAGGTGTTCGCTCCTTTGCCGCCATTGACGGTAGCTTCGAGCGAAGCTTGAAGCTCATTCTTGCTACGTATGTCCTAGGCTCTAGCCCCAAGTCGTGTGGAAGGGCTTCAAGTTGCGAGACAAGGCTTCAATTGGAAGCCTTCTCCTCAGTAGCTGCTTCGAATGAAGGAGATTCCATCCTCCAACAGTATGCGAAGAAGGTGGGACTAGTGGGACTTTAGTCCCACCTCGGAAATCACTAAAGCGAGGGGGCCAAATAAATTGTTCTTGTGATATGAGCTTATCGCCCAAGTGCACAGGGGGTCAGGTCCCCTCACACATGCCCCTTCATGCCTCGCCCATGACACCTGCACGCGAGCCTGGCCCAAACCTGATTACATGCCTAAGCCTCACACCTCGGTTGCTACCCACTGCAGGCAACCCTGGTCCCGGGTGCGCTCATACCCGATTACCCAAATACCAGGTTACCCTTGCAGAAGAGAAGAAAAGGGAGCGAGAGAGAGAGTGCAGGGTTAGGGGGCTTTTGCTCTTGCAGGCAACTGTGCGACACTTAGTTACAAGAAGAGGAAAAGAGACAGAGCCAAAGAAAGGAAGGAAAAGCCAGAGAAAGGAGACATACAAAAGAAAGCCAAAGAAGAACAGAAGAAAATCAAAGAAGCACTGTAAGAATGCACTTTAAGCCGTCTGATTTCACAATCAGACGTTTGATTCACTGTTTGTTCATTTGATTCTATTTAGGTAATTGCTATATATATGTTAGGCTAATAATTAGTGATCTAAATCACCACTATTTTATCTAGAGTTCTTTTTATCTCCTCATATACTCATGTTATACATTGCATATTAGCTTTTGAGTAATTAATTATGCTCATTTATATTATCTATTGAAATTAGCGCGTGAATGCAATACTTGCTCTGTTTGACTCGCTTCGATCGTGTTTTGAAAAAAAGTTTCATTGTAGTATAATGATCAAAACGAATCAAGCATTTGAATTTATAAAACTCGAATTAAAAAGAAATCCGAGGTCATCTCTGGGAGCAAGCTTAATGCATGATTATCACTATTCGAATCTTAAGGCTCGAGAACTAGATGTAAACAATAACATTTTAGTTTCAAACCTAGTTCAAAAATGTAGAGAAAAAATTGCCAATAAGTTTTGCATGGCAATTTGAATAGATTAGGATTTCTGTAATCAATTGATGCTAAATAAGAGGGCGACTATTGTGATGAAGTGCTAAATAATGCAATTAATATATGAATAAAGTTATTAGTGCAATAAAATCCCTTTATAGAAAGCTAATTCTCAACATATAAAAAAAATATTCACCTTGGTCCCTGAAATTTAAGATTAGGTCCTTGGAAATATTTTTGCATAGGCCCTTTTCTTACAAACAGGTCCCAGCCAGTTTCTTTCTTCTGCAAATCAGTCCCAAACATTCTTCTTCCTTGCACGTCAGCGAGGGTCGCCAGAGGAGAGGCGGCGCGATGCCGGAATTAAGCTCCGGCGAGAGATCTTCGCCGACGAGAGGTGGAGTAGGGTCAGCGAGGCATCGTTGACTTGATGGCAGCAGTGGATCGTCGATTAGTGGTGTGTAGAGCCGTCGATGACCTCGTAATAGAGGGAGTGGAACTGGTTGTCGACAGAGGTCCTCAGGCCATGAAAACCCTTGCCGGTGGTCGCAAAAGATTCTTCGCGCCGTGGGGTAGCTTCCTGCGAAGCTTGGAGGCACGCGGATGGCCGGAGGAGCATCGACATGGGTTGATCGACCGAGGTGGAAGGGCGTCGGAACTCGAAGCCAAGGAGTCAAAGAGCTTCACCATGGTTCATTGAAGGTGGAGTAGGTGTTGGTTTGGCGCGGGGACACACGGAAGTGGCCGGCAGTCATAGAGAAGCCAGCTAAACGAGAGGGCGTCCGATGGAGACCGTGGATGGTCGATCCCTTCGATTGAGAGAGGGCTTTTGCTCCTCTCGTCGAAGCGGAGCCTGTAGGCTGAACGATGAATGGAGAGGGTGGATGGAGCGGTGTAGGCATGGTCACCGGAGTGGTGGCCGGTGGGTCACCGTGGATGGAGAAGAAGAAAAGGGAGTAGCGGTGGTTATGAGATCTAAGGACATAGGTTTATGCTACGAGGAGAGGGAAAGAGAACCTAACTTATGACGACGAGGGGGTGGAAAGCGGCCGGTTTTCGCTCACCAACCACGAAGGAGGGCTCAGGGAAGAAGACCGATAGCGAGGAGAGAGAAGGATAGGGTCGTGCTTTGGTTGGCGACGACCTGAGGAAGGTGAGGAAGAAGATGGTGTTGCCCTTGTGGTTGGAGGATGCACGGACGAAAGAGGTTAGAGAGGACCATCAGGGTCGGAGACGACGATGGTCGAGGCATAGAAGGGCATGAAACTCAACCCAATCTTGACAATGAGAAGCATCGTGTGATAGCAAAGGTTTAGAGCTCATTCACACGCAAGAAAATGGGTGGTAGCTGCACAAACAACCTCGCTGAAGATGACGGTCGGAGGTTGCGGAGGTGGAAGGTGATGTTATTTCTGGCAGGGGTATTTTTGCAATGAAATTCAAAAGTTAGGGGACCCTTTGCATTGAAATTAGGAATCAAGGATCAAAATGCAAAATTGACCAAGATGAAGTCCAAATGAACCCAAGTTTTTATGGTAGCCGAATTTGGGTATAAAGTGGTGACTTCAATTTTAGGTTTTAATATCATTTTCATGGTCAATTTACATTTAGACCCAAATCATACCAAATACCCGTTTATCATTCTATTTTAGGTCAAAACAAGTTCCGATCGTCAAATCAAGCATACCAAACCCTAGAGAATATTTTTCCATGATTTTTTAGAGGGTTTAGGTAAATTTTATCCTGACCAAAACCTCAGGAGATTAAGCAGGTCTACTTTTAGGATTTCAGAAGTCATTTAATTCTTGAAACACACGAAAACCCATTTCTGTCTACATAAACCTTTTTAGATATTTAAGACCATTTGACCTTTAATTAATCATGAGTTCACCCTCCAGCTATTCTGCATTCATAATTATTCATGAAAATTATAAAATTACCCCTTTTTCTATTAATTCCTCTCTCTTCAGCCCTGATTGAGTTATACCCTTTTAATATGTTAATTAAGTGAATTTAACCTTAAAACTTAGCCAAATTAAGTTACGAACGACCTTGGACTTCATTTCTGACATTCTGAGCTTATAAATTTTATTTGCTCGATTTATTATGGATTTCAAACTACCATGACAATACTTTGATTTAAATCCCTGATAGATCACTCACAACAAGCATCTCTTGGCCATTAACGAACTCCTTGGTTTGCCAACATCGTGAATTACTTGGTTACAAGGAAAGTCCCACCAGATTGAGCAACCTTACGGTGGGACAAGCTAATTTCCGATGCCAAGTATTATGTCCAGGAAGATCCGTATCTGTTCCACATCGGTAATGACCAAGTGATCCGGAGATGCATTGCCGACGACGAGGTCAACAACGTCATCTCATTCTACCATGACCAGGCCTGTGGTGGCCATTCCTCTAAGCGTAAAATCGCAGTGAAAATCCTCCAGTGTGGGTTCCTTTCACCTACCATGTTCAAAGATGCACAATCCTATTGTAGGGCATGTACCCGTTGTCAGACCCTTGGCAACATGGGCCCACGCGATATGGTGCCCTTAAATCTGATCATTGTATGCAAAATATTTGACATCTGCAAAATTGATTTCATGAGACCCCTTCCAAGATCTAATAGCTTCAGGTACATCTTACTCATCGTTGATTACATCACAAAGTGGATCGAAGTCATCTCCACCAAAATAAACGATCATAAAGTTGCTCTTCAATTCATTTAGGAGAACATCTTTTCCAGATTTGGGGTTCCAAAAGCCATCATCAGCAATGGCGAGTCTCATTTCACAAATGTGCACTTCTAGTCCCTGATGAAAAAGTATGGGGTGTCGCATCGTATCTCGACTCCTTATCACCCCCAAACTAATGGATTGACTGAATAGTCAAATCGGGAGATCAAAAAGATCCTTTAGGTCACTCTTCGACCTAACAGGAAGAATTGGTCTATCCACCTTCCAGAAGCCTTATGGGCCTATAGGATTGCCCATATGACCCAGTTAGTAATGTCTCCCTTCAGACTCATGTACGAGAAGGCATGTCATCTCCCTTTTGAAATGGAGTACAAAGCCTACTAGGCAGTACGAAAGTGCAATCTGGATCTCATGAAAGCTAAAATCGACCATCGGTTGCAAATGAGTGAGATCGAGGAATTACACAATGACGCGTATGAAAACTCACAAATCTATAAAGAGCACGTCAAAGCCTTCCATGATAGGCACATTTCACGAAAATCTTTCCATCCTAATTAGAAAGTGTTACTCTTCTATGCCAAACTCAAGCTCTTCCCAGGAAAACTTAGATCAAAATAATTTGGATCATTCCTCATGTGACAAGTGTTTGGAAATGGAACCATCAAAATCAGCGAACTCAGCCACGAATCAGAACCATTTGTCGTGAACGGTCAGAGACTTAAACCATTCTTCGAACTCACCGACTTGAATCTAACTACAGTATCTTTTGATTTCCATCCTCCCTGAGATTCATTGCACCCAGCTGATGGCATTAAATTTAGCACTTAATGGGAGGCAACCCATCATTTTTTGAAAGCCCGAGACCCTTCTAACCTATCTTTTTTATTGAAATCATATTGCACTTTAGGGTTTGTCCGTTAGAACAGCCGACTCCACCTTTGATACTTGTATCAGAGCTAGAAATCGTCCGCAACAGTCATTTCGACCCGTTCACCACCCACCTATTCTAATGTACGATCTGAACTAAACTTGAACTCACCTAATTTACAATGAGGGCATTGCAAATCATAGGCATGGGGGGTAATAAAGTGCAAAACGTGGAGGCTGAAGGATGGAAGGCGATTTTAGGGCGACAGGAGGGAGAAGCCGTGATGCTGCTGGATGGACAACTTGGAGATCTAGGGCTTAGAGAAGGAGGGAAAGAAGAGGATTAATGGAGGCTGGCAGAAGTGAGGCGGGCATGGGAAGGGTGAACATGGGTCGATCCTGGGGCGGTAGGGAGATTGTCTGTTTTAGATGTCGACGGCGAGGACACATGGTGGCGGTGTGCCACCACCCCCTGGTATGTCTTTCATGTGGGGGGCATGGTCATAAGTGGGACTCCCGCGTGGTCAATAGAGGGCAGGAGAAGGGAGAGACCACTATGCGCCCTGGAGTACTAAATATGAGAGTGCAGCCGCTGATGCCACCGCCTCCTACCTTTGGGGGACATACTGTCGACGTTGAAATCCCTATGACGGAGGATATCAAAACAGTTGAATTGGTGCTGAGAGGGGCATTGATTGGAGAAGTGATGACCGGCAACCCCGCACCGAAAAAGCTCCAGCAGTTGGTAAGTTCTCTATCCCTGTCGACCGATGGTTGGAAGATCGCGTTGCTCACCCCTTGATGACCACTATGCGCTTTGTGCTTTTTGGTTTGGGGATGATGGATGTGGAACATCTGCGCTTTCAATCGAGTGCCTTTGAAGGGTTGTTGGCGATTTGGAGATTAGTCTCCCCTTTTGATGGGTCTCTACCTGAGAGACCACCCCAGACAGCAGGCTCTAGATTGGGGAGATTAGCGATTAGAGGTCTACCACTTCATCTAAGATCAAGAGAGGTAGTGGTGGCCATGATATCAGGATTTGCTAGGTTGGCTGAGGATGCCGAGGTAGGTCTAATTAAGGGAGATGGACGGGTTCTAAATGTTTTGGTGGACATTTTCAAGGCAGGGTCTATCCCAGAGAGGCTAATTCTCCGATGTGGGGGAAGCTCGTGGCTGTTGGTCTTAAGCTTTATCGTGGATGTTACAGTTGGGGAGAAGGGTCAGGATAAGACGTCTTATGTGTAGGCTACTAATGAGGAGAATGATGTACATCTGACAAGCAGGCTGACTCCTAAAGAGGCACCGACGACCAAGGAACGTAAGGACTACCACCTTGGGGAGGAGGAATTGGTGGATACGACTGCGGTGGAGACAAACATGGTTGAGGAGATAACCATGGTTGAAGTAGTGGCAGCTGCTCAGCCGTTGATTGACATAACTGAAGAACGAGTCCTGAAAGAGATCTCGAATAATTCTTTGGGAGTTCACTCCAATTTACAGGATATGAAAGGTCTGAAATTTGGAGCTGGATCAACTACCAAGGCTGGGTTGGGCAGATCGCCTTATAGGCTTAGGCAGAGGCGGCTGACCACAAATTTGAAACTTGATGAAAATGCTGTGGCTGCCATTATGCAGGTTGGCAAGGTATAGAATTCAAAGAGGGGGAATACCCTGAGAGGACGATGAGAGTCCTTACATGGAATGTGCGTGGACTGTGCGACAAGTGCCGGAGGGCTTCTCTCTTGAGATGCCTGAGAGAGTGGGAGATTGATTGTGTAATTATACAAGAAACACACATTGAAAATGAGGATGATAGGGTTTCGAATGAAATGAAGAATGCGGGTGTGGCTGAATGTGTGATGCTTAACGCACATGGCAAATCTGGTGGCATTGCTTTGTGGTGGAAAAAGGCATGGTAACAACTACTAGAGGTGCATAGAGCTCGGCACCTGGTGACTTGTAAATTCCAAAGAAGTCAGGGGCAGGAAGTTTTTTATATTACTGGTGTTTATGGACCATGTGTCGCTTCAGTGAGGCATGAACTATGGGAAGACTGGGCTGCAACCACAGAGCTTATACAAGGGGATGCTTGGCTAGTGGGTGGGGATTTTAACTGTGTACTAACAGGGAGTGACAGGCCAAATGGTGCAGTGGACAGTGCTTCACTTGGATTCTAGCTGGTGGTTCAAGCTCTTGGTTTAAACGAATATCCATCTTCAGGAGTTGAGTTTACTTGAAGAAATGGCAGCGGCCTTATGTCAAAGATTGATAGATTTTTTGGGAATGCCACTCTTCAAGACACGTTCCAGTTGTCTACTATCTCTGGGCTGGACCTCCCCTTCTTAGACCATACCCCCTTGGTCAGGGACAGTGGGGAACAGATACATGTAGGATCTTATTTCAAATTTAGACGGTCATGGCTGAGAGAACTTGGGTTCCATGAGATGATTGAAATGTGGTGGAGGGCCAAACAAGTGGAGGGTTCAACCACTGTCAAGCTTGCCTCTAAGCTAACCGCTCTACGCATAATGCTGAAGGAGTATGGTGCTGTGGTGTCTGCTCTAAGGTAGCAAAGGCATCTTGAGGCTCTAAATGAAATCCAAGTATTGGATGCTAAGGAGACAGCAGATCCCTTATCTGATGCTAAGGTTGATGCTAGAAAAATGTGGCAGGACGTGGTGGCGAAGGAGGACTTGAAACAGGAGATGGACTGGAGGGAACGATCAAAACAACTTTGGCTAAAGGAGGGGGATGCCAACACAAAATTTTTCCATCTCGCAACTATCTCTAGCAGACGGGTAAACATAATTTCTTCCATACTCAAGGATGGTCAAGATTATCTTCTATGTAAGAGATTAGATCGAAGACTATCAAATATTACAGGGACTCTTCAAGGGCAACTAAGAGAGGTATATGGAGGATGGCAGCGTGTGATGCTCTTATAGTCTTTATTGAATAGGCCTTTAATCTGACGACTCCCATCTTTGAGAAAGAAACTGTGGATGCCATAAAAGACTTAAACAATGAAGGCTCTCCTGGACCTGATGGCTTTTAAGTTTTCTTTTATAAGGAAATGTGGAGTGTGCTTGGTAGTGAGGTGATGAATGTTACCAAAGAGTTTGAGAGAGGTAACTCTGGCTTTGATAAGATCAACAAATCTTTTCTCTTCCTGTTGCCAAAGGTACAAGGTGCAGAAAAATTCTCTGATTTCAGACTGATCACTCTTTCGAACTCCATCTACTTGGTGGTGAGCAAGATTCTGGCAAATAGACTGTGGCTTGTATTGCATAACCTGATCCACCCTATTCAATAAGCATTTTTACCCAATAGATCTCTTCAGGAATCATTTATTATGGCTCAAGAGATGGTGCGTGGTTGGTATAGAAGGAAGTGTAAAGCCTTTATGTAGAAAGTTGATTTCCGAAAGGCTTATGACTCTGTCTCTTGGCCTTATCTCTAAGAGGTGTTTAAAAGAAGAGGTTTCCCTCCTCTCTGGATCCATTGGATGAAGCGGTGCATTACAACCACCTCCTTCTCTCCATTGATCAATGGGAAACCCTGTGGGGCTTGGATTCAACCATGGTGCGATGTTAGTCAAGGCTACCCGTTAGCCCCATTAGTATTTAATCTTGCAGTGGATGGTCTTGCTAGATATGCCTGCAAGCTTTCTGAGGTTGGTGTTTTACGAGGATATTCATTATCCAACAGAAGAGCTATGGCACCTATATTACAAGATGCAAATGACAGTTTTTTTTGTGGAAGGGACAACCACTGAAGCTCAAGCACTATGACACATGGTCAAGATATTTGGAGATATGTCTGGTCTAAAATTAAACAGGGAGAAGTCCACCTTGATATGTTTTGGCCTTAATGAGCAGGAGCAAGAAGCACTCTCTACAACATTGGGAACCCCTCGATCCAATCTGCCAATTAGGTACCTGGGGCTACCATTGAGAAGCTCAAAACTGAGGAAGAGCGATTGGAATCTACTCTTTGACAAGATGTCCATTAAGCTGGAAGGATGGAGCAGTAAGTTCTTATCTAAAGGAGGAAGACTGATCTTGTTAAACTCGGTTATTACCTCTATCCCGGTCTTCTTTTTTTCCCTCTTCAGAGCTTCAAAGTCTATTTGGAAATGTGTGGATCTATTGCGAAATAAATTCTTTTGGAAGGGGGCACGACATGAGGGGAGACTCATGCAACCTTTAAAATGGGAGCATCTGTGTCGCCTCAAGGAAGAAGGTGGTTTGGGGATTAAAGCACTTAAAGAATTTAATGAAGCCCTTTTGATTAAATGGGCGATTAAAATTCTTAGTGGTGAGGATAAGTTATGGACTGATCTTGTTAAGGATGGCTATGGAGACACTAACAGTGCACTAAAGAGATTATTCCCTGTTAGACCTTCTCCATTTTGGAGATTAGTTACTCATGCCGTCAAGAATAACTGGCACTTGATGCAACCAGTGCTTGGAGATGGCAGGAATTTTAATTTCTAGAGGGAACAGCGATCACCGTTGGGCATCCTGAAAGAGTCCTATCCAATGGCATATGTGGCTGCAGCTGATAAAGACAGTTCTGTTAGCAACTTCTGGTCTGAGACGTGCAACAGCTAGAAATTAGTTGAACCTGAAACCAGCACGGAAGGCACTCGACTATGGGAGGAAAGACAACGCCTGATTTCAGACCTACAGAGTTTTAGACCAAGGCTTGGCGTGGACACATGCTTGGGATGGCATATACACAGCCCAACATGCATATAATAAAATCCTAATTTCTGGCAAGGATTTGGGGAGAGCTCATATTGAAAAGAAGCTTTGGTTATTGAAGGTCCCTCTAAAGGGGCAAATCTTTCTCTGGTTGTGTAGAAAAGGTCTGATTACAGGGGACCTTAGACACAAGCGGATGGGGACAGCATTGCACGAATGTCACCTTTGGGGATTGCACACTGATTGTCTACATTTTCTCTTCATGCTTGGTCACGGATACAATTTGGAGAAAAGTTTGCCAGGAGCCACTCCCATCATGGGAATCATTATGACAGAATTTTGCGATGCCTAGGAAACCACATCTACGCATGGTCGTGTCCCTTTGGTGTGTTTGGAGGGAGAGAAATGAAAGATTATTTCAGGAGAAACTAGTATGTTGTGAGTAAGCTGTAAATGAGTGTTGATTCCTCATACATAGATGGGGATCTAATTTGTAGTTCTCTTTGTTTCTTACTTCATAATTTTGAATAAAAAGCCCTTCGGATCGCTATCGAAACACGATACCTTTATTTGATACTTCAAACGACAAAATAAAGTGAAGCATGATGTGAGAATCAATTCATGGAGGGGTTTCATCAAAAAAAAAAAAGGGAGAAAAGAGGAAAAAAGAGATCAAAGTGAGCTAAATTGAAAATAATTGAGAAGAGAAGAAAAGAGAATAAAAGGAGCAATCAAAAAGAAAGAAGATACTCCCATGTAATTGAGTATGGAATTTACCTAACTTTTAGGCTAGATCGGATGATAAATTAAGACTTGGAAGGCTAAAACTTAGGAGATTAGTGATAAATACTAACTTTAGACCTCTTGGGCTTATTCTAGGGCTCAAATGCTCATGTATTTACTAAGATCCGAATTAGTCCTTACGAGGTTAAGGAAAATACGAAGCTAATGTAGTAGGTTTAAAGCTTAGGGATTATTCAACCTCGTTGCTTGCCCTTTGGTTTGCAGGACTTAGTAACCTAAGCACCCAAAATCCACACATTAATCTAGTTCAGTACGCTTAACAAAGAAATCATGACAAAAGTGTTTTATTTTGAGAAAATCATCTTGAAAATCTAGCTGAGGAGCTACTAGAAGACACAAGTTGATTAGACGAGTTCCCACTGCAAAGAGGTGGAATATTCCTCTCGAAGATGCGTATTAACATATCGTCTCCTCAGTACTTGTCTCCTAGGATATCTAAATATCTAAATAATCAAGCGGAGTGCAGACCTCTACAAATCCACCCGAAATCTAGATAAAACTGACATGCGAATCCAGCTTATGGTTGCTGAAGGAGATGAGATAGAAACCCGTATATTTGTGACTTAAGTGATTGTATAGTGTGTACACGATAAGCAATCATCAAATGGCGGTAAAAAACCAAACAGGTTTCAAATAGTTTTTATGTCTCCTTTTGAAATAGATTTAAGTATTTAGAAAATGTTTTCTATGCAGCTCATCTCACTTTTTAGTCTTTTCACACGAGATGGTCTTTTTATGTTTAAGTCAAATGCAAATATAGAAGGATCTTAGAAAGGGATAGAAATGTATACCTATCTCCAACAATTCTATAATATGCAATTTCGACTTGATATGAAATCTAGCAGGAAATGTGATCCCAAGTATGGATGCATAGAATATGCTGCTACTAGATAAGGGATGAAATCTTTTTGGTATTTCTGATTTTATAATTTTTTTGGATCTTCTAAATGCAACAAGCAAAAACAAATCAAAAAGAAATCAATACGGAAAACCCACGTACGAAAAAACTACGTCAATGAGAGATGAGTAGAGAGATATAAAGAGATAGAGTCCAAGTTATACAACTGATGTGTGAGAATAACCTCTCATAACTTATACCTAACACAAAGCCCCAAGAATATACCTAGATCCAAACTATCATTATACTAATCTAATAAAGTAGGAAATGCAGCTCCTGTGGGAAAAACTCCTCCATGAAGTCAGGTCTAAAGCGCAGAGAATCCGTTAGGAAGGAGTCCACCTTGAAGAAGATACTACTACTCCTTAAGTGCTACAAAAACAACAAATGATTAGTAAGGCAATTATATATAAAACAAATAAAAGAATATAATGAATAAAAAAAATCTATATACAACAAAAAATATGAATGAAAGACATTATATACAAACAGATCAAAAATATATACAAATAAAATAATAAAAGATGATTTTTGGCATATAGAGAGTTGTTTTCCCGACGACACCAAAATATGATGAGCACGGCATCAACAATCATAATAAAGCACTATTAGTGCCAAACATATGATCGACTTTCGATTCACACTAAAAACGTAATTTTAAAAGTCATTATAGTATATGTCATAAAATGCAAACAGATGTCGCATCAATTTTATTTATTTACTATTTTTACTGATTTATTTTCAGGTCATTCACTGGGAGGCAGTTATTGATATACATCACTTTCAGTCTAAAATTATTCTTTTATTCAAAAAATGTTGATTTTATTTAAAAATAAATGAATGAATCAATGAATGAAATAATTGATTAATTATTTACAAAAGAATCAATTAAAATGTATTACAATGTCTGAAAACATATATACAACAAACAGGCATCAAAAATTGACTACTACTACACTATGTTAGTTGTATACAATTAATCTAAGTAATACCTAAGTATAAGTACAAAAATAGTTAATAATATTTAATATACTAAATTATATTAACATACTAATATCTATAGTAACACATTATATATACAGTAACATAAATAAGCATTACTGTAGCCTTAGTAAAATATATACATAACATAAGGCAAAATAGTAATCTATACTGACATATATTCATATATACAGGGACGAGTACAAATACCACTAAAAATCTCAATGTTATTTATATATATATATAAGAGCTCAAACAACGCTTACTCTACTTTATATATATATATATATATATATATATATATATATATATATATATATATATATATATTATGCATACTTTACATATATACATAACATACTCAAGCTAACACACGCACACAAGTACATACAAGCACACAACTCTAACACTTAGCTGTTCTAGGACCTCTTTCATTCAAATCAGTTCAACTACTGTTCACTTAACAAAAATTTTGGTTTTTAGTTGGCGAACTGACCTTTCGTGAGATACATAGCACCCATATGAGTGGGATTAGACCACTACTAAACCCGATTTTAATTCATTAATTGTGCATCTTATCCAATTTCAGGCCCATTATTGGACCCACAGAAGCCTAACGACAGTGCGTGACCCCTTGCCCACCACTGTACACAAATCATGCTCGTATATGCTCATGGGTATCAGATGCATGGCTATGGTATGTATGGGTGCGCCTTGCACATGTCGACTGAAGCGCTTAAAGCACAAAAGCCTTTTATACTGCATCGTAAGCACATCCACTACCGATGTGGCCCTATCCAGCGCCCAATTTGGCACTGCTGTGCGTCGCGCAGCGTGTGGATTTCACAATTTTGACCATCGATTTGAGGGCCATAAATTAATCTAATTTAAAATTAAATAATATCATTGTAAATCCCTTCTATAAGGCTACATAATTATATAATTACTTTACAAAAATAAGTTATTTAATTATATAATAAAATTAACTAAAGTTTACAGTTTATACATGTTAAATTAGATATTAATTACTTAAAGTATAAATTAGTTAAGTAATCATACAATTCACCATATACAGAATTTATATACATAATAAATTATTTACTACACATTTTTATTATATTTTAAGAACTTTATTTTAATTTTCGTATAATAAAATACATGTTTTAGATAGTTTTTACATATAAATAATTTATAAATACTATAATACAGTAAAAATACATTCAAAATATTTAATATATCATTATACAAGTATACAATATAACTTACTTTAGTATTACATTAAATTACTAATTTATTTTATTTTAAGTTAATAAATTACTTAATTAACCTAATAACTTAATTACCTACTGTAATTACTTAATTAAATTAAATTATAGGTACTATATAGTACATAATACATATTTAAATATGTATGTACAGTATTATACTTAATTATGCACATATAGATAGGTTTATATAATAGCTTAGTTTATTATTGAGTGAGACGGATTCGCACGCAAAAAGGATTAGATTTGAATTCGATTTGAAAAACTCATCGTTGTAGTTCGATTCACGAGAAAATCCGTCGATCAGATAATATTTATAATCGAAACTCAAAAAGTGAGTCCCAAGTTGAACACGGGGAAGCGAACGTTTGGTTTTGAAAGATACGCGTTTCACTTTATTTTTTTTGTAGTTTTAATCTTTTGTTTTTTTTTTTATTTTAATAAGGCAAGAAATCATGTTGATAAATTCTAGCTAATCTATATGCAAAATAAAAAGAGAGACAGAGACAGAGAGAGAAACAATCATGTATTTTTATAACCAAATATTTATTACAACTAGGAAAATGGGAAAACTATACTACGAAAGCAGCAAATATAAAGATAGGTGAGAGAAATCCCCCTCGACGGTCGCTTGGAAGACAACTCACTCTGACGTCGCCTAGAGGAAGGTGGTGAGGAGCGGGACGAACGAGGACAGAGCCGAAGGACGGAGGGTGGGGCAGGACGATGTCGACGTGAGGATCTTCTTCCCGAAGGGAGGTGAGAGGATGGCCATGGGATGCTCCACAAAGGGAGATGAGAGGTGGGGGAAAATATTTGATTTCCACTCTAGAAGAGCATCCCGACCCTGGGACAAGCTCTCTCTAGAGCCTTGAAGGTGGTGAGGAGAAGAAAGGAAGAGATGAAGAATGGGAGAAGTAGGGGTCCATTTATAGTAGAGGAAATGATCAATTTCTTATACAGGTGATTTAGTGACGGTCATAAACGCCACTGAAGATTCGCCACAAACGTCGCTGAAGACAGCCCACATGCCCCCAACCACTGTGCTGGAGCGCACCTCCGCATGTGTGGGTCCGCACGCACATGCGCCAGTGCTGCTGTGCGCATGCGGCGGCGTGTGCGTGCGCATGGGCGACCTGGGTTGCACCATATCGCGCGATCTGGGCCGTCCATCTTTTCATTGTAGGGGTTGCTACAGAGGTCGAATTGAATTGATTTTCATGATGTTGGGCTGCAATCGTCAATCTGAATCCATCCGCACGATTGGATTTGTCATTTGAAGCTCCGAATTATGTCACCTAGTCCCTTGGCCGTTGATCTTCCTCGAACTGCATATGGTGCTACGGGACTCCGATCAAGGCGATTTCGAAGGCATTGGACTCCGATTGTCGTTCTGATCAGATCCATACGATCGGATTGTCAATCCGAGGCTCCAAAATAAATCTCCTTCTCTCCTGACCACAAAAAAGACGCAATTAACCTAAAATATACACTACTCTAAATGCCGAATGATGCATGCTATACAATATTTATAATATGGATGCAAATCTAAGCCTAGGAACATGCATAAATAGGTATTTTAACTTAAATAAATGTGTCTACATTATACCCCCATACCTATCTTTTGCTAGTCCCTAACAAAATTAAACTAGATGCTATGTATAAAAATAGAATTATGACTCGATTACTTAGGCCTAAGTTGTTTGTTAACAATAGAAAATTTCAACAAAGATCCTAACTACGAAAACTGAACAGTACCCGGGTGTCTACCAGAATGCAGACCGCCCAAGTCCTCGCCTTATTTGAAAAGGGAAGATACATTTTTTTGTTTTGCTTCTTTCCTCTCTTTTTTTTTTTTGGATTTTTGGAGTTTGAAAGTTTCATGATAACTTTTTACAGCTACCTGACCCGCCCAAGACTCGAAAAGGACTCTAAGTGCTAAGCATCTTATTAGAAGAGTGAAAGACTCACTAAGCAGCCGTTAAAACAAACTTTAGGTTTCTACGACCCTAGGTGACCTTAAAAGTTTCTTCTTAAAGGTTTATCTTTCCGAACAGTAGCTTTCTCCCTACTTTTAAATCTTTTTATGAGATCAACATAAGGGCGAACTCAGTGTATACCTCCCTAATTTATTCTACTTCCCAGCTTCTTCCGTAAGTGTTTTGGAAATTATTTATGCATTTTTGTGAGCTAGGCTCTAGACAACTGCCCAATGGACTGTTACGGTAACTTGCTAGCCATACTCGTGCAGTAAAGTGTGGTTTATTTTTATTTTTTTCTCCTTTTTCTTTTTTTTTTTTGAGTACCATTTTTCTCCCTTTTTAAGATTTACCTAATCTAAGATTTACCTGAAAGTAGTAGAATGAGTATGGTCAAGTAGCTGGGCTATGAACAACTAGCTAATGGGTTGTTACCCACGACAACTTACTAGCCATACTACCCTAAAAAGTTCATTAGCTACTCAATTTCCGAAGAAACAGTCGAAAAGTGAGTCAGTGCAAATAATGTGTAGATGCTTAGACTTAAAGTAAAGTCCTTTCAAATCAGAAGGTGAGTTGATAAGTCGTATACTTTTCACCCCAATTTATTTACCAAATTAAGATAAAATTACATGGCGAGGACTCGAGACTAAGTCCACATTCGAGTGGACACCCAAGCGAATTAAGCCCGAAAACCTGAAGAGTTTAAGTGTTTAGGTCATATCGTATCATTTTTTAAAGTTAATAACTTCCAAAAGCCTAAATTCTCCTCCTAATTCTATTTTTTTTCTTTCCTTATCTTTTAGAATATCAATTTAAAAAAAAAAGGAAAACAAAAAAATTCTACAGTTAACGAAATAATTTCAGGATTAAATATCCAACCCCCATGCCTAAATGATGCAATATTCTCATTATAGAAATCGAGACATGAAAAGGACAGAGTAAACAGAATATCACCTAAATATCATGGAAATCCAATTAGCTCCGCAGAGAACGTGGATTATACACACGTGCTAAATTTATTATCTTCAGCTAGGCACAATTCACAAGTAAAGAAGACATTAAAAGTTCAGAAGTGCAGGTCAAAACTAAAATAAGAAGATTGATTTCAGAACCTGCAAAAAGATGTCCACAGATGTGGACCAGATTGTGATGCAGACACATGCCCCAGGGTCGAGTGATTCTAAGGTTCTTGATGAAAATCACCCAAAATAAAAGATTATTGTGCTTGCGGGACCAGGCCTGCGATTTTATACTATACAACCCAAGACCAAAGTGTCGGACAATGGGTAGAGATGGTTCACTAGGTTCAAATGTCCTTCTAGATTTCAACTCAAAAAGATAATCAATGATTCTGAGCTTGGGTTGCACGTGAAAGATATCATAAGAGTCCTAGTAGAAAGTAGGTGGTTTCAGGTCAATAGGAACCCTTAGATCCAAAATCATAATTCCCTCAGAAGTAACTTCCCAGATTTTTATTTCCAACTTCCTATCCTCCAAGATCAAGGTTTCTGGGGCCGCCAGATCATTGTACACCCCATCTAAAATACCCAAGTCCAACATTTGTGGCTTAATCAGGATTGACTTAGGTCTGGTGATCTCAAAAATATCATAACTCAGCTCTTCAGGGTGTGGTTGAGCAGTGGCGCTACTAATTGAATCATCAGGATTCGAATCATCCAAGATAGCCCCAACATGATCATAATTTTCAATAATTGGGCTATCAAAAGTTTCGTCATGCTCGTCAAGCCCATTCGTCTCACTAAAATCCTCTTCCTTAAGCTCAAATGAGACTTCACCTAAAGATTCTTCACCCTCAGAGTCAAAGAATTCTTGATCCTCATTTATATATGTCTCAAAATCATATTTCATTTCATGGTCCATGGAGACATTTTTCGTCATTCCCTGGCTCTGGAATCTCGAGTGAGAAACTTAGTTCATCCTTAATGGGTTGCTCTAGCCCAACCTTATCATCCTTGGTCTCAGAACATGTATCCCTCCCAACAGGCACCTGAGTAGGTTCAGACATTGGCTCTCCTAAAGGGGGTTCATCTTGAGAATCATCCCAAGATTGGACTATGGCAACTACAAATTTCGTCCTTAACCTCGACAATTTCCCAAGTAGAAACTCACCCAGGCCCCTATCCTTAACATTTTGGAGCAAATCCAATAAAGAGTTATTCAACTCATCAATCATTTTTATCATAGGCTCCAATGCTTCACTGCATGGTGTTGGAGGAGCTTCTAAAGATTGCATGGTATTCCTCAAGTTAGCCAACACCTTGTCATGGACTTGGTTCACCTGAACCGAATGGTTCAGTTTAGGTTTGAGTGGGTTTGGGTTAACTCTAGGGGAGTCAAGATATCGAGGTTCTCGGGTCCCTCCCTGATAGTAAGGTCGTCTCGAGTTGTTCAAAGAATGGAGGTGACCTATATTCGGTGGAATACTAGGGAGGGTAGATGCTATAATCATCATTTACTTCCTGATTGTAGATAGGGTTGATTTGATCATCAAAGGATGAAGATCTATAATCATTGTAGCTCTGGGAAGGATAGTAATCATAGTCTTATTGTCCAGGGTTAGGCCCTGGACACTAAGGTTCGGTATCATATCCCCAATCAAAGTTATCCTGGCTAGTGGATTGGTAATTATAAGTCAAGTCGGGATAGTAATCATCTTAGGTATAAGTAGTGGTAGGAGGGTAGGATAGGAAATGAGTGTAGGATGTGAAAGGATACATGATAGAATAGGAGGGGAAATCAGAAGAAAGAAAGGAGCCCTACAATACAAGCAATCAACCCTATCCTTAGGTGGGCTAGCCTAAAGACCTACAAACTCCCAGGACCCATCTTGAGATTATAACTGATTTGGTCTACTTTTATCCGGTCAATCCAACCAGTTAGAAGGAGCTAGGGAGAAGGTTCTTCCTTTGGCTTGCGCCTCCGGTTCCTAGTGTACCCCCCAGCTGCGGTTGTTTGACGTCACTCCCCTAGCTAGACATCAGATGGATCAACAGAAGTAGATTAATCGACAAAAATCTCAGTCTAAGACCCGAAGAGCGAATCAATCCTTAAGGCTAACGTCTGCTCAGTTTTAATTAGGCTTAGGATGATTGTGCTCTTACAATGTGATGGACCCTTTAGATGGGTTGTGCCCTTAATGATCAATTCAAATGTGTGTGTGCACAACCAATGTTTGCAAAGAAGATTATTTGATAATGTATCTTTTAGGATTTAATATTGTTTAGTAGCTTTTAGGATTTAATCTTAGGTGTATTCAATCAAATTCAAGAGAACACTCCAAGTTTTGAAAGTACTGGTGATGATATATTCCTTTAGAAATCAAAAACTAATGTGAAGTGCCTGATTCAGCCCTAAAGATTAATCCTAAGTGGCAAGCTACTGATGAATGACTTTTATCTTCAGTGGTGCAGCCCAAACAACTCAATCAATTAACATGTTGCACCACTTAGTTAAGGCACACAGATGTTTAACCTGTTCAAATTTCTACTCACTTATGTGTATTGAGTTGAAACGTATCGAGTCCACAAGTCAGATCCCGGTTAAGTGGTAGAATCAAAGTGGAACGGTACGCCTTAAGCCGAAAGTTGTGGGTGTTTAATGTGTGTCACTTTTAGTAAATCCCACAAGAGAATAGCTTTATATATATATATACATATATATATATATATATGCGAGGATGAGATGGGTGGAGGTGGCAAACAAACAACTAGATCTATCCTAGGATTTATAAAAAACACATATGTTGATTTAGATTTGAGTTATTAGTGTCGTGAAATGAAATCTAGGGTAGGTGTGGTGAGGGAAAACTTACAAATGTCTCTACCCGCACTTTACTCCAATCTACTGCCTTCGGCTCCTTGACCGAGTTCCTGCAAGACAATAAATCGAAGAAGAAAGATAGGTTAGAAAAATATGTAAGTAATGCAGGAAAACGTGAAAAAACCAAAGAGCGTTGCCTCCCCAGCAACGACGCCAAAATGATACGGCGGATCTCGTCCGCGGAAAGGGTTCGGGTATGGATTCGGGTTGGAAAACCCGTTGTCATAGTTTGACTCGCGAAAAAATCTGTCGATCAGATAATATTTATAACCGAAACTCAAAAAGTGGGTCCTGCGTCGAATATGGGGAGATGAACGTTTGGTTTTGAAAGATACGCATTTCGCTTTATTTCTTTTTTAACGTTTTTATCTTTTGTTATTTTTTTGGTATTTTAATAAGGCAAGAGATCAGGTTGATGAATTCTAGCAAATCTACTTGCAAAATAAAAAAAGAGAGATAGAGACAGAGACAGAGAGAGAAGCAATCATGTATTTTTATAATCAAATGTTTATTACAACTAGAAAAGCGGGAAAACTATACTATGAAAGCAGTAAAGATAGAGATAGGTGAGAGAAATCCCCCTCGACAGTTTCTTGGAGGATGACTTGTTCTGATGTCTCTTGAAGGAAGGTGGTGAGGAGTGGGATGAACGAGGACGAAGCTGGAGGATGGAGGGCGGGGCAGGACGGTGTCATGGTGAAGATCTTCCTGAAGGGAGGTGAGAGAATGGCCACGGGAAGCTCCACAAAATGAGATGAGGGGTGGGGAAAAATATGTGATTTCTACTCTAGAGGAGCATCTTGGGCTTGGGACAAGCTCTCTCTAGAGCTTTGGAGGTGGTAAGGAGAAGAAAGGAAGAGATAAAGAAGAATGAAAGGAGTAAGGGTCCTTTTATAGTGCTAGAAAAGATCAATTTCGTATATAGGACATTTAATGATGGTCATAAACGTCACTGAAGACAGCCCACGTGCCTACCAACCACTGCACTGGTGTGCACTCTGCGCACCCATGTCGGGTGCCTCCGCGTGCGCAGCCGTTGCACTGCTGCGAGTGGGTGCCTCCGAGCGCACACACGCACCCGCGCTGCTGTGCACGTGCGGTGGCGCGTGTGTGCACATGGGCAACCTGGGTTGCACCACATGGCACGATCTAAGCTGTCCATCTTCTTTCCGTTGTCGGGGCTGCTACAGACGTTGGATTGAGTCGATTTTCGCACCGTTGCGCTACGATTGTCGACCTGAATCCATCCGCGCGGTCGAACTTATCATTTGAAGCTTCGAATTGTCACCTAGTCCCTTGGTCGTTGATCTTCCTCGAATTGCATATGGTGCTATGAGACTTCGATCAAGGCGATTTCGAAGACGTTGGACTCCAATCATCATCCTAATCAGATCCGTACAGTCAAGTCGTCAATCCGAGGCTCTGAAATAAATCTCCTTCTCTCCTAACCATAAAAAGGATGTAATTAACCTAAAATATATACTACTCTAAATGCAAAATGATGCATGCTATGCAATATTTATAATATGAAATGCAAATCTAAGCCTAAGAACATGCATAAATAGGCATTTTAACCTAAATGGGAGTTTCTACATCTTACCCCCATGTCTATCTTTTGCTAGTCCATAGCAACATTAAACTACATGCTATGTATAAAAATAGAATTAGGACTCGATCGCTTAAGCCTAAGTTGTTTATTAACAATAGAAAATTTCAACTAAGGTCCTAAACTACGAAAACTCAGCAATACCCGGGTATCTATCAGAATGCAAACCGCCTAAGTCATCGCCTTATTTGAAAAGGGAAGATACATTTTTTTTTCTTTTCTGATTTTTTTGGATTTTTGGTGTTTGAGAGTTTCGGGATAACTTTTTATGGCTATTTGACCTGCCCAAGACTTGAAAAGAACTCTAAGTCCTAAACATCTTGTTAAAGGGCGATAGACTCACTAAGCGGCCGTTAGAACGGACTTCAGGTTTTTACGACCCTAGGTAACCTTAAGAGTTTCTGCTTAAAGGTTTATCTTTCCGATTGATAGCTTTCTCCCTACCTTTTTTTAATTTCTTTTTTTGGTCAACACAAGGGATAACCCAGTGTATATTTCCCCGGTTTATTCTACTTCCCCGCTTCTTCCCTAAGTGTTTTGGGAATTATTTTTGTATTTTTATGAGCTGGGCTCTGGACAATCGACAAAGGACTGTTACCCACGACAACTTGTCAACCATACTCATGCGGTGAAGTATGATTTTATTTATTTCTCCTTTTTCTACTTTTTCTTTTTCTATTTTTTTTCCTTTTTTTCTTTTATTTTTGAGTGTCATTTTTTTTTCTGAGTAGGTGACTTTCCTGATCTAAGATTTACCTAAAAGTAGTAGAATGAGTATGGTCATGTAGCTGGGCTCCGAACAACCGACCAACGGGCTGTTACCCACAACTTACTAACCATACTACCCTAAACGGTTCATTAGCTATCCAATTTTCGTAAAAATCGTCAAAAAGTGAATCAATGCAGTGTGTAAATACTTAGACTTAAAATCCCCTTAAATTAGAGGGTAAGTTGATAAGTCGTATACTTATCATCCAACTTTATTTACCAACTTAAAGTAAAATTACTTAGCAATGACTCGAGACTAAGTCTACATTCGAGTAAACACCTGTGTTGATTAAGCCCGAAGACCTGAAGAGTAAGTATTCAGGTCCCAAAGTATCAATTTCTAAAGTTAATAACTTCCAAATGCGTAACTTTTCTTCTCCTAATTTCTCTCTTTCTTTCTTTCTTTATTATTTTTTTAAGAAAATAAAAGAAATTTCATGGAGCTAATCAAAATATTTTATTTTATTTATACATTTAAGTTATATAAATTAATAGATAATAATACAATAAGATTATATATACAATAAATTATTCTAAATACTTAATTTAATATATATAATACACATAAGTTAATTATATACATTATGTGCATATTATACAATATTTACATATAGCTTAAATTTAAATTATATATACAAGTATATACATAATATATAGGATATTTTCGGATATTTTTGGGATTTTTCTTATTTTTATGATTTTTATAGGTTTAAGGGAGGTAAGAGATGAGAGAGAAAGAATGACATGAGAAAGAGAGTTGTTTTTAATGTTTTTGATTTTTGGATTTTATTAAATTTCACGGTAGACTGAACCGTCGACTGGTATGTTCTACCAAGTCGACGGTTCAAATTACCTTGAAACTTGTTGAATACCTAAAAATATACCTAATCCCACTCAAGATACCTTTATTTTTTTTTTGAATTCTTTTATGATTTTTATTTATTTACAAAGTTCACACACAAGAGGCCTAAATGGGATTTGAAATAAGAACCTAAGCCTCTAAAGTGAGTCCTAAGTGCTGGAATCAAAGTTCAAACACTCAAAGACTTCCAGCAAACCACATACAAGGACTATGAGCCAATAAACATGATTTTCACTTTTGATTCATTTCAAAACAAAATTTGGACAGTTGATGACATTGAAATATAGCTAACAACAAAATCAAACATGGATTACAAGCTATTCTTTTTGAGTTTAAATACAAATTCTAGTACATGATTGAATCTCAAAATCTCTTAACATCAGAGGTTAAATCCAATTGAATGTAGCTGCTATGTAGCCTTTTATGTACTAGAATGGGAGAATTAAACCAAAAATCATATGTTCAAACAACTATCTAAAACCTGATCATGCTTGAATCTCACTTAAAAATCAAATCCGAACATTGAAGTCTTCATCAAATACCCTTGAAATCCACATCTCATCTCAGATCACGGTTGTAAAATTACATCCTAGATTTGAGATGAGTGATTGAAACTCAAGAAAACTCATCTTAAAACTCTTCTAATTATCTTGAAAACCAAGGAAAATCCAAATTTATCTCCCAAAAAACATTGAAAGCTTGATCTAATTTCCATCTTACACTATGGACAGTGTAAGATGTATATTCATCTCAAGATTTCAAGACATGAAAACTTAATCTCCTATCCATTGCAAATCACTTAGGATAAATCTCAACATATCCAAATCACAATCAGAGCTCACAAAACATAAGAAAAATCCTAATCTAATGTTCCTCTCATGCCATAGACAGCATGAAGAAAAGAACTTAAATCATGTCATACAATCATTCACAATTCATTCCAAAACTTTGATCAGTGTCAAATCAAAACCAAATCCAAGAAAATCTGAAAATCAGCTCATTCAAATCAAAATAGGGTCATTGTAAACAAATGTAATGAATGGAATGACCCTTAGATGATTTTTGAAGCCTAAATCAAATCTAAATGATCAAAGCATCAGATCTGATTTAATGCCATGATGTTTGGATGATTGGCGACTAAAATGTGAGCAAACATGCAGAAGTGAGTGTAAAGTGAGGGGAAAGATTAAATGAACATGACGAAGAGATGAATTCATCTCCTCTTATCTGAATTGATCAGAGGAGGTGAATTGGCATTACGCTAATCTACTCCTATCCAACTACCAAATCCGTAGAGTAACAAGCTAATCTACTCCTATCTAATCTAAGTACACTAATTACTAATATAAGCTACTTTAGAAAGTAAGGAAATCCTAATCCAAAGGAAGAATGGGATGCCTAGGATGCAGCTGGTCACTACGGTGACGAAGGATGAGGAGGTCTCTAGTGAAGAATGAGGTCCCTGGATCCACAATGGGTTGTTGTGGTGACGAAATTTGGAGAGAAGAATCGCCCCTGTCACTGGTGGCTCTGATGGAGGAAGAACTGGAGAGTAGAAGGGATCGGCTCAGTGGAGGAGGGAGTCGATGGCCATGCGCGCGAGCTCAAGGAGGTGTTTAAGTAGCTTTGCCACTAATTGTACTCACCAAAGTGGTGAGATTAGGTGAATAGGGTTTCAACAGTGGATAAGAAGAGAGAGGAGGGCAGGAAGCTTTAATCTAAAGATCAGCCACTGGATGAGATCTGGAGAAAGGAGTGAACCTACGTGCAAAGGCACGTGAAGATTGAATTTGGTTTGGCCGTAGGACGATGGATTCATGAGATGAACAACCATGATCGATCATGTTCTTGAGCCGCTACAGTAGATCGGTGCCATCAGGTGAGGAGAAATTGCAAGAAGGTCCAAATGGCGAAATGGTATGCATTTTGCACAAAGTCCCATTAGTGACAAGTTTTAATGCAACGCCGACCCTAGGTCTTGCAAATAGGTCCCCAACATCTTACAAACAGGTCCATGAATGGTTTTAAATGAATATAGAATGTTAATGCATGAGGACCTATATGTAATCTACGGAATGCAAGGTCCTATTGATGTCCAAATGCAACCAACTTCTTATTGAAGCCCAATTGACATTTAGGAAGTTGATTTCATGTTTGATTTGTACTCTTGAACTCAATAATGCGTGTTATTTTATGTCATTTCTGTTATTTCCCACACCTAACGCATTTCATGTGTTAATTCTATAGTGTTTAACCTAGTTTCTAGCTTAACTTGGGTATTTAACTATGATGAGCCACACCTCATCACATATTTCTGACCTTTGATACTAACACCCTTCTTCAATTGAGGATTCCGTAAAAAACGGTCGTAACCATCCACCTTAGTCTAGTTTTTTTAGAACCTGCTCTCTCTGCATATTTGCCTTATTTAGTGGCTCTCAAAAATTCACACAAAGAATTTATACGTAGAAACCAAAAGCGAAAACTATGCCTAACTCTTAGTATCATTATCCAATTATCCAGAAATTAAGATTCCTTATACTAAGGTTAGAGCACTAGAAGACTCTCTACTCTCACCTCATAATTGTTTGGTGAATCTAATAGAAGATAGTTTGCCTGGTTCCCTAATTACTGTCCAAGGGTTCAGGAAAAGAAGCAATGCTTCTTCTCGACAAAGTAAAATTGTCTATTAGTCTTCATAGTGGATCCATTGTAAATTCTACATGCAAGTGTGAAATTGTACTGGATTCTAAATTCAGGAATCAACTAAAGAATAAATCCCTAATAAAACCTCTTGATAAAAATCTGTTTTCTAAGGTGTTGGCAGGAAAATTTTCTGTTTGTGTACTACCCCCCCCCCCCCCCCAATGGCTAAGTTCTTGCATGTCCTCATGCATGAAAAGAGGAAAATAAAGATAAGAGGTAAGTGGATAGAAATCATCTGGAATTGCTCCTGATTCGTCATTCAGCAAATGTCAACACAAACATGATATTCACAATATGCAGAACAATATGCAAAAATGAAATAGGCTACGTATAAAAAATATAGACATGCTGAATTTAACGCCTCTAACTGGTCGAAAAACTTAATCAGATTGATCAATGATTGCAAAAGAGAGGGCAATCAAAATGATAGGGACTTTGAGTTCCATTTCCAGCAGCGAGCTAGAAATACAGATCAACTATCCATAAATACCAAGCCCATAAGGTCGGAAAAATACAATAATGAGACTTGGAGTGGGTTGTAGCCAGGTGCTATAAGAGAAATAAAGATAAATCTGGGTGCCAAGGTGAAAGGTAGAGAGTGGCAACCCGACAGAATGATGTACGAGTAATGCAAATGAGGTGGCTACAGAGACAGAACTAGGAAATAAATCATATGAGTCCTGAAAGTGGTGAGAAATAAAAGGAGGAACTTGAGTGGTGTAATCTGAAATGGTATAAGAAACCATTTCGTGTGTGGATCTGGGTGTTGGTGGGTGCATAGTAGGAGTGTCAAATAAGACCCAGTGTTCCATCCCAACAGCTCCTGATTCACCCAAATCAATATCATCCTTGGATTGATCAGAAATCTCGTACGAATCACCCAAATTTTGTTCATGGCACGAATCCTCAATTATAATGGGCAAGAATTCATTATTCCCAATGTGAGGAAAATTAGAATCTAGATGCAATAAAGCCTCAAATTCTTTTATTTTCAGTTCTATGGCTTCTGTGAAATCCTCGATGTCAGAATCCAAGAGTGAAGATGTGAAAGAAGACGTAATAGATTCATCCGACCCCAAATCCAAAAATGCCTCAAGATTTTTCAGATTTTCCTCATAATCAGAAATGGGGTTTTTATCATATTCTTCCTCAACTTCAATTGGATTCTTTTATAATTCAAAATTAACCCCATGGATGTATGTAATCTCATGTCAATCTATGTCCTCAATATATTTATCATTTAAGCTTATCATGGGGTTTTCAAGCAATTCCACTCCAAATCTTTCGGAATCCCAATCATGTGCCTCATCAATTACTTTTGGAAAATTAATGTTCACCACAGTGTCAGAATCATTATAAATCAATTCTGGAGTGCCAAAGTTAGGTAGTGGTGCAACAGAAATAGGATCAGCAATAGTTATCTCATCCAAATCTTTGGTTGCCATAACTTGGACCAAATCAATGAGCCTGACAGAAGCTGTGTGCGGAGTCAATTTACAAAGAAGCTCTATGTTCACACAATGCTCAGATTCATCATCATCTGAGTCCTCGATAAAATCTCAATGTGGGTTCTTGTCTGCCCTAAAAATATCTAATCTGAGTTTCTCATTTCCCAAGGCGATCTCCATACACCTAAATGCATAGTTAATGTTAGCCTGGGCGGTCGCCAACAATGGGTGACCTAAAATGATAGGTGCATCGTGAAGACTAGGAGGAATGTCCATATCCAGGAAGAAAAAATCTACTAGGAAGTGAAGCCCCTGAATTTTTACAATGGCAATCTCCACCACACCTTAAGGCACTTTGACTGATCTATCAACCAACTGGATAGTGACCGAAGTGGATTTTAGATCCTCAAATTGGAAGTGGTCAAATACAGTAATAGGGGCTAAATTAATGAACAAATCCAAATCAAGCAAGGACCAGTCAAAAGTAACATCCTGTAGCTAACAGGAAATGAGTAGGGCCCCCGAGTCTTTTTTTTTAGGTGGTGGATTAGACAAAATGACTGCACTAGCCTCCTTAGACAATACCACCTTGTTGGTCTTCCTAGACTGTCGCTTGGGTGTATAATATTCTTTAAAGAATTTAACGACAGTAGGAATATGATCAATGGCATCGAGGAGGGGGATTTTAATGTGAACCTCTTTGAAAATCACCTTTAAATCCTCACTACTTTTGATTCCCTTTATCTTTCCTTTAGGTTCACGAGTTAAGGCTCTAGGGAAGGGTAAAGGGATGTCAGTAATCGTAGTGATTGGTTCATTCCCTTTAGATTTCTTCTCCTTAGTATGTTCCTTGGAAGGGTTAGAATAGGAAGATGAGCTAGCTTGAGAAGAGGGTAGAGAAGTATCATGACCCGCCTGCCTATATAGTGGATCCTTTGTAGATTTTCCGCTCCTCAATGTGACAGCATTTGCATCGACATACTATCCATAAGGTGGGGGAGGGGCAGAAGGGCAAATTGGGATAGGCTTAGCAACAGAGCAAGCTAAGCTAGAGCATAACCAGGAGGTGCTTGTAATACAGCATGTGCTTGTCCCTGTGGTGCCCGGAACTTAGGCGGGGCACCCTAGTTTGCACATACCTTAGATTCAGGACAAGTTGGGATGGTAGGGCTCCCTACACTCTATGTTCCTGTAGCATCTGGCTTTGCATACTCTAAATGTTTTGAATACGATCGACCATTGTTTTCATGAGCTTAAAATTCTCATCGTTGATTTCCTCATGGATTGCTGTAACTCCTCTCTTAAATCCTCAAAAGGGTTGGACCACTTTGAAGGATGATTGGTATCATGGTGCAACAGTTGATAAATGGGACGTGACTGCTTCTGAGATGGGAATGGCTGCTGCCTCGATTCTATGTTTTGTGCATTCCCATATTGTTTGGTCTGGTAGTGTGGATCTTGATTTAGTGTCTGTGAGTTACCAGACTAGGAAAAGTTTAGATGCTGGTACCAACCAAGATTATACGTCTTTGAGTAAGGGTTACTATACCTGTATCCCTGGATAGCATTGACATCTTCCTAGGCCGAAGATGTCTGAGATGCATATCAATCAAAGGAATACGCACTGGAATTGTCATAGGGTATGTAACCCTAATCGTATGGTGCCAGATCCATATTATTCATGGGTTCTTGATACACAGGATCCCGTGAAGATGGAGAAGATACATCCCAAGTGAGTAAATGTACTTGAGTAGGAGAGACTCAGGATGCAAAAGAAGAATGAGATGCAACTGAATTGCTAGAAAATCCAAGTCGAGCTTGAATCAATTCGTCGAGCTTCTTGTCAAGCAGATCCACCTTATCCAGCTTCTTGGTGATAATGTCCATATTAGCTCTGGCAAATTCGACGTGAGCTTCATGGACAATAACCTACTGCTGTCTAGGTCACTGGAACTAGTTCATAGATGCGACATTCATTGAGTTCTCTGCTAAGGACTCAAACAACTCGAATGCGCTATTTTCATCCTTCAAGAGGAAATTCCCACCGCTAGATGCATCGACCAGGTACCGGTGTGTGTCATGTAGCCCATGGTAGAAGATTTGAGCAAAGTGTCATCTGGGCACACAATGGTGCAGGCATTTCCTGAGAAGATCATTAAATCTATACCAAGAGTCATGCAATTTCTCTACTGGTCCTTGGGAAAAAGTCATAAGTGCATGCCTCATCGCGTTTGTTCGACCAATCAGGAAGAATTTTTGGAAGAATTCACGACGTAATTCCGCCCAGGTTCCAATTGTCCTCCCAATGGTCTTGAGCCAATAAGAAACTTTATCCTTAAGAGAGAATGGAAAAAGCTTCATGAGAATAATACCTCAATCAATGTTTCTGGGTTGAACTGTTTCTGCAATTCAACTCAGATCTTCGATGTGCTAGAAAAGATCCTCATTTGAGTTTCCATGAAAATAAGTCTGACTCAGACTTACAATATTTGGCTTCAGCTCGAATGCATCTCCACCTACTGGAATCCGAACTTAGGGTGCCAAAATCATAGCTGCCAAATCATAAAAGTCCCATAGTTGTTCTCCCTGTGGTGGATGCTGCATTCTGTTCAGTGTGGTGAGAATCCTGTCAATACTCTGTTGATATTTCTGTTCCGATTCCTCAACCCTGGCTTCCAGATGAGCCATTGGGTCTAGGTTTTCAGGGCCCTAACCAGGTCTAGGACTAGGATTAGCCATCTCAGCTAGTCAAGAAGATGAAGGTTGAGAAGAAGAGTTGGGCGATACAAACAGTAGCCGTCACCGCCTTGGGTGTGGTTCCCAAGATCCAACTAATTTAGGTCTTAAAGACTTCCTTCCTTGCATACACCAACAAGGATTGGTGTGCCAAGCCAAATAAGGCTAAGGACTTGTTAATCAAATTGATCCTTTAGGTTAAGTCCTTTATAATCAGATGTTTTGTTAAGGTTTAAATTCTTGAAGAAAATTTGTCAAGAGACCAACTGAAAATGATCTCCGCCTCTTAAGTCAACCCAACCAGTATGTTACAAGGGGACTAAAAGGTTCTTCCTTTGGCTTTCACCTCCGGGTCCTTAATACCCCTTATCCGCAGTCGTTTGACACTACCCCACAGGCTAAGCACCAAGTTTGGCTAAAGAGATTGAGATCACGCAGTAGTTAAAAGATAAATGCAAGTTAATTGATATATTTTTACAATTTTTTCCTTAACCTTTTCTTCAATTTGGGTGTGTGGTGAGTGATCCACAAAGTGACTTGACACACTGACTAATCATTGGACTCGATTGAGTCTAGGCCAATCCAATGCGATCTCTAAATGTGACCCTAAAGGTTAAACCTAAGGTTCATGCAATTTGACTAAGCAGACCTCAGTCAGATTCAAAATACTCTCTAATATGTAATTAGAATCCAAATGATATCAAAATTGGCAAGAAGATTTCTCTTTTAATAAGCTTTTCATAGAATATTTTTTTCAGAATTTTCACTATTTCAAATAAATAAATATGAATTTTTAACTAACAGGGGGTCAGATCTGAGATTTTGATCCCATGTTAGTTTTTCTTTTTGAAATAGTATCAAATGTGATCCAAAAATTCAAAAAACTATGGAAATGAAAGATTTCTTGATTATATTTCAAACTCCGCCATTTTGGGTCAATCAGATTCGTGTGTTGTTCAAAATTAATCTTTGAAGATCAGAAAAATCTTGATTTCAGTCTGTTTGACCTCGTGCACTCTGTGAATTTTTTAAAATTCCACAAATTGAATTTTTTGAGGGAATGGTGCCGTTGAAAAAAAAAATTTTAAATCTAGCACCTTCCTGAATTTCAAAATTTTTGGGTCACAAAAACGTGGAAAATGATTTTTCAAATCCATATCAAAATTCTGGTCAAATTTCTAAAAATAGTAATAATGCTTTTAAAAGAGTTTTCAATCCCAACTAAGCCTTTTCAATTTTTTTTCTTTGTGATTCTTTTTTTCAAAAACGAATCCTAACCTAAGAGATGGTGTGCACCTAAATTTCTTCAACTACGCTCGAACGTGCATAGAATCCATGTTTTGTACCTAGACACAATACAATGAATTAGATATTAAATCAAGAATCATTGTGCCTCCCCGACAACAACGCCATTTTGTGGAGACATGGAATCGCATTTTTAAAAATACTTCCATCGTAGTATAGTGAGGAAACACGTTGACAAACAAATACAACGAGATTTGTAAGTCCCGATCAAATTCAAGGAGGCAAAAATGTGACTTAATTAATACTGATTTAATTTAACTACAACTAAAACACTAAGCAAGATAAATATATGATATAAAGCAAATCAACACCATTCATATAATAATCAGGCAAGGGTTCCATTTAATTGAATGATTGACAAGAATAATAACTAAAATTAACTAGAACTAAATCAAAATAACTAGAACATTAATTACTAAAGCTAGAACTACCAGAATAAATAAAAAGACAACTATCTATTCTACTAGAACAAGGGCACCAAGGACGATCCTTGGTGACCTTTGCCAAGGGTGACCTTTGTGGACCTCTCAAAGGAAGAGGGCTCTTTGGAACAGAAGGGAGCGAGAGATGTGCAGAGGAGATCCTTCAAATGAGGGGTCTGGGGTCCTTTCTATAGCCATAGCGAGGGGCAAAATGGTATTTTAGAGCCCCAAACCATGCAAACAACTTGGAGCAG
Organism: Thalassia testudinum; assembly: GCA_037157565.1. Taxonomy (NCBI): domain Eukaryota; kingdom Viridiplantae; phylum Streptophyta; class Magnoliopsida; order Alismatales; family Hydrocharitaceae; genus Thalassia; species Thalassia testudinum. The sequence continues at coordinate 135,490,345 of JAZHRO010000077.1, forward strand.
CAAGGGCCATCGATCTGACGATCAACGGCTCAAATCAAGTCAAAAATGCACCTCCACGCGCCCAATGCACGCACGCATGAGATCGTGCCACGTGGCACACGCTGGGCCACCAAATCCACTTCCATGGCTCTCCTCGTGCTTGCATTCAAAATCAGTTGTTTGATCATGAAGATCGACGGCTGAGATTGTGTGCTGCACTGCCTCAATGCACCCCACGTTCATCGGCATGTGTAGCCATGCGTCCCATCGCATGTTATCGCATCGCCTAATCCAATGCACAACCGTGTGCCACGCGCTCGCCTCGTGCCGTCGATTGAAGATCGTGCTGTCCAACTGCAGCGCCTTGCGTTAAGCGCAAATTTGGTCATGCTTCGAGATTTGATCGCGCATCCTTGGTTGCTGGTTGAAGGCACTGACCATCACACTACGGGAGCAAATGGTCACGCTTTTGATCTTTGCACACACCTCACTCAGCCATTGGATGAAGATCCAACGACTGAGATGAGATCTTCTTTGATGAAGCACTGGGGAAGCAACGAGTGGCTTAATCGTGGCCATTGGATGTTGATCCAACGACCTTGCTTTTTCTTCCGAGACTTAGATGATCAGGTGAGAGCCATTGGGATGGTGCCACGTGGTGCCATCCTGATCGCTCGTTTTCTTGCTTTTGTAGATGGTGCTATAGGGCTCTGATCGAGGTGATTCTCACGTTGTCGCACTATAATCATTGATCCAGATCCATCTGTGCGATCGGATTTGGAATCTAACATTCGAATTTGTGTCACCTTGCTCCTTAACCTTTGCTCTTCCGCAGACTACATACGATGCTATGGAAGTCTGATCAAGACAATTTTGGAAGCGTTGAACTCCGATCGTCGTCCTGATCAAATCCGTATGGTCAAATTTATCATCTGTGGCTTTGAATCATCTGTAATTATTATTGCCTCTCAATTAGATTATAAAATAACATTATTAGTTAAAAAGCTAACAAATCAATTACGATGTAAAATATGCTACTCATGCATGCATTATTCGTAAGTTAAGCTAGGACATAACATAATTTAGACAGATTAGGTCCTATGATTGATGCGCAATCATCTAACCAAGTGAACTCTAAAATATACTAATACAAGCATTTGAACCTTAAAAGTTACCACATCAAATAAGCTTGTATTGTGAACCCCTTTTTTTTTTAAACTAAAAGGAAAGCTACCGTACTACGATGGCAATCCGAGAGGACTTTTATTTATCATAAAATTAAAAAAGAACAATTACAAAATAGGTCCCCACACATGTATGAGGGACCAGCATTCATTTATAATTTGTTCTAAACTCACTGGTCTCTCCTGAAACACTCATTCCTTGCCCTCCAAATACTCCACATAACCGCTACCATACGCACATGTGGTTTATCTTGTAATAAAAAATTTTGACAAATAGAATCCCACATAGGAAGTGGTTCTATACAAACTCTTCTCCAAGCTACATCTGTCACCACACGAGGAAAAAATGTGACCTGGGCTATCAGTGTGTAAGCCACAAAGATAACAAAACCTGCAGTGCAATGCCCATCCTCCTATGCCTCAAATCCCCTGTAATCAATCCATCCCTCCTACACAACCATAGAAATGTTTGGACTTTGAGTGGAATTTTCAACAGCCACAACTTCCTCCCTATCAGATCAACCTCCTCAAATCTGGACATGAACATTATCTTTTCAAACGCACGGCTTGACGTGAAAATACCATCCCATAGATTGCAATCTTCTATTCCAGCCATCAGTCTGAATGCCTACAAATCTGATAGCAGCTGCATTTTCTCCTCCCATGATCGAGTGCCTTCTCTACATAACTCAACCCCACTAATCTGCCAGCACTCCTGTTCAGACCAGTACCTGCAGACTGAAACATCTTTGTTCGCAGTAGCCGCATACACTCTTGGATAGATTTCCTTCAGCAGACCTAGCGAAGACCATTCCTCCTGCTAGAACTTGAAAGTACTGCCATCACCTAAAACAGGCTGCATCACCTGCGAATTACATTTCAAAGCTTGAAACACAGATGACCAAAATGGAGATGGTTTAGATGGATGCAACCTGTTCAGAGAGCTGTGAGATCTGCCATAACTATCTCTAATGAGATCGGTCCATGCCTTATTTTCACCATTAAAAAGTTTGATTGCCCACTTAATTAGCAACGCCTCATTGAATTCTTTTAAAGATTTTATTCCCATTCCACCATAGTCCTTAGGTACACATAAGTGTTCCCACTTCAATGGTTGCATAAATCTTCTTTCATGCTGCACTCCCTTCCAAAAAAATCGCTTCCGCATCACATCAATGCACTTCCAAATAGACTTAGGAGCTTTGAAAATGGAGAAAAAGAAAATCAGAATGGATGTAATAACAGAGTTCAAAGAATAAGTCTTCCTCCCTTGGAAAGATAATAACTGCTCCAACCTTCTAACTTGACTGAAATTTTATTAAACAGGACATTCCAGTCACTCTTCTTCAACTTGGTACACTTCAATGGCAGCCCCAAGTATCTAATTGGAAGTGTAACCAATGGTGTGCCCAATACAGAAGATAACGCCACTTACTCCCGATCATTTAATCCAAAGCAAACCAAGGAGGATTTCTCCCCATTCAATTTCAGACCTGATATATCCCCAAAGATCTTAACCATATGCAACAAAGCTTGCGCTTCTTGTTCTTTCCCCTCTACAAAAAACACAGTGTCGTTGGCATATTGGAGAACTAGGGCCATGGCACTCCTATTAGAGATGGTGTAGCCTCTGATTATACCAACTTCTGATAATCTGCACGCATATCTTGCTAAAGTGTAAACCGCAAGGTTAAACACTAGTGGAGCAAGTGGGCATCCTTGTCTAACCCCACATTGCGGCTGTATCCACGCCCTATAGGGACTGTCATTAATCAGAGGGGTGAAGGAGGCCGTGGTAATGCACATCTTCATCCAACAAAGGCATAAAGGTGGAAACCCTCTTCTTTTGAACACCTCCCACAGGTAAGGCCACGACACAGAGTCATAAGCCTTTCGGAAATCCACTTTCCAAAGAAAGACCTTACATTTTCTCTTGTGCCACCCCATCACCATTTCCTGAGCCATGATGAAAGACTCTTGTAGAGATCTATTTGGAAGAAAGGCTGATTGAACAGGAAGAATCCGATCTTGTAAAACATTCCGAAGCCTATTTGCCAGGACTTTGCTCACCACCAAATAGATAGAGTTCGAGAGTGCAATGGCCTAAAGTCTGAAAATCTATCCGCACCGTGTTTCTTTGGTAGAAGAAATAGATAAGATCGGTTTATCTTATCAAAACCATAATTGCCTCTCTCAAACTCCCTAATAACCTCCATCACCTCCTCACCTAGCAAGTTCCAAAGCTCTTTGTAAAAAAAGACTTGAACACCATCTGGACCCAGTGAGCCTTCATTGTTCAAGTCTTTTATAGCATCCACAACTTCCTTTTCAGAAATGAACTCCATCAATCTACCAACCTGGTCTTCAGAAATTCGAGGAAATATACCTACTTCCATTCTCCATACTCCCCTACTTACTGCTCGTGAAGTCTCCTTGAAATATTTGATGGTTTCAGAACGAATCTCTTGCAAAGAAGTTCTTTGATCATCCTTAACAATAGATGATATCAGGTTCTGTCTTCTGCGCAAACTGGTTGCAAGATGCAAGTACTTTGTGTTGGCATCACCCTCTTTAAGCCAAGTTGCCTTGAACGTTCACGCCAATCCATTTCACGCTTTAGATCCTCCACCACTATCACCTCCTACCAACCTTTCCTTCCTTCTAGCTCTTGATCTGACAGAGGGGAGACCAATTCCTTTGCATCTAAGCGTTGCACCTCCAATAGAGCTTCATGACGTCTTTGCTCTCTCAATGTTGCTACCACTGTCCCATACTCGTTTAGCATAGTACGCATAGAGGCAAGCTTTGAGGCCAGTTTGATTGTAGCAGTACCTTCCACCTGTTTAGCCCTCCACCATGCTTCAATCATTTCACGAAAGCTCAGTTCTCTCAGCCATGACCTTCTAAACTTGAAGTAGGAACCTACATGTGCATGCTCACCACTATCCCAAACCAAAGGCGTATGGTCTGAGAAGGGTCGTTCTAAACCAACAACAGATGACAACTGAAACTTGTCCAAGAGGTCTGCATTTCCAAAGAATCTATCTAATTTAGACATCAGACCATTTCCATTTCTCCAGGTATACTCTACTCCAGAGGAAGGAAATTCATTCAAGCCCAGATTATGTACCATTAATTGAAAACCAAGTGATGCACTGTCCACCAAGCCACTTGATCTGTCCATCCCTGTCAGAACACAATTAAAATCGCTGCCCACCAGCCATGGAATCCCCTATGCATGAATTGCCACTTCTCAGAGGTCTTCCCACATCTCATTTCAAACATTCATAGCACAAGGTCCATAGACTCCTGTAATGAGACATTCCACCTCCCCCTGTACCGTCTTTCATTTACAAGTTATCATATGCCTGGACTTATAGGTCTCCATCACTTGTAGACATGCCTTTCTCCACCAGAGAGCTATACCACCAAACCTCCCCTGTGAGTTAAGCACCGCACATTTAGCTCTTCCTGACTTCGTCAACTCATTCCACACCTTACTATTTTCCTCCTTAATATGCGTTTCTTGGATGAGCGCACAATCAATCTCCCATTCCCTCATATATCTCAATAAGGAGGCCCGTTGAACTCAGTCGCGCAACCCACGCACATTCCAGGAGAGAACTCTTATCTCCCTTCTTGAGATCCCCCCTCATTAGACTTATGTATCCTTCAACTCTAAGAGCAGCTGCAATAGAATTTTCATCCATGTTCACAGAGTTCACATATCTTCTCTGCCTAAGCTTGTACGAGGATCTCCCAATCCCAGATTTAGATGATGAACCTACTCCAAACTTCAACCTTTCTACAACCTGAAAAGAGGAATGGAGCTCCATAGAATTGACAGGAATCTCCTGAAGCACCCCCACAACTACTTCCTCCTCAACTATAAGTTGATCATTTTTCATATCATCCACCTCATCCTCATCCACCCCCAGATGATGATGATCCTTTTGCTTCTTTGGCTCAGGAGCCTCATCTGATGTATCATGGCCCAGCTGCACCACACCTACATCCTCTCTCACAGCTTCAACAAAGGTCTTCTTCTCTTCCTGTTCCTGAAGGATTGTGTCCTCACACCCAAACCTCAATCGCAAAAGCCATGAACTACCTCCACATCGAAGGATAATTCTCTTTGGAGCTGATCCACCCCTAAAGACATCCACCTTCACGCCCATTATATGACCATCCCCTTCCCATAAGCCAACCTCCGCATCTTCTGCCAACTTTGCAAACCCTGCTATCATGGATGCAACCACCTCCCTCGACCTCAAATGGAGTGGCAAGCCCTTAATTTCCAGCCTTCCCAATCTAGAGCCTGCTCTTTGAGGTGGCCACTCTGACAAGGCACCATCAAAAGGAGATACAAGTCTCCATAACACCGTCACATTCTCAAAAATGCTCAATCGAAAACGCAAACGTTCAACATCAATCATCCCCAATCCAAAAACCAAGAAATGTATAGGGGATAGTGTGGCAATCTTCCAACCTTAGGCTGATAATGATAGAGATCTTACCAGTAAATGAAGATTTTCCAAAGAGCGATTGTCGATCATCACCTCTCTAACCAAAGCTCCTCTTATCACTAAATCGGCAACCCTAATGTCCTCAGACACACGAACCTATACATCAACGGTATGACCCAAATAGATGGGTAGTGGTGGTGGAGGCAATGGCAAGCCTTCAGTATTCATCCTCATGCGCATGAAAACCCTCTCCTAACTACCCTTTAATCATCTCACAAGAATCCCACTTGTGACCATGACCTCCACAGGCCAGACAAACGAGAGGAGATCGACATATCGCTGCCATATGTCCACGTCTTTAACAACGGAAACATAGAATCTCCCTATTAACTCTTTTCCAAACCTCTTTCCTCGCAAGCCCTGTCCCCTCAGCCCTCCTCGTCTGCGAAAACCCCCTCTGCTCTCTCCTCCGCCAAGCCCGAGATCTCCAAGTCGACCACCCCTCATCTCCCACCCTATCACCATGGTCTCTCCCTCCCGTCGCCTTCTTTTTAGCACACCGCACACTAATCACAGTATCCATTCTGTGAACCCCTTTGTTTGAGCACTGCACATTTTTAAATCTATCTCTAAAGGGCATAACCCATTAAACAATGCCACATCACATTCCTTAAGCATGCATATCCTAAGCCTAATAAAAGTGATTAGATGTCAACCCCTAAGGATTCATTGCATTAGTCTTGAAGCATACACTCGCACCGTAGGGCTAATTAGTGAAGTTTATTTTCTAGAACCATTTAAGTTGGAGACTTGACTGTCAAACGACTTAAGTCGAGCAAAGGTTTGGCATAATTAGCAACCCTCGGGATACTCTCCCCCTGCTCCGTCGGCCTACTCATTCAGCTTATGGTTTATAGACAACATTAATTTGTCTTGGGGTGAAGTTATACTTTATAGGCTTAGGTCTTCTAGGAATACACTCAAGGCTTAGTTTGTTTGATTGATTAGGGATTCTCTCATCAGTCTTCACTCTCTCATCTATCAACTTTCTTCTTGTGCATGAACAGTAGAAGGTCTCAGAATCCTATGTTGGTACCACCTTTAGAAAGAAATCCTAAGAGAAGACTTGATTATTCTGAATCTAAATCTATTCCCATGGCTAATCACTATGAGGAAGAGGAGATTGGGGGGAGCAAAACCTAGATCCAATTGCAAACCTCTAAAGACAAATCCAGAGGTAGGGCCAACGTCATGATAGTCAAATCGAATCCATTATGCAGGCCCTGAACCAAATCCAAAATGGGAAAGCAAACCAACTTCTCAAAGATTTCTATAATCCTCCTAATGCCCAACCTAAACCTTTTATTAGGGTACCCCATGATGGGGATGATTTTGAACTCAAACCACAAATCATTAATATGATTCCCCACTTCTATGGCCACAATTCTAATGATCCCTTCCACCACCTTGAAGAACTTTTACATATAGGAAGAACCTTCGACCCTAGGAACATGGATAAAGATACCCTTATGATGAAAATGTTCCCTTTTTCCTTAAAAGACAAAGCTGTTTAATGGTTAAGGACTATAGGTAGACCTATCCTAACATGGGAGGATTTGAGATGCACCTTCCTAAAAAAATTCTTTCCCATAGGAAAAACCAATGCTCTTAGATGTGCAATAACAACATTTAAGTAGAATCCTAGGAAACAACTTCATGAGGCATGGGAGAGATTCAACGGCCTAGCTAGGAAATGTCCCCACCATGGTATTTCTATGTGGCACTTGATGCATATCCTTTATTATGGAATGACTAACAACCTTAACAATTTTGTAGATGTGACATGTGAGGATAATTTCCTAAGTAAAGATGCTGAGAGAGTGATGTAGACACATTTATTTAGGATAGAATGACTATTTATGCATGTTCCTAGGCTTAGATATGTATTTCATATTATAAATACTGCATAGCATGCATCATTCTGCATTTAGAATAGTTTATATAAAGTTTAGGTTAATTCGTGTCCTATTGTGGCAAGGAGAGGAGATTTATTTCGGATCCTCGGATTAACGATCTAACCATGCAGATCTTATTAAGACGACGATCGAAGTCTAACACCTCCGAAATCGTCTTGATTTGAGTCCCATAGCACATTATGCAGTCCGAGGAAGATCAAAGGCCAAGGGACAAGGTGGTGCCAATCCAAACCTCAGATGCTAAATCCAACTACACGGATGGATCCGAATCGACGATCGCAGCCCAATGTGTGGAAATCGACCCAATCCAACGTCCGTGGTACCACCTACAAAGCAAAGAAGATGTACGGCCATGATGACGTCACGTGGCACCATCACAGCCACCCAAATACACCAAGCCCCTCAGTTCAACTTCATCAAGCAATCCCAGCCATTGGATCTCAATCCAACAGCTGAGATTCACGCATGCTCAGCATTCAGATTCAAAGGAGAAGATGGAGATGAGATCTTGACCGTTGGATCGAGATACAACGATCGAGAGCATGTGCGCACAAAATCTAACCACGCAACAATCCGCGGTCTTGGCGCAGTGGTCGCGGGCATTCTCAAACCGCGAGCGCGAGTTCAAGCCGCAGCGAGGGAATGAATCCAATAGCCACAACACGCGATTGGAATTGGACCGTGTGATGGAGATCCGACGATGGAGAGAGCGGCGACGTGGCGCAACGAGCGCCGTGTGATGCAGATGTGAGATCCGACGCACAGGACAACGCGCGATCATACGTGGGGCTAGCGAGCAAACTAAAGTGCGATCAACGTACGATCGTGGCTGTTCGATGGAAATCCAATAGTGGAGATTCATCTGCACGCGACAGCTGTGACCAGGCACGTGCACGAGTGTGAGCTGGAGGCTACAGTGACGCTTGAGCTGGAGCTTTAATGACATCTTTGCTGCCACTAATTGTCCCATACTCGTTTTAGCCCCCTCTCCTCCACTATAAAAAGGCCTACACCCCTCCATTCAAAACCATCTCTTTCTCTCCCTCACCACCTCCAAGGCTCCAAAGAGAGCTTTCCCCAATCCCGGGATACTCCTCTAAAGTAGAAAATCAAAATCTTTTCCCGCCTCTCACACCCATTTGTGGAGCATCCCATGGTCATCCTCTCACCACCTTTAGGAAGTAGATCCTCTCGCAACGCCGTCCTATCCCGCCCTCCGTCCTCCGACGCCGTTCTCCTTCATCCCACTCCTCACCACCTTCGTCTGGGCGCCATCAAAGCGAGTCGTCCTCCAAGCGACTGTCGAGAAGGATTCTTCTCACCACTTTATCTTTACACTTTCTAGTGTAATTTTTCGCTTTCTTATCTGTAGCAAACTCTATATTGAAAATTTATGTGATTATTTCTCTCTCTCTCCCTCTCATGTTGCAAGTAGATTAGTTACATAAAGTTTTGTCGATCCAATCTATTGCTTTATAAAAAATACCCAAAAAATCATAAGACAAAACTAACAAAAACAAATAAAAGCGAAGCATGTATTTCACAAACTAAACATTCACCTTCCTATGCTCGACTCGGGACTCACTTCGACTTTCAGTATAAATTTTATCTGGTAGCGATTTTTGGGACTACAACGATGGGTTCTCCAAAACCCTAATTTTCCATCGCAAAAGCACGTTTATCATTTTGGTGCCGTTGCCGGGGAGGCAACGCTCTTTAGTTTTTCTCACGTTTTTCCACCTTAGCTTTTATCTCACTTTTTCTCTGATCTTTCTGTGATTGCAGGTACTCTTTCGAGGAAAGCCAGAGCAGTTAGATGGGAGAAAAGTGCAGGTGAAGGTTTTGTAAGTGTATCCCCACCAACCCCACCCTAGATTTCATTTCTTCACACTAATAAATCAAATCCAAATCGACTTAGGTGTTTGTCCTGGTTGTTTGATTGTCGATTCACCACAACTCACCCACCCGGATAAATTAAAAAATAAAAAAATACTCCTCTTGTGGGATTTAATTAAAAGAGACACACTTAACACCCACAAATTCTCATCCTAAGACGCACAATCACTTTAATTTTACCACTTAACCGAGATTTGACCTGTGGACCCAGTACACTTCAACTTAATATACATAAGTGAGTAGAAATCTGAATAAGTTAAACATTTTTGTGTACCTTAATCTAGTGGTGCAATAGGCCAATTGCCTAAACTGTTTGGGACACACCACTCAATTTAAAATTGATCCATCAAGTAGCTTGTCACTTAAGGTTGATTTTTGGGGCTGAACCAGGCACTCCACATTTTTTTAAAGTTTTAAAGGAATACACATACACCAATGCTTTCAAAACTTGGAGTGTTCTACTAAACATGATTGAACGAAACTAAACATTAAACCCTAAAAACTACTAAACAAGGTTAAACCCTAAAAGACACATCATCAAAACCTTGTTTGAAAATCATTGGTTGTGCACGCACACACATTGTAATTGATTATTAAGGGCACAACCAATCTAAAGGGCCCACTACATTCCAAGAGCACAATCATCACAAGCCTAATTAAAACTGAGTAGACGTTGGCCTTAACGATTAACTCACTCTTTGAGACTCCAATTGAGATTTTTTTCGATTAATCTGCTTCTATTGGTTCATTTGATGTCTAGCTAGGGGAGTAGCGTCAAACGACCACAGTTGGGGAGTATCAAAGGAACCTGAGGCGAAAGCTAAGGGAAATACCTTCTCTCCAACCCCTCCTAACTGGATAGAAGCAGACCAAATCATTTCTGTCATCTCAAGACAGGTTCTGAGAGTCTGCAGATCTTTAGGCTAACCCACCTAAGAACAAGTTTGATTGATTGTACTGTAGGTGGTCGTGGCGTAAATCGCATTAAGAAGATGAATACGTTATATTATAGCACGAAATATGTCTCGGCAAATAAATTTTAACGGAACAGGTGAGTCTCAGTCGAACTTAAGGAGGCAGAAAGTGCTTTTGATTTCAAAACTGAATTTGAATGCTAATTTAGAGAATATGCTACTAATTGCAAACTAATATACATATATATATCACAATATGTACATCAAGAAAATAATCTAATCATGGATTGCAAAAATATAATTATGACTAGAACAAGTTCTTGCTATTTATCTAACTAGAGTATAAATTTTTTTTTTGAAAAGAACTAAAGTATAAATGAAAACTACTATGTAGCAAAATAAGGGCACCACGGGTGGTCCGTGGTGGCCTTCTAGAGAAGTTGAGGAGAGCAACAGCGGTCCACCAAGGTGGCTTGGTGGGTGTTTCAGAGGAAAAGAGCTAGAGACGAAGAGAGTCAAAGAAGATCTGAAGAATTGGAGAGGGTCTGGAGGAGTTGGTGGAAGATGATCCTTCTAGGGGCCCTAAGCCTTCTTTTATAACTTTTATGAGAAGCAAGATGGGCATTTGAGCCACCAAAACCGTGCAACAACCTTCTGGTCATCAGATCCGTCGATCGGGAGATCAACGGATCATATCGCACCTTAAAACACCTTCATTTGCGCCTTAATCGCACAGATTTGCTCTCAGGCTGACACGTGCTGGCCTCTAGACACTTGGATCGCGATCTGACGCTCCAGTGTTGCCACGCCAACGCTCGCTCGCACCCGCTCACGCTTTAATCGCGCTTAACTCTCGTGCCAAATATCGGTCATCCAATCGTGAGATCGGACAACTTAAAAGAGCCGCAGCATCTGCCTTTGATTTTCAAAACACGCACGCATGCATGTCATCACGCACGTTGTCGCCCGAAGCCAGCCAGCACGCCACATGGTCGCGTCTACACCACCCGATGGCCATCCAATGGATGGATTTCATCTGCGCCTACGTCTTCACCGATTTTCCGCTAATCACGAGTTGACCCCGCATCCTGCACTCTCTTGCCAACGCGTGAGCCAATGCGATAGAGGCGCGTTTTGCTGCAATTGCCTTTTCTTGTCTATTTGTCCTCAGTCGTTGGATGGAGTTCCAATGACTAAGCTTTCTTCTTTCCTTGTTGAGGCATTCCTAAAGCAGTGACATGGCCACATTGTGGCCGTTGGATGATGATCCAACAACCCACAGCGCACGGGGAGAGCCTCTTCAGAAGTTGGGTGGCAGCGAGGGGTGGCTGCGATGGCGCCATGTGGCACCATCGTGGCCATTCATCTTCTCTTTTGTAAATGGTGATGTAGGCCTCCGATTGAGATGATTCTTACGCCATTGGACTGCGATCGCTAATCTGAATCCATCCGTGCAGTCAAATTTATAATCTAAGGTCCGGATTTTCACCTATTTGCCTCTTGGCTCTTGCTCTTCTACGGACTCCATAGGATGCTACGAGAGTCTGATCGATGTGATCTTGGAAGTATTGGACTCCCGTCATTCTGAGTAGATCCATAAAGTTAGATCAATTATCTGCAACCTTGAATTACCTACAATTGTTAGCACCTCTCAATTAGCACATAATATGACATTATTTACAAACCTAATAACTCAGCTATAATGCAAAGTATGATGCGAATGCATGCAGAATGCCTAAGTTAAGCTAGGTTCTAACTTAATTCAAGTAGATTATGACCTATGATTGCTACGCAATCATACCCCCGTGCCTAAATCTTGCTAGTCCCTAGCAAATGCAAGACTAAATGCATTCTATCAAGAGTTTAACTAGAGATTTATTTCTTTTTATTTCATTCAGAAATTTAGAATCCAGGTAACCGTGAACGTGTAGTGGTGTAGCTTCTGCAATGGAATCAAGTGAAAAGTCAACATACATCTAAAGCGCGTACTTGATGCTCAGTAAAATTCTATTGGGATAGGCAAACTACTTCTCCCGGGGATATAAAATATGCTTTGGTTCTAACCCCGGCTTTTTGGTTTAAGTAGAAGATATCTGAGTTAAATGGATTTGTATTTGGTGGCTCACTCTCCTCTTGTACTATATAGAGACTAGTATTTCAGAATCTAGATTTCGAGATTATTAAATAAATCAACTTTAGAGAGAGGCTAGAAAGCTGTGCTCTCTTAAGCCTTTTGTACTTTTTCTTCTCTCTCTCTTTTTCCTTCTTTTTTTTTCTTTTTCTTTCATTTTTTTTCCTAAGCTCACATCTCACCAGTTTTGCGGATATATTTGGTGGTCTCTCATGGCATTTCACTTCAATTAGGTTCTTATAATCCTATGACTAAGTCAGAATTCCTCAGCCCATATTCAGGCGATCAGAAATACAGAAAAAGTAGGTCAAGGCTGTATTTAGTGGATCGCAAAGATAATAGGTGTTGCTGCCTCAATGTACTTGACTCAATGTTGTCGACGTTTTTGTGCGGGTTTAAAGGATGTCACGTTGTAGTATAACCGACAAAACGTCTAAACAAATATAAAGAATTTTATTACTCGAAGACCGGAGTATCCGAGGTCGAACACGGGGAGCAATCTCAGTACTTTGTAAAACCAAAGAATACAACTGTTTAAATGCAAATATAACTCATTCAAAGAGAGAATTTTAAAAAAAAGGATTTGGAAAAAAAAGGTAGAATTGGACGTCTGATTTGTGTATCAGACGTCTTAAATGTGATCTCTCTTTCTCTCTTCTTCTTCGTGGCTCTTCTCCTTCCTTTGCTTTTCTGGTATCTTTCCTTCTTCTCCTGCCTTGCCTTTCTTATTTCTTCTTCTTCTTTTTCTTCTGATCTCTTTGCAGTCTTCCCTTGTCTTCTTCTTCGTTCTTCTCTCTCTTCTGCCTTGTCTTCCTTCTTCTCTGCGAAGAATTCTCCTTTCACTGCTACACAACCTCTTCTTTCTTCTCTTCCTGTTCTGCAGCCACTAAGTGTTCGCTGCCTGGGACAGTTCTTCCTTCCTGCACACACCACACAGTAGCAAAAACCTACCCCCGTCCCTCTACCCAAGCGTCTCTCTCTCTCTCTGAAGCAATGCACTCACGGACGCTCTCCCAGAGCCACACGGGCAGTCGGGTCGGGTTCGCACCCGGGACCAGGCGCACCGGCAAGTGGTGATGCGCGAGGAGTGCCGAGGTCTAGGTCGGGTCGGATCAGCCAGATCCGCGAGGTCAAGCCGCGGACGAGGCGTGTGAGGGCAGTGAGGGACCTCACCCCTGTGCTTACGGAGGCAACCGGCTTAAAGCACAAATACAATTTATAGCGTACCTGAGTGCTGCAATCCCACGATGTGGGACTAAAGGTTCCGCCCTGATTTCACGCGCGCCCGCAGACTCTCGTATGCAATTGCCCAAGCGGATGGCTCTGCTGGCGCTCCGTGCTGGGCTCACTCACCTCGCGACACTCGCGTGAGTCTCCTGCATCTGCAGCCTGGGAAGCCTGATGCCTGGAGCTTCGTTGGAGCTTCACCGGAGGTCGTCCATGGCGGCAGCGGCTCAAACACTGTCATACACAAAACGAGCCTCACGGCCCAATCAGATCAGCTAGAGACCTTCATCGTGGCACGGCGAAGGCGGTGGACGATGCTGCAGGTTGCCGGTCGGCCTAGGCGTGCGTGCCTAGGTCAACCTGTGGCCGGAGATGGTGGGTTGTTCGGGGAGTGATTATGGAGGTCTGGAGTGGCAGCTGTGGGGTGGAGCGAGTTCCTGGTGGTGAGGCGGAGCTCTCGAGGTGGTTGGCGAGCCGTGTGGGGGGCTGGAATGGTGGAAGCGGCTCGCCGGAGGTCGGTCGGTGATGTGGAAGATGAGGGTGGTCAGCGTCGGTCGAGGGGTAATCAGATGAGATAACAGGGGGAAAAGAGAGAGGAGAGGATGGAGAGGAGTTATAACCTAATTGTAAGGACGAAAGGGGACGGAAGGCAGACAGCAGTACCCGCTGTCGCCGGAGAAGATGATGCCCAGTGGGGGAGAACGGCGGCGACGACGAGGCTGAGGCGGCGTGCGCGGGTACTGTGCGACACGGAGGGAAGTCAGGAAGCTAACTCGGCCACTGGTTTTGTGACAGAGCGAAGAGGGAGGGGAGGGGGGCTCGCCGGAGCTTGCTGGGACTTTCGGCCGGGCAGGAGGAGACGAATTGGGGGTGGACACTCGGCCAAATCAAGCTCTCTCTCTGCGGCAGGGTCTGGGGTGTCTTTTATAGGTGCTGGCCGCACCTACCAACGCTGCCGGCTCGCCGGAGATGGAAGGAAGGTGGATACCCAAATCCCTCGTGCGTTCGCACGAGAGATTGGGTTCACACCAGCGATTGTAATTGACTTTATAAGGAAGGGAATTCCTCAGAGAATCCTCCTTCCATTTCTGGGAGGGAATCTCTGAGGGATTAGAGAGCAATCCCTCTCCGAATCTCGTCGGAGATCGGTTCTGCCCTAGCAATGGCGGCAGGATCGGTTTGCAAAGGAGGCGAAGAACCTAGGGGGCTCTCTGCAAAGGTATTCAAAAGATAGGGACCAATTTATGATTTGGGTGTACCAAATTGCAAAGTAGGTCAAGATGACCTCTCCTTAGGTCCAAATTTTGGTACAAACCTAATTTTGACCTAAGGAATCCAATGGTGAAGTTGGATTTCAGGTTTGACCTCGTTTGACTGGACATTTTGCGTAAAAATTCAAATTAGGTTAATTGAAGAGCTAGGACCCTAATCTAGGTCAAACTAGGTTCCAAAGGCCAAATTAAGTGTTCTAAACCCTAGAGGATGTTTTTATATGATTTTTAGAGGGTTTACTTGATTTTCATTCTGACCGGAACCTTGTTAATTTAAGCGGGTCTGTTTTAGGGTTACCAAGTGTTATTTGGTTCTTAGATTGCACATAAACCCATTTCTGATTAACTCAACCACATTTTTATCTTATTTGGACCATTTGACCTATGTTTTGCTTCTGAGAAATCCTGTTTATGTACTGCAATGGTAAAATTACAGTTTTAACCTTTATTTCATGTTTTCTTCTCAGAGCACTTGTTCCTTCAGTTAAGCCTTCTTCTAGGTTATGTAGGAGCTTTTATCTTCTTTATTGGGTCAAAATGAGCTAGTTATGGCTCATGATGAGGCTCTCATCACTCAACATACTCACACTTCTCAATATAGCAAGATTTTTTCTCTGTCTTTTTTTTTCTTCTTTCGCTTTTCTTTTCTTCTTTTTTTTTAAAAATGTTTCTATATGCTTTTTTTTCTCACATCCATATCTACTAACATGATGCCATCTACCAACACAACGCAACGCAATATATGTACTTTTATTCATGAGGCATTATTCGGAATTGGGGGTGTTCAAGAGGATATCGGATGGCTTATTTGATAGAAGTGCCTCTTTTCGGCACCAGAAAGGAAATGGATAGGACAACGTATTTCTGACATTGATATCAGTACCCTCCTTTAGTCGAGGATTCCGTGAAGGACAGTCATGACTATCCATCTCAGTCTTAGTTTTATTAGAACCCGCTCTCAGTGCATTGCCTTATTTGGTGGCTCTCGCAAGGACTCTCTCAAAGAATTTGTATGCAAAAACTAAGAACGAAAACTGTACCTAACTCCGAGTATCATTATCCAATTATCCAGAATTTAAGATTCCTTACACTAGTCTTAGAGCACTAGCAACTTTCTACTCTCACCTCACACATGTTTTTGGTGGATCTACTAGAAGATGGCTCACCTGACTCCCTGATTACTATCAAGGGTTCAGGAGAAGAAGCAATGCTTCTTCTTGACAAACTAGAGATGTCTATTAGTCTTCGCATTAGATTCACTGCAAATTCTACTTGCAAGTGTGAAATTGTACTAGATTCTAAGTTTAGAAATCTACTAAAGAATAAATCCCTAATAAAACCTCTTGATAAAATGATCTATTCCCTCAGGTGTTGGCAAAAAATTTTCAGTTTATATATACTACCCCCCATGTCTAAGTTCTTGTATGTCCTCGTGCATGAATAAAAGAAATTGAATAAGGCAAGGTGCAACTGGATAGAAATCACCTAGAACTGCTCCTGACTTGTCATTCAGCACATGCCAATAGTAATCACAATATGCAAAATGCTATGCCAAAATGAAATATGCTATGTATAAAGGATATGTATATATGTACAAGTGTAAATGTGATGCCTAAATGCTAAGTCTAAATGCTATGCCTAACTGCAATGTTGAGTTTAATGCCTCCAGCTAAGCGAAACTCCATCAGATGGATCAATGAGTGCAAGAGATAGAGTCAAAATGGTAAGCATTTGGAGTTTTGTTATCACTAACAGGCCAACAATGTAGAGTAGCTGCTTGTGAATACCAAGCCCACAAGGTCGGCAGAATAAAATCACAAGACCTAGAATTGGTTGTAGCCAGGTGCTACAAGAGGAATGAATCCGGGTGCTAGAGTGATAAGAAGTGGCAACCTTGAAAGGTAGTGTTTGAGAAATGCAGACGAGATGAATGAAGAGTCGGGAGTGGGAAATAAGTTATACGGGTCCTAAAAGTGGTGAAAAATGAATGGAGGGACCTGCTTGGTGTAATCTAAAATAGTATAAACAACCATTTCGTGAGTGGATCTAGGCATTGGTGGTTGCAAAGTAGGTGTGTCAAATAAGATTTTATGTTCCATCCTAATAGCTCTATTCTCATCGCAGAGTTGATCAGAAATCTCGTACGGATCGCCCAAATTCTACTCATAGTGTGATTCCTCGAGTGTAATGAGCGGCAATTCATTTTCCCCAGGGTGTGGAGAATCAGAGTACAGTAAAGCCTCAAATTCTTTCATTTTCTGCTCTATGGCTTCAGTGAAATCCTCGATATCCAAGAGCGAAGATGCGAAAGAATCTATGATAAATTTGACTAACTCCAAATCCAAAAATTCCTCCAGATTTTTCAGATTATCCTAACAATCAAAAATGAAGTTATTAGTAGATTCTTTTTTAACTTCGATTGGATTCTTTGGTAATTTGAAATCACCCTCATGGATTTCAATGTATTTATCATCTAAGCTTGTCATGAGGATTTTAGGCAATTCCACTCTAGATCTCTCGGAATCCAAATCATGTGCCTCATCAAGCGTATCTACCCAGGTCTCAGAATGTATCGAGTCTTGGGTGTCATGATCCTCCATCTCTATCTCCTAAGATTCAGGATCTTTAGATTGAGAATCGATCTTAGGGCTTTCCTCATTATTTTCTAGGCTGGGGCTCTCAACTGATTCCATTTCAAATGTGCCAAGAACATTTCCCCTATCTCCATTAGATATCTCATCTTTCACTTGAAAATCTCCCATATCATCTACTTTAGGTGTGTGACTCAAAGAATCCCTAAAAGTCATCTCAAGTTCCTTAAAATCCTCTAGGCTAGTCTGAACTTGGTACTGCAAAAAGAGTATGTCTTGAAGTGTGCAAGTTTGTTGATTTATCCTAGCCACAGATTCTAGTTCTTTAAGGGCTTCAATCAGAGCTTCTCGGTTGCAATCAAAGTCTGTCTCTACCCTTGATCAGCAGTGATCTGGATTTGATGTAGATATCTCGCAACTGTGTCCTCGTACTTTGCTACTATTTGTTGCAATCTGAGAAGTAGTTACGAGTCCATTGGCAGTTTCCCAGTGGTGATATGTGTGGATATGTCCTCAGATGCCAGTCTCGAGGAAGATGGAGGGTTATAATAGATTTGGTCTAGAGAATCATAAGAGTGGTGGGTGGGCTCAATGTAGTCATAGGCTGCAATTGAATCCTCAACTTTGACTGGCTCACTATCCACCTGTGGTACATTCCAACGGAATTCAGGGCCCCTAGAGGTTATGTCTTGGGTTCTTTGTCTTTCATCCTGAATTGCTTTTCTAAAGTCCTCAGATTCCCTTTTTCTGACCTCCTTTGCTTCCTAGACTAATTGGATCAGTTCAGCGATCTAGGAGCTTTTGTGAGGGGTAGGAGTATGCCTTTGGTGGGACCGATCAAGATACTCAGTCATCATGATGAAATCCCGGTCCCGCATGGATTGTCTCTAAGGGTTGTGATGTCTATGTGGTTGTCCAAGAGGGTGAGGTGGGTATGTCCTAGGCCTGAGGAGCATGCGTATACGAATAATGAGGAGCAATCTCCCACCCTTAAGAAGTTGGGATCATAGTTGGGTTGGGAGGAGAACCCTGATGATGATGAGATGAGAAAGAATATGGGTCCATGATCAAGAGGGTCAAAAGACACCAGAAGGGTCTTAGTGACCTTACACCAGTTACAAGGACTGGTGGCAAAATAAGACTAAGGCCTTATTAATCAGATTAGCCCTTAAGATCATATGACCAGATGTTTCATTTTAAGTTCGAATTTATGAAGAAATTCGTCGAGAAACCGACTGAAGATAATCCCTACCTCTTAAGCTAACCCGGCAAGTCTGGTTACGAGGGGACTAAGAGGAAGGTTCTTCCTTCGGCTTTCGCCTCCTGCTCCTTTGTACCCCTTAGCCACAATCGTTTGACACTACCCTGCAAACTTAGTCACCAGGTTTGGCAAAAGATGTTGAAATCACTCAGTAGTTTCAAGACAAATGCAGGTTATTAGATATGTTGTGATTTTTTTAACCTTTTTTTTCCTTCAATTCAATAGGTGGCAAGCGGTCCACAAGGTGACCAAGCTCATCGGCTAGCCACTAGACTTGATTTAGTCTAGGGTAGCATAAATTTGTGATCTCTAGAAATTTTGACCCTAAATGTGTAACTTAGGATTCATACAATTCTAAGGTTTCTGCAAACCAATAGAAATAAAATAATTCTCTAATATGCAAATGGAATCCAAATAATTTAAAATTCGATAGACAGATTCCTTTTTCAATTATATTTTCAAATAACATTTTTTTGAAATTTTTACTATTGCAATCGAATAAATAAGAATTTTTAAATGCCAGGGGTCATATCCGAAATTTTAACCTCTGGTCGATTTTCCACTCTGAAATAATACCAAATAAACTCTAAAAATTCGGTAAAAATATGGAAATGAAAGCTAATTACATCATCTTTCAAACCCCACCATGTTTTGCCAGATCAAATTCACAGATTGTTCGGAATTGCTATTTGAAATTTGAAAATTTTCACATCTGGGTCTGTTTGACTCCCTTGTAATTCGTAAATTTTTAAAAATTGTACAATCCGAATTTTCTCAAATAAACAGTGTCGTTAGAAAGATGATTTGAAAATGAAGCTCATATCCGAATTTCAGAATTTTTCGCTCAATATATTTTTGGCAAATGAATTTTTAAATCAATGCTTAAAATCAAGCTGAAAATCATGAATGTGGTGGAAAGGCTTTTGAAAGGTTTTGAAATTCAAATTCCAAACCTTCTCATTAAATGATTTTTTTTCCATTTTATTTTTCAAACTTTTTCAAAAAATTTTCTTTTTTTTGGAAGGAAAAACTTTTTCAAATTTTTCTCTCTTTTTTTCAAGCAACTACTAACCTAAGATTCAAAAGGAAACCCTAATCTAACTG
This sequence comes from Thalassia testudinum, assembly GCA_037157565.1. Classification (NCBI taxonomy): domain Eukaryota; kingdom Viridiplantae; phylum Streptophyta; class Magnoliopsida; order Alismatales; family Hydrocharitaceae; genus Thalassia; species Thalassia testudinum. The sequence goes on from JAZHRO010000077.1 coordinate 135,510,345, forward strand.
CCTAATTTTTTTCAAAAAGCAAAATCTAACTAAAATTCAAATCTAACCTAACATTTAGAAAGAAACCCAAAAGTAAGGTAGATGTGCACCTAATTTTTTTTTAAATCCACGCTCGATGTGTGTAGATCCCTGGTTCATCCTACACAAAAAATAACTAAATCAGCTATGAAATGAAAAATCGCCATACCTCCCCAGCAACGGCGCCAATTTAGTCGCGGCGTAAATCGCGTTAAGAAGATGAATACGTCGTAATATAGCGCAAAATACGTATCGACAAATAAATTTTAACGGAACAGGTAAGTCCCGGTCAAACTCAGAGAGGCAGAAAGTACTTTTGACTTCACAACTGAATTTGAATGCTACCTTAGAGAATATGATACTAATTGCAAACTAATATATATATATATATATATATATATATATATATCACAATATGTATATCATGCAAATAGTCTGATCATGGATAGCAAAAATATAATTATATGACTAGAACAAGTTCTTGCTATCTATCTAACTAAAGTATAAATGAAAACTACTATGTAGCAGAATAAGGGCACCACGGGTGGTCCGTGGTGGCCCTCTGGAGAGGCTACGGAGAGCAACGGTGGTCCACTAAGGTGGCTTGGTGGGCACTTCAAAGGAAGAGAGCCAGAGACGGAGAGAGCCGGAGAAGATCTAAAGAACTAGAGAGGATATGGACGAGTTGGTGGAAGATGATCCTTCTGAGGGACCCTAAGCCTTCTTTTATAGCTTTTATGAGGGGCAAGATGGGCATTTGAGCTCCTAAAACCATGCAACCTTCTAGTGATTAGATCCATCAATCGGGAGATCAATGAACCAGATCGCACCTTAAAACACCTTCATTTGCGCCTCCATCGCACAGATTTGCTCTCAGGACGACACGTGGTGGCCTCTGGATGCTTGGATTGCAATCTGACGCTCCAACACTCACCGTACCAACGCCCAACAGCGGAGCCATCATGGCCATTCATCTTCTGTCTGTTGTAAATGGTGATGTAGGCCTCCGATTGAGATGATTCTTGCGTCGTTGGATTGTGATCATTGATCCGAATCCATCCGTGCGGTCGGATTTATCATCTGAGGTCCAGATTTTCACCTATTTCCTTTAGGCTCTTTCTTTTCTACGGACTCCATAGGATGCTACGGGAGTCTGATCAATGTGATCTTGGAAGCATTGGACTCCCGTCATTGTTCTGAGCAAATCTGTAAAGTTGGATCGGTCATCCACAGCCCCAGATTACCTACAATTGTTAGTACCTCTCAATTAGCACATAATATGACATTATTATTTACAAACCTAATAACTCAGCTATGATGCAAAGTATGATGCAATTGCATGCATAATGCCTAAGTTAAGCTAGGTTCTAACTTAATTCAGACAGATTAGGATCTATGATTGCTGTGTAATCAGTAGGGCACCTTTCTCTCCTCTGTTTTTCCTCCTACTTCACCATGTATCCTTCTACATCCTACACACATTTCCAACCCTACCCTCCTACCACCACTTATCTCCAAGATGATTACTGTCTCGACCCAACTTATAACTACCCATCCACTAGCCGGGATAACTTTGATTAGGGATATGATTCCGAACCTCAATGTCCAGGACCTAACCCTAGACATTATGATCATGATTATTATCCTTCCCAGAGCTACACTGATTATAGATCACTGCTCTCTTATGAACAAATCAACTCAATCTACAATCAAGAAGGATATAACACCTACCCTCCCCAGGATTACACTGAATATAGATCACCACCTCTCTTTGAACAACCCAAAACAACCTACTATCAAAGAGGAACCCAAGAACCTCAATTTCTTAACTCCCATAGATTTAACTCAAACCCACCCAACCCTGAATCGAACCATTCAGTTCAGGTGAACCAGGTCCAAAATAGGGTGTTGGTTAACTTGAGGAATACTATACAATTTTTAGAATCTCAGCCAACACCATGCACTGAAGCATTGGAGCCTATGATCAAAATGATTAATAAGCTTAATAGTCTTTATTGGATTGGCTCCAAGATGTTGAGGATAGGGACCTGGGTGAGTTTTTGCTGGGGAAATTATCGAGATTGAGGATGAAATTCGTTGTTACCTTAGTCCAGTCTTGGGATGATTCCCAAGATGAACCCCCTTCAGGAGAGCCAATGGCAGAACCCACTCAGGTGCCTGTCAGGGGGGACACATTTTCTGAGACCAAGGATGATCAGGTTGGTCTAGAGCAACCAATCAAGGATGATGTAATTTTCTCACCTGAGATCCTCGAGTTAGGGAACGAAGAAAAATGTCTCTATAGACCAAGAAACAACATACGATCTTGAGACATATAAAAATGAGGATCAATAATTCTTTGATTCTGAGGGTGAAGAATATTTAGGTGAAATCTCACTTGAGCTTAAGGAAGATGATTTTAGTGAAACAAACAGGCCAAAGGAATCTAATCAATCAATTGATGCCCTGTAATTGAAGAATTTGATTCGATTGGGGTTGACATAGAGGATTCAAATCTAGACTTATTGGATGATTCATCAGTAACCCTATTCCTTAACCACACCCCAAAGAACTGAATGATGACATTTTTGAAATCAATGTACCTAAGTCAATTATGATCCAACCACGAGTTTTTGACCTGGGTAAACCACATGGGGTGAATGATATGCTAGAGGTCCTCGAAACCAAACACTTGATTCTGGAGGAGAGGAGTTTTGAAGTTAAATTATGGGAAATGAATTCCGAGGGAAATGAAATTTTGGATTTAAGGGTTCCTGTTGATCTGAAACCATCTACTTTTTACTAGGATCCTTATGACAATTTTTATTCTAGGGATGTGCAACCCAAGCATAACATAATTGATTATATTTTTGAGCCAAATTCCACATGGACAAACAGGCCCAGTGATTTAGACCTACCCATTATCCAACATTTTAGACTTTGGTTGCACATCACAAAACCACAAGCCCGGTCCCGCAAGTACAACAATTTCTGGTTCTAGATGATTTTCATCCAAAACCTCAGAACCACTTGACCTTGAGCCATGGGTCTACACCATAATATGGTCCATATCTGTGGACACCTACTGGTGGGTCCTGGGATCAATCTTTTAATTCTGATCTTAACCTGCACATGTGAATTCTTAAACTTCCCTTTGTAAATTTTGCCTAGCTAAGGGCATTAAACTTAGCACGTGTGGATATTCCATTCTCTACGAAGTTGACTGGATTTATCACGTAATTCAGGTGATATTCTATTTATTCCACTATTTTCATGTCTTTATTTTTACAAAGACATTGCATCATTTAGGCATGGGGGGTAGATACTTAATCCTGAAATTATTTTTTTAGTTCTATGGAATTTCTTTTATTTTCTTAAAAGAATAATTTAAAATATTCAAAATTCAAAAAGAAAAAAATTAAAATTAGGAGAAAAGAACTTAAGCATTAAGAGTTGTTAACTTTAGGAAACGATACTTTAAGACCTGAACACTTAGACTCTTCAGGTCTTCGAGCTTAATCAGCCTGAATGTCCACTAAAATGTAGATTTGGTCTTGAATCCTTGCTACGTTAATTCTATCTTAATCTGGCTAATAAATTGGGGTGATAAATACATGACTTATCAACCCATCCTCTGATTTGATGGGACTTTAAGTCTAAACATTTACACACTATTTGCACTGACTCACTTTTTGACGATTTTTAACGAAAATTTGGTAGCTAACGAACCTTTTAGGGTGGTATGGCTGGCAAGTTGTTGATGGTAACAGCTCATTGGTCGGTTATCCAGAGTCTAGCCATACGACCATTCTCTTCCTACTACCTTCAGGTAAATCTTAGATCAGGAAAGTCACCAACTTAGAAAAAAGAAGAAAAAAAGGAAAACTAATAGAGAAATACCCAAAAAAAAGAAAATAAATAAATAAGCTATACTTCACCGCATGAGTATGGCTGGCAAGTGGTCATTGGTAACAGCTCATTGGCCGATTGTCCAGAACCCAGCTCACGAAATACACAATAATTTCCAAAACACTTAGGGAAGAAGCAGGGAAGTAGAATAAACCAGGAAGACATACACTGGGTTCGCCTTTGTGTTGACCCCATAAAAAAATTAAAAAAAGTATGGAGAAAGCTACCAGTTGAATAGATAAACCTTTAGACAAAAACTCTTAAGGTCACTTAAGATCGTAGAAACCTGAAGTCCGTTTTAACGGCCGCCCAGTGAGTCTATCACCTTACACAAGATACTTAGAACTTAAGTACTTTTCGAGTCTTAGGTGAGTTGGATAGCTGTAGAAAGCTGTCCCGAAACTTTAAACTCAAAAATAATAAAAAAAATTAGAAAAGAAGAAAAAAACATAAAAAAATGTATCTTCCCTTTTCAAAATAAGGTGAGGACTTGGGCGGTCTGCATTTTGGTAGACACTCGGGCATTGTTGGGACTTCGTAGTTTAGGACCTTAGTCGAAATTTCCTCTTGTTAATAACCAACTAAAGCCATAAGACATTGAGTCCTAATTCTATTTTTATAGATAGCATTTAGTATAATATTCCTAAGGACTAGCAAAAGATAGGCATGGGGGTATGATGTACACATTTATTTAGGATAGAATGCCTATTTATGCATTTTCTTAGGCTTAGATATGCATTTCATATTATAAATATTGCATAGCATGCATCATTCTATATTTAGAATAGTTTGTATAAAGTTTATATTAATTTGTGTCCTTTTGTGGCCAGGAGCAAAAGAGATTTATTTCGAGGCCCCGGATTGACGATCTGACCGTACAGAACTAATCAGAACGACAATCGGAGTCCAACACTTACGAAATCGTCTTGATCGGAATCCCATAGCACATTATGCAGTCCAAGGAAGATCAAAGGCCAAGGGGCAATGTGGCACCAATCCGATCCTCAGATGCTAAATCTAACTGTACGGATGGATCTGGATCGAAGATCACAGCCCAACAGCATGGAAATCGACCCAATCCGACATCCGTGGTGCCACCTACAAAGCAAAGAAGATGGACGGCCATGATGGTGTCACGTGATGCCATCACAGCCACCCAAATACACCAAGCCCCTCCACTCAACTTCATTAAGCAATCCCAGTCGTTGGATCTCAATTCAACAGCTAAGATTCACGCACACTCGGCGTTCAGATTCAAAGCAGATGGAGATGAGATCTCGACCATTGGATCTCGATCCAACGATCGAGAGTGTGCACACAAAATCTAACTGCACAACAATCCGCAGTCTTGGCACAGTGGTCGCGGGTGTTGTTCTCAAACTGCGAGCGCAAGTTCGAGCCACGGTGAGGGAACGAATCCAACAGCCACAGCACGTGATTGGAATTGGACCGTGCAATGGAGATCCTACCGAGCGATGCGGGAGATGGTTATGAATGGAGGGGTGTAGGCATTTTTATAGTGGAGAGAGCGGCAACGTGGCACGACGAGCATCGCGCGATGTGGACAAGAGATTCGATGCGCGGGTCGACGCACAATCATACACGGGGCCAGTGCGCGAACTCAAGCGCAATCGATGCACGATCATGGCCGTTCGATGGAAACCTAGCGGTGGAGATTCATCCGCGCACGACAGCTGTGACCGGGCACATGCGTGAGCATGAGCTAGACGCTGTCACTAATTGTCCCATACTCGTTTTAGCCCCCTCTCCACTATAAAAAGGCCTATACCCCTCCATTCATAACCATCTCTTCGTTTCTCTCCCTCACCACCACCAAGGCTCCAGAGAGAGCTTGTCACAAGCCTGAGATGTTTCTCTAGAGTAGAAAATCAAAATATTTTCTTGCCTCTTACCCCTATTCGTGAAGCATCCCATGGCCGTCCTCTCACCACCTTCGGGAAGTAGATCATCGCCGTGATGTCGTTCCATCCCGCCCTGTGTCCTCCGACACCGTTCTCTTTCATCCCGCTCCTCACCACCTTCGTCCAGGCACTGTCAAAGCAAGTAGTCCTCCAAACAACCATCGAAAGAGATTCTTCTCACCTCTCTATCTTTTTGCTTTCTAGTGTAGTTTTTCGCTTTCTTATCTATAGCAAACTCTATATTGAAAATATATGTGATTGTTTCTCTCTCTCTCCCTCTCATTTTGCAAGTAGACTAATTAGATAAAGCTTTGTCGATCTGATCTCTTGCTTTATAAAAAAGTACCAAAAAAATCATAAAAGACAAAAATAACAAAAACAAATAAAAGCAAAGCGCGGATATCACAAACCAAACACTCACCTCCCTGTGTTCGACCTGGGACTCACTTTGAGTTTAGGTTTAAATTTTATTTGGTAGCGATTGTTGTGATTACAACGGGTTCTCCAAAATCCTGATTTTCCACCATTAAAACATGCTGATCAGGGAGCCTTTGAATTGTTTGAAAATATGAGTGAAAATTCCCTCAACAACACCTTTATGTTAGGCTTTAGCAGATCCAATCAGTCTAAAAATGGGATATATGAAATACGAGATAATTCAAGTTCGATTGATTTAGAAATTATTGCCAAACAATTAGATAAGGTGGAATTGATAGGAAAGAATGTAATGAATCTATATAAGAAGTTGGATAGATTAGATAATTTATTGAAAATCAGGAACCCCTTAGGTACAACTTACTATGTAAATCCCATAATTACCCAAGGGAACTCGGCTTTAACCCACACCCAACTCCCACCCCATTTAGGTCAGGAATTGGTGCACAGCATAAATGACCTGCCCATGGCTCAATCCATGAGCCAGCTATACTTGGGCCCATCTGTTTCTAGGTACCAAGGAGGGACCTTGCTGCCCTTAAATGCTGAATTAGGTAGCCCGATGCCTAATTATTCTGAGGATACTAATGTCATCCAGGGTTGCAGTAGAAATGGCCGGTACTTGAACACTTACAACCCTGATTGGTGTAACCATCCTAACTTTGCTTGGTTGAGTCAGAAACCCGCCCAAGGTCCTAACTCAACTAGACAAAATAACTTTGGGCAACCTAGTAGGTACACACAACCATGCACTTACCAAAATCAACCTACTCAGGAAACCCAACCCACTGAATTGAGTTTGGCCCTCAAGGAAATGCAGGAGATGAATCTAAAGCATAAAGAGGAGATGAATTAGCAGAGGACCGAGTTAACATGATGCCTAGACCAACTTGTAGATTCTATATAGCATGGAATGTTGCCTTCTCAACCCGTCCCTAACCGTAGGAACTTCAATAGGGTTAACCAGAATCACACACGGGAGCAACAAGCACATATAGTTCAACCTGCTCCCCAATTCCCACCCGGCTTTGTTAACCCAAATCCAAACCAGGCTCAACCTATTCTGCAAAACCCACCTCACCTTTCTAATCCTAATGACTATGCTAGTGTTGTTACCTTGAGAAGTGGAAACAACTCCAAGATCATCATCCTTCTACATCTAAATCTTACCAACAACATGAAGAGCCTGAATTTGACCCAGGAGACCAAGTTGACCTAGAAAACAAGGCTCAGGACCCGAATAATTATGATTTAACTCAAGTGCCTTTTCCTGAAGAATTGAACAAGTCTAGGAAAAAGAAAAACAATCAATCAGAGGAGTGGTTGGATATATTTAAGCAAATCCAACTGAATATTCCACTCCTAGGACTATTAAGAATATCTCGACCTATGCAAAATTTCTTAATGAAATGTGTATACCAAGACGACAGGCCAAATCATCTAAAAGAGTAGTTTTTTCTGCGATCTGTGGATTAGCTCTGTACAAGTGGTTCCTAAAAAGGATGGGCTAACTGTGATTACAAATGATAAAGGAGAATCGATTCCAACCCACACAGCTTCTTCTTTGAGGGTTTGTATTGATTATAAGAAGTTAAATAATGCAACTAAGAAAGGCCACTTTCCACTTCCCTTTATTGATCAAATACTTGAAAGATTAGCTGGTCAAAAGTTCTTCTGTTTCCTTGACAACTACTCTGGTTACAACCAAGTAGCTATCCATCCCAACGATCAAGAAAAAACTACTTTCACCTACCCCTACGGAATCTTTGCAATGCATCGGCGACCTTTCAACGGTGCATGCTTGCTATCTTTTTAGACATAGTAGGTGATTTTATGGAAATTTTCATGTATGATTTCTCTGTGTTTGGGAATTCTTTTGAAAGCTGTTTAATCCATCTTAAGAAAACTCTGCAGAAATGTTTGGAGGTTAATCTTGTCCTATCTTAGGAAAAGTGCCACTTCATGGTTAGAGAAGGTATTGTCCTTAGCCATGTTGTGTCTAAAAGAGGAATTAAAGTAGATAAAGTCTAGCCATGTTGTGTCTAAAAGAGGACTTAAAGTAGATAAAGCCAAGGTGGATACTCTTACCCAACTCCCACCACCTTCAATGGTTAAACAAGTGCATTCATTTCTTGGACATATTGGATTTTACCGTCGATTTATCAAATATTTCTCGAAGGTGGCTAGGTCCTTAAGTAATCTCTTGACTAAAGATCATACTTTTGATTTTGATTCTGATTATCTTAGGACCTTTAATCTTTTAAAGAAGGCCATTACTGAATCACCTATCTTACAACCTCCTAATTGGAATCAAGATTTCGAAATTATGACTTACGCTTCTGATTTTGCTGTCGGTGTAGTCTTAAGGCAAAAGATAAATAAGAAACCTTTTGTGATTTACTACACTAGTAGGACTTTTGATGAGGCTAAGAGGAATTACACCACTATGGAAAAGGAGCTACTAGTTGTAGTATTTGATTTAAAGAAATTTAGGCCTTATCTATTTGGATCTCATGTGATTATTTTTACCGACCATGCTGCATTAAGGCGCTTAATAGCTAATAAGGATGTAAAACCCTGCTTAATTAGATGGATTCTTCTACTTCAAGAATTTAATCTTAAGATTTGAGACAAATCAGGTGCACAAAATGTAGTAGCACACCACCTCTCTCAAATCCGTATAGAAAATCTAACTCTTGAATTCTCTGATTCTTTCCCTAATGAGACCATCTTGACCAGCTGTAAACTACCCTGGTTTGCAGACTTTGTTAATTACTTGGCAATTGGTCAAATACCCTCTAATTGGCCTAAGCAGAGGCAAGATAAATTGATTTCTGATGCTAAGTATTATTTTTGGGAAGAGTCAAAACTATTCCGAATTTACATGGATCAGGGCATCCGTCATTGTGTTCCGAACAACAAGATCACAAGAGTACTTGAGTTCTATCATAATACCACTTGTGGGGTCACTTCTCTAGGAAGACGACAGGTAAAGTACTTTAAAGTGGATTATATTGGCCATCTTCATTCTGTGACTCTTTCAATTTTTGCTGATCATGTACTAGATGCCAAACTATAGGCAACATGACCCATAATGACATGATGTCCCTTAACCCGATTCTTGCAGTCGAAATTTTCGACATTTGGGACATTGATTTTATGGGACCTTTCACCAATTCATTTTGGTACCTATATATACTGGTCGTAATCGACTATATATCCAAGTGGACTGAGGCCATTCCAAATTGAACTAATGATCATAAAGTGGTCATGGATTTTGTGAAACAGAATATCTTTAGCCAATTCGGGGTTCCAAGATATCTACTCCATACCACCCATAGACCAATGGATAAGCTAAAATCTTTGATCAGGAAATTAAGAAAATTCTTCAGAAGTCGGTCCACCCTGATTAGAAGGATTGGTCCACAAAATTAAATGATGCTCTTTGGGCCAACCAAGCTGCGTACAAAACCATGATTGGAATGTCTCCATTCTGTTTGGTCTACGGAAAATCATGTCACCTCCCAGTGGAATTGGAACACAAAGCATGTGATTCCTACATATCTTAATAGTATACTAGAGAAGATAGGTGAATAGTATCGCTTTAAAAAATTTAAAGATGATAATGGAGAAAACTATTCAAACCAAAAAATAACAAGCATAGAGGACACTTGTATTTATAGTGGAAACCCTTCCCATGTAAAAACCACTACGTAAGCCTCCCAGCTTAGGATTTTTCCAACTAGGCGAAGCTAGTCAATCCACTACCGCACCACTTAAATGAAAGTGACGCAACATCTTACAACAACCCCTTCTCTTTTCAACCTGAAGAGAAGCACAACAACGGATCTTCGCAACCACTTGGGATTTGTAATCGAAGCAACAAATAGAGATAAAAATAGTATAATCCTATGGAACCTCAATGTTGGAGCGATCTATCAAGGGTTTATATTATCGTCGTCGTAGTTCAAATCCTCAATCGATAGAACAACAAATACAATTTATAACTCGAATATAACTCCGAGATTGAATACAGGGAGCAAGTAGGAATTCATGCACTAATCTTTAATTAGAGTCAATGAGCACAATGAATTGAGCATTAAAAATAGATATTCAATGAATAACCTGTCACATTATTTATTCAATGTATCTAAAGATTGCATGGAACAAAAAGAAGAGAATCAAAAACAATGGTGATTTAGATCACCACTAATCCTTTTAATTAAGCATGTATGAAATTATTTAATCAGAATTCAATTGTAAACTATAGTACTTAAATTATTTAATAGTAATTCAAATAATACTACAGTATTCTCAACTTAACAAATCCTTCCTTCTTTTTCTTCAAATGCAGAGCCTCTCTCTCTCTTCTTCTTTCCTTCTTTCAACACGCACAGGGGCTCTTCTTTTCTTCTCAAGCCTTCTCTTCTCTTCACGCACAAGGGAAATAACCTCTTTTGCAGCTAAGTGTCACACAGGGACACTTCTTTAGAGAGCAAAAACCCCCCTCCCCCACGCTCTCTCTTTCTCTCTTCTCTTCTTTCTCTCTCAGATGGTCAGGTAATCGGATCGTGCACACCCAGGTCCAGGGCTACTGGCATGGGTAGTAGTCGAGGAGTGCTTAGGATAGGTAATCGGGTTGGGTGAGTGGGTGTAGTGGGGACCTCACCCCCGTGGTCTCGAGGCGAAGAGCCGGTGAGACAAAAACAATTTAAGTGTTGCTACGTGCCTCTCCACGCCCGATGTGGGACTAAAAAGTCCCCTCCTCTCGTGTGCCTGCAGGTGAAGATGTCCTCAATTGGAATGGCAGTAGGTGGCGTGGTCTCCAATTGACCACCTTGGAGTGATCTTGGAGCGAGTCCGCATGTCCTGGAAGGTGCACCTAGAACGTGCGTGGCTAGACATGAAGAACAGGGTCGAAGAGATGACGCGGCGGCGGAGCTCCGGTGTAGAACCTGAGAACATGAAATAAAGACTTGCGGTCGCATTAGAACATCTCAAAAGCTTCGCCTGGTCTTAGCGAAGGTGACGGTGGTGGTAGCACGTCGTGAAAGGGCGTGAATTGGTCGGACGAGGTCGGAGTAGGTGTACGGAAGTGGGTGAGTTTCGTGGGTGGTTTGGTTAGGCGAAAAGGTGAAATAGGAGAGGACTTTTGGTCGTGGTGGAACAGCGAAGCTTTTGGAAGTGGAATGGAGTGGTTTTGTGGTCTGTGGTGGTGGCGCGGGCTCGCCAGAGCCCTTGCCGGAGTTGGGGAAAACAATGGGGGAGAGTGTGAACGGCGGTTAAAATTGGAAAGTTAAGGGGAGGAAAAGAAAGGAGAGAGGAAGAGGGAGCATTAGGACCTAGAATTGCGAACGAAAGAGATAGGGCGACGTCAGTTGTGGTTGGCCGGCGCCGAGGACGAAGGATTCTCCGACGAAGGAGATGGCGAGGAAGAAGGGGCTAGGGCACCTCTGAGTTGACCGTCGAGAGGCGGAGGAAGTTAGGGAGGAAGGAGACACTCCCAATTTGGTCGTTAGGAGGTCGTAGGATGACGAAGGAGGATGCTCGTCGAAGCTAGGGCAGAGTTGGCCGGAGAAAGAGAAGGGAAGATTTCTGAGGCCAAACCTAGCTAAAGAGGTGAGGTTTGCATCGTAGGTCCATTTATAGGACATGGGGAGGGGTTTCAAGCTTGGAAACCAAGCTTGCAACACCATGATTTTCGCGCAAGTAGGATATGTGAACCTTCAAAAGGTTCACATGAGGATTTGGGGGCGAGTTAGGATTCGTGGATGGTCTCATTTGACAAAGAATTCTTCAAGGAATCTCCCTTTCAATTTTGAGAGTGTTTGATTGAGAATCAAGAAATCCTCGCTCGAAACTCGATGGTGAAGGTTTGACCTTCTAAAAATGCCTGAGGACCTTTTTACAAAGAACGATGATAAAGTTAGGGACCTGATTGCACAAAAGTTAGGGGCATATTTGTGAGAGAAAATAGTCAAACAGGACTGAAATACAAACTAAGTCAAGGTGATCTCTGATTGGACCCAAATTTTGGTACAAACCTAATTTAGACTCAAGAAATCTGATGGTGAAGTTGAATTTAGGTTTTAACTAAGTTTGGTTGTGTAATTTATGCAAAAACCCAAATTATGGTAATTTCTGTCTGAGACTCTATTTTAAGTCAAAATGAGTTCTAATAGTCAAATTAAAGATGACAAACCCTATAGAATATTTTTCTATGAATTTTAGAGGGTTAGGTGAATTTTATCCTGACCAGAACCTCAGTAAATTAAGCGGGTCTGTTTTTAGGATTTCAGATCTCATTTAATTCTCGTAACGCGTGAAAAATCCGCTTCTGTCTATACGGACCCTCTTGTTAGATTTTAATGCACATTTGACCTTTAATAAACCCCCTAAGAAAACCCATGGTTGTTCTGCATTCATGATATGATGGTAAAACAGCAATTTTAATCCTGATTTCCTATTTATTTCTCAAAATGGATATGCAATGAATTACGATCCTTTGACGGCTATGTAGGAGCATTAATTAATGGAATATGACTAATTAAAGTTAAATATGGCTAATGATGATGTTATCATCACTCAAGGAAAGTCAAATCAAATTTTTCACAAAGGTTTGAATCGACGTGCTTTGGAAAGTGAAGTAGATGCGCAGAAGCACTTGAAAGAAAGCACAAGAGCTCTTTTTCTAGAGAGATTTTTTCTTGGAATGTGCGTTGAAAAAGGGCTACCTTGAACCTTTATTCATACTAGAGAATCGACCTGAAAAGGAATTAATCCAAATTCAATTGATCGATCAATTAAAGTAGTTTGGCCGATCAAAATGATATTTGGTCGATCAAACTAGTTATTTGATCGATCAATGTTTGGTCAATTAATTAAGCTAAATAGTCAATCAAAGGTGTATTAATCAACTTCCTAAAATGGGCTAATCTAATCGTTTAATTAAACTGGTTGGTCGATCAATATTATTATTTGGTCAATTAATTAACCTAAGAACTTAATTTTTACGTTAAGTTCAAAAATTCATTTGGAGTCAATTTGAGGTTCCTTACAAAATATTTTACTTAATAAAATAAGAAAAGACTCTGCGAGGAAAATAGCAATCTTTTTGCTTTATCCATGAATCCAGAAAGAGAGTCCTGAAAGATTAGTCTAGTAGATAGTATAATTTTGATGCATCAAAATAGAGGTACTTACAAAGCATACCGAGCCATTAGGGTTTTTAACCTAAATCTAGATCAATCTGAAGATAAAGAAAACTTCTGTTGATTGAATTGGAGAAAATCCAAAACGATGCTTATTATAGTGCAAGGATATATAAGGATAAGACAAAAACTTTACATGATAAGTATATTTCTCGAAAAAAGTATTGTTCCTAATCAAAAGGTGTGGCTGTTCGATGCGCACTTGAAGCTCCTTCCGAGAAAATTAAGATCAAAATGGACAGATCCTTTCATTCTAAAGAAATCTTACCCTCATGGAGCTATACTGATTTTTGACCCCAAGACTGGACAGGAGACTAAAGTTAATGGTCAGAACCTGAAACCTTTTATTAATCAATATCCTGATTATGTCCCTGATGATCATATCAATCTCCTGGATCTTAATTAAGTTGAAGTGTGTCTGCCTAACGACATAAAACTTAGTGTTGTCTGAGAGGCAACCCAATATTCTGTATAGATACCATTATCGTTTCTTTTTCTAAGCTAACCTAGAACAACAAACTCAGTGAGGTGATATCCCCTTCTCTTGCTTACTACATTTCAATATTTTTATTTTGCATACATTCCAATAAGGACTAATGTACCATATGGATCACTAGGTAATTATGGTTAATTATCATGTTGTAGCATAGTATCACAATCCAGACAGATATCATTTATTTATATATAATTTTTAGTAGTTTTATTCCAGGTTGTTCACTAGGAGGCAGTTATTGATATACATCACTCTCTATTATCCAAAAATCATCTATTATTCCAAAAAAATGTTAAGTTTATTTACAACAGAATGAATTAGAAATGAAAGAATAAAAGAATGAACTAATCAAAGTCAATCATGTACAAAAAGTGAATGAATTAATATTAATGACAATGCCTCAAAAATATACACAAGGTAAAGGTATCAAAAACTATTCTAAACTAACTTTGTTAATTATGCACATGAATGTCTAAGTGTTAACAACTAGTTATAAGCATAATTGATTAATACCTTAAAATTATATACAATATAGGCACAAAACAAATATATACAATAATACTAAGTTAATATCTAATACATACTATTAACATACATAATAGACACCTACAATATATAAGTATGTATACTAACTAACGTGTATATATATATAACATTATAAACATATGTAATACTAACTATATAAATATACTATACATATACCTACTACTAACATATACATCTTTAATTATATACATATAAGTATTAAAAACCTTAAAAACATATTTACAAGAATAAGATAAAAATAAAACTCTAAATACATATATACAATACTCTATATATATAACTCTTATATAGCATACTGAAATACATATATAAATTACTTGACACATACCTAACACAATACACACGCACGCACATATTAAATGCTTATATAGATACACAGCACATAACACGCTTAACATATACAATTTTTTTTTTAAAGTTAAAACACTTCAACTAATTTGGGCCAAAAATATTGGTGGGCTTTTTACACACCTCGATGGCCCAATTAATGGTCTAGAGCAAGTGCTACTATGCCCACCCTACAAGGGAGACATATGTCATTTTTTTTAATTTCAAGCCCAACAAGCCCATGCCCATAGGCCCTTCCTCTCTCTCGCATAGCATTGTCAAATAAGATGAGTATGGGAAGCCAACCCCCCATAACATGACCCACAAGGCTTGAAATGGCTTTACTTAAATGTGGCGCTAAGTGTTCTGCAGTTCACGATGTGGGAGTATGTTCAATGTCAAATTAACGCACGTTTGCATGGGTAATTAGATAGTTTAGGCCATTAACTAGGGTCTAATTAATTATTTATTTTCCAATTAAATTATATAGGTATGTAGCCAATACATAAGACTATAATTAGTTTACCTTAATTAAATATATAATTACATTTAAAAATTAGTTAAAGTTATTAAAAAATATCCATTTAATTTAGTACTTATTTGATAATTAAAGTATAAATTAATGAATTGATTGCACAATTGAATCTTAATTTAATTAATTTACATTATTACATGATTAATAGAGACTTTTAATTAATTTTTAATGATTTATTTATATATTTACACATTTAAATACATGATTTTGTTAGTATATGCATAATTATACAATATATAAAGTAATTTACTGTATAAATAGGGTCATAAATTTACTAAAAATATTTTAAATTATAATATCCAATAATACAGTATAATTTACTTCATTAGCTTATTAATTTACTAATCTATATTAATTTAACTTAATAATATACTTAATTAACTTATATAAAAATATATATATACACTATCTAAATAAATAAATAAATATAGATATATTACTGTCCATAATAATAAGTGTAAGTTATATGTTAAGTTATATATATGTTTAGTATATACATATATAGTTATCTATGTATACATATAGGTTATATACACATATAGTATAAATAATTATACAATATATATATGCTTCAAAAAAAATTATATATATATATATATATATATATATATATATATATATAATACTATACCCTATAACTTAACATAAATATCTATCAACATAAATATTATAAACATATAGATTATATACTTAAATTACTGTACATACAATTAAATTACTATATAGAAATAGTTTATACACTATATACACTATAGGTATTTTTATAGGATTTTGGAGCTTTTCAAGTTTTTATATTATTTTTATGTTTTATAGAAATAGAGAAAGAGGATAGAAAGTTGGGAAAGAGGAGGGCTAAAGACTCCTTTTAAGATTTTTGCTTTTGAGTTTTCTATTTCTAATATGAGAAGTCTAAAACTTCTAGAGATATGTTCTATATACAAATATACTCAAAACCTAAGTCTAATAATTCAAACACCTAAAACTGATCCTAATTTAACTCAAGATACCTTTTATTTATTTATTTATAATTATTTTATATTTTTCATGTTATTTTCAGATACATGCTGGAAAATGGACTATAACATTTCAACAAATTGATAACATGCCTTAAAATTTATGCAAGCATGCTAGAAATAAAGGATTAAGCATTATAAACTTCCAGAAAGCATTTGGAATCAGAATCAAACATACATTAAGGTTTAAGCATAGATTTCAACAGCAAAACATATTCCAACAGATTATAGTCAACATATTTGCTGTCAATGAAGTTTAAACAGCTATACAAGTTCTTCCATTCAATATAAAACCAAATAAATGTACATGAATGCTTCTTGACACTTAATCTACATCAGAACAGCTTGAATAACTCTTTTTAGCTCTAATTAACATCAGAATCCTATTATAATTCTCGCATCAGACTTTCTTCCCAGGTCCTGACAGATGAACAATTTTCACTGCTAGTGAAAAAATCAATCGCATCTAAGGTCTATCCAAGCATTCCAATTCTCTTCAAGCATCAAGGAAAACGTTCTATGCAAGTTCCGTTCTAGAGAATTAATTACATTTGAAAATCATTCAACCCATTTAAAAATCCACGTTTAATTCCTATTCAAAAGTTCGTTCAGACACTGCCGTTATAACTGCTAAACTGACCAAGAGTATTTCTCAGACATGATTTAAAGACTCAAAACATCTAACTGATCATTCCAAATAGTCCTCTAGACGTCGACAACCTTTTTGACAACTCACCCAGATCATTAGAGATGAAATCGGATAATCAGGTGCCAAAACCAAACACTAACTTGAGTATTGAAGGAAACATACCAAATCTGATTCAAACTATTAAACACCACTCTTGATCATCACAAATGTTCATTAACAAACCTGGAAATCAATAAAAATCTAATCAAAACCCAATAAACCTTGAAAACCCTAATTGACCTCTCTCTTGTGTTATAGATAGCACAAAGAAGAAAGGAACAACTAAGATATTCAAATCCCTTAAAAACCAATTCCAGATCTTGCTTAGCATCTTCAAAACATCATTCAATCTTTGATCATTGATTTAAAAAATTTGCAATCAAAACTCAATGTCGCCCAAATGAGCTTTTGGTGTACGATCACCTCAATGATTTGATCATTTAAGATACCTGCACACTATTAATTAGTGTTCAGGGGTCCTAGGTGATCCTTACAAACTAGTTAGGTCACTGCGAGGGACTCAAATCCATGCGCAGATTTTCCTTGGCTCTCACCACCCAATGAAGACACAAAACAGTATTGGATGGGAAAATTGGGTGCAAGCTAGTAATTCAATAAAAATCCAATTGACATAGCTCAAAATCATCGCAATCAACTCAATCAAGCTGCAATCAACTTAATTCACTCAATTAAAACCAAATAAAACCAATTTGCATTCCTAATCCTTTGATCAAGCGTGAAAATCAAATATGAATACATCGAGTAAATTGCGCTCAATTCAAACAAGGGCGAAGGCCATTATGATCAAATAAAATGGATGACATGACCCTTAATTGGAATTTAACGCACTTTAGATCTAAAAGTTAAAGAGCTAAAGATATAAAGCTGATGGACTGGCTGATCGATGAATTAAAATGCAAGGAAAACGATTGAATAAGATTGGTGATGTGAAGAGGGAGAACTGAGAGTATGAATTCATCTCCTCTAATTTGAATTGATTAGAGGAGGTGTTTTGGCGTGAATCTAATACTATTCTAATCTATGTTAATCGAACATGATCGAATGATAAATCCTAATCTACACTATCTAAACTACACTAATCTACGCTAGGAAAGCATTAAAACCTATTTAAATTGGATGAATGGGACCTCAAGATCTGCAATTGGTAGTTGCGGTGATGAGGGGAGATGAGAAGGAGCTCTAACTGATGAAGAGCCCATTAGTGGAACTCCGATTGCCCTCAGGCATTTCGTGAGCCTTAGCGACAAGGATTGAATGAGGGAGAGAGGTTGCTACCTTTGTCACAGGCGGCAGACAAAGAGGGAAGAAGAAGCTGGAGGGGAGCGAATGACCAACCCAAGGAAGTAGGAAAGGAGCTGGTAAAGAGCTTAAGTAAGGATGTGGAGCTCCTTAAATAGGCTTAGGGGCTGGGAATGAACTAGTATTGTAGGTCAAGGTCGTTGTGGGTGTACAGCGGAGATGTGTTCTAAGGGGCGCGAGAATGGGTTTAGATGAAACGTGACCGTAGGATCAGATCTAAAGGAAGGCCCGAAGGTGTGTGCACCGTCAGTAGGCAGGGAGAGGAAGATCCACCATTGGATCAAGTGGAGAAGGAATGGATGGCTAGTAGAGCTCATGTTCATCATACTCGATCAATTGAAGAGCCCCAGGTCTTCTGTGAATTTTGCATAGAAGGCCCTTTAAGTGAAATGATAGAACATTTGTGTTTAGACCCATAAATGCTAAGAATTCAATGCAGAGTAGTCCCTGGTATTTACAAAGTGGCCCCTGGCAATTTACAAATGAGTCCCTAGAATATTTTATGTGTATTAAATGTGAATGAATGATTTATATAGGAAGGACCTAATTGAAAAACATTAATTGTAAGGACCTAATGGTGTCAGAACTCAATGAAGTTTTTATGGCATAATAATTCAACATATTAGAAAATAATCCAAATAATGAGTTGTTCATTCAAGCTCAATTTAGTGTTCAATTGTCCTTCGGATCATCCATTTACATAATAGAAAATCTCTCAAATGCGACCTAATTAAGCATTTTTAACACAATTGATGTTTTAGGTCATTTTTCATAATTCTCACACTTAACATATTTCTTATGTTAATTTGATAGTATTTAACATAGTTTCTAACTTAACTTGGGCATTTTAACTATGATGAACCATACCTCATTAAGGACATTGTAATAAATAGTCATGGGGGGGGGAGAACATTGCATGTCTTATTTTTATGTCACCTAGTCCTATTAGTACTCTTAAGGTGTTTTTAGTGTTGTTCTTGGGATTCAAGTTAGATAGAGTCAAGAATTCTCGATTTTGAGAATTTACCAAGTTTAGGAAATGAAAAATAAAGTGTTTCCGTCTAGACTCTTCAATCTTTATAGGCTTAATTTTTTCGAATATTTACCTAAATCTAGATTTATTTTCAGTCTGAAAATGCTAGAAGTATTAAGTCAAAGGGGTTACAAGTGAATGACACATTCTGCCCTTTGGTTTGGATAGCCTTGGAGTTCCAAGCATCTTCACTTGCACAGTGCACTGACTCATCTTTTGGGTGATTTTGTTGAATCCTTAGTGGTCAATCAAATTTAGTCTTAGGGCAAACTGATTTAAACGACTTTGCCATTTTTCTAGCTCTTAGGACTGTTCTTATTTACAGAGGAATACATTTAGAATGGATAAAGGAGAGCTACTCACCTATAAAAATGATTTGGAGAAAGAAATAGATATTCAGCCTTAAAACATGAGAAAAAAATGAAAAGAAAAAAAATCCCACCAAATAAAGCACATCGCTACAAATGGATGCAATTCCACTAAATAAAAGTATCTCACTACATATGGGTACCCTTTCCATTTTCAAAATAAAAATACCTCGCTACAAATAGGTGTTTGTCATATAGAAAAAAAAAATACGGAGAAAAAATTAGGAATAAGAGACCTAGAGGTCCAGCCAGGGAAATATACACCTAATGTGTTGACCTCAGGTTGAAAAGTGATGAAGGGAAAGCTGCTAGATCCACGTATGGCCTAATCAAAGGTAGGATTGTCTCAGAGAGAGCATAGAAATATTCTAAATTTTATTAAATACTAGGAATCAACTTAATGTGAGTGCATGCAGAGCTTAAAGGATCAGTATACACTAAGGGGGGTGAATAATATAATATCTAACTCTATGATCAATTAAAATTCATTCAACACAAATCAAAAATTTAAATAAGCACAAACAAAAAATGATAACACCTGATTTAAATTGGAAACCCCTGCGGATAAAAACTACTACCTAAGCCTCAGTTTATGATTTCTTCGACTAGTCGACACTAGTCCAATCCACTATCGTACCACTTGAATGAGGGTAGCACAACCTCTTACAAAACATCTTCTCTTTATACACCTAACTAAGAGAAGAACAGGACTTCCAAGACAACTTGGATCCCAGATCAAAAATAATAGGAATAAAAAGTGTAACAAAAATTCCTATGGAACCTCAACAAGATTAGAACAAACTGAGCTTTTATGATTTGCAAAGAATCGTGCTTTAGATCGCAGTAATCGTAGGTGCAGAGGTGCAAAAACACTAGAAAGAATATGCGTATTTTGCTTATAAAGGGGGCTGAGGGTCCTATTTATAGGTATTTTTCGACCTATTTTGGAAATACTAAAAATATGGCTTTAGTAAATCAAAACTTACGATTGGTCAATCAAAATTACTTTTGGTCGATTAAATGAATAGTTTGATCGATTCCATGTTGAATGATTAAATTGGGATTTTGATAGATTTTTTAAATTCAAGGAAAATTTGACCGTTGATGGTCTTTAATCAATTAAACAAAAGGGTTGGTCGATCAAAAGGGAAAATATGACCATTGGAGGTCTTTGATTGATTAAGCAAGTGGGTTTATCAATCAATGATGGTTTGGTCGATCAATTAAAAGATTGGTCGATCAATAGTAATAAGAACTTAGATTTAAAGGGAAAATACGACTTTTACAAATTTGAAAACGCATTGTTTGTTATTTTATGAGATTCCTTACAAAGTTTTAGGCTCCATAAAGATAAAAAGGAGCCTTCAATAGCTTCATCTGAAGTTGATTTCACTTGAAGAGTTTGATTTCACTTGACGAGGACATCATAATTTGATTTAACCTATAATGGTCAGTCTTCAAATAAAAATATAACTTTGGTATATCAAAGCAAGGGTACTTAGTTGCTTGTTTGATGAGTCAAAAAAAAAATCACACACAAGATGCTGGTTTCTCACATTTGATTCAAACTTTGGGTGAGTCGACTTGATCAAAGAAAGTTGCTCTAACAACCCAAGTCTAATGGCTAATAAGACTTCTAATTTGATTTGGGAGGTCTGGATTTTAGTTGATACTTTAGAGTGTTGAGTTTTTGTCATTAAGGATTTGTCCACGATTTCCTTTCACTGGTAGAAAATCTTATTGGGATTTTTTTATTCAATCTAGTTTGGTTCCTTGACAACAACGCATGTTGAAATAAAAGATATATATATATATAAAAAGAAAATGCTTTTTTCCAAGAATAAATGAAAACCCACCTGATGGACCTCAGAAAGTCCTACCAAAAGATTTGTTATCATACAAGATGCTACTTAGCCATTGATCATCTATCGCACAAGAAGATGAAGCGAAAGTCAAGCAAACACCAAGAAAAATAAGGATTTGGTGACCCAATTCCACCTTAAGGGGTGTACATCTGGGGGGAGGACGATGCTCCCAACTATGCACTAGACTATTTTGAGGATACATTGTACATAATCTCGCTCTCTCCGAGGAGTCCCCTTCTATCGGGGGTCTCCCTCTCTATTTATAATACAGGGATGACTCTCATTGATAGGCTCTGGTACCCCTATCTGACAGCTACGTCGTAGCTGTCATGGTGCAAGTGGTCAGGGCCATCGTTTCGTATTTTCTGCCCAGGCTACACAGGATCTTCTGACAGACTAGGCTAGTGTTGACTTGGGATCTGGCAAAACCTCAGGTGGGACGGGGATCTAGTTCCGCCTATGCACTCCATGTCCAGGTAGCCGAATCCTCTGTTGGGTCGGGTGCGAAGTTTTGGATCCAATGGCACTTTTTGCCCCACATCATATGCCCCCACTCTAGCTAGTGTGAACTGCTGAGATAGTAGAGAGGGAATGGCTAAAATTCCGTAGGTAATGCCCCCATATGTTCGTATGGCTGTGTTGCAGCGGGGGGGAACATTTATGCTGAGTTAAGTGGCCTTTACCCACTTCTGGTTGCACAAGAGAGGTTTTGTTAGGGTGTACAGGCCTGAGCTTGTGCCTGTTTTTAGGCGGTGAGGGCTTTAAGGCAAACCACGGGTCGTGCAAGCCTAGGTTCAAGCTGGCCATATGAAGCGAGTATCAACTTCGGCGTAGGGCGTATGAGCCCAAGCCAATGCCAGCCTTGAGAGTCTGTGAGGATATAGGCGTAGGGCATATGAGACCTAGCCCATGCCGACCTTGAGGAGCCACAAGAATTTGGGCGTAGGACATATGAGCCCTAGCCTGCGCCAACCTTGAGAAGCGGCAGGAATTTGGGCGTAGGGCATAAGAGCCCTAGCCCGTGTCGACCTTGAGAGGTAGCAAAAATTTGGGCATGGGGCGTATAAGCCCTAGCCCATGCTGGCCTTGAGAGGCGGCAGGAATTTGGGCCTGGGTCGTATGAGCCCTAACCCGTGTCAGCCTTAAGAGGCGGCAGGAATTTGGGCGTGGGGCGTATAAGCCCTAACCCGTGACGACCTTGAGAGGCGGTAGGAATTTGGGCGTGGGGCATATGAGCCCTAACCCGTGTCGACCTTGAGAGACAGGAATTTGGGCATGAGGCATAAGAGCCCTAGCCTGTGCCGACCCTGAGAGGCAGCGTTTCGCCCAGTCGAGATGCTGGGTGAGGACCGTTGCTGCCGTGAGAAGTTCCGATTCGAAGTGTCGCACCTTTTTGGAAGGGCGTGAAAAGCTTTTTGAATGCCCGACGTGTAATAACATGCGGGGTTCTTGACCAGCGATTTTATTGGTGTAGTTACGCTTTCGCGAAATCAGCGTCGTATCCCGGGGGATTTGGTTTCTCGGGAACTAGCAAGCTACAGGGGATAAAAAGACATTACCACCCTCAGGGGCCCAAGGGGCAGGGTTATAAATAGAGACCCGATGTGGGCCTTGTTTCACCGCCTTTCACCGTCTTTGATTGCATTCGAGGGAATTGAGGATTGATGGAGAGTTGTGACCTCGTTCTTTCCTCAGGTAGAGTTCTGCTGTCGAACTTCTGTGTGTCCTACGAAGCAATTGAAGAGCAACTATGTGAGGCTCTTCAGATGGAGGTAAGCCCCTTCTAGTGCCCCCACGCAGCTCCCTTAGTATCCTCGTAAGGATGGGGTAGGGACTGCCGTCGTCGAGAACCCTCTGATGAGAGTGATGATAACATCATCTTCAGCCAAATCTAGCTTTATTTAATCATATTCCATCATTAAATGCTCCTACATAACCGTCAAATGACCTCAATTCACTACACATCCTTTCTGAGAGTATAATATGAAACCAGGGTTAAAACTGTAATTATACCATCCTATCATGAATGTAGAATAACCACAGAGTTTCTCAGGGGTTAATTAAAGGTCAAATGTTCATAAATGTCTAATAAGTAGGTCCATGCAGATAGAAACAGATTTTCACACATTTCAAGAATTAAATGACATCTAAAATCCTAAAAACAAACCTACTTAATTAACTGCGGTTCTAGTCAGGATAAAATTCATCTAAATCCACTAAAAATCATAGAAAAATATTCTCTAGGGTTTAGCATCCTTGATTTGACCATCTGAACCCATTTTCACCTAAAATAGTCTCAGACAGACAATTGCCCTAATTTGAATTTCTGTGCAAGTTAACCCGTTAAACTTGGTCAAAACATAAATCCGACTTCACCATCAGATTCCTTGGGTCCAAATTAGGTTTGTACCAAAATTTGGGCCTAATCAGAGATCATATTGACCTAGTTTGCATTTCAATCCAATCTGACTCTTTTTATCACTTACGCACCCATAGTTTTTTGAATTCCTTACAAATGGTCCCTAAGTTTGTCATCTTCTTTGCAATCAGGTCCCTCTGCCATTATCGCGGAGGAACTCCTACTCCGACGACCTTCAACTAGGGATTTCTCCCTGATTAGTTGGCGGATCCCTTCCAAAATTGGAAGGGAGACTCCTGAGAGATTTCCCTACAATTTGAGCTGCATCTTGAGCTCTAATTCTTGCCTAAATCCTCATGCGAATCACTTGAAGGATCAAGTCTCCTATTTCGCGAAGCTTCGAAGCTTCCACGCTTAGCTTCCAAGCTTGCGAAGCTCTCTTGAGATCTATATAAGGACCCCTAAGGACAAACCATCCTCTTTAGCTAGGTTTAAAGCCAAAACAACGTCTTCTTCCTCTCCCACGGCCAGCTCTGACCTAATCTCTGGCGGTCTCCTTCATCTTCCTATGGACGGCCAACGGCCAATTTGACCCGTCCAACTTCTTCCTCAAGCTCATCCACATCTCGCCAGCCACCACGAGAGCGTCCTCCCCCTTTCCTCGCCGCCGTCTCCCTCAATGGAGCTAGTTCCCTCTCCGACGCCAGCCAATCAAAGCCAGCGTCGGCCAATCAAAGCCGGCGCCAACTTCTTCCCTGTCGTCCACAATTCGGCCCACTCTCTCTCTCTCTCTAGGTTCTATCTATCCCTTTTTCCCTTCGTTTTAACCGTCATTCATGTCGTTCGCCCTCCGTTTTCACGACCAACCGAGCTCCGGCGAGGCCTCCACAGCTCCACAAGCGACCACTCGCCTCCCACGACTCCCATAAGCACCGCCATGCTCCACTGACCAAAACCCCTCAAGAAATTGAGGGAATTGGTCCCTCACTCACCTCACCAGACACGATCACCTCCGCACCGCCTTCTTGCCTCCGTCCAACCACCACATGCTTCTACTCACCTCACAACCACCATCACTAAACTCCACGTCCTCTGGCGACACTAGTGAACCATCTAATTGGGGCTTTTTGAGCCTGTATGTTTCTTTCAGGACATCACTACCTTCCGCCGTCGCCGCTATCATCTCCGACGATGTCCGCTGTTCTCCGGCCGCATTCACTCCATGTCTTGGTTCCAGAAGTTGCGGTTCCATTCCAGGCTTCCTCCTAGGCGATCAATCACAAAGTGTATCCACTCTTGATGCTTCAATTTGGAGGACTACCACAGCTGCAACTTCACACAAAGGATAGGGGACTCAATAGTCCCACATTGTGGGAGTAGGAAGCATGGACACTGAATAAATTGGATTTGTGATTAGCGCTGTTTGCCTCGAGACACACGAGGGTGAGGTCCTTACCTGCACTCACGACCCGACCTAGTTAAGCACATCTCACTCCTCAGCTGCGACCACGCCCGTAGCCCTGGACCAGGGTACGCGCTTGACCCGAATACCCGATCCAATTGCCCGATTTCCATAAAAGAGAAGAGGAAGAGAGAGAGCGGGGAAAAGGGGGTTTTGCTCCTGAAATCTTCCAACACTTAGACAAAATCCGAGAGCTCCTCCCTTGTGCGTGAAGAGGCTAAAAAGAAGAGGGAAGAAAGGTGGAAGAAGAGAAGGAAAAAAAGAATAAGAAAAAGCACTGTAGCAGGGCTGAACTTAAGTCATCTGATAATAAATGTCCATCTGATTTGGTTGAAAATACTGTGGCATTATTTGAGGCACTGTGCATTTATTTAGATCATTGAGTAATTAGTATATACTTGTATCTAAGCTAATAATTGGTAATCTAAATCACCATTATTTTATCTTAGATATCTTTTTGCCTCATTAGACTCTTGATATACTCATGTGCTGTATTGAATATTAGTTTTGAGTAATTGTTATCATTAATTGTGCTCATTTATATTTTGATTGAGATTAGTGCGTAAATGCAATACTTACTCCATATGTTCAACCTCGGACTTAAATTCGAGTAATAAATTTTATTTGTTGACGAGCGATGTTAGTCTGTACTACAACGTATCAATCTTAAACACCGATTTCACGTGTTAAACGAGTGTACTTGCTCAGGCAGGGTTGGGTTGCTGGCTGGACGACGCTCACGATGGTCTCCCAGATAGTGGACCTCGTCTAGGGATTTGCTTTAGAAGGGCCAACGAAAGGTCCGATGGCATTGACTACGTGGGGCCCCTCGCTGGTAGACTAGGGGGTACTCCGCACGTTCGTGTAGCCTCAACTGCCTCCAGGGATTGGCGCCATCCATTAACATCTGCCGACCTCATTACTTCCCGTGTCGCTTTGTCAGCAGCTTCACTGGTGAGGGTGTATTTAGCCGGCCAAAAGCAGGAGGAAGTGGGGAGGGGCGCATCGACTAGGCGTCTGCCTAAGCAGTTGAGATCAACTGGCTATTTCTGCATGAAGGCCTTATGGCTTCGACCTCATAGGGCACCTTACTGATGTATGTGAAGGCAGCCCTTTCAACCGGATTGCTGCGCCTGCCTTACATCAGTGTCCTAGCCCGCCAAGACTTGCCACTCCACCTATGGGTTCCCTCGGTCGGTCCTCCTTTCAGGGATGGGACTGAGGGGGAGTTCATCCTACCTGGTTGGGGGGCCTATCTTGGGGGTGCGATGTTGCCTAGGAAAAGATGAACCTTTTCCAGGGAACTGGTTCACGCTGCAAGGCCTGCCAGTCTTGATGCCACACTATCACTCTTGTTATTGAGAGTGAGTGGGACTGACTGCCTGGGCCGAGGCCGTTGAATCATGATGATTGGTGTCGACTTTTTCCTTCTATTAATTTGCCTTTTGCCAACTATAACTTAGCCGGAGGCATTAATCCGGGCGATGTATCAGTCGATATTTATTGTAAAGGAAAAAAATTTTTTTGTTCCTTGCTCGTATGCCAAGTGTGAGGATGCACTATCTACGTCGGATTTGCTAGCATGGGTCTCGCAGACCACATCTTAGAAGGCTTGGCTTGATCCCTTTCGCTTGCTCGAACGACTTGGCATAGAGGCTGTTCATGTTACTTCCTTCCAGCTTATCATTGGCAAGGCCTATTGGGATGCCTATAAGGAGGGCCATCCATAGTAGTAGCTAGGCACTTGTGACTGGCACCATAAATACGTAGGCAGGTTGCCCTAGGAGTCCATCCTTGTAGCCTTTGTGGGGCAACTAGTTACTCGGCACCTGGGCCAACCACTCCCCTCAGCAAGCAGGAGGAGGGCATTCTCTTTTGAGAAGCTGCCTTAAGGCTACTTGGTGCATAGCGCTTGTTCCGTGGAATGGTTGGGCAGAGGGTGTCCGCAATGGGTACCTTACCTTTGACTGACTCTCCTCGTAAGGTAGCGATAGGAGGGGGCAAAGAGTCCCGACTCGCCTTTTGGCTTTTTGAGCAAGATGCTCCAGCCCATTTGCACGTTCCTTCGGGGGTCGGTTGCTTATGAGGGGCATCCTTGAAGGGGGGCCGAGAGAGGGAGGTTGACCTTACGAGGCGGCCCAAAGGGAAAGATGGCTTCAGGGAGCAGGAAATCGATCTCGTGCCTTCTTGCGACGCCACGTCGCCTGGGCGATGGGGTGCTATGGTCCCACTCCGTTATCCCTTCGTAATATGCTGATTGTTGGCAGAGGCGAACCAAGCCCTTGCCCTTCATTTAGACGGGCAGATGCATTTTGAGGGCAAGGTAACCCAGACTCTTGCCAATGGGCGGTATGTTGGACCTCAGGGTGAATGGACCCGAGTCTTCACCGGCCCAAGGGGCTGGTCCTTGCTTGCCTTGGCGGCATTAGGGTTGGAACGCTCCGTGATTTGAACTTCAGTCGCCACCTGACGGGGTTTGCCCCGAGTGGAGTTAGGAGGGTGCCCTGGCTGGTCTTGTGCCACCCAAGCCCTTCTTGCTGGTGCTTGGGTGGTGGGTGCTTACAGCTACCTTGGCGATGCCATCTCTTGCCCTTTTGTTAAGGACCAGGGGGAGTTGGGGCTTGTGTGTGCGCACTACTTGAGGCCGCCGTCTCCCTTAGGAGCTAATCAACATCGTTAGGACAGAATTGAGTGGCAGAGGCAAAAGAGCCTGACAGAATTCCTGCAAGCGTTGGCTTGGACCCAGGTGTTGGTTCATGGTCCATTACCTCGATCTCTCTTAAAAGGCAAAGGCCTGGGAGTTGGCTGTTGGGTGGCCTACCGATTTCGCTAAGGCGATTGGTGGCTTGGCTGCTTTCTAGACGCGACCCTTTTGGTACTGGGCCTGTCCTTATCATCATTGTGGCCGCGAGGCATGGTACTGTTGGGCATGTGCCCGTCCGGTTGTGTCTTCGAACAGGACTAGCGCCGGGGGGGCTTTCGCATGGGTTGGGCCCTAAAGGTAGCCGTCACCTAGAGCTTCTCATAAAGGGTGGCTGCAAAATAGAGCCGACCCTGGAAGGTGGCGACGAGAGCCAAGAGCGGATGCTTGGATTCTTTCTAGCAAAGGTCCATAGGCACCCCAGGCGAGGCTTTGAGCACGAGGGTCCAAGCCCATGTTTCGGGCGTTGAGTGACATTGCATCACCTGGGGCATGGTACACTAAGGTCCCGATAAAGCCTCCGGTGGCCAGCATGGTGGCCATTGGGTGAGGCGACCCAAACCCCCACTATTTGCTCCAGCGTGCTCTCGGAGTGGCAAAGGCTTTGCCAGCGAGCGGTGTGTGGAACTTCCAAGCGCATAGGCTTGAGTCCATTCCAGCCCGGGGAGCTGATGTCCCGGGTACTGTAAGTGGGGCGTAGGAGCCTTGGCCGCACCATTCTCGTGGAATGGCGTTCGACCGATAAGCAGGGCATGAGTGCCTCTGCTTGAGTTCGTGTCAATCATCAGGAGTAGCTTTGCAAGCCTTAGGAGGCTGCAATTGTTAGGAATGCAGGGGCGGATCTGTCCAAACCCTGGCCGACCCAAGGAGGTGGCCCGCCAGCCTAAATAGGTAATGGTACAAGGGAGTGTTATGTTGACCCGTTTGTGCCAACCTGAAGAGTTGGCTGAGCGGGCTTAGAGGGGTGGTCGTACGTCCGCTCGGGTTCTTTCCGACCGTAAGAGGTGGTTAACGTTGGCCCTTCAGACACATTTGTCCAGATTGTGGTTAACCCATTGAGGTGGGTGACCCTCTCAAAGGGGCGACCAACAAAAGAGGGTCGGATGCTTCCACCCGAGTTTGTGCCGACCTTAAGAGGTGGCTCGCCGCCCTAAAAACGTGGCAACATGTGGACGTGTCGGTCCGAGCTTTCTGCCTACCTTAAGAGGTGGTGCACCGGCCTAAAGAGGCGGCAATACATGGAACGTCGGACGTGTTCGTCCGAGTTCTCGTTCATCTTAAGAGGCAGCTTGCCTACCTGAAGAGGTGGCTTATTGTTCGAGTTCTAGCTGACCTAAAGAGGTGGCTCGTCGACCTGAAGGGGTAGCACTAGATGGAACATCAGACACGTCCGTCCAAGTTCTCGCCGACCTGAAGAGGTGGATTGCCGGCCTAAAGAGGCGGCAATACATGGAACATCAAACATGTCTGTCCGAGTTCTCTCCATCCTGAAGAGGAGGGTTGCCGACCTAAAAAGGTGGCAATAAATGAAACATCAGATGCATCCGTCCAAGTTCTCGTCGACCTGAAGAGGTGGCTTGCCAGCTTAAAGAGGCGATAGTACATGGAGCGTCAAATGGATCCATCTGAGTTCTCACCATCCTGAAGAGGAGGCTTACCGACTTGAAGAGGAGGCTTGCCGATTTGAAAAGGCAGCAATAAATGGAACGTCAGGCACGTCCATCCGAGTTCTCTCCATCCTGAAGAGGAGACTTACCGGCCTGAAGAGGCGGCAATAAATGGAACATTGGACGTATCCGTCCGAGTTCTCGCCAACCTGAAGAGGAGGCTTGCCAGCCTAAAGAGACAGCAGTAAATGGAACGTCGGACGAGTCCATCTGAGTTCTTGCCGACCTGAAGAGGCGGCAGTAAATAGAACATCGGATGCGTCCATCCAAGTTCTCGCCAACCAGAAGAGGTGGCTTGATAGATCGGAGTTTAGCTCCAAGTAAGGGCTAGGAGTAGCAGTCACTTTCTGCGAGAGGCGATAGCTTGTCGCTTGGAGTGAGAGCATATCCTTGATAAGACAAGTCAGGCTTACCGTTGCGGTAGGTTGTAGGTCTTTCAACGCTGAGTTTGGCAACTGCGAGGCTGCCCTTGGAGTGGCCAAGACAGTGCGCGAAAGGTATATCCGACGTTGGCCACCCTCAAGGGATGGTTTCATCGTCGTAGGGATTTAAAGGGACACCATGGTCCCCAATAGCCTCATCAGGCGGCCTTTAGGCAAGTGGGTCCCTTCATAGGGGCAGTCGTCCCTAGGCTTCTAGAGGGATTGAGATCTACTTAGTCCTAACAAGCTAAGTCACATCGTAGGGCGAAAAAAGGTGGGGGATGCTGAGACTACAGAGACTGGCTATGGCCCCGAAGTCGCCTAGCAGATCAGCTGGGTTGACCCCTACTAGATTGCTCGAATTGGGCTCCTCTTTCCTTTCTTAGCACGAGCTTCCCAAGTCGCTTCAACTCGCCTTTTTGCGCCATGTCACTGTGCCTTCGCACGTTGCTCCCAGCCTCGGAAGGGGTCGAGTGCGCATTGAGGGGGTCTGGCAGCGAGCGTGCACTGGTGGCCAATCAGCTGGACCACCCAATGCCACCATCCTCTGGGTCGCCTTAATGTGGCACGTGCCAGTAGGCACAACTTAAGGTCCCTCCTGTGGGGGGCGAGGTACGCAATGGGAGACTCCTGGTGACGGGCCCGTAGCAACGAGCGGCCAATCGAGCCGCCTGCCTCTGTTGTTGGTGTGGCCACATTGGGTATGGCGACCTGGTTAGGGTATCCGTCCACGTCCGAGTTAAGACGTCAAAGGGTGATGTCCTTCCCCTTCCTCTTTTCCCGGATGCCGAAGTGTCGCAAGTGGGACTACCGATGGGAGGACAGGGAGGCATTCTTCGTTGTACTGATGCACCGAAGGCGCACTGACCTAGAAGGGGTGGCTTGGATGGTAGCTTAGCCCGAGCATCTCTAAGCATCGTAGGCATTACTTGTTGGAAGTTACACGGGTTGTTGACCTGTCTCAGGCAACGCCGCTCCTGGAGGTCACTTCAGCCTCCATGCTCATTGCGTCAAGGAGGTCGGAGGTGAAGTCCTCAATAACCCGCAAGCGTCGTGGAGGAGGCTCCCGCCTGGTCAATGGCTCAGGGAACACACCTTCCAAAGGGCTTGGGCCCGCCTTGACGAGGGAGGCTTTTGCCGAAGCAGGCGTAAAACGCTCCACCAGCACATGGCGAGGTTTGGTTGTATCTTCCTCGCCTCCATGGAGATCGAAGGGAAATACCTGGTGAAAGTCACACTGGAAGGGGGGCTCGATTTCTTGGGGTGTCGTCGACTCAAGGTCGCTTCAACCCTCGCGCAGGTAGACTCGGGCACCAAGAGGGGAGGATCTCAAGTTGCACGAGTACTAACGCAAGAGTTTCGACGAAGATGTCCAACCGTGGGGGGATCTAGGAAACATCACCTGTTCCTCTGGACAAGGTGTCAGCCCGCTTGTCTCTCAGCTCGCAGCGAAGGCGGGGATGGCTGCATGCAGCTGTCGGGGCCCCGTCTCCAGGGTGACCCCCTTAAGTGCCTCACGGGCTTTCCGTTCTTTCGTCTCACATGACTTGGGGGCGGCGAACCCCATTTCATGGTCCATGCCCCTTCTAAGCATGCTCGTGTAATTCACGATCAGGGGGTACATTTACTGCAGAATCTTATTGCCCTGCGTGGGGGAGATCCTTGGCGAGCCGATCCACCTCGGGCACGTCCGCTTGGCGCGCGACCAAAGGAGTGTGTTCTCTTTTTTTGTTGCCCAGGGCCTCCAGTGATTGCAGCCCTGCAGGGTCCGACTACTATCCATAGGGGAGAGGCTCTTCGCTGGTGGAAGGAGCCCCTTCCTCTGTCAAATATCCAAGCCCGCCTGTCTGGGGGCATGCCCGCCTTTGGCAGCAGCCACTATTGGAATTGCGTCCTACGGGTGATCTACAGGGGAGTCACCTTACAACAAGGCTCTTCAACAAGTACTTGGGCGCCTGGCCGGGGGTATCGCTCCCGTGCTTGCGACGCAGATGGAGTGGCTCGAGGCCATGGGCTCATCGCCTCTCAAGGTTTGATTTGTCAAGGTGCCGAGCCTTGAGCCACGCTGGGCAAGATCAGGCAGGCCTAATCCTCTGCTGCTCAACTCCAGATAGCCTCTTGGGGTCACCCCCCATCCCCGAGTGCTTGGCAAAGCACACTCTTCGAGGCCTGCTCTTCACACCTTCTGAGGGGTTGTCCGGCTGGTCGGGGAGTGGTCCACACGCGGGCTTTTGTCGGGCGAGCGCCGTTGGAGGGGCCCAGTGGGAAGTTCCCGTGGGATAGCCAAGTGCGATCTCGCCTCGAGGATTGTTTCTCCAGAAGCAAAGTGTGAGACAAGATCAGTCGTCCTTTTGTGCCAGGCCGTGGCTAAGGTTTCAGGTGTATCCAAGACATCCATTTCTTCGTACCCGTGTGGCAAGCAACGCATGTAAGGGCGTGTATCCGGGGCCGTGGGACTTGGTTCCCAGTTCCTCATGACTGGGCCATGCCTCTAAGGAGGAAGATCTAACTTGGGGGACCTCGGGCAACGAGCCGAGGTCGCAAGGGTGTGTAGATGGCGCACCCCAAGCGGGCTCCTCCAAAGGGAGGAGGGCCGCAAGTGGGACTGCGGGTGGTTACAACCACTGCAGAAGCTTTCACCCATGGAGGTCATAGCGGGGCGCTGGAAGGGCCCTTGCTCCCAACGATCGGATGCTCTGCAAAGCGATGGCTATTTTGTTGATGCTTCCCACAGACAATGCCATTTGATGGGCCTCAAAAGGTCCTACCAAAAGATTTGTTATTGTAGGAAGCACTAGTTAGCCATTGATCATCCGTCGCGTAGGGAGATGAAGCGAAAGTCAAGCAAACACAAAGAAAAACAGGGATTTGGTGACCTAGTTCCATCCTAAGGGGTCTATGTTTAGGGGGAAGACAATGCTCCAACTATGCACTAGAATATTTTTGGGATACGTTGTACATAATCTCGCTCCCTCTCCGGGGAGGAGTTCCCTTCTATCGGGGCTCTCCCTCTCTATTTATAATACAGGGATGACCCTCATTGATGGGCTTCAGTACCCCTATCTGATAGCTATTTGTGGCTGTCAGGGTGCAAGTGGTCAGGGCCATCATTTCGTATCTTCTGCCCGGGCTGCGTAGGATCTTCTGACAAACTGGGCTAGTGTTGACTAGGGACCCGGCAGACCTTAGGTGGGACGGGGATTTGGTTCCTCCTATGCACTCTTTGTCCGAGTACCAGATCCTCTGTCGGATTGGGTGCGGAGTTTTGGATCCAAGGGCACTTTTTGCCCATCGCCACCTATTTGACTTTTACATTTTTCCGCAGGTTTTTCATGTTACTTTTGCTAAGGGATTAGCAAAGGATAGACATGAGGGTGTGATAACAGTCTAATTTATTACCCTAATCTGTTTAATCTAGGGCTAACTCTGTAGTAAAATCATATATTAGGTTATAAATATTGGATGCATGCATGCATGCATGCATATTGGTGCTATATATCTATTTTATAAATAACTCTCCTAATTTTAATCTTTTATGAATAATGAAAATGATAGGCCTTAGAGAATAATCTAAATAACTAAGGAATAAAGCTAGATAGAAGCAGAAGCTACAATAGAGCTAGAGCTATACTGAAGAATAAGGTTGAAACAAAGGAAGATAGATAACACAAGAACAGAAGAGAAAGAGGAATTAGGATAACCCTGCCCTATCCATGAAACCCTAGGATGACCTTATCCCAATACCTATCCCTTGACCAGGTCAACATTAGATATTTGAGCTCAAAAGCAAAAAACATGGAAAGCATTATCCATGTACCTATCCACCCTATCTATAGTCCTATCCTACTATCCAATACCCAATCCCTAACCTAGAAACTTATTTAGGTCCATACCACACCTAATTGACTTAGACAAAGTCAATTGGGCTAGCCACTAGTCAATTAGGTCCATGAGACCTGATTGGACTAACCCTAAGTTAATTAGACTCACTTGAGACCCAATAGACCTAGCCACATCCAATCAGGTGGAGTACAACCTGATTGGTTGCACCCCAACTTCAATTGGGTTCAGTTGGAACCTAATTGGATCAAACCAACCAAACCATGTCTAATTAGACTCAGTGAGTCTAATAAGATCTAACACCAACCTAATCAGCCACCCATATACCTAAATAGACTAGAGATTACCTAATTAGACTCAACCTATTTACCTTAAGGCTAACCCAACCTACCTAGATCATATCCCTTCCAACAAACTAGCTAGCCACCCCCCCTCCTAAACTCTAAAACCTAACCTATGGCCAGCGATAAACCCTACCCTTATCCTCTTGCTAGCCGACCACCAAAAAGATCTTATCCTCTCCTGATAACGCTACATTTTATGATGATAATTCTGCCAATCGGGGTTTATCTTAAGGGTAACATGCATAAAGAAGACACCGTAAATGGGAATGGGAGTATTACATGCATCGCACATCAAGATTACTTATAATTCAATATTAATAGCCATTTGTACAAGTTCATGTCAAAACAGGCCTCAGATGAGCAATCAGACCGCACGAATGAATTCAGAACGACGAACGGAGTCCAACGGACTCAAAATCGACCAAATTCGACATTCGGAGCTCCCGTAATTGACCCAAGAAATTCTAACCGTTGATCTAATGATCAACGGTCCACAGCGCGCCATGTGGCACAAGATCGGCACCTCCATCAACCGCAACATGCACCTCCATCACCCGCAGCACCCGCAACCATCCGCAGGTGCAGTGCAGCAGGTTGCGCCTCGTTCGCGAAGGCAGCGGCAGGCATTCGAAACCCCACGCGCTGCCAAATCAATGTCTCACGTAGGCGCGGCTGATTAAGGCCGTGGATCAGCGCGCGGACAATCTCGATAGCGCTACGCGGCACCTCCTCACGCATCAATGCTTCCACACACGCACCTACGTCGATCGACGACACCCGATCTCACACGTGCCTGAGGCGCGATTTGAGCGTGCGGCCACATGCAATCTGGACCGTTGATCGAGGATCGAACGGTCCACAGTAGACACACATGGATCGCAGAGGAGAGGAAGCACGGCGTGCATGGAAGACCGGTGGGCAGGGGCCTTCACCGACGTTTTGGGAAGGGTTTTAGAGACGTCCCAGACGTCACTAAAGCCCCTACTTAAAATAGAAACCCCTTCTTCCTATAAAAATCCCTTCCAACCACCCATGTAAAGCATTCATTACACTTGCAAGCCTTCTATTCTACTCTTAGCCATCCTTAGCACCTTTTTGTGATAGCCGAAGCCGATGAGCCGTCGACGGAGCCCTCCTCCACCACCGTGACCGCCTCGCCTTCTCTTTCTCTCTATCTCTCTCTAGCTTAGCTTTACTTTACTTGTGCTTAAGCATTTATCTAGTGTTGTAATTGTAAAACTGAAGTTGCATGTTGAATGATGATGTTCCCTATCTAGTTATTGTCTCTCTTTTTCTTGAGTTTTTCTCATCTTAATTTACACGAATGCTGTGCTAAAAAGAACTCTAACCGTACTCTCTCTCTCACTCGCTTTTCTCCCGTGTTTTCTCGTAAGCAAAACCCGCCATTTCCGTGACAACCAAGTGATAGAAAAACCCGATTTCACGCCTCCCTGTGTTCGACATCAAACTCACATCCGATTATTTAAAACCGACGCAGCGAACGCGAGCTACAACGACCGATTTATACAATCACGTCCGGAGCGCGTCACCTCCCTATGGCCGGCCACCACTTATCCCTACCAACAACCTAGCCACCCCCCCCCCCCCCCCCCCAACCTCTATCCACCATCTCTATCCCTAATCATCTCATTCATTCCTATTTACAATTTCAATTATTCAGATTTACTTATCCTTGTGGATTTACAAAGGTCCTTTGGGGTTCCTTTCAGGACCCTAAGTTTCGAGTCCTAGACTCTTAAACAAAGCTAAATTCACCCTCTCTTTGATATTGACCTTGGACTTGGCCAATTAGATCGGGTTCTCAGTCCTTATGAGGAGTTTCTAATCAAAACGAGATCACTTGTGTTTTATTGGATGTTCAGCATTAGTGTCAAACATCTAACTTGACAAGATAAGGTGTCTGACCGAAGTCTAAACGTCTAGTGAAGAGGCATCTAGGAAGACCTCTTCCCTGTTTGTAGTATCGAACATCCAAGCTTAATGTTGGGTGTCCAGAGATCAAATTGGACTTTCGTCGTTACTGTTAGACGTCCACTGATCAATATTCTCATCCCTAGAGCACAACCATTCCTACAAGGGACATCCAAATTGGGGATCAGACATCCAAATTGAAATGATCAAACGTCTGACCACAATGTCAGATGTCCAATTCGCATTTCAAAACCATAGCTAGGTTCTGAAATGTGATTTCTAACTTGCGCAACCTATGTACACTCATTCTAACTTCTCTAAACCATCATGTACCACATCTATTCAAACTAAAATCATATAAAACACCTAGGTTTTATATAGAATCATGGATTTCATCATCATAACCCAAAATCCCCAAATGTCATTCCCATGTTTATCTCAACATTATTAGTCCCAAATGTGAAACATACATCAAGTATTGCCCACTAACAGTGACATCCATAGCAACTAGCACCTCCAATCCATGATCCAACCAAAGAAAACAAAAGGATGGTTCAAGGAGGCAAGAGTCCCTACCTCAAAATCCCGATGCAAACTCCTTGCAGAAATTAATAGTTTCTCTCCTGGCTGCAGCTTTGCTAGTGGCAGCAATAGCAGCAACAACATAATAGCAACAGCAGCTACAACTACTTTTCTTCTTACTACCAGCAATGGAATGCATTGGAGAGTGAGGACAAGGAGAGGAAGAGATGCTTAGTGATGGTGGTGGTACAATGTGATGAAATGAAATGAGGTGAGGGACAAATGAGATGCAAATGCAATGGGTTACCCCTCTCCTCTTACAAATTCTAATAAATAAATGGGTGAAACATCAAGTCAATCCTCCTACTAACATCAAGTTACTAACAAAGTTACCAACCCAAGTTGTTTACATTTAGCCCCTCATGCCACTAGCGATTCCATAATTCTCCCACACTTATCCAAAATTTCAACAATTTAGGGCTTAAATCTCACCATAATTCACACATTTAGCTTTAATTAAGGGTTGATTAATTACAATGTCATTAAAATTTCAAATCCTTACATAGAGAGTTTTGACTCTAATACCATTTTTAATGACTCAGGATTAAACCAAAGCCTACTTGGGAAAAACTAGTCTTGACAACTTGTTAGGTATGGGTCCCATAAACCCAAACAACCACCCAAAGATAACAAATTCACTAACCTATATAACAAATTCACCTTAACTATCTTTGGGTTGTTATGACACTAGTGTCTGCTTGTATCAAGATGAATCATGTCAAATTGCTCAGATTCTCTATTGAGTCCTTTGTTAGATCCACAGGTAGGTTGCTCGAATCAAACTCAAGTGGATCTTGTTATTAGACCACCCAATACAATCTCAAGCAATTCCTTTCACGCTTGGCTGATCAAGTTTGTAGACCTATTAGGCCTACAACATTGGGCCTTGTAAGCCCCCTCATTAGTTGCCCCACTCTCTTTGTCCGAGTGCCCTAACTAAGAGAGCTCAAGTAATTATTTATTAGGAGGAACTTATACTCTTTTTTAAAAAAAAGGATTACATTTTCATTTTTGGTTTCTTCTTTAAGGTACACTCCTTGCACACAGCAACTGCTCCTCTAAGTGCCTAGGTGGGAGTCTACTTCTTTTAAAGCCTGCACCTAGCAATGTTTGGTTCACTTATTTTAGCGGGATTTGAATTCTCAACTATTTCGGTCTAAACCTACTAGTAAATTTTCTATCTGAACTTCAACAAGGGTGTCATGCCCATGTTGTAGCAGTTTGTTTGCCTTTAATTTTTTGGGCAAGTGGTGACCAACCACTGCCTCATGGACTCCACTCTGGTGGGGGTGCTTATTGAAGCGTAATGATTACTACTCATGTCATAAGCCCTTGTAGGAGGTGACGTATCACCTTGGGGCTGGATGCCTCCTCAAGCAATCTGACATTACATTAATTGCTGATGCAACATCACTAAGTGGGATAGGTGTAATTTTACCTTCCTCCTAAGGGTATAAATTGGGGTTGGTGGGGCAGATAAATGCCTTTTCACCCTGTTGTGAGAAAAGCTCTTGAGCCCTCTCCACACCTCACTTTAACTCATAAACAAGTTTGCTTGGAGCACACTATCGAGCCTCCATTTGAAACTTTAGGCGTGACATGCAAGACTTAACTCATGAGGAAGATGCCCACTACTTTGAATAGAGGTGAGGGTCCCTCTACATCAAGCCTCCTGAGTAAGGCCACCCTTTCATTATATCAGTTTCGTTCCAATCTTAGGAGTGAGAGGGGCGTCCTCCTACTCCTCTGCACTCACAGGAAGTTTGATGTCAAATTTGCTCTAGAGAATGACCATGAGGACATATGCTCGCTTGGTCGTGGCTATTCTTTTTTCATTTGAAGATATGCCATATAGCATGGATTTAAGGTCTCTCTCAACTTGTTTATTATTTCTTTTTTGTCTTTTTACAACATTGTGCCAGTGCAACCCAAGTTGAACTATTGGCTTGTTTTAAGTGCCCTTGTCATGATATGCTTCAAGTTGGGGATTCGCCCCCCCCCCTCCCACCTCCTTGAATGTATTTCAACAACTTTTCAAACTCATACCCAGAAGGTTGAGAAGGGGAGTCCAGCCACGAGCACATACACATTTTAGCGTAACTCTACTAGTAATCTCATTGTGGACTTGCCAAATAGACTTGAAGGCCATGACCATTATTTCTTTTTGGGTAATAATAAGGAAGCCCTTCAAGTCCCCGATACCTATAGGGTATGCTTTAAAGGGACCTCCATCCTTTCTAGGTGGATGACCAAACTCAAGTGGATGCAAGACTGTGCAGGACTTTGGTGCCCTTTCCCAATCGAAGCTTAGGCAGTTGACCATGTTGAAGCCCCTATCTTATGTGGAAGATGACTACCCCAAGGCTTCTAAGTGTTTCATTATCTTTCTTTACTTCATTGGGCTAGTCTGACTTTAATTGGTTTTGTAGTTGTCCTCTCCTTGAAGGTGAAGCCTTCTATCGAGAAAAGGAAGCCGACGCCCCCTTATGGGCCAAATGATGGCATGGGATCGTGGTGTTGGAATCTGTGTGTCCTTAGCGAGCCATCCAAATAATGTAAAGAGTTCTACCAAGTTTATCATTTCATTTGAATAAGAATTAGATTTATTTTCAATGCATAAATTAGGTCTCATAGTATGAATAGGATTGCATACTTAATCAGATCAAATAAATTTGACGTATGTTGACTCAGAGATCTAAACGATTTAGAGGATCTGATAGCACATCAAGAAACCATTATATCTTATTCGATCATTTGTTTATGATCTGAGTTGGGATGGCAACCTTTTCTAGAGACTTTCCTTATTGATGTTCTTGAATAGGGATTCAGAACTATCATACAAGTCAAAGAGTTGACCTAATGGAATAGGAAGTAAATGGAAGTTCATCTCCAATGATATCATGGAGAAGGACAATCCTTCCACCTAAAATAGATATATGTCTCTATTCATGAAAACATGTATTTAGCAATTCAATAATAGATGCACCCATAGGAGGGAACAAGAGACACGTGATCTCTCAAAAAGATCACACAAATTTTCTTCAGAAGTGTATGCAGTGGATTGGAGGAAAGAGCTTGCTCTAAGCATATTAGGATAAGGCAATTTCACATGTGGTCGTAAAGTCCTTATCAAACTCAAGCATGAAAGAGAAGACAATAGGCCTTTTAGAAATTATTTAGTCTTTGTTCTCGTACCAATGATACAAAGAGATATTAGAAATAAGATAACCCAAGGATGGATGCCAACTATCCAATAAGATTAGACCTTAAGATTAATATTATCCTTTAGTGTGAAGGATTAATTGGGATTTGAAATACCTAAGGGAGGCATAGTGCCATAACCCATAAATCTTAAATGCTTCGTTATTAACATGATGAAACTAATAATTATTTTGGTCGATTTCTACTTGTATAGAAATCCAATATTATTTAAAAAGTTAAATAGTATTTGATTTAACATTAATTGAACTTAAACAGTTGGGTGTTGATAAAAAATGGTTTGAATAGAAATTAAATGTGTTGGGTTACCAAAACCCAATTGGCTAAAACTAATGAAGGGCCATCAAGTAATTATTCAAGTAGCAATTGATCCCAATTGTTGGATTTGATTCAACTAAAAGGACACAATTAAATTGCTCTGTGGCATCATGGAAGCGTGAAATTAGTGTTTTAAATTGTTGAAAAACGACAATCGATTCAATGCCCAAAATTGATCAACAAAAATGCCAAGAACACCTATTCTTTAATCCTTGCGAGTGCCTTCGCAAATCCTGAGGGCAACATTCACCCTACTCCTTGATCACCTCACTCTTCTGTCAAGAAAAACACTTTCAATCTCGTACATAAGAATTTGGATGTCCAACAACAACGATGGACATCCAGAACAAGTGTTCTTGGATGCCTAGATAAGCAGCAAGACTTCCGAAATAGAGAGGCAGTGCCTTTTCTCTTCTCTATTGCAACGATGGTGGCAGATGGTGGATTATTAAAAGATCAATTGAATAGTTAGGGTTTCCTCTTTCCCTTGGGAGATACATATGGGGATCCAATCAAATCCCAATATAATGGAAACCCTTGGATGGAGGATGTAATCCTACT
Organism: Thalassia testudinum; assembly: GCA_037157565.1. NCBI lineage: Eukaryota > Viridiplantae > Streptophyta > Magnoliopsida > Alismatales > Hydrocharitaceae > Thalassia > Thalassia testudinum. The sequence continues at coordinate 135,551,435 of JAZHRO010000077.1, forward strand.
TAAATTTTGCATAATCATCCCATACTATTTATGGCTAATTTGGATTTAGTATCTAAACAATGTTCAATTGCTATCCAAACCTTTTGGATCAAGCCCAACCAAATTAGGCCCAATTAAACATTAAATAAAGTGTTATTTAACTCTATAAATAAAAATTAATTTATTTATAGGTAGGAACCCATCAAAATCACTATCAGTTCCATCACACCAATAGCAAAGCGTTCAGGATTCTTAGATTATGGTACTATACCTCTCTAGGTATTCTAAATAACCATGAATCCTTCCAACATAGAGGACAATATTACCCCTAAGATCTAATCCTATTAGACAACAGTCATCCTTCTTGAATAATATTATTTCTGACATCTCTTTATATCATTGAGACGAACAAATACCAACTCCCTTCCCAAAGGACTGTATTCTTCTTTGTCATTCTTAAGTCCGATCAAGACTCTACAACCATATGTGGAATTTGTCTTTCCCAATATACTTAGAGTGAACTCTCACGTCCAATCTACTGCATTCAGTTATAAAGCAAATTTGTGCGATCGCTTTAAAAGATCATGTATCTCCTATTCCCTCCTACATGCTCCATCTTTCCAATATCGACACTGAGGTGGGTGCATCTACCATTAATTGGCCAAATGCATGTGTTCATGAACAAAGACACATATGTCTCAGGTTAAAGGATACGCCTTTTCTATGACAGCAATGGAGAGGGACTCTAATCATCTCCTATTTCATTAGGTCTACTCCTTGACCCAACCCACATGACAATTCTGAATACTCTTTCAAGAACATCAATCACGCGACAATCTCTAAAGAAGGTTACCATCCCAACTCAGATCGGAAATAAATGATCAAATCAGATATGATGGTTTCTTGATGTGCTATTGAATCCTCTAAACTATTTAGATCTCCAAATCAACACACCTTGAGTTTATTCAGTCTAGCTAAGTATGTCACCCTCTTCATACTAAGGGACCTAATTTATGTACTAGAAATAATCCAATTCTTTTATTCACATGAAATGTAATCCATTACATTTTTCAAATGACTTACTCAGGGTATACAAAATCCAACACCAATGGTTCCTACTATATTAGGAATTATATGGATTCCTATAAATATCTCTCAAAGGTAAGGCCAAAACACCTAACCAATAAATTATTCATGTCTAGAAGGAATCTCCACAGCTGCCCCGAAGAGGAAAAGAAAAAAGTTGGCTTCCTCTTCTTAGACGTCCAGCAAGGGAGTTAGAAGACCAACTCTAGTCTTGTTGGAAGTCCAACAAACTCGTTAGAAGTCCAACAACTAGGTTGGAAATCCAATCTATAAGGGGTCACAACTTTATGATCCTCTTGACGATCCTGTGGTCATGTGTGTGGAAATTTGAGGCGAGAGTCATCTCAGGTTTTCCAAGGGTTCATGATACGTATACGACGTTGGTTGTTATCGACATAGAAGGCCTCATTAGTCTACCAAGAAGAATGTCTTGTGGCAGCGTCGGGACTTATTGTACGAGGCATCACACATAGGGTGTTGTTCTACCCTAGCTGCAAACATATAACATCTATCCTGTGGATCCCTGGAACAAGAAGATAGTTTCTTCTTTCATGGTTTCGATTTAGGTTGTTTAATTCTTGATTCTTTGATTTTTGGGCACCAAATCATTTTCAAAATCAACGTTTTAAATGACCATTTTTCATGTGTTTGTGATGCCCCAAGCGCATTGTTCATCCTTCACGTAGGGGACCTTAAAGAAGAGAAAAGGCTACCCCTCTTACCGCCACCTCTCTTGTCTACCATCCCCTACAAGATTCCCTTCGAAGATTCAGGTAGAGGGGACTACCCCTATCGAGGTAACCTCTGTCAAGTCAGAGTTGGCAACTCCACCTATTTCATCAATTACATTGTTGTCAGCTTGTATCAAGATGAATCATGTCAAACTACTTGAATTCTTTGTCGAGTTCTTTGTTGGATCCTTGGGTTAATTGCTTGAATCAAACTTGGGTGGTTCGTTAGGTAGATCTTGTTATTAGACTACCCAATGTGGTCTTCGACAGTTCCTTTCTAGCTAGGTCAACCAGGTTTGTAGGCCTATTGGGCTTACAACATTGGGCTTTAAGGGCTTTTTTGTTGTGAGGGATGATTTTCTCCCTTATCAGGCCTATTTTTAACTCTTAGTTGGGCCAATATGATCTTACAACCAAACTTTCTGCATAAATTATCTTCTGTATGTGATTTGCAATTTCCTCTAGGTGTACACAATCCACCTTCGTTATTTGAACCTTTATCCAATGCATACACCGCAGAAATGGTATATCTTAATCAAAATTTTTAAGTCACCAAGCCTTATTCTAAATATTATCTTTTGCACAACGACTACTTTGTTTGCACTATTTGCTCCTCGTCCTACAACAATTTTGTTTCAAGAATCGAGCCATACATTTAACCTTCATGTTCACCAAAATCTCCTTCACTAGTATTTTTCATCCAACAGTCCTTGAAACAATAACCTCAATGCTTGCCTACTCCAAAATGTCTTATTAAGTGTTGTATCATTACAAAAGATTATCATTGATCATTCTAATGCTATAGGTCGGGAAACATTTCCACTAGATCTTCTTAACAAAATAGTGCATTTTGCAAATCTAGTGGTTACTCATGCCCTTTGGAGTCCACAATTTTCTCTCATTAAAGCTCATGTCTATTAACTACTTGCTTTGGACTATGAATTGCTTCTATTACTATTATAACGCAATCTAATTGGTATTATTGATGGCACTAATGTCCTCCCTTTAACCAAAGCTTCCCTAACAGAGTCATTAGAGTTTAGCCATCCAATACTATGGATGCAAATTGTAAAAACAATCTCAAAAACAAGCATAGATCACTTCAGATTAGATGATACTTAGGTTGTTAATTGTTTCCTTATCTGACAAAGTACTCTCTTTAGTTGTTGGACTTTATATTGTATATCAAGTTTGGTCATCATCATTAAAGGCATATGGTGCATACTCTTCAACCAAACAACAGCTTCAATTGCAACTTCAAAATCTTAAAAAGAATTCAATTCAAAGTCTTCTTTTCTTTCTAAAGCAAAAGACTTAACCCATGATCTTGTTTCTATCCACAACAATCTTGGGCCTAATTTCAATGACATTATATCCACTAATGTGTTAGTTTGCTTTACTCCTTCGTTGCATCATGGGCATCATAGTGTTTTTCTTACATACAAAATTCCAGCAAAAAAAAGCCTCGATCCTAGTTGAGAACTTGGATTATTTTCCCACAATTCACCCCCACACAACAAAAAAAGTGGCATATAGTGATGGGTGGATTACAACAACATTTCAATACGTCGCTATTGATCTACATTGAAATGTCACTAATTTATTCTTTTTTTCCTTTTCTTTTTTTCCGTCCTCCTTCCTCTCTCTATTTTTCACTCCAAAATCTAAATCCATACAACCCCTCCTCTCCAACCCCACATTGCCACCCCCTACACCCCCCTTCCCCACTCATGAGGACCTCTGATGGACCCCCACCCTCTCCCCAACCCAACACACATACACAGGGCACCTCCAACACCTCTCACCCCAACACTGCCCCGTCCCCACCCTTTCCCCCCTCCCCCCCGAAGACACACACTCCACGCCTCTCTGCAACGCCTCCAACATCTCCGCCAATGTCTCAACCTCACAATCGTCACTCACCTCAACATTAAGACCTCTCTTCCAATCTCTCACTCACCTCGACATCAAGGTCTCCGCCAAGCTTGGGTAATCAAGGAACAAAGATTGGAAGAAACCAGAATAGTATTTATGTTGCAAAAGAAATAGGCATGCATTTAAAGATCAACTTTCTAGTACCAAAACTATTTGAGCATTTGAAGAAAATACTTACTAACACCAAAACTAACAAACAACAACTTTCCTTCTTGGTTCATAAATTGCTTAAGGGCAATAAAATGGACCTTCTCAATCACCACCTTCTAGATCTTCACGGTATCCATGTATCCTACAATTGGATTTTGTCCTCGATCAAATAGGTTATCATCTGCACCAAAACATAGCACTTAGATATCTCACCATTATAGGAGGTGTAAGTTGTATCTTCTAAAATCCATTCCCCCCTCACCACCCCCCCCCCCCCCCCCCCCCCCAAAAAAAATGATAGAAGTACATGAAAAGTTGAAATGTTTTTTTTTTTAAAAGATTTCATTAAATGCTTCCATAATTTCCATGCTGACACAAATTGTTGCATTAGTAGCATAATTTTTTGCAATCTACCTTTTCAAGAAAATTTTATTTTTTCCAGTCTACATGAATTTTGTTTCCATCCCTGCCAAGTCTCTGCCATTGATTGGTACACATTCCTGCTTGGTACTGATGTTATGTTAGTGTAGTTCAAGAGCATCGGGCTACTTCTTAAACTTGCATCTGCTGAAGAATTAGGTAGCATGTACTGATGGTCAGGAGCAAACTGAAGCAATGCAACTATAAGCCATGTCAGTTTGTCATTCGACACCCACAATTCTTTTTCTGCTTCTGACAATGTCTTCAATGCCTAGCGTAAATTTTCCATATCATCTTTTGACACAGAGGTTTTTGTTTAATCAAGCAAAAGTAGTCACAAGAATAACATACATTTGGAGTACAAAAATTTGAATGTGGATTAGTCAAAAGTAATGGCTAGAATATACACACTCACATTTTGCGCTACAGAAAAATTTCCTCTGTAATCTTTCTCTAGTGAACACATAGCTACCAGCAGGGATATCTGTAATAATAGTTGCAAGTTGTGTCATTAAGGCTAGAGGTTCCACAGTGTTTACAGTGTTAGCAGATAGTACCAAATCAAGTAAATTCAGCAATTTCTCATCAGAAACCAAACCAACCTGAGAAGGGAAGAATAATGTCAACTTCTTAGCATAACTCATTTATTTACTATTTCAAATGATTATTCTAAGGACATGATACAAAACCTAAAATATTATTTTTCTACTTCAAATGATTGTCTCTGCAGAACTGGTGGTTCATAAAATGCAAATATAAAAACAAAAATCTTGTACACTGATCTAGAAATGGAATGTAATATAAGGTTACCTCCTACAATGCCATTGTATGATGCATAATTATGGCTCTCCATATTTGTAGATATGCAACTGAATCAAGATTGGTTAGATATGCAAAAATAGCTATACATGCAGCTACATGATAACACAGTAAGGGATGTGGCTCACGATGCAGATGGATGACTGTATGTTCATCTTTCCCAAAAAAGATTGCTTTCCATGATCTATGAAATGGTTCCATTTTTTACTTCTTTTTTTCTAGCTCAATTTATGATTTTGTTGTATGTAGTTCTGTTAATTTAGGTTCATAAAACATGAATAGCACTAATGGTTTAGTAGTAAAATAGGACTCTTCCATGGTACAGACCAGCATTCGATTACTAGCCGGTGCATCTTTTCTTTGGTTCCAAGTTAAATTATCCATTATTTAATCTTTATGTTTCATGAATTTCTTTATTGTAAGCACAAAAATAAATGGTTCAAGGATGCAGTTAAGAAGTGCAACCAAATTATAAATAATTACATGACACTAAAATCTTACGTGTTTCATGACAGTCATGCAACTTATATTTTGAATTATTAGGAAATGTTATGTTCATCCTAAAATGTTTGGTTAACTATTTTTACGGCAAAATGACATGGAGGTGTATAAAGTGCAGAAAAGATATATAGAGAATAACATTCATAGATCATGCTATTTGTTTGTGTTAAATCAAAATTAAAGAGTAAGGTCTTAAACTTGTATAAAGAGATGAATTTTTTATTGAAACAATAATTATATCATAAAGCAATTAAAGGAAGTTGACAATGAAAAGGCCAAGCCAATATAAGTGCTAAGTGCAATGTATCAGCACCCTCTTTTCTTTGGCATGTTGATAAATTAGAATGCATAGTTTATATTTATGTTAATTGTAGGTGTTGATTAACAAAATAAGGTATGAATTGCATTTGACCACGTGCAAGGGAACTAAGCATAAGCTTTGTAGTAGGTATGAGACCTTAATCCAAATATAAATTTCTTAGAGACTTAAGATTAAAAAAATATACTTAGAATTTTTTTCCCTTTTTTGTGGGTGATTAAGGTGTTGGGTGTTTGCTATTATAAGTGCTTGAAACATGTCATACTTTCAAGTTGGTGATGACAGATCACCTTTTAGTTATGTTGAATTCTTTTGATTTCAATCTTTATATTTAAAAATTGTTGTAGGAGATTATTTGGCTAATTTGTTATCGAGAGCGAAAATCATCATAGTTTAGAAAAACGCATCGTAGTATAGCGATGAAAATCGAATCGACATTTAAATTTGTAAAGCTTGAAAAATCGTGAATTTCAAGGTTATTCACAGGAAGCAAATATAACAATTCAATCCACCAATCACAACAATCAGAAATAATGATGCAATTTAATCACAAGTATGAGAATAATCAACTAATGCTCAAAATTTGTATCTCAAAGTAAAAATAAAAGAAAATAAAAATGATGGTTGAAACCACCAAATATCCCCAACAGTAAGCACAATTCCCAACTCAAATCATCAGTAGCCTCAAACCAATTTTCCTCTCAAATCAGACGTCTTGAGAGAACCTCAGGCACCTTAAGTGGTAACTTCAAATCACCTTAAGAATGTGCCTAAGTGTTAGGCGTGAATCCCAATACTGCACAGTGCAACCCCCCCCCCCCCAAATCCTCTTAGAAACTCCTCTCTCTCATCTCAAATCTGGGTCATAGGGTATACAGGTAAATGGATCTGAGTCCAGACCCACCAGCGTGCGGTGGCGGGTGATTGGGAAAATTTCATTTGGAAGATGATGTGCCATTGCAGAATTGTAAATCACGTGGTGGAAAAATCTCAGATCAAAAATATATTAGTGAAAACTAACCACGGTGAATTAAGTCGTATCCACAAAGAAGAACAAATGCAATAAACTCACGAATAATTTCCTTACATCACTCTAATCAATGTTTTCCATCAGCAATCACAAAGGCTCAAGAGAAAACCAAGGCAGAGCAACAAGTCTGTAGGAACCACATACATGGAAACCAAATACGTCTTTTACTACGCAACCAAGTACCTTTCCACCCAAGTCAAAATATGTGAGAATACTCCAAACTCACTAGACATAATAGCAATGTATGATTCTTCGAATCATCGCCAAATACACATATCTGGTTCAATGCAAACATAATTGCTCTAATTTAATGATTTGGAATTCAAATGCAGGCAAATAATAGTCTTAGAAAAATAATCCGTTAGAAAATCAACCAAACAATTTAACACTCTCGTACTGTTAAGCTCGCTATGTGCGTTGGGGAAAGAGAGAGTGCATATGGGGGAAGGAATGATTGATCCCGCGAATTAGAAGCAAAACGAGCCTCGACAGCAAATTCCTCTCAATATCTCAAATTATCAAGTCAACCTCCAAACTCTGTCAAGGGCAGTCAATGTAAATTTTAATTGAGACAAGAACAGGGGACTTGCTACCCGCGCACGCGCGTGGAGTTGGAGAGGACGGTCGGCCTTGCCGTACTCGGAGGAGGTCGAGGACGCGAAGGGGGTTCCAATGGCGGTGGTCCCATGGTGGGAGGTGGTCGAAGTTCGCCGGACAGCAAGACGGAGGTCGCTGACGGTGGGTTCCTCCGCGCGTGCGCGTGGACTGCCGTCGGAATTTCTGATGTCGTGGCGAGGATCGTGGAAGCGAGGTGAGTCTGGTGGTATCGACGGCGTGAAGAATGGAGGGCTGGGGTGGCGGCTGCGTGGAGGTGTTCACGGTGGTCAATGGGTTCTTCTCTGTTGGTGAAGCTTGAAGGAAGAAGACGCGTTGAGGAAGAAGGCGCTGTTGTGGACTGCCGTAGCTGCTGATGGCATGGAGGATGTGAGGCCGGTCGAGCACGAGTGCGAGTGGAGGACAATGGTCGAGGAAGGTGACGCCTGGTGATGCGAGCGGTCAAGGACAGAGGTTGGAGCTGCTGCGGAGGTCTTGAGCGAGGAGGAGTCCAGCGGCTGAGAGAGGGCGAGGGCTGCGTGCGTCTGAGATGTGAAAACAGAGGGGAGGGAGCATTTAGCCTCGTAGAAGATCTTCCAAAGAAGCAGGAGGAGGGGGGCATGGCGGTGCTTCGTGGAAGTTGGAGTGGCGGTGTCAACGAACGGAGCACGGTGCTGGCGTGTCACAGTCGGTGGCAAGGTCGTCGGTGGAGAATCGCAGTGGCGGGAAGGAGGACAAGACGCGGTGATGACGTCGGCGCTGTCACCGCCGATCACGGTGGTGGTTGACATCGCACGGTCGCGGTTGAAGAAGACGGCGGAAGCTCACGGTGGTGTTCTGGTGGTTCGCGGGGAGAGGATGTGGAGAGGGGGCTTCCCCCTCGTGTAGGAACGTGATTCCCCTGGCCGTCCTCTCCTAATTCAGAAAATGAGGAAAGTAGTAAGAGTTATCTCATAAAATTCTGCATATGATTTCTTAATTAGATTCTCAATTATTCACTTTCCTAATTTTTTTTTTCATGAATATGACATTCAAATATTCTCAAAAGAAGAGTAAGTATTATAATATATGATTAGTCAATACATATATGTATGTAGCGTATTTTTATAAAATTACATGAATGTCAACATACACACTTAAATACTTTATTAAGGTAGTTGTGCTCTAAACTGAATTTCTGTCTCATAATAATGTACTTAGGTACTAAATTAGTCCACTAAAGTGAATCTATCAGCAGGTGAGGGTAAACAATTAGGAGGGACCTCACCCCGTGAGTATTTAAGACAATCAGCTATTAGACGAAAACCAATAAGTATCGAAATTTTTTTTTAAAAGTCCTCGTTGTGGACTAATGTGCTATTGTCTTCTTCGTGAGTGAAGCTGAGGTTGCTCGTCCAATCGAAGTCGCTACTGCTGCTTCTTCATTCAATCAAGGTTCCAGAAGGCTTCGTGGTGGTGAACCACGTCTGCTGAAGGTGGCAGCAAGGCCGGAGGTGGATGTAGTATGGCAAACGATGTCAGGGAAGATGGTGGTGGTGACAGAGCTCCAGCAAGAACCTAGAAATCAAAATACGGCCTTAATGCCTTAATTAGACAATTCATAAGCTTCGTCGTGGTGTGTAGAGTGAGGTGGAGGTGTTAATTGGGTGAACGGAGGTGTGTGGTGGCTGGTTGTGGTCGGAACGTGCAGGTGGAAGGTGGGTTGTTTGATGGTAGGCTGGAGTGGCCAAAACCCTCAATAAGTTGAGGGGTTTTGGTGGCGAGGTCGAGGCGAAGGTTGTGGAGGCGATGGCACTGCATTTGGTGTATTGTGGCACCGACGCGAGCTCGCCGAAGCTCACATCGGAGGCGGAGAAGATGAGGGTGGAGGAGGCGGTTAAGTGCATGAAACCTAGATATAAAGGTGTGGTAGGAGTCTAGAGAGGGAGAGGGAAAGGTTAAGGGACTTAGGGAGGAGAAAGTGTGTGTGGGAAGCTTCTGGCATTGGCCGGTCGGACGTGAGGAAGATGACAAAGTACAACGAAGGAGAGCGGCGACGACGGGGGCTGAAGGAGCTCCTGTTGTGGCTGGTGAGGAGCAGAAGAGAGAGAGGACGAAGGCAGACTATCCAAGTTGGTAATTGGATGGCCGGAGGAGGGAGGCGGAGGAGCTCGCTAGAGCCAAAGACGAGGATGGCCAGAGTAGGAGGAGGAGGGTTATTTCCAGTCAAATCTTTGCTGAGGAAGACGTTGGGAGCTTGTAGGGCTTATATAGGTGCTGAATTGGACCTTAATTGCGAGGAAATCACGAGATTTCCTCACAATTTCTTCAATCAAAACCCACTAAAATCATGGCAATCGCTGCAGGTCTTGAGTCCAAATCAGGTCTTGTGAGATGGTCCAATCTACTGAGAATCTTCTTGGAAACAATCTCTTCAAGTTTGGAGAGATTCCACCTTAGATTGAAGGAGAAATCTCCAAACAAAGGTGGTTGGTTTGGGTATGGAGGTTATGTTCACACAGTAATGGCTGTAGGGACCCATCTACAAAAGTGACGAGAAGTTAGGGGTACGGATGTAAGGAAAATTGAAAGTTAGGGTCCTGAGTGTGAAAAATAGAGCTTTTAGGGCCCAAAATGCAAACTAGATCAAGATGGACTTTGATTGGGACCAAATTTTGGTGTTAACTGAATTTGGACCCAAGGAATCTAATGGTGGACTTGGATTTGAGTTTTGACAACATTTGACTTGGTGAATTACACAGGAGCCCAAATCTGAAACTTTATTTTTTGGTCAAAATGGACTCAGATGATCAAAGTGAAGGTACCAAACCTCTTAGAATATTTTTCAATGAATTTTAGGAGGTTTGGATTGATTTTATCTTGACTAGAACCCTTCCAATTTAAGTGGAGCTGATAATCAAGGTTTTTTGTACTATTTTCAACCTTGAAATGCATAAAACCCTAGTTCAGTTGATGTAAGCCCACCTTTTAGTCTTTTGTATTCATTTGACCTTAAATTCACCCCTTGATTAATCTACATTAATGATGGAATGGTAAAATAGAAGAATTAACCTCATTTTTCTAACTTCTCCTCGGAACAGTTTAATGTGAAATTATGACCCTCAGATGATCATTTAGGAGTATTTATCATTTTAATTTGATTAATTTTAGTTAGTTAGAACTCATGATGGTGTTACCATCATACCCCATACCTAGCTTTTTGCTAGTCCCTAACAAAATCCTATGGACCAAACCAGATTTCTAAGCTGGATTTTAACTGTCAGGACGCCTTACTGAGCCATATCTCTAGAAATTAGATCAAAATACCATCATAAGCCTAAAGGTACTCAAGTACCAGCCAAGATCCAGACCTGACAAGCCTCAACCTTGGGTCTGTCGTGAAGGTTTCTAAGGCTTACAAAAACTGCCTAGAGGTTTGTTGACCTCAGCGGTTAAAGCACCCGTGCGTATACGTAGCAAGTCCAGGTTCAATTCGCCAATGCATTTTCTATAAGAGAGATAGAGTGGGATATTTATTTTGAGATTTTTCTCTTTTCTTTTTATATTCTCCTAAATCCAACATCAGATTGGCCCTAAACACAGTCTGTATCGAATTCCTTGTCCCCACAATCAATCCTCACAGGATCCCTAGCTTTCGATGCTTCAGGATAGCACCGCTCATGGCAACCCCTAAAACCTTGCTTTCGAAACTTCTGGATAGTGCCTCCCATGGCATTCTGTAGCTAAATTCGGGTCCTAGCAATTGACATCTCGGAATAATCCCACCCATGGCACTTGAACCAGCACAAGGTGTTTATGTGCCCCCGGTAGGATATTTAGATATCCTAGGAGACGAGCACTGAGGAGACGATATGTTATTACGCATCTTAGAGGGGAGTATTTTTCATTCCACCTCTCTGCGTCAGGAACTCGTTCAATCAACTTGTGTCTTCAAACCACTCCTTAGCCAGATCTTCGGGAAAACATTTTTCAGAACAAAACACTTTTGGCATTATATTTCATTAAGCACAATGAACCAGACTGGTGTGTGATTTTTGGTGTCTTGGTTACCAAGTCCTACAAACCAAAGGGCAGGCAATGGGGCCGGATAATCCTTAAGCCTTAGACTTAATACATTAGCTTCGCACTTTCCTCAACCTCTTGAGGATTAATCTGGATCTTTAAAAATACATGAGTGTTTAAGCCATAGAATAAGCCCAAAAGACCTAAGGTCGATATCCGTCATTTATCTCCTAAGCTTTAACCCTTCAAGTCTTAATTCATCATCCGATCTAGCTTAGATGTTAGGTAAGTTCCATACTCGAACATGGGGACTATTACAATTTTTTTCTTTTGTTTGCTCCTTTTTCTCTGTTTTTTCTTTCCTCCTCTTCTCCTTCCTCAATTTAGATTTTTCAATTCAGCTCACAAAATTGTCCTCCCTTTTCTCCATTTTTGTTTTAATGAAACCCCTCCATAAATCGAATTTCACAGCGTTTTGCACTTTAATACCCCCCATGCCTAAGATTTGTAATGTCCTCATTGTAAATTAGGTGGGTTCAAATTCAACTTAGATCGTACATTAGAATAAGTTTGGGTGGGTGGCGAATGGGTCAGGATGACTGTTACGGACGATTTCAAGCTCTAATATAAGTATCAAAGGTGGAGTCGGCTGTTCTAACAGACAAACCCCAAAGTACAATATGACTTTAGGTTGGAGATAGGTCAGAAGGGTCTCGGATTTTCCAAAATGACAGGTTGCCTCCCGTTAAGTGCTAAGTTTAATGCCATCAGCTAGGTGCAACATGACTCAGGGAGAATGTAGATCAAAAGATATCACAGCCAGATTCAAATTGGTGAGTTTAAGGAACATTTTCAGCCTCTAACCATTCACAACAAATAGTTCTGAGTCATGGCTAAGTTCACTGATTTCAACAGCTCCATTTTCGAAGATTCGTCGGTCAAGAAAGGGTCCAATCCATTTTGATCTTAGCTTTCCTGGGAAGAACTTGAGTTTGGCATCAAAGAGGAGCACTTTCTAACCAGGATGGAATGATTTTCGCGATATATGCTTGTCATGGAAGGCTTTAACCTACTCTTTGTAGATACGTAAGTTCTCGTACGCATCATTACGTAACTCCTCAATCTCGCTCATTTACAACCAACAATGGTTTCCAGCCTTCATGAGATCTAGATTGGACTTCCATACTGCCCAGTAGGCCTTATGCTCCATCTGTACAAGGAGATGACATGCCTTCCTGTACATGAGTCTGAATGGAGACATTCCTAGCTAGGTCTTATCAGTGGTCCTATAGACCCACAAGGCTTCCGGAAGTCGAGTGGACCAATCTTTTTTGTTAGACCGAACAGTGACCTGAAGGATTTTCTTCATCTCTCGATTTGATAGCTCAGCCAATCCGTTGGTCTGGGGGTGATAAGGAGTCGAGATACGATGCAACACCCCATACTTTTTCATCAGGGACTGGAAGTGCACATTTGCGAAGTGAGACCTACCATAGTTGATGATGGCTTTAGGAACCCCAAATCTGGAAAAGATGTTCTGCTGAATGAACAGGAGAACAACTTTATGATCATTCATTCTTGTGGGTACGACTTCGATCCATTTCAAGACGTAGTCAACAGCAAGTAAGATGTACTCGAAGTCATTAAATTCGGGAAAGGGTCCCATAAAATCAATTCTCCATATGTCAAAGATCTCGCACAAGATAATATGATTCAAGGACATCATATCTCGCGGGCCCATGTTGCCGAGGGCTAACAATGGGCACATGCCATACAGTAAGATTGTGCATCTTTGAACATTGTGGGCCAAAAAGAACCCACACTAGAGGATCTCAGTACGGTTTTATACCCAGAGAATGGCCACCACAGGCCTGGTCATGGTAGAACGAGATAACATCATTGACCTCGTCATCGAGAATGCATCCTCGAATTACTTGGTCATTACTGATGCGAAATAGATAAGGGTCTTCCCAGACATAGTACTTGGCATCAGAAATCAGCCTGTCCCGCCAAGAGGTTGCCCAATCAGGCAAAACTTTCCCCATAACCAAGTAATTCATGATATCAGTGAACTAGGGAAGTCCATTAATGGCCAAGAGGTGTTCATCTGGAAAATGCTCGGTGATAGGTTCGGATGGGTCAATGATTAAAGAAGGAAGGCAAGACAAATGGTCACCTACCACATTTTGCTTTCCCTCCTTGTCATGAATTTCGAGATCGAATTCTTGCAACAGCAAGATCCATCGGATTAATCTAGGTTCTGCGTCCTTCGTAAGCAAGTGCCTCACCGCAATGTGATCCAAGTAAATGATGACATGGGATCCCAGGAGGTATGATCTGAATTTCTCCAGACCAAATACTACAGCTAGCAACTCTTTCTCCGCAATCATGTAATTACGTTGAGCCTCGTCCAGCGTCTTGCTGATGTAATATATAACCACCCATTTCCCATTGATTTTCTACCCTAACACCACTCCTATTGCGTAGTCAGATGCATCGCACATGATCTCAAAGTGTTGAGACCAGTCAAGGGATTATAGGATTGGAGCTTAGGTAACTTAATTACGCAGGATTTCAAATGCATGAATGCACTCTCTTATCATCTCGAAAGGCATGTCCTCTGAGAGAAGATTCATTAAGGGGTGCACAATCTTTGAGAAATCAGATATGAATCGATGCTGGAATCCAACATAAATAATCTAATGTCTTTGATCGAGGAAGGCACAGGTAATTTGGAAATCAAATTCACCTTAACTCGGTCAATTTGGATACCTCTCTTAAAGACAAGGTGTACAAGCATAATAACCTCCAGAACCATAAAGTGGTTCTTTTCCCATGAGAGAACCAGGTTCACTTCGATGAATCTTCGGAGGATTTAGACCAAGTGCAGGAGGCAATCATCAAAAGAATCACCAAAAATCGAGAAGTCATCCATGAAGAATTCAAGGTATTTACTTACCATATCAGAGAATATGACTAACATGCAGCGCTAAAAGGTGGCAGGTGCATTGCAAAGCCCGAATGGCATCCTGTGGAACTCGTACATACCATAGGAGCCGGTAAAGGTGGTCTTTTTTTTATCTTCGGGATGGATTGCCACTTAGTTGTCTCTGTAGTACCCATCCAGGAAATAGAAAAATCAATTTCCCGCCAGTTTCTCGAGAATCTGATCAATGAACCGAAGTAGGAAATGGTCTTTCTTCGTGGAGGCATTCAGTTTCCAATAGTCTATGCAGACTCTCCATGAGTTCACAATTCGAGTCAGGATAGTTCCTCCAGATTCGATCGTAATCATGGTGAGCCCTGCCTTTTTAAGCACAACTTGGATGGGGCTCACCCAGTGGCTGTTAGAGATCTGGTAGATGATTCCTGCATCGAGCCACTTGATAATCTCCTTTTTCACGACCTCCAATAGATTTGGGTTCAGTCTTCTCTACATTTCCCGAGGTGGTCGTGAGCCCTCTTCGGTATAGATACGATGTGTGCATTACGAGGGACTTATTCCAGTCAGGTCATCTAGAGTCCATCCAATGGCTCTTCGATGCTCTGAAGGATAGAAATCAACTTTGTTTCTTGATCATGACTAAGTCAGGAATTGATAATCATAGTAAACATTTGATTCGAACCCAAAAAGACGTATTTTAGATGATCCGGAAGGGGCCTTAATTCAAGCACCGGGTTATCAGCAACGGGTGGGGGCTCGAGATTGGCCTCAGAAGACAAGGTAGAAACTGAGGATAGATCTGGATCAGCTTTGGGCTTCTGAATTTGTGTGTTAAGATTTTCTTGTGGTTGAGGTTCTAGGAGAATCGAGTGTTCCTCTGTAATCAAGTCCTCAACCAGAGAACTTATGTCACAAAATTCTTCAATTGCCCCATAGTTTATTCCTTTCTGGGCCTTAAAGATATCAATCCTCAATGTCTTATTCCTAAATTTCAACTCGATTTAGCCCTCTTCGCAATTGACGTTCACCCTAGCCGTGGCTAGGAACGGTCTCCCAAAGATGATCGGTGTGTCTCTCAAATTTTCAGGAGTATCTATGTCTAATATAATGAAGTCCACCGGGAAGTAGAAATCTTGTATCCTAACTACAACATCCTCGAGAACTCCTCTTGGTGACTTTATTGATCTATCAGCCAGTTGTAGAGTCACCTTGGTTGGTTTGAGCTCTGTTTCCTCAAAATGATCTAGTAGGGATGTGGGGATCAGAATTATGGAGGCTTCTAAAATGATCGAACTCTAGGTCGCCTATCTTACAGGTGATCAGAGGGGTGCCAAGATCTTTCACTTTCTACGGGAGTTTGCTCAAGATGATAGAGCTAGCTTACTCTAACAATACAATCGGACTCCCATCTTTGTTTCATGACTTACGCTTTGGTGTACATAAGTCCTTCAGAAATCGCATGTAAGCCTGTACATGGAGGATTGCATCCATCAAGGGGATGTTTATTTGGACTTGTTCAAAGAGCTTGACCAAGTCTTCCTCGAGTGCCACGGGTTTGGGTTTCTTATTTCCTTTGGTCAAGGCCTTGGGAAATGGAACCTTTGTTGGTTCCTCTAGGATTGGTTCTGGCTCTGGATTTGGGATAGGTGTGTCTTGGATAACCATCCTAGGGGTAGGCTCTGAACTACCAGGGCTAGAGTTGTTAGGATAAGATGGATCATGAGTTGTTTTGCCACTACATGTAACAGCATTTAGGCTAGCCTGGTTTGGGTTCGGAATTGGTAAGAGTGGTGGTTGCTACTGATATCTTGCATACAATGTGGAAGCCTCCATCCCATCGGGTGATGGAGCGAAAGAGGCCTAATAGATAGTGAGCTTGGCCCTGATTTTGATTCATAACGTGCCCCTAGTTTGACACATTATTCAGATTCGATAGAGGTTGGGAAGGGAGTACACCAGGCTGGCTAGTCCTAGCCATTTGTACGAGTTGATTTTGAACTTCTGTGATCTCTTCCTTGTGCTGTTTCTGCATAGCCGCATTAGTTTTCTGGATGTCAGCCAGAGCTTGCAAAATCAAGCTCAATTGATCTTCCTTAGTAAGTCCGAATTGGTAATTCGGGTTCAGCCTAGGTTGAGCGGGTTGATATGGTCACGGAGCTCGTGGTAGGGGTTGGAATTGAGGTCTCGAGTTCTGATTATTTCCTAACCATGTGAAATTTGGATGATTGCGCCATCTAGGGTTATATGTGTTGGAGAATGGATCATTCTAGATGGCGTGAAGATCCTCGTAGGTCTGAGGAACTTCAAAGTAATCAGAGTATAGGGGTTCAAAGTTCCCCCCTAGAATAGGATGGTTCGGAGTTTCCTCTGAAACTAGGATCAGATAGGGTTGGATACGTGTCCATCCCCTAATATGACTGGTGGTGAATGTTATTCACGGCCTCCCTACCTGAGGGTGGATGTGCATACATGTTTTACAACGCAAAGGTGGCTCTCTATATATGTCGAGTCAATTCGTCCACCTTCTTCTCGATGATGGAGACCTTATCCAGGCTACTGGCCACCAACTCCTGGTTGACAGATGCGAGGACGTCTCGTGTCTCATGTGCCCCTTGCGTGTTTGTCATTACACGGGTGGTCATCCAGTCGAACACACCCATAGACTCATTTTTTATGGAGTTCTCACACATGTTCTTGAGAATCTCCCAAGCAGTGTCTTCATGTTGACCAATGATGTTGCCACCACAGGTTGCATTGACAAATAATCGAATGTCCTCACGAAGTCTCTGGTAAAAAGACTAGATTTGTTCCCATTTAGGAACTTCGTGATGAGGGCATTTCCACATGAGATCCAGAAAGCGGTCCCATGCCTCATGAAGTGGTTCTCTCGCATTCTGCGTGAATGCGTGATCTAGTGCCTCAAGGCATTAGTGCGACCAGCTGGGAAGAATTTCTTTAGGAATTCAGATTGGCGTTCCACCCATGTGTTGATCGGTCGAGTCAGGGTTTGATACCAATGGCCAACCTTATCCATAAGAGAGAATGAGAACATCTTCATAAACAAGATGTCCTAGTTCTGAACAGGTGGTCCAAAGGTCTGGGCCAGTGTTTCAGCTGTTTGATGTGCTGGAAATGATCTTTGGCGTTTGTTCCATGGAATTTGGGGATTTCATTGATAAGATTCAATTTTAATTCAGTGTCAAGTCCTCCAGCTAGGATTTGCACCTTGGGTTCAATCTACACCGCTGCGGGATTGTAGTGATCTCACATCTGCGGGCACTGCAGGGGATTCATGAATGCATAGAATAGATCAGTGAGGCACTGTAGTTGATTCTAAACATTGGGCATGTTTAGTGAATGCTAGATCGGTATTTAAAAATGTCGTGTTGTAGTACAGCCAAAAAAACGTTCAAAACAAATATAATTTTATTACTCGAATTTAAAGTCTGAGGTTGAACACAATGAGCAAATGGAATTTATGCACTAATCTCAATAATAAATGCAAATTGAACACGTAATACTACTCAAAATCTAATTAAGAATGTAAAGCATGAGAATAAAAATAATTGTAAATAAAATAGTGGAGAGCTTATAAAAAAATGGACGTCTAATTACAAAATCAGACGTCTTAAAAGTGATGTGCTACGGTGCCTCTCTTTCTCTGATTTCTTTTGCGAGCTTTCTTCTCCTTCCTTCTTTTCTTCTGGCTTCTCTATTGTTAGCTCCTTCTCTGGCTTTGATTCCTTCCTTTGACTTTTCTCTGACTTTCTTCCTTCTTTTCTTTCTCTGCCTTCTGCTTCTTCTTCTTTAGCTTCTTCCTTTGCCTTGCAAACCTCAGCTTCTTCCTTCTTCTTTCTCCTTCTTGGCTTCTTCCTACTTCTTCTTCTTCTCTGGCCCTTCTCCTTCTTCTTCTTCTTCTCTGGCCCTTCTCCTTCCTTCTTCTTTCTTTGCCTGACCTCCTCTTCTTCCTTTCTGATTTGGCTAAGTGTCGAGCTTAAGCTTTCCAAGGCAAAACCCCCCTTCCCCTACGTAGCGTTCCTCTCTTTCTCTCTTCTCTATTTTGGTTCGCTCTCCCAGAGCCACAGCCGATTCAGGTAATCGGACCTAATAGAGACCCAGGTCCAGGCTCACCGGTGTGGGTGGTGAGCGAGGAGTGAGTCGGTCAGGTAAACGGGTTGTAGCCAGGTTCGCGTGGGCAGTGCCGTGGACGAGGCTGTGAGAGGGGGAGAGAGGGACCTCACCCCGTGACTTGGAGGCGACAAAGCTATGGCACAAAATCAATTTATGTGCACATAGCTGCTCGTCCAATTCCGAGGTGGGACTAAATGTCCCACCTCCCTTGCGCGCGCCGCAGCAACAGGTGTCCTCTTCAATTCGCGAAGCTGCAAGGGCTTTTGGCTCCAATTGGGAACCTGAGCGCATTCGTGCCTCAAGTCCGCATCACCTGGGCCTTTCGCCTGGAGCAGCAGCAGCTAGAGCACAGCACGCAAGCTTCAAGCTCTTCGTCCATGGCGGTCAGTGGTTGGGTACCTGTAAACATGAGAACGGCCTTGCAGCCACGTCAAAACGTCCAGGGAGATTCGCCGAGACACGGCGAGTGTACTATAGAGGCTGGCGTGTCTAGGGTTCTCTGTGGCCGTGTGAGTGGGTGTGTTTGGTGGGATGTTTGGGCGGTTAATGGAGTGAATGGAGTGGTGGATTATGATTAGTGACTCGTTGCGGAGGTTGTAGGGTGGTTGGCGAGGTGGATGGAGGTGCGGAGCGGCGGGGGCACCTCGCCGGAGGGATCGCCGGAGGTGGAGATGGTGATGGTGATCAGTGGCGTGGAGAGGTGTTTCTGAGAAATAAAGAGAGGGAACAAGAATAGAAGAGAGAGGGAGTCTAATACCTACCTCTAAAGGACAATAGGGACAGGGGAGACATCAGGGCTGGTATGGCTGACGTCGGAGACGAAGATCTCCGTAAATGAGGCCGCAGCGAAGACGAGGGCAGAGGCGGCGTCGGCCGGTGTTGCGCGACGCGAGTGAATGAGAGGAAGACAACCCAACCACTGGTATTGTGGTTGGGTGACGAATGAGCGAGGGAAGAACCGTCGGAGCTTGCGGAGGGTTGCGGCCGGCGAGAGAGAGAGGAATTAGGGGGAACCCCCAATTTCAAGCTGAGGAGATGCGGTTGGATCAGAAGCTTCTTAAATAAGTCTCTGGAGAAGGATTTGTGCTTGGAAGCCAAGCTTCCAAGCAAGGAATAATGGTCGGAGATGGAAGCTTCAAAAAGACCCAAATCTCTCATGCGTTTACATGGGAGATTGGGTACAAATTAGGGCTCAGTGATGGGTTCAGACTGGAGGAGATTACTCAGAGAATCTCCCTTCCAATTTTGGGAGGGATTCTCTGAGCAATCAAGGAGAAAACTCCTTTCAAAGCTCTTCGAAGTAGGATTCCTCCGCTATAATGGCGGAGGGACCTATTTGCAAGGACAATGAAGAAGCTAGAGGTCCAAATGCAAGGGTTTTTGAAAGATAGGGGTAGAAATGCAATCAGACTGGACCTTTTTACAAAGTGGGTCAAGATGAGTTCCCTTTAAGTCCAAATTTTGGTACAAATCTAATTTGGACCTAAGGAAACCAATGGTGAAGTTGGATTTTGGGTTTGACCACGTTTGACTAGATAATTTACGTAAAAACCCAATTTTGGGCAATCTAGGTTTGGGTTTCAATGGCCAAATTGAAAGTTCTAAACCCTATAGAATATTTCTCTATGATTTTTAAAGGGTTTAGGTGAATTTTATCATAACCAAAACCTTGGTTAATCAAGCGGGTCTATTTTAGGATTTCAAGAAGTCATTTAATTCCTAGATCCCACACAAACCCTTTTCTGTCTAATTCAACCCACTTTTTCTTGTTAAGACCTTTTGACCTGTGTTTAGCCCTTGAGAAAATCCGTTGTTGTATTGCAATGGTAAAATTACAGTTTTACCCCTTGTTTCTTGCTTTTCTCTTAGAAAGGTTATTCAGTGAGTTAGGACCTCTAGTTGGTTATGTAGGAGCTTTTATTCTCTTCATTGGGTCAAAATGAACTAGTTAGGGCTCATGATGGTGTTCCCATCAAGGCACTTCTTCTTGATTCTCCATGGATGTAGATGATGGAGAGCCAGGCTTGAATGTGGAAGGATTGGAAGAGATCTCAATCTGATCGGACAGGAACACAAACAACTGGGTCGAGGCTTGATCCCGACGAGAGTGAACTACTAATGGAGGCCTCAAGAATAATCTTAAGGACCTCCTCCTATACATGCACTATGGAATCAAATAAGGGACAGAATATGTATTAGACCCAATCAAGGCACCCAACAAGGCTGGGTGACTATGGTGGTTCAAGGCACATGGTACCTCTGGATCAAAAACTCACCCACCCAAGAATTACTTGGATAGCCAAGAAGGGAGAGTCTCGCAAAAACCCCTACACGGTAGAGCGTCCCCACAGGTTATAGGGTTTCCCCCACCCGACCTTCCTTGTCACCGAGATTCCAAGTAGATCGGAATGTGTGGGTGACTCCTAAGTCTACCAATTTTAATCCTTCTTATACCTTGAATTTCACTTGAACTTTGAAGTTGATTTGATTTGTGAGCTAATTTGGAGGTTGATTGATTCACAAAGTGAACCAACTTCACTTGACTTGTCCTAAAGTTGAGGATGAGGTTTGGGTTAAGAACCCAAGTCACCCTGAATTGGTTTGCAAACAGGTTTTAGGTCCCAAATTTTAATGTTCCAAGTGATTATTAGAACCTTGATTTTAGTGTCCACTTGATTAGATCAATTCAATCAAGGGCTCGGGTAACACACAATGTAGGAAATATATTTTCTTTTAAAGCATGCAAGTGTGTAGTCCTGGAAGCCCTGATGTGGAAACCCTAGATTGGCTCTATTTCCAAGTCCAATTCTTCCAAAGTTGGTACCTTGGGCTTAATCAAGAAGGCGAATAGCCCAAGGAACCTTATGTCCCTAATAGGTACAAGTATTGGGATGGTGATCTCTAGTCAAATCGAATCAAATCAGGAAACTTGAATGATGATTACTATGTAAGTAAAGCAAGTTGATCTTAATTGATTTTCTTTACAATCTTTCCAAGAGATGAGGGGCTTAAAGTAGCAAATGTGATTACCTGCCCCTGGTGTAGTTGCTTGTGCGGTCGATCTTTAGATTCACTTGCAACAACACAACAAATCAGATATAGCAAGTCAAAATCAGATCAAAAAGTGTGATTAGTGAATGAAATGCGTGTTGCTCTCTGGTAACGACGCCAAAATGTTGATAGTAAAAATCGTCATAGTTTAGAAACATGTGTCGTAGTATAACGACGAAAATTGAATCGACATTTAAACTTGTAAAGCTCGAAAAATCATAAGTTCCGAGGTCATTCGTAGGGAGCAAATATAGAAATTCAATCCACCAATCACAACAATCAGAAATAATGATGCAATTTAATCACAAGTATGAGAATAATCAATTAATGCTCAAAAATTGTATCTCAGCATAAAAGTAAAAGAGAATAAAAATGGTGGTTGAAACCACCAAATATCCCCAACACAATAAGCATAATTCCCAACTCAAATCAATAGTAGCCTCAAACCAATTTTCCTCTCAAATCAAATGTCTTGAGAGAACCTCAAACACCTTAAGTGGCAACTTCAAATCACCTTAAGAATGTGCCTAAGTGTTAGGCGTGAATCCCAATACTGCACAGTGCAAAACTCCCTCGATCCTCTCAGAAATTCCTTCTCATTCTCTCTCCTAAAATCTGGGTCATAGGGTACACGGGTAAATGGATCTAAGTCCAGGCCTGCTGACGTGCGGTGGCGGGCAAGGGTGAACAATGAGGAGGGACCTCACCCTGTGAATATTTGAGGCAACCAGCTATCAAATGAAAACCAATAAGTATCGAAATTTTTTTAAAAGTCCACAATGTG
Organism: Thalassia testudinum; assembly: GCA_037157565.1. Taxonomy (NCBI): domain Eukaryota; kingdom Viridiplantae; phylum Streptophyta; class Magnoliopsida; order Alismatales; family Hydrocharitaceae; genus Thalassia; species Thalassia testudinum. The sequence continues at coordinate 135,573,911 of JAZHRO010000077.1, forward strand.
GGACTAATGTGCTGCTATCTCCTTCGCGAGTGAAGCTAAGGTTGCTCATCCAATCAAAGTTGCTACTGCTTCTTCATTCAATCAAGGCTCCAGAAGGCATCGTGGTGGTGAACCGCATCTACTGAAGGTGGTAGTGAGGCTGAAGGTGGACATAGTACGGCAGATGATGTCGAGGAAGATGGTGGCGACAATGGAGCTCTGGAAAGAACTTAGAAATCAAAATACGGGCTTAATACCCTAATTAGATTGTTCATAAGCTACGCCGTGGTGTGTGGAGTGCGGTGGAGGTTTCAATTAGGTGAACGAAGGTGTATGGTGGCCGGTTGTGGTCGGAACGTGCAGGTGGAAGGTGGGTTGTTCGACGGTGGGCTGGAGTGGCCAAAACCCTCAATAAGTTGAGGGGTTTTGGTGGCGAGGTCAAGGTGAAGGTTGTGGAGGCGGTGGCGTTGCATTTGGTGTACTGTGGCGCCGATGTAAGCTCGCCGAAGCTCACGCCGAAGGCGGAGGAGGCGGTTAAGTGCGTGAAACCTAGATCTAAAGGTATGGTAGGAGTCTAGAGAGGGAGAGGGAAAGGTTAAGGGATTTAAGGAGGAGAGAGAGAGCAGGAAGCGTCCAGCGTTGGCCAGCCGGAGCAAGGAAGACAACGAAGTACAGCGAAGGAGAGCGACGATGACAAGGGTTGAAGGAGTTCCTGCTATGGCTAGCGAGGAGCGGAAGAGAGAGAGGATGAAGGCGGATCGTCCAAGTTGGCAATTGGACGACCGAAGGAGGGAGGCAGACGAGGTCTCCAAAGCCGAAGACAAGGATGGATGAAGTAGGAGGAGGGTTATTTTGTCCAAATCTTGGCTAAGGAAGATGTTAAGAGTTTGTAGAGCTTATATAGGTGCTGAATTGAACCTTAATTGCGTGGAAATCACAAGATTTCCTTGCGATTTCTTCATTCAAATCCCACTGAAATCGTGGCGATCATTGACGGTCTTGGGTCCAAATCAGGTCTTGTGGGATGATCCAATCTATAGATCTTCTTGTGAATAATCTCTCCAAGTTTGGAGAGATTCCACCTTAGATTGGAGGAGAAATCTCCAATCAAAGGTGGCGGGTTTAGGTGTGAAGGCTCTGTTCACATAGTAATGGCTGCAGGGACCTGTCTGCAAAAGTGACGAGAAGTTAGGGGCACAGATGTAAGGAAAATTGAAAGTAAGGGGTCTAAATGTGAAAAATAGAGTTTGTAGGGCCCAAAATGTAAACTAGGTCAAGATGGACTTTGATTGGGTCCAAATTTTTGTGTTAACCTAATCTGAACTAAAGGAATCAAATGGTTGACTTGGATTTAAGTTTTAACCATGTTTGATTGGGTAAATTGATAGGAGCCCAAATCAAGGTAAATTCCCGTCTGAAACTCTATTTTTGATCAAAATGGGTTCAAATGGTCAAAGTGAAGGTAGAAAACCTCTTAGAATATTTTTCAATGAATTTTAGGAAGTTTGGATTGATTTTATCTCAATCAGAACCCTTCCAATTTAAGTAGAGCTAATAATTAGGATTTTTTATACTATTTTCACTCTTAAAATGCATGAAACCCTGATTCAGTTGATGTGAGTCCAACTATTAATCTTTTGTGTTCATTTGACCTTAAATTCACCCCTTGATTAATCTACATTAATGATGGAATAGTAAAATAGCAGAATTAACCCCATTTTTCTAACTTCTCAAAACAGTTTAATGTGGAATTGTGACCCTCAAACGATCATTTTGGAGCATTTCTCATTTGAATCTGACTAATTTTGGCTAGTTAGGACTCATGATGGTGTTACCATCATTTGTATTAATTAAGTTAAATGACATTAGTGGCATCTAAATTGAAATTTTCATTTGCACATAATATATAATTGATGTTTAAAATAAATATTTCACTAAAGGTATATATTTTTGTAAGGATATTAATAAATATTATATGAGAGATCTACTATGATGATTGTAGTGATACATAGAATCGTCAGTTCTGCTCACAATTTTTCTCACCAGTGAACATATGGCATTACACTGGAATAACACAATCGTCGGTGATAACATCTACATTGACGGTCAAAATCATCATTGTTGGTATAAACACAAAATTGCATAACCTTCCAAAGTTAACCATCCTTGTAGCATCTGGTGCAACACCGATAATTTTTATCGTCAGAGTACCCTACAGCGATGCCTCCTAATGTAATGCCAACAATGGCCGTCAAAATAGGTCCTTGGAGAAACAACGATGGTATTCTTGACCTACACCGACGATTCGTGATCGTCGTTGTAGGTACAAACTGTTGTAGCGCTAGACTTATAGTTATCTAACACAGTCAAAAAACAAATCATCTGCATAAGGAGTATCATCATTCATCATGCATAAAGGGAAAGGAAATAAATATAAAGGTGAAATTTAAATTCTAAGCTTCAATAATCTTTGAGCCATAGTCTATAGCCATCATTGAATAAGAAGCAAACAAGTCCTAAAGAAAACCATACCAGCATAGAAGAAGGAAAAAAAAATTATGAGAAAGTAAGGTAACCTTTTCTATGGTCTAATTATAGTGTGCAGCTCAGATTAATACCATCTCTTACAACTATAGAACCTAGTTGTTACTCGCTGAATCTTGAGTTGAAGTCTAAATAAAGAACATCATCAAAGGTTGAGTAGAATAGAAAAACAAAACATGAAATACAACAAGTGGATGCACTAAAAGACAAGAAATAAGCATGCTTGTATTATTCTTTTTAATTATTCAACGTATTACCCACTTGCCCAATTATGTGTGCCTCCTTTTCTTATGGTTCTCAATACGCATAATCGAATCTATTCAAAGGTGTAGGGAGTTATGGTTACAAGCAACAAAATGGATATGAACCATGCTCTTGGTTAGGAGAATATCCCTTACCAGTACTATAGCCCAATCTATCACCTTAAGATCACACTGTTAGCGAAGTTGTAATACCCTAAAACTAAGACCCTAATTTGTAAATAGTTAAACATAGAGGGGTTTAGGGTAAATCAGCCAATTCATAGTCAGGCATAGGAAGAAGAAAGCCTAATCCATATTAAGCCAATTTTTAATTCCTTAGACTTAAAGATTAGAAGTTTAAACTTGAAGAGATGGTCATGGGCAACACCATCCTTCCAACCAACCATGCGAGCCTAGCTTAGACGCCTAACAAACTCATTGGTCATCTAAAATTGATGCTCTATAAGTGAATGGTAACTATTATCATCAAAATGCATGCCCCTAGCTCTATCTCTCAGTCGATTTGTAGACCACCATTAGCTTCACACCCTTTTATTGATTCCTATTAGTCAAATTAAGGATTAAGAGCATGGATTAGCATTGGTTTGTGCAAAAGCATTCCATGGACTGCATTGTGTGGAAGTTTGTGTTGTTAGGTGTAAACATAGATGGGTTATTGTTCCTTTGTCAACCAATCTTGGCTCTTGAACGTTTAAGGAAGTCAATCCTATTTTCTATTTAAGGATCTTAAGCTCTTCTAGCCAAGCTTTCACTCCAACCCACATCTCTTTCTATTGAATTCTATGAGAAGAGACCCACCAATGGTGTCCCAATATTACTTCTTAATTGGTGATGATAGCCCATGAACTTTGAGGCATTGGAAAACTTGTCCGTAGATCTTTCATGTGGTGATCATTGTTCTCTAGCAACAAGTCAAGGTAAGGATGAATCAAGGTTTTTTAGTTGTATAAAAGAAGGTTCTCTACTTCTATATTTTTACCATTCATTTTTCTCTTTGCTTTCATTTTTAATGCATGATTCCAAGCTTAAAAGGATGCCTCAAACTTTGGGATGTGGTCAACTAACCCTTCCTTGGCCATTGCTGGATAGAGACAGGTATATTGAAGATTGCAAGACTTCATTCAATCTTGTAACCCAATGTGTTTGAGCATGGATTCTCCTCCCATTTCCATGGTTTTGAGGGAAAGCTAAGCTCCAAAAATCTTATAGAAATGCTCCTCGATAAGCACAAGGGACTAGAAATCCAACCCCAGCCAAAGATTTGTTTAAAGCCGATAGCTTCGAGTTTAAATGCCCGAATGTTTGATTGGATTTCTAAACCTAGGTAGGTGCTCAGCCTCATCATATGCAAGATTAGGTGTCTAAACAATTTGTTTAGTTATCCAAATCTAAGTAGATCTAGTATCATATTTTAGCCCCTATTAGATATGCATTTTGTAATTTAGTCATCCAAAGTTGAACCTTGTAAGATCTATGATGTATTCATATGTGAGAGTAAATGTATATACCCTACTTAGGTCTAGATTTGTAATCTATGATTTAGTAAATGTTGGCTTGAGGTTAAATCAAATGCTAGTTGATAGTGATTACTTAATGGGGACTTAATGTTGGGACCTTCCATTATTAGTGGAGGGTTCCTAGATTGTGATTCGACCTAAGAGATACAAGATATAACTTGATCTAAATTCAAGCTTGAGTTGAATCAAGAAATCAAGGATGAAAATCCTCTCCTTGTCCAACCATAACTCATTAGTCTAGCACCTTGTGGTGGACATCTTTTTGGCCAAAACCTTGAGTGTATGGCATGACTTTGTGAAGGCTATAACTCTCCTACTACAACCACTAGCTAGTTTGGTGGGGTGCCAAGGCTAATTAGGGGCAAGGTTCTCATAAGCTCGTTAGTGTGATGGTGCTCAAAATGATCACCTCGGTTTCTAATCACCTATCTTCTTTATGGTACTCGCAATAGATCTTTAGAATGAATTGAAATAAGATCTAAAATGAGGAATTCATGTTCTTATGTAAATCCTTGGAATCCTAATTCAACTTGGAACTTGGAGGAAATATGTGTGGTTTGTTATTAGTAACTTAGTTCTTTTCTATTATTAGCTTTATTTCTTTCTCCTTGCTTACCTTATGCTCAATCCTTGCCTTTTTCTTTGTGTGTTCATTGTCTATCCAAACGACAATGGAAAACCAAAGCCTTAGTAATGGTGGAAATGACAGGTACTTTAGAGAAGATTGATGGAGTGATCTTTATGAATTGGCTCCAAGCTCTAGACAGTGCCCTCTCCTCTCTTCGGTGGCGATCAATGATACCCCCCACTCTCTAGGTAATCTAACTCTCCTCACCTCTTCTTCTCTGCAAAACCCCTCTCCCTTAGCACCACCAATCCCCTTTCCTCATCCTTGCTCCTCAATGACCCTCCCCCCACCAGCCATCGCCACTAGACGACCACCTCTCTTCTCTTTTTTTCTCTCAGGGACCCCACCACCACCATTAGATGAGCCACCTCTCCTCTCTTCTTCCCTATAGAGATCCCACCACCACCACCAAAGCACCTCCTCTCCTCTCTTCTTACCTTAAGCCCCCCTTCCCCCCCACACACACACCTAATTGGGGCCACCACCATCAAACGACCCATCTCCTACAGCACCACCCCTCTTCCTTCCATTGACCCTCCCCCCACTAGTCACCACCATCGACCGTTCTCTATCAACACCACCACCCCCTTCCCCTATCCTCTCCCCCCGACGACTGTACCCCCACCAGCCAGCACCAATATACTCCCCCCTGCCTCGTATTTATAAGTTTGTCATTTTGGATGGTGGTGAGGAATGCACTAATGTATTATTTGATTTATACTCCCCCCTGCCCCACTAATGTATTATTTGATTTTTATTAAATTTTATTATTAAGTATGCCTTTATCTTTTATCGTTATTTTTAGATCATATCTTTATTTTTTTATTTGAAGTTTTCTTTGTTTTTACCTATTTATTCACTTTTTTATAAGGTAAAAGTTGTTTATGAGTTTGAAATTTTTTGTTATTAAGTATGAAAGACATTGGATGCATGTAGTGAAATCGGCGCAAAAAAGGGGGTTGATTTGTACTTAAGATTAAAACAAATATACAATTAAAATCACACCACAAAAATCAAACCACAATAGATCACCAAGATTTAGAGAAGAAACCCAAATTGGGAAAAACCTCTACCTAGTTATCCGTAACTAGGATTTTGCCTTTGCAATCGCGAGAATCGCTAAACCACACCACAAATGAGACAATTGTCATTGTGTACCTCTCATACACTTCTCATCACCGAGGGTAGTGTATCTCTCATACAACTACACTTCTTAGACAACCAGATGTTTGGCTTTCTTGCATTTATAATAATTGTCATTGTGTTGTAGTATAGAGAGCAAGATAACTAGCACATTTTATAAATTTATAACTGGATTGAATCTAGGTCGTTTGCTGGGATACTTATTTTAGCTTAATTCACCATTTATTCTCTTGAATTATTTTTATTTTCTTAATTATATATATGTTATATACTTAAGTTATAATGTACAATATATAACTAACTTAAGTCTATACTAATTACTATAACTTATCTTAAATTACCTAAAGTATAATTACTAATACATACATAACTTACTATATATAATTATTCACTAATAACTTACTTAGATAGATTAATTACTAATTAACTACTTAACATATAACTCAATAATATGTAACTTACTTAACTTAGTCTTGCTATACTTAACTAAGTTATATAATTACTTAAACTATACTTAATTGGTTGACTAACATTACATTAACTTAATTATATATCTACTTAGATTAATTAGAATACTTAAGTTACTACTAGATTAATTACTTAATTAACATGCATTACGCACATGAATCAATTGCACAATATTTAAACATTAAGGCATGGCAAACACATAATATGTGAACATTGACTTTCTTGCATAAAAGACATATGAATTTAAAATGTTGCTTAATAACTAATCAAGCCTTCACAATTTCAATTAGGCTCAAACTAAGGCTTAACACAGGTTCTTTTCTCGCTAAGTATAGAGCTCAACACCAAGTGCAAGCAAAGTTTATTTCTTCTCACAATTAAGTGTTAACCATTACAAAGCAAACAAACCTCCTCAGTTATAAAAAAATATTTGGCTTAACATGGGCTAAAGCTGTGACCAAATCGACAACCACATGTTAGCATATCAACAAATCGCCTGCAGGCCACCCTCCTGTGCCACACGATCAGATAGGGTATACCATGCTCAAGAAGGGTCAAATTTTCATTCACGCTCGAGGTGTCGTAGTCTCTTGACACCTTAACGAGAGCATTTCTTAATATCTCGCTTCAAATGTCTGCACGCCACCGAGGTGGGACTAAAGAGTCCCCCTCCCTTTATGCATTCATTGAATTAGTTGCCTCTTCACATCTACAGCTACAAATCTTCTTCAATTCAAGTCAATCTTCTGCAATTGAGCTCCACATCAACACCCACAACCTAAAACAAAGCTCTAATCAATATCTAGAATTCTCAACACTCAAGTCTTCAATTCAGATTGGTCAAAAGTTGCAGCTGTTCAACCGTGGCTTCGCAATAGCAACAGTAGCTTACATACACACATACAAGGCTTATGTAAAGCCCTAAAAACTGTTCTCTCTATCGTGTCTAAGATTCTCTCAGTGCCTATAACACTTTAACGATTCTTAAAGCATAGAAGACAGCTTCTTGAGCAAAAGGACTACCTGGCAATTGTCATCGCTACACAAAAAAGAAAGATGTCTCAACTTCAAATTGAAGTAAATCCTAATTCTTAAGATTCTAGACAGACTCCTACATTTCCAAGAGTTTGAAAAGGCTAAATTTGAGCTATAAGAAGCTTCGAATCTCATCTGGAATTCAAAGGAATTCACCTGCAGACCATTTTAACCCAACAGCTATAGTAAAACTCAACTGATTCAAATGAACTCAAATATACCTCTAATAGATTCTAATAGATTCCTAACAACCTATAAAACACATAGCAATCGTTAGAAATGAGTTCAAGAGCTTCGAGCTCCAATGGCGACCCAGGTTCGACCAAAACCAGGTGAATTTTGACTTTAAACTCAAGGCCAATTCCAATCGATCTAATGACCCAGATAAACTTTAAATCAACTCAAGAACTCACTAGGATCAAAAAGTTGAGGAATTGATCGTTCTAACAGGTTTCTCAGATCTGCTGCTTGAAATCAAAATGTAGTTTGTTCAGTAGAGCAATCTAAAACTCTAACAACCTAATCAACGTATGTTCTAGACTCAGCATAAGCTACCGATGCTTCTTAACCCCTTTCTAAGCTTGGAGGATGTCAGAATCGCTCTATGCAACTCTACCAGAGCAGGAGAAGATGATGGTGCTCAGGGTTGACTAATCGATAAAACTTAAATCAAATGGGTGGAAATGGATCACTGAATACTTCTTAAGTGGATTAGGATCATTAAGAGTATATTGAAACGCTTCCTTTCAAGATCAGAGTCACCAGAGCTCAACGGAGCTTCGATGATAGTCAGCTTTGATCGTTAGAATTCAAAACACAATGAAACAACTAAAGAATGATCTAAAAGCTTCTTAAGAAGCTCAAGAACACATTAATTTCACAAAAGAAGGCTTCAGAGAGATCTGCAAACTCAATTTAATTCAAGAGAAGCCTTGAGTTCGTCAAAACTCAAGAGATATTAAATCACTTAATTGAGTGAGGCAAAATGTTTCTTGGAGTGTGGCAAAGTTACGTAGAATGGTTGATTAGGTAGAAGAACTCCTCTAGAGATCTGCCATGGACGGCGGAGTCCAGAGGTTGAGGTGATTTAGCCGTATTGTGATTGTGGGCTAATCGGAAATCAGAGCAAGTGGAAATGAGTCTCAGAAGGTTAAGAAAGTGGAAGTAAGGTGAAGTTGGCGAATGAAGGCCAAACAAGGTCGAATTTGACCTTACCGGCATCGAAGAAGGAGATGACAAACATGGAGATTAAACTAAGCTAATCTACCTAATTAACTATGCTAAACTAATCTATGGAACTAAACTAAACTAAAGGTACTGTTACCTGGACAAAATGGTGAGGAGGGCTCTGTCGATGCCTCACCAGAGCTGAGAAGAAAAAGTTGAGGTGAGAGAAGAGCTGGCGACGATTGAAGGTGATGTAGGGAGGGAGATGAGCACTCCTCTACCGTTGGCAAGGTAGAGCAAAGGAAGGAGTGAGAGAGACGGCCTCTCTGTCGAAGAATGCTTGAGAACAGGTGAGAAGACTCGCCGGAGTTGACTGACCGACTGCGGTGGGTGAAGATGGAAGAGAGTTGATCCTCTTCATTGGAGGGATGGACAACTATTTCTAGGCACTGGTGGAACTGTAGGTTGAAGTATTTGGAAAGAAATGAGGATAGATACATTTGAACGACCATCGTCATTTTCGACAACGATGAGGGTCACCATGTCAATTCAGGCGGTTAACGTCAAATCCATGTCATCAGATGCACGTGATTCGTTGAACTCTTGCTTGACGGTCACAAAATCTAAGGTCTGTCGTCCAATGAGCCTCCATCGACAAGAAAAGGTTCAGGCCATTGTCGACCGTAGATGAAGAAGAGAAGATCGTGCATAAAGGACCAAAAAGTAAATATAAAAGGACCTATATGAAAATAGGAAAGGACTAGATGGAAATAAAAAGGACTATATGCAATGAATCCTAGGGACTAAAATGTAAACTTATAATTTAAATATGTAATTTAATTTATTTCTTTTCCAACTTTTTATATTGAGTTAAATATATATTAGAGAATATAATAATGGATTGAAATTACATTTTTATTCCTTTTTGCATTATTTAATTTAATACCTAGTATTAATGCCATTATTATTAACTTAACTTATATATTATATATAACCTTATTTTAACTTATTTATAAATAGTTGTATGCGTAGAATTAAATCCTATTATTAATTAAATATAGAGGAATGCTTATTATACAATAATTAAGCTATTTTAAGGTATAATTAAGGTTCTTACCCAATATTAAGTTATTTAATAATTAACCCTATTTTACTATTATTACCAATTAATTAACTAGGTAAACTAGCTTATTTAGGTGAATTAGGAGACATGATGAGTCCCTCATTACAACCCTAAGAAGTAATTTGTTCCTCCAAAATAGAGAAGAATGGGAATCCCACACTTAAGCACCCAATAAAATAAAAATCTGAATATAAAAAGTACAATAAGTGTTATAGAGCCAAGATCATGTGCAATTGAAAGTGTAAGCAAATAGGAATAACAAATTACTCCCTTAAACTTCCCTTAATTGTGATTGCAATGTGTAGTACGATGGAAGTAGAGTCTGAAATTCTTTTGCCAATGGAAACGAGTAATAGAGCATTTTGAAATACTTGTAATTCTCAAGAGTGATAGAAATTTAGATCAAGAGTGAGTATGTTTGTTATGTATGTTAGTCTTAAGCCATCGTAGGATATTTATAGAGTGTGTTTAGAGGCTTAATAACCACCTTAATTTCAAAATCAAACATTTAGATTTTAAATGAAAAGTTACCATTTTAAATAGAAGCGAAATAGTTCAAAATCCTAAAATTAATCGATTAGCTTTCATATTAGTGGATTAATTTACTGTTATTAATCAATTAATGAAGAAAAAGTTGGTCTATTAATTTTTATGCATCTTAGTTCAGACAAAAACATGAAAACCCAAAATTAATCGATTAACCAATTTTCTTAATCAATTAACCCATGTCCGGGGCTTGTTGATGGGCTATTAATCGATTAATTTACAATTTCAATCAATTAATTTTTCTATCCAAACCTAAATTAATCAATTAAATATTTTTCGTAATCAATTAATTTTCTATTATAAACATTATAAAATTTGAAAGATGTGCCTTTTCGAGAATGTGTAATTTCAAACACATAACTGACCTTCTAGAAGATCCTAAAATGTCTTTAATTAATTAATTTTGAATATTCTTCAATTATTACTAATTTGTAAATATTTTTCTAAATAAGTGCCAAGTGTTTAAGTGTAGTGTATGTTGATGCTAGAGCACCGCGATTGTTTATTTTGATAATAACAAAACACGTGTCATTTAACATTTGTACTTGAAGTCTTAGATTTCAGGTTAATTGCAAATAAAGTCATGGTTAGATGGAATTCGAGCTCGCATCCAGGACGGATTGGAGGAGCTTGAAGGAGAATAGAGGAGCTTCGCGAGGAGCGATGGCTTGAAGAAGGAAGGAGATGAAGAATAGGATAGATTTCCTTTCCTTGAAATCATTGTACTTTTATTTCTTTTGTTGCTCTTTATTTTTGTTTCTTAGATTCATGTTAAAGAGCCTCAAAGAACCCTAACAGTAGTCCTAGGAACACTTGCACAACCCTAGGATACTTTGGTTTTCTATAGAGAACTTAGAAAACTAAAATAGGGTTCAAACAACCTTTTCAGACGTCTCATCTAAAAATCAGACGTCTAATGAATACTTTTAAGACGTTTGAATGTTGACTCAGATGTCCAATTATGTTTAGGTTGGACTTAGTTAGTTTTGTCTGATGCAATCAGACGTCCAGACCTTAGTCCAAACGTCTTAGAAGACCTCTGATGATTTTGCCAGACGTCAAATTAGTGGACCATTGGCTGGCTTAGCAACCACTGAAGAAAATGACCGTTGCCTTGTATCAGACGTCCGTAGAGGACACCAGACGTCTGATACATGACCGTTTTGCCTCGGCTGACCCAAAATCTCTTCTTAGAGATTTTATAGCCGTTGCACTCTCTTGGAAATCCATTCCAGCATAAAAGTAGGTTTTTAGACATCCAGACATAGTGCCAGACGTCCTGTGTATCATCTGATGGACTTTTCACTAGAACCCTATTTCGATCTGAGTTAAGTCAGGAAAGAAACTCGTCTAAAATCAGACGTCTGACTTTGTTCCCGGACGACTTAAACTGTTTTTCCAGACGTCCGATGCCAGGATCAAACATCTGATAACCCTGTCAGTGTAATAATTAACCCTGATTTTGGCCTGATTCTCTTGGAGCTTGCACCCAACGGCTATGGAAGCCTTCCAAAGCCTTCCTAGAGCCTCTATAAATAGAGGAGAACCTTTTCCACTCAAACACACACCCAAGACACACATAGCAACATACTTTCTACTCTTTCGTGTCCAAGAAAAGCTCTCGCTCTCCAAGCTCAAGTTCTACATCTAGAGAGCATCAATCATTTGTGCACCCGTTGTCCCGCCGACGATTACAAGAGCCACGAAGCGCTACCGTGTGGTTCATGCATCAGCGTCAAGCCGATGCACTTCCATCAAAGGGAAGTTTCCTAATTTCTATAAAAGCTAGGTTTAAATCTTTATTGGCTCTATAGGACTATATTTGTAATTTACTTTGTTATTTGGTTGGGTATTCGCTTTGCAAATTCCCATCTCCTTCGTGAGACAAAATCCTTCTCGTAAAGAGAAGGGGTTTGAGGTACACTACCCTCGTATAAAGTAGTTTGGTTGTAATTGAGGTTGTATTACCCTCGTTTAAGTAGTACGTTAGTAGATTTAATCAACTTGGTTGATCGGAAAATCCTAACTCGAGAGGGTTAGGTGGTGGTTTTCACTTGGTTTGGGTTTCCACCTAAAAATCTTTGTGTCATTTGTGTGATTGATATTTTGTGAGATTATTTTATATTTTATTCTGTACTTTATTGCGTCACTCCCTCCTATCAGGGAATCTACAGTGTATTAGCTCTTGTACAAAGCTTCTAGAAAAGAAAAAAATAAGTACTTAGGGCTACTTTGGATTTGTTGAAGCCTTGAATTGCACAGCTGGATCCTTTTACTTCATTGAATTAATCATCAACACATGTATTGCTACTTCTTACTTTCTTGAGTTAATCAACATATGTATTACTTCCTTAAGCTTCATTATAATAAGTATCTTTATACTTCAATCATCTTCATCTTGATCATTTAATCCATTCATGTTTCATATGTGATTAGAGCACTAAAATATAATGTTAGACCAAAATATCTTATTTTCTTAACGTCAAAATTTGGTTGATTAGTTCTTTGCACTAACATGTAGGAGACAAACGTAAGCTTTGACTAGCCAATAACCCACTCAACCCGACCCAACCCAACCTGATTTCATAGGTTGGGTTCGATAGTGTAACTGGTTAGGTTGATTTGGAAAAATCCCAACCCGCTAACCATGAGTTGGGTTTGGGTTGAGTCCCAACCCAACTCAACTTGTGTAAACCCCTAGGAAGAGTGTATGCCTCCAAAGAAATTAAATTACATGAAAAGAATTGCCATACTCATGATTTGAAATTGGATGCTATAGTCCATGCCTTAAAATACAATGACATTATTTATATGGTAAGCGATTCAAGATGTGAGGTCTCAAATTAATCCAAGACCCTAATCCCCTAATTATGTACTTAACTATCATTAGTAGTGGGGTTAAATTGGTAAAACATAAAATAGAACTTTAGTTTGGGTGAGAAATTAAGGCAAGGCACAAAAATATAAGTAGATGGGTGGAAATAAAAGAACAAAACTTGTAGTAAGGCAGAAATGAGTGGCAACAAGCAGAAGGGCTATCGAGAAAAATGCCCAAAAGCCACCAAATGTTGGGCCTAAAGAAGTCCTCACCCCAGCAATTGTTCTTTGCAACAACAAAGAACATCCCCTTACCATATCACCTTGATATTGAAGGAAAACTACTTGCAACAACTAGGATTTGGAGGACATCGAAGGTTACCAAAGCTTCCTTTAGCTTAAGAGGAAGGGCAACACTCTCTTGACCCATTTCTTGTTGATAGCCTTATTTTGATATAACAAAATTATGTTTTATAATTAACTAATAATTTCAGGTTGCTTAAAGTCAAATTATCAAGAAATGATTAGGATCCAAGGATGTTTGACCTCAGGAGAAGTTTTCTATAGTCTATAGTTGTCTCTTTTTACTTTTATTGACTCTAGAACTTTGTAAGGAACCTTAATAATATCAACCGACTCGTTTTGAACCTCGATAGATTATAAACTTAGGTTAAACTTTAAGTCTTTAATACTCTTGATAGATCATCTTTCTTTACTTGATTGACCAAACTCATTTGGATCGACTAAACCCAAGTTTTAATCGATCAAAATTCTCTAACGGTCAAATCCTGAAACTGTGCTCCAAGTCGATCAATTCCTAGTTTAATTGATCAACATGGAATCGATCAAAATTTCATTTTAATCGACCAAATTTCATTTTGATCAACCAATTCCTAATTTTGATCGACCAACGTTGTAATTACAAACTTTCTAAATCAAGCTTGAAAACACTTATAAATAGGACCCCTCAACCCCCACCTCAAAACACACCTCAAAGGGCTTTTAAAAAGCAAAACGCTCTCTTACTTTCTAGTGCTTCCATGCCAGCACACCTACAATCATCACTTTCTAAAGCACATTCTTCTACATCCTCAAAAACTCGATTTGCATATTTTCTTTAGGTTCCATAGCAATTATTGTTATATCTTATATTCCTGTTATTTTTAATTTGGGACCAGGTTGTTTGGGAGCCCCATTATTCTTGTCCTGGTCTAGTGTGAAAGAGAAGATTCTATAAAGAGGTTGTGCCACCCTCATTGAAGTGGTGCGTTGGTGGATTTGACTAGCATTGACTAGTCATAAAATCTTAAGCTGGGAGGCCTAGGTAGTGGTTTTTGCCCGAAAGGGTTTCCACTCTAAAATCCAGGTGTGATCTTTCTAGTTTGTTGTGATTAATTCATATTTACTTTGATCTGTGGTGAATGTTATTTAAAATTTGCATTTTTATATAAGTACACTATTCACCCCCTCTCAACAGTAAACATTAGATCCTACAAGCACTGTATGCACTCACATTTGGTATCAGAACCTAGTTCTTTTCAGAAGAGATGTCAAAATCCTCTGAAGTTTATGCTGAGGGGCAATTAGTTGTGAGACCATCACTTTTTGATGGCACAAATTATGGCTATTGGAAGACCAAAATGCAAATATTTCTTGAATCCATGGATTATGAAGTCTGGGTTGTGATAACCTCCAAGTATACACGACCAGAAAAGAAGGAAGGCATTGCTGTTACCTTAGATGAAAAGAAGATGGCCACCCTTAATAACAAAGCTATGAATGCTATCTTTTGTGGTTTACCTAAGGAGGAGTTCAACCGAGTCTTTACTTGCAAAACAACTTATGAGATCTGGAATACCCTTGAAGTTATTCATGAAGGTACTACAAAGGTAAAGGAAACTCAAATCAACCTTTTGACATAGAAATATGAGCTTTTTCGCATGAAAAAAGGAGAAACCATCAAGAAGATGTATGCGAGATTCACCAACATTATAAACTCCTTCGGAAATCTAGATTAGGAGATTGCAAATGAAGCCTTGGTACGGAAGATTCTTTGATCTCTGACAAGTGATTTAAAGGCGAAGACAACTGCAATTCAAGAATCCAAGGATCTCTCTCAACTATAATTAAATGATCTTATAGGTAGCCTAATGTCCTATGAAATTCAATTGGAGCATATGAAATAACACGATGGTGAGGGGAAGAAAAAGAAAGACATCGTCTTGAAAGTCAACACTGATTCAGAAGAATCAGATGAAGATGAGGACATAGCCCTACTCTCAAGGAAGTTCAAAAGATTCCTAAAGAATAAGAAGAGTTGGAAAAGAAGAAAGAAGAACCCAAGGATCATCAAGTCATTTGCTACAACAGATAGAAGAAGGGTCACATGAGATAAGAATGTCCTCGACTAAAGAAGGAAGCCGAAAAGAAGGTCAAGAAACTTAGACGATAAGGGAAGAAGAAAGCCCTGTAAGTCACTTAGGATGACAGCGAATGATGGTAACACCATCATTTGTGATAACTAGCCTATTTTAACCTAACTCCAAGAATAAATGCTCCTTAATAAGCATCTGAAGGACGTAATTCCATTCTAAGATGAATACGAGAAGAAGAAAAGAAATCCCGTTAATTCTATTATTTTAATAAGAAATCACAAATGCAGGTTAACTGAAAGGTTAATTGGTGGTTAATCTAAGGTCAAATGAACTTAAATTTTCAAGAAGTGGGCTTGAACAAACTAAATCAGCATTTTCTGGGATTTGAGGATTATTTTATTAATAAAAACCCTAATTACAACCTCACTTCAATTAAATGGGTTATAGTGGAATTAAATGTAATCTAAACTCCTAAAAATCATTAAAAATATTCTATGAGGTTTGAACCTTCACTTTGACCAAATGAACTCATTTTGATCAAAAATAGAGACATAGGTGGGAAATTACTTTAGTTTGGGCTTCAGTATAAATTACCCAATCAAACTACGTCAAAAGCCAAATTTGAGGCTACCACTAGATTCCTTAGGTCCAAATTAGTTTAACCCCAAATTTTAAGTCCAATCAGAGTCCATCTTAACCAAGTTTGCATTCTAGCCCATTTATCTCTAATTATTATGTAAAACCCCGTATGTTTCTGATTTTTTTTACAACTAGCCCCCTATCTTTTAATTTCCCTTGCAGAAAGATCCATTCCATCATCTTCCTCACGACGAAGATGGAAACTGCAATAGCTTGAAACCCAAAGTTGATAAGATTCCATCGGGAAATTACCTAATTAAATCTTTACCAAATCTCACCAAAATTGGTGAGATTATCAATTAGATCATACTGCATCCATTGAGATCCCTCTTGAGCTCCAATTTTCTCAAGGTCCTCGTTGGCGAGCGAATTTTGTGAGACTCAAAAATGCAAGCAAAGCTTGCATTTCTTGAGTCAATTGCCTTGCATTCACCTCTATATAAAAGTCCTAACGTCTACAAGCACAAATTTGTGCACAATTCAACCGGTTCTCCCCTCTTTCTTCCTCATTGCCGGCGTAATTGGAAGCACCACCAAAGCTCTTCGAACCTCTTCTTCACCCTCTACCATGTACAATAGGTAGTGGGATTCTCTTCCCCAAGCTTCCATGAAGCTTCCCGTGAAGCTTTGGCTCTTGATTCTCCTTCCTCCGCTCCAGTCGTTCCCGTCATCTTCTTCCTCGTCAGTGAACTCTGGCAAGCTTCTCTCCTGTTTCTTTCCCTAACTTTCCTTAGAGCTTTTCTTCCCCTCCCCCCCTCCAATTAGCTTTCTAGAGCTTCTTGGCTCCATCTACCTCCTCTAGCCTCTTCTCCGACGTCGACAACCATAGTCGCCATCACCTTCACCATTCGACTTCCATCACCTCCCTCTCGATAAATTAGCTAGGGAAAAAGCTTCCCCTCACCCTTACCAAGCTTTTACCCAAGCTAATTACCCCCTACATCCACTCCACAACCACCCACTATTACCATCGTCAAAGCTTCATCGAAACTCCTCCACCTCCATCACATAGCCACCCTCGCATGTAATTGACTTAGGGTTTTTTTCTGGAAAGCTCGCCAGGCCTTATCGTGGGCTTAATTTGGGCCGTAAGGCTTTGTTTGTGTCTACAGGTACCTTACCGTCGATGTCTTCTTCCCTGACTCCGTGCAATGACCTTCGACGAACAATCAACAAGGAATCTACCTCCTCTTCACGGTAATTCATCGTGGGAGACAATCTGGGTCATTGGATTGAAGATCCAATGGCCAATTGACGACCAATCAAACCAGCATCACCCATGTAGTGAAGGAGAAGGCTGTGGGAGGATAGTCCCACATCATGAAAAGCTATGCCGAATTTGGCTTCATAAGGGAACCCAACCCCTGAAGGCATGCTCAATATCAAGGGGTTAAGTCCCTGCTAGTCACTCTGAAACGGGTTTGAAAATCGTCGCGTTGTAGTACAGTTCGAATCAATGCAAAAAACAAATAAAATTTATAACTCGAGTGAAAGTCTAAGGTCGTTCGCTGGGAGCAAATATACAATTCAATCGCTAATCGTAAATAAAATGTAATTGAGCATAAGATTCAAGCCAAATAATATCAAGAAATGAATAATAATTACTCAGAAATGATAATCAATGTAAAGCATGAGTTTAACAATAGTTATGCATGGCAAAAAGAATCTCAAAGCAAAAGCAATGGTGATTTAGATCACCAATTATTCAATTTAAGCATGTATGCATTGAGTTCAAATAATGCAATAGTTCCATCAACCGTTCAAACTTAGGTACTCAAATATATCAACAGTATCAATCTCTTTTACCCAAGTCAGACGTTGCCTTAAGCCATTAGATGACTTAAACATGGGTTTGCTATCTTAAACATGGGTTTGCTATAGTACCTTCCCCTTTGTTTCTTCTCTTCGTCTTCTTTCTCTGTGTGCCTCTTCTTCCTCTGCGGTTTCCTTGCCTCTTTAGGTCTTCTCCTCTTCTCTTCTTCACACACAAAGGGGGGTTCTTCTTCAAATGGCTAAGTGTCAGCTGTTGATCTTCAGAGCAAAACCCCCTGCCCACACTCTTTCTTTCTCTCTTTTGGTTCCGCTCTCCCAGAGCCTTGCATAGTAACGAGTAATCGGATTCGGATCTAAGCGCACCCGGGACCAGGGCTGCGTGTGGGTCACAGGTGAGGTGTGCGCGGGTTAGGCTAGTACACGGGTCAGACCAGGCCTGCGTGATGCGTGTCACGGGCGAGGCAGGTGTCGAGCGAGAGGGGACCTCACCCCCATGTGTTGAGGCGAATAGCCGACAACACAAAATCAACTTATGTGGCTGCGCTGCTTCGTGCGCATCCGAGGTGGGACTAAATGTCCCACCGTCTTCTTTGCGCGGCTATTGGTTGTGAATGTTCGAATTGGGGATGGAGTCATGTTTACAGAGTGAGATCGAGGTTTATAAATGCTGCGTTGTAGCATAGGTCGAAATCTCTTGAAAACAAGTAAGATTTATTACTCGAATATCAGAAATGAAGTTCGAAGTCGAACACAGGGGGAAAATAGGAATTCACACAATAATCTCAAATAATATATAATTGAGCACAAGAATTTAAACCAAATAATGATATTCAATAAATACTAATCTGTCACATTAGATATTCAATGAATTCTCATGTATCTTGAGGCAATAAAAAAAAATAGAGAAGCTAAAACAATAGTGATTTAAATCTCTAGTTATTCTCTAAGCATATATATCAAGCATTCAATCAATTTAAATATTTCAACAGTAATTCTAAAGTATCAAGTCTCAAATCAGTCGTCAGGTCTAATGACCAGACGACTTAACCGACAAGTGCTACAGTGCTTGGGAAGCACTATTCTTCTTCATCTATCTTCTTCTAGCCTTCTTCCCTTCCTCCTCTTCTTTCTTTCCTTGGCTTCTCTTCTTCAGTTGCTCTCCTCCTTCCTTCTCTTCTTTACGCACGAGCCTTCTTCCTTTCCTCTTCTTCTGTGAAGTCTTTCTTTTCTTCTTCCTTCTTTGTTCACACATAGAGGGCAGCCATTCCTTCATATTTGGCTAAGTGTCGCACAGGGCAAAACCCTCCCCTACTCCACTCTCTCTTTCTTTCTCTCTTCCTCTTAGGTTCCGCCCTCCCAGGGCCACAGTCAGGATATTCGGGTAAACGGGCACACGCGTATCTGAGACCAAGCTCACCGGCATGGGTGGTGAGCGAGGTGTGAACAGGCTTAGACGGATAATTAAGTGCACTAGACCTGCTTGTAGGTGTCGCGGGCGAGGCACGTGAGGGTGCGAGGACCTCACCCCCTGTGTGTCACTTGAGGCAAATAACTCATGTGACAAAAACAACTTATGCCGCTTCGTCTAGTTGTCCATTTTCGAGGTGAGACTAAAGTCCCACCCTTCCTTTGTGCAGCAGCAGGTAGCAGCTATCTTCGGCCAATTCGTGCGAGGGAGGCAGTCAACGCCCCAATTGACTGGTCAGGAGCAAAGCTGGGTCGATTCCGCGTTGCCTGATGCAGACACCTAGAACTGCAGCTACTAAAGAAGGCTTCAAGCAAGCTCGAAGCTTGCACGTTAATGGCGACTGGAGGTGAAGACCTGAAAATCAATAATAAAGCCTCTCGGCCATGTTAAAACACTTCAAGAGAATCACCGAGGGTCATGGTATGTGGTGGCGATGGTTTTGTGGAGGATGGCGATCTGTGGTGGCCAGTCGGAGTCTAAACTGGAGGAGGATGATGGGTTGTTTGGTGAGGAAGTGGAGTGGGCAATAGGTTTGGAAAGGTTAAGTCTTTTGTGAGAGTGGATGTAGCGGAGATCGGGGACTTGTCGGCGAGGAGGATGGAGTTATGTAGCAAGCGGAAATCCTCGCCGGAGTGTTCGCCATAGGTGGAAGAGATGAGGGCGATTCACGGCGTTGGTGGTTGAATTGGGAAATAGAAAAACGTAGGGAAGGAGAGGAAACTTAGAGAACCTAATCTAACGGTCGAAGGAGGTAGAAAACTCACATCTGTGTGATGGCTGGACGTGGGGGAAGATGAATCCTCCGAGAGGGGGATGGCAGCGAAGAAGGGGATCTGGATGCCTTGGATTTGGCCCAAAAGGTGCAGACTAAGATGAGGAAGGAGGATAGGCCAATTTGGCCATTGGCCATCCATAGGAGGAAGAGGGAAGAGCTCGCCGGAGCTAAGTCAGAGGAGGGCCAGAGGGAGAGTTTCGAAGAGGTTTTTGGCCCTAAAACCAGTCGAAGAGCACGGCCATGCACTAAGCATGCTTAAATAGGGCTTAGGAGGTTCCAAGCTTGGAAACAAGCTTGGGACCTGATGGGAACACCATCATGAGCCCTAAGTAGCTCATTTTGACCTATAAAAGAGAACAAAAGCTCTTACATAACCAACTGGAGGTCCTAATTCACTAAATAACCATTTTGAGATAAATGCAAGAAACAAGGGGTAAAACTATAATTTTACCATTACAGTGCAACAACGGGTTTTCTTAAGGGCTAAACACAGGTCAAATGGTCTTAACAAGATAAAAAGTGGGTTAGTTCAAACAGAAAAGGGTTCGTGTGAATGCTGGGAATTAAATGACTTCTTGTAACCCTAAAACCGACCCACTTGATTTAACAAGGTTCTGGTCAGGATAAAATTTACCTAAACCCTCTAAAAATCATATAAAAATATTCTCTAGGGTTTAGAACCTTCAATTTGGCCATTAAAACCTTTTTGACCTAAAATGGGGTCTCAGATAAATGTTTGCCCTAAATTGGGTTTTTACGTAAATTACCTAGTCAAACGTGGTCAAGCCCAAAATCCAACCTCACCATTGGATTCCTTAGGTCCAAATTAGGTTTGTACCAAAATTTGGACCTAAGGGGAATTCATCTTAACCCACCTTGCAAATAGGTCCAACCCAATTACATTTCTACCCCTAGATTTCAAAAATCCTTACAATTGACCTCCTATCCTCTTCTTCGTTCTTTGCAATTAGGTCCCTCTACCATTATAGTGGAGGGAATCCTACTCTGGCGAGCTTGAAAGGGTGATTTCTCCCTGATCTCTTGGAGAATCCCCTTAAAAATTTAACGGGAGATTCTTTGAGAAATCTCCTCCAATGTGAACCCAATTAGAAGCCATATTTGGTACCCAATCTCTCATGCGAACGCATGAGAGATTTGGGTCTCTCTCGAGTTTCCTTTGTCGGCGAACTTGCCATGCTTGGAGGCTTGGCTTCCAAGCACAAACTCGACCTCCATGACCTATTTAAGAAACCCCAACTCTTTCCGCATCTCCTAAGCTTGAATTCAACCAGAGAAACCCCTCAATTTCATCTCTCCTCCTTTGGCCGAACTGCTCATCAAGCTCCGACGGCTTCCCCCACTCTCCCTCGTTGCCTAGCCATAATACCGATGTCAGGTTTCTCTTCCTCTCGCTCTTCCGCGTCGCGTCGCACCCGCTGACGCTCCTACCTCCCCTTTGTCCTCGCCGACCTCCCTCACTGAGCACTTTTGTAAAGACCCATTTTGTTCTGAGCCCTTTAAGACGTCTGGACTGTCAATCAGACGTCTGGTCAGACGTCTGGAAATTGAAAATTTGGTACGTAACTTCACGTCTGCACTTGGGTTGCTTGCAGATAGTACCACTCCTTTCTCTTTCCCTCTTCTCTCTTCCACCCGAACCCTAGCACACCCTTATAAAACCCCTCTCCCCCTTCCTCTCTTCCCCACTTCACCATAGCCACCTTCGTTCCTTCCTCTCCACTCAGCAAGAAGGGCGAGTGCGAGAGAGGGTGCGAGAGCGAGAGATGATGAGGAGAGGCGGCGTGAGGAGAGGAGGAAGAGCTTTAGCTCGCAAGCTCGTGGGAGCTCGTCAGAGGGCGAGCGGTCGAAGCGGCGCGTGCGGGAGGAGGAGAGCATCGGGGGAGACGTCTCCGACACTTGCTGCAGCCGGAGCTACAGGCGAGGAGGCGAGGCCGCGGCTGCACGCAGCGAGGAGGAGCAGAAGGTAGTTTTGGTTATGGGATTTTCCCAAAATCAAATGTCTGGTGTGCCGTCCAGACGATGGGTTGGATGTCTGGTGTGCCGTCCAGACGATGGGTTGGATGTCTGGTGACGACACCGGACATCTGAAAGTAGTGTTCTGCGAAGGTATGTTCCTCTTGCGGATACAGCCATGCAGGCTGCACTGTAGCTTCGATCTACATGGCTAAAGATAGGTGATATGGTCTGTCGCGTGCAGGGATAGCTTTGGGAAGGCGCGGGGCACGCCCTCCCACGCATCTCAAACGTCTAGACAGCTTACCAGACGACCGGAAGCACTCCCAGAAGATTGGAGGAGAAGTCGGATGTCCGGAGCTGGGTCCAGACAGTCAAGAAGGGGTTCTAGACGTTTGAAGTTGATGCAGGAACCTAAGGTGAGACTCTGGTTACTTTTAAGACGTCTGGACCTTGTGCCAGACATCTGATTTAGGTCTGTAGCCCTTTTTTTGACCCGTTTAGGGTCCATTTGAGGTCCGTTTTACTCAAACAAGATATCTGTGTTTTTCTTGTGAGTTCCTCTACTTGTTAGAAGGCCTTTTATACTGTTCTGAATATTCTATTATGGTATGTTCCTTGGTATAGGACTTCGATTGGTTGCGGGTACAGGGCTTGCAGAGGCATGTGAGCCTACTATTCGAGCCCCCAATACTCCTGGGTCGTCTGGTAGAGTGGTTTCCCCATATTTTAATTATAAAACCTGAATACATATGTGGAATTGGATAACTAGAAACCTAGGATGTGGCATGAATCCTAGGACGAGAAGTACTTGCACTGTTTGTATGCGTGTTTAAAATTGCAGTCTTAAATGAATGAATAGAAATGTGAGCAACTGCCTGTAAATAAACAAGAGCTGCATGTGAAATATGAAATGCCTGTGCTAGATAAATAGTTATTTGTGACATTACTTGTTGTATATGTTAAATGATGGAAATACGAGCTGCATGTGTATAATCTGAGAATGGAAGTGTGAATGATGAAACCTGGTATGGAATGACATGGGGAATACGAGCATGAACCCTAAGGGGAACTAGGAGTAGAGCTCCTGTGAATAAATGGAATGGATCTGAAAATGTGAGTGGGAAGTGTGCTGGCCCTTGAATACGTGGTACCAAGGAGAGTGACTGTCCCTTGTTTAGTGTAGAGCGAAGCTAACCGCCCTTGGGTTGGGACCCAGGGTTAGGATTGACTACTCTACACCGACTTCTTTGGCCCTCGCGTACACTGTACCAGGGAGAGCTACTAGTGTAGGGAGAGAGCTAGCCACCCCACGGGGCCCAGGGTTCAGCTAGCCACCCTACACCGACTTGTTAGGCCCACTAGGCAAACCGGGGTAGTCAGACGAGGGTGCGTGGACTGTGGAGGGGCGATACCCCTGTTTAGTTCTGAGGGGCTAGACCCCTGTTATTGAGAGGGCTAGGCCCTATACTATTCCATGCTGTACTTTGGGCGTACCCGCTAGCAGAAATGACTGACCGCGTACCGGTGCAGGGTAGCTAAACATGCGCTTATCGCGCGTGTCATAGTCACCGCTACGTCTGTCCGTGACCTAGGGGTGGTTGACTGGGTGTAGGATCACCACGAAGGACTCTCCCTGCCGGGAGAGCACCACGTGTGCCTTCTACTCTTTGAAAAAGACTGCAATCAACATCGTTCCCATGAGGAACATACGAAATCAAGAAAGATATCTAAAAAGTAAACCAATGGGTGAAAAGGAATAACTTGTAAAATAAAATAATTAGAAAAGATAAATTACCTGTTAGCTTTTACTGCTTAGGTTAGTTGGTTACCACTCTACTCAGCGTTCGCTGACTCCATTTTACTCGTACCCCTTTGCAGGTCCAGGAGTTGAGCAGCCTGAGTCGCCGGCTGTAGAGGGTGCTGGGCCCAGTCGAGCCCAGCCGTAGTTTCCTATTGTTGTACTTCCTTTTGTTGTGAGTTGAGACTGTTGTTACTGTTTCTGTTTCTATACTTTGTTTCCGCTTTACTGTTGTGGTGGTGATATGTACTGTTAGCAGTTTTTACTTCCTTTACTGCTTGTACTCTTTTACTGTTAGTTACTTAGCATAGTGAATGTGGTTTACTTTCTTGCTTTTTGGTTATTTCTTGTTGGACAACTGGGTCTTGGGATTAGTTGAGTCGAGCCGGTCTCGGGTCCTATAGGGATTCGGGAACCGGGTCGTAACAAGATCATATCAGAGCAAGGTCGTCCCGATAAATGAACCAACTAGCTTGAGAATAACCCATTTCACGTGCATGTAACTAGAGTAACCACCACAATGTACCGCTTGACATTTGTTCTGAGTTCCTTCGCTGAAGTCCGTTAGAGTTGATTTCTTTTTATTCTGTCTTCCACGTCTCCTTGCAGGAGATGCCTCGACGTGGAATCCTTGAGGCGAGCCGCGGACGCGGCCATGGATGAGGTTGGCGGGGCAGATGTGCCGGGCCCGAGGTGCCAATTGACCAGTCACTTCTCCAGGGCATTCATGCCCAAGACCTCGCTTAGTTGATACAAGACAGTATGAGAGGAGCTCCACCCGCCTCCATGGGTGCCTCTCCCTAGGGACGTGGAGGGGGAGTCCTCTGTGGGGCCGAGAGACCGACGCAACGCTGGACGAGGGGGAGGGGGTGGTCCTCCACCGCCCCCACCGCACTCTGACACTTCTAAGCACGAGCCCTCCCTACCTGGAGGCGTGCCCTTTCTTCCACTACAGTTGCACTACGAGCCTTTCGGACAGTTCCAGAAGCTGAAGCCCCCCTCTTTTAAGGGGGATGAGGACCCGTCTAAGGCAGAGGGCTGGCTAGAGCAGATTGAGAAGGTGTTTGACACCTTTCGCCCACGTGGCCTTTGCCATGTACCAGCTGGAGAGTGTGGCACACAGGTGGTGGAGGGCAGTCAGAGGCCAGGAGAGGGGAGAGCCGACGTAGGACCAGTTCGTGACCCTCTCCTGCGAGTAGTACTTCCCGCAGACTTGGCAGGACCAGAGGAGGTGGGAGTTCCACACTCTCCGCCAGGGGACGATGACTGTTAGCGCGTACTGCACGCGCTTCCTGGAGCTGTCACGTTTTGCTGCGACAGCTGTGGCTACTGAGGAGGAGCGCCTGTGGAGGTTCACTAAGGGGCTCCGGCCAGCCATTCAGGGGTATGTCAAACCCCTAAAGCTGCCCACCTTCTTGAGAGTGGTGGAGGCAGCTATGACGTACGAGGAGACCAACTCGGCAGCACGAGACATCGACAGCAAACGAAAGAGGCCCTACCAGCCAGAGTACTCACAGGGTCGTCAAGAGAGGAGGCATGCGACGCTCGCAGGAGAGCCGTCTCATTTTGCGGGGCCATCAGTGGCCTTTGGGGGCCCCCCACAGGGGCCAGCTGTCAGCACTTGACCCCCGCCCAGCCATCAACAGGGACCTACCTAGGGAGGGAGTCGAGTTCCCCTCTGCTACCAGTGTGGCCAGCTGGGCCACATCAGGAGGGACTGCCCGTCTAGGGCGGAATGCAACAGATGCTCCCTGCACCGAGCGTTGGAGGCCGAGAAGGTGGTCGTGGTTCCCAACTGCGTAGGGGTGGACAACAATCGTGGGGAGGGTACCAGCCAGCGGCTACCCGTCCGACGCAGAGTGTGGCTGCTTCTTCTGCAATGAGAGTTGAGGGGCGTATCAACGCCCTGACACACAGACACGCCAGGCATCGGGTTCAGTGGTGGCTGGTATGGTTACAGTTTCTGGCAGATTAGTTTACGCACTTTTTGATCCGGTGCCACACACTTGTTTGTTGCTGCGAGTTTTGCTGTCAGTTTGGGACAGGACTGCGTGTTGTTAGAGGTTCCATTTGTGATCAAAGGCCCGGGTGGTCAGCTGTTTGTAGTTGAGGAGGTTTACACAGACTGTGAGGACAGTATTGGGGGACACAGCCTCCCCGCTGACCTGATCGTGATACCAATGGAGGATTTTGGCATTTTTCTGGGGATGGATTGGCTATCTGCTTACCACGTCTTGGTGGACTGTTTTGAAAGGAAGATTGTCTTCGCCATACCAGAGATGCCTTCCTTTGAGTTTCACGGACAGCCGGTGGACGGAGGTTTCAGGTGCATTTGTACACTTCGGGCAGCAAGACTTTTGGGCCAGGGGTGTGAGGGCTTTCTAGCTTGTGTAGTGGTAGAGCCCAACCCCGTGGCAGACTTTCAGAGCATCCCGGTGGTCAGAGAGTACCCCGACGTGTTTCCAGAGGAGTTGCCAGGTCTACCACCTGAGCGTGAGATAGAGTTTGAGATCTCACTAGTACCGGGACTAGCCCCATTTCTACAACACCGTATAGGATGGCACCACTTGAGCTGTGAGAGCTCAAGTCACAGTTGCAGGACCTGTTGGAAAAGGACTTTGTGAGGCCCAATGCGTCCCCATGAGGAGCCTCGGTGTTATTTGTGAAGAAGGATGGTATCCTGCGCCTTTGTGTTGACTACAGACAGCTGAATAGGGTCACCATCAAGAACAGGTATTCGCTGCCAAGGATTGATGATCTGTTTGATCAGTTACGAGGTGCCACGGTATTCTCCAAGATAATCTGAGATCAGGCTACCACCACTTGAGGATCAGGGAGACCGACGTCTCCAAGATAGCTTTCTGCACTGGGTACGGACACTACGAGTTTTTGGTCATGCCGTTTGGGCTGACCAACACCCCTGCTGCCTTCATGGATTTGATGAACCGGGTGTTCAGACTGTATCTGGATCAGTTTGTGGTGGTATTTATTGATGACGTGCTCGTTTACTCACGAGAATAGGCACAGAGTTGTAGACTTATGGAGGAGTTGGGCAGTTGGCGACCCCTTGAGTTACAGGGGCATTGTAGGGCAGTGACAGTGACACGATAGTCGAGATCAGAACTAATAGACCGCATCATCACAGGACAGATGAAAGATCCATACTTGCAGTCGTTGAGAGACAAAGTACTGTCAAGGGACTCAGGAGACTTCTCTTTTATAGACAAGGTGCTGCGCATGACAGGACGTTTGTGCGTTCCCAGGGACGAGGAGTTGTTGAGAGAGCTCCTGACTGAGGCACACGGGTCCAGATTCACCATACATCCTGGGAACATGAAGATGTATCATGATCTGAGGCATGACTTTTGGTGGAGAGGGATGAAGCGGGATGTAGGTGAGTTCGTGCAGTAGTGTTTGGTGTGCCAGCAGGTGAAGGCCGAAAATCAGAGGTCTACAGGGCCGTTGCAGCCACTTCCTATGTCAGAGTGGAAGTAGGAGAGCATCTCCATGGACTTGGTGGTGGGCTTACCTGTTACCCAACGAGGACAC
Organism: Thalassia testudinum; assembly: GCA_037157565.1. Lineage (NCBI taxonomy): Eukaryota > Viridiplantae > Streptophyta > Magnoliopsida > Alismatales > Hydrocharitaceae > Thalassia > Thalassia testudinum. Next base: position 135,601,495 of record JAZHRO010000077.1, read on the forward strand.
GACGCAGTATGGGTGATTGTAGATAGATTGATGAAGACAGCACGTTTCTTGCCGATTCGAGTCAATTGGGACCAACGCAGTTGGCAGAGAGGTATATTCGTGGCATGGTACGTCTGCACGGAGTTCCGCGTGAGATTGTATCTGACCAGAATACCCGTTTTACTTCCCAGTTTTGGGCTAAGTTTCAGCAGGCCTTGAGGACACAGTTGAGGCTCAGTACGGCGTACCACCCCCAAACGGACGGACAATCAGAGCGCACCATACAGACACTTGAGGACCTTTTACGCACTTGTGTACTGAACTGGAGGGGCTCTTGGGCGGAGCACTTACCCCTGGCAGAGTTTGCATATAATAACAGTTATCACCCGAGTATCGGCATGGCACCCTACGAGGCTCTGTACGGACGAAGGTGTACTGCGCCCTTGAGTTGGGTTGAGGTGGGGACCAAGTGGGAGGTTGGCCCCAGGCTAATCCGATAGAGTCAGGAGGTGATAGAGCAGATTCACAGACGTCTTCGCACTATCAGGAGCAGACAGAAGGGTTATGCTTATCAGAAGCGCAGAGAGGTTCTGTTCAAGGTTGGGGATCACGTCTTTCTTCGTGTTTCACCCATGAAGGGCCTGCAGCATTTTGGGGTGAAAGGGAAGCTTGCGCCGAGATTTGTGGGGCCCTTTAAGGTCCTGGAGCGGGTAGGACCCATTGCTTACAGGCTTGCCCTTCCTCCCCAGCTTTCTAGTGTGCACGACATGTTCCACGTGTCCAACCTCAGGAAGTACATCACCGATCCCAGTCACGTTCTGAGCCACGAGAGTGTCGAGGTGGATGACAACCTGACCTACCCCAAGAAACCAGTGCAGATACTAGACAGAGCCATTCGGAGTTTGAGATGGAAGCAAGTACCCCTGGTGAAGGTCTTGTGGAGGAGCCAGCGGTACGAGGAGGCTACCTGGGAGCTTGAGGCGACAATGCGAGAGCGGTACCCAAAGCTTTTTGGGGGTACGTCTTTTCGGACCGGCTTCGGTCCTCCTTAAGTTTGTTATGCATAAATAATTCCTTTTTTCGCACCCTAGCTAGCTCAAGTTTCAGGGACGAAACTTCCTTTAAGTTTGTTATGATGTAAAGACCCATTCTATTCTGAGCCCTTTAGGACGTCTGGATTGTCGGTCAAACATCTGGTCAGACGTCTAAGCCCCTTCCCAGACCTCTGGAAATTGAAAATTTGGTACATAACTTCGCGTCTACGCACGGGCTGCACGCAGATAGTACCGCTCCTTTCTCTTTCCCTGTTCTCTCCACCCGAACCCTAGCACACCCTTATAAAACCCTTCTCCCCCTTCCTCTCTTCCCCACTTCACCACAGCCACCTTCCTTCCTTCCTCTCCACTGCAGCTAGAGGGGAGAGTGCGAGAGACGGCACTAGAGCAAGCGACGAGGAGGAGAGGCGGCGTAAGGAGACGGGGAAGAGCTTGAGCTCGCGAGCTCATGGGAGCTCACTGGAGGGCACGCGGTCGGAGAAGCGCGTGCGGGAGGAGGAGCGTGTCAGGGGAGACGTCCCCGACACTTGCTGCAGCTGGAGCTGTAGGCGAGGAGGCGAGGCCGCGACTACGCGCGGAGAGGAGCAGAAGGTAGTTCTGGTTCTGGTATTTTTCCAGAATCAGACGTCTGGTGTACTGTCCAGACGACGGGTTGGACGTCTGGTGACGACACTAGACGTCTGAAAGCAGTGTTCCGCGAAGATATGTTCCTCTTGCAGATACGGCCATGCAGGCCGCATCGCAGCTTCGATCTGCATGGCTAAAGATAGGTCAGATGGTCTGTCGCATGCAAGGATAGCTTCGGGAAGGCACAGGGCACGCCCTTCCACGCGTCTCGGACGTCTGGACAGCTTACTAGATGACCGGAAGCACTCCCAGACGACTGGAGGAGAGGTCGGATGTCTGGAGCTGGGTCCAAACGGTCAAGAAGGGGTTATGGATGTTTGAAGTTGACGTAGGAACCTGAGGTGAGACTCTAGTTACTTTTAAGACGTCTGGACCTTATGCCAGACTTCTGATTTAGGTTTGCAGCCCTGTTTTTTGACCCGTTTAGGGTCCGTTTGAGGTCTGTTTTACGCAAACAAGATATCGGTATTTTCCTTGTGAGTTCCTCTACTTGTTAGAGGGCCTTTTATATTATTCTGAATGTTCCATTGTGGTATGTTCCTTGGTATAGGACTTCTATCGGTTGCAGGTTCGGGGCTTGTTGAGGCACGTGAGCCTGCCGTTCGAGCCCCCAATACTCCCGAGTCGTCTGGTAGAGTGGTTTCCCCCTATTTTAATTATAAAACCTGAATGCATTTGTGGAATTGGATAACTAGAAACCTAGGATGTGGCATGAATCCTAGGACGAGAAGTACTTGCACTGTTTGTATGCATGTTTGAAATTGCAATCTTAAATGAATGAATAGAAATGTGAACTGCCTGTAAATAAACAAGAGCTGCATGTGAATATGAAATGCCTGTGCTAGTTAAACAGTTACCTATGACATTACTTGTTGTATATGTTAAATGATGGAAATACGAGCTGCATGTGTATAATCTGAGAATGGAAATGTGAATGATGAAACCTGGTATGGAATGACATGGGGAGTACGAGCATGAACCCTACGAGGAATTAGGAGTAGAGCTCCTATGGATAAATGGAATGGTTCTGAAAATGTCAGTGGGAAGTGTGTTGGCCCTTGAGTATGTGGTACCAAGGAGAGCGACTGTCCCCTGTTTAGTGTAGAGCAGAGCTAGCCACCCCACCTCCCCCGTTGTCTCTTCACTCTCAGATAAGTCCTCTCACCCTTTACTCTATTTTTCCCTCTTTATTTCATTCAAACGACCACTGCCGCACTCCACCACCATCATCCCCTTCACCTCCAGCCACCACTCCGGTGAGTTCGCTCCACCTCCCTCCTCGCCGACTGGTCCATAAGTTCCGCCCCGATTCACCGAACATAACCACCTACTCACAACACTCCGCCACTCACCCACAAGCACCCCCGAACACACCCACACACATGGTCGCAGTGTTCCCTAGGCACACACCCACAAGTAGTCCCACCCCATGCTGATCACCTCTGCACGTTCGCCGCACCTTGGCAAAGCTCCCTGAGCTTTTTAACGAGGCCATTTGTGTGATTTCAAGTTCAGGGGTTTACCGCCATTGATGCACGGCTTGAAGCTCCCTTGCAAGCTTCTCCAGGCCGTGCCCGCTCTAGGATCTAGTCCCAGGTCCCGCGGGGTACTCTCGCAAACCTCTCCAGGTGGCCAATTGAAGACAAGAGCCATCCCCGTAGCTGCAATCGAGCGATGCCACTCTGCTGCAGGCGCGAGTGAAAGTGGTGGGAAGATAGTCCCACCTCGGAAACATCTGGAGCACCAAACCTGCATAAATTGATTTTCTGTATTGGGCTGGTTGCCTCCAACTCATGGGGTGAGGTCCCCTCTCACCCAACCCGACGCCTCATCCGCGACCACCCCCGCGGACCTGGTGACCCGTCCTGACCTCACACCTCGCCCACCACCGCACGCCGGTGGGCATGGTCCCTGGTGCGTATCCGACCTGATTACCCGAGAAAGTGGCTCTAGGAGAGTAAACCTAAGAGAGAAAGGAGAGAAGAGAGCTCACGCGGTCAGGGGTAGGTTTTGCTCTGCAGAGGAAGGAGAAGACAAAGCCTAAGAGGAAGCTTAGGGCTGAAGCCAAGGAAGAAGGAGGAAGCCGAAGTTAGAAGCTAAGGAGAAAGGCTGTAGCAGAGAGAAGAAGAGAAAGGCTAAAGGTAGAAGAAGAAGGAGCTGAAGAAAAGGCAAAGAAAGAAAGAGAAAGAAAGAGAAGGAAGGAACTGAAGAAAGAAGAAGCTGAAGGCAGCCGAGACAGAGAAGAAGGCATAGGAAGAGAGAGGCTAAGGCAAGGAATCAGAAGAAGATAAAGAAGAAGAGAAAGAAAGAAGGAGAAGATTGAAAGCAGCCGCCAGAGACAGAGAAAAGAAGAAGAAGAAGAGTCAAGCACTGTAGCATCCACATTTTAAGGCGTCTGATTCACAAATCAGACGTCCAATTTTGTGTTTATTCACATATATTGGTTCCTTTAGTGCCTTACATTTATTCCTATCTTTTTGCACTATAACATTGATTTCATTGCATATTATATTCTTTCAAATTCTCAAATTGTGATCTTGATTTCTAAACCCTAATTTGCTTCCTGTGTTCAACCTCGGACTTTCAAATTCGAGTAAAAAATTGTATTTGTTTTGAACGTTTTTTTCGACTGTACTACAACGCGACTTTTCTAAAACTTGATCAAGTGCTCCAAACAGGACCTTGGAGCTTACGCAAAAATTGGATACCCATTCCTTCAAAGCATTCTCACGAGCTTTTGGGAAGGAGTTGGGATCTAAGGTTGGTCCCATTGGAAAGAGGATTTCCTAAAGAATCTCCGATTTGATTTTGAGAAGGTTTCATCAATCAATCAAGGAAATCTCTCCAAATGAAGCTCGTCGGAGTAGGATTCTTGAGCGATAATGGCGGAGGGACCTTTTTGTGAAGAAGACGACAAAACTGGTGGGCTATTTGCAAGGAATTCAAAAAGCTAAGGGTCTGAATGAGATAGAAAGGGTCTGACCGGACAAAAATGCAAACTTGGTCAAGATGATCTCAGATTGAGCCCAACTTTTGATATAAACCTAATTTGGACATAAGGAATCCAATGATGAAGTTAGATTTAGGTTTTGACCAAGTTTAACTGGGTAATTTATGCAAAAATCCAAATATGGATAAATATTTGTCTAGGACTCTGTTTTGGGTCAAGACGGGTTCTGGTGGTCAAATTGAAGGAATCAAACCCTAGAGAATATTTTTCTATGAATGTTAGAGAGTTTAGGTGAATTTATCCTGACCAGAATGTCAGTTAATTAAGCGGGTCAGTTTCTAGCATTTCAGAAGTCATTTAATTCTAAAAACATGCGAAAACTCTTTTCTGTCTGTATTGCCCACTTGGTGGACATTTAAGGCCATTTGACCCTTAACTAACCCCTGAGAAAACCTATGGTTGTTCTGCATTCAAGATATGATGGTAAAATTGTAGTTTTAACCTTGTTTTCTTGTCTTTCTCTTAGAATGATTATACAATGAATTAGGGCTCTCTGGCAGTTATGTAGGAGCATTTATTCCTTGATAATGCCTAAATTGAGATAGTTATGGCTCATGATGGTGTTCGCATCAAGACGACCCTTGCAGTTGCAATTGATGACCTGGGGAGGTTCCTGGAATTGGTCCACAGTGCCTGGAGCGGACACCTGGGCTGCTGCTGCAAGAACGGCGTTTTAAGCTTGGTCGAAGAAGTTCGTCAATGGCGGAGACGACTTGAAGACCTAAAATCAAAGATACAACCTATCGGCCTTGTTCAACAAGTTCAAAAGCTTCACCGTGGAATGGCGAGAGTGTGAGTGTGTGCGATATGGCGTGACAGTACGTAAGGTGGCCGAACGGTGACGGAGATGGCTGTGCGAAGGTGGGTTGTTCGGGGGCGTGTTTGGGTGAGCGGTGGAGCGAAATAGGAGAGTGGTTTGATTGGTGGAGTCATGGTAAAGGTTGTGAGGTGGTTGGAGAGGCGGATGGAGTGCAGCGACGAAGGCGCCTCTCCTGAGGAGTGGTCAGAGACGGGGAAGACGAGGATGAACGGCGACGTCAAGGGTTATTTTTAGGATTTTTAGGTATAAAACTAACCTATGGATCTAAACTAACTAAACTAACCCTAATCTAATAGACGAAAGGGGGAGGAATGGCACCAACGTTGGTAGGCCGGCATCGGGTAAGAAAATACTCCAGTGAGGGGGACAGCGAAGATGGCAGAGGTAGAGTGACGGCTGCTGGTATTGCACAACACGGAGGAAGGTGAGAAAGAAGAATCCATCATCGGTATTGTGGTCGGACGACGAGGATAGACGGAGGAAGTCGCTGGAGCTTGAGGAGCCTTTCGGCCAGAATAGAAGGGATGAAGTAGAGGTTTTCCAGGCTGAAATCAAGCTTGGGATGGATGGTATGCATTGGGGCTTCTTTTATAGGTCTTTGGAGGATGATTTAAGCTTGGGAAGCAAGATTCCCAAGCTTGGAAGGTCACCGGAGATGGGGACTTGAATCTTTCAAAGGTTCACACAGGGATTTGGGCCAATTTTAGAGCTTCGAATCTGGCTCAAAAGGAAAGGAATTCCTTGATAAACTTCCCTTTCAAATCTGAGAGGGATTCGTCAAGGAATCATGGAGAAAATGCCAAATCAAGCTCATCGGAGTTGTAGGATTAGGATTTAGTGCAGGAAGTGCCTTTTTGTGAAGAAGTCAAAGAAGTTGGGGGCCTTTTTGTAAGAAATTCAAAAGCTGAGGGCAATGTAAAATAAAGAAAATCAGACTTGGACCAAAATGCAAACTAGGTCGAAAAAATCTCATATTAAGCCCAAATTTTAGTACAAACCTAATTTTGATTTAAGGAATCTAATGGTGAAGTTGGATTTTAGTTTTGACCTTGTTTGCCTATGTAATTTATGCAAAAACCCAAATTAGGGTAAAAGTCTGTCTGTGACTGTTTCATGTCAAAATGGGTTATAATGGTCAAATTGAAGGTACCAAACCCTATGGAATATTTTTCTATGAATTTTAGAGGGTTTAGGTGAATTTTATCCTGATCGAAACCACAGTTAATTAAGCAGATCTGTTTTTAGGATTTCAGATGTCCATTAATTCCTATAATGCGTGAAAACCCTTTTCTGTCTGTACTAACCCACTTGTTAGACTCTTAAGATCATTTGACCCTTAATTAACCCCTAGAGAAATATGCGGTTATACTGAAATTGTGATATACTGTTAAAACTGCAGTTACCCCTGTTTTACTATCTCTCTTAGAATGGATTTGCAGTGAATTACGTCTCTCTGGCGGTTATGTAGGAGCTTTTATTCCTTGATTATGACTAATTAAAGCTAGATATGGCTGATGATGACGTTATCATCAGTCCCCATCCTCCTCATGTGCGCACACACACCCGCCCACGCACGTGCAGGTGTGGGCCCGATTTTGGTCGGTTCGTGGGCCTAGGTCTAGGCCGATTTTGAGCGGTTCTTGGGGTCGGTCTGAGCTAGATTTTAACTTTGACTATCTAAGTCTCTTGCGCATGAATTGCGTTAGTTTTTGAGTTGGTTTGCAAGGCTCCTCTTTGGCTGAAAGCTTTAAGTGTTGACAGGCTTTGGGCTTAGTTAAAAACATCTTTTTTACCTTAATACTTGCATTTATTTTTAGAGTTTGATATAGCATTCATTGAATATTACATTTATTTTTCTATCAAGCTCTCTATGCTTCAATTTTATTCCATTGATTAGTTGTTAATTGAGAATTATTTGCTCCTTGAGATGACCTCGGACTCACATTTGAGATATAAATTTAAATGTTGATTCGCTTTTGTTGACTATACTACGATGCATATTTAAACTCCACGAAAGTGTATTAGCATTTTAGTACCGTTGTCGGGGAGCAATGCGCAGTTTCATCACTAGTCATATTCATTCTAATTTGATTTCTAACTTGTCTTGTTTGATTATTTCAAGGTGAATCACGCACTCAGGATCATCAAACTCCGAGCAACCACACCAAAGGCAGGTTAGTCATCTTTCGTTTCTTCCCTAATCCCCCCTCTCTCTTAGGAGGATAAAAAAAAGGAAATAACAGAAATTAGGAATCCAACCTTGCCTTATTTTTCTAGTAATATCATTCAAGGCAAAAGATTCCTGATTATCTTGATCGATTGCTATCAAATTTAAGTTGATTCGATTCAGAACACCCATTCCTTGCCACTTGCACTTATTAGGGACATAAAGCACCTTGGACTACTCACCTTCTAGTTTGAGTCCGAGGTGCCATATTTGGAATCAATTTGGATTTCGAAACAAAGCTAATGTAGACACATCTATTCCGCATAAAATGTCTATTTATACACGTTCCTAAGATCAAAATTGCATTCAATTATAAATATTGCATAGCATGCATCATTATGCATTTAGAGTAGATTGTACAAATTATAGCTTAATTATCTCATTTTTGTGGTCATGGGAGAAGGAGATATATTTCGGAGCTCCAGATGAAGAATCCAACTGTATGGATGAATCCAGATCGACGATCGCTGTTGATAAGGCTTTTCGTCAATGTTAGGGAAATGCATTGTAGTGTAACTGACAAATAACTCTTCAACAAATAAAATTTATAACTCGAATATCTAAATGAAGTCCGAGGTCGAACATAGGGAGCAAATAGGAATTCACCTGCTAATCTTCAATTAAAACATAAATGAACACAATGAAATAAGGCAAGATTAATGATATTCAATGAATACTAATCTGTCACATCAGATATTCAATGATAACATGAGTAGTTCAAGACTTTAAGAGACCAAAAAGATATCTGAGACAAAATAATTGTGATTTGAATCACCAATTATTAGTCTAAGCACATATATATCAACTATTCAAATATATGAAATAAATGAACAGTAACCTGACGTCAGGATATCAAGTCAAACGGCTTAAATGTCGCCTACTACAGTGCTTTGCCTCTATCTTCAGACTTTCTCCTTCTTCTTTTCTCTTCACAGCAACCTTCTCCTTCTTCCTTGGCTCTTCTCCTCTTCTCTTCTTTCCTTCACAAAGCCTCCTCTTCTTTCTTTAGAGAACACAAGGGTCCTCTCTCATGGCTAAGTGTTCGCCAACGCATAGAGGAGCCAAACCCTCCCCTCCCTTGCTCTCTCTCTCTCTCCTTTCCTTCCTTCCTTTCCTCTTCTCTCAAACCCAGGCTTTAATCGGGTATTCAGGTTGAACGGTAATTGGGTCCAGGGCTATGTGCGTGGGGTCGCAGCCAAGGAGTGGTAGGCTTAGGCAGGTCAGGTATGTGTGGGTGAGCGGGGACCTCACCCCCAAGTGTCTGAGGCAAATAGCCGCATGAAGAAAAATAATATATGTCACAGCATTGCCTCCAAATCCCACGATGTGGGACTATCTTGCACAATCCTTTTGCATGTCAGCTGCGGATGAAGGTTCGTCAAATAGATGCAGCCGCTAAGGATGTGGTCTTCGATTGACCACCTGGAATTGGTCTTGGGCTGATTCCACATCTCCTGGGTGTAGCACCTAGGTCACTTGATGCCAAAGAATTGAAGGTGAAGCCAAAGATGTCAAGGTGATAGTGGAGCTCCAATGAAGGTGCCTGCAATAGAAATACGGGCTATAAGCTCTAGTTAAAATGCTTAGGAGGATCGCAATGGTCCGGCGAAGGTGTTGGTGGCAGTGGTGTGCTGCGAATGTAGTCGGAGGTGGCTGGCAGGGACAAAAAAATGAAGGTGAAGATGGTTGTCTTCGATGGAGGGATAGGGCAAGCAATCCCCTCAATTTCTTGAGGGGTTTTTCTCGCGTGGACACAGCGGAGGTGTGGGAGTTGATGGCGAGTTGTTTGGTGGGTTGTGGAGGTGGGGCAGACTCGCTGGAGGGGTGGCCGAAGGTGAGGACGAAGGTGGCATGCGAATGCGTTGAGGGGTGTTTTTGGGTTTTGAATAAGGGAAAATAACCTAATAACCTAAGAGAACTAAACTAACCTACTCTAATTGGACGAAGGGGAAGGATGGCACCGGTTGAGGTATGGCCAGCGTCGTGGAAGGTGAAGCCTTCGGTGGGAGAAGCGGCAACGACAAGAGGGCTTAGGTGACACTCGCTAGTATTGCGATGTGCGGAGGAATGAGAGAAAGAAGGAACCGTCGCCTATTGTACAGATGGTGAATAAGGAAGTCGAAGAAGGTCGTCGAAGTTGGTGGAGATGAAGGTTGGGGAGAAGGGAAGAGGGGGTGTCCGACCTCCAAACCAAGCTAAGGATGTAAGGTTTGCAATACGGATCCTTTTATAGGTCGTAGGATCGAGCTTCAAGCTTGGAAACAAGCTTGAAAGCTTGGAAATCAAGGGCTTAGGTTTAGGAATTTCCAAGAGTTCGCATGAACTCTTAGGCAATTTAGGAAGTCATGGAAGAGCTTAGATGAAAGGGGATCTCCTCGAGAGTCTCCCTTCCAATTTTGGAAGAGTTTCTCCATGAAATCTGGGAGAAAACCCTGATTGAAGGTCCGCTCTTGGTGGGTTCACACGGCCATGGCAACAGTGACCTGCGTGTGAAGAAGACAACGAAGTTAGGGGGGCATTTTCAAGGATTTCAAAAGTTAGGGGCATATGTGTAAGGAAAAGAGTTAGACTAGGATTGTTATCAAACTAGGTCAGGATGATCTCTGATTGGGCCAAAATTTTGGTAAAAACCTAATTTGGACCCAAGAAATCTGATGGTAAAGTCAGATTTAGGTTTTGACCAAGTTTGACTAGGTAATTTGTACAGAAACCCAAATTAGGGCAACTATCTATCTGAGACTCTATTTTAGGTCAAAATGGATTCAAATAGTCAAATCAAAGGTACCAAACCTTAGGGAATATTTTTATATGATTTTTAGAAGGTTTAGGTGAATTTTATCCTGACCAGAACCTCAGTTAATTAAGCAAATCTGTTTTTAGTATTTTAGATATCCATTAATTCTTAAAATGCGTAAAAACCCGTTTTAGCCTTTATAAACCCACTTATTAGACATTTACAAACATTTTACCTTCAATTAACCTCTGCGAAACCCCGTGATTGCTTTGCATTTAGGATATTCTGTTAAAACTGCAGTTTTACCCCTATTTTAATGCTTATCTCTCAGAATGGATGTGCAATAAATTACGGCTCTTTAGCAGTTATGTAGGAGCATGTATTTGTTGATTATGACTAATTAAAGCTAGATATGGCTGATGATGACATTATCATCAATCACAGCCCAACAACGCGAAAATCAGTCCAATTGGATATTCGTAGCAGCTTCCATGTGCATTTGAAGATGGATGGCCCAGATTGCGCCACATCGCATCATCAGGGTCACCCAAGGCCAACCATAACCTTCCCTCACCCATGGATGGCCTTCCCTCTCCACAGTTGGATGAAGATCCAATGGCATTGAGCGTAGGACAACAAATTCGTCCACTTGACGATCCAAGGGCCATAGCACATTAATCAAGAGCTCTATCTTTCATAGAGGTTGCGAGTTCGAGTCATGGGGACACCCAATTCCCCTTCCAATTCCACTTTTCCTTACATGGGATTTGTATGGGAACATGAACGTCCAAGTGAATTGGCCTTGCATGGGATTTGTTCCATGCATGAATTGCCCATGCATGGGTGAGAAAGTAGCGGGCGTTATTGGCATGCATGCGTGAATTGGCCTTGCATGGGATTTGTTCCATGCATGAATTGCCCATGCATGGGTGAGAAAGCAGTGGGCGTTATTGGCATGCATGCGTGAATTGGCCATCCATGGGTGTGGAATTGCAGTGGGAGTCATTTTGTGCGGGAGATGAATTGGCATCCCGCATACAATGAGCGAGGAATTTATCGAATGGTTAGGATGTCCACTCACGCTTGCAGATGTCCGATGGTGATTTGAGAATGTGCGCGTGCGATTAGCAGCTACCGTAGCCACACGATGAAGATCCAACGATCCTCATCTCTCCTTGTGGATTTGCCAACTAAGGATGACTTCCTTGCTCAATAATGGGTCCGTAGGACATGATCCTTGTCCCATGCACACCCATAAACGCTCATGACGAATTTAGCCCTTCTCCTCACCTATAAAAGGGTCCCTACATCCCCTCTTTCCAAACCATCCCTTCCTTTGCTTCTCTCACCCTTTCCAAAGCTTTAAAGAGCTAGTTCCATGCTTGGGATGCTCCACTAGAGTTTATAAAAATAATTTTCCCTGTCCTCTCATCCACATTCATGGGCACCCAATGCTATCTTCTCACCCCCTTTGGGAATCGGATCCCGTTGCGACGCCGCCTTGCTTCATCCTCCTTCCTTTAGTGCCATTCTCCCTCGTCCAGCATCTCACCACCATCTTTCGGGTGCTCCGTTAACACAGTTCGTCCTCCAAGTAGCCGTCGAGGAGGATTTCTCTCATATCTTCTCCTTTTATCATTTTCTCGAATAGTTTTATTTTTTGCAAGTAGTTGTAATGAACCCTAATTTGTTTTGTGAAATAATTACTCTCTCTCTTTCTTCTATTATTTATTCTTTAAGTAGAGTAGCTCATGTAGATTGATTTCAACCAACTATTCTGCTTGTGACAATAATTTCAAACATAGTTTTTAAATCAAACGTTCGCCTCCCCATGTTCGACTTAGGACTCACTTCGAGTTTTGATTATAAAAATTATTTGATTAGTAGATTTTTCACAACTACGACGACAAGTTTTCAAACTCGATCTTTCGCACATAAAAATCTCACTCATCATTTTGGCATCGTTGCTGGGGAGGCAATGCTCTTTGATTTCCCACATTTTTTGCCTTACTAATCTTTTACCTCACTTCTCTCATTTCTTACTGTGATTGCTGGTACTCTTTTGAGGCAAGCCAAAGCTGTAAGATTGGAGTAAAGTGCTGTTGAAGGGTCTATAAGTGTACCCCACAACCCCCCCACTAGATTTCATTCCACCACACAAATAAATCAAACCCAAATCAACGTACAAATTGCATAAACCCCAGGTTCGATCTGATTATTTGTTTGTCACTCCACTCACCTCACCCCCCGCATATAAAAAAAAATCGATCTGATTATGAGACATAACTGAAATTTACACACCTCACACACCCACAAATTTCTTGACTTAAGGCACACCTTTTCTGATTTAATCACTTAATTGGGATTCTGACTCGTGGACCCGATACACTCAAAGTTAGCACATCGATAAGTGATTAGATATCTGAATAGGTCAAAATAATTTGTGTGCCTTGATAAGTAGTGCAATAGGCTAATTGTTTGAGTTGTCTGGGCCACACCACTTTAGATAAAATTGATTCATCAAGTAGCTGACCCTTAGGATTCAATTGTTAAGACTGAAGTAGGCATACTATATTATTTTTTATTTGTAAAGGAATATATCTTCACCTGTGCTTTCAAAACTTGGTGTGCTTCAATAAACCCGATTGAACAAACCTAACAATCAAATCCTAAAAGCTACTAAACAAGGTTAAATCCTAAAAGACACATCATCAAATAACCTTGATTGCAAACCTTGGTTGTGCACGCACGCACATTGAAACTGATTTTTAAGTGCACAACCTATCTAAATGGCCCATCACATTCCAAGAGCACATTCAAACCTAAGCCTAACTAAAACAAAATAAACATTGGCCTTAAGGATTGACTCACTCTTCAGGGCCTAAATCGAGATTGTTTTCGATTAATCTGCTCCTATTGGTCCATCAAATGTCTAGCTAGAGGAGTAGTGTCAAATGACTGCGGTTGGGGGGTATCAAAGGAACCTGAGGTGCAAGCCAAAGGAAGAACCTTCTCCCCAATCCCTCCCTTTAATTAGGTGGATTGACCGAATAGAAGTAGATCAAATCGTCAGTGATCTTAAGACGGGTTCCAAGAGCTTATAGATCTTTAGGCTACCCCACCTAAGGACAAGTTTGATTATTTGTACTGCAGGGCTCCTCTCTCTCCTCTATTTTTCCTCCCATTTTGCCATGTCTCCTTCCACTTCTTATTTTCATTTCCACTCCTACCCTCCTAACACATCTTATCCCCAACATGATGATTATTATCCCGACCTAACCTATACTGAACTGTCTACTAGTTGGGATAACCCAAATTGGGGATACAATTCCGAACCTCAGTGTCTAAGGCCTAACCCTAGATAACAAGATTATGATTATTATCATTCTCATGCTTATACTAATTATAGATCTCCACCCTTTGACAAACAACCTAATACGATCTACAATCAAGAAGGATACAATTACAACACTTACCCTCCTGTTGTGACGCGAACCGAGGAGATTTAAATATGCGTTCGTTATAGTACACTCCTAAATTGCACAAAAAAACATTTAAATTTATAAAACTCAGATTCTAATTGGAGTCTGAGTTCGTTCGTAGGGAGTAAATGTGAAATTCACACATTAATTTTCATTCAAAATCAACAAGCACAATAAATTGAGCATCAGATAGATATTCAATGAATACAACTTGTCAGATTAATATTCAAATGTAAATCAAAAGATCATGAGACAAAAAGAATAGAAAGAAAAAATAATGGTGATTTAAATCACCAAATATTCATCTTAATTAAGTATATATCTCATACTCAAATTACTTAAATAATTCAACAGTATTCTCAATCAACTCAACTTAGGTACTCAAATGATTCAACAGTACCTAGAATCAAATCAGATGTCGCCCATATGTATCATACACCTTAACAGGAACACAGAACCTCAGTAGAGTACAAGGCACTCTTAAGAGCCTTCTCTTCTAAGCCTTCTTCTTTTCTCAAGCCTTCGAGTACATGCTTTTCTCTCTTCAGAGGCTAAGTGTGAGCCTCTTCTTCAGCATGGGGCCAACTTCCTTAGAGCAAAACCCTCCCCCCTCCTCTCACAGAACTCTATCCTCTTTCTTCTCTCTCAAACCTGGGGCTAATCGGGCATGTATGCGAGTTATCGTATCCGAGCAGGGGACCAGGCTCACCGGGCGTGAGGGTGAGCGAGGTGTGCGAGCGTGGGTGAGCAGGGACCAGACCCCCATTGACTTAGGCAAATAGGCTTAGGCGGAAAATCAACTTATACGACTGCGGCTACTTGTAGCTTTATGATGTGGCACTAAAGTGCCTCCCTTCCTTCGTGCAAGTGAGCTGAGGGCGCGTCTTCAATTGGAGCAGCTGCTGGCGTGGGGCTTTCAATTGGAGGTGTGGCGCTACTTCAGAAGGGAACCTGCTTCGATTAAGAGTGGCTGCAAGTCGTGTAGTAGTCGGAGTGAAGCCATCATGGTTGGAGAAGGTGACTGACAACGACGATACCTGAAACAAAGAATGAGTCATTATAGCTATGCCAAAATAGTTCAGGAGGGTCGCCTGAGGACGACGAAGGCGATGGCGGTGTCCGTGTGGCGTAGGAGTGCGTGTGATGGCGTGTCGAAGTCAGGGAAGAGGTGTGGTGGAGGTCATGTTCGGCGGAATGCTTGAATGGACAATCCCCTCAATTTTTTGAGGGGTTTTTTTCACAGAAGTGAGATGGAGGTTGTGGAGGTGGTAGCGGATTGTTTAGTGGCTTGTGGCGTCGGGGCAACCTTGTCGGAGCTCGACTAGAGCGGAGGAAGACGGAGTTGGTGCGGGAGTGTCGGAGATCGAAAAAGGAAAGGAAGGAGCTAGGAGGATTCAGGAAGGAGAGAGGAAGAGAGAAACCTAACTAATGGACAAAGGGGAAGGTGGTCCACGTCGACTTTAATTGGCTAGCGTCAAAGGGGACAAACTTTTCGGTGGAAGAAGCGGCGATGACGAAGGGGCTTGGGATGCTCTCGCTGGTATTACGAGGAGCGGAGGAAGGAGGTGCCTTCAATTTGATCATTGGAGGCCCTGATGAGAGAGATCGAAGCGGTTGCTAGATTTGAAGGAGAAGACTTGATTTTGGCCTAAATCTGACTAGTTCTGGATGGTGGAAGATACTAGAGCTTATATAGAGCTCCCAGGCAAGCTCTAGGCAAGGAAACGGGTTTGAGGAGCTTGAAAAATTAGGGAAGAAGATCCCCGATCTTGCAGAGTTCACACATGTTCTGTGGATCAAATCAAGGTCCCAAATGTGATTTAGGTGATTGAGGACTTCCTCAAGATCTTCCCTTCCAATTTTGGAAGGGATTAGTCGAGAAATCAAAGAGGTATCCTTGATTGAAGGTCAGTGCTTTTGGGTTCACACCTGCCATGGCAGCAAGGACCCTTTTGTGAAGAAGACAACAAAGTTAGGAGGCTATTTGTAATTAATTCAAAAGTTGGGGGCCTGGATGTGAGGAGTAGAGATCTTGGGGACTAAATTGCAAACTAGGTCAAGATGGACTCTGTTTGGGCCTAAATTTTGGTACAAACCTAATTTGAACCTAAGAAATCTAGTGGTAAAATTGGATTTGAGTTTTGACTAAGTTTTACTGGATAATTTGCACAGAAACCCAAATTAAGGTAGAAATCTATTTAACTGTTTATGGTCAAAATAGGTTCAAATGGTCAAAACAAGGATACCAAACCTCAAGGAACCAGTTCCAAGATAAGGTGTTGGTTAACTTGAGGAATACCATTCGATCTTTAGAAGCTCAGCCAATACCCTCCACCGAAGAATTGGAGCCGATAATTCCAATGATTGACAATTTTAACAAGTCTTTATTGGATTGGCTCCAAGATGTTGAGGATAAGGACCCGAGTGAGTTTTTACTTGGAAAATTGTCATGGTTGAGGATGAAATTTGTGATTGCTCTAATCCAATCTTGGGATGATTGCTCTGGATTGATTTCAACCGACTATTTTGCTTATGACAATAATCTCAGACGTGGCTCTTAAATCAAACATTCGCCTCCCCGTGTTTGACTCGGGACACACTTCAAGTTTCGATTATAAAAATTATTTGATTAGCAGATTTGCGCAACTACGACTACAGATTTTCAAGGTCAGTCTTTCCCATGTAAAAATCTTGCTCATCAAGAGCCAATTAGTGTTTTCACCTTAGGGTTCAAGTGCTAGTACACACTTGCCATTCATAAAGGAAACAAATCATCCTACATTTGTGTGCCACCCAAACCCTTGATTGAGCTAATCTAATATCAAACCCTAAAATCAAGGCTCAATTCACTTGAATCATAAAACTTGGGACCTAATAACCTGTTGAGAACTAAAATAGGGTGGTTCGAGTGACTTGTCCGAAATTCCATCCTCAACTTTAGGGCAAGTCAAGTGAAGTTGGTTCAGTTGACGAATCAACCAACCTCAATTAGGCCACAATTGGAATAAACTTCTAAGTCAAGTGAAAATCCATGGCACAATTAGGCCTAAAATTGATAGACTTAAGGCTCAATTCACATATTCTAGTCTACTTGGATCCGTAGTGACAAGGAAGGTCGGGCGAGGGAAACCCTGTAATGCATGAGACGCTCTACCGTGTAGGGGTCTTTGTGAGGCTCTCTCTTCTTGGCCACCTAAGCAATTCTCGAGTGTGTGGATTTTTGATCCAAAGGTCCATTTGCTTATCCATCGGCATCTCATCCCGATTCTCCATCCTTTGCTTTTATAGAGAATCTAAAACAAGAAGGGGGTGATATTTGATCGCACGTGTTTCGCGAGTTTGAAATCAGGGTTACAAGTAACTTGTCGTCGTAGTTGCAAAACTCGTCGTCAAATAAAATTTTATATCGAAACTCTAAGGGAGTCCCGGGTCGAATACAGGGAGGCGATGTTTACTTTAATTGAAAACCGCGCTTCGTTTTGTTTATTTTTGGTATTTTAGGGTTTTGTTATTTTTTTGTATTTTTGAAAAGAAGATAAGTAGAATGAATCACAGGATAGCAATGGAACAAATATGATATATATATCTATCCAATGTCGATTACAATAAACTATGAAAGCATAAAAAGAGAGGGGGGTGAGAGGAAATCTCCAGAATCGGCTGTTCGGCGAAACGATGGCACCTGGCGGAAGCTCGGACGAAGAAGGTGAGGAGTGGGGCGACGGAGGTGAGATGCAGGAGGACGTCAGGTAGAGGAAAGCTTTGGCGTGGCTTTGGAATGGAGGTGAGAAGTCGAAGATGATCTGCTACTGGAATGGAGGTGGGAGGACAGCTCCAAGGCAACCAATGAATGGCGATGGGAAGATGGATAAATATTTGGTGAGGTAGAGGTTCATTATACTAATAGGTGCCTTGGGAGCTTGAGAGCAAGCACTAATAGAGCGTTGGTAGGCTTGCTAGAGCATGGGAGTAGGTGGGAGTAGAGTAGATAGAGATGGCTTGGAAGGGAGGGGGTGTAGATCCTTTTATAGTAGAGGAGAAGAGGCAAAAATAGGTGTGGGACCATTAGTGACCTCTAAGCCATCACTAGAAGTGTCGCTGTAGGCAGTGTGGATTCCCTACTAGGAGGGGGTGACCTAATAAATTGCGGAAATAAAATGTAAAGCAATCTCACAAAATATCAATCACACAATGTACACAATTATTTTTAGGTGGAAACCCAAATCGGGTGAAAACCACCACCTAACCCTCTCGAGTTAGGATTTTCCGATCAACCAAGTTGATCAAATCCACTAAACGAATCACTTAAACGAGGGTGATTCAACCTCAATTACAACCACGCTACAAGTGCAAGGGTAGCGTTCCTCAACCCCTTCTCTTCACGAGAAGGATTTTGTCCCACGAAGGAGATGGGAATTCGCAAAGCGAATACCCAACCAAATAACAAAGTAAAATAACAAATATAGTCCTATAGAGCCAACAAAGATTTAAACCTAGCTTCTATAGGAATTAGGAAACTCCCCTTTGCAACGAGTGCGTCGAATCGATGACGCAGGTGCGTGAGCCATGCGACGGCGCAACGTCGCTCTCGTGAACTATGGCGGGAGAGCGGGTGCGCAAAGGCTTGATGCTCTCAAGATGTAGAACTTGAGCTTGGAGAGCAAGAAATTTTCTTGGACACAAAAGAGTGTGAAAGTGTATTACTAGGTGTGTCTTGTGTATCTAGGTGTGTCTTTGTGTGCAAGAGGTTCCTCTCTATTTATAGAGGCCTTAGGAAGGCTTTGGAAGGCTTTGGAAAGCTTCCATAGCCGTTGGGTGCGAAGCTCAAGAGAATCAGGCCGAAATAAGGAACAATGATTACACTGACAGGGTTATCAAACGTCTGATCCTAGCATCAGACGTCTGGGAAACCAGTTTAAGATGCCTGAAAATAAGGTCAGACGTCTGATTTTATGCGGGTTTCTACCTGACTTGAATCAGATCTAAACAGGGTTCTAGTGTAAGTCCATCAGACGACATACAGGACGTCTGGCACTATGTCTGGACGTCTGGCACTATGTCTGGACGTCTGGAAACCTACTTTTTCGTGGGAATGGATTTCCAAGAGAGTGAAACGGCTAGAAAATCTCTGAGAAGAGATTTTGGGTCAGCCGAGGCTGTATCAGACGTCTGGAAATACTTAAGGACATCTGATAAGGCTCTAACGGTCATATCCTCCAGTGTTTGTTAAGCCAGCCAATGGTCCACTAATTGGACGTCTGGCAAGTCCATCAAATGTCTTCTGAGACGTCTGGACTAAGGTCTGGACGTCTGATTTCATCAAACAGAGCTAACTAAGTCCAGCCTAAATGGTATCAGACGTCTGAATCAACAGTCAGACGTCTTAAAACATATTATCAGACGTCTGATTTTGGAATTAGATGTCTGAAAAAGCTGTTTGAACCCTATATTGGTTTTCTAAGTTCTCTACAGAAAACCTAAGTATCCTAGGGTTGTGCAGGTGTTCCTAGGATTACTATTAGGGTACTTTGAGGCTCTTTAACATAATGTTCTAAGGAACAAAAAGAGCAAGGAAATAAACAGAATTCTATCCTATTCTTTTTGTCCTTCCATCTTCAATCTATCGCTCCTCGCGAATCTCCTCTGTTTTCCATCAAGCTCCTCCAATCCATCCTGGATGCGAGCTCGAACTCCGTCTAGTCACGTCTCCATTTGCAATTTGCTTGAAATCTAAGACTTCAAGTGCAAATGTTAAATGACACGTGTTTTGTTATCATCAAAACAAACGATCGCGGTGCTCTAGCACCAACAGGCAGCTCATGCCCGCTCACGCCTACAGCTGGCTTTACTGGCACGTGAAGAATTAGCGACAGCTGTGAGCATCGCTATAGGTCCAGCTCATGCATTGCTGTAGGCTGCGCCAATCGAGCGCGCGCCCATGCTTCCGCTGTGCTGTGTGCATGCGTGCCTCCGCACACGTGCGCGCACCTGCACTACTATGCGCGTGCGGTGGCGCATGCGTGGTATGGGCGGCTTAGGTTGCGCCACGTGGCGTAATCTAGGCTGTCCATCTTTTCGTTCTAGGGGCTGCTACAGAGGTCAGATTGAGTCGATTTTCATGCCATTAGGCTGCAATCGTCGACCCGAATCCATCCGCGCGTCAGATTTGTCATTTGAAGCTCCAAATTATGTCACCTAGTCCCTTGGTCGTTGATCTTCCTCGGACTGCATATGGTGCTACGAGACTCTGACCAAGGCGATTTTGAAGGCTTTGGACTCCAATCATCATCTTGATTAGATCCGTATGGTCGGATCATCAATCCAAGGCTCTGAAATAAATATCCTTCTATCCTGACCGCAAAAAGGATGCAATTAACCTAAATTATATACTACTCTAAATGAAGAATGATGCATGCTATGCAATATTTATAACATGAAATGCAAATCGAAGCCTAGGAACATGTATGAATGGGCATTTTACCCTCAATAAATGTGTTTACATCATACCCCCATGCCTATCTTTTACTAGTCCCTCGAAAAATTAAATTATATGCTATGTATAAAAGCAGAATTAGGATTAGATCACTTAGGCCTAAGTCGTTTATTAACAATAGAAAATTTCAACTAAGGTCCTAAACTACGAAGACTCAACAGTACCCGGGTGTCTGCCAGAATGCAAACTGCCCAAGTCCTCGCCTTATTTGAAAGGAGAAGATACATTTTTTTTTAATTTTTCTTCTTTTTTAATTTTTTGTACTTTTGGAGTTTGAGAGTTTCAAGATAACCTTTTACGGCTACCCGACCAGCCCAAGATTCGAAAAGGACTCTAAGTGCTAAGCATCTTGTGAAAATAGTGAAAGACTCACTAGGCGGCTATTGAAACGGACTTTGGGTTTCTACGACCCTAGGTGACCTTGTCTAAAGGTTTATCTTTTCAATTGATAGCTTTCTCCCTACTTCTTTTATTTATGGGGTCAACACAAGGGCAAACCCAGTGTATATCTCCCCGATTTATTCTACTTCCCTGCTTCTTCCCTAGGTATTTTGGGAATTATTATGCATTTTTTTTGTGAGCTAAGTTCTGGACAACATGCCAATAGGCTGTTACCCACAACAACTTGCCAGCTATACTCGTGCGGTGAAGTGTGGTTTTGTTTATTTTTTTATTTTTTCTCCTTTTTCTATATATATATATTTTTTCTTTTTCTTTTTCTTTTTTTTTTTTTAAGTAGGTGGCTTCCCTGATCTAAGATTTACCTAAAGGCAGTACAACGAAATTGGTCTTGTGATTGGGCTCTGGACAACCTGCCGATGAGCTGTTACCACCGACAACTTACCAGCCATACCACCCTAGATAGTTCATTAGCTACCCAATTTCTAAAATAACCGTCGAAAAGTGAGTCAATGAAAAAAAAAGTGTGTAAATACTTAGGCTTAAAGTCCCCCCAAATCAGAGGGCAGGTTGATAAGTTGCATACTTATCATCCTAATTTATTTACCAACTTAAAATGAATTTTAATTGGTGAGGACTCGAGACTAAGTCCACATTTGAGTGGACACCCCGGCTAATTAAGCCCGAAGACCTGAAGAGTCTAAGTGTTTAAGTCCTCTTGTATCATTTCCTAAAGTTAATAACTTCCAAATGCCTAAGTTCTCTTCTAATTCTTCTTTTTTTTATCTTTTTGAATTTTCAATTTTTTTTTAAAGAATCAAATAACAGGAAATTACTGTTACAACTGAAAAAAAGGTTATAAAATATGTCCACCTCCCCATGCTTAGCTATTGCAATATTCTCATTGTGAAAAATGAAAGATGCAGGAGAGTAGAAGTGGAAGAATAGCACCTGATTTCCGTGAGACTCTAGTCAGCTTGGAACAGTCTTTACATGTGCTGAGTTTAGTGCCTTCAGCTAAGCGAGGTCCTCAATCAAAAATAACTAAACATTGAGGCCACAACAACATAGTTTTTGGGCCCCCAGGTATGGGTCCCGGAGAGTGAAAATGGGCTTGCCAAAGAGATGAACAATGAAAGTGGTAAGCTGGTGGTGCAGGGAGAGCCCAAATGGTCTCCAATAGGAGTTTTGTTGATTTATTACAGAGGAAGTGTGGTTGGGTATAGAATTTGTGCAATGGTTGGGTGAAAAAGGACGATGAGGGTTTTGTGATGTGCTGGGGATTTGTGGGTACTCTAGAATACCTAATGTTTGAAGAGTTCTTCCCCAATGTTCAATTTCATCCTCACACTCTGGGTTCTTAAACCAGCCATCCTGATCCTCAGAATTCCCACCCACAAGTTGGACCTCAAACTCTAAGCATTCAGGATAAGGATGTTGTTGGGTTTTATCTTGATCATGTGAACCATCCAACAAATTTTTGATTTCATGCATATCTTCCTCATAACGCGTTGCTACAATTGGTCACATTTTTGTTTTGTCCTTAATTATTTTTGCAACCGCTTGATCTTCCCTAGTATGGGTTGAGTTGGCCATTAAAAGGTTGTCTAAGGTATGTATAGCCATTACTTCCTCTATTCTACTAAGCTCCTCCATCGAACCACACTTAATTTTATTCTTCTTTGAGACCTCAAAAATATTGAATCGATTTGTCTTATCCCCTGAGGCCATTTCTATATTTCCCGATTCACAATCAATCCTTGCCTTGGCAGTAGCCAGGAAAGGTCTTCCCAAAATAATCAGGGTGTGGTTGAGCCGTTTTGGGGTTTCCGTGTCCAGGACCATGAAATCAGCAAGGTAATGCAAATCATTAACCTTGACTAAAACATCCTCCAAAATACCCCTTGGTTTTGTAATGGATCTATCGGCTAACGACAAGGTTATGTTAGTGTGTTTTAGGTAGCTTAGACCAAATTCCATGTGCAGTAAGGTGGGGATCACATTAATGGAAGCACCTAAGTCGAGGAGGGCCCGGTCAGAAGTAATGTTTCCTATTGTGTAGGAAATCAACGGGGCTCTCGGGTCCAGCTTCTTAGGAGGTAGCTTATTTAGGATCAGTGTGCTTGTGTTATCGGACAAAACTACTCTCCTATTATTTTCAGATTTCTCTCTACGCCTTTCTTTATATGCATTCAGTAAACCTATGGCATAGGCGAGGATTGATCCGATAGCTGCGAGGAGTAAAATGATTGTCAATTTGAAAACCTGAAGTAAGGACATCCTTTCCTCCAATTTCTTCTCCAACTTTTTCTGTTTGCCCATACAACAACAACATACTCCCGAATCAGACCCTGATGTTTTGTTAATCACATTCTTAGTTGGGAGTTTGGAATTCTTGCTACGGGGCCTAATGGGGTTGACATGGGGTTGGGTAGCTCCCTTGTGTCTACTACCACTCCTCAAGGTGATGGTGTTTGCCATGGCAAAATGTTGTTGGTTAGTGCCTTGAGGAGGGTTGGGCAAAACAGGAGGCTCCTGGTTGATTATGGAAGGAACTTGGTTCGCTCTGGGAGGGGTTGGGGCAGCCTGATAGATAGCATGAGCTTGAGCATGCGACTCCCCATCATTACCGAACCCTTGAGGCCCAGTGCCTCGGTTCTGTACATTCCTTGGGTTTGGTACAGATTGTGATGGTAGAGATCCAGGTTGTCAGTTGTTTGTACTAAGTCCGGATTGCAAGGTGTTCAGCGAAGTTTTCATCTGTTGCATGAGCTGGAGCATTGACCCTTGCATTTCTACCATTTTCAGGTTCAAGTCAGCTTGCTCAACAGGTTGTTGAGCATTCCACATGGGCTGATTAACGTGATTAAGGGGCAACTGAGTATATACATGACCCTAAGCCATTGATTTTTGCGATACATACTTGTTGGGTTGATCTTGGGTCTGCTGCCCCTGATCTTTCCAAGAGAAGTTAGGATGATTTTTCCAACCATAATTGTAGGAATTTGAATAAGGGTTGGACCTAACATTCTCTTGCACAGCATGAACATCCTCATGAGATGAGTATGAAGAAGGATAGAAAAGACTGGGATCAAAGGCCCCAGTTTGGAACCCATAAGGTTCTGAGAAGAGTTGGCTTGAAGGTCGTGCCGGCTCCAGTTGGTTCACAAACTCCCATCCCGTAAGAGCTTGCGAAGAATGGAATCCCGATCCTTGGGATTGAGTGGATCTAGAAAAATTAGAGTTTCCGGACATCCACTCTTCCATTCGTTTAGCAACCAGATCCATCTCATCTAATCAATTGCAGATCAATTCCATATCAGAAGTATAAGAATCTTGGACCTCATTGGAATTTGATCTAGTTTGTTGGGATCGGTCGAAGGTTTCCATGGAGGCGTGGTTTAAAGAATTTTCGCTCATTTTCTCAAACAAATCATACGCGCTATCTGTGTCTTTGTTGAGGAAATTACTTCCGCAAGAAACATCCACATGATTACGGAGTTGATCATTCAACCCGTGATAAAAAATCTGCACAACTTGCCATTTAGGCACCTTGTGGTATGGACACTTCCGCAACAGATCCTGGAATCTCTCCCAGGCCTCATGAAAGGGTTCCCCCTACCGCTGGGCAAAAGTGGTAATTGCTCGTCGCAACACATTGGTTCGCCCAATTGGGAAGAATTTCTTCAGGAAGGTCGATTTCAAAGCTGTCCAGGTAGCAATCGGTCTTCTAATGGTACGATACCAATGTGCGGCCTTATCCCTAAGTGAATGGCGAAAAAGCCTCATGAGCATCTGTTCTTCGTCCACATTCCGCGATTTGGTGGTCTGAACCAGAGTGATCAGGTCCTCCAATGTTGGAATGGGTCCTCTAAGCCAAGCCTGTGAAAGTGTTTAATTAAACTCAAAACCTGGGGCTTGATCTCAACATCTCCGGCAAGAATCACAACACCAGGATGATCCTCATAATTTAAAGGATCATAAAAATCCTTCAAGGGCTGAGCGCCCTGACCATTCATTCGTTGGAACCATTGGTGCATCTGATGCAATTCTTCCAATTGCCTTTGAATCATCTCCTGCTGGTTCGAGGCGGGGAAGGTGGCTGTTGATTAGCCATGGGACCTGCTTGGCTAAAGCTTAACCTCCGCCTCTGGGAATGGTCTAAAGGTCCTTCCAATCTGGGGTTCAATGACCTCCTTCCAAGGATACACTGGAAGGAAGTCAGAAGGATGGGGAGGAGAAGGGACCCTGCAGTACAAAAATACAAGCCTGTCCTTAGGTTGGGTAGCCTAATGGTCTACAGACTCTCAGAATCCATCCTAAGACTATGGATGATTTACTCTAATTATGTCCAGGTAATCCAACCAGTTAGAAGGAGGGACTGGGGAGAAGGTTCTTCCTTTGGCATGCGCCTCCGGTTCCTAGTGTACCCCCCAGCCGCGGTCGTTTGACACTACTCCCCTAGCTAGACATTAGATTGACTAGTAGAAGTAGGTTAATCGTGAATAATCTTAGTCTGGATCCCATAGAGCGAACCAGTCCTTAAGGCCAACGTCTACTCAATTTTAGTTAGGCTTGGGACAATGGTGCTTATGGAATGTGATGGGCCCTTAATGGGTTGTGCCCTTAATGATTTGTTTGAGAATGTATGAATGTGCACAACCAAGAGGTTTTCAAGCAAGATTATTAATGATGAGGTGAGTTTTAGGGTTCGAATCTTGCTTAGTAGCTTTTAGGATTCAAATACTAGGTATATTCAATCAAGTTTTGTGAGGCAATCCAAGTTTTGAATGCACGAGTTCAAGTATTTTTCCTTTGTAAATCAAGAAAATATGGAGTGCCTAGCTTGACCTAAGTATTGAATCTTATGGGGCAGCTACAAAATGAATCTCTTTTAGATTAAGTGGTGCAGCCTAAACAATTCAATCAATCGGCTCAAATGCACCACTGATTAAGGCACACAATATGGTGATTAACCTAATATGATTTCTACTCTTTTATATGTTGAATTCGTGTACTAGGTCCACAGGTCAAAATCTCGGTTGAGTAGATGAAAATCAAGTCAAGTTATGTGGGTGTATAAAGTGTGTAAATTGATTCGTCCCACAGAAAGTATCTTTTCGTTTTATTTTTAAAGATGCAGGGGTGAGGTGGATGAAGGTGGCAAACAAGACAAACAAAGCTAACCTAGGGTTTATGCAAACACCTCAGTAGACTAGGTCTTAGTTATGAGTGTGGCGAAATGAACTAGTGGGGGGGAAATGTGGGGGACACTTACAAAACACTCTACCTGCACTTTACCCTGGTCTACTGCACTTAGATCTCCATGCTAGGGTACCTGCAAGATAGTTGATCAAAGACAAGAGGGGTTAGTGCAATGTAAATGCAAAGAAGCGCAGAAAACAATAAAGTAAATTCTGTCGCCTCCTCGGCAACGGTGCCAAAATGATTGCACATGTTTCGCGAGTTTGAAATTAGGGTTACAAGTAACCTATTGTCGTAGTTGCAAAACTTGTGGTCAAATAAAATTTATACTGAAACTCCAAGGGAGCCCCGGGTTGAACACAGGGAGGCGACATTTACTTTAATTGAAAACCGCTCTTCGTTTTGTTTCTTTTTGATATTTTAGGGTTTTGTTATTTTTTTGTATTTTTGAAAAGAAGACAAGCAGAATGAATCATAAGATAGAAATGGAACAAATATGATATATATATCAATCCAATGTCGATTACAGTAAACTATGAAAGCATAAAAAGAGAGGGGGGTGAGAGGAAATCTCCCAAATTGGCTGTTCGGCGAGATGATAGCGCCTAGCAGAAGCTTGGACGAAGGAGGTGAGGAGTCGGACGACGGAGGTGAGATGCAGGAGGACGTCGGGTAGAGGAAAGCTTCGGCGTGGCTTCAGAATGCAGGTGAGAAGCCAGAGATGATCTGCTTCCAGAATGGAGGTGGGAGGACAGCTCCAAGGTGACCTATGAATGGGGATGGGAAGATGGATGAATATTTGGTGAGGCATAGTTTCGCTATACTAATAGGCATCTTGGGAGCTTGAGAGCAAGCTCTAACAGAGCATTGGTAGGCTCGCTAGAGCTTAGGAGTAGGTGGGAGTAGAGTAGGTAGAGATGGCTTGGAAGGGAGGGGGTGTAGGTCCTTTTATAGTGGAGGAGAAGAGGCAAAAATAGGTATGGGACCATTAGTGACCTCCAAGCCATCGCTGGAAATGTCGCTATAGGCAGCTCATGCCTACAACTGGCTTTGCTAGCACGCGAAGAATTAGTGACGGTTGTAAGCATCATTGTAGGTCCAGCTCATGTGTTGCTGTAGGCAGGTGCCAACCAAGCATGCGCCCACGCTGGCGCGCGCTCCGCGCGTCGTGTTGCATGAGCGCATGCTCACGCACTAGCGTTGCGCTATGCGCATGAGTGCCACCGCGCGCGTGCACACCCTAGCTGCTGTGTCCGTGCGGTGGTGCGTGCGTGCGCATGGGCGGCTTGGCCTGCACCACATGGCGCAATCTGGGTCGTCCATCTTCCTTTTGTTGTAGGGGCTACTACAGAGGTCGGATTGAGTCGATTTTCGTGAATTAGGTTGAGATCGTCGACCCGAATCCATCCACGCGATCGGATTTGTCATTTGAAGCTCTGAATTATGTCGCCTAGTCCCTTGGCCATTGATCCTCCTCGAACTACATATGGTGTTATGGGACTCTGATTGAGGTGATTTCGGAGGCTTGGGACTCCGATCGTCGTCTTGATCAGATCCGTACGGTTGGATCGTCAATCCGAGACTCCAAAATAAATATCCTTCTCTCCTGACCATAAAAAGGACGCAATTAACCTAAATTATATACTACTCTAAATGCAGAATGATGTATGGTATGCAATATTTATAACATGAAATGCAAATCTAAGCCTAGGAACATGCATGAATAGGCATTTTACCCTCAATAAATGTGTTTACATCAATATACAACACCTGCAAGACCAATTGCAAACTCTCACTGACCAGATTCATGCACTGGCCAACCCCTGACCTCGTCTACAGATGCGAGATCATTACAATCCCACAGTTGTGGCAATCGAACCCAAGGTGCAAATTCCGGCTAGGGGACCTGATACTGAGTTGAAACCAAATATTATCAACTTGATCCCCCACTTTCATGGATTGGGATCTGAAGACCCTTTCCAACATATCCAAGAGTTAAAACATCTAGCTCAAACACTTGGGCCAAATGTTTAGAATCGGAACACCCTGCTCATGAAAATGTTCCCCTTCTCATTGAAGGATAAGGCTACCCATTGGTATCGGTCTTTGACTTGACCAGTCAACACCTAGGAGGGTTTGCAAGTTGAATTTCTTAAGAAATTCTTCCCAGTAGGGCGCACTAATGCCTTGAGGCACCAAATCATGCATTTCACTCAGAATGCGGGGGAACCACTTCATGAGGCATAGGATCGCTTTCTGGATCTCATGTGGAAATACCCTCATCACGGAGTTCCTAAATGGAAACAAGCCTAGTCTTTTTACCAGGGACTCCATAAGGATATCAGATTATCTGTCGATGCAGCCTGTGGAGGCAACTTCATGGGTAAAGACTCATTTGTGTGAGAACTCCATAAACAATGAGTCTATGGATATGTTCAACCAGACGACTACCCATGCATTGACAAATACCAGAGGGATAGATGAGATATGAGACCTATCTGCATCCGTCAATTTGGAGTTAGTGGCCAATCGATTGGATAAGGTCTCTATTATCGAGAAGTTGGACGACTTGACTCGTCAACTCCAAAGAGCCACTTCTTCTCAGCAAAGCATGTATGCACGTCCACCCATAAGGAGGGAGGCCATGCATAATATCCACCACTCATTTCAGGGGATGGATATGTATCCACCCCCATCTAATCCTGGTTTCGGAGGGAACTCCAAACCATCCTACTCTAGTTAGGGGATCTCTGAACCCTCGTGTCCTGATTACTCAAGAGCTACTCAACCCTAAGAGGAGCTCCACACCATCCAGAATGACCTGTTCTCCAACTCATACAACCTTGGATGGTGCAATCATCTGAATTTCTCCTGGTCGAGAAATAATCAGAACTCTAGACTTCAATTCCAACCCCGACCACAAAATCTGCAACCATATCAGCCTGCTCATCCTAGGCCCAACCCGACCTTTCAAATCGGGCCTATCAAGGAAGACCAGATGAACCTGATTCTACAAACCTTGGCGGATATTGAGAAGACAAAGCTGCCATGCAGGGGCAGCACAATGCAAAAATTACAGAGGTTCATAATCAACTCATACAGATGGCTGGGACTCACCACCCAAGTGCACTTCTTTCTCAACCTCTACCGAATCAGAATAATGTGCTGCACCAGAGGCACATTGCAAACCCAAATCATGGCCAAGCACAATACATTTATCAAGCCCCTTCTACACCTCCACCTGACGGGTCAGAGGTTTCTACTTCGTACACAGGATTTCAACAGCAACCTCCTATCCTGCCAACTCCAAATCCAAACTAGGTAGGCCTAAACTTTATCACTATGCTTAGTGGCAAAACTACTCAGAACCCACCCTATCCTAGTCAATCTGGTCTAAGTAATTCAAGACCTAAACCCAGGATGGATATCAAGGACAAACCCACCTCAAATCTAGAGCATGAACCAATCCTGGAAAAACCTAAAGAGGTTCCATTCCTGAGGCTTTGACCAAAGGAAATAGGAAATAGGAAATCAAAACCAGTAGCACCTAAGGAGGACTTAGTCAAGCTCTTTGAGCAAGTCCAAATAATCATTCCCTTGATTGATGCAATCCGCCATATACCGATTCACGCACTATTTCTAAAGGACTTTATACACCAAAGCGTAAGCCACAGAATAAAGATGGGGGTTTGATTATTTTGTCAGAGCAAGCTAGCTCTATTATTTTGAGTAAACTCTCGTAGAAAGCAAAGGACCCTAGCACCCCTTTGATCTCTTGCAAGATAGGAAACCAAGAATTCGATCGAGCTTTATTGGATTTAGGAGCCTCCATAAACCTGATTCCCACCTCCCTACTAGACCACTTTGAGGAAACTAAGCTCAAACTGACTGAGGTGACTCTGCAATTGGCTAACAGATCAATCAGGTTACCAAGAGGAATTCTCGAGGATGTACTAGTTATGGTAAGAGATTTCTATTTCCCAGTGGATTTCATCATTTTGGACATGCATACTCCTAAGAATCTAAGAGACACATTGATCACCTTAGGGAGGTCGTTCCTAGCGACTGCTAGGGCGAATATCAATTGTGAAGAGGGCCAGATAAAATTAAAAATTGAGGATAAAACATTGAGGATCGATATCTTTAAGGCCTAGAAAGGAATAAACTATAAGGCAATTGAGGAAGTTTGTGACATAGGCCCTTTGGTTGAGGATCTGATTCTCGAGGTGAACCCAATTCTTCAAGGACCTCAACCACAAGAAGATCTTGAACCATAGATGAGGGAGCCTGAATCTGATCTAGAACTATCCCTATCTTCCACCCTGTCCTTTGAGGCTAACCCCGAACCCCCACCCACTGCTGATAACCCGATTCTGGAGTTGACACCTCCCCCGAACCATCTAAAGTATGTGTTTTTGGGTTCAAATCAAATGTTTCCAGTGATTATCAACTCTCGACTCACTCCCAATTAGGAAACGAAGCTGATTTCTATCCTCTAGCAGCATCATAGAGCCATTGGATGGACTCTAGATGACTTGACTGGAATAAGTCTCTCTTATTGCACTCATCGTATTTATACTAAAGAGCTCTCACGACCTTCTCGGGAGATGCAGAGAAGACTCAACCCGAATCTCTAGGAGGTCGTGAAAAAGGAGATCATCAAGTGGCTTGATGCAAGAATCATCTACCCTATCTCTGATAGCTGCTGGGTGAGTCCCATTCAAGTTGTGCCTACAAAGGCAGGAGTCACTATGATTATGACTGAATCTGGAGAAACCATCCCAACAAGAATTGCAAACTCGTGGAGAGTTTGCATAGACTATCGAAAATTGAACACCTCCACGAAGAAAGACCATTTCCCTCTCTCATTCATTGACCAAATCCTCGAAAAGCTAGTAGGGAATTGATTTTTCTATTTTCTGGATGGATACTCCGGATATAACCAAGTGGCAATTCATCCTGAAGATTAGGAGAAGACCACCTTTACCTACCCCTACGGTACTTACGCGTTCTGTAGGATGCCATTTGGGCTATGCAATGCACCTACCACCTTTTAGCGGTGCATGCTAGTCATATTCTCCAATATAGTAGATAAATACCTTGAAGTCTTCATGGACGACTTCTCGGTATTCAATCAGACATTCGATGACTACCTTTTGCACTTGGTTCAGATCCTCCGATGATGCATTGAAGTGAATTTGGTTCTCTCCTGGGACAAGAGCCATTTCATTGTTCCTAAGGGCATCATATTTGGACACGTCATATCTAAGAAAGGTATCCAAGTTGATCGAGCTAAGGTGAATTTGATTTCCAAACTGCCTGTGCCTTCCTCGGTCAAAGACATTCGATCATTTCTAAGGCACGTTGATTTCTATCGACGGTTTATATCTTATTTTTCCAAAATTGCATGTCCCCTGACTAATCTTCTCTCAAAGGACATGCCCTTTGAGATGACAAGTGAGTGTATTTGCACATTTGAAATCCTACACGATTGAGTAACCCAGGCTCCAATCGTATAATCTTCTGATTGGTCTTAGCCATTTGAGATTATGTGCAATGCATCTGACTATGCAGTAGGAGCGGTATTGGGACAAAAGATTGATGGGAAACTGGTGGTAATATATTATGCCAACAAGACACTAGACAAGGCTCAGCGTAATTATACGATTATAGAGAAAGAGTTGTTGTCCCTAGTATTTGGTCTAAAGAAATTCAAATCATACCTCCTGGGCTCCCATGTCATTATTTACTTATATCACACCGCTATGAGGCACTTACTTGCGAAGGACTCAAAATCGAGGCTGATTCAATGGATCTTGCTCTTACAAGAATTTGACCTTGAAATGCACGATAAGGGGGGAAAACAGAATGTGATTACTGATCATTTGTCCCATCTTCCTTCTTCAATCATTTACCCCTTCGGACCTATTACTGAGCATTTTTCGGACAAGCATCTTTTGAGCATTGATGCTGGACTTCCTTGGTACGCCAATATTGTTAATTGTTTGGCATCAAACCAAATCCCATCTGATTGGCCAAAAGCCAAGAAAGACAAATTGATTTCAAATGCCAAATATTATGTCTGGAAAGATCCTTACCTCTTTTGTGTCAATGCTAATCAAATCATCTGGAGATGCATTCCCAACTCTGAGGTGTTGATAGGGAATTTTTGTCGTTTTAGAAAAATGTGTCGTAGTATAGTAACAAAAATTGAATCAACACTTAAAATTTACAAGCTCAAGAAATGTGAATTTTCGAGGTCGTTCGCAGGGAGAAAAAGATCGCAAATCAAACACTAATCCAATATTCAAACAAAATTCAAGATATACGAAAAATATTTTCAATGAATAGCAAATTGTATATCAGATTCAATGAACAAAAATAATGAAAAGAGAGAGATATATGAAGCAAAAATGGTGGTTTGAGACCACCAAGGAAGCCCTTCAACACTTATGTGATTTCTCAATTCAACCTCATGTATCAGATGTCTCACAATAACCTCAGACGATTTCTGCAACCTGAGTCCCAAATCAACCCAACTCTCTCTGAAGCAAAAATCGCCCTCCTCTCTTAGCAAACCTCTCTCTTTCTCTAAACCCGGTCAAGCATAAACCAACCCAATTCAGACCCAGCCTAGACCCGAGTGCGTGTGCACGGGCGAGGGCGTATGTGATATGCGTGAGTGGGGAACCAACCCCCATGTTCTGAGCGAGGCTCTATCAGGCATAAAACATCATATATGAGTTTCCAAATTACATGCACACGATGTGGGACTAGATCGTTCTACCTTTTCTTCATTGTTGTCACGAGGAGAGGTGAGGTCCAATCAAAGCCACCACTGTGATGTTTCTCTTAATTGATGGATTTGATAGGTTCCTAAGGTAATTCTGTAGCCTCATGAGGCGGTGGCGAGGTTGATTGATGACCGGAAGTCGACAAATGGAGCTAGAGAAGACGACGGCGGTGATGGATGACCTACACATGAAACATGAGCCTAGGGCTCCAATTAAACACTTGAAATACTTCGCCAAGGTGAGGCAAAGATAATGGTGGTGGTGATTTAGTGTTTAGGTGCATAAAGTGGCCGAACAATGGAGGCATGGTCAGTGAAATGATGGGTCATCCGACCGGTGGATTGGGTGAGTGAAAGCCTCAATTTCTTGAGGGCTTTTGCTCCCCAAGGTGTGTGAAGTGTTTTGGTGTGGGTGGTATTGTTGTTGATGGCGTGTGGCGACTGGATGAAGCTCGTTGGAGCTTTGCTGGATGCGAAGAAGACGAGGGGGAATCAGAGTTGAATAGGGCTCTAAACCTAGATTTAATGACCTAAGACTAAGATAGAGAGTAAGGGGGAGAAGATAACCTAGCTATTTGGATGAAAGAGGGAGAAATCCTCGTCGATGTGCCTTGCTGGACACGAGGAAGATGAATTTTTCCAATGGGGGAGACAGTGACAATGACGGGAGGAGGGGGCACCAACTAAGGTATTCTAGAGTCAAATGACGGTGAGGAAGAAGATGGGCCACCCAATTCGATGGTTGGGTGGCTGGAAGAGGGTGAGCGTGGAGTTCACAGGAGCACAATTCGGAGTCGGCCGGAGAGAGAGGAGAAGATGGATTTTTGGCCTAAACTTGGCTAAGAAGTACTTGGAAACGTAGGGAAGCTTATATAGAGCTAGAATTGGTCCTCAATTTGGAAGAATTCGCATGTTTGCTTGCAAATTGGAAACTCAAAGTCATAAATTTTCCAAGCTTGGCAGAACTCTTGTATCAATATTAGGATTAGTGACCAAGTTCAATTGATTGGGAATCTTCTTAAGAGTAATCCCTCCAAGTTTGGAGAGCTTTGATCCTGATTTGGAGAAATCTCCAAATGAAGTTGGCAATGTTGGATTTTAGGATTCTGTTGCAATTCGATAAGGAAGAAGATCGCAGGGACCTATTCGCAATGAAGATGAGAAGTTGCGGGCATCTTTGTAAGGAAAATGTAGAAGATAAGGGCTTATGTGTGATAATAGAGATTTTAAGGGCTAAAGTGCAAACTAGGTCAAGATTAACTCTGATTGGGCTCAAATTTTGGTGTTAACCTAACTTGGACACAAGGAATCTAATGGTGAACTTAGATTTGCATTTTGACCATGTTTGACTTGGTAAATTACACATATGTCCAAACCAAGGCAAATTCCCACCTGATTCTCTATTTTTGGTCAAAATGGGTTCAGATGGTCAAAGTGAAGGTATCAAACCTCTAAGAATATTTTTCAATAATTTTTAGGAGGTTTAGATTGAATTTACTTCTGTCAAAACCCTTTCAATTTGAGTGAGGCTGATAATTAGGATTTTTGTAATATTTTGATCTTCAAACTCATAAAACCCTAATTCAACTAATTTGAGCCCACTTCTTGAACATTTAAGTTCATTTGACCTTTAATTAATCCCTGATTAACCCTGTAGTTAATCTGCATTAGTGATTAGATGTTAAAATAGCATAATTAACCTATTTTTCTTGTCTTCCTCTTAAATACAACTCAGACAGAGTTAGGATCTTCTGATGAATATTTAAGATCATTTCTTACTGTAGTTAGGCTAATTTAAGCTTGTTAACACCAATGATGGTGCTACCATCATGAGGTGAATGATATATTATCATTCTGCCATGGCCAGGCTTGCGATGACCATTTCACTGGCCACAAAACCATAACGAAAATCCTTCAGTGTGGCTTCTATTGGCCTACACTCTTCAAGGATGCACACAATTATCATAGGGCATGCACTCGTTGCCAAACCTTAGGCAACATGAGCCATCGCGATATGATGCCCTTAAACCTGATTCTTGTGTGCAAGATTTTCGACATTTGGGGGATTGATTTCATGGGTCCTTTCCCAAATTCGAATAATTTCGAATACATCCTTCTGGTTGTGGACTACGTGTCCAAATGGATCAAAGTCATTCTGACCCAAACCAATGATCATAAAGTAGTAATCAAATTCATTCATGAGCACATCTTTTCTCAATTTAGTGTCCCACATGCAATCATTTCTGATGGAGGGATCCACTCATGAATGTGCACTTCCAATCCCTGATGAAGAAATATGGGGTGTCGCATCATATTTCGACTCCATATCACCCTCAGACTAATGGACTGGCTGAGCTCGCTAATTGAGAGATCAAGAAAATTCTTCAGGCCACTGTTTGACCTGACAACAAGGATTGGTCGACCTGACTTCCGGAAGCATTATGGGCCTACAGGACCACCCATAAAACCCAGCTAGGGATGTCTCCATTTAGACTTGTTTACTGGAAGGCATGTCACCTTCCTATAAAGATGGAGCACAAAGTCTACTGAGTAGTACAGAAGTGTAATATGAATCTCAGGGAGGCTAAATCCATCATTGTTTGCAAATGAGCGAGATCGATGAACTACGCAATGATGAGTATGAGAATTCGCATATCTACAAAGAGTGAATTAAGGCCTTACATGATAAGCACATCTCACGAAAATCTTTCTATCCTGGTCAAAAAGTTCTTCTCTTTGATGCCTGACTTAAGCTCTTCCCAGGAAAATTGAGATTGAAATGGATCAGACCTTTTCTAGTCCAGAGGATCTTTGGAAATGGAGCCATCGAAATCAGTGAACTTACCATGACTCAGACCCTTTTGTACTGAATGGTCAAAGACTGAAATCATTCCTCGAGCTTACTGATTCGAATCTAGCTACTGAATCTTTTAATCTCCATTCATCGTGAACTATATTACACCTATTTAACGACGTTAAACTTAGCACTTAACAGGAGCCAACCCATTATTTGAAAACCTGAGACCCTTCTTATCCGTCTTGCGCTGAATTCCTATTGCACTTTAGGGTTAGTACTTTAAAACAACCGACTTTACCTCCGATACTCGTATTGGAGCTTGAAATTGTTCTCAACAATCGTCCCAAGCCGATCACCCACCCTTATGAACCTGTTCTAAAATATGAGCTAAGCTAAATTCGAACCCACCTAGTTTGTAATGAGGGCATTGCAAAACTTAGGCATGGAGGGGTATTAAAGTGCAAAACAACTCAAAATTCGATTACTTTGAGGGGTTCTCACACAAAAAAAAAAAGAGGATGAAAGGGGAGGAAACTTTTGAGCTAAATTGAAAATCTGATTTGAGGAGGAAAAGAGGAGAGATACAGAAAGAAAAGGAGCAAAAGAAAATTATGTTAGTCCCAGTTATTGAGTATGGAACATACCTAAGTCATAAGCCAGATCGGATGATGAATTAATTCTTGAAGTGTTAAAGAAAAGGAGATAAGTAAGGGATACCAACTTTAGGCCTCTTGGGCATGTTTTGGGCTTAAATACTCATGCATTTATCAAGATCTAGACTATTCCTCAAGAGGTTTTGGGAGTTGCAAGTTTAAGGCTTAAGAATTATTCGACCTCGTTGTCTACCCTTTGGTTTGCGGGACTTAGAAACCTAGGCACCCAAAACTCACACACTGGTCTAGTTCAGCAAGCTTAACGGAGAATAATGCCAAAAGTGTTCTATTCCAAAAAAGAAAGTGATTTCTTGAAGATTTGACTTAGGAGCGGCTCGAAAACACAAGTTGATTAAATGAGTTTCCACCGCTAAAAGGAGTAAATACTCCAATTGTAGATGCATTATAACATGTTATCTCCTCGGCACTTGTCTCCTAGGATATCAAAATATCCTACTAGGGGCATGTAAGTGCCTTGTGCTGGTTTAGGTGCCATGGGCGACATTATCCCAAAATGTTGATTACCAGGGCTTGGATTTAGCTACAGAATGACATGGGCAGCATTATCACAAAGTGTCGATTTCCAGGGTTCTAGGGTTTGCCATGGGCAGTGCTATCCTGAAGCATCGATTTCCAAGGACCCCTCGAGGATTGATGATGGGAACGAGAAATCTGATACAGACCGTATTGAGGGCCAATCCGATGTTGGATTTAGGGGAATCTAAAAAAAATTAGAAAAAGAAAATTCTCAAATCTCTCTCTCTCTCTCTTTTAAAAATACACTAGCAAGTTGAACCTGGACCTTGCTGCATGAATGCACGGGTGCTTTAACCGCTAGGGTCAACAAACCTCTAGGAAGATTTTAGGGCCTTAGAAACCTTTGTTGCAAACCCAAGGATAAGTCTAGTCAGGTCCGTATCTTAGACGGTACTTGATTACCTCTAAGCCTAGAGTTGGTATTTCAATCTAATCTCTAGAGAGGTGGCACGATAAGGCATCTTGACGGTAAAATTTGATCTAGAGATCTGGTTTGTTCCATAAGATTTTTCTAGGGATTAGCAAAAGTTAGGTAAAGAGGTATGATAGTAACACCATCATTTGTGATAACTGGCCTATTTTAGCCTAACTCCAAGAATAAATGCTCCTTAATAAGCATTTGAAGGTCGTAATTCTATTCTGAGTGGAATACAAGAAGAAGATGGGAAATCCCGTTAATTCTATTATTTTAACAAGAAATCACAAATGTAGGTTAATTGAAGGGTTAATTGGTGGTTAATCTAAGGTTAAATGAACTTAAATTTCCAAGAAGTGAGCTTGAATAGACGGAATCAGGGTTTTCTAGGATTTGAGGATTATTTTATTAATAAAAACCACTTCAATTAAACGGGTTCTAGTAGAATTAAATGTAACCTAAAATTCCTAAAAATCATTGAAAAATATTCTATGATGTTTGGAACCTTTACTTTGAGCAAATGAACCCATTTTGATCAAAAATAGAGACATAGGTGGGAAATTGCTTTGTTTTGGGCTTCAATGTAAATTACTAGTAAAACTACATCAAAACCAAAATTTTAGGTCACCACTATATTCCTTGGGTCCAAATTAGTTTAACCACAAATTTTAAGCTCAATTCGAGAACATCTTGACCTAGTTTGCAATCTACACCATTTATCTGTGATTATTATGTAAACCCCCCTACGTTTATGATTTTTATTACAACCAACCCCCTACCTTTTGATTTCCCTTGCAAAAAGGTCCCTCCCATCATCTTCTTCCTCACGACAGAGATCGAAACTGCTGCAGCTTGAAACCCAAAGTTGGAGAGATTCGATCGGAAAATTACCTAAGCAAATCTTAGCCAAATCTCACCAAAATTGGTGAGATTATCAATCAGATCATCCCACATCCATTGAGATCCCTCTCGAGCTCCAATTTGCTCGAGATCCTCGCCAGCGAGCGGATTTTGTGAGACTCAAAAACGCAAGCAAAGATTACATTTCTTGAGTCAACTGCCTCGCATTCACCTCTATATAAAGGTCTTAACGTCTACAAGCACGAATTCATGCACAATTCGACTAGTTCCCCCCTCTTTCTTCCTCATTGTCGGCACAATTGGAAGCACCACCAGAGTTCTTTGAACCTCTTCACCCTCTACCACTACAATAGGTAGAGAGATTCTCTTCCCTAAGCTTCCACGAAGCTTCGACCCCTGGTTCTCCTTCCCCCACTCTGGCCATCCCCGTCATCTTCTTCCTTGCTGGTGAACTCCGGCAAGCTTCTCTCCTCTTTCTTTCCCCAAATTTCCTTAGGGATTTTCTTCCTACCCCCTCCAATTTGCTTTTTGGAGCTTCTTGGCGCCATCTACCTCCTCTAGCCTCTTCTCTGATGCCGACAACCATCGCCACCATCACCTTCACCGTCAGACCTCCATCACCTCCCTCTCAAAAAATTAGCTAGGGAAAAAGCTTCCTCTCATCCTCACCAAGCTTTTGCCCAAGATAATTGCCCCCTACATCCATTCCACAACCACCCACCATTACTGCCGTCAAAGCTTCATCAAAGCTCCTCCGCCTCCATCACACGGCCACCCTCACAAGCAATTGACTTAGGGATTTTGTTCGACGTAGCTCGTCGGACCTTATCATGGGCTTAATTTGGGTCGTGAGGCTATGTTTGTGTCTATAGGTACCTCACCGTCGATGTCTTCTTCCCTGACTCCGAGCAATGACCTTTGGTAAACAATCAACAAGGAACCCACCTCCTCCTCACATTGATTCATCATGGGAGACAATCTGGGTTGTTGGATTGAAGATCCAATGGCCAATTGATGACCAATCAGACCACCATCACCCACGTAGCAAAGAAGGCTGTGGGAGGATAGTCCCACATCACGAAAAGCTAAGTCAGATTTGGCTTCATAAGGGAACCTGCCCCCTGAAGGTGTGCTCAATATCAAGCGGTTGAGTCCCCATCCTCCTCACATGCACACACACACCTACCCACACATGTACAGGTGTCGACCCGATTCTGGTCAGTTCGTGGGCTTGGGTTTAGGCTAGTTTTGAGCGGTTCTTCAATCTAGTCTGGGCCAGATTTTAAATCTGATTATCTGAGGCTCTTACACGTGAATTGGGCTAATTTTTGAGTTGGTTTACGAGGCTCCTCTTTGGCTAAAAACTCTAAGTGTTGAGAGGCTTTAGGCTTAGTTAAAAGCACATTTTTTCCCTTAATACTTGCAATTATTTTTGGAGTTTGATATAGTGTTCATTGAATATTACATTTTTTTATATCAAGCTCTCTGTGTTCAATTTTATTCCATTGATTAGTGTTTAATTGTGAATTATTTCCTCCCTGAGATGACTCAGACTCACATTCGAGATATAAATTTAAATGTTGATTCGCTTTTGTTGAATATACTACGACACAAATTTAAATTCGACGAAAGTGCATTACCAGCGAATCAAGCTCATCATCAGAAGTAGAAGACATGTCAAGTGAGGAAGCTTTCTGCAAACTCATCGCGATAGAAGATGAGATATCTTCATTTTCTTTGAAGAATTATTAGTTGCTTTCTATGAATTACATGATTTAGCTAAAACACGGGAAGTAGTTAACAAATTAATAAAAAGTTCACTAAAGATCTACACGAAGAAATCGAGTTGAAACATAGATTTGCTTCATAAAATCATCAACTCATACAAGTGATTACATCATTAAAGACGCACGTAGATTCACTTCAAATAGAACTAGAAAAGCTTCAACAAAAGTCTATCACTCTTGTAAATAATCTAGCTAAATTTACTAAAGGTAAAGCAAATCTAGAAAAAGTGCTAGGCACACACACCCAAACCACAACTAAATTTGGGTTAGGGTATATTCCCAAAAATGATCATGAAGCCTCAAGTTCACAAACCAACACACATAGCAATTCTAGCCCTAAAGTCAAGAATAGGTTCACACCTAAACATGCACCAATTAACAAATATGGACCTAAAAGAAAATGGATACCAAAGAAAAACTTACAATCCTATTTTGTAGGACATCCAAAGGACACAATCATAAAGCATATAGACTGGATCTACAAAGAGAAAGTGGACATCTTGTAGCTGTTAGAAGGAACTCTGGACCTCACAAGCCTAAACCAATGACACGTCCAAAACAATAGAAGATGGGTCATGGATAGCGGATGCTCCAAGCACATGACAGGAGAAGAAGACCTATTCCTCTAGCTAGACCACAAGGAAGGTGGTTCAATCATATTTGGCAATAGCCACAAGGGTCGTATTATTGGCACTAGCCAAATAACTCTAAAATCTCTTTTGATAATGTTCATCTTGTCAAGGGCTTAAAACACAATTTAGTTAGTGTAAATCAAATCTGTGATAAGGTTATAAAGTAAATTTCACCTCAAAAGGATTTAAAATTAAGGATAAGAAAACTAAAGAAATTCTTTTAACTAGAAATAGATCAAAACATATTTACACTATTGACTTTGACAATTGCAAAAATCTAAATTGTTTAGTTGCATCGAATGATGAGTCAATATTGTGGCATCGTTGACTAGGCCATGTTCATATGCGAAATATAAACAATCTTGTGAAACATGACTTAGTACAAGAATTGCCTAAGATATCCTTTAAAAAGAAAAATCTTTGTGATTCATGTGAATTAGGTAGACTTCATAAAACCTCTTTCAAACCTAAAAATATGGTCAACACCTCAAAGCCACTTGAGTTGATTCACCTAGACCTCCTTAGACCAACCAAGTCTGAAAGCCTAAGTGGTGTAGATATTGTCTTGTCATTATTGATGACTTTTCCTGATTTACTTGGGTATTGTTCTTAAGATCCAAAGATTCTACTTTTGAGGAATTTAGAAAACTAGCCAAAAGAATCCAAACTTAGCAAGGCTATTCCATAACTAGAATAAGAAGTGATTATGGAAGAGAATTTGAGAACCAAAACTTCCAAGACTTCTTCTCAACTTACAAGATAAAGCAAGAATTTTCCTTTCCTAAAGCAGCTCCTCAAAATGGTGTAATAGAAAGAAAGAATAGAACCTTGCAAGAATGTGTTAGCACAATACTGTGCAAGTCAAAGCTACCTCGATATTTTTGGGCTAAGGTAGTAAACACCACTTGCTACATACAGAATAGAGCCTTCATCAGATCAATCCTTAAGATAACACCCTTTGAGACTTACTATGATAGGGCACCTAAAATTTCCTACTTCAAATCTTTAGATGTAAATGCTTTATCTTGAACACAAAAGAAAACCTGGATAATTTTGATGCAAAGAGTGATGAAGGAATATTCTTGGGACACTCTTCTGTTTAAGCAAATTCGTCGTTGTTTAAGAAATGTGTCGTAGTATAGGACAAACACGCTCAAATCATTTAAATTTATAACTTAGATTCTAAAAGAGTCCGAGGTCAAACACAGGAAGAAAATAATGGAATTCAGAACATTAATTTCATTCAAAATCAATGAGCACAATAATAACACATATGCAATGAATAAGTATAATCAAATTGTTATTCAATGAAGCTCACAAGATCATAGATCAAAAAGAAAAGAGAATAAAAAAAAATGGTGATTTGAGTCACCACTTATTCTCTTAATTAATCATGAATTCAATATTTCAATTCAGAATTCAATCTTAACCATAGTACTTAAATAATGTAACAGTGCTATCAACCAAATCAAACAACTTATGTAGCACAGGCACAAGGCCTTCTCAGAAAGCCTCTCTTCTTTAAGCTTCTCAAATCTTCCTTTCTCCTTCACAAGCACGACCTTCTCTTCAGAGGCTTCTTTCTTCTTCTTCAGAGACTTCCCTTTCTTCTCCTTCGCAACATAGGGGAACCAACTCCCTTCAGCGACTAAGTGTCGCACAGGGTACAAGTCTCAGAGAGCAAAACCCTCCCCTAGCGAAATTGAGGTTTTAAAAGTTACGTTGTAGTATAGGTCGAAATCGCTTGAAAACAGATAATATTTATACTCTAAAGAATCCGAGGTCGTTCGCTAGGAGTAAGTGGCAATTTAATCTCAAAATCACAATTCTAAGTAAAAGATATAAGCAATTAGAATCAGAATTGATTCAGAATGGTATAGCAATAATTTCAAGTAGCAATGTGCAAAAAGAAGAGGGTAAAATGGTGATTTGAATCACCAAATTACCCTACAATGTTAAGCTTTGCAAGTTACTCAAGTAACAGAATTGTATAAGCCAAGCAAATCTCAATTTAACCAACAGAACCAAGGTATCAGCAGATATCAGACAACAAAATAGGTGCTCAGATGCCTTAACCGATGCTCAGTAGGCAGAGGCAAAGGCCTCTCCTTTCCTTCTTTCTTTGGTGTTCTCTTCTTTCTTCCTTTCCTTGGCCCTTTTCCTCTTTTTGCAACTAAGTGTCGCACAACTTCCTGTAAGAGCAAAACCCCCCTCCCCTCTCTCTCTTTTCTTCTCCTTAACCCCCTCTCAGATATATGCTAATCAGATCCAGGTACACAAGTAAATGGTTCAGAGCTCAGACCCGCGTGGCATGGCCGCAGGTGAGAGCATGCGAGGGCGTGCATGAGGACCTCACCCTCGCGCTTACTGAGGCAACGAGGATAAAACACAAAAATAATTTAAGGCTCACGAGGAAGTCTGTGTTTTCTGATGTGGGACTATGTTGTCCCCTTGTTCTTTGCGCAGCAGGTGGTGAACTTCCCTTGCCGAATAGGAGCAGCAGCTGCATGTGTCGATGCCAATTGAAGGCTTGGAGTGAAGCCTAGGACTCAGTCGCAGAACCTAGAGATGAAATTAGGGAGAATCGTGACCGGAGGATTGACAGCTTCGTCAAAGAACTTGAGGCGGCAGCAAATGTTTGATGGGTCACCTGAAAACATAAACATGGGCTAACTACCCCAATTAAGTAGCTCAGAAGGTTCGCCGTGTGATGGTGAATGTGGTGGTGGTGGTCCAAGGGCATGTAGAGGTCGGTGTGTATGTGTCCGTGACGGAGAGAGCGCTGCGGAAGTGGGTTGGCTAATGGAGAGATGGAGAGGGTGAATGCCCTAATTGATAGAGGGCTTTTGTTGGAAACGTTGTGGCAATGCCGATGGGGGTGGTAGCAGTGAGGTTCATGCGGTGGAGTGGCGGTTGGGCATCGCCGGAGCTTCACCGAAGCGAAAGGAGATGAAGAGGGTGCAGGTGGTGCAGCGAGTGTGAGTGAGTTGTGAGTGAGGGAAAAGAGAAGTAGAGTGAGAGAGAAAGTGATAGAGGGACTTAGCTAGGTGAGAGAGAGGCAGAGGCAGCCGATTTTGGTCAACCGGCGTCGAAGAAGACGGTAGAGTCAGCGAAGCGGCGACGACGATTGAGGCAGAGAAACGACCTCCCTTTGGCTGGGGAGGTGCACAAGGAAGAGAGGAAGATAGTGGCACCACCAAACTTTGATGGTTGGAGGTGCGGAGGAGCAAGACGAAGAGAGGTCACCAGAGCAAGGGTTTTGGTGGCCGAAGGAGGAGAATTAGAGGTGGTTGACTCACCAAACTTTGCTGAAGATGTGCAGTATGCAATAGGGCTTCTTTTATAAGCCATAGGAGGCCTTTCCAAGCTCAAAAGGTCCTCGCGAAATAGGATACCTGAACCTTCAAACGGTTCGCATGACCTTTTGGGAAAGAATTGGAGCCCAACATTGGTCTCATGTGGAAGGGAATTCCACAAAGAATCTCCGGTTCAATTTTGGGAAGGTTTGATGGAGAATCGAGCGAGAAATCTCCACTCGAATCTTGTCGGAGCAAGGTGCAATCACACTAATGGCAGTAGGGATCCGCTTGTAAAGAAGATAACAAAAGTTAGGGACCCAAATGCATATTTTTTTGAAAGTTAGGGGCACTGGTGTGAGAAATAATAGCCAAACAGGACCAAAATTCAAATTTGGTCAATATGACCTCAGATTGGGCTTAAATTTTGGTACAAACCTAA
The DNA here is from genome assembly GCA_037157565.1 of Thalassia testudinum. Taxonomy (NCBI): domain Eukaryota; kingdom Viridiplantae; phylum Streptophyta; class Magnoliopsida; order Alismatales; family Hydrocharitaceae; genus Thalassia; species Thalassia testudinum. The sequence continues at coordinate 135,645,739 of JAZHRO010000077.1, forward strand.
TTTAGACCCAAGAAATCCAATGGTGAAGTTAGATTTAGGTTTTAACCACTTTTGACTAGAGATTTCACTATTACCCAAATTAGGGTAAAAGTCTCTGTAGCTCTATTTTAGGTCAAGACGGGTTCTGGTGGTCAAATTGAAGGCACTAAACCTTAAAGAATATTTTTCTATAAATTTTACAGGGTTTAGGTGAATTTTATCCTGACCATAACCTCAGTTACTTAAGCGGGTCTATTTTTAGGATTTCAGATGTCCATTAATTCCTATAACGCGTGAAAACCCATTTCATTCTGTATGAACCCTCTTAATAGATTCTAAAGCACATTTGACCTTTGTTCAACCCCTAAGAAAACCCACGGTTATTCTGTTTTTGTGATAGAATGGTAAATTTGCAAAAATAACCCTGTTTCTTATTTTCTTCTCTGATTAGTGTTTTGTGCCCTTAAGACCTTTTGATGGATATGTAGGAGCTTTTATTCACTTAATCAGATCAAATTGAGCTAGTTATGACTCATGATAGTGTTCCCATCATACCCTATGCCTAGCTTTTGCTAGTCCCTTAGCAAAACCATCTGAATTGAACCAATTATCCAAGTCGGATTTAACCGTCAGGATGCCTTACTAGGCTGCATCTTTAGGAATCAGATCTTAGTACCAACAATAGGCCTAGAGGTACTCAAGTACTAGCCCAGATCCAGACCTGATTAGCTTTCGCCTCAGTTTGCTGCGAAGGTTTCTAAGGCCCCCAAGAACTATCCTAAGGTTCATTGGACCCAGTGGTTAAAGCATCTGTGCTTAAAACATGGTTAGTCTAGTTCAGTTTGCCAGTGCATTTTAAGAGAGACATAGAAGGAGAATTTGATTTGTGGAGAGCTTTCTCTCTCTTTTCTTTTCATTATCCTTTTCCGTAGATCCATCCTCAGATTGGCCCTAAACACGGTCTGTATCGGATTCCTTGTCCCCACCATCAATCCTCGCAAAGTCCCTAGCAATTGATGCTTCAAGATAGCACTGCCTATGGCAACCCCCAAAACCCTGGCTTTCGAGATTTCGGGATAATCTCACCCATGACATTCTATAGCTAAATCCAGACCATGGCAATTGACATTTCGTGATAATGCCGCCCATGGCATCTGAACCAGCATAAGGTGCTTACATGCCCCCAGTAGGATATTTAGATATCCTAAGAGACAAGCACCGAGGAGACGATATGTTATTGCGCATCTGCGAGGGAAATTTCCCGCCTCTCCGCACCGGGAGCTTGTCCAAATCAACTTGTGTTTTCGAGCCATTCCTAATCTAGATCTTAGGACCTTCTTCAGAATATATTAAATGCCTTTGGGCATGGTTTTAACTTTAGAGCGCACTGAACTAGACTATGTGTGATTTAGGGTGCTTAAGTTACCAAGTCCCGCAAACTAGAGGTCAGTTAACAACGCTGAATACTCCCTAAGCCGTAGACCTAATATAATACATAAGCTTTGCATTTTCCCCAACCTCTTGAGGATTAATCCAGATCATAACAAGTACGTGAATGTTTAAATCCAATACATATCCAACAGGCCTAAGGTCAGTATTCGCCACTAATCCCTTAAGTTTTAGCCTTTCAGGTCTTAGTTCATTCGATCCAACCTAGAAGGTAGGTAGGTTCCAAATTGTTTCTAAGGGACTCAATTTTCTTTTTCTTTGTGCTTCTTTCTTTTTATTTCAATTTTCTTCCCTCCTCAAAAATGGCTCTTCTTTTTCCTCAACCTCTTTTTTTTTATTTTTGATGTGTAATTTTTTGATGAAACCCATTCTTGTGAAATGATTCTCATAGCGTTTTACACTTTAATACCCCCCATTCCTATGATTTGCAATGTCCTCATTGTAAATTAGGTTGGTTCGAATTCAGCTTAGATCGTACATTAGAACAGGTTTTAGGTGGGTGGACGGGTCGGGGTGACTGTTGCGGACGATTTCAAGCTCTGGTACAGATACCAGAGGTGGAGTCGGTTGTTCTAATGGACAAACCCTAAAGTGCAATATGAGTTCAACACGACATATGTCAAAAAGGGTTTCGGATTTTTTCAAAAAGATGATGGGTTGCCTCCCGTTAAGCATTGAGTTTAACGCCATCAACCGAGCGCAATGAGCTCAGGGAGAATGGAGATCAAAAGAGGTAGCAACCAAGTTCGAGTCAGTGAGTTCAATGAACAGTTTGAGTCTCTGACCGTTCACGACAAAAAGTTCAGAATCAAGCTGAGTTCACTAATTTCGACTGCTCCATTTCTAAAGATTCATCTCACCAAGAATGGTCCAATCCATTTTGATCTGAGTTTTCCTGGGAACAGTTTGAGTTTGACATCAAAGAGTAAGACTTTTTGACCAGGATGGAACGATTTTCGCACAATGTGCCTGTCATGGAAGGCTTTAACCCACTCTTTGTAGATACGCGAGTTCTCATACGCATCATTATGTAGTTCCTTGATCTCGCTCAATTGCAACAGGCGGTGTGTTCCAGCCTTCATTAGATCCAGATTGCACTTCCATACTGCCCAATAAGCCTTGTGCTCCATCTCGACGAGAAGATGACATGCCTTTCTATACACTAATCTGAAGGGAGACATGCCTAATTAGGTCTTATGGGTGGTCCTATAGGCCCACAAAGCTTCCAGAAGGCGAGTAGACCAGTCCTTCCTATCAGGCCGAACAATGACATGAAGGATCTTCTTGATCTCTTGATTCGACAATTCTGCCAGTCCATTAGTCTGGGGGTGGTAAGGAGTCAAGATACAATGCGACACCCCGTACTTTTTCATCAGGGACTGGAAGTGCACATTGTTGAAATGAGACCCGCCATCGCTGATGATGGCCTTAGGAACCCCAAATTTGGTAAAGATGTTCTCCTGGATAAATCGGAGGACAACTTTATGATCACTAGTTCTTGTGGGGCGACTTCGATCCATTTAGAAACATAATCAATAGTGAGGAGAATGTATTTGAAGTTGTTGGATCTGGGAAAGGGTCCCATGAAATCGATTCCCCAAATGTCAAAGGTTTCACACTCAATAATCAGGTTTAAGGGCATCATATCTCGCAAGCCCATGTTGCCAAGGGTCTGACAACGAGCGCATGCCCTATAATAGTCTGTGCATCTTTGAACAAAGTGGGCTAGAAGAACCCACATTGGAGAATTTTCGCTGTGGTTTTACGCTTAGAGAAATGGCCACCGCAGGCCTGGTCGTGACAGAATGAGATCACGTCATTGACCTCGTCACCAGGAATGCATCTCTGGATCATTTGATCATTGCCAATGTGGAAGAGGTATGGTTCCTCCCAAATATAGTACTTGGCCTCGGCAATCAATTTGTCCTACCTAGAAGTCTCCCAATTTGGCAGGACTTTCCCCATAACCAAGTAGTTTACAATATCAACAAACCAAGGGAGACCGTGAATGGCTAGCAAGTACTCGTCCGGAAAATGCTCGGTGATTAGACCAGATGGGTCGATGACTGAAGAAGGAAGACGGGGCAAATGGTCAGCTACCACATTCTGCTTTCCCGCCTTATCACGAATCTTGAGATCGAATTCATGCAACAGCAAGATCCAGCGGATTAGTTAAGGTTTTGCATCCTTCTTCGCGAGGAGGTGCCTCACTGCAGTGTGATCCAAGTATATGATAACACAGGAACCCAAAAGATAAGATTTGAATTTTTCTAGGCTAAATATGACGGCTAGCAGCTCTTTCTCAATAACTATGTAGTTACGTTGAGCCTCGTCAAGTGTCTTGCTAACGTAGTAGATGAATACGGGTTTCCCATCTATTTTCTGCCCAAGTACCGCACCCACAGCATAATCAGATGCTTCGCACATGATCTCAAAGGGTTGAGACCAATCAGGGGACTATAGGATAGGTGCTTGGGTAACACGATCACGTAGGATCTCAAACGCATGAGTGCATTCCTCAGTGATTTTGAAGGGGACATCCTTAGAGAGAAGATTAGTCAGGGGGCACACAATTTTCAAAAAATTGGAAATGAATCAACAGTAAAAACTAACGTGCCCCAAAAAGGATCGGATGTCCTTGACCAAGCTAGGCATAAGGAGCTTAGAAATTAGATTCACCTTGTCTCGATCAACCTGGATGCCTTTTTCAGAGACGAGATGTCCCAGGACAATTCCCTCAGGTACCATGAAGTGGCTCTTTTCCCAGGAAAGAACCAAATTCACGTTAATGCACCGCCTGCGGATTTGGACCAAGTGCAGGAGGCAATCATCAAATGATTCCCCAAATACTGAGAAGTCATCCATGAAGACTTCAAGGTATTCACCAACCATATCTGAGAATATGGCAAGCATGCACCACTGAAAAGTAGCAGGTGCATTGCAGAGACCGAACGGCATCCTTCGGAATGCATACGTCTCGAAGGGGCAAGTGAAGGTAGTCTTCTCTTGGTCGTCAGGATGGATTGCAACCTGGTTATAACTGGAGTACCTGTCCAAGAAGTAAAAGAATCGATTTCCTGCTAGTTTCTCGAGGATTTGATCAATGAACAGTAGTGGGAGATGATCCTTCTTCGTGGAGGTATTGAGTCTTCTATAATCAATGCAGACTCTCCACAAGTTCGCTATACGAGTCGGTATGGTTTCTCCGATTTCAGTCGTGATCACAGTGAGTTCTACCTTCTTTGGCACAACTTGGATTGGGCTCACCCACCGACTGTCGGAGATTGGGTAGATGATCCCTACATCTAACCACTTGATGATCTCCTTTTTCATGACCTCCTACAGATTTAGATTTAGGCGTCTCTGCATTTCACAGAATGGTAGTGAGCCCTCTTTGATATAGATGTGATGTGTGCAATATGAGGGGCTGATGCTAGTAAAATCATCGAGAGTCCATCCAATGGCTCTCTGATGCTGCTGGAGGACAGTAATCAAGCTTGTTTCCTGATCAGATGTGAGTCAGGAGTTGATAATCATAGGAAATGTCTGATTGGAACCCAAAAAGACGTATTTGAGGTGATCGAGAAGATGCTTTAATTCCATAACTGGGTTATCAGCAGCAACGGGTGGTTCATGGTGGGTGTCGGGAGCAAAGGAAGGAGTTATGGGTGTGTCTAGGTTAGGTTCAGGCTCCTCTAATTGCGGGTTTTGATTTTCTTATGGTTGATCAAAAATAATCGTATTTCCCCCAATACATAGGTCATCAACGACGGTCTCGACATCGCAAATTTGTTCAATAACTCCACAATTAATTCCTTGTTGGGCCTTAAAGATATCGATCTTTAGTGTCTTGCTCCCAAATTTTAACTCAATTTGGCCCTCCTCGCAATTAATATTGGCCCTAGTTGTGGCCAAAAAGGGTCTCCCTAGTATGATCAGTGTATTCTTCAAGTTCTCAGGAGCATCCATGTCTAAGACGATGAAATCCACGGGAAAGTAAAAATCATGTACCCTAACTATGACATCCTCGAGTACTCCTTTTGGTGACTTGATAGATCGACCGGCTAACTGCAACGTCATCTCTGTCGGTTTAAGCTCAGATTCCTCAAAGTGGTCTAGTAGGGATGTGGGTATCAAATTGATGGAAGCTCCTAGGTCCAATAAGGCTCAATCAAACTGTATATCACCGATAGCACAGGAGATAAGAGGGGTGCCTGGGTCTTTTGCCTTAAGCAGGAGTTTGCTCAAAATGATGGAGCTGGCTTGCTCCAACAGTACGATCGGGTTCCTGCCTTTGGTTCACGGCTTATGGTTGGGTGTACACACGTCTTTTAGGAATCGTGCGTAAGCTGGTACCTGGTGAATTACATCCATCAAGGGGATGCTTATATGGACCTGCTTAAAGATCTTGACCAGGTCCTCCTCTGTAACGACCCGGTTCCCGAGTCCCTACGAGACACGAGAACCAGACCGACTCGCCTAATCCCAAGACCTAGTCGTCCAACGAGGAAGTAACCAAAAGACAGTAAAATAAACCACATTCAGCATGAATATAACTAACAGTAAGAAAGTACAGCAGTAAGGAAAGAAACTACTACAGTAGGTACCACCACAACAGTAAAACAACATTTATCATATAACAGAACTGCAGGTAAAGAAGTACAGCGGAAACAAAAAAAAACTACTCACTAAAACAGAAACAAAAGAGGTACAAGGACTGTGGTAAACTCTACTGGACCCTACTTGGCCCAGCGTCCTCTGCAGCCGCCGACCCTGGCTGCTCAACACCTGGTCCTGAAAAAGGTAACGAGTGTAACACATCAGCAAAACGCTGAGTAGAGTGGCAAACTAACTAAAGGCAACAGTAGAGTGTACAGTAGCTGTTATGTTCTATTACTTCCTTTATTCACATCTTTCAATTTTTCTCACTATTTCATTTATTTCTCAGATCCTTTACTTGATCTCGAATGTCCTCGTGGGAACGATCTTGATTGCAGTCTTTTCCAAAAGTAGAAGTAGCACGTGGTGCTCTCCTGGCCGGGAGAGTCCCCCGTGGTGATCCTACCCTCAGTCAACCACCCCAAGGTCACTGACAGACGTAACGGTGACTACGGCACGCGCGATAAACTCACAGGTAGCTAGCCCGCACTGGCACGCGGTCAGTCGTTTCCGTTAACGGGTGCGCCCAAAGCACAGCACGGAACCAAGGCAGAGCCCTCTCAGTAACAGGGGTCCAACCCCTCCACAGTAACCAAACCGGGGCCTTGCCCCTCCACAGTCCGCGCACCCTCGCCTGACTACCCTGGTTTGCCCTAGTGGGCCTAACAAGTCGGTGAAGGAGGCTAGCAGAACCCCGGGGCCTGTGGGGTAGCTAGTACTCTCCTAACACTACTAGCTCTCCTCGGTACTACGTACACGAGGGCCAACAAGTCGGTACAGAGTGGCCAGTCCTAACCCCCGGGTCCCTGGGGTGGCTAGCTCAGCTCTGCACTAAACAGGGGGACAGTCGCTCTCCTTGGTACTCCGTACTCAAGGGCCAGCTCACTTCCCCAATTCTATTCCATTCGCTTTCCAGGAGTTCTACTCCTACTTCCCCGTAGGGTTCCAGAACATCTTATGTCTTACTTTCCAGTTTCACGTTCTTACCAACCATGATCCCAATCATGTTTCTTTATTCATAACAGGCAGCTGTGAATTCAATTTACAGGCAGCTTCATATATTCCTTTCCATTTTTCCAAGACTGCATTATTATATATTCCACTAGTTTTTCCATCCTAGGATTCATGCCATATCCTAGGGTCTATCATACAATCTAGTTTTCCGGTCCTAGGATTCATGCAACACCTAGGAACTATCATTCCATATATTTCTCATTCCTAGGATTCATGCAATGTCCTAGGTTCTAGTTATGGTTCCATACTTTAACAAATTTTTATTAATACTTAAAACCACTCTACCAGGTACAATGGGAGTAATAGGGGCGTGATAGGGAATCCCGCGTGCCTCCGCGACTCTCAAGACTGCAACCGAACGAGGTCCTATCACAAGGATCAAACACAAGGAGTGTCTCAAAATAGTGTATAGCTACTGTAGACGGGTAGAGGAATTAATTCTGAAACGAACGCAACTCGAATCGTGGAAAACGGAGCCCGAACGGGCCCTAAACGAGTCGAAAAAGACGATACTGTGCAAAATCAGACGTCTGGAACTCCTTCCAGACGTCTTAAACGGTGGATCAGAGAATTACCTGTTCAGCGTGGTTTCCCAGACGTCCAGAAGTCTGCGGGGACATCTGTCCTATACCCCAGACGTCCGATGGTCCATACGGACGTCTGTAGGTCACTCCAGCCGTCTGGTACAACTTCCAGACGTCTGATTCGCAAAGGATGGCGAATCAGCGAACCTGCGCACAGCCAACCCCCCTCCCTCAGTACGGTCAATCGACAAGAAGGAAGAAGAAGGCGGAAAACTCACCTTTCAGACGTCTGTATGATCTTACAGACGTCTACCTTGCCGTCTGGCTATCAACCCAGATGTCTGATTCTGGAAATTTTTCCAGAATCAGAACCCTGCTCGGCCTCTGCTCGCGACGCCGCCCGCGTCGCACCTCGCGCTCCTGCTGCTCAGACCGCAGCAGGTCCCTCTCCGCGTCGCTCCGCGCCCCCTGCGCCCTCCGCCAGCCGGCCAAGCCGCTCCGGCGAGCTCGCTCTCACGGCAGAGCTCCGCCCTTGCACGCCGCACCTCCGCGCTCACTGCGGCCATGGCTGCCGCCCTCGCGTCCGCTCGCTCTCGCGCACAGGAAGGAGAAGAAGGAGGAGACTGTGGAGACGGGAGGGGAGGCGTGGCCCTTTTAAGGCCACGCGAGAAGGAGAGAGGAGGTGGCAGGCCGCCTGCAGCCGCAGAGAGAAAAAGAGGGAATATGCGGTCTGCGCGCTCAGGCGCGCAGGCGACTCGCGTGTGTCGAAAATAACGGATTTCCAGACGTCTGTAAACGATCCCAGACGTCTTATCAGACGTCTGGTACAACGTCTGGGCCACCTCCCAGACGTCTGGGGCACACATTCGTTACATCCTCAAGTGCCACGGGTTTGGTTGTCTTCTTTCCCTTGGTCAAGGCCTCGAAAAATGGAACCTTAGATGGTTCCTCTAGAATTGGCTCAGGCTTTTTATCAAGAATGGGCATGTCCTGGATGATCAATCTAGGTTTAGGGTCTATAGGCTCAGGCATGTCGTGGCTAGGAAAAGGTGGGTCTTGTGTTGTTTTGCCATTACGGGTGGTGACGGAATTTAATCCTGCCTGATTTTGGTTTGGGTTGGGCAAAATTGGTGTCAACTGCTGAAATCCTGAGTATGAAGTTGAAGCATCCATCCCGTCGGGTGATGGAGCAGAAGGGGCTTGATAAACCAAGTGAGCTTGGCCTCGATTTGGGTTCATAACGCGCCTTTAGTTTAGCACATTATTCGGGTTTGGAAGAGGCTGGGAAGGAAGTGTACTCGGCTGGCAAGTACTTGCCGGCTGGCGAGTACTTGCCAGCTGGGCCAATTGATTTCGCAGCTCAGAGATCTCTTCTTTGTGTTGTTTTTGCATGTCAACCAAGGTCTAGAGAATCAAAGATGTCTGATCTTCTTTAGGCGGTCCAGATTGGAAATTTTGACTAGGCCTTAGTTGAGTGGGTTGATACAGTCGCTAATTCTGTGGTCGGGGTTGGAATTGGGATCTCGAATTCAGGTTATTTCCCGACCACGAAAAGTTAGGATGATTACGCCATCCAGGGTTGAAAGTATTGGAGAAAGGATTATTCTAGACGGCGTGGAGATCCTCGCAGGTCTGAGGAGCTCCGAGATAATCAGGGTACGAGGGTTCAGAGTTCCCCCAACTGTAGTGGGTTGACCCAGAGTTGCCTCCGAAGCCATAATCAGACGGGGGTGGATATGCATCCATCCCCAAGGAGTGGTAGATGTTGTGTGCAGCCTCCCTTCCCATGGGCGAGTACGTGTATGTGCTTTGAAGTGCAGAGGGGAATTTGTGTAGATGATGAGTGATGCCATCCACCTTCTTTTCTATAATGGAGACCTTATCCAATTGACTGGCTACCAACTCCAGATCAACGGATGCAGAAAGGCCTCGGGATTCGTGTACCCCTCAATTATTTGTCAATGCACAGGCGAATGTCCGGTCGTACACACCCAATGACTCATTGTTTAAGGAGTTCTCACACATGTTCTCGAGAATTTCCCAGATCGTGTCCTCATGTTGACCCATGATGCTACCACCACAAGTTGCATTGACAAAGAGCTTGATGTCTTCATGGAGTCTGTGGTAAAAGGATTGGACTTATTCCCACTTTGGAACTCTATGATGGGGGCACTTACGCATAAGATCCAGAAAACGATACCATGCCTCGTGTAGAGACTCTCCCGCTCCTTAGGAGAAGTGTGTGATTTGGTGCTGCATTGTATTTGAACGACCAATGGGATAGAATTTTGCAGGAAGGTGGTTTGAAGTTCTCCCCATGTGTTGATCGTGTGTGGTTGAGTTTGAAACCAGTGAGTGGCTTTGTCAGCCAGAGAGAATGAGAAGAGTTTCAAGAGTAATCCGTCCCGATTATGTACATTTGCCCCAAAAGTGTGGGCCAGATGTTTTAGGTTTTTGATGTGCTGGAAGGGATCCTTGGAGTTCAAGCCATGAAATTTTGGGGTCATATGAAGCATGCTAGGCTTGAGATCCACCTCGGGTCCTCCCGCAGGAATGTTGATTCGGGGTTCGATCTCCACCGTTGCAGGATTATAGTGATCTCACATTTGAGGACGTGACGGTGGGTTGATGATGCATTAATTTGATTTCGAAAATCATGGAATTGTTGCTCAAGGCTAGGTTGATCTTCTTGGTGATCCATAGCTGATAAGGGGAAAGTAGGTTCTGAATCAGAAGATATGTCAATGTGGTTGGGTTGCTGTACAAACACGGAGGTCGAGGTCTGGCCTCGATGAAAGTGAATAGCTAATGGAGGCCTCAAGGGTGGTCTTAAGGACCTCCTCTCAAACATGCACCGATGGAGTAGATGAGGGATAGCAAGTGATGGACCCAATCATGACACCCAAAAAATTTTGGATGACTATAGAGGTTCGAGGCGGATGATACCCCTAATTTAGAAAGTTGTCCACCTGAGAATTGCCTGGGCAGCTAGAATGGGAGTCCCATGAAGACCCCTACACGGTAGAGCACCCCCACGGGTTACAGGATTTCCCCCACCCGACTTTTCTTGTCACTGAGGATCTAGGTAGACCAGAATCGGGACTTGACCTCTTAAGTCTACCAATTTTAAGTTAAGAGCATGGGTGCTTATGATTTCACTTGAACTTTAATATGTTTTTGTGCAAGGTGACTTAATTTGAAGATTGGTTAACCTAACAAGGTGGGTCAACTTCACCTGTTTTGTCCTTTGAGAAATTTAAGTCCCTCTTTTAGTGTTCAAATGAAATTAAGAGCCTGATTTTAGGATTTGCTTGAATAGATCAATTCAACCAAGGTTTAGGTACACATTGTTTGGGAAGGTTAATTCTTGATTAAGCAAATGTGTTTCTAAAACCCTAAACTAGAAACCCTAATTGTCTCTGATTGGTCCAATTCAATTCATCCAAATATGATAATTAGGGCTCAAGCAAGAAGGTGATTGCCCTAAATACCTTAGAACCCTAAATAGGTTCACAAATCAAGGTTTCGATGTTCTCTAAACAGAATGTATCAAATCAGGCAACTTGATGATTAATCTAAAAATAGAATGCAAGTAGCCCTAATTGATTTCTTCCCTTTTCTAGCTTTGCAGAATCAAGGGCTTAGGAGAGGGTGGATGGAGTTTACCTGCCCCTGGAGTGTTCTGATGTGCGACTGATCTTCCTCCAATGAATCCCCCCCTAAGCACAAATCACAGTCAAAAGAGATAGAGCAAGTTAATATCAAATAAGATATTGCAATCAAGAGATCGAATTATGCGTTGCTTCCGGACAACGGCACCAAAATCGAGGTTTTAAAGCTACATTGTAGTGTAGGTCAAAATCGCTTGAAAATAGATAATATTTATACTCGAAAGAAATTCGAGGTCGTTCGCTAGGAGCAAGTGGCAATTTAATCTCAAAATCACAATTCTAAGTAAAAATATGAGCAATTAGAATTAGAATTGATTCAGAATGATATAGCAATAATTTCAAGTAGCAATGTGCAAAAAGAAGAGGGTAAAATGGTGATTTGAATCACCAAATTACCCTACAATGTTAAGCTTTGCAAGTTACTCAAGTAACAGAATTGTATAATCCAAGCAAATCTCAATTTAACCAACAGAACCAAGGTATCAGCAGATATCAGACAACAAAATAGGTGCTCAGATGCCTTAACCGATGCTCAGTAGGCAGAGGCAAAGGCCTCTCCTTTCCTTGTTTCTTTGGTGTTCTCTTCTTTCTTCCTTTCCTTGGCCCTTTTCCTCTTTTTGCGACTAAGTGTCGCACAACTTCCTGCAAGAGCAAAACCCCTCTCCCCTCTCTCTTTTCTTCTCCTTAACCCCCTCTCAGATATATGCTAATCGGATCCAGGTACACGGGTAAACGGTTCAGAGCTCAGGCCCGCGTGGCATGGCCGCAGGCGAGAGCATGCGAGGGGCATGCGTGAGGACCTCACCCTTGTGCTTACTGAGGCAACGAGGATAAAGCATAAAAACAATTTAAGGCGCACGGGGAAGTCTGTGTTTTCTGATGTGGGACTATGTTGTCCCCTTGTTCTTCGTGCAGTAGGTGGTGAACTTCCCTCGCCGAATAGGAGCAACAGCTGCATATGTCGATGCCAATTGAAAGCCTGGAGTGAAGCCTGGGACTCAGTCAAGGAACCTGGAGATGAAATCTGGGAGAATCGTGACTAGAGGACTGACGGCTTTGTTGGAGAACTTGAGGCAGCGGCGGATGTCCGATGGGTCACCTAAAAACACGAACACGGGCTAACTGCCCCAATTAAGAAGCTCATAAGGTTCGCCATGTGATGGTGAATGCGGTGGTGGTGGTCTGAGGGCATGTAGAAATAATAACTAGATAGGACCAAAATGCAACTTTGTCAATATGACCTCATATTAGGCCCAAATTTTGCTAAAAACCTAATTTGAACCCAAGGAATCCAATGGTGAAGTTAGATTTAGGTTTTGACCATGCTTAACTGGAGAACTTTCACTATTACCCAAATTATGGCAAAAGTCTATCTGTGGCTCTGTTTTAGGTCAAGATGGGTTCTTGTGGTCAAATTGAAGGCACTAAACCCTAGATAATATTTTTCTATGAATTTTAGAGGGTTTAGATTTTATCCTGACCATAACCTCAGTTAATTAAGCGGGTCTGTTTTTAGGGTTTCAGATGTCCATTAATTCCTATAACACGTGAAAACCCATTTCGTTCCGTATGAACCCTCTTAATAGATTTTAAAGCACATTTGAACTTTGTTCAACCCCTGAGAAAACCCATGGTTATTTTGTTTTTGTGATAGAACGGTAAATTTACAGAAATAACCCTATTTTCTTATTTTCTTCTCTGATCAGTGTTTTGTGCCATGAAGACCTTCTGATGGATATGTAGGAACTTTTATTCACTTAATCAGATCAAATTGAGCTAGTTATGACTCATGATGGTGTTCCCAGCACCCTGCTCTCTCACAATTCCTCCTCTTCTTCTCTCTTATAGACCCAAAGCATATTCGGATCCAAGTATGGGTAAACAAGTCAAGAGCATGGACCAGGGTCACCGATGTGGGTGGTGATCGAGGAGTGCTAATAGGTTAGGTTATCGGGTGTGCATGGGGTATGAGGGACCCGACCCCTCGTGTTACTGGTTGAAACAGCTCAGTGCACAAAAACATAATAGGCGCTGCATTGAGTTTGCATCCCACGATGTGGCACTAATGCCACACCTTCTTCTTCGTGTGCGCCAACAGCAGGGGTTGCTCCAATTGGCATAGCTGCTGAGGCCTTGAGTCCCAATTGAAGCTACAGGTGGATGCACGGTGCGAGTCCGCAGCTCTGGGAAGTGCTACCAAAGTCTGAAATGGCTGGAGGCGAGCAGATGATGTCAAGCGTGACGGCGGCGATGGCGGAGAGCACCAACTACCTGAAACACAAGTTAAGGCCTCTTGAACATATTAGAATAGCTTAGAAGAACGACTAGGTGATGGCGAATATGGTGGTGGCATTTTCGTGGCGTGGGCATGTGCATGGAGGTCATCATGTCTGGTGGGGTGTCTGAGAGGGTGTTTAGTGGAATTAGGTTAGGGGTTTTGCGCGGTGAAGTGAGGCGAAGGTTCTGAAAGTGGAACGGGTGCGTTTAGTGGCGTGTAGCATCAAGGAGGCATCGCCGGAGCTGGGGAAGACGGAGAGGGAGAGGCGTGAACAACGGTCGAAATGAGAGTTTAATGAGGGGGAAAGAGAGTAGAGGGAAAGAGGAGGTGAGAAAACCTAGTTTTATTGGTCGAAAGGGGCAGGAGGGCGCCAACTATGATTGGCCGACATCGTGGAAGAGAGCTCTCCGTTGAGGTTGACGGCAGCGAGGAAAGGGGAAGGCAGCCCACACTGTGGCTGGCAAGGCGCAGACGAGTGTGAGGAAGAAGATGGATGGGCCAATTTGGTCGTTGGCCATCCTTAGGAAGACGGAGAAGGAAGATGCTGAAGCTGATCGGAGGAGGCCGGAGGCGAGAGAATGAGGGTTTTTTAGGCCAAACCTAGATAAGGAAGAGCGAAAACGCATCCTAGGTCTTTTTATAGGCCTTAGCGAGGAGTTCTAAGCCTGGAAAGAAGCTTTCAAGCTTCAAGGATTTCGCGCATGTGGGATACCCACATCTTCCATGCATTCGCATGGGAGATTGGGAAGGAATTAGGATTGATGGTCGGGTCCATTTGGAAGGGAATTCCTCAAAGAATCTCCCTTTCAATTTTGAGAGAGTTTGATTAAGAATCGAGCGAGAAATCCTCACACGAATCTCAACGGTGGAGATTCTATTCGCACAAATGGAGGTAGGGTCCTAACTACAAAGACGATGAGAAACTTAGGGACCTGTCTACAAATATTTCAAAAAGCTAAGGCGTGTATGAGAGAGAAAGAGTCAGACTAGACCAAACTGCAAACTAGGTCAAGATGATCTCTGATTTTACCCAAATTTTGGTTCAAACATAATTTGGACCTAAGTAATCTGATGGTGAAGTCGAATTTCAGTTTTGACCAAGTTTGACTGGGTAATTTATGTAAAAATTTAAATTAGGGCAACTTTCCATATGAGACTCTATTCTAGGTAAAAATAGGTTCAGATGGTTAAACCAAGGTTACCAAACCTTATGGAATATTTTTCTATGAATTTTAGAAGGTTTAGATGAAATTTATTCTAACCAGAACCTTTGTTATTTAAGCGGATCTGAAATTAGGATTTTAGGTTATGAATTTGTTCTCGAAATTCGTGTAACCCCGTTTCTATCTGTGCAGACCCTCTTATTAGTCATTAGTGAACATTTGACCTTAGATTAACCCCTAGGAAACTCCGTGATTACTCTGCATTCATGATATGCTGTTAAAGCTGTAGAATTAACCCTAATTTAATGCATTCCTCTCAAAATGGATATTCAGTGAATTACGACTCTCCGGTGATTATGTAGGAGCATTTGTCAATTGATTCTGATTAATTAAAGCTAGTTATGACTCATGATGATATTATCATCATCTTTTAGGAGAAAAACCTATAGAGTTTATAACAAGAAGAATGTGACGGTTGAAGAAACTTTGCATGTCTCCTTTGATGAATCAGATAAAGAAGAAAAAGCATCACCTATAAATGATGATCAAATTTTAGAAGATCCCTCAAATATTCCCGAGGAAACCATTGCTAATGATTTACCTAAAGATCTAACCTACTCAAAAGACCATTCCAAGGATCTTGTGATGGTGAAGTTACTAAGGGGTTCAAACCATATCTTCTTTAAACAATCTTGCACTTAGTGTATTTGTATCCCAATTAGAGCCTAAACTTATAAAAAAAGTGTTCTATGCACAGAGATGATTGTGAAAAATACACTTTTGTCGTAGTATAACTACGTAGAAACTCTTAAATTTATATTCAGATTGAACTCATAAGTAACGAAATCGAAGTTCAAAATACAGAGTCCAAGTCAATCGCAAGGAGGCTACTAGACTAGTTTCGCTTTCCTAATGAACTAAGCAAATCAAATAGCAAGTAGGAAGAATACTACTAGAACTAGAACTAAAGTAGAAATCTACTACAACTACTAGCATGCAATTATTAACTAAAGTACTAGAATAAAAAGTAGACAACTAACTCGAAGGCGAGTTAAAGAAAAACTACTAGAACTTTTATTGCAATGATAAGAGTTTGGAACAAGTAGAACTAAAGAACACAAGTAGAAGAATGCTTAGAAATAAAATTGAATACAACTAGAACTAGAGTAACAATGCTAGCAAATAAGGGCTTCAAAGGCGAAGTCCAAAGCAACGGCGTGGTAGATGCGAAGGCACATCCAAGAACTCCAAGGAGAGGATGAAGAAGAAGTGGAGGACTAATTCTCGTTGGTGGCACTACTTGGAAGTAGGAAAGAAGTAAGTAGGAATTGAATGACTAGGGGGGAGGGGGGATGACTAGGCTATTTATAGAGGATATAAAGATTTCCTATTGGTTGATCCAAGTAGCCCTAGAACACCAATTTGGATGGCTAAGATGTGGCTAAGGGGGGCGGCTAAGATGGAGGGAAGAATGGCCCTTGGATCTTTAATAAAGGGAGGAGATGAGAGCACATAAGGGGGCCAACCATGAGGTTTTGTTGGAGGGGATATGGTTAGGTTCTCTAGGTGGCTAGGTGGTTATGGGATGGAAGATGGAGGGTAAGGATAAGGCCTTAAGTGGTCAACCTTCTAAAGGGATAGATTGGGATGTTGTTGCAAAGGGATATGTTCTACATGTAAGCCATTGGATTAGGATTTAGTGGTAGGGATTAAGGAAGGTTTTGGTCAGCCCTAAGGGTATTTAGGATTGACTATGGCAGGCCAAGAGTTAGGTTTTCTAGGTTGGGATGGCGAGTAGGGTTTAGGTTACTAGGTGGTGCCTACTTAGGTTGTTGAGGATAAGGTCTAGGTCTTTATTTAGGTGTAATCTAAATCTAAAGTGGTTGGCCACATAATGAAACTACATTTTCATGTGATAATTAGATATTTTTAATGAAGTTTCATAGGTTAATACGAGTAATTAGCATAATAATAGGGCTAATAGCTTAGTTAACAACTTTGCATACAACAAATCTAAATAATGTTAAATTGTGCTTATTTACATATTATTATATGATTGTTTTATGCATGCAAATAATGTAGGTCAAAAGAAGCCATATTTTTATAAATGCGTGGTTGTTGCGAAAAATGCGTGATTTGTTAAAACTAGGGTTTTGAATCGTTGTAACATGTAATTTTGCAATCGCTTTTGAATTTATATACCTAGATAGCGGTGGTATCTAGGGTCATCCAAGGAGGCAGAAATGCACTTTTAAACACTCTCGCTTGAAAATGGGAAATCAACTTTCTTTTTGTGATTTTAGAATATCATCTTTTTTAGGTTTTCAGAAATAGTCGAGCAATGGATGCAAAGATGAAAGTACACTAAAGCTATGCCTATCAACTACTCTAGAGTGACAAGAATGTCCTCTCTTCTAAGCTCACCCTAGGCAAGTGCACCTACGGTAATTAGAAGATAGTTGTGGTGCACTACAACTACAAGGAAAACACACTAAGTAGAACAAGAAATTGGAAGGCAAAAAGCTTTATATTAACTAGATATGCAAAGTCACAAGTAGATAAATGCTTGAAACAGAAACATAATCTAGCTAATACAAAAATAGAAAGTGATGAAGAACAAGATGAAGATCCTCCAATAGAAGCTTTAAGAAATCCTTGCTCCAATTACGACTGCTCCCGTAGTTGAAAAGAACTCCCCTTTAACTTCTTCCTTCAAGTGGTCCTTCTCCAAGCCTCCTCCAAGGGTGGATCTCCACCACCCTTGTTCCTCCTCTTGCCTGGCCATCCCCCTAGATGAAGGCTTCTTCCTCTTAGGCATGGCACAAGGGAGAAGAAGAATGAGCAAGAAGGCACCAAGGGGGCGGGTAGGTTGCCCCTTGATCTTCTTCTTCTCTTCTTCTTCCTTGGGCTTAGGTGTAGGTGGTGTAATGGTCGAATATACAAAGGGAGAAGATGATCTTTTTGGTGGTGATTAGGAGGGTACTTATAGAAGTGGAGAGGGTGATGGTTGGCGCCAACCATGGTAGGCTTAGGGTTAAGTGGAATGTGGTGTAGGTGTAAGGTTAGGATGAAGGCTTAGGATGGCGGTTAATGGATGGAGGGTTAGATTAGGTTGGTGCCATATGTAGGGGTGTGCTTAGTGGTGGTTATGGTTAGGTTAGATGGGGTTGGTGCCACTTTTTGGTGGGGTTATGTGTTAAGGGTTGGCACCAACAATTGGAGGGCTAGGATTAGGTTTGGTGGGTAGTTAAGGGTGGTTATGGGAATCCTATGGTGTAGGATAGTTGGCATCATTTTTATGGATGCAAAGGGGGGTAGTTATGGGTGGTTAACGGTTGGAGAGGCACATCAAATTGGCCCCAAAGGTGGAGCTTCTAGAAGGGTCTTAGATAGCACCAAAAAAGGAGGGTTGGGATGTGTTTGGTGGTGGATGGATGGCTAAGATGGAGGGAGAGGTTGGTGCCAAAAAATAAGGTGGTTGTGGGGTAGTTTTTGGCGCCAACTTTGGTGTCTCTTGGTGGAAGTTATGGGGTGTATAGGAGTTGGCACCAAAATTGGTTTAGGACTAGGAGCTTAGATGGATTAAGTTTAGGGCTATTTGGTGGAGCTTGGCTAGGTAGGTTCTAGGGTTAGCTAGGGATGCCAAGGAGGTGACTAGCTAAGCCAAGCTAGCTTAGCCAGCTTAACTAGTAGGGAGTAAGGCAGGAGGCAAAGGGAGTAAGGGTTTTAAGGGAGAAGAGCTGGAGGTGACTATTTTGAGCTGCACTGGAGCTGGTGGCTGCTGAAGAGAACTGCATGGAGCTACCTTAGCTGGCTTAGCTTGCTAGTTCTTTGCTAGGTACTAAGCCAAGCTAAGATGAGCTGGCTTCTACTGAAATGAGCTGAGGTGAGCTGCGTCTGGTCTTCCCGAGGTATACCTAGCTAGTTAGAGTAGTTAGCTTAGGTCAAGTAGCTCAGCTCAACTAAGTTGAGCTGAGTTAAGCCTCCAAGAGCTAAACTTGAGCTAGCTTGAGCTGGTTAATGACTTCTTCAAGTAGGTCTAGCTAGTTGATGGTAGTAGCTATTCCTAGTCAGGTTGATCTTCCAATGAATTCTTTTTAGTTGGAGGAGCTAGAATGGAGCTGAGATCAACTAACTCGAGCTAGTTTGAGCTACCATCCAACTAAGGTGAGCTGAATGGAGCTAAGGTGAACTAGCTAGGTCTACCATTCAGCCGAGATGAGCTGAATGGAGCTAGGGATGAGTTGATCCAGCTAGAATGAGCTAGGAACCAGCTGAGATTAGTTGGATCGAGATGGGATCCAGCTGATATGAGCTTCTTCTTCTTCTTATGCCTTTATGAGTGCCAAGGTATGTGGGATCTAACTTCTATCTGTCCCTGACATTCAAGTAAACACATCAAAAATACAACTAAAATGCAATGCATGCCTATCCTAAGTAAATGCCTAAATGCAACCCGAAAATCCATTTGCGAAGTTAAAACCCTAAAAGCTAGATCTATTTTAGGACATAAGAATGATGATAAATTGACGTTTATCAGTGGTGAGGAGGAGCCTATTTCTTATTCCTACCTGTTTTAATTTCAATTTGATTTTCGCTAAATTAATTAGTTAAGGTCCAGTCGAATCCTTTAAATTGGCTCGATCTTAATTAATTAAGCTAGCCTCATTCTTATTAATATTAACCCATTCCCATTTTAACCCCATTCTAAATCCATTTTGTTATTTTTAATTCAACATCTCATTTCACCTAATTTTAATTCAGGTAACCCTTTTATCCATTTCTCATATATTTGAAATTCCCTACTTGAACATCCCCACAACTCCCTCCCACGCCCATGCACACACCCACATTCTCGTAACCTCTCCCACAATCCCATAACTTCCTACGTAACCACCCTCACCCCATCCCTCTACGTAACCACACCCCTCCTCACCGAGTGCAGTTGGCGGCAACCCACACCCTTCCCTTCCTCGTCACCTCTCCTCTTCCCCTCGTTCCCATCCTCGTCGACGAACTCTGGTCCAAGCCGCCGGAACCACCCTCTCCACCAGCTCCTCTATCTTTCTCACGGTATCTCCCTCTCCCTTTTAGTCTGTCCTTCCTCCTCCCCTTTTTCCTTCTCTCTCTTCCCTCAATGCACCCACCGACCACCCCCTATCTCTTGTTCTCCCCTTCTTCCCGCTACTCCCACCGCAGGCCACGCACCACCTTCTCTCCACTCTTTTCCTCTCCTCCTCCTTCCCCAACTCCCTCTTCTCCTGCTCTTTCTCCTTCCCTGCGTAAAACTCTCCTCCACACTACAACAACCCAACACCACCGCTAGCTACACCACCACCACCAAAACCACTTGCCACCAGCCCTTCTCCTCCTCTTCTTCGACCTCGTCGACGCTCTCCATCACCACCAGGCTGCACCACCAAGTTGCGCCAACATCACCTCCATCTTCCTCTTCCTACTTCCTTCAACCACCGCTAACGGCCACCTCGAACCCAACACCTTCGGCCACCAAATACGACCAACCCTCACCGCCGTCGAACTCGAAACCACCTCACAATCCTTCCTCTCTACCTCCAATACACCCTCGTCAACTCGATCTACCTTATTGCAATCCATACTCCTCTGATTTCGGACTTGCCTCCTCCTTCCACACTTCTCCTCCATTCCCTTGTTCTTCCTTGTTTTTCTTCTTTTTCTTCTTCTCTCACCAGCTACAGCCGCTACTACCGACTTCTATAACCACCGCTGACCACACTTAACACCCAGTGTCCCCCCTCCACGCGCCACCAACCACAACCACCGACTCCCTACAGCCACCACTACCATCTTCGGCCAGCAGCACCTCCTTCCCCACGGCCATCATAACAACCACCGGCAGCACCTATCTACAGCCAAGCAGTCCCTCGGCGACAACGACCACCACCAGGAGTCATTGCGCCAATGCACCAACCGCCATCTCCTTCATCTCCTCCTCCGCAAAGCTCTTCCCCAACCATTCCCTCTTCTTCGACCCTACATAAGCTTATTCTTTTCCTCTCTCTCTTTTCCGTCTAATGTTTTCTCATTTTGTACTGCATTGGTGTAAATGTACTTGTCTCCTTGTTAAGTAACTTAAATTTATTTTAAAAGATTAAGTGTGAATGTCTTATTTTCAACTTCCAATGCGATTTTGTTTTCAAGATTTCTAAGTTTTTAAACCTTGCATAGTTCGTCTTTAACATATTTATAAAATATAAAATAGATGTACACTTAATTATTATTCTTGTCGAATAAGAATCTAGATTCACGTTTTATCTAATTGCGAAATTAGTCTACGTGGGATTTATTAATAGTTTAAGTTATAGTTTTTGTTAAGTAGTGATAAAAGTAAGATAAAAAAATTATGTTTATTTGTTCCTTGAGTATTAAGTTTCCTCTCTCTAAATAGTGGTTACGTTAATTTAGTATTATTATTGGTGCAAATTATATTTTGAATGGGTGCTACGTTATAAGTTAATTTTTATTTTTATTTCTAATTACATAAATTGTTCTAATCAATTTAATTAAGAATTATTTTAGATTAGTTAAATTTAAATTACTAGTCAATTGTTAGCTTTGTTTCAAATCACCATACTATCTCTCAATAATCTAATCTCAGGAATTACTTTAGATCCTCCCAACAAAATGACTCGGACTTATCAAATTACTAATAGTTCGATATAAATTTTAAACTTAACACTCTTATTGTACTACAACAACATGTTTTAACTAAAGCGATTCGAACATATCACGTTTATGGCACTGTTGTTGGAGAGGCGTTAAAACGTAATTAGGTTAGTTTTATTTTAGAAATCAAAAATTAAAAAAAAAGTTTATTATCCTTGCTAGTGTTTTTGTTATTTCCTCATATTTCTTTTTAATTTGATTTGTCGCTAACTTAGTTTATTTTCTTTGATACGAGGTACTTGCTGTACTCGATGGATTCGTCGCGCTCATCTTCCTAGTGGCCCCAAGGCGAAGGAATCCAAGACCTGGTTGGAGCAGTTTAGATTTTAGGATTTTACGAATAGATTTAGGATTTTATTTTTATTTTAGAATTGATGTACTAGGCTTAGTGTAAGTTAGAGATTATTTTGATTTTGTACATGACCTTTATTATGTTTCTCCCTTTCGCTTAGTTAGTAGTGGATTAGTAATTAATTAAGTTAATTAAAAGGTTGTTAGATTTTATTATGTTTGTACTTTAAAAAAAAAAAAGAAACTTACACGTAAAAATTTCGTTTTAACCCTAGAACTTGCCTATTTAGGACAATCATGCTAAGGACTACATAACTGCCTTTAGTTTTTAATTTTCTGCGATCTACATAAAATTTGTGGGGTGTTGGAGGCAGGTACATTTTCTAAATCCACTCAAATACTTGTTCATGCATTTTTATTCTTCGCATGCATAAAATTTAATAAAGGAATTAAGTTGTAACTTTGTTTGTTAAAAATCAATAAAAAGTGAAAATTCAAAAATAAAATAAAAACTAAATAAAGATTAAAACCCTAAAAATCATCTCACTTTGTTTAAAGAACTTGTTTGCCTCGTGTTTGTTTTTATTTTTGTGGTTTGCATACTTGTCTGTGAATGGCACAGGCACGCATATAGGGCACTAAAGCCTCTCATTTAGGTTATTTTTTTAGGAGTATCATTAATCAATAAGGAAAATAATATAATTTGTTCCTTTTGCTTTATCACCTTACTTAATCTAGATTAATCAATTAACCTTCTTAATTTATCGTGTTAGTTGTTTGTATTATGTTTTTGTATAGCATTTTTCTTTTGTATGCTTGGTCGTAGATCTTTATTTCCTAATTTAGTAGAACCTTTAATTAAAGAACCATGTAGATTAGTAACAAACAAATGGGTAACCAAGAAATCCAAAACCAATTGTTGCGGCAATTGCAACAATAATTTTTGGAAATGCAACAAGAACAACAAGAATTACATTGCAGGTTTCAGCATGTTAATCAACAAAGACCTTTAAGGGAATTTTATGATCCCTTAGGTCAAATCCCTAAACCTTTTGTCCATATTCCAGAAGTTGATGATGATTTTGAAATAAAACCCTCCACCAAAGCCTTATTACCTCATTTTTATGGGCATAGCAATGAGAACCCTTTTCTACACTTGGATGAATTAGGGACTATTAGCAAAACTATGAGAAATAGAAATCTAAGTGAGGATGCCCTAATGATGAGATTGTTTCCATTCTCATTAAAAGATAAGGCTAAATTTTGGTATCAAAATATAGGAAAACCGATAAACACTTGGGTCGAACTTCGATCTGAATTCCTTAAGAAGTACTTTCCTATAGGTAAAACCAATGCTCTGAGGAGAGCCATTACTGGTTTCACTCAGGAACCTAGTGAGCATCTCCACGAAGCTTGGGAGAGACTTAAGGAGCTTCTTAGGAAGTGCCCTCATCATGGAATTCCTCATTGGCAGATAGTTCAAATATTCTACCATGGCCTTAATTAATAACTTAGGTATAATGTCGATGCTGCCTATGGTGGGAATTTCCTAAGTAAGGGAGAAGGTGAAGCTTATGAATTATTTGAAAACATGAGTGAGAACTCCCTTAATCATGCTTCAATGGATGCTCTTGATAGGACAAATTCTAAACGAGGAATTCATGAGATACGAAACACTAGAGAATGGGAGATGACTAACAAAAGGTCGAACAAGGTTGATATTTTAGTAAAATAACTTGAGAGTTAAAGATGAAACCTCAGATCCTATGCATGTGAAGTTCAACCCTCTTTTGCCCCTCTTTACCAAGAACCAATTCCCATTTATAATTCTAATGTTCAAACTTCAACCTTAGATTCTCCTTCATCTTCCTACACTCAATTAGAAGATGCTTAAGCTCTTTAGGGTAACTTTAGGCAAGAAATAGCCCATATTCCAACACCTATAACCCAAGTTGGCGGAATCACCTTAATTTTTCTTGGAGGGACCAAGGGTATGAACCTAACCAAATGTCCCAACCTAAACTCAGCCCATTTCCATTTCCAAATAACAACTACCAAAATAGAGTTACCCAAGATTCCCAATCATTTAGAAGTGAGTTTGACAAGAAAATAGGAGATATGCAACAGTTAATATTACAACTTGTCAACACTCAACAACAATTGATGAATGAAATTAGGGATGAGAGAAATCAAGGAAAAGATAACCAACCCCTTGGAGTTTTACCTACTCAACAAGAACCTAACCCCAGGAATTTACCTAACCCGAACCCTCCACATAGATTCAATAGGAACCAACCCCAAATCCCTCCACTTAACCTTATTCCAAACATGCCTAGACAACAACAACCTCAAAATAGAGATAATATTCCTCAAGTTAATGCAAATGTTGTTACACTTAGGAGTGGTAGGATTACTAAGGAGGTAGCTCATCCCCAAACTTCAACTAACAAAGAAACTGCTGTAGAGTCACCCTTAGTGGTTGAGAGTGATTCTGAAGATGAAGAAAATGTAAAAGAAACTTTCAAAGAATCTGAACTCTAAACTAATCCTGATCTCACACCATCTCACATTCTCTTTCCTGATGTTCTAAAAGATAAGACTTCAAGAAAGAAAACTTTAGCTAATAATGAAGAATTACTTGAACTCTTCAAGCAAGTTCAAATAAACATTCCTTTAATTGATGCTATTCAACATATACCTTTATATGCAAAATTTTTAAAGGAATTGTACACACAAAAACATAAAGCTAAAGTTAAGACTCCTAAAAAGATAGTCTTATCTGAGCAAATAAGTTCAGTTATTTAACAAAACCTGCCCACTAAAAAGAAAGACCCAGGTAATCCTTGGATTACTTGTATTATTAGTAATCTTACTTTTAACAGAGCTTTATTAGACTTAGGAGCTTCAATCAATCTTTTGCCTACTCCAATTTTTGAAAATTTTGGAGTAGGGGAACTCCAACCCACTTCTATTTCTCTTCAGCTAGCTGATAGATCAATTAAGAAACCCAAAGGAGTTCTTGAGGATGTAATTGTCAGGGTTAAAGATTTCTATTTTCCAATTGATTTCTTAGTTTTGGATATGGAAATTCCTGAGATTATTGAGAATGTGCCTATTATTTTAGGAAGATCATTTTTAGCTACTACTAAAGCTAACATAGATTGTGAATTAGGGATAATGGAGATAGCCCTTGGTGATAAGAAGATGCAATTAGATATTTTCAAGGCTTCAAAAAGCTTGAATTTTGATGATGGTTGTAATTTAATAGAAGTAGGCTTACTTGAAGAAGCCATTGATCACACCACACCTTATCACCTCGAAGAAGATCCTTTAATCACTTGTTTAACTCCTAAGAAATCCTTAAATGTGGAGGAGAGCACCGATCTCCAAAAGGTGAATAATCTTTTGAATTCTTCTTCTTCTTTAGGAACTCCTTGGACTATTAAGACAGAGAAATTACCTAAACTTTCTATGGAGCCCTTAAAACCCTCAATTGAATCCCCTCCTGAATTAAAGCTTAAACCTCTACTTGACACTTTAAAGTATGTGTTTCTAGGGTCAAACCATTAGTTCAAAACTCAAACCACCTAAGAAGGTCAATTGGTTGAGGTCTTAGGAAGACATAAAATGGCATTTGGGTGG
The DNA here is from genome assembly GCA_037157565.1 of Thalassia testudinum. NCBI lineage: Eukaryota > Viridiplantae > Streptophyta > Magnoliopsida > Alismatales > Hydrocharitaceae > Thalassia > Thalassia testudinum. The sequence continues at coordinate 135,671,114 of JAZHRO010000077.1, forward strand.
AGGATAGCTGATCTAAGAGGGATAAGTCCATCCTATTGTACCCATAGAATTTTCACCGATGAAACTATTAAACCATGTAGAGAATTTCAAAGGAGACTAAATCCTATTATGAGAGAAGTTGTAAGGAAAGAAATAATTAAGTAGTTAGATGCTGGTATCACTTATTTGATTTCTGATAGTCCTTAGGTTAGTCCGACACAAGTTGTACCCAAGAAAGTCGGCTTAACTGTTATAACCAATAGCAAGGGTGAAAAGGTACCAACCAAAATAGCTTCCTCTTGGAGAGTTTGTATAAATTATAGGAAGCTTAATATTGCCACTAAGAAAAATCATTTCCCTTTACCCTTTATAGATCAAATTCTCGAAAGGTTAACGGGAAGGGAATTCTTTTGTTTTCTTGATGGATATTCTGGATATCATCAAGTGGCAATTCACCCAAAAGATCAAGAAAAACAACCTTCACATGTCCCTTCAGAACTTTTGCGTTCCAAAGAATGCCATTCGGATTGTGTAATGCATTAGCCACATTTCAAAGGTGCATGATGGCTATCTTCTTGGACATGGTGGCTGGCTGCACGCCTGTGCGTAGACGGAGGTGGCACTTCTATTGTGGGCGACTAGAGGTGGAAAACGCCGGGCACTGTTGTGGTTGCGTCGAGGATGCTTTGCACGAGGGTGGGCACACGTAAGGACTGTTGTGCGTGCATGAGGTCGTTAACAGCGAAGAGTGGCTATGCGATGAGGATGTGGAGGGGGCCAGCCATGCTAGGCACGCGCGGTGGATGCATGCAAGGGCGTAGAGATGCTGCAACACCGGTAGGTGCGAATTGATGCACACAGTGGTGGTGGTGCTGTGGGGTCTATTGACGAAGAAGATGAAGTCAGGCTGATGGTAATGGTGCTCGCGGTCGTGAGTGGACACTGGGGGTAGGAACGAGGAGGAAGGTCATGGCCGATGGAACCGAGGTAGAGGGGCGGTAGCGAGGGTGGTCGCTGCAATCGAGAGTGTGGTGGAGCATGATGGTGGAGGTCGTCATGGTCTTGGGCAAGACACGGTGATGAACGTCGAGGCGGAGTCATCAAGGTTATGGATGCCATGCTGTCACCACCAACCGCAGTGGCGGTTCGTGGTAATGGAATTGGCGAGGACGTGAACGAGTTGTGGTGGTTGGGCGCGTCAGTGGCTCGCAGTGGTGGATGGTATGTTGGTACGTGGAGGAGAAGATGAAGGTTGCAGGCAAGTTCTCCCTCCTTGGGGGAGGAAGATGATCATTCCCTTCTCTTTGCATGTGCCTATTATAGAGATAAAATGAGAGAAAGAATTAGAGAGAGAGAGAGAAGTTGACGGGGGAAATTTAGGACAATGGCAATCTCTGATGAGGTGCTGATGAGGTGCCTTTCTAAAAATGTCCACCCTCCAATAGCAAATAGGTTACTTCTTTTCAATCAAAATGCTTTGTTAATATTCCAATTAAGAAGTAATCCACTTTGCAAAAAGATTCTCAAGATATTGGTGTAGTACCACAAAATGCATCTCCTCAATAAGACTTTGCAGAAAAATGCATATACGTACATAATACATCATGAAATGATAATCACTTAATTACCGAAGTGTGTGCATGCAGTGTATAACAATTAACAAAACTGCAAGAATGTCCAAACACGAACTTAACTCATTTCTCAATGTAATGCATGCTCTAAATTAAATTCACATCTCAATGATAATGTACTTAGGCTTAAGTTTAGTCCACTAAAGTGGACCTATCAAATACTTCTATGCCTAAGTTTTGCTTGTCCTAAGCAAAATCATATGAAAAAGACCAGGTCTCTAATTATACAATAATCTTACGACCTAATCTATCTGAATTAAGTTAGTTTCTAGCATAACTTAGGAATAATGCATGCAGAAGCATCATAATTTACATAATAGTTAGTTTGGTAGTTTTATAGATAATATTGCCATTTTATGCTCTAAAAAGAGAGACTACATTAATTGCAGATGATTTGGGGCCGCAGATGATAGATCAGACCGTATAGATTTGATTAGGACGATGACAGGAGTCCAACGCTTCCGGAATTATCTTGATCAGACGATCGTAGCACCACATACAGCCCGAAGAAGATTAGACGCCAAGGAGCAAGATAGCAAAGATCCAATCCTCAAATGACAAATCCGACCTCACGGATGGATCCGGATCAACAATAAAAGTCCAACGACGCAAAAATCAACTCGATCGGAGCCCTACAGTACCATCTACAAATCAAAGAAGATGGACGGCCACAATGGTGTCACGTGGCGCCATCATAGCCACCCAAGACCATCACCCCCATCACTAAAGGAAAAACGTGGGTCGTTGGATCGTCATCCAATGGCCACGAAGAGGCCACATCACCTGCTACCACGCGACTCATCAAGGAGGAGTTCACCTCAGCCGTTGGATCTCCAGGAGATCCAATGGCTGAGGACAGCCGAGTAAAGAAGAGGAAACGCGACCATTCATGCACGGAGAGCACACTCACGCAAGAGAGAAAAGCGCATGTTCAATTCACGACCAGTGCGAAATTGGGAAAGGCTGTGGCACTCGAGTGTGATTGGACCATTGGATCAGAACAAGCGGCGTGGATTGATAAACGCCAGTTCATCATCATTCTTATGCATTAAAACAAACCTAGCTCTTAGGATTTTGCTCCGCAAATGGGTTTTTGGGCTACATTTAGGCATCAATTAGGTTAGGCATGCATTTTACTTTTTTGTTATCTTTTTGATATATTTTTGTGAGTGTTAGGGATAAGCAGATTGCTAGATCCCTAGAACCCTAGCACTCAGGAAGGCAACTGGTGAAGGAGAAGCCCAAACCAGCTGGAACTCAGCCAGATCCAGCTCACCATAGCTGGAATCCAGCTCACCTGAACTAGGGTTAGCTCATCCTAGCTCCATTCAGCTCAGCTCAGCTGAATGGCAGCCCAAGAGAGATCATCTTAGCTCACCCTAGCTCAGGTCAGCTCAAATCCAGCTCAACTTAACTGAGTCTAGCTCATCTCAGCTCCCATTAGTTCACAGGGAGCTCTAGCTAGCTCAGCTGAGTTGACTGGAGTTCACCTCAGCTCAAAACCAGCTTGATCCAGCTCCACTCAACTCCATCCAACTGAAGATGACTTCATTTCAGCTCAGGAAGCTCAAGTCCAGCTCTTGGGGACTTAGTTGAGCTCAGCTACCTTAGCTGCCTCAACCAGCTCAATCCCCCAGGAGCACCAGACCTAGCTCACCTCAGCTCCTTTTGGTAGAAGCCAGCCTACTTTAGCTTGGCTTAGCAGCTAACAAAGAACTAGTAAGCTAAGCCAGCTAAAATAGCTCCATGCCACCCTCTTCAGCAGCTGCCAGCTCCGGTTCAACTCCAAACTTCCTCTGTCCAGCTCCTCTCCTCAAACCCTAGCTCCCATTACCTACTCTTCTACTCCATTACTAGCTAAGCTAGCTTAGCTTAGCTTATCTTAGCTACGTTCCAGCTCCCCTGGCATTTACCACCCTAAAACTCTACCTAACTAGCTCCACCAACCAAGCCCTACCTAAGCTCACCTAAGCTAGCTCCATCCACTCCAAGTTGGTGCCACCACCATCACCACCTTTCACCCCTCAACCACCACCAAAGGGCACCAAGAAGTTGGTGCCAAAACCACCCTAACTACCCCCCTTTTTGGCGCCAACTTTTCCCTCCAAAAATGCCCTAATATCCACCCAACACCTAAGCCTAAAGCCCATCTCTTCCTTCCATTTTCCCTCCAAAATTCCCCCCCTTCTAGAACACCATTTTGGCGCCAACATGGAGGTACCCCCTCCACCATGGACGTCCACCATAGGGTGCCTCCATGTCCTTAACTACCCCCCTCCACATCTCTTTGAATGGCGCCAAAAATCCATGACCATAGATCCCATAACCACCACTCCAAACTCCATCTTAGTCATCCATTCCAAGAGCCACCTATACCCCCATCCTACTCTATAAAAAGACCTGTAACCACCACCATTTTTCCCATCCTCCCATTAGTATAAGTCTACCATAAATCCACCTACACCCTACGGCCAAGAGAAGAAGGGAGGAAGAAGATTAAGGGAGCACATCACCTGCCCCCTTGGTCCTTCTTCCTTCCCACTCTTCTTCTTGTGCCACGCCAAGGAGGAGGAGCAATTCTTCATCAAGGAGGATGGCTAGGCAAGGGAGAAGCACCTAGGGTGGACGTCCACCCTTGAGAAGAAGCTTAAGGCACACCCCCTTAGAGCTTGCCTTGGAGGACATCGTCTTGGCGGTGCTTTCAAAGAGGAGTTGGAAGATTTCTTTTCAAGCCCGGGAGCTACTAGGCTTGGAGCAAGAAGCTCCGCTTCTTCACCAATTTTCAAGAGGATTTGCGTTTTACTTTCTTGTAGTTTCAAGTTAGAATAGAAGCATTCCTCTACATGTGCTTTTTGTAAAATAGATTTCCGTTAATTCAAGTTGCCTTCTTTTATCTTTTTGTTGCATAGTTTTGTAGAATTTTTTGTTTAACATTTTTTCACTCCCTCTCCTTAATTACTCTAGGCCTCCACGTTCCTAGAGTGAGCTTAGGGAGAGACTCTACTTATCACTTTAGTAGTAGTGTAGTGAATTAGTGTAGACGATTTTCTTGCTATCAATAAACCCGCATTGTTCCCGTTATTTCAAAACATATAAAAATCATACATATAAAGCACCAGAAAGAAAGTTGAGTTCGATTTCCAAGCAAGAGATGTAATTTTGCAAACATTTAGCCTCCTTAGATGACCCTAGATACTCCCCTATCTAGGATATAAATTTTAAAAGTGTATGCGATTTCGCGTGTAACGACTCTAAAAACCCTAATTACAAATCACGCGATTTACCGCATCATGGATGCGACCACATGGCGCGAGGATGAGCACTAGATAAGGTGGTGCGATGCACACGCGTGCTAACGCCCGAACAAATGCCCAATCCACATGCTCAAACAAAGGCGGTAGCGCGATGAATTTAAATCATCCGATCGTGAGATCGGACGGCTAAGATTGAATGCACACATAAAAACGCGAGCGCGTGTGTTCACGATCAAACGACTAAGATTGAATGCGCGCATAAAAACACGAGCACATGCTTGAGGAGAACGAGCGGCACACAGATAGTGATCGAAGGGCCCAGCTGCTGCCACATGTCAGCACGAGTTGAAATACATGCGTTTAAGGCGCGTGGAGTGTTTTTTGAGGCGCGATCTGATCTGTTGGTCTCCCGATCGACAGATCTGATCGCACCTAAGTTGTTGCACGATTTTGGGGGCTTAAATACTTATTATGCCCCTCATTAAAGCTATAAAAAGAGCCCCAAGGCCCCCAGTTGAGAGGCAACTCCCACCAAACACTTCTCCAGCTCTCTCTCTCTCCTTGCAACTTCTCTCCAGTCTTCCTCCCAATGCTCTGGATTTGAAGTGATGTCGCACTTTGCATAAGCATCCCACAAGTGACGTCGTCATTCATCTACTTTTCTCTCTCTCTTTATTCTTTAGCATATTTGTTTAGATTCCTAGTTTACAACTATTTGTAAATAATAATAGAAATCCGATTCTCTGAATATCTGGTCTATGTTTATATGTTGCATTAGGATAGATTAGTAGTACGAAAAGTTTTGAAAATCATGTTTTGCCTCCCTGCGAATGACTTGGTATTCACCGAAATATTTATAAATTTATTTGTTTCGACATGATTCGCACTATAACGATGAAATAATCTTTTACGTGTTTCGTGGACGAACAATCTCTAGGCCAAAATTTGTCGTCATGGTGTCCTATTGTGCCACTTCTCTAGAGACTAAATTGAAATACCTACTATTGGCCTAAAGGTACTCAAGTACCAGCCAAGATACGGACCTGACCAACCTCAGCCTTGGGTCTGCCGCAAAGGTTTCAAAGGCCCGCAAAAACTACGCAGAGGTTTGTTGACCCCAGTGTTAAAGCACCCGTGTGTATGTGCAGCAAGTCTAGGTTCAGTTTGTAAGTCCCTACTGGGGGGTGAGATTTACGTGATACGAAATATAATGCGAAAAATATAAAACCAATCTCACAAAAACAACAAACACAAGTGCACAATGATTTTTATGTGAAAACCCAAACCCGGGTAGAAACCACCACCTAAGCCTTTCGACTTAGGATTTCCCGATCGACCGAGTTGATCAAATCCACTATCCGAGCTACTTGAACAAGGGTAGTTGAACCTCTTACAACTGATGCTACTTTAAACGAGGGTAGCATGCCTCAAACCCCTCCTCTTCATGAGGAGTATTTAGTCTCTTGATGGAGACGGGAATTCACAAAGCGAATACCCAACCAAAGACAATGAAACTACAATAATCCTATAGAGCCACAAAGTGAATAATTAAATCTAGCTACTATAGATAAAGGATCTTCCCTTTGGTGGAAGTGTGTTGACTTGACAACATGGATGCATAAACAACGTAACAGCACGACGTCGCTCTTGTTATCGTAGGCAGGAGAGCAGGTGCACGGTGAGAAAGAAGCTCTCAAGATGAAGACAATGGCTTTTGAGAGCTAGAACTTCTGCTTCTCTAGGACACCAATATGGTGGAAAGTAGTGTTTCTTAGTGTGTCTTGGTGTGTCTAACAAAGGAGGGCTCCCCCTCTATTTATAGATGTCTTAGGAACGCTTAGAAAAGCTGTGGAAGCCTTAGGTAGCCGTTGGGAATGAACCCAAGGCAAAATAGGCCAGAATCAGGGTCATTAATGATTCTAATAGTGTTATCAGACATCTGGAAAAAGTATTAGATGTCTAGAAACTACTTTCAAGACGTCTGGAAAGTAAATCAGATGTCCAACCCTAGACAGGTTTCCTTACTAACTTGAGTCAAACCTAAACAGGATTCTAGTGAAAGTCAGTCAGATGACATCTTGGACGTCTGACACTAGATCTGGACGTTTGGAAACCTAAATAACTACGGGAATGGATCTTCTGAGGCACAAACGACTTTATCTTTGATGAGAAGTGATTTAGCTTAATCGAGGGCTAACGTCTATTTATCAAACATCTGAGGTCCTCTACGAACATCTAAAATAAGATTAAGGGTTAATCCTTAACAATTATATTTCTAAGTTAACGTTCTACTAATTGGACACCTAGCAAAGTCACTAGACATCTTCTAAGACGTCTGAACTAAAGGCTGAACGTCTAAACATGGCAGACAGAGAGTGGTTTCCAACGTAAGTGTTTTTGGATGTCTGAACAAACAGTTAGACATCTTAAAGTCAAAGATCAGACGTCTGATTTCCAGATTGGACGTCTGATTAGGCTGTCTGACGACTAGTTTGGTTTTCTAAGTTCTCTACAAAAAATCCTAAGTATCCTAAGGTAGAGTAGGTGTTCCTAGGACTATAGTTTTGTTACTTTAAGGCTCTTTAACATATATCTAGACACAATAAAGAGCAAAGAACAAAGATACAAAGACTAAATACAAAAAATAAGGCAAAAAGAAATCTATCCTATTCTTCTTATCTTCTAGCTTTCGTTCCAAGTGAAGCTCCTTCTCCTCCAATGAGGTCCTCCAATCCACCATGGACATGAGCTCTTCACACTTGTATCCATTTGTAATTGACCTGAAATCTTAGACACAAACGCAAATGTCAAATTCAAATGTTTTGTTATCATCAAAATTAACGATCGTGGTACCCTTGCACCAATACAGTTTGCCAGTTCATTTTTTATAAGAGAAAGAGATTTATTTTAAGAGTTTTCTCTCTTTTCTTTTTAAATTCCCTTAACTCCAACATCGAATTGGCCTTGAACACAATATGTATCGGATTTCTTGTTCCCACCATCAATCCACGCAGGGTCCCTAACAATCGATGCTTCAAAATAGCACCGCCCATGGCAACCCCCAGAACCCTTGGCTTTTGACACTTTGGCATAGTAGCGCCCATGACGTTCTGTAGCCAAATTCTGACATTGGCAATTGACATTTCGGGATAATGCTGCCCATGGCATCTGAACCAGTATAAGGTGCTCTCGTGCCCTTGGTAGGATATTTAGATATCACAGGAGACAAGGATTGAGGAGATGGTATGTTATAACACATGTTCGAGGGGAGTATTTTTTTATTCCTCTTCTCCATGTCAGGAACTCGTCCAATCAACTTGTGTCTTCGAGCCACTCCTAAGTCAAATTTTTGGGAAAACATTTTCAGAGTAGAACACTTTTTGGCATTATTCTTCATTACTCACACTAAACCAAACTGGTGTGTGATATTTTGGTGCCTAGGTTACCAAGTCCTGCAAACTAAAGGGCAGGCATCGATGCCGAGTACTCCCTAAGCCTTAGACTTAATGCATCAGCCTTGCAATTCCCTCAACCTCTTAAGGAATAGTCCAGATCTTAACAAATACGTGAGTGATTATGCCTTAAAATAGACCTAAGAGGCCTAAAGTCGGTATCCCTAACTTATCTTCTTCTCTCTAGCACTTTAGCACTTAATTCAACATTCATTCTAGCCCAGAACTTAGGTAAACTCTTCCATAATCAAATGTTGGGACCAGCACAAATTTTACACCTTTTCTCTCTATGTCTCTCTCTTCTTCTCTCCCTTTTTCTCCTCAATATATTTGCAATTCAACTCACAAAGATTTCATCTCCTTTTTTTTTGTGTATGCCCTGACTGTATGCAGAATATGTATAAATGCTATGAACAACCTCAGGTTACACCCTCCCATGCCTAAATCTGACAATGTCCTCATTGGAAAGCAAAGCAAGGAAAGATGTTACTTGAGGTGAAGTTGGGATGTCTCCCAACGGGTGATTCTCGTAAATCAGGCTCTAAAAGTGAAGCAGAAGGAGATATGTAACAAACCTGACCTAGCAAGTAAGTCCCCTAAGATGTTGGCAAGCTAGTAATGGAGAGTGATGCCAAATGCTCGCCAGATGCAAGTGAAAATAGGGTACTCCTGAGCTATTGTTGGAGGTTTCACATAATACCCATGAGTAGTGACCTCCAGGAGTGCACAGCGAGGAGGGAAAGGCTCCTTAAGCAGATACGTGTAGGAAAAAGAGGTTATGAAGAAGGACACCCTAAGGATGATGGGTGACATGGACAAACATTGATCCAAACCTACCACTCTATCATAAGATATATTGGTCTGGCTATCCCCCCATAAAGCAGGAATGTGAGTAGAGACTTTAGGAAGTTATTTCGAAAGGAGTGTAAGTCACTCAGTTGCAAGGTGGGGAAGAGGGTCAAAGAGAGCTTAAGAGGTTCAGTATTCATCCTCAACAACCATTCTCATTCCTGAATGTCATCAAAAGCAACCATAGTTATTGATTGACTTTCATGCTGCCTATCATTGGTGTACGCATCCTGAAATGGGCCCAAATGTTCATCTTCCAAATTGAATCGATCAAGGTTGTTGCCCTTTTGATTCTCATGTAAAGGTGGGTTGGAAGCAATAGGGGTGTATGTGTCCTCAACAACTACCTCCCCAGGTTCTTGTTCGATGCTAAGGTCTTGCCCCTGGGGTGTATTGATTCCTTCATCAATAGTATTAATTGCTTCCATTTCTTTCCAATGTTTGAGAGGATGATCTTTGTAGTCAAAAGTAGGTAGGAATCCAGATTTGGCTAAATCAGTAAGATCCTCAGGAGGTAAGTCCTCGAACGAAACATATTCTCCCCTGGAGTCACTTCATACTCTGAGTCCCGACCCCTCACAGTCATCATCATCCTCATCTACACTTCTTCCCTAAGACTTAGAAAAATCCTCAAAGCCATGATCATGGGTTTCTATTTCCTCAAAAATCAAATCTTCATGCCCCTAGGACCAAAATTGATTCAAGTCATCCAATTCCATAGCATTTCCCTCAGGGTCACCTGTGTTGGGTACTTGTAAATCCTCAAAATGTTCAATGACAGGTGTTGGTCCCCTAAGTAGAGGATAGTGGTTATTATCACTTCCAATATGATTTCCTCCGACATCCAAGACTCCTGGAATTTGTTAACTTCAGAATCACAATCCTTAAGTAGATCTAACTGAGGTGCAAGGTCCTTAGAGGTGTAAGGTATATGTTCGGCATCCCTAGGATGGGGTACAGATTCCACCTCAAAATCCAGAATGGGAGTTGGGTTGACTGTTTGACTGCGACTCGTTTCATCAAATGTAACAAAGATACTATCATTCGGGTCGAGTTCATCTAATGGGACCATTTTCCTCTTTGATTGGCTCCAATAAAGCTCAGGTGGAAAGTCTGCATGATCCTCCTCTTCTGATTGCCACCCTTCTATGTCACAATTCATTGAATGGCTACTCCTTTCAATTCCCATTGTAGCCATGTAGCCCCCCTCCATCTTAATGCCAGTCCATCCCAAAGACGAGTTATCGAGTATGGGGGGATCCACAACATCCTTAAGAGGGTAGCTATACTCCATGATTGAGTCCCTAATGTCCCCTTCCATCTTATGGCATGGCTCTCTCAAGGGAGATGCATCTAGCTTGGAGGGGTTAGAATCAACTTCAAGGGAGTAAATCAGGTGACCAATTTCTTCATTTAATTGTTGACTTGTTCTTAAAGACTCTCCTAAAGATTCCATCATTTCCATCTGTTGTTTTGCATTTCACTCTTGAAAGAGGAGAGACTAATATCAATTTGGGGGGGATAGCCAATCTCAGGTTCAAGTTGCCTAGGATTATCAGTTCAACCTCGATAAGACAAATCATTAAGGGTGGGTGGGTTGGGCATAGTCATGGAAGAGCTAGGGTTGGGATACCCTTCTCCTAGTTTCTGCTCATCATCACAAGATTGGGGATTAATCAGACCAATGCACCTATAGTAGGAGTAGAAAGGATCCCAATGTTCATCAGATGATGGATAACTGCAGGTCATGGGATTTGGATTCGATATTCTGGGGTGAAAGTAAGAAGTGAAGTAGCTATTGTAATCCATTTACAATACGACTTGAAAAGCACACCCCAATCAAACACAAGGCAATGGGACTCTCCTTTTCCTTAGAGTATATTTAAGCCAACCTCCAACCTATCCCTTAAAGTTGTCAAATGGGGTCAAGTTTATGCCCGTTCATTCCCACTTTAGTGGCATAAGAGGGAGTTGTGACTTGAGATCTTTGACAAGCTCTTTGGAGAAGAACAGAGGTCAGTTACGTTATTTCTTAGTGGCCAAAGAAGTTGCACAATCAATTACGAGCCCTAAGTCGACCTTCGCGTGCCTTAAGATCTATAACTTGCTTCAATGATACTCTCAGGTGACCTAGTGAGAAGTTACTCCAAGGATGGAACTAAAGGATACAAGTAGGGCGAACCCTCTCTTTGGGGCGATGCGAATGCGGTGACTCTTAACTACCCTTTCGTTTCTTTAAGGGGTGTCTCCCTCCTTGAAGTGTCAAAACACTTGGTCACAGGATAATATCACCACCACAAGGTGAAATAGGAGGGTCTGCACCAATAAAAAGACCGGTGCCTATAGCCTTAAGGGACCTAGACCTAGTGTGGTGCCTAGTTTGCGTGCTCAGTGCCAAAAGTATGCAACACACCACAAATCAGTTTGATTTTGAGAAGAATTGCACTCAAGTCCATTTTTATCAGATCAAATGTGATTTTAATTTTAAAGTCGAATATGATTAGCAGTCCCAATTTCGGTTAAGCGACCACTGAATTACGTCAATTCAATCGATTTGGTGGTCTTGAGATTTAATCCATAAGCAATGCATGAACAAGAGTTGGATGCAAAGATAGAATGATATACTTGACTCCAGCAATCTTCATATAGATATGTACGTAATGCAAGGAAAGAGATTCCATATGCTGCTCAATCACCTCTAAATGCGTGCACCTAAGGGTATGCACCTCCTAAACAAGAAACTCGATGTTTTTTTATCTTTTCTTTTTAGAGCAAGCAGGCAGAAACTGAATCTCTCACACACAAAGAAATAGCCCTAGTCACTAAAGAAAATGGGGACAGACCCCCGAAAATTAGCCCCGATGCTACAAGGGTGAGAAAAGTGAAATGAAAGAAAATCTGCGACAAAGGAGAATCCCCTATGAAGGCAGAATCAAGGTCTCCTCTCCGCATCCTCTCTGCGTGTATGGGCGTCACTCAAGGTCAACGTCGTCAATCAACTACGCAGTCGTCTCATCAGATTCCTCGCACAGAAAAATAGAGTATCGTCAAATAAATGCGCATGTCAGAATGATCAGAAATAAAATCAGGTGAACGTATTGCGTTTGTTGCCTCCCCGACAACAGTGCTATTTGAGCGGTAGATTTCGCTTATCAGAAAAATATGTCGTCACAGTAAAATCGCGTGGTGGAAAAATCCCAATAAAAAATATTTAACAGTCAAAACTAACCAAAAGTTTTGTCGTATCCACATTGAGGAACAGAAGCAATAAATTCATGAATACTTTCCCATTATATTTGCCCAATCATGTGAGAGATCCATGGCCAAATCCGATGCCAAATAAGATGAAAAAAAGACACACAATAACTCAAGAATGCAATGATTATGTGCGCAAGTTTACCTCCATAAAATAATCCACAATGGCATGTAATGTAATTAGACTTCAAGACATTAAGCTTTCTCCTCTAGGCCATGTAAGTGCTTGATGATATTTCATACATTTATGTAAAAACCTAAGTCAACATATATGGATGTGAGTGCATGAGAGGAGTAGAGAAACTTATGAGGGCATGCATGCAATTTCAAATGAATAAAATATTCAAAACAATAAATACATACGTGGAAATGGCATAACACGTAAATATTAATATGGTCTTCATTGTAGCTAAACAGAGGATTCCAATCCCTTGTGCATGCGAGGAGGAGGAAGCACGAATGGTCGCGCCATGCTCAGAGGAGGCCGAGGATGTGGAGAGGAATCTAATGGTGGTGGTTGCATAGTGAACAGCGGCAAGAGCTCGCTGGTCGGAGAGGAGGAAGCACACTGGTGGTGGGTTGTCGGCACGTGCACGTGGAGCACGGTTGGCTTGTCAGAGGGTGTGGCTATGCTCATGAGGGAGAGGTCGATCCGATGGAGTTGACGATGCGGTGCGGGATGGCTGGAGCCGATGGCTACGTGGAGTTGTAGACCGGCAGCTTTGGGTTCTCTTCGGGGAAGATGGTGAATAGTGCACGGCAGAGAAGAAGAAGGGGCAGCCATGCATGGACGTGCAAAAGGCTGCCTACGCATGTGGACGTTGACGTGCTAAGAACGTGCTTATTTAAAAGGATCGTTGTAGTTTGCATTTGCAATGTCGATTTTAAATGAAGAAATGGACGTGAGTCCAAGTGTTGAACTTAGGGAGGTGTGAAAATCGAATTTTTCTTGTCACTTGGTGTCACGGAAATGACAGGTTTTTTACTTGCAGGAAAACATGGGAGAAGAGAGAGAGAGAGAGTAGGGTTAGAATTCTTTTTTTCGCAACATAAAGGCAAAACCAGGTTAAGGAAAACTCATGAAAAAGAAAGACAATAGCTAGAGAAGGAACATTGCCATTTAATCATGCAACTTTAAGTTTTACAAATACAACAATAGCTAAATGCTTAAACAAAAGGAAAGTAAAACTAGAGTAAAGGGAGAGAAAGGGAGAGAGAGGGGAGATGGCGAGGCCGCCACGGCGGTGGAAGAAGGCTCCGTCGGTGGCTCATTGACTCCGTTCACTACAAGAGGTGCTAAGGGAAGTTAGGAGGGTGATACAACACTTGCTAATGGTATTCAATGCCTTCCATGGGTGGTTGGAAGGGGTTTAAATAGGGAGAAATGCTTTCCAAATGAAGAAGGGGTTTTAGCGATGTCCCGACATATGAGACATCGCTCAAACCCTTCCCAAAACGTTGGTCAAGCTCCCTGCCCAATGGTCGCACGCTGATGTTGTTCTTCCTCTCGAGCGCAATCTATTTGGCCGCCTTGAGGGCCATCCGATCGGAGATCGGACGACTGAGATCTCGCGGAGGGCACGCTCGCAGATCGCTGCTGAGGCGTACGCTGCTTGCGCGTCATAGCGCGCGTTTAGTCGAACGCTCCTGATTTCACCGCGTGACATTGTCGCGGCCGCTTGATGGTGATCGGCCGGTCCAATTTGATCGCGTAGTCAATTTCCGCACTCAAGCCACTATGGGGGCTTCGAATGCGTGCCTCCTGCGCATGTTGTAGGGGCTCAACGGCTGCGCTGCCCTTTGCGAATGGTCACACGGAGGGTATTGGGTTCGGCTGCTACCGACCGTTGGATGGGGATCCAATGGTCGAATCTTCGTGTGAGGTCGGGCGCGTAGATGCGGAGAGAGTGGGCGAGCATGACTTTCAGCTGTCCGATCGGAGGATCGAATGACTTAAAGTGTTGCCCTACGGTGTCTCACGGTGAAGGGCACGGGGATGGCTCCACGTGGCGCGCTGTGGGTCGTTGATCTGATGATCAACGACCACAACTTCTTAGGCCGATAAGGGAGCTCTGGATGTCGGATTTGGCTGATATCGAGTCTGTTGGACTCCGTTCGTTGCTCTGAATCCATCCATGCGGTCTAATCGCCCATCTGAGGCCTATTTTGACATGCACTTGTACTAATGGTCATTGATAATGCACTATAAGCAATCTCGATGTACGATGAATGCAATGCTCCCATTCCTATTTATGATGTGTTATCTGTGCATTTTACCCATAAGACCGACCCCCTTTAGCAGAATTATCATTGTAAAATGTAGTGTTATCGTACCCCCATGCTTACTCCTTGCTAGTCCCTAGCAAGGTTCATTCTAGCCATTATTCTCAGTCAGAATTCAAGAAGTAATTACTTAGACATTTTGTTATTTGTCAACAAAGGAAATATATTAAGATCTTGATCTATAGAGACTAAACAGCGCCCGGGTGTCTGCCAAAATATGAATCGCTTGAATCCTTGCTTTAAGGCATGTATATATATTTTTTCCTTTTTTCATCTTTTCTCATTTTAGATATTTGGAGTTGAAAGTGTGTTGGTAACTTTTTATGGCAACCCAACCCACCCAGAACTCGGAAAAGACTCTAACTGCTAAGCATCTTGGTGTGAAAATCATGGTAGACTCACTCAATGGTAATTCAGACAAACTTCGGGTTTCTACGCCCTTAGGTGACCGAGAAAGAAAGTGTTTTGCCTGAAGGTGTATTTGTCTGATCGGTAGCTTTCTCCCTACTTTTATTCTACTTGGGGTCAACAGAAGGATTTTTCCAGTGTATATCTCCCTGGCTTGCTCTACTTCCCCGCTTCTTCCTTAAGTGTTTTGGGTCTTTTTGTGCATTTAATGAGCTGGGCTCTGGACAACTGACCAATGGGTTGTTATCGACGATCACTTACCAGCCATACTCGTGCGATGAAGTGTGGCTTATTTGTTCTTTTTTCTTCTCTCTCTGATGTAAACATGTTTACACTACTTAAGATGTCTATTTATGCATATTCTTAAGCATAGGATTGCATTGCATACTATGAATATTGCATAACATGCATCATCTTGCATTTAGATTAGTTTGACTAAAATGGAGGTTAATTGTCTCCTTTTATATTTATGAACAAGGCAAACTTTTTATTGAGGCCTCGGATCGAAGATCCAACCGTACAGATGTGATTAGGGTGACGATCGGAGTTCAACGACTCCAAGATTGCCCTAATCAAACATCTGTAGCATCAGATAGAGACCGGGGAATCCCAGAAGATCAAGGGCCAAGATGGTGTGAATCCACACTTCAAACGATAAATCCGACTTCACGGATGAATTTGGATTGACGATCGCAGCCTAATGACATGAAAATCGACTCAATCCGACAACCGTGGCACCATCTACATCATCCAGAAGATGGACGACCAAGATGGCACCACGTGGAGCCATCTCAGCCACACAATCGGCCGCTACACCCGCCATGCCCTCTCTTCTTCGACGATTCTCCGCCGTTGGATTCACATCCAACAGTTGTAAGCGCGCGCGCACAAAACTCAAAGCGCTACACAAACGTGCATGTAGCATGTTGGTCGAGCACGCTTACGTGAGCGGGCGGCGCGCGTTCGAATCTAAAGGAGCGGCGAGCAGGCGCGTGCGACCGTGCGATGAGGATCGAGCGGCTGCAGGCGCTCGATAGCGCCCACGTGCTATTGCACGCCCGCGCTTCACGAAAGATTGGACGCGGGCGGGCGCGCGCTGTGGAGCGGGCGAAGGTGCGAGATAAGCCGTCCGATCTCACGATCAGACGGCTGAGATCAACTGAACGTGAACGCGCCTTACACGCGCGAGCAAGCGAGCAGGTGCACGCGCTCTGCCACACGTCGCCCACGATGGGGCTTTAGCAACGGTTTTATCCATCACTAAAGACCCCTTATTTAATGTTTTGATATTTAAATGACCAAATTGCCCTCACTCCTTGCAACTATAAAAGGAGACCCCCTCCATACGAAATTCTCATCCCTTCCTTCTCTTCTCTCCCCTTCCAAAGCTCAAGAGAAGCTTGTCCCACACCCGAGATGCTTCTCGCGAGATAAAGTCAATTTTTCGTCTCCTTTCGGAAGCGGATCCCACGACGACGACAACGTGCTACCCATTCCCGTTCTTCCCACTTCGTCCTGCTCCGTCCTCCTTCGTCTAGGAGTCGTCCCGTCCAACTCGTCCTCCAAGCGACCGTCGAGGAGGATATCTCTCTCCTCATTCTTTTTCTGCTTTCTAGAATAGATTTACTGCTTTCTAGAGTAGATTTACTGCTTTCTAGTGTAATCATTTTCCCACTTTCTAGTCATAATGTTTAGTGTAATGAACTATTCTTCTGATAATGAATTCCATGTTCATTCTACATCTCTTTTTTATTTTTGTTTGTAATATTCTCTCTCTCTCCTATTTATTGTACATAGTTAGATAATTTTTTATCAATTAATCTACTCGTGACAAATAAAACAAACGCATAATTTTAAATCAAACGTCCGCCACCCTGAGTTCGACCCGGGATTTCTATTCCGGTATAAATTTTATTTGTTGAACACGAGTTCTTCGCTTTCAAACTTCAACGACGGGTTTTCAAAACCAAACACGTTAGCGTAGCAACCCGTAGGCTCAACACTCTCTCTTTTTTTTTTAGTAGGAGGCTTCCCTGATCTCAAATTTACCTAGAGGCAATAAAAAGAAGGTGGTCCTGTGGTTGGGCTCTAGACAACCGACCAATGGGCTGTTACCCATGACAACTTGCCAACCATACCACCCTAGAAGGTTCATTAGCTAGCTAATTTCTGTCAGAATCTCCGAGAAGTGAGTCAGTGCAAAAATGTGTGCAGATGCTTAGACTAAAAGTCCCTCTGAGTTAGAGGGCGAGTTGATAAATCGTATACTTATCACCTTATTTTATCGATGGATTAGAATAAATTTAGGTTGCAAGGATTTGAAACTAAATCCATATTTTAATGGACACCAGGGCTGATTAAACATGAAGGCCAGAAAAGTCTAAGTGTTCAGGTTCTTTTCATATTATTTCCCACTATTGACAAGTTCCTAATGCCTAAGTCTTTTTCTTCCTAAATTCAATTTTTTTTAATTTTATTTTATTTTATTCAGACTGATTAAATGAACTCAGAATCATACAATTTACCACCCCCCCCATGCTTAAGTTGGACAATGTCCTCATTGACAAATACATGATGCAACAGTGGTTCAAAAAGATATTACCTGAGTGAAGTAAATACCTGATCAGTCTGAATCTTCTGGGTTGCCTCTCAGGAAGCGCTAAGTTTAATGCCTCCAGCTGGGCGGGGCTTCGTGTCATCCCACAATGAGGGTGACAACCTCCTTTGGGGGAACCTGGGCGAGGAAGTGTTTCAATCTCTAACCATTGACTGTGAAAGTATGCCCAGTGTCCGGATCTACGATTTCATCTGCCCCATTGGAGTAGGGCTTGACTACCTTAAACGGTCATATCCACTTGGACCTGAGCTTCCCCGGAAAGAGTTTTAGTTGGGCGTCAGAAAGCCAAACCTGCTGGTTAGGCTCAAAGGTCTTTCTATCGATGAGTCGGTCATGGACGGCTTTCATTTTCTCCTAGTGCAGCTGACTATTCTCAAAAGCAACCCGACGAATTTCCTCTAGCTCAGAGAGTTGGAGCGTCCTCTGCGCACCGGCTAACTGGGAATCCATGTTACATTGCTCAACAGCCCAGTAAGCCCGGTGTTCCAACTCACCAGGAAGGTGGCAAGCTTTGCCAAAGACCAGGAGATAAGGCGACATGCTTATCGGGGTCTTGAAAGCGGTCCGATTTGCCCACAGGGCATCATCTAGTCGTGCGGACTAATCCTTCCTGTCAAGTCTCACAGTCTTTTATAGAATGTTCTTAATCTGTCTGTTTGAGACCTCGGTCTGCCCATTCGTTTGCGGATGATACGAGGTGGCAATGCGGTGGGTAACCCCGTATTTTCTGAGTAGGGCACGGAATTGGGTGTGGATAAAATGACTTCCACCATCAATGATCATGGCCTTTGGTATTCCAAATCGGGAAAAGACCTTCAGCTTAACAAAGTCCATGATAACCTTATGATCGCATCGGCAGGTGGCGACGGCTTCAATCCATTTGGAGACAGTCTACAGAGACTAAGATATACTCAAAGCATTTAGAAGGTGGAAAGGGGCCCATAAAATCAATACCCAAATGTCGAAGATCTCAACGATTAGAATGGACTGGAGGGGCATCATGTCTTTTCTGGTCATGGTCCCCAGAGTCTGGCAGTGAGAGCAAGTCTTAGCAAAGTTGTGTGCATCCTTAAATAAGGAAGGCCAGTAAAATCCAGACTACAGAACGTTTGCAGCCGTTTTCTTTCCTAAGAAGTGGCCACCACAAGCTTGGTCGTGACAAAAGGATAGCACACTCTAAACTTCATCCTCCGGGATACACCTCCTGATGATCTAGTCGGTACAGAGGAGAAACAGCGTGGGATCATCCCAAAAATAGTGCTTGGCTTTAGCCAAGAACTTATCCTGTTGCTGTCTGGACCGGCTATACGGGGTCTGTCCAACAACCAGGTAGTTGACATAGTCGGCATACCAAGGTAGTTTCCAGCCTTAGACAACCAGGATTTGCTCATCGAGAAAGGTGTCAGATAAAGGCAAGGAGGGCCCAATGTGGTCTGGGTGGAGTCTGGATAGGTGATCGGCCACCACATTCTTTGACCCGACTTTGTCACGAATTTCCAGGTCAAATTCCTGCAAGAGCAGGATCCATCTGATGAGACTGGGTTTAGCATCTTTCTAGGCCAACAAATGCCGGATGGCCGAGTGGTCTGTATAGATGTCACGTGGGATCCCAGAAGGTAAGATCGGAACTTTTCAAGTCCAAAAACTACGGCGAGCAGTTCTTTCTCTGTGATCGTATAATTTCGTTGGGCCTGGTCCAACGTCTTGCTCGCATAGTAGATCACCATAGGTTTCTTGTCTTGTCTTTGTCCCAGGACGGCGCCTATGGCAAAGTCTGATGCAACACACATGATCTCAAAATCCTGGGACCAGTCTGGGGGCTGAAGTACGGGTGCTGTGGAGACTACGCCCCTGAGGGTGTGGTAAGCCTAGATGCAATCAGAGGTCATGTGGAATAGGGTGTCATTGGCCAAAAGGTCGGTCAAGGGTTTGGAGAGCTTGGAGAAGTCTTTGATGAACCTTCGGTAAAAGCCAACGTGTACAAGGAACGAACAGATTTGCCGGACTGAGCTAGGTGGAGGAAGTTTGGAAATCAAATCAACTTTAACTCCATCCACCTCAATGCCCCTATGTGATACGATGTGACCCAGGACAATTCCTTCTTGAATCATGAAATGGCTCTTTTCCCAACCTAACACCAAATTAACCTCGATACATCGTTTCAGGATTTTCTCCAAGCTACTCAAACAGTGATTGAATAAATTCCCAAACACTGAGAAATCATCCATAAAGACCTCTAGGTATTCACCCACCATCTCTGAAAAGATAGCTAGCATGCAACACTGAAAGGTAGCAAATGCGTTGCGTAACCCGAACGGCATACAACGGAATGCAAATGTGCCGTACGGGCAAGTGAATGTGGTCCTCTCTTGATCTTCAGGAGCAATTGCGACTTGGTTCTATCCTGAACACCCATCCAGGAAGCAAAAATACTTCTGCCCTGTCAATCGCTCAAGAATCTAGTCGATGAATGGCAAGGGGAAATGATCTTTCTTGGTCGCCTCATTGAGCTTCCTGTAATCAATACACACTCGTCATGCGGTGGCGGTGCGGGTGGGGATGGATTCGCCACACTCATTGGTGACAACGGTGAGCATGCCTTTCTTCAGAACCACTTGAGTGGGGCTCACCCAGGGGCTATCGAAGATTAGATAGATGATGTCGGCGTCAAGCCATTTGATAATTTCCTTCTTAACGACCTCCCGCATATTTGGGTTTAACCGTCTCTGCATCTGTCGGG
This sequence comes from Thalassia testudinum, assembly GCA_037157565.1. Classification (NCBI taxonomy): domain Eukaryota; kingdom Viridiplantae; phylum Streptophyta; class Magnoliopsida; order Alismatales; family Hydrocharitaceae; genus Thalassia; species Thalassia testudinum. The sequence continues at coordinate 135,691,582 of JAZHRO010000077.1, forward strand.
AGGGTCGCGCCCTATCTTCTAGGTAGATCTTGTGGGTACAATAGGTGGGGCTAATTCCTCTCAAGTCTGAAATAGTCCAGCCAATGGCAACCCTATGTTTTGATAGGGTCGCGATCAATCAAAGTTCGTGATCCTTGGTTAGGTTGGCATTGATAATTACTGAGAAGGTCTAGTCAGGTTTCAAAGTGGCCTTTGGAACCTAGTTTGACCTAGATTAGGGTCCTAGCTCATCAATTGACCTAAATTGGGTTTTTACGTAAAATGTCCAGTCAAACGTGGTCAAACCTAAAATACAACTTTACCATTGGATTCCTTAGGTCAAAATTAGGTTTTTACCAAAATTTGGACCTAAGGGGAGGTCATCTTGACCTACTTTGCAATTTAGTACACCTAATCACATTTTGGTCCCTATCTTTTGAAAACCATCACAATAATCCCCCTATCTTTCTTGCCAATCTTACAATCAAGTCCTTCCGCCATTATTGGGGAAGATTCTTCTCCGGCGAGGTTGATAGGGGGGATACGCTCAAATCCCTCAGAGATCTCCTCCCAGAATTGGAAGGGAGATTCTCTAAGGAATTCCCTTCCATCTAAGCCTGATCTTGATCTCTGATTTCTTTCCAAACTCTCGTGCGAACGCACGAGAAATTTGGGTCTCGACCACCTTCCTTCTCCGGCAAGACAGCTATGGCCAAAAGCCACCCTCCACGCACCAGAAAGTTCAGCCAGCACCTATAAATAGACCTCCGACCCTTTACGAGATCTCAAGCTTGTCTTGGAGGAGAATCTCTCAAAATTTCCTCTCTTCCTTCTCCGACAGGAAACTCGCAAGCTCCGGCGGCCACTCCTCCCCCTTCTCGTCGCTCTGCTGCCATACCAACAACAGAGTTTGCTTCGTCTAGTCTTCCTGCGTCGCGCCGCACCGAGCGCACGCTTCCCTGTCCACTTCCTCGTCGCTGCTCTCTCCCTCTGGGTGCTTCTTCTCCGACGACAGTCAATACGACTGCCCGCCTCTCCAGCCCCCTTCGTCCCTGCAAGTAAGTTAGAACTACTCCCCATTTTCCCCTCTTTCTTTTCCCACATTACTTCATTCAAACCGACCCTCGACCACGTCTGACCACCATCACCTTCCTCGCCTCCGACCAACCTCCGGCGAGTTGCCCCCGTCGATCTGCAACTCCATACAACTCGCCGACCGACCCATAAGCTTCACCTCATCCCACTGAATACGCTATGCCCCTCCACAGTCCCTCCATACTCACACAACTCACCCCCGAACACACCCAACTTTCCGGTCATAGGTTGACCTAGGCACGCACTCCTAGGCCACCCCGCGGCCTGCTGCACATCGCACCACCTTCGCCGTGCCACGGCGAAGGTCTTCCGGTAGTTTAATTAGGCCGTGAGGCCGTATTCGTGTCTGACAGGTTCCCAGCCCCTGCCGCCATTGACGACGACTCGACGAAGCTCCAAGCTCGCTCCAGGCTTCAGGACCGCAAGGCTCCAGGTGCTGCAGATTCGGGGAAGCATTGCGAAGCTATCTTACCCAGCGAGAGAAGCCAACAGAGCCTGCAGTTGAGGAATTGAAGGCGCGATCGGCTGCGGGCACGCGAAGAACAGCAGTGGGCTTTAGTCCCACATCGGCAAGCCAAGATCACCAACACCCTTTAAATTGCTTTTGTGAAACAGCCTCTTCGCCTCCAGTTACACTTGGGGTGAGGCCCTCACCCATTACACCGCCTCGTCCGTGGTTTCACCTCACGGATCTGGCGCGACCCGACCCAATCTTGTCCGGAGCACACACCTCGCGCACCACCCTCACGCCAGTGCGCCTAGTAATGGGCACGCGATCCGACCCGTTTAACCAGCTGCGGGAGAGCGTGCTGAGAGTGGTTTACACAGAGAGAAAGAGACGCACAGGTAGAGGGATAGGTTTTGCTGCGCCTAGTGTGTGCAGGACACAGGTACTTAACCGCTGCAAGAAAGAAAGAAGGGAGTTCTGCAGCCAAGGACGAGAGCCAAGGAAGAGAAGAAGAAACGCAAAAGGGAAACAGAAGAAAGAAGGAAGGAGGCTCTAAAAGAAAGGAAGGAAGGAGAGGGGCAAGGCAGTGAAGGAAGTAGAACCAAGGAAGACTGAAGAAGAAGAAGACAAAGGGCAGACGAAGACTCAGGAAGGCAAAGGCAAAGAAAGAGGAACGTCAGACCTTCGCAGGAAGAAAAGAAATAGAGGGAGAGAAAAGGAGCTTCATTTTAAGACGTCTGATATTTGTATCAGACGTCCAATTTTTGTTTTCCCTGAGCAATTTCTTTTTATAACTCTCATTGAACTCGGATATACTTATTTTCATTTAAAAGGTTCTGTTCTCAAGTTTTGAAAGTACTTAGATTGCTCCCTGCGTTCGACCTCGGATACTCCGGTCTTCGAGTTATAAAATCTTTATTTGTTTTCGTGAAAATTTCGTCTATATTACAACGCATTAATTATTAAAACACGATCTAGCCGCATAAACAATATCCAACTGCATCTTCTTGTCTCCGAAGGCGATTTCCATACACCCCATGTCACAATCGATGTTTGCCTTAGCCGTAGCTAAGAAAGGTCTGCCTAGAATGATGGGTGTGTTCTGTAGTTGTTCAGGGACTTCCATGTCGAGTACCAAGAAGTCGATCGGAAAATAGAAGTCCTTGACCCGAACAATCACATCCTTGACAACCCCCTTCGGGGTCTTCACAAATCTATCGGCCAACTAAATGGTCGCAGGTGGGGCGTCAACTCTCCGAATCCAAATTGGTGGTACAGGGTTGTCGAAATTAGATTCATGGAAGCACCTAAGTCCAGGAGCACTCTATCAAATGTCATGTCCCCGATATTGCAGGATATCAGGGGTGCTCCTGGGTCAATTCATTTGAGTGGAAGGTTGCTTGATATCACAGAACTCGCTTGCTCTGAGAGCACAACCTTCCTAGGTGCTTGAGGTCTTGGCTTACGCTTTGGTGTACAGGCATCCTTTATGAACTTGGCGTAAGCCAGAATGTGCTTGACGGCTTCGAGGAGCGGAATATTAATCTGAACCTACTTAAAGATCTCCAAAAGCTCCTCAATCTCCATAACACTTTTCTTTTTCTTGATCGTCTCTAATGCCTCGGGATATGGTATCTGAATGTGAATAGGGTCTCCTTCTGGGTCCTTGGGTTTTTCCTGTGCCTCTTCAGAGTTGGGCATTTCAGGGGGTGAAGTCATGGGAAGAGTCGGCCATTTGGGATCCTGGGTTTTGGTGCCACTTCTCAAGGTTACCGCATTTGCAGAGGCATTTGGACCATGGGTTGATCCTTGAGAAGACGAGGAAGAAGAAGCACCAAACCCAAGGGGTGTTTGTGGGGCTGGCTGGACCATGTGGGCCTGCCTGGGATTGCCCTGAAACCCTTGCGAATTGGGGCCTCTGTTAATCATGCTTCGCGGGTTCGGTTGTGGCTAGGAAGGCAAAGATCCTTATTGTTTACAGTCCAATAGCTGGCTTAACTGTCCCTTCACTAAAGTCATTTCCTCCTGGTGTTTTTGGTTCATTTTAGCCATCATTTTTATCAGGGTGTCCATTTGGTTTTGTGGGGGAGGGGCCGCCCTATTCGGATTATAGGGGGTCAACTGGTGGTCCTTGCTGATAGGGGGCAGGTTTGGTTGTTGGTTTGGCTTGGGCTAGTTCTGAAATTGAGGCGGTTTCCGGTTTGTCCAACCAAAGTTTGGGTGATTATGCCAGCCGGCGTTGTAAGTGTTGGAGAAAGGGTCAGGTTTGGAATAACCTTGGATAGCCTGTACATCTTCAAAAATAGTAGATGTCGAGGGGGAGGGAAGAGAGTAATCAAGGGTTGAGGGAGCAAAGGTCCCTCCCTGGAACGTGGTCAGGGGTTGTTCCAGGTTCATTTGGCTTAGTGGCTGGACCATGTCAACATTGTGAGCTCCCTTGGCTAGGGAGAGGGTTTGTAACGGGTTCCTGGTCTGGTTCAGTAGTTCATCTATCTTTTTATTTACCAATTCCACTCGATCCAATTTCTTGGCAATGATAACCATGTCAACCAATCCAGAATTTGCTTGTACCTCATAGATCCCACCACGGGGTCGACTGGATCGACTGAACTGGGTCATGGAGGCATTGTTAAGCAAATTTTCGCTCATAGACTCGAAGAGCTCAAATGTGCTTTCCTCATCTTTATTCAGGAAGTTTCCCCGCATGAGGCATCAACGAAGTTCTAAAGGTTGCTGTCCAGACTATGGTAGAAGATCTAGGCCAATTGCCACCTTGGTACTTCGCAGTGTGGGCATTTCCTCAATAGTTCTTTAAATATCTCCTATGCCTCATGGAATTGTTCCCTACCCTGGAGTGTAAGGGTGGTAATGGCTCTTCTGAGGCATTGGTTTTTCCTATGGGGAAGAATTTCTTTAAGAATGCATGCCTCAGTTCTTCCCAAGTGGTGATGAGTCTTCCTAGGGTTCTAAGTCAGTGAGATGCTTTGTCTCTCAGCGAGAAGGGGAACGTCTTAATCAAAACAATATCTAGGCTAATGTTCCTGGGTTTTACAGTCTGAGCGATCCGGTCAAGATCCTCTAGGTGCTGGAAGGGGTCCTCATTTGAGCTCCCATGGAAGTGGCTTTGAATCAGGCTGAGGATGTTTGGTTTCAATTCAAAATCATCTCCCCCTTCGGGGATCCTAAGGTGTGGTTCGATCCGAATCGTCGAAGGATTGTAGAAGTCGTGGAGGGGCCTAGGTTGGTCCTGGAATGGTGGTGGATGATGCAAAAAAAAACGTGATTTGTAATTAGGGTTTTTAATGTCGCTGTAACACATGAATTCGCATATGCTTTTAGATTTATATTCCTAGATAGGGGAGTATCTAGCATCGTTCAAGGAGGCAAATTTGCAATTCAAATCTCTTGCTTTAAAGGGAAACTCAATCTTTCTTTTTAATATTTTAAATATATAATTTTTTTTAGTTTTGAAATAATGAGGGCAAAGTGCGAGTTGTGACGAAAAAGTAACTAACACCTATATTTATTAAGTTAAAACGTAAGAGATAAATATGACCCCTCCCTAAGCTCACTCTAGGCATGTGAAGGCCTAGAATAATTACGACGTGGAAGTGAAACAAGTGTTAGAATAAAGACAAGCAATTGACACAAGAAATTAAAAAGAAGGCAAATTAATTTAGCAAAATTTGTATTCTTTTACAAAGACAAGTAGAGGAATGCTTCTACTAGAAATGGAAAATATAAAAGCAATAGAAGAAACACAAATCCTCTTGCAGAATCTGGTGAAGAAGGGAGTCTTCTTGCTCCAAGCCTAGCTGCTCCTTGGCTTGAAAAGAGGGTCTCCTTCTTCTCCTTCCTTGAAATCTCCTCCAAGGTGGATGCTCTCCACCTCAAGTCTTTCCTCCAAGGGTGGGTGTGCACCACCCTCAAGCTCTCCTCCAAGGTGGCATGGACCACCTTCAAGACCTCCTCCAAAGGTCTTCCTTGCCTGGCTCCTCCTTTGGCTGGCGTGGGCACAAGAGAGAAGGGAAGAGGGGAAGGCACCAAGGGGATAGAATATCCCCTTAATCTTCTTCTTCTTCTCTCTTGGGCGTGAGCTTTAGGTAGAGAATGAGAGGTAATTTGCTAGCCAAGGATGGGTTGTAAGGTGGTGGGTGGTGGTCTTTTTATAGGGTAGGATGAGGGGTTAAGGTGACTCTTGAGATGGATGGCTAAGATGGGAAGATGGAGGTAGTTAGGTGATCCTAGGGCTAAGGAGAGTTGGTGCCACCTAAGGGGTGTAAGGGGGGTAGTTATGGGTGGCCAAGGGACACCTAAAAGTGGCGCCAACCATGGAGAGGTGCCATGGGTTGGCGCCAACTTCTAGGCTTCTAGAAGAGGGTTGAGGTGGATGGTGGAGATGGCTTGGAGGGGTTATGTGTAGGGTGGATATGGGGGTTGAAGTCGGCGCCAAAAGGGAGGTGGTTAGGGTTAGTTTTGGCACCAACTTTAGGTGCCTTTTGGTGGTTAGTTGAGGGGTGAAAGGTGGTGAAGAGGGTGGTGCCAACTTGAGTAGAGGTGGAGCTAGCTTAAGTAGGCTTAGGTGGACTTGGAGTGGTAGGTTATGTAGGTGGAGTTAGGGTTAGGTTTTTGGTGCCAGGGAGGTGGATGCTAGCTAAGCTAAGCTAAGCTATCTTTGGAGTAGAGGAATATGCATGTGGAGCTTAGGGTTTGAGGAAAGGAGCTGGATATGCAGAGTCTGGAGCTGAATTGGAGCTACCAGCTACTGAAGAGGTCAACATGGGGCTACTCTAGCTAGCTTACCTTGCTAGTTCTTTGCTAGTTGCTAAGACAGGCTAAAGTGAGTTGGCTTCTGTTGAATGGAGCTAAGGTGAGCTGGGTCTGGTGCTCTAGGGGAGGATTGAGCTGGTTGAGACAGCAAAGGTAGGTTTAGAGACGCGACGTCGCTAAAACCCTTCTTCATTTGGAAAGCCCTTCTCCCTATTTAAACCCCTTCCAACCACCCATGGAAGGCATTGAATACCTTAGCAAGTGTTGTATCACACTCTTAGCTTCCCTTAGCACCTCTTGTAGTCAACGGAGTCGACGAGTCATCGGGACGTCGCTAAAACCCTTCCCAAAATGTCGGTGAAGCTCCCTGCCCAATGGTCACACGTTGACGCTATTCTTCTTCTCATGTGTAATCTGCGTGGTTGCCTTGAGGGCCATCCGATTGGAGATAGGACGGCTGAGATCTCATGGAGGGCGCACTCGAGGATCGCTGCTGAGGTGCACGCTGCTCGCACGTCATCGCGTGCGTTTGGCCAAACGCTCCTGATTGCGTCGCGTGGCGCTGTCACGGACGCTTGATGGTGATCGGGCAGTCCAATTTGATCGTGCGGTTGATTTCTATGCTCAAGCCACTGCGGGTGCTTCGAACGCGTGCCTCCTGCACGTGTTGCAGGAGCGCGACTGCTGCACTACCCTTCACGAATGGTCACGCGAAGGGGATTGGGTTCGGCTGCTGCCGACCATTGGATGGGGATCCAACAGTCGGATCTTCGTGAGAGGTCGAGCGCGTAGATGCGGAGAGGGCGGGCGAGCATGACTTTCAACCGGCCAATCAGAGGATTGGACGGCTTAAAGTGTTGCCCTGCGGTGTTGCGCAGTGAAGGGCGCGGGGACGACTCCACGTGGTACGCTGTGGGTCGTTGATCTAATGATCAACGACCAGAACTTCTTAGGCCGATAAAGGGAGCTCCGGATATCGGATTTGGCTGATATCGAGTCTGTTGGACTCCGTTCGTTGCTCTGAATCCATCAGTGTGGTCCGATCGCTCATCTGAGGCATGTTTTGACATGCACTGTACAAATGGCCATTAATAATGCACTATAAGCAATCTCGTTGTGCGATGCATGCAATGCTCCCATTCCTATTTATGATGTGTTATCTGTGTATTTTACCCTTAAGACCGACCCCCATTGGCAGAATTATCATTGTAAAATGTAGTGTTATCAGATGCATGCGAGTGGTGGTGGCCACACAGTCGGCCGCTATGCGCAAGGCTGTGACTAGTCGCGCTGGCTGCGCCCCTGTGCATAGGAGGAGGTGGCGCTTCTATTGCAGGTGCGTGGAGGTTAACAGTCCCGGGGGCTACTGCAGTTGCATCGAGGATGCTTTACATGAGGGCATGCACACGTGAGGGCTATTGTGCGTGCATGCGATTGTCGATGGCGAGGAGTGGTTGTACGATGAGGGTGTGGAGGGGGCTAGCAATGCTAGCCGCGCATAGTGGATGCGTGCAAGGGGGCGGAGGTGCTGCAGCATCGGTGGGTGCAGCTTGATGCACACGGTGGTGGTGCTATTGTTGGGTCTGTTGAGGAAGAAGATGAAGCCGGGCTGATGGTGATGGTGCTCGCGGTTGTGAGAGGACGTTGGGGGCAGGAGCAAGGCGGAAGGTCATGGTCGATGGAACCTAGGTGGAGGCATGGTGGCGAGGGTGGTCTTTGCTGTCAAAGGTGCGGTGGAGCACAATGGTGGAGGTCGTCACAGTCGTGGGCGAGACATGGTGCTGGTTGGGCACATCGGTGGCTAGAGGTGGTGGATGGTCTATTGGTACGTGGAGGAGAAGATGAAGGTTTCTCCCTCCGTGGGGGAGGAAGATGATCATTCCCTTCTCTTTGCATGTGTCTATTATAGAGATAAAAATGAGAGAGAGAGAGAGGGAGAAGTTAACAGGGGGAAATATAGGAAGTGGCAATCTCTGATGAGGTGCCTTTCTAAAAATGTCCACCCTCGATTAGCAAATAGGTTACTTCTTTTTCAATCAAAATGCCTTGTTAATATTCCAATTAAGAAGTAATCCATGTTGCAAAAAGATTTCCAAGATATTGGTGTAGTACCAAAAAATGTATCTCCCCAATAGAACTTTATAGAAAAATGCATATACGTACATAGTACATCATGAAATGATAATCTCTTAATTACCAAAATATGTGCATGCGGTGTATAACGATTAAACAAAGCTGCAGGAATGTCCAAACACGAACTTAACTCATTTCTCATTGTAATGCATGCTCTAAATTAAATGATCATCTCAATGTTAAGTTCACCAGGACGGGGATTGCTACTTAGGATATGCTAGTCCATGACTATTGTGGGATACTCTAATATAGATCATGCAAGATGTATTTTAAATAGGAAGTCTACCAGTGGATTTTCTACTTACGTAGCTGGTAACCTAATGACGTGGAGAAGTAAGAGGTAGAGTGTTGTATCTCAATCCATTGCCGAGTCAGCATACAGAACCATGGCATAAACAGCAGCTGAGCTAGTTTGGGTAAGATCTCTTTTGCTTGATTTGAATGTTGAGATTGAGGAGCCTATGAAAATGAGATGTAATAATCATGCAGCTACGAATATAGCTAACAATCCTATGTTTCACGAGCACACAAAACATGTGGAGATTGATTGCAATTATACTAGAGATCTGATCCAAAGTTTGATCGGAATGAATCCTAACTTCCAGATTCATAGGAAGGAAGCTTGATTGGAATGAATCTTAACTTCTATTCTATGATCGATTGGTATAAACATCAACAACTTTGAATTGCGTCAGTCTCTCCTGAACAAATCCGTTCTTGGGCCAACCAAATTCTACCTAATGGGGAAGTTGTTGGAGAGGTGAAAAACCCCTTCCCGGACGTTTGGTAAATCATCACGAAACCAATATGTATTACCTTTAGTCAAAATGGTATTTCTTATTTTGTGAAAGAATCTTTGGACCTGTGCAAAGTGGAATTTGTGCTTGTGGAAAGATTAGAAGGTAAAAGCAATACACGAAATTGGGTTTCGTAAAGAATGTGGTGTGGGGTCGTGCGAGTCTACGAGTCATATGTTTTTGTAGTCGACAACACCCCCCCTCTGTCGTGACTATGGCAGGGCGGCTCTCCCTGATTCGAGCGAATAGAGAGAGCCCTCCTACGGGGACTATGACTTGTGGTAAGTTGTCATGGCTTGTGGTAAAGTCGAGTGCTTTTGGTTAAGCCATGGCCCAATCATCCAATTCACTCCAACAAACAGGCATAGTTCAGTAGTCAAAGCCACTTCATCACTTTCGTGTACCCATCGGACTCCCAGTAGGGGCCTTTTACCTTAACTATCCTTAGGGACTGATTCACTCTGCGTAGATTGACTAAACGCAGAAAGCCTTCCACTGGCAGGCGATCGTGTTTTTCATAGGATTTCTCGTTACTCATGTCAGCATTCTCACTTCTGATATCTCCAGGTCTTGTAACCAAAAACCTTCCTCGATTAACAGAACATCCTGCTACTGACACAAACAGTTTGGTCTCATTGCTTCGGTGAATCACTTGAGCCTCGATACATTTTCGGTGCAATGGATCCTGACTAGTGAGCTATTACGCTTTCTTCAAAAGATGGCTGCTTCCAAGCCCACCTCCTGGTTGTCATCGATCAATCACTGCCTTTTCCACTAAGTGATTGCAATTATCACCTATCACTTCAAAGACCCAGACTATAGATATGTTTAGTAAGCCTCTTGCTAAATCCTCTTTTGATGCATGTTGTGAGAAGATGAGCATGATTGACATCTATGCTCCTACTTGAGAGGGAGTGTTATGAGATACTCTATCTTTTGTTAGTGTTTATGGACTTTTTATTTATTTCTTATTTCTAGTTGGTTCTCTAATGTAATTTTTCCAACACCTCTCTTTATATAAAGGGGTATAAGGTTTCTTCTGAGAATAAGATCATTTGTTTTCTTCGACTCCCTGGAATATATAGCAACTCAATGGAATGTTGGACAGTTACTCTACGCGTAATGATTGAGGCCTAAACCTAACTCTAATTAAGAAAACCTAGCCTTGACAACTTATTGGGTATGAGCCTAATAGAACCCAAAATAATCACCTAAATTGCTTAAGCTTAAGTTGTCAAGTAATAATCTCAGTCCCTTATATCTTACTACTTATTTTCATGAGTTTACTATAGGAGACTATTTTAGGGGTGATACACTATGTGGTACGTCTAGGATCAGAAGGGCAACCCATTCAGGGGTGTCTCGTGATTTCTCTGTAGGGAATCACCTAGACACTAGGAGTATGGTGTTCACCCACCGAGAAAGGAGTCAACTAGTCACACCTATGAAACATGTCTCTTAACAATCGAGATTGAAGCATATAGGCCTTCGAAGGCCAAGGCAGTGCGTCTCTAAGGCGCAATAGTAGGGGTGCACGCCGAAATCTTCGGTAAAGAATGTGAGGCATGATTCTATAAATAAGAATTCATGCCATACAAATCTAATTGGAGAATAAATGAACCTATAACAATGATTGAATAACATTGTTAATGATCAATAAAGTCTTTCCCAATGGGGTTGAATTAAAGTAATGGATTAAGTGGCGTGCTACCACATTCCTCTTGTCATACCTTAGAATATGGCCCTATTGAGCCACTTGATTCATCCCTACTTATTATCCCATTTTTAAGATGGGATGCTGGAGATGAGGTTATTGCAGAAATTGCATATTAGGGCATTGCAGTGACACACTTAGCAACTAAGGGAGCAACTAGAGGTGGCCAAGATCATGGTCTTAGTACCTACCTAAGAGGAATGAGGTTCACCTGTTACCTACCTATGAATCTTGCATTCAAGGGAAAATGTCCAAACCTCCTTTCCTAGGAAAGAGCTAGAGACAAAAGGGGTTGTTGGACCTTATACATATAAATGCATATGGACCATTTAGCACATCTACACAAAATGGTCACCAATAGTTTGCTACTTTCATATATGACTATTCAAGATGTGGGTATCTCTATCTAACGAAGCACAGGTCTGAAGTCTTTGAAAAGTTCAAAGAATTTGAACCCTTGGTTGAGTACCAAAAGGTAGACAGATTGAGGTAATTCAATCTGACTGAGGTGGTGAATACCTATTAGATGAATTCAAGGATTATCTCAAGGAGAAAGGAATCATTTTTGAGTTAACTTCTCCTGGTACTCCTCAATGCAATGGCATCTCAAAAAGACATAATTTGATATGGATTGATTTATGATGAGCAAGATAGAGCTACCTCTATCGTTCTAGGGATATGCATTGGAGATTACAGTAGATACTCAATAGACTCCCAACCAAATCAATTCCTAAGACTCCATATAAGATACAGAGAGCATCCAAGCCTAGTGATGCGAAAAATGCGTGATTTGTTAAAACTAGGGTTCAAGTCACTGCAACATGCAAATTTGCAATCGCTTTTACAATTTATAAAACCTAGATAGTGGGGTATCTAGGGTCATCTAAGGAGGCAAGTTTGCAAAATTTAATACTCATTTGGAAACGTGAAATCAACTTTCTTTTTGGGATTTTTAAATATAAGATTTTTTTTTAGTTTTGAAATAATGGGGCGACAACGAAAACAGAAAGTGGGAAAAGGATACACCTAATTTGTTAAAGCTTAAAACCTAAGTGACAAAATAATTCCCTCTCTAAGCTTACCCTAGGTACGTGAAGACCTAGGGTAATTAGAGAGAGAGTGTGAGTGTACTAGAGTAAAAAGCAACAAATTCAATGAAAACAAGAATTTTAGAAGAGGTAACTTTATATATGGAGAAAAGTGTTTTACAAGATCGCTGGTAGAGGAATGCTTCTACTACTAAAAATGAAAATACAAAAAATGGAAACACTAATCCTCCTGGTGATGTTGGTGAAGAAGAGAAGATCCTTGCTCCAAGCTCAGCTGCTCCTGGACTTGAAAAGGATTTCTCCTTCTTCTCCTTCCTTGAAATGCTCCTCCAAGTTGGTGAGATCCTTCTCTTGGCAACCCCTAGATGGGCATGCCCTTGCTCCTCCAAAGGTGGAAGAATTCTACCTTAGAATCTCCTCTCCAAGGGTGGACGTGTACCACCCTCAAGAACTCTTCCTGGACGTCCTCCTTGACTGGCTGGTCCTTTAGCTGGCGTGGGCACAAGAGAGAAGGGAAGAGGGGAAGGCACCAAGGGGACAAAGTGTCCCCTTAATCTTCTTATTCTCCTCCTTCTCTTGGCCGTGGGCATGGTGGAATTGAAGCTGGAAATGGGTGACAATAATGGAGCCAAAGGTGTTTCTTAATGGTAGTAGGTAGGGGGTATATATAGGAGTGGTGATGGGATGTTGGTGTAGGCGATGTGTAGGGTTAGGATGGGCTTATGAGGGTGGTTAGAAGATCTAAAGGCCATGGTGTTTTGGTGCTAAGGGAGGAGGTGTGTAGGTGGTAGTTTTGTTGGTGGAGAGGCACCAATAATGGTGACAACCATAGGAGGGTTAAGGGGTTGGTGGTTGGCTTGGAGAATGGATGGTTAGGATGTGGTTGTGAAGTGAATGAAGGGTGGATAAGTTGGTGTTAGTTGGCACCAACTAGAAGATGGTTAGGATGGGGTTTGTGGGTTAAGGGGTTGGCACCAAAATTGGGTGGTGATGATGACCTTATAGGGTTAGGGTGGAGATTAGGGTTCAAGTTGGCGCCACTTATAGAGAGGTGTAGGGGGCTTTTAGCGCCAACTTAGGGGTGTGGTTAAGTGGTGATTGTGGGTGGAAGGATGCATCAAGATGGCACCAAAAGTGGGTGTTCTAAAAGGGTTAGGTTGGCACCAACTTGAATGGTTGGATGAGGGGTTGTAGGATGGATGAATGGTGGAGATGACGGCTATGTGGTGGCGCCAAAAATAGGTGGTAGTTAAGGTGGTTTTGGCACCACCTTTAGGTGGCTTTTGGAGATTGTGGTGGAGTGAAGAGGTGCCATTTTTGGCGCCAAGGTGAAGGGGTGTAAGGGGGTGTGTTTTGGCACCAAAATAGGTGGGTTAGGGTTAGGTTAAGTTGGGGTTAAGGAGGAGGATGGACGGCCATGAAGTGGAGAGTTTAGGTGGAGCTAAGCTAAGCTAGCTTAGCTAGTAGGGTAGTGGTGGATGGAGCTAGGGTTTAGGGTAGAGGAGGTGAGGAAGAGCTATTTGGATCTGCACTAGAGCTGCATTGGAACTGATTCTGTTGAAGAGGTCTTCATGAGGGTTCAGCTACTCAGCTTAGCTAACTAGTTCTTTTGCTAGCAGCTAAGCTTGAGTAGTTAAGCTAAGTTGAGCTAGTCTCAACCTGTCTGAAGCTGGGTTGAGCTAGACCTGCTTCTGATGGGAACTCCCAAGCTAGCTTAGCTACTAAGTTGAGAAGTAGTAGCTAAGCTGGAGGGAGTTCAGCTATCATGAGCTGAGTGGAACTGGGGAGAGCTAGATCTGAGCTGAGATGGACTCCCGTCAACTTAGTTGAGCTAACTAGAGATCCCAGTGAACTGATTGGAGCTAAGAGGAGCTAGACTCAACTAAGTTGAGCTAGATCAAAGTTGACTTCAGCTAGGTTGAGCTAAGTTGAGCTACCCTGAGCTACCATCCAGCTAAGATGAGCTAAATGGAGCTTAAGGGAGCTAACCCTAACCCAAGTGAGGTGGTATCCAACTATGATGAGCTAAATATAGCTGAGTCCCAGCTGGATTGAGCTTCCTCTTCACCTGTTGCCCTCTTGAATGCTAGGATTTTAGTGATCTGATTATCTGTTCATCCCTAATAAACAAATAAATGTGTTAAAAGCACAAAAAATCATGCAATGCATGCTTAACCTAATTGATGCCTAAATGCAACCTAGAAACCTATTTGCAGAGTTAAAATCCTAAGAGCTAGGTTTGTTTTAGGGCATAAGAATGACGATAAACTAGCATTTATCACCTAGTGTTAGGCATATAAGAGTAATATGGGTGCTTGGTCCATGTAAAGAGTACAAACCTAAGCAAGTTGAAGTCTAGCATAATTCGTTGCTACTTCATTGGTTATCCAAAAGAATGGTAAAATTTATTGTTTCTATGATAACAAATCACAAAAGAAATTCTATAGTCAAAATGTGAGATTTTTAGAGGATAAATTTGTGACACAAAAAGGATCTAATGAACATAACTTGAAGAGTCACCAAAACCCATTCAAGTTGATGAATCAGAACAAGAGTAGGCACTAGAAGATAGCACTCCTTATAATGTCCCAAAATTTGGGTCCCAAGTTATTTCAAAGACGATCACATCGTTTTGAACCCATTAGTGCCTACCGAGGTCAGGTCAAGTCAAAACACCTCGTAATGTGAAAAAACTAGTATTTTTTATCCAATCTCAATCAAACCTACTCCAAATAGGTCACATATGGTACTGTTGGATTTTTCTCATTGCAAGCTTTCCATTGGATTTTGTTTCATGAGAATCTGAGGTGTGCAGCTCAAGTTATGTGTAAAACATGTTAGACAAGGTGTGTCAATAAATCGAGTTTCAAGGGTATTTTGGGCAAATTTGGGAAATCCTAAACCTAATCCAAGTTTAAGGACTTATAAAAAGGGTAATTAGGACTCTAGGGGAGTCATTATACTCTACAACAGTGCTACTTTCAAGAGAAAATGGAAAGGAAGTGATGGGAACACCATCATGAGCCCTAACTAGTTCTTTTTTATCCAATTAAGTCAGTAAATGCTTTTACATAACCAACTGAAGGTCATAATTCATTGCATAAGCATTCTGAGGTAAAAATAAGAAACTAGGGTTAAAACTGTAATTTTACCATCTTATCATGAATGCAATACAACCACGGGTTTTCTCAAGGGTTGAATAAAGGTCAAATGATCTTAATAAGATAATAAGTGGATTATATCAGACAGAAAAGGGTTTGCGAGTGTTCTGAAAATTAAATGACTTTTAAAATCCAAAAAACAGACCCACTTAATTAAACAAGGTTTTGGTCCGGATAAAATTTACCTAAATCCTCTAAAAATCACAGAAAAATATTCTCTAGGATTTAGTACCTTCAATTTGGCCATTAGAACCCATCTTGACCTAAAATGGAGTCCTAGACAGATATTTGCCCTAAGTTGGATTTTTGCATAAATTATCCAGTCAAACATAGTCAAAACCAAAATCCAACTTCATCATTGGATTCCTTAGGTCAAAATTAGGTTTGTACCAAAATTTGGACCCAAGATGAGCTTGCCTTGACCTAGTTTGCAAAATGATCCTATTTGATTACATTTATACCCCCAACTTTCAAAAACCTTTACATTCAGCACCCTAACTTCTTCGTCGTCTTCACAATTAGGTCCCTACGCCATTATCGCGGAGGAAACCTACTCCGATAACCTTTGACAGGAGATTTCTCCCTGATTGATTGATGAATCCCTTCCAAAATTGGACGGGAGATTCATTAAGTAATTCCCTTCAATCTAAGCCCGTCCATGTACTCCAAATCTTTCCCAATCTCTCATGCAAACGCATGAGAGATTTGGGTATCAAGAAGTCCCTTCTCCGGAAAGCCTTTAAAGCTTGGGAAGCTTGCTTCCCAAGCTTAAAACTTCTTCCTGAGACCTATAAAAGACTCCCCAGGGTTCGACCGTTCTCCTCAGCTTGAAATTCAGCCGAAACTCCCCCTATTCCTCTCTCCTCTTCGGCTGCAATTCTCCGCAAGCTCCGGCGGTCTCTCTCCGACTCCTCTCATCGTCCTTCCACAATACCAGTGGTGGATTCATCTTCCTCACCATCCTTCGCATCGCGCAATACCAGTCGTTGCCACCCTTTCCCCATCTCCGCCACCGTCTCTCCTACGGAAGTTCGTCTTCCCCACGTCTGGCAACCACACCGGCGGGGGGATCCCTTCACCTTTTCGTCCTTAGAGTAGACTCTTAGGTTCGCTATCTCTCCTATTTTCTTCCCCTCTCTTTATTTTCAAATCCGACCACTAACGCCTCTCCGCAACTCCATATCTTCCATCTCCGGCCACCCCCTCCGGCGAGGCCATCCCACCTCCACAGACCACCAAAACCCTCGCTGACCATTGCAAAACCATCACCACACCTCATTGATCATTTCCCTTCTCTTCATTCACTAATCCACTCACTCACACGCACCCCCGAACACACGCACTCACACACACAGTTTGACCTAGCTACGCACTCACAGCCACTGTCACTCCACGCCACCACCCACATCGCATTTGCCGTGCTCCGACGACCATCCCTGAGCATTCTGACATGGCCAAGAGGCCGTTTCACTATTTTCAGGTACCCAACCTTGTCCGCCATTGACGAGCAAGCTTTGAGCTTGCTTGAAGCTCACTCCAGGTGCTACGGTATCAGGTTGAAGTCCCAGGTTGTGCGGAAGTATCTCACGGACGGGCCCAGGTCCTCAATTGCAGGCGTGAGCCTCACGAGCTAAGGCAATTGGAAGGAGATCCTCTGCTGCAAACACGCGAAGGAAGAGGGCGCGGATAGTCCCACAGCGGTGGTTGCGAAGCGTGTTGAGGCGCATAAATTGATTTTGTGATTATAGCTGTTCGCCTTAGTTCACGGGGTGAGGTCCCTCTCACCTGCTCACCTGACCTCGTCCGCGACACCTACCCGCGGACCTGGTCGACCCGATAACCCACCTGACCAGCACTCCTCGCTCACCACCGCATGCTGGTGAGCCTGGACCCAGGTACGTGCCTGACCCAATAACCCAGATACCTTGTGGCTCTGGGAGAGCAGATCCTAAGAGAGAGAGAGAGGAGATCGTGTGGGTAGGGGGAGGGTTTTGCTATAGGGACCTTCGGCTGACACTTTGACGGATTCTGAAGAGGAAAGTCAGAGAAGGAAGAAGAAGAAGAAGAGGCCTGAGCAGAAGCTGAAGAAGAAGAGGAGCATCGCAGAGCTAAAGAGAAAGCAGCTAAAGGAAGAAGAAGAAGAGGAGAAGTGATGAGAACCTCATCATGAGCCATAACTAGCTCATTTTGACCCAATACAAAGGATAAAAGCTCCTATATATCTCAAGGAAAGGCTTAACTCAGAGAATTCTGAGTTTGAGAAGAAAACCAGTCACAAGGGGTAAAAGTGCAATTTTACCAGTATAATCTGCATACAGGGTAATTCTGGGCCCAAACACAGGTCAAAACAGCTTAATAAGAATAAAAGTGGGATGAGATGATCTAGCAAGGGCTACAGCACTTCCAAGGAACCAAATGATAATCTGTAACCCTAAAACAACCCACTTCAATTCACAAGGTTCGAGGCAAAGTAAAAATAGAATAAACCCTCTAAAATTCATAGAAAAATAATCTCTAGGGTTTAGAACCTTCAATTTGGCCTTTAGAACCCATTTTGACCTACATTGAGAACCATGCCCAATTAATAACTTAATTTGGGTTTTTGCGCAAATTGACCGGTCAAACAAGGTTTAATATGAAAATAAAATTCACCATCAGATTCCTTAGGTCCTAATTAGTCATGTATAAAAACTTGAGCCTAAGAAGAAACCTCCTTGACCGAATTTACACTTTGGTCCTCATATATTTACTCTTTGGCCCTCAACTTTTGAACCCGCGCATTTAGGCCCCTAACTCTCCTTCGTTCTTTGCAAACAGGTCCCTCCTGCAAAACCCTGCCAGCACCATGCTCCGGCGACCTTGCGCGGAGCATGGCGCCGCGCAGGGTGAGGTGGAGGACCTGGCAAGTGTACCGGGGGTGCCCTGCGTCGTCAGCCGTCGCAGGAGCACCCCCATGGTCACTGTAGCCCCCCATACCGGCCGTGCGAACGCACGGACGGTATGGGTTCGAATTCCGACCATGCTCCGGCGAGGGAGACACGTCGTCTCCCTCCGCCTTCCTCCCTGCTTCAACCCTATAAATACCCCCCGCCGCTCCACCGACCAAGGCAGCCTGGATCTGACGGAGAAAACCCCCAATTTTCCTCTCTTCTTCCTCCGGCAGACGCTCACCAGCTCCGGCGACTTCCTCCCCCTCCACCTCGTCGCTCTGCCGCAATACCAGCAGCGGAGACTTCCTCCCCTGTTCTTCCCGCGCCACGCCGCACCCAGCTGGCGCCTCTCCAGCCCTCTGCTCGCCGCCGCCCCTCTCTCTGAGCATCATCTTCTCCGGCGACAGTCGATACGACTGTCGCCCTGTTCCTCCCCCTTCGTCCCTGCAGTTAAGTTAGACTTACTCCCCTTCTCCTCCTCTTTCTTTCCCCGCTTTCGATTTAGTCAATTAAGCCCTCTACCGACCCTGTTCACCCTCGTCCTCTCCGCCTCCGACCACCCTCCGGCGAGCCGCTCCCATCACCTCAGCGACCCACACGGCTCGCCGACTACCGCAGAACCTCCGCCTCCTCACCCTGATCCTCTTCCGCCCCTCCACTTCCCACCAAACACCCTCTGCAGACCCACCGAACACACCCACTCCCTCGCTCACAGTTTGACCTAGGACGACCAGACAGCCCCATCTCGCCCCCTGCAGACCCCCTGACCACCTTCGCCGTGCCACGGCGAAGGTCCCCCGCCTGTCTGATTTGGCCGAGAGGCCGTGCCATTGGTTTCAGGTTCCAGGCCTTGACCGCCATTGGCGAGGAAGCTCGAAGCCTGCTCGAGGTTGCTCCAAGCCGAGATATCCCAGATTGAATAGCCACGGCCAGCGCGGAAGAGTCTCACGCACACACCCTGGCCCTCGATTGGAGCTGTACGCCTCAACAGCCGATGCAATTGGGAGCACCATCCCTGCTGCAGGCGTGAGAGAAACGGGTGCGCGGATAGTCCCACCTCGGAACCTCCTGAAGCCACGCACCCACATAAATTGAAAAACTGCCACCATCTGTTTGCCTCAGTTACCACGGGGTGAGGTCCCTCTCACCCGACCCGACCCGACTCGGCCTCGTCCGTGACCACGCTCCGCGGACCTGGCCCGACCCGATTAGACTGACCTGCACTCCTCGCCCACCACGCACGCCGGTGGGCCTGGACCCGGGCCTGACCCGAACCCGATTACCCGATAGCGCTCTGGGAGAGCTTCCGAAGAGTGATTTCAGAGAGAGAGATACGCGGGGGAGGGGGGTAGCATAGGTTTTTGCCTCTTGACGAATGAGCTCTGAAGTGTGCAGGCCAAAGAAGAAGAAGCAGACCCGCTGAAGAAGAAGGAGCTGCTGCACTGTAGCGAAGGCATTGTTAAGTCGTCTCAGCACCGGGGCAGACGACGGAAGGTCAGCAGCCAAAGAAGAAGAAGACCCGCTGAAGAAGAAGGAAGAGCAACGGCCATCGCCAAAGAAGAAAAAGAGAGGTCAAGGCAGGTGAAGACAAAGAAGAAGAAGGAATGAAGAGAAGCAAGAAGCAAGAAAAGAAGAAGACGATCTGACGAAAAAGAAAGAAAGGAAACAAGGAAGAACAGAAGAAGAAAGCAGAAGAAAAAGAAGAAGAAGAAGAAGAAGAAGAACAGGAAGAACCAAAGACAAAGAGGAAGAAAGAAGAAAAGAAGCAGAAGCCAATTTTTCATCTCTCTCTCTCTCTTTATTTTTGTAATAGAACTTGTATATCTCTAGAATATAACTTGCTCCCTGAGTTCGACCTCGGGAACTCTTTTATTTTTCCGAGTAAAAAAATTTTTATATGATACGTTGGTAACAACCGGTTTTACTACAACGATATAACACGAAACCGGTCGACGAACCATACGCTTTATCATTTTGGCGCCGCTGCCGGGGAGCAACGGCTATTCTAGAGGTAAACATTCCTGTATCTTTTAATTTCTGATAATCTCCTCTCTTTTGTGCAGCTACAGGAACTCAAGAAGACAAGCAACCACACGACAACCACTCCGAAGACAGGTAAATCTTTTCTCTCACTATTAACCCCTACACTCTAAAGAGAAAGAAAAGAAAAGAACAAGCAATATAGGGCTAACCTGTCTTCCATATTTAGTAACCATAAAAGTTGCATGTTTTCAACTCATTATTTCTGCACACTATCAAGGGTATTTAAGGGCTAACACATTCTTGCTTGAGCCCTAATTACCCAACAAAGAATTAACTGGACCAAGTAGAGCCAACCTAGGATCCAACACTAGGGATTTAGAGACACACTACTTAACTCAAGAATTGAGAAAACCAAATGAAGTGTGCCCAAGCCCTTGTCTGAAAATACCTATTCAAAGAAAATCTAAAACAATTGGCTCTCTAAACACTTGAACCCTAAAAGACAGGACCTAAAAGCTCTTAAAGAAAACAATAGGTAAAGTCGACCCCTTGGGTTAACCAACCTTAAATTAGGTCACTCTTTGCACTTAAAAAGACTAAAGTTCAAGTGAAACCTTAAACACCCTGATCTTAAGATTGGTAGACTTAAGAGGTCAAGATCCCCATTCTGGTCTACCTGGAACCGCAGTGACAAGAGAGGTCGGGTGGGGGAAACCCTGTAACCCGTGGGGACGCTCTACCGTGTAGGGGTCTTCGCGGGACTCTCCCTCTCTGGCTGCCCAGGTAATTCTCAGGTGGACGATCTTTCTGATCAAGGGGTCCATCTGCCCCGCACCTCTATAGTCACCCAACACATTTTTGGGTGTCTTGATTGGGTCCATCACCTTCTAAACTTACCTCTCCCAACTGTGCATGTACGGAAGGAGGTCTCTAAGACCACCCTTAAGAACTCCTTTAGAAATTCACTCTCGTCAAGGCCAAGCCTCGACGCCCGTGTTTGTGCAGCAACACCCTCACATTATTCTCTCTTCTGATTCAGAACCAAGTTCTTCTTCTTCCCCCATCATGGCTCAGCCAGTTGAGGAAGAAAATAATCTGGAACACCAGCTCCAGCGACTCAATGACCTCTTCCAAAACTTCGTACACCCACCACAGCGTCCTATGATGCGGGACCACTACAATCCTGCTGCGGTGGCAATTGAGCCTCGAGTTAGAATCCCAATTGGAGGACCTGATTCCGAACTAAAGCCCAACATGATTCACGCTATACCTAAATTCCATGGGCTTAATTCTGAAGATCCCTTCCAGCACATCAAACAGCTTAAGCATCTGGCCCACACTTTTGGATCAGATGCGCAAAATCGGGATATTCTTCTCATGAAGATGTTCTCCTTTTCTCTTATGGACAAGGCCGCCCATTGGTATCAAACTCAGACCCGGCCGATCAACACTTGGGAAGAACTTCAATCCGAGTTTTTGAAAAAGTTCTTTCCCGTTGGTCGGACCAACGCCTTGCGCCATCAGATTACACACTTCACTCAACAATCAGGAGAACCTCTCCATGAGGCATGGGATCGTTTTCAGGATCTCATGAGGAAGTGCCCCCATCACGGAGTTCCTAAATGGGAACAAGTCCAATCTTTTTACCAGGGACTCCGTGAGGACATCCGCCTTTTCGTCAATGCAACCTGCGGAGGAAACATCATGGGTCAACATGAAGACACCGTATGGGAGATTCTCGAAAACATGTGCGAGAACTCCATCAACAATGACTCCATGGGATTATTCGACAGGACGAATACCCGCGCAGCGACGAATCTTAAGGGAGCACATGAGACGCAGGGCCTGTCCGCATCAGTCGACCTGGAATTAATGGCCAGTCGATTGGACAAGGTCTCAATCATTGAAAAGAAGGTGGATGAGCTGACTCAGCACTTGCAGCGAGCCACCTCTGCGCGTAACTCCTTTGCACAACCTCCTTCCACACAGGAGACTGTGCAAAACATCCTACACCGATCCTCCCCTGGGATAGATCCATGTCCATCCCCATCTGATTCTTGGACTGGAAGATCATCTGATCCTTTCTTCACCAGCCGGGGGAACTCCATTCCACCTTTCCCTGATTCTCAGGAGGTTCCTCAGACCTGCGAGGACCTCAACGCCATCCAGAACGACCCATTCTCCAACACCTACAACCCTGGATGGCGAAACCATCCAAATTTTCAGTGGGCGGGAAATTCTCAAACCCAAAGACCACCTTTTCAGTCCCGCCCACAGCCCTCTCATCACTACCAGCCGCCTCAGCCTCGGCCCAACCCTACTTATCCATCAGGGCCAAATCAAGATCAAATGTCCTTAATCCTTCAGACTCTGGCTGACATTCAAAAATCGAATGCGGCCATTCAAAAACAGCACAAGGACGAGCTTACTGAAGTTAAAACTCAGCTGGCCCAGTTGGCAAATTCTCGCCAGCCAGGCACACTCCCTTCCCAACCCCTTCCTAACCCAAATAACGTGCCAACCCAGAAGCGCGTTATGAATCCAAATTTAGGCCACGCTCAATGGATTTATCAGGCCCCTACTGCCCCATCTCCAGACGAGATGGAAGCCTCTACTTCTCGTACGGGATTTCAGCAGCAGCCACCCCTCCTACCAAATCCAAACCAAAATCAGGCCGGATTAAATTCTGTAACAACACGTAGTGGTAAGACAACTCAGGACCCGCGTTATCCAAACCACTCCCAGCCTGATAATCATGACCCTAGGATAGTTATCCAAGGTACCGCTGTTCCAGACCCACAACCAGGACCTATCCTAGAGGAACCAACCAAGATCCCGTTTCCCGAGGCCCTGACCAAGGGAAAGAAGACCACCAAACCCGTGGCCCCTGAGGAGGACCTGGTCAAGCTCTTTGAGCAGGTCCACATAAACATCCCCTTGATGGATGCAATCCACCACGTACCAGCTTACGCACGATTTCTAAAGAATATATGTACACCCCAGCGTAAGCCGCGAACCAAGGGAGGGAGCCCAATTGTTCTGTCAGAGCAAGCCAGCTCTGTAATCCTTAGTAGACTCCCACCCAAGGCAAAAGATCCTGGAACTCCCCTGATCTCCTGTAAGATAGGTGGTACCCAATTTGACAGAGCATTGTTAGACTTAGGTGCATCTATAAATCTGATACCCACATCCTTACTTGACCATCTGGAAGAATCTGAGCTGAAACCAACTGAGGTGACATTACAATTAGCAGATCGATCTATAAAGTCACCAAAAGGGATTCTCGAGGATGTTATCGTGAGAGTGCGGGATTTCTATTTTCCAGTGGACTTTATAGTCTTAGACATGGATGCACCTGAGAACCCTAGGGATACACCAATCATTCTAGGGAGACCTTTCTTGGCTACTGCTAGAGCCAACATCAGCTGTGAGGAGGGCCAAATAGAGCTTAAGTTTGGAGATCAAACACTGAAAATTGATATATTTAAGGCCCAACAAGGAATTAATTGCGGCGTCATCGAGCAAATTTGTGACATCAAGACTTTGGTTGATGAATCACACCTCCAGAATGACTTGAGTATTCCTCATCAACCACAGAAGGATCTTGACCCGCAAATAGAGGAGTCCATTCCGGATTTGAACAACCCAGTAACTCCCACCCTTGAACCTCACATCTATACTGAACCACCCGCTGCTGCTGAAAACCCCATCCTTGAACTGAAACCCCTTCCTGCTCATTTGAAATACATCTTTTTGGGTTCTAATCAGACCCTTCCTGTGATCATCAATTCCAACCTCAATCCTGAACAGGAATACCGTCTGATTGTTGTCCTCCAGCAACATCGCAGAGCCATCGGATGGACCCTCGATGATTTGACTGGAATAAGTCCCTCTTATTGTACTCATCATATCTATTCAGAAGAGGGCACACGACCTTCTCGTGAAATGCAGAGACGCTTAAACCCCAATCTGCAGGAGGTCGTGAAAAAGGAGATCATCAAGTGGTTAGATGCCGGGATCATCTACCCGATCTCCGATAGTCGTTGGGTGAGCCCGATTCAGGTCGTGCCTAAAAAGGCAGGACTCACCACTATAACGACTGAGACCGGAGAAATCATTCCTACCCGATTAGCCAACTCGTGGAGAGTCTGTATAGATTACCGTCGACTCAATTCCTCCACGAAGAAGGATCATTTCCCACTACCCTTCATTGATCAAATTCTCGAAAAACTAGCGGGAAATAGGTTCTTCTGCTTTCTTGACGGGTACTCCGGTTATAACCAGGTGGCAATCCATCCTGAGGACCAAGAAAAGACCACATTCACCTGCCCCTTCGGAACATACGCTTTCCGAAGGATGCCTTTCGGTCTTTGCAATGCACCCGCTACTTTTCAGCGATGCATGCTTGCCATATTCTCAGATATGGTAGGTGATTATCTGGAAGTCTTCATGGATGACTTTTCAGTTTTCGGAGCATCATTCGACGATTGCCTCCAGCACTTGGTCCAGATACTCAGGCGGTGCATCGACGTGAATTTGGTTCTTTCCTGGGAAAAGAGCCATTTCATGGTGCCTGAGGGAATTGTCCTGGGACACTCAATTTCGGAGAAAGGTATCCAAGTGGATCGAGCTAAGGTTAATCTGATTTCTCGCCTTCCTATGCCTAGCTCGATCAGGGACATCCGATCCTTTTTAGGACATGTCGGTTTTTATCGACGATTTATCCCTGATTTTTCAAAAATCGCACGCCCCCTGACCACTCTTCTCTCCAAGGATGTTCCCTTCGAAATCTCCAGGGAATGCACTCAAGCATTTGAAATCCTGCGTGACCGAGTCACCCAAGCCCCGATCCTACAGTCCCCTGATTGGTCTCAACCCTTTGAGATCATGTGTGATGCATCCGACTTCGCTGTAGGAGCGGTTTTGGGGCAGAAAAATGACAAGAAACCTGTGGTCATTTACTACGCCAGCAAAACACTCGATGAGGCTCAGCGTAACTATACAGTTACTGAGAAAGAGCTGCTAGCTGTAGTATTTGCCCTAGAGAAATTCAGATCATACCTTCTGGGTTCCCATGTCATCATATACTCGGATCACACGGCTGTGAGGCATCTCCTTGCAAAGAAGGACGCGAAACCTCGATTGATCCGATGGATCTTGCTGTTGCAAGAATTTGACCTCGAGATTCGCGATAAAGCGGGAAAACAAAACGTGGTAGCTGATCACTTGTCCCGTCTTCCTTCTGAAATGATAGACCCTTCCGGACCCATCACTGAGCATTTTCCCGATGAGCACCTGCTGACTATTGGTACTAGCCTTCCATGGTTTGCTAATATTGTAAATTACTTGGCATCTCATCAGACCCCGTCCGATTGGCCGAAGGCCAAGAAAGACAAATTACGCTCCGATGCCAAGTATTACATTTGGGAAGACCCGTACCTCTTCCGCATAGGTGCCGATCAGATCATCCGGAGATGTATCCCGGAAGGGGAAGTCAACAATATCCTCTCTTTCTGCCATGACCAGGCATGCGGTGGCCATTTTGCCGGGCATAAAACCGCATCAAAAGTCCTCCAGTGCGGCTTTTACTGGCCCACACTGTTCAAAGACGCATACAGTCATTACAAGGCATGCAGTCGTTGCCAGACTTTGGGCAACATGAGCCATCGCGACATGATGCCTATGCAACCGATTCTAGTATGCGAAATCTTTGATGTTTGGGGGATTGATTTTATGGGCCCCTTTCCTGTTTCGGATGGTTTCGAATACATTCTGTTGGCTGTGGACTACGTGTCCAAATGGATCGAAGCCATACCGACCCGAACCTGTGATCACAAAATCGTTCTCAAATTCATTCATCAACACATTTTCTCAAGGTTCGGGATTCCTCGTGCAATAATCTCTGATAGGGGGACCCATTTCACAAATGCTCAGTTTAGGTCACTGATGACCAAAT
Organism: Thalassia testudinum; assembly: GCA_037157565.1. Taxonomy (NCBI): domain Eukaryota; kingdom Viridiplantae; phylum Streptophyta; class Magnoliopsida; order Alismatales; family Hydrocharitaceae; genus Thalassia; species Thalassia testudinum. The sequence continues at coordinate 135,717,597 of JAZHRO010000077.1, forward strand.
ACGGGGTGTCTCACCGAATCTCTACTCCTTACCACCCCCAAACTAATGGTCTAGCTGAGCTGTCGAATCGGGAGATCAAGAAAATCCTACAGGTCACTGTTCGACCTGACAGGAAGGACTGGTCGTCCCGACTTCCGGAAGCATTGTGGGCCTATAGGACCGCCCACAAGACCCAATTGGGCATGTCTCCCTTTAGATTGGTGTACGGAAAGGCATGCCACCTTCCCGTCGAACTGGAGCATAAAGCCTATTGGGCAGTACGGAACTGTAATCTAGATCTTTCCAAGGCTGGGACCCACAGAAAACTCCAAATCAGCGAGATCGATGAATTACGCACAGACGCGTACGAGAACTCGCAAATCTACAAGGAGCGGGTTAAAGCCTTCCACGACAAACACATCTCGAGAAAGATCTTTCATCCTGGTCAAAAGGTCCTACTCTTTGATGCCCGACTCAAACTCTTCCCAGGAAAACTGAGATCTAAGTGGGTCGGACCATATTTGGTCCGACAGGTTTTTGGAAATGGAGCAATCGAAATCAGTCCACTCAGCCACGATTCTGAACCTTTCATCGTGAATGGTCAAAGACTCAAGCCGTTCATTGATGTAACTTCTACTGATTTGGCTGAGGCATCTCATATCCTCCTTTCCCCTTGAGCTTATTGCGCCCAGCCGATGGCGTAAAACTCAGCGCTTAACGGGAGGCAGCCCGTCATTCTCTTTGAAAACCTGAAACTTGTTCTGACACCTTTCAGCACTCGAAGTTCACCCTGAACTGAGACCCCCTAGGTTACAATGAGGACATTGCAAATCTTAGGCATGGGGGGGTAGGAAAGTGCAAAAACTTGTAAGAAAAGGTTTCAAGCAAAAAAATTCACATATGCCAAAAATACCATAAAAATTAAAAAAATTTTTCGAAAAAGAATAAGAGGAAAAGAGGAGAAGGAAAATTTTGTGAAGGAGAAAAGAAACAAAATGAAAAAGGAGCACAAAATTATAAGAAAAGTTGATAGTCATTAGTAAGGAACTAAGGAATTAACCTAAGTTCTAGACCTCATTCAAGAAAATAACTGAAAAGTGCACAATGAGATTAGTAAGAATGCAAACCTTAGGCATTCTTGAATAGACTCTTAGTACTCATTAAGATCTGGACACTCCTCAAGAGGTTGAGGATAATGAAAAGCTGAAGTATTAGGTCTAAGGCTTAGGGAGTATTCGGCCTCGTTAACTAATTTTTGGTTTACGGGACTCAGTAACCTAAGCACCCTAATCTCACACACAGCCTGGTTCAGTAAGCATAAAAATCAGAATCACGCAGAAGCGTCGCAAAAATCTGAAAAGAACACCTAGAATAGGAATGGCCGATCAACACAAGTTGATTTGGACGAGTTCCCAGCGCGGAGAGGCGGGAAATCCCCTCGAAGATGCGTAACAAAATATCATCTCCTCGGTGCTGGTCTCTTAGGATATTTACATATCCTACGGGGGGCATGTAAGCACTCTGCTGGTTCAGATTCCATGGATGGCATTATCTCGAAATGTCAATTGCCAGGGTCTGGATTCGGCCACGGAATACCATGGATGGGATTATCTCGAAATCTCAACAGCCAGGGTTCCGGGGGTTGCCATGGGCGGTGCTATCTCGAAGCATCGATCGCCAGGAACCCTTGAGGATTGATGATGGGAGCAAGGAATCTGATACAGACCGTGTTGAAAAGCCAATCCTAGACTAGAACTAAAAAGAAAAAGAGAGAGAAAACTCTCCAAACAGAAAAAACTTTCTATCTCTCTCTCTTACAAAACGCACTGCGAACTGAGCCAGGGCTAAAATCATTTCAAGCACGGGTGCTTTAACCACGAAGTCCAATAAACCTTAGGTTAGTTCTTGTGGGCCTTAAAAACCTTTGCTAAAAGACTGAGGCTAAGGCTAGACAGATTTGGATCTTGATTGGTACTAGAGTATCTTTTAGGCCTATGGTCAGCATTCTAACCTAATCTATGCTCAAATAAAAAAAAAAAAAAAAAAAGCACTTATCTAAAACCATTGAAAACTTCATGGTCTAGAACAAGGGTTGAAACCTTAAGTTTTTTTTGCTAAGGGACTAGCAAAAGCTAGGCATGGGGGTATGATGAGAACCTCATCATGAGCCATAACTAGCTCATTTTGACCCAATACAAAGGATAAAAGCTCCTATATATCTCAAGGAAAGGCTTAACTCAGAGAATTCTGAGTTTGAGAAGAAAACCAGTCACAAGGGGTAAAAGTGCAATTTTACCAGTATAATCTGCATACAGGGTAATTCTGGGCCCAAACACAGGTCAAAACAGCTTAATAAGAATAAAAGTGGGATGAGATGATCTAGCAAGGGCTACAGCACTTCCAAGGAACCAAATGATAATCTGTAACCCTAAAACAACCCACTTCAATTCACAAGGTTCGAGGCAAAGTAAAAATAGAATAAACCCTCTAAAATTCATAGAAAAATAATCTCTAGGGTTTAGAACCTTCAATTTGGCCTTTAGAACCCATTTTGACCTACATTGAGAACCATGCCCAATTAATAACTTAATTTGGGTTTTTGCGCAAATTGACCGGTCAAACAAGGTTTAATATGAAAATAAAATTCACCATCAGATTCCTTAGGTCCTAATTAGTCATGTATAAAAACTTGAGCCTAAGAAGAAACCTCCTTGACCGAATTTACACTTTGGTCCTCATATATTTACTCTTTGGCCCTCAACTTTTGAACCCGCGCATTTAGGCCCCTAACTCTCCTTCGTTCTTTGCAAACAGGTCCCTCCTGCAAAACCCTGCCAGCACCATGCTCCGGCGACCTTGCGCGGAGCATGGCGCCGCGCAGGGTGAGGTGGAGGACCTGGCAAGTGTACCGGGGGTGCCCTGCGTCGTCAGCCGTCGCAGGAGCACCCCCATGGTCACTGTAGCCCCCCATACCGGCCGTGCGAACGCACGGACGGTATGGGTTCGAATTCCGACCATGCTCCGGCGAGGGAGACACGTCGTCTCCCTCCGCCTTCCTCCCTGCTTCAACCCTATAAATACCCCCCGCCGCTCCACCGACCAAGGCAGCCTGGATCTGACGGAGAAAACCCCCAATTTTCCTCTCTTCTTCCTCCGGCAGACGCTCACCAGCTCCGGCGACTTCCTCCCCCTCCACCTCGTCGCTCTGCCGCAATACCAGCAGCGGAGACTTCCTCCCCTGTTCTTCCCGCGCCACGCCGCACCCAGCTGGCGCCTCTCCAGCCCTCTGCTCGCCGCCGCCCCTCTCTCTGAGCATCATCTTCTCCGGCGACAGTCGATACGACTGTCGCCCTGTTCCTCCCCCTTCGTCCCTGCAGTTAAGTTAGACTTACTCCCCTTCTCCTCCTCTTTCTTTCCCCGCTTTCGATTTAGTCAATTAAGCCCTCTACCGACCCTGTTCACCCTCGTCCTCTCCGCCTCCGACCACCCTCCGGCGAGCCGCTCCCATCACCTCAGCGACCCACACGGCTCGCCGACTACCGCAGAACCTCCGCCTCCTCACCCTGATCCTCTTCCGCCCCTCCACTTCCCACCAAACACCCTCTGCAGACCCACCGAACACACCCACTCCCTCGCTCACAGTTTGACCTAGGACGACCAGACAGCCCCATCTCGCCCCCTGCAGACCCCCTGACCACCTTCGCCGTGCCACGGCGAAGGTCCCCCGCCTGTCTGATTTGGCCGAGAGGCCGTGCCATTGGTTTCAGGTTCCAGGCCTTGACCGCCATTGGCGAGGAAGCTCGAAGCCTGCTCGAGGTTGCTCCAAGCCGAGATATCCCAGATTGAATAGCCACGGCCAGCGCGGAAGAGTCTCACGCACACACCCTGGCCCTCGATTGGAGCTGTACGCCTCAACAGCCGATGCAATTGGGAGCACCATCCCTGCTGCAGGCGTGAGAGAAACGGGTGCGCGGATAGTCCCACCTCGGAACCTCCTGAAGCCACGCACCCACATAAATTGAAAAACTGCCACCATCTGTTTGCCTCAGTTACCACGGGGTGAGGTCCCTCTCACCCGACCCGACCCGACTCGGCCTCGTCCGTGACCACGCTCCGCGGACCTGGCCCGACCCGATTAGACTGACCTGCACTCCTCGCCCACCACGCACGCCGGTGGGCCTGGACCCGGGCCTGACCCGAACCCGATTACCCGATAGCGCTCTGGGAGAGCTTCCGAAGAGTGATTTCAGAGAGAGAGATACGCGGGGGAGGGGGGTAGCATAGGTTTTTGCCTCTTGACGAATGAGCTCTGAAGTGTGCAGGCCAAAGAAGAAGAAGCAGACCCGCTGAAGAAGAAGGAGCTGCTGCACTGTAGCGAAGGCATTGTTAAGTCGTCTCAGCACCGGGGCAGACGACGGAAGGTCAGCAGCCAAAGAAGAAGAAGACCCGCTGAAGAAGAAGGAAGAGCAACGGCCATCGCCAAAGAAGAAAAAGAGAGGTCAAGGCAGGTGAAGACAAAGAAGAAGAAGGAATGAAGAGAAGCAAGAAGCAAGAAAAGAAGAAGACGATCTGACGAAAAAGAAAGAAAGGAAACAAGGAAGAACAGAAGAAGAAAGCAGAAGAAAAAGAAGAAGAAGAAGAAGAAGAAGAAGAACAGGAAGAACCAAAGACAAAGAGGAAGAAAGAAGAAAAGAAGCAGAAGCCAATTTTTCATCTCTCTCTCTCTCTTTATTTTTGTAATAGAACTTGTATATCTCTAGAATATAACTTGCTCCCTGAGTTCGACCTCGGGAACTCTTTTATTTTTCCGAGTAAAAAAATTTTTATATGATACGTTGGTAACAACCGGTTTTACTACAACGATATAACACGAAACCGGTCGACGAACCATACGCTTTATCAAGAAGGCCTGAACTGAAGGGCCAGAGAAGGAGGAAGAAAAGAAGACAAAGAAGAGAATCACTTTAAGTCGTCTGATTTCTAAATCAGACTAGCTCTCATTTCATACATATACACTAAGTTCCTTAGTGATATTGTAGGAGTATTTGGTGATCTAAACCATCATTTTACTCCCATATTTTTGCACATTGATACTGATATTATTGCAAATTCTTTTAGCTTTGAATTGTGATCTTGATTTCTAGATCCCATATTACTCCCTGTGTTCAACCTCGGAACCTTTTTCGAGTAATAAAAATTAAATTTGTTTGAACACTATTTCGGCTATACTGCAACGCGACATTATTTAAAACATCGATTTAGCATGACAAACAGGAAGGAGAGAAGAAAGGAAGAGAAGAGGAGAGAAACCAAAAGGAGAGAGAAGGAAAGAAAGAGCACTAGGGGGGAACCATACAGTCACTGCATAGGGTGTGAGAGGGTGTTGACACAATGCTCTCCATTAGTAGGGTGACAAGTTGACCAGACTCGAGGAACAAGAGTACGAGAGCAACATGGGTGCAACCATCGCATGAAGGCATGCACTTGAAGACACACATCAGGCATGCATTGCATAAGGCACAATTCATGCAGGCATGTGCAGCCCAATCCTCATCAACCACGTGTTGGGCATGCTCAAGGGGTGAACCAGGTGATCCAACAACAATTTTGGAACAGTCAAGTCTAGTTCAGGATCCTCTTTACCTATTCTACGTGGTTAGAGGCCTAAACAATGTTTAGGGTGCATAGGTACTCATTGGAATACTCACGGTGATTAGTGCATGTTGGTGAGTTCTAAAATTGCTTTTAAGTACTATTCTTATCCATTAAGGCTTATAACATCTTTGATACACATGAAACCTCCATTAAGGCTTATAACATCTTTTGATACACATGAAACCTTAGTACATGGTACATTTGAGCTAGGGCCACTATCCTAAAGAACCTACACATCACGAGGACATGCGAACAATATCCCTGGGCCTTTCACCAGTAGTTAGGAGTCATTGTGACCCTTCATTATGTGAGGTAGAGTAGTCGCCTTTTTAATGGTTCCAATCTTATTCACGTATCATCTTGTTATGTATGAGTTCTATTCTTCTTGTCAGTATAGATGTACATTATGGACGAATGCAGCCTCTCTTGATATTAAGTACTTAAACATAGATTAAAGTGATCATGGATACCCAAAAGTAATTTAAACTACAATTGTTCTTATTATTTTGATTTTTTATTGCATATGTCTTAGTTACTTTTTAATTATGTGATTGATTAATCGGCAATGTCAGGTCTGTTGGCCTAACTATATTTTGCACTACAACAAAATACACTTGTACTGACGACCTTTGAGGACGGAATTGAAGGCTATGGGGATAGATTTTAGGGCAGTTAACGGAAAATCCATCCCCCAAATGAAGATCACTAAAAATTTCGGGGACAGATTTTTCATCCTCGAAGCTATTGTGACAAAAAATTAGTCATAATAGATTAGACACAAAAAAAGGTAATGATGTGGCATTTAATTTTTTAAGGGACGGATTGGTCTGTCTCTACAAGTTTTAGGAAAAAAAATAATTACTCCTCACAACCTTTTAAGGATTATGTAATTGTGAATGTAAATTATTAAGGTAAAACATCAAAACATTCTTAAGATTAGTAATACATATAACATGAATAACTTGACAAAAGTGTACTTTGACATAAGACAACATTTTTATTTAAATTAAAATGCAAAGTACTTGTTACAATATTGTGAAGAAATTACAAAAAAGAACAATAAAAAAAATACATCATAATACAAAAAAGCACTCAACTCCTTTTTTTTTTCCTCTTTATGATAGAAGTTTAAACTATTCCAATCTAAGCATATCTGACATATTAATATGGAATTAAAGGATTCTTGATTGTTTTGTTCATGAACACTTTATTCTTGTGATAGTTTAATAATTGAACAGTGTGATGATTGTAGAATCTAATCAATGACTATATATGTCTCCTAATAAGTGAAAATTTCATATCAAAACTATTTTTGCCTTAATAAATAAATATGAACACCATTAAATGACTAGTTCATGTGGAAAGTTGGAAACCCTAATATTGGAAATGGTTGATAATCAAATAATAACGATTTATGACGATTATACCTTAATGTGAACTTGTTGGACTCTTGAATATAATGGTTAAGAATTTAGTTATCCAAAAATTAAATTATTAAACTTGATAACAATGAAATTGTTGGGTTATATACATAGTGGATAACTAGTTCAATCCCTATTGCTTGCTGGTGTTTGGCTGCAACACCTGTCTGGTTTTAGATTTGTTGGGTTGGTCAAGGAGTTGTTGGCCTCCCTATAACTCATAGCTAGGCTTAACAGCCAAGTGGGATGGCGAGGTGTATGGCTCAAGGGTTGGAGTTGCTTTATACATCACCCGATTGGTAAGCAAATGAATGGCTATTTGTGGCTCCGCATGTCTAGCTACCACACATTTACACCACACAATGAAACCACCACTTCTCCTCACAATGGTCCTAGGGTGGTGGGCTAAGTTGTGAAACGAATATGAGTCATCCTCCTAGACAAGAAGGTATCTTATATCAATTGTACTTCTCGGGATATCACATTGACATCATCTCATGGCCCGAGATGTTGTTTAGGATAATGAGGACTGTAATCGTTGAGGACAACACACATAACAACCGATGATTAATAAATTACGAATAATGGTTGAGTAAAGGATTAAATGTGTATAAACAATACCCATATCTTGAACTCAATCTTCTTTACTGTTTGTTTAGCACTGCTCTACTTAGCTCCTGCTAATGCATTTCTTGGATTTCATACTTAGGTGTAGTAGAGTAGTCGAGCGCAGCAGTTGCAATTGGTACTTCTGGTGTAGGAACTGGCTTAACGCTAGGAAATAGTCCAAGTGGACAATAGTCCTTTACTTATTTTTCTTTCCAGTTTTCTAGTAGATATACTCCTAGACTCTCGATTACTTTTTTTTTCAGTTTTTTTGGACTTGTAGACTTTTATTTATTTATTTGGTTAAACTTTATTTAGATTAATGCTTTATAAATTATTGTTTGGCTATCGATGTTTTAGACTACGTGTTGGGTGATTGCGATCTTGTATTTGGCTTGATAATTTCATACTCGACGACTCAACTCTTATCGAGTTCATTTGATTTATAGGACCCAAAGTTGTTACACTCCCATTCTTTGAAGAACTTCTAAGACTATGAGACCTGCAGAGACGTATGGTTTCCACATCTCAAAAGAGTCTAAGGTTGATCCTAATACCTTTGAGGAGGCTATGAAGGATCAAGTTGTGGAAAAATGGATGGTAGTAATTAAGTCAAAGATTGATTCTATGCACACTAATGGCGTATGGACTCGTGTAGATCCACCTGATAGGGTGAGTCCCATAGGGTGAAAATGGATCTTCAAAAAGAGGATGGAACCAAGTGGGAAGGTAGAGACCTATAAGGCAAGACTTGTTGGCAAGGGATATAATTAAGTGGAAGGCTCTGGCTATAGAGAAACATTCTCCCCTATGGCAATGTCAAAGTCTATCCAAATATTGCTAGCTATAGTTGCAAGTCTTAACTATGAGATTTGGCAGATGGATGTTAAGACTGTCTTTCTTAATGGATATCTACATGGAGCAACCAAAGGCTTCTTTCCACTAGGCGAGGAAAGAAAGGTATGCAAGCTGAAAGTCCATCTATAGCCATAAGCTAGCATCCAAAAGTTGGAACATCAAGTTTAATGAAGATGTAAAATGTTTTGGATTCATTCAAAATCTTGATGAGGCCTATGTCCATAAAAGGATCAATGGGAGTGCAATTCCATTTCTAATGTTATATGTAGATGATATCCTAGTCATCGAGAATGATGTGGGAATGTTGACTAGTGTAAAGGTCAAGTTAATTAACCTAAACCTCTGAGATGAAAGATTTGGGAAATGCCTCTTACATTCTAGCATGAAGAAATATAAAATGGAGAACTCCAAGAAAGCTTTTAAACCTTATAGACATGGAATAGCTCTTTTGAAGAAGATGTCATCTCAAATGATTGAGGAGATGGCCTTAGCTGGATGCTGGTACTCATCAACTATTGGTAGCTTGATGTGCACCATGCTATGTTCCAGACTTGATATTTGCCACGTTGTTTGTATTGTAAGCTTGATAGTCGAATTCTATGCATTGTTTAAAAATCATTCGTTGTAGTGCACAAAACCGTTAACAAAATAACTAGATTTGGGAGTCCGAGTCAAACACAGGAAGACAAATCATAAGGAATTTGCTTATGTATTTTTTTGTTTTCGAATATGCATATATTTTTTTAATTTGTTTTAGATAGTAAGATGATAATATGAACTAAGCTACTTGTAATCAAAATAGAAATAGAGATAGAGAGAGATAGAGAGAGCAAGGGATAGAGATAAATATATTTTTATTTCGTCAATTGAGGTATGATTACAAGCAAGTTTTTGCTAATAAAAACTAGAACTAACATAAAGAACTAGAACATATATGAGAAGAGAAAGATAGAATATGAGGAGATGATTCAGAGCGAAGTCATAGTAGTGGAGACTTCCGTCGACGGAGCTGGAGCAAGGTGGATGTGGAGATCCGAAGGAAGAAGACTAGAGGTGGCGTGGACCTAGCTATGGACGGGGGTAGAGGAAGGCTTGGTGGAGGAGGAAGGTCTACTCTAATAGAGGTTCCTGATGGTAACATCATCATAAGCCATAACTAGCTTTAATTAATCAGAATCAAGAGATAAAAGCTCTTACATAATCACCAGAGAGTCATAACTCACAAAATAACCATTCTGAGAGGAATACATTAAAATAGGGTTAATTTTGTAGTTTTAACAGCATATCATGAATGCAGAATAATCATGAGATTTTTCAGGGGTTAATCTAAGGTCTAATAAACATTAAAATCTAATAAGAGGGTCTGTGCAGATAGAAACATGGTTTCACGTACTTCGAGAACTGATTCATAACCTAAAACACTAATTTCAGACCCGCTTAAATAACAGAGGTTATGATCAGGATAAAATCTATCTAGACCTTCTAAAAATCATATAAAAATATTCCTTAAGATTTGGTACCCTTGATTTGACCATCTAAACCTATTTTGACTTCAAACAGAGTCTCAGACAGAAAGTTACCCTAATTTAGGTTTCTACGCAAATTACCTAGTCAAACTTTGTCAAAACTGAAATCTGACTTCACCATTATATTCCTTGGGTCTAAATTAGGTTTGTATCAAAATTTGGGCCCAATCAAAAATCATCTTGACCTAGTTTGCATTTTGGTCCAGTTTGACTCTTTCTCATAAACATCCCTAGCTTTTGAAATCCTTGCAATCTGGTCCCTAACTTTATTGTCTTCTTCACACGCAGGTCCGTGCTGCCATTGGAGGTCAACCAACCTCCAGGCGACCTTTGACTAAGCCAAATCCTATTCAAATCTTCATCAAATCCCACCAAATTTGGTGAGATTGATGTTCACACCATGGAGAATCATTTCGGACCATCCTTGGATCCCAAATCACATCTAATTGGGCATGCGAACACACGAAATCAGTGGGGTTCTTCTTGAAGCAAGCTAATGAAGCTTGTTTCCCATTCTTGAGTTTGCCCTAGAGCTCTATAAAGCCTCCTTGTGCATAACCTAATTCCTTAGTCCGGTTTGGCCTCAACTTCTTCAACTTTCCCTTCCTCCAGCCACTTGCTGGACAAATCGAGCAGCCCATCCTCTTCCTCACCATCCTCTGCTTCTCGCAACACCGGTAGAAGTCCCCTAAACCCTCTTCTTCCTCACCGTTCCTTCTACCGGAGGACTTCATCTTCCCCACGACTGGCTAATCAAAGTCGGCGCAAAACTTCACCCATTCATCCCATAGATAAGTCTAGCATCTTCCTCTTCTCCTCCTTGATTTCCTTAGCCCCTTATTCTGTTAATTCAACTGCCAATTCGCCTGCTCCATCTCCGTCTTCCTCACGTCCGACGTACCTCCGACGTAACCTCCCCGACGCTACACACCACCAAACTCCACAAAATCACCTCCAGAAGCTCCGCCACACCTCACCCATCCAAACCCCTCACCTAATTCCACCAAAAACCCACTCCATCGCCCTACTGAACTCACCCACTTCCGCTCACCTTCCCTGAGTTCGCCCAACCTCCATAGACCTCTTCACCATACGAAACAACCACCATCATGCCCACCGCATCCGTGCAATCCTCCTGAATGTTTTTAATGCGGTTGTCAGGCCGTATCTCATGTTTCAGGTCTTCGCCAAACAACTGCCATCTCCCTCGTCGTCTCCATCACCGTCAGCATTACTCCAGCCACCAACTACCCAGTTGCTGCTCTCAATAATTGCAGCCCAATACCAAGCATCATCCCAAGGCTTCAATTGGGACTCAAGGCCACAGCAGCTACCCCAATTGGAGAAGCCTCTCTGTTGATGACGCACGCGAAGGAAGGAGGGGGACAATAGTCCCACCTCGTGAAGTGAAGAGGCAAAAGCAGTGGATATATTAGATTTGTGTTCTGGGCTATTTGCCTCAGAACACAAGGGTAAGGTCCCATACTCACCGCTCACGCACTCCTCGGTCACCACCCACGCCGGTGACCCTAGTCAAACCCGATTATCGAGATCCATATACCCGATTATTGACCCGAATATGCCTTGGGTCTTTGAGAGGAAGAGGAGGAGGATTTGTGAGAGAGCGGGGGAGGGTTTTGCTCTTTGCAGGTTTAGGCCCTGTGCGACACTTAGTCGCTGGAAGGAGTTGGTTCCCCTGCGTTGTGAAGAAGAAAGGGAAGGCTTAAAGAAGGAAGGAAGCTAAAGAAGAAAAGAAGGGTCATGCCTTTGAAAGGAAGGAGAGACTTGAGAAACAAAGAGAAGGCATTGAGAAGAAGGCTCTGAGAAGCCTTGTGCTGCTGCGGCTAAGTGTTGAGACACTTAAGCCGTCTGATGAAGGAAACCAACGTCTGATATTGAGTACTGTAGCATTGAGAATACTATTGACTTATTTAGCTACATTGAATGGTTGGGATATATGCTTAACTAAACTAGCTTTTGTCTTCTTGATTTCTTTTTATCCCAATAAATGTTTGAGATACTACTGCTCCTTATTGAATATATTTCTGAGTATTTGATTCATTGAATATCTTCTATAGCATCTATTTATTGTGCTCATTCATTTCAATTCAAGATTAATGTTGTGAATTTGATATTTGCTCCTTGTGTTTGACCTCAGACTCTTCTTTTGAATCTGAGTTATAAATTTAATTATTTTCGAGCGATTGAGGCTTTGCTACAATGAAACGACTTAAAACTCCTTGATAGCCTGCTTAACAGTTCCTGAGGGGGACTACTATGATTATTTTATTCTACTTGGGAAGGCTTGGAGGTGGTGGAAGAATATGTGTGTAGAGAGAGTAGAAGAATGGATCCTTGGTGATGGTGGAGAGCTAGTGTTTTTATAGAGTTGGTGAATAATTGTAGATCATAGCATTAAATCTAAGGGCTAGGATTAGGTTGACACTTAGAGTTTAAACTAGGCCACTATATAGGCATCTAAGGGTGGAGATTAAGCTTGAGGGGTGGGTCGATTATAGAAATGGAATGGAAGCCCTTGATCTAAGTTTGGATGGTGGGGATTAGGTCATATTAGTTGGTGGTTTTTAGGAGAGGATATGGTCTTGAGTTGGAGTGTTGAGGAGGCTTGGGTGGGTTTTCTAAAATTAGGTGGTGTGTTTGCACTTGGATTAAAACTGTAGGGTTTAGATCACTAGGTTTTAATTTCTAAAACTAGGTAGGCTTAGGACAAGGCTTGGTTTTTGGTATAGGTTGTCTTAGAGTTCTAAGAATAGGAAGGGTTGTGGGTTAGCCATGTGTCCTCTTGTCTTCTCTTCTTTCTTCCTTGTCTTTATTTCCTTGAGCTTCACTTAACTCCATACTTTATTAACTCCATAAGCTCATTCCAAGATACTTTAGCTACACCACTTATTCCTACATTATTCAAAACACCTTAATTAGATACCAATTAAATATAAAACACTTATATGACCTAATTATGCATGCATGATCATAATGCAATATATATAATCTATATGTATTAACCTAACAAGGTTCTTAGCATAAAATGGACAAATTATTCTTATTAATTATGTATCTATCAAAGCTATTACCAATCCAATCTTCGGTAAGAACATTAGACCATAGTTCAATAAATATTCAAATATTTGAGAAAAACCATAGAGTACTTCCTTATCATGAGGGTGATCTCAATGTGCTGGGATACACAAACTCAAATTTCCAGTCAAACATGGGTGATAGAAAATCTGCACCCAGTTTCACCTTCACATTGGCTAGCGATGTTGTTTGCTAAAGGATCAAGAAACACGAAGTCATTGTAGGTTCAACCATTGAGGCTAAATACATAGTAGTTTGTTGATGAACTCATATATTATTACCTAACTCATGTTTAATTTATGTTAGTCGCAATAACTGCATAATTACATTAGAGTTTGGGCATTTTAGACATTAGTACATCTTAGTGTTAGCACTGCATTTTAGGTTTAATTATGCATCATTTTGACCTAGCTATACATTATATTAATTTGCACTGATATTCTTTACAAGAATAATTGAGGAGATGACATATGGAGTCCCCAGATCATGCCACCTCAACCCTCTTTTCACGCCACCTACATGAGCCACCTTACCCACACAATAAACCCTAGCCTCTTCTCCACCAAATAGGCACACTTAACCCTAATTATACCTAATTTCCCAAGCCATCTCTGACCCTCTAGTATAGATCCCACACCCAATTAACCCTAAACCAAACCCCCACCTAATCCTAGCCCTCCATAAACCCCACACCCATCGTTCCACCTCACTAATTTGTGTGTCATCCTCTCCTCCACTCACATCGTGCCACATAAGCCAAGCCACATCATAAGCTAATAGCACTAAAATAATTGCGGTTTTGAAGTTCAAAGTAGTCGTAGTGCAAAAATCTAGCGATCAATTAAAATTTTACTGAACTAATTGGAGTCGAGGTCGAACACAAGGAGGTAATCACTTGTTTTAAAAACCTTTAGTTATATTTTTTTTGTCATTTTTCATATGCAACTTTTTTTGTTTTTAAAATAAAATCAAGAACAAAACAAATATCAAACCATGAAAGAGATTGCAAATATCAAAACCTCAAGGAATGCTTCTATTAATTATCGCGGGTTTATATAGAATAAAGAATGGAAAAGCATAAGAAGAACATAAACATAAAAAGAGAGAGAGATGGAATGAAGAGTAGAAGAAGAGTTGGGTAGCACACAAATGTGGGAAGGTTAATTTCCTTTAATTCAAGCAAGTGTGAACTACCACTTCAAAACCCTAGAGTAGAAATCCTAATTCATTCTATTTCAAGTCCAATTTTAATCTCAAATGTACACCTTAAACTCAAACAAGAAGTGCATAGTCCAAGATGATTAGAAATTAAGCGAAAATCCTTAGTAGGTACAGGAAATCAGGGTAGGGATCTCTAAACAAAATCGTCGTAACTTCAATTAGATATCAATTTAAGCTTGCGAATCAGGAAAACTTGCCTTTAAATGATAATTACTAGAAAGTAAGGCAGGTGAATCATAATTGTTTGTTTCCTTTTCTCTCTTCCAAAAGATTAGGAGATTGATTAAAAAAGAAGAGAGAGTTACCTGCCCCAGGAGTGGTTGATTTGCGCGGAATATCTCTTCATGATGTACCGCGCAGAATCACAAAGAAACCAAATAGGGCAAGTTCGTGCTCAGATAAAAATCAAGAAAGATAAGGTTAATGCATGAATTGCGCATTGCTCCCAGGCAACGGCACAAAAATGTTGTCAAACTATTGAGGGGTTTTAAGGAGTAATCGTCGTAGTAAAGCCTCAATCTCTCAAAAATAATTAAATTTATATGCTCAGATTCTAAAATGGAGTCCGAGGTCGATCACATGGAGCAAATATGGAACTCTCATTAATCTTCATTTAAAACAAATGAGCTCAATCAATTGATCACAAAGTAGATATTCAATGAATAAATATGGTCAAATTGCTATTCAATGAAGCTCAAAAGATCATGGAATCAAAAAGGAAAGAGAATCAAAACAATGGTGATTTGAATCACCACTTATTCTCTTCAATTAAGCATGCATTCAATTACTCAAATTATTCAAATCAAAATTCAGTGTAAACTATAGTACTTAAATTATTCAACAGTAACCATAATCAACCCCTACGAGCACAGGCACAAGGCTAAGGCTCTCTAAGAGCCTTTCTCTTCTTTTCTTCTTCTTGAATGCCTCTCCTTCCTTCTCAAGCACAGAGCACCAATTTCCTTCAGCAACTAAGTGTCGCATAGGGCACAAGGCCAAGCCCTCAAGAGCAAAACCCTCCCCCCTCCTCCTCACAAACTCTTCTCTCTCTCTCCCAAACCCAACGTATAATCAGATCCATGTACAGGTACTTGGATTCGGGTAATTAAATCTTACCAGGGTCACCGGGTGCGTATGGTGACTGAGGAGTGAAGGCAAGGTGAAGGGGACCTCACCCCAAGTTCTGAGCCAAAGAGCCCAGAATACAAAATCAATATATGTGTTCCTGCCACTTTATTCACGCACGATGTGGGATTATTCCCACTGGCTTCCTTCACTCATGCAAGCAGCAGGGGATGCTGCCTAATTGACGTAGCTCCTGAGGGTCTTCCACGCAATTAAAGCCCTGGGCATCTTCGAGCCTAGAGCCGCGTCACCTAGAGGTAGTAGCAGGGTCAGGATCGCTCAGACTACGATGGCTGTGGTCGGGGAAGACGACAGCAAATGATGAAGCAAGGCAAAACCTAAGAATCATAATACGGGCTCAAAAGCCCAGGTCAGAAAGTTCATTAGCATTGCCAGAGGACATAGAGTCTGGTGGTAGTGTCTGTGCGGCATGTGGTGGTGTGGAGTGGTCAGGCAAAGTCAGGGAAGGTGAGCGGAGAAGGTTGAGTTCGGTGGGGTGATTTAGGGGGCGAAAGCCCAAATGAAGTTGGGGCTTTTGATGTGTCAAGCACAATGATGCTTATGGGAATCGTGTCGAGGCGAGCGGTGCAGTGTAGCAAGCTCACGACCTCGCCAGAGCTTGGCTGGAGTGAAAGAAGACGAAGGGGGAGAAGCGTGGTTATTGGTCGATTTAGGACAAGAAAAAGATATGAAGGTTTGGGAGGAGAAGGGGGAGAAGTTTGACCTAATTACAGGATGAAGAGGAAGAGGATTCCCACACCGGTGTGATGGCTGGATGTGGAGAAGTTGAACTCTCCGTTGAGGGAGATGGCGGCGAGGAGAGGGGGGCAACCCAAGCTTTGGCCCACCAGGTGCGAAGGACGATGAGGAAGAAGAAGGACGAGGGAATTTGGCCGTTGGCCATCCGTAGGATGATGGGGAAGGAAGCCGCAGAAGTCAAGGTCGAAGGAGGCTGGAGATAGGAAAGGAGAGGATTTTTGGCCGTGTACTTAGCTGAGGAGCAGAATTGCATCGTCAGCTCTTTTATAGGCCTTAGGGGTCGTTTCTAAGAAAGGAAAGAATCTTTCAAGCTTCGAGGATTTCGTGCGCATAGGATACCCACATCTTCCAAGCGTTCGCATGGGAGATTGGGAAGGAATCAAGGTCCATGGCCGGGTTGATTTGGAAGGGAATTCCTCAAGCAATCTCCCTTTCGATTTTGGAAGTATTTGATTGAGAATCGAGTGAGAAATCCTCGCTCGATTCTCAATGATGGAGCTTCTGTTCACACTAATGGAGGTAGGGACCTAAATGTAAAGATGATAAAAAAACCTAGGGACTTGATTGCAAGGATTTTAAAACCTAAGGGCATACGTGAGAGAAAGTCTGACTAGACTAAAATGCAAACTAAGTCGAGAGGGAATCTAGTTGGGGCCAAATTTTGATACGAACCTAATTTGGACCCAAGGAATCTAGTGGTGAAGTTGGATTTCAGTTTTGACCAAGTTTGATTGGGCATTTTATGCAAAAATCCAAATTAGGGTAGAATTGTGTCTATGTCTCTATTTAAGGTCAAGATTGGTTCCAAAGGTCAAATCAAAAATACCAAAACCCATGGAATTTTTTTTTTATGATTTTTGGAAGGTTTAGATGAATTTTATCCTTATCAGAACCTCTATAATTCAAGCAGGTCTGAAGTTAGGGATTCAGGAGCTGTGTTCGTTCTTGAAATGCGTGAAACCCTTTCTCTATCTGTGTGGATGCTCTTATTAGTCTGTAATGCTCATTAAACCTTAGATTAAACCCTGGGAAATCCAGTGATTATTCTGCATTCATGATATAATGTTAAAACTATAGAATTATCCCTATTTTAGTGTATTACTCTCAAAATGGATGTGCAGTGAGTTATGGCTCTCAGGCGATTATGTAGGAGCATTTGTCACTTGATTCTGATTAATTAAAGCTAGTTATGGCTCATGATGATATTATCATCAAGAGGCTAACGGCTATAATCATCTGAAAAAAGTAGATTTGGGTCAGAATTAGGCTAACGTCTATTTATCAGACGTCTGGGAGTCTCTACGGATGTCTGATTAACATTATTAATACAATCATATGTTAATCCTCGAATATGTTCACCTAATAGGCGAACAATCCTCTAGTCGGACGTCTGGCAAGGTCAACAGTCAACAGACATCTTGTAAGACATCTGGCCTATGGGCTAGTTGTCTAAAAGAATGGTCGCAAACTTTGTGTTTTCAACCAAAGTATTTAGATGTCTGTACAAACTATCACGCATCTTAAAGTCCAAGATCAGACATTTAAAGTCCAGATTGGACGCCTGACAGGCTGTCTGAAGCCTAGTTTGGTTTTCTAAGTTTTCTATGAAATGCCTAAGTGTTTGTCTAAGAGTCCTAGTGTAGGAATAGTGTTCCTAGGACTAAGGTATGTTACTTTGGGGCTCTTTAACAATAATTCTAAGAAAATAAAAGAGCAAAACAAATAAAGAGAACAAAATACAAGATACAACAATATGAAATAAATCTAAGTCCTATTCTTCTAGTCTTCAAGCTCTTGCTCCAAGAGATGCTTCTATCTTCCCTTCTCCTCCATCAAGCTCCTCTAATCCTCCATTGATGCGAACTTGAGCTTCTTCACACTTGAATCCATTTGCATTATTCCTAAAACTTAAACTCAATGCAAATGTTAAATATTATGTATTTTGTTATCACCAAAATCAACAATCGTGGTGCTCTTACACCAACAATCCCTTCCGCCTCCATGCCACCTATGTTCCACAACATCATGGCCATTCACCATACTAATTCTCCATCACCACCATCCATGCCACATCAATTCTTGGCCTAACCATTCACCCAATTATATCATGCAAACACCTTCTTCCAATCACATAATTCTACATCACACTCTCCACTTCATTCACCCAATAGAATCATCCACCTCACCATGGCCACATCACCAAAGGTGGCACCACCATACCCTTCCCCCTCTATAAAAACACTCCAAGCCCTCCACATCTTCGGCATCATCTTCTCCTCCATTTCATCCTCCACCATCTCCACGCCACCCCTCTCCCTCTCCTTAAACCCTAATTCTACCTCCATTTCCCTACCTCCACGCCATCTCCATTAGAAACCTTAGGTCTCCACCATCATCTCCCTCATTCCTCCATCAAGGCCTCTCCATCTTCTTCAGCATCTCTGGTTTCCTCCTCATCTCCTCCAAGAAAAGCTTCCTCCCGATGGTTGTTGACTACGCTCTCCACCTCTATCATGAGTCCTTCTCTCTCCACTATATGAGACTCCTAATCTTCTTTCTCATTTTTTTTCTTGATTCAATAGTTCTTGCTTTTCATATTAGTTATAGTTCATGAACTAACACAAGTTGATCTTAATAAAATTTTATATTTTTTATGTTATTCTCTGTTGCATGCTTAAATCGATTTCTCTTAGTTAATCTTGATTGTTAGTCTAATTGTTTGCTTCGTAGTCTTAGTTTGAATTCCAAAATTTTTATATTTGTCTCTGTGCGTTAGAAAATCCAAGAAAAATTATATTTTGTTCCTAATTACTAGGTTTAGTTTACAACCAAATTTCATTGAAAAATTCAATCTACCATAAAACTAAAAATTTTTTACATTTGGGTCCTAATATTGCTGCAATCCAATCCCTACATTTTCTCCTTGATTTTACTATGCGTGCTATAAACATTATTTTTGTGTAAATTTTGGTAGGTACCTTAGTTAGGTTGCAAAGTAGGTCTAGTAATTTAATTAACATTTTTATATATTCAAAAAATTATTTATTCACAAATTTCATTTAGGTTCTAGTTTCGTCGTTTAGTCCCTCATTTGACACACCTTGGCCTTCCTACTTATTTAAAATACCAAAGAAATCATAAAAACCTAAAATAACAAAAATAAAGTAATTAGGTTCAATTAGAAATCAATTAGACCCTATGACTCCCTACGAGATGACTAGGACTCCCATCCTTCATATAGATCTTTACGAGTTCAATTTATAAATTTAAAATGATCGCGATTTTGCACTACCATGACACAATATTATCCTTTGTGGATTTTGATGACCACTTGTGAAGCAAGTAAAGAGGAAATATGGATATACAAGTTCATGATGGAACTTGGCATAGTTCCCTCTATTGAGATGCCCATTCCCTTATACTGTGACAACAATGGGGCTATTGCTCAAGCTGAGTTGCATTCGCACCAGAAAAGAAAGCACATATAGAGAAAGTTTCATATCATCAAAGATATAGGATAGGGCATGGAGACATGATTATCATCAAGGTTGCATCAGTAGATAAGTTGGCAAATCCACTAAGGTGCTTACTAAAAGTATCCTTGATAACCATTGTGGATTTCATGGGTCTTAAAATAGTGACCAAGTGGCTTTGAGGGAAAATGGGAGACTATTAAAGTTGTATGCCCCTGGAAAGCCATCTACTTATGTAATTGGTATATTAATTAGTTATGGCATGTCCATTCATCTGAATAAATGATTATTTGAGTACAAATATGTGTTAGTGGTCCTACTTGTGCTTTCAAGGTTACTCACATAAAATCTTGATCAAACAAGTAAGGATAGTAAATCAACTATCTAGAATGGTTTTGAATAGTGAGTACAACATACTGATCTACACATGATCACTATCATTAACTCATTGTCTTGATCATATTCCCAATCTCAGAAGAGATGACAATCTTCTAGGTTTATCATATGAGACATGACACCTGACTGAATTCCTAATGGAAGGAGTTCCATAGGGAATGGAGATTTCAGAATTATCACATGATCATGATCAAGGAGTTGACCAACAGAACCGAGATCATGGAAGTCTTCTTTCAATTACCATCCTTAAAAAAAGAGGCATGTGTCTTTATACTTAAGACAAGAGTCTATGTGGATATCTGGGCTACGTAGATTTGGCAACCCCATAATTAAGGTTTTGAAAAGTGTGAGGCCAATATGTCAGGAAGCTGGTTTGCATAATCCAACAGTGGATATCAATGTCTTCTCAAAATGGGATTCACATAACTCCAATGGTTAGAGTGGAGTTTGTCTCTGTCCTTATAACCTTGTGTTCTAGCAGAAAATCCGTCGCAAAAAGATTGAGTTTTAAAAACCCATCGTCATAGCGTAATTTGCAAGAAAAATCCGTCAACAGATAATTTTAACAAAAACTCAAGGAATTTGGAGTCGAACACAGGGAGGCAGACATTTGATCAAAAATCGTGTTTAATTTGTTGTCATGGAGCATATTAGCTAATTAAATTGAATCTACATTAGCTATCTACTTAAAGAATAAAGAATAGAAGAGAGAGATAATAATACAAATAAAGACAAAATAGAGAGAGAATGAACAGGTATTTCTTAATCATTGAATCAAGTTCATTACAACTACTCATTACACTAAAAAGCAGGAAATCTTACAATTAGAAAGCGGTAAATCTACTCTAGAAAGCAGTAAAGAGAAGGGAGGTGAGAAATTATCCTCCTCGACGGCTGCTTAGAGAATGAGCCGCGTTGACGAAGCACTCGAACGAAGGTGGTGAGATGTGGAATGAGGGAGAACGAAAATGGACGACGGAGGATGGGACAGAGCGACGTTGCAGCGGGATCCGCTTCCCGAATGGCGGTGAGAGGACAACCGCGGGATGCTCCACGAAGGAGGTGAGAGGATGGAAAACTATTTTTGTAACTCTAATGGAGCATCTCGGGTTTGGGACCAACTCATAGAGCCTTTGAGAAGGTGAGAGAAGAAAGGGATGAAGAATATGTGGGGGTCGTAGGGCTATTTATAAGTAAGGTTTGAAGGGGCAAAAAAGTCATTTTATCTTAAAACATTAAATGAGGGGGTCTTTAGTGACGGATATAAACGTCACTAAAGACCCCACGTCGCTAAAGCACACGTGCACGCTCACCTCCTCGCCCTCTGCACACTCAACACTCACCTACGTTCACGCATCCTCAGTAGGATTGATCTCGCTCTTGCCTCATCACACCTACCTGCGTGCCGCTGAGGAGTGCGTCAAATGAAGCCATGTGGCCACGCCATCCACCGTTTATGCCACATCCAATGGTCGGATTTGGACGCGCCCATGCGTCGCGCTTGATTTGAGGCTCGTGGGGGCTCGAGCCCGCACCTCCTTTACATAGCGCCCTTCACTAACGTGCCAAGCTGCTGCTTTGTCGCATGGATGGTTTCACTCTCAGCCGATCTTGGCCATTGGATCTTCATCTAACGACCGAGATCTCTCATCGCAGGAGCCTTCAGGAGTCAAGCGGAGGGGTGCGAGTGGGTGCGGAAGGTTGGGATGGTGCCACATGGCACCATCCTAACCGTCCATCTTCAAATGCTCGTAGGTGATTTCACGGATGTTGGATTGGACCGATTTTCACGCCATTGCACTGAGATAATCGATCTGAACCCATCAATGCGATCAGATTTTTCATATGAGGTATGGATTTACACCACCTTGGTCTTTGACATTTGATCTTTCTCAGACTGCATCTGATGCTATGAAATCCAATCGGGGCGATCTTCGAGTCGTTGAACTCCACTCGTCGCCCTGATCAGATTCGTATGATTGGATATCCATCCGAGCCCCAATTAAATGTCGCTCTGTTACCTCAAAAGGAAAAAATTAACCTAAAATTTATACAACCTGATCTAAATGTATGATGATGCATGTTATGCAATATTTATAATGTATGATGCAACTATATGCCTAAGAATGCGCATAAATAGACGGTTTATGTGATAAACGTGTTTACATCACCTTGGAGGTCCAGTTCCTCTTGTGGTCATTTTGATAGATAGATCAAAACAATAATGAAGGAGCTAGATGAACTTGTGCAAGTTATCTAGTACGTCTTCCATCCAAAGCATAATCATAATCTTCACAAACTAGTTCTTGAAGGGACAATAGTACGATAAGATCCTAAGCCTTGAATTCCTTATATGTGTCTCCCTATGTGTATGACATATTGGATATACTGTACATCTTAGGGGGATGGGTATCACCTTAATAATTTGGTTGCTGTCATGCTTTGCTAGGGTTGTATGGTGAATTCATACTAATTTGGATTAGGAATGGCCCTAATTGATAAATCATAAATTACACATAATTAAAGAATTATGGAGAAATGCTAAAAATAATTTATCAATCTAGATTTCTCAATTATAGAATTGGAAAATTATTATTAGAATCAAATTAGCTCAAAATTTGATCTAAGCCCATAATTCAAGGTGATTCTAATCATAGATGGACTTCGGATTGCCTATAAGGTCTCCCTACAGCATGATACAACAACTAGAAATGCAGAATAGGAGAAAATTAATTATATGTTTCAAATAGTTGAAATATGTAACTACAATGTGCATAAAGAAGTACAAAGGGCACTTTGGTAATTGTCAAAGTGCTTGTATTCTCTCTAAATAGAAATAGGGATAGAAAGGGGCATTGCCGGAATTTTAGAGAAACAAGATTTCTCTAAAACCCTGGGATTAGGACTTTCTATATAAAGAGGGGGGTGTTCCAACAATTGGAGGATTGATTGAATGGGAATCAACAAGGAGAGCCACCAAGGGACCCCTTTGCCAACCCATCTAGTAGAAGAAGAGGGTAAACCTGTGGTTGTTAGTGGCATAAGAAGGGCGGTCGAATTGTACAATAAAATTAAATAAAATAATAAATAATCAATCGCACAAAATAAGATAGAATATTTAAAGGAAACTCTTACGAGAAAAACCTAAACTTAGATCTCCTAATCTAGAATTTTGCCCCAACTACGAGTAGAAATCACTATAAAAAATTATTACAAATCCCCTCTCCTAGACAGCATGCAAGGAGAGTTTTGCCCCTTTTCTAAGAGAATGGGAAACCCACATATTAGTGCTAACGCATTATCGTCGAATTTTAGAAATGTGTCATAGTATAGCAACGAAAATGAATCAACACTTAAATTTATACTCTCGAAAAAGTTCCAAGGTCATTCGTAGGGAGCAAAAGATCACAAATTAAACCACTAATCAAGCGATCGAAATAGAGCTGAAGAGATATAACAAGAAATATATCCAATATAGAGCAATGTATGTATCAAACTCAATAAAAATTGTGTACTCTAAGTGTGAAAGACCAACAAAAAGTGTTTATCAACTATGAAGCCTTTTCAACACTTAGACAATTCTTTCAACTCAAATCAGATGTCTGTTAAACACTTCAAGCGACTTAAGATGTGAAATTAGACCCAAGTTTGGTTGTTTGAAGTTTAGCCCAGCGCAAAACCCCCCTCCTCTCTCAGCCCAATAACCTCTTCCTTTCTCTCTTTTTCTCTATAATCGGATCCAAATCGGATTCAGTTCAGCCCAGGCTCGCGTGGCATGGGCGTAGGTGAGGGCACGTGCATAAGGCATGTGTATGGTGGACCCGACCCCCCATGGTCTTGGGCAAGAAGCTATTAAGCTTGAAACATTATAAATGGATTTCCAAATTAGGCGTTTCTGATGTAGGACTATATCTTCCCCTTTCCTTAGCTCGCAGGTGTGTAGAGAGCTCCTACAAAATTGAAGTTGTTACTACTGTGCTTCATTCAATTGAGGGACCAGAGGTGACCCTCGTGATGTTCCGCGCCGATTGGAGGTGGTGGCGAGGTCGTTGGCAGCCGGACAGTGGCTGACGGCAACGGAGAAGACCACGGCGATGGTGAGCACCTAAAAGCAATAACACGGGCCTTTGGCCCCAATTAAAAATCTTATAAGCTTCATTGGAGCACGAAAAATGTATTGGTGGTGGTGATTTGGTGAATGGCGTGGTGTGGCAGCCAGACGATGAAGGTGAACGGAGGTTCGGTGAATGTGGTTGGGGAAGATGGTGGAGGTGATAGAGCTTCAAATTAGCTTAGATGAAACGTTTTCTGGGGTGTGGGGAGCGTTTCTTCTAATCGTATAGAAGCGGGGGGGTGTGATGACGGTGGTCGGAGTGGAGGATGCCGGTGTTGGAGAAGATGAAGGACAGGGAGAGCGGAGCTAAAAATCAACCTAAACCTAATTGAAGGGATAAGAAGAAGAAGCCCTACGGTAATTTTACGAGAGGACAGTGGGAGAGGGCCACCAGAGGTATGCCAGAGATGAGGAAGGAGATGAGGTCGCTGGAGCAGAAGAAGGGGATTCAAGGTGCAAAGCTTCGTAGAAGCTCGGAGAATGAAACCCCTCTACCTATTGTACTTGGTAGAGGGTGAGGAAGGTGGTTGAGGGAGCCCTGCTGGTGCTTCAAACAATGCCGTTGATGAAGAAGAAAGAGTGGATTTCCGACATAATTGGGCACACCCTTGACTTGTAGAAGTCATGGTCTTTATATATAGTCGGATCCAAGCCTAAATGAGCCAAGAATCCTACAATTTTCTTAGGATTTAGCAAGCTTTTGAGCTTGTGAAATTGGAGCTCACCGGAGATGATTACGGCCATGATTGATCTCGAGAAGATGTTCAATTGATGCGGAATGCCTTTAAGAACAATCCCACCGAATTTGGTAAGATTTGATCTTGATTTAGTCCTTCAAATCCCAGATTGAAACTCGTCAATGATGGATTTCAATCCTCTATAGTTTCCTCCTTTGGATGCGAGAAAGAGGATGATGGCGACAGGGGTATTTGTGTAAAAAGGACAAAAGTTAGGGACCTAATCGTGAGAAAAGTCAAGACGTGGGGGGCTTTATGTGATAAATAGAGAATCTTGGAGATGGACTCTAATTGGGCTCAATTTTTGGGTTTAACCCAATTTTGACCCAAGGAATCTAATGGTGACTTCAAATTTAGGATTTAACCATGTTTGACTGGGTAAATTACCCAATAGCCCAAAGCAAGGCAAATTCCCGCCTGAATCTCTATTTTTGGTCAAAATGGATTCTGATGGTTGAAGAGAAGATACCAAACCACTTAGAATACTTTTCAATTATTTTTAGGAGTTTTAGATTTAATGTATTGCTATCATACCCTTTCAATTTGAGTGAGGCTGAAATTAGTGTTTTTAGGTAATAAATTAATCTTCAAAATGCAAAAACCCTGATTTAGTCAACTCAAGCCCATTTCTTGGGAAATTAAGTTCATTTGACCTTGGATTAAGCCCTGATTAAACCCTTAGTTAATCTGCATTAGTGATTAGATGTTAAAATGGTAGAATTAACCCATTTTCTTATCTTCTTCTCAGATTTAATTCAGAATAGAGTTATGATCTTCTGATGAATATTAAGAAACATTTATTATTGTAGTTAGGCTAAATTAGGCTTATTCAATGATGGTGTTACCATCAATTAGGTACCCTGAACTATCAAAAAATAATATAATAAAATCCTAAGAGCCTTTAGAATAATATAAAAAATAAATCAAGGCTAAGATAC
Source organism: Thalassia testudinum (assembly GCA_037157565.1). Lineage (NCBI taxonomy): Eukaryota > Viridiplantae > Streptophyta > Magnoliopsida > Alismatales > Hydrocharitaceae > Thalassia > Thalassia testudinum. The sequence continues at coordinate 135,743,501 of JAZHRO010000077.1, forward strand.
TCCATTTTCAAACCTATGTGAAGCTAAGAAGGAATGAAGGGAGTGAGGATGCTCTTAAAGATGGTAATGAGTAAGAAGAGCACAAGAGCACTAGAGTATAGAATGGTTAGAAAGAGAGAAAGAGAGAAAGAGAGATTCTTGCACTAGAATATTTCTTTTCTTGGTGTATAATCTTAAGTCAACCATAGCTGGGTATTTATAGGTGTAGGAGATTAGGTTTAGGCCTTTTACTTCATTCGAATTTGAATTTAAATGCAATAAATTAAGATAAATTAGATACACAACATTTAAGTATAATTTGATTGGATCAGATGTCTAAAAAGTAGGTTGAGACATCTAAAAGTCATAATTCAGACATCTAAAAATCAATTAAGATGTCTAAAGCACAAATAAATGACGTCCTAAGGAAGAGTCGGACATTTGAAACTAAATGACATAACATTTAAAAGATTCTAGTAACTAATGCTAAACGTTTGAATTAGGTCGAGATATTTGAAAGACAAGTTAAGACATCTTAAAATAGAAGTCAGATGTCTGAAGACAAAAGAAGACGTCTGAGAGGGTCACAGTATCAAAAGATGCATAACTAGAGTTGTGAAACTGAGACTACAAACGTCTAACAATCAGATGTCCTATAAGCAAGATGTATGGCAATAAGGATAGACATCTGAGAAGGAGAATCAAACATATCAAGGAAAAGATTAGAAGTCTAAAGAATGAAACGCTCGATTCAAACAAAAATAACTGAAACTTTAATCAATGGTTGAACATTAGAGTTTAAAAAATGTGATTACTGATGCATTTTTCAAACTTAGACAGATGTTTGAAAAACAATATAGACATCTGAAATCTTAAGAGAATTTTAGGATAAAAGAAGAATGGCTGATATATAGATAAATGCCCTCAGAATTAAAAATCAAACATCTGAAATGGGAGGTTCAAATGTTTTAGGAGAACAAGAGACGTCAAAAAAACTTAAGAAAGTTTAACATAAGAATGAGAGAAGATAGAAATAGGATCAGATGACTTAGATCTAACATCAGACATTAGAAGAGGAGGTTTCATACGTTTGAACTCAAGAAGAGATGTCTGAAAAATCCAACAAATTAATTTTTCAAGGTTTTGAGAAAAGGAAAGTTGAGCTAGGCTCTAAGGTTTATCCTATGGATATTTTCAGGAGTGTAAAGGCTCTTTTTACATTCTAATAAAGAAAGAAAAAAAATAGGTCAAAAATGATAGAAAGAAAAATTCTACAAATTAAAGGCTTCTTATCCTCATTATCTTTAGCTTCAATTTTATGCTCAAGTATCTTTAAGAAATTCTGCATTACTTGTTAGTTCCCACATAAACATTATTTGTCATTGTCAAAAACTTTAATAAACATGTTAACAACCTTAATCAGAACATGTTAACAATAGTGCCACCCCGATATTTAGTGATAACGAGTCACAGATTTCAAACTCGAATTAAATATTATCCAACACCTAAATATAAGAAGCACAACCACAAACAAATGAAGTAACTAACCAAATATAAAATGTTAAGCAATAAATAGAATATCAAGTCCATATTCAAGCATAATAACAAAAGCAATGTAAGTGGAAATCTGATAGTTTGAGTGTAGCATGTAGACAACAGAAAAAGAAACTAACTACTAAAACTGCTACTACTGCTACTACTAGTAGTAGAAGCAGTGGATAATTGATAATTTCATTACTCAGAGTTCGTTCCATGATCTAAGAAGTCACTAACCGTCACCTTGGCTCGAGATGGCTCACTTGTGTCTGAAACTTGGTTAATGAGAAAAATTCTCAGTAGAACGTATCAAAAACTAGGTAAACTAAACTATACATAAGGGTAACCATCAATATTACCAATAGAAGTAATGGAAATAGCAAGATAGTAAGAATGCATGGTTGAAATTAAATCAAAAGTTTATAACTTAATAGCATCAATTAATAACGGATTAGACCCTTGATTTATTAATTTGTCTACCCATTATCCATTGTTTTGTTCATTGAAGATCTGAGTTATTGATCTACACGAAATTAGTTTCATAAAAGTGCATTAGTTGCAGTTGAAATCATGTAAATACTTTAAAAAATATTTATACCAAACTCAAAACGATTGATTTGAAACGGAGTCTGGATCATCTTAGGGAGGCAACCAAATATTTATTCTTCCAAAAATTTTTTTTTAGGATTTTTCTATTTTCTATTTTGTTGGTTTTTTTTTGGAGCAAAATTAGAAATGGTTCCAATGACTAATGAACTGCTAAAGTAAATAGAACAAGATGCAGAAATGGAAACAAAAGCTTGATTTTATTAATAATCAGAAAGAGTCTATTACAACTAATCTTTACACTAATAACAAAGGTAAACAAGATTACAACTAAGACAAATAAATGAAAGCTTAAAGAGAAACAAAAACTAGAGAACGTACCCCGAAGGCAAAGTGAAGATGTAGTAGTCGATGAAGAAGCGGAGGCAAAGCACCCCCAACAGAACCTCCACACCAAAGGTGGCATGGAGTGACCTTGATCAAGAGGAAGGCCTCAAGACCAAGGTGGAGGGATTAAATGGAGATTAAGGGGATGACTAAATTAATTAGGCTAAGGTAGACTAAACTAAGTTAGAAGATATGGAGAAGAGGAAGTCCCTAAGGGGGAACGTCCATGGAGGAAGAGATGATCCTAAGTGTTGGTAGGTAGGTGCTTTTATAGAAATCATGGAGTGATGTGATTGGTCAATCGTGTTGGCCATGGATTAAGGATGGTAGATGGCTAGGATTAAGTAGTTTGAATTAAAGGGTTAGGATAGGCTTAGCTTATTTGGAATGCAATGGATGGTAGAGATGGATTCTAGGGAAATTGGATGGTGATATTAAGTGCATCATGGCCTGCCATATGAGGGATCTAATTTGGCTAAGTAGCCGGCCACATGGAAGGTAAGGCTCATAGATGGTTAATGATTGGTGGAGATTGAGGCTAGTGATGTGGCCTTCCAAGAGGTGGTTTTAGGTTGATTAATTGTGGCCACAAGATAGTGAATCAAGGGTGGAGTCTGAATTATAGTGGCCAACCATGTAGTGATTTTAGGAGAGGAGGTTAGGCTTGGTTATTGCATGATGAATCTAGGCCATTGGTAGGAGGATCAAGGGTAGGGATTTGGCCATGGTGGCTAGCCATAGATGGCTTCAAAGGAAGCTTCATGGTCAACCAAGAGGATATGATGTTCTATTTTTAGCAACCCAAGTCCAAGCCCTAGGATAGAAGATCAATGGTAGAGATGTGTTGGGTAGGTTTCCTAAAATAGGTTTAGGACATGGTGTTTTGGATTAGGTAGTTTGACTTAGGGTTGAGGTGTAGAGGAGCGATGTGATGCCAAGAGTCTCCTTGTCGCAAGCTCTTTGTTCATAGAAAATCGCAATGGATAAAAACACGTCGTCATAGTGCAAAAATCCAAGAATATTTTAAATTTATAAACATCAAACTTGCAACTTTTTCAAATGGAAATGTGAGTCTAAGTCATTCGCAAGGAGGCAACAGTAGTTAATCTTTCACAATGCTCTTTTTTTATTTTGTTTTTGGTCTTCTGTATTTTCTATTTTTTTTTGTACTTTTGAATAAGAAGCAATAAGTGAAGAGAGACTATGATCTAACTACGAGGACAAAAGCTACAAACTATGAGCATCAAATGAAACTAATACTAAATAGTAAAGCTACCAATAACAAAGAAGCATGAATAGAAAATATGAAATGAAGCCTTTCATTAATCAAATCAAGAGTTTATTACACTAATAGCAAAAACAAAAATTAAAACTAAGAGAAAACATACAAATAGAAACTAATAGCTAGAACAAAAACATAAAAAATGAAACAAAAGCGAAAAGTAGTTAGAGAGTCGTAGTAGGTGCAGAAACCACTAGGTGGTGGCAGTGGAAGATCCACCCAACATTCTTGCCCTTCAGATGATGGAAGGAAGTAAGAAATGGAACCTAAGGAAGCATCTAAGGTAAACCTAGGCTAGGGCTTGGAGGTAAAGGAATGATTATCGTGGTGGAAAAGTGGCAATGGAAGGGAACCTATAAGGTAGAACCTAAGGAAGCTAAAGGTGAAAGTGGTCAGCCATGGTAGTGGTAGGGTTTCTACTTAGGAAGGCTATGTAAGTGGTGGAAGAAAGTAGTAAATAATGGTGGAGAGGAAGATCGCTTTAATGTGGAGCTTAGGTAGTGTATTTATAGAAATGGAGGGTTAATGAGATGTGGATAAGTGTCATTTAGGATTGGGTATTGGGAGGGCTCTTGGATTAGAGTTAATGTGGATGGTTGAGATGAAGGTAGGGTTGAATTAAAGGCTAGGATTAAGTTCTTAGGTGGCGCCATTAGTGGTTGGCCAGGGTTTCAAATGGGCCTTAGGATGGTGGTTAGATAGTGTGGATGAAGGCTAATGGTGGTCGGCCATAGAGGCTTCTAGATGGCACTTGGGTGTCTGGCCATAGTGGATGTGTGTGGGCCCTTGATTGTGATATGAAGAGTGTAGATTGGGTCTAGGTGGTTGGTCGACTATAAGGAGAATTAGGAGGGTAGGTTAGGATTTGTTTTAGGTTATGTAACAAGGTTCCCTAGATGTCAAATGGAGGGTCAAGATGGGGTCATCATGGCCGACCAAGAGAAGGTTCTAGATGGAACTTGTGGCCAGCCATGCAAGATAGGGTCATCAAGCTAACGTAGGTCCTGCTCTAGCGTAAAATCTCATTTTAAGATAATTAAGTTGTAGTATAGTGCAAAAATACATCGAAACAAATAAAATATAATGAGATGGTGAGTCCCGGTCGAACTCAGGGAGGCAGTAGAATGACTTGATTGTAATATTGATTTAGAACTAATGATGATAACGTCATCAGCAGCCATATCTAGCTTTATTTAGTCATATTTCATCATTAAATACTCCACATAACCACCAGAGGACCATAATTCAATACATAATACAGTAAAACCGAGGTAAAAATACAGTTTTAACAACACATCTCAATTGCAAAATAACCGTAGGTTTCTCCAGGGGTTAATTAAAGGTCAAATGATCTTAAATGTCAAACAAATGGGTCCGAGCAGACAGAAATGGGTTTTCGCGTGTTTCGAGAATTAAATGACATCTAAAATCCTAAAAATAGACCCGCTTAATCTACCGAGGTTCTGGTCAGGATAAAATTCACCCAAACCCTCTAAAATTTATAGAAAAATATTCTCTAGGGTTTGGTACCTTCAATTTGGCCATTGGAACACAATTTAACCTAAAATAGAGCCTCAGATAGACTATTACCCTAATTTAGATTTTTGCATAAATTACCCAGTCAAAATTGGTAAAAACATAAATCCAACTTCACCATTGGATTCCTTAGGCTCAACTTAGGTTTATACTAAAATTTGAACCCAATCTGAGATCATCTTGACCTAGTTTGCAATTTAGTCCTGTCTAACTCTTTTCTCTCACACACATGCCCCTAACTTTCAAAATCATTACAAATAGGCTCCTATCTTTGTCGTCACTCATTTCAAATAGGTCCCCCCACCATTATGGCGAAGGAATCCTTCTTCGACAACCTTTGATTGAAGAAAACTCCTTCTCTGATCAACGAATCCCTTCCAAAATTGGAAGGGAGATTCCTTGAGAAGTTCTCTTTCCAACGTGCCTAACCTTGAATCCTATAACATTCCCAATCTCTCATGCAAACACATGAGAGATTCGGGTATCTCTTAGGTTTCTGATATGAGCCGGACGCATTTGTTTAAATAGGTCGTTGTAGCTCACGTTTGCAACGTTGGTTTTAAATGTAAAAACGGATGTGAGTTCGAGTGTCGAACATAGGGAGGCGTGAAATTGACTTTTTCTATCACTTGGTTATCACAGAAATGGTGGGTTTTACTTGTGCACGAGAAAACGCGGGAGAGAAAAGAGAGTAGAAGAGAGAGAGAAAGAGTAGGGTTAGAGTCTTTTGATCACAACATTTATGCAAATCAAGATAAGAAAAACCCGGTAAAAAGAGAGAGACAATAGCTATATAAGAAACAATATCATTTAACATGCAAGTTGAGTTTTACAGATACAACAATAGCTAAATGCTTAAACAAAAGTAAAGTAAAGCTAGAGTAAAGGGAGAGAGAGAGAGAGAGGAGAAGGCGAGGCGGCCACGGTGGTGGAGGAGGGCTCCGTCGACAGCTCATCAACTCCGGCGAGTACAAAGTGTGCTACGGGAAGCAAGGAGTGGGGTAGAAGAGTCGCAAGTGTATTCAATGCCTTTCCATGGGTAGTTGGAGGGGGTTTATATAGGAAGAAGGGGTTTCTAAATTAAGTAATGCCAGAAACGTCGGTGAAGCCCCTCCTCCCACCAGTCCGTCATAAGCGTGTGCTTCTTCTCCCACGATCCGCGTGATCGCGTTGTGAGCCATCCGATCTTTGATCGGATGGTTCAGAGTTCCATGGGCGTGCACCCTGAGGATCGCGCCTCATCCCGCCTAGGTGCATCCGTTGCACTGCGTGGCTTCCATCTGCACCATTTATCGCTGATCAGGCGGCTTGATTTAGCCGCAGCACGCGCAGGGTCGAAGAGTGAGGCGCGGGGCGGGTCGAACCCTCGCCTCTCAGCGCGAGGGTGAGGCATGGACCGCTATGCTGCGCGCCTTGGTTTGTTGCGCCAATGAGGTCGGGCGCGGGGCAGGTCGACCGTTGGATGAAAATCCAACGATCAGGATCTGATCGAAGGCGCACGGTGAGGAATGCGTGCGGGCGAGCTGGTGGCTTCACAGTCGTCCGATGGTCAAATCAAACGGCTTAAAATGCTTCGCGTGATGAGGCAGGGGCACGCTGCGCAAAGGAGGGTGACGTGGCTGCTTGTGGGCCGTTGATAAGATGATTAACGGCCAGAACTTCTTGGGCTAGTTGTGGGAGCTCCAGATGTCGGATTTGGTCGATTTTGAGTCCATTGGACTCCGTTCGTTGTTCTGAATCCATCCGTGTGGTCCGATCGCTCATCTAAAGCTTGTTTTGACATGAACTTGTACAAATGGCCATTAACATTGATTTATAAGCAATCTCAATGTGCAATGCATGTAATGCTCCTATGCCCATTTATGATGTGTTATTTATGCATGTTACCCTAAAGATAAACCCCGATTGATAGAATTATCGCCACAAAATGTAGAGTTACCAGTTTCCAACTCCGGCAAACCTTTCAAGCTTGAAAGCTTGGTTTCCAAGCTCCAACCCACCCCATGATGCCTATATAAAGACCCCCAGGGTCTACCTGAACTCCTACGCTCAAATTTGGCCGGAAATCCCCCACGTTCCTCCCTCCTATCCGACCGAACAGCTCCTCAACGTCCGACAATCTCTTCTGACCTCCCTCGTCGTCCGCTCGCAATACCGATGGCGAATTCTCCTTCCTCGTCTTCCTCCGCGTCGTGTCATACCAGCCGACGCCTCTCCCTCCATTGTCCTCGCCATCCTACCCTCACCGGAGCAGTTCTCTTCCACAGCATCGGCCATAGCATACCCGGCGTCCTCCTTATCCTTTTCGACTCTTAGAGTAGGTAGTTAGGTCTCTCTAGTTCTTTAGATTAATTTCCCTTATCAAACCCAAAAACAAGCCCTCGACACTGTGAATCACCCTCGTCTTCTCCATCTCCGGTCGCTCCTCCGGCGAGGCATCCTCGCCGCTACATCCCTCCATCTGTCTCGCCACCATGCCCTACACCTCCACCTCGACTTCACAAATAAAAGCCCTCTCTTTATTTCACCATTCACGCTCTCACGACCGCCCCCGAACAAACCCACTTCCTCTGCCCATAGCCACCTCCGTCTGGCCACCACACTCACTCTCACATCACAAAACCACCACCGCCACGTTTGTTGTGCTCCAACAAATCTTTTGAACTGGTTTAACGTGGTCAAAAGGCCGTCTTCTTGATTCAGGTACAGGACCTGTTTGTGCCATTACTGGAGCTTCTTCGCGAAACTCCAGACCCTATTCTTGAGGTCCCCACTCCAGGTGTTGGCTTCAGACACTGCAGAATCATTCCAAGAACATCCTTGGACCATCAATTGGGAGCATTGACCACTCCCCCAAGCCAATTGAATGGGAGCTGTTGACTGCTACTGCACACGAAGGAAGTGAGTCCTTTAGTCCCACATCAGTGGGAGAAGAGCACACGACCGCGCATAAATGTTTTTTGTGCATGTGGCTTGTTGCCTCAGTACATGGGGGTGAGGACCCCTTACCCTTCACACCTGCACATGATCCGACCCGCCTAAGCTATATACTCACACCTCAGCTGCCATTCACAGCCGGCAGCCTGGTCCCGAGTACGTGTTCACCCGATTACCCGATTGAGCCTGGTTTGGAAGAGATGAGGGAAAGGGAGAGAGAGAGAGTGGGAAAAGGGGTGGGTCTTGCTCTGTGCATTAGCTAACACTAAGCAAAATTTAAGAGTGCTTTCCCCTATGCGTAAAGAAGAGTTGAAGAAGAAGAAGGCTCGTGAGTGGAGAAGGGAAAGAAGCTAAAGTTGAAGGCAGGAAAAGAAGGAAGAGAAGCCAAAGAAGAAGAAGAACAGCAGAAGAAGGATTGAAGAACAGAAGAAGAAGCCCCTTTGAGGCACTATAGCAGGGTTGAACTTAAGTCGTCTGATGATAACACTGTGGCATTATTTGAGGCATTGTGCATTTATTTAGATTATTAAGTAATTATTATATGTGTATCTAAGATAATAATTAGTGATTCAAATCACCATTATTTTGTCTTAAATATCTTTTTGCCTCATTAGATTCCTGATATACTCATGTGCTACATTGAATATTAGTTTTGAGTAATTATTTGTACTCATTTATATTATTTATTGAGATTAGCATGTAAATTCCATATTTGCTCCCTTTGTTCGACCTCAGACTTAAATTCGAGTAATAAATTATATTTGTTGACGAGCGACTTTGGTCTGTACTACAACGTATCAATCTTAAACACCGATTTCGCACCACCCTCTACAAAAGCCCTCTATCTATTCGCCTTCAACAACTAATTAGAACTAGAACAATCAGATATATATATATGAAGCAAATTTGTTCAGATAATAATTAGGCTGTTCAAACAGAAGAATAACTAGAACTAGAAGAATCACTAGAAACTACTAGAACTACTAGAAATAAAACAATGATCTATCTACTAAAGCAAGGGTACCAAGGGTGGTCCTTGGTGGCCTTTGGTAAGGTTGGGGAGAGCAGTAGCGGTGCACCAAGGGTGGCCTTGGTGTTTGTTGGAGGAAGAGGGAGTAGGAGATGCTTAGAGATGTCCGAAGGGAGAGATGGAGGAAGAGATCCTTCCAATGGGAGCTCTGGGGTCCTTTTTATAATTAAAATGAGGGGCAAACCTGGTTTTTGGGCCCCAAACTCGTGCAACAACCTTGGAGCTATCAGATCCGTCGATTGGGAGATCAACAGATCATATCACATCCCTAAATAGCCTCCCATGTGGCTTATACGCGCACACTGCCTCTGATTGCACCACGTGGTGCACTCTGGTCCCACGGATCCTGATCCCGCGGCTGAGCGTGCACCGCAACACCGCCTTTGAATCTTCAATGCACACGCGCTTGCTTGCAATTCACCTCAGCAGTCCAATCTTACGATTGGACGACTTAAAACACACGCCGCACCGCCTTTTGAATCACGTGTGCAACAGTGCATTGACACGCACGTGTATCTCCGCATTCGCTGCACCGCCTGATTAGACGCATGATAGCGTGCCACGTGTTCACCTTCTCACCACCCGATTGCCATTGCACGGCTCAATTCCGTCCACTCCTCACTGCCTTGCCAATTTCCGCACTGCGCGTTTTGAGCGTGCATCGCTTACTCTTGTGTGAGGGCGCTCTCCGCTATGCTGCGACCATGGATGGACACAATTATGATTTATTGTTCAGTCACCATCAACCATTGGATGGAGATCCAATGGCTGAGAGTGATTCCTCGTTGATATAGGCATGGAGAGGTGGGTGACGTGGTACTCTTGTGGCCATTGGATGACGATCCAACGGCATACAAGGCAAGTGGAACTCCTTCAGTGGATGGGGGCGACGTCCTTGGGCGGTTATGATGGCGCCACGAGGTGCCATCGTGGCCATCCATCTTTTTTACTTTGTAGATGGTGTTGTAGGACTCTGATTGAGGCAATTCTCACGTTGTTGGACTACAATCATTGATTTGGATCCATCCACGCGGTCGAATTTGGTATCTGAGGTTCGGATTTGTGTCACCTTGCTTCTTGGCCCTTGCTCTTCCACAGACTTCATAAGATGCTATAGGATTCCGATCAAGACGATCTCGGAAGCATTGGACTCCCGTCGCCGTCCTGAATAGATCCGTACGGTTGGATTCATCATCCGCGACCCTGAATTACCTGCAATTATCATTACCACTCAATTAGAACGTAAAATAGAATTATTATCTACAAAGCTAGTAACTCAACTATGATGCAAAATAAGCTGCTCGTGCATACATTATTCCTACGTTAAACTAAGATCTAACTTAATTCAGGTAAATTAGGTCCTATGATTGCTATGCAGTCAGGCCCTTGGATGAGATGTGTATGGTAAAGATGAAGTGGGTTTTGGTTACTAAAATTAGATTGGTTTCTAGTAGCAATTGGATGAAGGATGAAGGGTGATTAGGAGTTGGCTAATATAGTTTAGGACAAAGCTAGATGTGGAGTGTGTTGTATTATCTTTCAATCTAGAGAGAGGTTGTGGAGCTGTCATGTGTCCCTTTGTCTTGTCCTCCTTTTTCTTCTCTTGTCCTTTTATTTAACCTCCATTTTATTCTTGCAATTAAAACACATCAATTAGTGACATAAAAACATTTATTAAATTAAACATGCATGCATGACCTAGATGCATGTGTTGCAATAATATAGACATATGAATATGCTAAGAAAAAACTAAATTAGGCATGTTATATCCGTTAATTAAGCATTTATCACACCCTCATGCCTATCATTTGCTTGTCCCTTGGAAAAATAAAATACAAAAATCATGCAGAAATCTAAAAGGCAAGGTCAAGCTGGAGTGGAATGGAAATTCTATCATTGATTTTTCACCAAATTAAAAGAACCTATAGTCAATATGTTATCTATGAAGATTCATTAGTTCTCAAGTATTAACCTAAATGCGAATCGCCTAAACGCAATTGGACATTTTATTAGCCTTAGGCTTGGGTCTCAAGAGCAAGCTTTTATGGCTCTTCAGCTCACCCAAGGTTTGAATTGAATTTAAATCTTAAGCATCTAGTGTGTGTAAAGGAATGACACATCAATTGGGCAACCAAATTGAACTCTAGGTTTTCACTAAGACAATTAGATTATCAATCTCTTCGCTCTATTGGACCCCTTGGATCTGCCTCACTAAGAACGGGTAGCTTTCTCCCTACCCTTTCTATCCCAACATCAACATAAAGACGGCCTAGTGTATATCTCCCTAGCCAAACCATTTGGTTTCTCATTGCCATAGCCCACTCTATTGGGTTTTTAGGTTATTTGGTTGCACCCATTCTTATTTCTCTTTTCTTTTCTTCCTCCAACTACTTTATTTTTATCTTTTTCTCCTTTTTCATTCATTTTTCTAGGTAGGTGGCTTTTTTAGAATCTCATTCAAGAACATTTCCTAAACAAAGGTTTGTGTTGGGATTCGGTGAAGTGCCATGTGGCAGTTATCTAGAGGGCCAGTTGGCCCACTGGTTTTGGCTCTATAGGACCAGAAGTAGAAGTTGGTTTCTTAGGTGGCAATTTGCCTTAATTTATTTGTTTTAAAGAGATTTGTAAAGACTTGGTTGTTCCAAATCTAGAAGATTTCATTAGATTTAATTAGTTAAGTCTAGTTTCGAAAGTAGGAATATGTACTCTCTATATAAAGAAAGCCTTTCCATACTTTTTGAGTTGAGAAATAATACAACAATATTTCCAAACATCAAAGCTCCTCTCTTCTCCCTACTTCTCTCTCCACCATGCATCAACAAGGCTAAATAGGCCTCCAGCCGGTCAACAAGGAGTATTTGCTCCTTCATCCAGCCGTTGTCTTCTCAACAACTCGCTGATCACACAGATCAAACATCTAGTGGTCATTCCAAATGTCTTATACGCACATTCCAGCACTGTTAATGGGCTATCGAGGGATTTTAAGTCATTTTATTGTAGCAAAGCCTCAATCATTCAAAAACATTTAAATTTATAACTCAGAATCACAAAAGAGTCCAAGGTCGAACACAGGGAGCGAATAATGGAATTCACAACATTAATCTCATTCAGAATCAATGAGCATAATAAATGAAACACAATAGAGATATTCAATGAATACAATTCGTCAGATTGCAATTCAAATAATGATGAGATAAAAAGAATAGAGAGAATCTAAAAAGTAGTGATTTAGATCACCAATTAGGTTCTGTAATTAAGCATACATCTCATATTCAAATTATTCAACAAAACTCAATCAGGATTCAATATTAACTATAGTACATAAATCATTCAACAGTAACCAAAATAATCCTCAATCAGACGACAGGCATGTAGCATCAGACAGCTTAAGTGTCAACGAACATAAGGCTCTTCAGGGAGCCTTCTCTTTCTCAAAGCCTATCCTTCCTTCTTTTCTTCTTCAGCTTCTTTCCTTCTTCTTCAAAGGCCTTTCCTTTCTTCTCCTTTACAGCACAAGGGAACGGCCGTCTCTTAGCGGCTAAGTGTCGCACAAAGACTTTCTTTCTGTTCAGACGCACGCAGCAAAACCCTCCCCCACTCTCTTACAAATCCTTCTCTTCTTTTCTCTCTCAAAGACCCAACGTATAGTCGGATCTAGGTTATCGGGTCGAAAGCATGGACCAAGCCTGTGAGCATGTTTTTGTAGGCGAGTGTTGTGAATCGTAGAGCACGTGTTGGATTAGAAAAAGCGTCGTAGTACAGTGCGCAATACGATCAAACAAAAATATTTCTAAGGATAACGAGACTTGAGTCCCGGTCGTTCGTCTCTGGGAAGCATTTATGGAAATGTAGATTCGAAATTGATCACTTTCGCTCTACTTGCTTAAAATCTCATGTCGGTTTATGGTGATTTACGTATTGATGTACGACATGCTAGTTGCAACAGATAATAATTAAAAGCAGGCAACTTTAATCACACAAAATATATTGCAATAAGCTCATGGTGATTCTCAACACATAGATATATATATATAGAAAAAGATTTTCATTCATTCAATTCATGATGGTGGCTACAGCATTAAGCTCGTGGAAAGCTTGTAGAGGAATGCTTGGAAATACAAATCTAGCTAGTAAAAAATGATCGCATACATAAATCTAAGGGGTGATTATGCATGCATCATTGGGGGCGAATATAGAGCTACACTACTAGGCTGTAAATAAAGCATGTAAATCTAAGAAGAACTATAATCTAGTCTAGCAGAAATAAGGGCATTCGGAGGTGGCTCCGATGGCCTTTGAGTGGTTGAGAGGAGAAGGAGGGGCGGCCAATGGTGCTTAGGCCGACCCTTGGAGAGAGGTTGGAGAGGTGATCCAGCATCTTGGTGTGGAGGTGGTGGTTGCCATGGTGAAGCTACTCGTCGGCATGGAGGTGAAGTGGATGTGGAATGAAACTAAACTAAATGGAACCAAGAGTGGATGGGTGCAAATGGCCACCCCTTAGGTCTTTTTATAGACCTAAGGGAAGCTCTCTAGAGAATTATGGAATTCTCTAGAGATGCCTATGGTGGGAGCTCGTGGGAGAGTGAGAGAGAGAGGATGGATGATGGTTTTTAGATCCACCAAATGTGGATATAAAAATTGAATGACTCTTGGTTGCTAATTTTAGCAACCAAGGAAACAACACATGGTAGAGAGTTCTAGAGAACTCCAGGCTAGGTATTTTCGTGTGGATGGTGTGTGTGGGTGTGTATGGGTGTGTGTGGGTTGAAACTTAGGTGGCTAGGTTGATTAGGTTAGGTTCGAGTAGGTTTAGGTCAAGGTAGGTCTCAAATTAGGGTTGTAAACCCTAATTCACTAAGGTAAAGTGCAATTAAACTTAATACAAGTTTAATTTGGTATGTGGAAACCTAATTGAGAGCAAAATAACTCAATTTAGTTAGGTCAAGGTCAATTGGACTCTCACTGAGTCCAATTGGACAGTGTGTGCTGAGATCAAAGCTCAATTGGACTCAATGAGTCCAATTGAATAGGCTGATGGAATTGACTAAGATCCAAGTCAATTAGGTTTAATGAGGACCTAATTAGGTCCTTAGGGAGGCCTAGAGGTGATGTACTAGGGTTAGGGAACCTTAATTTAGGTTCCTATGGGGTTGGAATTGGGTTTAGGGACCTAGAGATCGAAGATCAAGGCTTGAATCTCAAAACAGGGTCTGGAGGGCAGTTCTGGACGTCCAATAATAGTGTCAGACGTCTTATAATGAAAAATCAGAAGTCCAGACTTGTTATCTGGACGTCCAATCAGAGTCAGGAGGGATTTTAGGTTCTATCTTGGCTCTTCTGCAAAAATTAAACGTCTGACCAAGTGTCTGGACGTCCAATAACACTGCAGAAGTGGGTTTAAGGTGTGCAGAAGTTGGCTAAGGATTCTGGATGTCATATAACTTAGCTGGATGTCCAGATAAAGGCTAGAATTAGGGTTTAAAGGTTTCCTAGGGTGTGGTGACCTAATCTAAGGGTGGCTATGGCTTGGGGAAGCTTCTAGGCTATCCTAGGGCTAAGATGGTCCTAAGTTCTTCATAATTTATTGCTTTATTCCTACTTAATAGAATAGCATACCTTAACTCCCTTACATTATTATATACTACATCTAATCTAGGTCTTCCACTCCAGCTCTGCTACAACACCAGTTATTCTTTATTCTTCAGATCCAGCTTTAAATCCAACTTCAGATCTAGCTTCTAATCAGCTTATTACCTGCAATTGACATAATGCACTTAATCAGTACATTATATCATTATTTTATACATAGCTAAAAGAAAGCAGTAAAGGTGCTAGTAATGCTTATGTATGCATGAATTACCTTAACTTATGCTAAGTCTTAGCTTAATTTAGGTCAACTAAGACCTATGATTGCTGCGCAATCAGTGAGGAGTGCACTTAGGTCGAGTAATCGAGTGTGAGGGTAATGAGGGACCCGACCCCTAAGTGTCTTGGGTGAACAGCTCACTTCACAAAAATAATATATCCACTGTTGCCGCTTTGTATGCGCACGATGTGGGATTATTCCCACTGGCTTCTTCGCTTGCGCCAACAGCAAGGGGTGCTGCTCAATTGGAGCTGCTGAGGGCCTCATGAGTCCAAGTGGTGTTGCAGCTAGCAACGTAGGTGAAGTCCGCACCTCTGGGAAGTGGAATCAAGCCTCGAGCTCACCGGAGGACAGCGAACAGGAGCGGAGATGATGGCGGCGACGATGGTCGGAGGACGGATACCTGAAACAAGAATAAGGCCTCACGGCCACGTTAAAACACCTCAAGAGAATCTCCAAGTGATTGTGAAGGTGGTGGTGGCAGTTTTGTGGTGAGTTATGGTCTGTGGTGGTCTGATGGAGGCGGAAGGGGTGAACGGTAAGGGGTGTGTATGGTGGAGAGTTGGAGTGGGTTTTTGGTGGATTTAAGTGAGGGGTTTTGTGCGGATGGATGAGGTGGAGCTTCTGGAGGTGGAGCGAGTGTGTTTGGTGTGGTGTGGATGTGGTTGGTGTTGCCGGAGTTCGGCTGGTCATGGGGAAGATGGAGGGAGAGAGGCGTGAACAGCGATTGAAATGAGAGTTTAAGGGGAAGAGGAAGTGAGGAAACCTAATGTTAACGGTCGAAAGGGGCAAGAGGGCACCAGCTTTAATTGGCTGGCGCCGTGGAAGAGAGCGTCTTCGGTGGTGGAACGGTGAGGAAAGAGAGAGTCTGAGAGCTCCTCGCTGGTATTGTGAGGAGCGGACAAAGGAAAGGAAGAGGATGGGCTGCTTGATTTGTCCATCAAGTGGCCGGAAGAAGGGAGTCGAGGGAGCTTACCAGAGTTGCGGCGGAGGTGGCTGGAGGAAGGGAAAGTTGAAGAAGTTGAGGCCAAACCGGACTAAGGAATTAGGTTAGAAGCTCCAGGAGCTTTTATAGAGCTCAAATTGGGAAAATCGCAAGCGAATTTCACGGATTAGGCAATTTAGGCACATGAAGAATCAAGCTCTGTTGGAGCTTCTTTGCTTCAAAAATCGGATTCCCACTTGGTTTAATTGTGTTCCCACTGTCTGAACACCAATCCCTCTAATTTTGGAGGGATTTGGTGATGATTTCGTGGTGTTTTCCTTGATTGCATTCGGTGTGATGGGTTGATTAGGAAACCTGGAGAAGAAAGCAACAGTAGGTGTTTGGTGAAGAACATGACAAAGTTGGGGGGTTAATCGCAAGGATTTCAAAAGCTGAGGGGCTATTTGAGAGAAAAAGAGTTAGACTGGACCAAAATGCAAACTAGGTCGAGATGATCTCTGATTGGGCCCAAATTTTGGTATAAACCTAATTTGGACCCAAGGAATCTAATGGGGAAGTCGTATTTCAGTTTTGACTAAGTTTGACTGGGTAATTTGTGTAGAAATCCAAATTATGGCAACTTTTTATCCGAGACTATATTTGAGGTCAAAATGGGTTCCAATGGTTAAATCAAGGGTATCAAACCTTATGGAATATTTTTCTATGAATTTTAGAAGGTTTAGATGAATTTTACCCTAACCAGAACCTCTGTTATTTAAGCGGATATGAAATTAGGATTTTAGGTTATGAATCAGTTCTCGAAGTACATGAAACCCTGTTTCTGTCTGCATGGACCCACTTACTAGACTTTAATGCTCATTTGACCTTTAACTCACCCCTAACAAACCCCTTGGTTGTTCTGCATTCAAAATATGTGTTAAAACTGCATAATTAACACTGATTTAATGCACTCTTCTCAGAAAAGATATTCAATAAATTATGGCTCTCAGGCGATTATATAGGAGCATTTGTCAGTTGATTCTGATTAATTAAAGCTAGTTATAGCTCATGATGTTGTTATCATCAAGCACTGTGTGTGAGATTTCTGGATCTCTCCACGCTTAAGAGCCTCCACGCTCCGTTTACACCCACCTAGAAATCTCTACAACTTGAAAAGCTAAAGATGCGTGGCTGGGATCTGGACATCCTATAGCTAGGGAGTAGACCCAATGTAACATGCCAGCCATACCCACAAGGGTCACATGACCCTCAATCTAAGCCTTATTGACCACTTAGTTTTCAATAAGTGGTCGCCTAAAAGACAAGTTTGTGCATAAGTTCAAATTTAGATTGCTTAATCTTCACAAGACTCTTTAAACCAGCAAGTGGGAAGATAAGTCACATACTTATTACTCCCTCGACTTAATACTTCTGCTTTTTCACCTTGTTCAAGGACTCAAGAAACAAGTTTGCATTTAAGTAAATACTTGATATAATTAAGTCGAAAAGCAACTTGAAGGGTCTAACCGAAAAGATTTTGATTATATGTTTCTTAAAATTGCTAACTCATCAATCTTAAAATTTTCCAATCTTTCCAAGCTCAAAACTCTAAAAACATCAAATTTTTTCTTGCAATTTTCTCACATTTCTTTTATTAAAAATATATACAAAAATCTAGAAACTAAATAAAATGATTCAACTTAATAAGTATCTTCCCCTCCCTGCCTATTTCATACAATGTCCTCAATGCATACAATAAACATATGAAAAGAGTAAATGTCACCTAGCAATCCTTAAGTTCTATGCAATGTCAATTGACAATTATAAGTGTTGCATTTGTCGAAGTCAACAATATAGATGTCTTTATATCTAACACCTTTCAGTAGAGTTTATTTTGTTTGTTTGTCTTTTATTTTAAAGCCCCTTGATGTAAAATTGATTTTATATCCTTTATCACAAATTTGATTAACACTAAGAAGATTATGTTTTAAACATTTAACTAGATGAACATTATCAAAAGAAGTTTTGGAATTATCAATTTGGCCAATACCAGTAATACGGCCTTTGTAGTTGTTGGCAAAGGTGGCCTTTAAGCATCTGTTGTCCATGATCCATCTTTTCTTTCCTTGATCATGTCTTTCGTTTAGCTTGGTGAGGTCCCGCACAAGGGAACAATCTTCTTAATGTATTAATAGACTTGAAGTTTCCATTGCATTCTTGATATATTCAGACCTTATATGCTACTTGATATTCATGAGGGTAACCTACAAAACAAAGTTTCAAAGTGTCTTTTGGTACCCATTTTTTCTTGCTGGGTCCACTTGTGTTAAATCAAATTGCCTTATAGCGTGTGTTGTTAGGTAAATACCTATTCTCAGTCTTTGACCAGTAAAGGTAGGTGTATCTTTTTGTGATTTAGAACAGGAAACTTCATGGTCATTTTTAGGTGTGTAACCTAGTCCAAATTTAGTTGTGCTTTGTGTGTGTGCGTGCCTAGTAATTTTTCAAGATTCTGTTTGCTTTTAGTAAACTTAGCTAGGTCATTGACAACAATGGCAAATTTGGTAGGGAATCTATACAAGCTTTCAATGAGGTGATCTCTAGAGATAGCTCATAATTTTGTGAAGCACATCTATGTTTAAGGGTACTTTCATCTTCTAGACTTTTTGCTAGTTTCTTATTCTCAATCTTAAGTGTTTTAACTAAATCATGTAGTTTATAAAATGCTTCTAAAAGTTCATCAGGAGTGAAAGAAGATACCTCATCTTCAAGGGCCATGAGTCAAAGAAGAGCTTCTTCGCTCAAAGTCTCTTCTTCTTCTTTTGAGCTTGATTCTGAGTCATTCTAAGTTGTTTGGAGTGCTTTCTTTTTCTCTTCTTTTCTGAATGGTTTCTTTGACTTCTTTTTCTCAGTTTCCTTCTTGAGCAGAGGGTAGTCATTTCTAATATGTCCCTTTTTTTGCAGTTATAGCAAATGACTACTTCTCTGCTTTCCTCTTTCTTCTTTCTCCAACTCTTTTTGCTCTTGAGGAATTTTCTAAATTTTTGGGAGAGAAGAGAAATGTCATCTTTGTCTTCACTACTTGATTTGTCTGAGTCAGTGTCTACTTGTAGTGTGATGTCCTTTTTCTTTGTTCCTTCATTTTCACTTTCCTTCATATGCTGAAGTTGAACTTCATAAGACATCAAACTTCCGATCAGGTCATCTAGCTGAAGTGTTGATAGATCCTTATATATGTTGGTGCAAACACACCACGATCATTGATTTTGATGATAATAAAACACTTGTTGTTTGACAATTGTGTTTGAGATTAAGTTTTCAGGTTAAATGCACGAGGAAACAAGTGTGAAGGAGCTCAAGCTTAAGTCCATGGAGAAATGGAGGAGCTTGATGGAGGAGAAATGCATCAAGGAGCTTTGGAGGAAGAAGATTGATGAAGGAGCCTAGGGCTAAAGATTGAAGATGAAAAGAAAGAAGAATAGGATAGATTATTAAATGTATTTTCTATTTATCTTTTATTTTCTTAGATATTTGTGAAAGAGCCCAAATTATGATAACCTAAGTCCTAGATATGCTCACTTAAACTTAGGACACTTAGGCAAATCCCAAAATCCAGCTAGAAACCTAAAACAGTAAATAAAGCCCTTATTAGACGTCCACCATAATCATCACACATCTGATATTTCCTTTTAAGTCGTTTGATAATAGGATTAGACGTCCAGTGTCCAGTTAGCCTACCCTTACAATTTCTGCCTTCAGCATATTAGACGTCCATACCTAGTTACAGATGTCCATACTCATCTTCAATCGTCTTAAGACCTTTTCAGATGTCCAATAAAGGACCGTTAGACCCAATTTAACTTATGTCAGGCCACAATCTTCTCGAGACTCGTTAGAAATATTTTATTAATATTTGCATACATCCATAAGCATTATCAGATGTCCAATAAAGAGATGTTGGATCTCCTTCTGACCAAAATCTTGATTTGTCAAAGTATCTTGATCTTTAAATTCTTGAGAAATCAATTCTCTAGGGTTATTCCTTTCATCAGACATCCTACAGACATCTAATACTTAGAAACAAGAACTCTGTTTGGATTTGATCATTTCCCAGAACCGATCTTGTTATTTTCAGACGTCCAAAGCTTCTCCCAAACATCTTATATTAATTAATTATATCAAGCATGAATTGGGAAAATCTCCCCGAATTGAAGTTTAGATCATTGAATGACTTTTAGAATTCTATTCTTTGGTAGTATGGATTTTACAATTTAAATGAGTTACCACCTCAACCAATCTCCAGGTTTCTAGAAAATAAGTTCTATTGCCCAAGCAACCCTCCTACAAATTGATTTGTTAATGCATGCTATAATGCAATGGACCCCTAAATGGATATTTCTATGTGTGGATGCACAAATCACTTTTAATATAATGTGAATGGGAACCAAACAATGCAACACAATTATTCCCAATCACCAGAATGTATAATCCACACAAAATCTCAACCACCCAAAAATAGGAGAAATGAAAATTTTTGGGGTGGAAATTCAGGATCAATTAGAGGCAAAATGTAATGTCGTGGTAGGGTTGGAGTCAACTTGATTCCAAGACTCCCCAACCAAAAATAATGTGATCCCCAATATGAATAATGAGGCGAAAAGATGTAACAAGCACTTGATTTTGATTCTCCTCAATGAAATTGAGCATCGTGAAAAATCGAAGAATCAAGATTGTTGGATTTTACACGCGCAAGTGTGTGGGAAATCGGGGGTGGTGGGATGACGAAAACAATCAATTAGTGGATTTTAATCCACTCACCCTGAGAAATTCCAAGAAGAGTCTTTCTTTTTTTTAAGGTTTTTGCTTTTTTGTATCTTTTTTTTTAGTGAGATTTATGGTGACAAGAGAACTTAGGTTGCTAGGAGTTATCGACACCTACCTCCTCAGCAACATGTACGAAGCTCCAAGTGTCGCCAATGACTTCACGCTCTCGATCCTACCCTGGACTCGTCCACGTCTCTGACCTCCTTTGCGTATCTTCTTCCTCAAAACAGGTTCTGCACAGAAACAAACAACGAACACCCATAAAGAGACGGGTGGAAAGAAGAATAAGTAAAGGAAAAGAGTAGAAATCAAACCTAAATAGCACCTCCCCGACAACAACGCCAGAAAACTTATGTTGAATCATGAGTAGTGTTATTTAATCAGGTGAAATTAGCATTGAAATGAGTATAGTGGAAGTGATTAACTACAAGCGATCCTACATAAATTTTTTTTCAAATATATTAACCTAGACTAAAGTATGCTTTAAGATTGTCAGTTTTAGGACTAGGGTCGAACTTAGGGAGGCGTACTTAAGTTACTCGATTTCTACACGAATCCTAAAGGCACGTCATTTCCATTCACTTATTATGTTTTTGGATTTTTCTTTGGTTTTAGACTTTTTTGTGATAACTTTGTCCTTAAGGCACTCCCTCAAAAATAAGTCCTTAGCAACATGTCAACTTGAGTCCAAATAATCTCAGTACACACGAGGGTGGAGACCTGCAATTCAGAAGTTATATTTTCTCTTTTACAACTTTTTTGGTATTTTCTTAATTATCAAATAAAAGATAATACAAGAACAAAGGAAAAATTGCGAAATTGAAATAAATAGAAATACTTAGCTTATTTATATATGTACATATGTATGTATAAGATATATATATATATATATATATATATATATATATATATATATATATATATGAAGAGAGAGAGAGAGAAGAAAAGAAGGATGGATTGCAAAATGGGATGTAGCACCGTGCTAGGTGAACTGATGTCTAGAGAGACATGATTAACCCTAGCTATGTGCCACATGAATGTGTGGATCGGACGTGTGTGTGTGTGTGTGAATGCTTGATGTGTGCGAGTTACTACGTATGTGCATGCAACTTGTGCACACACACACGCAATATAATGCACAAAAGATGAATATAGTGCACGTGATATGTGGTAGTGTAAATATGGATGTGTGTATGTGTATGTGAGGGTGTGTGGTGAATAGAGTGAGTCTATGTGTGAGTATGTGTGCGTTGGTGTGAGGTTGTGAGTGAGTGAAGTGAGATGTGATATAATGTGTCTGTGTGTGTGTATGTCAGGGCTATGTGTATGTGAGGGTGTGTGTGAGTCTATGTATGTGTACTATGTGACCTAGTGCTGTGAGTGCATGCGCTATGAGGAGAGTGAAGCATGCACTATGTTGTGTCTGTGTGCACGAGAGGAGTGCGAGTGAGATGAGTGATGAGTGTGTGAGTGTTTGAAGTGCGCAATGAATGTGGCGTGCGAAGGCTGGTGATGTGCACTGGGTGTAGCGCGTGGTGGGCAACCGGCTAGAGTGGTAAAAGAAGGCAGTGCAAGAGATGTGGTGACCAACTAACTGAGGAATGAGCTGGTCACCAGGCGCATGCGGGAGAGTGTGTACGAGTGAGATGGGCCTTGTCACCGGCTAAGTGAGAAACGACCCAGTGACAAAGCCTTAAATGAGTCGAAATTCAAATGAGAAAGCAAAAGAGTTGAGAGCTCTAATGGCCATTGCAAAGGTAATCAAAATTAGGAAATCAACTAAAACAAAGAAAAGAACCACCACGTCTACCTGTTCACGAGGGAGCTAGACGGTGGTGGAACCTTGTCGTGGTGGTTGCAACCACGCAAGGTCACTCCAAGTCATCAGCGAGGGCTCTCAACTGATGAGAGGCCGCAGGGATAAGAGAGGAAGAGAGGGAGAGAAGAGAGAACAGGCTGTGTGGTCGACATGGTGGTGGTGTGTGCTCTGTGAGGTATGTGCGTGCTCTGTGAGAGATGGTGTGTGCGAATGAGGTGGGTGTCGACAACCTGAGGGTGGAGGTAGGGGTATGGTTTTATAGGTGAGGGATGGGGTGTGCGGTGCACATAGGTGGCAGTTAGGATAGGATTTGGGTAATTTGTAGGATATGCACATGGATTTTAGGTAAATAAGGTAGTTTTTTTATTTAGGGAAGATGTGATATGGGTTAAGGTTTGCACACACAAATTTAAGGGAATCCAACTCAACTTCTCTCTCTCAACTGTTAATGCATGCATCCTAAATGTCTAAAATGCAACATTAAGAATCAAATATAGATGTCTAATCCTACAAAATAACATAATATTGACAAATTGTTGGCATGAATTACTACGCAATTAGCAGCTTTACACGAAATAAAGGATTTTCGTCATAGTATAGTTATCGCGCAATTCCAAACAATAATAAAATTAACGAAACTCAATGTGAGTCCCGATCAAACTCAAGGAAGCAAATGGATTTGCGATTTAATTTTAGTTTTTTCGCTCTGTCGAAATCATTGTTTAAGAGATGTGTGTGTGTGTGTGTGTATTTTATGACTAACCTAATCAAAACCTAAGAGCTAACCTAACCTAGATCAAATCGAGCTCTAGAACTCAATTGCAAGTTCCCTCACAAGAACTTCACCCATGGCATTTGTCTCACGAATAACGAGGGTGTGCGTCAACAAAATGTAAAAGGTAAACGTAAATTAATCGTTACACATTCTTTTGGTTAATTGCACACTCTTAAGTGAGTTTATAAAAATGTTTGCGCCATTAACAAGTATGGGAACCACCACATAATTTTTTTATTTTTGTTTTGTTTTTTTTCACGTTTTTGATTTTTGAAATGACTAACCTAATGGAAGTACTGCCAAAACCTAATCTAATCGGAGGATGACGATGGTGATGAGGTAAGTGGTTTGTTGGGTTCGTTGCTGCATAGTGTGTGCGAGATATGGGAATGAGCTTGGTGTGAACATAATCGTGGTGGTGATGATGGGCCTGATGGCAAGTAAAACTACTAACATTTTTTTCTTTTTTTTTGCTTCAATTTTTCCTTGTGAAAACCACAGACAAATGTTGATCCTAAAATGACTAAACCTAATTATGCAAGCGAAACCCTAACGATCTAAACCTAACTAAGTGGGTGGCATGTGGTGTTGGTGATGGTGGTGGTTGGCGTGTGGTGTGGTGTGTGTTGGCAAGGCAAGCGACAAAAAATATTAATGCAAAAGCAACAATGATCAACACAAGATAATACTCAAAAGATTGAAGCAAATTATATTGCATCAAGAAGAGAACATCAATAACATTCAACTGAACAAACAAACATAAAGGAATGCTTGAAATAAAAAAAAGAAACACAAACACTAGCTAATAGAAATCCACCCCGCTGGTAATGCTTCGAAGAGCCTTCGGCTTTTAGATGGTGGTGGTGGCTAGGCCCTAACCTCAAGAGGTTGCCTACACATCACAAGAAGATGGAGCACGTCCACAAAGCTATAGAGAAGCTTTGGGCATGCCCTATGGAGAAGATGATATCACACGCACAAAATAAAATAGAGAGGAGGAGAGGAGGATGGCTAGGCTAATGGAGATGAGAGGAGGATGGTGATGGTGCTCAAAGGAGGGCACCACCGACCTTGATGGTGGAGGATGGTGGTGGCCGGCCACCCATGGAGGAGGGGGTGACCTTGGAGTGATGGATGGGAGGGGAGGAAGATGGAGGTGGCGATCTTGAGAGGAGGAAGAAGATGAAGGGGACGGCCTTGGAGGGTCTTTTATGTGGTGGGAGTGGTCTTTGTTGCCACTTTTGGTGATGGGTGAGTTATGGTGTGCATTATGTGTGTGTGTGTGTGTGTGTGTGTTGAGTTTGAATTCCGTAGACTAGGTTGTGATGCTTAGGTGGAATTAGGTTAGGTTAACCTAGTTTAGCTAGTTATGAACACTAATGAGACTAATTAAGTCTAGGCAAGTCTAATTAGGGATAAGTGGGTCTAATTAAATCTAGGAGCACCTAGTTGGATCTAAGTGAGCCTAAATAGGTAGTAGTGAACCTAATTAGGTCTAGGTGGATCTAATCAAGTTTGTGTAAACTTAATTAGATCTAGGTTGACCTAATTAATTCTAGGTGTACCCAATTAGGAGTTGCTAACCCAATTGACTCAGAAAGAGTCAAATTGGGTTACCTCTGGCCTAATTGGAAATCTAAAAGGGTAATTGGGCTAGGAATAGTGAAATTGGGATAGTAGTAGGTAGATTGGGATAATCGATAATGAGGATAGGGTCGTGGATAATGTTATCCATGTTTTGGGTTTTAAGGTTAGGTCAACTAAGGTGGAGGTGGTTCTGGGTTTGGGGATTGGGATAAGGTTATCCTCCTCTCTCTTCTTCATTTTGTGCCAATCTCTCTCTCTTTCTCCAGTCTTCTACTCTTTATTCCATGCTTCTTATTCTTTCCTCTATCTCTCAGCAATCTTCTCTATTACACTTTATTCTCTATCTATATCCAGATCATTCTCTGATCTTCTTATTACCTACAAACACGAATAAATCATTAAATGGCAGGGTAATCTATCATTATTTATGTCTAAACTTCATAAAATGGTACATTGCATGATATGCTAATTATGAGTGAAATATGTACAAACTAGCTAGGTTTCTGACATGATTTAGGTTAATTAAGTCTTATGATTGCTGCACAATCATACTTCCATCCCTAAACTTTGCTAGTCCCTAGCAAAAATTACATGAATGCTTTGCCTCCAACTCGAGTTTTGCAAATTAACTAGACACTTATTATTAATCAAGTTTTAGAGCGAAAGTTAGGACTCTTATTCCAATAGGCCTACAACATCAAGGATGGACATCTAGACTCAGGTTTGTATTTCCTTTTGAGCTTTAACCTTTAGTTTTCAAAGTTTGATTTCTTAGGCTTCACTACCCACTCAGGATTTGGTAGCTATGAGTTTAAAGCATCCGTGCATGTGTAATTGTTCTACTTGTGAAATAGATATGCAAAAGTGTGTTCGTTGTAGTAAATGCGCTTTATTCAAATCGAACTTGAAAATAATGAAAGCTATATTTTTCAAAATGGAGTGCGAGTCATTCACAAGGAAGCAGATGGACTAATTCGCTTTCCTAAGATCTATGGATAGACAAATACACTAAATACGAAATCAAGACAAACTAGAGCAACTAAAATTGAAGCAGAATTAACTAGAACTATTAGCAAGCATCAACTAGAATTAGCAATGAGAATAAGATAAGCAAAAATAGAGAATCAACTAGAACTTTTATTAAAGAAACGGAGTTGGAACAAGTAGAATAATGTTTACAACTAGAAGAATGATTAAAAAGATATCTAACTACAGCTAAAACTAGAATATAAAAACTAGCCGCAAAGTTGAAGCCTGGAGTAGCGTAGTAGCAAATGCGAAGGTGCATCCAAGAACCTCAAGTAGAGGGAGTGAAGAAGAGGAAGGTGTTGAGTTCTAGTTGGTGAATTTTTGGAAGTGGAAAGTTAAAGTCTCAGGGGGGGACAGCTAGGTGTTTAAATAGGAAGAGGAAAGGCTCCCTATTGGTTGATCTAAAAGGCTTAGGATTGATGAGGTGGATGGCCTAGATTTAATCTAAAGGGGATGGCTAGGATAGGTTGAAGGAGAGCCATAAGATGTAGTACGGAGGGTGGAGATATAGGCAAATGTTGTTAGGTCTTCATTATTCTACGGTGGCCAGCCAACTAAGATAGGTTATAAGGGTGTATGGCTGGCCACTTTGTGACTTTTGGTGGTTTAAAAGTGGCGGCTAAGAGGCTTAGGGTTTAGGTTAAATGGTGGTGCCTACTTAGGTTGTTGGTAGGGATAAGATCTAGGGTTAGTAAAGGATAGATGACCATAGGATCTAAAGTCAATGGATAGGGTTTTAGGAGGTTGGTGGCCAGCCATGAGGGAATAAAAAGAGTTAACTAGGGTCGGCCACTATAGGTATTTTCTAGGCATAGTTGGCAGCTAATGTAAGAAGATAGGATAAGGTTCGTTTTAGGTTTTAGGGTTTGGGCTTTCCTAAAGGATATGAACCTAGTTTGGCCGACCATATAGGTGGAGAATTGAGGTCCATGGATGGCCACTCTAAGTGGCTAACTTAGCTAGGTGGTTGGGTGTTATGTTAGGTAAAATTAGGTTCCTAATTAGGCTTAGGGTTAGGTCCAACTGGGTTAGAGTTCTAGGTTCACTAATTTGACTCAGCCACTAACCAAGTGAGCTCAATTCCAAATCTCCCTCCTACCCTAGTTCAGCAAGCTTGAAACCTGGCACCTACACACATATGAACAAGAACATCAAGGCAGCATATATACCTTAGGGAAAAATTGCATAAAAATCCACACTTAAGCATTATTTATAGAATGTACTAAATGACTAATCTATCCTATATAAATGCATTCTAACCCAAATTACCCTTAGATTAACATTAGTTAAGCCTTGATTAAGGAAAATAAATATGAAATTATCAATAATAGAATCGACCTATTGGCATCCAATGTTGTAAAAATCAAGGCCTCAGACATCGAAATTCATTCATAGTCAACCCAATTTTCACTTTTAGTTTGGTCGTACTTAGAATTGATAGCTTTCTCCTCACCTGTTTCTAACTCAAGGTCAACACTCATTGCGTATATTTCCCCAGTCGGACCCTAAATCTCTTTTCCTATTTTTTTTCTCTATATATTTTTTTATTTTTTTCTATTTTCTATTTTTGGAAGGAAAGAACACCTATATGTAGCGAGCTATCTTATTTATTTGAGAACTTTTAGCACCCATTTATAATGAAGTGCTTCTTTACTTGATATTTCGCAACTTCTCTTTTTTTTCTCTTTTTTTTTCTTTATTCTCCAATTCATTTTTCTAAATGAGTGACTCATCCTTCATCCTTTTAAGAACAACCCTGTGGAAATCCTTGGGGTAAAAAGGAAATAAATCCAATCCCAACGATATCTATGTTTTCATGGTTTCAAATGCCTAAAAGTCAATTCTAATGTATATGAGATTTGGACTTCTTAAGTTACTTAGCTCTCAAATCGAAGAGTGGACAACAAAGCCCAATACTTACTTTTAAACCACTAGTTTCGACTAGCCAAATTAATCAAGAATCAAACCAAACCTAAATCTAGCGAACCATCCTCAACTAATTAAGCTAATTATAGCCTGCAAGGCCTTATGGTCTAAGATTCCATACTAACCTCTTGGTTTGATTTTATTTCCCAGACTATTCACCTCCTCTAGTGTGAAATCTCACTTAAGATTCTCAACTAGTTGTCTTTGTTTCCTAATCACTAGTAAGAGATCAGAGGATCTTTCTGATGCTTCATTCTTCATCTCTTGATCAAGGTTCCTTAATAAATTCCTAATATCCATGAATGTATTGTACATTTCTTTGATTGTTTCTCTTTTCTTCATCCTAAAGAGCACAGTTTTGAGTCAGGAGATTTATGCAAGTCTCCTTTACCATTGAGGTTCCCTCATGAGTTGCCTTGAGGGTATTCCAAATCTTGTAGGTTGTCTTGCAAGCGGAGACTCGATTGAATTCTTCTTTTAGCAATCCACAGAAAATGGCATTCATTGCTTTGACATTAAATGTTGCCTTCTTCCTGTCATCCACCAATACTTTGACTCATGCCTTCTTCCCTAGTCGGGTATTGATTGCACAGCAATTCACGCCAACGAATTGTCAATCTTATGCTATTTTATGGCTTTACACATCTAGGATTAAGTAACAATACTTGCAACTTGTAAATACCTGCATTCATGCATAATGAGAGAGGAAGAAAGAGAGAGAGATAGAGCCTTCATGTTTACACTACCACCTAATATAACCTACCTACCTACCACCTACAATAATTAACCAAAACCTCAAGGGCCTACCCCACAACATTCCCAAAAAGATCCTAATGGCCATTGCACCTTTGCACCACTACCCATCCCTCACCTATAAAACGCTACCCACCCCTCCCATGCCAAGGGTCGGCACCCACCATTACCCAAACCCATACAATCATTGCACTCACCTCACGCACACTGTAGCACACCCTCTCTACCGACCACACACCTCTCCTCTCTCCCGCTCTTCCTCTCCCATTCACAGCACCCTCTCACTAGTTGAGAGAGCACGATGTACCATTGGGAAGCCTCCCATGGTCGTAAACCACCACGGTGAGATCCACCACCGTCTAGCCCCTTTGCAAGCAAGTAGATGTGGTGGATTCTCTTTTCTTTTTTGCTATTTTTATCGTTGTTTTTGGTCAACATTAGACTAGTTTAGAGCTCTCTAGTTTTGTTGCTTTGTTTCTATAGTGCATCAATTGCACTTCATTTTTGTGCCTGCATCACCAGAAAGCTTCTCACTTATCCGGTGATAGGGCCACACGGACACACGCCACGCCAGTCTCCCTCTTCCCTTTCTCTTCACATAACCAGCTAAGTGAGGAACTTAGCTAATCATTTAGCGCATCACCCGATTACCAAGCCCCCGCGAGAGGAGAGAGCGCCACCAACTGGCGCACTAACACACCGAGTGTGTTCCTCAATTATCCGGTGTCACTCCCACCTCTAGCGCCTTCTTTTCTCTCTCTCCACCACCAGCTACACCCTCCCGCGCTCACTGCCTACACGTCACTCCACCATGACAGTATAGAAAATAATTTTTACCCCCTTTCTCTCACCCCCATTCATAAAGTGCCCGTGGTCGTCCTCTCACTCCCATTTCGAAAATAGATCCCACTGCGACGCTGTCTCGCTATCCTCAATTCGTCCACCTCCATCCTCCATCCAACTCCTCACCTTTTTCCCGATGTCACGTCAATGCGGCTCGTCCTCCAAGCAGTCGACGAGGAGGATTTCTCTCACCTCTCTCTTTTACTGCTTTCATAGAGTAGTTTTATTTCCACGTTAATTCTGTGGTGAACATTTGTTGAGATATAATATAATTGTTCTCCCCCTTTATCTCTTACTCTATCTCTCGCTATCTTTGTCTCTTTCTATCTCTTTTATAATTGTAAGTAGAGTAGAATAGCTTAGATAATCCTCTGATATTCTGTCTATCTAAAAATAACAAAAAAATTAGAAAAGCATAAAATTTTCAAAAACAAATAAAACAAACGCGGATTTCTAAAATCAAATGTTCACCTCCCCATGTTCAACCTAAGAATCACCTGAGTTTCAGTTATTTTAATTGATAAGCGGATTTTCGCGACTGTGACGACCAAGTTTCTCAACCTCAATTTCCCTTGCGCAAAATCTCGCTAATCAAGCGCCAGGTAGAAGGATATGATGGTGACACGTGGCTTAATAGTGGTACCGATCTAGCTCTCTGTGCCGTTGATCCTACGAAGAGCTATGTGGATCATAATCCTTTTGGTGTAAAGTGCTTAAGTGTGCCTTGTGAAGAAAATGTTAAGTGTTGAGAACACTTAGAGAGTTCTATGAAGGCTATAAACGTGATTTGAGGGTTGTTAAGCCTAAGTGATAAATGAAATAAAGCCTTAGTTTGAGATAAATAAATGTGGATTTAATGTGTTGTTTCAAAATAATATTTTTAGTAATTCTTTTTACAATTCAATGAATATCTTTCTTGTCTTTATTATGAAATGATTGCCATGTCTTAATTCATTTTTATGCAATTATTCATGTGGATAATATATTCCAATAATTAATTAGTTAATTAAGTAGTTAGTTAATTATGTAGCTAATTAATAATTAAGTATCAAGTAATAGTATAATATAAGTAATAATCTTATGTAGCTTAATAAGTTATAATGTAATTAATATAGTGAATTAACTAAGGTAAGTAGTTAATAGTTATATAACTTAAGTATTTATGTAAATTATAAGCTAAGTATGTAGACCTAAATTAACTACAACTTAAATAGTAATATTTATGTTATTCTTCTTCTTCAAAAAAAAAATTATATTATTAAGTTATAAATACTTAAATAGCAAGTATACATCTATAATAGTAAATAAGTAAGTTATATAGTAGTCATTTATATAAGTATATAGTAGTTAGTTAATTATGGTAATTAATTATAAGGAATAAATTAAAAATAATTGATTAATCTTATGCTAATTTAGCCTCATAGCGAACGACCTAGACTTAACCAATATAAATTTATAAAATGTGTTGATTACCTTGCTTACTATACTATAACTAACAACGACTATTTAACTATGTAAAATAGTTGAACATCATTACAGATGAGCTTGAAGGGTGATTAATCTATGTCCTAATTATGAGGTCACTAAAAAAGGAAAGCTCCAAAGGGATACATGTGGGCAGGTGACTAGCACTTCTCCTTTCCCCCCTTCTCAATTGAAGGGGTGGTGGTGGCTATGCGTAGGATTTATGTGTGATGGTCATGGCACTAAAAACTAAAAAGGTAATCAACATGCTTAGAGGATGGGGCAACACAAGTATGAGAAAAATAACCCAAGCATACCTTTGACTTCCTCTTCTAAAAGGCTTTCCTCACCCATGCAATAAGCACCTCAGTGTTCATTGCTAGAGAGACCTCCAAGTAACCCGAGTCAAGCAGTGTCTCAGTTAGCAACAACGAAAAGTCCACCACTTTGTATGCTTCATGGGAACAAAAGCATCAAGCCTAAAACTATGGAGGAAGCTAATCAATGAGGTATACTTATGAAGGTGTATGACTGATTTTGAAGAAATGAATACCAACATTCTCCCAGCCCATTCAATTCTGTGTGTTCTAGTCTCTTGAGGTTTAAGAGCCTTCCTCCCTAGGAGATGGGCAGAAATCGTGCTTCTCACCTTTCCAAAGTCCAACAAGGTCCTGACACCCCCTAGACTGCAAGAAGGTCATTAATGCCCTAATTCCAATCTCGGTAAGTAAACTTCATGTCAAACTTTTATCAACAACTCCCAACAAGGAAGAATGAAAGATCAACGGTATTGGAAGTATGGAAAAGACAAAAAGTAAGCCTTGACTCCTATTTAAATGCTTTGGTGCAATTCACTTACTCTTACAATAGAATCTAGATGCCATAGTAAAAAGGATCTTGACAAACATTAAGGAGGAGGAATTTAACCTTTTTAATGCATCTGATGATTCAAAGCCAGCTGAAGCTATTGAATGGTGTATATGGGCAAAGTGGAGAGAGAAATCAGCAAAAGTCTTGCATGCACTACCAGAAATTGATTATTACACAAGTATAGTTTGAGCCACTTGGCCTATGCAAACACTGCTCTTTGTATAATAAGCTAAAAAAAAGGTGATTTGAAAGTGTTGATTGTTGGAAGCCATTCTACTTTCACAGAAGATAGAATGTGGAACACCTATTTGGGTGTGACTTCATGAAAAAGTTCAAATTAAAAGAGACTTTCCTTCATGGCTTAGATTTTTTGTTCTGATGTTTGCTGGGAATCACCCAACTGAAGCAACATAAGTGATTTGGTCGAAGAGAAATGATGTAAATGATGTAATTTCCCTTTCACAAAAAAATGATTTAATTTCTTAAAATGAACAAGTCCATTGATACAATAGTGGAGAGCGCAAGGCACTAGATTAATGTTGGTCATGATGAAATGCTAGCAATTTAGCTGTATAGGAATTAATGGTGGAGAATAGGATTATGCAATAAGTAACTGCTTATCCATCCTAGGTGTATCTCAATGGTTCTACAGAATGGCATTTTCCATGAAGTGGTCCTAAAAAGGTTCAACACTAGAAAAAGCAACCAAAAAAAAGTGCAATCTAGATTTCCCGTGCTATGGCGACATGGCAGCAATAAGACATTGCCTTGACTTGAGCAGATGAAATTCACATTGAAACTCTTATCTTCGAAATAGGCAATGTTGTCAAAAAGGTAAAAAGTAAAAAAGGTAAAAAGTAGACTTCCCCTTTGATCACATTCATCTTATTAACAAACCTTCTTCCAGACCCGAGAAGCAAAATTAGATACAGGACATCTCGCCTTGGAATTTTCATCACCCACTCTAATAACATGAATTCATCTCAATCTTGGCAGTCATCTTATCCCATTTCTAACATACTCTTTAATGGCCAGTTACATAAATCATACGTTTCCTTCTCGACCTCATCACCAACACAAACAGGCAACCATAAAAATTAGATACAGGACATCTCGCCTTGGAATTTTCATCACCCACTCTAATAACATGAATTCATCTCAATCTTGGCAGTCATCTTATCCAATTTCTAACATACTCTTTAATGGCCAGTTACATAAATCATACGTTTCCTTCTCGACCTCATCACCAACACAAACAGGCAACCATAGCAGCAAGCAAAGGAGCACAGCAACAACAACAAGAAGGAGCCCTAAGGCCCCTTAAGCCTTACCGAAGAAGGCGGCCTTCAGCCACAATCGATGATGTAGGCGAATCCGTAGGCCATGTACTTGAGTGTGGACTCCTAGAAATCCTTGTTGTCCATCCCCGTGGCGTCGACCGAGAAGAAATCCCTAAACCCCCGGATGAAGGCGTCCTTCGCCGAAGTCTCGCAGCAGAGGTTGGTCATCACCCCCACAACGATGACCTCCTCCACCCCCATCCCCACGAAAGCCTCCTCGGACCTCGTACCCCGGAAGACGCTGTAGGTGTCCTCGAAGACCCGGTCCCCGTCGCGGCGGGAGAGCCTCAGGAGGAGCTCAGAGTCTGGGGTGCCGTCATGGATGAGGTTGGAGGGGCCCCACCACTCGCCCAGCATGTTGTAGTCGGAAGGGGACTTGTGGCGGTAGCGGGAGAAGAGGACCGGGACGGAGGCGGTGCGGCAGTAGTCGAAGGTAGAGTTGAGCAGAGGTGGTGGTGGGTAGAGGAGGAGGGGAGGGTGTGGGGGTGCGGGGTTTGCGGGACGCGACGATGGGTCGTGTTGAGGGTTTGTTTGGGAGGGGATGTCGGGGAGGTTTGAAAGGGGAGAATGAAAACAACTTGGTCGCGGTTCTGAGTGGAACCGTGACCAAAACTTCTCAAAATTCTTCCCACCTTGGTCACGATTGTGAACCAAATGTCTAACTTATAACTCATTTTTTCCGTCTGTTTGGTCACGATTTAGGTTACTTTCACGACCAAAATCAATTTTTCTTGTTGCGACTCCAAACCTAAAGCTAAGTATCCTGTTATCTTTGTTAGTCGCTAAGAATAATCAAAGAATTGTAAAGAAACTACGAACTCTCTAAATTAGCCCAAAATCTGATCTAAAAGACTAAAGCTACACTCAAAGTGTAACAAGTGGCGGAACCAAAATTAGTTATCTAACCTCTAAATCATGACAAATTTGTTATATTGATTTAATAAAGTATTTCCTAAGTTATTAACATTACTTAATAAACATATAGACTAATCAATTACATCCGTTGATTCAATTCATGAAATATTCATATCATTCCCAAATTAATCGTCTACAAGTAGTTTCCAATCTATGATGGTAGTCCCAAGTAATTTATCACTTAACGATCACAATCATACTTATTTCACATAAAACGAAGTTCGTTTCAAACATGCTATAATAGTGTCACATTTAACATTCTTAATATTCAACATTCATGCATCAACAATTTATTTCATGTTAAAGTACCCCAAAATAGAAATAATACTCTCACAAAGGTTTCGAACTCAGCAAAGAGAGAAACACATGCTAACCAACATGACATGTGCGAAGAACCATGTAGAACGTGTACAATACTTGAAAACGAACTAGGAACAAGGAAAGGGTACACTACTCTAACTAACGTCACCAAAGGGTTACGATAACTCCAAATAGTGCGCAAAGGGCCAGGAAATGTGTCACACCTCCCTCATACTCTACAACACACTGGGCAATTTTCCTAGACCAAACACGCCAAGGACGAGATTTAAATCACAATAAACATGTTTCTAATTTTTCACATCAGAATGACAATAAAGGGTATCAACATGTAGTACGCATTGATATAATTTCAATGGTACCTTATTTGTCAAATTCTGAGGTTGAGAAGGCCTTAAACCACTCAAAAAATAGCAAGGGTGTCCCTGAACTGAACTAGACCGGTTGGTTCAAGCGAATCGGTCATTGATCCACGCTACCACACACCAGCCTCTGATTCACGCCCACACGCCTCACGTGGATTGCCAACCACACCACTCGATTCGTGCTACACGCCACGACACGCATCAACAATCCACGAGCTCGCACACCACTTCTCTTCACACAAACGTTCACAATTTACCCACCACACGTTGCTTCCTCACATCGCCCACCGCTACACCAGCGACACATGTTGCACTCTCATCTCTTGTCGCCGGCAGCGTTGCAAAATTTTCGATGGGGAAGCCTGAACTTTCCACTATTGCAAAAAGGTCCCTACATATCCTAATCCTAATTTCCTAATTTGTTTTCTTCTTTCCTCTCTCTTTCTCTCCAAATCTAAGTGGCGTGGGAAGAGAATGATGACACTCAACTCAAGGAGCCATTTTTATAGACCCAACATTAGGTTGCAAAATACCAAGATTACCCCTAAGTTTGGTTCACCTTACATTTAGGTCCTTATTGACTTATTTTGGACCTAACTTGAGCTACACACCTTGAATTCATGCGAAACAAGCGTCATTGGAAAGCTTGCAATGAGAGGAATCTAATGATACCATACATGGTAACCTTTTGATGAGGTTTGACTAAGGGTTGACCAAAAATATGCATTTCTTCACGTTTTACATGGTGTTCAAAGTTGTATCGAACCTAATGCGTGCCTATGGGTTCAAAATGGCTTGAACCACTCTAAAATGACTCAGGACTTGGATGTTAGGGCGTTACATTACACCCCCAAAAATGGACAGATTCCA
This sequence comes from Thalassia testudinum, assembly GCA_037157565.1. NCBI lineage: Eukaryota > Viridiplantae > Streptophyta > Magnoliopsida > Alismatales > Hydrocharitaceae > Thalassia > Thalassia testudinum. The sequence continues at coordinate 135,779,223 of JAZHRO010000077.1, forward strand.
TTCCCTTCCCAGAGGCCTTGACTTCTAAGAAACCCTAGAAAAAGACTGAACCCAGCACCGAAGAACTTAGAGATTTATTTGGTCAAGTATAGATAAACATCCCCTTGCTTGATGCTATCAAACACATTCCCAGGTATGCTAAGTTCCTCAAGTAACTTTGCATGCCAAAACATCAAGCAAGGAGTCCTGGGAGGGTGGTCCTTTTAGAGCAGGCAAGCTCGATTATTTCAAGTAAGCTTCCCCCGAAAAAGAAGGATCCTGAGCACCTTTGATATCCTGTGTCATTGGTGACACAACATTAGATTGTGTCCTCCTGGACTTAGGCACTTCAATCAGCCTAATTCCCTTAGTACTATAAGAGGAATTTGATTTTGGTGAGTTAACGCCAGTTGATGTGACCCTACAACTGGCCAACTGAACCACTATCAAACCAAGAGGGATCGTTAAGGACGTGGTGATTAAGGTCAAGGACTTCTATTTCCCAATTGATTTCCTAGTGATGAATATAGAGGTCCCTGAAACCTTAAAATGCACCCATCATCTCGGGACGTCCATTCCTCGTGACTACTAAGGCCCACATTGACTGCAAGATAGGGAGCATGGAAATAGCCTTTAAAGACCAAAGGATCCATATGAAAATTTTCAAGGCTTCAAGGAGGTTTAGAGATTGTAATCTTCTGGGGGATTTAGAAGAAGATTGGATGGAAGAATCTATGTCCATTGACACCTTGGGAAACCTAGTTAGGTTGTCATCACCATCTAATCCATCCACTTCTAATGCACAGCCATGTGCACATTAGATGTTGCTATTGATTCCTCCCTTGATGTGGAACATGTTTCGGAGCCCGGTACACAAGTAGAATTAAAGCTTTTACCAGACTCACTCAAATATGTTTTCTTGGGCCTGAATGAAACCATGCTTGCCATCATTAATGCCCACTTGACCTTGGAACAAGAAGAGAAATTGCTTGAGGTGTTAAAAAGGAATACCAAGGCATTAGGTTGGATTGTGGGTGATCTCAAGGGGATCAACCCGTCATACTATACTCACGGGATCTTTTTGGAAGACGGATCACGACTTTCACGTGAATTCCAGCATAGGCTAAGTCCCAACATAAAGGAGGTCATGAAGAAAGAAATTGTAAAGTGGATCGACGCTGGAATCATTTACCCCATCTTCGATAGCCCGTGGGTAAGTCCTATCCAAGTAGTACCTAAGAGGGCTAGGTTGATTGTGGTGACCAATGAGAGGCATAAACTAGTCCTAACTCGCACCTCTTCCTCGTAGCGTGTTTGTATAGATTACCGAAAACTTAACATTGCCACAAAGAAGGACCACTTCCCACTTCCCTTTATTGGTCAAATCTTGGAGCAGTCAGTCGGACAACAATACTATTATTTCCTTGATGAATATTTTGGCTGCAATCAAGTGGCGATTCACTCCAACAACCAGGAAAATACCACATTTACCTACACCTATGGAATCTTTCATTCCATAAGATGACTTTTAGATTATGTAACACGCTAACTACATTTCGGCTCTGTATGCTAGCGATGTTCTCTGATTTGGTAGGAGAATGTCACGAAGTTTTCTTGGATGATTTTTTGGTGTCTGGAGACCCCTTTGACTCCTGCTTGGCTAACCTAAATTGGACTCTCCAGAAGTGCACCAAGGTAAACTTGGTCTTGAGTTGGGAAAGGTCACACTTCGTGGTCTAGGGAGGCATCATCCTGGGCCACATCATTTATGAAAAAGGAATTGCAGTAGACAGGGCAAAGATTGATGCCATTTCCCATCTCCTACTGCCAGTTATGTTAAACCGATACACTCGTTTTCAGGGCATGTGGGATTCTACCATCATTTTAGTAAGAACTTCTCAAAAATTTTCCAACCCCTTGGCAACCTTTTGATCAAGGACCAACCTTTCCACTTTGACTCGGCGTGTATGGAGGCTTTTGAGATTTTTAAATAGGAAGTCACCTAAGCACCTATTCTTCAACCCCCTAATTGGAATGAGCCCTTTAAGCTCAAGACCAATGCATCTAATTATGGCATTGGGGCGATTCTAGGGTAGAAATTGACAAGAGACCATGCGTCATTTATTATGTGAGTAAGACTTGGAATGAAGCCCAATGTAATTATATAGTTACAGAAAAGGAATTACTCGTAGTGGTTTTTGCCCTTGATAAATTCAAGCCTTACTTGTCAGGTACCAAGATCACTATCTACATAGACCACTCCCCCCTTAAGTATCTAATCAACCAAAAATTCGTGAGAAAATTAGCTTCAAAAAACCCCATCGTAGAATGTGCAAATTTTTGCGATCAACTTCAATTTGTAACTGGGATGAGTCTTTGGTCGAATAAGGGGAGGCTACATTTGAAAAATGCATTTTTCTTATTTGCTTTTAATATTTTTGGGCTTTGTATTCTTTTTGTGATTTATATAAAGAAACAAGACAAAATTAAGCAATACAATGTAGAGAGAGAGAGAGAGAGAGAAATCTGATATCTTGAAATCAAAATGGTTTTCATTACAATCTAAGCAACAAAATACAATATAAACGAAGACAAATAAAACGAAAGAGAGATGGGGGTGAGAGAGATCTCCGGCAAGACAACGGCACCTGACAGCAGCTGGATGAAGGAGGTGCGGAGTTGGACGACAGGGATAAGGTGTAGGAGGAAAACGAGTAGAGGGAAGCTTTACCAAGCTAAATGGAGGTTTGGGATGAGGAATGGGAGCTACTAAGCTAAGGGAATGGAGGTGATCTCTTCCTTGAATGGGGGTGAAAGGACAACCCTATGGTTCCCTATGAAGGTGATGAGGAATGGGAGGAATATAGGTAGAGGAGGGGGTTCTCTAAACTAATAAGGGACCTAGGGGCTTAGGAATGGAGCCATGGGGGCTTTGAAGGGCCTTTTAAGCTCTATAGTAGGTGAAGGGAGTGTAGGAAGTCATGGTAGGCCAAGGAGGGGTGGTAGGGCTTATATAATGGTAGGAAAGGGCTTGGATCGACCAATTGCCATGCATGGCAGCACATTAGTGCGCTCAAGAACGCTCCGCACATAGTGCTCATGCGCAAGGGTTGTGCATCTCGCACAATGAGCATGCGTTGTGCGCACACGCACCGTATGCAGTGTTGGCAAGGCAAGGAAGCACGCAACTGTCAAATCTCAATCGAACGGTCGAAAACGCTTTAGGATTGCATGTTCAAATCATGCTTAGCACGCGTGCACTCATCGTTGGTGACACATGGCAAGATCTACGCCTCACATTGTGCGCATTGCTTTACTCTGATCGCGCGCTTCTGTTGAAGCGGCTGAGTCTTCGCCGCTCAATCATGATCAAGCAGACGAAATAGAATCACGTGCGTGCTGAGGATGTGCACAGATTGCGGATCAAACTCGCGTTGAGTGCTTGCAGATGCTAAGCGCTCACCGCTACGCTACGTTGTTGATCATGCAATCGTAGCCATTGGATTTTGATCCAACAACTACAATTTTTCTTGTATAGGATGAGGCTACGGTCGAAGCGGGCGACGCGACTACTTGTCGACCGTTGGATTCTCATCCAATAGCTGAGATTTCGTGCGAGGATGTGCCTTTAGTCCATGTGAGAAGTGCTTGAGCTCGCAACGTGGCTGCTTCGTCGTTGTTGGGTGATGATCCAACTGTCACGAATCCACGAAAGCTTGTGCCTTTATAATGTAAGGGCGAGGTTGAGGCGTGGCAGCATGGCTCGCTTTCAGCATTGGATGAGAATCCAACAGCTAAGATCTGCTGGCGCGGATGATAAAAGGGGAAGCGGGCAATCAACATGGCCTTTGGTGGTGCCATGTGGCCCTACCTGGGTCATCCATCTTCTTTTCCTCGTAGTGGGTGCTATAGTGGTCCGATCGAGATGATTTTTACAGTGTTGGTCTCCGATCGTCACCCCAATTCCATCTGCACAATTTGATCTTTCATTAGAAGCCCATTTGAGTGTCCCCCTATCCTAGTCATTAAAAGGAAGTAAATGTTGGTGCTAAAGCACCACGATCATTTGTTTTGATGATAACAAAACACGTGTTATTTAACATTTGCAATTTGAGTCCTAGATTTCAGGTCAATTGCAAATGTGGACGTGTTTAGACGGAATTCGAGCTCGCATCCAGGATGGATTGGAGGAGCTTGACGAAAAACAGAGGAGGTTCGCGTGGAGCGACAGATTGAAGATAGAAGACAAGAAGAATAGGATAGATTCTTTTTAATCCTTTCATGTACTTTTATCTTTATTTTTCTTGCTCTTTATTTTCCTTAGAAATTATGTTAAAGAGCCTCAAAGAACCCTAACAGTAGTCCTAGGAACATCGGCACAACCCTAGGATACTTAGGTTTTCTGTAGAATACTTAGAAAACCAATATAGGGTTCAAACAGACTTTCCAGACGTCTAATTCCCAAATCAGACGTCTGATAATGTATTTTAAGACGTCTGACTGTTGTTTCAGACGTCTGATAACTGTTAGGCTGGACATAGTTAGTTCTGTCTGATGAAATCAGACGTCCAGACCTTAGACCAGACGTCTTAGGAGACGTCTGATGACTTTGCCAGACGTCCAATTAGTGGACCGTTGGCTTAGAAAACACCTAAGATTATGACCGTTAGAGCCTTATCAGACGTCCATAGGACTTTCCAGACGTCTGATAAATGACCGTTTTGCCTCGGCTGACCCAAAATCTCTTCTCAGAGATTTTCTAGCCGTTGCAACGTTTGGAAATCAATTCCCACAGTAAAAGTAGGTTTCCAGACGTCCAGACTTAGTGCCAGACGTCCTGTATGTCGTCTGATGGACTTGCACAAAAACCCTGTTTAGATCTGATTCAAGTCAGGGAGAAACCCGCATAGAATCAGACGTCTGACCTTGAAATCAGACGTCTTAAAGTGGCCTTCCAGACATCTGATGCCATAGTTAGACGTCTGATGACCCTGTCAAATGCAATCATTGTCCTGATTTCGGCCTGATTCTCTTGGGCTTTATTCCCAACGGCTATAGAACCTTTCTTAAGCCTTCCAAAGCCTTCCTAAGGCCTCTATAAATAGAGGGGAGCCTTTACACACCTACACACAACAAGAGAAACACAAGACACACAAGATACACTTAGCTATACACTCTCACACTCTTGTGTCCAAGAAGCTCTTGCTCTCTAAGCTCAAGTTCTACATCTTGAGAGCATCAAACCGTTGCGCACCCTCTCTCCCGCCGTTGTCTACGAGAGCGAAGTTGCGCCGTTGCGTGGCTCACGCACCCGCGTCATCGTCGACGCACTCCTTGCAAAGGGGAGTTTCCTAAATCCTATAGAAGCTTAGGTTTATTACTTTGTTGGCTCTATAGGTTTGTTGTTTTATTTTATCTTTGTCTTTTTGTTGGGTATTCGCTTTGCGAATTCCCGTCTCCTTCGTGGGACAAAATCCTTCTCGTGGAGAGAAGGGGTTGAGGAACGCTACCCTCGTACTTGTAGCGTGGTTGTACTGAGGTTGAATCACCCTCGTTTTAAAGTGATTCGGTTAGTGGATTTGATCAACTAGGTTGATCGGAAAATCCTAACTCGAGAGGGTTAGGTGGTGGTTTTCACCCGGTTTGGGTTTCCACCTAAAAATTACTTGTGTACTTGTGCGATTGATTTTGTGAGATTGCTTTATATTTCAATTCCGCATTTTTTACGTTACGCTCATCTCACCCCCTCCAAGTAATAACTTTCAGTAAATTAATAAGCAAATTGCTAAAATTATTCTTAAATGCATGAATGTGTTGTTATGTATTATTTACAGTGCTAAATGCATCTAACTAACCTAGAAACATGCATAAACAGGCATTTTATGCTAAATTAATGTATATCTATCAGTACCTCCTAGGAAAAAGGGACACTAAACCCCACCTAATTCGCTGAATCTTGCTTTTACAAGAATTTGACCTAGAGATTAAAGATAAAGTGGGCACCCAAAATGTTCTAGCTGACCACCTTTCCCACCTAACCCACTCTGATTTGGTCGAGCCTTCAGACACCTTCCCCAATGAGACAGTTATGGCGATTTCAAAGACACCCCTTCCGTGGTATGCTGACATTGTGAATTTCTCAACGTCTGACTTAATACCATTTGATTGGCGTAAGGTTCGGAAAGACAAGTTTTTCGCTGAGGTCAAGCATTGTTTTTGGGAGGAGTCAGACTTATTTAAAATATGCCCGGACCAAATCATTAAGCAATGCATACCAGATGACAAGATCGCTAGCGTCCTAGAGCACTACCACACTTCTGTTTGTGGTGAACATTTTTTGAGTACGAAAACTTCTGCCAAAATCCTACGGCTAGGATTCTTTTGGCCTTCTCTTTATAAAGACTCACACGAATTCACCTGTACCTCAATCTATTGCCAAACCACCTCCACGATGAGTAGAAGAGATATGATGTCCTTAAACGTAATTCTCAAAATTGAATTTTTTGACTTGTGGGGCATTGATTTTGTGGGATCGTTTCCTCCATCCTTTAGTTTTCAATTCATTCTTGTAGCGTTAGATTATGTTTCGAAGTGGATTGAAGCAATCGCAATGCAAACTAATGATCATAAGGTGGTCATCGATTTATCAAAAAGAATATCTTTTCGCGATTTGGGGTTCCATGAGCAATCATAAGTGATGGGGGTTCGCATTTCACGCATAACCAATTTCGAAACCTCTTGGCCAAATATAGGGTCAATCACAAGATCTCTACCCTTGTATCACACTCAAACTAATGGTCAGACAGAGGTTTCGAATCTAGAAATTAAAAACATTTTGCAAGAGACGATCAGGCCTGACAACAAAGGCTGGTCCAACAAATTGGATGACGCACTATGGGGTACCTAACTATTTTTAAAAGCCCAATTAGAATGTCCCCATATAAACTCATTTTTGAAAAAGCATGCCACCTTCCGGTGGAACTTGAGCATCGAGCATACTGGGCTATAAGGGAATTGAATCTGGATTGAGACAAGGTTAGAAAGAAATGAAAATTGGAATTAACCGAACTCAAAGAAATGTGTAACGATGTGTACAAAAATGCACGTATCTACAAGGATAAGGCCAAAGCTTACCACGATAAACACATTACCCCAAAATCCTTCATACCCAACATGTTTGGCTTTTTGATGCACGATTATGTCTTTTTCCTAGTAAATTGCGCTCAAAATGGACCGATCCTTACACTGTTGTTCACACCCATCTTCATGGTGTAGTAGAAATTAGGGATCCAAAAATGGGGCAACAACTCCAAGTGAACAGGCAACAACTGAAATCATATTTTTCAAGCTCACTTGTTCTCGCATCCGACGAAATTTTGCTTTCTAATCCTCCGAACCTGTGACGCGAATCTCCACCTAGCTGCAGGCATTAAACGCACTACTCATTGGGAGGCAACCCAACTCAATTTTGACTGATTTATCTGTCCTTTAGTTTGTGCATCTAGCATCTTCCACTTTCAAGTCTTGCAACTAGGCATGAACTCGGACTCTCTTTTTAGGTGCTTTCTTACTTTTTCTCGCTTCATGTAATGAGGACATTGCAAAGTTTAAGCATGGGATGGGGGTAAAAGCATTTTGACTAGAGTAACAATTTTTGTGGGACCTTACATACATGCATTATTTACATCATCTCATCAAAAAAAATCCTTGATAGAGGAAATGAGTAGTGGGATTAAGAACGAGGAAATCCAGGGAAGAAAATGCCAAAATGGACTTTAGGACCCTTAAGGTAGACCTGTCAAGACCTAACCAATCTTAATTGTCCTAATGATGGTTAAAAATCAGATTTGTTTCCAAGTTCTTTAAAAGACTGGTTAACTTCGAAGATGAGTTAATGATATAGATAGTACCTGGCTCGATGTTCAACCCTTTGAGTTGAATAGTTCTAAAGATCCAAGTGTCAAACTTTTACACAATTTCATATTTGACTAGAAGGCACAAAAATAAACAAGTATGAAAATAGAAAGATTCCTTCTACATTGTGGAGTAGGAAAGGTCCGAAACAAATTTTGATTGGGTGAATTCCCAATTCTAAGAAGGAGAAATCCTTCAATGAAGCATATTAACATGTCAGTGCCTCAGTACCTGCTGCATACGTACAAAATATATATCTGGGGAGCATACAAGGGTATATTGCACAATCCAGGTGCCTCTCATGGCGTTATCGCTAAATGTTAGAGTGCCGAGCCTGGATACACTCGGAGTGCCTTTCACAGTGTCATCTCGAGCCATTAGGGTATAGGGCTCCAAGGGGTTGCCTCATACGACATTATCTTGAGACATCGGAGTGCAGAGCCCCATTCAAGGATGGCTAACGAGAACAAGGATTTTGACACAACTTGTATTAGGATTGATTGGAAGCCAGGTGCAAAGGGGGGAAAAGGAAAATGTTCTCTAATAAAAATAAACACAAAAACAAAAATATTGTCTACTGGTTGAACCTTACGCACAACGCACTGATACTTGAAATCTCGGGGTTAAACAAACTAAGGTTTGAATACTGAGCCAAGGAAGTTGTGTTGTAAGCTCTGATTTGAGGTTGTCTGGAATCTGAAAGGACAAGGAAATTCTATTTTCGGTCAACACTGAGGTGTTGTAGGTCAAACTTAGGGATCCAGAGGTCTACACCATTTGCCATGGACAAAGAAAATCAAGGCTAGTCCCACGATATTTGTCTTCCTAAAAAGATTAGTCCTTAAATGAAAGTTTGGCTAGGGACTAGCAAAAGATAGGCATGGGGTGGTGATGAAACAACATTTTGTTTCACCCATGACTTGATTTTGTTATAACTCAGAGAATTTTGGGTAGATTACCTAGGGTGCATGCATTCATTAAGCATATCATGCATTTAGGCATACTTGCATTCCTTGCATAATAAAATATAATTTTTATCTAATGTCTCTATATTGGTTATGCTAGGCCTTAAATTGATAAATCAAGATTTAAGTCAACCCATGATGCAGACTATGTTGGTTCTAGAGCACCACGATCATTTGTTTTGATGATAACAAAACACGTGTTATTTAACATTTGCACTTGGAGTCTTAGATTTTAGGTCAATTTCAAATGGAGATGTGATTAGATGGAGTTCGAGCTCGCATCCAGGACGGATTGGAAGAGCTTGATGGAGAATAGAAGAGATTCGCGAGGAGCGATATATTGAAGAAGGAAGGAGATGAAGAATAGGATAGATTTCCTTCTCTTATACTCTTTGTATTTTTAGTTTCTTTTGTTGCTCTTTATTTTTGTTACTTAGATTCATGTTAAAGAGCCTCAAAGTACCCTAACAGTAGTCCTAAGAACACCGGCACAACCCTAGGATACTTAGGTTTTCTGTAGAGAACTTCGAAAACTAATATAGGATTCTAACAGCATTTCCAGACGTCTAATTCCAAGATCAGACGTCTGATAATATGTTTTAAGATGTCTGATTGTTGATTTAGACGTCTGATAAACATTTAGGCTGGACTTGTTAGTTCTGTTTGATGAAATCAGACGTCCAGACCTTAGTCCAGACGTCTGATGGACTTGCCAGACGTCCAATTAGTGGACCGTTAGCTGCCTTAACAAACACTCAAGGATATGACCGTTAGAGCCTTATCAGACATCCTTAGGCCTTTCCAGATGTCTGATAAATGACCGTTTTGCCTCGGCTGACCCAAAATCTCTTCTCAGAGATTTTCTAGCCGTTGCACTCTCTTGGAAATCCATTTCCACGAAAAAGTAGGTTTCCAGACGTTCAGAGATAGTGATAGACGTCCTGTATGTCGTCTGATGGACTTGCACTAGAACCCTGTTTAGATCTGATCCAAGTCAAGAAGAAACCCACCTAAAATCAGACGTCTGATATTGTTCCCAGACGTCTTAAAGTGATCTTCCAGACGTCTGATGCCAGGATCAGACGTCTGATAAGCCTGTCAGTGCAATCATTGTTCCTGATTTCGGCCTGATTCTCTTGGGCTTTGCACCTAATGGCTATGGAAGCTTTCGTAAGTCTTCCAAAGCCTTCCTAAGGCCTTTATAAATAGAGGGGAACCTCTTGCACACACACACTTTGTAATACACTTTCAAACCATTTTGTCTCTTGATCATAAGAAGAAAAGCTTTTGCTCTCCAAACTCTAATTCTTCATCTAGAGAGCATCAAGCATTTGCACATCCGCTTTCCCGCCGTAGTTCACGAGAGCGACGTTGCGCCGTCGCGTGGCTCACGCACCCGTGTCATCGATTCGATGCACTCCTTGCAAAGGGGAGTTTCCTAATTCCTATAGAAACTAGGTTTAAATTACTTTGTTGGCTCTATAGGATTGTTGTTTCTTTATCTTTGTTATTTGGTTGGGTATTCACTTTGCGAATTCCCGTCTCCTTCATGAGACAAAATCCTTCTCGTGAAGAGAAGGGGTTTGAGGTACACTACCCTCGTATAAAGTAGCGTGGTTGTAATTGAGGTTGAATTACCCTCGTTTAAAGTGATTCGTTTAGTGGATTTGATCAACTTGGTTGATCGGAAAATCCTAACTCGAGAGGGTTAGGTGGTGGTTTTCACTCGGTTTGGGTTTCCACCTAAAAATTATTGTGTACATTGTGTGATTGATTTTTTGTGAGATTGTTTATATTTTATTTCCGCATTTTATTACGTCACCCCCTCCTCGTAGGGCCTCCGTTTTTTCCTACAGACTAACCATGAGCCGGAGGAAACCTGAGTAGACCGAGGTGCAGCTCCAGAAACTATCGGTGCCGACTCATCACTCCTGAAGGCTACTGCAACACCTTCTCACTTCCATAAATGTGTTCCTCTCCTAGCTTCATAAATCTCCTTCTAACACGCCTCCAAAACCCCTACTCAATTCCAATACTTCCACTACCCTAAATGACCTAAGCAGACTTCCTCAATTCCCTACACTTAAGAGCCTACCACCCATTAATTCCAACACACATCTCATGGCCCCATCAATGATGCACCCCCTATTGTCCCTCCCAATTTTCCCTCCAAAACCATTGCTTATCCACTCTATAAAATGAAGTCCTATGCTACCCACTTTGACACCTTTGGCTTGAGAGAAAAATTGGAGAGCATTTGAGTGCCTTGGATCATCTACTTTTGGAAGAAGAAATTGAGAGGGAACCACCGCCCACTTTTTCTTCTAACATCCACTCACGCTACCATTAAAGGAGACTCTTGGGAGCATGCCAAGCTTGAGAGGAAGTCCATGCTACGAAGGAGCTACCTTGGAGGACATCTTCACCGCCACTTTTTCATCATCACATGAGCCTTTCCTTCCTTTGTCTTTTATTTTGATGTTCATGTTTCATCTTTAGCTCTTAGTATTAGTAGATGTTTTGAGTGAATGATCTTCCCTTTTGTTAGGTGTAAATTAGTGCATTAGTTTCTTTTGGTGAATATTGTCTCATCATCTCTTGTTAAACCTGCGTATGTTAGTAATGAAGGTTTTGTTGGTGCAAATGCACCTTAGTCCTTGATTTTGATGATAACAAAATAAAACTGTATTTAACAATTATATTTGAGTTGTGAGTTCTCAAGTCAATGCAATTGATTTAGAAGACTTGGAAGGTGTTCAAGCTCTCAATCTATGGAGATGGGGGAGCTTAATGATGAATGAAAGCATCAAGGAGCAATGAAGTTAAAGCTTAGACTTAAAAGTTTGCAAACAAAGAAAAAAGAAAAATAGGATAGATTATTTTGTTCATGTTTTATGTATTTGCTTTTGCTATTTTATTTTCATCAGATAATTGTTAAAGAACCCAAAATATAATAACCTAAGTCCTAGACACACTTACTTAACATTAGGACACTTAGGCAAATCTTAGAATCAAGTTAGAAAGCAAACATAGCATACAACTTACCTTATCAAATGTCTAGACATCTTATTAGACATCTAATAAAACTTATCAAATGTCCAATTAGTAACCCATTTTAAGATGTCCAGACATTTAACCAGATGTCCAATAAATAGAATTCTAGAACTTGAGTCTATGGCATTTGCTTTCAGACATCCGTACCTTATGTTAGACATCCATAACCTCTTCCAGATGTCCAATAGTCAACTGTTGTGATTAAATTTGACCTAAATCTTGTTGTGAGACGAAATCATGATTTCCCAACCCACAAAAAATTTGATTCTTAGCAACACACCTTACATCAAACATCCAACACTATAATCAGATGTCCTATGGATGTGCAATGATCAAGACCATGATCCCTGTAAAAGATCCAATTCAATTTTAGGGAGACCACCTTACAAAATCAGACATCTAATTTTTTTATCATATGTTTAATACACCATGATCAGACGTCTAATCAATTTATCATAAGTCTGATCAATTTATTAAATGCAGTAATTGATCTACTATCAATTGAATTTCAACCAAATATTCTTGGATTTGATTCTAATGGCTAGGAAACCTCTCTCAAGTCTTCTTTAACCTTCCTAACAAATCTATAAATAGTCTAGAGCCTCTTCTTTGCTAAATATACCTTATAGATAATTCTTTCCATTATTATATTTATTAAGAGGAGATCTAAGAAAAAGTTAGCCCTTGATCTCTGAGCCTTGCAATACACATCAGAGAGCACCGATTCACTGCACCTCCATGCTAATCTACTTCCATATTAGGGAAGTAATCTTTCACCCATAGGAGCTAAGTTTACACTTATATTTTTTAGCTCTATAAGTTATTTGTATTATCATTTTTGTTAGGTATTCGCATTGCGAATTCCCATTTTCTCGCAAGACAAAAACTCTTCGCGAAGAAGAGGGTTTCGAGGTACATTACCCTTGATTAAAATAGCGTGGTTGTAATTGAGGTTGTATCATCCTCATTTAAGTGATACATTAGTGGATTTGATCGACTAGTCGATTGGAAAATTCTAAGTCAAGGTGACTTAGGTGGTGATTTTTACCTTTGGGATTTCTACTTAAAAATACTTGTCCCATTGTGGTAATTGATTTTGTGGGATTGTTTTTTATTTCGTAATTTTTTATCGATTTTATTTCCACACTATTCACCCCCCCTCTAGTGCATATTACATATTTCAATGTTATTTTCTTTTTAAGCTTGTTGGGAGTGTATTTTGGAGTCAAGTAGTGATTATAAGAAATCCACTGTGGTTTCTTGTGAGCTCATTACCTGACATTCTCTTGTTGATTATAACCTTGCTTTTTCCCTTAGTTTTCATTCATTGGATGTGCACCAACCTTCCCAACTGTGTCTCATGCCCTCCCTTCTACCCTCGCACTATCTATGCCTCTTGTTCAACTTTTCTAAGGGTTGATTGATGAAATGCGAGTAGGGTTATTTAATTAGGTGATATTAGCGTTGAAATATATATAGTGAGAGTGATTACCTACAAGCGAATCTACACCAGTTTATCGAAATTTATTATCTTGGACTAAATCAGATTTTAAGATAGTCACTTTTAGGCTCAGGGTTGAACTCAGGGAGACGGATTTTGGAATTAATCAGTTTCTACGCAATTTCTTACAATGGATCAATTCCTTTCGCTTATTTTTTTTTTTCTTCTTGATTTTAGATTTTTTTTGGATATTTATGTCCTTGAGGTACACCCTCAAAATTGGACCTTGGCTACCCGCCAAAATAGTCAAAACTGGTCTCGCTACACGTGAGATCATGTATTTGCAGATAAAGAATTATCTTTTCTGTTTTATACTTTTTTTTGTCTTTTCGTAATCAATAAAAGAGAATATAAAAGAAAAGAAAATGCATAATTAAAATGTAAAAAGGAAATGAATTGAAATACTTAGCTTATTTATAGATATGTATATATAAGATATAGATATATAATATAGGTATATATATGGCTATATAATATATAATAAGAGGGGGGAATATTGAATCAAAGATTCAATGGGAATGTAGCACCACGCTAGGTTAACTGTTGTCTACAAAGACGCCATTAACCTAGCTATGAGTCATGTGCGGGTGTGGAGCGGACGTGTGTGTGTAGAGAGGCTTAATGTGCGCAAATATCGTGAATGTGTACGCAACTGGTGTGTACACATGCGTGATAAATTGCACAATAGATGGATGAGTGCTCGGGTGAATGTGACTATGTATAGGTGGACGTGTGGGAGAAATGTATATATATATATATGTATATATGTATGTATGTATGTATAGCAGTGTATGTGTGTATGTATATGGATATGTGTATACGTCTACATGTGTATGTGTGATGTGTGTATGTTTATGAGTGGGTGTGAGTGCATGTGTGTGTGCGCTGGCGAGGAAAGGTAAGGTGTGAAGTGCACGGGAAAAGAGAGGTGGGGGTGCAGCAACCGACTCATGCAAGTGGCGTGAGGAGAGAGAGGGCACAAGTGACCGGCTAAGTGAGGAATGCCCGGTCACCCGCGCGTGCGAGCATAGAGTGCGTGAGGAGCGTGGCACTGTTCTAAGGGCAAAAAGGTGACTGGCCCACGTGATTTCTGACCGGTTGGGTTTCTCACCTAGTCGATCATTGAAGAGAGAGAAAGGCGTGGCAGGTAGAAGCACCAACCGGCTGGGTGCGTGGAAATAGGCGTGTGTCTGAGCAACCGGATAAGTAAGAAGAGTCTGGTTGCTCTCGAGAAAAATGAAGTGCGATGGACTGCCTGTAGCAAAATAAAGCAGGTCATGGAGCTTGCTCTATTAATGGTGATGGAATGAAATGAAATGAACAACAAAACAACTAAATTAAGGAAAAGAGAAACACCACGTCTACTTGCTCTCAATGAGCTAGACGATGGTGCACGCTCACTGTTACGAACGTGGCATCAGACAGGTTTTTAAGATGTCTGGGAAGTGGCCCAGACGTCTGACCAGACGTCTGGTAATAAATTTTTGCGGCATACAGGGTTGCGTCTGCGCGCCTGCGCATGCAGACTACACCCGCCTCTCTCGTTCCTCCTTTTCCTCTCCCTCCTGCAGGTGCACAGCTCTTTTTTTCTCTCTCCCCGCGCGGCCTTATAAGGCCCCCTCGCCCTCTCCCTCACCCTCATCTCCTCCGTCTTCCTCTTCTCCTTCTCCCTGCCAGTGCGGGAGCGTGAGCGAGGGAACAATGGCAGCAGCGGCCGCGACGAGAGTGCGGGAAGGAGGGTTGCGAGCGGAAGGGGGGAAGCTTGACCGCGAGGGTTCGAGCTTGCTGGGGCAGCTAGAGCCGCCCTGCGGGGGAGCGGCGGGCGTGGGGTGTCGTGGAGGGGCTGCTGCAGCTCGGGCAGCAGGCAGACGGGGCGCGGCGCGGCCGTGCATCGCGGGCGGAGAGCGAGTCGGGCTCTGGTTCTGGAAAATTATCTAGAACTAGACGTCTGGGCTTACGACCAGACGACGGTGAAGACGTTTGGAGGACTGTCCAGACGTCTGACATGTAAGATATTTCCATCTTCTTCCTTCTTCGCGCGTACGGCCATGCAGCCGTCCGCCGCGACTTCGTCTGCGCTTCGTCGTGCTGAGAGCAGGAGTGTGTGTACGCAGGTTCCGCTCGGGAGGGCGCGAGGGCTCGCCATCCCACATAAATCAGACGTCTAGTCGCAGTGCCAGACGACAGAGAGGACTTCCAGACGTCCGGGGTGACCATCGGACGTCTTGGAACTAAGCCTGACGCCCCAGCAGGCTTCTGGACGTCTGAAGGACTACACAGAGCTAAGGTACAATCTGACCCACCTTTTAAGACGTCTGGAAGAGGTTCTAGACGTCTGATTTTGGACAGTTTCGTCGTTTTTGACCCGTTTAGGACCCGTTCGAAGTCCGTTTTCCGTGTTTCAAGTTGCGTTCTTTCCAGAATAAAATCCTCTACCCGTTTACAGTAATTGTATACCGTTCTGAGAAACTCCTTGTGTTAGGACCCCGTTCCATTGCAATCTTAGGGGTTGCGGAGGCGTGCGGGATTGCCGACCATGCCCCCAGTACTCCAGTTGTAGCTGGTAGAGTGGCTTTTAAATTATTTAGCATAATTTGTTACAATTGTGGAACAATTAATAGAGTCTAGGGTATTGCATGAACCCTAGGACTGAGAAACTAGATTGAATGATAGATCCTAGGGTATTGCATGAATCCTAGGACTGAAAAACTAGATTGAATGATAGAACCTAGGGTATGGCATGAATCCTAGGACTGGAAAACTAGTGGAATATATGAATATTGCAGTCTTGGAAAAGTGGAAAGGAAATAATAGCTGCCTGTAAATTAATAGCTGCCTGTTATGAATGAATAAATATGATTGAGAATATGGGTTGTATGAACGTAAAACTGGAACAGTGAAACCTATAATGGCCAAACAAAAAGAATACGAACCCTACGGGGAATTAGGAGTAAAACTCCTGGAAAGAGAATAGAATGGAACTGAGAAAGTGAAACGTGGAAGTATGTTGTCTCTTGGATACGTGGCACCAAAGAGAGCACACATTACCTCTTAGTGTAGAGGGGAGCTTGCCGCCCTCAGGTTGAGACCAGGGTGGGTTTGGCCACTGTACACCGACTTGCTGGCCCTCGCGTACGCAGTACCGAGGAGAGCTACTAGTGTAGGGAGAGCATTAGCTACCCCACGGGCCCCGAGGTTCTACTAGCCTCCTACACCGACTTGTTAGGCCCATTGGGCAAACCAAGGTAGTCAGGCGAGGGTGCGCGGACTGTGGAGCGGTTGGACCCCTGTTACTGAGAGGGCTCTGCCCTATACCGGTTCCGTGATGTGTTTTGAGCGCACCCGTTAACGGAAATGACTGACCGTGTGCCAGTGCGGGGTAGCTACCCGTGTGCTTATCGCGCGTGCCGTAGTCACCATTACGTCTGTCAGCGACCTTGGGGTGGTTGACTGAGGGTAGGACCACCACGGGGGACTCTCCCGGCCAGGAGAGCACCACATGTTACTTCTACTTTTCGGAAAAGACTGCAATCAAGATCGTTCCCACGAGGAACATTCGAGATCAAGTGAAGGATCTGAGAAATAAATAAATCGTGAAATAATAGAAAGACGTAAATAAAGAAAGTAAAAATATAACAGCTACTGTACACTCTACTGCTTCTTTAGCTTTTAGTTGCTACTCTACTCAGCGTTTCGCTGACGTGTTACACTCGTTACTTTTTAGGACCAGGTGTTGAGCAGCTAGGGTCAGCGGCTGCAGAGGACGCTGGGCCTAGTAGGGTCCAGTAGGGTTACCCGCAGTTCTTTTTATACTTTTCTTCCACTGTAGTGAGTAGTTTCCTTGTTACTCCTTGTACTTCTTTATTGTAAGCTTCATGTCATGTACATATTTGTTGTTCTACTGTCGTGGTAGTGTATCCTGTAGTAGTTCCTTTTCTTACTGCTGTATTTTGTTACTGCTAGTTATATTCATGCTGAATGTGGTTTATTTTATTGCTCTTTTGGTTACTTCCTCGTTGGACGACTAGGTCTTGGGATTAGTCGAGTCGGTCCGATTCTCGTGTCTCGTAGGGACTCGGGATCGGGATGTTACACTCACCGTGGTGGTTACAACCATGGGAGGGAACTCCTCTATTCTTCAGTGTTGTTAGAACCTTGTTCCATATCTTATTTTAGTGTTAACAAAATTATTATTGATTAATGTTTGCAATTGAGTGTTTTTCAGATTTAGGTGAATATCAAGGCAAACATTGAACTACTGGAAGGAGGCAAGTCGACAAGGAGGAGTTGATGATAGAAGATCATCTGGAGTTTATTTTGTTTATTAGATTAGGTTTTTATTTTATTCTTAGAATATATGCCTCTTAACAAAGAAACAAGAATTAGATCGTAAAAATCATATAGAGATAAATTAGGATAAAACATTAGATCATTCTATTTATTTCAAAGTATGTATTGTTTAAAAGATAGTTTTTTAATGTTTAAAGTATTTGCAATGATAGACTAGTAATTTTGTTGTATTCATATTTAAAAAGGTACTTGTTAACCCACAAGTACCGGTACTAAAGTTTAGTATCGGTACATGTGAGTTACAGGTTTAGGTTTTTTCAAAGAAACAAACCTGTACCCCACGAGTACCGGTACTCATGATTAGTACCAGTACAAGTGGGTTACAGATTTGTGTTAAGTGTTTAAAACTCAAATATGGAAGCAACGAGTACTAATACTCATGATTAGTACTGGTACCCAATAGGTACTGTCTGTGACAAGTTTACTTAAAACACAAAATAATAAATCACTAGTACTGGTACCAGTTAGCTATTGGCTCAAATCTGAACGGCTAGAAAATTAATTTTGGCAATATGAACGTTAGGATTTAAACCTTAACATCTAATAGACGTCCTACCTAGGTCCTAACTCTATAAAAAGTTCTTAGGACTCTTAGTTTTCATAGATGAAATAAAAGAGAAAAATTCTAGAGCTACATTTTGTATTTCCACCTTCTCAAGCGAAGAAAATAGTGTTCGCTGGTTCCAATCTCTCTACACGTTTGCAAACACATCGACGTGTTTTTCTTATGCAATTCAAGGCAATTCACATCCTTCTTAGATTCTCCAATTGGTAAATTTAATTTATATACTTGTTGAAAGGCTTCGGTATTTAGTTATAAGATTTCTTTTGTCTTACACCTGTTCTTTATTTGTAATTGAGCTTTTGCTTATTGTTTGGGTTGTAACAAGCCCGTCTCTTGTACTTGGGTTGAGGTAACCCGTTAATTACCTCGTTTAGTAAATTGATTCCCTCAGGGTTGATGGAATTGGGTTAAAAACCCTAAGCTGGGAGGCTTAGGTAGTAGAGTACCCAAGGAGTGAGGAACCACTATACATCTTGTGTTAATTTCTATGATTGTAATTTGTGCAAATCTTTTTGTTGTTACTGATATTGTGCTTGAGTGTTGTGTGCGTAGCCATCTATCTTTAGATCCTATCAAATGTGACCTCTCAACTTGTGAGAAGGTACTGAGAGTGGAGGAGGGGAAGAGAGGGAGAGAGAAGAGCTGAGGAATGGATGGCCAGCTGCTGGAGTGATGGCGTGCGTTTGTGAGTGAGAGGGGAAATGGCTGGTGGATGGAGGTGGTGTTGGGTGATGCCTACCTTTCACGCATGGAAGGGGGGTGAGGGTAATATATAGGTGAGGGGATGAGGGGGGTAGGTGAGGGTGAGGACAAGAGTGTTGTTAGGGATATTTAGGGTAAATTATGAGTAGGCACTTAGGTTGTCATGGAATTAATGTAGGTGGTGTATGATGGTATTAGGTGGTAGAAATGTGGTGGAAATGAAAGGGGTAAAATGAATGAAATGAGGGCTCAATTTGTCTCTCTCTATCTTCCTTTCTATAAAATGCACAAATGTAAATATTTACAAAATGCACGTAGAGCTATCTAATCTAAATGCGAATAGCTAGGAAATAGCATAAGCAAGCATAAGTAATGGAGTGAATTGCTGCGCAATCATCGATGTCCCTTATTCAAAATTTTTCTAAAACTTCATGTATGTCTTTTCAATCAAGTGACATGTTCATTTACATAAATAACTTCTATATAGAATTTCGAAAGATGCCTGATGCCACCCCTTAATCATATAAATGAGTCACAAAAATACTTCATGTTTAGAGTAATCTCATCTTTTTTGGATACTAGTTTGGTAGGATTCCAATCTTTATATATATAATGCATCATCGAGAGATGGTATTGTAGACAATAGTCTTAATTTATTTATTTATTTTTAACTTATGTTCGACACTCTTGCATTATATTTTTTTCCTCTCTCTTTCTCCATCGTTCTCTCTCTCATCTTTTTTTTATTTTTTGCTTATTTGAGTTTCTTTGCACACTGTTTACCACGTATGTGCATTTTGAATTTCGTCTTTGCCATTAACCTCCTTATTTTGTGTTCTTTCATTAGAGACAAATATTGAGTATATTTTTTGCAAGAGTATAGAATGATACACATAAAATTAGGCTGTATAAATCCAATCTAAGATATCGATATTTGAAAATCAAAATACACCAGCTAATATATTTCGCAACGCGTGATAAGTAAAAATGCACCAGTGTATTTGTTGAATTTGAGCGTTTATTTACTTTTTAATCGGTGTATTTTGATTTTCAACAATTATATTTTGGTGGAGAATGAAAAAACACTGGTGCATTTTGATTTAAAACTGATGAGCGAGGTTGTTTAATTATTTCAACTTGTGTATTTTACTTTTCAATTGATATATTTTAATGAAAAATTAAAATATAATAATTAAAAATTTAAATATATTGATATATTTAATTATTAAGTGTGGATATCTTACGTATAATATAAAGAAAGGCGTTATACATATTAATCATGTCATAATTTATTTATTTATTTATTTTCATGATGCATATAACAATTTTTTCTAATAATAAAATTATGAAATGATTTTAACTTTTATGTCTTAGCATACATCGCAGGAAATATCTTGTCGAGCATTTGTTTTCTCGCGCTTTTCTTCTGATATCTTTGGCTTCCCCCGCAACGGTCATGCTGGTTCCCTAAACGACATCCCGGTGGAAGTTTACTCAATTAATCTAGTTCAAATGGCCTACCCATCTTCCCTCCGTCACGCTCGCTCCGTTTCATTTTAAAAGAAGGGAGATGGTCTAGATCGAGAGCGCAGGCAAGAGAGAGAGAGAGAGAGGGAGTGAGCACTTAAGGTCGATCCCCTGTGATGGCCGAAACCCTAATAACAGCAGAGTTGGAGCCCTCTTGCCCTCCTCCAGATAAGGACACACTTCGCAGGTCTCAATCTCCTGCTTCTTTTCCTTCCAAATCCGTTCGCGTCTCAGTCGCATTCTCTTTATGCTGTGTCCCTGTCTCTGTCAGACGGGTGGAGGATCTACGGAGTTTGCTCCGATGTTACACGGATTCCGTCGGCCCTCCGGAGTTTCAGAAACTGATGCAGGAATGCTTCGCGGATCTTCAAGTAACACCCAGCTTTCTTCCCACATTCTTGTTCGAAAGAAGAATTTTAGGTGGCTAAATCGAAGTGGGTGGGTTTCTCAGTAGATTCATTCTTCTTGTGTGTTGATTTGTCCGTGTGCTCAGAATAGAAGCGAGCGGATCGACGAGGAGGAGCCGGCTCTTCACGCTTTGGGCTTTGAAGATTTGGGTATGATCTTTTTGGAATTTGTCTTCGGGAAAAATAACAAACAAAGCACTTTTTATTTATTTATTTATTTATTTCTCCTTTTCCTTTTCTTGGGTTATCCATGGTTGTTGTTTTGTAAGTTCTCCTCTAGAAGGATTCCCAAGTGTCATTGGGTGTCTGATTTCAACTCGTTGAATCCGAAAGGTCAAAGCTGCTTTGAAGCATTCGAAGGAGATATCAGTTCAGTTCTTTTTGGGAAAAAAAAGGCTCTCATAATTTGACATTCTAGCGAAGAACCTTTATTCAAAGAATACACCCTTCTTGCAAAATCCGATTATCCAGAAGAACCCTTAAACTCATGCTTGCTATTTTTCTTTTTTCTGATTTGATTTCATTGAGTTTGGGTGATTTTGGTTCATCTCTCATTTTGGTTGTGCTTAATAGAAACATATGTGACGAGGCTGAAGGAGGAGTTGGGTACCATAGAACAGGAAAACAGAGCTCTTTCTGATGAAATCTTGGCTCCCACGACAACCATGGATGATGGTGAGGGTTTGCAAAATTGTAGTAGAGTAGTTGCTTGCGAGTTGTACTACCTAAAGAATTTGTTCTTGTAGATTATTCTCGACTGGAAAGCAATCTCCTTGGGTTGGATAACTCATTGAGGCAAAGCGATGTTCAGGTGCTTTAGTATAGACTCCGAACTGTTGACATTCTAACCTCTTCCTTTTTATCGAAATTATGGTTTATATGATTAGTCCAGAATGAAGTTTGTAGCATGCCAAACTGCCAGCAAAATACTTAACGTGGATAGGTGAACACACATGCTTGAGATATGTCAGATGGTTATCCAAACTTAAAAAAGTGCACTTGTGAGAGAGCAAGCTATTTTCATGTAAAGGTCCCTAAACCTTCATCCTGATTCTAAATTTCCAACGTACTCCTCAAATTCTGAAATGAACCAATTAAGTTCCTCATCTTTTTGGAAATAAGAGTGGTCTCTCACTTATGGATTAAAGAAGTGAACTATAAAATTCTTGGTCAATGGACCTTAATAATCTTTCTAAAACCCACTTGCTTCTCTCCATCCTAAATCCCCAATTTGGCTCTCCCTACTCACTAAAGTTTAGAAGGTGCACATAGACATGCTACATTGATACTTTTTGAAAGGTCTATAGACTAAATTCATACACTTTAATATCTGGAATGACATTGAAGTTGGAATCAAAGTTCATAGAGTTACTTAAAGAGAGGTTGTCGTTGCTGATTCCGATTTACCCCACCTTTTATTGTGTCATCTTTGGAGTGCTCACCTACTCTTACTAGTACTCACTTTCTTGCGTGCATGCATGGACAGTTTCTAGCACCATGGGTACCCTTTTTTCGCTTCTCTTTCTTTTTTATTATTTTCATTTTTCCTTTTTAGACAACTTCTTCACATTTTTATACATCCTTATGTTCTTCCTAAACAATGGACATCTTCTCGATTTTTTAATATATGATCATACATGTGAATGCACATGTTCACACACTTTCCTGTTGCAATCTATTGAATACTAACAATTGTTTTGACTTTGTTTGACTTGCTTGTAAGGGATGCAATGAATGCCAAGATGCAGTTGCTGTTTGTGGTTTATCCATCGTTGACAATGCTTCTACTGATTTTCACTTCAAGGTTTTGCCAACTTGGTATCTAAGCACCCAAATACTCCATGTCAATTGGTTTCTTGAGAGGGCTTTCTTTTATCTGTATTGTATTTGCGTGATTATTTTAGTCCTCAAGTCAGATGTATTTCCATTCTGAGTATGACCAATGTGTAAGGTTATCTAACTATTTGATGTTTATTTATTTTCAAATGTAAAAAGTGAAGGTCTCATAAAAATGAGTGAAGGGCCTCATTAAATGATGTGCTACAGTGAATCCTTAGATGCCTGATGCATTGGCTCTATAAATTATGTTTTCAGAAATCACTAGTACATCTAACATTCTGAGTTTTCTAGTTATCTGCATGCGATATTGATTTCAAGTTACATATGTTTTTACTTATTAAATGGTTGGGACTTGGAATGAGTGCTAGAATCCATGTTTAAAAAATCCAATTAGTTTTACATTCATCATTAGCTACCACTATTTTCTTCTGTTATTCGGTACTGGGACCGGCAATGGAAAGGCAAGAACCTCGTCTTTTCCCCCGTCTGAAGATGAGAAAAGTTGGTTATCATGCTTTCTAGTAGGGGTCAGTGAAGACAAATAGGTATTGGAAGGAAATTACTATGCATGATCTTGATTACTTGGATCTAATCTTGGGAATGGCTCAAAATAGATTTGAGTGGAAGCAATGTGGTCCACTCCACTTAATTTGTGAGAAGGCTTAGTTGTTGTAAGCATTTAGAGCTTCTTTAAATAGGTTCAAATGGAATACAAATCATTATTGGGTTACGTGTATGTTGAGTTATGTTTCTGCTATAAGGGAGTGTTTTGTTATTTTTATTTTAGTAGTGGGTTTATGATGTAACTTTTCCCTCACCTATATAGAAGTGTAGGGACTTCTTGGTAAACTAAGAAGATTCATTTTCTTCAACTTGGTATCAGAGCCAAGTTGAGGACTCTACCAAGAATATCCTAACCCTACCACCAAGCCCACTGTCATCGCCACCGCCACTGCCACCTCCGGCAGCAGTGTCGCCGCCACTGCTAGTAGTAGCAGCGTTGGCAGCAGTAGCATCGCCGCCTGCCACCACCGTCGCTGGCAGCGATAGGAGGAGGGTAAAGGGGCGACATCGCCTCTCCTACCCTTCTCCACCGCCCTCCTCTTGCTGCTGGACATCTTCTGACAGTAAGGAGAGGATTGTAGATCCGTATCTCCTTTGTTTCGAGGTCTAGGAAGATCCTCCACGTGCTGGTGATGAAGTTCTAGAGCGAGAATCTTTCGGAAAGGAGTTTGAAAGGTCTTCCTAGATGGTATAATCAAATCAGATCTTTGTGTCTGTTTGTTTTTGGGTGTGTATTCCCCTTTGATGCATGTTTTTGGGGTGTGTATTCCCCTTAAGTATTGACCGTGTGTGAGAGGAGATTTTTGGGGTGCATATTCCCCGGTTGGTATATTTGTTGGGGTGTGTATTCCCTGTTTTTTGTCAATTTTCAGATCTGAAGTGAAGAAATTCAGGGGTGTGTACTCTTTTCTGCGGCACATTGAACTTAGTTTGTGGCAGTGTGTTTTAGTGAATATGGCAGTGTCTCAGTCAGAGATTGTGCTAGGAACCATCGTGGGTGATACTCCAACTACTGGTGTGACTGATTCAGGCGCTTCCAATCATTTATCCGGGAATTTGCAGTGTTTTGGATAGATTCAACTTGTTTCTCGAGGTCATACAGTACAGGTGGTGGATGGGCAACTTGCTCCTATTAGTGGTCAGGGGGAAATTAATGTTACCCCTTCTATGCAGCTTAATCATGTTCAGTTTGTTCCAGATTTATCCATGAACTTGCTTTGTCAATGAGATCATTAAGCAGATGAATTGCCATGTCATCTTTGATGAGGGTGGATGTATTTTTCAGGATAGAATGACATGGAAAATTATTGGTAATGGATATGAAGGAGTTTACTGACTTCAGTAGGGTCCCATGGCTGCAGCATGTGGAGTTAGTACCACATCTGGGAGTACTGTGGCATAGATGGTTGGGCCATCTTACTTTGGAAAAATTATGCAGGCTTATTTCTTATGTATCCCCAACGACACAACTTTCCTGTGATGCATGTCAACTTGGGAAGCACCATAGATCTTTCTTTCCAGCTACTACAGGACCACGTTCGACTTCGTGTTTTCAGTTAGTGCATTTTGATGTTTGGGGTCCCAGTAGGACTCCTGATAGAGCAGGACATCGGTATTATTTGATTGTAATTGATGATTTTTCCAGATTGTTTTGGCTATTTCTCATGAAGAATAAGTGTGAAGTGGGTCCACTGATTGGGAAATTTATGTTGATGATAAAAAATCAGTTTGATGTTTGCATCAAGACTCACAGATCTGATAATGCACTGGAGTTTTGTATTCGTTGGCTGGCAGAATTCTATGACTTACATGGCATAATTCATTAAACCTTCTGTCCTCACACCTCTCAGCAAAATGGAGTCGTAGAAAGGAAGCACAGACATATCCTTGATATAGCTAGAGTGCTTCTTATCCATAATAGTGTGCCACAGAACTACTGAGGAGGTGTAGTTCTCACAGCTTGCTACCTTATTAATAGATTGCCCTCCTCAGTGATTTACGAGCAGATACCGTGGTAGGTGCTTTATCCAAATGATGAGCTATTTGATCTTTCACCCAAGACGTTTGGGTGCGTGGCTTTTGTACATCTCCTTAGACCTAGGCACGATAAATTAGCACATAGAGCAGTTAAGTGTGTTTCTTGGCTACTCTCGTACTTAGAAGGGGTATTGGTGTTTTGATTCCCTACACCAGAGACATATCAGTGCAGATGTCACCTTTCATGAAGCCGTGTCTTATTTTTTTGTTGCTGCCAAGCAGGTGCAGTGTGCTGAAGTATGCTCCTGTACTAGTTGCTCCTATACCATTTGGTATATTCACGGATACTAGTAGTCCTTCTCAGAGTATTGAGCCACCTACCAGCACATTCAGGCCAGTACTAGTGGATGAAGGGACCTTCAAGGGTCACACTTATCAGTTGCCAGTTGTGTATAGGGTAAAGCCCCTTTCATCTATTCCACAGACTCCTCAGGTTAGTGTTAATAACCTAGAGGCGGTTTCTACTCAGGAGGCTTCTTCATATACAGTGTCAAGAGATGTAAAGGGTGAGAGTTTGTTACCTGTGGATGGTTCTCCAGGTCCTGATTCCATGAGTACTGATGAGGATATTCCTATTGCTATCAGGAAGGCTCCATGATCTTGTGTCCAGTATCGTGTTGTTGGGACTGTTGTTTCTGCTGATTCTCTAAGTTCGGAGTTTCATGCATTCATAGTTTCTGTATTTAGTGTTGAGTTACCTACCTCATACCAGCAGGCTTTACTACATCCACACTGGAAGGCAGCTATGGAGGAGATGTCTGTACTTACTACCAGAGGTACCTGAGAGTTGTCACCTTTATTGTCTGGCGTGCACGTTGTTGGAGCTATATGGGTCTTTACCTTGAAATACAACCTGGATGGGTCTATTTCAAGGTATACGGCCCGCTTAGTGGTTAAAGGATTCACCCAGACCTATGGGGTGGATTTCTTTGACACGTTCTCCTCTGCTGCACAACTCTCAACTGTTCGCATCCTTATTTCTGTTGTAGCTCATTATGGATGGCAGTTACATCAGTTGGATGTCAAAAATGTATTTCTGTACAGAGACTTGAAGGAAGAGATATATGTAGCAGCCACCTGGCTTTGAGGTTAAGGGGGAGTGTGTATGTAGGCTTCGTAAGGTCATTTATGGTCTTAAGCAGAGCCCCTGAGCCTGGTTCCAACGTCTATTTGAGGCATTGTCTGTTATTGGGATACAAAGATCTTCATCGGATCATTCACTATTTGTGAGAAAGGCCAGTAGGGTTACGGTGGCTTTACTTGTGTATGTGGATGATCTTATTCTTACA
The DNA here is from genome assembly GCA_037157565.1 of Thalassia testudinum. Taxonomy (NCBI): domain Eukaryota; kingdom Viridiplantae; phylum Streptophyta; class Magnoliopsida; order Alismatales; family Hydrocharitaceae; genus Thalassia; species Thalassia testudinum. The sequence goes on from JAZHRO010000077.1 coordinate 135,805,916, forward strand.
GGTGATGATGGAGAGGGTATATTTCAGATGGAGTACTTGTCACACCAGTTTGTCATGAAAGATCTTGACAAGCAGAGATATTTTTTAGGTATTGAGTTTGCTACAAGGAAGCAATGGACAATTATGTCGCAGAGGAAATATGCCCTTGATATTCTTCAGGAGATAGGCATGCTAGGATCCAAAGATGCAAATATTTCTATGGATCCTAAAATTCATCTTTTTGAGGATAATGTAAAGCTAAAAGACAAGAAAGTATATCGACAGCTGATGGGGAAGCTGTTATATCTAACTATCACTAGGCCAGATATTAGCCTTGTCGTGGGTAAGCTGAGTCAATTCTTAGATAAGTCCACTGAGGTTCATTGGCAGGCTGTGATGCAGGTGTTGAGGTACATCAAGGGATGTCCAGGTAGAAGTATTATTTTTCAGAGAAAGGCACTTATGTCTGTTGTTGCATACTCAGATGCAGATTATGCAGGTGATGTTGGTGATAGGCGGTCTACTACTGGTTTCTGTACCTTTGTTGTTGGAAATTTGGTAATCTGGAGGAGCAAGAAACAAATTATTCTTTCACGCCCTAGTGTTGGGTCTGAGTACAGGGCCATGGCACATATTGCAGCTGAGATGATATGGATCTGATATTTGTTACAAGATCTTCATGTTAATGTTCAGGAACCTCTGGAGATGCATTGTGACAACCGGGCTGTCACCTATATTGCAAATAATCCTATGTTCCATGAGAGAATAAAACATGTGGAAATGGATTGTCATTACACCAGGAATTTGATTCAACAGAGTTTGCTTCGTACTACTTGTCTTGCCTCCTCAGACCAGACTGTTGACATGTTTACCAAGTTGTCTCGCCCTCAGTTTGAAAAGTGTAGAAACAAGCTGAGCATGATGGATATATATACTTCAGCTTGAGGGGGAGTGTTGAGTTATGTTTCTGCTGTAAGGGGGTGTTTTATTATTTTTATTTTAGTAGTGAGTTTATGATGTAACTTTTCCCTCACCTATATAGAAATGTAGGAACTTCTTGGTAAACTAAAAAGATTCATTTTCTTTAACTGTGTAGGTTCATTGCAGTAGTGGATCCTTAAAGTAACATTACAGTCTCAATTCTGATTGTAATACCAAAAATACATGCTTTAGAAATGAGATTTTATCTTCAATATTTCTTCTTTTAATAAATAAAATTCTCCAACTTGGTATCTAAGCACCTGAATGCTCCATGTCAATTGGTTTCTTTAGACGGCTTTCTTTTATTTGTATTGTATTTGTGCGATTATCTTACTCCTCATTTCAGATGTATTTCCATGCTTTGTACTATGGCCAATGTGTAAGGTTATCTGATTGTTCGATGTTTATTTGTTTTCAAAAATAAAAGTGAAGGTCTCATAAAAAAAGAGTGAGGGGCCTTGTAGGATGACATGCTATAGGGAATCTTTAGATGCAATGATGCATTGGCTCTATAAATTATGTCGTCAGAAATCACATCTAACATTTTGCATATTGTTGTAATCTGCATGCGATTATTGATTTCAAGTTACGGATATTTTTACTAATTAAATTTTTGGGACTTGAGTGCTAGAGTCCATGTTTGAAAGATCCGACTAGTTTTACATGTGTCGCTATGGGGTTGATTCCACTTAATTCATGAGGAGGTAGTTGTTGTTGAAGTTTAGAGCTTATTTAGATAGGTTTGAATGAAATGCAAATCGTTCTTGGGTTACATGTGTAGTCATTACAGTAGTGGTTCTTTAAAGTAACATGAAGCCTTCTGATAATAATACTAAAAATACATGCTTTAGAAATAAGATTTTATCTTCAATAATTCTTCTTTTATTCATGCATATATGTAAATGTCCAAACATCTTGAGCACCTTTTTCAAAAAAGAGAACATATTCCATGAATAGACAAGAGCCTTTCTTTTTTCTTTTCTTTTTTTTAATTTTTTGAAAAGGAAGAGCCTTTCTAACTACATAATGCGCTGTTGGGTTCTATGGGTGTCTCATTATGGTTGTCTATTTGTGTAGGGGTGTGCCATGTTATTTTTTCCTTGCACCTCTCTATATAAAGGTACTTAGGGTGTTGGAGAATAATCAGATCATTTTGTTTTTCCCAATATGGTATCAGAGTAGTAGTCCTAGATTGATGCTTGGGTATCCTACCTAAAACCTAGCCTCCAACCCTCCACCAAAACCCCTTCTCTCCTTCCTCTCCAATGCTGCTATCCCTACCGACGCTTCTCTAGTGAGGCTCACCGCCGCCAGCGGCCTCCCTCTTAGCCAACATTGTCATTGGAACCTTAAGGTAGCCCCCCACACCACCATTTTGTCGGAGGTCCTCTTCAGCATAATCGTAAGGGGTCCCCCTGCCTCCTACGCTGCTATTGGCCATTGAAGAGGACCTGAAGCACTACCTGTGCATGTCCTTTTCTTGGATTTTGCCTCCTACAACATTGCCCAGATCTCTTGGGCTTACGTGTAAGGCTTTCTCCCTTGGGTAGGGGTTTTTAGCACACCCTCCCTCCTCCATCGTCAAAGGCCTAGGAGGAAGAGGTTGCCCTGCTTGGGGCCCCTATCTCACCTTAGCAGGAGCAACTATGCCTTGAATGATTTGAAAAACTTTTTTGTCACATCATTTTTTGTGTTTCTTTGAGGAGTACATGATCGGATCTTGCTGTTTCAACACTGTTGGAAGGTTAGTAGTCTCAACACATACCTGCTGTGGGGAGGATGATTGTGCTGAAGAGGGGGGGTATGCTGGGTGTGTTGCCTATATGTGATTGGTTTCTGAAAAACCAATAGAGGATCTCTGAACTAGGTAGTATCAGTAACTGTAGTATTTGGTGACGCTATCTGAATCGTAGGAAAATCCCCAAATTGAACTGAAGGAATGGGCATGGGAGCCCTCTCTGCCTCAAGTGCCAACTGTCTCCCAGTGACTGAAAAATATGGAACCTCATGAAAAGTGACGTCAACACTGACAAAATGCCTCTGCTGTAGAGTCAAAGTATCTGTATCCTTTCTGAGTGTGATTGTAACACAGTTTATCTCTACCTAGCCCAGTAATATGGACGAAGGCTATACAGCTAAAAGTCCAGGGTGGCAACTGGAACAAATCTCAATTACGGTATAATATCTGCCATGGTACCTGCTAAAAAATAATAGAACTAGGTATTCTGTTAATCAAGTAACATGCGGTCAATACTGCGTCTACCTAGTACTGTGAAGGCACATTATAGTGTATCAAAAGAGTCCTCGCCACATCCGAAATGTGCTTGTGTTTCCGCTCAGCAATCCCATTTTGCTGCGATGTATGGGGGTATGTGGTTTGATGGACCACTCCATGAGATCTGTAAAAATTCTTCCTACGAGTAGTACAAAACTTTAATGCATTGTTAGTGCGTACAATTTTGACAGTGGAAGCAAACTGATTCTTTGTTTCAATAATGTTCTCAATTACGGACTCAATGCTTGACTTCTTCTTTAACAAAAATAACCAAGATAATCTGGAATAATCATCCACTATCACCAAATAATATCTATGTCCCAGTCAATCTGGAATACGACTGGGACCCCACACATCTAAATGCAACAAATCAAATAAAGACTCAGAAATGGTAGAGCTAGTAGAGTAAGTAGATCTGTGGCGTTTTCCCATCTGGTAAGCATCACAATGAATTTTGATGGCTGGTGAGATATAGGACATGATACAATGTAGCCTGTCTAGTAAAAGATGACTAAGGCAATTGTGACACTGTAAGGCACTTCCTGCAGCAAAACACACCTCCCTGGCACTGTGTAGCAAACATCGTCTAAGACAGACGATACATGCCCCGCTCTTCATGTTCGCTACCAATCACCCCCCCGGTGAGCTTGTCTCGAAACACACAACCAACATCATCAAAAATCAACTTACAATTGAGATCTTTTATAATCTGGCTAACAGATAACAAACTCATTGGGAAATCAGGAACAAATAGAACATTCGGCAATCTCATAAAGGGGGTGACTGATACCTCCCCTTGACCATCAACTCTGGCATGTCTGCCATCTGCCACCTGAATAGTCCTACCAGGACATACAGAATGAAGGTGCTAAAAGCCACTATGATCGCCACTCAAGTGCTGGGATGCACTCGAATCGACTAAGTAGACCTGTTAGACACAACAAAAATAGTCTTTATACCTGAGGAGGCAATAGCAGTAGTATCTGAAGAAGATGGAGTTTCCTGAGTAATTTGAGCAAGCCTCTGGACTACAACATCATACTCAGCACGTAACACTGTGTTAGACTTTGTCTCAGAAGAAGCAGCAACCTGATTGGTAACAGGAGGTCTGCCATGCTTAGACCAACAAGTAGCCTTCGAGTGACCAATCCTACCATAGAAGGTGCACGTGGGTCGTGGTTTGCTTGTCTGTTCTTTGCCACGACCACACCTACGAGTGGAAGAACCACCTCTCATGCCTCGACCTCCACCAACAGCTAGTGCAGAGGTCTGTCCAGTAATCTCAGGAGGAGCTGCAATAGTAATCCGACTTAGTCTGCTGTGTGTCTCCTCAAGTGTCGGAAGCTTCGACAGTGTCAGGACTTGAGATCATGCAGCATCATATTTTGGATCCAGTTCAAAAAGAAAGTGAAGCATTGCTGTCTCGTTGTGATACTTTAGATGAGTGCCATAAGTGCACACTGGTCTACATGCATTGTATTTCTCCAAAAACCCTTTTAGAGCAACATAATATTGTGTTAAGGTCTGTCCCTCCTGTTTGAGGGAGAACATATGATTGTAAATCTGATAGACTTTGCTAGAATTCTTCTAATGGGAATACGTGTCGTGAAGCGTATCCCACATCTCCTTGGTAGTTCTGTAATACATGATGTCGTCTCTAATCTGTGGTGACACGGCATTCATGATCTAGGCCCTCATCAATGCATTATCTTTCTTCCATGAGATGTACTTTCCAGTCTTATTCCGAGGCTTTGGCTCTAGTATCAGATGCTCTTTGTCGTGACCCTCAACGGTTATCAGAAAGGTTTCAGACCAACGAGCGTAGTTGGTCTCAAAGAAAGCTTCGACAGTGTCAGGATTTGAGATCGTGCAACATCATATTCTGGACCTAGTCCAGAAAGAAAGTGAAGCACTGTTGTCTCCTTGCGATACTTTAGATGAGTACCACAAGTGCGCACTGGTTTACAGGCATTGTATTTCTCCAAAAATTCCTTCAGAGCAACATAATATTGTGTCAAGATCTGTCCCTTCTATCTGAGGGAGAACATATGATTGTAAATCTGGTAGACCTTGCTAGAATTCTTCTTATGGGAATATGTGTTGTGAAGCATATCCCACATCTTTTTAGTAGTTCTGAAATACATGATGCTGTCTCCAGTCTGTAGTGACACGACATTCATGATTCAGGCCCTCACCAGTGCATTATCTTTCTTCCATGAGGTGTACTTCCCAGTCTTATTCTGAGGCTCTGGCTCTAGTATCAGATGCTCTTTGTCGTGATCCTCAACGGTCATCAGAAAGGTTTAAGACCAACGAGATAAAGAATAAATTCTTGTAATTTCCACTCTCCTAACTTATCTCCGACGTAACCTCAGAAGACAGAGAAGAAGCCATGATGCCTTAAGCACCAGGAAGTCATCGAGATTAGATTTGAAATCTGATTTTCAGATCTATTGAACCAACATAGATCACGATAACAAGTGATTTAACCCAAAAACCAAGTCATCTATTGCTTGGAAATCAAGTTAGACATGCATAGTAGCCCTTTAACAATTGGTAGGTGCCTACTAGGGTCCAAAGCACCCCTAGTAGCCCCTAAACGGAGGGCTACTCGCTCTTTCCTTGCTGCACTGGAGCACGAACCCCCATCGGTGGCCTTGCTTGCCCTACCGGTGAAAGATCAAGTGATCAGATCGTGCCTAGCCTTGCAGCGCTGCCGCCGCTACTCTCTATTGCCTGCAGCAGATCGAGCAGGAGTGCCCCCTGCTGCGCTAGATGAAGTAGCAGGCTCGATCGTCTACAGCAGATCGAGTAGGCGGAGCTAGATCAAGCAGTAAGGATCGCCCTATTGCCTCCGCTGTGTTAGATCAAGTAGGAGCGCCGCTACCTGCTGCGCTAGATTGCCTATAGTGCTGTCACGGGAGCGCATCGTCCTTACAGCGTCGTCGTAGATAGGGGTGGAGGGTTTTGCACCACCGCCTATCGTCACTGGGTCCCCTTCACCAGCCTAGAGGCGTGCCGGTGAAGGTGGGAGGTGGTGAGCAACGGGGAGAGAGCCCTAGGGTTTTGGTGGAGGGGGTTGGCAGCTTGTCTCAATGGGATATCAAGTAGGACGAAATGAAGATTCTTATTCTCAAAGAAAAGCTTACACCTCTTTATATAGGAAGAGGTGTTGGGAGAATTATATATGACAACCAGAAACATAAAATAATGAAAGGGTACATAAAGCATAAAAGATAAGTAAAGAGTTCAACAATACATAACATCAAACTTAGCAGAAAGGATGAAACAAATGGAAAATCGCATCATAAGAATAATAACAAGGAGAGAGGGTGGAGATGAAAGAGAAGCCTCTTTTAATCCAATTCATGTTACTAGAAACACCAATCCAAATATAAACCTAATATTACTCACTAGTGGCCAGCCAGAATATTGCTTATGCCACATTTGTACTTGAACTGGGGAGCTACATAGTGTTTTCTACAAATATAATTACCTCCATGGTGGCTCTCCTTTCCTGTTGTATTTGCACAACTGGCCTAACTGCTCGCATACCCAAACAACTCTTAGAGATGTAATTGCCTGGCCACAATCATGGCCCCACTCCACCTTCTAAGGCTACCTACCTGGCCTATTTGTTTTTGGTAGAAGCAACGTTGCTTGACTTAAGATTCAAAGGGACATGCTACCCATTGGTCTTATGTATAACTAATTATATTATAGTTGTTGGGACAAATGAGTAGGTTGTTTGTGCTATAGAGCCCTACGCACCTTTATATAGTGAGGCACAAAGGACAAATAACACATACTCTCATACAATAAAGAAATATAATAAAGATCCACATAACCTGCATAAGTCAACACTACCCTTTAAGATGGAGCATAGGCGTCAGACAAGCTTACCTTGGAATATAAAATTTCAAGTCGCTTCTTGGAGAGTGTTTTAGTGAAAATATCTGTAATATGGTCTTTGGTGACAATGTAGGGTGTAGAGATGCAAACGGGTTGAGTTTGGGTTGGGTTTGGCTAAATCCATACCCATACCCATACCCAATTAGAAAATCCATACCTATACCTTACCCATTTATCCATCGGGTACAAAAATTCAAACCCATACCCATACTCATCTACCCATCGGGTGCCCATTTACCCATCGGGTATTCATTTATAAATTGATCTTACAATCAAATCGTGCCTAAATTAGAATTAAAGAAAAAAAATCTATAACACGATTCATCAATTATTTATTTTTAACAAAGTTGAAATATAGGGGCTCAGGCTATTCCAATTTTAGTGATCCCCAGTGAAATTATTACAAAAAAGATTTTCAAGGGGAATATGTTAAAAACGAAAAATACAAAGAAAGATAAAATACATGTACATTTCAAATAAAAGATCCCTAGAAATAAATGTTCAATGGAAGCTTCAAAAGCACTTTTAACCTTTAAGATCATGGAGGGAATCACGAGGGAGATTAAAGTTGAGGGAATGAGATACTTAATGTGGGACTTATATATCTCAGGTAAATGGGGATTTTATTCGGGTACTCAGGTTGAGTAATCGGGTATAGATCCATGCTCATACCCATACTCATATCTAGTCGGGTTTTTTGGATAAAACTTGTCGGGTTCGGGTCGGGTTTTACTCATTCTTTTTGGGTCGGGTTTACCCAAACTTGCATTCTTAGTAGGGTGTGGAGATCTTGTTCATAATAGCATCTCTAATAAGATGGTAATCCACTTCAACATGCTTGGTCCTCTCGTGAAATGCTGGGCTATTGGCAATGAATGTGACAACCTTATTATCGCAGAACATAGGAATATGCCTCGAAATTTGGACACTGATATCTTGCAAAATAGATCGGACCCACAACAGTTCGCAGGTAGTATGTGCCATGGCTCTGTACTCAGATTTTTGTACTTGATATAGAAACCACTACTTGCTTCTTGCTCCTCTAAGTGACAAGATTACCTCCCATATAGATATAGTACCTTGAAGTAGACCTCTTGTCTTCATGTGCCTTGGCATAGTCAGCATTAGAATAGCTACAAATGTCAAGATGACCATGGTTATTAGAAAGAGAGCCCCTTCCTAAGAGGACACTTCAAATATCTTAATAAATATGAAAGTTGGATATCTCCTACTGCAGTGATAGGAGAATAGGTTTCGTCGGCTAGATGGATCGAAGTAATAGTAGATGCCTGATGTAGAGACAAAAGTGCATCCTTCTTACTAGTGAGGTGGTTGGAAGCACCTAAATTAACCATGCAGGACAAAATTGATGTAATAGTGGCAGGTTAGCAGAGCTACAAGTAGTAGCCAGAGATGCATAGGTATTTGATGGGGCTGCCGACCTTAGTCGTTGGCAGTCAGAGCAAGAGGTCTAGGTGGGGTAGTAGTCTCCTCCTGAACAACAGTTGCATTCACCTGACTAGGATAGCCAAACTTAGCCCAACACCTCTCAGAAGGATGGTTGGTCCTCTGGTAATGAATACTTGGACCATAGGTCTGACCACGTCCATGTTTGGCATTAGGAGTGCTATGCTTACTAGAGACTGTAAAGGCTGACATCTTTGTAGTAGTCGGTGGTATAATAGTAGAAGTGTTTGTCCCAATGTTAGAGGAAATCTTTTGGAGTCTCTTGTAGACAGCTACAGATCAAGAATATGGTCCATGGCAAGAATTTAATCATGGGTCGACACATATCTAATGCTTAGACCATCCAAGAACCTGTAAACTTGCCAAGTTTACCTTTGTCCAGTCTGAGTCTCAAAACATGAGGGTTGAAAAATATTAAGCTCTTCAAAGAGTCCCTCCATCTTAGTAAAATCAAGCAGTGTACGATCCCCCTAAGAAGTAGACCATGTGCGACGATAGATTTCAGCTAAACGGGCGTGATTAAATCTTTGGGAGTACTTCGCTACTCTCCCAGATCTCCTTGGCATTCTTCTTGTATAAGAGATTCATCACAAGCTGAGGTTCCACGCTATTCGTCATCCAATTCATCATAAGATAATTGTCTTGTTTACAGTTGTTAAAATCAGTGTTAGGAGGATTCTTGCTGAGTATGTAGAGCTTCTTTTGGCTACCAATAGAAATCTTAAATGCCTAAGCCCAAAGGAGGTAGTTCTTGACACTGTTGTGTTTCATAGAGGTGTCTTGGACTACTAGAGAAGTAGATGAAGTCATAGGCTTGACTTTAGAGGAAGATGGGGACCCAGAGGCAGCCATGTTGAGGCCAAGGAAGCAAGAAACAATAGCAAAATCCCTGAATTACTTTAACCGCAACAACTTCTCATTGTCTTGGGCCTTGCATGAACTCTTGAAAGACTCAAGACACCAAGGAGATGAAGATTGCATAGAATATCAACCTAGCAACCCACCAAAGACCTCATCAAGCGAATCCAAGGCCCTTACTGGTGAAGAGGAACACGGCAGGAGGAGGTGCAGACCTTACAATAGGCAGGAAAGACTTGCAACAAGATCTAGCACCTTAAATGGTGGCTTTAGAACCTGCTGGACGAGGAGAACCCAGCAGCTAATGCCGTAGGGCCTCACCCAAGGAGCTGGCGGTGCCTGAGCACCACCTTCAGTGCTGCAGAGGGCAGCAGCACCTCACCAAAGGTGTTGGCGGTGCCTTAACACCACTTTCAGCATCTAAGAGGGCAGCAGGAGCATTGCGGCGTCTCACCCACGGTGCTGGTGATGACTGATCAACACCTTCAGTGGTGCAGAGGACAGCAGGAGCGCTGCAGTGCCTTACCTAAGGTGGTGGTGGCATTAGGGGCGAACCCACTGCTGGCGGCAAGTGGAGGTTGACGGTGAGGAAGATCGAGACGACCGTTCTAGGGTTAGTTTTTTTTTGGTGTGGAACTGTACCTGAGCGCAAAGAGCCGTGGACCCACCTCGCTCTAATACCATGTTAAGAGAAGAAGAGAATATGTTTTTCTTATTAAAAAAGAAACCCTAAGCCTCTTTATATAGGGACTTTGGGAAGATTACACATGACACCCTCAATAAAAACAATAATAACAAAACACTCCTACATAAGTGAATAACTTTAACAATGGAAAAAGACTTGGTGGTTATTTGTATCAAGTTGAACCTTTCAAATTGAATATATGCAAATCGAGTTTCAAAATGTTTAGGTTTTGTTCATTTAATTCATATAGAACATTTTCGATTCAGTCTCGAATGTAAATTATATATGTTCTTGTGGTGGTTTGTCCACCTTTGTTTACCTTTTTCTTTTTTGATTTTGTGCTGATTTGTTTTTCATTTTCAACAAGGATGATAAGTTGGCTCGTCTGAAGTGGGTTGGCATCCAGAGAAAGACCGGTCAATTCCTTGGTTTCAAGATGTAAGAAATTCAATAATCTTTATTGGAGGGTTGAGAAGATCGGAGGAACATTGTAAGGATACCATTAGGTCTGCTGTTATATTTGGACAGTCCATGTATAATTCAGAATAGTCACTTAAGAGTAAGGAAATGTTGTTATATTAGGTCTGTTGTTGGGAACATTGTAAGTAAATGTTAGGGCTTGTATATTCTTCAATTAGCCTGTTTGTCATAGAAATTTTGTCATTTTTTTAACCCTAGGTTTTTTATGAAAAGCATTTTTTAACCCTAGTTGAAGAATACATTTTGGCATTGAATGGTCTCTTATGAACTGGACATTGTTGCTAAGCAGGATCTTTGCATTTTATCTTTACAATTTCTCTTGGTTGACTATTTGTCTTCAGCAACACTTTCCATGTTATGAATGAGTTTTTCAACTATTTCTCATGATTTTTTTTCCTTACCTTGTTTTGGTAGAAGTTGGAGCTTGATAATCTGATTGAAAACTCCTGTGCTTATGTAAGCTCTTTGGAGGATGTGCGATATGAGCTTGAAAGGTGATTTTCATATTCAACGAGCCATGTTGGGATTCTTTGTTATTATTTTCTAGACAACTTTGATGTTATTGGTACAATTAGCTAGGCTGAAAAATCATGTTACATTCTTGCCACTTGGTCAAAGTGCAATCAAATGTTTGGAAGTTTAATGCTTAGCAATTATTAATTAGTTTGAATATTTGGGCTATTTGACTTCACATGGATGGGGATGTTTTCAAAGGGGAACGATCCTTTCTCTAGAATGTGTGCAGGGATGATTATTGACCGAAATCTTTATAGAGCTCTCAGTATGATCTTGGTAATCTTGTACCTGACTTGTTGAATGAAGTGAATGATCACTAATCTCATCCCTTTTCCTTCCAACTAAAAATATTATGATATTTTCTGTTAAAATGACTCTAATCATTGATACTTATGATGTTATTTCTTAAGCTTATGTTAATTTTATGTCATGTCTCTTTGTTCTTGCCTACGTCAGATGTGCTGACAGTATCAAACTTTGTTATTTCATACTATTGGAGGAAACTGAATATAACTTGTTAAAATATATAAAAGTGGAATAAACTGGATATGAAATCAATGCATAGCAAGATAATAATGCTTGAGTTTAACGTGAAAACTCCACTGACGAAGAGCGGGGAGAAAACCACGGGAGAAGCTCTTTTACTGGTGTGATCTCTGAATTTCTCTTCTCAATGACAAAATGAGGGGATGCATGAGCCTTATGTAGGCAACTCACTCACACATAAACTTATCCACACACGATATGGGACTAAAATGCCTCTTAACACCAACTTGTCTCTCAACACTACCCCTCAAGTTGGAGCATGGAATGCTCAACTTGTACAAAAGCAATGCTCACTCTCACAAGCATAACACTCAAGAGACTTCATTTGATGCTATTGGGTCATTGGCTTCCTTGTATCCATATTCTTGCTTCTCGGTAGGTGTAGGTCGGAGTCTGGTAGATGAGTTGCTAAAGCTGGCTTTGGTGCTTTACCCATTTTAAGAACTCTAAAGAGGGTCTCTCATGGAGACCAAGAAACTGGGTCTTTTCCACACGGAAACTCAAAGAGAGGTCTCTCCTTTGGAGACCTAGAGAGTGGTCTCTTCTATATGGGAATTCTCTGTTCCTTTCATATAGGGGCCAAAAGAAAAGAGAGAGTTTCTCCTGAGTGGACTTCAAAGAAAAAAGTCTTGCATGGGGTACATAAAAGGTTGTCACACTCTTCTCTTGAAGTTCAAATCATTTATTATTATTATTATTACTATTTTTCTCTCAAAAAATTATCAATTTTCTTTTCTCTTTTTTTTTTTCAACTCTTTCCTATCTTTCGGTCCTTTCCCTTGGATATTTTTTAAGCAGATCGGTATATAAAAAAGGAAAAGATGGAGAGCTAAAATCACAAATATCTTAAAATATCTTCTCTCACTCTTTAGGGTTTGAAGGACCCAACATAGTAGTGTACGCCACCTCCTTCGAGGTAGCCCCTCTCATCGTTTCTCCTGTTATTGCTGTCGTTGATTGGTCTAGCATCGTTGCTTGCTCTCTTCTCCTTACTCGCCGCCGCTACGCTAGGCACACTACCATGAAGGGAGAGCACATCTCTTGTGACATTGGGCGGCGAGATCTGTTGCCATCTCAATCTGTGATCAACACTGCCTTCAGAGTTCTTTGCACAACACTATAGTCTTCTCACAAGATCGTTGCCATGCCCCCTTGTTGCCGTTGCTCTGTCAAGTGTTGCTGGAAAGGATCATCTTCATCCTGCTATCGGGGACAAGGTCCTTGTGCTGTCGTGGATCTTGCCGCTACTGTAGGGAGAGAGGCATGTTGAGGCTCCTTTGTTGATGTAGAGAAGCAGCTATAGGGAGTGCAACACCTCCTTTGACTTTGATCCTTTATTAGAGTTGTGCAACTAGATCTTCTCCTTGCATGGAGAGATTAGGGTTCTAGCCTCATGAGATTAAGGGTTCTCCCGTTCACTCAAGATTGGAGGCACTAATAAAGAACCCTAATAACAAAAAAATGATTGAACAAAAGGAACCTAAGAAAGACTTCCTCTGATGTCATGTTAAAATATATAAAAGCAGAATAACAAGATAATAACGCTTAGGTTTAACGTGGAAATCCCATCTACGAAGGGCGGAGAGAAAATCACGGAAGTGCCCTTGTGGGTGTGATTTTGAATTTCTCTTCTCAAAGATAAAATGGGGGGATACATAAGCCTTATATTGGCAACCCACTCATACACAAACTTGTCTACACACGATGTGGGACTAAAATGCCTCTCAGCACCAACTCAGCTCTCAACATAACCAAAAACATAGAACAAAATTGTAGTATGTAAGTAGACAACTGGAAGCATGAGGAGTAAGGAAACAACCAAAAACATAAGGAAATAGAAGTACACAAGGAAACAACCAAAAACATTATGAAATGGTGGTGCACAAGGAATGAGAGTTCATAAGGAAAATAATAGAAAACATGAAATGCATAAAAAACATACATTTATAGGAGCAAAAATATCTCGCTCGCTTAGCTTGGATATGCTATCTACAAAATTAGCCTTGGGAAATCCCTTTGCAAAAAAAGGAACAACCATTTGATGCAAAGATTGAAGAAATGGATAGTGTAAAATATGGATTCTTTGGTTGATTTATTCCAAGTCCTTGATCAGATTTGGTATAAATGTTGGAACAAACAAAGAAAGATGATTCATGCCATGCATCGCTATGCCATTAATAAATGTCAATTGACCTCTATTGCTTGGTTTGCTCATGGCAAGCCAGATTATGAATGATAAAGATCATGGTGTTATTATAATAGCATATAAGCATTGGATACGATCATGATCACATGATCATTACCTTATATAGGCCCCTTTCTATTCGAGAAAGAAATTTATCATATTGACACATGTTAATTTTGTTTGGTTTTCTTGGAGTTTTCCCTTTTTTGTCATTACATTGCCCTATCTAGATAAGGATTAGGATTTCAATTAACAATCTAATCATTTATGTTTCTCAGAATGGTATCAAAGTGGTGGTCTTCGATTGAAGTTTAATACCTCTTTGACCCTTGTCTTTCCCTGCAATTTCTCTATTTGTTTTTTGATTAAGAAACCCTTCAACCAAAGCTAACCCCAACCATAAAGGGTGTCCAACCTCTTGCTTCTCAGGTGGTGGTTGCAAGGAATGCTTTTCAACTTGCAACCTCATTGGACCTCCACTTAACACTAGATCTAGTCATTAGTAGCCAAGATTTATTTTGATTTGGTTGTTATTATGTTGCCGAGTTGTCATTGATCTAGATTCCTCGCTGGTTTGATTGCTGGATTGCCACCACTTTGGATTTGGTTGTCAGTTGGTTGCTAGATTGCTGCTAGCACAAATCTAGTTGTCATCTTTTCTAGGGTTGCATGGATGCTACCTAGCCCAAATTTGGTTGGCGTTAGGTTGCTACGTTATTGCCAAGCCACTATATTCATTGCTTAAGCCTTGTTTGTGGGTTGATCTGCAACCAAAACCCTATATCTAAATACTTTATTTTTCGAGAAAGAACATGTATATAAAAAATCAGACAAGTAAAATAAACTCAAGGTGCTTGGTTGCACATCATTAACCCTACTCAGTGGGGAGAAACTAGTGAGAGGGGTGGGAAGGCAGGAGGCAGGTTGGATTGTTGTCCAACCTTGTCACTGATCTCAATGAAGACAAGAGATTAGCAAAGGGAGGCAATTGATGATGGATGAGCTGCATCGATGTAAGAGGGTGGCATTAGGCTTGATATGTTTTTGTTTACTCTAATGGGACATTTTGCATAGGAGTGTTGATTGGCTATGATATATTTGAGACGTGGGAATCTTAACCATTAGGCTCTCTCTTGCAAATTATTATTACTATTTTTTGAGAGATTTCTTTTGCAACTATGTTTAGAAGAGAAGTCAGTGGATAAGAGAAGGCGGGGAATGGAGTTATTGCTCCTTGACTTGGCACCTTTAAGAGAAACAAACTATTTCAACTCTAAGGATGTTTCACGGGGGATAAATTTAGTGGTGCTCTTGCATGTGGAATGGTTAGGGCCATTTGGACCTTTGATGGTGGTACAAAGGGTCATTGTTGTAGGTGATGGAAAGTTTTTGTTGAAGGGTGCTTCAATCACCAATTGAAGATGTTGAGTTATGGAGCATGTGATATTTTTTGTTTTGTTTATTTACTTCTGTAAGTGTGTACTTGTATTTTTCCCCTTTGTGCCTTTCTTTATATAAGGCACATAGGGCCTATGAAATAAAAGTTTGCTCATTTATCCTAACATGCTATTAGAGTAGCGGTCCTAAACTAGTGCCTGGGTACCCCACCAAACGCTAGCCTCCTTACCCATCCACCTTAACCCCTTTCTCTCTCTTTCTTCCTCGGTAGCAACGTCGTCGCCACCAGCCAAGGCAGCATTGCCATTAACTTAGGGTAGTAGCACCGTTGCTTGGTAGGGGCTGCAGCATCGCCCTTGGTGCTCCATTGGAGCGCCGCCAAGGCGTAGTTGAGTTGTAGCGTCACCAGGTGGTGGGCCACCACTATTGGGTTGTCACTGAGCCACTAGGGCCTGATCCTGGTGGTTGCAGCACTGCTAGGTGGTGCGCCACCATTGGCCCATCGAGGCTTGATCTTGGTGGTTGTAGTGCCACCATAAGTCCCTCCTAGCGCGTGGGGGTGGTTCTTTAGGCAAGGGTGACACATTGTTGTCACCCTCCTTCCTCAATCTTAGCCATAGTTGGTCCTAGGAGGAAGAGGCAACCTACTGGGACCTCTTCTTGCCCTGAAAGGAAGTTTCTATGCCAAATCTGATTTTTTGGACTTTTGTATGTCCTGAAATCACGCTTTTTCAAATCTGTGCATGGTTTGCCCTTGGATCTTATGATTTGATCTTGTGCTAAAGAGTTCTTGATTGGTTGCTTCCCACAAAATCGGGTGTTATGGCAGAAAGTAAGGATCCCCAGAGCAACTTGATTGCGAAATTATCCACCACAAGTGCATCTTCGTTAATGCAGGGGGACCTTTATCAAGTTGGATGGTACCAGCTTCCTCTTATGGTCAACCACTTTCTCCTGGTTTGCGGGATCACATTGCAAGAAGTATATTTTGACTCAAGATAAGCTTGCCATTAAGACTGCAGATTGGGAAGCTTACGACTGAGTTGCCCCCTGTATGTTAAATAGTACGAAGGAACTAATTGCCAAGCAAGTTATGTCTTATGCTTCAGCCAAGAAAATGTGGGAAGTACTCCATGAGATACATTCCCACAAGAGCATCATCAATGGCCTATATAGAGTTATTGAGTTTCATTCATTCAAGAAAGGAACTATGTCTCTTGTTGAATATTATGGTTCAATAAAGAACTTATGGGATGAGCAGGATGCATATTCATCAGCCCCTGTCATCAGATATTGCGGGTGTTGCCAAGCAATGTAAGGCTTTAAGATCTTTTCAGTTATTAGTTGGTCTTGGTCTTGATTTCAAGGTAGTGAAGGATCAACTCATGACTTTGGAGGAGATTTCTACACTTACCCAGATATATGCTCAGCTTTTGCGACTGGAGATCTTTGAGCCTATTCCACCTTTAGACTCGTTTGTCATGGCATTTATTAGTTGTGGTAAGGGAGTTCTTCGAGGCATAGGGAGAGGACATGGTGCGATAGGAAGAGGCTGTGGTAGAGGTCATAATGGCTTGTTTTGTGACCATTGTCACAAGACAAATCACACTATTGATCGTTGTTGGATAAAGCATGGATTTTCGTAGGGGCATTAGGCTAACCAGGTGGCTTATGGTGGTGAAGGGTCAATATTACCTTGAGGAGGAACAATTTGGTTCCCAGATGACTATCTCCAAGGAGGAGTATGATGGGCTCATATCCTTTTAGCCTCAAGCCACTTCTACTGCTGGAGCCTCTGTGACTCGCTCGACAGGTATTGTTATTAGTTATTAAAGGTGTTTGTACACCATCATGGCTTGTTGATTTAGGTGTCTCCCACATCATAGGAGTTGCTACATTGTTCTCATCTTTAGACCTCTTATAACACCTGTTCATGTTAGGGTGGCAGATGGTGACCTATCTCCTGTGACAGGCTTGGGTGACATTTCCTTATCTTCTACTTTGCCATTGTCAGATGTTATGCATGCACGTAAATTTGCTTCAATTTAATGTCTATAAGTCAGGTTATAAAGGCATTGAATTGTAGAGTGATTTTTCATGATCATTTTTTCTTTCAGTAAGACCTTCAGACGATGAAGCAGATTGGTGGACTTGAGCAAGATGACCTCCACTACCTACACCTATCACATGAGCATCCCTCTATTCTTGCTGTTTGTGCCACATCCCTTCTTTAGCGACACTTTCACGTTTGTCATCCTATCGATTCTTCATCATTAGTTTTCGGACATGCATTTTGCATATTCATTTTCCTGCGAGGCTTGTTAATTTGGCAAGCACCATAGGGTGTCTTTTCCTAGTAGTAATAAAAATTGAGTCTCCTTTTAGTCTTATTCATGTTGATTTATAGAGCCCATGTTGGGTCAGGAGTCTTAAGAATTTTCGTTACTTTTTGATTTTTGTGGATGATTGTAGCTATTGGGTCATAAGGAAAAATCAGAAAATCTTGTATTGATAACAAATTTTGTGAATAAAATAAAGATTCATATTTCTACTCTTATTTGTATTGCTAATTGACAACGGACTTAAGTTTGTGAATGTAACTTTATTTCAATTCTTCTAGTCCTTGGACATTATTCACCACACTTCTTGTGTTCATACATCCCAACAAAATTAGCGGCTAAACGCAAGCTAAGGCATTTGCTTGATGTTGTTAGGACCACTATGTTTTAAATGCATGTAGCTTCTACTTTTTGGGATGCTATTCGTTTTTGATTAAATGGTTTTCCTCATTTGTTCTTGATAGGACTCCCTACTCTATTTTGTTTACTGATCAAGAGTTGTTTTCTGTGCCACCTAAGTTCTTTGGTTGTGTTGTTTTGTTTACTTGTTCAAGGTGGATAAGTTGTCTCCTTGGTTGGTTAAATGTGTCTTTGTGGGATATTCTAGGACCTAGAAGGGATATCTGTGCTGACCTTGTGACACACCATTTTTATGTTATTAAGAATGTTACATTCTTTGAGGAGATTCCCTACTACTCTATTACTGGGAAGATCTCCACAACACCATAGGATATCCCGCTTCCCATGCCTACTGCTACGCCTCCAATGCCCACTGAGCTTGCAGTATCACAGACAAATGTCCATCCTGCTATTACCTTTCCTAGACATCTTGAGGTTACAGGCAAATTTCTTAGATACTTCTAGTGTAGGATTGAGACCACCACTCCTGTAGATGGACCTCTCTCCACTATTCCTGCTCAGTCCTTTGCTGATCTTATGGATTCGCCTGGAGATTAGGAGCCTTTACCACCTGCGATAATAGATGTGGACCTTCTTATTGGCTAGAGGAAGGCCCAGAGATCTTGTGCTAAATATTTTGTATCCAATTATATGTTACTTGATCATTTTCCTGCAGTAGGGTGATTTTTATCTCTTGCCATGCCATAGGATATCCCGCTTCCCATGCCTATTGCTATGCCTCCAATGCCTACTGAGCTTGCAGTATCACAGACAGATGTCCATCCTGCTATTACCTTTCCTAGACATCTTGAGGTTACAGGTAAATTTCTTAGATACTTCCAGCGTAGGATTGAGACCACCACTCCTGTAGACGGACCTCTCTCCACTATTCCTGCTCAGTCCTTTGCTGATCTTGTGGATTCGCTTGGAGATTAGGAGCCTTTAGCACCTGAGGTAATAGATGCGGACCTTCCTATTGGCTAGAGGAAGGCCCAGAGATCTTGTGCTAAATATTTTGTATCCAATTATATGTTACTTGATCATTTGCCTGCAGTAGGGTGACTTTTATCTCTTGCCATGCCATAGGATATCCCGCTTCCCATGCCTACTGCTACGCCTCCAATGCCCACTGAGCTTGCAGTATCACAGACAGATGTCCATCCTACTATTACCTTTCCTAGACATCTTGAGGTTACAGGCAAATTTCTTAGATACTTCCAGCGTAGGATTGAGACCACCACTCCTGTAGACGGACCTCTCTCCACTATTCCTGCTCAGTCCTTTACTGATCTTCTAGATTCGCCTGGAGATTAGGAGCCTTTAGCACCTAAGATAATAGATATGGACCTTCCTATTGGCTAGAGGAAGGCCCAGAGATCTTGTGCTAAATATTTTGTATCCAATTATATGTTACTTGATCATTTGCCTGCAGCAGGGTGACTTTTATCTCTTGTAGTGGACATACATCATGTTCCCAGGAGCAATACAAGGGCTTTTTAGGATGTCTTGGACTATGGCCATGGAGGAGATGGCAGCTCTCCAATCTCGTGGGATGTGGGAGCTGGTTGACCTACCCTCAAGTGCTACAATTGTGGGGTGTTGGTGGGTGTTTACCGTCAAGTGTTGTCCAAATGGTTCCATTGAATGGTTTAAAGCTAGACTGGTTGCCAAAGGTTACACATACTATTTTGAGACTATTTGGTGAGATACATTTTATAGATATAGGTGTTCCTATCTTAGGTCCTACTCTCATGTACTGCGATAACAAGGCTACTACATTCATTGCAAACAACCTAGCTTTCCATGAGTCAACGGAGCACATAGAAGTGGACTGTCACTTCATCGAAGATGCTATTCTAGTGGGTAAGATTTTAACACCCTATATTGCCATCGAGGAATTGATTGCACACATCTTTACTAAAGCACTGTGAAAGAACCGTCTTGAGTTATTGTGTTTCATGTTTAATGTGTATGCTCCAACTTAAGGGGGAGTGTTGAGTAATGTGGCATGTGCTCTTTTTAATTTTATTTGTGTAAGGGTGTACTTTCATTTTTCCCTTTTGTGCCTCTCTTATATAAAGGCACAGAGGACCCCCGTGAAATAATAGTTCGCTCAATTGTCCCAATAGGTGCCAGTTTGAAAATTGTTAGAACTGATAATACAGAGCTTTGTACTCAGTCTCTACATTCCACATTCCACAGGTATGAGATAATTCATTAGACCAGCTGTCTATATACCTCTCAACAAAATAGTGTTGTTGAGAGAAAGCATTGCCATATTTTAAATGTTTCTAGAACACTTCATAATAGTGTCTTGTTTTATTGAGGAGATGCAGTGCTTACCGCTTGTTATTTGATAAATCGAATACTCTCGATTGCTTTTGATGAGGTGGTCTCTTACTCTATTTTGTTTCTTGACAAGGAGCTATTCGGAGTGCGTCCAAAGATCCTTTAGGTGTGTGTCATTTGTTCATTTCTTTGGTCCCAATAGGGACAACTTGTCACTTAGGATTGTCAAATGCATATTTGTAGGGTATTCTAGGATTCAGAAGGGGTATAGGTGTTGTGATACTATTGGTAGACACTATTATGTCAATGCTGATGTCACATTTTTTGAGTTTGTTCCCTACTACTACTTGGTAGGTGTGCATATTATTATGCTTGCTACTGACTATGAGTCTGTCATACCTATTTTGACTCCTAATAATAAGCAGGATAGCCAATTTATACTGATTTATACTTGTCGCCTTGTGCTTAACCCCCCTTCTTCTACGCCAGAGCCATCAATTGTTGAGGTAATCCTTCCTTCTTATGGTACTGATGTCCATTTTAGTTCTAATGTAGCATATGATACTGTGGGTACGTTGGCACCTCAGGTTGACTCTCAACCATCTAATACTGATGAGACGGATTCGTAGATGAAATGGAAGTAATTCTTGATCTTTTGTTTTCCTTACGGAAGGGTATTAGAACTTGCACCATTCACCCTATGTCCAAGCATGTGTCTATGGTTGGCTTGTCTTGTCACTATAAGAAGTTTTCCATAGCTCTCTCTAGTGTGTAAAAGCTTGCCACACATTAGTAGGCACTTAGTGACCCTAAATGGAGACATTATGGAAGACGATGTCTACCTTGATCTCATGTAGAACTTGGTGTCTTGTTGATTTACCATCAGATTCTACTATTGTAAGATGTAAGTAGGTCTTTACCGTCAAATATTTACTTGATAGGTCTGTGGAATGACACAAGGCAAGGTTGGTGGCAAAGGGGTACACACAGACTTGTGTCGACTACTTAGATACTTTTTCCCTTATGGTGTGACTCCCTACTATTCAAGTTTGCATTTCGGTGGTAGTTCATTTGGATTGGTCGCTTCATCCGTTACATGTCAAAAATACACTCCTTTGTGGCGATCTCCAGGAGGAAGTATATATGTTGGAAGACGAGATTCTACCTTGATCTCATGTAGAACTTGGTGTCTTGTTGATCCACCATCTGATTCTACTATTGTAAGATGTAAGGTCTTTACCGTCAAATATTTACTTGATAGGTCTGTGGAATGACACAAGGCAAGGTTGGTGGTAAAGGGGTACACACGGACTTGTGGTGTCAACTACTTAGATACTTTTTTTCTTATGACACGACTCCCTACTATTCAAATTCGCATTTCGGTGGTAGTTCATTTGGATTGGTTGCTTCATCCATTACATGTCAAAAATACACTCCTTTATGACGATCTCCAGGAGGAACCCTTGATTTTGAGGTTAAGGAGTGTTCTAGGGTTTGTAAACTATATAAAGCGATTTATGGACTCAAGTAGAGCGCACGTGCATCATTCCAGAAGCTATTGGAAGTTCTTGAGGGCATTGGCTTCAGGAGGTTTGTTGCTAATTACTCCTTATTTGTGAAGAAAATAGAAAGAGGGAGAGTTATGATGTTAATCTATGTGGATTATATTAAGGAGTGTTCTAGGGTTTGTAAACTATATAAAGCGATTTATGGACTCAAGTAGAGCGCACGTGCATCATTCCAGAAGCTATTGGAAGTTCTTGAGGGCATTGGCTTCAGGAGGTTTCTTGCTAATTACTCCTTATTTGTGAAGAAAATAGAAAGAGGGAGAGTTATGATGTTAATCTATGTGGATTATATTATATTAAGAGGGAGAGTTATGATGTTAATCTATGATGTTAATCTATGTGATTTGTTGCTAATTACTTCTTATTTGTGAAGAAAATAGAAAGAGGGAGAGTTATATTATATTTAAAACAAAACACTTTGTTACGAAGGATTTAGGCTTGCTTCAATATTTTTTTGGTATTGAAGTTGCTTGGAATGCAAGAGGGTGTTGCTCTCTTGAAGCATATGTATGTGATGGATCAACTTCAGGAGAGACTTGCTTAGGTGCCAAGCTTGCCTCCATTCTTATGGACTCGAACATGCACCTATATGAGAATGATTTGGCTCCAGTGGATGCAAGGTGATTTAGGTGCCTTGTGGGAAAGTTGCTTTATATCACTATTATACGACCATACATTGACCTTGCAATTAGCAAGGCGAACCAGTTTATGGACAAGCCAAGGAAAGTTCGTTGAGATGTAGCAATTATCATCCTTGATATTTGAAGTTTGCACTTGGAGAAGGATTGTTAGTTTCTAGAGGTAGTTCCTTGGGTGTGATGGCATACACTGATGTAGATTATGCTGGGTGCCTGAAAGGTAGGAAGTGCACTGCTAGGCTTGCAAGGTCAAGTGCGAAGTTTGAGTACAGGTCTATGGCACAAGCCACCATGGAGGTGATGTGGATCTGATGAGTTCTTATGGATCTACATATTTTTGTGTTTGATCCTATGGAGGTGGGGTGTGAAAACAAGGCGACACCCTTCATTGCTAATAGTTTAGTTTTCCAATGGAGCATGAAGGTGATGTGGATCTGATGTGTTCTTATGGATCTACATATTTCTGTGTTTGATCCTATAGAGGTGAGATGTGATAACAAGGAGGCACTCTTCATTGCTAATAGTTTAGTCTTCCATGAGAGAATGAAACATTTGGAAGTGAATTGTCATTATACTCGACATATGATTTAGAAGGGATGCATACGTTCTTTGCATGTGCCATTTGAATATTAGGTAGCAAATATGTGTACCAAGGCGCTTGTGCCTTATTTGATCGGTGTTATTCCAAGTTGAGTATGATTAATATCTATACTTTAGTTTGAGGGGGAGTCGTAGGAGTTTTCTCTATTTTCTTTATCTTTTGTTATTAGCTTCTGCCTATTTTTTTCATTTGATTATAGTCGTGAGAACTTTTACGCAATTTTTCCTTAGCCTCCTCCATAAATGAAGCTTAGGGTTTCTTTGTCATCTTCTACATAAATTATTAGTCTACTCCATACATCCTGAATTTTTTTTTTATTTTGCTAAATTTCTTATATGGTTATACTAGGACATAATGATCAGTCATATTCCATAGAAAAAGTCCAAAATTTCTTTATATAGAGAGGTTTGGGAAAATTACAGTGCATGTCCAAAGTAAAATAAATAATGATCGAGTACGACTTAAAATAATAAACTACTACAGAAAAATAGGAGTCTCAACACTACCCTTTAAGCTGGAACATAGATGCCAATCATGTTCAACTTGGAATGGCAATAGTAAAATGCCCATCAAGGTAGAGGCTTGGTAAACATATTGACAGTCTGATATTTAAATGCAACATAAGTATTATGCAACAAATCATGCTGTATGAGATCTCTGGTGTAGTGGTAGTCAACCTTAACGTGTTTGGTGTGCTCATGGAACATCGGGTTGTTAGCTATGTAGGTAGTTGCTCGATTGCTGCATCACATCTTTATAGGCTCCTCAATCTAGACATGCAAATCATGCAAAATAGACCGTATTCAAACCATCTCTGCAGTAGTTTGGGCCATTGCGCTGTACTTTGACTCAACACTGGAGCGAGAAATTGTCCCTTGTTTCTTGCTTCTCCAAGTAATAAGATAACCAGCAACAAAGGTACAAAAATCAGTGGTGGATTTCCTGTTATCCTGCATAATTAGCATTGGAATATCCTACCACTGTTATGGGAGAGCCTCTCTAGAAAGAATGCCACGCCGTGGTGCTTTCTTCAAGTATTTCAGCACCTGCATAGCTGTCTAGCAATGCAGCTTCGTCGGCTTTGTTGGGTTTGGTAATAGTCAGGTACAACAACTTGCCCATAAGTTGTCTGTATTCTCTACTATCAACAAGATTTGCCTGCTCATCATAAAGGTGGACCTTGTGGTCCATAGGAATATTAGTTGGTTTGGACCACAGCATCCCTTTCTGCTGTAGCATATCCAGAATACTTTATTTGAGAAAGAATAATACCTTGCTTGCTTCTAGCCACCTTTATGCCCAGAAAGTACCTGAGTTAGCCAAGATCCTTCATGACGATCTGCTCACCCAAGGATCTTTTGACCTCCACTATTCTAGCTTTGTCATCACTGGTAATAATGGGATCATCCATGTAAACAAGTAGTATCACACATCCCTGTTCAGTCCTCCTGATAAACAAAGAGTTGTCAAATGAGGATCTCTGCAAGCCCATCTTCTCTACCACCTCTGAGAGCTTTTGGGACCATGCTCTCGGACTCTACTTGAGGCCATAAATGGCCTTCCTCGACCTACACACACGCTCCCCCTGAACCTTGAACCCAGGTGGTTGCTGCATGTACAGCTCCTCCTGAATATTGCCATATAAGGTGTTCTTCGCATCTAGCTAATGAAGCATCCAGTCTTTGTGAGCAACGATTGAGATAAGTATCCTGACAGTAGAGAGGCGAGCCACTGGAGAGAAAGTGTTAGATGATGTTATTTCTTATGTTTCTTTTATTCCCTATGGACCATGTCATTATTTTTCCCACATCTCTCATCTTTATAAAGAGGTGTAGGGCTCCCATAATCAAATCAACGGATTCCATTCTCCTATTTGGTATCAGAGTACCGATCTTAGACCATGGCTCTAGGTATCCCACCCCCAAGGCCTCCAAACCTTACCACCCCATACCCTCTCCTTCACTCTCCCTCACTAGAGGTGGCGCACCAGTAGCGGCGCTCCGGCGGCGGCACGTGGTGACACACACGAGCGGCAGTGCGTTTGCAGCACCGAACGATGGCACTGGGTAGCGCAGCGGTTGCCTCGCGCGCCTGACGTGGTGTAGCAGTGGCGGTGCTGCATGGCAAGAGCCGTGTCACGGCGAAGCAGCGCGGTCTGCGGTGGTGACGTGCGGCCAGAAGCCACATGCAATGACAGTGCTACTATTGTGAGGGGTTTGTAGCCCTTTCTAGGGCTGCTTCTCTTTCGATCACAAGGAAATAGAGAATTAGGTCCCTTTAGGGCCTTCTCGAGTGTTCTCCCCACACTCGGGTTAGGCCAACACTTGTTTAATGGGGCTTCTTGTCGAAGATGCAAATCTGAACACGTCTTGTTTCAGATCCATTGATGTTCTCTTGGCGATAGTGGTGCAACGCCGAACAGTGGTATGATTTTTCCCAGATTTATGGTCTGATTTTAGGGTGTGTATTCTCCCTATTGATGGTTTTTGGGATGTGTATTCCCCTCATTGGATGATTCTTGGGGTGTGTTCCCTTTTTTCCTTAGATGTGGTTTGCTTGACACCAATGGCAGAGTGAGTCTGGTGCACTAGGAGCATTACAGGACCCACCATGGAGTAGGGTGGCTGATCGACTCTGGTGCATCACAGCATCCGTGCGGTGATCAGACCTACTTCCGTTCACTACAGTCTGTTCCCCCAGGGAGGACTGTATAGGTGGCTGATGGGAGATACACCCCAGTTAGGGATAAGGGGGAGGTGTCTGTGACGCCCGGTTTGCAGCTGTTTGGCACGTTGCACGTGCTAGAATTCCCTCTGAGTTTATTGTCTGTGAGTAGAATCATGAAGGATCTCAACTGCAGAGTAATCTTCAATGATGTTGGGTGCGTAGTTCAGGATAAGCTTACTGGGAGGATTGCTGTCAGAGGTACAGAGGAGAATGGCATTTATCGCTTGGGATAGGAGCCATTTGCAGGAGCTACTTGATATGGTAGCGGGAGTGTTTTACAGTGGCATGTTCGTCTTGGCCACATGTTTTTGGATCGCTTCAGGAGGATGGTACCACATGTTTCCCCAGCTACTACCATACAGTGTGATGCTTGCCAATTGGGTAAGTACTATCAATCCTCTTTTCCGACTAGCACCTCTACTAGATCTTCGACATTATTTCAGCTAATTCATATGGACGTATGGGGACCGAGCATAGTCCCAGACTGGATGGGACACTGATACTACCTAGGTGTCGTAGATGATTTCTCTAGAGCAACTTGGGTGTTCTTGTGGAAGAACAAGGCAGAGGTTGGAGAATGTATAGAGATTCTTCTTCTGGAGATCAGCACATAGTATTCAGCCACAATGAAAATGGTGTGGATCGATAATGCTAATGAGTTCTGCACTGCCAGACTTAAGGAGCTCTACAAGACCTGTGGGATTGTCCACTAGCTCACCTGTCCTCACACTGCGGAGCAGAACGGGGTTGTAGAGCTGAAGCATAGGCACTTGTTGGATGTTGCCCGTACACTTCTGATTCATCACAGTGTGCCATATAGATACTAGGGAGACGCAGTTCTGATAGCGACCTATCTCATCAACATGATGCCCAGCTCAGTTTTTCACGAGCAGATACCAGTTCTTCTGCATCCAGATGGTGAGTTATTCCATGTGTCTCCCAGGACCTTTGGATGCATTGCCTTCATTCATGTGCCGTCACTTGGTCACGACAAGCTGGCTCCTGGTTCTATCAAGTGTGTATTTTTAGGGTACTCTAGGACATAGAAGGTGTACTGTTGCTATGTTCCTCTGTAAAACAACCATTATGTTAGCGTCGATGTGACTTTCCATGAGGATACATCATATTTCTCAGTCACTGGATATAGGAGCTCTTGTGATGATGCTACCTTTCTTCCCTTGCCTGTTATAGACTTAGGTGTGTACTTCTCAGACTAGATCTCCAGCTGACGGATGGATGAGTTCCTCCCCCTTGAATGACTTTGAGAGATTGCACACGTCATTGCGTACCTATCACAGGCCATACACGACATTTCAGAGACCTCCTCCCTTTCCAGCAGCTGATGGTTCACAGGCAGTTGAGATTGTACTTGATGCTGATGACAGTTTGGTTTGCCCTGATCCTTTGGATGGTGCAGATCACCATAGTAGTGAGGCCCCTTCTACAGTGATTCAGTCAGAGATACCAGATGATTCTGACCTTTCTATTGCCGTTAGGAAAGCACCTCGCACATGTGACTCCAGATATTGTGTTGCAGGCAGTTTGGCTACTGATTGTCTTGCTCCTCAGTTTACCAGCTTCTGTCAGGCACTTACAGCATCGCACATTCCGTCTACTTATCAGCAAACCATGCTTGATCCAAAGTGACATCAAGCCATGGAG
The DNA here is from genome assembly GCA_037157565.1 of Thalassia testudinum. Taxonomy (NCBI): domain Eukaryota; kingdom Viridiplantae; phylum Streptophyta; class Magnoliopsida; order Alismatales; family Hydrocharitaceae; genus Thalassia; species Thalassia testudinum. Next base: position 135,833,421 of record JAZHRO010000077.1, read on the forward strand.
GATGAGATGGTAGCACTTCGGAGTAGATAGACTTAGGATCTCACCCATCTTCCTACTGGCGCGCGACTAGTTTGCTCCAGATGGGTTTTTGTCTTGAAATACAACCCTGATGGGTCTGATTCGAGGTATAAAGCCAGGCCAGTGGCAAAGGGGTTCACCTAGACATATAGGGTGGACTTCTTTGATACTTTCTCCCCCGACGCGCGGCTTGCCATTGTTCATATACTCATTTTCGTTGCTGCTCACAGAGACTGGTCGCTACACCAGCTTGATGTGGAGAACGCCTTTCTCTACGGCGATCTTCAGGAGGAGGTCTACATACAGTGGCTCTCGGGCTTTGAGGTTCAGGAGGAGTGTCCATGCAGATTAAGGAAAGCGATCTATGGATTGAAGCAGAGTCCAAGGGCTTGGTTCTAGAAGTTATCAAAGGTGCTCCACCAGATTGGTCTGAGGCACTCTAATTCAGATTACTCCTTATTTACCAGGAAGACTAACAGAGGGACTGTGGCACTCCTGGTATATGTTGATGATCTTGTCATTACTGGGAATGACAGAGATGGGATAGACGAAGTCAAGAGGCACATATCAAAAAAGTTTGTCATGAAGGATTTGGGCCAGTTGAGGTATTTCTTGGGCATTGAGGTTGCACGTGGCAGGGATTAAGTGGTACTCTCGCAGAGGAAGTATGCTCTTAATCTTCTTCAGGAGATTGGCATGCTAGCACCTAGGGATCCCAAGGTCCATTTATATGATGAGGGATCTGAGGTGGTTGACAGTAGGGCTTACAGGAAGCTGGTGGGTAAGCTCGTTTACCTCACCATCATTCGTCCAGACTTGTCTTTGTCTGTTGGGAGGCTTAGCTAGTTTATGGATAAGCCAACTAGGTAGCACTGAGAGGTTGCAATGTAGGTGCTTAGGTTCGTGAAGAAAGCACCAGGACGATGATTATTGTTCCGTAAGGGAATGCTCACGGGGATTGTAGCATACTCTGATGCTGATTATGCTGCGAATAGAAAATCTACCACAGGGTTTTGTACCTTTATTGCGGGAAATTTAGTTACATGGAGGAGCAAAAAGCAAACTGTTGTATTTAGATCCAGTGCAGAGTTAGAGTATAGGGCCATGGTCCAGACAGCTGCTGAGATGGTCTGGGTCAAGTTAGTTCTGTCAAATCTTCATTTTCCTCTAGATAGCTCTATAGAGATGTGGTGTGACAACAGAGTAGCAACCTACATTTCCAATAACCTTATGTTCCATGAGAGGACAAAGCACGTAGAGATTGATTGCCACTACAATCGGGATCTCATTCAGCGTGGGATGTTACATATCACGAGTGTTACCTCTGAGGAGTAGGCTGCAGATGTCCTTACAAAGCCCTTGGCAAGATCTGCCTTTGAGGCGTGTTGTTTCAACCTGAGCATGATTGATATTCATGTTCCAGGTTGAGGGGGAGTGTTAAATGATGATGGTATTTCCTATGTTTCTTTTTTTCCCTATAGACTATGTCATTATTTTTCCCACACCTTTCCTCTTTATAAAGTGGGTTTTGCACCTTTGTTGCGGACAATCTGGTTACATGGAGGAATAAAAAGCAAGCTGTTGTATCTAGATCTAGTGCAAAGTCAGAGTACAGAGCCATGGTCTAGACAGCTACTGAGATGGTCAGGGTCAAGTTAGTTCTGTCAGATCTTCATGTTTATCTAGATAGCTCTATGGAGATGCGGTGTGACAACAGAGCAACCACCTACATTGTCAATAACCTTATGTTTCATGAGAGGACAAAGCAAGTAGAGATTGACTGCCACTACACTCGGGATCTCATTCAGCGTGGGACGTTATATATCACGAGTGTCACCTTTGAGGAGTAGGTTGTAGATGTCTTTACAAAGCCCCTTGCAAGATTTGCCTTTGAGGTGTGCTGTTCCAACCAAAGCATGATTGATATTCATGCTCTAGCTTGAGGGGGAGTGTTAAATGATGATGTTATTTCTTATATGTTTCTTTTATTTCCTATGGACTATGTCATTATTTTTCCCACACCTTTCCTCTTTATAAAGAGGTGTAGGGCTCCCATACTGAAATCAGCAGATTCCATTCTACTAAAAGTATCGAAGAAGTCCACCCCATAGGTGTATGTGAACCCCTTCGTCACTAATTGAGCCTTATACCTTGAAATAGACCCATCAGGGTTGTATTTCAAGGCAAAGACCTATTGGGACCCCACCAGATGAGCCCCAGTAGGAAGAGGTGTCATCCCCCACGTTTGCCTGCTTTAAAGTGCGACCATCTCATTCTCCATAGCCTAGCGCCACTTTGGATGGAGTAAAGCCTGTTGATACGTAGAAGGTATCTCTGTGGCAGTGAAGGCTATAGTAAAGAGACCAAACGATGTCTCTAAATTTGCTGTAGCCACAACCTCAACAGCACGGTAATGAGCACAAGAGCGGGGAGCCTTCCTAATAGCTATAGGAAGGTCACCATCCACAGCAATATCACCTGATCCTGCATAATCACCACTAGAACCAGGAGTACAGATGTCTCAACACATACCTATAGGGAGGATGGTGGAGCTGAAGTAGGGGGTGTGCTTTGGACGCTTCTAGTAAAACAAGTGTGAATTTCAAATCATCTATAACATTGCCAGGTGCAGAAACTACCATTGGTGCTTGAGTATTGTTAGGTGCAGACACTGTCACTAGTGCCTGAGTATCACTACTAGATGTAGAGGGAACCTCTGCAATAGGAAACTCATCCATTTGAGCTGCAGGAATGGGCATAGGAGTAAAGTCATCCTGTGGCTATAACTGTTGTGCTGCAAGAGAAAAGTATGGCACAAATTCATGGAATGTAACATCTATACTCACATAATGCTTCCCTACTATAGGGTTAAAGCATCGGTACCCCTTTTGGGTCCGTGAATACCCAAGAAATACACACTTCACTGCTTTGGGTGCTAGCTTGTCTCACCCTAGCCCCAACAAGTGTACAAAGGCAACACATCGAAAGACACGAGGAGGTAACTGAAATAGATATTGGTCTGGATACAATATGTGCCAAGGAGTGCACTCGTGTAAAATAGAAGAGGGTATCCAGTTGATAAGGTAGTAGGCGGTAAGTACTGCGTCTCCCCAGTAGAGATGTGGTACACAATGGTGAATAAGTAAAGTGTGTGCCACATCTAAAATATGCCTATGCTTCCATTTTGCTACACCATTCTGCTATGAGGTGTGGGGGCAAGATGTCTGGTGAAAGATGCCATGAGACCTGTAAAACTGTGCCAATCTTGTAGTATAAAACTCCAATGCATTATCGGATCGCACATTTTTTGCCACAATAGAAACTGATTCTTTATTTTCACTATAAAAGTCTTAATGGCATGTCCAACGTCGGACTTATATTTCAATAAAAACAACCAAGACAAATGAGAGAAATCGTCTACAATAATCAAATAATATCTATCCTTGTCGGTCAGGAACCCAACTCGGACCCCAGACATCCATACATAACAACTCAAAAATAGATGTAGTCACTGGCGTTGTACTAGAAGGAAAAGACGATTTGTGATGCTTCCCAAGTTGACATGTATCACATAGAATCTCTGTAGTGGCAGATATGTGTGGGATCATGCATCTGAGCCTGTCCAGACACCACTCCCTGCAGCATAATTGGAACCCTAGCACGCAACAGCAAGTGGTGTTTGGACTAGGCGATACACAACCCCCTTTTCATGTTCTCTACCAATCGCCCTCCCCGTTAGCTTATCTTGAACGATGCACCCATACTCAAAAAATGGCATGACAGTGGAGTTGCTTGGTAATCTTACTAACAGATAATAGATTCAATGCAAAATTAGGGACAAAATATGCATCACGCAGTCGCATAAAGGGAGTCAATGGGACCTCCCCCTGATCATTAATATCAGTATATTTCCCATCTGCAACTTGTACTGTCTTGCCATGGGGAACAAGTTGAAGTATGCCAAAACACCCCTGATCACTTGATAAATGGTGGGAGGCATCGGAGTCTACCAACCACGTAGTACCTGTTGATGCCTGTGCACACAAATCAATACTTGACGTAGAGGCAAAGGTAGCAGTCTCGGTAGAGGAAGTAGTGGCTCTTGAGTCAGCTGAGAGAGTCGCTGGAGTAGGGCATCATAGTTTGCTCTCAGCACAATAACATTTGAGGGCTCCTTAGTAGTCATAGAGGCTTGGTTGGCCATTGGAGGTCTACCATGCTTGGACCAGCATGAAATCTCCACATGACCAACCCTGCCAAAGAAGGTACACATGGTGTTGATGCATGATCTCCCAGATGCACCACGGCCTCTCCCACACCTACGAGTAGAAGAGGCTTCTCTGCCACTATGTTCGGTTACAACAGCAAGTGCGGATGTGTGAGTCGCATCTCCAGTTTGAGGTGCTGGTATGTTAATGCAGCTCATCTGATTGTAGACCTCCTCTAAGGCATGAAGCTTTGACAAGGTAAGAATCTGTGATCTGGTTGCTGCATACTCAAGACCAAGGCCTGAAAGAAACTGATGTACCATTGCCTCACTGCAGTATTCCTGTGTAGCACACGTGCATACTGGTCTGCATGCGTTGTACTTCTCTTAAAGCCCTTTCAGGGCGAAGTGGTACTGTGAGAGATTTCCCATCCTGCTTCAGCTGAGACAGTTCATGGCTGATCTGAAAAACTTTGGAAGAGTTCTCACGAGAGTAGGTGTTACGAAGGTTGTCCCACATGGCCTTGGCGATCGGATAATACCCAATCTCATTGCCAATCCTCGAAATCACACAGTTCATCAACCATGCCTTGACCATGGTGTTGTCCTTCTTCTAGGTGGCGTTGTTTGTTGTCTTCTTTGTAGGCTCAGCTTCTAGCAAAATGTGTTCCTTGTCATGACCTTCAACTATCATGAGGAACATCTGAGATCATCTAGGATAATTGGTCTTGTCCAATTTGATAATTAGACCAAAGAATGAGTTCTTGTAGGCCCCAGACTCGGGAACAATGCCCGATGTAACTTTAGAAGTGTTGGAACTCACCACAGAGACAAGAAAGATGGCCAAACTATGATCTGAAAAATTTTTTAGACAATGCAAAGCATCAAACAGGGTTGTGCGATAATAAAGATCCAGGGCTTTTGCGATAATAAAACCACGTCCAAGGCATAGAGGACACCCCTGTGCAGAGGAGAGGGGTACACTAGAGCCTAGGGGATGCCCAACGCACCCCACCAAGGGTAGGCGACCCCTCTATGGTGATCAACAAGGATCCAGCAGCAGCATTGGGCCCTCTGGTGAGCCTAGCGCAGGGGTGAAGGCTGGCGCAGGGGCTGTCAGCAGGGGCAGTGAGGGTCCAGGATCCCTCTATTGTCGTTGCCCAGCCTTAGTTGGCCCAAAGGACCACCGTAGCAGTTGTTGCAGGGGCCAATAGGGCCCCTACGATGCTGCTGTGGACCTTGGCTGCTGCTGCTGTAGCTGGCAGTGGTGGCGAGAGGGCTGGTCCGGTGAAGGTGGTTGGCAGCGGTGAGGAGAGGAGAAGAGGGTTAGGGTTAGGGTTTGGAGGGTCTTTTTAGGTGGGATATTAGAACCTAGCCTAGGACTGCGCTCTGATACCAAGTAGGAGATAATGATCAGTCTTATTCCATAGAAAAAGCCCAACACCTCTTTATATAGGAGAGGTTTGGGAAAATTAATAATAATGGGATACAACTGAAAATAATAAACTACTTCAGATAAATAGGAATCTCAATAGTTATGCCATACTCATGTGTCCTTTGAACTCTTTCCTGATGAATGGCTTCCTAGGTTCATGTTTGGTAAATACCTTTTGTTTGATGTGATACTGGCAAGTTACGAGCACTATTGCAATCTTCATTTAAATTATACAATTTTGCTATAGCCTCTAGTTAATGCTGTTCGTATTCTCCAAGTTTTTCTAGACCACGATCGTAGTTAGTCATATCTGTGGATGGCTATATTATACTGGGATATGTTTTATTCTGTATTCTTCAGGAATGAAGCAATGGGACAAGTTGAAGATAAATTTTCTGATATAGAGGTGATGGATTTTGAAGGAAATTGCATTAGATTGACTTTGAAGACATGTCTAAAACCACTGGAAGGATTACTACAGAAGTTTGATTCTGTGCTTGAGCCATCTATCTTTGAATGTGAGCTGTTATTTGAAGTCGAAGATGATACCATGGAGTTAAAGAATTTGAAGGTATACCAATGCTTCTTTCCAAAAAGCATTTTGTTCTCATTATTATGACATGCAAAATAAAGAAAGAGACGTTAGGGTCTCCCCATATTTTTTTTTGATTGCACTAGCATCAATACATCTTCTTATGATAACGATCACCTTTCATAGTTTTGCTCCAATTGAACATGGTTTAGAGCAACAAGAAGCTCTTTTTACTCTCTCTTTTTACTTTGTCTAACTGTAGGAAAACATTAGATACCACTTTTTTGTTGATGGTCATCCATCAGGGGTTTTGCTGGCACAGGTGACATTGTTTTTTCTAAAGGACCGGAGAATTATCCAATAATCATCCAAATGATTTCATCAAGAGATGTCGTTCACATAGCCAGGAAAATTGTGGATGTAGATGAAAGCTGCATCATGGGAAACAGATGTGGCAAGGTGCAGTTTAAGGATTTACAGTGATAGGGAAGGAGGGTATTGATCTCCTTGGATAAGGGCTGACTAGTTGCTGGGCAATGTAGATGATATTGGAATCATTGAACATGTGCAGCCCTGAACAAAGAGAGAGCACAATAGTTGTAAGTAGTTCAAATTTGTGAATTTAGTGGACAGAGTACTTTCTAGAAAAGAAAAACTTGGTGGACAGAGTCTAGGTGAAGGTGGAGATACTTTGACTTAATGCTGGTTATTTCTTTAGGTTAATGGTCTCTCAACCAGTGTGGAATTTGTGGTAGTATTTAATCTTTCAGTTTCATGCCTAGTACGTAGTTTGTGACATTGCAGGGGGTAATTTATTTATTTATTTTGTCTTATATTATGTCTTTTTAACTATAGTTGGAGGCATACATATGGAACGCTCATTGAAATCAAATGAAATGTATTTATATGCAAGAACTGAATTTCTTTGTTGGTCCCTAAAGGAAAGGGCCACCATTTTCGGTCTCTAGAGAAGGGATTTCTTTCTTTGAGTTTCCATGTACGAGAGGCTTGATTCCTTAGTCTTCATGAGAGACCCACTTTAGAGTCTTCAAAATGGGCGACACAAGTACTAGAGTTGATTTCAACAATTAATCTCTAGACTTCGATCATTACCACCTACAAGCAAGAACGTGGATGCAAGGAAGCCGATGACACAGGATGCAAGGATGCAGTGACTTGGCAGCATCAATTTGAGTTGTGTGTTTTGTTCTGCTTTGTAGAGTGATGATTTATTTTGGACAAGTTGAGCATTCCATGCTCCAACTTGAGGGTGAGTGTTGAGATGAAGCATGTAGTGGATCTTTTTTAGTCCTACATAGTAGAGTGAGAGTTTTTGTGTGTGTGTGGTGCCTATAAATAGGCTATTGTACCCCCTCATTTATCTTTGAGAAGAATATAGAGATACGCACCCATGGGAACACTTCTTCTGTGATTTTTTTCTCGCTCTTTGAGTCGTAAACACAAGTGTTCTTATCTACCATGCTTAATATTTATATTGAATATTATTGTGCATATATTTTTTTCTTAATAGTTACTTTGCAAATCATGAAGATATGTTTTAGGTAGTGAGAGATTTGATTAGATTTGATTTGATTGTATTAGGATTACAAGTAGAATTGATCCTCTATATAAAGGGATCAATTCCATGTTTTTTTCTTTGAGATTCAACAATAAAATTTTCAGTTCTCCAAATCGCCAACAATAACAATTGATAAATACTTCTAAAAGTAATGAATTAAGTATTGTGATATACTCTCTTATTAATGTTTACTTTCCGTACTTTTTTGTTATTTTTATTATTGCACTGGACATGCTTTGTAATTTACCCAATACCTCTTCACTATATAAAGAGTTGTTGGGTCTCAATAAACGGATTTTAGCATTACATCCGACTTGGTATCAGAGTTTGGTCCTAGGTCGGGTTTTGGTATCCCACCGAAATAAGCCTCCAAAACCCTAATCCTAACCCTCTTCTCTCCTTACCGTCGGTCACCCTTATCGTCGCCTAGCCTTAGCCACCACCATTGGCGATGGGTGGCACTTAAGGGAGTGCAGCGGCGTTAGGGGGGGCCTATTGGCCCCTACAACGGCTGTTGCAGTGCTTCTCTTGGCCTTTCAGGGCCATGCGACTATAGTGAAGGGCATCTAGACCCTCGTTGCCATCTCTAGGTGCTGCTGCACGGGCCCAGGCCACCGCGCGGGGATCACCGGAGGGCCCAGTGCCACCGTTGGGTCCCTATTGACCACTGAAACCGATGAGGAGAGGGTTCTCTGCGCTTGGTGGGGTGTGCTGGGCATCCCCTAGGCCCCAACGCACCCCGCTTCGTTGCATAGGGGGCGTTTCTTTTGCCTTGGACATGATTTTAGATCTCAAAGACATTGGATCTTCACGTCTACGATCTTATTGGTACTGTTTGATGTTGCATATGATCTGAAATTTATTTCAGATCGTGGTTTAGTCGTTCTTTCATGTCTCTATGGCGAGTTCTAGCATTTTTGAAGTTACCTCGGGTGCTATTCCTAAGGCTGGGGCCTATAAGAGCCCGTTTTTTGGTCCAATTATCAAATTAGACTAGACCAATTATCCCAGATGGTCTCAGATGTTCCTCATGACAATTGAAGGTCATGACAAGGAACACATTTTGCTGGAGCCCGAGCCTATAGAGAAAACATGAAAGAATGCTACATGGAAGGACAATGCCATAATGAAGGTGTGGTTGATGAACTGTGTGATTTCGAGGATTGGCGACGAGATTATGTACTATCTGACCACAAAGGTTATGTGGGACAACCTTCGTGACACGTAGTCCCATGAGAGAAAACTCATCTTGAGCTTTTCAAATTAGTCATGAACTATCTTAGTTGAAGCAGGAAGGGAAGTCACTTTCTCAGTACCACTCTTCCCTCAAGGGGCTTTAGGAGAAGAATAATAATGGCTGTCGACCAGTATGCACTTGTGCCATGCAGGAGTATCGTAGAGAGGCAGCAGTTCGCTAGTTCTTGTCCAGTGTTATCCCAGAGTATACCGTTTCTCCCTCTCGGATTCTCACTTTGTTAGAGCTACCTACTCTAGAGGAAGTTTATAGCCGACTGAGTTGCATAGAGGTTATCGTATCATAGACAAGAGAGTACTCAGGCCTCAGCTCTTGCTACTGTCGTTGGACGAGGTGGGAGAGGACTTAGAGGAGTACCTTCCACTCGTGGATGCAGGAGGGGACATGGTACCCCAGGGAGATCCCGCACTAGCACCACCTGCACCTACTGTGGGAGACCTAGTCATGTTGAAGCTTGTTGTCGGAGCAAACATGGAAGACCACCAATGGCCAATTAGGCCACTGTCACCACAGTGGATTCTACTGATGTCGTGCTTGTTCCCAGAGCTGATTATGATGCATTGCTATAGCACCTTTCACAGCTGACACAAGGGCTAACCATGACTTCTTTTGAGATTGCTGCCTTCGCCTCCTCTTCAGGTATAGATTTATGTGCCTAGGCTTGTGAAGGTGTAAGTTGGCTAGTGGATTCAAGTGCCTCTCATGACATGTCAGGAGATAAGTGGTGCTTTGGTGAACTTCAGAATGTACCCCATGGTAGAACAATTCAGGTTGCTAATGGCTGATATGCCTAAATTAGGGGTCAGGGAGAGGTGCCACTGACTCCCACCATGATATCGACTGATGCTTTTTATGTGCCCAATTTCTCTGTAAATTTATTATTTGTCAGTAAGATTATGAAGCAGCTTCATTTTTGTGCGATATTTGAACTTGGATGCATATTTTAGGATAAATTGACAGGGATGACGATTGGTGGAGGGCATTAAGAGGGGTATGTGTATCGCTTGGACCAGACTCCAATTGCTGCTACTTGCCTTGGTGATTTTGGTTCTATTGCTGCGAGTGCCTTGCAGTGGCATCGTCGCCTAGGACATCATTCTCTAGACAGGATTCGACACGTCCTTTCGCATATTTTCGCCACCATTGAGATTTATTGTGATGCTTGCTAGTTGGGAAAGCACCACAGATCTTCCTTTCCTCCCAGTATTGCACCACGGACGATTGAGATGTTTAAGCAGCTTTATATGGATGTCTGGGGCCCTAGTCGGATCCCAAATAGATAGGTGCATAGGTACTACTTGGTTGTCGTAGATGATTTTTCACGTCTTTCATGGCTGTTTCTATTAAAGAATAAGTTTGATGTTGGACATGTCATTGAGACCTTTATATTAGAAATAAAGAATTAGTTTTCAGTTGTGGCAAAGATTGTTCGTTCTGATAATGCTTTAGAATTCTGCATTGCCAGGTTGGCAACATTTTACAATTCTCATGGTATTATCCACCAGACATCCTATCCCTACACATCTTAGCAAAATGGTGTGGCAGAAAAGAAGCATAGGCTCTTGTTGGATGTGACATGTACTCTTCTGATTCATCATTGTGTGCCTTATTTGTATTAGGGCGATGCTATACTTACTGTTTGCTACTTCATTAATAGAATGCCATCATTTGTGTTGCATGAGCGGACACTTTGGCACATCTTATACCCTGACAGAGATTTGTTTCAGTTACACCCGAGGATTTTTGGATGTGTTGCATTTGTACACCTGCTGGGACTAGGACGAGACAAGTTGGCACCTCGGACAGTCAAGTGTGTCTTTCTTGGCTACTTACGGCACAGAAGGGTTACAGGTGCTTTGATCCCATTGGAGGGAGACATTATGTGAGTATAGTTGTCACCTTCCATGAATTTACCTTATTTCTCGTTTGCAGCACGATAGTTGGCTTTTGAGAATGAGTTTGCTCCTATGCTTATACCACCTGTTCTATGGATGAGTTTTCTATTACTGAGGTTCTTTCTCCATGCAATAGTAGTAGTTAGGCACCAATGAATTTTTGCACCTGATAGCACTACAGATCATATGGAGTTCAAAAATCCACCTATTGTGTTTCAGAAGCCTATTACTTATAGGAAACACATGCCCTACTTCAGACTCACCATCCTCATTGTCTCAGGTATGTGTTGAGATATCTGACGATGTTGTTTCTAGTGGTGAGTGTGCAAGACATACTGATAGCACTTTAGATGATGACCTTCCTATTACAGTTAGGAAGGCTCCCCGATCATGTGCTCATTATCATGTTGCTGGAGCAGCTACAACAACTAATCTGGGGAAGACATTTCGGCTGTTCAATGCAACTCTTACCACTACTGAGATACCTTTTAGGTATTAGCAGGCTTTCATCCGAAATGGCGTACAACCATGGAGGATGGGATGATCGCATTACGTAGCAGATATACTTGGAAGCTGACGTCTTTTTGCATTGGAGCACTCTCGGTGGGTTGTCGATGGGTCTTTGCTATGAAATATAACCCTGATGGGTCTATTTTATGGTATAAGGTCAAGTTGGTGGTAAATGGGTTCACTCAGACATACGGGGTAGACTTCTTTGACACAATTTCTCCAGTTACATGCCTATCCATAATGCAAATATTTGTCTCTGTTGCTGCCCATAAGGACTGGATGCTTCATCAACTGGATATGAAAAACGTCTTTCTCTATGGCAATCTTCAGGAGGAAGTCTATATGTAGTAACCCTCTTGGTTCGAGGTTTAGGAGTGTGTGCAGGCTGAAGAAGGCCATCTATGACCTTAAGCACAGTTCGAGAACTTGGTTCCAAAAGCTCTCAGAGGAGGTGGAGAAGATGGGGTTGCAGAGGTCTTCTTCAGACCACTCTCTTTTTGTCAGAAAGACTGAGCAATGCATTGTGGCATTACTGGTCTATGTGGACAACCTCAATATTACTGGTGATGACAGGGTCGGAATAGTTGAGGTAATGAGGTCCTTGGCTGAGCACTTTCTTATGGACCTGGGTTAGCTTTGATATTTTCTGGGCATAGAGGTGGCAATAAGCAAATAAGGTATTGTTCTATCTCAGCGTAAATATGCTCTAGACATATTAGATAGGCATGTTGGGGTCCAAATCAGCCAACATCCCTATGGACCTCAAGGCACATCTATATGATGAGCAGGTAGAGTATGTTGATAGTCGATCCTATAGACAATTGGTAGGAAAGCTTCTCTACTTGATGATCACCAGATATAGTCTTAGCTATCGGGAAGCTTAGTTAGTTCATGGAGAAGCCGACTACGCTTAATTGGCAGGCAGCCATGTAGGTGCTCAGGTACCTTAAGAGAGCACCGGAATGAGGGATCCTTTTTCAGAAAGGGTCACCTATGGTAGTAGTTGGATATTTCGATGCAGACTATATTGGTTGTGTTGTTGATAGGAAATCAACTACTGGTTTTTACACATTTGTGGCAGGAAATTTGGTTACATGGAGGAGTAAGAAATAATGAGTTGTTTCTCGCTCTAGTGCTGAATCAGAGTATAGGGCTATGGCCCTGACTGCTGCTAAGATGATATGGGTGAGATCCCTATTACAGGATTTGCATGTTTAGATAGAAGAGCCAATGAGATGAGATGCGACAACAAGGCAGCCACCTGCATAGCCAACAATCTCATGTTCTATGAGCGCGTAAAGCATGTTGAGATGGACTGTCACTGCACCAGAGATCCGATTTAGCATGGATTGTTGTGCATTACTTTTGTTGCTTTTGAGGACTAGAAAGTTGATATCTTCATGAAGCCTCTTGCTCGTGTTGCCTTTGATGATTGCTGTTCCAAGCTGAGCATAATTGATATCTATGCTCCAGCTTGAGGGGAAGTGTTGACATACTCTCTTATTTATGTTTACTTTCCATACTCTTGTTATTTTTATTATTGCACTGGACATGCTTTGTAATTTGCCCAATATCTCTTCACTACATAAAGAGATGTTGGTCTCTCAATAAACGGATTTTGGCATTACATCTAAGTAAAAGTCCAAATCTACTAAATCTAAGAGACCAGAAAATTTATTGTTGTTTCCTTTAGCAAAATCAAGAATTGAGGAAAGGTTCCATAAGCAAGAACTATCATTAAAGTTGTCATTGCTCTATTGATGTGTTTGTATTTCCATAGTTACTCAAGGTAAATTACAATATGCTGGCCTCACTGTGAATGAGTACGAGTTTATAGGGTTGGTAAGAATGGAAATCCCTCCATCAAAAAATCATGGAAATTCCCCTAGAAAAATTAGCAGCTTAGTAATCATGGGAAGTATTTAATTGAATTGGTAGGATATGATCGATGAAGTGATGGAATGATTATTGGGATCCTTGATATCAAAATTAGAATTGGATCTTTTATAAAATTGTTTATGTTTACTTGAAACCGGCAACCATATGAATGCTTCAACCTATTCCACTACATCTAGACATGAAATGTAGCTTCATTCCTTTTTCGTCCTCCAGTTGACCACCCACATCACCTCATTCCTTCACTGCATGCTACAACTCATATCTTCACTTCTCTTTCTATCTAGGAGGCCCCAACAACCCTCCATTTAGGATGTTCGTGAATGCTCAGCTTGCTTGCTTAATTGCCTTCTATTAAAGTAATTAAAAAGCAAATATACAATTGTAAGGTATTAATTATTGTGTTGGCTATGGGTTTGACAACTTGGAAACTCAAGAAATTCTATTGTCGTGGCTTTAGCTTGTTAGCAATATTGCTGGTTTTGTTCTATGAGAACTACTATTCCCTTGATATCTAGCCTCTCCATTTATTTTTGTGCCCCATTTTTGTTAGCATATATTTTCTATTTTCTATTTTCTATTTTTTCATTGTTATATGGTTGTTGGGTTTGGTTTGCTTCTCAGGGCTTTTATGTACTTTCACCCTTTCGGTCTCTCTTTATATAAGAGAGCTCTAGGGTTTCTAATTGAATTTGAATCGTTTCATCCAATTTGGTATCAGAGCACCGGTCCTAGACTGTGGCTCTAGGTATCCTACCCCTTACGGCCTCCTAAATCCTAACCACCAAACCTTAATCGCCTCTCTCTTCATCGTGAGTGGTAGCAACACTTGGCAGAGCTCCGGCGATGAACTGTAGCACGCGCAACGATGCTGCGGCGGCACAGAAGGGGCTGTTGCACCGTCAGCGGCACTCGCGGCAACGCTGCGGCGAGCTTGGAGGCTAATCTAGCCTCCGACGGCGGTGCAACAGCAACTAGTCTGTAGGTTGGGCCTGCGACGTGGTGCTGTAGGCGGTATTGACCTCCAGCAGCCATGCGGCACCGCCAAGATTGCGCAGCAAGGCCTGACGGTGTTGATTCAACCACTGCGGTGACCGACAACACTACGTAGCGGCGACGGCGGTCTGCAGGGCAGTGCTCCTCGTGGGGAACATGCTGACTGTGCTCCTGACTGTGCGGGCTATGCAAGGCTGAGCAGTCCCGGTTTGGGCTGCAGGCGTTGGCTGTGAGGGGCATGTAGCCCTACACTAGGGATTGCGCTCCTTGTGTTCATAAGGAGAGGGGGTCCAGGTCTCTTTGGGGCCACCTAGGGTGTTCTCCTTGCACCCAGGTAAGGCCAACATCTGTCTAAGGAGACCTTTTGTCAATGATGCAGATTTGAATATGGATTTCTTCATTAATGAGTTCGTTTCATTGGGTGTGATTGATGGATGTCTTTGGATCAGTTCATTTCATTGATTGATGAGGAGTTGTTTAGCTTCCTTTGGATATGTTGATGAACTCACTGGGAATTGTTGAGTTCATGATGGAGGCCGATATGGAAGCAGGACAAGTTAGTCTTGATAGAGACAGTCGTGTCAAACAATGTCATCTGAATAGATGAGGAGGCCGTTCTACACAAGGTAAGGGGCGCCGTAGTTGACAAGGTAGCAAGCATTGGACCACTGGTATGTTCCTTGGCAAGATAGGTCATGCTCAGATTGTGACTGAAGCTATAGAGCTGGCTGATGGGATTGTTAAGAAAGAGGATGCGGCTATTGTGTCTACCACTTTAGATACTGCAACGCTTGCCTCTTCTACAGATGATGGATGGCTAATTGATTCCGGGGCATCTAGGCATTTTAGTGGAGACCGGGAGTGCTTCCGCATGGTGCGTGATGTTCTTCCTGGCAGGACTGTTCAGGTGGCTGATGGACATCTTTATCAGGTTCAGGACGAGGGGGAGGTTACCATATCCCCTACCTTGAGACTGCCCAAAGTTCTATTTGTTCTTGATTTTCCGATCAGTTTGTTGTCAGTTAGCAGGATTACCAAAGAGTTTAACTGCAAAGCAATCTTTGATGATGTGGGATGTGCTTTCCAGGACAAATTCACAGGGAAAACTATTGGTGGTGGACACGAGGAAGGAGGTGTATGCCGCTTAGCTTAGTCTCCATTGGTAGTTGTTGGACAGGTAGATGTAGCATACAAGGTAGGGACAACACTTCAGTGGCACCGTTGGTTGGGACATCCCTCTTTAGATCGATTGAGACGAGTTATTCCTCATTTATCACCTGCTACTGATCTTCTTTAGGACGCTTGCCAACTAGGCAAGCATCATCGTTCCAGCTATTCTCCTAGCACTACGGTAGCGTCATTTGCATGTTTTGACTTACTCCACATGGACATATGGGGCCTGAGTCGTACTCCATACAGGCAGGGATTCTGCTTCTATTTGGGGGTCGATGATTTCTCCAGACTATCATGGACCTTTTTGCTTCGTAGTAAGTCAGATGCAGGAAATACGATTGAGATATTAATTAATTAGATCAAGACTCAATTTTCTATAGTTGTAAAGATTGTTAGAACCAACAATGTACTTGAGTTTTGCATTAGGAGACTGGCCTAGTTTTACAGCTCCCTAGGCATCATCAAGGTTTTAAAAAACGTGAGGCGGTACCGAGGTGGTTTGCCTTCATTGAGGCGAGGCGTAAGCCTCAGGAATTGCATAAAAAACATAAAAAAAAATAAAATGATATATACTTATTAAGTGCTAATAAGGAAATAAAACCTGATAAATGAATAAAACTATCAAATAAATGACCTAAACTTGATAAATAAGTAAAACTATCAAATAAATAACAAAGGTTCCACTTTGACAACTAGTATACATGCTGAATTAAGTCATTCACTAGTGCATTCTCTCCCCAACCTTCGACGCTACTACGACAACCTTCTGCGACACTGCTACAGGCCTGCATCATTCACTATTCTGTGACAACAACCTCCTGATGCTGCGCGATGCTGCGCCTCCAGCTCCTCGAGCTCTGATGCTCCGCGAGGCTTACGCCTCCTGATGCTGCGCGATGCTGCGCCTCCAGCTCCTCGAGCTCTGATGCTGCGCGAGGCTTACACCTCCTGATGCTGCGCGATGCTGTGCCTCCAGCTCTTAACGCTGCGCGATGCTTATGCCTCCAGCTCCTTGACGCTGCGCGATGTTGCTCCTCGAGCTCCGATGCTACTGTGCGATGCGAGCTTCGACGCTGCTGCAGCGATGCTCCGCCTCAAGCTCCGACGATGTTGCAGCAGTAGCACCAACGCTTGAAGACCTAACCTAAGCCTCCTTTCGCAGGCAGCTGAGGCGGCGCCTCAAGTGCGCCTTACCGCCTTAAGCGCCTCAGACCGCCTCAGCTCCGGCGAGGCGCACGCCTCTTGAGTGCACCCCGAGGCTATCACCTTGAGGCTATCTGGGGTCGCCTCACCTCGAGGCGTACGCCTCTATAGCCTCGAGGCACGATTTTTAAAACAATGGGCATCATACATCAGACCTACCCCAATACGTCCCAGCAAACTGGTATAGCAGAAAGGAAACACAGACATCTCTTAGATGTGGCTCGGACATTGTTGATACATCACAATGTTCCATCTTCCTACTGGGGAGATGCCATTTTGACTGCTTGCTACTTAATCAAGAGGATGCCTAGTTCTATCCTTCATGAGTAGATTCCGTATCAAATACTATATCCAGATAGAGATTTGTTTGTTGTGCCTCCTCGAGTTTTCGGCTGTGTTTCATTTGTTTACATTCTTGGTCCTGGCAGGGACAAGCTTGCTCCTCGTGCGGTCTAAGTGTGTATTTTTGGGTTACAATGCCACTCAGAAAGGCTACAAATGTTATGGTCCCATTGGTAAGCGACACTATGTTAGCATGTATGTCACGTTTCATAAGGAGGTGCCTTATTTTTTCTATGAGGGGCCACTGGATCTCTACTTCAAATGCACCTGCCCCTATGCCCTTTCCTCCTGTCCAGTTTGAGGATATTCTTATTTCGACTCCCCCGACTCCCGCTTCAGATTCCAAGGAGTCCGTGGATGATTTTGAGAAGCTACATGGTCCGATGCGCATGTACAATAGACCTCACTTGACTCTGCAGAGGCCATCTCCGTCTACGCCACCAGACTCAGGCACAGGTGCATGTTGACTCCATTGAGCTGCCTATTGACGATGGTCCCACAAGTCACTCTACGGTGCTTAATGCTACTGAGGATCTTCCTATTGCTATTAGGAAGGCTCCACGCTCTTATGCTCACTATCACGTTGCAGGTAATCTTCCCAGTGCCCATCTTGGGAAGTTGTTTGTCCAGTTTACTTCTGCCCTGTCAGCTGCAGAGATCCCCACTACCTACCAGCAAGCCATGCTTCATCTAAAATGGAAGGTTGCCATGTAGGACGAGATGGCTACACTTCGGGCTCGCGGGACCTGGGAGCTCACTCCACTCCCTGACGGAGCTACTGTTGTTGGCTGCAGATGGGTATTCACAGTTAAATTCAATCCAAATGGAGGCATTGGCAGGTACAAGGCACGTCTAGTGGCAAAGGGGTTCACCCAGACCTATGGGGTGGATTTCTTTGACACCATTGCACTAGGTGCTAGACTTCCTACTGTATGGTCTAGTTGCAGTGGTAGTTCAGTTAGATTGGCCTTTACATCAGTTGGATGTGAAGAATGCCTTCCTTTATTGGGATCTCCAAGAGAAAGTCTATATGCAGCAGCCGCCTGGTTTTGAGGCTCAGGAGGAATGTGTATGTCGACTACAGAAGGCCATTTATGGCCTTAAGCAGAGTCTCAGAGCTTGGTTCTAGAGACTATCACAGGTTGTAGAGGCAGCTGGGTTTAGGAGGTCGACAACTGACTTTTCTCTTTTTGTCAGGAGGACTGTACGAGGTACGGTGGTACTTCTTGTTTATGTTGATGACTTGATTGTCACAGGAGATAATGAGTAGGGTGTTGCTGAGATTAAGCGCATCCTCGCAGAGCAGTTTGTCATGAAGGATTTGGGAGCTCTACGGTACTTTCTCGGTATTGAGGTTGCTCGCAACAAAAAGGGTGTGGTCTTATCCCAGAGGAAATATGCTTTGGACATCTTGCAGGAGATTGGCATACTTGGGACCAAGTAGGTCAATATTCCTATGGACCTCAAGATGCTACTATATGATGAGAATGCATAGTTGGTGGACAACAGGCAGTACAGGAAGCTTGTGGGAAAGCTGCTATATCTCACTATTACGAGGCTAGACATCTCCTTTCCAGTAGGGAAATTGAGTTAGTTCATGGCTAAGCCAACACGTCAGCATTGGGATGTAGCATTGATGGTTCTCAGATGCATCAAGAAGGCTCCTGGGAAGGGTCTTCTCTTTTCTAAGTGGTCTTTGATGACCTTGGTTGGATACTCTGATGTGGACTATGCTGGATGTTATGTGGATTGCAAATCCACTACTGAGTTCTACACCTTTCTAGTAGGGAGTTTGATTACATGGAGGAGCAAGAAGTAGAGCATAGTTGCGAGATCTAGTGTCGAGTCTGAGTACATGGCCATGGCTCAGATCACTATAGAGATGATGTGGATCAGATCCCTGCTTACTGACTTGCAGATACAAGTTTTTTAGCCTGATGGGGATGAGATGTGACAATAGAGTAGCCACCTTTATCTCCAACAACCCAGCATTTCATGAGAGGATGAAGCATGTTGAGGTTGATTGTCACTACACCAGAGACATCATTCAGAAGGGGTTGCTTTATACCACGTTAGTCATATCTGAGGAGCAGATTGTTGACATCTTTACCAAGCCCTTAGCTAGATCTCTATTTGATTCATGTGTATCCAAGCTGAGTATGATAGATATTTATGCTCCAGCTTGAGGGAGAGTGTTAGTATATATTTTCTATTTTCTATTTTTTCGTTGTTATATGACTGTTGGGTTTAGTTTGCTTTTCAAGGACTTTTATGTACTTTCACCCTTTCGATCTCTCTCTATATAAGAAAGCCTTAGGGTTTCTAATTGAATTCGAATCGTTTCATCCAATTATTTTAACTGAAAAACTTGCTTGGTTAGTGTTGCAAGCATGTACATGGGTATAAAGTCAGGGACTACTCCTAAGGCAATACATTTCTCTGAGCCTACCGCAATGGATGCATCCAGTGGTTGTCTATGGCAGGTTTTCTAGTTGTGGCCTTGTGGGTGTGGTAGTAACTTTGAAGGCTCTGTGGGAAGTGTTCGAAGACAAGGCATAACTCTGTTTAGTTTTACTAGAAGTTTGGTGAGTCTCTTGCCAGGATAACTAGAGAACCCGTGAGCAGCTCATCCAAGTAGGAATATAAAAACTCACTTCATTGTCTGCAGTGATTCTTGTTATCCACTTTAGTCCATACCTATGGTGAACTATGCTTCTGGTGTGTCTATTATTTCCATTTTTAATCAAACATATGTTCATGCTTTTTCTGGTTCTCATTTCAATTAGATTTCATACTTAGTAGCTTTTCTCTTATCACTAGAACTTCCTCCAATTTCAAGTCATAGAGTCATTTATCCTAATGCGTTCTTAGAGTTGCCGATGGTTCTGCCTCCTATGACTCATTATGTATCTTTGGAAGTCTTTTTAGGTTTAGTGATGCTGAATATGTAAAATGTTCTGCTGTTGCTACTTCTGCTTGCTCATTGAAACACTAGTGATATTGTCGATGTAGATTGTGTGCAGCAAGTTCCTGTGAGATTCCTCATGTCAGGATATTTGAGTGAGAAGGGAAGAAGATGCTAGGGATTACACAGACCAAATATGCTGGTCAGTTTCTGTTTACCATGGTGAGTAGAATGTGACAGATATGATTGGTAGGGAGGGGAATCCATCCCTTGCCCCGATCTAGATGAACTTTCTTGGCCTCCATGTCCACTTGACAACATCTTACCTAGGGTTGGGAAAGCCCTATTTTGTTGTGGATGAAGTTGCAAAATAGGTTACTTAGGTCTGCCATGCACATGCCTACAAGGTAGAGGAAGATGACCTGGATGAGGATTGTATTGGTGTTGATGCCATTGCAGTTACTACTCAGTGAATCTTGGACAACAAGGTGTCTCTTAGTTACCTATGTTATGTTGAGATACTCCAATTATTATTTCTACTTTTATCATGTTCTGCTATTTCCCTTGTTATATTGAACATGAAATGTAATTTTCCCAAACCTCTGTTCTATATATAGAGGTGTTGGGTTCTTTTGAGAAATAAGATTGATCATTTTCTTTTACTTGGTATTAGAGCAGCGATCTTAGATCGGGTTCTAATGTCCCACCGAAAACCTAGCCGTCGTACCCCTATCGAAACCCTAACCTCTCCTCTCTTGCACTGCCACCCCCTGAGGTAGTGCCGCCATCGGCTCTGACCTTTCTCTCTCTCCTCTGCGTCGCCTCTTCCTGATGCAGCGTTTAGGATGAAATTACAATAGAGGGGGGTGAAGTTAAAATAGAATATGCAAATAAAAATTCAATCATATAATGAACACAAAAATTTTTATGTAGAAACCCAAATCGGGAGAACACCACCACCTAAGTCAACCTTGACTTAGGATTTATAATCACTAGGTGATCAATCCACTAACCACACTACTTAAGAACAGGGGTGGTGTACCTCAATACAAAGTCCACCTTCGATTCCTAAACGAAGGTTTCTCCCTTCACAAGAAAGAGATGGGGATCCGACAGGCTAGACACCCAAATATAAGAGACAAGAAAGTAAAGGAAAAAAAAACACCTTATAGAGCACCCTAAATAGATATTAAAGTGATCTAGCTATTATGGGTGAATAAGAGACTCCCTGTGAGCAATGGTAGTAGTAAAGTGGTGAGGGAGACAGAGTGTTTGCCCAAGGATGAGAATGCACAGCAGTAAGGCAAGAGAGTATGTAAGTACAGCTAGTATATGGCTTGCATTTTATCTTTAATTGGTCTATCTTGCCTAAGGAGGGTTAAGGGGTATATATTTGGCTTAAAGGAACCTTCAAGAAGGCTTGGGAGCCA
Organism: Thalassia testudinum; assembly: GCA_037157565.1. NCBI lineage: Eukaryota > Viridiplantae > Streptophyta > Magnoliopsida > Alismatales > Hydrocharitaceae > Thalassia > Thalassia testudinum. The sequence continues at coordinate 135,854,797 of JAZHRO010000077.1, forward strand.
TTCCCTTGCCGTTGGAGGCAAATCTCCCTTGATTTGGTCAAAATCCAAATCAAATTAATATTTCTGACAGCATAATCAAACGTCTAAAAAATAGGTATAGCAGGTTCCTGGATGTCTGATGGAATATTTGGATGCTTAATAATGTGTGGGTTTGTTCTTGGATTTGATCAGATCCAAATAAGGATCTAGTGTATACTTGACGCCTACTTGATGTCTGTCATTAATGTTGGACAGCTGGTGGTCATAATGACTTCGGATTTTGAATTTCTTACAAAACCAGGAGTTGAGATTATCTCGGACAAATCTCACTTTAAATTAAATATAGCCTAACGTTCCAATGTTGGAACATGGATTAAAAATCTCTTAAGGTTGGATTGTGTGGATTTGGTTTTGACAAAAGGGGATTTGTGTTTGATTAGGCTTAATAGTAGTATGTTTGGACGACTGAATGTGTGTTCAGATGTCTAGAGTGTCCTTTGGACATTTGATGCTGAGTCTGGTTGTATATATATGGTATTTGGTTGTCTGATCTAAGTATTAGATGACTTAACTTTCTATATCATATGTTTGGATGCCTGTCAAACGTTTGATACTAAGGTAAATGTTGGTTTTAAATTTGGATTTTGTTTTTAAGTTTTCCTAAGTGTTAGGAGCCTAAGTATAGAGTTTCTATATCTAAATGGGGGCTCTTTACAACTCTTCTAGACACAATAAATATAGAAATTACATTTCTTTTCATAAACATATACAAATTGACGTAAGACCTAGACACTTGGCTTCTTCATCCTTTGATCCTTCTTTTGATGATGAAATGAGATAAAATGAGATAGGGTTATGATAAATACTGAAATAGTGGTTCGATTGATTTTATTTTTCTTTTTGTTATTTTGTAAAATCATCGAAACATATATTAAGAGAGGTTGAACTAATAATCTCTCCCTTTTTGATGATTTTAAAAATCTTCTCTTAGGATCCATTTCCTCCCCTTTATTAATGCACTCGAAGTACTATTTCTTTAGTTTTGGATAAAATCAAGTGTTTTGGGAAAAATCGATTATTATGAAACATAAGTGTGTTTCGCGAAACGGGCTTAACGTAAATTAACATAAGATTGTTTTATCATCCTAAGATTCTCTCCCCCTTTTTGAATATCATCAAAAACTAATAATGACAAGTTGAACTAAGCAATGTAAGATGAGATGCATGATTTATAGAAAAGCATAGCAGGATATCAAGGAGAAAACGTAAGAAGCATCATAGTATAACAAGAGCAGCATTATAGCAAGTTAAGGAACATCATGAGCAGAAATCAAAAGATAATATTAAAGTTCAAATGTATGTGCCCTAAAGACTACTAGCATTGTTCCCAACTAAAGACATAATACGGGGTCGAAGAACCTTTAATACGTGCCATAAGAAAGACAAAACCACAGATCCAACCATTCTAAAAAAGGAAAAACATAAAGAGAAAGTTCGACGAGTGTTGCTAACCCTGGTGATCCTAGCGGCGGCAGCGAGGTAGTCCTTGACCCATCTGCATACTCCTGATGTTCGCCCGCATCTCGTTCATACTTGAGCGCATATTGCTCAGATACGAATAGATATCATTAAAGTTCAAATGTATGTGCCCTAAAGACTACTAGCATTGTTCCCAACTAAAGATATAATACGGGGTTGAAGAACCTTTAATACGTGCCATAAAAAAGACAAACAACCACAGATCCAACCATTCTAAAAAAGGAAAAACATAAAGAGAGTTTGGCGAGTGTTGCTACTCCTGGTGATCCTAGTGGCGACAGTGAGGTAGTCCCTGACCCATCTACATACTCCTGATGTTCGCCTGCATCTCATTCATATTTGAGGCATATTGCCCAGATACGAATAGATATCACTGGCGTGGCGCATGAGGATGGAGATGCCATCGGCGATGGTGTTCGTGTCGGGCTCCCACGTCTCATCAAAGCTAGTATGCGGAGCTTCAATCATAAGAGGACGTGGGGCATAAGGATCGGGTTGAGGAGGTAATTCTTCTTCGACTTCTTGGTTGATGTCTTTGGAAAGGATTTTCATTTTTGCCGCGGTAGCCTGATTATATGGCTCCGCTTTCTTCTCAGTGGCTTGGTCATGAGTGGGGATCTTGCAATTGCCGAAGATCCGGGATAGAAGGGAGCCAAAGGGGAGTGAGGCTGAGTGGTCCTCATTCATGACTCGAACTATGTGGCGGCAATAGTTGAAGGGGATGTGGTGAACTGCCGCAAATTGAAGCACCTTATGTTGGCGGGATATGTAATCAAAACATCCCGACTTATTAAGGAGGCTCCATCCAAAAATACGAGAGAGAAGACGGGGGAGAGGTTTGAGGATTTTGCATGAGAGAGTGCCAAGATTGGGCTCATATTTGTCCGGGAGAACAAGTTCTTGGTTGATAACCGAGTCATACTCCTGGAAGATATCATCAATATCATTCCCGGTATTGGGAATACCAAGGAGTTCGGAGATGTAATCGGTGGTGATGGTAATTTGAGTGCCTATGACCGTAGAGAAGAGATGAAGGTGATTAGTACTGTAGTCCTCGACCATATTGGCATAAAAGAGGCGAATGAGGTCGGGAAAGATGCCAAGGCACCCAACACCCGGATGGAAGGAGCGATCAAAGTACTTGAATAGGTGAAGGGTTTCGAAATGTTCGCGGAGGTTTAAGTTGGCAAAGTCGACCTACACTATGTAGCGAGGGGGCTTGACCCTCGCATTTGTGAATCTACGGAACCGATCCCTAGCATTCTCGCTCCTAAGTTGATCGGCTAAATAGGTGGATTGGGAGTGAGAGGACCCCTCGGTGGTCTTCCTACGAGGTGGCATTTTTGCTAAGGTGGGTGGGATTTATTGGGTAGGTTAATAGGATACCTGCAAAACAAATTGGCAAGCCATTCAATATATTTGCAACAAAATTATTGACCTTAATTAATGGGCAACACACGTGCCGTCATTCATCTCACATTCACACAACCAAACAAAATCAGAGACGGCAATACTCGTGCCAAGTACAAAATTATGAAGTTAAAATCTAGTATGCCTATTATTCAAGCAACCACGTTTAAGGCTTGAATATCATAGGGCAGTACCCCTGCCATGGAATCGTGTTAAGAAATCATTGAAGGCGTCGAGCTAGATATTAGTTGTTCAAAGAGAAACAACATTTTTCTTGTGAATATTAGGGCAAGTCTCAAGCATAGTCAAGCAAAGCATGGGCCCTAGAAAAATCGTGGCTACTAGAGCAATGAAAATCAAGGAAAAACTCATTAAGAGAGAAGTTTCAATTGTGAGGAAACTTAGGCATAAGAACCCATCACGGGTTTGCCAAAAAAACTTTTCTCAAATGGGAAGAAATCATTAGGAAAAATGAGGTTAGGACATTTTATAACAAGAGTGGGAGGTCCCCATGTAGTGAGGGTGGCGACATTGGTGATCGGTCATCGGAGAGCATCGATGGACGACCGATCGAGCTAGGGTACGAGGGGTTGGGGGTCGTCGGCTGAAAGGTTGGGGGGGGGGTTGGGGGTTTTGGTGTTAGGGATTTGGGAGAGAAGAAGAGGGGTTTAAATACCCCTTGCGGTTGGGTGAGACTCCCCCTAAAGTTGGGGATTTTTACACCTCAAATCACTCCCAAGTTAGGAGTGTAGGCGTCGAATACTGTCAAAATCAGACATGGAAGAGGTCTCAGGCGTCTGGGATCAAGAATCAGGGATTTGAACCTGCTACAGGTTGTCGTCTGATTTTCTAATCAGATGACTGATCTTGGAGAATAAGACGTTTGACAAAAGAATTAGACGTTCGATCTTTGATTCTAGGAACTTCTTACTTTGGACTTAAGCTACAGGTTATCGTCTGATTTTTCAATCAGATAACTGATTTTGGGCCGTTAGACGTTTGACATAGGGTATCAGACGTCTGATCTCTGAAACCAGAGGCTACTGAGATTAGGCCATAAAACCAGTTAGTTGTCTGACTGACTAGATCAGATGACATGTCTAGACGTTTGGAGAAGAGTTCGGATGTCTGAAGATCAATATTTTATTGATTTTAAAGTTAGATTCAAGTCGTCTGGATGGACATTCAGACTATGGATATCTTAAAATATGTCTAACTTAAAATTGACAATTAGACGTCTATAGATAAGATCAAACATTTAAGTTTGAAACTTAAGACGTCTGAGTCTTTTCCGACATCTGATTTTGCACAGATTGTGTATTTTAATTTTTGAACTTGTTTGAAGGAACCCGAACTTCATAAAATCAAGATTCCTTTAATATTCATTTACAACCAAGATTAACACTTAACTCACTAAATTCTTCAAATATCGCTGTGCTTACACATGCCCAATTTTCTATGGATAAAACTAAAACAATCATAGTTTAAGGGTTTAGTGAAAATACTAGCAAGTTGCAACTCAGTACAAATAAATTGAACCTCAATTTTCCCTTCAAGTACATTTCCCTTAAAAAGTGATGTCGAACATCAATATGTTTTGTACGATGGTGATGTACAGGGTCCTTCAAGAGGGTGATAGTACTAGTATTATCACATAATATTTTTATCTTACTAAATTTCAAATCAAAATCACTTAAAGTATTTTTCATCCATGAAACACATAAAGATGCTAGAGCGGCTATATATTCAACCTTCGTGGTTGATAGGGCTATATTAGATTGTTTCTTTGAAAATCCAGAGACTAGTGATTCGCTCAAGAATTGGCACGTTCCACCAGTGCTCTGCTTATTAGTGCAACTACCTACGTAATCTGCATTACTATATGTAACTAAGTTTAAATTACTACACCTAGGGTAGAACAAGCCATAATATGATGTGTTAACCAAGTTGATAGGGCTACACTAAATTATTTTTTTAAAAATCCAGAGACTAGTGATTCGCCCAAGCATTGGCATGTTCACTACTGCTCTTCTTACCAATGCGATTACTTGCGTAGTCTGCATTACTATATGTAACTAAGTTGAAACTAATATGCCTAGGGTAGAACAAGCTATGTAACTAAGATAATCTTTTAACAACATTTAAGTGTGTGATTGTTTAGGGTTTGATTGAAACCTAGTACACAAGCAAGTATTAAACAAAATATCTGGCCTACTAGCAGTTAAATATAATAAAGAACCAATTATTCCACGATAAAGTTTTTGGTTAGTAGGTGTACCTGACTCGTCCGTATCTAATGAAGTTGTGACACTCATGGAGTGTTTTTACCTTTACTTTTATCCATTCCAAATCTTTTGAGCATTTCCCTTGTATACTTTGACTGGTTTATAAAGGTACCGAATTCGAGTTGAGTGATTTGTAAATCTAGGAAAAACTTGAGTTCACCTATCAAGCTCATCTCAAATTCTTCCTGCATCGTTTTAGAAAATTCTTGACAGAGATTCATTAGTAGCACCAAATAGTATGCCATCAACATAAATTTGAACAAATAAAATTTCCTTTCATTTTTTTAAATAAACAAGGTAGAATTAGCTTCTCCTATAGAAAAGTTTGCTCTATTCTTTGAGTCTCTCATACCAATCTCTAGGAGCTTATTTTAACCCATATAATGCCTTATTCAATTTGTAGACAATCTTATTTGTCATAAGACTCAAAAACTAGGAGGTTGTTTTACAAAAACTTCCTCAATGAAATCGTTAAAAATGACACTCTTAACATCCATTTGAAAAAGTTTAAAGTCAAGGAAGGCAGCATAAGCAAGAAGCATGCGAATTGACTCGAGTCTGGCTACGGGAGCATAAGTCCTGTCAAAGCCAATCCCCTCTTCTTGGTTATAACCTTGGGCTACCAACCTAGCTTTATTGCCACTAGATTCATCCAATTTATTCCGGAATACCCATTTGGTTCCTATTATCGTTTGCCCTTCAAGCTTGGGTACTATATCCCAAACTTTATTCCTTTGGAATTGGTTGAGTTCCTCCTGCATAGCCATCAATTAAGGCTCGTTGGAACATGCTTCCTCAACACTCTTTGGTTCAACTTGAGATACAAAGGCGGAAAGACCGAGAGAGCAATTAAATCTACATCGGGTTTTAATGCCATCGGAAATACTTCCAATGACTTGACTTTCGGGATGATCCCTTTGAAATATCCAATCTTTTGGAATATTATGGATATTGGAGTCTTGAATGTTAGACACCTCGATAAATGAATTATCCTCATCATCCAAATTGACATGGTCAATAGAGGAAGATTTGGGTGATTAATCGAAAGTGACTTGGAGAGGGTCTCTTCTACTACCAATGTTGTCTTGTTAAATACCTGATATGCCTTACTCCTTGAAGAATAACTAATGAAGATGACTTCACTTTTGACATCAAATTTATTTAAATTAGAATGAGTATTCAAAATAAAGTATCGACATTCAAAAACTTTTAAGTAACTAATTTTGGATATTTTCCCATGATATAATTCAAAATAAGTTTTTCGCAATCCGGGTCGAATTAAGACGCGATTCAACATGTAACAAGTCGTGTTTACTGTCTCGACCCAAAAGTATTTCGGTAATCCAAAGTCTATGAGTAATGTGCGAGTACTTTTGAAGAGTGGGACTCTTCCTCTCGACTATCCCATTTTGTTGGGGTGTCTGGGGGAAAGAAAACTCATGAGTAATACCATGCTCCTGACAAAAATCAACAAACAAAGAATTTTCAAACTTGCCCCATAGTCACTATGAATTCGAGTGATATGGTAGCTTTGTTCAATTTAAACCTTCCTACAAAAAATGGAAAATACGGAAAACGCTCCTTCTTTGGATCTCAAGAAGAAGATCATGAAAATCAAGAAAAATCGACAATGACAAGGCAATATTTACATCCACTAAGACTCATATTTTGTTGGTCAAAACAGGTCAAAACATGTGTAAGTAAATCATTTCTAGTTGTCTAGAGGTGGACATTACTTCTTTGTTTTTAAAACTAGATTTCATGATTTTCCTTAATTGACATGAATTACAAGTAAAATTGTCTACAAGTTTCTTTTTAGGGAGATCCTGAACTATTTCTTGTTTGGCTACTTTGTGGACTAACCTCATGTGAATGTGTTCGAGTTGCCTATGCCAAATGTTGACTTCATCATTTGCAACAAGACATTCATATGTTCCATTCATCAAACACAACAATATAAATGTTTTTGTACCTAGCTCCCTTAAGAAGGGTTTCATTGGTTGAGGCATGCATTATTTCAAATATTTTGGAAGTAAATACTACTTTATATCCTTTATCACATATTTGACTAACACTAAACAAATTATGTTTTAATCCTTTAACTAAAGAGACATTAGAGATCGGGGAAGGAGGGTTATCTATCTTACCAAGGCTAATAATATGGCTCTTGTGGTTGTTGCCAAAGGTAACCGTTTCTCCATCCGCAGGTTGGAGGTCCAAGAAGAGGTGTTTGTCTCTAGTCATGTGTTTGGAGCACCTTGAGTCCACCCATCGGCCTCCTTGATGGTTTCTTCGTTGTCTTCCTTATAGGTCTTCTTGTTCCTACAAAAAATCTTTGGTGGCTTTGAGAGTTCTTAGGCCTTTCTAATTTGAGTTGACCATCCTTCATTTTATACACCAAATTCTTCACATTATAATCTCCTTTGAATCTTACAAAAGAAAGTTCAAGTTGTCTCTTTGGTATCCACATAAGTGTGGATCCGAATTTGTTAGTAGTCCTCCTTGTGGGAGGAGCCTTTTCTGGCACATTTTGGCTACTATTAGCCTCATAATAACCTAAATCATATTTACTAGAGGATGGCTTTTGATGAGCAATGAGCTTGTCCAAGTTTGCCTTTCGTTTAGTAAATTTGGGTAGGTCTTCAAACAATTGGTTTGATTTTTTTCTAAGGTGGGTTATTTTCATTTCCATTTTATCTATTTTGTCTTCTAAACCACTAATCTCAAATTTAAGTAAGCCATTTTTATCTCCATTGAAGGAGTTAGTTTTCTCAAGAACATTTATTTTTTCAAGTAACTCTTCCATGTCAAGAAACTTTTGTTCATTCATAGTCGTATACAAGCCTTTAGTTAATGACTCATTTTCAATAATGAGGTTACCTACTTTCAAAGATAGTTTGGTTATCTTATTAGTGATATCGAAGTTCTTTTCCTTAAGAATCTTAGTGTTGAGAGGGTTGCGTGTTGGTTTAGTGCCACATTGGAAGATGTGGATTTTCTGTTGTGTGTGATGGCCTATAAATAGGCGTGTACTCCCATTTTACTTTGAGAAGAAATACAGAGAAAACACGCCCATAGGGCGCTTCTTTCGTGGTTTTCTCCTCGCTCCTTGTAAGTGAGGTTTCCACGTAAAACCCAAGTGTTCTTATTATTGTATATGCTTTGATTTATGCTTCCATTTATATTTTCAACTTGGTATCAGAGTAGTTTTTTCTTGGGTTCATTTTATCATATTTTTGTCTGGTTAAAGTTTGTAAATGTTCAAAAGATCAGATTTGCCAACATTGGATAGCCTGATCGTGGTTGCTGCCATTCTCCAACACGATGGCTGTCACGAGGCGCCGATGGCTATTGCAAGATCGAGAGGCGCGGTCTAGTCCATGAAGGAGTCCAAGATCCCACGTGGATCATCACAAGGTGGCGTGGAGCCTGATTCGAACCTCACCATTGAAGTAGATGGTGTTGAAGTAGATTTGTTCGTCATTGAAGTAGATGGTGCTAGGCAACGTGGAGATCGTGGTTGTTCGTTGCTGAAGCAGATCATGTTGATGAGGCAGGAGGCCATTAGAGTGGTTGCCTGAAGTTCTAGAAATCCGATGGCGAAATGAGAGCTGCGAGGGGATCGCGCGAGGTCCAGAAGCATTGATCGAGGTGGTGATGAAGCCAATGAGGAGACGTCGATGAAGAGGCGGCACGGTGTTGACTTGGTGAGGCGCTAGCGGTGAGGATGAAGTGAAGCTGTGGCGATTGCACGGAGGGCAACGGTGGAGCCGTGGCACGCGGCAGCACCTTCCCTTCCTTAGGAAGCACCACCAGCTTCGAGGCCACTACCTCGGCTAGCGGGCGATGGAGGTGGCTTGACCACGTCCGGAGGCTACAACAGTGGTGCTTTCATCGTGATCTGGCCGGCGATGGTGGAGAAGATTGTGGCAAGAGATGCGGGCTGATCTGGTAGAGTGATCTCAGTTGAGGATCGCGAAGATGATCTCGGTAAGATCTTGCGAGATCGAATTTGGCCGTGCATCGTGGCGATGAAGGCGATGGTGATACCGGCAGTAGCGTGGGCGACAGCAAGGGTGCTTCGCGTGAATCGCACATTTACTTGCTGCGAGCTCTTGGTGATGCTGCCTCCTCCATTGGCATCCATCGCAACCTCGTGGGAAGAGTTGCAGTGGAATTCTTGGTTTCCCCCCGAACCCTAAGCGGAGAAGGGTTTTAAAAGGTGCGGGAAAAAAATGATGTGGAGAGAAAAAAAGGGAAAAAAGAAAAAAAGGAAAGAAAGAGAAGGAAAGGAAAAAAAAGGAAAGAAAAATAATAAAAAATAAAAAATGATGAGGCTTATATTTAAGAGAAGAGGTGGAGAAGTCTTCTTTAGTTTTTATTATTTTATTTTCTTCTCATTGTTATTTTTTTTCTCTCATACGAGTATAGGAAAAATGGGGAGTGTGGAAGCCTGTTGTAGTCACCTCCGTTTGTAAGTCTCTTTTGTTCATTGACTCCACATGAGAAACCCAACTCTGAGTTGTCCAGAGTTTCGAGGTCGTCAGAGGAAGGACTCATTTCAGGTTTCTATGTGGGAGATCCAGTTTTGTGGACTTCAGAGAGGGAGATCCACCTTCGAGGTCTTCAGAGGAAGACCTAATTTCTGGGATACTGAACAGGGAGCCACCAGCACTAGATCTTCAAAGTCAGCTACAGTTTGTCCAGTAGATCCATCCTGTGTTCTTGCCTACAAGCACGAACCAGTCCAGAGTTTCGTGGTCGTCAGAGGAAGGACTCATTTTAGGTTTCTATGTGGGAGATCCAGTTTTGTGGACTCCAGAGAGGGAGATCCACCTTCGAGGTCTTCAGAGGAAGACCTAATTTCCGGGATACTGAACAGGGAGCCACCGGCACTAGATCTTCAAAGCCAGCTACAGTTTGTCCAGTAGCTCCAGCCTGTGTTCTTGCCTACAAGCAAGAACCAGTCTAGAGTGTTCGTTTTGCTGTGTAGAGTGGATTTGTGTTACAAGTTGAGCACTCCATGCTCTAGCTTGAGAGGGAGTGTTGAGAGGATTGTGTGTTGGTTTAGTGCCTCATTGGAAGATATGGACTTTCCGTTATGTGTGATAGCCTATAAATAAGTGTGTACTCCCATTTTATTGAGAAGAAATACAGAGAAAACATGCCCATAGGATGCTTCTCTCATGGTTTTCTCCTCGCTCCTTGTGAGTGGGTTTTCATGTAAAACCCAAGTGTTATTATTGTTCATGCTTTGATTATGCTTCCATTGTTTATATTTTTCAACTCTTAGTCACTTCCGTAGTTTCTAGATTTTCAACTTTTAATGACTTGTTTTTCGTTTTTTGTTCTTTGAAGTCTAAGTACAATGAATCAACTGCATCTTGATTCATAAAAAATACAAGGTACCTTGGTTTCCTCAGAGTCAGATCTGGAGTCGGGGTCATAATTTGTTGCCATGAGACCCAAACACATTGTTTCTTCATTTGATGAATCCTCTTCTTCCTTGGAGCTTGTGTCATCTCAAATTGCTTGGGATGCCTTCTTCTTGAAGGGTTTTGGCTTTGATTACTTCTTGTGCTCCATCACCTTTTTGCCTTTCTTCTCTTCATCCCTTCTCAATAAGGGACACTTCCTCATATGGCCTCTCTTCTTGAAATTGTAGCAAACTAAACGCTCTTCCTCTTCTCTTTTCCTTGCTATCTTTCCTATTCTTGAGAAACTTTTTGAACTTTTTAGCTAATGAAACAAATTCTTCATCATCGCTACTTACCTCGTCACTGGAAGTTGCTTTGAAAGCCAAAGTCTTTTTTCTTTGGCTCGGAAGTGATGGATTTCCACCTTTGATCCATCTTCGTATTGTAAGCTACCAAATTTCCAAGCAGATCATTCATGTTTGGATCTTCTACTTGGTTGGCTTCTATCGCCGTGACTTTTGCTCCCACTCCGGTCTAAGGGAGTAAAGGAGCTTGGCTTGAAGTTCTTCTTGGATGAACGGCTTTCTTGGAGGCTTGAGGTTATTCACGATCAACGTGAATCGAGTGTACATATCCTAAGTTTCATTTTTCTTCATGGTGAAGGCTTCAAACTCTTGTGATAAAAGATCAATTTTAGAAGTCTTAAACCTTTGACGCACCTTCATGGTTACCTCAAGAGTCATCCATATCTCGTAAGCAGTTTGGCATTGGTTAGTGCGGTTGAACTCCTCCGAGCTAAGGGCGCAATATAAGGAGTTCATTGCCTTAGCATTAAGGTTGAGATGGTGGATTTGTTCGATGAAGTATCCCGTCTTTGACTTGTCGGGAATCTCGAATTGGGTCTCGTACTTCTCCAAAACGGAGAAGTCGTTGGCTTGTAGTGACATTTTCATTCGGAGCTTCAATACACGTTGTTGCTCTCGTCGAAGAGTGGTGGATGGGTGGTGGATTGTCCCCTTTGTTCGGTTGGTGGCAATGACCTTCCCCTCCATTGATCTTTTGCCGTGGAAGCTACTCTAAGATGGGTGGGAACTCGTTTTGATACCAATTGAAATTATACTGGAGGGGGGTGAATAGTGAAATTGAAATAAAATATGTAAATAAAAATTCAATTACACAATGAACACAAAGGTTTTTAGGTGGAAACCCAAATCGAAAAAAAATCACCTCTTGGAGATGATCAATCCTAAGTCAACCTTGACTTAGGATTTAGGATCACTAGGCGATCAATCCACTAACAACACCACTTAAGAACAAGGGTGGTGTGCCTTAATACAAAGCCCACCTTTGATCAAGAAAAGACAGGGATCCGACAGGATGGATACCCAAAGACAAGAGACAAGAAAGTACACGAAAAAAAATAACACCCTATAGAGCACCCCAAATAGATATTAAAGTGATTTAACTACTATGGGTGAATAAAAGATTCCTTGTGAGTAATGGTAGCAGCAAAGTGGTGGGGAAGACGGAGTGTTTGCCCAAGGATGAGAATGCACAGCAGTAGGGCAAGAGAGTATGTAAGTACGACTAGTATATGGCTTGTATTTTATCTCTAGTTGGTGTATCTTGTCTAAGGAGGGTTAAGGGGTATATATAGGGCTCAAAGGAACCTTCAAGAAGGCTTGGGAGCCTCTCCCTAGCCTCCCAAGCCTCTCCCTAGCCGTTGGAGGCAAATCTCCGTTGATTTGGTCGAAATCCAAATCAAATCAGGTAATTAATGTATAGATATAATAGGTTTCTGGACATCTGATGGAATATTTGGATGCCTAATAATGTGTGGGTTTGTTCCTGGATTGGATCAGATTCAAACAGGGATCAGGTATATCGATAAGACGTCTACTGTATGTCGGTCATTAATGTTGGATGTCCGATGGTCATAATGACCTTGGATTTTGGATTTCTTGCGAATCTAAGAGTTAAGATTATCTTTGACAAATCTCACTTTCAGTTAAATATAGCCTAACGTTCCAATGTTGGATGTCTAGAACCATGTTCAGACGTCTGGAATGAGGATTAAAAATCTCTTATGGTTTGAAGCTATGTTTCAGATCTGAGTTTGGTGTGTTTTATTGTCTTTTGGGCATGTGATGGCTTCATCTAGTTCTTTTGACGTGACATCGGGTGCTTCTCTTGAGTTTAGGGCCTATAAGAGCCCATTTTTTGGTCTCATCATCAAGTTAGATGAGACCAATTATTCTAGGTGGTCTCAGATGTTCCTGATGAGGGTCATGTCAAGGAGCATATTTTGTTGGAGCTGGAACCTAGAAAATGGGAAAATATGTCACATGAAAGAAAGATAACGCAATGGTCAAGGCTTGGTTGATAAATTGTGTTATCCCTTGAATTAAAGGCGAGATCATGTATTATCCAACTGCCAAAGCAATGTGGGACAATCCTCGTGACACAGTCACATGAGAAAAACTCATCCTGAGTTTTTCAGATCAGTCATCAGTTGTCTCAACTGAAACAGGAAGGACGATCTCTCTTCCAGTACTACTCCGCCCTTAAGGGGCTTCAGGAGAAGTACAATGTGTGCATGCCAGTTTGCATGCACATGTGCTACATAGAGAGAGTACTTTAGAGAGGCAGCAATGCATCAGTTTCTTTCAGGCCTTGGTCCCGAGTACACATCAGCTCGATTACAGATCCTCTATTTGAGTTTCTTGCCTTAGAGGAAGTCTACAGTCGTCTGAGTCGCATCGATGTGACAGTACTTCAAACTGGAGATGCTAACCACGTGTCTGCTCTTGTTGTTGTGGCTGGGCATGGTGGTAAAGGAGCATCTTCTACTCGTGGGTGTGGGAGAGGATGTGGTGTTCCTAGGAGATCTTGCACCACATGCACTTTTAGTGGCAAAGTTGGCCATGTGGAGGCTTCATGTTGGGCCAAGCATGGAAGACCTTTAATGGCCAACCAAGCATCTGTGACTACTCGAGATATTACTGATGTTGTGCCTGTTCCGAGGGCAGATTACGATGCTTAAGTGCCTTTCCTAGCTGACTCAAGAGCCAGCCACTTCCACTACTGAGACTGTCGCCTTCTCTTCCTCAGGTGTTGATATATGTGCACATGCCTTTATAGGTATGACATGGTTAGTGGATTTTGGTGCTTTACAGCATTTATTAGGAGATCAGGGGTGTTTTCATAGACTCCAGTCTGTACCCCATGGCTGGACAATACATGTTGCAGATGGTAGGCATGTATAGATTGGTAGTCTAGGGGAGGTGGCACTGACTCCTACCATGAGATTGCTTAATGCTTTCTTTGTCCTTGATTTTTCATAGAATTTGTTATCTGTTAGTAAGATCACTAAACTCTACTGTCGTGCTATATTTGTTAAACTGGAATGCATTTTTCAGGATAAGCTGACGAGGAGGACGATTAGTGGACATGAAGAGGGAGGTGTGTATCGCCTAGTCCAGACACCACTTGCTGTTGCTTGTCATGGTGACACTTGTTCTGCTGTTGGGAGTACCTTGCAGTGGCACCGTTGCCTTGGTTATCCTTCTCTAGACAGGCTCAGACGTATCATCCCACACATTTCCTCCACTACAAAGATACATTGTGATGCATGTCAGTTGGGAAAGCACCACAGATCATCGTTTCCTTCCAGTGCAATGCAAGGGACTACTGCTATGTTTCAGTTGCTGCATATGGATGTTTGGGGCCTTAATCGGATTCCTGCCGACAGGGACTTAGATATTATTTGATTGTTATAGATGATTTTTCTCATTTGTCATGGCTGCTTTTTGTTAAAAATAAGTTCGATTTGGATATATGATTGAGACTTTCATATTAGAAATAAAGAATTAGTTTCCTATTATGGCTAAAATTATGTGATCTGATAATGCTTTGGAGTTTTGTACCACCAGATTAGCACAGTTTTACGTGTCTCATGGCATCATACACCAGACATATTGCCCCCACACCTCATAGCAGAACAGTGTGGCAGAATAGAAGCATAGACACATATTGGATGTGGCACGTACTCTTCCGATTTACCACTGTGTGCCACACTTGTATTGGGGAGATGTTATGTTGATAACGTGCTATCTTATTAAGAGAATGTCGTCTTCTGTGTTACATATGTAGACCCCTTGGCATGTTTTGTATCCTGACAAGGATCTATTTTAGCTATCCTCATGGGTGTTTGGATGTGTTGCTTTTGTACACTTACTGAGATCAGGGAGACAAACTAGTGCCTAGAGCAATGAAGTGTGTCTTCCTTGGCTATTCACGAACTTGGAAGGGATACCGTTGCTTTAATCCAGTGGCTGGTAGGCATTATGTGAGTGCAGATGTTACATGTCATGAATCAATGCCTTATTTCTCTCTTGCAGTACGACAATTAGCTCCCAAGGTTGAGTTTGCCCCCATGCTAGTTCCACCTATTCCTAAGGATGAGTTTCCCATATCTGGGGATGGTCTTGTACATGACAGTGATAGTCAGGCACCTGCGGGTGCTTCTGCACCTAACAATACTACAGATGATTTAAGATACTGGGATCCACCTATTGTTTTTTAGAAATCGATCACTTATAGGAAACACACCCCCTACTTTAGATCCATCGTCCTCTCGGCATCAGGTATGTGTTGAGGTGTTTAACCGTGCTGTGTCTAGTGGTGATTATGCAGGATCAGGTGATAGTAGTCCTAATGATGACCTTCCTATAGCTGTTAGGGAGGCGCCTCGGCCTTATGCTCACTATCATATGGGAGGAGCTGCCACTACAGCTAAGCTGGGGATTTTTTTTGCTATAGAGATACCTTCCATATATCAACACGCCTTATTTGATCCAAAATGGCATAAGGCTATGGAAGATGAGATGGTTGCACTTCGTAGTTGATAGACGTGGGAGATGACTCCTCTTCTTACTGGTGCTCACCTGGTTGGATCTAGATAGGTCTTTTGTCTTGAAATATAACCCTGATGGGTCTATTTCCAGGTACAAGGCTTGGTTGGTGGCAAAGGGATTCACCCAGACATATGGGGTAGACTTCTTTGATACTTTCTCACCAGTGGCTTCCCTGTCGACAATATGGATACTTGTTTCTGTTACTGCCCGCAATGATTGGATGCTCCACCAGCTTGATGTAAAGAACACATTTCTTTATGGCGATCTTCAGGAGGAGATCTACATGTAGCAGCCTCTCGGGTTCGAGGTTCAGGAGGAGTGTGTGTAGATTGAAGAAGGCTATCTATGGCCTTAAGCAGAGTTCGAGGGCTTCGTTTCAGAAGCTCTCAGAGGTGGTGGAGAAGGTGGGCTTGCAGAGATCTTTAGACCACTCCTTATTTATTAGGAGGACTGAGAAGGGAAGTGTGGTATTGCTTGTTGACATCGATGATCTCATCATTACCGGTGATGACAGAGCTGGAATAGTTGAGGTCAAGAGGTCCTTGGCTGAGCAATTTGTTATGAAGGGCCTAGGCCAACTTAGGTACTTTCTGAGCATAGAGGTGGCTAGGAGCAAGTAGGGAATTGTCCTTTTTCAGCGAAAGTATGCTTTAGATGATGTGTTACAGGAGACATGGATGCTGGGGTCCAAACCAGCCAATATTCTGATGGACCCCAAGGCACATCTTTATGATTAACAGGCAGAGTTTGTTGACAGTAGAGCTTACATGCAGCTTGTGGGAAAGCTTTTGTACCTGATAATTACCAGATCGTATATTGCTTTGGCAGTAGGAAAGCTTAGCTAATTCATGGAGAAGTATACTAAGTTACATTAGCAGGCCGTCGTGCAAGTGCTGAGATACCTGAAGAAAGCACTTGGACGTTGTATTCTTTTCCAGTGAGGTTCTCCTATGATAGCATTTGGATATTCTAATGCTAACTATGTTGGATGTGTTGCTGACAGAAAATTGACCATTGGATTCTGCACTTTCGTGGCAAGAATTTGGTTACTTGGAGGAGCAAGAAACATGGGGCAGTTTCTTGCTCCAATGCTGCTACAGAGATGATCTGGATAAGGTCTCTACTGCGTGATTTACATGTCTAGATTGAAGAGCTTATGGAGATGAGATACGACAATCGGGCAACCACATATGTAGCTAATAATCCTATGTTTCATGAACGCACCAAGCATGTTAAGATGCATTACTACTACACTCGAGATCTTATTCAGTGTGGATTACCACTACAAGGCGATGGCCTAGACTGCTCTAGAGATGATCTAGATAAGATCTCTATTGCGTGATTTACATGTCTAGATTGAAGAGCTTATGGAGAAGAGATATGACAATCGGGTAGCCACATAAATAGCAAACAATCCTATGTTTCATGAATGTGCCAAGCATCTACACTTGGGATCTTATTCAATGTGGATTGTTGCATACTACTTGTGTCGCATCTAAGGATCAGATTGCCGATATGTTCACGAAGCCTTTACCACGATTGGAATTTGATGACTGTTGTTCTAAGCTGAGCATGATAGATATTTATGCTCTAGCTTGAGGGGGAGTGTTGAGATACTGCACTTATTATTTCTACTTTTATTATGTTATGTTATTTCCCCTTTTATATTGGACATGCATTGTAATTTTTCCAAACCTTTACTATGTATATATATATATATATATATATATATATATATATAGAGAGAGAGAGAGAGAGAGAGAGAGAGAGAGAGAGAGAGAGAGAGAGGTTTTGGATTCTTTTGAGAAATAAGATTGATCATTTTCTCTTGTTCAAGATGGCATATCCAACCTTAACTCATTTCTTTCCACACAATTGTCACCTCCCCCATCTCCCTTCCATGAGGCTTTAATGTGGATAATTAGTGAGGACAACTTATGTTAAGGCTTACCTAAGCTTAAAATGGAAGTAAAGAAATATGTTCAAAGTAGAAGATTGGAACAAGTTGGTAATAATATTGTGGAGAATAAGGGTGGCCACGTGGCATAATGGGTCACGTGGCAGCAATTTGTCTGTGGGTGGGCCATGTGGCCTTTGGGTTTAGACTAGTTGGGTGGCTTGCAAGTCATGTCACATGTGACAATTTTGTTTTAAGTAATACGAGTCCAATTTAGGAAGAGATAATTTAGGATTGTGATTTATTGGGTTTGTTAGTATTTGGTTTGAGTGAGTTATTTTTAGAAGTAGGATAGATCTCCCTATAAAAAGAGATCAACATTGCTTAAGTGATCAACATTACTTATTTGAGTTGAGTTGCAATAAATCAAGTTTTACCTTTACCACAACTCCCTCTCTTTCTCTTTCTTCTCACCGTCGGTCTCTGTCTCTCTCCATCGCCCACCACGTTCCACGTGTGGGCTCTACCTTGTGTCAAGATCATCACGCTTCCATGAATCTTCAAATGGTATCAGGCCATTGGTTTAGGCCTATTTGTTTTGCCATGCGTGGACCAAGGAATTGCGAGGAGAGGAGATCGTATACAAGAAAGCCCAGTCTTGTGCGTAAGTTTCCATGTGCATCAGAACCTTGATTTTTTAGGCATCTTCGTCGACTTAAGAGTTCTCCCAAAGAACTCCTTGGAGGACCTTGATGCCTTACGCAAGGACTAGGGAGACAAGAAGAGGACTCTAGCGAGTTGCTTCCCTTATGCATCCAATGCCTTACGCAGAGTGTACAACTAGATGAAGGCTTGTACTTTGAGGACGAGGATGGTTGAAAACGAGAATCAGATTAACACTGGAGAAGGAAATGTTATAGTTCAAGGCACCACGATCAAGCTTGAGGGTGCCTTGAATTATATCCTTTGGACGCGGGCGTTCAAGATCTTCATAGGTGGTCAGGAGAAATTGCATGTCCTATTTGAGGAGGAGCTTGAGTCCAAGGACATGACGAAGAAAAGTTGAAAATTTATTAAGTTATACAAAGACAAGAAGATTGCTCCAATAGCCACGACTTCATAGGTTGCCAAAGAAGCAACGATTATGGAGGTGACAAGAGGATTTGTAGTCACATCAAAAGATGGTGTAGCATCTGGTCGCACCATCAACGAGACAAGTTGAACAAGTCATCGTCCTCCCAGCCTCAACTTGAGTGGGAGTGGAGAATAACGGTCACGTGGACTGCCACATGGCACAGTGGGCCACGTGGTAGTCGGTCTATCCGCCGGTGGGCCATTTGGCCCTTGAGTTTAGTTGGGTGGCTTCCAAGCCAAGTTATGTCACATGTGACAATTTTGTTTTAAGTAATAGAAGTCCAATTTAGGAAGAGATAATTTAGATTTGTGATTGATTGGGATTATTAGGATTTGATTTGATTGAGAGTTATTTTTAGAAATAGGAATGGATCTATCAACATTGCTTATTTGAGTTGAGTTGCAATAAATCAAGTTTTACCGCAACAACTCCCCTTCTCTCTTTCTTCTCACTATTGGTCTCTCTCTCTCTCTCCATTGCCCACCATGTTCCACGTGTGGGCTCTACTACCTGCCAAGGCTGTCACACTTCCACGATTCTTCACAGATATCAAGTCACTTGTCACCCTTGTATCATTCCTCATACAAGCCATAGCATCTGTGGTTTCGAAGAATCTAAATGCCCTCTAGCTGAGAGATTTCTTAAATTTTAACTCCAATTTTATCTTAAGATTTAAAGCAATGACGCTATTTAATGCTAGAATTCTGTCTACATGCATTTTTTTCTTCAATTTGTTTCTGTTATTTCTGGATTTTATTTTGTGTTATATTTCTTCAATTTCTTGTTAGGATAATATTCTCTCTCCAACTTATTTTTATTTGATGTGCCTGAATATCGCTGCAGGCTTTCCCTTCGGATGTGCTTTTGGATGATGTCATTGATGCTGCCAAGTCCTCAAGGTATGACCAATTAACATTTTCCTAATTTACAAGCTCATTATCATAGTATTTTATCTATATGCCAATGCCTGGATTTGGCGTAGTGATAACCTGCTTCTTCTAAAGTAGGCATTTAATCAATACTTACATAAAGAAAAGGCTGGCAATCTTTTAGGGAAGGCTAACTCCCTAGAAAAATTCTCAGCAAAAGTCCTTTTGCTGTTAAATTGGCCCCATTTTTGTTGAAGCCAAATTGCTAAAAGAACTGCAAAATAGGGGCCACCAGCTCATTTTATTAATCACAGATTTGAAGATTACATGGTTCTTTCAACAGATCACAACACAAACTATTAGAAACAACATTTTTAATCCATAAACACTCACAACACGAGAAGTTCCACCTCCTTCAAGTCACACTTCCCATAAAAGTTGTGTTTGCATTGTTATTTTTTTGGAAAAGTAAAGGATGGGGCTACTGGTGGTCAGTAGCCGTCCACTTTCATTCCAACCACAAAAAAATGTTACACCAGTTGAGACCAAAAGCCAAACAGAGCAAATGCTTCCCTTACAATGTTTTCGACTCACGACCTTCCTCCCAAAAAATTGTCTTGTTTTGCTGAAGCCACAAAGACTAGAGAGTAGCACAAACTCATGTGAAGGAGGAAAAAGTCACGTGGACTGTCATGTGGCACAGTAACCACGTGGACTGTCATGTGGCACAGTAGCCACATGGACTGTCCATGTGGCAGTAGGCACAAGTTGGGTCCAATAAAGGTTCGTTAGCCTTAGGTTTTTAGGAGTTTGCTTGGTGATTAAGTTTTGCCAATTCTAGCACCTTTTTTATAGGATAATTAGAGTTTGTTAATTGGTTGAAATGACTTGATTTTATTAGAAACCTTAGGGCTCTCTTATATAGAGAGAGACCGTAGAGTCAAAAGTACAAGAATGCCCATGAGGGACAAAACACTCATAGCCCTTTCAATAAGAAAAATAAAAAGGCCACATAATATATGCTAACACTCCCCCTCAAGCTAGAGCATAGATATCTATCATGCTCAGCTTGGATATACAAGAATCAAATGAAGATCAGGTTAAGGGCTTGGTGAAGATATCTATAGTCGGCTCCTCAGATGCAACAGAAGTGGTATATAGCAACTCCTTTTGGATAATGTCCTTGGTATAATGACAGTCAACCTCAACATGCTTTGTTCTCTCATGAAATGCTGGGTTGTTGGCAATGAAGGTGGTTGCTCTATTATCACATTGCATCTCCATAGGACTAGCAAACTACACCTGTAGGTCAATAAGCAAGGATCTGATCCACATCATCTCAGCAGTTGTCTGAGTCATAGTTCTGTACTCAGACTTAGCACTGGATCTCACAACTGTGTCCTGTTTCTTGCTCCTCTATGTGATCAAATTTCCTGTCAAGAAGGTGCAGAACCCAGTAGTGGATTTATGATCCACATGGCATCCGGCATAGTCTACATCTGAGTAGCCAACCAACGTCATAGAAGATCCCTTTGAGAAGAAGAGACTCTTCCCAGGAACCTTCTTTACATATCTAAGCACCATCAATGTTGCATTCCAATGCTGATGTGTTGGATGTGCCATGAACTGACTCAGTCGCTCAACTGCAAAAGAGATATCTGGCTTTGTGATGGTAAGATATAGCAGCTTGCCCACAAGCTGTCTGTATTGTCTGCTGTCCACCACCTGTGCATCCTCATCACAGAGTATCATCTTGGGGTCTACAGGAATATTGGCCTCCTTGGCCCCAAGCATATCAATCTCTTGCAAGATATCTAAAGCATACTTTCGCTGAGACAAAACCACACCCTCCTTGCTGCAAGCAACCTCAATACCAAGGAAATACCGTAAAGCCCCTAGGTCCTTCGTGACAAATTGTTCTGCTAGGATATGTTTAACCTCAGCAATACCCTGCACATCGTTCCTTGTGATGATCAAATCATCAACATAAACAAGAAGTACCACAGTACCTCAGTTAGTCCTCCTAACAAAAAGTGAAAAATCAGCTGTCGATCTCTTGAATCCAGTTGCCTCTACAACCTGTGACAATCTCTGAAACCAGGCTCTTGGATTTTGTTTAAGGCCATATATAGCCTCCCGTAATCAGCATACACTCTCCTTGACTCTCAAAGCTAGGTGGCTGCTGCATATAGACTTCCTTTTGGAGATCACTATAAAGGAATGCATTCTTCACATCAACTGGTGCAAGGGTCAATCTAATTGAACTGCAACTGCAATTAACACCCAGACTGTGGGAAGTTTGGCCACTGGGGAGGTGTCAAAGAAGTCCACCCCATAAGTCTGGGTGAACCCTTTTGCCACGAGGCAGGCTTTGTATCTAGCAACGCCACCATCAAGATTGAACTTCACAGTAAATACCCATCGACAGCCAACGAGTGCAGCACCATTAGGAAGTGGAGGAATCTCTTAAGTCCCACGTCTTCGAAGAGCAACCATCTCATCCTCCATGGTTGCCCGCCATTTTGGATCAAGTATGGCCTCATGGTAAGTAGCTGGAATTTGCGTAGTAGCTAACGCCTAAGTAAATCCAGCAAATCTAAGAGCTAGAGTGTCAGTAGCAAGTGCCCCCGCCTTTGGATAAGTAGTGCAAGCCCGTAGTCGCTTCCGAATGGCTATCGAAAGGTCAAGATCATTGCCTGACACATCACCTATCTTGTCCCTGCGACCAGCACATGGCAAACATACGTCAATGTCTAAAGGACTCACCTTAGAAGTCGATGGTAAAGGCGAGGATGGAGGTCCCTTATAGGTAGTATGAGGGCGAACATACACATGGCAAACATACGTCAATGTCTAAAGGACTCACCTTAGAAGTCGATGGTAAAGGCGAGGATGGGGGTCCCTTATAGGTAGTATGAGGGCGAACATATGTCTGAAGTGACTTAGTTAGGCGTGGAAAGGGATGCGTAGTAGGAGGTAGTGGTGGTACGGCAGGGACAGAAATCTCAGGAAAGCTCCCAAATGGAATGGGAGAATATGGCATAGGCGCCATATTACCCTCGAGGGGCATCTCAGCAGCCCTCACAGAAAAGAAAGGTACAGTCTTATGAAAGGTAACATCCGTTGAAATATAGTACTAAGTAAATGGATCAAAACAATGATACCCCTTTTGTGTCCGGGTATACGTAAGAAAAACACACTTAACTGCTCTCGGTGCTAGTTTATCCCAACTGGGTCTCAAAAGATGGACAAAGGCAACACAACCAAAAGTTCGAGGAGTGACGTGAAACAATGGACGATCAGGATACATGACCTGAAGAGGAATTCGTTCATGCAATGCAACATTGGGCATCCGGTTAATCAAAAAACAAGCAGTCAAAATAGTGTCAGAACTAGATCATGAGGATAGGTGATGTGTCAAGAACATCAAGAACATGGCGATGTTTCCTCTCAGCAACACCATTTTGCTGAGAGGTATGAGGATGTCTCATGGATAATGCCACAACTAGAAAGTAAATTGCGCAAATGCAAATTACAAAATTCCAAGGCATTATCAGAATGAAAGCACTTCACCAAATAAGAATGCTGAGTTTTTATTTTTTTGAAAAAACTTCTCAATAATTTATCCCACATCAGATTTATTTTTCAAGAGAAACATCCAAGAAACACGAGAAAAGTCATCAACTAAAACAAGATAATATTTGTTCCCAAGTCGATCAGGAGTACAACTAGGATCCCACTCGTCCATATGAATCAAATCAAATGTAGCATTAAACGAAACAGAAGTAGAATTGGAAAAACTAGCCCTGTGGTACTTGTCAAGATGACAAGCATCACAGGTGAGAGCAGTAGTGGAGGGGATGTGTGGTATAACACGTTTGAGACGATGAATGGGTAGATGGCCAAGGCGGTAGTGCCACTGGAGAGGAGATCCAGCAGAAGCAAGGCCCTAGGTAGTAGAAGCAGTAAAAGCATTACGGCTCAGTCGGTACACCCCATGTTCCTCATGCTCTCCACCAATCGTCTTCCCAGTGAATTTGTCCCGCAAGACACAAGAGGACGCATAAAAAATAGCTCGGCAGTTCAAATATCTAGTGATGCTACTAACATACAATAAACTCAAAGGAAAATCAAGCACGTAATAGACATCTGCAAGTCTCAAAGTAGGAGATAAAGACATATCTCCCTTGCCAACAAGTGACGAGTGTCTCCCATCAGCCACCTGTATTGTCCTGGTAGGTGTAACAGGTGCTAACTGAGAGAGAGCCTTGGTCACCACATAGGTGCTTAGATGCACTAGAATCAATCAACCTCTCACCAGGTGACAAAAGTGACGACATACTAGTCGCAGGTGTCTCTAAAGAGGAAGCCATAGCTGCAGTGTCTGAAATCTGAGAGGAAGCCTGAGTCAATTGAGCAATCTGCTGCCGCAAGTTCTCAATCTCAGTGTTCAAGGAACTAATATCAGAAGTAGGAAGAGCTGCATCGGAGATCTCAGCTACCTGATTGGCCACCGGTGGCCTACCATACTTCTGCCAACTTGTAGCCTCAGCGTGACCAAGTCTGCCACAGGAAATACACAGAGTCTTGGTACGTGTACTAGAAGAGCGTCCACGTCCACGACCACGTGCAGGGTAAGTAGAACCCCTGCCACGTCCAGGGATCACAGCCAGTGCAAACGACTGAGCAACAATGTCAGGGGTAGGAGTGCGTATTATAACTGTACTGAGTCTACTATATGCTTCCTCCAGAGTAGGAAACTCAGGAGTAGTGAGGATCTGATCTCTGGCTGCTACATACTCAGGTCCAAGGCCAGCCAAGAAAAGAGAAACAACCAATTGTCTCCTAAAACTCCTTCAGGACTCACAGGCACACCCTAGCAGATAGTAGTGCCTCTTCAACATTCTTCATGAGGGAGTAATACTGTGACAGCGTGCATCCCTCCTGACGCAGATAGAAAAGGTCATAGAAGACCTGAAAAACTCGTGCGGAGTTCTTGGCATGTGAATATTGTTGAGTTATTTTTATGTTTGTAAGGGGTACTGTGTTATTTTATTTTGTGTAGTGGGTCTATGATGTATTTTTCTCACACCTATATAGAGGTGTAGGGATTTCTTGGCAACCTAAGGAAATTTGTTTTCTTCAACTTGGTATTAGAGCTAAGGTTGAGGACTCCACCAAAACAAAACCCTAACCCTACCTAAGCTCTCTCTCCGAGGCTACCGCCGCCACCACCGGCGGTAGCTCCGCCGACGCCGGACCATCGCCGCAGCAGCAACAGCATCGACTGCCGCTGCAGCCAACCCTTCGCGCCAGATTGCGGCGCAGCAGTTTGACTGTGGCGCAACCGGGTCTTTTGCTGCTGCTGTCGCCAGCAGCCCTCCCTGCTATAGTGCTTCTCCTCCCGCCGCAGCACCTGGTCACGACGTTGCTGTCGCCGCCAGCAACCTGATCGAGGTGCTCGCACTGCAGCACCCCCGCTGCTGCCACCACGACGCTGCTGCCGCTGCCAGTAGTTGGATTGAGGCGCAAGTTGCCCCTCGCACTGTAGCACCCCCTCTACTGCTGCCACTAGCAGGTCTCCTTGCTACAGCGCCCCTCCTCGTGTCGCAGCACCTCGTGACGGTGCTGCTGCCACCCTGTTGTAGCTGCAGCCGGTTGCTCTTGATCTCTCTCCATAGAGATGAGGGTTTGAAGCAAAAAAAAAAAAAATTCAACAGGATGGTATGAACTCCTTGATCTTTTGACCTAATTTGGGGTATGTATTCCCCGTAGTGGATGATTTTTGGGTGTGTATTCCCCAATGAAGTGCTGTTCTTTTGCTTGTGAGTTTTTTTTTTGGGTGTGTATTCCCCGATTGGTATGTTTGTTGGAGTGTGTAGTCCCTATTTTCTGTCAATTTTCAGATCTGAAGTGTGAAAAGGTTCAAGGGTGTGTACCCTTTTCTGTGGCACATTAAATTTTGTTTGTGGCAGTGTGGTTCAGTAAACATGGCAGTGTCTTAGTCAGAGATTGCACTAGGAACTGCCGTGGTTGATACTCAAACCACTGGTGTGACGTGGTTGATTGATTCAGGTGCTTTCAATCATTTATTCGGGAATCTGCAGTGCTTTGGACAGATTCAACCTGTCTCTCGGGGTCGTATAGTACAGGTGGTTGATGGGCGACTTGCTTCTATTAGTGGTCAAGGGGAAATTAATGTTACCCCTTCTATGCAGCTTAATCATGTTTAGTTTGTTCCAAATTTATCCATGAACTTGCTCTCTGTCAGTGCGATCATTAAGCAGATGAATTGTCGGGTCATCTTTGATGAGCATGGATGTATTTTCCAGGATAGAATGACAGGGAAGATTATTGGTAGTGGATATAAAGGAGTTTACCGACTTCAGCAGGGTCCTATGGCTGCTGCATGTCGGGTTAGTACCACATCTGGGAGTGCTCTACAGTGGCATAGACGATTGGGCCATCCTTCTTTGGAAAAGTTACACAGGCTTATTCCTCATGTGTCCTCAGCTACACAACTTTTCTGTGATGCATGTCAACTTGGGAAGCACCATAGATCTTCCTTTCCAGCTGCTACAGGACCACATTCAACTTCATTTTTTCAGTTAGTGCATCTTGATGTTTGGGGTCCCAGTAGGACTCCTGATAGAGCAGGACATCGGTGCTATTTGATTGTGGTTAATGATTTTTTCAGATTGTGCTGGCTATTTCTCATGAAGAATAAGTCTGAAGTAGATCCACTGATTGAGAAGCTTGTGTTGATGATAAAAAATCAGTTTGATGTTTGCATCATGACTCTCAATCTGATAATGCATTGGAGTTTTGTACTCGTCGGTTGGCAGAATTCTATGGCATACATGGTATAATTCATCAAACTTCATGTCCTCACACTTCTCAGCAAAATGGAGTTGCAGAGAGAAAGCACAGACATATCCTTGATATGGTCAGAGCTCTTCTTATCCATAGCAGTGTGCCACATAACTATTGGGGAGATGCAGTGTTCACTGCTTACTACCTTATTAATAGATTGCCCTCCTTAGTGATTCACGAGCAGATACCATGGCAGGTGCTTTATCTAAATGATGAGTTGTTTGATCTTCCACCTAAGACATTTAGGTGCGTGGTTTTTGTCCATCTCCTAGGACTTGATAAATTAGCACCTAGAGCAATCAAGTTTGTGTTTCTTGGCTATTCTCGTACTCAGAAGGGGTATTGGTGTTTCGATCCCCTACACCAGAGACATTATATTAGTGCATATGTCACCTTTCATGAAGCAGTACCTTATTTTTCTGTTGCTGCTAGCCAGGTGCAAAGTGTGCTGGAGAATGCGCCTGTACCAGTTGCTCCTATACCATTTGGTATATTCACAGATATTAGTAGCCCTTCTCAGGTTGATGAGCCTCCTATCAGCACGTTCAGACCAGCACCAGCGGATGAAGGGACCTTCAAGGGTCACATCTATCGGTTGCCAGTTGTGTATAGGGCAAAGCCCCCTCCATCTATTCCACAGACTGCTCAGGTTAGTGTTGATAAACTAGAGGTGGTTCCTACTGAGGAGACTTTTTTAGGCACAGTGTCAGCAGATGTAGCAGGTGATAGTCTGCCACCTGAGGATAGTTCTCTTGGTCCTGATTCCATGAGTACTGATGAAGATATTCCTATTGCTATTAGGAAGGCTCTGCGAGTTACCTACCTCGTACCAGCAGGCTCTACTACATCCACACTGGAAGGCAGCTATGGAGGAGATGTCTGCAGTTACTACCAGAGGTACTTGGGAGCTGTCACGTTTACCGTCTGGCGCCCATCTTGTTGGAGCTAGATGGGTCTTTGCCTTGAAATACAACCCAGATGGGTCTATTTCAAGGTATAAGACCCGGTTAGTAGCCAAAGGATTCACCCAGACATATGAGGTGGATTTCTTTAATACGTTCTACCATGTTGCACGACTCTCTACTGTTCGAATTCTTATATCTGTTGCAGCTTATTATGGATGGCTGTTACATCAGTTGGATGTTAAAAATACATTTCTGTATGGAGACTTGGAGGAAGAGATATATATGCAGGAGCCATCTGGCTTTGAGATTCAGGGGGAGCGTGTATGCAGGCTTCGTAAGGCCATTATGGTCTTAAGCAAAACCCCCGAGCTTGGTTCCAGCGCCTGTCTGAGGCATTGTCTGTCATTGGGATGCAGAGATCTTCATCGGATCATTCACTATTTGTGAGAAAGACCAGTAGAGGTATAGTGGCTTTACTTGTGTATGTGGATGATCTTATTCTTACAGGTGATGATGCAGAGGGTGTATCTCAGATGAAGAAATACTTGGTACATCAGTTTGTCATGAAAGATCTTGGGAAGCTGAGATATTTTTTAGGCATTGAGTTTGCTACAAGTAAGCAAGGGACAATTATGTCGCAAAGGAAATATGTCCTTGATATTGTTTAGGAGACAGGCTTGCTAGGATCCAAAGATGCAAATATTCTTATGGATCCTAAAATTCATCTGTTTGAAGATAATGTTAAGCTAAAAGACAAGATGACATATCGACAGCTGGTGGGGAAGCTATTATATTTGACTATCACTTAGCCAGATATTAGCTTTGCAGTGGGGAAGCTGAATCAGTTCTTAAATAAGCCCACTGAGGTTCATTGGTAGGCTGTGATGCAGGTGTTGAGGTACATCAAGGGATGTCCAGGTAGAGGCATTCTTTTTCAGAGAAAGGCGTCTATTGCCGTTGTTACATACTCAGATGCAGATTATGCAGGTGATGTCGGGGATAGGCGATCTACTACTGGTTTTTGTACCTTTATTGCTGGGAACTTGGTAACTTGGAGGAGCAAGAAACAAAGTGTTGTTTCACGCTCTAATGCTGAATCTGAGTACAGGGCTATGACACGTTCTGCTGCTGAGATGATATGGATCAGATCTCTGTTACGAGATCTTCATGTTGATGTTTAGGAACCTATGGAGATGCATTGTGACAACCAGGCTGCTACCTACATTGCAAACAATCTTATGTTCCATTAGATAACAAAATATGTGGAAGTGGATTGTCATTACACCAGGAGTTTGATTCAACAGGATCTGCTTCGTACTACTTGTCTTGCCTCCTCAGACCAGACTGCTGACATGTTTACCAAGCCGTTGCCACGTCCCCAGTTTGAGAAGTGTAGAAACAAGTTGAGCATGATGGATATATATGCTCCAACTTGAGGGGGAGTGTTGAGTTATGTTTATGTTTGTAAGAGGTGCTATGTTATTTTATTTTGTGAAGTGGGTCTATGATGTATTTTTCCCACACCTATATAGAGGTGTAGGGATTTCTTGGCAACCTAAGAAAGTTTGTTTTCTTCAACTAATATGTATCACTTAAGGACTCCCACATCTCCTTTGCAGTAGTGTAGTACATGATCTCATCCCCTATGCGGGGAATAACCGTCTGAATCAGCCATGCACAAATCATGGCATTGTCACTATCCCAATTGGCATTTGTGCCTGTCTTATTCTTAGGATCCGCATCCGTAAGAATATGGCTCTTTTTATGACCTTTGACGGTCATAAGAAAGTCTAGGACCATCGCGGGTAGTTGGTCTCATCCAACTTAACAACGAGACCAAAGAAAGGATTCTTGAGTATCCCTGTATTGGAAATAGAGGCCGAAGATACTTCGGACTGATCATTTGAAGCCATTTTTCGCAATCCGGAAGCCTTGATCAAGCTTCTATCACCACGAAATCATTCACAATCTGTTCCTAGATTAGGGCAAAAAGGCCCCTCACAATCGCTATACAACGATCATATCACTATGCATTGCCTCCTGTCGATTTGAGCTGCCAACCGTCACCGCAGATCACTGTAGCGACGTTGCTGGAGGTTGCTGCGTGGCTGCTGTGGACCAGCACGGCATGTAGCATGACGTTGCAGGACCAATAAACAACCCTCGCTGCTATTGCGCTGCCGCCAACCGCTTGTAGCACCGCTGCAGGTCCACTAAGCTGCTGCTGTGCTGCCGCCGGAGGCTAGATTGGCCTCTAAGAGCATTGTAGCGCCGCTGCGAGGGACCCTCGGTGCTGCAGCGTCGTCGTCGGTGGCTAGGACAGGCCCTAAAGTTGCTGCGGTGCTGCCGCTATCAACCTAGATGCTGTAGCATCGCTGCCGAAGGCTAGGAGGGCCTTCAAGCTCACCGCAGCATCGTTGCAAGCTCCGCCTAAGCGTTGCTGATGGTACAGCAGGCTCACCCGTGCCACTGCAGCACCACTACGCGTGCTGCAGTGCGCCACCAGAGCTCCTATTAGAGCTGTTGCCGCTCACGAGGGAGAAAGAAGTGATTAAGGTTTGATGGTTAGGACTTTGGAGGCTGTGAGGGGTGGGATACCTAGAGCCACGGTTTAGGACCGATGCTCTGATACCAAATTGGTTGAAATGACTTGATTTCATTAAAAACCCTAGGGCTCTCTTATATAGAGAGAGACCGTAGAGTCAAAAGTACAAGAATGCCCCTGAGGGACAAAACGCTCATTGCCCTTTCAATAAGAAAACTAAAAAGACCACATAACATATACTAACATTATTTTTAGTCAGTTAACTCTTATTATTTTTAGAGATTGTTTAGGATATGAATTCTCCTATATAAGAGAGGAACTACTATGTCATTAAGTTGAATTGCAATAATATAATTTCATCTTCGCCAACTCTCCTTGTTGTCAACTCTCTCTCTCTCTCTCTCTCTTTCGGTTCTCATGTGGGAACTCCATGTGTCAACTTCGCCTCACTCCTATTGCGAATCTTCACATGGTATTAGAGTAGGTTCCTCCGGGGATCTAGGAGCACTTGTGAAAGAGAAAAGAGAGAAGTTGACGCATGAGAGAATTTCTCTTGTGGATGAACTCTTTATGCATCAACATTAGGCCACATGATTCGTGGCTTCTTCATTCGACGTGGGAGTTCCCTCAAAGAATTCCTTGGAAGGCCTTAGCGCCTTATGCAAGGCCCAAGGAGTCAAGTAGGGGATTCCTGGTGAATCCACTCACTATTGCATCCGACGCCTTACATGGAGCAAAGTAGGGGGAGGTTTGTTGTTTGGAGAAGATGGTAGGGAAGAAGGCAAGGTGCTTATTATGGGAGTTCAAAATTTGGAGACATCCGAGACCATGAAAGCATCAAAGAAGTTGGAGAACAAAATCTATCAAGTTATACAAAGATAAGACGATTGCTCCAATGGCCATGACTTTAGAGGTTGCCAAAAAAGCAACAACTACAGAGGTGGTAAGAGGATTCATAGTCGCATTAAAAGAAGATGGTGGAGTATCTGGCTGCTCCCATCAACGAATCGCAAGTCTAGCAAGTCATCAACCTACTCTAGCCACGACTTGAGGGGGAGTGTGGAGGAAAAAGCCACATGGCATGGTAGCTACATGGACAATCTACGTAGCAATAGGCACTAGTTGGGTCCCATAAAGGGCCATTGGTCCTAGGTTTTTAGGAGTTTGATTGGAGGTCACGTCTTACCAATTGTAGCACCTTTTTTATAGGATAATTAGAGTTTGTTTTTAGTCAATTTTCTCTTATTAGTTTTTGAGATTGCTTAGGATCTTGTTTACTATTTTCCTTATTTAGGATAGGAATTATCTCTCTATATATAGGGAGGAACGACTATGTCAATAAGTTGAGTTGCAATAATAGAATTTCATCTTCGCCAACTCGCCATGTCACCAACTCTCTTTCTTTCTCTCTCAATTCTCGTGCATAACCTCAATGTGTAGGACCTCCACGCGTCAACTCTGCCTTACTCCCATTGTCAATCGCCACAACCCACATCTAAACTTTTCATTGACCTTTAGTATAGTAAAAAAATGTATTTGCATTATGACGTTGAGAAGCGTAAACTCCCAAAGTTTACTTGATTAAATGGTAGGCTTTCTTTCACTCGAAGTATTTTTTTTTCTATTTTTTCTTCTCATATTAAAAATATTTCATTATGTTCCTAGGGATTATACCTTGTGCAGATGTTTTAGGAATGGATTTTGCTTTTTATGTTTTTTATGTGAAAAAATGATGTAATTGTCACTTGCTTTTTATGTTGTAGGTGTTCTTTGACAAAAATAATAAGTCATGTACGGCGGAAGATTCATTTGTGCACACTAAGACGTTTATTGGTTAAGATTGCTAATGATTCTAGGTAAGGGTATAGAGTGTAATTTGAGCAATGTCACATTTTGTTCTATCATTTTTTGTTCTTTTGGCTATAAGTTGGAAGTACATTCAAAGCTATTTTGTTAATTCTATCCAGAGCGTTCTTTTTGCCAATGAATAATTGATAGAAAAATGAAGGATTGTCAACGCTCCTCTCGATATATTTTTTTTGAAGTGGGCTTCTCTCAATATTAATGCTAAAACGAGGAGGTATCAATAAAGTGATGAGGAAGTGGTAGGGGGGTCTAAAATCGAAGGCCTAAGAACAATGAGTATCATTTGTGTGTGCTAGATGAACCTAAGGCTTTGAAGGTGAGGGGTTCAGGGCCTTGGTGGAGAAGTGGAACACGTTGAGGGTGGAAGGCTCGGCGGCTTTCTATTTGGCGAAAAAACTTTCCATGTTGCCCGACCATCTGAAGCTTGTCAGGAAGGAGATAAGGGCATCCAAAAGGGGAAGGAGGTGGTGCTGACAGGGATTAGTAGAGTGGACAGGCAGGAGGACCAGGCTCCTATATCCTTGGAGGATAAGGAGATTAGGGTGAAGATGTTGATGGTGATCCAGGAAGAGGATAGACGGTCAGAGCTGGAATGGAAGGTGAAATCCAGGTAGAAATGGCTGAGAGAAGGTGATTCCAACACCAAGTCCTTCCACTAAGTGGCCTCGGCCAGGAGGCGGAGAAATTGGATAGACCGGATGATGATTGATGAGGACGCTTTCTCAGGTAGGGAGGTGGTGGGGCAGGCGGCAATGGAGTGCTTTAGAGAGTTCACCGGGAAGTGGACAAGGGGAGGATGGAAGTGGAGCGGGGGTGGATGTGTAGCGTATTTCGGAGTCCCAGGCGAAGGGTCTCACGACAGGCTTTTCAGAGGAGGAGGTGAGGGTGGTGGTGTGGGGCGTCAATGTGGAAGGGTGCCTTGGCCCGGATGGCTTCCCTGTCTTCTTTTTTGGAGAGTTCTGGCCCTTGGTGGGCGCAGATGTGATACGTGTGTTGGAGGAGTTTACGTCAGGCAATAGAGGCTTTGGATGTGATACGGGTGTTGATACGGATGCTGCCTAAGAGGACATCCAGGACTTTAGGCCGATTGCTCTGTTCAATGCGGTTTACCTTATTGTGGCCAAAGTCCTGACTAACAGACTGAGGGGCATCCTGGGGGATCTGGTCTCCCCTGTACAGACATCCTTTGTTCTAGGGAGGGGCATACTAGACGGATTTGTGGTTGCAATGGAGGCCTTGGCGGCGTGGAGGGAGAAGAAGCAAGCCTTATGGAAAGTGGACTTCTCCAAGGCATATGACTCGGTTCAGTGGGACTTTGTGTGGACGTCCTTGCGGTGGAGGGGTTTCCCTTTGATCTGGATTGATTGGATGAAGCGATGCGTGACGACAACATCCTTTTCAATCCTTATTAACGGGAACTCAGCGGGAGGTTGGGTCCAGCCTCGAAGAGGGGTCGGACAGGGGTGCCCTCTTGCGCCAATGCTTTTTGTTCTTGCGGCAGATGCACTGGTGTGGGCAGCACACAGGGCTTGCAGCAAGGGACTGTTTAGGGGCTTTGACCTTGGCAGAGGTAGGGAGGTGGTGGTCCTACAGTATGCTGATGATACGCTATTCCTAGTCGAAGGAACGAGATTGGAGGCAAGGAGATTGAGGATCCTACTTGAGCTTTTTTGGTGAGGCATCAGGGTTGCAGATTAGCTACCAGAAATCAAAGTTTGTTTCAGTGAATCTGTTCGCTATGGACACGGGTAGGTGCTGCTCTGGAGACAGAGAAGGGTTCACTGCCGTTGGTATACTTGGGCCTTCCTCTGTCGGATCGTCGCTTGAGACTGCAGGACTGGCTCTCATGCTGGAAAGGATGGAAGGTTGGCTGGGTGGTCCTCCAGGCTCTTGTTTAGAGGTGGGCGATTGACCTTGGCAAAGGCGGTTCTGGCCTCCATGCCATCTTACTTTTTGTCGGTCTTCCGTCTACCGCGTCAGGTTGAGAATGTTTCGGGACTGATGAGAGACTTCTTCTGGTTCACCACAGGGGCCACGTGTAGGACGACGAGGTTGGTAGTGTGGAAGGAGGTGTGCAAGCCTACACAGGAGGGGGGCCTTGGGGTTAGGGAAGTGGACAGGACGAACGTCAGCCTTCTCACGAAATGGATTGCGAGGTTGGTGGGGCAGGAACAGGGGCTGTTCGGAGCGGTTATGTGGCACTGCTATGGAGATTTTCTATCGTGGGGACCCCTTTGCTTCCCCCTCTAGTGCATCTCCTTTCCTCAGGGGCTTGGCGACAGTGGCTGGGAGTGTGCGAGGTTTTTTTGACCCGGTACTTGGTACGGGAGACTCCTGCTTCTGGCAGGATGACTAGTAGGGGGCTGGATCTACTCTGGGGGAGAGGTTCCCTCGCCTCTTGAGCAGTGTGATGGATTCTTCGACAACGGTTGGAGAGTGCTAGAACGGATCCTGGTGCCCCATCTTCGGGGGGGGGGGGGGGGGGGGCTCTCCAACCAGAGGTGTGATGAATTCCAGCCGCTGCTGCAGGAGTTGGTGGGTTGGGCGTCGGGCGAAGGCCTTGATGGTTTCATTGGGAGGAATGTGACTTCTCGGGGGCAATGGTTTACCGCAGGTTGGGGACTGGAGGGGCGAATGTAGACGTTGACCTCATGTGGGATTGCAGACTAATATAGATGGTGAACTGCCTGCTGAAGGTGAAGATCTTTGCCTGGTTGGTGAGAAGAGGACAGATCATGACAAAGCAGTGGAGAGCGAGATGGGCTAGCACCGATGACTTGGCGTGCCCTTTGTATGGGGGGCGGTAGAGGATGTGCATTATCTCCTACTCCAGTGCCCGTTTGTAAAGCAGATTTGGCAGAAGATGGAGATTGGATGGATCTCCCACCAGGACGCTGATAGTTTCTGGTCTTCCTTCCCCAAGGGAAATGTGGGGAGCAGAGTGTTCACCTTTCGCTCCAAGTATGATCGGGCCAGGATCCTGGCCATTTTTTGGGAGGTGTGGCTGGGGAGGAATGGGGTGGTGTTTAGGGTGGAGAGGCCTTATGTGGAGAACTTTGTTTCCGCTATCTCCTTCCAGGTTGAGGCTTAGAGATTCATCTTGTAACTCGTGATGTAATTGTTTCTACGGTGGAGTGAATCATCATGGGTGATTATCTTTTGGATAATCACCCTTCGTCTTTTCAAAAAAAAATGTTCTTGTGTAACTTTTCTTTTCCCACACTTTTCTAGGGAACAGGATATGGTACTATCTGAAAGGTTGTTTGTCAGAAATAAATTTTATTCCTTTCACTTGTCCTGGTAATAATTTTTTTGAATGGGACTTAGCCTAGTAATATTACCATGAACTTCTCACTTTAATCATGTATAGAAGTGTTGAACTGAAGTGGGATTGACCCAAAATATAGAACTTATATGTATAAACCTTTTGCTTCATACTCAGATCGACAATTGAAGCATCTGAGGCTGCATCAATTGAGTATGCACAACAAATATATGAGAATTCCAATTGGACTCAACTCTTTTTCTCTTCCAAATTGATGTTGTCTTAATGCCCATATCCTACCTTTCTTGATTGAAAACCTTGGGATTTCTAGTTTGGATTACACCTTTGTCATGGTGAGATCTCACATCGTTGGCCTCCTATTTGCCAGCGTTGGTTGATAGTTGGATCTTGACAGTAGACAAGGAAAAACTACTCTACTATAGATCTTTTTGTGCCATTGATACATTGAGGCACTTGAAAGCATAATGTCATCTATGGTGACATCTGGCTGGCTCTGACTCACTCATTGATTATTTTTGTAGCATAGTAGTTTTTCTAGACTCAGTGAGGTTGTTATAAAAAAAAATTGATTTGATTTTATTTTTAACTTTAAGGAGGGATTTTGTGAAATTTTTCTTTTGGAAGAAAAGCTATATATGCTCCTCCAGCTAGGGCCAGACAACTCTCCCAAAAGGCTGGAGCTGGAGTGTATTGACCTGGAGGAAAGATGAGTGTGTCGGGAGGGAAGGTGAGTGCAGATAGGGAGGGGATTGCCACTGAAATAGAGAGGAAGATAGGGACTGAGAGTGGTTGCTGGTTGTGTGGTGTGGTTGAAGGAGGTCTTCTGTGGGGAATGGTATGACGAGTGGGAGAAATCGTGTCGGACGAGAGATTGTTTTTGCTGTCATGGTAGGATATTGTTAATATGATTAAAAGTATTTTTGACAATGACAGATAATTATTTTATGTAAGAACTAACAAGTGTTGTAGGATTTCCTGAAAACAAAGGATGGACTAAGCTAAAGTTCAAGGGTTTCAAGCTTTAGTCTTCGTTTTGGTTTTTTCCATGTAATCCTTGTTTTTATCTTTCAGAATGTAAAAGAGCATGTATCCTATTCAAAACCCTCCAATATTTTTTTCCCCTTATTTTACAATCTTGAAAATTTCATTCTATGGATATTTCGGACTTCTTATTTTTCTTTAGGACGTCTAAATTTCCTTTTTTCAGATTTCTTGTTTAAGACACCTGAATCCTATTCCAGTAACTTGATCTTTTCTGTCTCCATGATTTTGAGATGTCTGCCTTATTTATGAGACGTCTGATGGATCATTTTCAGACACTTTTACTCTTATTCTGAGCACCTCTTTCTCAACCATCTTTTTCTTATAATTGTACATAATTATCTTGAATTTCAAACGTCTATAATGTTCATTAGACATCTATCTAGGCTCTATAATGCCTAACGTTCATATTTCAAACTTCAAATCATTTGACCAATAATCAATATTTTGGTTACTTTAGTTTTTAATTGAGCAATTCATTTTTCAGAAGTCCAATTTTTTTTTGAGATGTCTGATTTCTACAATCGGACAGATTTATCTTCAGAGTTCTTATTTTTAACTTTAGGATGCAGATGACCCATTCTCAGTTTGAAATATCTAGTAACGATCATTTTGATACTGATTCTTTGAGATGTCTTCTTTACCTTTCAGACGTCTGACTAACCGTTTGAGATGTCTTGTTGATTTCAGATGCCTTCTCCTTTGGCGTTATGGTCTTTGAATTTCAAATGTCTGACTAGTCATTAGGACGCCTATTATTAGTGTTTTAGATGTCTACCTTTTAGTTCAGACATCTCAACTTTACTTTTCAAGCACTTGTCTTGCGTTTTCAGACGTTTGGTTTAGTCAACATTCACTTAATCGTTGGATATCCATTCCACCTTGATTTAATTCGTTCAAATTTAAATTCAAACGAATCTTATTGCCTAAATTTGATCTCCTATACCTATAAATACCCTCCTAAGGTGGCCTTTAGCATACACACCAAGCAAAGCAACTTTCTTGTACTAAAATTCTCTCTTATTCTCTTGCTTGTGCTCTCTAGCTTTCTTGTGCTCTTATGCTCTTTGCATTCTCTTGAGAGCAATCTTACTTCCTCTCCGAATTTCTACATCTTCATAGGTTTGCAAGGGAGTATTCTAAGCCTTTTATATTCTTTATCTTGCAAGGCTCATAGGATTATTATTTATATTATTTTACTAGTTTGTTTGGGTGCGAGTTGTGTGGGTTTCCTATTTCCTCTTAGTAGGGGGGCAAAACTCTCGTTGGGGTTGTCCATGAGAGGCAAATTGTAATATCATTTTGTTGATAGTGATTCCTACTTGGGTAGGGGTAGAATCTTGGATTAGGAGATCTTAGGTACTTTCTGGGTGTTGAGATTGTCACGAGTAAGCAGAGAATTTTTATGTCCCAAAGGAAGTGTGCATTGGATATCCTTCAGGAGGTTGGCATGCTTGGATCCAAGGGAGCAAATATCCTTATGGATCCAAAGATTCACTTGTTTGATGAGTCTGCTAGATTGATGGATAAGGCATATAGGCAGCTTGCAGGAAAATTGCTTTATTTAACCATCACCAGGCCAGATATCAGTCTTGTAGTGGACAAGTTGAGTTAGTTTCTAGACTGACCTACAAATGAGCATTGGTAGCTAGTAACGCAGTTGTTGCAATATATCAAGGAGGCTCTAGGCCGAGGCCTTTTGTTTCAGAGAGGAGCTTCTAAGACTATTGTTGGTTACTATGAATAAGATTCCTCATTTCCTTCAACTGGTATATAGCCTTCATCCTTCTCCAACTATTTTGGATTGCATTAATAGAAATGCAAATCATGTAATGTTCATTCATCTTTGTGGCCGTTAACCACAAAGCTTCACGAGTGAAGGCCTCGGCCACGTAGTGTTCGTCGTATAAACGAATGAGAATCATTTCTTGCGTCTCCGTCAAATGTGTATGCTTCCTAAGCATCAGTACGATGCATGAAATTTGCCTATCTCAACAAGTGATAAAGTGGAGTTAAGCGAAAATTACTCTTTCTGTTTAATAAAGAACATGCCACAAAAAATGAACGGTTTCAAGTACATATTATGAATTAAGGACAGCAACATGCTCATCGTTAACGACGTACCGAAGTTAACATATGCAAAAAAGATATTACTTGCAGCTACTAGTAAGCGGTATTTTTCATTCCCACACATGG
The DNA here is from genome assembly GCA_037157565.1 of Thalassia testudinum. Classification (NCBI taxonomy): domain Eukaryota; kingdom Viridiplantae; phylum Streptophyta; class Magnoliopsida; order Alismatales; family Hydrocharitaceae; genus Thalassia; species Thalassia testudinum. Next base: position 135,892,956 of record JAZHRO010000077.1, read on the forward strand.
GTGGAAACATACGTTCACTTATCTACGTCATCGTGCACTTGGGTGGATGCAGTAATCATTCCACATGTCGATCACAATTCTTTCCTGATGGCAATATCCTTGTGTAAGGGCTTCACATGTGGAAGATGCATGTGGCTGCTCATCCTCCTGGTCAAGGCCATTCCACCTTTGAAGACGAGCAGGGGTGATTCGAAGGAACCATCTATTTGTATCATAAGTCCCTACGAAGTTGTTAATAATGCATCTCATAGACAACATCTCTTTGTATAGGTAACGAGTACTCTCTCATATGCTTAAGACATTCAAACCGTTTCTTCCATACCCCAAGCGTGCGCTCGACACATCCACGAAAGATCGCATGTCGGTGATTCAATAACTCCTTGTAATTCTCAACTAACCCACGTCTTACCTACCATTTAAGGAGGTGGTATGTGGTGCGTCTATATGGGGCGATAAATTGATTTGTGTTTGCATACCCGTAATCAACTAGGTTACAAAAACCATCCAGTACTAAGAATGTATTGATTCCAACGCCCATTGTAGGACATCCATGTCACTAGCAAAACCCTCATATCTAGCAACGATAAACGTGAATATTAGGTTGAAGTCAACTGCAACCATAACATGTTGAGATAACTTTAAGTGACGATTGCGATATCTACTCTCCTCAACTCTTGACATGGCAACCGTCAATAGCTCCAGTTACCCCTTGCGAAGATGTTTACACAATATATACACACATGAACAATAGTTGATCGAAACATTTCATATCCCGTTCTCAATTAAACAGGACTGACCTCAAAGTATGGGAAGTACTTTTGGTTTGAAGAAATATAATCTTGGGTATGAGTGGGTGGTGGATGGATGACCATTGACTCAATGCATAGGATCGCATCGAGTATGGATTTAATCTAACGACTTATTGTCTCGCTCGAGTGTTGAAATCTCTCTTGAAGGTTACAATTAGCCACCACACGACTGAATGCATGGAGAAAGGTGCGTACTTGTTCAATAGTGGACATGTGCGTTGTCTCTCGTAGATCATGAATTTCCAACAATTGCACAAACAACTTAAGAACATCGGGGTGCATCCTGAACATTCAATAAGATCGAACCTCGTGACCATCCATCATCTCATTAATCCATACACCTCCCATCGGCATAGTGTAAACCCTCCTAGGGACTTGACACTGTCCCTCATTCACACGGTCCGCTTCTTCCAACAGTTTCACAACGTATCGTAAGTTCCTCGTAGCTACGGATAGGTGGATTTGAAAGTATAGATATTGTTGTCTATAGTTCATTCTAATCGAAGACAGAGATCATGCAAACATAAGCAAGTAACCATTAGATCATGACAAAATAAGCATCAACAGATTTGTTCAATCATCGAATGTATGGGAAGGTCATATCCATTGCAAGGTATTAAGTTATGACCTTTTGTGTTCGAAGATGCGACGCCTACAGGATTTATGAAAATAGTACAACATACGAAGAACAACATACAAATCAAACCATCCTCTATGTCGATGACATTCATTGAACTGCCATAATCAAGGGTAACCTATCCCTTGAAGTTGTGCAACTGAAACTCCAATTATCTATCATGTATGTTAATAGGCTCTCTTATTTCCTTGTTTTATTTTTTGTCTTGTAGGGGTATTCCCGTATTTTATTTCCTAGGGTCCTGTGCTTATCCCGTGCCTATATAAGGGACCTAGGGTTCCGAGAAACAAGAATACACTTATTCTGTTTTCTAAATGGTATCGGAGCAGTGGTTCTAGGCTGGCCTCTGTACCTACTTGCTCTCTTTCTCTCTCTCTTCTTCCTTCACCACTGAAAGATCCAACCTCACATGAACCTATTGTTCTCGTGGCTAGGGCGCCGCCTTGGCCTCATCCTTCCGGTGGGGGTGGGGGGGGGTTGCCTGACCACTGCCGACTAGCCTGACCCCCTCTGGTGGTCCCTTGTCGGTGCAACGACTGCCAACAAGTCGCTAGGGCTTAGGTGTCACCTAACATTGCTTTCTCTGTAGCCTGCTCAAATCATCTTGTGGAGGCTCAATTTGAGGTTGGTAAGGTTCCTCTAGCCCTCTGGTGACGTCGCTCTACCTCAGGCAGTCGCCCCTGCGCCGCCACCTCGCCGGATAGCCATCGGAGCACTGTCGCTCTACTTTAGAGGCCTTTTCTGACACTGATGTGAGGTTTTGACCTGTTTCTTGTCGTGGTTGTTTCTCCGATCTTCATTCAGTAAGAATGTCCTCCGTGACGACAATTACCTCGTCGAGTGGCGATGGAAACAAGGGGAGTTCAAGAGCTCTTTCTTTGGCCCGATTGTGAAGTTGGACGGATCAAACTACCCTCCATGTTCTCAGTCGATCCTTAATGTTGTTGAAGGTCACGATAAAGAGCATCCTACTAGAATCGGAGCCGGAGTAGAAGGTAGGCAGGTATGCTACCTGGAACAAAGATAACACCAGTGTTGTAAAAATCTATCTACTCGGCCGAGTAATCGTAGTCGCCCCCCACTCGACTGAGTAACCGATAATCTGTACTATAGTCGGCCACACCGACTACTCGACTGAGTAGTCGGTATAGTCAGTCGAGTACTCGGGCGATTTTTACATAGAGATTATAAAACAACCAAGTCTTTTCTCACACTAAGTGGGGTCAGTTATATAGATTCTTTGCCTCCACACAGATCGATTTTCAGCCATTTCAGAACTTAAATTAAAGTAATTGAGGTCATACTTAATAGTTTCCTTTCAATACTTGTTTGGTCTTCCTTGGCCCCTCTTAGTTGGTTCCACCTCCAACTTCTTGCATCTCCTAACTGGAGCATCTAGTGGCCTTCTTTGTAAATGTTTAAACCATCTTAGACATGCCTCTCTCATTTTATCCTCTATCGGTATCACCCTAACCTTTTTCCTAATAATCTCATTTGAAATACGATCATTTCTTGTATGACCACACATCCATCTTAATATCTTCATTTCTGCCACAGCCATCTTCTGTACATGCCTATAGTTGATAGCCCAGCATTCAAAACTGTATAACATGGTTGGTCTTACCGCACCTCGATAATATTTTCCTTTGACTTTTAAAGGAACTCTTATCACAAGAACATCAGATGCATCCCTCCATTTCAGCTACCCTGCATTAATTCTATGTAACATCTCCATTAATTCGACCATCTTATTGGAAAATGGATCCCAAGTACTTAAAAACATCTTTTATTGGATTGCACTCTTCTCCAATTTTTACATCAATCCCTTCATTGTTCCCTCTACTACTAAACTTGCATTTCATATACTCAGTCTTCGTCCTACTTAGGCGTAATCTTTTATCTTCCAAGGCTTCTCTCCAAAGCTCAAGTTTTCTGTTCATTCCATCACTTGTCTCATCAACTAACACAATGTCATTAGTAAAAAGCATACACCATGACACTTTAGCTTGGATATGCTTCGTCAACTCATCCATAAGGTTCAAAATGCCGATTTAGATATCATGCCGATGAAATTCTAAGTGTGCATTTCGTGGGCATGTCGAGGGCACATCGTGGCAATGCCCATTTTTCGATGGACATGCCGATGAGCAGCCGAGGGCACGTCGTGGGCAAGCCGAGGGCATGCTGATGTATACTGATAAAAATAACAGTAGTAAAAAAAACCAGCAGCATCGGCATGGGCACCTATTTCGCCAGCATGCCGATAGCATGCCAACCACGCCGATGGCATGTCAACGATATCCCTATAAATCGACACTTTATCCGTGTCGGCACGGCCCCTGCTTGAAAATGGCCTTACCGACGGCATGTCGAGGGCATACTGATGGCATTTAAAACGATGCTCATCCATGACCAAGGCAAAAAGATAAGGGCTTAAAGTCGATCCTTGATGCAAACCAATGGTGATATTAAAGTAGTTCGGCAAATCATCCTTAGCCTTTACACAAGCTGCAGCTCCATAGTACATATCCTTTATGAGGTTGATATATAAAATTGGCACTTGTCCCTTCTCCAAAATTCTCCACAGGATATTTCTTATGATAGAATCATAGGCCTTTTCCAAATCAATAAAAATCATATGCAAATCCTTCTTCTTGACTTTGTAGGTCTTCATCATACGTCTCAAGAGATGTATTGCCTCAATAGTAGACCGGCCTGGCATAAAGCTAAACTGATTTTTAGTTACTACAGAGACTTGCCTTACCCTTCTTTCAATTACTCTCTCTCAAAGTTTCATCGTATGACTCATCAATTTAATACCTCTATAGTTGTAACAATCTTGTATGTCTCCCTTGTTCTTGTATAAAGGTACCACAAAACTTTTTCTCCATTCCTTTGGCATCTTCTTGCGTCTCCAAATAGCATTAAATAATTTTGTAAGCCAAGTTATACCCTGTTCTCCTATCATCAGTCCCAACAATCCTTCCACTTTTTGTCATCTTCAAAGCCTCATCTACTTCTTTCTTTTGTATCCTTCGATAACTTGCCCGATTCACATAATCTTCTGAGTTGGCTAACTCCCCTAAGATGATATCATTCTTTTGTTATAAAACCTAAAAAAAATTAAAATCACTCGACCCCCCAACTCTACTCGACAGAACACCCCTTTCCCCGATAGAACACATTCCCTACTTAGGCGATTGACTTTGGATGGATTTTCTATTGTTTTGTTGATTAAAGTGAAGGAACTTGTGTTTTTATTTTGAACTTGTGCTTTTATTTTAAACCAGTACTTTTGTTTTGTTGGTATTTTTGTGAGTTTGAAAATATTTTACTTTTATGCAATGATATATTTTACTTTTTGATGTATCATGTATGTGTGTGTCTATATACATGGGTGTGTGTGTGTATTAAAAAAATGCCCGACCGAGTACTCCCCGACCACTCCCCTTCATACCGTATACTCCTTAGTCAGTGGCTTAGCCGACTGAATACGGACTACTGACTTTTACAACACTGGATCATAACACTTTGGTTTGTGCATGGATTATGAACACGACTATTAGTCGGATTGCCACTAAGATAATGTATTACAAAACAGCTAAGCAGGTGTGGAAAAATCTACTGCATACTTATTCACAAGATAAGAATGCAGCCAAAATTCTTCAGTTGAACCATGAGATTGCCCACATTAGGTAGGATGGACGACCATTATCCCAGTATTATTCTTTCTTAAAATTTGCATTTGAGAGACTCAATGCCTATACTCCTATGTATACTTGTGAGAGTTAGGAGTACAAAGCTCAAACTATGGTTAGTCATTTTCTGGTTGGTTTGGATCCAACCTATGATGCTACCAGATCTCAGATGTTGACATTACCAGAGATCCCTTTTATTGAGGAAGCATACAATAGGCTGAGTAGTCTTGACGTGACTCTTCTACCCGACATGGGGAGCACACTTCTGCTATGGCTGTCTTTTGGTCATGGTAGAAGATTTGGTTGAGCCATCCGAGGTTGTGGTCGTGGACGAGGATAGAGTCACCCCGAAGTCCAGTGCTCATATTGTGGGAAGAATGGGCACTTGGAAGATAACTGTTTGTCTAAGCATGGACGCCCCATTACTGCTCATCAGGCTATTACCGAGGTTGAGACTACCCTGGAGTCTCCTTCTGTCAACACAGGAAGAGTATGATGACTTGGTTCATAAAATCTCTCAGCTTGCTTCTTCTACCACATCCAGTCAGACCCCTTAGGATGATACAGCTGCTACTTCTTCAGGTATATGTCTAGCCTGTTACTCCAGTATTGATACATTAGATTGGTTGGTGGATTCTGGAGCATCTCGTCACATATGTGGGAAAGTGTAGCAATTTGCCAAGTTGCATCCAGACTCCATAGGATGGATCATTGTTCTGGCTGATGGTCGTAATTCCCCAGCCATTGGTCATGGAGAAGTTCAACTATCTCATGGTATAAGGCTGTAGGATGTTCTTCATGTTCCTAATTTCCTTTTGAGTTTGCTCTTTATTAGTCGCATTACTAAATACTTGCATTATCGTGCTATTTTTGATACTAACATTGGTGTTTCAGAATATATTGACAAGGAATGTGATTTGTTATAGTTGTGAGGAAGGGGGGGTTTACCGTCTACTTCAAACACCTTATGCAGGCCATGCAGAGATTTCTGGAGGAGGCACTAGTTACTTGTGGCACTTGAGATTTGTGTACCTTCCTTTGCTAAAGCTTCGTTGTGCCATTCCTCAGATGACACCTACTGCTACGTTTCAGTGTGAAACCTACCAACTTAGGAAGCACCATAGGAGTTCCTTTCCCAGCAGGCCGTGTCATAGTGGTTCTAGTTTTCTTGAGCTTCTTCATCTTGATATGTGGGGACCTAGTAGATTTTTTGATCGTTTGGGACATCATTTTTATCTTGTTGTCGTTGATGATTTTTTCCGTTTATCTTGGATGTTTCTCAAGTCTAAGTCTGAGGTTGGCATTGTAATTAGAAACTTCATAGTTGCAATAAAAAATTGGTTAAGTGCCCATGCAAAATCTGTAAGAATTGATAATGCTTTGGAATTTTGCATTGGTGCTTTTCGCCTTTTATTTTAGTCACATGGGATTGTTCATCAGACCACGTGCCCATACACCTCCCAACAAAATGGAGTAGCTAAAAGAAAACATAGGCATATTCTTGATGTGGCTAGAACTCTCTTTATCCAACATAATGTCCCTATCCTATACTGGGGTGATGCGATCCTCACTGCATGCTACTTGATCAACCGTATGTTGTCCACTGTCATTGATGAGCAGGTTCCCTACTCTATTTGTTTCCTAACAAAGAATTATTTAGTGTGCCGCCTAAGATTTTTGGATGTGTTGCCCTTGTCCACCTTGATGGTCCTTCTCGTAACAAGCTCTCCTCTCTGGTGATCAAGTGTATTTTTGTGGGGTACTCCAGGACACAAAAAGGATATAGATGCTATGATCTCATTGGGCGTAGGTAATTTGTCGGTGCTTGTGTCTTTCTTTGAGTCCAATGCATATTATTCTATCTCTGCCTCTCGGTTGGTTGCTCCAGAACTTATTGAGGTTGAGTTGCCTATGCCTATGCCTATGTAGACGATAGACAAGCATATTCATGGTTGGGCTGTATAACAGGGTTGGTAGCCCTAGTTTGTTTACTCTCACCATCATTGTCATTAGTAGCAGTAGCATGATACCCGCCCTCCTCCTCCAGAGCCATTATCATCACCTAGTCCTGAGGTAATCCCTACATCTAGCCCGCCTGACGTTGCTTCCAGTCACTGTTTCAGATTCCTTGAACCCTGCTCCTTTAGGTGATGACCTAGGCCCTAAAGACCTAGATGTTCCTATTTTTCAGAGGAAAGGATCTTGCTCATGCACTCTTCATCCTTTATCTCACGGTCTCTCTAGCGCGCTTGTCACCTGAACATCGGCAATTTATCTCTGCTGTCTACTATTCATATTTTCCTCGTTGCCATTAGTCTACCTTAGGGGAATACCATTGGAAGATTGCTACGGTGAAGGAGATGTCTACTTTACAATCCAGAGGAACTTGGATTCTTGTTGACTCCTTGACCAATGGGACCATCGTTGGATGCAAGTGGGTGTTTGGTAGTTAAGCATCGACTCGACGGCTCTGTTGAGTGCTACAAGGCCTGTTTAGTATCTAAAGGATATACGTAAACCTATGGCATTGATTACTTTGATACCTTCTCCCCTGTTGCACGCTTGCCAACGCTTTGCATTCTTGTCTATGTACCAGTCCATATGAATTGGCGCTTGCATTAGCTTAACATAAAAAATGCCTTCCTATATGGGGACCTGGATGAGGAGGTTTACATGCAACAACCTCTTGGCTTTGAGGTTAAGGGGGAGTGTCACAAGGTATGCAAACTACATAAGGCCATAGATGGCCTGAAGTGGAGCCCTAGGGCATGGTTCCAGAATTTGTTTGATGTTGGTCAGTTTGGGTTTTGCAGGGCCACTTCTGACCACTCACTATTTGTAAACAAGATAGGTGATGATGCTGTTGGTATATCAGTTACTAAGAAGTTCCTGAATGAGCACTTTGTAACAAAAGATCTTGGTTTTCTTAAGTATTTCTTAGGAATTGAGGTGGCTCATAATGAGAAAGGTGTTGTATTTTATTTTCTCAGAGGAAGTATGTGTTGGATCTCCTATAAGAGATGGGCATGTCTGGAGCCAAACCTACCTCTATTCCTATGGACCCTGGTATCCATCTCTAGGATGATGCTACTGATCCAGTTGATGCTAAGGAGTTTAGGACCTTGGTTGGAAAATTATTATATATAATAATGACACGACCTGATATATCACTTGCTGTAAGCAAAGTGAGTGAATTCATGGATAATCCCAAGAGGGTCCACTAGAAGGCTGCTATGATGGTTTCGCGCTACCTGGAAAGTGCACTAGGAAAGGGCTTTTGTTCTCACTGAGTGGAAGCCTGGAGGTGATGGCCTATACAGATGCTGATTATGCCAAGTACCCTAAGTCGGAGAAAATGAAGAATCTTATTCTTTAAAAAAACCTACACCTCTTTTTTATAAAGAGGTGTTGGTAAAATTACATCATGAGTCCAACAGAAAACATCAAATAACAAAATAGTCCATAACAGGAAACTAAGGTAAATAGAGTACTTTATCAACTCTCCCTCTCAAGCTGGAGCATATATATCAACGATGCTCAGCTTGGAGTAGCATATGTCAAATGTGGATTTGGGAAGAGGCTTTGTGAATATATCTACAATTTAATCTTCAGAAGACATAGTAGTGTAGATAATCTCACGCTGTATCAGATCTCTGGTGTAATGACAATCAACCTCAACGGCTCAACGTGCTTCATATGCTCATGAAACATTGGGTTGTTTGCGATGTAAGTAGCAGCACGATTATCACACCTTATCTCCATAGGCCCCTCCACTTGGACATGTAGGTCTTGCATCACTGATCTAACCCATACCATCTTTGTAGCTGTCTGTGCCATATCACGGTACTCTAATTCTGCACTTGACCTGGAAACAACTTGCTGCTTCTTGCTCTTCTAGGTCATAAGATTGCTTACCACATAAGTACATAAACCAGTTGTCGACTTTCTATTTGCCATATAACCTGCGTAGTCAGCATCAAAATAACCAACAACACTCATAGATGTACCCTTCTGAAAGAGGATACCTTTGCGAGGTGCTTTCTTCACGTATCTAAGCACCTGCATAGCAGCATCCCAATGCTGCTTGGTTGGTTCATAAATGAACTGGCTAAGTTTCCCAACTGCAAGGAAGAGATCAGGATGTGTAATAGTAAGATATAAAAGTTTACCAACCAATTGCATGTATGATTTGCTGTCTGCAGGCGGAGAGTCAAGGCCATAAAGATGTCTCTTTGGATCCATAGGTATATTCGCAGGCTGGGACCCCAGCATCCCTGTCTTCTGCAATACATCAAGAGCATACTTGCGCTGACTGAGGACAATACCTTCTTTGCTGCATGCCCACCTCAATACCAAGAAAATATCTTAGTTCACCTACATCTTTCATGACAAAAGCTTCAGCCAACTTCTTCACCTTGGCTATCCTAGCAGTGTCATCCTCAGTAAGGATGAGATCATCAACATAGAGTAGGAGTACAACTCCCCCAGAGCTCCTCCTGACGAAGAGAGAATGATCAGTAGAGGACCTAACAAGCCCCATAGTCTAAACCACCTCTGACAATCTCTAGAATCAGGCCCTCGGGCTCTGTTTTAGGTCATAGATAACCTTCTTCGATCTACATACACACTCCCCCTTAGTCTCAAACCCCAGAGGCTGTTGCATGTAGACCTCTTCCCGTAGATCTCTATACAAAAATGCATTCTTGACATCCAGCTGGTGAATAGGCCATTCATAGTGAGCAGCAACAGACAACAGAATACGAATAGTAGGAAGCCGTGCTACAAGTGTGAAGGTATCAAAGAAATATACCCTATATGTTTGAGTAAATCCCTTTTCTACCAATCTAGCATTGTAGCGAGATATAGTGCCATCTGGGTTGTACTTAAGAGCAAAGACCCAACGACACCCCACTATCTTGGCCTGACTTAGTAGAGTAGTCAGTTCTCATGTTCCTCTGGAGCATAAAGCAGCCATCTCTTCCTCCATGTCTTGGTGCCATTTTGGATCCAGCATGGTTTGCTAATGGGACATGGGAAGTTGTCGCATAAAGTGCAGCTGTGAACGTAGTAAACGATCTACCAAGATTGGTAGTCGACATTGCTCTTGCAGTCTGGTAGTGAGCACAGCTGCTGGGTGCCTTCCGAACAACAATCGGAAGGTCATGACCTTCTCAGAAACACTAGGAGGCGTAGCTTGCTGTTCAATAGGAAAAGTAGACCCAGAAGAACCTACATTCACGTGACCGTCTCCATGATACATTCACATGAGAAAAACTCGTTAAGGGTTTTTTAGATTCGCCATGAATTGTCTAAGTTGAAGCAGGAAGGATGATCTCTTTCTTAGTACTACTCTACCCTTAAGGGGTTCTAAGAGAAATACAATTCGTGTAGGCCAGTCTGCACGTGCGCTGCATAGAGAGAGTACTGCAGAAAGGTGATAGTTCACCAGTTTCTGTTAGGACTTGGCCCAGAGTACACAACTGCCCTTACCTAGATTCTTACTCTGTTAGAGCTTCCTACCCTAGAGGAAGTCTATAATCGCTTGAGTTGGACTGAGGTGACAATATCTTAGACGGGAAAGGCTAGCTAGGCATTTAGTGGTGATTGTACAAGACTAGGTGATGTTGTCCTAAATGATGACCTTCCGATTGTTGTTCCGAAGGCTCCCCATTCTTGTGCACAATATCATGTGGCTGGAGCTGTGTCTACAACTAACTTGGGGACTACCTTTAAGCCCTTTACTTACTGCGTTGGCTACAACAAAGACACCTTTTTTGTACCAGCAAGCCTTACTGGATCCAAAATGGCGTAAAGCCGTGGAGGATGAGGTCGTCGTTTTTCGGAGTCGACACACTTGGGAGCTTACTCTTCCCGTTGGTGCTCGTCTAGTGAGATCTTGTTAGGTCTTTGCCCTGAAATACAATCCTAATGGGTCTATTTCAAGGTGCAAGGTTTGGTTGGTGGTGAAGGGGTTTACCTAGACATATGCGGTGGACTTCTTTGATACTTTCTCCTGGGTTGCTTGCCTGTCAACAATGCAGATACCTATCTCTGTTGCTGCTCGGAAGGACTGATTACTTCACTAGCTTGATGTGAAGAATGCCTTCCTTTATGGTGGTCTTTAGGAGGTGTACATGTAGCAGCCCCCTGGGTTTGAAGTTTAGGGGGAGTGTGTGTGCAGGCTGAAGAAGGCCATTTATGGCCTTAAGCAGAGTCCGAGAGCATCATTCTAGAAGCTCTTAGAGGTTGTAGAGAAGATGGGCTTGCAGAGATCTTCATCAGACCATTCTCTATTTGTTAGGAAAATTGAGAAGGGATTTGTGGCATTGCTGGTTTATGTTGATGACCTCATTATTACCGGTGACGACAAAGCCAGAATAATTGAGGTTAAAAGGTCCTTGGTTGAGCAGTTTGTTATGGACTTGGGACTTCAGTATTTTCTTGGCATAGGGGTGGCTAAAAGCAAGTCGAGGATTGTGCTCTCTCAACGTAAGTATGCTTTGGATGTGCTCCAGGAGACAGAGATGATGGGGTCCAAGCTAGGAAATATTCCTATGGACCCTAAGGTACACCTTTGTTTTGAGTAGGTAGAGCCTGTTGGCAATAGAGATTACAAGCAACTTGTAGGAAAACTTTTATATCTTACAATTACCAAGCTTGATATTGCTTTAGCTGTCGGAAAGCTTAGTTAGTTTATGGAGAAACTGACCAAGCAACATTAGCTGACTAATTATGCAAGTGCTTTGATACCTAAAGAAAGCACCTGGATGAGGGATACTTTTCCAAAGGGGATCTCTCATGATAGTAGTTGGGTATTCTGATGCTGATTACGCAGGGTGCTTGGCTGATAGAAAATCCACTTTGGGGTTCTGCACATTTGTAGATGATAATCTGGTTACCTAGAAGAGCAAGAAACAAGTAGTTTCTCGCTACAGCGCTGAGTCAGAATATAGGGCAATAGCCCAAACAGCCGTAGAAATGATTTGGGTGAGGTGTCAACTGCGTGACTTGCTTGTTTAGATTGAAGAGCCTATGAAGATGAGATGCGACAATCGGGCTACCACATATATAGCAAACAATCCCATGTTCTATGAATGCACTAAACATGTCGAGGTGGATTGCTACTACACCAGAGACCTGATTTAGCGTGGGACGTTGGGTACTTTGTCTCATCTTAGGACTAGACAACAAATGTCTTCATGAAGCCTCTTCCACGTTCAGCCTTCGACGATCGTTATTTTAAGCTAAGTATGATCGATATCTATGCTCTATCTTGAGAGGGAATGTTGAGATACTCCTTTGTCCTATTATTATTTTCGTTATTAGGTATTTTATCTTTTCTATTTTTCCTTTGGACATGCTTGTTATTTTCCAAATATCTCCTCTATATAAAGAGGTATTGGGTTCTTTTGAGAAATAAATTGCATCATTTTCTCCTTAAATTGCAGAAAGACGTCCATTGGATAGAAAGTGTCAAAAAAGTCGACTCCGTAAATTTGTGAAGTCCTTTGTCACTAAGCACCCATCTGGATTATACTTGAATGTAAACACCCAACGACAACCCACAACAGTAGCATCTGTAGGCAAGGGTGTAAGCTCCCATGTCCCTCTAGTTCATAGTGCGACCATCTCCTTCTCCATGGCCTAATGCTACTTTGGATGGAGCATAGCCTGTTGATATGTAGCAGGTTTCTCAGAGGTGGTAAGAGCTTGGCAAAACTCCCAAAAGAGTTCCCCAGGCCATCAGTAGCTAAACTATTGGCCACATGATATCTAGCACAAGTTCTAGGGGCCTTCTAAATAGTAATCAAAAGATGGGAGTTTGCAGTCATATCAATTGAAGGATCATCCGTAGAAGAAAGCTCACCTATCTGTCCCGTATAATCACCACTAGACAATATATCATTAGTGTCTAAAGCCTCAGAGCTCACCTGAACAGGGGAGGAGGGTATCGGTGGAGGGTATCTACAGAGTAGCATGCACCCTCTAGCAAGTAACAATGGGGTCATAATTCGATGGAGTAGTGGTGGTAGTGGGAGGCGTAGTAGTGGGTAGCTCCTTTATATCAACAAGGGGAACTAGTATAGGAGCATGGCTCATCTCCATAGGTAAATCTTGCCCAAAAGTGAAGTAGGCAATGAACTCATGGAAAGTAACATCAACAGACAAAGTGACGTGAGGATACATGATCAAAACATTGATACCCGTTTCAAGTCCTCGAATACCTCAAGAAAACACTTTTAATCGGCTTAGGTGCCAGTTTATCTCTCCTCGGAGTAAAATCATGGACAAATGCTACACAACTGAAGACCCTGGGAGTAACATGAAACATCTCTTGATCTGAATACAATAGTTGCCACGGAATCTGCTTATGGATAATAGAATTGGACATCCTGTTAATTAGTGTTACAATATCTTCTTTAGTTATTGTTTTATTATGGCTTTATGCTTTTCTTATTTTTCTTGATCCTCTTATGTAATTTACCCACATTGCTAGCTATGTATAGAGGTGTAGGCTTTCCAAGGAATAATAAGATGATCATTCTCTTCGACTTGGAATCAAAGCGACGATCCTGGATCGGCCCTTTGATATCCCTTTCACCAAAACCCCTCCTTTTCTCCATTGCATTGCCGTGATCTGTCGCTGAGGAAGGTGCATCGTGGCCTTATCTCCCTCTCATCTCTCTCCCCTGCATGACCTCCTTCACGAGTGGCGGCAGCCCCTGCCGGCAGGGTCATCGGCGGCTACCAGCAACAGGAGCGGCGGCGGCGGCAAGGGACCCAGTCCTTGTTGGGTAGTGGCGCTATGGACCCTCCAACCCTAATGTGTGCACTTGATTGACCCAAACAGGGTCGGATCATGTTCTTAACATGATTTCTAGAACTCCATTTTTCCAGATTGTGTTAGGGTTTTTTTTTGTGATTTGATGGTCTCTATGGTCTGAAAAATCAAATTTTAGATCTGGTTGCGTGGCTATTGCTTCCCGTCTTGGCATCATGGCTACATCTTCATTGTCCAAAGTCACATCGGATACTGCATTGGAGAATAGGAACATCAGAAATTTGTTCTTTGTTCCTATCACGAAGGTAGATGAGACCAACTATGCACATTGGTCAAAGACATTCCTTATGATAGTTGAAGGGCATGATAAGGAACATGTTCTCTTAAAGTCAGAGCCTGGAAACAAGACCTGGGAAGTATGCCACATGGAAGAGGGACAACGCCATGGTAAGAGCTTGGATCATGAATGTGTGACTCCTCATATTGGTGATGGAATCATGTATTACAAGATTGCAAAGGAAATGTGGGATTCTGTTCATGACAAGTACTCTCATGAAAAAAACTCCAGTAAGGTATATGACACGTTTTCACTCAGACAAGAGGATCTTACTTTGTCGCAATACTACAACAAGTTGAATGTATTACTTGAGAATTACAATGCCTGTAGACCTGTTTGTGCTTGTGCCACACAGAGAGAGTATCACAAGGAGTTTGCAGTACTCAAATTCTTATCTGGCTTGGGCCCTAAGTATGAGTCAACACGGTCCTAGATGCTTACACTGACAGAGCTTCCTACTCTGGAGGAAGCCTACAGTCGGGTTTGTCGACTTTCTGTTAGGGCTACTGCTCCAGAGACTACAGGCCAGACGTTTGCCTTTGTAGCTGTAGGAGGTCGTGGTGGTACCTCCCATTCGTGGATGGGGATGTGGTCAGGGACAACTTGGCAAACAACGGCCAACTTGTTCGTTCTGTGGACGTATTGGGCACGTTGAGGCTACATGCTAGACCAAGCATGGTAAGCCTCCTATTGCCAACCGGGTTGTGGCTTCTATTGAGACAGACAGATATGGTTCCTAGCGCAAGGTTTGATGCACTTGCTTAGAGACTTGCTCAGGTGACACAGGAGTCTCCACCTACCTTTGATATTGCTGCACTCGCCACCTTAGGTATAAAGGGTGCTTCTAGCATCTCTATACTTCCTCATAGCAGTAGTTCTACATGACTTATAGATTCTGGAGCTTCACAACAGCTGAGTGGTAATTAGAGATGTTTTCAGCAACTTCAGTTTGTTACTTTGGGCCGTACAGTACAGGTTGTCGATGGTCGCCACTCTAGGGTGGATGGACAGGGAGAGTTTTCCCTTACTCCAAGTTTATGATTGCTCAGTATTTTATTTGTACTAGATTTTCCTGTGAGGCTGATAGCCTGTTATCAATTAGTAGAATCACGAAACATCTCAATTGTTGTGTTATATTTGATGATGTGGGTTGTGTGTTTCAAGACAAGCTCACAGGGAGGATGCTTGGTGGCAGATATGAAGAGGGAGGGTATATCACTTGTTTCAGACAGATGTAGCTGCTTCATGTCAGGGCGAGTATAGTTTGTTTTAGGACTGCACTTCAGTGGCATCGTCGCCTTGAACACCCTCTTGACAGGTTATGACATATCATCCCTCATCTATCATCTACTACTAAGATCATATGTGATGGGTGCCAAATTGGAAAACATCGTCGGGCATCTTTTCCTGCTAGTTCTTCGTTGTCTGAGTTTTTGATTTGATTCATTTGGATAGATTGGGTCGTAGATATTATTTGATTATTGTGGATGGTTGTTCCTAAATGTCATGGTTGTTTCTTCTAAAGAATAAGTCCGATGTGTGCACAGTTATAGAAAATTTTATTATTGAAATAAAAACTCAGTTTTCTACCACTGTCAAGTGTGCGTGCTCAGGTAATGCTTTGGAGTTGTGTACGTCTAGATTGCATACTTTCTACAGGTCATATGGCATTGTACATTAGACTACATGTCCTCATACATGCCAATAGAATGGGATAGTAGAGTGGAAGCATTGACATATTCTTGTGCCCTTGGTGTATTGCGGTGATGTAGTGCTTACAACGTGTTACCTGATTAACAGGATGCCCAGTTCTGTATTGTTAGAACAGATTCCTTGGCAGATCTTGTATCCAGACCGTGATCTATTTTCGGTGCGACCTTGTACATTTGGAAGTGTTGCTTTTGCACACATTACTAGGCCTCGGCGAGACAAGTTGGCACTAAGAGCTACCATGTCTTTCTGGGATATACTCATACCTAGAAAGGTTATCAGTGCTATATCCACTTACCATGAGACATTACGTGAGTGCAGATGTCACATTTCACGAGACAATACCATTTTTCTGTATCACTACGTGGTAGCTATCGTTTGCAACTTACTCCATGCCCATGCCTATTCCACCTATACAGTTTGGTGATTTTTCATCTGCTTAGCTTTCTACTCAGTCGTCTGAGGATTCAATTGATAACAGGTTCAAAGATCCATCATTAATATATTAGGTTCTAGTGTTGTACAGATCACGTACAACTACCAACCCCCTCCCTCCCCTTAGTGCCATCATCCTCCCCTACACAGGTATGTGTTAATGATACTGATGGTTTTGTGCCTCATGATGTTTCTACAGGTCCAGATAATGTTCCTGAGGACACCACAGTTTTAGAGGATGAAATTGACCTTCCGATAGTAGTCCGGAAGGCACTTCACAGTTGTGCACATTATTGGGTTGCAGGTGCATCTGTTTATGGATTGTCTCATTTGCTGCCTTCACAACAACTCTCTCAGCATCACATCTGCCTACCTCATATCAGGAGTCAATGCTTCATCCAGAATGGCATCTGGCCATGAAGGAGGAGATGGGTGCTCTTTGCTCTTGAGGCATGTGGGAGCTTACATCGAGGCCATCAGGAGCTCAGGGTGTTGGCTATAGATGGGTCTTTGCCTTGAAATACAACTCTGATGGGTCTATTTCTTGGTATAAGGCCTACTTAGTGGCAAAAGGGTTTACCCAGATTTATGGGGTGAACTTTTTTGACATCTCTCCAGCGGTGAGGTTCTCGACTATTCATATACTCCTTTTAGTGGCAACACACAAAGACTGAGATCTACATCAGTTGGATGTGATGAATGCCTTCCTCTATAGTGATCTTTAAGAGGTGTACATGCAGCAACTCCCTAGCTTTGAGGTTAAGTGGGTGTGTGTATGCAGGCTAAAGAAGGCAATTTATGGACTCAAGTAGAGTCCTCATGCATGGTTTCAGAAATTGTCAGAGGTTGTGGAAGGTATGGGTTTAAAGAGATCCACCTCATATCATTCTTTGCTTACCAGGATAACTGATAAAGGGGCGGTTGTCTCTTGTATATGTTGATGACCCTATCATAACTGGTGATGATGCTACTAGCATAGTACATGTCAAGGAGAAATTGGCGGTACAGTTTGTCATGAAAGATTTGGGTTCCTTGTGGCATTTCTTGGGCATTGAGGTGGCTAGAGGAAAATATGGCATTGTGGTGAGTCAAAGGAAATATGCTCTTGATGTTCTTCGGGATACTAGGATGTCAGGAGCCACGGCAGCTAACATTCTCATGGATCCCAAAGTGCACCTTGATGATGTGGATGCAGAACCTGTAGAGAGCAGGAGCTACAGACAACTAATTGAGAGGCTTCTATATCTTACTATTATTAGACCTGATATTTCCCTTGCAGTTGGGAAACTTAGTCAATTTATGATGAAGCCAACAAAGTAGCATTGAAATGTTGCAATGTAGGTACTCAGGTATTTGAAGAAGGTGCCAAACCGTGGATTGTTATTCCATAAGGAGTCTCCTATGATTATTGTAGGGTACTCTAATGCAGACTATGTTAGGTGTCTTGTAGATCGCAAGTCTACCTCAAAGTTTTGTAGGGAACCTAGTAACATGGAGAAGTAAGAAGTAAACCGTGGTATCTAGATCTAGTGTCGAGTCCGAGTATCATGCTATGGCACAAACTGTAGCTGAAATGGTTTAGGTATAGTCTATTCTGCGAGATTTGCATTTGTAGGTAGAAGAACCTATGGAGAAGTAGTGCACAAACAATCTCATGTTTCATGAGCGCACAAAGCATGTGGAGATTGACTGTCACTATACTAGAGATCTCATTCAAAAGGGAGTTATTTATACAACTCCGGCTATTTCATAGGACCAGATAGTAGACATCTTTACAAAGCCCATAGGCAGAGCTGCCTTTGATGCATGTTGTGATAAGTTGGGCATGATAGATATCTATTCTCCAACTTGAGGGAGTGTTACAGTAACTTCTTTAGTTATTATTTTATTATGCTTTTATGCTTTTCTTATTTCTCTTGGTCCTTTTATGTAATTTACCCACACCTCTCTCTCTATATAAAGAGGTGTAAGATTTTCAAGGAATAATAAGTTGATCATTCTCTCCGACTATTAGGAAACAAGTATCACCCCAATATAACGAGGGAATTGAGTGATGTGTTAGTAAAGTTCGAGCAACATCAAGTAGCTACCGATGCTTCCTCTTAGCAACATTATTTTGCTGAGAGTGAGCACAAGTGGTCTGATGAGTAATGCCATAAGAGGAATTGAATTAACGTAACCGCTAGGTACACAACATTAAAGCGTTATTAGGCTGAACAACTCTGATAATAGTGAAAAAGTGGGTTTTTATTTCTTTCACAAAATTCTCCATAAACTCTAAAAAACAAAAATACCTAAGAAATGGTGATCCAATGTGTTAAGAATCCGACTAGGCCTCCACATATCTCTATGAAGTAAAGACGAAGTAGACCCGACACTCTGTGAGGAAGGAAAATTGACATGGTGGTGCTTGCCAAGTTGGCAAGCATCGTAAGCAATGGTGGTCATGAGAGAAATGTGGGGCATAACATGCTTAAGTCTATCCAACGAGAGGTGGCCATGGCGGAGGTGCCACTGGAGACGAGATCCAGTGGCCAAAGCAACCTCCCCCTAACCAACAACAATTGCAGTAGAGGAAGTCTGGCTCAGGCAGTATACCCCTCCTTTACATCCTCCACCAATCATCCTCCCTGTGAGCTTTCCCTGCAAGACATAAGACTATGCGTCAAAAATGGCTCTGCAATTCACCTCCTCGGTGATGCGACTAACAGATAGCAAATCCATAGGAAAATCGGGCACAGAAAGAACATTAGATAGCTGCGGTGTAGAAGACAATGGTATCTCCCCCTGTTCAACAACTTAGGAATGTCCCCCATCTACAACCTGTGCGACTTGGTATAACAAGACGGATGTGTGGAAAAGACCTCTGATCTCCACACAGATGACGTGAAGGCCCAGAATCTACTAGCCACTCACCATATCGTTGAAATTGAGTAGAGGAGCAAACCAACTCTATACCTGAGGAAAAAGAGACGAGCAGATGAAGGTGAAGCAGGAGACTATGACAACTGAGTAAATTTTTGTAGCAGATCATTGAACTCAGCACAGGAGATAGTAACAGGGGCATCTATATAGCATCCATATCTGATTGGAAAAAGTAGGTCGGCCATGCTTGGCCCAACATCTATCCTCAGAATGACCCAACTTCCGACGATAAGTGCAGGTAATGTGAGAGCAACCTCCAAATCCACGACCATAACCTCTTCCTCGGGTAGATGGATCACCACTACCATAACCCGAGACAACAAGAGCAAAGGTCTACCTAGTTGTGTTAGGTGCAAGGAGTTGCACCACAATCCTATTCAGATGATTGTATGTATCCTTTAAGGATGGAAGCTCAAACATGGTCAAAATTTGAGAATGAGAAGCACTGTAATCAGGACCAAGCCCCAACAGGAAGAGAGATACAACCAACTCTCTCCTGTAATCTCGCTGAGAAGAACAGGTGCAGATAGGTCGACAGGTATTATGCTTCTCTAAAAGGTCCTTTATGGCTGAGTAGTACAAAGCTAAGGACTTCACTTCCTAGTGCAACTGAAATTAACTCATGATAAGTCTAAAAAACAACAGAATTCTTCTCCTAAGAGTATGTCTCGCAAAGATTCTCCTACATCTTTACGGTGGGATAATACATGATCTCATCCTCGATTCTAGGTATAATGCAATTAATAATCCAAGCCATAACAATCGAATAGGACAAAATGATCAAATCTATTATTTAAAAGAGCCTAACACCTCTTTATATAGAAGAGAGGTGTTGGGAAAATAACATAGCATGTCCATAAAGAAAATAGAAATACTAAAAAACAAATAAAAAAACAAAGATCGAAGGGGTGTCTTAACATTCCCCTTCAAGTTGGAGCATAGATGTCAATCATGCTCAACTTAGAACAGTAGTCGTCAAAGGTAGAATATGGAAGAGGCTTTGTGAAGACATCTGCTGTCTGGTCTCTAGATGCAAGGTAGTGCGCAACATCCCATGCTGGATCAAGTCTCTGGTGTAGTGACAGTCCACCTCAACATGCTTGGTGTGCTCATGGAAGATGTGATTGTTTGCAATATATGTAGTTGCTCGGTTGTCATACCTTATCCCCATGGGTTCTTGAATTGACTCAACTTTCCTACAACTAAAGCAATGCATGGCCTAGTAATCGTCAGATATAATAATTTTCCCACAAGCTACCTGTATGCCCAACTATCAACGGGCTCTGCGTACTCATCATAAAGATGTACCTTAGGGTCTATAGGAATATTGGTTGGCTTAAACCAAAGCATTCCGGAGCACATGCAAAGCACACTTGCATTGAGACAATACAGTCCCTTGCTTCTAGCCACCTCTATACGAAGAAAATACCAAAGTTGCCCCAAGTCCATAACAAATTGCTTAACAAGTGACTACTTGACGTTAGTTATATCAGCTTTATCATCACCGGTAATAATGAGGTCATTAACATATACCAACAAAGCCACGACTCCTCTCTTAGTCTTGTTGACAAATAGAGAATGATCTAACGAAGATCGCTGCAGACTCATCTTTTCCACTACCTTTAAGAGCTTTTGAAACCATGCTATCGGACTTTGCATAAGGTCATAGATGGCTTTTTGCAACCTGCATACACTTCTCTTAAACCTCAAACTTAGGGGGTTGCTGCATGTAAACCTCCTCTTAAAGATTGTTGTACAGGAAGGTGGTCTTCACATCAAGCTAGTGAAGCATCTAGTCCTTACCGATAGCAACAGAGATAAGAATCTGTATTGTCGATAGGTGAGCAACTGGGGAAAATGTATTGAAGAAGTCCACCTCATATGTCTAGGTGAACCCCTTTGCCACCAGTCAAGCCTTGTACCTTGAAATAGATCCATTAGCAAAGTTGTTAAGACGTTAGGCAACTATAAGGCGACAAGCTCCTTAATCGCCCGAGGCGAGAGGTGATAAAAAGGTGATTGCCTGATCAAATTGAAGCGACAAATCTTTTTATTTCTTAAAATATTGAATATTCCTAATAAACTAATATGGGAACATTAACTTTCATAAGAAACATATGATAATATTATTTAAGTGAACAAAAAAGCAACGATCCTATCATATAACATACATATTTATATTATCATACAATATGTAAACATACATATTACATTTATAATTATAGGCCAAAACAAATAACAAAAATATATATCATATGTATCTACCACAACAAGATAGTGACATGTATGTTTTTTGAAGAAGAAAAGAAGGGTTAGCAATGGATATTAACCCTTCATTGCATTAATAAAAGAAGCTAATTACACCAAAACTTCAAAGAGCATCATAGTGATAAAGCACTCCCTCTATTGAGACTCCTTATGGAAAATCACTCCATTATGTTCGAGCCAAATGCACCACAATAAAGTGAATGCCTTTCTCAAGGTAGAGGCATCCACCAACAACCCCAAATGCCAGCCCAAAAGGTTGTCTCTGAGTCGTACTCAAGACAATAACATGTATTACAATATGTTATGTTTACAATACAATACAAACTTAATACCATAACTTATACATATATTGTTATATATCATTAGAGAGTTGTAGATAATAACAAATATATACATACACACATCATTAAATTGCAATATATCATGATTATATCATTACAAACATACAATAACGTATAAGTATAACTTATAGATATGTCTTAACAGACAAACAATAGTCTAAGTTAGGAAGAGAAGGCAAAATTGAGCATATAAAAGCTGTCAATAACATATATGTATGTATGTATTATATATATATAAATATATAACACAAATATATCTATAACATATGTAACTTAAGACTAAATAAGAGCCTTATGATCCGACCTAAAGTGAATTAGGGGTAAGGCGACAAGGCACAAGGTGACCCAAGTGACAAAGAAGGCAACTGGGTGATAGCCTGGATGAAGTCCCTAGCCTGGAATAGCTCTAAGGCGACCTTTGGCTTTCTCGCCTAGCTCGGTAGCCCGATAGCTTAAGGTGATAGCCTTGACAACATTGCCCATTAGGGTTGTATTTTAGGGCAAAAATCCATCAAGATCCCACCAGGCGGGCACCAACTTAAAGCGAAGTAAGCTCCCATGTGTGTCGAGTATGTAGAGCGATCATCTCATCCTCCATGGCTTTATACCATTTTGGATCAAGTAAGGCCTGCTGGTACGTGGAAGGTATCTCTGTGGCAACTAGCACAGTAGTAAAGAGTCTAAAGGCAATCCTTAAATTACCTGTAGACACAACTCCAGCCACATGGTATTGTGCACAAGAGCGAGGTGCCTTCCAAATGGCAATCGAAAGTCATCATCTGGGACATCACCTGATCCTGAACAATCACCACTAGACACACAATCATCAGATGGTCCAACACATACCTGACTTAGGGAGGATGGTCGGTCTAAAGTAGGGGGTGTGTTCCCTGTAACTAGCCATTAATATGTAACAGGTGAATCCCTGAATCTTTGATCATCACTACCACTATTAGGTGCATAAATGCTCACAAGTTGGTGATTGCCACTGTTAAGTGCAAGAGCAAGCTCAAAAATTATAAACTCGCCCATAAAAGCAAGAGAAATAAGCATAAGAGCAAACTCAACCTTTGGTGATAACTATTGTGCTGCATGGGAGAATTAGGGGACTAATGTATGGAATGTAACACCTGCACTCACATAGTACCAACCAGCCATTGGATCAAAACATTGGCGCCCCTTCTATGTTCGTAAATATCCAAGAAAAACACATTTCACAACTCTTGGCGCTAGATTATCTCTTCATGGACCTAGTAGATGTACAAATGCCACACCTCCAAACACACGTGGTAACTGAAACATATCACTA
This sequence comes from Thalassia testudinum, assembly GCA_037157565.1. Lineage (NCBI taxonomy): Eukaryota > Viridiplantae > Streptophyta > Magnoliopsida > Alismatales > Hydrocharitaceae > Thalassia > Thalassia testudinum. Next base: position 135,916,207 of record JAZHRO010000077.1, read on the forward strand.
TCAGGATACAAGATGTGCCAAGGTGCCCGTTTATGCAACCTAGAAGAGGGCATCCTGTTAATAAAGTAGCAAGTTGTAAGAATTGTATCACCCCAGTACAAGTGTGGCACGCAATGATGGATCAATAATGTACAAGCCACATCCAGAAAATATCTATGTTTCCTCTCTGGCAAATTATTTTGCTGTGAGGTATGGGGGCATGATGTTTGATGTATAATACTATGAGACTTGTAAAAAACGGCTAGTTTGATAGTGCAAAACTTCAATGCATTATTGGATCTTACAATCTTAGCCATAACAAAAAATTAATTTTTTATTTTTAATAAAAATGTCTCAATCACATGTCCAGCATTGGATTTATTCTTTAACAAAAATAACCAAGACAAACGAGAAACCAAGTAGTAATGATGATCTTGTTGATTAGGAATCTGACTAGGGCTCCAGAGATCCATATGTAGTAATTGAAACGTAGAAGTAGCCCCTGGTCCAGTGTTGGAAGAAAAGGAAGATATGTGGTGCTTCCATAACTGGCATGCGTTACAATGTTTCTCAATAGCAGGTGAAATATGAGGGATGATGTGTCTGAGCCTATCTAAAGAAGGGTTACCTAGGCAACGGTGCCATTGTAAGGCACTCCCAGTAGTAGAACTAGCATCACCTTGGCAAACAACATCAAGTGGAGTTTGGACTAGGCAATACACACCCCCCCTCTTCTTGTCTTCCACTAATTGTCCTCCCCATCAGCTTATCCTAAAAAATGCATCCCACATGATAAAAAATAGCATGACAATTGAGTCGCTTAGTAATCTTACCAACTGACAATAAATTCAGAGAGAAGTCAGGAACAAAAAAGACATCACATAATCTCATGGTGAGAGTCACTACCACATCCCCCTAGCCATCAATCTGTGCACATATGCCATTTGCAACCTGCACTATCTTGCCATGGGGTATTGATTGTATTCTGCCAAAACACCTTTGATCCCCTAACAGATGATGTGAAGCATCAGAATCTACCTACCAATACATACCTGTAAAAGCCTGGGTACATATGTCTATACCTGATGAGAAAGCAAAAGTAGCAGTCTCAATGGATGGTATGGTTGGCTCCTGAGTAAACTGGGAAAGACGTTGAATTAAAGCGTTGTAGTCAGCATGGGGAACATGTACAACATTTACAGACTCCTGTAAAGTCATTGAAGCTTGGTTAGCCATTGAAGGTCTCCCATGTTTAGTCCAACATGAAGCCTCCACATGGCCAACCTTGCTATAGTAGGTGCATGTAGTATGAGGCCTACTAGATACACCTTATCCTCTCCCACGTCCAGCAACAACAGCAAGTAGAGGTCTGACTAACACCATCTCCAATCTAAGATATAGTCACCTCAATCCAACTCAGGCGACTATAAACTTCCTCTAAGGTAGGAAGCTCTAAAAGAGTAAGAATATGTGAACGAGCAGCCGTGTACTCTGGGCCAAGTCTTGACAAGAACTAATGAACTGCAACCTTTCTATGGTACTCCCTCTGTGCAACACATGCAAATAAGCTTGCAGGCATTGTTCTTCTCCGGAAGACCAGTACCGGGAAAGAGATTGCCCCTCTTACTTCAATTGAGATAGTTCGTAACTAATATGAAAAACCCGAGATGAGTTCTTCTCATGTGAATGTGTGTCACGAAGATTGTCCCACGTCGCCTTGTTTGTCAGACAATACATAATCTCATCTTCAATCCGTGGGATCATGCAATTCATTGACAATGCTTTGACATCGTGTTGTCTTTCTTCCTTGTGGGGTACTTTGCTGTTTTATTTGTGGGCTCGAACTCCAACAAGATGTGTTGTCATGATGAGCTTCCACTGTCATTTGAGACCACTTGGGATAATTGATCTCATCTAACTTGATTATGAGACCAAAAAATGGACATTTGTAGGTCCTGGATTCAGGAACAATGCTCGATGTCACCTCAGAAGTACTAGAAGTCGCCATCACACCTAGTAGATGAGAAAATATGCCAAGAAGCCAATCTGAAATAATTTTCATATCGTGTAGATCACCAAAAATGAGCCTCAAGCATGGGCATCCAGGGATTTAGCAGCCCAGAACCCGTGCTTAAGGTGATGTGGAGGCCCTTACACACCACAATGGGCACTGGAGCCTAAGGAGGGCCAACACACTTGTGCGTCGGGGCTCCTCCCCTATTGTCGCCATCCGTGGGTAGAGGCCACCCAATAGCATTGCCTGCATCGTCAGGTGAGCACCTTGCCACCATCGATGAACCTATTGCAGTCGATGTTGGTTGTTGTGCCACCTTAAGTGCCAACGAGTTGAGAAGGAGGTGGCAATGGCGGTAGAGGAGAGAGAGGGGGGTTTAGGTGTTAGGGTTTTGGAGGTCTTATTTGTTGGGATACCAGAACCTGACCTTAGACTGCGCTCTGATATCAAGTAGGATAAAATGATCAAATTTATTCTCCAAAAGAGCCCAGAGGAGAGGTGTTAGGAAAATGACATAACATGTCCATAAAGAAAATTGAAATAACAAAAAACAAATAGAAAAATAATAAAGACCGAAGGGGTGTCTCAACAAATTGTGTTATCCTTCTCCCAGGCATCTAATATCTCTGTGGGCTTCGGTTAAGTCAGGATGTACTCCTTCCCGTGACCTTTCACTGTCATTAGAAAGGTCTACGACCATCGAGGTTAATTGGTCCTGTCTAACTTGATTATCGAACAAAAAATGGGCTCTTATAAGCCCTTATCTCCATCGATGAGTTTGATGAGATCCCAGAAGATGTAAAAGAAGCCATCTCACACACCAAAGTCTGCATGTAAATCAGATCATAAGAATAGATTAGGGATCATCAAAAATAGATCTAATAACTTCAACCCACGATTTAGACCCCCTCGAACAGTAGTCAACGACGTTGCCGTGGTGGTGCTGCAGCCTTCATGCTGCGATGTTGCAGTCAAGGTTTTAACTATCGATATCGATATCGTATCGACAGGTCAAAAAAGGAATATATTGGGGATATATCACTTATATCAGTGAATTTTAGGAAAATTAGAAAGGTCTAAAATGTTCCAAAATGTCACAAATTTTATGAAAATTAACATTTTAATAACTAATACATCTTGAAGAAATGCCTAAAAGGCGAAAATCATAAATTTAGAATGAAAACATAATAGAAATACACTAATTGCATATCGACAACGTTATATAATGAAAATGTGTATAGGACATGATAATAATTGAAAAATATTTATAGTAATGCTACTCACAAAAAAAATAAAATATAAATAGTTTTAGAGTATCAATTGACTACAAGCATAGAAGTACCAGCCAACGCCACCAAATCTATACCAGGTTGAGCTTCAACTAGTTTCGATACCTCTCGTTCGATTATCTTCCTCTGTTTGTAGCATTCTAACATATTCACAGAATGACTCGCACACCATGTAGCTATATTGAGTATTGTATTCATTGATGTTTCATTGATAGTCTTCATCACTGCAATAGAAAAGTATTGCAAGACGTGGATATCGACTGTGATTGTCAAACGAGCTACCCCTGCTTCTAGTTCTAGATCTGCCTTGATTCTGAGTAGACTCATCTCAATGTCCTCTTGAATCTGTGGATCCGGTAGACCCACCTCGTTTCAGTGTAGAACCTAATGATTCACAAGGTTCACGCTATTTCATCGATGAACATCGTGGTGGTCGAGGAGGAAGTGGTGCAGCAAAGTGAGAAGGTTGATAAGAAAATTGTTGAGGACCATGAGATGCAGAATACTCAGGGAAAATCCCATAGCCATAATTTACAGATGCAGGATCACTTTGGGTACTATTACTTTGGTGGTGCCATCATGTCCGTAGCCATATGAGAAATCATAATAAGATGGAGGGATGGTGTACCTGGGGAAGTAATTAGATGAACTTTACGCCTCATCTTGGGGTTGGGACTGAGGGTTGGTGTAATGTGATCCGTAGCCACCATAGTAACTTGATGATGATGATCCTAGGCCACCTCCAAAGAATGATTCCGACGCCAGATTAAGAAATCCCACTAATGAACTTAAATCATCGATGAACATCATAAAATGGCCTGAGGCATACCTATACCCTGTCGGGCTTGTCCTTAAGTCATAGTCACAAGGTGGACTTCGTACGAGATCTCCATGTATATTTGTATATTTTTTTGTGTATTCATGTTGGGTATCCTCTCTACTAGGACCTTGACGATGATATCCCTTATCTCCTCCATCACTACTTTCTTCCTGTGGCTCGTCAACCATCACTGCATCACCATCTCCATCATCATCATAATCATTTTGTGTTTCTCTTAAAGGTAGCGAATCTTCCTCTGGACTCTTATCAGTTTCAAGATCATGGATTACTCTTTTGCGAGATCTACTATGCGTAAATTCAGATACATCTGTCCCCATTTTCTACGCTATCTCTGGATTGGGACTATCATTTTTGTCAAGCAATGGTTCTCCATTGCTATTCAACCATTCTTGTAAAACGTTCCTGTCTTTTGTTCCATCAAAAAGATAAGCCACATTTATTGGGTCCTTATAATCTTCCTTACTTTCTCCTCGTATATGCTTCATCTTTAATCTGATGATGTAGTACACGAATAACAAGTCCATCAACTTGTCACTGCCGAGGCGATTTCTTCTCTGTGAGTAAATTAAGTTGAAGGTACTCCAATTTCTTTCACAGCCTCCTGCTGATGCTGTTTGAGATAAAATTTTGACTGCAACTCGGCGAAGGTGTGGAGCATCTGTGACATGCAAATGCCACCATTCAGCTATAATAGAAAAGTAACAACGAATTCACGTAACCTGTGATGAAGTATGTGAAATATATTCAAATTTCACAAAATCATAGATGACCATACCAGGAAAAGTTATATTTCGGGCATGTGTGGCAGTGGTTGTCCACAAAAATAGCAACTAATATCTGAAATATTTTATCTGCAATACAAAATGATTTTAAATTTCAATTAATAAAATAAATGTGTAAGTACTAGCAGGGTAACATTTTACTCTTAGGCAAAACTGTCAAAAAGTATAGTGTAATTTATTACATTCACCTCATTCATACAAGCTATTTGTTCTTGTACGTCCTTTACAAGCTTATAGGTAACTGTTTGTACCGCTTTGAGGAGCTCGTTATCACTACGAAGTCCATATTTGTAGTGATATTTTGGGTTGAGATAATACGATGCAAAATTACAATTTAAGAGCAATCACTAGTAGTCTAGTACAATGTACATACTAATAAATTCATAGTTTCATACGAGTTTTATAAAGCGGATGCGAGAGTAGGTCTTGCCATCTCTCATCAATTATCTTCACGTATTGGCGAGCTGATTTCCTATCATTTTCTTTGACCTTTTGCTTCATTATTTCTATGGCTACATATATACTTGCCAAGGTTGGTTTTTTATCACCATCAACCATCCTTAGCACTATCACAATAGGTTCCATTATCTTCATAACCTGTGAACAACCATTCCAGAATTTTGTGGTCGCCAATCCCTCCACATTCTTCCCGATTTCTGTTCTGCTCTCTTTGCATGCCAAACATTCGAGATAAACATCTTCGATCCAACTTTGTTATCCATAAAACTTTGCAATGTGATGTAATTTATTGCAAATCGGGTGATGCTGTTCTTACAAGTTCAGTCTTAGAAAACTGCCTCATCATTGCCAGTTATGTGAGTGATTGTAAATGAAACTACTAATTGATCGTGTATCTTGGATAAGGTTATTTATTGCCTTCCTCTTTGCAAAGTCCTTAAGAATGAGATCAATGCAATGGGTTACACAAGGAGTCTAAAAAACTGTACTTGCTAGACTTCATCAATTTCTTGCCAGCCTTCTTAAAATTGCTACCATTATCGGTAATAATTTGGACCACATGCTCGGATCCAACCTCCTTAACAACATTCACCATTAAACGGTATATATAATTATAATCTTTGACTTAATCAGACGCATCCACAGATTTCAAGAAGATCGTCTTCCCATCACAATAAAGAAGGAAATTTATTATTTGCTATCTGGTGAAATTGGTCCACCCATCACACATTAAGGACACACCATAATCTGCTCATATCCTTTTCAACCCATTTATGTAGTTGTTAATGTCATCCTTGTGCATATACAAGTACTTGCTCATGATCTCATGTGCAGTAAGAGTTTTTACCCCTGTTCCTCCTTAGACAATCTCATCCACAGCAATTGCAAAAATGGTTCATTTGCTACATTTGCTGGGATGGAATGTGCAAAAAAGAGTTCAGAAATGGCCTTCCCCACCCTTTCTCTAACATTCCCAAACATCCCCTTGATGATCTTTTGCTTCTTATCCTGATTAGGAATATATTTCATGTTAGTCGATCTCCCAAATTCTATCCCCCTTTGTTTTTTTGTAGGATAGTCAGGGATGTTGATACGGGCACTTCCACCTCCTCTCACGGGTAAATTCCTCTTCTTCTCCCTCTCATGTTCACTCCTTGCAGATTCTCTAATAGCATTCATATATTCCCGTCTCTATCCAGGAGTTTCACAATCACTAGGATGCTGAATATCTGAATCATATTCGAGTTATCTATTTCGGTGTACTCTTTTCCCCACATTCTCTCTTGAAACATCTCTCCTTGCTTCTCCTTGCCTTTTGTTTTCCTTCCCTCTAAATTGTCTAGCACCAATAGCCTGTCTTGTTTAGGTACATTTTTACACTTGGCTACATTTTTATATCCACCTACGAAGTGATGTTTCAACCTTGTGATGCCTCCTCCCATCATCCTTTTACCACAAAAGATACATTGTGGCTTCGATTTGTCTCAATTTATGGGAGTAGCATAATTCTACCCAATTTCTCCAACATCCTCACGAGAGTGACCCGACGGTCCCGACCCTGACATGATTGAATACCTATCATTGTAAGACAAAAAATCTATCACAATTTAACTAACATGAATAATCTCGAAATGAATAGTAATTGAGGTTAAATGTTAAAACATGATCATTTGAAATTGATCCTAATCCATGCCGTACTAGCCTCAATTGGATTACCCCGACCCTTGAATTACCTGGCCGGTCAGATGGGTGGGACCCCCTAGGATGTTGCACGACAGGGTGTCATGTGCGGGGTATCCTAGGGGGTTCCACTCATCTGGTCGGCCAGGTAATTCACGGGTCGAGATAATCCAATTGAGGCTAGTACGGCTTGGATTAGGACCAAATTTCAAATAATCATGTTTTATTTTTAACCTTAATTACTATTCATATCGTGATTATTCTTGTTAGTTAAATTGTGATAGAATTTTTGTCTTACAATGGTAGGTGTTTAATCATGTAAGGGTCGGGACCGTCGGGTCACTCTCGTGAGGATGTTGGAGAAATTGGGTGGAATTATGCTACTCCCATAAATGGAGACAAATCGAAGCCATAATGTAACTTTTGTTGTAAAAGGATGATGGGAGGCATCATAAGGATGAAACATCACTTGGTAGGTGGATACAAAAATGTAGCCAACTGGAGAAATGTACCTGAACAAGATAGGCTATTAGTGCTAAACAGTTTAGAGGAAAGGAAAATAAAAGGCAAGGAGAAAGCAAGGAGGGAGGAGATGTTTCAAGAGAGAATGTGGGGAAAAGAGTACACTAAAATAGATGACTCAGATGATGATTCAGATATTCAGTATCCTAGTGATTGTGAAACTCCTGGACAGAGACGGGCATATAGGAATGCTATTAGAGAATCTGTAAGGAGTGAACATGAAAGGAGAGAAGAAGAGGAATTTGCCTGTGAGAGGCCTTTTAATGAGAGAGGAGGTGGAAGTGTCCGTATCAACATCTCTGACTATGCTACAAAAAAACAAAGGGGGGTAGAATTTCGGAGATCGACTAGCATGAAATATATTCCTAGTCAGGATAAGAAGCAAAAGACCATCAAGGGGATGTTTGGAAATGTTAGAGAAAGGGTGGGGAAGGCCATTTCTGAACTCTTTTTTGCACATTCCATCCCAGCAAATGTAGCAAATGAACCATTTTTGCAGCATGCTGAGGATGAGATTGTCTAAGGAGGAGCAAGTACTTGTATATGTACAAGGATGACATTAATAGCTACATAAATGGGTTGAAAAGGATATGGGCAGATTATGGTGTGTCCTTAATGTGTGATGGGTGGACCAATTTCACCAGAAGGCAAATAATAAATTTCCTTCTTTATTGTGATAGGAAGACGATCTTCTTGAAATCTGTGGATGCGTCTAATCAAGTCAAAGATTACAAGTAGATATAACGTTTAATGGTGAACGTTGTTAAGGAGGTTGGATCCAAACATGTCCAAATTGTTACCGATAATGGTAGCAATTTTAAGAAGGCTAGCAAGAAATTGATGAAGTCTAGCAAGTATACAGTTTTTTGGACTCCTTGTGCAGCCCATTGCATTGATCTCATTCTTAAGGACTTTGCATAGAGGAAGGTAATAAATAACCTTGTTCAAGATGCATAGTCAATCAATAGTTTCATTTACAATCACTCACATACACTGGCAATGATGAGGCAGCTTTTTAAGACTGAACTTGTAAAACCAGCCATAACCCGATTTGCAACAAATGACATCACATTGCAAAGTTTTTTAGATAACAAAGTTGGATTGAAGATGTTTATCTCGGATGTTTGGGATGCAAAGAGAGCAGAATAGAAATCTGGAAGAATGTGGAGGGATTGGTGACCTCCACAAAATTCTAGGACAGCTGTTCACGGGTTATGAAGATAATGGAACCTGTTGTGATCGTGCTAAGGATAGTTGATGGTAATAAAAAAGCAACCTTGGCAAGTATATATGCAACCATGGAGAAAATGAAGCAACAGGTCAAAGAAAATGATGAGAAGTCAGCTCGCCAATACATGAAGATAATTGATGAGAGATGGCAAGACCTGCTCTCACATCTGTTTCATAAAGCTGGTAGGAAACTATGAATTTATTAGTATGTACATTATACTAGACTACTAGTGATTGCTCTTAAATCGTAATTTTGCATCATATTATCTCAACCCAAAATATCACTACAAATATGGACTTCGTAGTGATAACGAGCTCCTCAAAGCGGTACAAACAGTTACCTATAAGCTTGTAAAGGACGTACAAGAACAAATAGCTTGTATGAATGAGGTGAATGTAATAAATTACACTATACTTTTTGACAGTTTTGCCTAAGAGTAAAATGTTACCCTGCTAGTACTTACACATTTATTTTATTAATTGAAATTTAAAATCATTTTGTATTACAGATAAAATATTTCAGATATTAGTTGCTATTTTTTTGGACAACCACTGCCACACATGCCCGAAATATAACTCTTCCTGGTATGGTCATCTATGATTTTGTGAAATTTGAATATATTTCACATACTTCATCACAGGTTACGTGAATTCGTTGTTACTTTTCTATTATAGCTGAATGGTGGCATTTGCATGTCACAGATGCTCCACACCTTCGCCGAGTTGCAGTCAAAATTTTATCTCAAACAGCATCAGCAGGAGGCTGTGAAAGAAATTTGAGTACCTTCAACTTAATTTACTCACAGAGAAGAAATCGCCTCGGCAGTGACAAGTTGATGGACTTGGTATTCGTGTACTACATCAGATTAAAGATGAAGCATATATGAGGAGAAAGTAAGGAAGACTATATGGACCCAATAGATGTGGCTTATCTTTTTGGTGACACAAATGACAGAGATGTTTTGTAAGAATGGTTGAATAGCAAGGGAGAATCATTGCTTGACAAAAATGGTCCCTATCGAGAGATAGCGTAGAAAATGGGGGCAGATGTATCTGAATTTTTACGCATAGGAGATCTGGCAATAGAGTAATCCATGGCCTTGAAACTGATGAGAGTCCAGAGGAAGATTCGCCACCTTTAAGAGAAACACAAAATGATGATGATGATGATGATGCAGTGAAGGTTGACGAGCTACAGGAAGAAAGTAGTGGTGGAGATGAGGGATATCATCATCAAAGTCCTAGTAGAGAGGATACCCAACATGAATACACAAAAAAATATACAAATATACAGAGATCTCGTACGAAGTCCACCTTGTGACTATGATGTAGGGACAAACCCGACAGGGTATGGGTATGCCTCAGGCCATTCTATGATGTCCATCGATGATTTAAGTTCATTAGTGGGAGTTCTTAATCTGGCGTCAGAATCATTCTTTAGAGGTGGCCTAGGATCATCATTATCAAGTTACTATGGTGGCTACGGATCCCATTACACCAACCCTCAGTACCAACCCCAAGATGAGGCGTAAAGTTCATCTAATTACTTTCCCAGGTACACCATCCCTCCATCTTATTATGATTCCTTATATGTCTACGGACATGATGGTCGCCACCAAAGTAATAGTACCGAAAGTGATCCTGCATCTACAAATTATGGCTATGGGGTTTTCCCTGAGTATTTTGCATCTCATATGTCAACAATTTTCTTATCAACCTTCTCACTTTGCTACACCACTTCCTCCTCGACCACCACGATGTTCATCGATGAGACATGTGAACCTTGTGAATCATCAGGTTCTACACTGAAACGAGGTGGGTCTACCGAATCCACAGATTCAAGGGGACATCGAGATGAGTCTACTCAAAATCAAGGTAGATCTAGAAGTAGGGGTAGCTCATTTGACAATCACAATCGATATTCACGTCTTGGAATACTTTTCTATTGCAGTGATGAAGACTATAAACGATATATGAATGAATACAATACTCGATATAGTTATATGGCGTGGGAGTCATACTGTGAATATATTAGTGCTAAAAATCGAGGAAGATAATCAGAGGAGTGGTATCGAACCAGGTCGAAGCTCAACCTGGTATTGATTTAGTGGCATTAGCTGGTGCTTTCGTGCTTGGTGGAGTCGATTGATACTTGGATGCTATTTATATTTCATTTTTTTTTGTGAACATTTTTTCAATTATTATCATGTTCCATACACCTTTTCAATATATGACTTTGTCGATATGCGACTTGTGCATTTCTACTATGTTTTCATTCAAAATTTATAATTTTTATCTTTAGACATTTCTTCGTAATGTATTAGTTATTAAAATGTTAATTTTCATAAAATTTGTGACATTTTGGGTCATTTTAGACCTCCCTGAGTGATTTTCCCAAAATTCACCGATATCAACGATATGTACTCAATATATCTCTTTTTTGACTTGTCGATATGATATCAATATCGATATTTAAATCCTTGCTTTTGCTTGCCATTGGAATCAGCTAGTCCTAAGACCCTTGAGATCAAAGAAGTGTGGTGGCTCCTCTGTTCTTTAGCCTCCAATTCCAAGATTGTTTTGGTTTCAAATCTTAATAGGGAGTCTTCTTTTCACATCTTCCAGGAGAGTCTTATGAGGACACTCGAAGTTTAAAGTAGTGTTGAATTGGTCTTTAATGTGGGAGTGGAACTTAAGACCTCTGATTTCATCCCATGCATCAAATGTCATAGAGGGATCAACAGGATCCCACCTGAACTATAGACACATCTAGAGCTTGCAGTAGAACCTGTGAAGAACCATCTCTTATCCATTCCATCCATTTTGTCATGCTGTCATCCTATGTCTGTCTAGTAGCAATGCTAGGGGAAGAACATGACTTGATAAGAAAGAATAAGTTTTGCGTTGTATTGTCGGGGTGGGGGTATTTCTTTCTTTGTTTATTGCCGTTGAGATTTAAAACAGGCTCTAGAGAATGAGAATTAGACAAAGGTACTTTAAGGCATCTAGAAGGATCCCTGATGTTGGTCCTATAACAGTGTTATTGCAGATGGAAGATGGAGGTATAGCATTGATGCCCTTCAAAAGTTAAGCAACCAGAATGGTATGTTTCAAAGTTAAAAGACCACATTGAAGGGTCAGAGTTTAAGCAACCAGATTGTGTCCATTCCAATTTTCTCGTAATTTAGTGTCATTTCTCCATTATTGCCTATAGAGAATGTGCATTCCGCATGCTTCACTTTTTTCTGCCAACTGGAAGACCCTTATTGACAAGATACTCTTTACGGAGTTCCAAGTTTTGTATTGCCTTGCCTTGACACTTCCCAACAGATTTGCTTATGTAAACCACTGGTTAAAGTTCCAAGGTTTTGAAAATGTTATGAATGGTGTGGTCATACTTCTTAAATGTATTCAGATCCCTAGGTGGGTATTGCTGATAATTATTATCCTCGGCTTAGATAGATGTGTGATCCACCTCATGCTAAAAGTATGTGCATAATGTAATTGGATGTATATCTTTGTTTGTCTTTTGCATTGAAGCGAGTGTATGGCCATCACAACAAGGCATTGCTGCATTACATCAACATGTTACCATGTACGGTTGTTCTTCAGTTTCATTAGTGGTTACATGTCTCAATTTTGCAAAATGAGCTCTCTAGAAATAGGATGCCACTTAATTACCTTTTGCTAACTGCTTTGTTAAGCTTGTCACTTCTTTATGATTGGATCTAACTGAATGTTCCTTTTGTTAGTAGATACTCGGTTGAGTACATGGACAGAGAGGGAACCATAATAGCCCATTTAGTGGGTGGAATTGATGCTCATATCAAGGTTTCTCAGGGATGGCCAATGTCAAGTTGCACATTGCAGCTGATTTCCATAAAAGGTTCATCTAGTGACAACAGCATTTCGCTAAGCCTACTTTGCAAGATCAAGGTGATTAATTGGTTGTTTTTCCACTATTGCACCTACATTTATATCTACTGTGGAAATGGGTAGAGGTGAAATCTTGAGAGCAACTGAGGTGTAAAAACTTTTGTCTTTAATTTGGAATTGAAGCTCAAACACTAAGTTGATCTGTTTGACATCTTAAGATGTTACCATAATATTTCCTACAACTGTCCACTGTGGCATCTTTTCTAATGACCACAATGATGAGCCATGACAAGGTTCAGTATGTACCAATCTTTTTGCTTCAACTAGAGCAGATCTATCCTGCATTGCCTTGATAATTACTAGGCATATGGCACTAAATGGCATTGAATTAAGTTAATCGAATGCCCATAAAGCAAGATGTTTCCCATCAATTTAGCTCACATTATTTATATATGATTTCAGGAACGCATCTTCAATAGTTGAGCCACTTGCTCTCTTCTGTTTGCAATTTTGGTTCATTATTATGCTTTTATGTTATTGAAGTAATCTTAATCTATAACCATTATCACGCAGTTTTCATACTTATTTTTCTGTTTTTTTTTTTTTTTGGGGTGGGTGGGATTTTTTTTTCTTGCTCTAACTGTCCTTGATGTCATTGTAATATCATCTTGATGATTTTTTAATGTTTTGATTTTTTTGGGGTCTTTCCTCTTTGCTTGCTTTCCCCTGCCATTGAGGTTATTCTTTTGAGTCAGTTTTTCTGTTTTCTGTCTGAAAAGTTTTTGAGAATGTTCAAGTTGATGTGCCTCCTTAGATTACAGTGCATCTAGAACCTTGGAAGATGGCTGGTATAGTTGATAGGGTGAGACAAATGGTTGATTTCATTGAGAAAGCCCAGATGTGTCTTGAATAGGGATCAAGGGAGAAATTTTGAACTAAGCTCATAACAATGAGTCAGGACATTCTAGGATCAACTTATTCTAATAGTACAAAATGAAGCATATATATTCACAACGCTTGGCATGTCAAATAATTTCTTGAATTGGTGATCCCAAGGAAGTGGCTTAGTAAAAATATCGGCAACTTAAAGCTTAGAGGAGACATGAGTGATAATCTTCCTTAAACAGTTGAATTGCAGAGAAAATGATAATCCACCTTAATATGCTTTTTCATTCATGGATTAAAATGGCATAAATATCTGTCTGCTTATTGCATTACATAAGTATTTACAAGCTTAACTGTTTTGTGAGGGCTACTAAGAATGACCTAACCCACATCAATTCAAATTCCAAGCTATCTATGCCATGGTTCTCTATTCCATCCTATCACTCAATCAACATACGATGGTCTGCACTTTACTTTTGCATATGATTTAGAAAGGTGCCATAGCTTGCAGAAAATCATGTCATTTGGGAAGCTTTCATATTTGCATTGAAATAGGCACATAAACCTAAACGACCATGCCGCCCATGGTTGTCTCTCTTGTGAAGATATACATAAATTTTTCCCTAGTATCCTTCTATGAAGATCTTTAACCTATTACATACTTCCTCTAGGACACTACTGCGAGGACTGAAATGAGATGATTATTATTGGAGGCCCTATGTGCCTTTATATAGAGGGGCACTAGGGAAAAAAAGTACAGTCCCTTGCAAATATAAAAAAAAGAAAACATTACAAATAGATTATTTAACACTCAACTACAATTCTCTTTTTCTTCTGCCAACCTCAATCTTAAGGAGTCATTCGAGTAATCCCAAGTCCATGATGAAGTGCTGGCAGGGCATTTATTGTATCACTAAATCCCTGTGCATTATTTCTTGTTTGTTCAATGTGAGCCCATTTATTGTATCCCAGTCCATCATTTCTTAAATTAGGCTGGGCGGGCAGTGAACCGGCCCATTGGCCAGGTCTAATATTGATTACAATATGTCTTCCATTGTTCTTTACAAACAATGTACAGACTCCTGATGCATATTTTAGGACTTTGCTTGAGTCTGTAAAGTATCAAAGAAGTATGTCTATGTGATCCTTGGTAACAAGTTGTCCTAGTACCTCTCCACAATTTTGCTAGCTTGGTAATTTATGGTGGAGAAATATTTACACCTAACAATATGCACATAAGAGGTTACGATTCACAAGTGCCCATGTACCATGGATGCTGATGTCATATGTCATCTTTCATTGCCTAACACCGTTGAAGGTTATGAGGAGGCTGCTGATGCTGGCCATGCATCAACACATGGAATTGATTACCATGGTGAGTCAAGGAGACATGACTGCATATAGGATGGATGGTATACATCTGCTTGTCTTTTCTGATGGCTACAGGTAAAACCCTGTCAATAGTAATCATCACATCATCATTTAGCGATGATCTCGTTCCCCTGCATCATTACTGTAGAACTAAAGAAGATGCATTAACCACCAAAAGAAACCCTAGGCCTCATTTTATATAAAAGAGAACTGGGCATATTACATGAGTATCCCATGGGAAATAAATAAATATCAAACACCCCCTATATCTCAACACTCCCCCTCAAGTTGGGACATATATGTTGATGAGGCCCAACTTGCTACTAAGGAAAGCATGGTGCTTTCTTAATGGCTTGGTGAGAATATCTGCTAGTTAAAGCTTAGAGGATATGTATGGGGTACTTATCTTAACTTCTAACACTGCATTTCGTATAAAATGACAGTCAACCTCAATATGTTTGGCCTTCCAAGAGAAGATCGGATTCGACACAATGCAAGGTAGCTGACTTATTGGCATAATAAAATGGGACATGCATGTCAACATTTTTTGCCAAATCATGTAGGAAGCTCACCATCCACATCATCTCACAAGTTGCCTAGGCTATAGATCTGTACTCTGCCTTTTGTATTAGAGCGAGCCAATACATTCTGCTTCTTGCTCCTCCATGAGACAAGATTACCTCCCTGATAAACAACAAAATCTAAAGTAGATCTTCTATCCTTTATAGATCCTGCATAATCAGCATTTGAATACGCTAGAAGATTAAGAGAGCCACCTGCCCTGTAGTACAAACCTCATCCTGTGCTGCCCTTCAAATATCTCCGAATGAGATACACCTCTCGCCAATGACTATATCTTGGATTTTGCATAAACTGACTAGCCTTACTACAAAACTAATATTAGGTCGTGTAATGGTCAGATATAGCAAGCAGTCAACAGTACTATGATATCTAGTAAAATCCTCAAACAAAAGATTTATCTCATTAATGCCATGGCCAGATGGTGACTCTACAAGTATCCCTGATGGCTTGGAGCCAAGTAGCCCATCCCCCTCAAGAATCTGCAAGGTATATTGTCTCTGAGATAGTGATAAGATGGTTCCCTGACGGACTGCTTCTATCCCAAAGAAATAGCGAATATCACCTAAATCCTTAGTGACAAAGGTAGATCGTAGAAATGCCTTCGTCTGCAATATCCCATATGTATTATCACTCGTCAGAATCATATCAACATAGACTACTAGGATAACCCTCCAGATACCACCATACTTTGTCCTCTTGATAAAGATAGAATGATCAGTAGTAGACTGTTGAAAGCCTATTTTCTTGATCTCTGAATTGAGCCTCTCAAACCAGGCTCACGGACTCTACTTTAGGCCATAAATAACCTTCCGTGACACACAAGCTCCTCTTGAATATCATATCGTGGTGGTTGTCTTATGCAAGGTTTTAAAAAATGCGAGGCGGTACGAGGCGAATTGCCTTCATTGAGGCGAGGCGTAAGCCTCAAGTTTTGAATAAAAAATTAAAAAAATAGCATAAATATATATTTGTTAAGTACTAATAATAAAAAATAAGTAAAAAATACACATCCATGTCATTTTTTCTCTATCACAACATTTAAAGAGTAAAATTAGACGAGAGATGACATTTAAAAAAAATGCAAACCTCCAAACATTATAGAAAATTAGAAATTAAATTTATTAAAACTCCAAAATGAGTTAAATTTCATATGATGAGAATTCACAAGTAAACCAAATAAATATAATGAATTATATTAACTCTACCCATTATTTATAAAAGAAAATTCAATTGTCATGACTCAAATTATAAATAATGAGTCTAATAACTATTATTGTAACTCATAAGTCATCATTCACAAACATAAAAAACCTAAATGAAACCTAAACAAAACCATTAACATATGGTATCATTGACATCGTAGAAAATATGATAAATATATGGTATCTCCATCGCTCTCATACTTTGGAGGGATTTATTTGTGGGAAAAGATCATGTGCAAGTCACATAACCATCTAAAAGGGCCTTTCAATCGAGGCTAGGGGTCTTTCAACTTAGGCTATAGCCTCACCTTCGCCTCAGCGCCTCGACACCACCTCGACCAACTGAGGCTCACTTGAGGCGTTTTCCTAGCGCCTCGCGTAGAGGCATACGCCTTGGGCACCTCAAGGTGCACCTTTTAAAACAACGGTTTTATGTATACCTCCTCAGGCAGATCTCCATATAAGAAAGCATTTTTAATATCAAGTTGATATAGAGGCCACTGTTGGATCACGGCAATAGAAAGAATAATCTTGATGGAGGTAATGCGAGCAACAGGCAAAAATGTCTTAAGATAATCCACTCTATACATTTGGGTGAATCCCTTGGCAACGAGTCTAGCCTTATATCTATCGATTGCTCCATCAGATTTATACTTTATGATATACACCCATTGGTAGCCAACAACAGTAGCACCCTCAGGACATGGAACAAGATCCCATGTCTTTTTAGACTGTAAGGCCTACATCTCCTCATCCATAGCTACTCTCCACCTGGGATTCTGAGAAGCTTGGGGAAAATCTCTAGGAACAACTGTAGTAGTAATAGCTGAGGCGAATTGTCTATCTCCCTTCTCTAAATGGGAAATCACAGTGTACTGGGATATGGGATGAAGAGTATATATGATAGTAGATCTCCTCTACACGGGCTCCTTATCCCAATCTAAGTTACTCCTATCTGAGGAAGCAAGACGTATAGGCTCGTCTTCTGGGCCATCGTCTAACTATGATCTCCTGTGGTAGATCTGTCTCTTGTATGACAGCTTCTACAATTGATCTTTCTTCTGAGAAGTAAGGAATCTTCTCAAAGGTCACATCCACAGTAACAACATATCTCCTATGAATTGGATCATAACACCTGTAGCCCTTTTGTGTCCTTGAGTAACCAAGAAAGATGCTCCGTCGCATGAGAAGCAAACTTTTTCTGATTGCCATGATTTTGAACAAAGCATATGCACCTAAACACTCGCAAAGGCAAAGGAAACGGCCTGCTACACTTAGTGTATATAATTTGGTGTGGAATTTAACCGTAAAGCACAGAGGATGGCACCCAATTAATCAAATAAGCTGCAGTGAGTATGACATCACCCCAAAATTGCCTAGGAACCTTCACATGGGACACTAAAGTCGTAGCAATATCAAGGAGATGTCCTAACTTATGCTTAGCAACCCCATTCTATTGGGAAGTATGAGCATATGATGTCTGATGAATGATCTCCTTGGAACAAAAGAGCTCCTATAAATCTTTGTATATATAAACTCTAGTGCATTATCACTGCGGAAGATTCAAACTGTGGTGTCATACTGTGTCTGAATCTCAAAAAGAAACTGCTTGACAATAGAGGGAATCTCGCTGTGAGCCTTCATCAGGAAGACTCATCAACAAACACTGCAAAGTATCTATGTTCGTTAGGAGTAGGAACTCTAGAAGGTCCCCCATACATCACAATGTACCAAGGCGAAAGGTACTGCATTGACTCCATTTCTTTGCGGGTAACTGCTCTTGTGATGTTTCCCCAATTGGCAGTCCTTGCACTCTGGAATCAATGAATCTGATAATTCTAGATACATTTAACGCATCTTATTCATGGAGGGATGCCCAAGTCTCTAATGCCATAGTAACGAATCACGAGTGATTGACACATCCCCTGTAAACAAGGTGGGTGTGTCTGAGTAGTACAATTCATCTCTCTCTATGCCTCCCCCTACTATCTCTCCTGGCTGATGATCTTGGAAGTAACAGTGCTTCTCATCAAAGATAGCAAGCATCTGTGATCCCTGCAAATGCAACTCATAGACAAGAGATTATCTTCATCTTAGGTGTAGCATCTACACACCCAATTGTAGTAATTGGGGAGGTAGCACCATTGGCTATCCTCACATCTCGGATACCTTGTGGAACTGCGGGGTCCTGCAAGTGATCTCCAGTGAGATGAATAGAGGCACCGGAGTCGATCACCTATGCGCTCCTAGCCCTCTTCTTCTCCACAACTTCCTGGGCTGCACACACAAACACAGTTCTTCTTGGATCAAACTTCTCCAACATGGGCGAGAGAAGACTCATTGCCATTCAAACCAAGTGTGAGAGAACGCTCATCACACAGAACATAACTCGAACAGCAGGGCATTAGCGACCAGCAATAGCAGCCATGGCTCCTAGCCTCCTGCCAATGGTGGCAGGCCACAGGCGGCGGCGCATGGCCTGTTGGATAAGCCAATGGTGGCACAACCAGTGTCGTCGATCTCTTTGGTGGTGGCTACAGCGTTGTTGCTGCCTCCTTAGTCAGCACTGCTGCTATCAGTGCTAGTGGTAGCGGCATAGAAGCTATTCTTGTTGAGACTCCTATTTATCTTGTCTTTTCATTCTGTTACTAGCTATTTGTAGTTTGTTATTTCTTTATGGACATGCACTGTATTCTACCCACATCTCTCTCTCTATATATAAAGAGATGTAGGATTTCCAAGGAATTTGGAATGGAACATTTCTTCCGACTTGGTATCAGAGCAACGGTCCTAAACCAAGGCTCTAGGTATCCCACCCCCAAGGCCTCCAAACCCTAACCACCGAATCCCTAGCTTTCTCTCTCTCTCTCTCTCTCTCTCTCTACATCTGTCCAACACCTCCGGGGGGCCTCCCTGCACGCATAGCGGCAAGGCATCGTGGCGACGGTGGTACAGGTGGTCGCACCATTGCATTGCGAGGCAAGCAGCGGCGACGCTCGACCTACTGCGACGTCGACGATCCGCTGCTAAGTGATGGCGGTAGTGCAAGGATTGGCCCACCTGCTCAGTAGCGGCGGCGGCGGCGGAGTGAAGTCCGGTGGCCTGATCTACATCTCCACGGTGGCAGAAGGAGGTGTAGAGAGGTCTGCCTTGCATCTCCACGATGATGTTCTATTCTACTGCACTTGATAGCAACGGCGGCCCATCGGAGAAGTCATGCTGTGTTTGATAGAGGCGACGTAGCAACGAAGCTAGCAAGCAAGAAGGCAGAGGCAACACTACCTGCAGGCCCTGCTGATCACCATCGTTGGTCTATTCTCCACCCAGCGTTGCCTGCAGCGTAGCTACTTGGGGCTGAAGGGGCATCGACCACTGCTGCCTCGTCTCCTTTGGTCCACTGTCGCCTCCTACCCATCTTTCTTAGAGCTACTTTGGCCCAGATCAGTATCGCTGGGCCCTCTTCTCCCCTGATCTCATTTCCTACAGGCTTTGAAGACGTGCTGCGGTGACTAGAACTGAGGTTTACCGGTCTTCTCTACCCCTATAGGTCACCTACAGGACTTCTACGTCAGGAAGAGCACTGCTAGGGCCCTATCTATGCCCTAGGGTGTGCACTACAATATCTTGGCTCTTATGATCTAGAAATTTTTTTAACATGATTTCCGAGGATGTATTCACTCGAATTTCATGTTTGATTACGTAATTCGTGATCTGATCGTGATTCTATAGGTCTGAAGGACATATTTCAGAATTAATTTCTGTGGATTCCCAGTGGATTTGAGAGCAATGGCCGCTTCTGCATTATCCAGTTTATGAAATGATCAAGATGATGACATACGTAGGCATGGTGCAACAAGAGCATGACAGGAGTCATCATGGTATAGGATGACTGGTGGACTCTGGTGCCTCATAGCATCTTTGTGGTGATCGTAGTCATTTTCAATCACTTAGTTCCATTGCACTAGGGAGAACGATGCAAGTTGCTGATGGCAGACACACTCCAGTTGTTGGCCAGGGGGAGGTGTCTGTTACCCCTATGTTGTGGTTGTCGAGAGCATTATATGTACCGGAGTTTCCCATGAGTCTGTTGTCCGTGAGTAGAGTTACAAAGAATCTTCATTGTAGGGTTATTTTTTATGACATTGGATGTATTGTTTAGGATAAGATCATTGGGAAGACCATTGCTAGAGGTACAGAGGAAAATGGGCTTTATCACCTTGGCCAGGAGCCATTTGCAGGAGCTAGCAAGTACGATGGTGGGAGTGCCTTATAGTAGCATGTTTGTCTTGGTCACATGCCTCTTGATCGCCTCAGGAGGGTGATTCCACATATTTTACCTGTTACTACTATTAGATGCGATGCTTGCCAATTAGGCAAGCATCATCGGTCTTCCTTTCCTACCAGTGTTTCTCCTGGATCAGCAACTGCTTTTGAGTTACTCCATATGGATGTCTGGGGACCAAGTAGAGTTCCAGACAGGATGTGACATCAGTATTATCTTATTATTATTGATGACTTCACCAGAGTATCTTGGGTATTCCTTCTGAAGACTAAGGCAGATGTTGGACGTGCCATAGAGATGCTTCTCTTGGAGATCCGGACTCAGTATTCTGCTACAGTGAAGATTGTACGGACAGATAATGCCCTCGAGTTCTACAGGACTCATGAGATTATGCACCAGACCACTTGTCCTCATACTTCACAGCAGAATGGGGTTGCAGAGAAGAAGCACAGACACCTGGTAGAGATTGCCCGCACTCTACTTATTCACCACAGTGTCCCACAGAGATACTAGGGGTATGTTGTTTTGACGACGTGTTACCTCATTAACAGGATGCCAAGTTCGTCACGAGCAGATACTGATTCTTCTGTTACATCTAGATGGCGAGCTTTTTCACGTCTCCCAGGACCTTTGGATGTGTTGCTTTTGTCCATGTGCCATCATCAGGTCGTCACAAGCTTATCCCTCGTGCTATTAAGTGCGTCTTCTTAGGCTACTCCGTGAGTCAGAAAGGGTACCGATATTATGATCCCATCCATCATAGGCATTATATCAGTGTTAATGTGACTTTTCATGAGACACTATACTTTCCTGTTGCTAGACTGACGAGTGTTCATGATGATGCTGCTCTCAGGCTTATTTCTCCAGTTCCACTTGAGGTAATTCCGATCTCCACACCTTTGCCGACTTCTTCAAAGTCTACTATCCCCATGAATGACTACCAAAGATTGCATGGTCCGCTGCAGACATATACTAGACCTCATGCGACACTATAAAGGCCTCTGCCTGCTCTAGTGACCGATCTTCCACAGGCAGTCGAGATGGGTTCTGGTGACAGTGATTGTTTAGTTAGACCTGATCCCCCTAATAGTGTAGATCGCCATAGTAGTGAGATTCCCTCTATAGAGACTCAGCCAGAGATACCAGATGAGTTTGATCTTCCTATTGCCATTAGGAAGGTGCCCTGCACGTATGAGTCCAGATATCGAGTTGCAGGCAGTTTGGCTACAGATGATCTTGGTTCTCAGTTTAGTAGCTTCTGTCATGCTCTTACAACTTCATCCATTCCATCTACCTACCAGCAGGCCACGCTTGTAGCAAAGTGGCGTCAAATCGTGGAGAATGAGATGGCAGCACTTCGGAGTAGACAGACTTGGGATCTCACCTCACTTCCTGTAGGCGAGATTTGTTGGCTCTAAATGGGTCTTTAACTTGAACTACAACCCTGATGGGTCAATTTCAAGGTATAAGGCCAGGTTGGTGGCAAAGGGGTTCACCCAGACATATGGGGTAGACTTCTTTGATACTCTCTCCTGTTGCGTGGCTTACCACTATTTGGGTACTCATCTCTGTTGCTGCCCACAGAGATTGGCAGTTGCATTAGCTTGATGTGAAGAACGCCTTTCCTTACGGCGATCTTCAGGAGGAAGTTTACATGCAACAACCTCCAGATTTTGAGGTTCGGGGGGAGTGTGTTTGCAGACTTCGGAAGGCCATCTATGGCCTAAAGTAGAGCCCGAGAGCCTGGTTTCAGAAGCTCTCAGATGTGTTGTAGAGGATGGGGATGCAGAGGTCTTTTTTAGATCATTTTCTGTTTGTCAGGAAAACAGAGAATGGCGTGGTAGCTCTACTGGTTTATGTGAATTACTTGATTATCACTAGTGATGATGACGCTAGGATAAGACAAGTCAAGGAATCTCTTGCACAGGAATTTGTTATGAAAGATCTGGGCCAGCTTAAATATTTCTTGAGGATCAAGGTTACTAAGAGCAGAGATGGGATTGTTCTTTCTCAACGCAAGTATGCATTGGATGCTTTTCACGACACAGGTATGCTGGGGTCCAAGCCAGCCAGTATTCCTATGGACCCCAAGGCACATCTTCATGATGAGGTGACAGAGGCAGCAGATAGCAAAGTATACAGACAACTTGTGGGCAAGCTGTTGTACCTAACTATCACCAGATCAGATATTGCCTTAGCAGTAGGCAAACTTAGCCAGTTTGTGGAAAGGCCAACAAAGCTGCACTGGCAGGTAGCTATGCAGGTGTTGAGATATTTGAAGCACCAGGTCGTGGTATTCTCTTTTAGAAAAGGCTTGCTGTGACAGTGGTAGGATATTCCGATGTTGATTATGCAGTATGTGTGCTTGATAGGAAATCCACCACTGGTTTTTGTACCTTTGTGGTAGGTAATCTGGTTTCCTGGAGGAGCAAGAAATAGGAGGCAGTTTCTTGCTCCAATGCAGAGTCAGAGTATAGGGCAATGGCCCAGACTGCTGCGGAGATGGTCTGGATACGATCTCTTGCATGATTTGCATGTCCAGATTGAGGTGCCCATGGAGATGCGATGTGATAATCAGGCAGCTACCTACATAGTTAACAACCTGATGTTCAATGAGCGCACCAAACACGTTGAGGTAGACTGTCACTATACCAAATCTTATACAACGTGATTTGTTGCGCACTTCTTATGTGGCATTGGAAGATCAGATAGCTGATGTGTTCACGAAGCCTCTATCTCACTCGGCATTTGATTTCTGCTGTTCCAAGTTGAGCATGATTGGCATCTATGCTCCAGCTTGAGGGGAAGTGTTGAGACTCCTATTTATCTTGTCTTTTCTTTTTGTTACTAGCTATTTGTAGTTTGCTATTTCTTTATGGACATGCACTGTATTTTACCTACATCTCTCTATATAAACAGATGTAGGGTTTCCACGGAATTTAGATTGAAATATTTCTTTCGACTGGTCCCATTGGATCACCTCCATGTTGGTAATCTAATCATGTTGTATATTTTTTCTGATGGGATTTCGAAGAACCAGCCTAGGACCACTGCTCTAATACCATGTGGAATTAAAGAAGATGCATTAACCATCAAAAGAAACCTTAACCGTCTTTTTATATAAAAGAGAATTGGATAAATTACAAAAATACCCCACAGGAAATAAATAAATATCAAACACCCCCTATATCTCAACGATTACCATCAAAGGTTAGATGGTGTTTGAATTATAGCAAGAGTGGGTGATAAGGTGACAAGCATCTACTCAATCAGACTGTAATGAGGACATTATAGTGGACAACAAATCTCTAATAGACTTAGAAGGGTGATGCAAATACTGTTGGAGAATGTGTTTATGAATAGGCTTGTACCCCCTATTTGTTTCTTTGAGAAGACTATAAAGAAATCAGTCTTATCAGGGGCCTTCTCTCATGGTTTTTTTCCGCTCTTCGTAAGTGGAGTTTCCACGTAAACTCAAGCGCTCTTTATGTGATGCTTTTGATATCTTATTATTTTACTTTTGCTTATTCATATTATTTAATTTGGTATCAAAGCAGTTTGATTCTTGGATTCATCTCATTATCATATTCATCATTATTTTTTGGAGTTCCAATTCCTTTTCATCCAAAGGAGTAAAAGGTGGCAGTGATGGGATCATAGAAGGTGCTGTAGGCGAGTAAAAGGAGAAGACGAAGGAGGTGATGGCGAAGAAGGGGGCCATTGTGCAGGCCACGACACTTGGGAGTGCTGGTGGTGTTGTTGCTGCGTCACTCTCTAGAGGAAGAAGAGGCGTTGCCACTGATGGCGATGATCGTGAGGAGCTGCACAGTAAATAAGGCGTCGAAGAAGGTGATGATGAAACCTCTGTTGAGTGCGGCAATCTCCGGCGGCAAGCGCTGTCGAGAGGTCATGGCGGTGAAGATGGAGATGAAGATGGCAGCTACGTGCCAGTGATGGCTGCTGACTATTGAAGAGAATCCTAAGCAGTGCTCGTCGAGTCTGGGTAGCACTACTGCGCAGTCATTGGAGCTAGAGATCTCTATTGACGGGCGCGGCGTGAGGTTAGAGGGGGCAAGATTGGGGGGAGAGATTAGCAATAGCGCAATAATTGGTGGCACTCGAGGATTGAGTTTATTTGAAATCTAACGTGGGTATTTTGTATTCTTATACTTGTTTCCCTTTGTTTTAACATGATAGCTGGGTTACGTTGTTTGGAGAGAAGGAAAATATCATAACAGGAAAGAAAATGAAATAAGAAAATGAGAGGAAAAATCAGAAAGAAAAAAAGATGAAAATATTTATATATAAAGAGAAAAAAAGAGTTTGAATTAAAGAAAATAGGGGGAGAAGCTCTTTTCTTCGTAATATTTTTTCTCATTGTTGTATTTATCTCTCATACAAGTATGGGAGAAATGGGAAGTATAGATCCTATTATAGTCATCTCCTATTTAGGAGTTTCATTGTTCGAGGTCACTACATGAGAAATCACAACTCTAGGAGGTCTAGAGTTTCGAGGTTTCCAGAGAGGGAGATCCGGTTTCGAGGACTCCGGAGAGGGAGATCCAATTTCGAGGTCTTTAAAGGAAGTCTCATGTTAGGGATGCTAAATGGGGAGCCACCAGTACAAGTTGAGGTCTTCTGAGGAGAGGTCCTTGCTAGAGCCAACTACAATAGTTAGTCTAGCAGCTCTAGACCTCGCTGATGTGTTGTCCCATCAGCACACCTGCCTACATGCATGACCAGTTGAGAGAGTTGTGTTTTGTTGTGTAGAGTGAGATTTCGTTGTATAAGCTAAGCATTCCATGCTCCAGCTTGAGGACTGTTGGAGAATGTGTGGTTGGTTTAGTACCATATCATGAGATGTAGAGTGTTGGGAGTGTGGTGGCCTATGAATAGACATATATCCCCCACTTATTTCTTTGAGAAGAATATAGAGAAATCAGCTCCATTGGGGGGCCTTTTCTAGTGATTTTCTTTTCGCTCTTTGTGAGTAGGATTTCCACGTAAATTTAAGTGTTCTTTATATAATGCTTTTGATATCTTATTATTTGGCTTCCGCTTATTCGTATCATTCAACTAATACTAACATGACGGTGGTGATAAAGGGGCTCATTTCTGTGTTTCCCAATAATTCAAACAGTTTCACTTAACAAGCTTATCTGATAGCCTATGTTTGAATTGATAAAAGCTACACACCCAAAGTTTGAGAAATGGAATTGTGTGCAATTAACTCATAAAGGCAATGGATGGCATTGATATCTTATTATTTGGCTTCCGCTTATTCGTATCATTCAACTAATACTAACATGACGGTGGTGATAAAGGGGCTCATTTCTGTGTTTCCCAATAATTCAAACAGTTTCACTTAACAAGCTTATCTGATAGCCTATGTTTGAATTGATAAAAGCTACACACCCAAAGTTTGAGAAATGGAATTGTGTGCAATTAACTCATAAAGGCAATGGATGGCACACCATTAATAAGGTAATATTTGTTGAGAATAACATTGCCCAGGTGCAATGCACATCGATGCGAATCGTGATGGGCCCTGCAACATCCAATAAATGATGTTTATGTTCAAGTTCATGTTTTGCTGCAATGCATGAATACACAAAAGATGCATTGTCAAAAATGAAACCCTTTGACCCCTGAATTGTATCTTATGTTCACACAATTCATGGGGTTGGTAGAGATTTCAGGGAAATATTTGTTCTTATTCAATAACCAAGCCAAGCCCTTCTTTGTATAATGAGAGGGTTTGGTACAAAAAGGGAGAACACATGAACATACTAAAAATAATATGGACCAAAATAAGACAACCAACTAATTAAATCATCATTTATTTCCTAATACTCTCCCATAAGTCGAGATGCTGGAGACGGTGAGGCTTGGTTCCCGTAGACGTTCATGATGGCAGAGAGGGTTTGGTATAAAAAGGGAGAACACATCAACATACTAAAAATAATATGAACCAAAATAAGTAAGACAACTAACTAATTAAATCCTTGACAACCAACTAATTAAATCCTCATTTATTTTCTAACACTCCTTTACAAGTCGAGACACTGGAGACGGTGAGGCTTGGATCCCGTAGACGTTCATGATGGCAGAGATCAACGATAATTGACGTAGTAGTCCCTTTGTGGTGTCTTCAAACTTAGGTGCCTCTTCTTGTACGCCTTGGAGTCAAGATCTTTTCCTTGGTGTTCCCATGGTGTGTGAGAGTGCTACCCATCAACTTGACATCTTAAGTATACTCATCTTTTTCGCTTCTCTTACTTACACATAAGGACCAAAAAGAGGAAAACAAGACTCTAGAGGGGTGTTCACGCAAATCCCCCAAAATAAACAGATCAATTTAAGTAAAATGGAAAACTCACACAAACAACTCTAAGACTCCTTTTTTTTTCCTTCTTAACTGATCGAATGAAGGGTCCCAGGGAGGGGGGTCTCCCCCATAGGCAACGGCAGTGGAGTTGGTGGCTTTGGTGGTGGTGCTTGAGTGAACCGAAGGTTGCTCGGACCACCTTAATCTGGCAACCCAACCTTTAAGGAGTCGAGTGGTAGCATTAGATCGTCAAACGAACGAGGTTTGGTGGGTCAAACTTGAAATTTGGTCATCGCTATTAGGGGTGGCGCCAGTTGAAGATGAGGTTGCCGATGACGCGTGGCCTGTTTGATGACCCTTGTAAGTGGTGCATATGAAGACTGGAGCATCGGCGACCACCCCCATGGTGGTACCTCGTCGGTGGTGGACTAATGGCAACGTCGGTGGCATCTTTTCCTCCGGGGATGGTAAGAACAACAATAGAAGAAAAAACAAAGGAAGAAGAGAGAAGTTGGGATAGGAGAGAGCCTCTTCGATGGCTCATCGGAGATCGGCGTCGTCGAAGGGCCTCCCCCTCTTGATCTTCTCTAAACCCTAGATCCTAGAATCGGTGGCTCAATACCATGCGGAGATTTCGAGAAGAATATTTATTCTTATTCAATAACTAAGCCAAGCCTCTCTTTATATAAAGAAAGGGTTTGGTACAAAAAGGGAAAACACATCAACATACTAAAAATAACATGGATCAAAACAAGTAAGACAACTAACTAATTGAATCCTTGACAACCAACTTAATTAGATCCTCATTTCTTTCTTAACAAGGTTCAATGAACAATCTATATTTCGAGATCGAAGGTGTAATTTTGCTTATCAATGGTGGAGTCCTGTTTTTAGTAGTGGTTCTTCTATCTTGCATTAGCAATTGAAAAATGGTTGAAAGAAAAAAATTCTCAAAAAAATAATCTTCATTAAAGCAATATTTCATTTAAACAAAAAAATGACTTTGTTGCGTTTCCTACTTTAATCTTTGGTTATGCTAAGAGTTACAAGAAATGAGACAATCACTTTATTATGAAACGTTAATCGTCAATATATAGAGAGATCTAGGTAAAATACAGAGGTCCACTATCAATAAGAAAATAAGAAAAACACCAACAATAACCTGATTTTCGACACCCTCTCAAGTTAGAGCATAGATATCAATCATACTCAACTTGATGCATCTGTCAAAGGAGGTCCTGGGAAATACTTTGGTAAAGACATCTGCATGTTGATCTTCAGAGTTAACATGGGTGGTACATAGGAGCCCCCTCTAAATCAAATCTCTGGTATAGCAGCAGTCCACGTCAACATACTTGGTCCTCTCATGAAACGTAGGATCAGGGATGCAAACGACTTGGGTTTGGGTTGGGTTTGGCTAAATCCGTACTCATACACATTTACAAAATCCATACCCATTGATGTCTTACTCATTTACTTATCGGGTACAAAAATCCAAACCTATACCCATGCCCATCTATTAATCAAGTTCCAATTTACCCATTGGGTACTCATTTATAAATTGATCTTACAATCAAATCATGCTGGGGTTAATAGCACAGCATACCTGGTTCGACGGGGTGCCGGGTTCGAATCCCCCAGATTTGCCCATACGTACATAGGCTTGTGGTGGCGTGTGGTGACAGTCTATGTCCAACCATCCCTGACTCGACGCCGGAGAGTGGCCGTGGTTATGATCACAGAGGTGCTCTATGGCAAGCGAGAAATTCGAGGACCCTTTCGCTTTTCAAAAAAAAAAAAAATCAAATCATGCCCAAATTAGAGTCAAAGAAGAAAAGAAATTTATAACACGATTAATTAATTAATTATTTTTAACAAACCTGAAAGATAGAGGCTTGGGCTACCCTATTTTATTGATCTCCACTGAAATTATTACAAAAAGAGCCTTTTAAAGGGAATACATTAAAAACAAAAAATTTAAAAAAAAGACAAAATACAAGTATGTTTTAAACAAAAGATCCTCATCTCCAAAATAAGTGTTCAATGGAAACTTCAAAAGCACTTCATACCTTAAGAATCATAGAGGGAATCATGAAGGGGATTAGGATTAAGGGAATGAGGGACTTAAGGTATGCCTTATATATCTCAGGTAAATGGGGATTTTATTTAAGTACTTGGGTCGGGTAATGGGTAAAGATCGATACTCATACCTGAACCCAAACTAGTCGAGTTTTCTAGATAAAATTCATACCCAAACCCAACTGGATTTGAGTCAAATTTTTTCCATTGTTGGGTTGAGTTGGGTTAAGTTTACCGAAACTTGCATCCCTACATGAGATTATTTGCAATATAAGTAGGAACTCTATTATCACATCTCAGGTCCATGGTTGGTGGCACCTAAACATGTAGGTCCACAAGGACAAAACGAATCCATATAATCTTAGTAGCAATTTGTGACATATCATGATACTTTGATTCAACATTAGATTGTGCTATCACAGCGTGCTTGCTGCACCACGTCACTAGATTGCTAGTGTAGACTCTGTCCTTAAGCCAACCTACATAATCATTAGCTATGTATGCAATGATGTCTAATGAGGAGCCCTTGGTAAACAAGAGTACCCTACTAGATGACGACTTAAGGTATCTGGGGATCATCGTGGTTGCATCCCATTTGGAACCTACAACAGTAACACAAATAGGTAACTTAGTAAGCTCCTAGGTTCCTCTTGAAACCAAAGCAAAGATTTCCTCCTCTATTGCTCACCTCCACTCAGGATCTGGGAGAGCCTACTCATGTTAACTAGGAATAGCCATTGCTAGTAGAGCCAGAGAGAATCTTTTAAAGATAGGCTCAAGACATGCTAGAGAGACATGCTTACATATAGAATGGCTTGTGCAGCTACGTAGTGCCTTCCTCAATGCAATGGGAAGATCAAGATCCTCTGTAACAATTCGGTGGACTTCTATGTCCGTGCCTACAACTTTAATGGTACATCACTGAGACCAGTGTTGTCAATAGAAATTGGCTTGTGGCTCACTTTAGGGGAGATGTGCGGTGTTGTTTTAGAGGATGAAGGAT
Source organism: Thalassia testudinum (assembly GCA_037157565.1). Classification (NCBI taxonomy): domain Eukaryota; kingdom Viridiplantae; phylum Streptophyta; class Magnoliopsida; order Alismatales; family Hydrocharitaceae; genus Thalassia; species Thalassia testudinum. The sequence goes on from JAZHRO010000077.1 coordinate 135,946,611, forward strand.
AACGAGCATAAGTAAACTAGAACCAATCATTGGAAGGACAAATGGCACTGTCAAAAATGGTCACAGGATTAGCTTCCAATACCCTAGGAGAAGGCATAGGAACCATATTCATGTGCAACCCTACAATAGAAAATTTTGGTACTAACTTGAAAAATGTCACATCTATGCTAACATAATGGCGATGCTGGAGAGGATCATAACGTCGATACCCCTTTTTTGACTTAGAATATCCCAAGAGCACGTAGTTAATTGTTCTGGGAACTTATTTCTTTTAGAATCATGAATATGAACAAATGCCATACATCCAAAAACGTAGGGCTGAAGAGAATAATTCTCCATCTGGGTATAATTATATCAAAATTCGTCATTAAGAACCGAGGATGGCATGTAATTGATAACATGTTATAAAAACGGTATCGCTCCAATATGTTTGAGGCACACTGTTGTAGATTAGTAGTGTCTTGGCAACGTCCAACATGTGACAGTGTTTGCACTCAACCACACCATTATGCTGGGAAGCGTGAGGGTAAGTCGTCTGGTGTATGATTCCTTGTGACTTGTAGAAGTCACTAAGAAACATGGTGCAAAACACTAAGGCATTGGTAGAACGAACAACCTTAGCAATGGCCCCAAACTATCTTCGTTCTCCAAGATGAAATTTCAAATAACTATTCCTACATCTAATTTCTACTTCAATAGAAATGCCTAGCTCAAGCGAGAATTGTCGTCAACAATCACCAAGTAGTAGTGAAATTCTAATCTATTGAGAACACAACTAGGACCCTGGGCATCCATGTGAAGGAGCTCAAACAAAGACCAAGATCTCGGAGTCTAACTAGTGGGAAATCTACTCTAGTGATGCGTTCCCAACTGACATGCCTCACACTCAATCTTGGCACCAAGAGAAATGAGGAATAACATGACGGAGCTTGTAAAAGGAAAGATGACCTAAGCGTAGGTGCCACTAGAAAGCAAAGGTAGAGGATGGTGGAACAATGGCATGAGCAACAACCGGTGATTGAAATAATCTGTAGACCCTTCATAGCTTCCACCATTTGTCTTCCTAGTCAACACATCCTTGAAGACACATGAGATTGCGTTAAATATGAGTCTACAATTAAGCTCCTTGGTTATCCTACGAACTGAGATTAGACTGATAGGGAAGTCCAGTACTAACAAGACATCTGTCAGTCTCATGTTCTAGGAAATATGAACTTCTCCCTAACCAGTAATCAACGAGTACTTCCCATCAGCTACCTGAACTGTCCATCTTGGTGCAATAGATCTAAGTGTGGAAAATCTACTTCGATCCCCACACAAATGCCAAGATGTTTCAAAATCTACCAACCACTTAGGATCACATCTAAGGTTCTGAGCGGACAAAGTAATTGGGAAATCTGTTGGAGAGTTTGCTATGGAAGTGGCCAACATCTGAGGTATCTGTTGCACGTGATTATTGTATGTATCTTTGAAAATCATCCACATACCCTTTGTGGTCCGATAGTATATAATCTCATCTCCAATTCTTGGGGCAACACTATTTATGATCCAAATATGAACCATAACATTATCTTTCTTCCATGTAGCATATTTTGCTATCTTCTCTTTGGGCTCTGGTTCCGTAGGAATATGCTCTTTATTATGACCCTCCACATTCATGAGAAAAATTTGAGACCACCATGGGTAGTTGGTCTCGTCGTATTTGATCATTGGACCAAAGAATGGGTTCTTGTAGACTCGTTTCCGTTACCTCTGATGTTACATCTGAATAATCCGAAGAAGCCATCTCCTACGTGAACTAAAGCCCCAAGATGCAAGAAACTATCTATTGGATCAACTTAGATCATGAAATCGAATTGGAAAGATGCAATTTCATATCAAAATAGAGCCAAGGGTCTCTCTCTGGCCTATTGGCGATGCTTCGGTGAACCACCAGAGTCCAACGACCGTCTTTAGAGCAAATCGTTGCCAGGTGACTACTCCGGTGAGGGAGTTGACTAGTTACACGCCCAACAGCAGCCTCTAAGCATCGTTGGGTACCTTGTTGCCACAGGTGGTGAGGTTGATCAACAACAATGGGGTCTTCAGATGATGCACAGTAGTCTGATGACCCTATCAGAAGTTGGTGGCGATGCTTGATTGGAGATTATCCTTTGATTAAATGGTTTCTTCCCTTAAATGAAGGTTTTCGAGGCAGAAAACCTAGATATTTTTATTTAGTGAAGAAAATGGGGGGAGAACAAGGTACTAAAGGGCAGCCTAGGATAGCTGTTTTGATATTGTTGAGTTTGGCGTGATCGGGAAGCGTGGAGGCTCTTCCATGTGAGGATAATGGGCAGAAACAGGTGCTGCCAGCAGTCCCTCTTTTCACAAGGAAGAGAGGGTGTAGCCACCGATTGACAAGAGAGGAAGTTGTATTGTTGGAAAAATTGTTTCTTTTAACTCAAAGATAAAAGGATTACAAAGACTCTTTTATAGAGAGAGAACACATCACAATCGCCTCCAACAAGAAACAAAATCATTCTTAATCTAATCAAATCTTCTAAAAATAAGAAAGATCAAATCCTCTAAAAGAAACTTTATAAAACCAAATCTACCAAATTAAGGACCACTAAACTTTAACCACAAGACATACCAAAAATTCCATAGGGCCGGTGTCTTTTTGAGTGCCTACTAGACTTTCACTTGGCACTGCCATGTTGCTTGACATGGATGCCACATGGCATTTTTATTCCCAACACTCCCTCCTTAAGTCGAGGCCAGGAGGACGATGACTTGCTAAACTTGGCTCGGTGATGATGTGGCCAAACAGTTCACCATTTTCTCCTGATGCACATCCTCTTGCCACCTTTGTAGTCATTGCCTTTTTGGCAACCTATAAAGTCGTGGCTATTGGAGCAGCCATCTTGTCTTCGCATAAGTTGATGGGCTCTCTTCTCCAACTTCTTCCTAACTGCATCTTTTGTCTCAGGCGCTTTCTCAAGTAGCATGAATCTTTGAATCTGCCATCGCTTCATTCTAAAAAGTTGAGAGGAGTCTCTATGCCTCTTTTTCTACACCCGAGAGCTACACACTTGAACTTGGCATTCTCGACATGCTAGAGGGTTCCACGCACCCCGACATGACTCAACCCGAGTCAATGCCGTTGCTCCTACACCCTGTGAGCCAGCGTAAGGCGCTCGGTTTCTCTAGGCGTGTATAAGGTTACCAAAAGAAGGTGAAGTCAATGGTCCTCTAGGAAAAATCACGCACACGTGGCCTTTTCTTTTCTTCTCCTTCCTACATGCGTAGAGAATCCTCTGAGAAGAGCAAGAGCCTAGATTGAAGACTCTGATATCATGTTAAGTTTGGTGTGATCTGGAAGCGTGGAGGCTCTTCCACGTGAGGATAATGGGCAGCAACTGGTGTTGCCACAGTCCCTGTTCTCATGACAAGGAAGTGAGAGAGGGTGCAGCCAGAACACATCAAATCCTCTAAAACAAGAAATAAAACCAATCCTAATCTAATCAAATCTTCTAAAAATAGGAAAGGCCAAATCCTCTAAAATAAACTTTCTAAAACCAAATCTACCAAATTAAGGACCACCAAACTTGGATGACAAGACATACCAAAAATCATATAGGGCTGGTGCCCTTTTGGGTGCCCACTGGACTGCCACGTGACACTATCACATGGCCTGACATGGCTGCCACATGGTACTTTTATTCTCAATCGATACCAAGTTAGAAGAAATGAGACAATCACTTTATTACAAAATCCTTATCCTCAATATATGGTGGATTTAGGCTTCACTCAAATAAATAAATAAATAAAATACAGGATTTAGGTAAAATACAAAGGGGACTACTATTAATATGAAAATAAGAAAAACATGCACAATAACATGATTTTCAACACTAAGAATAACCAAGACATACAAAAAGTTGTCAACCACGTAAGAAGGAATTTCTGCATATTGGTCCAATTCCAAATAGGAGGTGGTAGAATACTTACCAAGCCACTTCCCAAGAATTTTTGCATATTGGTCTAAATATGAGGACTTCAAGCCACTTCCTAAAGCTTAAACTGAATTTTAGGGCCATCATGAGGCAAAATATTCCATTCCTAGGTCTTTATATATAAGATTTGTATGTTAATGAAATATCTCATTCTCACCTATGTAAATTCTCTTCTCCTAGGGCCATTTCTCTCCCCATTTGATTGCGGGTTAGTAGTTGTCCTTGAGTAAGTGTTAAGAAGGGATAAGTTGGAGAGGTGGTGGTGTAAGTGGTGGACTAAGTAGTAGATGTGATAAATAAATTGATGTAGTGTAAATTCTCTGTTGATGTGATTTAAATATAAAGAGAGAGTTGTTTATTCATTTTATATTTAATGTTGTATTATTTTTTATTATTGTTTGTCGGAAAGTGGAATAAGTTGGGTAGATAATTGAGTTGATAGTTCTCGTAAATTGTGTGTCCCATATTACCGTGCATGCACTATTTATATACTGTTCACCTACTCAATGTCATGTCTGAAACTCCACCTTCAAGCTCCACAACCAAATGGGGTAAGAGTTCTGGAATTTGTGGAACTGTTGAAAGCTCTTGTTTAATTTCATTGTGCTTTGGGAATTGTTGTCTAAAAATTATGCGTGAGTACTGAAGCTACTTTTGATTGCTATTGTAATTTGAATTGCTGAAATTGTAGACTGCCTAGAAAAGCATGTACTGGGTGCAATTGGAGGCGGCACAATGCTGCTTCCTTGACAAATAATTCTTCTCTTTTTAGTTTATGCTGCATGATACTATCTGTTTGTCGCAACCTTTACGTAGTTGCTCTTTTTCTGCTTGGTGAACATTTGTTTAGGAACTGGCAAATTCTCTTGATCCAGAGGTTCGCTGGGATCTTTCTCGTTTCATCGACTCCATCGAAGAAATTCTCATTCTTGAAACACAATCTTCCCTTTAAAGAATTGATGTGGGTTGCATTGCTGTGATGCTGTGTAAGGAGACCGTATGTTTTTATTGTTATAGATGTTCCAACTGTCCCCAGAGAGTTGAGGTTTAAGGCTTGTGGAAGAGCTTACATTTCTTCAATAAAGCATCCATCACATCCCTACATTCTCTGTAATGTATTTGACCTTCTTGTTCTTGTATTTTTAATTATAATGATAATTATAGCAACTGTTGATTGATATGAAGCATCTAGATTCATGCATGTCTAGAGAATGGTTTGTAGCAAGGTTCAGAAAGTTGGTATACGCTATTCAGTTGGTTGGGTTACCACATAGGTATCATGTGGTACATGGAAAATTATGCAATATTGTATTTTTTATTTTAAAAAATACAAAATAATTAATTAACTTGGTAAAATTTGTATTATACATCTCAAGCATATGAAAAATCAAAGTTATAAGTATAAAGCTACCTCAAGTAGTACAATATAAGAGCATATTAATCCGTAATTATTATATACTATTGAGAATATGAATGTAACATCTTGAAAAATTGACTTATTTGAAAAATAGTTACATTTATTCATTTTGGGTCTAAATCGACCTTATACTCGGTCGAGTATATGTGTAATCGGATCGAGTAGTCAGTTTGCACAGACTATTGGATCGCCTCATGGTATGCTGTTCAGGAGAGGGACTGCCAATGCATATGCGGCCAGGGTGGCTGATTTTCTTAACAGTGGTCTGTAGTGTGTGTTCTTGCACTCCAGCCTGTTTGCAACCTCCAAAACTGGCAATTATCATGATTCAGTTTTCACATTCTACATATGTTCTTGAAGATATCTGTATTTCGTTTGGTATTGGTAAGTGAAGGCATTTATTGTTTATTCAAGCATCTAACAAAGGTAGAGTATTTAACACGAGTTCTATTGACCCCTGTACAGCATGCCAACAATTTACCCTCCATCAAAATTTAGGATAAAAATGCTCCTTATTTGCTTCCAAATTTTTGCCAGTAGTGCTGAATAGCATTTTGCTTTGCAGATTGACTTCGCATTGCTTCTTGCGTGAGACAAGCTAATGGAGCTGTTGGGAAGGCTACAATGGCAAAGATGATGTTGCTTGGACGGCTTGTGGACGGAGTAGAATTGCAGCATCAGAGATGGTTAAGAGTGGATTAAGGACATTGTGGTGGAATGGTGAAAGGTGGGAGCTGACACCTCTATCTCTTGTGGCCATCTCAGTGCTTTGAATCAGGTTTGGAAAACCGTTGGTTCACTGGTGGAGGGTGGAGGAACAGCTATGGAGGCAGGAGCTAAAGGAGATTGGAAGAGGGAGCAGGGTTAGAGGCAGTGGGGATGGGAGGCTGCAAAAACAAGGGGATGGGTGGAGGGAAGGAAAGTGCTAGGAAATGGGTGTTACTGCATCAAAGTCTGTGGATCAAAATCTGGAGGCCAAAAATCTCCCATGATGATAGGTGGAAAACTTTCCAATTGGTGTTGATTTTTCCTTCCCCGGAAAAGTTATCCCGTTAGTTAATCCTCGTCGTATCCCACAAAAACAAACCTAAGTCATGGTTATCTCACCATACAAACAAATAACCCCTAACATTATCTTACCACATTTCATAGGTTAACCTAGGAGGATAATCCTTTTGACTTTCAAATGGAAATGCAAGATAATCCTTTTAAAAATTCCTATCCCATAGAATATTATCCCTTGTCCCAAACTAAGTCTTGTAGTACAACATTGTTGTATACGATGGAGGATCTGAACCAAAATGTGAAGAAAGAAGGATCGGAGAGGGGGAATTGAAGTTTGAAGAAGGAAATGTTCAGGAAGAGAGAACAAGTGGCATGACATAAAATCAGCACATTAAAAAGGCATTAAGTTCCAAATTTAATTTTTGCCGGGAAGCAAGAGGGGATAGCACGTTAAAAAGGGATTCTCCCTGATGCAGTTGCCATTGTTATGATCTACTTTGTCTGCCCTTGAGGATTGCCTTGATTTGTATTGCACGGTTTCTGGAAAATAAGTCAATTACAAAAATCATCTGTATGATTTGGCAAGGGCTGCTCTAAAGATACTGTCCAGGGTATGTTAATGGTAGCTGCAAGGAGATTTGAAGTGATTTTTTTTTGGATTCCGCTCCGGCCAAGAAAAACTGTAAAAAGTGCATTGTGTATATGCTGGAATCTAAAATCCAATCAAGGGTGGTCGATCTGTTCCAGCTTAAGCCACTATAACTGCGATATGCACCTAAGATACGTATTTAATGTTCTTGCTTGCTTTTGAAGAAAACGTCGGATAAAATAGACAAATATGCTAGACTTTTTGTGAGGAAATTTTATACACAACATTGGTTGGTATAGAGTCACGATTACTAAACATTTTGGTTGGCGAGTTATACGCTTCGCAAGACTAAGTAAGTCTTTCTTATGAAGATTGACAAGAGAAAGGTCTACGGAGATGACTCTATTATGTTCTCCACGTTAAAAGACCTGCAATTCCATCAGGAACCCTTTTGCAAGCCAAATGTTTTTCTTGTTATTCTAAGTTATGGAGAGACTTGACTTCAGTGAACATACTCTCTATAAGGGAGCTATATGGAAATTCACGATTAATCTAAAACTAATATTTGGTCAAACAATTGGATCCTTAATATTTCTATGCATGTTCTTCTCGGCAACGGCTCAATTAATGTACCAATCTTTGTCTCTGAGATTATCTATCGGAGCACCAAGACATGGAATACTCAAATAATTGATAGTAGTTTGAGCATTACGGTAGCATCATCTATTAAAAAAAATTCACTCTTGTTTTTGGTTCCCCCTTCTTGTAAAGTGGTGTCTTAACCGAGATTGCATATCACTTTCTCCGTTAGATAAATGGGAAATTCCTCAATTGTAATTATGTCCTTAAAAAAGTTATTAAATTCTTGCAAAAGTTGAAGCTGGCTCCTAGAATTCACAACTTTGTAGTTGAGATTAGCATTGATGGTCTTGCCATTGGAGAGAAACCGATGACCTTGTCATAGCGTGAAGGCTTTTGCTCATTCTAGTAGGAAATTAGTTCATGCCTAGATGTTGATGCAATGGTTGTTGATGGTCTTACCATTGTGTTGTTCATGAAGGTTTTTATGACATAGGCCTTGACTCATTCTATTATCGAAGATCACCTCTTCATCTACCATCCAATGGCCAGAACTTATTTGTATTTATATTGATCAAGTTATAGGGGATTCTCTTAAGTTAATTATGCAATTTAGGTCAAATAGTGCTAGAGGTTATCTATCCTCAACGTACTCTTTAGAAGATGAGATGTAAATCAAAGTTTGTAGGATCCATCAAGACCCTTAACCTAGATGACCTCTACTCGAGCCCTGATGTGCTCGATCCAAAAATTCAACAATCAATTACACAAATGACACAAGATAGGTATCCCAACTCCATTAATATAGTGTACGGAGAAGGGATCTAACATTGAAGAGCATATTAAAATTCTTTTGAATACAATGGGAGTGATCTATTTTTTGTGTGCATCAGGCCCTATTTATGGGACGTTTAAAGCCTTAATTATTACATATAATTATTTACTCTTCAGTAACCATCTTCTCTATTTCCCAAAGGCCCACTTCTTCTTCATGTCATTTGGCCTTTTTGGTCAACGCCTCCTTGGATCTGCTATCCTAGCATTTGGGCATCATGCTCTGCTTGGATATCGAGCTAGATCCTCACCAAGGGCCTAGGTGGGCTTGTGTCATTCTGCACAATTCTTAGGTTAGCTCCATCTTCGACATTCTGACTAGTTCCAATGTCGCTTCGTACTTGATCACCCTTGTCGGTCAACCAGTTAAGTCGACTAGTAGTCTTGGCAATGTAGGTTAGATTTTCTTATGGTGAGATGGCTCCCTTTGGACCTTAGGCTAGCCCATCCTCGAGTTCCTTAGGCTTGTTGGGATGGTTATTTGGGCTTGACTTTTCTCCCCTTATTAGTTATCCTCACTCTCATATTTAAATTGTGTGGGCTACGAGAATAAAAGAATTGATGGGAAAAGGTTTTTTTTTTATGGTGTCCCCTTGCACCCAGTAACTATATCTCGATGTGCCAGGCGGTTGGTGCTTTGGAACAAGTGCATGGTGGTCCTCCTCTTCAAAGGTCTCAAGGTTGTTTCCTTGATGGTTTATCTGCTTGGGCACTCTTGTGGTGCATTGGTGGTTTATACCATCTTTGTTTTAGTTAAGGGACTAAATGTTGGTTGGGTGGTTTATCCACTTGAATGTTAGGGCAAATGATGACCAGTTGTCACCTCACGTCATCTACCCATTGTATAAAGTAAGTGACATCATGATGTTGATTGGTATTCCCGAGGCTTAGTACAAGGGACGTGTCGTGACCTCATTGACCTTCGTTGGAAGATTGTCCCATCTCATTAAATGCTAATGGGACGACTTTAAGTGGTAAAACCCCGTGCCTCTTCACCTTCGACCTATGGTTATAAATAAGGGTAAGTGAGGGTTGTACATGACTTTTACTCTCAGTGATAGAGTGATTATGTTACTGTTATTGAGCTTTTTGCCTTAATCATACTAAACTCCCTTTAATCGAATTTGAGAATGTCATTAATCACTCGAGGTGAGAACCCCTCTTCTTCTAGGTAGGTGAGCAACAAAAGTCTTGCCTTGTACAATTTCCTTCTTCGATTTGTAGTGAGGAGGAGATAGGGCAATTCCTTAGTAAACATAACTTAGGTGGGGTAATGTATACTACGTAGGGGACCACTTAAGGTTATGTTCACTTGGTTGGTCCAATGATTTTATGATTTGTAAATACACCATAGAGAATGGTCTTTGTATCTTGCTCAATCTTTTCATCATTGCCTTCCTTTCCTTTTACAATCTCAACCCATTGCAACTTGGCTTGAACTGTTGGACAATCCTAAACACCTTTGTAGTCGTCTATTTTAACCTCGAGATAGAGCCCCGACTAGACCATTTCTTGCAACTCATTGCCTTATTTCCTTAGAAAGTGAAGAAAAGTCATCTATTGATTTGGACATACACCTTTCTATCGAGGAACTTGGGCTATCGGATCATGGACCTGTTGGATAGCTTGAAAGGGCAGGACCACCATTTCTTTATTGTGAACAACGGCAAGCCCCTTCAGGTTCCCAGTAGTTGGCAAGGTCCACTCAAACGTGATGTCTAGCCACCCATCAGCCTTTAGATCAAAGATTAGATACCATAGAAGGTTTAAAGGTCTTAACCTAACATGAGCTTGCACGGGAGTGTTGGGAATCAAACGATTTGATCATGTGGCATTGTGGAAGCGTGAAAATGATCGTTTTAATATTCTTTTAATCGATTCAATCACATAGACAATCAATGGCCGAGCCAAATAAAAAGAATCGAGGAACAAAATGACCTAGAAAATTAAAATCACATGTGAAGATCTAGCATCTCCCTATTTCGGGATCCCCATCAGTATTGAGTTATACTTAAGGGGTGACATAGCACAGCACTCCAAGTGTTGTGCCTCCTATGGTAAGTCTCAGCTCTGTGGAACTCCTTTCTTCTCAATAGGCAGATGAGACCATTCAAGCCAAACTCAATCCTTACGTGTGCAGCATGAACCCTTTGCATGTCACAAACTCCTTTGCGAATCCCTAAGGCGATGTTCACCTCAACTCCCCTTCAGGAATTGGCTACATGAGTTAATAACTCAAGGCCAACTCAAATCAAAATTCTATTATCCTTGTCAAACTTGTAGAAGTCCAACAGGACTTCTTTTCTTCAATCTAGACATCCAGATGATAGTGCATCTAGACATCTGATTGGATGGTTGGATGTCCTCTAAAGTCTCAAGACTACTCTTGAGTTCTCTAGACATCCATAACTTGAGAGAAAAAGAAGGGGAGCTAGCAACAACAGTGCCTCTTCTTTCTCCTTTCATTGTTAATAGAGGGAATTGGGTGCACACAAAATGATCGATTAGGGATATATTCCTAATATGATGAGGACCATTAGATCAAATTCAGTGGTTGGAATTTAATCCTAATTGAATTTTGCAACATTAGCCCTCCAAATAAATTGAGCAATTGAGTTTAAGTTCCCAAAGGCATTTTATTTGGATCCAAATCCTTTGGATCAAGTCTAAATTATATTTGGCGCAATAACATGCTAAATCAAATACCAATTTAACTCTTTAAATAGTATTTGATTTCGATTCAACTAAGAACCCATAAAAATCATTATTGGTTTTATCACGATAATAATGAAGGATTTAGGAATCAGGATTTATGACACTATGCCTCACTCAAGTATTCCAAATACCTATAAATCCTTTACACTAGAAGATATATGTAACCATTAGGATCGAATCCAAGATTTACCATCCATTTTAGCATGGGTTACATACTTTTATGCTCTCTTTGTATCATTGGAACGAGAATGAAAGTTAGATCCTTTGCAAAAGAATTGTGTTCTTTTCAATATATGAGTTTGATCAGAACTCGTACAATGACCCTTGCTCTCGAACGCCTTCAAGCCGGTGAACCTCCAGAAGGAGAATAAGGTACCGAAGCTCCTATCCACCAACCTAGAATGAGCAGCTTTGCCTCATGTCCCCTACCTTTGGAACATCTATTGAAATTGTCCCAGAGTAGCAAGCTTCTCTAGGTTCTACTTCATAGTTTCACATTCTCATATTCCCAAGTTCTAATGGTCTTTGCTCTTTGTACCCTTCAGGTGGAGGTGAATGGGCAAGATGATCAAGTCATAATTTTGTATAAATTATTTGCTTAGTTATTGATATTTTTTAGGTATTTATTTTGTATATAGTAATTTTAGATATTTCTTTATATTTTGTGAATAATAATATTTTTTATGTTCATATCATAGGAGAGGCAAAAGACTAACCAGGTAGCGCAGTATTGACGAGAATATTTTCATGGGCCCAAGAAATAGATCCATTTCGTCTAAGTGGTGGCATATATATGAGATAAAAGGTCTAAAATTAGAGTTTTAATAGGATTAGGAGTTATTTTCATCTCAAAACAACCTACTTATTCCTTTGCTATGAATTTCTAAGATTTTTGGGAGTTTCTAGAAACTCTCAAGTCAATAAATAGGCCTTAAGACCCTTAAGGAAGATTATTCTACCTTCTACCTCTCCCTTTCTTTGGGAGCATCCTTCGAGCATATAGTTCAAGTAGCCACCGATGCTTCTCTTTGCCTCTACTCTTCTAGACTTCTTCACCACCGCCAAGACACCATTCCTCCACCCTCTTTTTTCTTTCCCTTTGTGTTTATTTATTTTGTTCTAGTTGTTAGATTAGATTAGCAATTTCTTTTCATTACTTCATTGTAATATTTTATTTGGTTCACGTTCTTGACATTAGTTTATCAATAACAAGTTCTTATTTCCTACTCAAAGCAATTTTATTTCATTATTGCTTGGTACTTGCTTCAGTTAATTTCGTAGTTAGATTTCTGTTCGCATTTGTTTTCCTAATTTTTTCATTAATTTATGTACTTCAAAAAATTTCCAAAAAACTATTGTACATTTCTACTTGCTAGTTTTAATTTCCTATGAAATTTGGTAAGGTAATTCTTTATAGAAGAAAAAAAATTAAAAAAACATTTTCAATTCCAATCCCTGTATTATTACTATTCAATCCTAAAATGTCTTTTTGAATTTATTCCCTACTTTCTACAACTCATTTTTGTATGAAAATTGATAGGAATCTTATTTAGATGGTAAGGTATCTCCATTAATTTTCTTAAAATTTTTACGTTCTGGAAAAATTATTTCCATGTAATTTCATTTAAGTCCTTATATTACGATTTAGTCCCTATTTTTGAGTTTTATTGTCTTATCCCTATCTAAAAACACCAAAAATACCAAAAATATGTTTGTGTGGGATAGTATGAAGCACCTTAAATGTTTTGCCTTTTGGACTCTCACTTTACACGTTCTTTCCTATCTTTAGGAGTTCAAAATTATTTCAATGGTTGTGACTTTGCGTTACAACGATACTCCTACTTTCTAGCGAATTTTCATGATCACACGACATCATTCATGGTGGGGTGCTTTTCTTGCCATCGTTGATTGGATTTGTGAGGGGGTTGTCTCTTGCTGTGGAGCAAGTGGCTTTTGGGCAAACATCACATATGTTGATGCCTGGATCGTTCATGTCTAAATGCACAAGGCCCACATTGCCCGCAACAAGGTGGAAGGGATGCACACCACCTTAGAGAGGTAGTAGAAGATTGATGGCATAAAGATAGCCCTCCTAAAGGAGAGGCTAAGCAAGGTAGAGGCGAATCAAGCCACCCACCAGAGGGACCTTAAAGCAATTAAAAGGACCAGTAGGACCTTTGCCACTTTGTAAAGGTCTAAGACAGGGCCTTTGTGAAGTTCATCACTAATCTTGAGGAGAAAACTACATAGGCAGACAAGATGGTCAGGTTGGCAAAACAGTTAAACGAGAAGCTGGAGTAATTCACCATAGAGTGCCGGGCTCAGTGGGAAATTTTTGAGAAGGTGTACGTTGATCTACAATATGCCTTGGCTAATTCCTAGGGAGGCGAGTGCTCAAAAGGTTGAGAAGGAGGCAGCTCACATGGAAGCAAATTTTCTTTAGCATTGATAATTTCATATTTATTTATGTTAATCGATCATTGACAATCCATCAATCATAATATGAACACTATTGTCAGGTTTTTATCGCCGACAATGGTGTCAAAAATATGATCGATGAAAAACACGTCTGCATGGTAAAAATAGTTATTTAATTATGTTGTTGTAATAGTATAGTGTCATAATGCAAATAGATATCGTTTCATTTTATTTATTTATATAATTTTTACTAGTTTATTCCAGATGGTTCACTGGGAGGCAGTTATTGATATACATCACTCTCTATGCTCCAAAAAAGCTCTTTTATTCCAAAATGTCAATTATATATACAAAATGAATCAATGAATCAAAGAATGAATAAATGAGTTAATTATGTACAAAAGAATCAATTAATACTAATTACAATGCCTAAAATATATGTATAATCAAATAGGCATGAAAAATAATTTAATTTACTCTATGTTAGTTATATACAACTATCCTAATCAATGCCTAAGTGTAGGCACAAAAACACCAATAATATGTACTATACTAAGTTATACTGATATATGCTAACATCTATAGTAACGTATGCTATATATATAATGACATATCTAAGTGTCACTATAGCTTTACAAAACATATGTATAAACTATAAGGCAAAAACATTTATCTTTACTGACATATGTATACCTACAGTGACGGATAAAAATTTCACTAAAGCCTTAGAAAAACTTATATACACAAATAAGGCTTACACATATACTACTCTATTTTCTATACTTATAATATACATATACGTTCGTGTATACTTTACATATATACATTTTATTTATTATACATATACTATGTGTGTGTGTGCATATATATATATATATATACACACTATATACTTATACTATATACTGATATACGAAGGTGGAGGAGGGGTTTTATAAGGTGGGATTTAGGGTTTTGCTTGGAGGCGAGGGAAGAGAGAGAAGGAGGGAAAAACGAGGGGTACTGTCTGCGTGCAGCACGCCCGCAAACGCGAGCTCGTACTCAAATTTGTTAATTTTCAGACGTTTGGGAATGTGTCCAGACATCTGATGCACAGTCCAGACGTCTGACCTAAAGTCCAGATGTCTTAAAAGGCTCAAACAGCATGAGTCTTAACATCATAATAAACTTAAAGGAAGTTTCGTCCCCGAAACTTGAGCTAGCTAGGGTGCGGAAAAAGAACATCATACGCATAACAAACTTAAAGAGGACCGAAGCCGATCCGAAAAGACAAACCCTTAAAAAGCTCCGGGTACCGCTCTAGCATCGCCACCTCAGGTTCCCAGGTAGCTTCCTCGTATCTCTGGCTCCTCCACAAGACCTTCACCAGGGGTACCTGCTTCTGTCTCAAACTCCAGATGGCTTTGTCTAGTATCTGCACTGGTCGCTAGGGTAGGTCAGGTCGTCACCCCTCGACACTCTCGTGGCTCAGAATGTGACTGGGATTGGCGACGTACTTCCTGAGGTTGGACACGTGGAACACGTCGTGCACACCAGAAAGCTGAGGAGGAAGGACAAGCCTGTAAGCAACGAGTCCTACCCGCTCCAAGACCTCAAAGGGCCCGACAAACCTCGACACGAGCTTTCCTTTCACCCCAAAATGCTGCAGGCCCTTCATGGAAGAAACGTGTAGAAAGATGTGATCCCCAACCTCGAACTGCACCTCTCTGCACTGCCGATTAGCATAACTTTTCTGTCTGCTCCTAATAGTGCGAAGTCGTCTGGGGATCTACTCAACCACCTCCTGACTCTGCTGGATCAGCTTTGGGCCAACCTCCCACTTGGTCCCCACCTCAACCTAACTCAAGGGCACAGTACACCTCCGTCCGTACAGAGCCTCGTATGGTGCCATGCCGATACTCGAATGACAGCTGTTATTACATGCAAACTCTGCTAGGGGCAAGTGCTCCTCCCAAGAGCCCCTCCAGTCCAGTACACAGGCACGTAAAAGGTCCTCAAGCGTTTGTATCGTGCACTCTGATTGTCCATCCATCTGGGGGTGGTATGCCGTGCTGAACCTCAACCGTGTCCCCAAAGCATGTTGAAACTCAGCCCAAAACTAGAGCGTAAAATAGGTATCCTGGTTGGATATGACGTGCCGTAGTGCGTATGTGTTAAGAGGTGTTGTTATAGTCGCACTTGATACGTCGGTTTTAAAAGAAGTAAACGGAGGTGAGTCCGAGTGTCGGTCTCAGGGAGGCGTGGAAATCGAATTTTGTTTACCACTTGTTGTCACGAAAAAGGCGGAGTTTTGCTTGCGAAAGAGACGATTTTGAAAAGCGAGAGATAGAGAGAGAGAGTTTAGGGTTAGAAAGCTCTTGGTTTTGATCATGCACTTTGAGCAGAAATTAAAATGGCGATTGAACGGAAAATAATTTCATTAAACATGCATTCATAGTTCATAGCTTACAACATTAAATACATGCTTTAACAAGAGTAAATGAAAGCTTAAAAGAGAGAGAGAGAGATGGAGAGAGAGTGGAGAGCGACGAGGCAGCCACGGCGGTGGAGGAGGCTCCGTCGGCGGCTCGTCGTCTCCGGCGATTACAAGAGTGCCTAAAGCTAGCTAAGAGAGGAGTGGAGTAGTTGCAAGTGGGAGAGTATGCATTGAATGGTGGTAGAAGGGGGTTTAAATAGAGTTAAGGGCTTCCTAAAAGAAGAATGGGCTTTAGCGACATCCAGAGCGTCGCTAAAACTACTTCTATAAACGTTGGTGAAGCCCTCTTGCCGCCGGTCAGCTGCCCACCCCGGTCTTCTTCTCCGCGCGATCCGTGGCCACAGATCGAGAGCCGTCCGATCTGAGAGCCTTCGGCGCTCGCGCTGAGATCGCACCTCGGGCGCGCGAGCGCGCGCGCGTGGGCGCTAGGGAGCTGTCGTCGTGCCGCGTGGCGCTATCCTGGCCGCCCGCTGCTGATCGGGCGACCCAATTTTGCCACGCCCTTCGCTCGCCTTCGATTTCTGCTCTGCGCGGCTCTAACACGCATCGCGGCGATGCGGGCGTGCGCGCTAACCGTTGCGCGTGGATCCTTGGCCGGCTGAGGGTGCGCTAGCGGTGGGGGCGGGCTGACGTGGCACTCTCTGGGCCGTTGATCTCCAGATCAACGGTCAAAATTTCTTGGGCCCATTGTGGGAGCTCCAGATGTCGGATTTGGCCGATCTTGAGTCCGTTGGACTCCATTCTTCGTTCTGAATCCATCCGTGTGGTCCGATTGCTCATCTGAGGCCTGCTTTGACAAATGCTTTACACAAATGGCCATTAATACAGTTTATAAGCAATCTTGGTACTTGATGCATGTAATGCTCCTATTCTACTTTATGTTGCGCCTTTTATTCTAAAGATGGGCCATATTCAACCTAATTACTATCCCCTTGTGTGGTGTTATCATACCCCCATGCCTACTCCTTGCTAGTCCCTAGCAAGGTTTATTCTAGCCTTTATTTCCTTGGAGAATTCAAGAAGTAATTGCTTAGGCACTTCGTTACTTGTCAATAAGAGGAAATATACGAAGTTCTTAATCTACAAAGACTAAGCAGCGCCCAAGTGTCTGCCAAAATACGAATCACCCGAATCCTTGCTTTAATGTACATATGTATACGTATGTATATTTTCTTAGAATTTTTTTCGGAATTCAGTGTGGGTTGGTAACTTTTTACGGCTACCCAACCCACCCAAAACTCGGTCAAAACCCTAAGTGCTAAGCATCTTGGTGTGAATGTTGTGATAGACTCACTTAACTGTAATTGAGACAGACTTCGAGTTTCTACGCCTCTAGGTGACCGAAAAAGAAAATATTTTTGCCTGAAGGTGTATTTGTTCGATTGGTAGCTTTCTCCCTATGTTCGTTTTACTTGGGGTCAACACAAGGATTTTCCAGTGTATATCTCCCCGGCTTATACTACTTCCCCGCTTCTTCCTTAGGTGTTTTGGTCTTTTTTTGCACAATTATTAAGCTGGGCTCTGGACAACCGACCAATGGGCTGTTACCCATGATCACTTGCCAGCCATACTTGTGCGGTGAAGTGTGGTTTATTTTCTTTTCTTCTTCTTCACCTCCATTTTTTTTTTTTTTTCTTAGGTGTCTTCCCTGATCTCAAATGTACCTAGAGGCAGCGAAAAAGAAATGGCCTGTGGCTGGGTTTTGGACAACCTGCCGATGGGCTGTTACCCACGACAACTTGCCAGCCATACCACCCTAGAGAGTTCATTAGCTACCCAATTTCTGTCAAAATCTCCGAGAAGTGAGTCTGTGCAAAAATGTGTGCAGATGCTTAGACTCAAAGTTTTCCTGAGTTAGAGGGTGAGTTGATAAGTCGTATACTTATTACCTTATTTAGTAGGTGGATTAGAATAGCTTAAAGTTGCAAGGATTCGCCGCTAAATCCATATTTTAACGGACACCAGGGCTGATTAAGCTTGAAGGCTTGAAAAGTCTAAGTGTTTAAGTTCTTTTTGTATTATTTCCCACTATTGACAAGTTTCTAATGCCTAAGTTTTCTTCCTAAATTCATTTTTTTTTCTTAATTATTTATTCAGACTGATTAATTGATCTCAGGATTATGCAATTTATCACCCCCCATGCTTAAGTTGGACAATGTCCTCATTGGCAGATTCATGGATGCAGCAGGGTTCAAAAAGATAGTACCTGAGTGACGTAAACTACCAGATCAGTCTGAATCCGCTGGGTAGCCTCCCAGGAAGCGCTGAGTTTAACGCCTCTAGCTGGGCGGTGCACAAATAGGAATGGTTTGGGTCAAGGAGATATGTTCAAAATTAATCAGACCGAAAATCAGAAGTCCACAGATGCGAATAAGGTTGTGGTGGAGTCCCGTTCCTAAGGGGCGGGAATTCTGTATCATGCATGCCCATGTCAGAACCTCTCTTAGTTTGTGGGCATGCAAACAAGTTGTTGTGGATGAACGCACCCCAAATATGACACGCCAGACACAAAAGATGTAGGTTTTATATTCAGCTTGTGTCCCCATAAAATTGTAATCCATCGAAAGTGTATCAATTCCAGTGCATTCGTGTTGCGGGATTCTTATTCTGGTAGGGCAGGTAACAAAGTCCAGAGTTTCATACTGAGCCCTACAACCAAGCATGAGGCCTCTCTCCAAAGACGAATCCATCTCTCCCGCAACTATGGTTTCATTGCTCATTTCCTCCAAGCCCTTGATCTCAAGAATATTTTCTTCAACCTCCTCTGTATCAGATTCACTGTTTGGGATTACATTAGAGGTAGGGTCAATTTCATCCTCTAGATCATATTCTTTCTCTCGGCCCTCCTCCAAATTTGTGATGGGGATTCTAACCGATTCATAATCAATTTCTTTGAAATTGTAACTCCATTCTCCATCTCCGACGTTGGCTGCTACTCCCACCAGATTACTTGTCTTAGGCTGATTAGATTTAGATTCCAAGGCCTCTCCCCTCACCTTCTCAGTTTCCTCCTGATGTTTGTTCTCATTGCTCCCCAAATTGTGTTCCAAGGAATCCTTACTGTCCTTATCCACTGAGCTGTCCAACTCCTGAGGGGTATCAATGGTGGACTGAACCAAATCAGGATGACTGGGTGTAGTCCAATTGATCATGGTAGGTCCTTGCTTTATGAATTCCATGAATGGCGTTGTGTGCAACAGCTTTCTTTGGCCTTCTTCCCCAATTGTTGGAACAATTCCAACATGGCATGTTGCCCTTTAACCAATTCTTGATTCTGTCTGTGTAGTTCTAACTGGAGGTTATCAAGAATTGACATGGTGTCATTTGGTGTCCTTTGGATTTCCTCCTTGAAATTCAGGTTAAGAGAGTATGGTTGAGGTTGTGGATCAGAATCCATGTTGGTGTTTAGGTTCTTGGGTGGGTCCTCTATTCTATCATGTTCAGGGTCCAGTTCTTCAAGAGGAACCATTCTCTGTTTGGTCCTACTCCAGAATAGTTGAGGTTATAAGTCCTCCTCCCAGTCAGATTCTTCATCAGGGGACCAAATCAAAGGTTGATGATCCTGGGCTTGCCTAGATTTCTGATCATTTTTTGATTTCCATTTGTCTAGAACTCCTTCTAATCCAAAGGTCAAGTAGGCAAGGTTGTTGAATTCAGATGACCTTTCTTGGTTATTATCTTGAGATGGGTAGGGTTCTTGGTGTTCTCCTAAAGTGTAGGTCCTATCACAATAGAGCGGGTCGGACCTAAATGAGGAGACATCGTGAGGACAATCGAGATATGGAGCCCCATGATTTGAATCGTACCCTTGGGTGGCTATGTTGGTTGTATTCCAATAAGAGGTTGGTGCGGTTTGGTCATAGTTGGGCCAAGAGGGATATTCAAGATTGTACCCCCAACTTGGTGGTTGGTTAGCCCAAGTAGGCTGTGGGTATGGTCCACTTGGGTTAGCATACAAATCCTGTTGGGGGTAGTTTGGGTAAGATGGATAGGCATTGAAATCCATGGTTTGGAAGAAATGGAGGGATGTGGGAAGAACAGATGCGAGAGAGTTGTGTCCTCAACCAAGCAAACAAGCCTAGTCCTTATGGTGTATTCCTTAAAAGACCTAGAAATCTCACAAAGGTTGATTAAGTCCGTAAGCACTGGACTCCCCTTCCCGAGGTTAATCTGGCTAGGTTGATTACAAGGGGATTGCAGGGAAGGTTCTTCCTTTGGCTTGCGCCTCCGGTTCCATAGACTCCACAACCGCGGTCGTTTAACACTGTCCTGCAGCCTAGTCACCAGATTCTACCAACGGAATGAAAGCCAAGTGCCTAGCGAACAAAACCTCACCTTTTGAGACTTAACTCAGTCCTGCCTAGGGCACGTCTACTCATTTTTAAAGAGCTAGGATAGTGCTTGTGCTTAGGGTGATGTGATGAGGCGTTGATTGGGGTGGTGCCTCCTAATTTTCCACTTTCAAAGTGTGTGCTTTTAGCAAAACATGGTTTTCAAGCAAGGATTTGTTAGGATGTGGTGTCTTTTAGTGTTTCATCCTTACTTTAGTACCTTTTAGGGTTGACGTGTCTTAATGTTTTCAAACAAGTTTCAGTGGACACGTCAAGTTCTGCACACAATTTGATGAAAGTAGATTTCCTTTTTATTCTGTAGAGGCACTAAAACCCTAGTGTACTCATCCTAATGATCATGCAGCTTCTATTAGATGAGTCAGTTTTAGGGTTGAGTGGTGCGGCCCAGGTCAATTCACAGTGTCTTCGCAAACACCACTCAAAAAAGAAAAGAACACTCCAAGAATTTATTTAGAATATTAGAGTGTACATTTTTTTGGGGTGATGTGTTAAGGATGTGGGTCAAGTAATCATACACCACACCAATTTTTTCAGTTTTTACAATTTTTTTAGCTTTTTCACGCAAGCAAACAATGAGAGAGAGATTGCTCACTATCAGTCCTCGAGGCGCCTACTCCCTTGCTACCGTCATGGAATGCGTCGCTTCGCCGTCCATGCGCCGAATTCCTGCAACCGTCAAGTAAAAAGGAAAATAGGGCATTAGACGATGTGGGAATGAATGTGGAATGGAGGTGATAAAACAAATCCGTTGCCTCTCTGGCAACGGCGCCAAAAACTGACGTGTCGTAGTGCGTATGTGTTAAGAGGTGTCGTTATAGTCGCACTTGATACGTCGGTTTTAAAAGTAAACGGAGGTGAGTCCGAGTGTCGGTCTCAGGAAGGCATGGAAATCGGATTTTGTTTACCACTTGTTGTCACGAAAAAGGCGGAGTTTTGCTTGCGAAAGAGACGGTTTTGAAAAGCGAGAGATAGAGAGAGAGTTTAGGGTCAGAAAGCTCTTTGTTTTGATCATGCACTTTGAACAGAAATTAAAATGGCGATTGAACGGAAAATAATTTCATTAAACATGCATTCATAGTTCATAACTTACAACATTAAATACATGCTTTAACAAGAGTAAATGAAAGCTTAAAAGAGAGAGAGAGAGAGAGAGAGAGAGAGAGAGAGAGATGGAGAGAGAGTGGAGAGCGACGAGGCAGCCACGGCGGTGGAGGAGGCTCCGTCGGCGGTTCGTCGTCTCCGGCGATTACAAGAGTGCCTAAAGCTAGCTAATAGAGGAGTGGAGTAGTTGCAAGTGGGAGAGTATGCATTGAATGGTGGTAGAAGGGGGTTTAAATAGAGTTAAGGGCTTCCTAAAAGAAGAATGGGCTTTAGCGACATCCAAAGCGTCGCTAAAATCGCTTCTATAAACGTCGGTGAAGCCTTCTTGCCGCCGGTCAGCTGCCCGCCCCGGTCTTCTTCTCCGCGCGATCCGTGGCCGCTGATCGAGAGCCGTCCGATCGAAGATCGGACCGCTGAGAGCCTTTGGCGCCCACGCTGAGATCGCGCCTCGGGCGCGCGTGCGCGCGCGCGCGTGGGCGCTAGGGAGCTGTCGTCGCGCCGCGTGGCGCTATCTTGGGTGCCCGCTGCTGATCGGGCGGCCCAATTTTGCCGTGCCCTTCGCTCGCCTTCGATTTCTGCTCCGCGCGGCTCGAACGCGCGTCGCGGCGATGCGGGCGTGCACGCTAACCGTTGCGCCACGCCCGCGCCGGCGACCGCGGGCAAGCGCGCGGATCTCGGCCGTTCGATCGGAGATCAACGGCCGAGATTTGTCCTTGGTCGGCTGAGGGTGCGCCAGCGGTGGGGGCGGGCTGACGTGGCGCTCTCTGGGCCGTTGATCTCCAGATCAACAGTCAGAATTTCTTGGGCCCATTGTGGGAGCTTCGGATGTCGGATTTGGCCGATCTTAAGTCCGTTGGACTCCGTTCGTCGTTCTGAATCCATCCGTGCGGTTCTATTGCTCATCTGAGGCCTGCTTTGACAAATTCTTTACACAAATGGCCATTAATACAGTTTATAAGTAATCTTGGTACTTGATGCATGTAATGCTCCTATTCTACTTTATGTTGCGCCTTTTATTCTAAAGGTGGGCCATATTCAACCTAATTACTACCCCCTTGTGTGGTGTTATCAGGATACAATCTCGCGCGGAACTCCGTGCAGACGTACCACATCGCGAATATACCTCTCTACCAACTATGCTGGTCCCAAGGTGACTCAGATCGACAAGAAACGCGTCGTCTTCGTCAATCTGTCTATAATCACCCAGACTGCGTCGTGTTCTCATTGGGTAACGGGCAAGCCCCCCACCAAGTCTATGGTGATGCTCTTCCACTTCCACTCTGTCACTGGAAGTGGCTACAACGGCCCTGCAGGCCTCTAATGCTTGACCTTCACCTGCTGGCACACTAAACATTGTTTCACGAACTCACGTACATCTCGCTTCATCGCCCACCACCAAAAGTCACGTCTCAGATCATGATACATCTTTATGTTCCCGGGATGTATGGTGAACGTGGAACCGTGTGCCTCAGTCAGGAGCTCTCTCAACAACTCGTCATCCCTGGGAACGCACAAACGTCCCCTCATGCGCAGTACGTCATCAGTAAAGGAGAAGTCTCCAGGGTCCCTTAACAGTACTCTGTCTCACAACGACTGTAGGTACAGGTCTGTCATCTGTCTTGTGATGATGCGGTCTATCAGCTCTGGCCTCGTTTGCCGTGTCACAGTCACTACCCCACAGTGCCCTAGTAACTCTAGGGGTCGCCAACTGCCCATCTCCTCCATGAGTCTCCAACTCTGTGCTTGTAAACTGGCCAAGTGAGTAGGCACCTTCCAGCTCAAGGCGTCAGCCACCACGTTGGCCTTCCCGGATGGTAGGAGATGCTGCAGTCATAGTCCTTCAAGAGCGATAACCAACGTCTCTGTCTCATGTTAAGCTCTTTCTGATCAAACAAATACCTGAGACTCTTATGATCTGTGAATATCTCAAAAGTCTCACCGTATAGGTAGTGCCTCCAAGTCTTCAGCACGAAGACGACAGTTGCTAGCTCTAGGTCGTGGGAAGGGTAGCTATGCTCATGGGGCTTTAGTTGCCGCGAAGCGTAAGCGACAACGTAACCGCACTGCATGAGCACACCCCCTAACCCCTGCAACAAAGTGTCTGTGTACACAACGAAACCGCCACTGCTGTCTAGAATGATAAGCACATGAGCCGAAATCAGCCTCTCCTTCAACTCCTGAAAACACGCCTCACAAGTGTCTGTCCAAGAAAAGGGCACGTCCTTCCGGGTCAACTGTGTCATAGGACGTGCAATCTGTGAGAAACCTCTGATAAATCGCCGGTAGTAACCTACCAGTCCCAAGAAACTGCGGATCTCTGTCACTGTACGTGGTCTCTCCCACCTGAGCACTGCCTCTACCTTGGCTGGGTCCACAGCCAAGCCATCCCCTGAAATCACATGACCTAAGAAGGTCACCTGCCTCAACTAAAACTCGCACTTGCTGTATTTGGGATACAACCTTTGTCGTCTCAACGTGTCCAAAACCATCGCAAGTGTTGTTTGTGCTGCGCCTGATCCCGCGAGTAGATGAGTACATCATCGATAAATACTACCACGAACTGATCCAGATACGGTTTGAACACCCGGTTCATTAAATCCATGAAAGCAGCAGGGCCGTTGGTCAGTCCGAACGGCATGACCAAAAACTCGTAGTGTCCATATCGGGTGCGGAAAGTTGTCTTGGAGACGTCGGTCTCCTTGATCCTCAACTGGTGGTAGCCAGACCTCAAGTCTAACTTAGAGAAAACCGTGGCACCTCGCAACTGGTCAAAACAAGTCATCAATCCTCGGCAGCGGATACCTGCTCTTGATCGTGACCTTATTTAGCTGTCTGTAGTCCACATAAAGGCTGGGGGTCCCTGGTAGGTCCCAACTGGTAGCAAAGGGGAACTCGTCTCCCACCCTCGGTAGGTCCCTGCTGACGGCTGGGCGGAGGTCCAGTGCTGGCAGCTGGCTCCTGTTGGGGGCCCCCAAAGGCCGCT
Source organism: Thalassia testudinum (assembly GCA_037157565.1). Classification (NCBI taxonomy): domain Eukaryota; kingdom Viridiplantae; phylum Streptophyta; class Magnoliopsida; order Alismatales; family Hydrocharitaceae; genus Thalassia; species Thalassia testudinum. The sequence continues at coordinate 135,971,078 of JAZHRO010000077.1, forward strand.
GACGGCCCCGCAAAGCGTGACGGCTCTCCTGCGAGAGCTGCGTGCCTCTTCTCTCGCCGGCCCTATGAGTAGTATGGCTGGTAGGGCCTCTTCCGTCTGCTGTCAGTGTCACGGGCGGCCGGATTAGTCTCCTCATATGTCCTAGCTGCCTCCACCACTCTCGAGAACGTAGGCAGCTTCAAGGGTTTGACATACTCCCGAATAGCAAGCCGGGGCCCCTCGGTGAACCTCCACAGGCGCTCCTCCTCAGTAGCCGCAGCTGTCGCAGCGAAACGAGATAGCCCCAGAAAACGCGTACGATACGCACTCACAATCATCATCCCCTTGCGAAGAGTGTGGAACTCGCGCCTCCTCTGGTCCTGCCACGTTTGCGGGAAGTACTGCTCGCAGAAGAGGGTGACAAATTGGTCCCACGTTAGCTCTGCCCTCTCCTAACCTCTGACCGCCCTCCACCACCTATGTGCCGCGCTATCCAGCTGGTACGTGGCAAAGGCCACGTGGCACTCCGTAGGGGGGTGAAGGGTGTCAAACACCTTCTTGATCTGCTCGAGCCAATCCTCTACCTCGGTCGGGTCCTCATCCCCCTTGAAGGAGGGGGGCTTCAGCTTCCGGAACTATCCGAAAAGCTCGTAGTGTCGCTGTAGTGGGGAAACAAGCACGCCTCTAAGTAGGGAGGGCTCGTGCTCGGAAGTGTCAGAGGCGGTGGGGGCGGTGGAGGACCTCCCCCTCCCCCAGGTCCAACGCTGCGTCTGTCTCATGGTCCCACAAAGGACTCCCCCTCCACGTCCCCAGGGAGAGGTGCCCGTGGAGGCGGGTGGAGCTCCTCTCGTACAATCTCCTGTATCAGCTAGGCGAGGTCCTAGGCCTGAACGCCCGGAAGAAGTGGCTAGTCCACAGAAACGTCGGGCTTAACACGTCCACCCCTCTGACCTCGTCCACGGCCCGCCTCAATGACTCCACGTCGAGGCGTCTCCTACAAGGAGACGCGAACAATAGAACAGGAGGACGTCAATTCCAACGGACATTCAGCAAAAGAATCTCAGAACAGATGTCAAAAGGTACATTGTGGTGGTTACTCTAATTACCAGCATGTGAATTGGTTATTTTCAAGTAGTTGGTTCACTTCTCGGGATGACCTTGTGACGTGCCTTCGTGCGTGTGTGTTAAGAGGTGTCGTTATAGTTGCACTTGATACGTCGGTTTTAAAAGAAGTAAACGGAGGTGAGTCCGAGTGTCGATCTCAGGGAGGCGTGGAAATCGGATTTTGTTTACCACTTGTTGTCATGAAAAAGGCGGAGTTTTGCTTGCGAAAGAAACGGTTTTGAAAAGCGAGAGATAGAGAGAGTTTAGGGTTAGAAAGCTCTTGGTTTTGATCATGCACTTTAAACAGAAATTAAAAAGGCAACTAAATGAAAAATAATTTCATTAAACATGCATTCATAGTTCATGGTTTACAATATTAAATACATGCTTCAACAAAAGTAAATGAAAGCTTAAAAGAGAGAGAGAGAGGTAGAGAGAGAGTGGAGAGCGACGAGGCAGCCACGGCGGTGGAGGAGGCTCCGTCGGCGGCTCGTCGTCTCCGGCGATTACAAGAGTGCCTAAGACTAGCTAGGAGAGGAGTGGAGTAGTTGCAAGTGGGAGAAGATGCCTTGAATGGTGGTAGAAGGGGGTTTAAATAGAGTTAAGGGCTTCCTAAAAGAAGAATGTGCTTTAGCGACATCCAGAACGTCGCTAAAACCGCTTCCATATACGTCGGTGAAGGTCTGCTGCCGCCGGTCAGCCGCCCGCCCCTCTCTCTCTTCAGGCGCGATCCGTGGGCGTCGAACGAGAGCCGTCCGATTGATGATCGGACGGCTGAGATCCTCCCGCGCCTGCGCTAGGATCGCGCTTCGGGCGCGCGTGCGCGCGCGCGTTTCCGCCCGGCGTGCGCGTGCGCGTGGGAGGTGGGGCGCTGTCGTCGCGCCGCGTGGCGCGATCCTAGCCGCTCGCTTCTGATCGCGCGGCTCAATTTTGCCGCGCCCTTCGCCCGCAGATGATTTTCGCTCCGCGCGAATCGAACGCGCGTCGCCGCGACGCGGGCGTGCGCGCTAACCGTTGCGCCACGCCCGCGCTTTGTCGCGGCGACCGCGGGCGAGCGCGCGGATCTCGGCCGTTCGATCGAAGATCAACGGCCGAGATGCGTCCTTGGCTGGCTTGGGGGCGTGCGGCCGGCGGGGGCGGGGCGACGTGGCGCGTTCTAGGCCGTTGATCTCCAGATCAACGGTCAGGATTTCTTGGGCCCATTGTGGGAGCTCCGGATGTCGGATTTGGCCGATTTTGAGTCCGTTAGACTCCGTTCGTCGTCCTGAATCCATCCGTGCGGTCCGATTGCTCATCTGAGGCCTGCTTTGACAAATGCTTTACACAAATGGCCATTAATACAGTTTATAAGCAATCTTGGTACTTGATGCATGCAATGCTCCTATTCTACTTTATGTTGTGCCTTTTATTCTAAAGATGGGCCATATTCAACCTAATTACTACCCCCTTGCGTGGTGTTATCATATCCCCATGCTTACTCCTTGCTAGTCCCTAGCAAGGTTTATTCTAGCCTTTATTTCTTTGGCGAATTCAAGAAGTAATTGCTTAGGCACTTCGTTACTTGTTAATAAGAGGAACTATACGAAGATCTTAATCTACAAAGACTAAGCAGCGCCCGGGTGTCTGCCAAAATACGAATCGCCCGAATCCTTGCTTTGTATATATAACTATACTTATGTATACGTATATATCTATATATGTCTTTTTAGAATTTTTAGAATTCAGTGTGGGTTGGTAACTTTTTACGGCTACCCAACCCACCCAAAACTCGGTCAAAACCCTAAGTGCTAAGCATCTTGGTGTGAATGTTGTGATAGACTTACTTAACGGTAATTGAGACAGACTTCGAGTTTCTACGCCTCTAGGTGACCGGAAAAGAAAATAAATTTTTGCCTGAAGGTGTATTTGTTCGATTGGTAGCTTTCTCCCTGCGTTCATTTTACTTGGGGTCAACACAAGGATTTTCCAGTGTATATCTCCCCGGCTTGTACTACTTCCCCGCTTCTTCCTTAGGTGTTTTTGGTCTTCTTTTTTGTGCAATTATTAAGCTGGGCTCTGGACAACCGACCAATGGGCTGTTACCCACGATCACTTGCCAGCCATACTTGTGCGGTGAAGTGTGGTTTATTTTCTTTTCTTTTTTTTTTTTTTTTTTTTTTAATTATTATTTTTTTTTACGTAGGTGGCTTCCCTAATCTCAAATGTACCTAGAGGCAGTGAAAAAGAAATGGCCTGTGGCTGGGTTCTGGACAACCTGCCAATGGGCTGTTACCCACGACAACTTGCCAGCCATACCACCCTAGAGAGTTCATTAGCTACCCAATTTCTGTCAAAATCTCCGAGAAGTGAGTATGTGCAGAAATGTGTGCAGATGCTTAGACTCAAAGTTTTCCTGAGTTAGAGGATGAGTTGATAAGTCGTATACTTATCACCTTATTTATTAGGTGGATTAGAATAGCTTAAAGTTGCAAGGATTCGCCGCTAAATCCATATTTTAATGGACACTAGGGCTGATTAAGCCTGAAGGCCTGAAAAGTCTAAGCGTTTAAGTTCTTTTTGTATTATTTCCCACTATTGGCAAGTTTCTAATGCCTAAGTTTTTCTTCCTAAATTCTTTTTTTTTTTTTTTTTTTTTTTAATCAATTAATTTATTCATTCAGACTGATTAATTAAACTCAGGATTATGCAATTTACCATCCCCCCATGCTTAAGTTGGACAATGTCCTCATTGGCAGATGTATGGATGCAGAAGGGTTCAAAAAGATAGTACCTGAGTGACGTAAACTACCAGATCAGTCTGAATCCGCTGGGTTGCCTCCCAGGAAGCGCTGAGTTTAACGCCTCCAGCTGGGCGGTGCCTGGTGTCAGCCCTCAACAAGGGTGACACTCTCCTTGGGGGGTACCTGGGCCAGGAAATGCTTCAATCTTTGACCATTGACTGTAAAGGTGTGCCCGGTATTAAGATCGGCGATTTCGACTGCCCCATTGGAATAGGGCTTGACCACCCGAAATGGTCCTGTCCATTTGGACCTAAGTTTCCCTGGAAAGAGTTTCAGGCGTGCATCAAATAGCCAGACTTGTTGGTTTGGCTCAAAGGTTTTCCTATGAATGAGTCGGTCGTGGACGGCTTTCATTTTCTCCTTATATAGCCGACTATTGTCAAAGGCGTCCCGACGAATTTCTTCAAGCTCAGATAATTGAAGAGTCCTTTGCGCACCAGCTAACTGGGGATTCATGTTACATTGCTTAACAGCCCAGTAAGCCCGGTGTTCCAATTCGACAGGGAGATGGCAAGCTTTGCCAAAGACCAAGCGGTAAGGTGACATGCCTATCGGGGTCTTAAAAGCGGTCCTGTATGCCCACAGGGCATCATCAAGTCGTGTGGACCAGTCTTTCCTGTCAGGTCTCACAGTCTTCTGTAAAATGTTCTTGATTTGTCTGTTTGAGACCTCAGTCTGCCCATTTGTTTGTGGATGATACGGGGTGGCAATGCGGTGGGTTACCCCGTATTTTCTAAGTAGGGCACGGAACTGGGAATGGATAAAATGGCTTCCACCATCACTGATCATGGCCTTGGGTATTCCAAAATGGGAAAAGATGTTCTTCTTTACAAAGTCCATGACCGTCTTGTGATCGCATCGTCGGGTGGCGACGGCTTCAATCCATTTGGAAACATAGTCTACCGAGACCAAGATATACTCGAAGCCGTTGGATGGTGGAAAGGGGCCCATAAAATCGATACCCCAAACGTCGAAAATTTCGACAATCAAAATGGGCTGAAGGGGCATCATATCTTTTTTGGTCATTGTCCCTAGTGTTTGGCATCGTGAGCAAGTCTTGGCAAAGATGTGTGCATCCTTGAATAGGGACGGCCAATAAAATCCAGACTGCAAAACTTTTGCAGCTGTTTTCTTGCCAGAGAAATGGCCGCCACATGCTTGGTCATGACAAAAGGAAAGCACACTCTGAACCTCGTCTTCGGGGAGGCACCTCCTGATGATCTGATCAGCACAGAGGCGAAACAGCATGGGATCATCCCAGAAATAGTGCTTGGCCTCAGCCAAGAACCTGTCCCGTTGCTGTTTGGACCAGCTGTGCGGGGTTTGTCCTATAACCAGGTAGTTGACATAGTCAGCATACCATGGCATTTTCTTGTCTTGCACGGCTAGGATGTGTTCATCAGGGAAGGTATCAGATAGAGGTAGGGAGGGTCCAATGTGGTCTGGATGAAGTCTTGACAGGTGGTCAGCCACCACATTTTTCGATCCGGCCTTGTCTTGGATTTCTAGGTCAAATTCCTGCAAAAGCAGGATCCATCTGATGAGCCTAGGTTTTGCATCCTTTTTGGCCAACAGGTGCCGGATGGCTGAATGGTCGGTGTAGATAGTCACGTGGGATCCCAGCAAGTATGATCGAAATTTTTCCAGTCCAAAGACTACCGCAAGCAACTCTTTTTCTGTGACCGTATAATTACGCTGGGCCTCGTCCAACGTTTTGCTCGCGTAGTAGATCACCACGGGCTTCTTGTCTTGCCTTTGTCCCAGGACAGCGCCTATGGCAAAATCTGATGCGTCACACATAATCTCAAAACCCTGGGACCAGTCTGGGGGTTGAAGTACCGGTGCGGTGGAGACTAAGTCCCGGAGGGTATGATAAGCCTGGGTGCAATCAGGAGACATGTGGAAAGTTGCGTCGTTGGCTAGAAGGTCGGTCAAGGGTTTGGAAAGTTTGGAAAAGTCTTTGATGAACCTTCGGTAGAAGCCAACATGTCCTAGAAAAGAGCGAATCTGTCGGACCGAACTAGGTGGAGGAAGTTTGGAAATTAAATCAACCTTAGCTCGATCTACCTCGATGCCCTTATGTGAAACGATGTGTCCGAGGACAATTCCTTCTTGAACCATAAAATGGCTCTTTTCCCAACTTAACACCAAGTTAACCTCGATACATCGTTTCAGGATTTTCTCCAAGTTGCTCAAACAATGGTCGAATGAATTCCCGAATACAGAGAAATCATCCATAAAGACCTCCAAGTATTCACCCACCATTTCTGAAAAAATGGCTAGCATGCAACGCTGGAAGGTTGCGGGTGCGTTGCATAACCCGAACGGCATTCGACGGAATGCAAATGTGCCATACGGGCAAGTGAATGTGGTCTTTTCCTGATCTTCCGGAGCAATTGCGACTTGGTTATATCCTGAATATCCATCCAGGAAGCAAAAATACTTCTGCCCTGCCAATCTTTCAAGGATTTGGTCAATGAATGGCAAGGGGAAGTGGTCCTTCTTAGTGGCTTCGTTAAGCTTCCTATAATCAATACACACCCGCCATGCGGTGGTGGTGCGGGTGGGAATGGATTCGCCATGATCATTAGTGACAACGGTGAGCCCAGCCTTCTTTGGAACCACTTGAGTGGGGCTCACCCAGGGGCTATCAGAGATAGGGTAGATGATGTCGGCGTCGAGCCACTTGATAATTTCTTTTTTAACGACCTCCCGCATGTTAGGGTTTAACCGTCTCTGCATCTGGCGGGAAGGTCGGGCCCCGTCTTCCAGGTAAATCTTGTGGGTGCAATAGGTGGGGCTAATTCCTCTTAGATCTGAGATGGTCCAACCAATGGCGGCCCGATGTTCTGAAAGAGTTGCAGTCAACCTTAGTTCCTGATCCTTGGTTAGATGGGAATTAATAATCACTGGGAAGGTCTGGCCAGGTCCCAAGAAGACGTACTTGAGATTCTCGGGCAATGGTTTAAGTTCAGGTGCGGGTGGGACCACAGTCGATGGGAATGGAAAGGGCGGTAGTTGATCAACATTGATTTCTTCAAATGGTGTCATGTGATGATACTCAGCCTTACAGAGGTCCACAGGTAATGATGGTGGCGAGTCAGAACTACGGGTTTGGTGGTCTGAGACAGAATTGAGGGTAAGGCATTCCTCGATTAAAGTTTCCACGGGATCATGTTCCTCAATGTAATCACAATCAAAAGACTTTGTTGCCCGGAAGATATCTAATTGCATTTTCCTGTCTCCGAAGGCGATTTCCATACATCCCGTGTCGCAATCGATGTTTGCTTTAGCCGTGGCTAAGAAAGGTCTGCCTAAGATTATGGGTGCGTTCTGTAATTTTTCAGGGACTTCCATGTCGAGCACCAAAAAGTCGACTGGGAAATAGAAGTCCTTGACCCGTACAATCACGTCCTCGACAACCCCCTTCGGGGTTTTCACTGATCTATCCGCCAGCTGGATGGTGACAGGGGTTGGTGCCAGCTCCCCAAAACCAAATTGGTGGTACAAGGTTGTGGGAATTAGGTTGATAGAAGCACCTAGGTCCAGGAGCGCTCTATCAAATGTCATGTCCCCGATGTTGCAGGAAATCAGGGGTGCTCCTGGGTCAGTTCGTTTGAGTGGAAGGTTGCTTGATATCACGGAACTGGCTTGCTCAGAGAGTACAACCTTCCTAGGTGCTTGAGGTCTCGTCTTACGCTTGGGTGTACAGGCATCCTTTAAGAACTTGGCGTAAGCGGGGATGTGTTTGACAGCTTCTAGAAGCGGAATATTAATCTGTACTTGTTTAAAAATTTCCATCAGCTCCTCAGTTTCCACAGTATTCTTTTTTCTCTTGATTGTTTCCAAGGCCTCAGGATAGGGTGTCTGGATTGGTTCCATGTTTGGGTCCTTGGTTGGTGCTTCTTCTAAGTCGGGTAAAGTCTCGGGGAGAGTCGGCCATTTGGGATCCTGGGTTTTGGTGCCGCTTCTCAAGGTCACCGCATTCGCAGAGGCATTGGGGCCATGGGGTGATCCTTGAGAAGATGAGGATGAAGAGGCGCCAAACCCAGGAGGTGTTTGTGGAGCCGGTTGGACCATATGAGCCTGCCCGGGGTTGCCTTGGAACCCTTGCGAATTGGGGCCTCTGTTAATTATGTTTCGCGGGTTTGGTTGTGGTTGGGAAGGTAGAGATCCTTGCTGTTTACAGTCCAAGAGTTGGCTTAACTGTCCCTTTACCAAGGCCATTTCCTCCAGATGTTTTTGGTTCATGTCAGCCATCATCTTTATTAGGGTGTCCATTTGGTTTTGTGGGGGAGGGGCCGCCCTATTTTGGTTATATTGGGGTCTAACTGGTGGTCCTTGCTGATAGGGGGGCAAGTGTGGCTGTTGGTTTGGCCTGGGCTGGTTTTGGAATTGCGGTAGTTTCTGGTTTGTCCAACCAAAGTTGGGGTGATTACGCCAGCCGGTGTTGTAAGTGTTGGAGAAAGGGTCAGGTTTTGCATATCCTTGGACGGCTTGCACATCTTCTAGAATAGCCGATGTTGATGAAGAAGGAAGGGAGTAATCAAGGGTCGAGGGAGCAAAGGTCCCTCCTTGGAACATGGTTGGGGGTTGGTCCAGGTTTAGTTGGGTGAAGGGTTGGACCAGGTCAACATTATGTGCTCCTTTTGCTAGGGTGAAAGTCTGCAAGGGGTTCCTGGTCTGGTTTAGAAGCTCATCAATCTTCTTGTCCACCAATTCCACTCGATCCAACTTTTTGGCAATAATGTCCATGTCAACCATTCCAGAATTTGCTTGTACCTCATAAATCCCACCACGGGGTTGACTGGATCTGTTAAACTGGTTCATGGAGGCATTGTTGAGCGAATTCTCGCTCATAGACTCAAAGAGCTCAAACGCGCTCTCCTCGTCTTTGTTTAGGAAGTTTCCCCCGCATGAGGCATCGACGAAGTTCCGTAGGTTGCTATCCAGACCGTGGTAGAAGATCTGGGCTAATTGCCACCTTGGAACTTCGTGGTGTGGGCATTTCCTCAAAAGTTCATTGAATCTTTCCCACGCCTCATGAAATTGTTCCCCACCCTGGAGTGTGAAGGTAGTGATAGCTCTTCTGAGGGCATTGGTCTTTCCTATGGGGAAGAATTTCTTTAAAAATGCATGCCTCAGTTCCTCCCAGGTGGTGATGGGTCTACCTAGGGTTCTAAGCCAATGAGAAGCCTTGTCTCTTAATGAGAAAGGAAGCATCTTGATTAGAACAATATCAAGGCTAATGTTCCTAGGTTTTACTGTTCTTGCTATGCGGTCGAGATCTTCTAGGTGCTGAAAGGGGTCTTCATTTGAGCTTCCATGAAAGTGGCTCTGGATTAGACTTAATACATTAGGTTTTAGCTCAAAATCGTCTCCCCCTTCGGGGATCCTAAGGTGTGGCTCGACTCTAATGGCAGAAGGGTTATAGAAATCACGGAGGGGTCTTGGCTGGTTCTGAAACGGTGGTAAATCAAGTGGTGGTTGTCCTGGTATGTCATTGAAAGGTGGTGGTTGTTCTTGCGGGTTCTGTAACCGTTGTATGGCTTGCATGATGGTGTGGATTTGTCGTTGCTGAAGCCGATGGTTAGCATTGATTTGAGCCTGGACGACAGCCATAGCATCTGGTGGGGGTTGATCTTCAGCCTCATCTACCCTAGGTTCAGCCATGTTCTCAACAGAGTTACGTCGCCTAGATTCCTGCCCCAAAACACACAATTCGGGATGCAGTGAGCGCCTCCCGTGCATACACTAGAGAAGAACTGGAGGGGATGCGGAGGGCGACAAATGCGAGAAATGTGTTTCAATCAAGCACGCAAGCCTAATCCTTATGGTGTATTCCTTAGGAGACCTAGAAATCTCACAAAGGGTGATTAAGTCCGTAAGCACTGGACTTCCCTTCTCAAGGCTAATCTGGCCAGGTTGATTACGAGGGGATTGCAGGGAAGGTTCTTCCTTTGGCTTACGCCTCCGGTTCCATAGACCCCACAACCACGGTCGTTTGACACTGCCCCGCAGCCTAGTCACCAGATTCTACCAAGGGAATGAAAGCCAAGTGCCTAGCCGACCAAACCTCTCCTTTTGAGACTTAACTCAGTCCTGCCTAGGGCACGTCTACTCAGTTTTAAAGGGCTAGGATAGTGCTTGTGCTTAGGGTGATGTGATGAGGCGTTGATTGGGGTGGTGCCTCTTAATGTTTTACTTTCAAAGTGTGTGCTTCTAGCAAAACATGATTTTCAAGCAAGGATTTGTTAAGATATAGTGTCTTTTTAGTGTTCATCCTTACTTAAGTACTTTTTAGGGTTGACGTGTCTTAATTTTTTCAAACAAGTTTCAGTGGGCACGTCAAGTTCTGCACACAACTTAGTGAAAGTAGATTTCCTTTTATTTTGTAGAGGCTCTAAAAACCCTAGTGTACTCATCCTAAAGATCGTGCAGCTACTATTAGATGAGTTAGTTTTTAGGGTTGAGTGATGCGGCCCAGGTCAACTCACGGTGGCTTCGCAAGCACCACTCAAGAGAAAAAGAAAAGAACACTCCAAGAATTTGTCCAGTATATTAGAGTGTACATTTTTTTGTAGGGTGGTGTGTTAAGAATGTGGGTCAAGCAATCATTCACCACGCCAATTTTTTTAGTTTTTATGATTTTTTTAGCTTTTTCACGCAAGCAAACAATGAGAGAGAGAGTACTTACTATCGGTCCTCGAGGCGCCTACTTCCTTGCTACCATAGTGGAATGCGTCGCTTCGCCGTCCATGCGCCGAATTCCTGCAACCATCAAGTAAAAAGGAAAATAGGGCATTAGACGATATGAGAATGAAGGTGGAATGGAGGTGATAAAACAAATCCGTTGCCTCCCCGGCAACGGCGCCAAAAACTGACGTGCCTTCGTGCGTGTGTGTTAAGAGGTGTCGTTATAGTTGTACTTGATACGTCGGTTTTAAAAGAAGTAAACGGAGGTGAGTCCGAGTGTCGATCTCAGGGAGGCGTGGAAATCGGATTTTGTTTACCACTTGTTGTCACGAAAAAGGCGGAGTTTTGCTTGCGAAAGAAACGGTTTTGAAAAGCGAGAGATAGAGAGAGTTTAGGGTTAGAAAGCTCTTGGTTTTGATCATGCACTTTAAACAGAAATTAAAAAGGCAACTAAATGAAAAACAATTTCATTAAACATGCATTCATAGTTCATGGTTTACAATATTAAATACATGCTTCAACAAAAGTAAATGAAAGCTTAAAAGAGAGAGAGAGAGGTAGAGAGAGAGTGGAGAGCGACGAGGCAGCCACGGCGGTGGAGGAGGCTCCGTCGGCGGCTCGTCGTCTCCGGCGATTACAAGAGTGCCTAAGACTAGCTAGGAGAGGAGTGGAGTAGTTGCAAGTGGGAGAAGATGCCTTGAATGGTGGTAGAAGGGGGTTTAAATAGAGTTAAGGGCTTCCTAAAAGAAGAATGTGCTTTAGCGACATCCAGAACGTCGCTAAAACCGCTTCCATATACGTCGGTGAAGGTCTGCTGCCGCCGGTCAGCCGCCCGCCCCTCTCTCTCTTCAGGCGCGATCCGTGGGCGTCGAACGAGAGCCGTCCGATTGATGATCGGACGGCTGAGATCCTCCCGCGCCTGCGCTAGGATCGCGCTTCGGGCGCGCGTGCGCGCGCGCGTTTCCGCCCGGCGTGCGCGCGCGCGTGGGAGGTGGGGCGCTGTCGTCGCGCCGCGTGGCGCGATCCTAGCCGCTCGCTTCTGATCGCGCGGCTCAATTTTGCCGCGCCCTTCGCCCGTAGATGATTTTCACTCCGCGCGAATCGAACGCGCGTCGCCGCGACGCGGGCGTGCGCGCTAACCGTTGCGCCATGCCCGCGCTTTGTCGCGGCGACCGCGGGCGAGCGCGCGGATCTCGGCCGTTCGATCGAAGATCAACGGCCGAGATGCGTCCTTGGCTGGCTTGGGGGCGTGCGGCCGGCGGGGGCGGGGCGACGTGGCGCGTTCTAGGCCGTTGATCTCCAAATCAACGGTCAGGATTTCTTGGGCCCATTGTGGGAGCTCCGGATGTCGGATTTGGCCGATTTTGAGTCCGTTAGACTCCGTTCGTCGTCCTGAATCCATCCGTGCGGTCCGATTGCTCATCTGAGGCCTGCTTTGACAAATGCTTTACACAAATGGCCATTAATACAGTTTATAAGCAATCTTGGTACTTGATGCATGCAATGCTCCTATTCTACTTTATGTTGTGCCTTTTATTCTAAAGATGGGCCATATTCAACCTAATTACTACCCCCTTGCGTGGTGTTATCACCTTGCTCTGATACCATCTTGTTATGACCCAGTTCCTGAATCCCTATAGGACACGAGAACTGACCGACTCGACTAATCCCAAGACCCAGTCGTCCAACGAGAAAGTAACCAAAAAGCAGGAAAGTAAACCACATTCATTATGCTAAGCAACTAATAGTAACAAAAGTACAACAGTAAAGAAGTAAAACTATTACAGTACACACTACCACAACAGTAGAAAAGTAACTAGGTACAAGAATATAAAGTACATAATGTAAGAGTACAAACATAAAGGTGCAAGAGTCTACTCACTACAAGAAAAAGTACAACAAAGAAGCTACAACTACTGGGCCCAGCACCCTCTGCAGCCATAGGCTCTAGCTGTACAACACCTGAACCTAAAAAGGATTATGAGTACACAACGTCAGCGAACGCTGAGTAGAGTGGTAACCAACTAACTAAAGCAGTAAAAGTAGATGGGTAGCTGTTGTTTTTCAATTACTTTCTTTAACTAATTATTCTTTTTCACCACTTGGTTTATTTATCAGGTCTCTTTCTCGGTCTCGAATGTTCCTCGTGGGAACGATCTTGATTGTAGTCTTTTCCGAAGAGTAGAAGGCACACGTGGTGCTCTCCTGGCCGTGAGGGTCCCCCATGGTGATCCTACACCAGTCAACCACCCCAAGGTCACGGACAGATGTAATGGTGACTACGGCACGAGCGATAAGCGCACGGGTAGCTACCCCGCACAAGCACGCGGTCATTCATTTCCATTGGCGGGTGCACCCAAAGCACAGCATGGAACCAGTATAGGGCCTAGCCCTCTCAATAACAGGGGTCCAGCCCCTCTCAGTAACCAAACAGGGGTCTCGCCCCTCCACAGTCCGCGCACCCTTGCCTAACTACCCTGGTTTGCCCAGTGGGCCTAACAAGTCGGTGTAGGGCGGCTAGCTGAACCCCAGGCCCTATGGGGTGGCTAGCTCTCTCCCTACACTAGTAGCTCTCCACGGTACAGTGTACTCAAGGGCCACAGAGTCGGTGCAAAGTGGCCAAACCCACCCCATGTTTCAACCTGAAGGCAGCAAGCACCCCTCTACACTAAGAGGTAACATGCGCTCCCCTTGGTACCACGTACTCAAGGGCCAGCACACTTCCCAACACGTTTCCAGATCCATTCCATTTATTTCCAAGAGCTCAACTCCTAATTCCCCGTAGGGTTCATGCTCATATTCCTCAGGCCTTGCCATACCAGGTTTCATCATTTTTATTTCTATTCTCATGTTATACATACGCAACTTGTATTTCTATCATTCACATTTTCGTACATAGGTTACACACAGGTAGCTCGCATTTCCATCATTCACGTTACCATTCTCAATTTATATACATGCAGCTCGTACAACAGGAATTTACATGCAACAGTTTGCTAACACAAGTACTTTACATTTCACAGGTAGCTGTTATTTATTTACAGGCAATTGTTATCATTCTATCTACTCATTTAAGACTGCAATTCAATCATCTATTACAGACATTTCAGGTGTTTCTCGTCCTATGATTCATGCCATATCCTAGGCTCTAATCATTCATTCCACACATGCATTTAGGTTTTAATTAAATTAAGGGGAAGCCACTCTACTAGTAAACCCAGGAGTAGTGGGGGCTTGAACGACAGGTTCACGTGCCTCAGCAAACCCCGAACCCGCAACGGAACGAGGTCCTATCACAAGGATCAAACACAAGAGAATATTCAAAACAGTATAGAAAGTCTTCTAACAAGTAGAGGAATTCATACGGGAAACATCGGTATCTTATTTGCGGAAAATGGACCTCAAACGGACCCTAAACGGGTCAAAAAATAGCGTTTCTAACTCAAATCAGATGTCTGGAACAACTTTTAGACGTCTTAAAAGTGTCCAGTGTCATACCTCAAGCCCTGCGCCAATCCTCAAATGTTCAGGAACTCTTCTGGACCGTCTGGACCCAACTCCAGACGTTCGACCACCTCTCTGGACGTCTAGAAGCGCTTTCCGTCGTCTGGTATGTCGCCCAGACATTTGAAATGTGTGGGAGGGCGTGTCCCGCGCCTTCCTGAAGCAAATCCTGCATGCAGATACCCGATCTTCTGAAAACGGGCATGCAAAAGGGGTATCGGCGGAGTGGCTTGCATGGACGTATCCGCAAAGGGGCGTACCTTCGCGAGACTCTCTCCTCAGACGTCTGGAACCTCCTCCATACGTCAGCTCCGTCGTCTGGACGTCGCTCCAGATGTCTGATTCTGGGAAAAACCCAGAACTAGAACCTGCTTCCCTCTCACGTCGCGCGTGACCGCGCCGTACCCTCTCACCTGCAGCTCCGGCTGCAGCAGTGTCGGGGAGGACCTCCCCGACGCACTCCTCCGCCTCGCACATGCGCCGCTTCGGCCGTGCGCTCATTGGTGAGCTCCCACGCGAGCTCGCAAGCTCACCTCCTCCTCTCCTTCTCACACCACTCCTCTCCTTCTCACGCCGCTCTTGCGCTCTCGCTCGCTCTGGGATGAAGAGAGGAAGGTGGCGGGTGGCTGAGAAGTGAGGAGAATGAAGGTGGAGGAGGGGTTTTATAATTTGGGGTTTAGGGTTTTGCTTGGAGGCGAGGGAAGAGAGAGGAGGGAAAACGAGGGATATTGTCTACGCGCAGCACGTGCGCAGATGAGAGCTCGTACTCAAATTTTTCGATTCAGACGTCTGGGAATGTGTCCAGACGTGTAACCAAGCGTCTGACCTAAAGTCTAGACGTCTTAAAAGGCTTAAATAGCATGGGTCTTAACATACACATATACATACATTATACATATATACAAAGTGCTTAAGTACACAACACAACCCACACAACACTTTAAGAGTCCAACACCTGTGTCTAACACTTGGACTTTTTTTTCAACACTTAGACACTCCTCAGACACTCCTCACCCACTTTACTCTTCACTTACCAAAAATTAGCATTTTTTATGGGTGAACTAAACTTTTTGTGGGATACACAGCCCCCTCACGGGTAGGACCAGACCACTACTAAGCCTAGTCCTCATTTATATTTAGGTGTATTTGAGTGCATAATTTTGACCCAAGCCCGGCTCAGTTGAACCGGACCCAGACTAGATCGGGCTTCTAGCCCTCTTAATCAAATGCTCGATATATGCTCAGTATATGCTCATCGGTAATGGGTAGAAGAGGTATTGGTGCACCCGGTGCGTGTCGACTAAAGAGTCGTCGCACAAGATTCAACTTATAGCGCTGTGTGTGCTCGCTCGCCCACGATATGGGACTAAACAAGTGGAGGAATTGGTGTTGTGCAGCGTTTTGTGAGGCCAACTTTGAGTTGCGAATTTAGCACCCAAATGTGATCCAATTTTTAATTAAATTATACCATTAGAAAGTCCTTAGATAGGGCTACATAATTATGTAATTAATTTATAAAAATAAATTAATTAGTTATATATATAAGTTAGTTAAAGTTAGTAAATTATACATGTCAATTTAAAACTTAAATCCTTAATTAATGTACAAATTGCTAACTTAATTAGTCAATTGACCTTATAATTAGTTAATTAACATAATAAGGTATTTATTACACATTTTTATTTCATTTTTAAAATTTTATTTTAATTTATGTACATTTATATACACGTTTTTATTAGATCTATACATATTTAAGGTATGAATACTATAATACAGTGTGTGTGTGTGTATATATATATATATATTACAAATAGGTTAAAAATAATTGAAATAATAGTACACAAGTATACAATATAAATTACCTCAATAATAACTTAATTTACTAATTTATTTTATTTTAACTTAATAACTTAGATATTTAACTTAATAACTTAATTACTTACAATAAATACATAAATAAAAAAATATACATGTATCATACAGTATATAATAATGACTTTAATATGTATGTACAATAATAGATACTATTATACAAGTTCACATATTTATTTATAATTATCTTAGTTTAAATACATTTAATCTAATATAAGTTAATATATAATTATATAATAAAGTTATATGTACAGTACCTCAACCTAAATACTTGTTTAAATATATATAATATAATTATAAGTCATTTATGTACAATATTTACATATAGCTTATTAAATAGTTCATATTTACAAGTATAAATACTATATTCATGATATTTTTATGCAATTTTTAATTTTTTCAGATTTTTATGGTATTTTTATATAATATAGAGATAGGGGAAAAGAGAGAGAGATGGTGATATGAGAGAGAGAATAATTCCTTTTGTATTTTTTAATTTAGTTTCTTTATTTAGTTTCAGAGTGTACAGAATTGTCTACCGATATGTTCTAACAGCTAGAGGGTTCAGATTACTTTGAAACATCACACACACCTAAAAATATACCTAATCTTACTCAAGATAGGTTTTTTTTTATTTTT
Organism: Thalassia testudinum; assembly: GCA_037157565.1. Lineage (NCBI taxonomy): Eukaryota > Viridiplantae > Streptophyta > Magnoliopsida > Alismatales > Hydrocharitaceae > Thalassia > Thalassia testudinum. The sequence continues at coordinate 135,987,652 of JAZHRO010000077.1, forward strand.
TTACAATTTTTTATGAGTTTTTATATATTTTCAATCTCAGGAAAATGTGGCCTAAATGAGTTTGAAGTAATGCAACCAAAGGCCTCTAAGTGAGTTCTATGTGCTGGAAAAAAAAATGTAAACATTCAGAAGCATTTAACACAACACAAGGAAGGTGTTTGACCATTTCAACAAGATTTTGACTTTAATTGCATTCCAAAGTGACGAATGGGCAGTTAAACTTGTTACATGTAGCTAACATGAGATTTAAAAACCAATAATAAGCACCTTAAATCAAATTTAAGTCCCAATTTTGTTACATGAATGCTTGTTACTGACTTTCTATCCTTATACAGCAAGTCAGCACCTAAAACAACTCAAAATCCACCTTAGAGTTCTCATTCCCCAAACCTTGTTGCTGCTCATCAAATCAGCAGCTGCTACTACTATTGTTGCTGATCTGCTGCTGTAATTTAGCAACCATTACTGTTGAAACTACTATCCAAGTGAGAAACATTTGCTATTGCTGGTGTTTCTTTCAATCCTAGCAGCTAAAGCTGTTGTTGCTACCAAGTACAAGCCCAATAAGTCTGATTTAGGATTTCTTTAACTCCATCAGAATTGGAAATCCATCAAAAAGCATTTGAAATTGTTGTTTAACTTCTTTATTCAAATCAATGTTGGATTGATGTAGGTCAGATCAGTCCTTTTTGATATGTTCTTTGAGTTTAGATCTGAGAAACCATGACTCGAGAAAGTCTGGAAATTTGAGTTTTAAAACTAAACACCTTCAAATGATAATAAATCCATGGAAATATTCATCTCAATCATTGCAAATGAACACAAAGGCGTCCGAAAAACCTTTCAAATTTAGATCAAATCTTAAGCATATGTTAAAAAACCTAATCAATCCTTTCTACCTCGCTTTAGACAACAAAGAGAAGGAAATCAATTCGAGTTTAAAAACACAAAGAGTCCATTCTCAGATCTTCCTCATCTTGCTTCAAAACCTCCTAGATCATTGACTAGATCTCTGATTAGTCCAGCTGATCTCATTGACCTATTCTCACCATTTAATAGAAGGAAAATAGGGATCAACTCAAATTTGGGTAAAAACTGATTTGATCGTCAAACGCACGTCCAATTGTTAAAGTTGAAAATTATCATAGTTTAGGAAAACATCGCATCGTAGTATTACGACGAAAATAGATACGACATTTAAATTTGTAAAACTTAAAAACCGTGAGTTCCGAGGTCGTTCGTAGGGAGTAAGTATAACAATTCAATTCACTAATCAAATATGATAAATAATGAGAACAATAATCAATCATAATAATGATATGTGATGAAACTATATTCGCAAGGTATAATTAGTTAATTTTAATGTAATTTTAAAGCTTAATAAAAGTAATTAATGTCATAATAAAATTAATAACTTAATTAACATTTCCACGTACAATTAATCTAAGTAGCATTAAATTATACATATTTACATATTTATTCTCTGCGGGTGTAATAGAATCTTATTATTATAATTAGATGAAGAAGAGAAATCAAATTCGTAAGCTCTTATTTTTTCTTCCCTCGTTCTACCCACTCCCCTCTCTTCTCGTTCAAAGAAAAAAATAGGAAAAAGAGAGATAAAAATCCCACGCCAACAACCCCTTAACCACGTAAACACGCCCACGTATCCTCCAACTTCCCTCTCCTCCGCGTACATCGTAACCGCACCCCCTTCCCTCTCCTTTTCCCCTCTCACACTCACCGAAAACCACAGGCGGCAACACTCTCCCACTCCCTCCGTACGCTCTCTCTCCCTCAACCGCCAGCCACCTTCGACTCCTCCTCATCTTCCTCTTCTTCGGCTGAGAACACTCTTGTGATTTTCCTTTCGTTTGAATTTTAATTTTTATATATTTTGTGTGTTTAATAGTATTTTGATGTCTAAAGTTGGATATGTGTAGTTACGTTGCATTCTCCCTAATTAAATGTTGTCAATGGGAAGACTAAAATTCTGTCTAATGAAAATGGTAACGTCGTATTTTTAATTTCTAGATAAAGTTTGTATGCATTGATTATTAAATTTCTTTTATTTTATTTATTTTTTTAGATTGGCAATTAAATATGTATTTAATCGTAGCTTTTGTTGAATAGAAATTTACTTTTAAGTTATGTATAAATGAATAACTTAATTTTTATTAGAATTGTTATTAATCTTGTTAGCATTTATAAATATGAATAAAAAAAATTATGTTTGAATAATAACTGAGTTAGTTTAAACTTATTATATCTTTTGCTATATTATAAACTTAGTGTAGCAACCGGTTGAAAGTAGGTTTCAAGTCTTGCATTATTTTAATTTTCATATCAAATTGTATGTATTAGCTTAACAACCTAATTATGAATTACTTTAGAGCCTCCCAGTAAAATGACTTGGACTCACCAAATTATTAATAGTTTGATATAAATTTTAAGCTTAATACTCTTATTGCGCTACAACGATGTATTTTTAACTATAGCGATTAGAGCATGTCAATATGCAATGAATAAAACTACTAAAAATATATTCAATTAGAATTAAGAGTGTATCTCATGAGTCAAGGGCAAAAATATAAAGAAGAGCCTAAAAAGTGGTGGTTGAGACCACTAATTATGCCTTACAATTAGGCACAATTCCCAAGTCAATTTCTCAACAGTAGCTTCAAGCCAATTCAGAGTCAACCATCAAACATCGGGCACAACCTCCAGACGACTTAAACTTCAAACCCTAAGCACATCTCAAATTTTATCTAAGTGCAGGCACATTTCCCGAGGATGAACAATGCAAAACTTGCCCCTCCTCCCTCAAAATGTCCTCTCTCTTAATCAAAACCAAGCATACGGGCTAATCGGGTAAATAGATCTAGGTCCAGGCTCGCCGATGTGTGATGGTGGGCGAGTGTGCAGGTAGGCGCATGAAGGGGACCTCACCCCATGTATCAAAAATCAGATTATCTTTCCACAATGTGGGACTAAACCCCTTAGCCATCCTCACGTGCAACTATTAAGAATATTCACGTCAGTTATAGCTGTTGAGACTCTGCCTTCGTCCAATTGAAAGCCCAAAGAGTTGCGCAGAGTGATTTTGCGTCTGCTGGAGTTTGAATCGAGGCAGTTAACGACCAATCGACGAGGGATGGCGTCGGGGACGACGACTAGAGATGGCAATACCTGCAACCAAAATATGGGCCAAAGGCCCCAATCAAATTGCTCAAAAGCTTTGTTGTGAGTAGGCGAGTGTGTTGGTGGTCGTAATTTGGTGGATGGCGAAGTGAGGCGATCGAACGGTGGCAAGGTGGATGGCATTGGATGGGTTTGTTCGGTGGGCTGTATGAGTGGTCGAATTGCCTAATAAAGTGAGGGCTTTTATTCTAGGGGCGAAGAGAAAGGTAGTGGTGGTGGTAGTATAGTGGTTCGTAGGGTGCAATGGTCAGGCGAAGCTCACCGAAGCTTCGTTGGATGCAAAGAAGACGAGATGGGAGAGAGTGATTGAGTGGTTGAAATTAAGTCCTAGGAGTCTAATCCTAGCCTAGAGAGAAAGGGGGACAGAAAGAACCTAATTTCATGGATGAAGGGGAAGGAATTCGTGTCAGCTTGTTGATCGTCGACTACCGGTTCGTACAAAAAAGGGATTTTAAAGTGTCGTTGTTGTAGTATGTCACAAATACAAATCGTTGTCACGTCAATTTTATTTATATACTTAATTTTTACTAGTTTATTCTAGGTCGTTCACTGGGAAACAACTATCGATATACATCACTCTCTAAGTCCAAAAACATTCTTTAATTCTAAAGAGATTGATTTTATGTACAATAATGATTGAATGAATCAAATAATGAAGGAATGGATCAATTTTGTAACGACCCGGTTCCCGAGTCCCTACGAGACACGAGAACCGGACCGACTCGACTAATCCCAAGACCTAGTCGTCCAACGAGGAAGTAACCAAAAGACAGTAAAATAAACCACATTCAGCATGAATATAACTAACAGTAAGAAAGTACAGCAGTAAGGAAAGAAACTACTACAGTATGTACCACCACAACAGTAAAACAGCATTTATCATATAACAAGAACTGCAGGTAAAGAAGGTACAGCGGAAACAAAAACTACTCACTAGAACAGAAACAAAAGGGGTACAAAAGGTTGTGGTAACTCTACTGGACCCTACTCGGCCCAGCGTCCTCTGCAGCTGCCGACCCTGGCTGCTCAACACCTGGTCCTGAAAAAGGTAACGAGTGTAACACGTCAGCAAAACGCTGAGTAGAGTGGCAAACTAACTAAAGGCAACAGTAGAGTGTACAGTAGCTGTTATGTTCTATTACTTCCTTTATTCACATCTTTCAATTTTCTCACTATTTCATTTATTTCTCAGATCCTTTACTTGATCTCGAATGTCCTCGTGGGAACGATCTTGATTGCAGTCTTTTCCAAAAGTAGAAGTAGCACGTGGTGTTCTCCTGGCCGGGAGAGTCCCCCGTGGTGATCCTACCCTCAGTCAACCACCCCAAGGTCACTGACAGACGTAACGGTGACTACGGCACGCGCGATAAACGCACAGGTAGCTAGCCCGCACTGGCACGCGGTCAGTCGTTTCTGTTAACGGGTGCGCCCAAAGCACAGCACGGAACCAGGGCAGAGCCCTCTCAGTAACAGGGGTCCAACCCCTCCACAGTAACCAAACCGGGGCCTTGCCCCTCCACAGTCCGCGCACCCTCGCCTGACTACCGTGGTTTGCCCTAGTGGGCCTAACAAGTCGGTGAAGGAGGCTAGCAGAACCCCGGGGCCCGTGGGGTAGCTAGTACTCTCCTAACACTACTAGCTCTCCTCGGTACTACGTACACGAGGGCCAACAAGTCGGTACAGAGTGGCCAGTCCTAACCCCCGGGTCCCTGGGGTGGCTAGCTCAGCTCTGCACTAAACAGGGGGACAGTCGCTCTCCTTGGTACTCCGTACTCAAGGGCCAGCAAGTCGGTACAGAGTGGCCAGTCCTAACCCCCGGGTCCCTGGGGTGGCTAGCTCAGCTCTGCACTAAACAGGGGGACAGTCGCTCTCCTTGGTACTCCGTACTCAAGGGCCAGCAAGTCGGTACGGAGTGGCCAGTCCTAACCCCCGGGTCCCTGGGGTGGCTAGCTCAGCTCTGCACTAAACAGGGGGACAGTCGCTCTCCTTGGTACTCCGTACTCAAGGGCCAGCAAGTCGGTACAGAGTGGCCAGTCCTAACCCCCGGGTCCCTGGGGTGGCTAGCTCAGCTCTGCACTAAACAGGGGGACAGTCACTCTCCTTGGTACTCCGTACTCAAGGGCCAGCAAGTCGGTACGGAGTGGCCAGTCCTAACCCCCGGGTCCCTGGGGTGGCTAGCTCAGCTCTGCACTAAACAGGGGGACAGTCGCTCTCCTTGGTACTCCGTACTCAAGGGCCAGCTCACTTCCCCAATTCTATTCCATTCGCTTTCCAGGAGTTCTACTCCTACTTCCCCGTAGGGTTCCAGAACATCTCATGTCTTACTTTCCAGTTTCACGTTCTTACAAACCATGATCCCAATCATGTTTCTTTATTCATAACAGGCAGCTGTGAATTCAATTTACAGGCAGCTTCATATATTCCTTTCCATTTTTTTTCCAAGACTGCAGTATTATACATTCCACTAGTTTTTCCATCCTAGGATTCATGCCATATCCTAAGGTCTACCATACAATCTAGTTTTCCGGCCCTAGGATTCATGCAACACCTAGGAACTATCATTCCATATATTTCTGATTCCTAGGATTCATGCAATGTCCTAGGTTCTAGTTATGGTTTCATACTTTAACAGATTTTATTAATACTTAAAGCCACTCTACCAGGTACAACGGGAGTAATGGGGGCGTGATCGGGAATCCCGCGTGCCTCCGCGACTCTCAAGACTGCAACTGAACGAGGTCCTATCACAAGGATCAAACACAGGGAGTGTCTCAAAACAGTGTATAGCTACTGTAGACGAGTAGAGGAATTAATTCTGAAAAGAACGCAACTCGAATCGCGGAAAACGGAGCCCGAACGGGCCGTAAACGGGTCGAAAAAGATGATACTGTGCAAAATCAGACGTCTGGAACTCCCTCCAGACGTCTTAAACGGTGGATCAGAGAATTACCTGTTCAGCGTGGTTTCCCAGACGTCCAGAAGTCTACGGGGACGTCTTTCCTAGATCCCAGACGTCCGATGGTCACTCCGGACGTCTGGAGGTCACTCCCGCCGTCTGGTACAACTTCCAGACGTCTGATTCGCAAAAGATGGCCAATCAGCGAACCTGCGCACAGCCAACCCCCCCTCCTCAGTACGGTCAGTCGCCAAGAAGGAAGAAGAAGGCGGAAAACTCACCTTTCAGACGTCTGTATGATCTTACAGACGTCGACCTTGCCGTCTGGCTATCAACCCAGACGTCTGATTCTGGAAATTTTTCCAGAATCAGGGCCCTGCTCGGCCTCCGCTCGCGACGCCGCCCGCGTCGAACCTCGCGCGTCTGCTGCTCAACCCGCAGCAGGTCCCTCTTCGCGTCGCTCCGCGCCCCCTGCGCCCTCCGTCGGCCGGCCAAGCCGCTCCGGCGAGCTCGCCCTCACGGCAGAGCTCTGCCCTCGCACGCCGCACCTCCGCGCTCACTGCGGCCGCCGCTGCCGCCCTCGCGTCCGCTCGCTCTCGCGCACAGGAAGGAGAAGAAGAAGGAGACGGTGGAGACGGGAGGGGAGGCGTGCCCCTTTTAACGCCGCGCGGAGAGGAGAGAGGAGGTGGCAGGCCGCCTGCAGCCGCAGAGAGAAAAAGGGGGAATATGCGGTCTGCGCGCTCAGGCGCGCAGGCGACTCGCGGGTGTCGAAAATAACGGATTTACAGACGTCTTGAAACTATCCCAGACGTCTTATCAGACGTCTGGTTGTGATCCCAGACGTCTTTTCCGACGTCTGAGCCACCTCCCAGACGTCTTAAAAGACGTCTGGGGCACACATCCGTTACAAATTTTAAACACAAGAATGAATTACAATGCTTGAAAACATTTATATACAAATAAGTATCAAAAACTATAAATAAATACTCTACATTATCTATTTAAAACTTATATTAATAATACTTAACTATATGTACAATAATGAGTAATAATATGTACTATACTAACTTAACTTGCTAATATCTACAGTGTAACATATAATGCATCTACAGGGACGTATGAAAGTGTCGCTATAATCTTAAAAAAACTATATACATAAGCTAAGGTAAAAGCTATTGTCTATACTAACGTTTATTACTATCTACAGTGACATCTATATCTATCACTAAAGCTATAGCTTATTTATATACACATATAGCTCAAACACTACTCTATACTCTAAATATACTTATATACATATTATTTACATATATGCTATATATATACAATACATATCAATACTATATATATACAGACGCACACGCGCACACACTATGTATGCACATAACACACAACTCACTAACACATAGGTACTAAGGACTTAGACACAACCAATTTCTTAGCCATCCCTCTCTGCGTCTTCTTCTTTGTTAACTTTTATACTTAGCCGTATTTTAGGTGCCCTTTCCTCTTCCTTCTCTTGTTAACACTTAAGCCATTATGCCTCCACAACACTTAGCCATTTTAGCTTCACAACCTCTCTACACTTATGCAATTTAGCTCAAGTCATCTCTGATCTTAAGCCTTGATTACTATTCATCTTAATAAAAAATTAGTTCTTAATTGGCAGGCAGCCTTTTCGAGGGATACACAGCACCCATAGGGGTAGGACCAGACCTCTACTAAGGCCACCCTAATCCTTAATTAGATGCATTAACCACGTTTTCGACTCATAACTGGGCCTAATCAGATCCATGCACAGTGCACAGCCCTTGACCATGCACCACACTCGCATAATTCCATGCCAAATCGTCATTTCATATGCTCAGGACATAAGGGGGATAGGTAATGTGTATATGAGCATCTGGCACCATGACGACTGGGCAATGCAATGTAGAAAACACATATATGGCAATGCAGGCGCTCCTCAGTCTACGATGTGGCTCCTTTGTGCCACTACTAGCTATTGCCAATCCAGCGATACATGTCTGATTTTGCATGATTTAGCCCTCAATTTAAGGGCCCAATTGAGTTTCAATTTTCAATTAAATTATATGGTTGAAAAGCCTTTATATAGGGTTATATAATTATATAATCAATTTACAAAAATAATTAAGTTTACTATATAAATAAATTAGCTAAACTTTATAATTTATACATTCTGATTTATAGGTTTATTTCTTAATTAACATTTAAATTACTTAATTAATGACTAAATTGACATTGTACAATGTTAACATACATATTAAATTATTTAATACACATTTTTATGACATTTTACAAGTTTTATTTTAATTTATATATAATTAAATATTTATTTCAGAGTGATGTACCTATAAATTAGGCATAAATTATATAATATAGTATAAATATAGTTAAATTATTTTAAATTACTTGAAATATTATAATACACATATACAATATAAATTATTTCAATAATAACTTAATTTACTAATTTATTTTAATTTAATTTAGTAAACTATCTACTAACTTAATAAATTAATTATTTATTGTATAAATATAATTAAATTAGTTTTCAAGTAATATAATGTACATAATAAGTATATAAATATGTACGTACAGTATTATTGATAAATAATTATATTTATTGGGGTTTCTATAATTTTATAGTTTATAGTACATATAAGTTGATGGCGCGCTACTATACACTTTATCTAACCTAATATGACTAAGTTCCAAGGTAAAATTCACAAAATTAATACATTGAAGGGTATAACTCAATCAGGGAGAAAGAAAGAGGTTGATAAAAATTAGGAATAATTATGTAATCTTCGCGGACAAATATAAATGCAGAATAGCTAGATGGTGGACCTATGGTTAATTAAAGGCTAATTAAGCTTAACTATCTTAAAAGTGGGTTGGTATTGAGTAATTCAATATCAACATTCAAATTGAATGTTTAATTCTAATAAAAAAGCCTAATTTCAACCTTACTTCAATTAAAAAAGTTTTGATGAAAATAAATGTAATTTAAACCTTCTAAATATCAATTAAAAATATTCTATAAAGTTTGGCATAGTTAATTTAATCATCAGAACCTGTTTTAACCTAAAATAGAATCGCAGACAGGAATTTGGTACATTTTTGGTCTAATCATAAATTGACTTTGCAAACGACATCAAAATCAAAAATTGAAGTCACCATTAAATTCCTCATATCCAAATTATGTTACCATAAAAATTTGGACTCATTTTGACCTCATCTTGACTTAGTTTGCATTTTAACCCTTGAAAACCAAATCCCTTACAAATGAGCCCCTAACTTTTGATTTCCTTACATTTACCCCCCCAACTTCTCCATCTTCTTCACAACAAGGTCCCTCGACCTTCTTGGCAACAATGGTACGAGAATGGCGAGTTTTACTCACAAATTCTCGCTGCCTCAGTCCTCGGCTGACCTCAGCGACTTAAGGAGAAATCTTCCCCTCAACGTCATGCACCCAACAACAGTGTTCGTCAATGAAGGTCGCCTCTACCTCTCGCTATCCTCGGTCAAAACAAACCTGGTAGTTGCAAGAACAATCGAGCTATTCTTGCAACCTCTGGCCGCCAACCGCTCCAGACTAAGGCTATATATGATCGCGAACTCCTCCTAAGTTGCGACGTCCAAAAATCGCACTCATCTGCTCTCTTCTTCTTCTTCCCCAAGCGTAGCCATTAATGGACCTTGGAGCTCCTTCCTCACCGTCGATCTGCTGCCCCTCACCACCAATTGAGGACATAGCTGCCTTCCCTGCTTCCTTGCAGTGCTCCCCATCAAAGGGCACGATTATTTAACCCCTTCCTCGGCTCCAAACCCCTTCACCGGCCTACGTCTCCTCTTCCGACTCCGACGGGCATGCCAGCCTCCTCCCCGACCTTCCCTCCTCCTCTCAGGTATTCCTCTTCCTTCCCCTCATCCTCTAGATCATCCTAGTCTATTTCCTTGTAGGTACGACCAGCGTAGCTCCCTCTTCCCGGTCGTCTTCTTCGTGGGCAGCGAGTTCTCCGGCCAAACTTCGATGAGCACGCCTCGCCACCTCCCACTTCATCGACCACCCCACTAGCACCACCTCGATAAGAGGAGCAAAAGCCCTCTCTCAATCGAGGTCTTTGACGCCTCGAGAACCCCACCGAACACACCCATCATCGACAGCTTCGACGCATCCGCCTCCAACCAACAGTCAACCCTCGACGTCAGCACCTCCGTTTCTGACGTCGGCAACACAGCTCCAGCTGAGTCCACTCTTGAAGCTTCACAACAAGCTTCACCAAACTCGCGCGAATAGCTTAGGCCGCCTAGCACCTCCTCAGGATGGCTGAGCGAGATCCTTGCAACCTCCTGCAGACAAGCCTCGACGAGGAAGAAGGTGCACCTACTCCTATTTGCACACACGGTTGTAAAAGAAGGAAGGGACCTATTTGAAATTTTGGAAGGGCATAGTTGTATAAGAAGAGGGACCCAATTGCAAGTTCTCAGGGACCTGTTCATAAAGCTCGAGGGATTTATTTTAACCTTTGAAAGTAATATAACTTGGCAAATATTTTTTTAAAAACTCATGTGTGCCTGATTTAATGCATATGCAACTATCATTGATTAAGAACTTTTTATTGAGTTTTTATTTCTTGCACTGCATACAATTTCTATTATCTACAAATTAAGTACAGTAGTGACCTCATTTTAGAATTATCCAATAAATCATTAAAATTATCTGGGCAAAATTAAATAGTGGTGATTTACGCATACATTTGCTCCCAAAGACGACCTTGAATTTCTTTTTGATTAATTTGAGTTATAAATCTTAAATGTTTAATTTGCCTTAATCAACTATACTACGACGCGAGTTTTTAAAATGCAATCGAGGCGACTCAACATAAGTTAATTAAATTAATAGATAATGATATAAACAAGTTATATACATAATAATTTACCTTAAATACTTAATTTATGTTATATTATATATACATAAGTTATATATACAGTTTATAGACATATTTTACATTATATACCTTAATAGCTTAATATGTGGCTTATATATACATGCACATACATAGTGTACATAGTATTTTTAGGTTTTTTCAAGTTTTTCTACTTTTTATGGGTTTTATAAGTATAGTAGGGATAAGGGATGAGAGAGAAAGAGAGAGATGAGATGAATAGAGTGTTTTTTGATTTTTTTTCAAGTTGAGTTCTTTTATTAAGTTTTAAGGTATACTGAACCGTCGGCTGGCATACCAAGTTGGAGATTCAGATGACCTTCAAACTTTGCACAAACTTAAAAATATATTTATTCTTACTCACTACATGTTTATTATTATTTTTTTTAGAATTTTTATAGTGTTTTTATTTATTTACAAGTAAAGCACATATAAGACCTAAAAGAGTGTTTCAAATAGAACCTAAGGCCCTAAATGTAGTTTGTGAGATGGAATGATAGTGGAAACAGTCAGATGTGTTCTACAGGATATATGGAAGAAGTTCAATCAGAGAGACATGATTTTCCATTCATTTTTCATTAATTTTCCAAAGTTGGGCAAATTACACATTTATAGCTTACAATGGAAGTTTAAAGCCAAATTACAAGCATTCAAAAGAGACTAAAAAGACATTAGTTATACATGAAAGCTTGGACATAGTATATACAAGTAAAATATATCAGCTATCTCAAAGAATCCAAATTCAAGCTACAACCCTATTGATCTAGCCATCCAGCAGCCACAGCTGCAACTACGGCAGCAGCAAAATTAGCAGCTGCTGCCTAATCAAGCAATAGTTAACTGCAACAGCAAGTACTAGAAGGTCTTCAATCCAAAACTAGTCATCTTACACACATTTTCAAAGGCTGTTGTGCAGCCATGATCATCAAATTCAGCTAATCTGATGAAGAATTCAGTACACAAATCATCCAAATCAGGTGTTCATTCTTGTCTGAAAATCATCTTGAAATCAGAGAAGATCTGAAATTATGTTTATAGAATGGGCTTTCAATCCCCTTTGAAATCCTTTCAAATCCTCTTCCAAAAACCTTTTAAAATCTCCATCACACCTCCAATATAAGGTCATGCAAGTGAATATATGGAGGATAAAATGTCACCCCAGTTGGGCTTTTGCTTTAGGTCTTTTGGTGATCTCTCCACTCAATCTCCTTGAACACCATTGATGGGAGTTCAAGGTGATTTGGTGGATTGATCAAGACTCGTTGGGTACTTATTCCATCTCAAATTAGGGAGACTGATTCTCCTTTATAGAACTCTCCAACATAGGGTTGAAATTAGGCATATGCTCATCTACAATTTAAAATGAAACTCAAACACATTGGAGTCCTTGCATACACCTAAATCAAACCCATTAAATCTCAAAAAGATCAATTAAATCCGATAAAAATCCCAAATGAATTCCAAATCACCTATTTGAACACTGAAAACCAATTTAAATAAGATCGAGAAATTCGAGTTGATAGAACAAGATCGGGGAGCCCTTGTGGAATTGCGAAATGGATGAGAGACCCCCTAAAGTGATTTTTGGTGCTAATTTCATATCTGAGAACCAAGGTTCTTGATGATGACGTCATCATCAGTCATATCTAGTTTTAATTAGTCATAATCAAGGAATAAGTACGCCTACATAACCGCCAGAAGAGTCCTAATTCACTGCAATCCATTATGAGAGAATAACAAGAAAACAGGGCTAAAAACTACAGTTTTAACAGTATATCTCAATTGCAGAACAATCACAGGATTTCTCAGGGGTTAATTAAAGGTCAAATGGTCTTAAATACCTAACAAGTGGGTCCGTGCATACAGAAATAGGTTTTCACGCGTTTCAAGAATTAAATGACATCTGAAACCTTAAAAATAGATCCATTTAATTAACTGAGGTTCTGGCGATGATAAAATCCATCCAAACCCTCTAAAATTCATTTAAAAATATTCTCTAGGGGCTAGTACCTTTAATTTGACCATCTGAACCCATTTTGACCTAAAACAGAGCCACAGAAAGACTATTACCCTAATTTAGATTTTTGCATAAATTACCCAGTCAAACTTAGTCAAAACCTAAATACAACTTCACCATTGGATTCCTTGGGTCTAAATTAGGTTTGTACCAAACTTTGGATCCAATCTAAGATCATCTTGACTTAGTTTGCAATTTGATCCTATTTGACTCTTTTCTCTCACACACATACCTGAAACTTTCAAAATCCTTACAAAAAGGCCCCTATCCTTGTCATCTTCTTTGCAATTAGGTCCCTCCTCCATTATCGCAGAAGAACTCCTACTCCGGTGACCTTCGACTAAGGATTTCTCCCTGATTAATTGGCGAATCCCTTCTAAAATTGGAAGGGAGACTCGTGAGATATTTTCCTACAATTTGAGCCGCATCTTGGGCTCTAATTGCTGCCCAAATCCTCATGTGAATTGCTTGAAGGATTGGGCCTCCTACTTGTGCGTAAGCTCCAAGCTTCCAAGCTTGGTTTCCAAGCTTGGAAGGCCTCCTTGAGCCCTATAAAAGGACCCAAGTTTCAAGGTCAAGTTCCTTAGCTAGGTTTTGGGCCAAAAACATCTTCAAATCCCTATCTCTGGCCTTCTCCTACCTACGCTCCGGTGGACCTTCTTAACCTCCTTCCTCCGCACCTCCAACGGTCAAATTGGAAGCGCAGCGACCTTCCTCGTCTTCCTCCTCACCTCACCAGTCAGAGCGAGGGATGTCCTCCTCATTCTTCGCCACCGTTTCCCTCCCCGAAGTATTCACCTTCCACAGCGTTGGTGAGCCACAACCGGTGCCAATTCTACCTCCTTCGTCCCCCTAGAGTAGGTAGTTAGGTTTAGTTAGATCCTTAGGTTAGTTTCCCCTATTCAAAAATAAAAAAAAACCCTTGACGACCGTCGCCCGCCACCTTCGTCTTCACCTTCGGCCACCTCTCCGACGAGGTGTTTCCTGCACTTCACACCTCCAACCGCCTCGCCACCTATTCCACAACCTTCGCCACATCCACCCGTACAAAACCCCTCTCCTATTCCATCCTCTCAACCTCCCAAACCACCCCCTGAACAAACCCACTTCCTCCGGCCATCTCTGCCTCCATTAGGTCTCCACACGCCTCGCCTCGCCATGAAACCACCGCCATCTCACTCCACACCCTCCGGCTAAGCTATTAAACAATTTTAATGTGGCCGAGAGGCCGTATTTCTTTATTTCAGGTCCGACCGGAGCTCTGTCGTCGCCCTTGAGTTCTTCAACACATCTTGCATTCTCCGGTTGCATTCGCTCCAGGTCTTGGCCCCACGCGTTGCAAACTCATCCCAGGAAGTGACCCAGGCCTCCAATTTTGAGCACTGAGCTCTACTTCAGCTCCGATTAGGTAAGCATTCCATCACCAAGCATGCGCGGAGAAGCTGTGGGATTTAGTCCCACCTTGTGGAGCACAACGCTCCCTGTAGCACATAAATTGAATTTATCCCACCAGCTTACCGCCTCAAGCAACATAGGGTGGTGAGGTCCCCCGCGCAACCCTCTAATGATGATGTCATCATCAGGCATATCTAGCTTTATTTAGTCATATTTCATCACTAAATGCTTCTACATAACAGCCAGAGGACCATAATTCACTTTAGATCCATTCTGAGAGAATAACAAGTAAAACAGGGGTAAAATTGTAATTTTAACAGCACATCTCAATTGCAGAACAATCACGGGTTTTCTCAGGGGTTAAATAAAGGTCAAATGGTCTTAAATGTCTAACAGGTGAGTCCGTACAGACAGAAAAGGGTTTTCGCGCATTTCAGGAATTAAATGACATCTAAAATCCTAAAAACAGATCCGCTTAATCTACTAAGGTTCTAGTCAGGATAAAATTCACATAAACCCTCTAAAATTCATAGAAAAATATTCTCTAGGGTTTGGTACCTTCAATTTGACCATCAGAACCCATTTTGACCTAAAACTAAATCTCAGACAGACTTTTACCCTAATTTGGGTTTTACATAAATTTCCTAGTCAAATGATGTCAAAACCAAAATCTGACTTCACCATCAGATTCCTTTGGTCCAAATTAGGTTTGTACCAAAATTTGGGCCTAATCTGAAATCATTTCGACCTAGTTTGCATTTTAGTCCAAGTCTGATTCTTAATCTCCCAAATAACCCCTCAGCTTTTGAATTTATTACAAAAAGTGCCCTATCTTTGTCATCTTCTTCTTCAAACAAGTCCCTGCTGCCCTAGAATCCTAATCCTACAACTCCGCCGAGCTTCATTTGGAAAGATCTCTCTGATTTCTTGACGAATCCTTCTTAGATTTGAAAGGGGAATTCGTCAAGAAATTAGCTTCCTTTTTAGCCAGATCCGAAGTCCCAGAAATCATCCAAATCCTCATGTGAATCCTTCAAAGAGTTGGGATTCCAACTCCGACGAGCCTTCCAAGCTTGGGAAGCTTGCTTCCCAAGCTCTAACCGCTCCCTGAGGCTTATATAAGGATCCCCAGGACCTGCCCGTTCTTCTCAGCAAGGTTTGGGACCAAAACCCTCTTCAAAACTCCACCTACAGCCCCGCTTTACCGTAGCTCCGGCGAGCCTCTTCCTCCATCGTTTTCAGCCTCCCAACCAACAACTTGGGAGTGCCATTATCTTCGTCTCCTTTGTCCACGCCTGGTGTGCCAAAGCTAGGGTCGTCCTCCCCTCTCTTCCTCGCCGTCCACCCCCACCGGAGCGCTTTCTTCCCCGGCGCCAGCCTACCAACACTGGTGCTGTTCTCCCTCCTTTGTCTATTAGATTAGAGTTAGATTAGATCCTTAGCTCTTTTAGGTTAATTCCCTATTCCCAAAAACCAAAAAAAAACCCCTTGACACAGTCGCAAGCCACCTTTGTCTCCATCTCCGGCGAGGGTTTCTTTCCACTACACATCTCCATCCCCCTCACCGACAAGCCCACAACTTCCGCCTTGTGCCTACGACTAAAAGCCCTAACTCTATTGGGCTGCTCAACCACCCCAGTCACCTGTCAACCAACCAACCATCCTCTGCCCAACTCCTTCACCGTCCAGCCACCTAACGCACTCCCACGCCACGCTGCACCCACCACCACATTCGCCGTCCCACGGCGATCCTGCTGAACCATCTGACGCAGTAGTAAGGCCCTTTTTCTTGAGTTTCAGGTACCAGGTCGAGCCCGCCATTGACGTTGTGCTTTGAGCAAGCTTGGAGCTTTCTACAGCTCTCACTTGCTCCAGGTGCTCAACCCAGGTGAAGTGGAATCCACCCAGGCAGAGAAGCAGGTGATCAATTGGGCGCTTTGATTGCGTCCCAGACCTCAATCAGAAGCCACCTGCTGCTGCTACAACGCGTGAAGAAGGGGGACCGATTTAGTCCCACCTCGGAAGTGGGCAACCGAGTGAAGCACCTTATTACGTTTTTCTACATAGACTTTATCACCTCCTAACACACGAGGGTGAGGTCCTCCTTACCCACTCGCCTCGCCCATGACACTTGCACGCGAGCCTGGCTCCGACCCGACCCGCCTATGCCTGCGCACACCTTAGCTGCTACCCCATGTCGACAGCCCTGGTCCCGAGTGCACTCTAGACCGATTACCCGAATACCCAGTACTGTGCATGGCCTTGTGAAGGCGAGCAAGAGGAGAAACCAGAGAGAAGGAAGAGTGAAAGAGAGCGCAGGGTTTAGGGGGGTTTTGCTTCCCTGTGTATTGGGCTAACACCTAACCGCATTTGTAGAAGAAGCCTCCCCCCCCCCCCCCCCCCCCCCCCCCCCCCCCCCCCATGCATCAAAAGGGCCAAAGAAGAGAACAGGTAGAAGAGGAAAACCATAGAAGAAAAGAAGAAGCAGAGGAAGAGAAGAGATAGAAAGCTGAAGAAGAGGCACTCAGAAGAAAGAAGAAGCAGAGTCCAGTGCCTTCTTAGCATTGTAGTAAGGATGACTTAAGCCGTCTGGATAAAGACTCTGTCGTTTGACGGAATGCACTGTGCATTTATTTGAATAGTGATATTATTTGAGTATTTGCTATATATGTTAGACTAATAATTGGTGATCCAAATCACCATTATTTTGTCTAGATTACTTTTTACTCTTCATATACTCATGTCATACATTGCATATTAGATTTTGAGAAATTCATTGTGCTCATTTACATTATATATTGAGATTAGTGCGTAAATTCCATATTTGCTCCCAACGAACAACCTCGGACTTCATTTCTGACATTCGACTAATAAATTTTATCTCTTTTTAGCGATTTTGTCCTATACTACGATGCATCTCTTAAACAACGATGAATTCGCCCTAAACACCCTTACGCCTCGATTGTGACACCTCTACGTGGGCCTGGCTCATACCCGATAACCTGCCTAACCCGCCTTCACTCCTCGGCTGCAATCACACCTGCAGCCCTGGACCCAGGTATGTGCTTGACCCGTATACTCAATACGATTACTTGGAAGAGAAGAGGAGGAAGAGAGAAAGAAAGAGAGAGCAGGGAAAAGGGGGGTTTTGCTCCTAAAACCTTCTAACACTTAGCCATTTGAGAAGTTCTCCCCTGTGCATGAAGTGAAGAAGAAGAAGAGGTTGAAGAAGAAGGCTTGAACAAGAGAAGGAAAAGGCAGAAGAAGGAAGAAGAAAGGCAAAAGAAGAACAAAATGAGAATGGCTCGTACAGAGAAGAGATGAAGATGAACAGTGCCTTTGCACTGTAGCATCTAAAGTACTTAGCGACTGATTAATTATTACTGTTGAATAATTCAAGTACTATGATTAAGATGCATTCTTAAATGTAGATCTAAAAGGTGATTCAAATCACCACTTTTTGAGATATTTCCATTCTTTCTGCCATGACAAACTCTTCATATATTCATATTCTATATTGATGATCAATTTTGAGTAATTAGCGTTCATTGCAAATCATTATTTGCTTAATTATTGTGCTCATTTATATTTTGATTGAGATTAGCGCGTAAATTCCATATTTGCTCTCTGTGTTCGACCTCGGACTTAACTTCGAGTAATAAATTGTATTTGTTGACGAGCGACTTCGGTCTGTACTACAACGTATCAATCTTAAACACCGATCTCGCGAGAACAACAATTCTCAGGTTTGAAATTATACCTTAGTGTATGGGTGATCAGTGAAATTAAAATCGAGTGAATTAGAAAGTGATCAAATGGAATGTAAGGGGAGATTAATGATGATGATGAGCATGAAAGTCTCTCTGATCTGAATTGATCAGAGAGATGCAAATCGAATCTAAATTACTCTACTCCTAAGCTAATCTAACACTACAATTAACTAGAAAGCAGTAAAACTATACTAACTCTACTCCTAGAAAGTATGTAAATCTAACTAATGGGACAAGGTTGTCTAAGGTCCACCACCCGGTCAATTAGTGGCGATGAAAGGGGAGAAGACCAGCAGCTGACGAAGTTGTCTAAGGTCCACCATCTGATTGCTTGGTGATGATTGAAAGGAGGAAGTCAAGTCGGCGCTGTCATCGCAGACCGAGGAAATTGGGGTGAGGGAGCTGCGGGTATAGATGAATGGGACCACTCAAGGGGAGGGGGTGATCAAGGTCTGCGCGTGAGCTGAGGGGATGCTTAAGTAGACTCTGAGAGTGATTGTGCTCACCGCACAATGGGAATAGGTGATTAGGGCATGGGCGGCCACAATGAGCTATGAGGGCACGCTATGCTGTCAAATCAAAATGCGGCCGTTGGATGGGATCTAAGTGAGGTGGTGAAGCTATGCGCAAATTCGCGGGAAGCTTCGAATTGGACCTAATAACCTGAGAGTCAATCAGGGTGATTTCTAGGTCTTGACATAGATTTCATTCTGCCATCTTTAGGGCAAGTTAGGTGAAGTTGACCTACATTGTGGGCCAATCAACCTCCAAATTAGGTTACAAGTCAAATCAACTTCCAATCAAGTGAAACTCAAGGCACAAATTAAGACTTAAAATTGTTAGACCTAAGGTTTTAAGTTCATACATTCTGATCTACCTAGAACCGCAGTGACAAGGAAGGTCTGGTGGGGGAAACCCCGTAAATTGTAGAGACGCTCTACCATGTAGGGGCCTTTGTGGGGCTCTTCCTTCCTGGCTGCCCAGGTACTTCTCGGGTGTACGGATTTCTAATTCAGAGGTATCATCCGCCTCGAAACTACCTTAGTCATCCAAAAATCTTTGGGTGCCTTGATTGGGTCCAATAACATCTAGTCCCTCATCTTTTCTTTAGAGCACACACAGCAAAGTCATTAGGTTTCTAACCTAAGAGACCTCATTAGATCATCTCAGGGAGTTCTAATCTGATCTGATCAACTTCAAATCTGAACCTGAGTGTGATTCTAAAATCCTGATTTCACCACATGATTTTGAAAATGCAACCTGGCAATCTAATAAGACCATTTAAGAAACCTGAATCTCGAATGTCTATGAGAGATAGAACGATTGAGGATGCCCTTAGATTTTATGATATTGATGACAAGACCTCAAATCCAGTTGACGACATTCATGTTAATGTGCCAGTAACAACAACCTTCATCATAAACTGTGCCCAATTAAAATTGACACAAGTAACAAATGAATCAACCCGGGATATTCTCATGACAGGATACATTGAGTTAAAGAAATTGCATAACTTTGAATATCTCTAATGCATGACAAATCCTATACTTTGGAAAAGACACCAAGATGATCTTGAAAAATGGGAAGAGATGATAAAATTGTTGAAACAGATTATCGATCAAAAATACCTGTGCATTCCCCAAGCATTTAGCGAAACATCTTGGAACAATACTGAAGATCAATCTGATTTCCTAAATCCCGGGTTCGAGAATCAAGGTTGTTGTGGATTCCCAACCCAGATGGAATATGATCAAACTTATGTACAGACTTATACGCCTGATCTTGAGTTGGGCTGGGACGATCCAATTGGAGGTGCTCCCTGTTTCGAGCCAGCCTTAGAGATACGAGAACCTGGTGTGCCTAGTTTTGAATTCCTAGATACTTGTAATGATGAGCCTAAAATAGAATTCCCCGAGAATGTAAATTCTGAGCCTTATCTTGTTAAGGTAATTCTCGAGGATGATTCTGACATCCCAATAGAGCCCAGCCCAACCTAGATTTCAGTGATCCAATCCCCACCCTAAACCTAAAGTTTGGATTTGAGCCAATTTGAGATAATTACGAGGCCACATGTAATGAGACTCAGATTTTTGAGTTGAACTACGATTCCGGGCCTATGTTTGATGACTACACCTCTCCATTCCGAGATACAGATCGATTTGTCAGAAATCACGCCAATTTATGACATAGAAACCGAGGAGCTAGGAGAGTTGGGAATCGATTGGGTCTCTCCTAGGAGCCAAGAACACAAACCCATGCCTAATAGAGACACCTTTTTGAGTTCAGATTTTGATTTTCGGTTAGATCCAAGTCATGTTGCGGCTTCTCCACATCTCAATTCACTCTGTAGTGTAACATCGATCTTGAATCAGGTTCAGAACACGATCTTCGCAAATTCTCCGACAATTTCAAATCTTACTCTGATTTCAAAGAATCTTTGTTTTCTGAAGACTACGAGGCAATTTATGACCTCAGCATCTATGATCCATTCTTCGACTCTGACGCTGAGGTCCCTGATCCTGAGATAATTGATTCAAAATTAAGTTCCAGTGACTTGGAAACATTCCTTTTTTATCCTCAGGAATCAGAAACAGTAATTGCCGAGAGTGTCTGTAATCCAGAGTTCGAATCTTTCCTTGATTCAGATTTCCATAACCCTTTAAACACTCTTCAAGCATTTATATTTGATTTTGATGGCCACTATGAGGACTCTCTAGATGAACCTACCTTGGAATCCTTCCTAGAGGAGCCCTCACACAATTTTTATTGATGTCACCTCTTCTACACATATAAAGTCTTCCAAAACCCGTTTCCAACCCCAACCCGCAACCGGACTCAATTTCTACTCTGATTCTCCTCTTGATGAGCCGGTTGCACATGATTCCTCTCCACATCATAATCGAGTTTCGAACATTGATCAGACTACTAATCACATCTCATCCTTCTCTGATCACCCTCGTAGGGATCTCACATCCTCCATAGATCCATTCTCTTGTAAGGATCCCTACTCTGACCAGGTTGGTTCGAATCCAAACCCTAGTTTCACACTTCCACATCTACTTGAGCTCCACAGCATATGGTGGGTTCCACATCTACTGATTCACATCTATCAACCCACTAGATTTATTGGGTTTGAGCTGCATCATCGGCCTGTTGACTTGAACAAGCACCTAGTTGGACCAACCAGGATATTGATCAAGGTACTTGTTCTACAAAATTCATCTGATTTGACCACTCCTTCTTCATGACCATTTCTGCTCGACCGAAGGCATTGAATTTAGCGCTTAACGGGAGGCAACCCGTCATTCCAAAAACCTGAGATCCTTCTTATTATTTTTTGTACTTCACGTCCATTGCACTTTAAGTTCAGTTTTAGAATAATCAACTCCACCTTTGGTACTCATACTAGAGCTCGAAATCGTTCGCAACAGTCATCTCAACCCATTCGCCCACCCGATTATCCTATTCTAACCCCTAAACCTAAACTGATTTCATACCCTCCGATTTATAATGAGGACATTGCAAAACTTAGGCGTGGGGGTTGTTAAAGTGCAAACATACAAAAATTCAAAGTTCTGAAGGGTTCTCACAAAAAAAAATACATATTCCAAAAAACCAAAAAAATAAAATTTTGAAAAGAACAAAAAAATTGGAGAACGGCGAGGAAATTTTGAAAAAATTAATTGCATATCATACTTGAGAGGAAGAGAGGCGGTGATTTAAAATGTCAAAAAGGAGCACAATTTGAAATAAAAAGAGTTAGTCATTAGTAAAAGATTATGGAATCTATTTAAGTTCTAGACCAAATCAAAAGAAAGAAATAAAAATAAAAAAGTGCTAAGAGATACAGAGATTAGTATGAGTGCTGATCTTAGGCCTCTTAGGCTTATTTTAGGCTTAAAAATTCACATATCTGTTAAGAGCTGGATAGTCCTCAAGAGGTTGAGGAACATGCAAAGCTTAAGTATTAGATCAAAGGCTTAAAGATTATTCAGCCTCGTTAACTGACCTCTGATTTGCAGGACTCAACAACCTAAGCACCCTAATCCACACACAGTTTGGTTCATTGCACTTAATATCAAAATCACGCAAATGCATTATGTTCTAAAAAAGCTACCTAGATTAGGAGTGGCTTATCAACACAAGTTGATTTGGATGAGTTCCCAATGCGGAGAGGCAGGAAATTCCCCTCGAAGATGCGCAATAACATACTGTCTCCTCGATGCTTGTCTCCTGGGATATCTAAACATCCTACGAGGGGCACATAAGCACCTTGTGCTGATTCAAGTGCCATAGGGGGATTATCCCAAAATGTTGATTGTCAGGGCCTGAATTTAGCTACAGAATGCCATGGGCGGCACTATCTCGAAGTGTCGAAAGCGAGGGTTCTAGGAGTTGCCATAGGCGGTGCTATCTCGAAGCATCGACCCCACGAGGATTGATGGTGGGAGCTAGGAATCCGATACAAACCGTGTTGTAAAGCCAATCCGAAGCTAAAAATAAAGAAGAAAAAGAGAGAGAAAACTCTCCAAAAAAATACAAGAATTCTTCTATCCCTCTCTCTTACAAAAAACGCACTGCAAACTTAACTTGGACTAACCATGTTACAAGCACGGGTTCTTTAATCGCGGAGTTCAACGAACCTTAGGTTAGTTCTTGTGGGCCTTAGAAACCTTCGTGGCAGACTGAGGCTAAAGCTGGTCAGGTCCGGATCTTGGTTGGTACTTGAGTACCTCTAGGCCTATTGATAGCATTCTGACTTAATCTATAGAAGAAAGCACACATCAAAAATCTGAGTATAAAAAGTCATGGTCTAGAATTTGAGTTAATTCCATGAGATTTTGTTAAGGGACTAGCAAAAGTTAGGCATGGGGATATGATGATGACGTCATCATCAGCCATATCTATCTTTACTTACACATAATCAAGGAATAAATGCTCCTACATAACTTCCAGAAGAGCCCTAATTCACTGCAAATCAATTTTGAGAGAATAATAAGAAAATAGGGCTAAAAACTGCAGTTTTAATAGCATATCTCAATTGCAGAATAATCACGGGATTTCTTAGGGGTTAATTAAAGGTTAGATGGTCTTAAATGTCTAACAAGTGGGTTCGTGCATACAGAAACGGGTTTTCGTGCGTTTCGATAATTAAATGGCATCGAAAACCCTAAAACTAGACCCGCTTAATTAACTGAGGTTTTAGACAAGATAAAATTCATCCAAACCCTTTAAAATTCATATAAAAATATTTTTTAGGACTTGGTATCTTCAATTTGACTACCTGAACCCATTTTGACCTAAAATAGAGCCACAGACAAACTATTACCCTAATTTGGGTTTTTACATAAATTTCCCAGCTAATCTTGATCAAAACTTAAATCCAGCTTCACTATTGGATTCCTTGGGTCCAAATTAAGTTAGTGCCAAAATTTAGACCCAATCTGAAATCATCTTGACCTAGTTTGCAATTTGGTCCTGTCTGACTCTTTTCTCTCACACACATGCCCCTAACTTTCAAAATCCCTACAAACAGGCTCCTATATTTGTCATCTTCTTTGCAATCAGGTCCCTCCGCCATTATCGCGGAGGAACCTCTACTTCTGTGACCTTCGACTAAGGATTTCTCCCTAATTAATTGGCGAATCCCTTCCAAAATTGGAAGGGAGACTCTTGAGAGATTTCCCTACAATTTGAGCCTCATCTTGAGCTCTAATTCTTGCCCAAATCCTCATGCAAATCACTTGAAGGATTGGGCCTCCTACTTGTGCGTAAGCTCCAAGCTTCCAAGCTTGGTTTCCAAGCTTGGAAGGCCTCCTTGAGCCCTATAAAAGGACCTAGGTTGCAAGGACGAGTTCCTCTGCTAGGTGTTGGGCCAAAAACCTCTTCAAATGCCTATCTCCAACCTCCTCTGACCTACGCTCCGGCGGACCTTCTCGACCTCCTTCCTCTGTGCCTCCAACGGTCAAATTGGAAGCGCAGCGACCTTCCTCGTCCTCCTTCGCATCTCACCAGTCAAAGCGAGGGCTGTCCTCATTCTTCGCCGTTGTCTCCCTCCCTAGAGTATTCACCTTCCACGGCATCGATGAGCCACAACCGGTGCCAATTCTACCTCCTGTGTCCCCTGAGTGTAGGTAGTTAGGTTTAGTTAGATCCTTAGGTTAGTTTCCCCAATTCAAAAATCAAAAACAAACCTCGACGACCATCGCACTCCACCTTCGTCTTCACCTCCGGCGACCTCTCCGGCGAGGCGTTTCCATCACCCCACACCTCCAACCACCTCGCCACCTATTCCACAACCTCTGCCACATCCACCCGCACAAAACCCCTCTCCTATTTCATCCTCTCGACCTCCCAAACCCCCCTCCCCGAACAAACCCACTTCCTCCGGCCATCTCCGCCTCCGTTAGGCCTCCACACGCCTCGCCTCGCCACAAAACCACTGCCATCTCACTCTACACCCTCCGGCTAGGCTATTAAACAATTTTAATGTAGCCGAGAGGCCGTATTCCTTTATTTCAGGTCTGACCGGAGCTCCGCCGTCGCCCTTGAGTTCTTCGACACGTCTCACGTTCTCTGGTCGCATTCGCTCCAGGTCTTGGCCCCAGGCACTACGGACTCATCCTAGGAAGCAACCCAGGCCTCTAATTTGGAGCACCAAGGACTACTTCAGCTCCGATTGGGCGAGGATTCCATCAGCAAGCACCCGTGAAGACGCTATGGGATTTAGTCCCACCTCATGGAGCACCGTGCCCCCTGCAGCGCATAAATTGAATTTATCGCACCAGCTTACCGCCTCAAGCAACATAGGGGGATGAGGTCCCCTGCGCACCCCTCACGCCTCGGCTGTGACACCTCCACGCGGGCCTGGCGCATACTTGATAACCCGCCTTCACTCCTCGGCTGCGATCACTCCCACAGCCCTGGACCCAGGTACGCGCTTGACCCGAATACCCGATATGATTACCTGGAAGAGGAGAGGAGGAAGAAAGAAAGAAAGAGAGCGGGGAAAAGGGGGGTTTTGCTCCTGAAACCTTCTAACACTTAGCCGTTTGAGAAGTTGTTCTCCCCTGTGCGTGAAGTGAAGAAGAGGTTGAAGAAGAAGGCTTGAAGAAGAGAAGGAAATGGCAGAAGGAGGAAGAAAAGCAGAAGAAGAACAAAAGGAGAAGGGCTCATACAGAGAAGAAGAGATGAAGAAGATGAACAGTGCCTTTGCACTGTAGCATCTAAAGTACTTGGCGACTAATTGACTGTTACTGTTGAATAATGCAAGTACTATGGTTAAGATGCATGCTTAAATGTGGATCTAAAAGGTGATTCAAATCACCACTTTTTGAGATATTTCCATTCTTTCTGCCATGACAAAATCTTAATATATTCATATTCTATATTGATGATCAATTTTGAGTAATTGGTGTTCATTGCAAATCATTATTGGCTTAATTATTGTGCTCATTTATATTTTGATTGAGATTAGTGTGTGAATTCCATATTTGCTCTCTGTATTCGACTTCGGACTTAAATTCGAGTAATAAATTGTATTTGTTGACAAGCAACTTTGGTCTATACTACAACGTATCTAAAACACCGATCTCGTGCGAACAACAATTCTGAGGTCTGAAATTAAACCTTAGTGCCTGGGTGATTAGTGAAATTAAAATCGAGTGAATTAGAAAGCGATCAAATGGAATGTAAGGGGAAATTATGATGATGATGAACGTGAAAGTCTCTCTGATCTGAATTGATCAGAGAGATGCAAATCGAATCTAAATTACTCTAGTCTTAAGCTAATCTAACACTACAATTAACTAGAAAGTAGTAAAACTATACTAACTCTACACCTAGAAAGCATGTAAATCTATCTAATGGGACGAGGTTGTCTAAGGTCCACCACTTGGTCGGCTGGTGGCGATTGAAAGGAGGAAGTCAAGTCAGCGCTGTCATCGTAGACCAAGGAAATTGGGGTGAGGGAGCTGCGGTTATAGATGAATGGGACCACTCAGGGGGAGGGGGTGATCAATATCTGCGCGCAAGTTGAGGGGATGCTTAAATAGACTCTGAGATGATTGCGCTCACCGCGCGGTGGGAATAGGTGATTAGGGCATAGGTGGCCACGATGAGCTGTGAGGGCACGCGACCCTGTCAAATCAAAATGCAGCCGTTGGATGGGATCTGAGCGAGGTGGTGAAGCTATGCTCAAATTCGCACGAAGCTTCGAATCAGTTAGAGCCATCTGATCAAAGGATCAAGTAGTGAACGGCTGGGATGAGTTGTGTTCATCGAGGAACAGTGCACTAAAAGGTGCACTGTTCTCTCAGGTGTGTTGGTGGAATTACAAAAGAGCCCCTTAAGTGAAATGCTATGAAGTTTACAGGAGGAACCTTAAGTGGATACGAATGCTATCAGAGCAATCCCTGAAGTCATGCAAACAGGTCCTTACGACCTACAAACGGGTCCCTGGAGGTTTTAAAATGAATGAAATGTTATGAATGGAGGACCTAAATGTGAATCTCATAATGCAAGGTTCTAATGATGTCCAAATGCTATCAAGTTTTTATTGAAGTTTAATTGAACATTTAGGAAGTTAATTATGCTTTTAATTTGACATTTTGAGCTCGAATGTTTGTTTAATTTGCAAATGGATCATCATTTTGTATTTATGAATAGAATAACTCAATAAATGACCTAATTTTGCATTTTTAACACAGATTTGGTGTTTTATGTCTTTTTTGTTAATTCTTACACTTAACTCATTTCATGTGTTAATTTGATAGTGTTTAACTTAGTTTCTAGCTTAACTTGGGAATTTTAGCTATGATGAGCCACACCTCATCCCTTGCCTCACCAGACATGAAGGAGGTGAATTCTCCAACGAGGTGGGATGACAATAACGACGAGGATAGGAGGCCCCTGCTATGGCCAGCGAGGAGCGGAGGAAGGTGAGGAAGGAGGACCTCTCAATTTAATTGTTAAGAGGCTGGAAGAAGCTGAGCGTGGAGGTCATCGGAGCCACGGTCAAAGGCGGCTAGAGGAATAGGGAGAAGACTTGTCTTCCCCTAAATCGGGCTAAGGAGTACCTTGGGATGTAGGGGAGCTTAAATAAAGCTTGATTTGGTCTTGAAACGTGCGAATTTTACACGTTTAGTTCATGGATTTGGCAACTGGAAACCCACCAATTTCATGACTTCACTAGAGCTTCTTGCTCCAAAGCAAGACCTAAGATGTGGTTGGTTTGATTCCTCAACATCTAAACATCAATCCCACCAAATTTGGAGGGATTTGGTGTTGATTTGAGAGAGATCTTTTCTCTTGAAGTTCATCATGTTGGGTGCTCACACGGAAATGGCAGCAGGGACCTCAATGTGAAGGAGACGAAAAGTTAGAAGCCTCTTGGAGATAAACTTGAAACCAAGGGGTCTAAGTGTAAAAAATAGAATTTTTAGGGCCTAAAATGCAAACTAAATCAAGATGCACTCTGATTGGATCCAAATTTTTGTGTTAACCTAATTTAGACACAAGGAATATAATGGTGAACTTGGATTCAAGTTTTAACCACGTTTGACTGGGTAAATTGCATAAAGTCCCAAATCAAGATAAATTCCCGTTTGAATCTCTGTTTTAGATCAAAATGAGTTCAGATGGTCAAACCAAAGGTACCAAACCTCTTAGAATATTTTTCAATGATTTTTAAGAGGTTTAAATTGAATTTATCTCGACCATAACCCTTTCAATTTAAGGAGGGCTAATAATTAGTATTTTCAATATTGTTTTCATCCTCGAAATGCGTGAAACCCTGATTTAGTTAATGCAAGCCCATTTCTTGGTTTTTTAGGTTCATTTGACCTTTAATTAATCCCTGAGTAACTCAGTGGTTAATCTGTATTTGTGATTTTCTGTTAAAACAGCAGAATTAGCCATGTTTTCTTATCTTCTTCTCAAATCAGATTAGTGCAGAATTATGATCCTCAAACGATCATTTAGGAGCATTTATCACTTGATTTTGACTAAATTAAGTTAGTTATGATAAATGATGGCACTGCCATCACCCATAGAGTTCAAATTCATCATATAAAACTCAATTATGCAAACACACTGAATTTAGTCGATTAAAACTAATTGGAATCTAATCAACCAAAAATCCTTCAATCACGCTCTCAAACCAAATCAGAATTAAAGGACCAAATCCGTTCAATTCAACGCACTTGGAGGACCTTTGTGATCAGATGAAGTGAATAGGGAGGTCCTCCAAATGAGATTTGAGCGTGCTCTTAATCTAAAAGCTCACAAGCTTCAAATCTAGAGCAACCCTAGTGAATGGGGTGGATTACGATAAATATGTGAGGAAATTAGTAGAATGAGAATCATGAGGCGATGAGGAAGCTATATGAATCGAGATGTTTGCACGAAAATACCTCTTTTATCTGAATTGATCAAAGAGGGTGAAATCGGATTTACTCTATTCTACTCCTAATCTAAACTAATCATGAGTTGGATTCTGATCTACACTACCTAACACTACTTCTAACTAATCTAGAAAGCATTTAAACTACCTAGAAAGAAGTAAATTCTATCTATGAAAGCAGGAAATCTAGCCACTCAGATGAATGGGATTCCTGGATCCACAGCGGGTTGTTGTGGCAACGAAGGGAGATGAGAAGGTCTCCAATTGAAGAATGAGGTCCCTGGGCTACAGTTGGTCACTACAACGAAAAATCGGAGGGATAGACACCGCCCTTGTCACCGGCGGTCAACGAAGGAGGAAGAGGAGCTGGAGATGTAGATGAAGGGATCAGCTCAAGGGGGAGGGAATCAATGAAGGTCACGCGAGCTCAAGGACGGTGTTTAAGTAGGTGAGGGAGTGATCTGAGTACCAGAGAGGTAAGGTTAGGTGGGATTAGGGCTACCGGTAAGATGATGCGCAGGAAGATTTAGGACAAATTCCCACCATCTGATCAGATCTAGATGAGGCAACGGAGCTTTGTGCGGGAGCACACGAAGTTTGGTGGCAAATCAACCGTAGGATCAGAGGATCATAAGAACAACAGCTTAGATAAGTTGTGTTCTTCGTGTGAACAGTGGAGTGGTTGTAGGTGTAATGGAACATTTGCAAGAAAGGGCTTAAATTGAAACGCTACACAATTTGTAGCCAGGCCCATAAGTGGTTGCAAAGAAGTTAGAGCGGTCCTCCAAACCTAGCAATTAGGTTCTTGTAGGTTTACAGATAGGTCCTTAGAGGTTTTTGGCTTAAGAAAATGTGAAGGATGAAGGACCTATATGTAAGGTCATGAATGCAAGGTCCTAATGATGTCCTAATGCCATGAGATATTTATTGATGCTTAATTGAACATATTAAAAGTAAATTCAACTCTTGCTTTGTACTTTTAAGCTCAAATATGTGTTCAATTTACATTTAGAACATCAATTTGTATTTCTTGAATTAGATTATCTCATTTGTGACCTAATTATGCATTTTTAACCCAATTTGAGTATTTTAGGTCATTTCTGTTAATTCTCACACTTAACTTATTTATTATGTTAATAATATAGTATTGAACCTAGTTTCTAGCTTAACTTAGGCATTTTAGCTATGATGAGCCACACCTCATCATTAATTAATGCCTAACTAATGTTAGTCTGAGATTAATTTGGGTTAGATTGCATCCATATAGGTTAGATTAGTCATTTTAGAGCATTATGTAAATAATACATAGTTTTGGATTTTTATGCAATTTTTCACTTAACTTTATTTGGCTTGATGTATCTCTTCATATGTATGTGGGTACCAAATTTCACTTGGTTGGAGCATGGCAGAAGGGTGTTCTAAATCTGAGCTCAATTAGAGAAGATTAAGTCTAGTTGGTGAACTTAATTGGAAGCTTATTTAGCCTAAAACCTAACCCAATTTAGGAGCCTAATTGACCTTAGCTTAGCACCTAGTTCCTTAACCTAACTGACCAACCTATATGGTTGGCCATAGGCCTTAATTTCTAACCTATTATGGCTGGCCGACTAAACTTTATCCCTTAAGGAATCCTAAAACCAAAAAAACCTAAAACCCTATCCTATACTTAGCCACCACCCTTATCTCTTATTTCTTCCCTTTGGCCAAATATATCCTCTCTTAGAGACCCTTCTTTGGTCAGCTATCATGTCCCAAAATGTCCACCATTGATCCTATATCCTAAGGCCAGTAGAACCCCCAACAAAACCTAGGAAAACTAGATCATATCCTCCCCAACAAAACCACTTAGCTGCTCCCTCTAAACCTAAACCCTAAAACCTACTTAGCTACCAACGAAGACCTCCTTATCCCCTCCTTATGGCCATCCAAACCTCTTGAAACAAACTCTTAGTGGCTAGCTACCTTAGGTCCTTATCCCAACAGAAACCCTACCATCATCTCCACCCTTTATCCTTAATCTTGTGGCCCTTATTCACCTCCATCCTAGCCGTCCCCCTTGATTAAATGCTAACCCTACACCTTAGTGATCCTAGGCACCCTAAACCAACCAATAGGAAGCCTTCCTAATCCCTATATATACCCCTAGGCCCGCCCCCCTTAGTAATTAATTTTTTTACTTTGTTTTCCTACTTCCAAGTAGTGCCACCAACTAGAACTAGTCTTTCACATATTCTTCTTCATCCCCTTGGAGATCTTGAGTGCGCCTTCGCATCTACTACTATGCCGTCGCTCTGGACTTCAACTTCGAAGCCCCTACTTTCCATTATTGTCATTCTAGTGCTAGTTATAATTAGAATCATTCTTCTAATTGTAGTACTGTTTCTATTTATGCAAAACTCTTATCATTGAAATAAAAGTTCTAGTAATTTTTCTTCAACTCGCCTTCAAGTTATTTGTCTATTTCTTATTTTAGTAGTACTATAGTTAGTAATTGCATGCTAATAGTCTAGTGGACTTTTACTTAGTTCTAGCTCTAGTAGTGCTTTGCCTACTTACAATTCTATCAGCGTAGTTATTAGGAAAGTAAAGTTATTTCGATTGCCTCCCTACAAACAACTCGAACTCCATTTTGAAAACTACGATTTCTATATTCATGAGTTCGACTTGAAATAAATTCAAGAGTTTATACACGCTTATATTACGACGAAAGCATATTTTTCGCAACCATATCCACGTGTAGAACAAGCATACTATGGTCCACCTCAAGAAAGAACTAGAGGCAAAGGAGCAGGTAACCGAGGTTGCTTCCTGATACAAGAGGAGCTTTCGAATGAGATTCGATCGCTCAAGAATGAGAGGTAAAAATAGCTCTGGTCGGAAATAGTGATGGACCTCTTTGTCACAGATACATCCATAGAGGAGAGCCACTAGAAACTAGGAGTAGAGATAAGGAAGTACACTCTACAGGCTACCCAATCCATACTAGCAAGAGGGATCACCTCCATGGAGGAATTCCTCTCCTGGTCGACTCTCAAGCTCTTCTAATTAAGCCTTAATCAAGTTGATGATGGAGGTAGGGGATGGCAACCAACACCAAGCAGGTGAGGAGGCAAGTGGCAAGTCACCTAACTTAGGCTCCTCTTCTGGTGAGGACCACTCATCTAATGTGGACCCTAAGCCTAACAATCCAGTGGAGATCTGATCTATTGAATCACCCCTATTTATTGCCTACTTTCTTATCTTCTCTCCCTTCTTTTGTATTTGGTAGACTAACCTCATTAATTTGTAAAGGGAGTCGCCTCAATTTTGTTACCAGGATGAAATGAATGAAAGTTTTTGTTTTCTTCTTTGAATCCTCTTGTTATTGTGCGACTTATTTGTTTTTTGTGGTAAATTTGTGTGGATGATTCACCTCTTATGTGCCATGAGTGAGGTATGCGTCAAGAGTCAAGGGCCACTAGCTCATATGATATGATTGAGTTTGACATGGTAACCCAATAGGGACCTTCCTAGTTAGGGTTCAGCTTTCTTCTTGGTTCAACCAGGTTCGATGCTTTAACCCACCTATGTATTACGTCAGCCATGTTGAAGTGCCTTTGCTTGACCTACTAATGGTAGTACTTGACAATAGTTTCCTTGTAGGCTACTTATTTATTTCTCGCCTCTTCTCACACAACTTCAAGGAAGTCTAGGATTGTTTTCATCTGCTCCTCATTCGTGGCACGCTCAAAGAACTATACTCAATAGCATGGAAGGTCTACTTCTAGTGAAATTTAGGCCTTCGCTCTGTACACCATATTGAAGGGGGCTTTGCTTGTGCCAGTTTTCGGGCCTTTCTGTATCCCCGAAGGACATAGGTGATTGCGCAGCAATCATAGGTCTTAATTGACCTAAATTAGGCTAGAACTTAGCATAAAATAGTCTAATTCATGAATACATGAGCATTAATTGCATCTTTTTTTCTTTCCCTTAGTTATGCACGAAATAATGATATAATGTACTAATTAAGTATATAACATAAATTGCAGGTAAAAAGAAGCTCAAGAGCTGGATCTAAAGTTGGATTTGAAGCTGGATCCGAAGATGGTGATACAGCAGAGTTGGAGCAAAAGATTAGAATAAAATTAGTAGAGAAATAATGTAAGGGTTGAAGTATGTCACTCTATTAAGTAAAAGTAAGGTAGAGTTAAATTATGAAGAACTTAGGTTTATTCCTTGCCCTAGGATAGCCCTAGAAGCCTTCCCAATCCTCAGTCACCCTTAGATTAGGTCACCATGGCCTAGGAAACCCCAAAACCCTAGTTCCAGCCCTTATATGGACGTCCAGATAAGTTATTGGACTGTTAGTTCAACTACTCATATATAATATTTTGATGATTTTAAAAAATGAAGAAAACGAAATAAAAAATAGGCGTAGCATATTGTTTCTCTCTGTAATAACTTATTTGCAGGTTTCATAAAGTTTTCCAAGACGGGAGATTAAAAGCGTGAAGATAAGTAGCATAAGTATTAAGTCCTAGGCTTTTTCATGTAAACTTTCAAAGGTTGTAATTTTCATTTTAGTTGAGTCTAGAAATGTTGTAAAGAGCCCCCAAACATAACCTATAAATAGCTAACTTAGGCTCTCTACACTTAGGATAAATTGGAAACAAAAACCTAACACTTATACTCTTATCAGACGTCTAGAAAAATGGTCAGACGTCTGATTTTCCACTTTAAGACGTTTGACAAGTGTCTCAGATATCTAACATCCTATAGTTCTGCCTTCAGTTTGTGTCTTCATAAACATCAGTCGAAGCACTTTTATATCAGACATCCACAACCTTATCCAGACGTCTGATTCTTTACCTGGACGTCCTCAGACTAACCGTTAGACTAAGCACAGGGCAAAAATGTATTTCCAGACATTTGGACACACTTCTAAACGTCTACCTTTGGATTGTTGCCTAGGGAAGTCTTTTTTGGTTTCCAGACGTCTGGTGATTTCCTCAGACGTCCATAACGAAATCTGATCGTTTAAATCTAGAACCCTGTTTGGATCTGATGAAAACAGGAACAAATCCACCCTTTATTAGACGTCCAATAACATAATCAGACGTCTTATGTGAAAATATCAGACGTCCTTTTTTTGATCCAATGGAGTCAGTTTAGGATGGCGTACAGTATTAGACGACCAAAATTACAATCAGACGTCCTATAAGACGTTTGATCCTAAAATTAGACGTCTCATATTACTGTCAGACTCATCATTACCCTGATTTGCGGTGGATTTCGTCCTAATCTCTTGGGATTTGTCTCCAACGGCTAGGAGAACCCTCCCAAGTGTTCTTGAAGGTTCCAAACTTGCCTATAAATAGCCTACAACTCTTCTTAGGCAACACACACCTCTTGAGACACAATTCCCTTAGAAAAATCACTTGCTCACTACTTTAAGCTTCATCTTGCCCTTGTGTTGTGTAAACACTCTGATCAAGGGCAAACCCATACTCCCGGCTCACACCGTTCTGCAAATCCTCAGGGAGTTCTTTTCATGCTTAGTAGATAAGAAAGTAATCAAAGTATTGGAGTGCTTTATAGGTATTGTTTCACTTATTTTTGTACTTTGGTTATCCGGCCTGTCAGGTCCCCGTCTCTTCATTTTGAAGGGAGAAACCTTCGTTTAGGGATCGGAGGTGTGATTTGTAATTGAGATACACTACGCTCGTTTAAGTAGTGTGGTTAGTGGATTGATCACCTTGTGATCGAAAATCCTAAGTCAAGGGATTGGCTTAGATGGTGGTTTTCACCCATCTTGGTTTCCACCTAAAAATTCTGGTGTCACCTTTTGTGATTGAATTTTTTGTATTACAATATTTAACAATTTCACTATTCACCCCCCTTCTAGTGCAATTTCATTTGGTATCAGAGCAGGTTTTCCGCCTACAGGAGTAACATCCGCGGAAAGATCACATAGAGGGGAAGGTCATTTCCACAGGCAGATTGGAGGGGCAATCCACCACTCGACCACCACTCTTCGAAGGAACAAACTACACTTACTGAAAGCTGAGAATGAAGATGTGGCTTCAAGCCAACGATTTCTCCATTTGGGAGAAATGCGAATCCGCAAACATCGTTCCCGAGAAACCAGAAACAGGATACACAATGGAGCAAATTCATCACCTTGGACTGAATGCCAAGGCAATGAACTCACTCTACTGTGCACTCAGCTCAGAGGAATTCAACTGCATTAGCCAATGCAAAACTGCCCACGAGATCTGGAGAGTCTTGGAGGTAACTCACGAAGGTACGTCTAAAGTTAAATCCTCAAAGATAAACTTGTTATCGCAGGAATTCAAATCTTTCTCTATGAAGGAGAATAAATGACTTGGGGACATGTACACCCGATTCATGTTAATCGTGAATAGCCTCAAGTCTCTAGGAAAGACATTTATAAAGGGGAAGCTTCAAGGAAAGCTCCTTCGCTCCCTTGGACCTAAGTGGGAGCAAAAGGTAACGGCAATAGAAGAAGCCAACCAAGTAGAGGATCTAGACATGGAAAATCTACTTGGGAATCTCATATCTTATGAATAAAAAATGGAGCAAAAGAAGAAATCAATCTCATCGGAGCCAAAGAAGAAGACTTTAGCCTTCAAAGCTACTTCAAATGATGAGGTAAGTACCAATGACGAAGAATTCGTTTTATTAGATAAAAAGTTTAAAAAGTTTCTCAGAAATAGAAAAGAGATCAAAGGAAGGAAAAGAGAGGAAGAACCTTTAATTTTCTATAATTGCAAAAAGAGAGGTCACATAAGGAAAGATTGTCCCTTACTCAAAAGGGATGATGAGAAGAAACCCAAGAAGTCTTCCGACTACAAGAAGATCTCCAAGCCGAAGGGATTCAAGAAAAAGGTGTTTCAAGTAACGTAGGATGACTCCACCTCTAAAGAAAAAGAGGAAACAAATGAAGAAATGGCATGCTTGGGACTAATGGCAACCAATGATGCTTCTAAGTCTGAATCTGAGGAACCTGAGGTAAACTCATATTCTTTAGATGAATTACAAGATGCCTTTGATTCACTATATGTAGATCTTAAGAAAACAAAAACCCAAAGCAAGGCTTTAAAAGAAGAAAACTTAGAAAATAAAAAATTAATCAATGATCTTGAAGAAAAGAATCTAATTCTTACAAAAGAAATCACTACTTTAAATATGCAAATAAGAAATCTAATGATTGAGAAAGAGTCATTAACAAATGATTTGTATACGACAATGAGTGAACAAAAATTTCTAGATAGAGAAGAATTACTCGACAAAATCCATGTGCTTGAAAAATCAAACTCCTTTAAAAAGGATGAAAATAGCTTACTTAGAGTAAAGATTAGGGCATTAGAAAATAAACTAGACATAATGAAAATAGAGATAAATCACCTCAAAGAAAAGTCAAATCAACTTCTTGTGGACCTAGCCAAATTTACAAATGGGAAAGATAACTTGGATAAACTCATTGCCCATCAAAAATCTTCCTCAAGTAAATTTGGATTAGGCTTTTATGAACCTAGTCAAAGTGAGCCGAAAAAGGACCCTCCTCTAAAGGAGACCACTAACAAATACGGATCCACATTACAATGGATACCGAAAAGACAACTCTCACTTCGTTTTGTAGGGATGAAAGGACATCATAATGTCAAAAATTGGATATACAAAATGAAGGATGGACGACTCAAATTAGAAAGACCTATAGAAACTCCAAGACACACTTAGCAACATACTTTCCACATCTTTTGTGTCCAATAGAAGTAGCTCAAGCTCTTACTCTCCAAGCTCAAGTTCCACATCTAGAGAGCATCGATCACTTGCGCACCAGCTCTCCCGCCGTAGTTCACAAGAGCACCGTTGCGCCGTTACATAGTTCACGCATCCGCGTAGTCGACGCACTTCCACCAAAGGGAAGCATCCTTACACCTATAGAAGCTTAGTTTTAGAATATCTTTGTTGGCTCTATAGGACTATTTGTAATTTACTTTGTCATTTGGTTAGGTATTCGATTTGCGAATTCCCGTCTCCTTCGTGAGACAAAATCCCTCTCGTGTAGAGAAGGGGTTTGAGGTACGCTACCCTCGTATAAAGTAGCGTAGTTGTAATTGAGGTTGTACTACCCTTGTTTAAGTAGTACGTTAGTGGATTTGATCAACTTGGTTGATCGAAAAATCCTAACTCGAGAGGGTTAGGTGGTAGTTTTTACCCGATTTGGGTTTCCACCTAAAAATCATTGTGTACTTTGTGTGATTGTTATTTTTTGAGATTGTTCCTTTTATAATTCCACACTTTATATTACATCACACTAATCTCACCCCCTCCAAGTAGGGATTTACAATCAATGAAATTGCACTAGAGGAGGGGTGAATAGTGAAATAGTAAAATATTGTAATATAAAAAATTTAATCACAAAAGGTGACACCAGAATTTTTAGGTGGAAATCCAAGATGGGTAAAAACCACCACCTAAGCCAATCCCTTGACTTATAATTTTTGATCACAAGGTGATCAATCCACTAATCACACTACTTAAACGAGGGTAGTGTACCTCAATTACAAATCCCACCTCTGATCCCTAAACGGAGGTTTCTCCCTTCAAAATGAAGAGATGGGGACCCAACGGGCTGAATACCCAAAGTACAAAAATAAGAAGTGAAACAATACATATAGAGCACCCCAATACGTTAATTACTTTCTTATCTACTAAGCATGAAAGGAACTCCCTGAGGATTTGCAGAACGGTGTGAGCCGGGAGTATGGGTTTGCCCTTGATCAGAGTGTCAGCACAGCACAAGGGCAAGATGAAGCTTAGAGTAGTGAACAAGTGATTTTTCTAAGGGAATTGTATCTCAAGAGGTGTGTGTTGCCTAAGAAGAGTTGTAGGCTATTTATAGGCAAGTTTGGAACCTTCAAGAACACTTGGGAGGGTTCTCCTAGCCGTTGGAGACAAATCCCAAGAGATTAGGACGAAATCCACCACAAATCAGGGTAATGATGAGTCTGACAGTAATATCAGACGTCTAATTTTAGGATCAGACGTCTTATAGGATGCCTGATAGTAATTTTGGTCGACTAATACTATAGGCCATCCTAAACTGACCCCATTGGATCAAAAAAAGGACGTCTGATATTTTCACATAAGACGTCTGATTATGTTATTGGACGTCTAATAAAGGGTGGATCCGTTACTGTTTTCATCAGATCCAAACAGGGTTCTAGATTTAAAGGATCAGATTTCGTTATGGACGTCTAAGGAAATCACCAGACATCTGAAAACCAAAAAAGACTTCCCAACGTCATCTGACAAAAGATTTTATGGCCATAATGAGATACTCACAGAAAATCATAGGCAACGGTCCAAAGGTAGACGTCTGGAAGTGTGTCCAGACATCTGGAAATACACTTTTTCCCTGTGCTTAGTCTAACGATTAGTCTGAGGACGTCCAAGTAAAGAATCAAACGTCTAGATAAGGTTATGGATGTCTGATATAAAAGTGCTTCGACTGATGTTTATGAAGACACAAACTGAAGGCAGAACTATAGGATGTTAAATGTCTAAGACACTAGTTAGACGTCTTAAAGTGGAAAATCAGACGTCTGACCATTGTTCTGGACGTCTGATAAGAGTATAAGTGTTAGGTTTTTATTTCTAATTTATCCTAAGTGTAGAGAACCTAAGTTAGCTATTTATAGGTTATGTTTGGGGGCTCTTTACAACATTTCTAGACTCAAATAAAATGAAAATTACAACCTTTGAAAGTTTACATGAAAATGTCTAGGACCTAATACTTATGCTATTTGTCTTCACGCTTTTAATCTCCCATCTTAGAAAACTTTATAAAACCTGCAAATATGTTATTACAGAGAGAAACAATATGCTACGCTTATTTTTTATTTCATTTTCTTCATTTTGTAAAATCATCAAAATATTATATATGAGTAGTTGAACTCACAATCTCCACCTTTTTGATGATTTTCAAAATATAGCTGTAGGTTCCTATTTTCTCCCCCTAAAGGTTGTACTTAGTAGTCTATATCTATTTGAGAAGTTTGTTTGTTTTTATATTATTCCCTAGGTCTTACGTACATTCTTTTCCCCCTTTTTGAATATCATCATAAAGGGTACTTAAAAGGAGTTGAAACCCAAACTACAAGAGTGGCATCTACAAAATTGAGTGCGTTAATAAAATTGCATGCTTAAAAGATGACAAGGCATTTAAAGAAAATTGATTAGGAATAGAAACATTTAAGCACAGACTAGCTATTGTTCCCAAAATATTAAGCATGGGGTCAAGGCCCCTTAATACAAACTTGGAAAAAGGAAAAAGAAAGAAAAATAGAAACACTAAACTATTCTTCGTGATCTTGGCGGCGGCGACGACCAGCAGGTCCGTGTCCCATTTGCAAATTTTAAACGTCTAATCTAAGTCCGTCGATGTCGCGACGCATGCTTCCCATGTAGGTGTACATCTCGCCGGTTCGACGCAGCAGGAGGGAGATGCCAGAGGAGAGGGAATCCGTGGCCGGATCCCATGCTTCATCAAAGCTCGAGCAGGGAGCTTCTATTTGAAGGGGTCGTGGTTCATGGAAGTCTAGAAAGGGTGGAAGGGGTTCTTCTTCAATGGGCTTGTCGGCGGGCTCAAGATGCTCCCTAAGTATATGCATCTTGGCAGCTGTGGCCCGGTTGTAAGGCTCAATCTTCTTGTCAACAGCCTGGTCAGTTATGGAAATCCGATGGGTTGAAAAAATTTTGGATAGAATAAACCCAAACGAAAGTGATGCCCCATAGTCTTCATTCATGACGCGAACAATGAGGCGGCAATAATTGAAAGGAATATGACGGACGGCCGCAAAAAGGAGCGCCTTGTGTTGGCGCGATATGTAATCAAAACCTCCCGATTTGTTTAGGAGGTCCCACCCAAAAATGCGAGAGAGTAGACGTGGAAGGGGTTTGAGGTTTTTGCAAGGTAGGGTGCTAAGATTTTCAACATATTTTTCAGGGAGGACTAACTCTTGATTGACGACTTCTGGGTCATATTGCCTCAGAATGTCATTGAAGTCATTTCCCTCATTGGGGATCGCTAGAGGGTCGGAAATAGTTTCGGATGTGATGTGGATTTCACAACCAAATAAGTGCGTATGGAGTTCAAGTTCATCGTTGCTGTAGTCCTCAACGATGTTGGCATAAAAGAGACGGCAAAGATCAGGGAACACACCAAGAATTCCAATGCCAGAGTGCAACTGACGGTCAAAATATTGGAAGAGATGGAGAGTTTGGAAGTGTTTCCGAAGGTTTAAATGACCAAAATCATTCCAAATAATAAAACGAGGGCATTTAACTTTGGCATTCGCGTAGCGACGAAATCGCTGCCTAGCGATGTTGCCCCGCAGCTGATCTGCCAAATAGGTGGAAGAGGAGGTGGAAGAGCCGTCAGCTTGCTTCCTACGAGGAGGCATATTTGGTGGAATGGGTGGTTAGGTTTTGGAAGAAAAGGGTGGTGTTTTGATGATAGAATACCTGCAAAAACATCCATGCAAAAACATTCAACCAAAAAACTTCAACAACACAGATTCAAACAATAGATATGCAATCATCATTGATAAAAAAAAACATGTGGCAGTATGCCCTGAGGCAATACAACCTGCCATGTAGTTGTGGCAATATACCTTTGGCAATACAACCTGCCACTAAAATGTCGGCTTGAATCTTGTGAGGTAATACCCTTCCATAGAAGATGCAGCTAGTGCTAACAATGTCGGCTTGACCGAAGGTTTGGGTTCTAGGGCTAACAATGTCATGAAATACGCAAGTAGGCCAAGTGAATCAAGAAGGAGAACAAGATGCAGCTAGGGCTAACAAGGTCGTGGCCAAAAGAACGTGGAGATGCCCTAAGAGTTGAGAGAGTATACCCACGGAAGGAGAGAGGCCTCCAAATGCTCGGTCGGGAGGCAGGGAGGACGCGCGCAAAGGAGCAGCAGCTCCTACAGTCGTCGAGGAGGCGCGACGGTCGTCTGGCGACGAGAAGAACTTCGCCAACTGCAACTGTGGGCCGTCGGGTGGGAGGGAGAGCGGTAGGGATTTAAGAGAGGGGAGTGGGACCTCGCGAAGGGGATGATATATCCCAAGGTCACGGAGCAAGTCTCCCCCTGAAGTTGGGGAGATTTGCATTTCAAACCATCCAGAGAACAGACGCAAACCACAGATTTTTCCTAGATCAAACGTCTGGAGATGATGTTAGACGTTGGGATTGGACTTTAGGATTTTATCCCTTACAATGGCATCGTCTGTTTTAACCATCAGACGATATATCAGACAACTAATTCAAAAATTAGACATCTGATTTCTGCAGGCATCCTGTTACGAACGCGGCCTCAAGACGGTTTTTAAGACGTCTGGGAAGTGGCCCAGACGTCTAACCAGACGTCTAGAACCCTTTCCAGACATCTGTTATTTAATTTTTGCGGCGTACGGGGTTGCGTCTGCGTGCATGCGCGCGCAGACCTGCACCCGCCACTCTCTTCCCTCTTTTTCCCTCTCTCCTCCTACAGGGCGCGATGTTTCTCTCTCTCTCTCCCCGCGCAGCCTTAAAAGGCCCCTCGCCCTCTCCCTCACCCTCATCACCTCCGTGTCCCTCTTCTTCTTCTCCCAGCCGGAGCGAGAGCCCGAGCGAGCGAGTTAGCGACGGCAGCAGCGGCCACGACAAGTGTGCGGGAGGAGGTGTTGCGCGTGGGAGGAGACGCTCGACCGTGAGGGCTCAAGCTTGCCGAGGCAGCTAGAGCCGGCAGGCGGGGGAGCAGCGGGCGTGGAGTGTCGCGGAGGGGCTGCTGCAGCTCGAGCAGCAAGCGGACGGGGCGCGGCGCGGCCGTGCGTCGCGGGCAGAGAATGAGTCGAGCTCTGATTCTGGAAGTTTTTCCAGAATCAGACGCCTGGACTTCCAACCAGACGACGGTGAAGACGTCTAGAGGACTGTCCAGACGTCTGGCAAGTAAGATATTCGATCTGCTTCCTTTTTCGCGCGTACGGCCATGCAGCCGTCCGCCGCGCCTTCGTCTGCGACTCGTCATACTGAGAACAGGTGTGGGTACGTGCAGGTTCTGCTCTGGAGGGTGCAAGGGCTCGCCATCCACGTGAGTCGGACGTCTGGCCGCAGTGCCAGACGACGGGAAGGACTTCCAGACATCCGAGGTGACCATCGGACGTCTGGGAACTAAGCAAGACGCCCTCGCAGGCTTCTGGACATCTAAGGGACTACACAGAATGAAGGTACGCTCTGACCCACATCTTAAGACGTCTGGAAGAGGTTCCAGACGTCTAATTTTGGGCAGTTTCGTCGTTTTCGACACGTTTAGGGCCCGTTCGGAGTCCGTT
Organism: Thalassia testudinum; assembly: GCA_037157565.1. Classification (NCBI taxonomy): domain Eukaryota; kingdom Viridiplantae; phylum Streptophyta; class Magnoliopsida; order Alismatales; family Hydrocharitaceae; genus Thalassia; species Thalassia testudinum. The sequence goes on from JAZHRO010000077.1 coordinate 136,029,692, forward strand.
TTCCACGTTTCGAGTTGCGTTCTTTCCGAAATAAAATCCTCTACCCGTTTACAGTAATTATATACCGTTCTGAGAAACTCCTTGTGTAGGACCCCGTTCCATTGCAGTCTTGGGGATTGCGGAAGCGCACGGGATTTTCGACCACGCCCCCAGTACTCCCGTTGTAGCTTGTAGAGTGGCTTTTAATTTACATAATTAAATTTTGTTACAATTGTGGAATAACTAATAGAGTCTAGGGCACTGCGTGAACCCTAGGACTGAGAAACTAGATTAAATAATAGATCCTAGGGTATTGCATGAAACCTAAGACTGGAAACTAGATTGAATGATAGGTCCTAGGGTACGGCATGAATCCTAGGACTAGAAAACTAGTGATATGTATATAAATATTACAGTCTTGGAAAGGTGGAAAGGAAATAATAGCTGCCTGTAAATTGATTTAACCGCTGCCTGTTATGAAGGAATAAATATGATTGAGAACATGGGTTGTATGAACATAAGACTGGAACAGTGAAACCTACAATGGCCAAACAAAAAGAATACGAACCCTACGGGGAATTAGGAGTAGAACTCCCGGAAAGAGAATAGAATGGAACTGAGAAAGTGAAACGTGGAAGTGTGTTGTCTCTTGGGTACGTGGTACCAAAGAGAGCACACATTACCTCTTAGTGTAGAGGGGAGCTTGCCGCCTCAGGTTGAGACCGGGGTGGGTTTGGCCACTGTACACCGACTTGCTGGCCCTCGCGTATGAAGTACCGAGGAGAGCTACTAGTGTAGGGAGAGCACTAGCTACCCCACGGGTCTCGGGGTTCTGCTAGCCTCCTACACCGACTTGTTAGGCCCACTGGGCAAACCAGGGTAGTCAGGCGAGGGTGCACGGACTGTGGAGGGGTTGGACCCCTGTTACTGAGAAGGCTCTGCCCTATACTGGTTCCGTGCTGTGCTTTGGGCGCACCCGTTAACGGAAACGACTGACCGCATGCTAGTGCGGGGTACCTACCCGTGTGTTTATCGCGCGTGCCGTAGTCACCGTCACGTCTGTCAGCGACCTTGGGGTGGTTGACTGAGAGTAGGATCACCATGGGGGACTCTCCCGGCCAGGAGAGCACTACGTGTTACTTCTACTTTTCGGAAAAGACTGCAATCAAGATCGTTCCCACGAGGAACATTCGAGATCAAGTGAAAGATCTGAGAAATAAATAAATTGTGAAATAATAGAAAGACTTAAATAAAGGAAGAAAGAAAATATAACAACTACTGTACACTCTACTACTTCTTTAGTCTTAGCTGCCACTCTACTCAGCGTTTCACTGACGTGTTACACTCGTTACTTTTCAGGACCAGGTGTGAGCAGCAAGGGTCAGCGGCTACAGAGGACGCTAGGCTGAGTAGGGTCCAGTAGAGTTACCGCAGTTCTTTTTGTACCCCTTTGTTTCACTGTAGTGAGTAGTTCTTGTTACTCTCTGTACTCCCTTACTTGTAGCTTCATGTTATGTTATAATTGTTGTTCTACTATTGTGGTGGTATATACTGTAGTAGTTCCTTTTCTTAATGCTGTATTTTGTTACTGCTAGTTATATTCATGCTGAATGTGGTTTATTTTACTGCTCTTTTGGTTACTTCATCGTTGGACGACTAGGTCTTGGGATTAGTCGAGTCGGTCCGGTTCTCGTGTCTCGTAGGGACTCGGGAATCAGGTCGTTACACATCCCTCCCTGGAAAATGATTTATTCTCCAGGTTGCCGTCGGATTTCTTTATCGGACGACATACAAGACGTCTAAATCTAAAATTAGATGTCTGATTTCTGCAGACAGACCTTCCTGGATTTTACTCTAAAGTTACAAGGTCGTCCGATTCTACTGTCAGACGACCTATACGATGTCTAACCATAGCATCAGACGTCCGACTCATAATACATGTTCTGACTCACAAATAGACGTCTGACAACACATATGGACGACAGCCCGACACCTGTGAATGATGACGGACGCCTGAAATAGCTCTTTTATCAGCTCTTTCGATAGATAAAATCGTCATCTGTCCCAGATCTTCAGACGACAAATTTTTATGTATAAGACATCTGATAGTTTAATCAGACATCTGATATTGCACAGAATGTGCATTTCGATGTTTGAACTGAGAATGAAGGCTTTTAACTTAGTAAAGTCAAGGCTCCATCTATGCTCATGACAAAGGAAGTTTCATTAAGTCACTAAATTCTTCAAATATCACATAGCTTACATATGCCTAGTTTCCTACGTATATAATTAAAGCAATCATAATTCAAAGGATTAGTGAAAATATCCGCCAATTGCAATTCAGTACAAATAAATTCAACCTCGGTTTCTTCTTTAAGTACATTATCTCCCAAAAAGTGATGTCGAACATCAATATGTTTTGTGCGAGAGTGATGTACAGGAATTTTCGAGAGGTTGATAGCACTAGTATTGTCACATAATATTTTTATCTTATTAAATATCAAGTTAAAATCCTTCAAAGTATTTTTCATCCAAAACACTTGAAAACATGCTAGTGCGGCGACTATGAATTCAGCTTCCATAGTTGATAAGGCTACACTAGATTATTTCTTTGATAACCAAGAGACTAGTGATTCGCCCAAGAATTGGCACATCCAACTAGTACTCTTCCTATCGGTGCGGCTACCTGCGTAGTCCGCATCGCTATATGTAACTAAGTTGAATTGTGGACTCCTAGGGTAGAATAAGCCATAATCAAATGTGTCAACTAGAAATCTAAATATTCGTTTTATAGCATTTAGGTGTGATTGTTTAGGGTTTAATTGAAACCTAGCGCATAGGCAGGTACTAAACAAAATATAAGGTCTACTGGAAGTTAAATACAGTAAAGATCCAATCATGCTACGATAGAGCTTTAGATCTATGGGCGTACCTGATTCGTCCAAGTATAGGGAAGTTGTGACACTCATAGGAGTGTTCTTCCCTTTACTTTTGGTCATTTCAAATTTCTTCAGCATTTCCTTTGTGTATTTTGATTGACACACAAAGGTTCCAATTTCGAGCTGAGTGATTTGCAAACCCAAGAAAAACTTGAGTTCACCCATCAAACTCATTTCGAATTCTTCCTGCAAAATTTCTAAAAACTTTCTACACATAGATTTATTAGTAGCACCAAATATAATATCATCTACATATATTTGAACTAATAAAATATTTTTTCCTTTTCTTTTAATGAATAATGTGGAATCAGCTTCCCCTATAGAGAATTTTGCATTTAACAAGTAGTCTTTAAGCCTTTCATACCAAGCTCTAGGAGCTTGCTTTAGACCATATAGTGCCTTGTTTAATTTGTAGACAAAATGAGGCTTATCATGAGACACAAAACCAGGACGTTGTTATACAAAAACATCCTCCTTAATGAATCTGTTAAGAAACGCGCTCTTAACGTCCATTTGAAAGAGTTTAAAGCCAAGAAAGGTGGCATAAGCAAGAAGCATGCGAATTGATTTGAGTCGAGCTACGAGAGCGTAAGTCTCATCAAAATCAATTCCTTCTTCTTGGTTGTACCCTTGTGCTACCAGCCGAGCCTTATTCCAAATGACCGTCCTGGATTCATTCAACTTATTCCGGAATACCCATTTGGTACCTATTACCGTTTGCCCTTCAGGCTTAGGTACTAGATCCCAGACTTCATTCCTTTGGAATTAGTTGAGTTCCTCCTGCATGGCCATCATCTAAGGTTTTTCGAAGCACGCTTCCTCGACACTCTTGGGTTCAACTTGAGATACAAAGGCGTTGAGACCAAAGGAGCAACTAAAACGAGATCGGGTTTTAACGTCATCAGAAACACTTCCAATGACTTGACTTTCGGCATGATCCCTTTGATATATCCAATCTTTTGGAAGATTATGGATATTGGAGTTTGGAATGTTAGACACAGCAATAGTAGAATCATCTTCATCATCCATATTGACTCGGTCAGTGGAGGAGTAAGGAGAGTCATCGGAGGAAACATGGAGGGTTTCCTCCACTATTAATGTGGTCTTGTTAAAAACCCGATATGCCTTACTACATGAGGAATAACCAATAAAGATGGCTTCTTCACCTTTGACATCAAATTTATCTAAATTAGAGTGGGTATTCAAAACAAAACATCGACATCCAAAAACTTTAAAATAACTAATTTTGGGTATTTTCCTATAGTATAGTTCAAAACAAGTTTTTCGCAACTCGGATCGAATTAAGGTGCAATTTAACACGTAACAAGCCGTGTTAACCGCCTCAGCCCAAAAGTACTTCAGTAACCCCGAGTCTATGAGCAATGTTCGAGCACACTCTTGAAGAGTATGGTTCTTTCTCTCAACCACCCCATTTTGTTGATGTGTTCGAGGAAAAGAAAACTCATGAGCAACACCATGCTCTTGACAAAAATCATCAAACAAGAAATTTTCAAACTTGCCCCTATGATCATTACAGATACGAGTGATTTGGTAGCCTTTTTCAGTTTGAACTTTCCTACAAAAAACAGAAAAGACGGAAAGCACTCATTTTGATCTCAAGAAGGAGACCCATGAAAACCTCGAAAAATCATCTACAATTACAAGGCAATATTTGCATCCACTGAGGCTGTCATATTTTGTAGGTCCAAACAGATCTAGATGAAGTAGTTCTAAAGGTCTTGATGTGGATATAACTTCTTTGCTTTTAAAACTAGATTTCATAATCTTACCGAATTTACATGAATCATAGATATGCTCATTTAAAAATTTTCCTTTGGGAAGACCTCGGACTAGTTAATGTTTAACTAGTTTTTGAACCAGCTTCATATGAACATGTCCTAGTCTTCTATGCCATATACGTAACTCATCATTTACTATAAGACATTCATAAGTGCCATTTTTATCAAATTCTACGACATAAATGTCTTTAAGTCTAGTTCCCTTAAGAAGGGTTTCATTGGTTAATGCATGCATAATTTCAAACATTTTAGAAGTAAACACTACTTTAAAGCCCTTATCACATATTTGACTGACACTTAAAAGATTATGTTTTAGTCCTTTAACTAGAGAAACATTTGAGATGGGAGAGAGACGGTTACCTTTTTTTTTTTTTTGAAACAAAGTGAAAAGGGGAGGGAGGGGGGAGACCCCACCCCCCCCGAGGCCACCGAATTTCTCGCTTGCCACGGAGCACCTCCATGATCTTAGCCACGGCCACTCTCCGGTGCCGAGTCGAGGCGGGGACAACATCAGCGATGCGTCCCCCCATGAGGACACTATGCGTGATTGGGCATACCGCGGGGGATCGAACCCGCGTACCTCACACAGTGAGCCCCTTATAGGGAGAGGGCGCACCAATTGAGACGGTTACCTATTTTACCAAGGCCAATAATATGGCCCTTGTTGTTGTTGCCAAATGTAACCGTTCCTCTATCCGTAGGTTAGAGATCCAAAAATAGGCACTTGTCTCCTGTCATATGTTTGGAGCATCTGGAGTCCATCACCTATCGACCTCCTTGGTGGCGGTGGTCTCCTTGTCTTCTTCCTTGTAGACCTTCTTTCTCCTACAAATTATGAAGAACTTAGGATTATTCCTAGCCCTAGGATAGCCCTAGAAGCCTTCCCAATCCTCAGTCACCCTTAGATTAAGTCACCATGGCCTAGGAAACTCCAAAACCCTAGTTCCAACCCTTATCTGGACGTCCAGATAAGTTATTGGACGTCTAGGACCCTTAACCACAACCTGCACACCTTAAATCCATGTTTGCAGTATTATTGGACATCCAGACACTTGGTCAGACATCCAATTTCTGTAGAATCCCCAAGACAGAACCCTAATTCTTCCCTGACTCAAATTGGACATCCAGACAAGAGGTCTAGACTTCTGATTTTTGAGTGTAAGTCGTCTGACACTTAAATTGGATGTCTAATACTCCTCTCCAAACCCTATTTTGGAATTCAAGCTTGGATTTTGAATTCTTAGGTCCCTAAATCCAATTCCAACCCCTTGGGAACCTAAATTAAGGTACCCTAAGCCTAGTACACCACCTTTAGACCTTCCTAAGAACTTAATTAGGTTCTCACTAAGCCCAATTGACTTGGATCATAGTAAATTACAATTGCCTAGTCAATTGGACTCATAGAGTCTAATTGAGCTTAGATCTCAACCGACACAAGTCCAATTGGACTCAGTGAGAGTCCAATTGACCTAAGCCCAACTTAATTAAGTAATCTCACTCTCAATTAGGTTTACACTCACTCAATTAAACTTAGTACAAGTTTAATTGTACATCTCCTTTTAGTAATTAAGGTTTACAACCCTAATTTTAGGACCTACCCTAACCCAAACCCTTAGGACCTAACCTAAACCACTTGACCACCTAGCCACCTAGGTCATGCACACACCCACACACACTCACCTAGCCGCACACACTTAGAGTCTTCTAGACTCTTCTCCAAGTGGCGCTACCCTTGGGTGCTAAAAATAGCAACCAAAGGAGAGTCCATTCTTAGATCCACAATTTATGGATCTAAGAAACCCACCCAAGACCTAGTGGATGGCCACCTAAGGGTCTCTCTAGAGTCTTCTATAATTCTCTAGAGAGACCACTTGAAGGCTACCCAAGAGTCTATAAAAAGACTCTCTTGGATGGCCATGCTCCCATCTGGCACCATGGCTTCATCTAGCATCTTGGCTTCATTCCACCTCCCATTAGCATAACTCCACCTCCACTCTACCTTCATCCCCACGAGTTCCACCACCATGTCCATCACCACCTCCATGCCAAGAGGCTAGAGAAAGCTCTCCACCACCTCTCCAAGGGCCGGCTTACCCACCATTGGCTGCCCCTCCTCTCAACCACCGCAAAGGCCATTGGAGACCACCTCCAAATGCCCTTCCTTCTGCTAGCTAGATAGATAAGTAGTTCTTCTAATTTCTCTCCCTTATTTTATGCCTAGTAGTGTAGCTATATCTCTCCCTCCTGCATGGTGCATGTGCAATCTCCTGTAGATCTGCACGTGTACGCATTTTCTGATAGCTAGTAACCTTTTAAGCTTCCATGTACAAGTTTTCCTTTAGCTTCGCTTTGTAACCACCATCATGTAATCAATGAAAAATCTCTGAGTTCTTTCTATATATATATCTATGTGTGAAAAATCACCATGAGCTTGCTTTCAATATCTTTATTGTGATAATAAGTTGCCTGCTTTGATTTCTAATATTTTTGCAACAAGCATGTCGGTGCATGAAGATGTTAACGACTTAACGATCGACATTTTTTCGATAAATAGCCATTGCATAACTAGGATCGTGCACACTGATACTCACATGTTCACTTTTGTTATCTATCTGACACACGCACACGTCATTAGGGTTAATAACACTACTGGCAACACATTAATTCGTAGGTTGGAAATTGGCGTGCATTTCTAAGTCAGTAGAGAGGAAAAGATCGAAATCAAGATTAGCATTTCCATAAACGCCTTCCAGAAATGAACAACCAGAACTCATAGTCTCGTTAATCTAGAAATATTTTTGATCAAGGGTTTCGCACGACTATACTACGAACTACGACATATTTCAAAAACACGCGCGCAACAGACCTTGTCAGTAGGCTACCTCCTCCACCAACTTGCCTTTGTTGTCATCAAGTTTTCTTTTGAGCACTACTATGATTGTCCAATTGGTCACTTTTACCAGGTCCTTGGCCTGAAGGTAGGCCATAGAGGTGAACTTCAGCCGAATGCCCTGACCGATGCAAAACTCCTCAAAATGCTTAGATGTGAATTGAGTCTCATTGTCCACCATGATTATTTAGGGGGCCCTATAGCGACATATGATATCATGGTAGATGATGCTAAGAACTCGCTCGATGATAGGACTTACTATTGCCTCCTCTATGACCCATTTAGAGAAGTAGTCTATGACCATGATAATGAATTTCTTCTGGGAGGAGGCATTGGGAAAGGTCTTATGAAACCATGCCCTACCATTCAAACAAGATGGGTGAGGCGATAAAGACCATTTCTTACAATGGGGCTTAAGGTTTGTTGAAGAAACTTGGCATTTGTCGCATTTTCGAGTGAATTCCACATCATCCCTTGTCATCTAAGGCCAAAAGTAGCCATATCGAAGGATCTTGGAGGCCAAGGCTTTTAGTCCTTCATGATTTCCTCAAATTTTTGCATGAACATCCCCAAAGACTCAGTCAGCCTCACTGGGACTTAAATATTTGAGCAAGGGGATGGAATTTCCTCTCTTGTATAGGATATCATTTAGGAAAATGTAGTAGGTTGCCTTTAGGAAAAAAGCCTTTGGGTTAGTGACTTGAAGCAGTATTTGGCCATGTTGGAGGTAACTCGGGATGGGTTCCATCCAAGAACCACTGCTAGCATCTATGGTCATCACTAGGTTCTATCATATGGAAGGACTCTCCTAGAGAAAAATGTTGTCATCCTTACATAGTTGGATGGCCGAGGCTACTAATTTAGCCGGAGAGTTTGCAAGCAAGTTTTTCACTCAGAGTACCCTGTTGATGTTGAAATGTTGGAAGTTGACCATAGCCTCCCAGCCCTCCTCCACGTATTGTGACATCATGTGGTCCCTTGCTTAAAACTCTCCTTAGATGTGGTGTGCGACCAACTAGGAGTCTGGAAATACAATAAGGCTAGCTAGTCCCATCATTTTGGCAAGGCAGAAACCTACCAACAAGACCTCATACTTCACCATGTTGTTTGTTGTAGGAAAGACTAAGTAGATTGTATATTTCCCTATAAAGCTATCGAGGGATGCTAGGACTATGCTGACACTGGCCCTACATTTGTTTGAGGAATCGTTGATGTGAAGCTACCAAGTTCCTTTGCCTGATTGTGATGATGGGGTAAATTCCATCAGGAAACCAACAAGGACTTGCCCTTAACCACCAGGCGGGATTAGTACCTAATGCTAAATTCCACCAATTCTAGGGCCCATCATGTGTAGTAAGGGAGCCAAACAAGTTGTGCAACATTTTCCTCAATGATTGGTCTATGAGGATAAGGACAGCGTATGCCAGGAAATATAGCCTTAGTTTCCTAGTAACATTTACTAAGGCCAAGCCATGCTTTTCAATCGGGGGGTATTTAGCCTCTACCTCAGAGCACGTCTTGCTTACCTTGAGCCCATGAATTGTTGAGTCATCAAGTTGAGGTAGACTTGGACAAAGGATCTGAGCGCCCATTCTTAGCATTTGCCTATGTGTTTGAATCTGCTAGAAGACTCAAGGGCGAGGTCAGACGTTCCAATGCTTAAGTTGATTACCCTTAGCATGAAGCTTCATTCCTAAGCAAAAGCCACTTTGACAACAAAATCTTGCTCCCATAGGATCCATGATAGGTACAAGGGAAATCATCCACCTACAATGGAAGAGGAAATCCATGAAGAGTAAGGTATAGGGAGGACTTGCCTCTAAGAGGAAGATGTCGCCATCTCCTTGGTGTAGCTAAGCCCCAAGACACTAGAAATCCATGTATAAACCATTAAGCACCCTAAGACCCTTTTCCCAATTACATCCATATGAATATAAGATAAAACATCAAAAGAAATTAACAACTAAGCATGCAGAAAAGAAAGTGTAATGGCACTCACTGTATGGGTAGCAGAAAAACATACAAAAAAATCCTGTAAGTTGAGGTGCTACAAACACATGTCTATCATATAACAATAAAAGTAAATAAAAACTTGATTAGTAATATCATAAGTCCCACATAGTTCAATTATTACATCCATAATAAAAGCTTGATAAAAGAAAATTTATTGATTGTTGCTATAGTCCCAATGGACATAAGAGCTTCCAAACTTGGGTTTTGCATTGTATTGAGGAAAATCCTCTATGGTCTTACGACACGATGCCTCTACTCCTTCACTCCTCCAATGCGTTTGAGATTTAATTTTAAAACACTTAATAAGCCAATGCTCAATATGCGTTTGAAAAGAGCTCATACCAATTTATTTTCAACATCTTTTTTTTCTTGACATGCTTAGCTAAACAAACTACACATATCCTAACGTATGCCAATGCTCATCACAATACTTATATGTTACCTTGCATACTTGACACGATATTTATTACCTTAAACTTTTTTAAGGTACTTAATTTAAATTATACTGGTGGCACCTGCAGTTCATAACTTAAATTTGACATGATAGAATAGCTATATTTGTAGAGAATTTATCTTTTAGCACTTGATTTATAAAATCATATGCCTCCTATAGATATTGCCCTTTAGATAAGACTCCTTGAAAGTCAAACATGTGACCTATAAGAATCGGTGCCATTATTGTTCACTTGATACTTTTAAACGCTTAACTCTAAATTTCTCGACTTTGGTTGATTTCATAAGTTTTCAGTGTCCACATAGACATATTAAGAACTTATTTGGAGTACGGTCCACAAATAAACATATTCTTAACTTGTAACATAGCACGGTATTCCACCGTAAGCAGATAAAGGTCATGTCTGTATTAATGTTTTTATACATAACTAGCCCTCCAACTTACTAGTTTCCATTTAACTTCTGCTTCTCAAGATATTCATAATTACGGCTACATATTTTCATTGAGATTTCCAACAAACGTGACGTATATGATATTCATCTGGTCAACCGTAACTTCTGGTCGACGCGTTTTTAACTGCAACACGTGACTGCATTTTTATTTGTTACTAATTATGTTATTCCCATTTATTTGTGTAATGTATGTAATATTCCTTCTTGTCGGTACACGAGAGTTCACACGATCCTGTCAAGTTCGAGGGGTATGTTGATAATATGGAAAGAGCTCTAATCAAGCCAAATACACAAATCATAATGGCATTTACATAATTGTAGTTGCGTACATGAATAGCTTCAGAGGAGATACATTGGTGAAAGTTGTAATCCACCAATAACATTCAAAAACAAAATTTTTGATAAGTCCAACGTCCTACTCTTAACTATATGCTTTAAAATAGTGAATTAAAAAATATAAAAATTGACGTAAAGAGTTACAGGTAGAAAGTTGTGAATGTAATCTTATTTGATATATATCTTTTTAAAGTAAAAGAATATTTATACGTGGTGGGATCTGAAATTAATAATAAATTATTTTTATATGAATGTAAATAATTTAAATTACCTTCGAAATCACTTTACACCGCTGTAAAATCACTTTGCATCGATGTAAAGCTATCATATCACCTTTGAAATAATTTTACACCAATGCAATCTTACTTTGCATGAGGGTAAGAAATCACCATATCATCTTCGAAATAATTTTGCACCGATGCAAATCATATTTTGCACCAATGCAAAGTAATATTGTATCGATGCAAAATCAAATTTCAATTATTTCTTCACCTATGACAAATGATTTTTCACCTTATGATTTAAAATTTAGTCTTTAGTATTTAGGATTTAGGAAACACTAAACCGTAAATCCTAAATCCTAAGGTGAAAAATCATTTTTCAAATGAAAAATTACTTCTAATACATGAAATTACTTTCCATAAAGCTAAATCTTAAACCTTAAATCTAAATCCTAAACTCATAGAGTACAAAATCACTTCATACCGGCACAAAACCACTAAATTACCTTTAAATAATTTTACGTCAGTGTAAAATTACTGAAAATAATTTATCATTGGTATAAAATTATTTATTAGTTATATATTTTAATTCAAATTGATATAATGATTTTTTTTCAATGTGTTAAAATTTATCACGTAACAAATTTTATATTCTTTTATTTCTTTACATTAAATATCAATTATTAAGTAAAATCTATATCTACACCTTAGTTTATTTTTTACACCATCTTTTACATTTCTATGTATTTTAACAATAAATTAATACATTGATGAATCTCCATATCATTTGATAAATAAGGAAATCTTATCATTCACACAAAAAGAATCTCATGGGGGGGTTGAGCGTTGGCACGAATTTTTTTTTTTTTTCCACAAGAGGGCAGTTTAAAGGTGACAAACGGCAAAACCAAAAGTCTAGAGTATCACACGTACATAAAATTTATGAGAGGATTAGTACCACTTCGAAAAAGATGTTATCATTTGAATCTATAAAGATGAGGGTGCAAATCACATATCTCGATCACGTAGATTTACTTCCTCCAACCGTCTGGAGCCCCCTACCATTTCACACGAATGCCACCGTCAATTTGCCATGCGATCGAGTACGACAATCCACCTCCTGCACCACCTCATAATCTCCTGCAAGCAAACAAACAAGATGAGACCTCTCTACCTCCTCTCTATATTTCTTTTAGATGGTAGAAGGGAAGGAATAAAATGCACCGATAAACTTGAGGGGTTTTCTCTTTTAAAAAAGTACCAATCAAAAGCTTTACCTTCCAAATTAATTGCAATGATGAGCATTAGGTCATTCTCCCTTTTTTTTCCGTTAATGGCACTAATAAAGAATGCATATTAGGAAGGTCGGGTGGAGCCCCCACTTAATTTGTTGATTTCTTTTTTTCTACTTTGAAAAAAAGACAGTTGTTACATTTAAAAAAACTTATCCTCAAAATTTCATAAGGAAGGCTCACCAAAAGTTTAGGATAACGCTTGCACATTTTCTCTTCCAACTCCTAAGTAGTTTCCTTTCGGTTGGGGTGTTTTCATGACACCTTTACCATGGAAATTGTTCTATGTGCTTAATGGTCAATGATTCCCATTGGCTTCTCCTCATAAGTTAGATCGGGATGAATATCTGAAATCTCGTGCTCAATGATGTGAGATGGATCTGGATTGTACTTCCTCAACATAGATATATGGAATACAGTCATGCAATTTAGCATATTGAGGTGAAAGTGCAATTCAATAAGCAACTTCACCAATTTTCTCTAGTATCTCAAAAAGTCTCACATATTTCAAACTTAATTTTCCTTTCTTACCAAATTGACTACACCCTTTGTGGGAGAAATCTTAAGGAATGCATGGTCACCAACTGCAAAGTTCAAATCTTGCCTATGCCGTTGAGCATATGTCTTCTACCTACTGTAAGCTACTGGTAATCTCTTCTTGAATATTTCTACCTTCTCTGCACACTCTTGAATTAGCTCTGGTCCCAATAGACATCTCTCGCCTACATCATTCCATCATGATGGGAATCTACATGGCCTCTCATAAAGTGCCTCACATGGAGCCATCTAAATATTTGAGTGGTAGCTATTGTTGTAAGTAAATTCTACCAATAACATGTGTCGATCCCAACTCCCTATAAAATCAAAGGTGGATGGTCCCAACATGTCTTCCCAGGTTTGAATGGTCCTTTTAGACTAGCCATCAATTTGCAAGTGGAAGATTGTGTTTAATTTCAGGTTAGTCCCCATGGCATTATTAAAGTTCCTCCAGAATCTAGATGTAAATTTCAAGCCCCTATAAGAGATAATAGGCACAGGGACTCCATGGAGCTTTTTGATCTCTATCACATATAAGTTAGCTAGACTCTCCATGTCTTGGTTCTCACAGGTGGGTAAGAAGTGTAACGACTTTGTAAACTGATCAACAATCACCCATATCTAATCATGATTCTTCTTTGTTCTCAGCAATCCTGATGCAAAGTCCATAGTAATGTGCTCCCATTTTCACTTCGATATCTCCAATTGTTGCAACTTACCTATTGATCTTTGTTGTTCAATCTCAATTTGCTTGCAATCTAGGCATTTTGACACAAACTCTGTAACATTCATTCCCGACCATCAGAAATTTCTCTGCAAGTCCTTATTCATTGTTATGTTCCCTAGGTGAATGGTGTACATAGATCCATGAGCTTCCTCTAAAATTTCCTTCCTCAACTCTACATGAGTTGGAACCCATAAGTGATTCCTAAATCTCAATCCTCCGTCGACGTCAATTGTGAAGTTTGATCCTTCTCTTTGAGAAGTTTCCATTAATTTTTCAAGCTCTACATCATCGCCCCATCCTTCAATGATCTTCCCAGGTTGAATTCTAAAGCCATTAAAGGGGATATTAGCCTCCTCGTCAACAAAGGGCTTCCATCGTTCAAAATCTTCCATTAATTACCATTGCAACTTCAAATTTGGTAACTTTACTTTTTATTTCCGACTTAGAACATCACCAGTTGCATTTAACTTCCCTAGGTGATAATAAACTGAGAAGTCATTATCTTTTAAAAATTCAAGTCACATTCCTTACCTCATATTTAACTCTTTCAAAAATTTCATTGTCGTGAAATTCAAGCCAATGGGAAAGACTTTTGAGCATTCTCGTTACTCGGCTTTGATTTTTCGATCATTAGAATGGTAGGTAGCGTATTCAACAAATCTTTACTCGCTGACAAACAGCGGCGGTAAAGTACGTACGTACGTTTCAATGTGTGCGATGGTGAGGTTTTAGAAAATATTCTTTCATTATGATATCTTTTAGCAAGGAAAATAAATTAATGGAATAAGTTAGAGTATCAGAACAAGTGTTATAATAAGTGAATTAATTTATTTTGATATTTTAAATTATTAAAATTATTTTACTAAGAAAATAAAATAACTTTATATTAGGTTAAATCTACTTAACCTAAGTAAATAAAAGATAAATTAAGTGACAAATTAAATAATTAACTCGTTCAACAAATATTTTTTAAAAGATTTTTGTTATAAAATTTTCAAATCACTTCAACATAATTTTTTATTCAATTAATTTTTATCATTTTAATTAAATTATAATAATATTTATTTTCACTTTTATTATTAAATAAATATACATTATATCCTTTACTTTTATTTTTATTATTAAATATCTTCTGATATTCCCTACTTTTAGTAATATTATTAAATAAATATCCAATAACACCTCCATCGTTACGCTAATTCTTTTATCTTCTTATTCAATCACCCAAAAATACCTATATCTTTATTCCATTTTATCCTACCTCGAAACGCTATATGTCGTGCGGTGTGCACCGCTGTGTTGTCCGTGTCGTTCGAGCTTTGTGCAGGTGGAGGCTTCGCGGCTCGGTTTGAACGAGTCCAACTTACCCCATTCAGGCACACGGTCAACAGGAATATGAGTTGAGTTCCTTTTCTCTTTAAATCAGCAGCTTTCGCCTTACATAAACAAACTTGGGATTTTTTTTTTTTTTTCGTTTGTTGCAGTCAAACGAAGAACTATATTATATATGGCTTAGATTACATACCACGTGAGGAACCGAAAGTTCGCATAACTTAAATAAAAGGAAAAGCTAAGAAATTATAGACACGTCAATCAATGATTTCCCACCAATAAACATACCAACAAAACAAAACATGGTCAGGAGAAGTCCCCAGAAGCTGCAACCCAATGTCATGTCAAGGAAACGTGCAGTTTTTGATCTCATAACCTATCCGGACGCCATGTGACCCAAACGCATCCCAAGTTCGAGCCTGTCAATTAACCCCGGCCAATCACTCCTTTGTTCACCTAACCCTCAAGAAGTGGGACCACACAAGGGTCACTTAACCAGGATGGTTAGTTTATTTAGATAGTTACGAAGGTAATATTATAAAAATATAAAATTGATGTTAAATTACAGTAATATTTACTTTTTGAGTGATATTAATATTATTTTATATGTACTTAAATCAATGTTAAATTATGATGTTTATTCATGTAACATTTATTTTGCAGTGATATTAGAAATATGTAGTTAAAATACTTAAATTTGAATTATCAAAAGATAAGTTAAGTAACAAAGTAAATGAAGATTAACTTTCCTTTTAAGCGATTAACCTCTTAAGTAAATTAAATTAGGTTAAAATCATATATTTCTTATATACATTTGACCTTTTATCCTTCAAGTCATTATTATTATTATTATTATTATTATTATTATTATTATTATTATATCGTGGACCAGAAACTCATCACTAGTTGAATTGTTACGGTCTTTTTTATTTTTTTTCTCTCTACCCCTTGGAATGTATAGCTAGCCTCACTTTTCTTGGATGCCTCACCTTTAATGTTAAATTATGATGTTTATACATGTAACATTTATTTCCTAGTGATATTAAAAATATGTAATTAAAATACTTAAATTTGGATTATCAAAAGGTGAGTTAAGTGGTAAAATAAATAAAGATTAACTTTTTTTTAAACAATTAACCTCCTAAGTAAATTAAATTAAATTGAAATCATATACTTCTTATGTATGTTTGACCTTTTATCCTTCAACTTATTATTATTATTATTATTATTATTATTATTATTATTATTATTATTATATCACCCTCTCGAAACTCATCACTCGTTGAATTGTTACGTCTTTTTTTATTTTCTTTCTTTCTACCCTTTGGAATGTATAGCTAGCCTCACCTTTTATTTGACAATGGGGAGTAGAACACCACAAGAATCACGTACGTATACGCCACCTCTCTGGCACTGATCTTCTACTTGTTCCAAGCAAGAGGGGAAAACAGGCGTTTGTGGGTCGACAGGAATAATACTCGTCGGCTACGTTAATCCTCTCTCCTCGTCTGAAGGAGGCCATCCTCTTCTGTTTGATGAAAGGAAACCAAAGGATTGCTTCCTCACCAAAATATTAATTTCTCCTCCTCCCTTCTTTCATGCATATATACGTTCGGCAACACCATAATTAATGGTATGTTGCTTAATTTGTTTCAACTCTGTCTCTTCTTTACAAGGTTTCACGTCAATTAAATTAAGATTGAGTAGTGTAGTGTGTATGTGCTGATCATTAAATTCTTTGGGACGTCGCTTCTGCAGTCACAATCGGGATCTTCGAGCAGGATGACATCCTCCAACAGTTCTACTGTAGGTGCTCCATCACTTATTTTCATATCAATTATCTTGTATCATTTGTTCTTTTTCATTTATTTTTGATGAAGATCTTAGCTAGCTAGCTAAGTTATTTCAGCGAGCAAGTTTAAAATTGGGATCGATAAGCGAGGAGATTCTTGTTTCAACCATATATGTTACCGAAGAAGTTTTTTAAAATTATTCCTTTTGTTTTATGTTAGAATTAGGATCGATAATTATAGTCAAATCAAATTATTCGGATTTGATTCGTTGGTTGTTTGATTTAATTCTTTGATTTGGATGAAACAAATCGAATTGAAGACAATATTTAGATTTAATTACTTGACAATCAAATGTTTCTTTTTACTAGATTTAATTTGAAAAGTTACAACTCTATGCACACATATGAATCTTAAGTGTTTCTTTTCCACATAAGAACCTAGAAGAGGTAAATTACATTATTTATTAATTAAGTATTAATCATGTGAAATACTTTTAAGAAACTCGTTAATGTCTTTTCAGTAATAATTTTATTATTTATTTGTCAATTTTTATATTTGATTAACTTATTAATTATCATATTTGGTACTTTATATAGGGTAAAAAATAACTTATATATCAAAATATAAATAAAACATGAAGAAATTAGCCATTGATATATTTTGTACACTTATATATTATATAAGAATTCAATGGATATTTGAATTTTTAACGAATGTAATACAAATCTATGATCTCATATTCAAAGCATTTGAATTCAAATTTTCTTAGCAAAGAGAATCCAAATCCAAGTAAATTTCAGTGAGATTAGATTTAATTAGCACCCTAATTAGAATCAATATAGAGGGATAAAAGGGAGAGGGGTAATCTAGCTATAACCAAACATGTTTCCCTTAACCTTTCTACGTACGTATATCGAATAAAACACTATTTGTTTTGTGAAATTAGAATCTATGTTGTAATCGATGATATTTGTGTAAGATTTTTAACGGTATTTGACTAAAACAAAAATTCTAGAAACGGATAAAAAATTAGCCGGGCACCCCTCCCCCAACCATCTATGTCTATCTATATCTTATAAACTAAACTAAAGGACAGTTTTGCAGCATCGATATGTGTCGCACATTCTTTACCCCATCCTTCCACTTGCCAACCCACCCACATCTCCGACCCTATCCCCGTCTCTGCCTCTCTTCCACCAAATCCACCGTTCCCTCTTTCATTACTTAGGAGGCATTTGGTTGATTGGTTAAGAAGATTTATATGGGATTAAATATTTAATTTTTTATTTATTTTATCGTTCATTTATGTTAAATTAAGTAAATTTAATTGATTATTTTATATTTTTTAAATAATTTTAATATATTAAAATATTCAAATATATTAATTCACTTATTTTAGTACTTATTTCACTCATTTTCTATTTTTTTATTTATTTTATAAATTAATTTCATAAATTTATTTTTTTTACCAAACCAAGGACATCTCCGATCACCTCTCTCTCTCTCTCTCTCTCTCTCTCTCTCTCTCTCTCTCTCTCGATCGGAGAAATTTGTATTCCATAATTTCGACAATCCCGAGATAATTAAGTATACATTGCCACCTATCAAATTAGCTAATCATTATTAGGTTTCAGCAGAGTTGAACAAATTGAATTCGTAGGAGGAGTCCTCTCATTTTGCTCCTTAGATAATTTTATTGCAAAAGAGGATAAATGAGGAGAAAAAGGAGTTCGCTCATTCTAGATATGACTTCGCGTACCTCTAAAAAATAATTGTCCACTGTAATAATTCCAGACCAATGGTACAATCTAAAAGGTGTACTTTGAAATAATAATTGTTTATTTATATGATTTCATCATGATTTGAGAGCTGCGGAAATGGACAAGATCAAGATCCAATAAGTCTGAGGCATATCATGGATGAAACAAGTGTATTGGTTTTAGTTGTCATGCATGTTTCATAACCATTGCATAAAATCTTTAAGACTCTTTTTTTAACTTATTGTATTTTTTTCGTACAAAGTAGAGTCATTATTTGTGATCAAGTTTTTTTTCTATTTTATAATATTATTCTTAATATTGAAAATATTCTTAAGATATTAATTTAATAGTTGTTATAGCAATTAAGATCATTTTGATTTATATTAATTCCATTTAATCTTTAATATAATTCAATGAGGGAAGATGTATTTTATATTATTTATTATACAATGATTGAAATCTTGCTTTTATTTTAAAATTCATACTTATGTTACATTTTTTAATAGTTTGATATATTAAGATTGTCACTTTTCAAAATTTAGATCCCATTTACATGTTATTGAAAATTTACAAAATAAAATTGATATATATAAATAAAATATTTACCATTGTATGACTCAAATGCATATGAATTTTAGATCTCATTTACATGCTCTTTTAAAAAAGATTAATCCCATTTACATCCTATTGAAAATCTACCAAAAAAAAAAAATCTAGTATCTACAAATAATATATTTGTCGTTATATGATGCAGATGCATATGACAATAATAAGTCTAAGTAAAAATAAAGATTGTTATATTTTCTAATCAAATGTTAGCCAACAAAATATAAGACTGTTAAATCTAATGATCTATCGATGACTATCTCATTGCGAAACACAGATTAACTGACTAGTATAACTAAAATAAGGTGTGGGTCGAGTCTACAACCCCATGTCTCCCCCATTTCAGTTACGCGTTATCCAATAAAGTAGGATGGAATATTCAGGATCCTTAACCAATTCTTTCCATTTGTTCGAATGGTAAAACTAATAAAAGTAGCTTTCCAACTCTGGAGCATCATGATTGAAAGCACCCTCCCATTTGCCGATAGCTTCGCTCCTAGTTTCTCTCTTGTTCCCCTCCTTCTAGTGCCGACAAAAAAACCCTAAAAGCATGGGGCTTCGATCAGTCGACGTAGGCTAATCGGAGCCCCCACACCAGACTCCAGATCTACCCCTCTCCTCCCCCGACCTTCCTCTTCCTCGATAAAAGACACATCCCAACATGCATCGAGAATGAAGCTTGTTGTCCTCGATAATTCCAGCCGTGGCCGTCCTCCTCCTTGTCGATTAACGTCATCGTAGGGGTGTTGGTTGTGATCCTCGTGGCGCTCACGGTCAATCTTGGAGTGCACGTGGGGGGAGCGAGGCCTTGCCATCCTGGTCGAGAGGAGCAGTAGTTCATCCGTTCGTCATCGACATCTATTACGACCCGATTCCCGAATCCCTACAGGACACGAGACCAGCCTGACTCGACTAATCCCAAGACCCAGTCGTCCAACAAGAAATAACTAAAAAGCAAGAAAGTAAACCACATTCATTATGTTAAGTAACTAACAGTAAAAGAATACAAGCAGTACGGAAAGAAAAGCTACTAACAGTACATATCACCACCACAACAGTAAAGCGGAAACAAAGTACAGAATGTAAACAGCAACAAGAGTCTGAACTCACTAACAAAAGAAAGTACAACAACAAGAAGACTACTGCTACTGGACTCTACTGGGCCTAGCATCCTCTGCAGCCGGTGACTCGGGCTGCTCAACACCTGGACCTGAAAAGGGTTATGAGTAAACAAAGTCAGCGAACGCTAAGTAGAGTGGCAACC
The DNA here is from genome assembly GCA_037157565.1 of Thalassia testudinum. Taxonomy (NCBI): domain Eukaryota; kingdom Viridiplantae; phylum Streptophyta; class Magnoliopsida; order Alismatales; family Hydrocharitaceae; genus Thalassia; species Thalassia testudinum. Next base: position 136,050,086 of record JAZHRO010000077.1, read on the forward strand.
AACTAACTAAGCAGTAAAAGCTAATAGGTAATTTATCTTTTCCAATTACTTTATTTCAAAAGTTATTCCTTTTCACCAATTAGTTTATTTTTCAAATCTCTTTCTTGATCTCCAATGTTCCTCGTGGGAACGATCTTGATTGCAGTCTTTTCCGAAGAGTAGAAGGCGCACGTGGTGCTCTCCTGGCTGGGAGAGTCCCTCGTGGTGATCCTACACCCAATCAACCACCCCAAGGTCATGGACAGACATAGCGGTGACTACGGCATGCGCAATAAGCGCACGGGTAGCTACTCCGCACTGGCACGCGGTCAATCGTTTCCGCTAACGGGTACACCCAAAGTACAGCACAAAACAATATAGGGCTTAACCCTTTCAGTAACAGGGGTCTAGCCCCTCAGAACCAAATAAGGGTCTTGCCCCTCCACAGTCTACACACCCTCGTCTGACTACCTTGGTTTGCCTAGTGAGCCTAACAAGTCGGTGTAGGGTGGGTAGCTGAACCTCGGGTCCCGTGGGATGGCTAGCTCTCTCCCTACACTAGTAGCTATCCCCGGTACAGTGTACGCGAGGGTCAAGAAGTCAGTGCAGAGTGGCCAATCCTAACCCCTGGTCCCAACCCAAGGGCGGCTAGCTCAGCTCTACACTAAATAGGGGACAGTCGCTCTCCTTGGTACCACGTACTCAAGGGCCAGTACACTTCCCACTCACATTTCCAGATCCATTCCATTTATTTCCAGGAGCTCTACTCCTACTTCCCCGTAGGGTTCATGCTCATATTTCACATGCCATTCCATACCAGGTTTCATCATTTACATTTCCATTCTCAGGTTATACACATGCAGCTCGTATTTCTATTATTTAACATATACAACAGGTAATGTCACATGTAAATGTTTAACTAGCACAGGTAATTCATATTTCACAGGCAGCTCTTGTTCATTAACAAGTAGTTGTTAACATTTCTATTCATTCATTCAAGACTGTAATTCAAACACGCATACAGACATTTCAAGTAACTTCTCGTCTTATGATTCATGCCATATCCTAGGTTCTAGTTATTCAATCCATATATGCATTCAGGTTTTATAATTGAATTAGGGAAAGCCACTCTACTTGACAACCCAGGAGTATTGGGGGCTTGAACGGTAGGCTCTCGTGCCTCAGCAAGCCCCGAACCCGCAACGGAACGAAGTCCTATAATCAAGAAACAATCACAATGGAACATTCAGAACAGTATAAAAGGCCTTCTAACAAGTAGAGGAACTCCCCAGGAAAGCACCGATAACTTGTTTGCGTAAAATGGACCTCAGGACCCTAAACGGATCAAAAATAGGGTTACAGACCCAAATCAGATGTCTGGCACAAGGTCCAGACGTCTTAAAAGTAAACAGGAACTCACCTTAGGTTCTGCGTCGACCTCAGACGTCCAGAACCTCTTCTAAACCATCTGGACCCAGCTCCAGACGTCTGACCTCTCTCTCAGACGTCTAGGAGTGCTTCAGGCCATCTGGTAAGCTATCCAGATGTCCGAAACACGTGGGAAGGCGTGTCTCGCGCCTTCCCGAAGCAATCCCTGCACGCGACAGCAATATCGCCCACAATTAGCCACGCAAAACGTAGTTGCGGAGCGGTCTGCATGGCCGTATACTCAAAAGGAAACGTACCTTCACGAAGATCTGCTTTCAGACGTTCAGTGTAGTCACCAGACGTCCACCCCGTCGTCTGGACGTCACGCCAGACGTCTGATTCTTGGAAAAATCCCAGAACTAGAACCACTTCTTGCTCTCCCTCTTCGCGCGCAGCCGCAACTTGCCTCCTCGCCTGCAACTCCGGCTGCAGCAGTGTTGAGGACGGCTCCCCTGACACACTTCTCCTCCCGCACGCGACGCTTCGGCTGTGCGCCCTCCGGCAAGCTCCCATGAGCTCGCGAGCTCGAGCTCTTCCTCCTCTCCTCACATCACCTCTCCTTGTCGCCGCTCTCACGCTCTCTCTCGCGCTCGCTCCTCTCGCTGGGGTGGAGAGGAAGGGAAGGAGGTGCTATGGTGAAGTGGGGAGAAAGGGAGAGGGGAAGAGGGCCTTTTATAAGGCTCGTTAGGGTTTGGAAGAAGGAGAGAGAAGGGAAAAAGAGAGAAGAGGGGCACTGTCTGCACGCAGCACGCGCGCAGATGCGAAGGCTCGTACCAAAATTTTGATTTCCAGACGTCTAACCGATACTCCAAACGTCTGACCGACAGTCCAGACGTCTTAAAAGGCTCAGGACAGAACGGGTCTTTACAACATTAGTTGCACGGTTGCAATGATCATCGTTCGTCTCATCAACCGGCGATGACTCGTCATTTGATCACCTCTCCATCCAAACGTGCAGCAGTTGTGGTGGTCCCTTTGCTGGAGTTTCGATCGATTGCAGCTGCGTGGAGCTTGAGAGGTTGCGGGCTTTCATGATGTTGCTGTTGTTGTGGTTGTTTTTGTGTTGCAAGCGGAATTTTGGTCTTCTTTTTTCTTGTGTTTTGACTTGGGATCACGTGTGCCCTCGGATTTTCTCGGTCGAGTCTTCTGACATTTGTCAGGTGTCGATTTCGACCTTTTGGTCGATCTAATTAGACTCAATCATTGTGTGATCTTCAAGATCTTCTCGTTGGTGCTTGCCGATTTACGAGCATAGGGTCGCTCTCCTTCGAGAGTTCAACTGATTCTTGATCGTGAGATGCATTTTTTTCCTTCTTCCTTTTTGTTCTCGTCTTATTTCTATGTTTTGATCTTCACCCATCTCTACAACGCGTAACCTCTCCTTCTGTAAGGGAGTTAGGCTTTCTCTATCTCCCTCCTCCCTTCTGAGATGTATTTTCTTATATCAGGTTCCTCCCTTCACTGGATATATTTTCCAAAAAGAAAACTCTCGAGCAAACCAAAAGAAAAGCCTATTTGAACTCGCATCTAATGCATGAACCAAGGAGTAGAGATAAGGAAGCTTAGATTAGTGATCCTAAATTTCAACAATTGAAATAGTTAGAATTTTTTTCTAGCTAAATATATTCAAATTGACATGTATTGAGGTTATTTATAATGATATGTAGGCAATTATTTATGTTCTTACGACATAGATACAAAAATCACCCATTCATGACGAAACCCATATCCATATCCATATGAATTCCTTTATTGCCATTACCAGCAACACGAGCCCAGGTGCGGATCGTGCCTTCACCCCCACTTGTCCACCGGCGCTTTCACCTTTTCGGTTACGATTAAAAAGAACCACGAGAAAGGACGAGGTTTTGCACTGGGGATTGATGTTTAAATAATTGGTACAAAAGCTAGCAAGGAAAAGAGAACCTGAATTGATCTGCAAGAGACCCCATGAGCTCCCCTCCTAGACTTGTCTAGAATTGAGAAAAGCCTCGAAAAATTCAGATTCTGTGCCATAAGGCCAACAATGTGTCTTATCACCACTACACACATCTATCCTTATCGGTGGGACTCTCACCCTACAATGTTCATCAAGGTTGACCCTCGTTAGGTTTATCGAAGCCTGCACTTTATGTTTAATTAATGAATGAAAGTATCATTCCTATTAAGATTTCGAAGAGAATCATAATAGGTTGACTGTGTCATGAAATTTCACAGCATCCACCTCAAATCTCTCCCTCCAAGAAGGCAACGACATGTAACTTAGAAAATCATATTACGTCTCCACCAAACCCATTGACCCACCCACGCAAATGATCAAAATTAACACAATACCCCAGCACCACTTATATATATATATATATCATTCTGCCCTCACCCATATATTCTCTCTTTCTACCCCCCCACTTCAACACCCCCACCCCTCCCACACCCCTCTTTCTATTATACACATTATCAATATATTTTTAAATGCTACCCATGCAATTACGTGACACTTTAAAAATTAAAATAACAATATCATTAATATCTAAAATAAATGATTTAATGATTTACACTTGGAATTTGCTTGTGATTTTCAAAATATTAATATTTAAATTTAGTAAAGCTATTCAAGAGGTTGCATGTTACTCTTTTTTTGATTTATTATTTTTTACTATTTTTTTCTATTCTAGATATTATTTTATTTATTTTCAAGATTTTTGTATAGCATTATTAAGAGATATATGTTTGATATCTATTACAAATATATCTTTTCTCCATTCTAAATTTTATGTATTTATTTTTTTAAATGTAACCTCAATCATTTTTTCATTATAGTCTTAGTTCTAGTGAAGTTTGAGTGAAGGGAAAAAAAAAAGTATATCTTAAAACAAATAGTATATATTTAGAGAGGAATCAACGTTGTTTTTTATTTATAGAAATAATTTTCACTTAAATAATTTTATTTAAATTATCTAAAGGGAACAAAAAAGAAATGCACGAGTGTAATAGGAAAATTTTTTTTTTTTTCTCCGCAGCAAATTAAGTGTAGGCCTCAATTGCTAGTGTAGTTAAAAGCAAGGTATAAACATTGAGCTCGTTTAAGTTTAATATAGTCCAGATTGGCCAAAATGATGATGATATCAATATGACATCATTATTCTTATAGATCATAAGAAAATTACATTGCTTATTTTTATGAGGTAGGATCGATTAGATCGGATTTTTAAACCAAATAAAAGTAAATTTTGTAGATATATATAAAGGTGTCAATAGAAAGTTATAGTGGAGAACTGACTTTTCCCGAGGGATATGCAACCTTCTTCTCTGTCCGAAGTTGTTTGAAGCTTGTGTTATTGTTGGGGCTCCGATCGGTCACTTGGTGGTGATTGAAGACCCCCTTCTAACCAGAACCTTTCCTACTTCCTCCGGATCTCTCCACCCTCGCCAATCTCCGGGCTTGATGCTCCAGTTGATGTGTGTGCTATGTTTGTCGTGATCGGCAATGTCGACAGCGGATCTATGTACGGCGTACGATGCGAGATGCGGTGGTGACACCGGTCGGACGATGCTCGCTGCATTCTTTGGTTGGCATGTGCAATACTGGTCTTCGATCAACGTGAGCGCTTGTGATCTCCGGTCAGCGCCATGCAGCAGTCGTGGGCTTGGAGCATTACTGTTGTTGGTGCTGTTGCCCGATGTGATTGTCTCGATTTGCGATCTGATCGCGTCACACAGCGGGTGCTTGTTCTTGTCGATGTGGGTGTTTTGATCTTTCTTTTTCTTTGCTTTTTAGTTTAGGTTGTTTTGTTGGGGTTCACATGTAACATCAGGCTATTACGGTCGAGTTCGATGTTGACCTTTTAGTCGATCTTTTCGTTCTTGTTGGCACATTTCTTTGAGTTTCGTCTCGTTGGTGCCTTATCGCATTTACAAGCGTGGGGTCACCCTCCTTCGGAAGGTCGTCCGGTTCTCGATATAGGAGCACGCTTTTTTTTGCTTTATTGCTTTATTTCTTATCTTATTTCTGAGTTTTGACTTCCCCTCGTTCTTACAGGGTGTATCCTTCCCCTCTTCGCAAGGGCATCAGGTTTTTTCTTCTCTTTTCTAGTGCACCCTTTTGTATTGGGTTCTTCCCCTTGCTAATGAAAATTTCCTTTCAAAAAAATAAATAGAAAGTTATAGTGCCTATATCTTATTCTAAGGGCAATATGAGGTATGCCAATTACTTTTCCTTCAAAAGATGTACTGGAGTGTGTTTACTAAGTGTGTTTAGCTATGTTATTGAGCGAGACAAGGGTGACTGAAAGCTTTACTCGTACCTCGCTCTGCTCTATTTCACTCTGCTTCACTTTGTATGCTCTACTCTGCTTTGTTTTACTTGTTCTGCTCCATTTCCCTCTGTTGCACTTCGTACATACAAGAAAGGTTTGATCCTAGTATTTGAAGATTCAAGGGTTCCCTTCCACCTTTATTATCCTTTTCAGCCAGTAGTTTACCCCTTCTTTCTATTTTTAGAAGTGGTTCCTTGTACCAATGCATTGTACCCAAAGGCCAAGTATCAATGTCTTCTGCCTTTCTACTCTCAACTGAGATTGAAAAAGGTTAATCATGTGTGGAACTTTTTCGGGAAGCTTCCTTCCCTGGTCTCTACCTGTAACGAATGTGTGCCCCAGACGTATTTTAAGACGTCTGGGAGGTGGCTCAGACGTCGGACAAGACGTCTGGGATCACAACCAGACGTCTGATAAGACGTCTGGGATAGTTTCAAGACGTCTGGAAATCCGTTATTTTTGACACACGCGAGTCGCCTGCGCGCCTGAGCGCGCAGACCGCATATTCCCCCTTTTTCTCTCTGCGGCTGCAGGCGGCCTGCCACCTCCTCTCTCCTCTCCGCGCGGCGTTAAAAGGGGGCGTGCCTCCCCTCCCGTCTCCACCGTCTTCTTCTTCTTCTCCTTCCTGTGCGCGAGAGCGAGCGGACGCGAGGGCGGCAGCGGCGGCCGCAGTGAGCGCGGAGGTGCGGCGTGCGAGGGCGGAGCTCTGCCGTGGGGGCGAGCTCGCCGGAGCGGCTTGGCCGGCTGGCGGAGGGCGCAGGGGGCGCAGAGCGACGCGGAGAGGGACCTGCTGCGGGCTGAGCAGCAGACGCGCGAGGTGCGACGCGGGCGGCGTCGCGAGCGGAGGCCGAGCAGGATTCTGATTCTGGAAAAATTTCCAGAATCAGACGTCTGGGTTGATAGCCAGACGGCAAGGTCGACGTCTGTAAGATCATACAGACGTCTGAAAGGTGAGTTTCCGCCTTCTTCCTTCTTGTCGACTGACCGTACTGAGAGAGGGGGTTGGCTATGCACAGGTTCGCTGATTCGCCATCCTTTGCGAATCAGACGTCTGGAAGTTGTACCAGACGGCGGGAGTGACCTACAGACGTCCGTATGGACCATCGGACGTCTGGGGTATAGGACAGACGTCCCCGAAGACTTCTGGACGTCTGGGAAACCACGTTGAACAGGTAATTCTCTGATCCACCGTTTAAGATGTCTGGAAGGAGTTCCAGACGTCTGATTTTGCACAGTATCGTCTTTCTCGACCCGTTTAGGGCCCGTTCGGGCTCCGTTTGCCGCGATTCGAGTTGCGTTCCTTTCAGAATTAATTCCTCTACTCGTCTACAGTAGCTATACACTGTTTTGAGACACTCCCTGTGTTTGATCCTTGTGATAGGACCTCGTTCAGTTGTAGTCTTGAGAGTCGCGGAGGCACGCGGGATTCCCGATCACGCCCCCATTACTCCCGTTGTACCTGGTAGAGTGGCTTAAGTTTATTAATAAAATCTGTTAAAGTATGGAACCATAACTAGAAGCTAGGACATTGCATGAATCCTAGGAATGAGAAATGTATGGAATGATAGCTCCTAGGTGATGCATGAATCCTAGGGCTGGAAAACTAGTTGTATGCTAGATCCTAGGATGTGGCATGAATCTTAGGATGGAAAAACTAGTGGAATGTATAATACTGCAGTCTTGGAAAAATGGAAAGGAATATAAAGCTACCTGTAATTTGAATTAACAGCTGCCTGTTATGAATAAAGAAACATGTTTGAGATCATGGATTTTGAGAACGTGAATCTGGAAAGTGAAACATATGATGTTCTGAGATAAAGAGCTGGAACCCTACGGGGAATTAGGAGTGGAACTCCTGGAAAGAAAAAGGAATGGAACTGAGATGTAGTTTGTACTGTCTCTTGGGTACGCAGTACCAAGGGAAGTACCTGTACCTGTTTAGTGCAGAGTGGGGCCAGCCGCCCCAGGGACCCAGGGTTAGGATTGGCCACTCTGTACCGACTTGTTGGCCCTCGTGTACGTAGTACCGAGGAGAGCTAGTACTGTTAGGAGAGTACTAGCTACCCCACGGGCCCCGGGGTTCTGCTAGCCTCCTTCACCGACTTGTTACGCCCACTAGGGCAAACCAGGGTAGTCAGGCGAGGGTGCGCGGACTGTGGAGGGGCAAGGCCCCGGTTTGGTTACTGTGGAGGGGTTGGACCCCTGTTACTGAGAGGGCTCTGCCCTGGTTCCGTGCTGTGCTTTGGGCGCACCCGTTAAAGGAAACGACTGACCGTGTGCCAGTGTGGGCTAGCTACCTGTGCGTTTATCGCGCGTGCCGTAGTCACCGTTACGTCTGTCAGTGACCTTGGGGTGGTTGACTGAGGGTAGGATCACCACGGGGGACTCTCCCGGCCAGGAGAGCACCACGTGCTACTTCTACTTTTGGAAAAGACTGCAATCAAGATCGTTCCCAGGAGGACATTCGAGATCAAGTAAAGGACCTGAGAAATAAATGAAATAGTGAGAAAAATTGAAAGATGTGAATAAAGGAAGTAATAGAACATAACAGCTACTGTACACTCTACTGTTGCCTTTAGTTAGTTTGCCACTCTACTCAGCGTTTTGCTGACGTGTTACACTCGTTACCTTTTTCAGGACCAGGTGTTGAGCAGCCAGGGTCGGCGGCTGCAGAGGACGCTGGGCCGAGTAGGGTCCAGTAGAGTTACCACAGCCTTTTGTACCTCTTTTGTTTCTGTTCTAGTGAATAGTTTTTATTTCCGCTGTACCTTCTTTACCTGCAGTTCTTGTTATATGATAAATGTTGTTTTACTGTTGTGGTGGTACCTACTGTAGTAGTTTCTTTCCTTACTGCTGTACTTTCTTACTGTTAGTTATATTCATGCTGAATGTGGTTTATTTTACTGTCTTTTGGTTACTTGTTGGACGACTAGGTCTTGGGATTAGTCGAGTCGGTCCGGTTCTCGTGTCTCGTAGGGACTCGGGAACCGGGTCGTTACACTACCTATTTGGAATCCTAAGATTCTTGAACTTTGTCTTCCAAAGAGGGTACGAGCTTAATCACATATAACCTTAATAAATCATAAACTTATTAAATCTAAAATGTAATAAATCAACATGCAAGAACCATAAGCAACATATAAACATAAATAATGATATAAAATATTTAAAGAGACTATACAACAAAAATGTTCAATCTTAAAGTTTGAGTTTCATTAAAAAAGCTTTAATAATAATACGATGGAGAAAAGGAATGGAAGTTTTCTTCTCCTATAATATACATATGACTTGTGTAAGACTTCTAAAATTGTTCGACCAAAAGGTTTGGTTCAATAAAACTGAATCAGTACAACCAGTCTAACTAGCAATTGTCTAGTCCTTGCTAACGTCCTTCTAAACTGATGAATTGTTTAAATCAACCGGTATAAGCCTGGTACTTGGTTCAACTGGTTAAACCAACCAATGTAGTGTGAATTTTTAAGCATTGATTAAAAGCAGCCCCCCCAACATCACACACACCAAGCGATGCTTGACGTGGTATGATCAATGGTGCGTGGGTTAACGATCAACCTAACAAAAAAACCTACCATCTTTAGACATGGCATGAAACACAGTGTGAAAACTCTCTTCACACACCTCCTCCCTATATTAGATAGCATCAGTGATATAAAACTTGAATAGCACATGTTTTGTGTAATATACATAAATGGTACATATGCTATATCATCGGTGCTATTTAGGATATATAGCACAGATGTTATATTCATGACTAAAATTGCATCAATGTATCTAGTATAGGAAGGGAATTGAATCAAGGATGGGGTCAACAAGTAGGTTAATGGACATTTTGGCTTCATGAAATTGGAGCTTAGTATTTGATGTTGATGAAAAACATTACCTTGTAATTTATCAAAGGTAGATTTCCTTGTTATAATTGAAGCGTCGAAATCATGATTTGATAAATGCGTGTCCTTGCAACACGAAATCAAAGTTCCACTTTTAAAATTTATAAACTGGAAATCTTGTGAGTAACTAGGCCATCTCAAGGAGGTGCGGTGTTACATTCAAAACCCTTAGCTTTGCCTTATCTCTTTTTGTGTTTTTATCTTTTTGACATTTTTTGGTCTTATGGATATAATGATAGTAAAGGCAAACACAAGTAATGATTAAGATTTCTATTGCGCACATCTAATGAATGAAAACTAAAGGAAAGAGCAAGATGATAATCAACAAGGGGAGGTCAAGTAATGAGCTCACAAGAGACCACGATGGATTTTTTGTAATCAGTACTCAACTCCAAATTATGTGCCCAACAAACTTAGAAAGAAAATAACATTGAAATCTTCATTACTAATATAAGCAAGTTCAACAAGAAATGATGAGACAAGATTCACCAAAAAGCAACTAATACACAAATCACTCAAAATTGCTACTAGTACTAAGAGCTAAAGTTGAAACATAAACATCAAAATAAAAGTCAAAGGGAGGAGAGGCTCATGTGACAATGAAAAAGTGGCGGTGAACATGTCCTCCAAGATATCTTCTTCTTAGTGTGGACCTCCTCTCAAGCTTGGTGTGCTCCCAAGAGTCTCCTCCAATGGTGGAGTGAGTGGATGTGAGAATAAGAAGAAGAGGGCTGAACCAGGTTAACCTCAATACATTTTTGGAGAGTTCTTTCTGAATTTCAAAGACAATGATAAAAAGAATCTCCAAAAATGGAAAAATCATCCATAAAGACCTCTAAGCAATCACCTACCAAATTAGAGAAGATTGCTAACATGTGCCATTGAAAAGTTGCGGGTGCATTACACAATCCAAATGGCATTTTTCGGAAAGCAAAGTTTCTGAAGGAGTAGGTGAAAGTGGTCTTTTCCTGGTCCTCATGGTGGACTGCGACTTGATTGTAGTCGGAATATCCATCAAGAAAATAATAATATTTTTCCCTAACAACGACGCCAAAAAGTGATCGCGAAAATGCGTGATTTGTAAAAATCGAGAATTAAGTTATTGCAACACGTAATTTTGATCACTTTTGCATTTATAAAAGATCGAATACTCAATGAGCATTTAGGTCGTCCTAAAGGTGGTAGAAATGCTTTTGTTTTAAAATCTCTCACTTGAATTTTGGAAATTAATTTTCTTTTTGTATTTTGAAATATATATATATATATATTAGGGTTTTTGAATAAGGGCAAAGTGAATGCGAAGAGAACGAGAATTAAAACAATGAGAAATCAAAGTAACAAGTGTCTTGATTCTCCAACTCACTCCAAGCAAGGGAGGCTTGGAATAATGGAGAAACAAGTCAACAACAATCACAAGCTATCTAAACAAAAGTAGAGGAATGTTTCTTAAAATGGAAATCATTTTACTTGGAGTTAGAGAACTCACAAGTAAGAAGAATTCCTACATGTAACCTCCAACAAGGAAAAAAATCAAAACACTAAACTACCATGCAACAAAGTATAAAAAAATGTAGAAGAAAGCTTATGAAGAAGATGATGATGGTGTTGCAGAGTTTCCGCTCCAACTCAGGTTGCCCCTGAATTGAAAGAAACTTGCTCTTGGCTTCTGGCTCTCCTTCCTTTTGGCAAGCCCTAGGTGGGGCATGCCTGGGTCCTCCTTGAGTGGAAGAACTCCACTCTAAATCTCCTCCTAGGGTGGATGTGGACCACCCTTGATTTCTCTTTCTTCTGGACATCCTCCTTGCCAAGACTTCCTTCTTACAAGGTAGAAGAAGAAGAAGTTGAAGCCACCAAGGAGACAGAGTGTCTCCTTGATCTTCTTCTTCCTCTCCTTCCTTCCTTGGTTGTTGTTAATGGTGGATCTAGGTGGAGAATAATATGTAACCAAGGATCGATTTAATGTGGTGGTTATATGGGTATTTATAGAGTGGTAAGGGGGTAGGGTAGGTGTGAAGGAAATGGATGGCTAGGATATATTTTTGGTGGTGGTTAGATGATCTAATGGCTAGGGTTACTTGGCACCAAGTGAAGGGTTTTGGTGGCTTTTGGGTGGACGGCTAGGATGGGTTGGTTATAGGATCTAGGGCTAGGGTTACTTGGCGCCATCCTAAGGGATGCAAGGGGGAAGTTGATTGGTGAAGGGTGGCCATCCAAGTGGTGGTTACCACCATGTTTTGGTGCCAATTTAGGTGTTTCTAAGAGGGGTTAGGTGGTGCCAAAATTGGAGGGAGGAGATGGCATATGGTGGTGATTGAATGGTAGTGATTGAAGGAGATTTGGAGGGAAAACTTGGCGCCAACTTTAGGTGGTTTTGGAGGGAAATTAGTGGTGATTTTTGGTGGTTAGTGGGTGAAGGGATGCTTTAGGGTTGGTGCCAAAAGGGTAGGACTAAGTGGTACCTTAGGTGGACTTAAGGTTAAGTATTTTTGGTGGAGTTAGCTAGGTAGGATCTTGGGTGATGATGGATGGCCATGGATTAGAGGAGTAGGCGTTGAGCTTAGCTAAGGTAGCTAAGCTAGCTTAGCTAGTAGTGTAGTAGTGGAGGAGCTAGGGTTTAGTTGGAAGGAGGTAGCCAGGAGCTGCCTAGAGCTGAAATAATTCTCTCGGAGTTGATGATGGTTGAGAAGGTCTTCTTAGGAGCACAACTACTTAGCTTAGCTAGCTAGTTCTTATGCTAATAGCTAGGCTTGAGTAGTTGAGCTAAGTTGAGATGGTTTCAACCTAACTGAAGCTAGGTTAAGCTGGAACTGCCTCTGATGAGAACTCCTGAGCTAGCTTAGCTACTAAGTAGGCAGGTAGTTGTAAGCACCTCTATTTTGATGCACCAAAATTACATTTATTGCCTTACTAATATTTCAGGACCATCTCGGATTAAGCTTCTCTTGCGGATTAAATTCAGATGGTTGCTGATTTGTGTCTATTTTTTTGTTTGAGTTTAGGATATCATTGTAAGGAACCTCAAAAATAAAACAATCAAATAGTTTTTCATGCTTCTTTGAAAACCAATTTTTAGGATTATTGATCGACCAAAATCGATTGATCTACCAACCAAATTTGTTAATCTATCAAACCAATCCTTTTTAGGAAGATGATTAAAATCCTATTGATGGACCAACCAAGCTAATTAATCGACCAACTAATGATCGATCAAACAACTTAATTGATCGACCAAATAGCTTTTTGATTGACCAATATACCTTAATTGATCGACCAATTTGACTTCTTTTTCATGTCAACTTTTTAGTATAAATATAGGTCGTACGCAACTCTTTTGAAATATAACTTTCAATAGAAATACTTTCAAAAAATTAGAGCTTCTCGTGCTTCTTTCAAGTGTTCTATGCTTTGCTATTCACGTCATTCAAAAGCACATCGTTTCGAACCTCTGCTAGAATCCTAGTTTGATCTTTTATTTAGGTTCCATAGATATATTTATTGTTTTTCAACTTTGTTGTCTTTGATTAACGGATTCTAAGGTGTTGGAAAGATCCGTGTTGTTATTGTTCTTCTCTTCAGGGTAAAAAGAGAAGTGATTGTAAAGAGGTTGTGCCACCTTCGTTTAAGTGGTACTATAGTGGATTGACTAGCCTTGACTAGTCGGAAAAATCCTAAGCTGAGAGGCTTAGGTAGTAATTTTTACTCGATTTGGGTTTTCACTCTAAATCCAGGTGTAAATTGTACTTGACTTTGTTGTGAATTTGTTTTTATCTTTTACTATTTCAAAAAGTGATACTATTCACCCCTTTCCTCTAGTATTCGTTCGATCCACAGGAAAACTCTCAATAGCAACTAAGCTGGAGGGAGTTTAGCTGCTGTGAGCTACGTGGAGCTGGGTAGAGCTGGACCTGAGCTGAGGTGAACCTCTGTCAACTAAGTTGAGCTAGCTAGAGCTCCTAATGAACTGATTGGAGCCAAGATGAGCTAGACTCCACTAAGTTGAGCTGGATTTGAGCTGAGTTGAGGTGAGTTGAGCTCAGTTGAGCTACCTTGAGCTACCATCCAGCTAAGATGAGCTAAATGGAGCTGGAGATAGCTAAGCCTAACCCATGTGAGCTGACATCTAGCTGAGATGAGCTAGATTCAGCTAGAGTTTAGTTGATTTGATCTCTTCCTTCACTTGCTGCCTTCTTGAGTGCTAGGGTTTTAAAGGTTTGATCATCTACTTATCCTTAACACTCAAGTAAACATCTTAAAAATACAAAAAGAATGCAATGCATGCCTAACCTAGGTTATGCCTAAATGCGGAGTTAAAAAATCTAAGAGCTAGATTTGTTTTAGGGCAAAAGAATGATGATAAATTGGAGTCTATCACCACCCCTATGACTGCATCCACAGCCGCGTCTTTGACCTGCACTGCAAACCACACATCAAGGCAGCTCCTATAGAGGAGATACTAAAGGAATTAGTTACAGTTTAAAACAGTAACATGACTCGAGTTTAAGATTTTGAAGGAGACAGTGATGGCTATGTTAACTATGATTGCACATGTAGAACTTTTCGGGTCCACGTTAGTTTATTGCTCGGGACAACCTTGCTTTAATACCAATTGTTATGACCTGACCAAACCCGTATAGAAACCGAGCCAGACCGCATCTTGCCACCCAAGATCTGGTCATCCAACTGGTAATAAACTTAAAGCACATAAACATTTCACATATGCAATCATAATAAAGAAAGCGAATAACTAAAAGAGAGTTGGATAATAGTTAGCTAACAAAACATATGGTTCACACCATAGCCATCACAACACTATCTCAAAGTGCAGAAAGGAAATAGTTTCATTCTATAACATAAAATAGACTATAGTAGAAAAGAGAACTATGCTATCACTATTGACAGGAAAACTACCACTATTGCATTACGTGACTGTGCTCAACACTATCACCCTTGGCAGCCACTAGAACAGGCTGCTCTCACCTGACTTGAGTACAGAAAACCAGGGCAGACATCAACAACGCTGAGTAGAGTGGTTGAGAAAGAAAGTGTGTGTGCAAAGCAGAGAGAGTGGTGAAGTGGTAAACAGTAGAAACTGACAGGTGGTGGTATTCTCAATCTTTACTCATTTTGGAAGTTTATGTCGGTTCTGTATTCATTTATTTATTCTCCCATTTCTGTTATCCCTCATGTCCCTCTAGGTATAATCAAACTCTTTCTAATTCAAATGTCTCCTACTGAGACGATCTTGTTGCAATGATACCAGGTTGCAAGGTGACCACAGATTGCTCTCATGGTCGAGAGAACGTCCTCCACCCACCCTACAACCTAGTCTACCACCCCAGGGTCATGGCCGTGGTGTAGTGGTGACTACGGCATGCATAATAAATACACGAGAAGCTACCCCGTGCTGGCACGTGGTCAATCATTTCCACTAATGGGTACGCACAAGAACAATAACGAAAACCACACCACCTCCTCAGCACAGCGTACCCTTCACCCAATTATCTTGGTTGGCCCCATGTGGGCCCAATAAGAGTCCTCGCAGAAAGGCCAGCTCTCCTCCAGGTCCCAACCTAAGGAGGACAACTCTCTCTCTCTCTACACCCTGGGATGGTTAGCTCTTATCCGTACTTGTGTGCTCGAGGGTCAGCACATCCCCAAACCTTAGTAACTCAACATGGGTTTTTCACCCTCACCACTCAACTATTCAAGTTCGTCAACATTGCTAGTTTTTTCACTTTACATGTCGGGTCTCTCCCACGATCCCTGAGTTTTCTCTCTTTTGCCCTTATCATCATCATTCTCATCTCATTTAGCATTCGATGTGTTTAAGCTTGTTATCTAATTTTCCCCTAGGGTTCAAGTATGTCCCTACTTTGTTACTAACAAGTTCTCAACCATGTAACGAGCGCGTGCCCCAGACGCCTTTTAAAACGTCTGGGAGGTGGCCCAGACGTCTGTCAAGATGTCTGGGATCACATCCAGACGTCTGACCAGACGTCCGGGATATTTTACAGACGTCTGGCGAACAGTTATGCTCGCACGGGATATTCGTCTACGCGCCTGTGCGCGCAGACCTGCGATCCTGCCTCTTTCTCTGCGGCTGCAGGCGACTGCGACCGCCTTCTCTCTCCTCTCCGCGCGGCGTTAAAAGGGGGGGCGCGCCTCCCCTCCCGTCTCCACCATCTTCCTCCTTCTTCTCCTGCCTGTGCGCGAGAGCGAGCGGACGCGAGGGCGCAGCGGCAGCCGCAGTAGGCGCGGAGGAGCTGCGGCGTGCGAGGGCGGGGCTCTGCCGTGAGGGCGAGCTCGCCGAGAGCGGCTTGGCCGGCCGGCGGAGGGCGCAGGGGGGCGCAGAGCGTCGCGGAGAGGGACCTGCTGCGGGCGGAGCAGCGGACGCGCGAGGTGCGACGCGGGCGGCGTCGCGAGCGGAGGCCAAGCAAGGTTCTGATTCTGGAAAAATTTCCAGAATCAGACGTCTGGATTGATATCCAGACGGCAAGGCCGACGTCTGTGAGATCATACAGACGTCTGAAAGGTGAGTTTCCGCTTTCTTCTTCTTTTTGTCGACTGACCGTACTGAGGGAGGAGGGTTGGCTGTGCGCAGGTGTTCTGATTCGTCATCCTTTGCGAATCAGACGTCTGGAAGTTGTACCAGACGGCGGGAGTGACCTCCAGACGTCCGGAGTGACCATCGGACGTCTGGGATCTAGGAGAGACGTCCCCACAGACTTCTGGACGTCCGGGGAACCAAGCCGAACAGGTAATTCTCTGATCCACCGTTTAAGACGTCTGGAAGGAGTTCCAGACGTCTGATTTTGCACAGTATTGTCTTTCTCGACCCGTTTAGGGCCCGTTTGGGCTCCGTTTTCCGCGATTCGAGTTGCGTTCGTTTCAGAATTTATTCCTCTACCCGCCTACAGTAGCTATACACTATTTTGAGACACTCCTTGTGTTTGATCCTTGTGATAGGACCTCGTTCGGTTGCAGTCTTGAGAGTCGCGGAGGCGCGCGGGATTCCCGATCACGCCCCCATTACTCCCGTTGTACCTGGTAGAGTGGCTTTAAGTATTAATAAAATCTGTTAAAGTATGGAACCATAACTAGAACCTAGGGCATTGCATGAATCCTAGGAATGAGAAATATATGGAATGATAGCTCCTAGGTGTTGCATGAATCCTAGGGCCGGAAAACTAGATTGTATGATAGATCCTAGGATATGCCATGAATCCTAGGATGGAAAAAACTAGTGGAATGTATATTACTGCAGTCTTGGAAAAATGGAAAGGAATATATATAAAGCTGCCTGTAAATTTAATTAACAGCTGCCTGTTATGCATAAAGAAACATGTTTGAGATCATGGAATTTGAGAACGTGAATCTGGAGAGTGAAACATATGATGTTCTGAGATAAAGAGCTGGAACCCTACGGGGAATTAGGAGTGGGACTCCTGGAAAGAAAAGGAATGGAACTGAGAGG
This sequence comes from Thalassia testudinum, assembly GCA_037157565.1. Classification (NCBI taxonomy): domain Eukaryota; kingdom Viridiplantae; phylum Streptophyta; class Magnoliopsida; order Alismatales; family Hydrocharitaceae; genus Thalassia; species Thalassia testudinum. The sequence continues at coordinate 136,067,185 of JAZHRO010000077.1, forward strand.
TAGTTTGTACTGTCTCTTGGGTACGCAGTACCAAGGGAAGTACCTGTACCTGTTTTAGTGCAGAGTGGGGCCAGCCGCCCCAGGGACCCGGGGTTAGGCTTGGCCGCTCTGTACCGACTTGTTGGCCCTCGTGTACGTAGTACCGAGGAGAGCTAGTAGTGTTAGGAGAGTACTAGCTACCCCACGGGCCCCGGGGTTCTGCTAGCCTCCTTCACCGACTGTTAGGCCCACTAGGGCAAACCAGGGTAGTCAGGCGAGGGTGCGCGGACTGTGGAGGGGCAAGGCCCCGGTTTGGTTACTGTGGAGGGGTTGGACCCCTGTTACTGAGAGGGCTCTGCCCTGGTTCCGTGCTGTGCTTTGGGCGCACCCGTTAACGGAAACGACTGACCGCGTGCCAGTACGGGCTAGCTACCCGTGCGTTTATCGCGCGTGCCGTAGTCACCGTTACGTCTGTCAGTGACCTTGGGGTGGTTGACTGAGGGTAGGATCACCACGGGGGACTCTCCCGGCCAGGAGAGCACCACGTGCTACTTCTACTTTTGGAAAAGACTGCAATCAAGATCGTCCCACGAGGACATTCAAGATCAAGTAAAGGATCTGAGAAATAAATGAAATAGTGAGAAAAATTGAAAGATGTAAATAAAGGAAGTAATAGAACATAACAGCTACTGTACACTCTACTGTTGCCTTTAGTTAGTTTGCCACTCTACTCAGCGTTTTGCTGACGTGTTACACTCGTTACCTTTTTCAGGACCAGGTGTTGAGCAGCCAGGGTCGGCGGCTGCAGAGGACGCTGGGCCGAGTAGGGTCCAGTAGAGTTACCCCAGCTTTGTACCCCTTTTTTTTGTTTCTGTTCTAGTGAGTAGTTTTTGTTTCCGCTGTACCTTCTTTACCTGCAGTTTTTGTTATATGATAACTGTTGTTTTACTGTTGTGGTGGTGCCTACTGTAGTAGTTTCTTTCCTTACTGCTGTACTTTCTTACTGTTAGTTATATTCATGCTAAATGTGGTTTATTTTACTGTCTTTTGGTTACTTCCTCGTTGGACGACTGGGTCTTGGGATTAGTCGAGTCGGTCCGGTTCTCGTGTCTCGTAGGGACTCGGGAATCGGGTCGTTACAGTTCAAGTATGTCCCTACTTTGTTACTAACAAGTTCTCAACCATAGTCTTAAACAATGGCAACACAAGTGGCCTTAATTTGTTGAATAACTACCATATCACATCATGGTCATTAGTGTAACGACCCGGTTCCCGAGTCCCTACGAGACACGAGAACCGAACCGACTCGACTAATCCCAAGACCTAGTCGTCCAACAAGGAAGTAACCAAAAGAGCAGTAAAATAAACCACATTCAACATGAATATAACTAACAGTAAGAAAGTACAGCAGTAAGGAAAGAAACTACTACAGTATATACCACCACAACAGTAGAACAACATTTATCATATAACATGAACTGCAGGTAAAGAAAAGTACAGCGGAAACAAGAACTACTCACTATAACGGAAACAAAGAGGTACAAAAGACAGTGGTAACTCTACTGGACCCTACTCGGCCCAGCGTTCTCTGCAGCCGCTGACCCTGGCTGCTCAACACCTGGTCCTGAAAAAGGTAACGAGTGTAACACGTCAGCAAAACGCTGAGTAGAGTGGCAACTAAAAACTAAAAGCAACAGTAGAGTGTACAGTAGCTGTTATGTTCTATTACTTTCTTTATTCACATCTTTCAATTGTCTCACTATTTCATTTATTCCTCAGATCTTTTACTTGATCTCGAATGTTCCTCGTGGGAACGATCTTGATTGCAGTCTTTTCCAAAAAGAAGAAGTAACACGTGGTGCTCTCCTGGCTGGGAGAGTCCCCCGTGGTGATCCTACCCTCAGTCAACCACCCCAAGGTCACTGACAGACGTAACGGTGACTACGGCACGCACGATAAACGCACAGGTAGCTAACCCGTACTAGCATGCGGTCAGTCGTTTCCGTTAACGGGTGCGCCCAAAGCATAGCACAGAACCAGTCCAGGGCAGAGCCCTCTCAGTAACAGGGGTCCAACCCCTCCACAGTAACCAAACCGGGGCCTTGCCCCTCCACAGTCCGCGCACCCTCGCCTGACTACCCTGGTTTGCCCCAGCGGGCCTAACAAGTCGGTGTGGGAGGCTAGCAGAACCCCGGGACCCGTGGGGTAGCTAGTACCTCCCTACACTAGTAGCTCTCCTCGGTACTACGTACGCGAGGGCCAACAAGTCGGTACAGAGTGGCCAGTCCTAACCCCGGGTCCCTGGGGCGGCTGGCTTCGCTCTGCACTAAACAGGGGGACAGTCGCTCTCCTTGGTACTCCGTACTCAAGGGCCAGCTCACTTCCCCAATACTATTCCATTCTCTTTCCAGGAGTTCTACTCCTACTTCGCCGTAGGGTTCCATCCTTTTTACTCAAACATCCAGGTTTCACTTTCCAGTTTCACATTCTTACAATCCATGTTCTCAACCACGTTATTTATTCACAACAGGCAGCTGTTAATTCAAATTACAGGCAGCTTTATATCTCTTTCCATTTGCCAAGACTGCAGTATTATACATTCCACTAGTTTTCCCATCCTAGGATTCATGCCATATCCTAGGATCTATCATACAATCTAGTTTTCCAACCCTAGGATTCATGCAACACCTAGGAGCTATCATATATTTCTCATTCCTAGGATTCATACAACGTCCTAGGTTCTAGTCATGGTTCCATACTTTAACAGATTTTGTTAATAACTTAAAGCCACTCTACTAGGTACAACGGGAGTAATGGGGGCATGATCGGGAATCCTGCGTGCCTCCGCGACTCCCAAGACTGCAACTGAAGGAGGTCCTATCACAAGGATCAAACACAAGGAATGTCTCAAAATAGTGTATAGCTACTGTAGACGGGTAGAGGAATTAATTCTGAAAAGAACGCAACTCGAATCGCGGAAAACGGAACCCGAACGGGCCCTAAACGGGTCGAAAACGACGACACTGTACAAAATCAGACATCTGGAACTTCTTCCAGACGTCTTAAAAAGTGGATCAGAGAATTACCTGTTCAGCATGGTTTCCCAGACGTCCAGAAGTCTGAGGGGACGTCTGGCCTAGCTCCCAGACGTCCGATGGTCACCCCGGACGTTTGGAGGTCGCTCCCGCCGTCTGATTCGCGTTGGATGGCGAATCACCGAGCCTGCGCACACCCATCTCCCTCCCTCAGTACGGTCAGTCGACAGGAAGTAAGAAGAAGACGGAAAACTCACCTTTCAGACATCTGGAAGGTCTTCCAGACGTCGCCCTCTCCATCTGGCTATCAACCCAGACGTCTGATTCTGGAAATTTTTCCAGAATCAGGGCGCCACTCGGCCTCCGCTCGCGACGCCGCCCGCGTCTCACCTCGCGCGCCTGCTGCTCAGACTGCAGCAGTCCCCCCCTCCGCGTCACTCCGCGCTCCCCGCGCCCTCCGCCGGCCGGCCCTAGCAGCCCTGGCGAGCTCGCCCTCACGGCAGAGCTCCGCTCTCGCACACAGCACATCCTCCGGCTCACTGCGGCCGCCGCTGCCGCCCTCGCGCTCGCGCTCGCGCTCACTCTCACTGGCTGAAGGAGAAGAGGGAGGAGACGGTGGAGACGACGAGAGGGAGCGTGTGGCCTTTTAAGGACGCGCGAGGAGGAGAGAGAGGACGCGGCAGGTTTCTGCAGCCGCAGAGAAAGAGGGAAAAAGCGAATATCCGGTCTGCGCACCCAGGCGCGCAGACGATTCGCGCGTGTCGAAATTAACGGATTTCCAGACGTCTGGAAACGATCCCAGACGCCTGGCCAGACGTCTGGATGTGATCACAGACGTCTGGTCCGACGTCTGGGCCATCTCCCAGACGTCTTAAAAGACGTCTAAGGCACGCGTTCGTTACAATTAGCCATTAATATTGACAATTATAATCAAGGAGCATGTTTCTTCCATAAAGCAACCACCAACACCTTGAACCAGAGACGTGATGACGGAGGTACTAATGTACAATCACAAGGCTAGCGCATGTACTCAACAATAGGAATAAAAAATCAAATTTGGAAAGAAATGGCATGGATAACGATTGCGTAGATATTAAAGACGATCTAGGTTGCTCAATTGACACACAAGGAAGGGGGAATCGGGACCACTTTACCTCATCCCACAAAAAGGTTTGGTGGCGTAAGAAGTCTATCCCTACCTTCCACAGGCACTGCATGGCCTCCCTCCTGAGTTGCATTACCCTCGGGTGCGTCACCTAGGGCATCGAAGGGGTCAAGGGAACATTACGGACTTAGATAATTTTTTTAGTAAGTCAAGCATATTCAAAATGTGGTGAACAAAGCCCTGAAATGTAGGCAATTGAAAGAGCTTCTCAACAGTACCTTACATGCACGATTCGAAGGTTGTTTAGGCCCCAAACCAAACTGAAAACTCTTTCTAGGTCTCATGAACCGACCTTAGACCGGTCTGATCTAGTCGGTTCACGCGAACTAGCTTGCCCCACCTGTCATGCCACATGTCGGCTCCTGGTTGGAGCCATGCACATTCCCCGGATTGCGATACACATGATTTGAGCTGCCAGTTCCTCACACATGAGTAGCGCTCTCCCTGCATGTGACCACCTTGCTCACGAGCACAACATTTGCACACGGTCACCTCCTCCCCATGTGCAACCTCGCAAACTGCTCCTACGTGCATGGCATGCACTACTACTGCTCCTTTCCTGTGTAGCAGTGTCGGCTCGGCTCCTCCTTCTCCTCCTCCTCTCTCTCTCTCTCGGGATGCATGAGGTCGAGAGAGAGTTAAATTCGGGGGTTTTATAGCAGCATGGTTAGGGTTTAGGTGGGGGGAATTTGATGGGTTTTATCCTGGATTTTCCTCCCTTTAGTATGGGTACCAAAAACTACGTTTTGGGTTCAAAAATTTGCAACATAACCCTTAAGGAAGAGAAAAATATTGCAAGGGTCCTTGGTTGCACTCTTTAAGAGTAGAAATTTGCAAAAAGCACCCCGAGGGTTTAGAAAGTTTCAACTAGGTCCTCAAGTGCATTAATTAATGCGTAGAAATTATGAGGAGCACTCTAGGGTTTAGGAAAACTTTTTAGAAACCTAGGATACACTAATTGACATGCAAAATTTATGAAAAATCCCTTAGTGTTCGAAAATTTGCATACGGACCCCTAGGTGAACTATTAAGTGCGTAGAATTTACAAAAATCAACCTGGGGTCCTGAAAATTACTCAGTGATCCCCAAAAGTCTAACTCAAGGAACGAAAAGGGTCATTTAGGGGCTCACATAGATTCAAATAACATTACACTTTTAGTGCTTTGTTGAGACAAATTTTCAAGCATCATTTGGAAACACATACAATCAACACATGGATAACCGAATACCCTTTTTTGGAAAAATAAATTTTAAGTAAATTCACCTCTAAGGTATTTACTCGAAGGTCTGCAATAAAAACTTCGATGGGTCTCTCCATGGTCCCAATGCTTGAAGCAACTTAACAATGGGGATTGACATGGTAGGATCATAGTGTTGAGATGAACAGTTTGTTTCAGTGGTATCGCGAAGCAGAAACACTTGATTCTTTTAAAATTTCAATTTAATAAACTATTCGATGAATGAAAAATCAAATCACAAGAATCAAAGAAATGACTTAGATCGGGACCACATGGGAAGAACTAGCTTCTTCCTATTCCGAGGTCCCCATGAGTATCAAGAAAATATCTCTTGGGGTGATGTGGCACAGCACCTCATGTGTTGTGCCTCCTGTTATGAGTCCCGACTCAGCGGGACTCCCTTTTTCTCGATAGGTGGATGAAACCTTCAACATCGAGAACACTCAACTATGTGTGTAATACAAACCTTTCACAAATCCCATGGCAACCCTTACATTGAACTTCCTCCAAAATCGGCTACGTGAGTCTAGAACTCACAACCAACTCAATCTTGTCATCCGGTTATCTTATTGGAGGTCTAGAAGCTCTACAAGACTTCTCCTCATGAACCTAGATGTCCAGAAGATGAGGATTTTAAATGTCTTGCTGAAGTTCTGGACATCCAACAACTCCTCAAGACTTCTCCTGAAGCTGCTTACCATCCAGGAAGAAGAAAAAGGAAGGGTGGCAATAGAGTTGTTCTTTCTTCTTCTCTCCTTCTTCTTAGAAGAGGTTTAGCTTTGCACAAAATAACAACTGGTTAGGTTTTTCTTGCTTACCTTTGGGAGATTTATATATATAAGAATCCATATATTCTTAATATGATGGGAACTATTGGATCAAATTCAATGGTTGGGATTAAATCTTAATTAATTTTTGCATGATTGGCCCTTAATTAATTTAGCCAATTTTGGGTTTTAGTACCCCAATGCATTTATTTTTTATCCAAACCCTTTTGGATAAGACTAAACATATTTGGCCCAATTAAATGCCAAATCAAGTACTATTTAACTTCTTAAATGATATTTGATTTCAATACAATTAAGTATCCATCAAAATTATTATTGATTTCATCATATAAATAATGAAGCATTTAGGATTTAGGATTGACGGCACTATGCCTCCCTTAAGTATTCTGAATGCCCATAAATCCTTCACATTGCAAGACATGTAATGCTGAGGATGAATTCCCAAATCCACTATTCTTCCTACCATAGGTTACATATATGCTTGCTCTCTTTGTATCATTGGGACAAGAATGCCAAAAGGACTATCTTCTCTTAAATGTATGAGTATGATCGGAACCCATACGACCATGCATGGAATTTTGTACATCCCAATATACACGAAGCAATCTGGTGTCTTTTGATCTACTAGGTACACCAATAATAGCAATTTTATAATCCTCTCGAGAGATCATGTGTGTTCTATGCATAGATCGTCAATCTACCAAATGTGTATAATCAAGCAACGAGACACAAATTTGTCTCAAGTCAAAGGATAAACCTTCTCCCTAATAGTGATAAGAGAAGGACTTCTGTCCCATCGAGTCAACCCCTTAACACCACTTGTGTGACAGTCCTGAATCTTCATTCCTATACTGAGATGTGATCAAAGGCATCAGTCAAGAAACATTCTCTCGAGAAGATTACAATATTCTCTTCTCAAACTAGAGACAACATTAGATATCGAGATGGTTCTTCATGACTTATCAAAATCCTCTATTCAAATTGTTTTGATCTTTAATACATGTCATCTATATATTTAACATAGCTACAATACATTCTCCCACTTATACTAAGAGACCCAAATAGCCACATTAGTATGTCCACATGATTTGACACCCAAATCCGAGTCATCGATCGAGTAATTTCACTCAGGTTGGCTCACCAAGGGAACACGATTATAATAGACTCCCACTTGCCCTAAGAGCCAATCCTGAACTACCTCTCCAACCCATGACGCCAACTTGACACTCAAGCACTTTACCATAAAGCCTTGATCAACCTAAGTGTCATGTCAAAAGCTAAAGTATTGCATACGATAACAACTTTACCATATGTAGTATCTAGTTTACGATGAAGACTTGTTCCTCTGCAAACATGCTTTGTTTTGAGAAACCATTTCTTAGCAAGAGCAATGTTCTTGTTGTCATCACAAAAATGGGATTTTCAGCAAACTACATCAAGTCCTTCCAAAGGGGCTTATGTATCCACATCATTTATGTGGTAGTTTCGAAAGCTACAGTATTTTTACTTCAACTTTCGTATTATGGTGTACATGCTTTCAAAATAGATATTGAACCGCACTAAATATAAGTGGCTCTGAGGTGGATTGCCTACATTAGACTATAAGTATCGTATTTCAACTTATTGAGATCGACTAAATTAGTGCATCTCAACATATTTAGATCACACTTTCACGGTTTCATTCCTCTCATAAGGAATGTTAAGAGAACTTATCATCTTATCCAAAGTGTCTAAAACTTGTGGATTGATAACACATTATCCTCCCACATCATAAGACACTTGGAACTATGCACGGTTTGTGTGCCTTGCACACATGCATCTTGTTTTCTCACTCCCAACAATTTAAGTTGACATCTTCTTCACAAGGAGGAGAAAAAAAATACATTTATTTACATTCAACGTATGAAAATCTACCAAGCACTATATGTTCCAAAATCTTCAAGTTGATCATTGAAAAATTTTGCAATCAAACTTTAAGATTTCAATTTCTAGATATTATTGTCTCATCTTATGAGTACAATGCTTACCTACATATGATATTGTTATTATGCTCCCATTAAACCTTACACGAGTCTAAGCATCATGAAGGTTTCAATATGTTCATAACATCTTATGGATCATTCAAGTCTAGATGCCTTATTTGGATCATGATTGGACTAAAGCCTATAGCCTTCACCCAATTCCACATGTTATGGGAATAAAAAACAATCATAAATAGTTTCTGACTCATTCCTCTCGTACACTTTAGCTTGGTCTTGCCTTCTTGAGACAAGATCTAACTTCAAGAAGTTCAATTGATGATGAATGTTGGATTTCTAAATCCAATGTGATTCACGTTAGAGAATGCATGTCCTCCACGGATTCGAATCATGATCCCTTGATCACATATGATGTGGATAAGGATCTAGATATTTGGATTTCATATTAATTGCCTATGTTTGAGTTCAAATTAGTTGGACTTTAAGACAACCCTTGGATATCACAAGCATAATAATGGTTATTAACATTGTCATATAGATTAGTCGAGCATCTTGATTTGTGAATTCTCTATTCCCAAAGAATGAATACTTAATTCAATCCAAGAATGAATTTTTGGAGAGTTACTTGAACTCTATGAAGATAAAACTACCAAGATTAAATCTACTTGGCTAATGTCTTATCCAATGAGTTGGGTTCAAGACATATTGCAAAATTTGAGGACTTCACACATGACAATAGTTGTCATTGGTGTGATGAGAATTCCAACAATTTGTCTTACGGAATGCTAAATTTCGTAATGATAAACGACCTATTAGAATTCAATCCAAGAATAATGCATGATACGAGAGTTGTAGAACTCATCCCGATCAAGCCATACAGGTCAATGGTTGGATCCACAATATATCCAAACTAGTTGGATACAAAAGCACTTATAAGTTTCATTATTCAGAAGGATATGGAAATGTTCATATGCCCAAGTGAGAATTCTCAAGAAGTATTCATCTTATGGAATATTGGATTTCATAAAGATCAATACTTGGGATGAGAATTAGACCAAAAGAAGCAAGGAATCTTGTAAGGTTAATAAAACGTGTTCAAGATCTTAATTAAATTTGAAGGGACTCAATTCCTGCAAATATGCTATACTACATAAAAAGGTTTCAAGATAGTAAAGTTCAATCACGATCCAAACAGACATCTAGAATTGAATCATTCATAAAGCATTATGGATGCATTCAATGATGCCTTGACTCATGAGGAACAATGTAAGCATATCAACAATACCATATGCAAATTACCATTGTGCTCATAAAATGAGACAACTATATCATGAATATGAAATCTAAAAATTTGACCAAAAATTATTTTCCAAGATAAACTAAAAGGTTTCTGGAACGTGAAATGTTTGGCTAATTTTCGTTGATGAAAGTTAATGCACGTGCTTTCTAATATCTCTTTATTAAAAAAGATGCCAACTCAAAATGGTTGAGAGAAAAAAACATGATGCATATAAGCGATGCTCATATGCCGAGCACAGTTTCAAATAGAGATGTTTAGTGCAATGGGAGGATAAAGTGTTATCAACCCATAAGACACTCTAAATAAAATGTTGAGTTGTCCCTAACATTCCTTGCAAAAGGAATGCAACAATGAAGAGGTGATCTTAAAGAGTTGAGAGACACTAATTCAGTCAATCTCAATGAGTTGAGATGTGACATCTAAAGGCTAATGTGAATAGTCCACATATAATCCACTTGCATTGTGGTTTGGTATAGTATTTGCTTTGGAAGCATATACACCATGATACAAATGTTGAAGTAAATGTAGCCCATGAAGCTACCGCATAGATGGCATGGATATGTAAGGCCTTTGGAAGGACATGACGTAGTTGAAGGGAATCATTCCTAACGACCCCGTGACATCATAGAAGCGTAAAGAACACGAAAAATGTGTACAGGCATTTCAAAAACTTTTTCACAAACTTGATCGAATAGATGCCATAAAAATGATCAAGTAAACATAAAACTAAATGCCTAAATCGAAACCACATGGGAGGAACTAGTTTCCTCCAATTTTGGGATCCCACGAGATAAGGGATTATACCTTGAGGCAACGTAGATCACCTCACGTGGTAGTGCCTCCGCAAATAAGTCCCAGGAGAGACCCTTTGCTCCTCGACAGGCGGATGAGGCCCTTATGTCATGAAAGATCAACTCCACCAGATGATCTGTAAACTCCTCGAATCGATTCAAGCCTCAAAATCCAAAACAAACATGAAGAACAACTTCTACACATTTTACAGCAGTTGCTACCATAGTAGCTGATTCGTGCCAAGACAACTAGCTACTATGGGGTAGTAGGAACAAGGCGTGATAGGAAGAGGCGGCAGCTACAACCTTCAGTAGGTAGGTGGCCCATTCAACAATCGGTCATTCAGTTTCAATAGAGGGTGTCAACTGATTTCTCTATTAGTTAGCCGGCTACTACTGGCAACAAGGGTGCCACTCGTGTTACTTCTCTTACCAACTAAGGGTGGGTTTTTGGTGGATTTCTTTCTAATCAATCAACACTTAATTGGTTAGAATGAATTGGCCATTACGATTTCTCCCTTTGGAAGATATTTATAAGGATTCCACCCTAATTCTTAACGTAATGGGATCCATTGGATCTCCATCCAAAGAATGGGATGTAATCCCAATTGAAGTTTGCACCTTTAGCCCAAAGAAATAATGGAAAGTTTAGATCAAGTATCTAAACTTAAATTAATTGCAATTCAACACTTGAATTTTGTACTTAATCAAATTAGGTGTAATTAATTGTCAAATTAAATCTAACTTAACTCTTTAAGCTACAATTAATTTTCTCTTCAACTAGGAACCCATCAAAATCATTATTGATTTCATCACTCCGATAATGACCCATAGAATAGATGAAATTTAAGCACTTTGCCCCCCTCAAGTATTCCAAATAGTTGTGAATTCTTCACTCTTGGAGGAAAATATTATCCCAAGATCTATTCCCACTAGCCAACTATCATTCCTCCATGGATAATATTATTCTTGATATCTCCTTTTACTATTGAGACGAAGACAAAGATTAAAACATTTTCCAAATGTCTATCTTCTTCTCTTCATGGCTTGAGTCAGAGCAAGACTCTACGACCGTATATGGAATTTGTCATTCCCAATATATGCGAAGTGAGCTCATGCCTCTAATTTGTTGCATACACCCATCCAACAGATATTTACAATCCCTTCAAAAGATCATTTGCCTTCTGTCCCTTCCTACACGCACCAGCTTTCCAATATCAATGCCAAGGTGGGTGTACCAACTTATTAGTTTTCCAAATATATGTGTTCAAGAATAGAGACATATCTGTCTTAGGTCTAAGGGCATGCCTTCTCCATGACAGCATCGGAGAAGGACTTCCACTATCTCATGTTTCATTAGGTTAACTCCTTAACTCAACCCACAAACAGTTCTCAAATCTTCATTCAAGAACATCAATCAGGCGACGGCTCTAGAGAAGGTTGTCATGTGAACTCATACCAGAAAGATATAATCAAATCATATGATTTCTTGATGTGATATCAGATCCTCTAAATTGTTTAAATCTTCAGATCAATACACATCAAGTTATTCGATCTAGCTAAGTACGTAGCCCTAATCGTACTAAGGGACCCAAGTCATTTAAATAGAAAATAATTGAATTCTTTTATTCAAATAAAAATGTAATTGTATTACAAGAACTCGGATGGCTTGCTAAGGGCATATAAAATCCAACAAGTTCCTACTTGCCCTCAGAGTAATTTCGGAACCTCTTTCAGACCCATACTATTAACATGGAAATCAAAAGTCTCTCTAGTTAAGGCCTTGGTCAACAAATCAATAACATTATCTACGGAGGGCACCTTCGCAATGATCACATCTTCGCACTTTGCTGTCTCCCGAATGATGTGATATTTCCTCTCAATGTACTTGCTCTTCTAGTAAGAGCAAGGCTCCTTCGCCTGGGCAATAGCACTCATGTTGTCGCATAACAACGGGATTGGCAACTATATTGAGGAAGCTATGCCAAGTTCCTTTATGAACTTGCATATCCACACAGCCTCTTTCATAGCATCTGATGTAGTAATGTATTCAGCTTTAGTTGTTGAATCAGTCGAGCTATCCTACTTCTTGCTTCTCTAGCTAACAAAACCAACATTCAATAGGAAAATGAACCCTAACATAGACTTTCTATCGTCAATATTTGATTAGAAGTCGGAATAAGTGTACCCTAACACTTAGAGATCCCCATCTCCAAAGACTAAGCAATAGTCCTTAGTCCTTCTCAGGTATTTGAGTATGCTCTTTTTTTTTTTGAAAAGATGAGGAGTGCTATTGATGACAATAGCAGACCGGAACTTGAGTATGCTCTTGACAGCAACCCAATGTTCCTGTCCTAAATTGGACTGCTAATAACTTACTACTCCCACTGCGTGATAGATATCTGGTCGTGTATAAAGCATAGAATACATTAAGCTGCCCACTACAAAAACATATGAACATCCACTCGTGGATTTCTTCTCCTCAACTATTTTGAGAGACATTCCCTTTGACAAGTGAACACCATGTCTAATAGAGAGAAAACCCTTCTTAGAGTTACCCATGTGGAATCTCTCCAAGACATGGGTTATGTGTCACTACTGTGATAATCCCAATATCCTCTTCTCTCTGTTTCTGAACATTTTCAGTCCCAAAATGTAAGAGGCAACCTTGAGATCTTTCATATCAAAGTTATAGGATAACCAGAGCTTATGTAACGACCCGATTCCCGAATCCCTACGAGACACGAGAATCGGACCGACTCGACTAATCCCAAGATCCAGTCGTCCAACGAGAAGTAACCAAAAGAACAGTAAAATAAACCACATTCACCATGTATATAACTAGCAGTAACAAAATACAGCAGTAAAGAAAGGAAATACTACAGTATGCACCACCACAACAGAAGGAAAATATACATAACATAAAGTTTTCAATAAAGAAAGTACAGGGAGTAACAAAAACTACTCACTACAGTGGAAGAAAAGTACAGAAGTACTACAGGTAACCCTACTAGACTGTAACGACCCGGTTCCCGAGTCCCTACGAGACACGAGAACCGGACCGACTCGACTAATCCCAAGACCCAGTCGTCCAACGAGGAAGTAACCAAAAGACAGTAAAATAAACCACATTCAGCATGAATATAACTAACAGTAAAAAGTACAGCAGTAAGGAAAGAAACTACTACAGTAGGCACCACCACAACAGTAAAACAACATATATCATATAACAAAAACTGCAGGTAAAGAAGGTACAGCGGAAACAAAACTACTCACTAGAACAGAAACAAAAGAAGGTACAAAACTGTGGCAACTCTACTGGTCCCTACTCGGCCCAGCGTCCTCTGCAGCCGCCGACCCTGGCTGCTCAACACCTGGTCCTGAAAAAGGTAACGAGTGTAACACGTCAGCAAAACGCTGAGTAGAGTGGCAAACTAACTAAAGGCAACAGTAGAGTGTACAGTAGCTGTTATGTTCTATTACTTCCTTTATTTACATCCTTCAATTTTTCTCACTATTTCAATTACTTCTCAGATCCTTTACTTGATCTCGAATGTCCTCGTGGGACGATCTTGATTGCAGTCTTTTCCAACAGTAGAAGTAGCACGTGGTGCTCTCCTGGCCGGGAGAGTCCCCCGTGGTGATCCTACCCTCAGTCAACCACCCCAAGGTCACTGACAGACGTAACGGTGACTACGGCACGCGCGATAAACGCACAGGTAGCTAGCCCGTACTGGCACGCGGTCAGTCGTTTCCGTTAACGGGTGCGCCCAAAGCACAGCACGGAACCAGGGCAGAGCCCTCTCAGTAACAGGGGTCCAACCCCTCCACAGTAACCAAACCGGGGCCTTGCCCCTCCACAGTCCGCGCACCCTCGTCTGACTACCCTGGTTTGCCCTAGTGGGCCTAACAAGTCGGTGAAGGAGGCTAGCAGAACCCCGGGGCCCGTGGGGTAGCTAGTACTCTCCTAACACTACTAGCTCTCCTCGGTACTACGTACACGAGGGCCAACAAGTCGGTACAGAGCGGCCAAGCCTAACCCCGGGTCCCTGGGGCGGCTGGCCCCACTCTGCACTAAAACAGGTACAGGTACTTCCCTTGGTACTGCGTACCCAAGAGACAGTACAACTACATCTCAGTTCCATTCCTTTTCTTTCCAGGAGTTCCACTCCTAATTCCCCGTAGGGTTCCAGCCCTTTATCTCAGAACATCATATGTTTCACTTTCCAGATTCACGTTCTCAATTTCCATGATCTCAAACATGTTTCTTTGTTCATAACAGGCAGCTGTTAATTAATTTCACAGGCAGCTTATATATTCCTTTCCATTTTTCCAAGACTGCAGTAATATACATTCCACTAGTTTTTCCATCCTAGGATTCATGCCATATCCTAGGATCTATCATACAATCTAGTTTTCCGGCCCTAGGATTTATGCAACACCTAGGAGCTATCATTCCATACATTTCTCATTCCTAGGGTTCATGCAATGCCCTAGGTTCTAGTTATGGTTCCATACTTTAACAGATTTTATTAATGCTTAAAACCACTCTACCAGGTACAACGGAAGTAATGGGGGCGTGGTCGGGAATCCCGCGCGCCTCCGCGACTCTCAAGACGGCAATCGAACGAGGTCCTATCACAAGGATCAAACACAAGGAGTGTCTCAAAACAGTGTATAGCTACTGTAAGCGGGTAGAGGAATAATTTCTGAATCGAACGCAACTCGAATCGTGGAAGACGGAGCCCAAACGGGCCCTAAACGGGTCGAGAAAGACAATACTGTGCAAAATCAGACGTCTGGAACTCCTTCCAGACGTCTTAAACGGTGGATCAGAGAATTACCTGTTCGGCGTGGTTCCCCGGACGTCCAGAAGTCTGTGGCGACGTCTCTCCTAGATCCCAGACGTCCGATGGTTTCTCCGGACGTCTGGAGGTCACTCCCGCCGTCTGGTACAACGTCCAGACGTCGGATTCGCAAAGGATGACGAATCCGAACACCTGCGCACAGCCAACCCTCCTCCTTCAGTACGGTCAGTCGACAAAAGAAGAAGGAGAAAGCGGAACTCACCTTTCAGACGTCCGTATGATCACACAGACGTCGACCTTGCCGTCTGGATATCAGTCCAGACGTCTGATTCTGGAGATTTTTCCAGAATCAGAACCTCGCTCGGCCTCCGCTCGCGACGCCGCCCGCGTCGCACCTCGCGCGTCCGCTGCTCCGCCCGCAGCAGGTCCCTCTTCGCGACGCTCTGCGCCCCCTGCGCCCTCCGCCGGCCGGCCAAGCCGCTCCCGGCGAGCTCGCCCTCACGGCAGAGTCCCGCCCTCGCACGCCGCAGCTCCTCTGCGCCTTCTGCTGCGCCGCTGCCGCTGCGCCCTTGCATCCGCTCGCTCCGCCCGCAGCAGGAGAGGAGGAAGATGGTGGAGACGGGAGGGGAGGCGCGCCCCCTCCCCCTTTTAACGCCGCGCGGAGAGGAGGAGAGAGACGGCCGCAGTCGCCTGCAGCCGCAGAGAAGATGCGGATCGCAGGTCTGCGCGCACAGGCGCGCAGACGAATATCCCGTGCGAGTATAACTGTTCGTCAGACGTCTGTAAACTATCCCGGACGTCTGGTCAGACGTCTGGATGTGATCCCAGACGTCTTGACAGACGTCTGGGCCACCTCCCAGACGTCTTAAAATACGTCTGGGGTACGCGCTCGTTAGGAAATACTACAGTATGCACCACCACAACAGAAGGAAAATATACATAACATAAAGTTTTCAATAAAGAAAGTACAGGGAGTAACAAAAACTACTCACTACAGTGGAAGAAAAGTACAGAAGTACTACAGGTAACCCTACTAGACCCTACTAGGCCCAGCGTCCTCTGCAGCCGCTAACTCTGGCTGCTCAACACCTGGTCCTGAAAAAGTAACAGGGGTGACACGTCAGCGAAACGCTGAGTAGAGTGGCAACTTAAAAGCTAAAGAAGCAGTAGAGTATATAGTAGCTGTTATATTTTACTTTCTTTATTTATGTCTTTCTATTTATTCACTATTGATTTATTTCTCAGATCCTTCTCTAGATCTTGAATGTTCCTCGTGGAAACGATCTTGATTGCAGTCTTTTCCAAAAAGTAGAAGTAACACGTGGTGCTCTCCTGGCCGAGAGAGTCCCCCGTGGTGGTCCTACCCTCAGTCAACCACCCCAAGGTCGCTGACAGACGTAACAGTGACTACGGCACGCGCGATAAGCGCACGGGTAGCTACCCTGCACTGGCACGCAGTCAGTCGTTTCCGTTAACAGGTGTGCCCAAAGCACAGCACGAAACCAGTATAGGGTAGAGCCCTCTCAGTAATAGGGGTCCAACCCCTCCACAGTCCGCGCACCCTCGCCTGACTACCCTGGTTTGCCCAGTGGGCCTAACAAGTCGGTGCAGGAGAGCTAGCAGAACCCCGGGGCTCGTGGGGCAACTAGTGCTCTCCCTACACTAGTAGCTCTCCTCGGTACTGCGTATGCGAGGGCCAGCAAGTCGGTGTAAAGTGGCCAAACCCACCCCGGTCTCAACCTGAGGGCGGCAAGCTCCCCTCTACACTAAGAGGTAATACGTGCTCTCTTTGGTTCCACGTGCCCAAGAGACAACACACTTCCACGTTTTACTTTCTCAGTTCCATTCCATTCTCTTTCCAGGAGTTCTACTCCTAATTCCCTGTGGGGTGCATGTTCTTTTTGTTTGGTCGTTTTGAGTTTCACCGTTCCAGCTTTATATTTATATAACCCATGTTCCTAATCGTATTTATTCATTCATAACAGGCAGCTGTTAATCAATTTACAGGCAGTTATCATTTCCTTTCTACTTTTCCAAGACTGCAATATTTATATATTCCACTAGTTTTCCAGTCCTCGGATTCATGCCGTACCCTAGGATCTATCATTCAAATCTAGTTTTCCAATCCTAGGATTCATACAATACCCTAGGATCTATCATTCAATCTAATTTCCTAGGGTTCATGCAATGCCCTAGACTCTATTAATTGTTTCATAATTGTAACAAGTTTTGTTAAATAAATTAAAAAGCCACTCCACCAGCGAAACCGGGAGTACTGGAGGCATGGTCGGCAATCCCGCGCGCCTCCACAACTCCCAAGACTGCAACGGAACGGGGACCTAACACAAGGATCAATCACAAGGTGTTTCTCAGAACAGTACACAATTACTGTAAACGGATAGAGGAATTAATTCTGGAAAGAACGCAACTCGAAACGCGGAAAATGAACTCCGAACGGGCCCTAAACGGGTCAAAAACGACGAATCTGTCCAAAATCAGACGTCTAGAACCTCTTCCAGACATCTTAAAAGGTGGATCAGGTCGTACCTCAGTCTGCGCAGTCCTTCAGACATCCAGAAGCCCGCTGGATCATCTGAAGTCAGTTTCCAGACGTCTGATTGTCACCCCGGACGTCTGGAGGTCCTCTCCGTCGTCTGATACTGTGGCCAGAGGTCTGATCAGCATGGGATGGCGAGCCCTCGCGCCCTCCCGAACAACACCTGCACACACACGCAACCGCTCTCATCACGAAAAGGCTCAGAGAATGCAGCGGATGGCTGCATGGCTGTACACGCATTAAAGGAAGAAGGAGGAAAAATATTGTACCTGTCAGACGTCTGGATCTTCCTCTAGACGTCCTACGCGTCGTCTGGACGTAAGTCCAAACGCCTGATTCTGGGAAATTTTCCCAGAATCAGCACCCGGTTCGTCCTCCACCCGCAACGCACAACCGCGCCGCGCTACGTCCGCCTGCTGCCCGAGCTGCAGCAGCTCCTCCGCGACACCCCACACCCGCTGTTCCCCACACCGGCCGGCTCTAGCTGCCCCGGCAAGCTCGCACCTAAGCGGTCGAGCTTCTTCTTCCTCTCGCAACACTCCCTCCCACACGCCCGCTGCAGCCGCTACTGCGCCCTCGCTCGCTCGCTCGCAGGGAGAAGGAGAAGAGAAGACGGTGGAGTGGGGGTGAGGGAGAGGGGGAGCGCTCTTATAGGGCAGCAACGGGAAGAGAGAGAAGGAAAGCGGCGCCTGCAGGGAGAGAAAACGAAGGCTGTGGGTTCAGTCTGCGCGTGCAGGTGCGCAGACTGAACCCACAGCCTTCGTTTTCTCTCCCTGCAGGCGCCGCTTTCCTTCTCTCTCTTTCCGTTGCTGCCCTATAAGAGCGCTCCCCCGCAGACGCGAACCTGTACGTCGAAAAAATTTATTACCAGACGTCTGGGAAGGGTTCCAAACGTTTGGCCTACATCATTCCTAATGACTAGAATGTCGTCCACATATAGTACCAAAAAAGTGATAGTACTTCCATTGACCTTCCTATAGACACAAGGTTCATCTATGTTTTGATGGAATCCATAACTCTTTATGGTTTCATAGAACCAGATGTTCCAACTACGAGAAGCCAGCTTAAGTCCATAAATGGACTTATAATTGCGCATGGAGTTTCTTTCCCCAACATCTACTCAGAAACCCCAAGGTTGCTACATGTAGATGTCCTCCTTGAGAAAATCATTGCGGAAAGTTATGTTGACATCCATCTACCATTTGTCATAGTCAAGGTGCACAACTATGGCTAGCAATATTCGAATGGATTTAAGCATGGTAATATAGGAGAAGGTTCCCTCATAGTCAACCCCTTCCCTTTGGGTGTAGCCTTTGGGCATAAGCCATGCTTTAAAGGTCTCTACCTTCTCATCCTGGCCCCTCTTTCTCTTGTACATTCTTTTACACCCAATGGGTTTTACCCTTTCAGGAGGATCCATGAGGGTCCACACATCATTCTTGTGCATGGAGTCTATCTCAGACTGCATTGCCAACCTCCACTTGTCCACATCATGATCCTTCATTACCTTATCATATGTGGTAGGATCAATCTCAGACTCTTCTGAGATGTGGAATCCATATCATTCAAGTGGATGCACCACCCTAGAACTCCTACGCGGAATGAGAGCACCATGAGATTCTGGTGAATCCCTTTCTTCTAGAATGGGGACTTCATTATGTAGGCATTAATTCCTTAAACCCTTAGGGGCTTAACTGAAATTAACCCACCTCTGACTTAGGATGGACTATTACAATATCATGTTTCAATTGGACTTCATACTGACTGGGTACCGGTACTGGTAGACCACTGCCGATACCCATGACTTACTGTCATGGGTACCATATTCAATGGGTACCGATACTGATGCCAAGTACCACTACCTATGAGATACTATTTGGAACTCAAGTCTAAATGAGTACTCGTCTAGTTCTCACCATGTACCGGTACTCATGATGAGTACTAGTACTCATGATGAGTACTAGTACTCAGTGAGTATGGGTATCTCGCCTACAGCCAACTGATCTAAACGAGTACCGGTACTGATGAGGAGTACTGGTACTTGTTGAGTATTGGTAATACCACCTGTAGCCTACCAATACCAATACTCATGCGGAGTACTGGTACTTGTTGAGTACTGATAATACCACCTGTAGCCTACCAATACCGGTACTCATGATGAGTACCGGTACTTGTAAACTACAGATCCTGGTGAGTTCAAGTCTAGAACCTGATCTCGGACTCACTTGTACCGGTACTCATGATGAGTACTGGTACATGTAAGTACCAACATTGGACTTAAGACTTCCTGGAGTCGATCTGGAGCTAGCAGTACCGATACTCATGAAGAGTACCGATATAAACTAGCTACAGTTCACTTTATTGTGTATAAATAGTATGCTACCTATACCGGTAGTCATCATGAGTACCGATACTAGTGGCGGTTACAGATTATATTTTGAGTTTTCTGGGAATTCCGAAAGCTAGATCTAAACATGTAGATTATGGAATAACAAAATAAGTTGTTTAAACAGTATTATCTATGCAAAAGAGATATTCATTGATAATGAGATAATATATATGTATATCAATATGAAAGCAAGATATATGATTATGTTCCTTGATCAGAATATCAAAGACAGCTTGTGGAGAAAAGGTTACCTGGATTCATCTTTCAACAGAGAAGACAGAGGCTGCAGTATGGATCTTCCAAGAGTTCCTGATGATTTTTAAGGGAGGTCTAACCTTTGCTCTGAAAAGAAGAACCTCTTCTTCTCCCAGCCATCTCCCTTCTTCTCTCCCTCTCACAGCTCACGATGGGGGTTTGCTAGAGAGAAAATCATACTTAGGACTCTTGGGGACCATGACTACCCTAATAATCAACAATTAATGTGACTAATTGTTTGGGTGAATTGCAACTTCGCCCATCGAGAAGTCACTATTCACAACTTTATGTCTCTGTACATGTGTTTTAAACACCACACTAAACCATTTGCATTTACGCCCATGCACTCAAAATAACTTAATTTGATCACTCTAAAAAAGGGCTTTAGATGACAGTCACTTTACTTATTGTTATTTGATTATATCAATATGTATGTTTACACATACAAGTCCATACATTGGATTTTAATCCAACAATCTCGCACTTAGACTGTATGTGTAACCTATTAATCAAACAACATACAAAACTGAATTTGAGCTCAACTTCGCTATCATATCTTTAATGCATATCTAAAAAAAAAATAATCCAATCTACCAGTTACACTAGTAATCGAGCCAAGGTGGCTTTCGCTACATCTCAGTAGCTAAACCAACAATGACCACGTACACTAATGCAAAAGATAACCAGAAATGTGTGAATGTGCAGCATGGAAGTTACTTACCAATGTGATCAATGCATGCTTATTCCCAACTGGTCCTCCGAATAGAGATCACTTCCAAAACCAAAACCAAATTACTTCTCAAAATGGACAATCACTGAACTGAAAACATTAAGCTTTGTTTATTTCATAACAGAAATGAAGTTTTACAAAACTTTATACATAACTAAATATCTGAACAACCGAAAACTGAATAACTGAAAATGTCTACTACAAATGAGCACTATATAAATTACAAACTCCCACTAAAGCTGAAAATTCTGTAAGGACATAAGACCCATAGAAGCTACGTGTTCATGGAACATCTTGGGTATTATTCCTTTAGTAAGCGGATTCGCAACCATGGAATCTGTACTGATGTGCTCTATAGACAGTTGTCCATTCTGTATCCTTTCTTTAACAACCATGAACTTGATCTCAATGTCTTTCGATTTGAAGGAGCTCCTGTTGTTATTGGAGTAGAGGATTGCGGACTGATTATCACAAAACAATTGTAGTGGCTTATCAATACCATCTACCATGCGCAGCCCCAATATAAAATTCCGCAGCCATACTCCATAATTGATGCCTCATAACATGCTATGAATTCTGCTGCCATAGTGAAAGATGCAATAAGAGATTGTTTTGTACTCTTCTAAGAGATGGCACCATTAGCAAGCAGAAATACATATCCTGAAGTAAGCTTTCTGCTATCTTGGCACCCAATAAAATCTAAGTCAGTATAACCAGAGACTTGAAGCTTTTATGACCTCCTGAAGGTGAACATAAAATCTCGTGTCTTGTGCAAATATCTCAGTACTCTCTTGGCTACTCTCCAATGGTCTTTTCCTGGGTTTTCCAGGTATCTGCCTAACATGCATGTAATGTAAGCCAAGTCTAGTCTAGTACAGACTTGAGCATACATTATACTGCCAACAGCAGATGCATAAGGAATTGTTTGCATCTCCCATTTGTCCAAATCACTTAAGGGGCACTGCTTGAGACTAAACTTGTCTCCCTTAGCCATAGGAGTGTCTAATGGCTTGCAATCTTGCATGCCATACATTTTGAGTACATTATCTATATAGCTTCTTTAGGATAAACCAAGAATATGATGAGAACGATCTCGACATATTTCAATCCCTAATACAAATGAAGCATCTCCATGATCTTTCATGTCAAAGTGTTTAGCAATAAATTTCTTGGTGTCTAAGAGGATACTCATATCATTAGTAGCAAGCAAAATATCATCAACGTACAAGACCAAGAAGATATACCTTCTCCTACAAAACTTATGATATATGCATTCATCAGCCAGATTCACCTCAAAACCAAATGAGAGGATCACCTGATGAAATTTAAAATACCATTGTTTGAATGCCTGCTTGAGTCCATAGATGGATTTCCTTAATTTGCAAACCATACTCTTTGGATCACCCTTATCAAAATGTTCAAGCTGAGCCATATAAATGGTTTCCTCAATGTCACCATTAAGGAATGCAGTCTTTACATCCATCTGATTCAACTCAAGATCAAAGTGGGTCACAAGTGCCATTATAACCCTCAATGAATCTTTAGAAGAAATAGGAGAGAATGTCTCCTTATAGTCAGTCAATGCCCTCCTTTTGAGTAAAATCCTTTGCTACAAGACACGCTTTGTATCGCTCCACTTTTCCTTTGGAATCCCATTTGGTTTTAAAGATCCATTCGCAATCAATGGGTTTCGCACCTTCTGGTAGTGGAACAATATCCCAAACATCATTGTCTTTCATTGACTTCATTTCTTCTTCCATAGAATCAATCCACTTTTCATAATTCGAACTTTCCATTGCCTGATAGAAGCTAACAGGATCATCTTCCACCACCCCAATGTCCGTTTCATGCTCATGAAGGAATACCACATAATCATCCGAAATGGCACTCCTTTCTCTAGTGGATCTCCTTAATGGCACATTTTCTGTATGTATCTAAGGCTGCTCTACAGGGGCTAAAACTATATCATTGTCTTCATTTGAGTTATCTTGAGGTATGTCAAAGGCATGCTCCTCATCTGCCTGAGTAACTCCAAGAAGAATAACTACATTTTCCTCTTCAAAGACAAAGTCTTTAACCTTGTAAACTTGGCCAGGCTCAACACTTTCAAAGAACTTGGCATTACCAGACTCAAAAATTGCCTTAGTTGTGGGATCATAAAATTTATATCCTCTTGACCTTTCAGAATACCCAACAAAAAAGCAACTAATAGTCCTTGTGTCCAATTTCTTTTAATTTAGTCTATAAGGCCTAGCCTCAGCTGGACATCCCCACACACGAAAGTGCTTAAGACTGGGTTTTCGTCTAGTCCATAGCTCATATGGGGTTTTGTTAGTTGCCTTAGTTGGGACTCTATTCAGAATATAAGCTGCAGTCTTTAAAGCCTATCCCCAAGGTGAATCTGGTAAAGAAGAATGAGAAATCATACTCCTTACCATATCTTTAAGCGTCCTATTTCATCTCTCAGCAACACCATTCATAGTGGGCGAGCCTGGCATGGTATACTGAGGGACGATACTGCATTCCTCTAGGTACCTAGCAAACGATCCTGAACGTTGTTCACCTGATCCGTCATATCTACCGTAGTATTCACCACCACGGTCAGATCTAACAGATTTAATCCTTTTATCAAGTTGATTCTCAACTTTGACTTTATAATTCTTGAACGTGTCCATTGACTGTGCCTTTTCATGAATTAGGTAGATGATGCTATATCTTGAGTGGTCATCTATGAATGTGATAAAATATTGTTGGTCATTCCACGCAGGTGTAGGAAATGGCCCACATATGTCCGTATGAATCACATCCAAGACACCATTTGACTTATTTGCTTCAAACCTCCTAGTATTGGTTTGCTTCCCCTTAATACATTCTATACACCGATCAAAATCAGAAAAGCTTAAGGGGTCTAAAATTCCATTTGACACAAGTCTCTCCATTCTCCTTCTGGAGATATGACATAATCTCTTGTGCCATAAAAAAGCGCAGTTCTCATGTACATATTTTCTTTTTACACCACGTGTACAGGAAAGAGAAGTTTCTTGAAATGAAGCAACAGTATCCAAATAATACAGATTATCAATAGCTAAAAGAAAACCAGAACCAACCAATCTTGAATCAAAGAAATATTTACTTTTCCATCTCCAAAATTACAAAAATAGTTTAGTCTATCAAGAACATAAACTGAAACTAAATTGCACCTGAAAGACGGTACAACAAAAGTATTTTCTAAATCCAAGTACATTCCAGTTTTCATTAATAATCTAAAAGTTCCTATTGCTTCTATTATAACTGGCTTCCCGTCTCCTACATAGATGAACTACTCAGCCTTATTTGGTTTTCGGAAGATTAGGCAGCCCTGTAAAGACACACTAATGTGAGTAGTTACCCCTAAATCCATCCACCAAGTATGACTTGGTACTGAAACCAAATTACTCTCTATACAAACCAAACTGAGAGTTGTACCTTTCTTAGCACTCCAAGCGTGGTAGTTGGTACAGTGCTTCTTCTAGTGCCCCTCATCTCCATAGAAGAAGCATCCTAACTTGGAAGACTCTACAACCTTCCCTTTCTTCTTTTGTGAAGCTGTATCTACATCTTCT
This sequence comes from Thalassia testudinum, assembly GCA_037157565.1. NCBI lineage: Eukaryota > Viridiplantae > Streptophyta > Magnoliopsida > Alismatales > Hydrocharitaceae > Thalassia > Thalassia testudinum. The sequence continues at coordinate 136,091,801 of JAZHRO010000077.1, forward strand.
ATAATCCTTTTCTTTCCCTTGCCTTTGTTATTAGAGGAAGTGGCAATGTGAGCACTCTCTATCCCATCATGCTTCATTCTCTCTTCCTCTTGCACACAATGTGAGATGAGCTCATTCAGAGACCAAGTCTCTTTCTGACAGTTGTAGCATACCTTGAATTAGTTGAAGGAAGGTGGAAGAGAGATCAAAATTAGATGCACTAACAAGTCCTTTGAGAGGTCAAGTTTGAGTGCTTTCAACTTAGAAGCTATATGGGACATCTCCATAATATACTCACGTATATTACCCTTCCCCTTATACTTCTTTGAGATGAGGCTTGCCAAGAGTATACCAATTTCAACCTTCTCATTCTTGGCAAACTGCTTCTCAATATCGGCAAGAAAATCTTTAGCCGTACCAATGTCATCTGACATTGTGCCCCTCAAAGCCTCGGGTATGGCCTTCTTCATTATCATCATTGATATTCGATTAGACCTCTCCCATCTTTCCTTCTCCTTCTTTTGTTCAGAAGTACTCGTGTTTGTAAGAATGGGAGAGGGTTCCCTAATCGCCAAATCTAAGTCCATAACCCTGAGGACAATCAATAAATTCTCCTTCCATAACTTAAAGTTCGAGACAGTTAGCATGGGTATGGAATTTAAGGCGGCAGTAATATTTGCATAAGACATTTCTGAAAAAGAAATGTAGATAAACAGGAAATTAGCTCCGTTAAAACATAATGTGTCTGATTAATTTAATGATCCCATCATATGTCTTAGTTAACTCCATCAAGGGTCTTATCTTTGGACAAGAGGTTGACTTGTAATTAAAGACATGGTGTGGAATATAACGACTGTTGGTTCAAATCCAAGTCAATCATGAACCTTCCTTTGGGCCGATTCGATGACTACCCAAAAAACCTAATAACCAACACACAATTACTCCCACGCAAATGAGTGAAAGTACAACTAGTATGCACTTTCCTATGAGCTAGTGCACACTCACCTAGTAACACCCATTCGTTCGTTTATTATTCACGGATAATCCTAGTATTCACAGAAGAGCTCACTTTGGCGAGATGCTACTTCAACTAGGTTGCCCTAGAATAATGTACCTTATTAATCAGACTAAACTTAATTATACTAAGTAAAGAGTGGGTTGGCTCTAATACCACTTGTAGGCATTAATTCCTTAAACCCTTAGGGGCTTAACTAAAATTAACCCACCTCTAACTTAGGATGGACTATTACAATATCATGTCTCAATTAGACTTCATACTGACTGGGTACCAGTACTGGTAGACCACTACTAGTACCCATGACTTACTGTCATGGGTACCGATACTGATGCCAAATACTAGTACCTATGAGATACTGTTTGGAACTAAAGTCCAAATGAGTACTCATCCAGTACTCACCATGTACTGGTACTCATGATGAGTACCGGTACTCAATGAGTACGGGTATCCCTCCAAGAGCCAACTAATCTTGATGAGTACCGGTACTCATGAGGAGCACCGGTACTTGTTGAGTACTGGCAATACCACCTATAGCCTACCAGTACCGGTACTCATGATGAGTACCGGTACTAGTAAGCTACAAATCCTGGTGAGTTCAAGTCTAGAACCTGATCTGGGACTCACTTGTATTGGTACTCATGATGAGTACGGGTACATGTAAGTACCAGTATTGGACTTAAGACTTCCTGGAGTCGATTTGGAGCTAGCAGTACCGGTACACATGAAGAGTACTGGTACAAACTAGCTACAGTTCACTTTATTGTGTATAAACAGTATGCTGCGTATACCGGTACTCATTATGAGTACCTGTACTAAAGGCGGTTATAGATTGTATTTTGAGTTTTCTGGGAATTCCAAAAGCTAGATCTAAACATGTAGATTATGGAATAACAAAATAAGTTGTTTAAACGGTATTATCTATGCAAAAGAGATATTCATTGATAATGAGATAATATATACGTATATCAATATGCAAGCAAGATATATGATTATGTTCCTTGATCAGAATATCAAAGACAGCTTGTGGAGAAAAGGTTACCTGGATTCATCTTTCAACAAAGAAGACAGAGGCTGCAGTATAGATCTTCCAAGAGTTCCTAATGATTTTTAGGAGAGGTCTAACCTTTGCTCTGAAAAGAAGAACCTCTTCTTCTCCCAGCCATCTCCCTTCTTCTCTCCCTCTCACAGCTTACGATGGGGGTTTGCCAGAGAGAAAATCACACTTATGGGTCTTGGGGACCATGACTACCCTAATAATCAACAATTAGTGTGACTAATTGTTTGGGTGAATTGCAACTTCGCCCATCGAGAAGTCACTATTCACAACTTTAAGTCTCTGTACATATGTTTTAAACACCACACTAAACCATTTGCATTTATGCCCATGCACTCAAAACAACTTAATTTGATCACTCTAAAAAAGGGCTTTAGATGACAGTCACTTTACTTGTTGTTATTTGATTATATCAATATCTATGTTTACACATACAAGTCCATACATTGGATTTTAATCCAACACATTGGTCTCATCAAACTCAATAAATCCCCTCACTTCATTCTTATCTTGACCTTCATGGAACTCTTTTTCCAGGAATCTAGCATTCCTAGAAACCGAATAACTTTTGGCTCTCAAGGTCATAGAAGTAATAATCCTTGGTATCCCTTAGATACCAAATGAAGTCTCTTAGTAGTGCAGGATTCCAATTTGTTCAAATTCATGTTCTTAACATGAGCCTTACAACCCCAAATGCGTAGGTATCCTACACCAATCTTTCGTCCTACCCACATCTCATGTGGTGTTTTAGGAATGAATTTGGTTGGAATCCAATTAAGAATGTATGTTGTTGTCTCCAACGCATACCCTAGAAGTGAAGAGGTAGTTCTGTTTTGCTCATCATGGACAGCACCATGTCCAACAAGGTGTGGTTACATCTTTTTAACACTCCAGTTAACTGTGGAGTACTAAATGGTGCGAGTTCAAAGATGATTCCTTTATTGTTGAGGTATTCCTTGAATTCCTCAGAAAGGTATTTGATGAGAGACTCATCATGGCTTCTAATTACCCCTAATTAACTAATTTCCCTAGTTAATTAGCTAGGAATATGAGTACATAAGGGTTAATTATAGAATAAGGGGTAAATTATTAAAGGACCTTAAAATAAGTTAAAAATGTTAAATTATAAGTCAATTAATATTATTAATAACTTAATTAATAAAAGGGCTCGAAATACTATTAATTAGTTACCTAACTAATATCTTATTTAACTTAAGAATAACTTAAGACCTAAGTCTTTAATAACTTAAGTAATAAATAAATTTAATAAATAAAAATAAATGGGTCAAAAATGTAAATACAAGGTACTTATATAAAATTTAGCTAAATTATAAACATATATAAAAAGTTAGAAAAGAAAATAATTTAAATTAACCTTAAAAGCATCTGTTTGCATTTTGGTCCCTATAATTTATTACAATTGAGTCCTTATCCTTTCACTTAGGTCCTTAACTTTCCTTTCACATAGGTCCCTGTGTACACCGTCTTCTTCTTCATTTCTTCTTCAGCCGATTGAACGGCTGACGTTCGGCAGTGATGTCGTCCTCCGATGATCGCCTATCTGACACCATTCCGCCCTCGCGAAGCTTCTGAAGCTTGTGCTCACCACCTCAACTCCATCCACCGATCTGAATTATTCATAAGTCCTAACTAGGTATAGGCGTTAACCTCACCGGCGTTGGAGACGACGCCGAAGGTTAAACTGCACCTAAACGCAAACCCATCCGAATTCAAGCCCCTTAGCCATCGCCGAATCCTATAAATACCCCTCGACCCCTCCAATTTCAAGGGTCGGTCCTTTTTCCCTCTTCCCCAACTGCGACTGGCAATAGGCTATTCCTCCTCTACCTCCGACGACCTCTCACCCCCCTATCGGAGCTCCTCTACCGGAGGGACTCGTCTCTCTCACCTCCTCTTCCTCTCCGAAAGGCTGTGACAGGGCCTTGGAGCATCATCTTCGTTATCTCAACGCTTTTAACTTCTCATCGAAGCTCTTTCCCTTATCTTCTGATTTCTTCCTCCATTATGAGCCATCGACAGAGACTCCTCACCTCCTTCGTCAGGTAAGTAGAGCTGACTCTTAGGAATAGATTTATCTAGGTAATTAGGTAGAATTAGGTTAGTTTAGCTTAGTTATAGTAGCTTCTCTTCTAGCTCTGGCGAAGCCAAATCTAGCTTCGACGAACTTCTATTCACCTTTCCGGTACCTGATCATTTTCCTCTCCTCCTCACGATTCTCCTACACTTCTTTCCCCTCCAATTTAGCAGCATGTTCGCCTAAGTCACTCCACCTACATCGGCGACCTCCACTGTCCATGGTGGAGGTCACTGAGTTTAGAACACACTCGCTAGGGCCCTCCACCACCTCTTCGTAATCTAAGGGCTCGATCCTATACCTAATTTGTTTAATTAACTTGTAGTAAGTAAACACCTAATTCTATTCCAACTTTCGAGCTCTCTGTCAATGGAGAGCTCGAAAGAGTTATCCACCTAATTAACCCCCCGAAGAGAATCGCAAGATTCTGTTGAGCCTTAGCCCTCACTCAATTGAGAGAGACGGCTGACTTTGAGTTTGTGCGAACTCAGAGATTAAGTTTTCTAAATTCCTTGATGAATCCTTAATTCGATCATCAATTGGACAAATTGATGAGCTCCCAAGGTTCCTTCTGACCTCAGGAAGCTCTTGAGACCTTTAATGATTAGTTTCTTAAGGTTTTGAACTCTGAAACTAATTTCTGGACTCACTGGAGCTCCGGCAAGGTCATTTTGAGCTTCAGCCCATGAGTTGACCTGAGAAGCTCCAAAGTACACTTATAAGGTTTCAAGATTAATTTTCTGGGGTTTAATTTGTGTTTCAACATCTAGAGTACTTGTTTGATTTGTGTCTTCTCCAACTCTGGCAGAGTTGGAGAAGCTATTTTGTTAGGATTAAGACTTCGAAAATAGGTTCAGAAGCTTATGCAGAACCTATAAAAGCCATCCTTGATCTCTGATTCCTTCGAGAGTTTCCGGTTTGTTCTAGCAAACAGACTCACTTTAGTGCTCAGGTGATGAAGCCTGAAACCCTATCAAACTTAATCAAACCCTGTCTTTAACGTTAAGGATCAATTCTTGAGGCAAAATAGAGTCGACCTAAGGTTTTAATTGAATCTGAGGAAGCCTAGAATAGAAAGTCAACTGCCAACAGATTTTGGTCAACTCTAGGTCTAATCTGATGATTGAATGATCAATTCGGTGATTTGATGAGTTAAAATGTTTCTTGGGATGTTACAAAGTGATTTAGAATTGATTTGAACTTGATTAATTAAGGATTTCATGAGAATTCATCAACTATGCAATTTGGGTTCATTTTGAACTCAACACTATTCTTCAGCAATTTTGGAGAAATTTGAACATCAAATCTACCCAGATCAGTCACTCTTGACTTTCTGAGGATGTTCAAATCACCTGTTGAGGTTGTTTTCTCTCTGATGGATGAATTGAGCTCAATTCCGAGCTCTTGACACTGGGAATGAAGCTTTCAAGCTTCTGCTGCTTCCTGGAGCTATTTAGAGCCCCCTTCCTTCCCCTTTAGGAGAGGAAACCTCTCCTAAATCGAGTTTGGACCTCATCTTAAGGTCAGAAACTCTCCCGCAAGTCAAAAGACCTAGATTCACTTTCTACAGGCCATTAGGGTCGTGCAAACCCTTGATCTTCGCCCTTCAAATTGAAGGGCCAATCTAGATTTGAACACCGAATTGGTGTTACATCCCTGTAGAGCATTTGAACAGCTTTCGATGGAGCCTTTGCTCGATCGGATTGAATCACTGAGCCGGCCAGAATCTTCATCGAAAGATTGGCTTGGAGCTGGGAACATAGTCCCACCTTGGAAAGATGCAGCCACACACCTTAGTATGATAGGAAAAATCACGCTACAACCCTCTCGGTTGTCAGCGTAGGGTGCAAATATACAGAGCATGTGTGGGTGCATGCGTGTGCGCGTGCCCGGGTGTGTGTGTGCCTATGAGCATGTGCGTATGGGCCCGAGTGGGCGAGTGGGCCTGTTAGTGTGCAATGTGAAAAATAACTGAAATCCACCAATTAAGAGAACTAGGCCCGAGCTCAAGTAGGGTCTGGTCCCACCCAATTGGGCACTGTGAATCCCTAAACGAGCTTGGGCTGCCCATTAAAAACCTAATTTTTATAAGTAAAGAGCTTAATGGGCTCAGTTGGGTGTGAAATTGGTTAAGTGTGGGAACATATATGCACAATACTAAGGGAAACTTAGAAGAGAGAGAACCTAAGGAGAAAGCTAAGTAAAGAAAATAGAGAGGGTTTGGAAGGGGAAGAAGAAGAGAAAAAGATGAGTAGAGAGAAAGAGAGAGAGAGCAACGATAGAAGTAAATAGTAAAGAGAATACGGAGAAGGAAGGAGAGGGCTGAAGATTTCAATGATGAAAATAAAGAAGGATAATCTGATTTGTACTTCTATTGAAACATCATATTCTCTTTTGTTATCCTCAGTTGAATTTGATGTGATAAGGAATTTGTACTCATTTGTTTAGCATTTTCTTGCCTTAATTTCTTGTAATTAGATGTAATGGGTGTAATAAACATGTTTACTTGATTCTTAATGACAAATTTCATGTGTAAATATGTTCTTTCTTAATGGAATGTTGCATGCTTTTATTTGAACATCTCTTATGCAAGATTCATGTACTTAAAGTATTTTAATTATAATCTGATTGATTAAGTAGTTAGTAATTTATGCTTAGGAATTAAATGGTGAATTAAGTTTACTATTATGCCTCCCAGTGAACAACCTGGACTCAACTAGTTAAAAAGAAATAAAATCTAAAATGTTAGGTTAACTTGATCCTATACTACACTTACGACATTAATTCGAGTTAACCTAAATTACTTTCTCATGCAATTAATTAAGCCTAAATAACTTAATTAACTGTGTTGAGGATTTGACGCACCAGTATTCACCTCCACAGTATGACCAAATTGCCTTGATTCGTTTACCCATGTGGTTCTTAACCAATGCATGATACTTTTTGAATATTTCAAAGGTTTCAAACTTGTGATGCATCAGGTAATGAATCCATACTGCAAATAGTCATTAGTAAACATCACGAAATATTGTTGACCATTCTTAGTCGTAGTATTAAATGGTCCACATACATCGGTATGTATGAGGGCAAGTTCTCACGTCTGATTCCCTTTCCAGGAAAGGGTTGTCAAAACATCTTCCTGTGAATACAGTGTTCGCAGGTTGGTAAGGGTTGGACCTTTGAAAATCCAAGAGTTCATTCTTGACGAGTCTTTTGATCCTATCAACAGATACATGTCCCAATCTTTAATGCTATATCCTACTGGATCTATCAACATCATCCTTGGCATGTTTAAAAGGTGTTTGATTCTCAACCACAATATTAGAAGTGTTTAAAATAAACTCATAATCATATAGCACATACAAACCACCAGGAGTAATGGAACCAAAAGTAATGTCATTTCTATAATAACTTATAGTAAGAGTTTACTCAAAATGAAATGCATATCCAAATCTAAGTTTAAAAATTGATAAAAGTTTCCTCCTAATGGAAGGTACAACGAAACAATCTCTCAAAACTAGAATGTGCCCGTTGGGCATTCTGAGTCAACAGATCCATATGGCTTCTGCTGCAACCATTGCCATGAATCCCATCATGATCTGCCCTTCTCCCTTCGTAAGCCTTCTGGTCACTTGAAACATATGCAACAAATTGCAAATATGAACAAATGCTCTAGAATCCAAAACCCAACTTTCAACTTGTCCAACGAGCAAGTTGGTTTCAATGATAACAAGAGATTCGATACTTGCATTGACCTTGCCCTTCTCCAAGGACTTTATGTACCCTAGATAGTTCCATTTCCAGTGGCTAGGCTTCTTGCGGTAGTAGCACATGTCTGCTACCTTGTCCTTCCTCTTCCTGGAAGAAGTGCTGAAGACTTGCTCTTCTTTTGAGAACCTTTCCCTTTCCCCTTTTTCTTCCTCTTGAACCTCCCACTATTCTCGGTAACCATTGTCTCAGGTAGGTTCTTCTTCTTAATGATGTCTTTAGCAGACTGAGACTTAATCAAGGAGATGAGCTCATCATGTGTCGTCTTCACCTTTCCCATATGAAATGAGATGATGAAGTTGGTAAAGCATCCTAGAAGAGATTGCAAGATGATATCCATGAGGATCTCACCATCAATCTTCATCTTTAACCTTTGGAGCTCTAAAATATGTCCATACATCTTCAGAACATGCTTTCTCAACAGAGTCCTTGCCTTTATTTTGCATGAAGGTAACTCCCTAAGCACATTGTAGCATTGATTTTGGTTCACATCTCCAAACATCTACATTAGGATGATCAAGATCTCAAAGGCAGTTTGCATCTCCTCATGTTGCTTCTAAAGCACATTGGAGAGCGAACCAAGGACATAACACTAGGAGAGTGTATTATCCTTATCCCAGTTCACATTGAACTCCCTCTCCTAGGCATTCTGGAAGCCTCATGCTTGTTTTGCTTGATCACATACTTTATGCAATCAATAGCAAGAACTAGCTTGAGGTTACAGATCCAATCTATATAGTTAAGGCTCGTCAGTTGGTTCTTTTCAAGCGGTTGAGCGAATTGAGGTTCATCATCTGAAAAGGAATTTAAAATCTTTTGATTAAAATCTAATTTAATGACAAAATACTTTGTTTAGGGATTTTGAAAAATAAAGACACCTACTATGTCAAATTTGAATATCATTTCTTCTCTAACACTCAAACTAAGAGACACACCAACTCTAATGTCTCAAGTGGGATCATATTCTCTCAGCCAATGAGACCATGCATTTGTTTTGGTAGTTTGCACAATTTTAATGAGAAGAGAGGGAACATTTCCACGTCGTAAGTCCAACTTGCACATCCGAATGATTCAATTCTTTAGTGTATTCTACACCATTCCTATCAACTGCTGCTAAGCTATTTCACACAAGACCCCCGTAGATGCACCTAACCTTTAGGCTAGGGGTTACATCCAAGGAGACTGATGCATGACCCTTTCTTAGGAAGCGAGCAAACCCACTCCACGTCCATGGCATTCTGATTAATCAATTTTCACTTTCGATAATTTTATTCACATGAAATGTCACATCGTAGTTTTTTTGTGATGGAAAATTAACTATTAAAATAGTAAATAATGAAAATTTAACTACAATGAATTCAATCATTTACACGGGAAGAATATACCAAATTAACTCATCAATATATCAAAACGTGATGTTCATATGTTTGCCACCCATTATCATATAACATGTACGTATGTAAGGTAAATTGATGGGAAAGATAAACATGTAACTCGCTAGGCCAAATAATTAGATAAAACTAAAGGGCCTGGCTCCAATTCACACGATATATCAACTGTTAAATGGAAAATTAAACTCCCCACGATGGCAGCACATGTAAATATTAATTCCCACCTAAACAGAGCATTTGCTCTCTTTGCTCGCGCGGGGAGGAGGAGCTGCGGTCGAGTTCAAGGTTCTCGGTGGTGAGTCTTCAGAACATGGGCTTCGCGTTGGTGCCCTCGGCGCTGGCCGGAATGGCCGCCCGCGGCCGGTTGGAGGAGGAGAGGCCGGTGGGTGGCGGCGGCCTGCTGCACTGTGGAGCAGCTCCACGCATGGGTGGAGGTGCGCGAGGCCGCGGCGATGCTCTTGAAGGCTAGCCGAGTGCGGGTGAGTCAACGGCGTGGGGAATTGTGGCCTGTGGAGACGGCTGCGTGGAGGAGATGGACGCTGCTTTGGGTTCTTTTGTGACAGAGGATGGGTTGAAGGAGAGGAAGAAGAAGAAGAAGAAAAGGAAGAGGAAGCTTAGGCGGTCGTGGAGGGTGCGGTAAGGAGGCGCACTGGTGGTGTGGCCGTGGTGTGCAGTGGTCGATGGTGTTCTTGAGGCGTCGCTTGCCGTGACGGCGGTGGTGTGTTATTGTTGGGTGTAACAGGAGAGGAAGGTGAAGGCTAAGGAGAAGAAAAGAAGAAGATGATCGAAGGGGAGGTACTGGTGGTGGACGTGGTGATGGGCCGGTCGCGATAGCGGAGGTGGAGACTCGCAGTGCACGCTTCATTCCACGGTACCGGTGGGATGCACGGCTTCGGTGGCTACGTCAACAGACGTCCAGATTAATTTCCGTACGTTTTAAAAGCGGTAACCGGCAGTGTTCCTGCAAACAAAAATTAGTTATTTATATAAAAAATTAAAAGAATGTTAAATTTTATTTTTATAACTAATTTAGTATACTTATATTCTAATATATATTATTCTCAATTAACTTATATGTAATATATGAAATATGCATGTAAGTGATTTTATAAATTAAAGTATTTATATAAAAAAATATACTATGTAGATGTAAATATTAATCTAAAAATTAGATATTTATATATTTAATTAGTCTACAAATATGATCTCATCACATACTAGTGACTTCCTTTTGACGAGTGAACACATCAATACAACCTCAAGGTTATAGTTCTCTCACCTTGACGAGCACTACAAATCTGACTAATTCATTGATGTATTTTAAAAATAAGGAACCAGTCCTATTGAGAATTTGACTAAGTCATATTTTAAGAAAAGTTCAATTTAATCCTTATTAAATTAAGTAATCTTGAATAAATCTAAAATTAAAATCGTATTCCAATCTTGCCCTATAATTACGTTTTTGAGATCACATCCCATACATCACATTCACAATCACAATTATATAACGTTCTACACAAAAATACATCAAATGTAATGGCTTCCAAATTATAGGGATTACAAGAAAAATAACGCAACCCGCTCATAATCGCTCCACACTGTATGCTCAAAGATGATTGTATCATCAATTACATTCCATAATCAAACCATCAAGAATCTCAAAACAAAAAATGGCATATAGAGAAGAAACACACCTGCAACATCACATGCTTAGGGATGCAATTGTAATTTTCCTTATTGATAACTAATTAATCATGCGAGCATTGATATTGAAAAACATGTTAAGATAAATCGTTCGTTGCAGCATGTGCTTACGACATTAATTTAAAAAGAAAATTAGACGGTGAGTCCAAGAGTTTATTTCAGGGAGTTGAGAAATTATTTCTTTTTGTTGCTCTATTTTATTGTCACATGATGTTTTATTTTATTTGCACGAAAAGTACAGAGAGAGCAGGTAGAAATCTATGGTAGATTAGATTTGTATTAGAAAAGACAAACATGAAGTATGGTGACAAACGCAAGCATAAACTAATCAAAGTAGAAGCCTAGACTAAGAAGCATGAAAATAACATCAAACATAATAATAAAGATCACTTCTATGAAATATAAAAATCGTCTTGCAAACATTAATATAAAAACTAGAGACATGCTTGAATAAAATGTGAAATAAAAGCTAGGGAAGAACTAAAAGTGAGTCAAGGCAGCTACGATGGTGGAGGAAGCTCTATCGATAGCTCGGCGGCTCCACATACCAGCTTTGAGCTCTATGGAGGTGGTGGAATACTTGGAGAAGGGATGGTTTGCATTAGGGGTCATAAGGGCCTTTTATAGGCAAAGGAAGGCCTTGGTTTGGACGTAAACCACCCCAAACCATGACCCAAACCGCATTGAACCACACTGGACGGTCATTGGGACTAAACCGATGCCGCCGCGCACATACTCTCACTGGCTCGCGTTCACGAGCCCCTGGAGCAACGTGGAGACACCACAGCCGTCGATCGCGAATCACATGGCTATGGAGAGTGCAAAGATCACGCTTTGAGATTGCATGGGTGCGGCGAGGTGAATTGTTGGTCGTTGGATCTTCATTGTGCGATTAAGAAAGAATGAAGATCGTGTCCTTCGATCGTGCCTCAACCGATCGCCGCTCATTTGTTGTGCCACGTGGCGCTATCTCTGCCACTGATTGTGTCCACTTGACGTGAACATCATTGCAGCCGCTCACTCCTCAATCAACAACTGAATTTCACGTGCTCTCATGAGTTGGAGGGGCACGGATCGCGATTCGATCCCGCACCTCTCCTTTGCTAAGTGTGTCGCCACCGCTGCACTACACGAAGTATTGGGCGATCTCAACTGCCCATCTGAGATCATGCGGTCACGGGAGGGGCGAGACGTGAGGCGTACGATGGAGATCGCTCACTCTCGTGCAATGAGGAGAAGCAGTGTGCACTACTTGCATGTGATGGGTGGCTATGCGGCTGACACGTGGCAGATCGTGGGCTATTGATCATCAGATCAACAACCAGGACTTCTTCGACTCATTATGGGAGCTACAGAGGTCGAATTAGGGCGATTTTGGAGTCGTTGGACTCTGATTTTCATCCTAAATCCATTCGTATAGTCTGATTACTCATTTGAGACTGGTTTCCATATGCACTTTCACAACTTGGCCATTAAACGTTAGTTTCAAGCAATATTTATATAAATATTACACTAACTGCATGCATGCTCCTAAACCCATTAGATTGTCATATTAAGTACATAGGCCCTCAAAATTGACTCTAAATGATGTAATTAACATTGTTACTTGTAAAGTCATCAAGCATGCTTGCTTATCTTACTAATTTTAACCCTATTTCATAATTGTGTGGAACGAATCAGTAATGTGCAGAAATTGCAATGGAAAAAGTACTGTCAATGTAGCGTGAAATTCATAATCATTTTAAAATTTATAAACTAAACTCAAGATATTTGAAATAAAAATAATGAGTCTGGGTCATTTTAGGGGGCAATCTAAGTTTTATCACTTTTGAAATGCTTTATTATATTTTTTTGATATTTTATACTTTATGATTTTTTTCGCTTTTTGTGTAGAATATAAGATGCGAACTACGAAGATGAAACCTAACTCCAAACTAGAAATTGTAAGTACTAATAAGTGAAAACATGGGAAGATAAATGTACTGAATAAGAATATTTCATTAATACCAAAATCCTAATTACAACTAATGAAAATGAAGAGATTAAAACAAGAAATGATTACAACTAGCAAAATAACTAGAATAATGAATAGAGAGAGAGAGTAAGTCCAAAGGAAGTCACCGGAGTGTTACAATAGGTGTAAAAGCTCTAGAGTGGTGGTGGAGAAGTCCACCCAATCTTCTTTCCAAAGTCGAAGTTGAGAAGGAAGTAGAGAAGCCAGAGAAATTTGCTACAAAGAGGAAAACCTAAGGGGCTAGTGGACGGCCTTGGATGGTGGAGAGAAGGTGGTGGCGTGGAGAGGTGGAGGAGAGGATGGAGAGGAAGGGACGATATGGGCGTGGATGGTGCCACCACTAAGGGGGTCCATCTCTACCATGGCCGACCATTGGATGTACCTATAGATGAAGGGAAATCATGAGATTGGTGGAAGTGCATGGCCAAGGATCAATGAGTTGGATGAATGTAGGCCATAGGATGAGAAAGCGATGGAAGGCCTAGGATGGGATCCCAGGGATTAGCGATGATTGGTGGTTAAAAAAGGATTAGAATCTCTAATGTAGGACATAGAATAGGTAATGAAACGTGGAGACGAGGAAGGGGGTGGTCGGCCAAAGAGATAGAGAGTGGGCAAATGTTGTAACAACTCGAGTCCTACCAGCTGATGAAACCTAAGTCGTCGAGTGTTAATATCAAGGAACATACCAAAACACTGGATCACAGTCACTCAACAATAGTCATAGAACATCAATGGCTGATGTTAACATTATCGTAAGCCATGACTAGCTTTAATTAGTTATAATCAAATGACAAATGCTCCTACATAATCGCCTAAGAGCCATAATTCCATTTAGATCCGTTCTAAGAGAAGAACACTAAATCAGGGTTAATTCTGCAGTTTTAACAATACATCATGAAAATAGAATAACCACGGGATTTTTCAGGGGTTAATCTAAGGTCAAATGAGCATTAAAGTCTAATAAGTGGGTCCACAGAGACAGAAACTGGGTTTTACGTATTTCAAGAACTAATACAACACCCAAAACCTTAATTTCAAACCCTCTTAAATTACAGAGGTTCTAGTCATGATAAAATTCATCTAAATCTCCTAAAATTCATAGAAAAATATTCCTTAAGGTTTAGTATCCTTGATTTGACCACCTGAACTTATTTTGACCTTAAATAGTCACAAACAAAGTTCTACCCTAACTTGGGTTCTACGTAAATTACCCAATCAAATTTTGTCAAAATTGAAATCTGACTTCACCATCATATTTTTTGGGTCTATATTATGTTTGTACCAAAATTTGGACCCAATCAGAGTCCATCTTGACCTAGTTTGCCTTCTAGTCCCTTAAAACTCTATTCCTCACATCCAAGTCCTTAACTTTCGAATTAATTACAAAAAGCCCCCTTTCTTTTGTCATCTTCTTTGCAAAACGACCCCTACCACCATTGGAGGCCAACGGATCTCTAGGCCGACTTTAACCACTCCTAAACCTACTTAAATCATCATCAAATCCCACCAAATTTGGTGGGATTGATGTTCACACTACAAGGAAACTTTTAAGACAGATGTTGGCTCTTAAATCGCATGGATTAGTTCGTGCGAACGCATGAAAGTCATGGGTCCCTTGTGCTTCAAACACAAGCCAATTTAGGCTTGTTTCCTTATCCATAACTTGCCCCAAGCTTTATAAAAATTTTCCCTTTGCAAATCTGTGCTCTTTAGCTAGGTTTGGCCTCAACTCTTCATCAATTCTCCTTTTTCGGCCACCTCCATCGCAGCTCCGGCGACCCTTCCTCTGACTTCTTCGCCCGCTGCCACATACTATAGGCAGCGAGACCATCTTCCTCACCTTGCTCCGCTCCTCACCAGCCACAACAAGAGTGCCCACAACCTCTTCGTCATCACCGCTCCATCACCAGAGAGTTCTCCTTTCTCGGTGCCGGCCAATCACAGTTGGCGTCTCTCCTCAACCCCCTTTGTCCTTTATCTAGCTTAGCTTCTTCCTCTCCCTCCCCTAAATCTCCCTAACTCATCCCTCTCTAATTTCAACCACCAACACGCCCTTACACCCACCGTCTCCCTCCGCTCCGGCCAAGCTCCGACGAGGTCATACCACCTCCATAGACCACCAAACCCTTCACGATCACCTCCAAAACCTCTACCACTTCACGCTCAATAGAATCCCTCAAGAAATTGAGGGGCTTGCACTCTCAAACACTCTATCGAACACACGCACTCGCACACACCCCCTAGGGTCGCCAGACTTCCACACACATCGTCATGCGATGCCACAACCACCATCGCACTCGTCGACGTCCGGGGATCCTTTTGAACTGCTCTGATTGGGCCATCAGGCTGTATTCCTTATTTCAGGTACTTCGCTGGCCTCAGCTATTGCTACCTTCTTCTCCGACCTCGGCTGCAGCTCTCCAGCCGTGTTCTTCATCAATTTCCCCTCCAGGTCTCTAGGGTTCCTAGGACTTCAATCGCAGCAGCAAGTCTCCGCAGCTGCTCCAATTTGGACAAAGACAACACTATGTAGCGTGAAGAAGAAAGGGACAAAGATAGTCCCACATCATCGACTTTGAAGCCTTCTGCGTAGGATAAAAGTATTTTGTGAAGACGACCCCTCGCCCAGCACACGAGGGGTCGAGTCCCTCCACGCACGCATCCATGCACTCCTCACCCACGGCCACTGCCACGTGGGTCTGGTCCCCTGCCTGGATTTGAATACTCGACTATATACCCGATTAACCCCCAGGTTTGAGAGAGAAGAGAAGAGT
The DNA here is from genome assembly GCA_037157565.1 of Thalassia testudinum. Classification (NCBI taxonomy): domain Eukaryota; kingdom Viridiplantae; phylum Streptophyta; class Magnoliopsida; order Alismatales; family Hydrocharitaceae; genus Thalassia; species Thalassia testudinum. The sequence goes on from JAZHRO010000077.1 coordinate 136,107,601, forward strand.
TCTGTGAGAGGAAGGGGGAGGGTTTTGCTCTGAAGTGCCTTGCCCATGTACTGAAGAGAGAGAGTCCTATACTTATCCTCTAAAGAGTGTTAGCCGTGTGCTTGTGCTTGAAGGCATTGGTCTTGTGAAGGCTTTGAAGAAAGGTTGGCACCCTTGTGTGCCTTTTGTGAAGCTCTGATAAGTGAAGGTTAAGGAATTTGATGCCTTGTTCCTGTCGTCTGAAATGTTGATGCTGGTATTGTTGAATTATTTAAGTACCTGAGTTAATATTAATTAATTGATTGAGGGTACTATTGAATGATTTGAATATTTGGGTATATGCTTAATTAAGATGAATAATTAGTGATTCAAATCAACATTGTTTTATCTTTATATTTCTTCTGACCCTATGACTCTTTGAGATATTGATGATTGTTATTAGCTATCAATTTAAGAAGTTGTACTCATTGAATATCTGTTATTATACTCAATTGATTGTGCTCATTTATTTTGAATGAAGATTAATGCGTGAATTCCATATTTGCTCTCTGCAAATGACCTCGGACTCCAATTAGAATCTGAGTTTGTAAATTTAAATATTTTTTTGTGCGATTTAGGGTGTACTACAATGAACACATATTAAATCTCCTCGATTCCCTTTGCAACAATGGCCAAACAATAATTCATAATGCATTAAATAAAATCGACTGCTGACAATTATGATAAAATCCACCATAGACAGCAAGAAAGTAAACTAAAAGCTCAAGTACTAATAAAATCACCAAAAGATTAGAATGTAGAAAGAGTCTAACAAGTGGAAAGAAAAGCAGATGAGCAACACGCTCAATACGGATCGTCTCCTACAGTAGAGCTCAGTCCTACAACAGATGGATCAACAACAACTGCTACGTTTAGCTGCTTAGCAACACCTGAGTACGGAACCTAAGAAAACGTCAGTAAAAATTGAGTAAAGTAGAAACAACAACCAAGTACAAAATAGTTACAAAGAGAGTGCGAGAGAAAGGGTACTAACTTATTAGCCAATTCATTTATTAATCATCACATTATTCTATTCATGTTATACATTAAGCCCAACTTATTACTTTCAGAACCCGTTAATCAGCACCTCAAGGCACGAGGCAATTTTGTGTGACTTCCTGAGGCAAAAGACTGGCATAAGCCCTCTTCTTGGCTGAGAAGGTGACTTATACCCATTGAGTCACCACGACTCGTCACCCTGGGGTCATTGCGAAAAGGGGCAGTGGCTACATCATATGGCATTAACACATGCAAGCATTATGTACACTGAACCATAAACAACCAATGCCCCACCCATCGACCGAGAAAAGAGCCAAATTCAAACCCTTAAGCCTTGCATCTCGCTTTCCCAGTTGATAGCTAAGCCTAACCATAGAGTCATAGGGAGGCTAGCAACTTCCTAAACCAGCCCAAGACTTGTCCAAAGAACCAAAGCTACAACCAAAAACTGATGAGTAGCAGGGCTAACACCAATTATGCAACCTCTCAATCCTGAAAAATCCATCATTATCTAATCTGAAATTTAATCCCGGATAACCAATTTAATAAGTTCCACAAGTTGGTATTAATCAGCCCAACTAAACCCAAATTTCCCACCTTGATTCAAGCCCACATAATTAGAAGAGAAATTCAGTTAAATTACTCTGAAAATCAATATTATGAAAATGCACTAGAGGGGGGTGAATAATGAATTTATAAAATATTGTAAGACAAAAATACAATCAGAAAAGGAGGCACAAGATTTTTAGGTGGAAATCCAAAACAGGTAAAAACCACCACTTAAGTAGATCCCTTGACTTAGGATTTCTGATCACAAAGTGATCAATCCACTAACCATACTACTTAAAAGAAGGTAGTGTACCTCAATTACAAATCCCACCTCAGATCCCTAAACGGAGGTTTCTCCCTTTACAATGAAGAGATGGGGACCCAATAGGCCAGATACTCAAACTACAATAATAAGAACGAAACAACACCTATAGAACACCACAAAATATTAATGACTTCCTTATCTATTAAGCATAGAAAAAACTCCCTGAGAATTAGTAGAATGAAGTACACTGGGAGTGTGGGTTTTCCCTTTAATTAGAGTGTTGGCATAGCACAAGAACAAAAGGAAGCAAAGAGTAGTGAGCAAGTGATTTTCTAAGGAAATTGAATCTCAAAAGGTGCGTTTTGCCAGGACAAGATCAGGAAACACGCCAATAGTTCCAACGACAAAATAGAACGGTCGGTCAAAATAGTGGAAGAGATGAAGGGTTTCAAAATGTTTCCGAAGGTTTAGAAGGGCAAGGTCATTCCATACAATGAATCGAGGGCACTTGACTTTGGCATTTGCGAAGCGACGAAATCATTGTCTAGCGATGTCGCCATGCAGTTGGTTAGCCAAATAGGCGGAAGAGGAGGTGGAAGAGCCCTCGGCTTGGTTTCGACAGGGAGGCATTTTTGGTGGGTTGGGTGGTTGGGTTTTGGAGGGAGGGGTTTGGTGTTTTAGGATAGAACACCTGCAAAAACAATCCCACACTAGTCATTCAACCAATAAGGCAATATAGTGCCATACAAGTACACAACATTGATACCAGAAAACAACGGAAACAATTGTGTGGCAGTATGCTTTGAGGCAATACAATATGCGAAAATGTTATGGCAATATACCTTTGAACTCAAGCCACTAAGATGTCGGCTTGAATCACTTGAGGTAATACCCTTGCCATTAACATCCAAAATGAAATATATTCATGCTACATAAAAAAGAAGTTCCACTCTATAGGTTTTGTTCTAGGGTTTTAACTCCTAGGGCAAAAATAAGCACGATGGAAGAGGAAATCTTAAACTAGTTGTTCATCAAAAAGAAGAGACAAGTTGAGGGCTTTAAAAGGACTCGAGCAAAGCCGTGGAGATGCCCTAAGGGTTTAGGAGGTTATACCCACGGAGGAGGGCCTCCAGACACGCGAAGGAGTGGGACACGCGTGTAGGAGAGCAGCTACGTCGCCAGTCATCGAGGAGGCGGAGCAGTCGTCTGACGGCGAGAAGGACAGCACCAACTTGTAGCCGATGCTCGTCAAGCAGGAGAGAGAGGTCTTAGGCATTTTGAGCATGGGGGAAGTGGGACCTCAACGAGTGGGATTTTATACCCCAAGGGGTTGAGCAAGACTCCCCCTGAAGTTGGGGAAAATTTCATTACAAAACCATCAAGAGAACAGATGCGAAGTGGTAGATTTTGGCTAGATCAGACATCTAAAGATGTTGTCAGACGTCAGGATTGACCATTTGGGATTTTAACCCTTTTGATGTCGTCGTTTGTTTTTAAAATTTAGACGACTAATTAAAAATTTAGACGTCTGATTTCTGCAGACATACCTCCCTAGAAAATGGTTTATTCTCCAAGTTGTCGTCTAATTTCTTTATCAGACGTCTGAACTGATGTCTAAAGCTAAAATTAGACGTCTGATCTCTACAGTTAGTCCTTTCTGGATCTCAGCCCAAAGCTACAGGTTGTCGTCTGATTCTTTTCAGCAGACGACTTATAAGACGTTTGAAAAAACCATTAGACGTCAGAATTTAGACATCCTAATACAACTCCTGATACAAAATAGACGTATGTCAACACACCTGGATGACTATCCAGACGTCTATGGATGATAATGGATGTCTAGAATAGCACTTTTCTCAGCTCTTCTTAGATATAAAATCGATGTCTGTTTCACATCTTCAGACGTTGAATTTTTTAGTATAAGACGTCTATGGTATTAATCAAATGTCGATACTGCACAGAATGTGCATTTTGATGTGAATTGTGTTTGAAGGTTCTTAACTTGGTAAAGTCAAGGCTCCTTCTATATTCGTGACAAATAAAATTCTACTAAGTTAATAAATTCTTCAAATATCACTTAGCTTACAGATGCCTAGTTTCCTACGTATGTAATTAAAATGATCATAATTCAAAGGTTTAGTGAAAATATTAGCCAATTATAGTTCAGTACAAATAAATTCAACATTGATTTCTCCTTTAAGTACATTATTTTTCAAAAAATGACGTCGAACATCAATATGCTTTGTACTGGAGTGATGTACGGGATTTTTTGAGAGGTTGATAGCACTAGTATTATCACATAATATTTTTATCTTATTAAATATCAAGTTTAAATCCTTTAAAGTAGTTTTCATCCACAGCACTTAGGAACATGCTAGAGTGGTGGCTATGTATTCAGCCTCCGTGGTTGATAAGGCTACACTAGATTATTTCTTAGAGAACTAAGAGATTAGCGATTCACTCAAGAATTGGCACGTCCCACTAGTACTCTTCCTATCGGTGCGGCTACCTACGTAGTCCGCATTGCTATATGTGACTAAGTTGAATTGTTGACTCCTAGGGTAGAATAAGCCATAATCAGATGTGTCAACTAAATATTTAAATATTCATTTTACAGCATTTAAGTGTAATCGTTTAGGGTTTGATTGAAACCTAGCACATAAGCAGGTACTAAATAAAATGTCAGGTCTACTGGAAGTTAAATACAGTAAAGATCCAATCATGCTACGATAGAGCTTTTGATCTATGGGCGTACTTGATTCGTCCAAGTCTAAGGAAGTTGTGACACTCATAGGAGTGTTCTTCCCTTTACTTTTCGCCATTTCAAATCTTTTCAGCATCTCCTTTGTGTATTTTGATTGACACACAAAGGTCCCGAATTTGAGTTGAGTGATTTGTAAACTCAAAAAAAACTTGAGTTCACCCATCAAACTCATTTCGAATTCTTCCTGCATAGTCTCTGAGAACTTTCTACACATAGATTCATTAGTAGCACCAAAGATAATATCATCTACATATATTTGAACTAAAAAAATGTCTTTTCCTTTTCTTTTAATGAATAATGTGGAATCAACTTCCCCTATAGAAAATTTTGCATTTAACAAATAGTCTTTGAGCCTCTCATACCAAGCTCTAGGAGCTTGCTTTAGACCATATAGTGCCTTGTTTAATTTATAGATGAAATGAGGTTTATCATGAGACTCAAAACCAAAAGGTTGTTTTACAAAAACTTCCTCCTTAATGAATCCATTAAGAAATGTGCTCTTAACGTCCATTTGAAAGACTTTAAAGCCAAGGAAGATAGCATAAGCAAAAAGCATGTGAATTGATTCGAGTTGAGCTACGGGAGAGTAGGTCTCATCAAAATCAGTTCCTTCTTCTTGGTTGTACCCTTGTGCTACCAAACGAGCCTTGTTCCGAATGACTATACCAGATTCGTTCAACTTATTCTGGAATACCCATTTGGTTCCTATTACCGTTTTCCCTTTAGGCTTAGGTACTAGATGCCAAACTTAATTACTTTGGAATTGGTTGAGTTCCTCCTGCATGGCCATCATCCAAAGTTCTTCGAAGCATGCTTCCTCGACACTCTTAGGTCCAACCTGAGATACAAAGGCAGAGAGATTGAAAGATCAACTAAAACGAGATCGAGTTTTAATGCCATCGAAAACACTTCCAATGACTTGACTTTTGGGATAATCCCTTTGATATATCCAACCTTTTGAAAGATTATGGATATTGGAGTTTGGAATGTTAAACACATCAATAGAAGAATCATCTTCGTCTTCCATATTGACTCGGTTAATAGAGGAAGTGTGAGGAGATTCATCGAAGGAAACATGAACGGTTTCCTCCACTATTAATGTGGTCTTGTTAAAGACCCGATATGCCTTACTACGTGAAGAATAACCAATAAAGATGGCTTCTTCACCTTTGGCGTCAAATTTATCTAAATTAGAGTGGGTATTCAAAACGAAGTATCGACATCCAAAAACTTTAAAATAACTGATTTTGGGTATTCTCCCATAATATAATCCAAAACAAGTTTTTCAGAACTCGAATCGAATTAAGGTGCGATTTAACATGTAACAGGCCGTGTTAACCGCCTCGGCCCAAAAGTACTTCGGTAACCCAGAGTCTATGAGAAATGTTTGAGCACACCCTTGAAGAATACAGTTCTCTCTCTAAACCACCCCATTTTGTTGAGGTGTTCGGGGGAAAGAAAATTTATGAGTAATACCATGCTCTTGACAAAAATCATCAAACAAGAAATTTTTAAACTCGCCCCCATGATCACTACGAATACGAGTGATTTGGTAGCCTTTTTCAGTTTGAACCTTCCTACAAAAAATAGAAAAGATGGACAATACTCCTTCTTTGGATCTCAAGAAGGAGACCCATGAAAACCTTAAAATATCATCTATAATCACAAGGCAATATTTGCGTCCACTAAGGCTCTCATATGTTGTTGGTCCAAACAGATCCAGGTGAAGTAGTTGTAATGGTCTTGATGTGGATATAACTTTTCTATTTTAAAAACTAGATTTCATAATCTTACCTAATTTACATGAATCACAAATAAACTCATTTAAAAATTTTCCTTTAGGAATACCTCAGACTAGTTTATGTTTGGCTAGTTTTTGAACTAGCTTCATATGAACATGTCCTAATCTTCTATGCCATAAACTTAACTCATTATTTGCTACAAGACATTCATAAGTGCTATCTTTATCGAATTCTACAATATAAATGTCTTTAAATCTAGTTCCCTTAAGAAGGGTTTCATTAGCTGATGCATGCATAATTTCAAATATTTTCGAAGTAAATACTACCTTAAATCCCATATCACAAATTTGACTAACACTTAAAAGATTATGTTTTAGTCCTTTAACTAGAGAGACATTTGAAATGGGAGAGAGAGGGTTACCTATTTTACCAAGGCTAATAATATGGCCCTTGTGGTTGTTGCCAAATGTAACTATTCCTCCATCCGTAGGTTGGAGGTCCAAAAATAGGTGCTTCCCTCCCGTCATGTATTTGGAACACCCAGAGTCCATCACCCATCAGCCTCCTTGATGACGGTAGTCTCCTTGTCTTCTTTCTTATAGACCCCTTTGCTCCTACAAAAGATCTCCGTTATGACTTGGTGTTTCTATTGGTCTTTCTAATTTGAGTCGTCCATCCATCATTTTGTATATCCAATTTTTGACATTATAATGTCTTTTGAACCCTACAAAATAAAGTGAAAGTTGTCGTTTCGGTATCCATTGTAATGTGAATCCGTATTTGTTAGTGGTCCCCTGACAGGAACACTATCATGAGCCCTAACTAGCTCATTTTGACCTAAAAAAGAGAACAAAAGCTTCTACATAACCAAATGGAGGTCCGAACTCAAGGAATAACTAATCCGAAAGAAAAGTAAGAAACAAGGGGTAAAGCTATAATTTTACCATTGAGTGCGACAACGAGATTTCTTAGGGGTTGAACACAGCTCAAATGGTCTTAACAAGATAAAAAGTGGGTTGGTTCAGAAAGAAAAGGGTTCATGTGAAATCTGGAAAATAAATGACTTCTTGTAACCCTAAAACAGATCCACGTAATTTAATAAGGTTTTGGTCAGGATAAAATTCACCTATACCCTCTAAAAATCATGGAAAAATATCCTCTAGGGTTTAGAACCTTCAAATTGGCCTTTAGAACCTATTTTGACCTAAATAGGGGTTCTAATCAAATGTTTGCCCTAAATTAGGTTTTTGTGTAAATTGCCCAATCAAGCGTGGTCAAACCTAACATCCAACTTCACCATTGGATTCCTTAGGTCCAAATTAGGTTTATACCAAAATTTGGACCTAAGGGGAATTCACCTTGACCTACTTTACAAATCAGTCTAGCCCAATTACTTTTATATCCCTAACTTTTGAAAACTCTTGCAGATATCCCCCTAGCTTCCTCATCATTCTTTTCAATTAGGTCCCTCCACCATTACAGTGGAGGAAATCCTACTTCGGCGAGGATTCAAGGGAAACAACTCCCTGATTTCTCAGAGAATCCCTCTCAAATTTGAAAGGGAAATTCTCTGAGGAATTCCCATTCATGTGAACCCAATTTGGAGCTCCAATTCCTACCCAATCTCTCATGCAAATGCATGAGAGATTTGGGTCTTTTCCGACCTTCCAACTCCAACGAGGTTGCCGTGCTTGGAAGCTTGCCTTCTACCAAGGGTTATAAAAGGGACCTCTGATCCTTCCGCTCCACTCAAGCTTGATTTGGCCTGAGAAGACCCCCAATTTTCCTCTCTTCCCCTCCGGCCAAAATACCAGCAAGCTCCGGCGACTCCTATCTCCTCCTCTCGTCGCTCTGCCACAATACCAGTGGTAGAGTTGCCTTTGCCTCCTTCGTCCACGTTGAGCCACACCTGCCCACGTGCCGGCCTCCCTCTCGTCGTTGCCGTCCTCTTCTCACTAGGCCTTGTTCTCTGGCGATGGCACATATGAGCCGTCCGCCTTCTCCACTCCCCCCTTCGTCTATTCCCTCTTAGATAAGTTCTCTCCCTCTGCTCTTTATTTCTCCCTCATTTATTTCTGTTATCACGCCCTGACGCTCACACACCACCGCAATCTTCTCCAACTCCGGCAAACCACCGGCGAGGTGCTCGCGCCATTCCACTCACCCATCCACCTCACCAGCCACCTCACAAGCTCCACCACGACTCACTGATCATCACCCCTCTTCCCATTCATCACCACACACTCCCCACACGTCCCCCGAACACACACATCTTCACAGCCACAGGGTGACCTAAGCACGCACGCCCAGGCCACCCCGCGCCATGCCGACCATCGAGACACCTTCGCCGTGTCAAGGCGAAGCTTTCTATGTGATTTGATGAGGCCGTAAGGCCATTTTGCTTGTTGACAGGTACAGGTGCTCGGCCGCCATTGGAGCAAGCTTGAAGAAGCATGCAAGCTTCATTCCTAGTCCCAGGCATCAGGCTCCAGGTTCCCAGACACGCGGATTTCGTTAGTGAACAACTCCAGCCCAACAATTAGAGACCAAAGCCCCACACCTGCTGCAATCGAACGCAACCCTGCTGCGGAGGCTCTTGTGAAGAAGGTGGGACATTTAGTCCCACCTCGGAAGTTTTGCAGTGGGCGGTGTGATATAAGTTGAAAAAGTGTCAGGGGCTTATCGCCTCCTGACATGGGGTGAGGCCCCACTCATCCCACTTGCCTCGTTCTCAACCCACGCCCCCACAGACCTAGATACTAACCCGACTACCCGTGCACTCCTCGCCCACCACCCACGCCGATGGGCTTGGTCCCGGGCGTGCTTACCCGACCTGTTAACCCGAGAAGGCTCTGGGAGAGTGTGCGTAAGAGAGAAAGGAGAGGAGAGTTCATGGGGGAGGGTAGGGGTAGGTTTTGATCTTGCAGGGAAAGGGAAAGAAGAAAAAGCTAAGGGTGAAGCCAAAGGAAGAGGAAGGAGGAAGCCGCAGAGGAAGCCAAAGGAAGAAGAAGGAGAGGTAGGAGCCTGAGCAGCTAAGGAAGGAGAAGGCCACGCATGGCTGAAGAGGAGCTGAGGACAGAGAAGAGAAAGAAGAAGAAGCTAAGGCCAGGGCAACCAAGAAGCTAGAGAAGAGAAGAAATCAGAGAAGAAAAAGAAGAGACAGAGAAAGAAAGGAAGCCAAGGAAGAATAAAGAGAAGCAGAAGGCAGAAGAAGAAGGAAAAATTTAGAGGGAGATACTGTAGCATCTTACTTATAAGACTTCTGATTTTAAAATCAGACATCTAAGTTTTCTTCAGATCTCTATTATTTGTGGCTAGAATTCTTTTTGTGCTCTATATACTCATGCTTTACATTCTGAATTATATTTTGAGTAGTTTTATGTGTTCAATTTGCATTTATTATTGAGATTAATGCATGAATTCCAATTTTCTCCCTATGTTCGACCTCGGACTTAAACTTCGAGTAATAAAATTTATTTGTTTTTAAAGTGATTTCAACTATACTACGACGCATTATTTTAAACCCGATTTCGCTTTGACAAACATCCCCTTTGGAGGAGGATCCTTCTTCGACTCATTTTGACTAGGTTCATAAAAGCATAGTCCAAATTTGCTCGACGAAGGTTTTTGATGGGCAATGAGCTCGTCCAAGTTATCTTTCTCCTTTGTAAATTTGGCTAAGTCCTCAAGAAGTTGATTTGATTTTTCTTTAAGGTGATTTATCTCTATTTTCATTATCCTTTTTAAAGCAGTTTGATTTTTCAAGTACATGGATTTTGTCGAGTAATTCTTCTTTATCTAGAAATTTTTATTCACTCATTGTCATATACAAGTCATTTGTTAATGACCCTTTTCAATCATTAGGTTTCTTATTTGCATATTCAAGGCAGTGGTTTCTTTAGTAAGAATTAGATTCTTCTTTTCAAGATCATTGATTAATTTCTTGCTCTCTAAGTTTTTTTCTTTTAGAGCTTTGCTTTTAGTCTTTTTTTTCTTAAGATCTAGATATAGTGAATCAAAAGCATCATGTAGTTCATCTAGAGAATAGGAGTTTACCTCAAGCTCCTCAGATTCAGATTCGGAATCATCTTTCATTGCCATTAATCCCAATTCCCAAGCAAGTTGTTTCTTCATTTGTTTCCTCCTCTTCTTCTTCAGAGGTGGAGTCATCCCAAGTTGCTTGAAATGCCTTCTTCTTGAGTCCCTTGGGCTAGGAAAACTTCTTGTAGTCGGAAGGCTTCTTATATTTCTTCTCATCATCTCTTTTGAGTAAGGGACAATCCTTCCTTATGTGACCTCTCTTCTTGCAATTATAGCAAACTAGAGGTTCTTCCTCCCTTTTCTTTCCCTTGATCTCTTTTCTATTTCTAAGAAACTTTTTAAACTTTTAACTAATAAAATGAATTCTTGATCATTGGTACTTACCTCATCGTTCGACATAGCTTTGAAGGCTAAAGTATTCTTCTTTGGCTCCGATGTGATAGATTTCTTCTTTTGCTCCATTTTTTATTCATAAGCCATAAGATTCCCAAGTAGATTTTCAATGTCTAGATCCTTTACTTGGTTGACTTCTTCTATTACCATGACTTTTTGCTCCCACTTGGGTCCAAGGGAGTGAAGGAGCTTCCCTTGAAGCTCCCCTTTTATAAATGTCTTTCCTAGAGACCTGAGGTTATTCACGATTAACGTGAATTGGGTGTATATGTCCCCAAGTCTCTCATTTTCCTTCATAGAAAAGGCTTTGAATTCCTACGATAACACATTAATCCTAGAGGATTTAACTCTAGACGTACCTTCATGAGTTACTTCTAAGGTTCTCCAAATCTCGTGGGCGGTTGTGCATTGGCTGATGTGGTTGAATTCCTCCAAGCTGATTGAGTAGTAGAGTGAGTTCATTTCCTTAGCATTCAGTCCAAGGTGATGAATCTGCTCCACCGTGTATCCCATTTCTGGTTTCTCGGGAATGACATATGCGGATTCACATTTCTCCCAAATGGAGAAATCGTTGGCTTGAAGCCACATCTTCATTCTCAGCTTCCAATAAGTGCAGTTTGTCCCTTCAAAGAGTGGAGGTCGGGTGGTGGATTGCCCCTCAGATCTGTCAGCGGAAATGACTCTCCCCTCCATGTGATCTTCCCGCAGATGTTACTCCTAAAATCGGAAAACCTGTTCTGATACCAAATGAAAATGCACTAGAGGGGGGGTGGATAGTAAATTTATAAAATATTGTATGACAAAAATACAGTCACAAAAAAAGGCACAAGATTTTTAACTGGAAACTCAAAACGGGAGAAAACCACCACCTAAGCAAATCTGTTGTCTTAGGATTTTTGATCACAAAGTGATCAATCCACTAACCACACTACTTAAATGAGGGTAGTGTACCTCAATTACAAATCCCACCTCCGATCCCTAAACAGAGGTTTCTCCCTTCACAATGAAGAGACAAGGACCCGACAGGTCGGACACCCAAACTACAATAATAAGAACGAAACAACACCTATACAACACCCCAAAATAATAATGACTTCCTTATATATTAAACATAAAAAGAACTCCCTGAGAATTAGAAGAATGAAGTGCACCGGAAGTGTAGGTTTGCCCATAAATCAGAGTGTTGGCATAGCACAAGAGCAAAATGAAGCAAAGAGTAGTGAGCAAGTGATTTTCTAAGGAAATTAAATTTCAAGATGTGTGTTTTGCCTAAGAGGGATTGTAGTCTATTTATAGGCAAGTTTAAAACCTTCAAGAATGCTTAGGAGAGGTCTCCTAGCCGTTGGAGGCAAGTCCCAAGAGATTGGGATGAAATCCAACACAAATCAAAGCAAACATGAATCTGACAGCAATATCAGATGTCAGATTTTAGGTTCAGACGTCTTGTAAGATGTTTGATTACAATTATGGATGTCTGATACTATTAGCTAGGCTTACTGATTTCATTGGATAGAAACAGGGACGTCTGATATATTCATATAAGACGTCTGGTAAAAATATTGGACGTCTAATTATAAGTGGATTCATTCATGTTTTGACCAGATCCAAACAGGGTTCTAGATTTTAAGGAACAGACGTCAGTATGGACGTCTGTAGGATTTCCTAGACATCTGGAAAAATAAAAAGGATTAGCCTTGGAAATCTAAGAGTAGATCTTTGGTTTCTAACAAGATTTGCATAGAAATAAATGGGCAACGGTCCATTGATAGACGCCTGGAGACATGTTCAGACGTGTAAAAATGTATTTGCCCATTATTAACATAAAGAAAATGGGTACTTGAGTTTAACGGTTGGTTTAAGGATATTTAGGCAAACTATTAGACGTCTGGATAAGGCTATGGACGTCTGATAGAAGGTTGCTTCGACTAATGCCTAAGAAGTCAGAATGCAAAGGCAATGCTATGGGTAATTAGACATCTGAAATAATGATCAGACATCTTAAAGTTGAAAATCAGACATCTGGTAATTGTATGGACGTCTGATTTGTGTCTTAGTGTTAGGTTTTTGTTTCTAATTTATCTTAAGTATAGAGAGCCTAAGTTAGCTATTTATAAGTTGTATTTGGGAGCTCCTTACAACATCTTTAGACTCAAATAAAATAAAAATTACAACTTTTAAAAGTTACATAAAAGCCTATGACCTATGACAACACTTATGCTAATATAGTCTTCACGCTTTTAATCCTCTGCCTTGGAAAACTCCATGAAACCTGCAATTGTGTTATTACAGAGAAAATATGTTGCGCTTATGTTTTATCTCTTTTTCTTTACTTTGTAAAATCAGCAAAATATTATTTATGAGAGGTTAAACTAACATATTAATCCACCTTAATTTTGGTTATAAAAATAGTATCTAACCGATCTCAAAACCACCACCCAAACTCAAGTTTTAACTCAATTCAAATCCAATTATCTTAATCATTAATTACCAAAGCATCAACCACATAATTCATATTACAATACTCGAAATTAGTAATAAAGATTTCACAAGGATTCTGAACTCAGCAAAAGTGATGAACACACACAACCAGGAAAAACGCAGGGAAATTTGAAAGGATGGGTCCATGATACATGAAAGAGACTTAAAATGAAATATAGGGGTAGACTACTCTACTTAATATCACCAAAAAGTCAAAGTGACTACAAATGGTCCATAAGAGTCTAGGGATGCATTCCAACTTTGCCTCAAAATTCATGCACACATCAGACGGGTCCCCTAGTTAGGTGCACCAAAAATCGAGTTAAAAAACCCATTAAAATATGCTTGTAATTTTTCACATAAGAAAATATATCCAAAAAGGGAAACAAAAATCTCCAACGTCTTTTACACGTCAATAGGATTCCAATAGTACCTTATTTGTTGAAATTTGAGATTGGGAAGGCCTTGAACTGCTCAAAACAACATGAAGGGGTCACTGAACCAGACCAAACCAATCCAGTTCAACCAAACTGGCCATCATGCCACTGTAGCATGCCCCTGCGTGCTCGCTGCACACCTAAACGTATGCTTGCACACAAAATCATGCTTGCACCTCAGCATGCCGATGCCACGCATGCCTTCGCACGAGTGCTACGAGTGGTACACACGTACCCTGTGCTGCCACCCTTCTCTCTCGTCTCTCTCTACCACCCTTCTCAAAATTTGTGAGACTAAATGACTTCCCAAAACCCTAATTTAGCCTATTTATAGACCTCTAAGTAAGATTAAGGCTTTAGAAATTCCTCACTTACCCAAAATACCCTTAGAATTTGGTTCATTCACATTCTAATCCTATTCGTCATGTTTTGAGTATAACTTGAGCTACATAACTCGGATTACGTAAAATAAGCATCGTTGGAAGGCTCACGACAAAAGGCATACAATGATACCCCAAGCAATACCCTTTTGATGAGTTTTGACTAAGGTTGTCCGGAAATACACATTTCTTCACATTTTATGAGGCGTTCACTCTCGCACCGAACCCAATGTGTGTCTATGGATTCAAAACAACTTGAACCACTCTGAAACAACTCAAGATCCGAATTTCAAGGCATTAAAAATATAACATCCTTAAAGGGAGTTTCGCCTCCGAAACTTGAGCAAAGTTATAGGAAGAAAACCACACTGAGTCCATAATAACCTTAAAGAGAAATAAGCAAGGGGATTATGGACTCACTAGTGAAAAGATCTGAGTGTTTTTCCTTCATTTCTACCTTTGGTTCCTAGATTACCTTCTAATACTTTTAACTCCTCCACAAGACCTTCTCCAGGGTGATCTCCCTGACAGTCTAACCTAAAATCTGGACTGGCTGCTCCTGGTTGGTGAAGTTGTCCTTGATTCCTACATTCCCATAACTAAGAATGTGGTTCAAATCTGACACATACTTCTGCAACCTAGAGATGTGGAAGGCATTGTGGATGCTAACTAGCTGAGGTGGTAGGACAAGCCTATAAGCAACTGGTCTAACCTACTCTAGTACCTCGAACAGGCCTACAAATCTCGGTGCCAACTTACCCTTCACCCCAAATCTTTGCATGATTGTCATCGGTGAAACCCTGAGGAAGGTGAAGTCATCAACCTAAAACCGTATGTCTTGCTACAGATGACCCACATAACTTCTACTAACACTGAGTTGTAACAAGTTTCCTACGAATCTGCTCAAAGACTTCCTTGCTTTGGCATATCAATCTAGGACCCACCTCCCACTTCACACCAACCTCGTCCCAAGAGAGCGGAGATATGCATTTTTGACCAAATAATGCCTCGTACGAGGCCATATCAATACTGGTGTAATAGCTATTGTTGTATGTAAACTACACTAGAGACAGGTACTCCTCCCAATAGCCTTTCCACTCAAGAATACAAGACCTCAACAAGTCCTCCATAGTCTAAATCATTCTCTTTAATTGCCTGTCGCCCTACAGGTGGTAAGATGTACTCAGATTCAATTGCATCCTTAAGGCCTGCTGAAGGCTTCCCCAAAATTGGGAAGTGAATCAGACATCTCTGTCTGAAATAATCTCCTTAAGTACACCATATAACGACACGATCTCCTGTATGTATAATTTTTCTAATTATGAGCAGCCATAAGTCACTCTGATAGGTAGAAATTATGTTGATTTCGTCAGGTGATCGACAATCACCCAAATTGCATCATGTCCTTGCTGGGTTAACAGTAATCCAATGATGAAGTCTATGGAGATACTCTTCCACTTCCATTCAGGAATCGGAAGGGGCTACAACTGACCAATAGGTCTTTAATGTTCTACCTTCACTTGCTAACATGTCGTGCACTACTTCACAAATTCACCCATATCCTTCTTCATGCCACGCCACTGGAAGTCCTCCTTCAGGTCTTGATACATCTTATTATTCCCATGATGGATAGTGAGCCTAGTGCAATGAGCCTATGAAAATAACTCCCATTGAAGCAACTCGTCTCACAAAACACAGAACCTGCCATGGAGTCGGAGCACCCTGTCCATGAAAGTGAACTCTGTAGGGTTTCCTGTGAGAATCTAATCATGGAGAGTCTGTAACTCCAGATCATCCATTTGGATAGTCATGACATGATCCACTAGATTGGGGCATGTCCATCTCATAAGGATCAACTCTCCCAAGTAGCTCGTTGCCTGCAATGATTTCTAACGGGCTACCTTTATTATACTATTCCATCTTTGTGCCTAAAGAGCTGGTAACCAGAATAATGGCTTCCTACAGATAGCATATGTTACGACGTTCCCCTTCCTTGGATGATAAATAATAGAGTAATTATAGTCCTTCAGGGGTTCCATCCAGCGTCGCTACCTCAAATTCAAATCTTTATGATCAAGCAACTACTTCAAACTCTTATGATCAGCGTGAATCTCTAATGTTTTGCCATATAAATAATGGCGCCAAATCTTTAGGGTAAAGACTATGGCTACCAATTCCAAGTCATGCGTCGAATAATTCTTCTCATGTGGCTTCATCTTCTTCGAAGCATAGGTGACCACATGAGCATGCTGCATCAGTACACGACCTAGCCCTTGGTATGAAGCATCTACATACACCATGAATCCACTACCACTGCTAGGGATGGTAAGCACAAGGGGTCGACGTTAGCTTTTCGTTAAGCATTTGGAAGCTGGCCTCACATTCACTATTCCAAACAAAGGGTACATACTTCTGTGTCAGTTGCGTCAACGAAAGTGCAATTTGTAAACAACCCCGAAAGAAATGCCTGTAATAGCCTACTAGGCCTAGGAAACTATGTATATCAATAATAGCCTTGGGGTGCTCCCACTCTAGCACTGCCTCAACCTTGGCAGGGTCAACAAGATCCCTACGCCCGATATCACATGGCCCAAGAATGCCACCACATGTAGCCAAAATTCACACTTGATGAATTTGGCATACAATTATGATGGTCGACTTTTGATTTGCAATAAAAATGATGTTTAAACATCATTGTTGTAGCATAGATGTCAAAAAATGCAAACCGATGTCGTGTCTATTCTATTTATTTGCAATTTTTACTGGTTTGTTTCCAGGTCGTTCACTGGGAGGCAATTATTGATATACATCATTCTCTAAATCCAAATATGTTCTTTTATTTCAAAAATGTTGATTTTATTTACAAAATGAATGAATGAATCAATTAATAAATGAATGGGTTAATTATTTACAAAAGAATCAATTAATCTGTGTTACAATACCTGAAAATATATGTACACAAGCAAGCATCAAAAACTATATATAATTACTCTATGTTAGTTATATACAACTACTATAAGTAATACCTAAGTATACGTACAAAAATAGTTAATAATATCTACTATACTAAATCATAATAACATACTAATATCTATAGTAACATATATTATATATAATAACATATATAAGCATCACTAAAGCCTTAGTAAAATTATATACAAAACATAAGGAAAAATATTATCTATATTGACGTATGTAGCTATGTACAGTGATACATCTAACTGTCACTAAAACTCTAGTTATTTATATACATATAAAAGCTCAAACATACTATACTCTACTTATATTACACATATATACTTATTATATATATGTATACATATATATATATATATATATATAGATATATTGTACATACGTATACTTATTTATTTACATTTAATTACATTATTTATATACATATACTTATTGCAGTATACTATATATATATACACACATACATAGGCACATAAACGGGTAAACACTCGACACTTAGTCGCTCAGTGGCTTCTCTTCTCCTCTTGCTCTTCTTAGTTTCTCAACACTCAATTCGGTTCACTTGACAAAAATTAGGTTCTTTTAGTTGGCGAACTGACCTTTCGTGAGATACACAGCATCCTTTCTGGTGGGACTAGACCACTACTAAACCCAATTCTTATTCTTTAATTGTACATTTTCTCCTATTTTAGGCCCAATAACAGGCCCACACGCATGCACAAACTTGCATGCTCACGCACACACACACGTGACACGTGAATTGAGACCAAGACCTATATGCAATGTTTGGTGCCTAGCACCTGATGACTGATAAGCTGCTATCACAAATTCCATTTATATTGCCGCGCCCGCACAATAGCCACCGATGTGGTGCTATCCGGCGATGCCTAATTTAGCATTGCGCAACATCTGTAGTGCACAAAATCAGAGAGTTTGGCCCTCGATTTGAGGGCCTAAATTAAATCCAAATTTGCAATAAATTATATTTTTGAAAAGCCCTTATATAAGACTATATAATGGTATGGTTAATTTAATGAAATAAATTATTTAAATATACAATTAAATTAGTTGAAGTTGGCTGATTATACACATTAAATTAGAGTTTAATCTATTAATTAATGTATAAATTAGTGACTTATTTATAAAATTGACTTTATATAGAGTTAATATACATAATAAATTATTTATTACATATTTTTATTACATTTTAAGAACTTTATTTTAATTTATTTACAGTTAAATACTGGTTTAAGTTAGTTTTACATATAAATAATCTATAAATAATATAATACAATATAAATACAATATAAATATGTTCAAATATTTAATATATCATTATACAAATATACATTATAACTTACTTCAGTATTAGGTTAAATTACTAATTTATTTTATTTTAAGTTAATAAATTACCCAATTAACTTACTAACTTAATTATTTACTATAAATACTTAATTAATTTAAATTATAGGTATTATATAGTACATACTACATAGATAAATACATATGTACGGTATTAGGTATAAATATGTACATTTAGATAGGTTTATATAATTACTTATTTTAGTATACATTTAGTTTATATAAATTAATAGATAATTATATGATAAGGTTATATATATAATAAGTTATTCTAAATACTTAATTTAATACTGTATGTACAGGTATTTTTGGGTGCTTTGGAGGTTTTCTGATTTTTATAGTTTTTATAGGTTTAAGGGAGGTAGGGGATGAGAGAGAAAGAGTGAGATGAGAGAGATAGAATTCTTTTTGTGATTTTTGGAGTTTTTGTCTTTAATTAAGTTTCAAGGTAGACTGAACTGTCGGCTGGTATATTTTACCAAATCAGGGGTTCAGAATACCGTGAAACTTTGCATGCATCTAAAAAAATATCTAATCCTACTCAAGACACCTTTATTTTATTTTTTTTCGAATATTCATGATTTTTATTTATTAACAAAGTTCACACATTCTAGGCCTTAAAAGGATTTTCAAAGTGAAACCTAAAGCTCTAAAATGGGTTCTATGTGCTGGGATTGAAGTTCATGCACTTGAAAGCATTCAATACATCACAAGAAAGATATATGAGCACTCGAACATGATTTTATCTCAAATTCCAATAAAATTCAGTAATGGACAATTAGGCCTGATGCAAATAGCTGACAAAAATTTCAAACAAAGTTTTCATGCTAATTATATAAAATTAAAATCAAAACCTTATACATGAATGCTTGTAAAAGTTGTTTAGACAGAATAATACATGTCAGCTCTTTAGATTCCTAAATCTAACCAAAATCCACGCATGATCCAAATACTTTCAGACCTGCTGTTGTATAGAAACAGCAGCTACTACTAAAATCAAGCACCTTATCAGTTGCTGCCTCTTCGCTGCCTCAGATGATCAGACGTCTTAACCTCCTGATGTAGCTATTGTTGCTATTTTATCAACATCACAGATGTGAAACCAGCAGCTAGAAGTAGGGTGTTGCTATCTTACCTGATCAGACCAAATGATTTGATATGGAGTTCAAATCCAAATCTAGAGTAGAGTTACAAAATAGAAGAGTAGATCTAATCCAATCGTTCTCTTATGCTATAGACAACATAGAGAAAGATCAAATCAGACCTAGAACTCATTTGAAAACAAACTCAAATTTCTTAATGCTTGCAATCATGATTAATCTCGAAAAATGCTAGTACTGAGTAGCTATTTAATATACTAATGTAGGAGAACATGATTGAGCCATTATTCAAAACATAATCAACTTGAAATTTCATTCAAAATAAAAAATCAAGCGTCTAAATCTTCATTAAACCCCCTCAAACCTCATGAAAACTCATCTGAAGACTCTTGAAAATAGAATTCATCTCCCACAATATTAAAATCTTGATCTGAAATTATATCTTACACCATGGACAATGTAAGGTATAATTTCATTTCAAATACATGAAAACCCTTCTCAAATCACACAAAACAACTCCAGAAGGTCCAAATGGAAATCAGAGTTCGAAAGATGGAAATTAATCCTAATCTAATGCTCTTCTTATGCCATAGACAACATGAAGAGGAACATTCAAGTCAGGGACTTGACTCATCCAAATTTCAACCCAAAAAACTCTAATTACTGTTAAATTAACAAAAATCTGAAATGATTTACGATTCAACTCAGTAAAAACCACACTAGGGTCATTATGATCAAATGGAGTGAATGAAGTGACCCTCAAATGAATTTGAGCGCTCAAATCAGATCTGATTTGATGCTTTGATGAGTAGGTGATTAGCGAGAAACATGAGAGGAAATCAGTGAACGTGAACAATGATATGTGGAGGAAGATCAGGGAGTCGAAGTGAAAGCGAAAAATCACCTCTCTGATCTGAATTGATCAGAAAGGGCGAAACGCTCTAAACTAATCTAACTCTAATCTAACCCAATCCATCACTGAATTTTATATCTAATATACTCGTAGCTAATCTAATTACTCTAATCACTACTCTAAATTATTCTAGAAAGCGATTAAAATCCTAATCTAACAGAAGAATGGGACCTTTGGATCTCCACCTAGTGGATGGAGAGGAAGAAGAGAGGAGGAGGTGCTCCAGTAGATGGAGAAGTCGCTAGTGGAGTTTTGGGTCACCCTTAGGTGCTACAGAGTCCTTAGCGGCGAGGAGTGATCGTAGGAAGGTGGGGCTTCACTGCTAATGGCAATGAAACAGAGACAGTATGAAGAGAGGAGCTGGAGTGGACGAATGATCAACTCAAGGGATGTAGGAGGGAGTCGATGGCGCTTGCAGGGAGCTGTGGAGGTGCTTAAGTAAGCTCAAGGAGTGAATCAGATCACCGCGAGGTGGATTTAGGTGTTTTGGGCTTGGATGGTGGGATGGAGAGGAAGAGCCGCGCGAAGCTCCAATCCAAACATCAGTCATTGGATTAGATCTAGAGCAAGGGGTGAACCTACGTGCAATCACGTGCTAAGATTGAATTTGGTTTGGCCATTGGATCAAGGACTCATGCAAGCGACGACCATGATCGTGCTTGTTCATGAGCCTCTACAGTGGAGGTGCACCGCAGGTCTAATGGTGGTTTTGTGAATAAGACTTTGGAGTGAAATGGTAGGAATTTTGCTCAGAAACCCATTAGTGGTAAGAAAGATGATAGAGCAGTCCCTGAATGATGCAAATAGGTCCCCGTCAGTTTATAAAGAGGTCCCTGAAGGCTTAAATGTGAATAAAATGTGAGAGATAAAGGACCTGGATGTGATATCATGAATGCAAGGTTCTAATGATGTCCAAATGCTACCAAGTTTTTATCAAGGCTCAATTGAACATTTTAGAAGTTGATTTCACTCTTGATTTGTACTTTTGAACTCAATTGTGTGTTCAATTTGCAAATGGATCATCAATTTACATTAATGAATATAATATTTCATTTTATGACCTAATTTTACATTTTTAACATAAATTGGATGTTTTAGGTCATTTTTGTTAATTCTCGCAGTTAACCCATTTCTTGTGTTAATTATGTAGTGTTTAACCTAGTTTCTAGCCTAACTTGGGCATTTTAGCTATGATAAGCCACACCTCATCAGTGCTTGCTCACGGTCTCTAGAACCAATTGGAGATGATGCTTGTTCTATGCCTCGTTACGGGAGTAGATGAGGACTTTGTCAATAAAACCACGACAAAGTGTTCCAGATACGGACTAAAGATCCATTTTATCAAATCCATGAGTGAAGAATTTGTCAATCTGAACGGCATCACCAAAAACTCATAATGGTCGTAGCGAGTCCTAAAGGCAATCTTCGATATATCCTTTTGATCTTAAGCTAGTGGCAGCCCGATCGCAAATCAACCTTGGAGAACACTGTTACCCTACATAATTTGTCGAACAAGTTGTCAATCCACGAAGGAGGATATCTATTTTTTATAGTCACCTTTTTTTGCTATCAGTAATTAATACAAAGGAATAAGTTGTCATCCTTTTTATTCACAAATAATATTGGAGCCCCCCAGGGAGAGGCACTAGCTGATCGAACCCCTTCTCAAGCAATTCCTAAAGTTGCATCTTCAATTCCTTCAACTCCACAGGTGCCATCTGATATGGGGTGATCAATATCAAATTCATCTCAGGGACGAACGAGATCTCAAACTCGACCTCTCACTCAGGTGGAAGTCTAGAGAGGTCTTCTAGGAATACATTGGCATATTCCTGAACCACTAGTATACTCCCCAACTTTGGCTTCTCCCTTAGAGCTGCAGCTGCATAGGTAAGATATCTACTACACCTATTCCTCAACAATCTCGTGACCTACAATGCTGAGATACACCTAACTGGTCTGCCCTCTTCTCGGTCATGAATCTTGAACTGTGATACTCTTGGAATCGAGAAGACAAGCTTCTCGAAATAGTCAAATGAGGCGTGGTGCCCTGACAACTTGTCCATACCAAGAATGGCATCAAAGTCCATCTTGATTTCCATTAGGTCGGTTAACAACACGTAGTCCCCAATGCTCACCTCACAATCTTTGTAAACTATCTTGACTACCAACAACTACTCTGTTGGACCATTGATAACTAATGACTCATTTACAAGTACTGGTCATTTCTTAAGTTTTGTGGCAAACTCGGGAGATATAAACAAATTGGATGCACCAGAATCAAATAGAGTAAAAACCAACTGCTGATCGATAGTAACCATACCTGCTACCATCGATGGCAAAGGCTGTGCATCCCTTAGAGATAGGGCAAATCCTCACCCTGCCAGGCGGAGGTGCAAAAGAGTCGACCACACTCTAAGTAGGCTAATGTCCTTAAGTGGTCACACCTCTTTGAAATCGTTGGGAGACTCCATCGTGAGTCTGATAAGTTCTAGTCACTCCCTCATTCTGATTGAAAGGCATCCCACTCTAGGTCCTCGTCCTAGTTGGGCAGTCCTTTTTGATGTGGCCCTGCTAACCATACTATGGCACAAACACTGCCCTAGTCCTAATTATGCCCGTCTCACAGTCCCTTGAGTCTGTGTCTACATTGCATGATGAAACTAGGTAGATCCTGAGACTGAGGTTGGTGCCTGCTGTTGAGAGGCCTGAGGTACCAAAGGTGGTGCTCTAAATGGGTGGTACCTCTAGTCCCTCCTCTTATGAAATCTATTTTGAAAGTCCAGCCTCTACCCTGATCCCCCGCCAAAGGTCCTATGGGTCTCTATGTCACCCTGCCCATACTTCATGGCCATGTCAACCACTTGGGCAAACATGTCCAACAAAAGTAGGTTCACATACTTTCATATCTCTAGCTAAAGTCCTTGGACGAACTTCCAGCACTTGTCAGCTTTAGAGGCCATTGTTGTTGTCAACTCGAAACATGAGAGCTCAATGAAATGAGTCTAGTACTTGCTGACAGTCATTAAGCCTTAACTTAGATTATGGAACTTAAGCCTCCTCTAGTATTTCCAGGTCCTGGGTCGCTGAAGAGGTCGAGGAAGTGACCCCAGGACACCACCCGAGTGCCCTCCTTTTCACATACGAACACCTACCAGCAATGCGCCACACTAGACAACTGAAGGGTCACAAAGGGCACTTTATAGTCCTCTGGTGGGTGGATCGTGTCGAAGATTTTTTCGATCTCCTGTAACCAAACCTTTGCCCTTGTCGGATCCTCATCCCCCATAAAGGTCAAGGGCTTTAGCTTCCAAAACTCAGTGAAGATCTGCTTATACTTGTGTAGGGGGTCCGTTGACTCATCCTTCGGTGGGGGAGGCTTAAGGTTCTCCCCGCTCTCCTTGCGAATAGGCACGTGTACACTTGGTATCGAGGGCTGCTCCGCCTCCACCCCCTACTCTCGCTTGCAGCACGGGAGGCAGCCTCTATTCCAGCATCTTGAAGAAGGTCCCCATGAAGGTATGGAATTGAGCATTCAAGTCTGAAGCCTGTTGAGAGGAATAGGTCTGCTGATCCCCATCAGTATGGCTAGTAGCAGTCATTTCTCGAGTCCTATGTGGAGTCATTGATCGAGACTTTTTCGCTTGAACAGATACATCAGGAAAATATGTTGTCATAGTAAAGCACGTGGTAGAAAAATCCTCAATCAAAATAATCAGTCAAAACTAACCATGAAAGTTAGGTAATATCCATAGGCAGGCTTAAACCAATAAACTCACAAATATATCCATAATTAAAGCCCATGGAGCATCATACAAAAAAATTGCACATAGAGATATTTCATGAAATCATGTTGGGAACATAATGCACTATAAAGATAACTAAGTGCATGAGAGAAAAAGAGAGAAATGTGAGGGCTTGCAAGCAAATTCACTCAAATAAATTAACTCATCAAATATGGCAATAGTGTTTTCAGCAATGGCATTTCCGATAATTTTTAATAAGGCCTTAGACTATAGTAAAATAGGGGAAATACTCCCCTTTGCTCGCGCAAGGACAGGGAGTCTCAGCCGGCGATGCGGAGCACAGACAAGGTCGTCAGTAAGTAGGGGATTCGATGGGGATGGCGACGTTAAAGAAATCGGTCGAAGCTGTCCGGACGACAAGGAGATGCTAGTTGCGGAAGGCGTAGCTGAGGGCGTGGTTGGGCGCGTAATGTCAAGGCGAGGTCAATGGCGTCAACGGAGCGGAGAATGGTGGCCAGTGGTGGCTGTTGCGCATAGGAGGATGTTGGGTTCCTCTTCAGTGCAAGCGGTGCAGATGAAGAAGAAGTATGAAGAAGAAGAGGAAGCTTGGCGGTGACCGATCATTGGCTTGCTGTCGCGGTGGAGGGGACAAAGGTTGCTCTTGGTCGTCGCGATCAAAAAGATGAGGTGAAGTTGTCGTTAAGTGGCGTGGGGGGACGAAGGGTCGGAAGCTAGAGATGGTTGTTGCTAGGAGGAAGGTTGTGGTCGAGGATGGAGGTTCACGGTGTGGAAGCTTCACATGGATGTCATGTGGAGTAGTGGTGGATGGCACGATCGTGAGGACATTGTGAGAGGAGGAGCGCGGTGGTCGGTCACAGTCGCAAGGGCAAGAAAGCTTCAAGCAGAGGAGTACGGTGGTGCAACTCAGAGAGAAGAAAGAAGGTGGAGCATGGTGATCCTGTGGCCGCAGGGGTTGCTCGTGGTTGTGGTGTCGATGGGCATCGCGCAATTGGTGGTTGGTCGAGGGAGTTGATGGCTCACGGTAGCGGATGTTGAGGAGCATGCCGCCACCACGCTCGTTGAGAGGAAGCACGGTCGCAATCGAGAAGATGAATGAGACGCAATGGCGGAGCGGCTGCGGTTGGCATGTGGTGGTGGTCGTGGTCATGGAATTTGCGGTGATGGAGTCGACGGTGGAGGTGGCTGTTGCTTGTTGGGTGTGTTCGTGGATCTCTATTAGGGAAGATAGCGAGAAGAAGATGAAGGGGGGTTGGGGGCATGGAGGCCTTTTATTTATCTTCCTCAAAAATAGTGGGAAAGAGAAGGAAATAAGGGATTGGCTATGATTGAGGGAACGAAAGAGGAGATTGAGGAGGGCGGTGGCTTTTCCTTCCTCTTTTGATCATAAGATGAATATTTAAGAATCCCATAGCCAATCTCTCAGCTGACTTGCCTCTTTCTTTTTCTGGTGGACATCCAAAATGCCAAAATGGTATCCTCAATTAATCCTGCAAATACGTAAATAAATCAGTATTTGGATGTGCGTTACGAACATATGCAATTGGAGTAAAAAAAAATGCATGAATCTCAATTAATGAGCTTAACGAATTTTCCAGTGCAATTTATGCTCAAAATTAAATTCCCATCCAAATAATACGGTACTTACGCTTAATTATAGTCCACTAAAGTGAACCTATCAGCCATCTCCCTCTATATGGTGAATTAAATATCAGTGATTATGAATATGCAATTAAATTAGAGTGAGTGGAAATTCAATCAAGTATCGCGTCAAAGTGAATGAGTACTCGCCATTTAACACAATATGAACACACACATGGCCTCTTCTGAGTTGTTCTAAGATTAGTGAGGTGACCTTTCTCTGATACCATCTGTGATGACTCGAGTTCTGAAAATCAAGTTGTTGAGTATTGATATCAAGAAACATACCAAAACACAAGATCATAGTAACCTAACACATAGTCATAGAACATCATGGCCAAATATTCATTCATAATGCGTTAAATAAAAATAGAGTGCTAACAATTATAATAAAATCCACCATAGAAAGCAAGAAAGTAAACTAAGTGCACAAGTACTAATACAAACACAGAAAGACTGGAAAGTAGAAAGAGTCTAACAAGCAGAAACAAAAGTAGATGCCATTACACTTGGCTACTCAGCAACACCTAAGTACGGAACCTAAGGAACACGTCAATAAAAACTGCATAGAGTAGAAATAACAACTGAGTATAAAACAATAATAGAGTGCAAAGGAAAGGGTACGACTATCTTATTAGTCAGTCCATTTGTTAATCGTTACATTATTCTATTTGTGTTATACGTTAAGCCCAACTTATTACAATCAAAGCCCAATAATCAATAACTCGGGGCACAAGGTGATTTCGTGTGACTTCCTAAGGTGCAAGATTGGTATAAGTCATCTGCTTAGCCTAAAAGGCGGCTTATACCCATTGATTCACCATAATCCATCACCCTGGGGTCATTGCAGAAAGGGGTGACAACTATATCGTATGGTGTGAACATGTGCATGAGCTTTGCACGCCAAATCATAGATAGCCAATGCCACATCCACTAGCTGAGAAAAGAATAAACTCCAAACCCTCAAGCATTGCATCCCACTTTTCCAGTTGGCCGCTAAGCCCAACCAAAGAGTCGTGTGGAGGCTAACAATTCCCTAAACCAATCTAAAGGACTAAAGCTACAGCCAGAAACCAGCGAGTAATGTAGTTAATACCAGTTATGCAACATCTCAATCCCAACAAATATGTCAATATATAACCTAAAATTTAATCCCAGACAACCAATTTAATAAGTTCCATAAGTTGGTATTAATCAACCCAAGTAAACCCAAATTTTCCACCTTGATTCAAGCACACATAATTAGAAGACAAATTCAGTTAAATTACTCTAAAAATCAGTATTAATCCTCCTTAATTTCAATAGTAAAAATAGTATCTAACCAGTCTCAAAACCACTACCCAAACCTAGGTTTTAACTTGATTTGAATCCAATTATCTCAATCATTAATTACCAAAGCATCAATCATATAATTCATATTAAAGTACCCAAAATCAGTAAGAAAAATTCCACAAGGATTCTGAACTCAGCAAAAGGGATGAACACACGCACAATGAGGAAAAACATGTGGAAAATTGAAAGGACGGGTCCAACAAAACAAATCGAAAATGAAATACAGGGGTAGACTACTCTACTTAATGTCATCGGAGGGTTTCGGTGAATTCAAACAGTGAGAAAACATCTAGGGATGCATGCCAACTCTACCTCAAAATCCGAGCATTTGCAGGCGGGTCCCCTAAACCATGGGTACCAAAAATTACGTTGAAAGACACATTAAAGTACATTTCTAACTTTTTACATAAGAAAACATATTATAAAATATACACAAAGATCACTAACATGTAGTACGCATTGATATGATTCCAACAGTAGCTTATTTGTCAAAATCCGAGGTCAGGAAAGCCTCAAATCGCTTAAAATAATGTGAAGGGATTACTGAACTAAACCAAACTAGTCTGGTTCAAACAGATCGGCCATGTGCATGCTGTGGGTGGTACATGCTGTCATGCACTTCCTGATAAGAAAAATACGCAATTTGTTAAAGATGTGAATTAAGTCATTGAGATGCGTAGAAATCGATCGACTTTTAAATTTGTAACCTAGATAGGGTGAAGTATCTAGGGTCATCCAAGGAGTCAATTTTAGTTAATAATTTGATTTTTTCTCTCTCTCTCTCTCACTTTCTCAAATCCTCTTTTCGATTTTTGTGAAATTGTGATTTTTTTGGGTTTTTGAAAGTAATCAGGCAACAAGGAGGTAACAGCAACTACGCTTAAGTGAACAAAATGGAATCTACCTATCTAAGCTCACCTTAGGCAAGTGCACCTCAGATAGTTAGAGAGGTGAAGTGGGTTCACTAAAGCAACTAGCTACAACTTGAAAGAACACATAAAATAATGAAAGGCACTTCAAAATTGGATTGATGAGTAGAAATGTTTACAAGTACTTGGGAAGCTCAATTGTGTGAAGGATTCCACACAATTAATTACCAAGTAGAGGAATGCTTCTCTACTACAAGAATTAATAAAACAAAAGCTAAGAAGATTAGAAGAATCTTCCGAATTGAAGTAGGAATCAATCCTCGCTCCAAGCCTGGATGTGTTCTTGACTCGAAGAAGATCTCCTCCTTTCTTCCTTAATGTTGAAGGTCCTTCTCTAGCTCCTCCTAGGGTGGGAGGCGTCCACCCTAATTCTCTCGCTTGGCCGTCCTCCTAAGGTAGATGCTCCTTGGTAGGGAACCAAGGAAGGGCGAACAAGAAGGTGGTCACCAAGGGAGTAAGATAGTTCCCTTAAACTCCTCCAAAATCCTCCCTTGGCCAGCTATGTAGTTGAATATAGGTGGAAGAATGTGTAGCCAAGGATGGGAATTATGTGGTGGTAGGGTAGGGTATTTATAGGATGGGAAGGGGGGTGGTTATGGTGTTTTTCGAGGGAAATGAAGGGGTGCTTGAATCTTTTTGGAGGGAAAAATGGGAGGGAAATGAAGAGATGTGAAGGGGATGTTTTTGGAGGGAAAATGAGGGGGTGCTTATGGGTGGTAGTTGTGGGATTTTTGGAGGGAAAAATGTGGCACCATTTAGATGGAGGAGGAGGTAGGGTAGAGAGCTAGCTTAGCTAGCTAAGCTATCTTAGCTAGTAGCTACTAGTAGAGGGTAAGAGCTAGGATTAGGTAGGCGGAGCTAACTTGAGTTGGAATGAGCCTTCATGGAGCTGGGAAAAGTTGATGAAGAGGTGCCTGTGAACTCAACAACTAGCTTAGCTAACTAGTTCTTTGCTAGTAGCTAAGTTGAGTAGTGTTCAGCTAAATGGAGCCAACTTCAACTTATCTGGAGCTGAGGTGAGCTAGGGCTGAGCTTCCTGAAGACTCCTAAATAGCTTAGCTAGCTAGTTCTCAACTAGTAGCGAAGCTTGAAGGAGTTGAGTTGAATTGAGCTTCTCAAGCTGGAGATGTGTTGGCTTGAGCTGGACTGCTGCTGATTGATGACTCTTCAACTAGCTTAGGTAGCTAATCCAAGACTAATAGTTAAGATCCATGGAATTGAGCTGCCATGAGCTGGAATCCAGCTAGGATCTAGCTGGCATAGACTTCTATCTTCTTCTCTTTATGTTTTTGCCTTTCACATTATCAGGGTTTATCTGGTTTCTACTGTCTTCATCCCTGACAATCAAATGAGACGTAT
This sequence comes from Thalassia testudinum, assembly GCA_037157565.1. Lineage (NCBI taxonomy): Eukaryota > Viridiplantae > Streptophyta > Magnoliopsida > Alismatales > Hydrocharitaceae > Thalassia > Thalassia testudinum. Next base: position 136,137,043 of record JAZHRO010000077.1, read on the forward strand.
CAATACAAAAAATGATAAGAAAACCTACTAACGCATGCTTAAACCCTAAATTCATGTAAATGCCTAAATGCAAACTAATATCATAATGTGAATGTAGAATCCCTAGGAACTAAGTGTAACATTAGCCTAAGAATGGTGATAAACTAGGGTTTATCACTGCTGCCCTTCTCTTACCTCTTTCTTCTTTTCTTCTTTCTTCTCTCTCAAAATTTGTGAGGCCTAATGACCTCCCAAAACCCTCATTTAGCCTTTTGACAAATCTTTAAGTAGGATTAGGGTTCAGGAAAGTCTTTAATTTCCCAAAATACCCTTGAAATTTGGTTCATTCACATTGTAATCCTATTCGTCTTGTTTTGAGCATAACTTGAGCTACACAACTTGGATTTGTGTGAAGCAAGCATTGTTGAAAAGCTCACAATGAAAGGAATCTAATGATACCCCACACGGTACCATTTTGATAAAGTTTGACTAAAGGTTGATTGGAAACACACGTTTCTTCACATTTTACGAGGCATTCACACTCGCACCGAATCCAACGTGTGTCTATGGGTTCAAAATGACTCAAACTACTCTGAAATGACTGGAGATTAGGATTTCAAGGTGTTACACATGTGGCTAACCAAGCTTGGTTGGGAGGTAGTGGATTTGGTTGGCTTTTGGTTTAGGTTGTCTTAAGATGAGGTGTCCTCTTTGTCCTAGCCTTAGTAGCTTCTCTTCTTCTTCAAGTAGTAAGATGACTTCTAAGCCTCCTTATATCTTTTTCTTGTCTTCCAACCCTTATCTTGTAATGGTCCTTAGCTTGATCCTTCCTGTATACAATAAATATATACATTAATGATACAATACACTATATATCCCTAAGATGAATGCACAATTCTAAATGCATAAAATGTAGACATTTATACATCATGTATGCTATGAAACAAAGTTAAAATAAACATTTAATATAAAGTAATTATATTCTTATCAAATGACATCCTATTGGTTTGAAAATCTTTTAAAACTAGTAATTAATCCAATTAAATCTAAAATTAAAGCTTCCAAATCAGCCCTTTGGTTTAATTGAATTTTGAAATCTCTACATGCTTAATTTCTACACAGATCACCTCCACAAATAGGACATCATATATTCAATCACAAACAAAACCACAAAAACCCTAAGGGGGTATTTGTGCTTAAGATAAAAAAATTTATAATTAAAATCACACTACAAAATTCAAACTACAATTGAACACCCAAATTTAAAGAGAAAGCCCAAACTAGGAAAAACCTTTGCCTAGTTATCCCTAATTAGGATTTTGCCCTTGAAAATGCAAGAATCACTAAACTACACCACAAATTCAAGGGTGGTGTACCTCTAGTACAACTCCACTTCTTGGGCAAACTCAAGAAGTGTTTTGTCCCTTCTTTTTAGAGAAAAACAGAAAGCCTACAACTTAGGCATCCAAATATACAAAAAATTGAATTTAAAACAAATAATAAGTCTTATAGAGCCTAGACCATGTGAAATGAAAGTGCATGTAAATAGGACTTCAAAAAATATTCCCTTAAACTTCCCTTTTTCGAGATTGCAAAATGAAGCACGATGGAAGCAAAGTATGCAAATGTTTCGCTGATGGAGAATGAGCAATGAGCACCTTTGAAATCACTTATAATCTTAAGAGTGATGGAAATTTAAGAGTAATAAAGTGTAAGTTGTGTGTCTTAGTCCTAACCCAACATTGGATATTTATAAAAAGTGATTAGAGGCTTAATAACCACGTTAATTTCAAAATTAAACGTTTCAATTTAAAATGAAAAGGTGCCATTTTGAAAAAATGCAAAATAGTTAAAAAAAATCCTGAAATTAAACGATTAATGCTCATATTAGCCGATTAATTTACTGTTATTAATTGATTAATGAAGAGAAAATTGATCGATTAATTTCTACGCATCTCAATTCAGTCCAAAATATGAAAACTCAAAATTAATTGATTAACCAATTTTAATAATCGATTAACCCAAGTTCAAAGGCTTTTTCATGGTCTATTAATCGATTAATTTACGGTTTAAATCGAATAACCATTCATTCCAAAGTAGAAATTAATTGATTAATTTTCATGTTGTAAATTTTGAAATAAGTGTCTTTTCGAGAGAGTGTGCTTTCAAATTAGTAACCAACCTTCTAGATGATTTCAAAAGGTCTCTAATCATTTAGTTTTGAATATTTTCAAATTTAAATCAAATTTTAAAGTGATTTTCTAAATAAGTGTCAGGTGTTTAAGTGGAGTGCACTGGCTCTTTCACAATGCTTCTAGAAATGTAAAATGGAGCACATTTTCCTTTAAAAAAAAATGAAGTACTTGAAGCTACTTTGAATTTGATGAGGCTTTAAATTTCATGATTTGATCCTTTAGCTTCCTTGAGCTAATGGTCATCAACATATGTAGCCTAGTCTTCAAGCATCTTCATCTTGATGTTTCATTAATTCATCTCTCATATATAATTAAAGCTCTAAAATATAATGTTAGACTAATATATCTTATTTTATTAACAACAAATTTTGGTACAATAATGCTTTCCATGGGCAATCACCCCTTTTGTCACGTTGGACAAAATAAGTCCATAAAAATAGCTATGAAATAGAAATGATATGAATAGGACAGAGATCAATAAAATGTCCCTTTCTCCCCCTATCAAAAAGCTTTTATGCCCGTAGATAAATCTTATAAGTTCAACATTCTTCTATTTTTATGATCATCATGCTTCTCCCCTTTTTTGTCAACATGAAAAAGGATCAAGAAAAAGTGCATAGAACAAAAAATTTCATTCAGAAAATAAAAGTGCATAGCATCCATAAATCTACTTAACTATTACAAACCAAAATTGTTCAAATTGAAAATAAACAAATAGAGTTCATCACAAGTACATACCATAAGCATGAAAGGAACTTAAAGCAAACACAACTCAACCATAAGATAGAAAAACAACACCAAAGATAACATTAGCTTCACTCGTGCTTCTTTCCTTTCTTGAGCTCTTTGAGGTCCTTCATAATGTCAACTAGATCTTGCTCGACGCTCATCTCGAAGTTTGAGAAGTGGCTTTCAATACTATCAAAAACCTTAGCATTTGCTTGCAATCCTCATATTGTCTTCTCATTAGAAGTCCAAGGCCAGCCACTACAATCAGATTGTTGTTCACTGCCATGTAATCCCATTCTATGTTGTAGGCATGTTTTGTATCATCCAAGGGAACATGGTAGGAGTAGAATGGTGGTGGAATGGTCGAAGAGGAACCTGCAGTAGCACCTGGAGAGGTCATTGTAAAGGGAACATCATCCTCCATATCATCATCTTCATCTTCATCTTCTTCCTCTCGCACACAAACTCTAGTCTTATCCATCCTTTTAATGGTGACACTGTCAAAGAATTCCAACTTGGAATCCAGTGGTTGCTGTGAAAGCTCAATGGAAGTGAAAAGAAAAAGATGGAATAATAGAATGCCAAAGGGCAAAGAACCTTCATGAATGCCCTTCATATATTGAAGGATCATAAGAGGCCAATTGAGCTTGATTTTGTTCATTAGACAATTAAGGACATAAGTGGTGTGATGAGGACGATGGTTAAAACCTCCGAATTTACCAAAGAAAGACCAATCAATCACACCTGCTAAAAATCAAGGAACAAAATCAGGAGTTTTGGTCAATAATGGCTTCTTGGAGTGATCAAATTCATTGAGAGAAAGGCTTTACGGACCACATTAAAAGGTCTTTCTTAGGTAACTTCTTCCCAAGTTTTTCCTAAGCAATCGATTTTGCAAACTTCCACTATGCCTTTTGTTGGATTTGAGAGTTTAATTGCATTAATTGGGATGCAATTGTTATATGGTGACATGGGAATTCATCTTGAAATTAGTGAGATTTGGAAGAGGGTTTTAGCCTCATATTGAAAGTGGATAAACCTCGTGGTAGGTGTAAAAGACTTCTGCCTTCCAAGGCTTATGTAGCAAAGAGTGAGAAGTGGGGATGGGGATCACGCACGCATGTGCCCTACCCCACATCGGCTCGGGCTCGAGTGAGAATCAATTTGGAACTTGGACTCTTTTGCTACTGATTTTTAATCTCACGATTTTAACCTAAATTGGTTGATCAAAAGGTAAAATTGGTCGATCAATTAGTTTGATCGATCAATGAGTTAAGCTTGGTCAATCAATTGGTTTGGTAGACCAAAATGTTAAGTTTGTTTAATCAATTGATTTTGATTGATCAATGGACTTAATTGGTCGATCAATTGTCATATTTCCACAAAATGGGAATTTCCATAAATGTTTGGTTGTAGGCTATATATAAGGGCCACATGTGGGCTCTCATTTGACACACAACAAGAGCAGAAAATCTCTCTCCACTCTCTCTCCCTCTCTCGTTCTTGTCTCTCTTTCTTAATGCGTTCATTCAATATGAGATTGGTAGAAAAATCTCCAATCACTTTTGTCGATCTTGCATAAAGAGATATAGAGATCCACGAGAAGTTTCTTGGTTGATCAAACCATTAAATTGGTAAATCAATCGGAACTTTGGTTGGAAACCAAATTGCCTTAGCTTCTTTCTCCTGAGGTGGTTTTCGAGGACGATCAAGATCATAGTGCGCCAAATTTTGGAGGCAGATCGTCGTATCGTGAGTGGAGTTTGTCAGATCCTGCCGTACTGGTATTGTGACAGGTGATACCTTCTTTAGGAAGTCCTTAATGGGCGATTCAATTGGAGTAATCTCTAACCATTCTTCGTTTTGTTTATTTGTGCTATTGTATGTTATTTGCTCTTTATTTTATTTTAGATATTGCCAAATCATGTTTGACTTGCTTGATTTAACAATTTTGATCTATGCAAAAATGTTGGAAATGCATATGATTTTATTTATTTATTTCCTTTATGCATTTTTTTCAACAATCTTACAGAAGGTATCACTTAGATCTAAAATATTTGAAATGTCAAACATGTCTTTTAAATCACATGTGACTTATCTGGTATACCCGAGAAATTTGGTGGGCAAAATTTCAATCGCTTGCAACAATGCATGAGGATTTGGTTGACCACCATTAGTTTAATGTTGGCATTGGAAACCGAATGCTCAGTTTTGGATAAGGAAAAACCCCACTCCTAAAGTCCAAAAGGCGGTGGATGTGTGGAATGAGCGCAACCGCATTTGTTATGGTTGTATCTTATTGGCTTTGTCTAATGTGCTGTTTGATGTGTACAGCACATCCACGTCCACTGCCAAGGGGCTATGGGAGGAGTTGGACAAGAAGTATAATACTAAAGATCTTAGTATTGAAAAATGCTCTGTCGTAAAATTTCTTAAATTCTAAATGGCTGAGGGTAAATCGGTATCATAGCAGACACACGAATTTTTGTTATTGCTCCATGGTTGTTACGACCCGGTTCCCGAATCCCTACAGGACACGAGATTGGACTGACTCGACTGATCCCAAGACCCAGTTCTCCAACGAGCAAGTAACCAACAAGTAGTAAAATAAACCACATTCACCATGCAAGCAATTAATAGTAACAAAAGTATAGAAGTAAAGAAATAAACTACTACAGTACAACCACCACAACAGTAGAGAAATTAAATAGGTACAGGAATATAAAGTTTACAATAAAGAGTACAAATGTGTAACAAGTTACCCACTACAACGAAATGGGTACGACAAAGAAAAGTACAACTATCGGGCTCTACTGGGCCCAGCACCCTCTGCAGCCGTAGGCTCTGGCTGCTCAACACCTGGACCTGAAAAAAGGTTATGAATACACGAAATCAGCTAACGCTGAGTAGAGTGGCAACCAGCTAACTAAAACAGTAAAGGTGAACAGGTAGCTGTTGTTTTCAATTTCTTTCTTTATTTAACTAATTATTCTTTCTTTCATCACTTGGTTTACTTATAAGGTCTTTTTCTTGATCTCGAGTGTTCCTCGTGGGAACGATCTTGATTGCAGTCTTTTCCGAAGAGTAGAAGTAGCACGTGGTGCTCTCCTGGTCGGGAGAGTCCCCCGTGGTGGTCCTACACTCAGTTAACCACCCCAAGGTCGCTGACAGACGTAACGGTGACTACAGCACGCGCGATAAACGCACGGGTAGCTACCCTGCACTGGCACGCGGTCAATTGTTTCCGTTAACGGGTGCGCTCCAAGTATAGCACGGAACCAGTATAGGGCATAGCCCTCTCAGTAACAGGGGTCTAGCCCCTAAGAACCAAACAGGGGTCTTGCCCCTCCACAGTCCGTGCACCCTTGCCTGACTACCCTGGTTCGCCCAGTGGGCCTAACAAGTCGGTGTAGGACGGCTAGCTGAACCCCGGGCCCCGTGGGGTGGCTAGCTCTCTCCCTACATTAGTAGCTCTCCCCGGTACTATGTATACGAGGGCCAAAGAGTGGGTACAAAGTGACCAGTCCTAAGCCCGGGTCCCAACCCTAGGGCGGCTAGCTCCGCTCTGCACTAAATAGGGGGACAGTCGCTCTCCTTGGTACTCCGTACTCAAGGACCAGCTCACTTCCCCATTTACATTTCCAGTTATATTCCATTTATTTCCAGGAGCTCTACTCCTAATTCCCCGTAGGGTTTACGCTCATGTTTTTCAGGCCAAGCTATACTAGGTTTTATCATTTCAGGTTTATTTGCAGGTAGCTCGTGTTTAATTTCAACAACAGGAATATACATGCAACAGTGGCTAACAACAGTACTTTACATTCCACAGGTAGCTGTTATCCAATTATAGGCAATTGTTATTATTTTATTTAATCATCCAAGACTGCAAGTCATGCATTCAATACAATTATTTCAGTGTTTCTAGTCCTAGGATTCATGCCATACCCTAGGATCTAACATTCAATCCGGTGTTTCTAGTCCTAAGATTCATGCCATATCCTAGGATCTAATTTTTATTCTAGATATGCATTTATGTTTGTAATTAACTAGGGGAAGCCACTCTACCTGCGAAACCAGGAGTAATGGGGGCTTGATCGGCAGATTCACGTGCCTCCGCAACCCCCAAACCTGCAATGGAACGAAGTCCTAACACAAGGATCAACCACAAGAAACTACTCAAAACATGATAAAAATCACTCCAACAAGTAGAGGAACTTATACGAAGAAGAATAGAATCTTAATTGCGGAAATCAGACCTTAAACGAACCCTAAACGGGTTAAAAACGACAATCTTGACTAAAATCAGACGTCTGGAACACCTTCCAGACGTCTTAAAAGGAACCTAGAACCATATCTCACTCTGCGCTGCTCCCCAGACATCCAGGGATCCTGCTGAACTGTTTGGACCTAGTTCCAGACGTCCGACCACCTCGCCGAACGTCTGGAGGCGCTCTCCACCGTCCGGTGCCTTGCCCAGATGTCTAAACCGCGTGGGAGGGTGTGTCCTCGCACCTTCCCGAAACGAATCCTGCACGTGCATTGTAATCTCATCAATACGGCACGTATCAGAGCCTCGGCAGAATGGCCTGCATGGCAGTATCCGCAAAGGGAGGTATAGGGCGCAGGACGTACCTCTCAGTCATCTGGAGCTTTCTCCGGACGTTGTCTGCGTCGTCTAGATATAGGTCCAAACGTCTGATTCTAGGAAAAATCCTAGAATCAGAAGCTCCTTCGTCTTCTTCCTGCTGCGTGCAGCCGTGCCGCGCTTGCTCGTCCGCTACTCTAGCTGCAGCAGCGTCGGGGGAAATCTCCCTGGCACACCCCTCCACCGTGCGCACGCCCGAATGGCTGTGAGCACCTCCGGCGAGGTCTCTCTCGGCTCGTGCGTGCTCTCCTCTCTTCCCTTCTCTTGTTGCTCCGCCTCTCCGCCGCTACACTCGGCTGCACTCGCCTCTCTCGCTCTCACTGGAGAAAGGAGAAGGTGGATGGGAGTGGGGTGGCGTGAGGGAGAGGAGGGGGTATATGTAGGCGTGAGGGGGAAAGGTTCTGTTATTCGACGAGGGGAAGAGAAAGAGAAAGAAAGCGGCGGAGCTCAATCTGCGCACGGCACTCGCGCAGACTCGAGGTCGTACGCCCACAAAAATTAATTTCCAGACGTCTGGGAAGATGTAGTCTTTACCCTTGGAAGCGGTGTAGTCTCCTGTCGGTCTGCAAAATAGACCATTTTAGCCCGGTCTACCTTAGAGGCTGAGCTATGTGCTTTGGACACTATTGGAATTGAGGTTGATTGGCTAAAGGGACTTCTTATGGAAATCCCTATGGTGGGTAAGCTAATTCTTGCGATATCTTTGTATTGTGATACCATGACTACTATAACAAAGATTAAGTGTTCAAAGTTTAATCAGAAAACAAGGAGACGTATCCAAATCAAACTCAAGTCTATAAGAGATTTTGTGTCTCAAGGAGTGATTGTTGTGGAATTTATAGGATCCAGGGATAACACAGTAGATCCATTTACTAAAGGACTTGATAGATCTTTAGTTCTTAAGTCTAGGCTTGGGATGGGACTGAGATCCATTGGGAGTTCACCCACAGTAGCAACCCAACCTAATTGAGTGAAGATCCCACAAAGTAGGTTTAATGTGGTAATAACAAGGTGTATGGGGAACTGGTTGGTACTCATTGTTAGATGTTTCTACATTTGAGTCCAATCCCTAAAAGCTTAAGTGCCTTAAACTGCAAATTTAGGAAAAATAAAGGCTCTGAATGGGTTCAAGTCTTTATGGCAAGATGTAAGTAGTGCATCCTTGGAGAACGCCACCTATGTGAGTGTTACTGTGGGTCGTAGGTAAGAGAATAGGGTCTTTCCCGATTACACTCATGAAACAGGATAGGGTGCATGGCCCTTAAAAGCACCAACCTTGAAAATTATTACCAAGAACTTCATTTTGTTGTCACCACTATATACCTCACATCAAAGGTCAAGAGTTCAGGACTAGTTTCACTTTATTCTTATGGTGGTGAAGGTGGATGACTCAGGTAAGTGTTCAAACCGGACGGTACCTTTATTGAAATTAGAGTGTGATAGCTGAGGAATCTATTGTTGAATTTCAACGATGAATTTGTAGGAGAATGTTGGATTTGAGAGCCTAATTGCATCAATCAGGATGCAATTGTAATATGGTGACATGGGAATTCATGTTGAAATCGGTGAGATTTGAGAGAGGTTTTTAGTCTCATACTAGATGTAGACAAACTTCTTGGTGGGTGTAAAAGGCTTTTGCCTCCCATGGCTTATGTAGCAAAAAGTGAGAGATGGAGCTGGAAACTACGCACGCATGTGCGTATGCCCTGCCCCGCCTCAACTCGAGCTCGGGTGAGAATCAATTTGGAACTTAGAACTTGGACTCTTTTGCTACGGATTTTTAATCTTACGATTTTGACCAGGATTAGTATATCAAAAGGTAAAATCAGTCGATCAATTATTTTGATTTTTTATCGATCAATGAACTTAATTGGTCGATCAATTGTCGTATTTCCATAAAATGAAAATTTTCATAAATGTCTAGTCGTGGGTTCTATATAAGGGCTATGAGAGGGTTCTCATTTGATACACGACAAGAGCAGAAAAAGCTTTCTTCACTCTCTCCCCCTCTCTCTCGTTCTTGTCTCTCTTTCTTGGTGCGTTCGTTTGACGTGAAATTGGTAGAAAAATCTCTAATCACTTTTGCCAATCTTATATAAGGAGATTGTGAGATTCACGAGAAGTTTTTTGGTTGATTAAACCATTAAATTGATAGATCAATCAAGAATTTATTTGGGAACCAAATTACCTTGGTTTCGTTCTCCTGAAGTGATTTTTGAGGACGTCCAAGATCGGAGTGCGCCAAAACTTAGATATGAATCATTATATCTTAGGAGAAGTTTGTCAAATCCCGACGCACCAGTATTGTTCGTAGCGATACCTTCTCTAAGGGAAGTTCTTAATGGGTGTTTCGATCGGAGTAATCTTTAACATTTCTTTGTTTTGTTTATTTATACTATTGCATGTTATTTATTCTTTATTTTATTCTGGATCTTGCCAAATCATATTTGACTTGCTTGATTTAATATTTTTGATCTATGTAAAAATATTGGAAATGCATATATTTTTATTTATTTATTTTCTTTATGCGTTTATTTCAACACCTTTAACATTGACCCGAATTTTGACTTGTATTTGAGACTCAAGAACAACTTTGCCTCCTTCACCAACTTCTTGAAGCTATGCCATGTCATTGCATTGAACTTTTCGACTATGATGAGGTAGTTATAGTTGAAAGGGAATTGTTGTCATCTTGGTAATAATGAAGTTTCTAGGATAAAGTGAGGGAATATCGTTGCTAGTGAAACCAAGTACATCAATGGAGATTGAGATAATATTATGCTTGTTGGTGACTTAGACACTGGCTGGTGCATGTATACAGTATATTGAAGTCTCAAAGGGTAGACATTTTGGGAGAGAAGCTAAGAACAAATTATTTTTTTTTTACTATGAAAGGATGTCACTATTTGTCATGGATTCACTGTGGCTAATGATGTAAGCTGCTCGAATAAAGTATGAGGAACCAAGATGGTATGCATGAGAAAGTGAGTTTGATAGGGAAGAGGTGATGTATAGAAAAGATTTGTTACATGAAAGAGTAGGATCTACATAGAGGATTCATTTAAGCATCCAATGCACAACTCCCATTAAGTGTTTACATAATCCATAAACATCTTGGTCCATTTGCTTATAAAAAGATTATTTAAAAGTTTAGGAATTATTTGAATATGATGAAAATCAATGGTGGTGAAGTAATGAGAATGAGGGCTTTATGATAAATGGTAAGTTGATTATGAGCTCGATCATAGCTTCCTTCTAACTTTTTTTTTTTTTTTTTTTGGAGAATATGAAACGTTTTGGTCATAAAAATTACTATTCATTGTAGGGATATTTATCTATTCCTAACATCAAAGATGAGATGATGATAAAATATATGAATTTTTAATATTTATTTATTATCCATATTAGATTCGGGAGATAGGTGCCTCGTGTGTCCCGCGCGTTCTCCTTCCATCTTGGGTTGAAAAAAGCCCGGCAGCGATCTCTTTTCTAGCCACTTTCACTTTTTGTTCCTTTGTCGTTGCCCCTATTTGAATTCCACGGGTCGTTACCGTTCTCCATTTGCTGCTGCTCCATCTACTTTGCCACTCCAAAAGGGACCACCACCACCACCACCGCAAGTCACCTACGTACCTTACCTTCCAAAGTGAAACCCCCACACGCCCCGCCTGCAACAGAGATCCTCCTGAAACGCAGTGTTCTACACTGGTCTGTGCTTCCCTTGAGGGAAGCTCATCCCCCTTCTCTTCCATGTTTTTGGGTGGCAATGCTTGCCTTTCAAGTCGACATGCAGCTAAGCTGTTCGATGGAATGCCTGAACGGGACGTGGAAGCAGAGTACGCGGTCCCACCCAACATGGTAACTAACTAACTAACTAATTGCTTGGCTGGGTTGGCCTGGGCATGTTGTTGATGGATGGCGCATGAGATGGAGGCTGTTGTCAGTGCCCAGTGGACTCGTAGTGGGGAGTACAGGGAATGGACGGGCAGTGGGGCATGGTTGAGACAGAAGGCGTTAACGGCGTTCATGCAGACATGAGAGGAAGGTGCTTATGTGTTTGGGCTCCTCCTCTCCTCGGTAAGTTTCTTTCTCACCATGAATACAGCCCTGTTAATTAGGAAAAAAAAAACAAAAAGTAGGTGACAACATGTGCACATGTGCGGACTCAGGATTTCCTGATAGGGGGCCCTGCCATGTAATAATCAAGAAAAGGTAGGTGACAACATCTAATTGCTATGATAAAGATTATCTATAGCCTTACTTATGGTTTTTTTTGCCATTCAAAAATTGTCCTTGATAATGGCATTGGTTTCAAATAAACAGACATGAATCCATACCACATTTCATGTGGGGTTTTATGGATAGATTTAGTTGGAATCCTATTTAGTATGTATATAGCTGTCTCCAGTACATACCCTCAAAAGTTAGAAGTGAAGCGACAAATCCACTTTTCTTATCATAGACCGTACCATATCCAATAGGGTGCCGTTGTGTTTCTCAGGCATGCCATTTAAGTGTGGTGTACTAAGGGGTATAAGTTCAGAGATGATTCCCTTTTCCTTGAGGTATTCCTTGAATTTCTCTGAGAGGCATTCACCTTCTCGATTCAACCAAATTCCTTTGATTCATTTATCTGCTTGGTTCTTAACAAATGCTTGATATTCTTTGAACTTTTTAAAGGTTTTAGATTTGTGATGCATCAACTAAATAAATCTATACCACGAGTAGTCATCAGTAAAAAAAAAAAAGGGAATCCTGGTGCATGAAGCTCTAGTATGCGCAAGGTTTGGGGAAGGGTCGGACCACTTTGGGTCTATTGTACGCAACCTTACCCTACTTTTATCATAAGAGGTTGTTTCAGGACTCGAACTCAAAACCTTCAAGTCATATGATGACAACTTTACGGTTGCACCAAGGCTCTCCTGCTTACCGTTATGACGAATAGTCATCAATAAATGTTACAAAATACTGGTGACTAGTTTTAGTTAGAGTACTGAATGGTCTACAAACATCAGTATGTATAAGTTCTAGCAAGTTCTTACGTGTAACCTCTTTTCCTAAAAAGGGAGGTCTGGACATTTTCTCACAAATACAGTGCTCGTAGGTGGGCAAAGATTGGATTTTTAGAAAATCTAACATCCATCTTTAACCAACCTATTGATTCTATCAACATACACATGCCTAAGTCTTTGATGCTAGATCACTGTGGATCTTTTTGCATCAATCTTGGTATGCTTGGAGGTTGTTTGATTATGAATTATAACATTAGAAGCATTTATAATGGACTCACATTCATCTAATTCGTACAATCCACCAAGAGTGAGAACTAAAAGAAATAACATTATCGTAACGGTTTATTGTAAGGATTTGCTCAAAAGGAAAGGAATTTCCATATAAATAGATAAAAGCTTCTTTCTGATGGAAGGTACATAGAAATAATCTTTAAGGATAAGAATGTGCTTGCTGGGTAACTTGAGTCTGTAGATCCCGATGACTCTCTCTGCAATCATTGCCTCGAATTCCATCATGATCTATACTTCTCCTTCTTTAAGATCTTTGGTTACCTGAAAAACATGCAACATATTGCAAATGAGAATAGATGCACTAAATTTCACAACCCAACTTCTTGCCTGTCCAACAAGCAAGTTGGTTTCTATGATGAGAAGAGCGCTATACCTGCAACAACCTTGCCCTTGCTCTTCTCTAAGGACTTGAGATACTATGGACAATTTCGTTTCCAGTGGCCTAGCTTGCTGCAGAAGTGGCATGCATCTGTTGCCTTATCTTTCTTCTTCTTGGAAGAAGTGAGATGTGCAGAAGGAGATGAAGATTTATTCTTCTTTTGGAACTTCACCCTATTTCTTCCACTTGAACCTCCCACTGTTCTCGGCAACCATTGCCTCAGGTGGGCTCTCTTTTGTAATGATGTCCTTTGCGAACTTAAGCAAGGAGATCAGGTCAACATCAGTGGTATTCACTTTTCCATTTGAAATGAGATGATGAAGTTGTTGAAAAGGCTTGGAAGAGATTGCAAGATATTTGTGAGGGTCTCATTATTGATCTTTATCCCTAACCTTTGGAGTTTTGAAATATATTCATTCATCTTCGGACCTTGCTCCCTCATAGGAGTACCCACCTTCATCTTGCATAAAAGTAACTCCCTAAGAACATTGTACCATTAAGTGCGGTTCACATCCCTGAATATTTCCTTCAGGCTTGTCTGGATCTCAGAGGCAGTCTTCATCTCCTTACATTGTTTCTAAAGCACATTGGAGAGCAATCTTAAGACATAATAATGGGCAAGAGTATTATCTTTATCCCAGTTTGCGTTGAACTCTTTCTCTTGAGCATTTCTAGGGTTCTCGTGTTTGTTCTCCTTGACCACATACCTTATGCGATCAACAGCGAGAACTAACTCGTGGTTATGGAGCTAGTCCATATGGTTGGGGCCTGTCAGTTGGTTCTTTTCGAGTATTTTGCTTAGGAGGTTGAGGTTTGTCACATGAAAAAGAAATTAACATCGATTAAAACTAGTGTTGAAAATATGCTTTGTTTCAAGATTTTGAAAACAAAGGTTCTCACTTTAAGTCAAATTTGAATGTCATTTCCTCTCCAACACTCAAACCAAGAGGTATACCGACCCTAATGCCTTAAGTGTGATCAAACTCTCCTTTCTCTTGAGATTGCATAGTTGCGAAGGCCTGCATGCACAGTTTCAACATGCACGATCTCGACAAGAGACGTGTGAACTCTTTCCACATTGCAAGTTCAACTTGCATGTTTGTATGATTCGGTTCTTTGGTTTAGGAACTAAACCCAGGAGATAGATATACAACTCGTACCTTTCGAGAAATGAGCGAACCTACTCTACATACATGTTATGTGAATGCCCTCTCGAGGTCGAGGGGAAGTGAAACTCACTGGCACAATCCTATGGTTATGGTTCCCTTGCCTTGACCACGAATCATCATTTCCATGACTAATCCATTGACACAATTTTAGAGTAAGGAAATTGGTTCTACTGGGAATTTGACTAGGTTTTGATTTGAGGAAAAGTCTAATTTAATGTTATTAAATTAATTAATTCTTGATCTAGTCTAGATTTGGATCGTAATCTAATCTTATTATATGTATTGTGTTTGAGATCGCATCCTATGCATCTAATTAAATACATATATGAACATTTCATACAAAATTACATCATATGTGAAAACGACTCCCAAATTAGAGGGATTACATCAAAATAACTCAATATGCTCACAATCGCTCCACCCTGTATGCCTATGATCAAATCACTACATTCCACAATCAAACAATTGAACTTACGGAAAACTTGACATATAAAAAACCCATCACAACATTACATGTCGAGGGATGCGATTGTAGATTCTCTTATGATTATTAATTAATTAGGTGGCTCATATTTGTTATTTACTAATTGTAACCTAATTTGAGATTTTGTGAACATTTGTGGACATCTTATTATTTTGAAAACTCTTAATTCAGAAAATAATAATATTATTCATTATAAAATTAATTTTTCAAAACAATTTCAATTTGTTTGTTTTTGAAAAGTCGAAGCACCTATTCTTCGAGGATGATATCCAGAATCATAGGCAACATAATCAAAACTAGAAATAAACATACCCATAAAAACCTAAGGAAAGGAAATGTGTATTCTCTAATCCCATATCAGATTTTTCCATGAAGGTCGCATTGAATCCTATTTGATTTTAGGTTAGAACACATTTAGCATCAGGGTTTTTCGCAAAATTAGTACTGGCCAAACCAAGCATCAAGCTCATGTGATCGGAGAACAAAATAATTTTGTTTAGTGATTAGACGTCTAACATAGTAATTGGATGAACTATTTCATTAAATAAGTCACTTGACAATTAAATTGAACGTGTAATTACTGGGCTAAACAAAAACGATCACATATTAGATGCTTTGGCATACTTATCCAGACATTATTATCGGATGTTCAAAAGACCTTGATTGACATACTAGACATCTGGTACAATTTACTAGATGTCCAATATGCCTTTTGGACATGTGATCCAATGATTGAACACTTAAATTGATGATTTTCAGGTGCTTAATATGATTATGATCATCTGATTTTTAATTGATTAAGTGCGACAAAATCCAAATTCTTTGTATTTCTACAAAATACTGGAATGACTTGGCTTTGATACCATTGAAGGAAGTGAGTGGTTCGCTCTGTAGCATCGTGGAAGTGTGAAAATTGAGTGTTTAAAAATTCAATTCGCGAATCAATTCAATGCCCAAAATAAATCAATGAATAAATAAAATGCCCAAAAATCAGAATCACATGGGAAGAACTATTTTTTTCTTGTTCTAAGGTCCCATGAGATAAGAATATACCTTCACAAGTGACGTAAAACAACACCACGTGTGGTACCCTTTACAATAAGTCCCAATGCAAAGGGGACCCCTTTCTCAGCAGGTTAATGAGACATGCAACGTTGAGAATACCAAATTCGTGCACTTAACGAACTCTTTCGTGAAACCCAAGGGCGATGTTCGTCCTCCTCGAATTACGTATTCCTTTGACGAGAATAACTTCCTGCTCGCCTAGAGGATGTAGATGTCTAATTGCAATAAGTGATGTCTAAGGGAGGTATTTCTGGATGTCTAGAACAGTTGTTGGACGTCCATAAAAGCTCTTGGATGTCCTTCCAAGAGCCTGGACGTCCAATAAAGAAGAAGCAAAGGCTGGCGCCACTCTCCTTCTCCTGTTGGTGATGGAGGGGATGTTAAATTAATTAGGATTTGTTAGGCTTTCCACATTCCTTTGGGAGATATTCATAAGGATCCATTAAATTCTAATATGATGGGAATTACTGGATTTAATTCAATGGTTGAGATCTATTCCTACTTGAAATTTGCTTGCTGTCCCTTATAAATTTGAGCTAATTAGATTTTAGTACCTAAAATACATTTAATTGCCATCTAAATCCTTTTAGATAAAGACCTAATAACTTAGGTCCAATTAAATATTAAATCAAATATTAGTTAACTTTTTAAATAACATGTGATTCCTCTACAAGTAGGAACTTATTAAAATCATTATTGGTTTCATTATATGTTCGTTGTAAATCGCATTAAAAGAATGAATACGTTGTAGTATAGCACGAAATACGTTGAAACAAATACAATTTTAACGAAAGGTCAGTCTCGGTTGAACTTAAGGAGGCAGAAAACGCTTCTGATTTCATAAATTGAATTAGAATTGCATGCTACTACTTGCAAACTAATATATATATATATATATATAAAGCAAATCAAGTAAGTTGGTTGATCATGAAGTGCCAAATAGAATTAGAGTTTATGACTAATACATGCAAAGCTAGAGCAGGAAAAATAGCTATCTAATCTATCAGAATAAGGGCACCACAGTTGGTCCGTGGTGGCCTTTTGGAGAGGTTGGGGAGGGCAGCAGCGGTGCACCGAGGTGGCTTAGTGGGTGCTTTAGAGGGAGTCGGAAAAGAAGATTTGGAGAGTTGGAGTGGGTCTGGAGAGAGTTGTTCTTCAACTGGGGGCCCTGGGGCTCTTTTTATATGGAGGGTCAAAGTAGGCATTTAAGCCCTCCAATTCGTGCAACAACCTCAGATTGATCAGATCCGTTGATCGGGAGATCTACGGATCAGATCACACTTCAAAAGGCCTTCCAAAACGTTCTCTATGCATGGATCACCTTTGGAGCTGACACGTGGTGCTCCCGCAGTCGATCCGCCATTGCACGGCCCTATGCACGCCTCGTCAACGCTTCTTCAACCGCAGTGCTTAAATCGCGCTCAATCCTTGTAAGTACTCGCTCATCGCTTCTCAGCCATTCGATTTTGCGATCGGACGGCTTAAAGCCTCGTAGCCCCCACCTTCACATTTCTAATGCTCGTGTGTGCATTTAGTTGCGTGTGATTGCCTGCGTTCCCATCCGATGCTCCTTTGTGCTCCATGCGGTCGCACCATCATCATTCGATGCAAATTAGACGCTCGAATTTCTTCCGCGTTCGTTGTCGCCTCAAATTCCTGCTCTGTGCGTTTCGACCGCTCGTCCTTGGCTTATGTTTGAGCACACTAACCAATGTGCTAAGGGCATGGTTGGTTGCGCTTTCCTTTTCACACGCAGCTACTTTCAGCCGTTGGATGGAGATCCAATGACTGAGGATCTTCCTTCCTTGATGAGGCATGCTGGTGCGGTCGACATGGGAGTGTTGTGGTCGTTGGATGATGATCCAATAGCCCACAACGCACAGGGGAAGTGCCTTTAGAGGTTGGGGCGGTGACGCTGGGCGGCTGCGATGGCGTCACGTGACGCCATCATGGCCATCCATCTTCTTTTCTTTGTAGACGGTGCTCTAGGCCTCCAATCGAGATGATTCTTGCGTTGTTGGACTGCGATTGTTGGCTCGGATCCATCCGTGTGGTTGGATTTGACATTTGAGGTTCGAATTTCCACCTATTTGCCTCTTGGCCCTTCCTCTTCTGCAGACTCCGTAGGAAGTTACAGGAATTTGATTGTTGCGATCTCGGAAGCCTTGGACTTCCGTCGTCATTCTGAGCAAATCCACATGGTTGGATCGGTCATCCGCAGCCCCGAATTACTTGCGATTGTTAATGCCTCTCAATTAGAACATAATATGACATTATTATTTACAAAACTAATAAATCAACAATGATGCAAAGTATGATGCGTATGTATGCAGTATGCCTAAGTTAGGCTAGGATCTAACTTAATTCAGGTATATTAGGACCTATGATTGCTGCGCAATCATTATACCAATATTGAAGTGTTTAGGATTCATAGATTATGGTACTACGTCTCCCTTAGCTATCCCAAATAATATTAACCTTGAGGTCTCATCCCATTAGACAACTGCCATCTCTCCTTTGGTTATATTATTGCTGGCATTTCTTTGTATCATTGCGATGAAAATGAAGACTAGTTCTTTTCTCAAAGGATTGTCTTCTCTTTTATGCTTGGAGTCTAATCAAGACTTTGCAACCACTTGTAGAATTAATCTTTCCTAATATACTTAAAGCAAGCTTTTTCCTTTAATTTGCTACCTACATTTATGAAATAGATTTGTGCGATCCGCGTGATAGTTTTGAATCCCCATTCAGGAACATTGTTGAGTTGTATGGGATATTTTTGATCTTTTTATTATTTCTTATACTCTACGGGGTTATGTAGTGTTATTTTCCTATGGTGCCTCTCTATATAAAGGCACATAGGGCCTGATGAATAAAGTTAAGTGCTTATTTTCTCCTAACATGTTATCGAGCAATGGTCCTATATCGGGGCTCTGATATCCTACCAAGCCCTAACCTCCAATCCATCCACCTACATCATTGGTCACCTCCTCTACCTGTGCTGTTGTTTGTAGACGGTGAAGGCCTCTTTAATCGACGTCGCCGGTCTCCTTCCTGCCGTGTATTGTCTCCAACACCTACTACTGGGTGCTGTGGTGGCTTGAGGTAGCCTCTACGCTGCCGCCAGGGGCACTGCAGTGGCTTGAGACCGTCTCCTACGATGATACGATCTTCTTCCTTTGCTGTCGCCTATTGCCTCTGGTAGGCACTGTAGCAGCAAGAATCGCCCTTTGCCGATTTAATTTGATACCATAGCCCACTGCCAGGTCCCCCTTCTGCAGGAGGAAGCACTGCTAGGGCTTAGTCCATGCCTTAGCATGTGCACAAAGGTCTATAGGTGTCATTCTTGCGATTCATGATTTGAAATTTCAAATTTTTTGGATTATGAGGATGCTATTTGCCCATTGTGTTGTATGAAATTCTAATTTTTAGATTCCTATGATTTGATTTATGTGTTAGAAGGTCTTCCCCTATTTTTCCTACGACTCGACTAAAAGGAGACCCTTGGCGACTCGGTGGGGAAGTTATCTACCACGAGCGCACCACCTCAAATGCAGGGCACATTAACCAAGTTGGATGGCATTGCTTTTCTTTTATGGTTGACTTCTTTCTCTCGATTTGTAGGTTCTCATCGGTAGTGTTGGGAATAAGGAAGCCATGTGGAACTTCCATGTGGCAATTAGCCAGGCCATTTGGTAGTGCCACGTGGTAGCAGGTTAGGAGGCCCTCAGGGCCGTCGTTCATGAGTCCTAGAAGTTCTAGGGTTGGTCTTTTGCTTAGTTTGCAAGTTTGCTTATTTGTTAAGTTGTTTAGAAGATTTGTTTTAGGAGATATGATTTCTTTCTTGTTTTAGAGGATATGTTCTCTCTTCTATAAAAAAGAGCCTTCCTATTGTATTTTATTCTTGAGTTAGCAATAATATTTCCATTATCTCCAAAACTCCTCTCCCTCTCTCTCCCTCCCTCCTAAGGTAGTTGACCCTCCTTAGCAGCCGGTTACCATCATTACCGCTGACCACCTTCCTCAGCTGGCCAACCATCCAACAGTAGCCACTAGTTGTTGCTGCTCCTTTCCCTATTCCAACGTGGAGTAGCCCCTACTTGGGTTGTTTTTTCCCACACGCCCAGGAGCCTCCATGCTTTGAACATGCGCAAATCCTGAAATGGTATCAAAGCCTATGGTCTAGGCTCCTTGGCATGTGTGTTCTCTTGGCCACATGCGTGGTCCTCATCTTCAACAAATCCTCCTCATTAAATCCAATGCCTTATGCAAAGAAGGAAGATCGTAGAAGATGATTGACGCCTCGACCATGATCATCGACACCATGTTGGCCATGTGAGAAAGCAAGGTGGTTGTCTCTGGAACAACCATTAAGTTGCAGGGCGCCTCTAACTATGTCTTATGGGCTCGAACCTTCAAGATATTTGTTAGAGGCCAAGAGAAACTCAACGTTTTCCTTGAAGAGCCACCAGAGTAGAAGGATGACAAGAAGAAGAGCAAGAGAAGTAGAACTACATCGTCATGAATTGGCATATGAATTCGGTGGACCCTTCATCGCCTCGAGCATACTTTATAAAAGGAGTGCTATGAGATTTGGTTGACCCTCGAGAAAAGGTACGCCCAAAAATCGAGCAACACTCGTATTACTGATCTATATACTCGTATATGGACAACTAGTTAGGGAGATCTCTCCCTGACTAAATATTACGCGAAGATGGAGGTACTGTTCGAGGAGTTGGACATCTATGAGCCCTTGTGTTGTGGCAAACAGGGGAAAACACGGGCAATTTGGCAATCTGCCAAGTTTTTATTGAGGTTGCCTCCTTTGTTTTGAGGTGCCTGTGATTAGATTTTTGCATCAATGGGAGGATGGATCTTGAGTCCATCTTCTATCGTCTTGAGAAGATGGAGATTCCAAAAGAAGTCACGCCCAAGGGCGACAACTCCGCTCTTGCAATCTCAGAGACAAGTGCGAGGCATGGAAGGGGGTGTGGCCGAGGCCTTGGTTGCGTCTAACCCAAGAGACAGTATTGTGGACGTACAAATCATCCACAAGAAAGATCTTGGGACAAGTTTGGGAGGCCTTCACGTGGGGCTGCTAACACCTCACGGGTGGACTCCTTGACTCCCAAGGATCTCGAGAAGATACGGGCCATGATTTGTGAAGTGAAGAAGACCATGACAGTCGTCGTGATGACTATTGAGGTTGCTACCGACGCAATGGCTTCGGAGGTGTAAGGGCCTGGATTTCTAATGTAGTTAATGGGCTAATTAAAGTTCTAATTGCTTGCTTAATAATGGATTAAGGGCTTGGGAACCTAAACTTGGTCATGGCATCTTTTAGAAAGATAAGTAATCCCCTTAAACTATCAACAAAAGGCTATATAATAAAAGTTGAGGGGCATGTGGTGATATAACTTGAGTTTATGAACTCTTTACTAATTAATGTTTTTGGTGGAGGGACCTTAGTGAAAATTTTCAAACACTTATATAAGGTAAGAGTGATTAAAAATAAAAACAAATCTCATTTTAGTCTTCCTCATCAATCTTCCTTCTCCAATGGTGGAGAAGAGACCACCACCACCTCCACCTTGCTCCACCGCCGGCCACGCTCGCCGGCCATGCTCGCCGGCCATCGTCGCTATTGTCCTCAACGTGGCTGCCGGAGCTGGTGCTTTTGCTATTGTTGTGTGCGTGGAAAAAAAAGGAGAAAGAGCTTCTTCAAGGTAGGGTTTTCACTTCTTGTTTCCTTCCTTTTGATTTCCTATGTGTAAGAAAGGTATTAGGGAGGTTTTGGATGTTGAGAATTAGTTTGTGCATGAAATCTTGGGTGATGAAAGTGGTGTATTCAACCCATGGTGGGTTATATTTGTGGTAATGGGGTTTTTCTAGTTAGGGGTTATCCTCAGGTTGTATGGGGGATTTGATGGCTTCATAATGTTCTGTGCATGTATGGTAGCTAGTGGTTTATGTTTCGTGAGATTTGGATGAGTTAAGTGGGTGATTTAAGGCTTGGAATTATGATTTTGCAGTTCTAGAATCGGCCTGCAGCCTTACCTAACGTTAAGTAGCTGCTGGAGGGCCTCCTAACGTTAGGTAACAGGTTCCTAACGTTAGGTAGTATGTTGGGGTTGCTTATTGGCTTGAAATTAGGGTTTCTGAAATTATGGAACCTAAGGAATGATTGAGCCTAGTTTATAATCTAATTGGGGGTTTGATAGGTGCCCTAATAGGTGGGAAAATAATTAAATTACAGTTTAACCCAAGATGGGTTTAGGGTGTCTTTAACTAAAGCATGAAGCTCTCTAATTGGATTACAAGCAATCTAAATTGGCTAAGGAACAACTTGAACCCCACATGATGACATCAATGACTTGGTTCGAGTCTAATAAGTGAAATGCTTGGATCCTAAGGTCTTGGGTAAAAGACCCCAGGCGATCCAGTAGGTAATTAGGGTTATCTGATCTGGTTCGGAGTAGGGGGAAAAGAAAAGGATTGAGAAATGATTAGGTCGAATAGGTGAACTTGTAAGGTTGCACCCTTGGACTTGGTGAACCATGGGTTCACTTCTTGGGTGGGGAACCTGAGGTGTTCCAGTAGCTAGAGGCTACCAAGGATTTCTGCCATGGAACTTGGAGGGTTCCCGGGTGCGGTGATAGGCCATGGGCTATCATTGGTGTTTGGTACTTGGATGTGCCTGAATTTGACTTGATGCGGAGGTACTCGTGGCTTTAGGCTTGGCCGGTGCTTACGTGCATAGCGGAGGAACATTGGGGTACATGTAACTAGAGGCTCACTTGGCACTCGTGGATATGAAAGTGCTAGGGTATTATGATGGATTGGTTGAGATCTCGTTCGACGGTGGATTGAGATGGCACACCCGAGGGCTGTGCTCCTACGGGGAGTTGCTCCTAGCAGGAGCATTGGTGTGGCTCGAAAATTTTGGCCAATCCTGCAATTATCTGGTTTGATCTATGATTGGTCCTTGTTGGACATGAACTAAGTTTGTGCTTTGTGCTCGCAAGGGATAGGCTTGGGTAGTTCCCAAGAGGCCTAACTCTTTTGACTGAGATCAGCAACGTTCTCGATACGTTGAGAGCGAGCACGCTTTCTTAAGGATCAACAGACGCCTCTCCCCTGATCTGCTAGCCTCTCCCCTGATCAAGGAGAGACTATCAGGCTGGAATTCAAAGGAAAGGATGCATCTCAATCTCCTCTGGTAGAGAGGGATGATTCCTAGAATTTGATCATTGAGGCAAGTGAGAGAATGAGTTAGACTAATCAAATCATGAAGATTTGGGGTAGCTTGATGAATGGGTTTTGGACCACGGTGATTGGTCAGGTTAGATCGAGTTTAAGAATTACAATGTGGGGTGTTGGGTGTGGGTTAGGGATTTAGCCGGTTAGTGAGATTGTACACTACCCTATATTTTTGATTACAATACAGTAGAGGTTTGTTCCCTACTGGGCCGATTGGCTCTTCTCTACTTTGTGACATAATTTCAGGTGTTTGCCGTCGTGTGTCGTTGACACTCAGGATTTGTCGCTGCATAGGTTTTTGCCGGGATTTCTGGTAAGTAATCTTTTATGCTTTGTTTTAATTGTAACTTCCTGTTTAGCGCATGTTTAATTTTTGCTTTACTTTATTAAGTATGTGCCATCCTTCCCGTACTTTCTTCCATTTTATGTATTAAATGGAGCTCTTTTATAGTTCGACTTAGTTAGGTACAACCTGAATTAAATAAACCATCACCTCTTTTGTTGCCATTCCCTTGAACTTTGACCCTCGTTGGGGGCCTGGATTTTTGGGGCATGACAGGAGGTCGCAAAAGGCTACACCGTCGATTCTTCCAAAGACAAGACCGAGAGTATGACTCTTAAAGAAGAAGAGTGGTGGGGCATCTAGCCTTACAAGATTAAAGACCAAGTCATCATCCTCCCGACCTCGACTTGAAGGGGAGTGCTAGGAATAAGGCTACGTGGGATTGCTGTGTGGCAGCCAGCCAGCAGGTCAGGAGGCCCTCAGGGTTGTCGGTCATGAGTCTTAGAAGTCCTAGGGTTGGTCCTTTGCTTAGTGTGCAAGTTTGCTTATTTGTTAAGTTGGGATTTGTTCCTTCTTATTTAGAAGATATGATTTGTTTCTTGTTTTGGATGATATGTTCTCTCTTCTATAAAAGAGAGCCTTCCTATTGTATTTTATTCTTGAGTTAGCAATAATATTTCCATTATCTCTAAAACTCCTCTCCTTCTCTCTCTTTAAAGGCCGCTAGCCCTCCTTAGCAGTTGATCACCATCATCATCACCGGCTATCTTCCTCAGTTGGTCGGCCATCAAACAGCAGCCACTGGCTATTGCTGCTCCTCTCCTTGTTCCAATGTGGAACAACCTCTACTTGGGTTGTTTTTTCCCACATGCCTAAGAGCCTTCATGCTCCAAATGTGCGCAGATCCTAACAGAAAGAAATACATACTAACAAGGGATAAACAAGCTGTCAAAATAGAGGATTGGGAGGCTGATAATGATTGCGTTGCGACTTTTATGTTGAATAGTATGAGAGAATCCTTAGCAAAGCAAGTCATGTCCTATTCGTCTGTCAATTCTTTCCACCATTATACTCATTTTGTAAGAGATCAAAGAAAAGAAAATATGTCCTTGCTCTCAACTCTCTCCGCATCCGAGTTCATCGAAATGCTGCACCATCCTGCCTATCTACTTCCATCTCATGGAAGATCCTTAAGCCTATAGTAGTTAATTTTCTACTTATATTTTGGGCTTTATAGGTGGTGTTTAAATTGTAGTTTTTGTTGGGTATTCGCATTGCGAATTCTCGTCTCCTCATGAGAAAAAAATCTTTTCGTGGAGAAGAGAAATTTGAGGTACACTACTCTTAGTTTAAAGTAGTGGGTTGTATTGAGGTTGTACCACCCTCGTATAAGTGGTACATATAGTGGATTTGATCTACTAGGAGATCGAGAAATCCTAAGTTGAGAGGCTTAGGTGGTGGTTTTTATTTGGGTTAGATTTCTACCTAAAAATCATTGTTTCATGTGGTGATTGATCTTGTGGGATTGTTTTATGTTGCAATTGTCTATCGATTTTATTTTCCGCACTATTCACCCCATAGTCCGAACTCTCAATACCACAGGAGAGGAGAGTCAGTACCAAGAGGATCCTACCAATTCTCAGATGCTTATCTCTAGAGAGGAGTATGACAGGCTCAAGACTTCCCAGTCTATGTCTATAGCTGGAGAGTTTGTAGCTCGCCTTGTAGGTACTACTTTTATGTTTGTCAATACCTGTGCCCCAACATGAATTGTAGACTCAGGTACTTCTCACATTACAGGCAATACTGCATTATTTTCTTCTCTGTGATCTCTTGCCACACCTTTGCATGTTAGGGGGGCTAATGGTGCCTTGTCCCCTATGATTGGCTTGGAAGATATTTTCCTATCTAGTCCTTTGCCTCTGATTGAAGTGATGTATGTACCTAAGTTTGCTTTAAACTTAATGTCTATTAGTCAGATTACTAAGACATTAAATTGTCGGGTAGTTTTTCATGATGAGTTTTTCTTCTTGCAGGATCTTTAGATGATGAAGCAGATTGGTGGACTTAAGCAGAACAGACTGTAATACCTCAGTCTACCACCCACACACCTTTCTGCTGCTACTAACCTTGCCACTACTACTTTATAGTGGCATCTTCGCTTGGGTCATCTTAATATCTCAGTTTTGAGGAGTCAGTTCTCGGAGTTACAATTTCTAGAGTCATCTTAGTGTGAGGCTTGCCAATTTGGCATGCATCACATGTCTGCCTTTCCTAGGCAGAATAAGAAAACTGAGTTGCCTTTTGCTGTTATACATGTTGATTTATGGGGACCATTCGGATTCGTAGTCTTTGGTGTTTTTGGTATTTTCTTGTTTTGGTAGATGATTGTACTGTGTCGTGGATTTATGTGATGAAAGAAAAATCAGAAACTCTTGCACTCATTAAAATTTTTTTCAATGAAATAAAAACTCAGTTTTCTACTAC
The DNA here is from genome assembly GCA_037157565.1 of Thalassia testudinum. Classification (NCBI taxonomy): domain Eukaryota; kingdom Viridiplantae; phylum Streptophyta; class Magnoliopsida; order Alismatales; family Hydrocharitaceae; genus Thalassia; species Thalassia testudinum. The sequence continues at coordinate 136,163,021 of JAZHRO010000077.1, forward strand.
TATTCGCATTTTCAGGAGTGACAATGAACTTGAGTTAATGCCACTGTCTCAAGTTTTGTCTCTTTGGGTGTTATTCATCAGACCTCCTATGTTTATACCTCCCAATAGATTGGGGTGGCTGAACGTAAATTATGGCATTTACTTGATGTGTCACGGACGTTGATGTTTTGCATGCATGTGCCTTCCCAGTTTTGAGCTGATGTTCTACAGTTGCTTTCTTGATTAATCAAGTATCTTCCTCTGTATTAGGGGGTAAGATCCCGTATTCTATTTTATTTTCTGGTTGAGATGCTTTTATTCTTACCCTTATAGTTTTTAGGTGTGTTTGTTTTCTCAACTTGTTCAAGGTAGATAAGTTGGCCCCTCGATTAGTGAAGTGTATCTTTTTGGGATACTTTAGGACCTAAAAGGGATATCGCTGTTATAATTCGGTGGCTTCTAGATTTTATGTCAGTACTGGTGTTATTTGAGGATATTCCCTTCTCATAGAAAGGGAAAGTCACTTCTCATGTGCCACAGGATATCTCTCTTCCTATGTCATCTGCTTCGCCTCCAAAGCCCTCTTAGCCATCCCATCTACCAAATATAGACCATCCACCACTTCATATCTCTGAGCCAGCCAAGTTTTATCTGTGGACATTCCATTGGAGAGTCACCACTATTCCTGCTCGGTCTCCTACCGATACTATGGATTCAACTAGAGATCAAGTAACCCCTTCCACTAAGGGTATAGATTTAAAACTTCCCATTGCTTAATGGAAGAGTCAAAGGTCATGTGCCTGCTATTTTGTTTCACATTATATGTCTCTTGACCATTTGCCTGCAACAGTGAGATCATTATCACTTGCAGTTGATAGTCACCAGATTTCTAGAGTCATACTGAGGCTCTCCAGGATTCATCCTAGAAACGAGCTACGGAGGAGGAGATGGCTGCACTTCTATCTCGGGAGACCTGGGAGTTGGTTGATCTATCCTTAGGAGTGACTGTTGTGGGGTGTAGATGGGTGTTTACCCTTAAGTACCTCCCAGATGGTTCTATTGAGCGCTACAAGGCACGATTTGTGACCTTTGGCGTTGACTACTTTGAGATATTCTCCCCAATGGCTTGGTTGAATTTTGTTAGAATTCTTTTCTCTATTGCAGTAAATAAGGAGTGGCCTATCTACCAGCTTGATATAAAGAATGCCTTCTTGTATGGTGACCTAGATGGGGAGGTTTATATACAGTAGCCTCCTGGGTTCGTGTCTTAGGGGGGTGTTAGAAGGTTTGTAAGTTGAAGAAGGCAATTTATGGGGTTGAAGTAGAGCCTACGGGCGTAGTTCGAGAGATTTAGTAAAGTTGTTTAGGAGTATGGCTTTACTGGATCATCATATGATCGTTCAATTTTCACTTTGCACAAAATGATGAGCTCAATTATTCTCATTGTATATGTGGATGACATACTTTTTACAGGGAGTGACATTATTGGTATTGAATCTGCCAAGGAGTTTGTGCATTAGTTCGTTACTAAGGATTCGGGTTGATAAGTTATTTCTTAGGAATCAAAGTACATTACATTGATGGGGGCCTTGCTCTATCTTAGAGGAAATATTTACTAGATACATTGCGAGATGTAGGTATGATAGGTTGCAAGTCTACGTGTATTCCTCTAGATTCTTTTGTTCCTCTAGTTGATGCAGATAGATTGCTTTTGGAAGATGTGATTAGATATTGTGTCATGGTGGGAAAGCTTCTTTATTTGATAGTGACCAAGCCTATCTCTTTATTGGTATCGATCAGTTCTGTTGTGTAACTATTCTCAAGTTAGCTGTGTGGATACGTTGTGGGGTGTAAAGGACCTGTTGCACTTGGTGTTTGCAATCGTCGGTTATGGAAGGTGTGTGATGTTGGGCCTCTTGTGTTTTTGGTGATAAGTAGGTAATTTTTCTATGCTGTGGGACGTCTGAGTCATTTCATGTAGGCACCTAGAGAGATGTACTAGTCAGTAGTCTGTTAGGCGTTGAGGTATTTAAAGAAGGCTCTTGGGAAAGGTCTGTTCTTCTAGAAGCGTGGTCATCTTAATGTGTAGGGCTATTTTGATGTTGATTATGAAGGGGCTTACGAGAATCGGTGATCGATTACTGGATACTGCACTTATGTTAGTGTTAATCTGGTTACATGGAGGAGTAAAAAGTAGAATGTTGTTTCCAAATCCAGTGAAGAATCTAAATATAGAGCTATGACACGTACCACAAGTGAGCTTCTCTGGGTCCAATCTATTCTTCATGATTTCGATACACCAGTGTTAGGACCTATTCCTATGTTTTGTGATAATAAGGTTGCTACATTTATTGCTAATAATTCAGCCTTCCATGAGCAAAAAAGTATATCAAGGTGGATTGCCACTTCACTAGAGATGCTGTGCGAGATGGGAAAAATATCTACTCCCTATATTTCTAGTGAAGACCAAGTTATTGATATTTTTACTAAAGTATAGGAAGTGCCTTGATTACTTATGGTCTAAGCTGAGCATGTCTGATGTTTATGCTCTAGCTTTAATGGGAGTGTTGAGTTGTACAGTATTTTTGGTCTTTTTATTATATCTTATATTGTACGGGACTATGTAGTGTTATTTTCCTATGGTGCCTCTCTATATAAAGGCACCTAGGGCTTGATGAATAAAGTTAAGTGCTCATTTTCTCTTAACAAACATCAATTAGGTGACAACCTCTAGAGAAAGTTAGCATCTAAAGTCAGATCAGAAACAAATGATTGAATTGGATATGATGATTTTTTGACATGCTATTGGATCCTCTAAACCATGTAGATTTATGAATCAACATATATCGGGTTTATTTCATTTGGTTAAGTAGGTCACCTTATTTGTACTAAGGGATCAAGTTTATGTATTGAAAATAATCAAACTCTTATTTAGATGAAAAGATCGAATCAATGTAACTTTACATTATTCGGATGGTTCATCAAGGGCACATAAAATCGAACAACATATTGCATTGGGATGACCATGGATCATTTGGCTTGCAATATATGAGCAATGCCAACTAAATCATTGGGGCCTAAGGAGGGGTGTGAATAGGAGAACATTGGGTGCGGTGCCGACAATGATGCTAGGGAGGTGAGGTGCCCTTGAAGGGTGACTCCACCAGAGGTTTATCAATAATGATGGAGAAAAGCCTCTAGTGTTGATTAAGGATAAAAAATATCAGGTGATGAACAAAAACATAGGGGAGCACTAAGAAGGATGTGAGCACCGGGACCATTGCTTTATTACCATTTAGAAGAATAATATGGAAGAGCACTAGCAGAAAGCCGTTGTCTCTTTTCAATAGAGGCTAAATGGAAAAGCAACATAGAATGTCCAAAACATAAGAATACTTCGAAATTGCAAAAAAACAGACCTACCACTACAATAAAAAAAGAAAAAAACAAAAAAGACTGTGTTTCTGCCATTTTGCCTATTTTGCATGCTTTCATTTGCTTTTGCACGGGATAATCCCATTACCATTAGTGTATTTTTTCTCTAGCTATCTTTTTTTCTGAAAAGGTTTCTCTAGATACCTAATAGCAAGCTTTGCTTTAGACCAAGATCAAAGGTCATAGCTGCAACCATGTGCTGATATACACCAATACCTCTAGGCTATAGCACATAGATAAACAGGAATATCGCAGGGTTTCAAGTCCTGTAAGGTGTTGCCACCTGGACAAAGGTTATAATTTTGTAGAGGAGAGTATTGTTACTGCTACATGGGTTTACTAAAATTATGAACTGGTTCATGTTTTCCCCCTCAACTTGTTACTCTTCAAGTTACACACTCTCATATGTATCTGTGAGCATATAAGGTAGTGCTTACTGGTAATAGAGCTCCAAGTACAGAATTTTTCTTTGAATCTTTTCCTTTCCTTTTCTTTTTCTTTTTTTAAATTGAAATGGGAGTTGTTTTTCTCCTACAGAATCCTTTGCCAAAGAAGTCAATAAACAAGGGACCACATTTCTACAATTTTCTCTCTGCTGTAGCCCTGTTCAGTATAGCGTTCCTCACTGGAAGCAAGTTTGCTACACCACAATGTAAGGAGGTAAAACCCTCAAACAAAAATTAGCCTATAGTTTACTTGTTTGCTTTAGAAGTAATGTACTGGGAGACCTGATACTTATTTAAAATATTAAGTGTATATATATTATATATATATATATATATTTCAGTATGAATAATTTAGAGGGCAATCCTTCATATGATTATCTAGTTGCCAGTGTCTTGTATGTAGATTGTAGCCAAATTATTTTTGCACAATCCACAAAGTTAAAAAATAAATCTAGTTCTGGTGGATCCCAAATGTACATAATGAAGGGCAAGTGAGGGTTTAATCACTATTGCATTTGTTTCATATTCGATTCAAACTAACTATTCATGAGTTTGATTGATAAATGTAGAGATGCAGAAGTCATGTTTATTTTTTAATGTTGATAAATTTTGTATTTCATATTTTTTAATGTTGATCACCGTTGCATTTGCTATTGTTGATAGAGCACTCTAGTTATGTGTTGTTTCTACTTTAGTGTCATTTGTTATTATTTTTTATCCTATTGGATTTCTGTTGTACTTTTCCCAACACCTTTCTCTATATAAAGAGGTGTACGGTTTCATTTAAGAATAAGAAAAATCATTGTCTCCTAGGTATCAGAGCACGGTCCTAGGCCGGGTTTTGGTATCCCACCGAGAAAAACCCCCGAAACCTTAACACTCAAAAACCCTCTTCCTTCTTCCATCACCACCAGCTTATCTTTCTCCTCCTCGCTGGCGTAGGGTCATCTCCACCGGCTCTTGGCGTCGGCAGGGAGTCTCGTGGGGGGGACCACAGGGCCCCATCGGGCGGTGCACCTCTAGGTGACGTGCCACAGAGGTCACCGGAGCCTCGTCGAACCTCGCAACAGCGCCTAACCCACATCGGGTGGTGGCGCAGGGACCGGTGCAAGATCCCTAGGCGACGCTGCTAGGGTCTTGCTGCTCCTAGGCGACGCTGCATCGGCTGAGACCTTCCTAGGCATCGCCATCGGCAGATCTCATTGCTAGAAGCTTCGCCAGCACCTTCCACCGGCAGCGACGCCGCCAGTAGCGCTGCCAAGCACTGCCACAGCCTATTTTCAGACTTGCTGTGGGTCTGACGAGCTTTTCGTGGTGATTCTCCAGCTAGAAAAGGGACGCACCACCCTGTAGAAGCGTTAGGGTATTTCCTGTACCCTAACATACGCTAAGTCTTGGTTCAAAGGGTGTGTGCGACTCTTGGGATGTTTCCTAGGGTCTTTTAACCTTAGATCTCATGGTCAAGAGATCGTATCTCTCTGTTGTGTGATGTTTCAGATCTGAATATTGGTTTCAGATCGTATCTGTGGCATCTTGTGGCAGTCCTAAGGCATGATGGCCTCCCCAAGTTCTTCAGAAGTGTCGTCGGTTACCGCTACGGACAATGGGGGCTATAAATCCCCTTTCTTTGTTCCTATCACCAAGCTCAATGAGACCAATTATGCTAGGTGGTCTCAAACTCTCCTCATGACAGTTGAGGGGCATGATAAGGAGCATTTATTGTTAGAGTTGGAGTTGCAAGATAAATCAGGTAAGAATGCCACATAGAAGAAAGATAATTCAATGGTCCGTGCTTGGATCATGAATTCTGTTGAGCCTCATATTGGTGATGGGATTATGTACTATAAGACTGCTAAGGAAATGTGGGATTCTTTACATGACATGTATTCACATGAGAAGAATTCCAATAAGGTGTTTAAGATTCATCATGCTCTTAAACAGGAGGGTCAATCACTTTTGCAGTACTATGCCATTCTAAAGGGACTACTTGAGAAGTACAATGCCTGTCGACCAGTCTGCACTTGTGCCACTCAGAGGGCACAGAGGAAGGAGTATGGTGTCTTACAGTTTCTTGACGGACTTAGACCAGACTATGAGGCTGCTAGGTCCCAGATCCTTACTCTGGCTAAGCTTCCATCTCTAGAGGAGGCTTATAGCCGGGTGAGCAGGGTGGTTGTTAGGCCATCCATGTCAGAGATTGGACAGGCACCTGTACTTGTTGCTGCTGCACGTGGAGGATGTGGTGCTCCATCCATTAGGGGAAGAGGATGTGGTGGTTGTGGTATGAGTGGTAGACCTCGCACCATATGTTCACATTGTGGGAAGATTGGCCACATAGAGGCCCATTGTTGGACGAAACATGGTCGACCTCTCATGGCCAACCATGTTGCTTCTTCAGAGGAGGTGAGCGATATGGTGTCTCGTGCGGACTATGATGATGTGGTCCAACGCCTCTCCCAATTAACCCAGGAGACCACTACTACTGCTGATACAGCTGCCTTGGCTACTTCAGGGACTTCAGGTATGACTTCTGGTTATAGGTCTGGAAACACTGACAGTGTCTTGTGGTTGGTGGATTCTGGTGCATCACATCATCTCAGTGGAGATGAGACATGTTTTAGATAGGTTCATGATGTTCCCTCAGGGAGGTCTGTGCAGGTAGCAGATGGCAGGCAATGTAAGGTTCATGGCAGAGGAGATGTGGCAATGACTTCGGCACTAACGCTGCCTAATGTTCTTTATGTTCCAGAATTTCTGATTAGCCTTTTGTCTGTTAGTAGAATTACAAAAGACTTACACTGCCGTACAATATTTGATGAGTTGGGATGTATTTTTCAGGACAAACTCACGAGGAGGACGATTGGTGGCGGACATGAGGAAATGGTGTGTATCGCCTGATCTAGACTCCATTTGCAGTTATGTGTCAGGGTGAGGTTGCATTTAGTGCTGGTACAACTCTTCAGTGGCATCGTCATCTTGGGAACCCCTCACTGGACAGGCTTTGATGCGTCATTCCTAATATTTCGCCAACTACAGAGATTTTGTGTGATGCATGCCAGCTAGGAAAGCATCACAGAGCCAGTTTTCCTTCCAGTTCATCTCAGAGTTCTACTACTATCTTTGATTTACTGCACATGGACGTATGAGACCGAGTTGTGTCCCAGATAGATTCGGTCACAAATTTTATCTACTTGTTTAGATGATTTTTCCAGGATGTCGTGGTTATTTCTTTTGAAAAACAAATCTGAGTTGGATCAGTAATTGAAACATTTATATTGCAAATAAAGACTCAGTTCTCTAGTATTGTGAAGGTTGTACGGTTTGAGAATGCTTTAGAATTCTGTACATCTAAGTTGGTGGCCTTTTACTGATCTTTTGGGATTGTTCATTAGACATCCTGTCCACATACGTCACAACAAAATGGAGTAGTGGAAAGAAAACACTGTTACGTGCTTGATGCGTCTAGGACACTATTGATACAACATAATGTGCCACAGGTGTATTGGGGAGATGTAGTGTTAACTGCATGTTATTTAATCAACAGGTTGCCTAACTCAGTTATCCAAGAACAAGTTCCTTGGCAGGACCTCTATTCTAAGAAGGATTTATTCACTGTTCCACCTTGGGTGTTTAGCTGTGTAGCCTTTGTGCACATTCTGTCACATGGTAGGGATAAGCTGGCTCCAAGAGCAGTGAAGTGTGTCTTTTTGGGTTACAACAACACCCAAAAAGGATACAGATGCTATGACCCATGTGGTAAGAAGCATTATGTGATTGCAGATGTCACATTCCATGAGCCCATTCCTTAGTTTTCCACTGATGGTCATCATGTGGCATTTGAGGGAGACTTGGCTCCTATGCCTGTCCCATCAGTTCCCTTGGAACAAATTCCTGTTAGACATAGTGAGGAGACTCCCATGAGGCAGAAGGCTGAGATCACTCAGGTCTATAGGCTACCTGTGACATATAGACAGCATGCATGGTGAGAAGAATAAACCCCCCACCTCCTCAGCCACCTGTCTCCTCCCCTTGTCAGGTATGGATTGATATTGACGTAAGTTGTCCCAGTGGTGTTTGTGCAGGTTCTTCTTATGAGTCTTCTCCTTCTGCTACTACTAAGCATATGGAGGACCTTGATCTTTCAATTGCTATTAGGAAGGCGTTACGGAGTTGTGCTCAGTATTATACTGTACAGACAGTTTCCACTGCCAATCTTGGTAGATCCTTTGCTACTTTTACAGTAGTTCTCTTTGCAACGCACGTTCCTACCTCCCATCACCAGGCCATGCTGGATCCAAAATGGCGTCAGGCCATGGAGGATGAAATGGTTGCTCTGCGCTCTAGAGGGACGTGGGACTTGACCACTTTGCCTCCTCACACTAGAACAGTTGGGTGCCGATGGGTCTTTGCTGTCAAATACAACCCAGATGGAACAATTTCTTGCTATTAGGCGAGATTGGTGGCAAAGGGATTTACCCAAACATATGGGGTAGATTTCTTTGATACCTTCTCTGTTGCTTGACTGTCTACTGTTTGGATTTTGATGTCCGTAGCTGCCCACTACGACTGGCCTCTTCATCAGTTGAATGTGAAGAATGCTTTTTTGTATGGAGATCTTCAAGAGGAAGTTTATATGCAACAACCTTCTGGGTTTGAGACTCAGGGGGAGTGTGTATGCAAATTGAAGAAAGCTATCTATGGCTTAAAACAGAGCCCAAGAGCATGGTTCCAGAGGCTTTCAGAGGAGGTACAGGTCATGGGGCTTATATGATCTTTTGCTGATCACTCTCTGTTTGTCAGGAAAGGAAAGAGGGGAGTAATTGTACTCCTTGTCTATGTGGATGATATATGTGGATGATCTGATTCTTACTGGAGATGACGTTGCTGGGATAGTTGAGGTAAAAAGGAAGCTGGTTGATGCCTTTGTGATGAAGGACTTGGGAGAACTCAGATACTTTCTTGGGATTGAGGTGGCACGTAGCAGAGAGGGTATTGTTCTTAGTCAACACAAATGTACCCTTGATATCTTGCAAGAAATAGAAATGATGGGATCTAAATATGCTAATATACATATGGATCCCAAAAGACGTCTTTATTGTGCTGAGTCTCCACCTGTAGATAACAGATCTTATAGGTAATTGGTTGGTAAATTGTTGTATCTTACTATTACTTGCCCAGATATTTCCTTTGTTGTTGGAAAATTCAGTCAATTTATGGACAAGCCGATCAGGCAGCATTGGGATGCTGCTATACAGGTGCTTAAATATGTGAAGCAAGCACCGAGCAGAGGTGTCTTATTTAAGAAGGGCTCTGCTATGAGTGTTGTTGGTTTCTTTATGTTGACTATGCAGGGTGCATGATAGATAGGAAGTCAACTGGACTCTGCACTTATGTGGCAGGTAACTTAGTGACCTGGAGAAGCAAGAAGCAGCAAGTGGTATCCAGATCTAGTGCAGAGTTAGCATACAGGGTTATGGCTCAGACTGCTACAGAGATGGTCTGGGTCAGATCAGTGCTACATGATCTTCATGTTCAGATAGAGGAACTGATGGAGATGAGGTGTGATAATCGTGCTGCTACATATATTGCAAACAACCCAATGTTTCATGAGCGGATAAAACATGTTGAGGTTGATTGTCATTACACTAGAGACCTAATACAACGAGGAATCATTTACACTTCATCTGTTTCTTCTGAAGATCAGATAGTGGACATCTTCACCAAGCCTCTTCTAAGGATTGTGTTTGATAAGTGTTGTTCCAAGCTGAGCATTATTGATATATATGCTCCAACTTGAGGGAGAGTGTTGGTAGAGCACTCTAGTTATGTGTTGTTTCTACTTTGGTGTCATTTGTTATTATTTTTTGTCCTATTGGACTTATGTTATACTTTTCCCAAGACCTCTCTATATAAAGAGGTGTAGGGTTTCCTTTGAGAATAAGAAAAATCATTCTCCTACTATTTTATTTTTGATTTTATGGACAATAAAGTGCCACGTGGCAGGTCAGTTGGGCCACATGGCAGTGCCACGTGGCAGATTTGATCCTCTCAAGGGGCGTCGACCCTAAGGGGATTGTTTGGCTTTGCTTAAGGTCCAAGTTTGCTTTTTTAGTATGGTGATAAGCCTTTTAGGCAAGTAGTTAAGTGGACTTGATATTTTCTATTTTAGGAGATTTAATTAGATTTGTTTCTTGTTGAGAAATTAGGATTTGCATTCTTTAAATAAAGAGAACCTGTGTATGTTCCCTTTGAGTTAATGCAATATTCTACCCAACAACAACCACTCCCTCCCTCTCCTCTCTTCTACTGCAGGTTGCCCTCACATCTCTCTCTCTCACTATATAGCGTGCACCATCACCAATTGTAGCAGCTTGTTGTTGCTTATTTCTTCCACGTGGGAGAGCCTCCATGCCACTCTAGCGCACAGATCTTCACCGATCCAAAATAACTATTCATGAGTTTGATAAATGTAGGGATGCACAAGTCATGCTTATTTTTTAATGTTGATACATTTTGTATTTCATATATAGATTTAAGATAAAAAGGGAACATTTTGAGCATTGGAAAAGAACACATCTCATGTAAACCCTTGTAAAATTCAATAATTAGGTTGAATAGGCATTGTTGATTTAAATATCAATATTTGATTAAGTGGAGTCAATGTCCACGTACTTAGCTGATATATTGATTTTCATAGCCTTGAGTGCCATTATAATTTATGGGCTTGTAAGAGATATCTGGTATCAGTGTTACCTACATCTAACATGTATTCTTGGAATTACCTACATTTAACTTGAGAAGGTGTTTAATAAATGGCTTTAAATAACTTCTTAAATAAAACTTACATTTATGCCCCCTTCAATGAATACTAGTTCTTTGGCCTATATCACTCTTAACATATAAGGCTATTCTCTGTCACTCTCGGGATTTGGTCTGCTACAAGTGTCAAGCGAGGGCTCATCTTACTCTGGATTGTTGTGATCCTGTAGTTTGTCTTCAGTGTAGAGGTTGTGGACATCGATGGAGGCCATGTCCAAAGAGGAGGGCTCTCTCAATGAGGAAGGTCAGTGCGGAGGGACTTCCACCACCACCCCCACCCTACGATCCCCCTTCTTTGGAATTGGAAGCTCCTTGGTTGCCAATGGTGGACACCATCGACTCTTTGTTGTGGTTCTCTTTGGTTGGTGTTTTCATTTGCAGTATAACGAATGTTGTGGAGGTATGCTCTATGCTATCTAACTTGGGTTTCTCGTTGAATGATTGGAATGTAGCAGTGTTATCGGAGAAGAAGGTGATTCTTTTTGGGTTTTGGAATCTGGTGTTGATCATTTGAAGTTCAGGGAGACACATTTTGGTGATGTTTGTATTAGATGGAGGCTCCTTGGTTTATATGAAGGTGCACTTGATGAGAGGGTCTCGTTATAGCCGTCTTTTAAGGTTCGTATTTTCTGTATTCCTCTACAATTGAGAGCAATCGAGGTAGTTGGGCGATTTGTTGCTCGGATTAGAAGGTGTGAAGGAATTGGTCACGTGGAAGGAGATGCTTCGTCAATTGTGGCTGAAGGAGAATTGCTTGTGGGTCGAGCAATTTCAGAGAGGATGGTACCATGCCATGGTGGATGTTCATGGGTTGTCACTTTCAAAGAGATTCCTGCTAATGTTGTGCAACATGTTACCTATGTCGCTGTTGTGGCTGCCGGTGAGTCAAACCTTGCTTCTTAGGCGAAGAGAAGGCAGAAGTTGGTTTGGTGCCTGATTCCCAGGTGCGTGAGCCAGCTGGGAATTTTCAAATCAGGGACAGTTGGTACACCAACCAACTTGCCTAATTCTCTCCTTGATTTCGGAGATGATTGTTTTCCTTTTTTGGAAAACAAATCTGCGATGGTTGCTGATTTGGCGGGGAATAACACGTTGCACAATATTTCAAACGCACTCCACAAGTGGCTTCCAGATCCATATTCAGATATAGGCATAGTGAGTTTGGATCCCATCGTTTTCTCTCATGTGGTGTTTAGGGCATCCTTCTCCTTCGTTTGGGTTTGGAGTTGCTGTAGTTTTTTTTTCTTTGCAAGATGATGAAGCTACACCTGTGGCTTTTGGCTCTATTTTTGGAAGCTCCAATGATACTAATTTGCAGCCTGCTCCACGCATACTACCTGATTTAATGGAGTTGATGGGGTTTGATATCGGTGGAGTTGTGGCACATCAATAGCAGTAGTGTCTAGGCGATGCTGCTTTTGGTGTAGTGGGCAATGCAATTCATATCGGTAGTTCGGAGGACTAGTTGGTGGATGCTACTGAGAGGATTGATGCAGTTAAAGGTGATTCCAATGTTGACAGGGCATGTGGGAGGAATGGAAAGGATATCATTGGATGTTTTTCATCTTCGTGTAGGTTTTCAAAATAAAGGTGTTGCAGCAAAAGTTTAAATTAGTATTCAATTCTTGTCACAAGAGAAAGGTGATTTGAAAGAAGATTGTGCATGAGGAGGCCTTTAAAGGAGGGAATTCTTTGAAGGAGGCTGGTCTTTGGGTTGCTAAAGTTCTAAATGTTAAGAAGGTCAAAAAGGGAGGGAGGAGAATGGTGTTTGGTGGTTAGGATTTTATCATTGAATGCTCGCGGTCTTCATGATGAGGCACGAAAATCTATCTTGAGGCAATACCTCGTAGAATGGAGGGTGGATTGTGTTATATTGTAGGAAACACATCTCAACACCTTGAATCCACAATTAAAAAGCCTTTGTGGTGGCCATGTCACAGATTTGTTGGAGGTGAATGCGATGGGGAGGTTAGGGGCCTCTTGATGATGTGGAATGAAGATTTGATGGAGTTGAATTCTTCTTTGTTAGCTACCTGTGTGATTACTTTCATGAGAAAGTCTAATGGTCTTGCCTTGTCTATTTATTGTGTTTATGGACCATGCGATGATGTTCTAGACCACAGTTTTAGGATGAGATTGCGCAGGCACCAGGAGTAGTTGATGGAAGGCCTTGGCTGATTGGCAGTGATTTTAATGCAACATTATCCTCTCTTGATAGACCAGATGGGAGATATGATAAGTCTATTCTGGATTTCCAGAGGATTGTAGAGGACCTAGAACTTTTGGACTTGCATACATCTGGGGTGCAATATACCTAGAGGAATGGTGGTGTAGCATCAACAATTGATAGATTGTTTGTAGTGTGGCTTTGGCGGAGGCATTTTAGGGGGCAGATGTGGGGGTGAGGGACATGTCTTTCTCAGACCATGCTCCTTTCTTTTGGTGAAACAATAAAGGCTTGATGTACTCGACATACTTCAAGTTTAAAAAATCTTAGCTGAAGGAGTTGGGCTTCCATGATTTTATTTGTAAAAAGTGGTCTAGGGTTCCCGCCTCTATGTTGGCTACTTGTATGTTGACTAACAAGATTCGTTGTATTAGAATGGCTTTGGTTGAGTTCAAGAGGGATCTTATGGCACGATGAGAGAAAAGGAGAGTTGATGCTTTACAGGCTATTGGTCTTCTTGATAGGAAGGAAGTGGTGGAGCCTTTGCTTGCGGGAGACGATCAATAACGTAGAAGGCTACATATGATAGTTCAGGTGCTGGATCTAAAGAAGGAAATGGATTGGAGGTAGAAATCAAGTTAGCTGTTACTTAAGGTAGGTGACTCCAACTGTAGGTTCTTTTATTTGTTAGCAAGTGCTAGGAGGAGGTCTAATATGATTAATTCCTTGGGGGTATTCTATTCTTGATCAGAGGGCGTAGATTTGTGAGGTGGTTTGTAACCATTTTCACACTTTCACCAGGAGAGGAGATTAGTGGTTGGGGTGGTTGGATATGCTTGTCTTAGACAAAGAGATGAAGAGGGATTTGATCAGGGAGATCTTGGAGGACGAGGTCCTGGGGCCTCTACGTGGTCTCAAGGCAGAGGGCTCCCAGGGTCTCGATGGTTTGCAGAGTTTTTTTTTTTATATAGAGTTGTGGGAGATTGTTGGCTTTGATGTTAGGGCCATGATTCAAGAATTCTTTGGTGAGAATAAAGGATTTGACAGTTTGAATAGATTTTCCTTATTCCTATTGCCGAAGTGGCTTGGTGTTGAGTTGATTGATGAGTTTAGGCCAATTTCTCTTAGTCGGAGAAAACGATCAATCTTATTCACAAAGAAAACCCTACACCTCTTTATATAGAGAGAGGTGTTGGGTAAATTACATCATAATTCCAACAGGAAAAAGGAAATAACAAAATAGTCCTAAACATGAAGGAAAGGATAAATAGAGTGCTATATCAACACTCCCCCTCAAGTTGGAGCATATATATTAATGATGCTCAGCTTGGAACATCAAATGCAGATCTAGGAAGAGTCTTCGTGAATATATTCGCAATCTGATCTTCATAAGCAATTGAAGTAGTGTAGATAATCCCACGCTGTATTAGATCTCTGGTGTAATGGCAATCAACCTCAACGTGCTTCGTACGCTCATGAAACATTGGGTTGTTTGCAATGTAAGTAGCAACGCGATTGTTACACCTCATCTCCATAAGTCCCTTCGCTTGGACATGTAGATCTCTCAACATTGACCTGACCCAGACCATTTTTGTAGCTGTCTATGTCATAGTGCGGTACTCTAATTCTGTATTTGACTTGGATACTACCTGCTGCTTCTTGCTCTTCCAAGCCTGCTACATAGGTACAAAAATCAGTTGTTGACTTTCTGTCTGTCATGCAACCTGCATAGTCAGCATTAGAATAGCCAACAACACTTATAGAGGTACCCTTCTGAAACAATATACCTCTGCCAGGTGCTTTCTTCACGTATTTAACCACCTGCATAGTAACACCCCAAGGCTGCTTGGTTGGTTTGTCCATGAACTAGCTAAGTTTCCCAACTGCAAGGGAGATATAAGGACGTGTAACAGTGAGATATAAAAGTTTACCAACCAATTGCCTATAAGATTTGCTGTTTACAGGCGGAGAGTCGAGGTCATAAAGATGTCCTTTGGGATCCATAGGTATATTAGCAAGCTTGGACCCCAGCATCCCTGTCTCCTATAGTACATCAAGAGCATACTTGCACTGACTGAGGACAATACCTTTTTTGCTGCATGCCACCTCAATACCAAGGAAATATCTGAGTTCACCCATATCCTTCATTACAAAGGCTTTAGCTACCTTCTTCACTCGGCTATCCCAACAGTGTCATCCCCAGTAAGGATGAGATCATCAACATTAGAAGTACCACAACTCCCTTGGAGCTCTACCTAACAAAGGGCGAATGATCAGTAGATGACCTCACCAACCCCATGGTTTGAACCTCCCCAGATAGTCTCTGGAACCAAGCCCTCGGGCTTTGCTTCAGGCCATAAATGGTCTTCAGTCTACATATACACTCCCCTTGAGTCTCAAACCCTGGAGGCTGTTGTATGTAGACCTTCATTTGAAGATCTCCATACAAAAATGCAATTTTCACATCCAGCTGATGAAGAGGCTAATCATAGTGAGCAACAACAGATAGCAGAATACGAACAGTAGGAAGCTGTGCTACAAATGAGAAGGTATCAAAGAAATATACTTCACATGTCTAGGTAAACCCCTTCGCTACCAATTTGGCCTTGTAGTGAGATATAGTGCCATCTGGGTTGTACTTGAGAGTAAAGACTCAACGACACCCCACTGTCTTGGCCAAGTCAGAGAAAATGATCAATCTTATTCACCAAGAAAACCTTACACCTCTTTATATAGAGAGAGGTGTTGGGTAAATTAGATCATAAGTCCAACAGGGAAAAGGAAATAGCAAAATAGTCCAAAACAGGAAGGAAAGGATAAATAGAGTGCTATATCAACACTCTTTTCAATGCCGTCTATCTGGTAGTTGCAAAAGTTGTGTATGGTGTTGCCCAAGATCATTAGCCCTGTTCAGTCTGCCTTCGTCATGGGTAGGCCTTTCTAGGAATCTTTTGTGTTGGCTGATGAGATGGTTGCCTCTTGGAGAAGGGGGGCGGCTACATTCATGTGGAAGGTGGATTTCTCAAAGGTGTACAACTCGGTGGCTTGGTTGTACCTTTGGGAAATCCTCAGGAGGACGAGTTTTCCTAAGTTGTAGGTGTAGTTGATGAAGAGGGCCATTACTACCTCCTCTTTCTTGGTGTTGGTGAATGGCTATTTAGATGGTTCGTGGACTCAGGCACAGCATGGGGTCCGTTAGGTGTGTCCATTAGCGCCTCTCCTTTTCAATATCACGGTCAGTAAATTTGGCTTTTAAGGCTTGTAGAGGTTATTTGCTTATAGGATTCACGTTTCATGGGAATGTCTCTCTTTTTACGCCTCTTTTGCAATATGCAGATGACACTACTTTCTTTATAGAAGGTGGAATTACTGAGGCGGAGCACCTTTCCTCTTTAGTGAGGATTTTTGCAGAGATTTTCGAGTTGAGAATTAATGGAAGTCAATATGTGTGCCTATAAACATTTGTGGTGGTGTTGTGGAGGATATTACTAACACACTGGATTCACCGCTTGCACATCTGCTGATTAAATATCTGGACCTTCTGCTTAAGGGAAAACGACTCTTGTCCTTGGATTGGAATATGATGTTGGAGCGTATTACTAGTAGGTTGTCATCTTGGAGTGGGAAATTATTGTCTAGAGAAGGGTGTTTGGTGCTCCTCAAGTCGATGTTGTCATCTATATCGGTCTTTTGTTTGTCCAATTTTAGATCACCAAAGAAAGTGATAAAGCAACCGGAGGTTTCTCGAAAAAGGTTTTTTTATAAGGGCCTGGTCTTGAGGGGACATTTTTGCAGTTGGTTGCATGGAAAGAGCCGTGTCGACCAAAAATGGATGGAGGTTTTGGGATATGTCATCTTGACGTTTTTAACAAGGCCTTCTCACTTAAGTGGGTTGTTAAATTAATGTCTGGTGTGAATTCTATGTGGGTCAAATTGTTGCAGGAGTATGTGGTGGATTTTGCTGATGGCGAACATGAATTTGCAGGAGTGGGTTGTGATGAGGTGTGGGGATTCCGTCTTTTAGAGATCTCTTTTGCCGATTTTGCAGGAGTATGCGGTGGATTTTACCCTGATTTTGGGTAACGGGGATTGCTTCAGGTTTTGGAAGGATGATTGGACTCGTAATGGTGTGTTTGCGAACCTTTTCCTATGTATCTTTCAGTTGGTCAGCAATAAAATCAGTCAATGTTCAATGTATGGGATAACCTGTAAAGATCGTGGAATTTAATTCTCTCTTCAAGTCTGTCTGAGGCATCCTTTTCTGAGTTTCAACGGTTGTTGACAATGATTTCAGATCTACATCCTCTTCTGAATGAGCCTGACAAGATGATATGGAGAGATGACACAGTCTGTCAGTAAAGTATATAGTAAAATCACTTATGTTGCACCTGAATCAAGTGAGATCAGTTCTGATTGTGCTGAGTTTTGGAGATTGAAATTGCCATTGAAGATTGAGATTTTTATGTGGCTTCTTCGGAGAGGAAAGATTGTAATGAAGTGTTTCAGAAAGTTTTGGTCTGAGGATTTGGATGTGAGCTGTCCACTTTACCTTGGTGCAGATGAGGATATAGCACACTTGTTCTTTTCGTGCGACATTGCCAAGGAGGTCTGGCACTTTTTCAGCCTTTGGATGATGGTTTTTTCTTCAGTTGAGAATTTCTGGGCTTCCTTTTCGAAGTCATGTGGGAGTTGACACAGCTAGGTGGATCATGGCTTTTGCTATCGTGTGGTGTTTGTGGCTTCAACGCAATGGAGTTGTTTTTTAAAATGAATGTTGCTGGGTGGAGAATGTTGTGAGGGAGGTTTCTTTTTTGTCTAATTTTTCTCTCTCCAATCTTTAAGTCGGTTCCACTTTTTTAATACAATTTTTTGCATGATTATTGATCTCCGGTTAACTGTTGTACCCCTTCAGTCTTTTTTTATTTAGTTGCATCTTGAGTTTTGTATCTTTCCCTGTTTTATTGTTTTATTGGGGTTGTACTATATTTTTCCCACCTCTATATATAATGAGGTAGGGTTAGAGAATAAAGTTTGCTCAATATCCCATCAAAAACCTTAGCCTCCCTTACCCTCCACTGAGAACCGCTCTCTAAGGGTGCTACTGGCCCTCTCTCCTTCTCCATCGACCCTGCAGCAGCATTGCCAAGGCCCAGGCGGGCTCTAGCGTCACTGCAGGGCCACTTGCATGTCCACCACATCGTTGCAACCACTTGCAGCAGTGCCACTGAGGCCCAGCAGGGCCCTAGCATTGCTGCAGGGGTAGCCTTCACCGCTGTAGCCACCTGCAATAATGCCGTTGAGGCCCAGCAGGGCCCCAGCATCTCCGTAGGGGTAAACTCCATCGCGTGCAGCCCTGCAGCAAGTCTTGCTGCGGTTGTGATTCCCTTTGTGCTGCCTGTGAGGGATCCCTGTGATCTCGCAGGCCTTGCGTGGAGGTTTTGTCTTGGTAGGAGTGACCGTTTTGCTTTCCTCTCTTCGAATCTAGACAACTGTAGACTTGAGAAGAGAGAGGTTGTCACTCTCGGGGTCTATTCTTGCCCCGGAAGTGATTGCTATGCCAACACCACTATATTTTTTCGGATTATCTGACAAGTATTCAGATCTAATTGAGTTTTTCAAATTGGTCTCTTCTAATTTAATGATTGGTTGAATGTTGCTGCCCTGATTTTTGGCATTTGGAGTGGTTTGGTTGAAGGAAGATGTTATCTTTAAGATCTTTTGAGGTCACATCAGATCCTATTTCAGAGACAAGGACATATAAGAGTCCCTTTTTTGGTCCCATGGTCAAGTTGGATGAGACCTTTTATCTTTGATGGTTACAGACATTTCTCATGGTAGTGAGAGGTCATGATAAAGAGCACATTCTTCAACTAGAATCACAGGATAAAATGGGCAAGAATTCTATGTGGAAAAACGATAATGCTATGGTATGCACTTTGATTATGAATTGTGTCATTCCACGTATTGTAGATGAGATAGTGTATTACTAAACACCAAAGGAGATGCGGGATAGCCTGAGAGAGATGTATTCTTATGAGAAGAATTTAGCTTGGTATTTCAGACCTTCCATGAGCTCATGTAGTTATGTTAAGAGGGTCATTCACCAGCCCAGTATTATTTAGCAATGAAGGGATTTCTGGAGAAGCACAATGCTAGTAGACTTGTGTGCACCTGTGCTTCTCAGAGGGCATATTGGAAGGAGATAACTATTTTACTATTCTTATCTAGCCTTGGACACTGTAGCATGCTCTCAGATCCTTATCCTAGTACAGCTTCGCTTACTTGAGACATATAATAGGGTGAGTCGAATTGCAGTTCACATGCCTACTGTAGAGATCATAGGTTAGCTTTCGGCCCTTGCTGCTACTTTTGGATGAGGTAAAGGGTGTTTTGCATCATGAGGCAGAGGCCATGGTCGTGTTCTAGGAGGTCGAGGCCATACATAGTGCACTTATTGTGGACGACATGGACATATTGAGGCTACCTACTGAACAAAGCATGGTCGTCCACCTATTGCCAAATCAAGCAGTCGAGCCAACTAAGGTTGCTTCAGACACTGTATCCCGAGTTGAGTTTGATAATCTATTGCAGTGTCTTTTGCAGCTGACTCAGTCCTTTATTGCTCCTCTCGAGATAGCTACCCTTTCCTTCTTATTATGTACAAATTTGGTTTGTTCTTCCTCATCTGTAGATTGATGGAATAGTGACTGGTTAGTCAATTTTGGTGTATTACGTCACTTATGTGGAGATCAGAGATGGTTCCCACAGTTGAGGCTTGTTCCTCAAGGCAAGACCATACAGGTAGCAGATAGGAGTCATTCCTATGTTGCTGGATAGGGAAAGGTTCCTGTTACTCCCACTTTGAGATTACTTGATGTGTTATTTGTGCGAGATTTTCTAATTAGTCTACTTTCTGTAAGCCAGATTATAAAGGAGCTGAACTACTGAGCCATTTTTGATGATGTGTCTTGTGTGTTTCAGGACAAGCTCACAGGGAGGACGATTGGTGGAGGACATGAAGAAAGAGGGGTGTATCACCTGAGGCAGAATCTCGTTGCTCTTGCTTGTCGTGGGGAGATCTCCTTTGCAGCAGGGAGCCCTTACCAGTGGCACCTTCATCTTAGTCACATTCCTCTGGATTGGCTCTGGCATGTTATACCCCATATCTCTTTGTCTACCGTTTTTATTTGCTATGCTTTTCATTTGGGCAACCATCATCGATCCAATTTTCATTCTAGTCAGAGTGCTGGGTCTTCTACTTTATTTGAGTTGGTTCATATGGATGTGTGGGGTCGTAGCTGGATTCCTAACCAGCAGGGTCATCATTACTTGTTATTATTGATGATTTTTCCAGAGTGTCACGGGTTTTTCTTATGAAAAATAACATTTTATATTAGAAATAAAGATCCAGTTTTCTGCTATTGTTAAAGTTGTGCGATCTGATAATGCTCTTGAATTTTGTACTCGTTAGTTGTCGTTGTTTTACAAATCCCATGGCATTGTTCATCATACTACTTGTGCTCATACCTCTCAGCAGAATGGAATTGCTAAGAGGAAGCACAAGAATTTATTGGATGTGGCTTATAGCTTGTTGATACATCACAAAGTTCCTCCCCTTTACTGAGCGGATGCCATCTTGACTGGTGGTTTTTTGATCAACAAGATACCTAGGTTTGTTATTCACAAGCAGATTCCTTTGCAGTTGTTATATCCTGGTCGTGAGATGTTTCATGTGCCACCTAGAGTTGTTGGGTGTGTTTGCGTTTGTGCACAATCTCACTCATGATCGGGATAAGTTGGCTCCCAGGGTGGTCAAGTGTGTTTTCTTGGGATACTCTCGGACTCAAAAGGGTTATCGGTGCTTTGATCCTATTTCTAGTTGTCATTTTGTTAGTATTGATATTACCTTTCATGAGTCCATCCCTTATTTTTCTAGTGCAGGATGTGACTTTTCTCTAGAGGTTGTTGATGTACCCATGCCTGTACCTCCCATACCTTTAGGGAGTATACTTATTTTTGATTCTGCGCTCCCTATTACAAAGCTTGCACGGTATCAGGATCCACCTGTTACCTTCAGGCTTTTTGTTATTTATAGGCAGTGCCCCCCTTTTTTACTGACACCATCCTTTCCAGTTCAGGTGAGCATAGATATTTTGGAGACTAATAGTGTTTTACTGAATGGTGATGACATAGCTACAGGGATTGATGCCTTTACTTCTGAGCCAATATAGGAGATTATGTCTTGGAAGGCATCTTGGAGTTGTGTCCGAGATTCCTTGAGGGCATGAGCTCCTTTGGGAGATTTTGTGTTGCTGTGTCTACTACTTGGTTGCCTACCACCTACCAGCAGGTCTTGCTTGATCTAAAATGGAGTTAGGCTACGGAGGATGAGATGGCTGCCTTACGCTCATGAGAGACCTGGGAGCTTACTACCCCTCTAGATGGAGCTGCTGTTGTTGGTTGTAGATGGGTTTTTGCCATCGAATACAACCCAAATGGGTTGGTGGTCCAACATAAGGCTCACTTTATAGCCAAGGCTTTCACCCAAACATATGAGGTGAACTTTTTTGACATGTTCTCTCCTATTGCTTAGCTACTGACTGTTCGTGTTTTTGTTTCAACGGTAGTTTAGTATGATTGGTAGCTTTATTAGCTTGATGTAAAAAATGCATCTCTACGACGTTCTTCAGATATATGCAGCAGCCACTAGGCTATCAGACTCAAAGGAGTGTGTGTGTAGACTCTGGAAAGCCATATATGGGTTGAACCAAAGTCCTAGAGCCTGGTTTTAGAAGCTCTCCGAGGTGGTTGAGGCTATTGGTTTTCAAAAGTCCTCATCAGATCACTCCCTTTTTGCCAGGAAGACAGGAAAAGGAGTGGTGGCACTCCTTGTGTATGTGGATCACTTGATTGTTGCAAGGGATGATAGAGGTGGCATTGCTAAGCTCAAGCAATGTCTTGCAGACATATTTGTTATAAAGGACTTGGGGTCCTTGAGGTACTTTTTTGGGATAGAAGTTGCTTGCAGCAAAATGGGAATTGTTCTGTCCCAAAGGAAGTATGCTATAGATGTTTTGTAGGAGATAGGCATGCTAAGGGCAAAGCCAGCCAACATTTATATGGACCTTAAAACTAGACTTTATGATGAGGGACCTAAGGCTATTGACAACAGATAGTAGGCAGCTGGTGGGCAAGCTTCTATATTTGACCATTACTAAACCTAACATTTCCCTAGTTGTTGGGAAATTGAGTTAGTTCATGGATAGGACAATGAGGCAACACTGGGATGTAGCCATGATGGTGCTGAGATACTTGAAGAAGGCACCTGGATAGGGAATCTTGTACAACAGAGCAGCATCTATGAATGTAGTAGGATACTTTGATGCAGGTTACGTAGGTTGCTTGATCGACAAGAAGTCTACTACAGGATTCTTCACATATGTTGCTAGAAATTTGGTGACTTGGGAGAGTAACAAGTAGGTGGTTGTCACCAGATCTAGTGTAGAGTTTGAATACAGGGTTATGGCCCATATTGCTATAGAAATGATGTGGGTGAGATCACTTTTGACTGACCCGTATATTTCTTGTGATACACCTATGGAGATGAAGCGTGATAACATAGTTGTCATGCACATTGCTAACAACCCTATGTTCCACAAGAAGACAAAGCATGTTCAGATTGATTGCCACTATACTTGTAATTTGATCCAGTGTGGACTCATCCGTACCATTCCTATTATTTCATAGGACCAGATAGTAGACATCTTTACCAAGCCATTACCTCGTTTATCTTTTGATGTTTGTTGTTCCAAGCTGAATATAATTAACATTTATTCTCTAGCTTGAGGGGGAGTGTTGTATCCTTTCGATTTTTATTTATTTAGTTGCATCTTGAGTCTTGTACCTTTTCCTATTTTATTATTTTCTTAGGGTTGTACTATATTTTTCCTACCTTTGTAAATAATGAGGTAGGACTAGAGAATGAAGCTTGCTTGGTCATTTTCTCATGTTGTAACCATTCTCTTCCTTCCCAAAAAGAAAAAACAATTCCCACCGAAAAGGTTTTGGAGGATATCCTTCCCTCATGATTATTAGTGGGGAAAAGTTGTACTAATATCAAAGGACTTTTTCTTTTTAGGAAAAAACCAATGCTGGCATCAAAATTAAAAAAAAGCAATACAAATTTTGTTGGCTTTCAAAGTTGCTTTTAAGTCCACTATCAAATAACGTCTGGAAGCACTTCTATGCTCCATTGCTTGATAAGCTTAGCAATGTCATTTATGCTAGATGCACATAATTTAGATAACCTTTATTTGACAAGATTATTGTCTACTTGTTTTCTTGACTATCAAATTGAGTATATATTCAACTATCATGTTGTTGCAAAACTAAATAACATTATTTGGCTATGCAGAGTCCAAGGTTAGGATTGGTTGAATCTCATGAAGAAATTCTATCTCACACTTATACGGCAAGTGTTTTATTTGCATAACATGTGGTTGTTATTTGTATTACCCATTACAGTTGAAGGTAAAGAGAATCTTTTTTCAAATAAATATTAATTCATCTTTGTTCTCGAAGGTTTCTCGCAAGCCTTTTGGTAGTGAGTCGCTACCTAATGGAATAATTAGCAAAACATCAGATATGGAAATGCAAAGCCTGTGGGGTCCTGTGATAAAAAAGGTATGTAAAAACATATTAGTTACCAATGACATATGCCATTCAGTATTTTCTGGTTTAATCTAAGCTCCTGTGGATGACATAGATGAAATTTAGCGTTGAACCCCTGTTTATATGCAATTCATGTTATAGACTTGTTTTCTTACCATATTAATGATTACAGTTGAAAAAAGGAAATGCAAAAAAAAGTGAGGATCCTTTGCTATGGGATCTCCACAGAAAGTCCTATTGCTGGATTGCAATAGAAAGTTCCAGAACCCTTGTAAAGGGGTATCATTTCTAGCCTTTAGGTTGCAGATGTGATCCAATGACTGTTTAATAGCGAGCCTTTCCCTTATAGCAGAGGATCTGCCCTGTCGAATATAATCACAACTTACTTTTATATTATAAGTTCTATTTTGGCATGAAAATTTGGAATATATGTTAACTAATAAATATTATACGTATCCGAAATTTCAAAAATCAACACTCCTAATGCCTATTAAGGTTGCAAAATGCTAAGCATATATGTGATCCTTTTATTATTGGTAAAAGTGTTCAACTGATTGTGTTGGGAATAAAGGCCATGTGGACTGACCACGTGGCAGCTTCTAGAAGGCCTAGTTAGGATAGCTAATCGAATTGAACGGTTCGAATTCAACTTAAATTCGTTCGATGAAATATTTGATAAAAGTTCGTTTGAAAAAAAACGAACCAAACATGAACATTAAAACCATGTTCGTTAGCTTAACGAATCGAATATGAACATAGTGTATGTTCGTTCAATAAAGTTTGAGTTCGAAAACACATATAAATAAAAATATGTGGATATAATTATACATTTATGTAGATATTAAAAATCCATTTAATTAAAAAAAAACCCCTTCCCACCTCTCCTCCCACTCCCTGTCTCAAAAGTAAAAAAAACAAAAAAAAACAAAAAAAAAAGCCTTCCCCGGTTCCTGTATCCCCACTTCCCTGCTGCCCCCACCCGCTCAAGCCCTCAATCTTTGATTCTCAAAACTCAACCCCTCCCCTCCCCCGGGAAACCCCTGCTCTCCAAACCCTAAGCGGCGCAGCGAGGCATTGTGAGCGGCTCATCTGGCCATCCAGGCTTCCACACGGCCACACTCGAACCCCAATCCATCGTCCTCACCCTTGCTGCCACCCATACTCCACCACCGCCGTCACCACCACAATGCTGCGCCTCCTCCCTCGTTGCACCACCTCCTCCGCCATCTCCACCCCTTCCTCCCCAAATGTCCCTTCCCTTCCCTCCTTCCCCCTCACCTCTCGATCCCCACCGTCGACGTCTTCCTCATGAACGCTCACAGGCTAGGGAAACGCGAGGCCAAGGGCAAGAAGGAGCGCAAGAACCTCAAGCACGTAAAAGGCCCCTTCCCAGTCCCCCTTCCTCGACGACTCCCCCTTCCCCTTCGACCTTGACCTCCTCGCATCGAGCCCCCTCCTGCTGACTACGACCTTGTCCTCGACGTTGGCCCCGGTTGTTGACCCTTCACCCGCTCTAGGTCCATCTCCCTCCTCAAGAAGGCCGACGTCAACACCTACATCGACTTTAGGTCTCCTCCTTCTCTCTTGTTACTTCATTTGTTTGTTACCGGTTTGGCTTGAGTTCCCCAATGGATGGATATTGACCAGTTGATGTTTCCGTGCGTCTGTTCGAATGCTACAGCATGGAGGACTTCTACGAGAAGCTTTCGGAGGGCTTCCTCCGGGTAAGGTTCGAAATGCCGATTTCGACGCCGTGCCGATGAAATTGTAGGTATGCATTCGTGGGTATGCCGAAGCCATGCCGTAGAAATGCCGATGGTAGATTTCGACGATTTCGACGACCCGAAAATATGACATTTCGAGGCACGCTGAGGGCATGCCGACAGAAATGATAGAAATGATTAAAATTTGAAAGACAACTAAATAAAAAATGTTAGAAACATATTTACAGTTGTAAGTAAGCCTATATGAACAAAAAATAATTGTTATTTAAGCCTATATGGCAAAAAATCAACGTGTGTGTGTGCATGAATGATTAAAATTCGAAAAACAACTAAATCAAGATGTTGGAAAACGTGTGTGTGTGTCCCTCTCTTCCCCCAGCGCTCCAATTCCTCCAATTCCCGCCAGCGCTCCAATTCCTCAGCCAATTCCCGCCGCTCAGCCTTTTCAAATTCCCGCTGCTCCAATTCCCAGCACCGCTCAGCCAGACGGTCAGCATGCCGCCATTTCGTCAGCAACTGTCGGCATACCGGCGAAACCCTCGGCATGCCGACGGTTTCCCTGCAAACTGACACTATCTTTGTGTCGGCATGCCCTTCCTCCAAAAACCCCCTTACTGACGGCATGCCGGCGGCATTTAAATCACAACCTCCGAGGATGATGAAGGAATTGGAGGAGACAAGGAGGTGCACGTTGCTGGTCAGGTAGTGCTTCCTGGATCTCTGCAACAACTTTCGCCGCGTCGTGGACCCGCCTGTACACTTGAACCCCAAGGGTATAGAGACCATGTTTACTATTATCGAATGAATAATAGTGTTAGTAAACATATTGTTATCGAACATACTTTTAGTGCTTTACATTAAAGATAATTATCAAATGAACTATTATTGAACAAATTGTTAGCAAACATATTGTTATCGAACATATTATCGAATTTAATCGAACATGTTCGTTCGAACAAAGCAAACTAACTAATAATGAACCGAACTTGAACGTTCGATTTCGTTATCGAATTGAACTTGAACATTCGTAACCGAACAATTAATGAACTGGAACCAAACTTGAACGTTGAATATTTTATCGAACTCGAACATACATATGTTCGAGTTCGTTCGATATGATTAGCACCCTTAAGCCTAGCAGGGTCGGCGGCTAAAGGGTCCATAAGACTAATTTTGGGTGTTTTGTTTAGAAGTTAAGTTTGCTTTTTTAGTAAATGTGTTTTAGGAAAAGTAGTTTGGGATTTGATTTACTTTAGAGATAAGATCTTTCCTTGTTTAGAGATATGATTGGTTTCCAAATAGTTGGTATATGTTCTCTTTATAAAAGAGTCTTCCCTTGTAATCTCATTTGAGTTAATAATAATATTTTCAACTTAGGGCTCCTCTCCTCTCTCTCTCTTCTTCACATCACCACCATCAGCCACCACCAAAGGCAGTCGGTCTCAATGCCGGCTACCCAAATAGCCGGCTGTGCTCCTCCTCTCTCCCTGTCCACACGCGTGGACATCCCACTGTTGGGGTTGTTTCCCATGCACACGAGAGTCTCCACACTCTAGATTGTGCGATTCTCGACATAATATCAGAGCCTGTGGTCTAGGCTCCTTGTGCGTGTGGGTTATTTGACCGCAAGTTGGTGGTCCACACATCCAGAAAGTCCTCGACAAATCTGGCGCCTTACGCAGAGAAGGAAGACTAGAGAAGATGGCGGAATCAACCACGATAGTCGGAGATGCCACGGTTGTTTCTGGAGAAAGCAAGGTGGTTGTCTCTAGGACAACTATCAAGCTTAGTGGCTCATCCAACTATGTCTTGTGGGCTCGTGCCTTCAAGATATTTATTGGAGGCCAGGCGAAGCTTAGCATTCTCCTTGAGGAGCCACCAGAGTTGAAGGACAATAAGAAGTTTGAGAAGGAGAATTATGTTGTCATGAATTGGCTCATGAACTCGATGGATCCATTTATCGCCTCAAACATGCTCCACAAAAAAAGCGCGTATGAGATTTGGACGGCCCTCGAGAAAAGGTATGCCTGAACCTCAAATAACAAACGTATTACTGATCTCTACACTCGCATATGGACAGCCAGTCAAGGAGATTTCTCCTTGACCAAATATTACGAGAAGATGGAGGCATTGTTTGAGGAGTTGGATATCTACGAGCCGTTATGTTGTGACAAGCAAGGGGAGACATGGGCGGTTTGGCAATCCATCAAGTTTTTATCAGGATTGCATTCTCGTTATCGAGCCGCCTGAGATCAAATCCTAGCCGCCGACGGGAAGATGGATCTTGAGACCATCTTTTGCCGTCTCCTCAAGATGGAGATCACTGAGGATGAAGACACGTCGAAAGGTGAGAACTCCGCACTTGCTATTCCATAAGCAAGTGTGGGGCATGGTCGAGGATGTGGACCTGGCCATGTCTACTTGAAGTGCCAACATTGTGGATGCAACAATCATCCACAAAACAAGTATTGGGAGAAGTTTGGGAGGCCACCACGTGGGGCTACTAGCACCTTACATGTGACTCCCTAACTCAGGTCGTAAGAAGCAACGACTACTCAGGTTGCCATAGAAGCAAATGACTCCGGAGGTCGTAGGAGGCTTCGCCATTGACTAGTCAAAGGAGAAGACTGAGAGCTTTGCTCTCGAAGAAGATGAATGGTGGGGCATCTAGCCTCACAAGTGGAAGACCAAGTCGTCGGTCTCCCGATCTTCGACTTGAGGGGGAGTGTTGGGAATGGTCACGTGGGTGACCACGTGGCAACCAACAGGCCACGTGGCAGCTTCTAGAAGGCCCAACAGGGTCGGTGGCTAAAGGGTCCATAGGACCAATTTTGGGTGTTTTGTTTAGAAGTTAAATTTGCTATTTTTAGTAAATGTGTTTTAGGAAAAATAGTTTGGGATTTGATTTGCTTTAGAGATAAGATATTTCCTTGTTTAGAGATATGATTTGTTTCTAAATAATTGGGATATGTTTTCTCTATAAAAGAGAGTCTTCCCTTGTAATCTCATTTGAGTCAATAATAATATTTTCAACTCAAGGCCCCTCCCCTCTCTCCTTCACATCACCACCGTCGGCCACCACCAAAGGTAGTCCGCCCCACTACTGGCTGTGCTCCTTTCTCCTTGTCCACATGCATGGACAACCCACTGTTGGGGCTATTTTTCCATGCACACGGGAGTCTCCACACTTCGAATTGCGCGATTCTTGATAGATTGGAAACTCAATCACATCTTACTTTTATCATATTTGAACTTTTTAGAATTCCATATCTAGATCAATTGCAAATTCTCTTATTGAAAATTCCCTTGAAGAGTTGATCAATTTGAACTTCGTTGGGACCTGTATTTTACTTTCCTTTAATCATTTTGTGCCCGTTGTTAGGTTCTTCCTTATCCTTGTGTTGATAGCAAGAAAATGGTTGTTCATCATTATGTGCATAAAAAATGATTTAACAGGTTAAACATCGATACTTTCCTAATACACCCTCCTGAGTGTATTTTGTTATTTGTGTAGTTAATGTTGAATGTTCCCTTGCATTTTGTTTTCTTGTTATTTGTTGATTGTTAGGGTGTCCTGTGATATTGTTCTCTAGGGTTTCCTTTCAATAAATAGGACCCTAGGGCTACATGATATGGCAACAACTCTCATTCTCTCTACATGGTATCAGAGTGGCAGTCCCAGGCCAGCGTCTGATACCCCTTTGATTCCCATCCCTTTTCTTTCTCCACTAAACACGTTTGATTGGATTTCATGCCCTAAAATCGGTCTTCGTGCACAGGATCCCCCTTTGTGAAGAACACAAATCCTTTATTGAGCTACTACTTGTACTTTTGATCACTGCCAGCTCCTCGTGGGGTGTCGTCCGCTCACCGCCAGCGTACGCATCCCCTCTGGTGACCATCCGGCTACTTGATCATTGTCGGCGATTGATCCGGTCTCCAATGCTGCCCATTGCTGGGAGCATTGGATCAGGGTTTTCATCCTGATTTTCCTTATCATGGGGGACTGCTGACGTGTCCCTTAGTTACCTTGGGGTGGTCCTCACCTCACCGAGGTCGAGTTTTGGTCAGCTCCACTGCCAAAGCACCGCTAGTAGCAGACCACACCATCGGAGCACCGCTAGAAGCCTTTCACGCTGCTGAGTTGTTGGAGTTATTGACAGTCCAGTGACTGTCTTGGATGGGTTGAGAAATTATCTATTTTGCGATTGATGATTGTGTAGGTCTTCGATAGAGAAGTATGGCGTCAGAAGTAATCGATTCCTCTACACATGGAGAGGGAGGTTAAGGGGATGTCAAGAACTCTTTCTTTGGCCCGATTGTCACGTTTGATGGATCAAATTATGCATTATGGGTGCAATCGATCCTTAATGTGGTTGAGGGTCATGACAAGGAACACAGTTCTTAAATCAAAGCTTGCTGAGAAGGTTGGAAAATTTGCTACTTGGAAGGACAACGCCATGGTTAGGTAATGGATCATGAATATTGTTGTTTAACGTATAGGCATAGAGATAATGTATTACAAGACAACTAAGAAGATGTAGGAGGTCTTTTCACACATTCTCAGGACAAGAATGTGGTGTGTATCTTGCAGCTTCACCATGAGTTTGCCTATGTGTGGCAAGAAGGACGACCTCTTGCCTAGTGCTACTTTAGCTTGAAGTCTGCCTTCGAGAGACTTAATGCTTATACTCCTATGTGCGCCTGTGAGTCGTAGAAACTCTATAGGGCACTGACCATGGTTTGTCATTTCTTGGCAGGTTTAGATCCTTCCTATGAAGCTGCAAGGTCACAGATGTTGACATTACTTAAGATTCCTATGATAGAAGAGGCGTACAATAGACTAAGTAGGCTTGCCGTCTCTAACTCACCTTCTAGATAGGTTGGGCATACCTCTGCCATGGCTGATTTTTAGGGCAGAGGGAGTGGAGCTGGACAGTTTACCTATGGTTGTGGATGCATTGGATAGGGGCATGCCAGATCTCAATGCTCCTACTGTGGTCAACTTGGGCACGTGGAGGACACGTGTTGGATCATGCATGGAAAGCCTGCTAGTGCTTATCAGGCAATGGCTGGACCTGATGTGACTCTGGAGTCGGTGCCTATCACATGTGCAGAGTTCAACAACTTGGTTCAGCGTTTTTCATAGATATCTTAGGGGACACCATATGGGAAGGAGGATAATGCAGCAGTTGCTAGTTTCTTACGTATGTCTTGCCTGTACCTTGAGTGTAGATACTCTTAACTGGCTTGTTGATTGTGGTGCCTATCCTCACATTTGTGGCAAGGCTCAGCAGTTTGCTAGCCTAAGGTCTGATACTTTCGGGAGATCGATTGTTGTGGAAGATGGCAGGAATTCTCCTGTTACTGGATAGGGGGAGGTTCAGCTAGCCCCTAATATTAGGTTGCAGAATGTTCTTCATGCTCCTGATTTTCCTCTGAATCTACTTTCAGTTAGTCGTATTACTAATTGCATTGTTGAGTCATTTTTGATGCTATGACCATTACATTTTAGGATATATTGACGGGGTAGGTGATTGGTTATGGCTATGAGGAAGGGGGTTCTATCGCCTTCTTTAGACACTATATGCTGGACATGTAGGGACTTCTACTGATGAAGCCTGGATTTACCTTTGGCACTTACGTTTTGGTTACTAGCCTTTGCAGAAACTCTGACGTTTTATTCCTTAGATCACTCTTACTGCTACCTTCCAGTGTGAGACATGTCCGATAGGAAAACTTCACTGCAGTTGGTTTCCTAGTAGACATGGTTGGACTTCTAGTAGTTTATTTAAGCTATTGCATCTTAATGTTTGGGAGCCAACTTGACTTCTTGACTGGATGGGACATCATTTTTATCTTGTTATAGTTGATGAATTTTCTCATCTGTCATGAATTTTCTTGTTGAAGTCAAAGTCTAAAGTAGGGTCTCTGATAAGTAATTTTCTTATTGAAATAAAAAATCTGCTCATGTGAAAATTGTTTGATCTGATAATGCATTGAAATTTTATACCCAATCGCTTGGTACCTTATTTTGAACTCAAGGTATTATACATTAGATGAGTTGTCTTTACACCTCTTAGCAGAATGGAGTTGCTATGAGGAAACAAAGATACATTCTTGATGTAGCACGTACTTTGTTGATTCAACATACTGTCCCTACGTCTTGTTGGGGTGATGCTATTCTCACTGCGTGTTGCATGCCCTCTATGGTGCTTGATGAAGAAGTTCCCTATTTGGTCCCTGATAGGGAGCTCTTTAGTGTTCCACTTAGGGTGTTTGGGTGCCTCCTTTGTTCATGCTCATGGTCCTAATAGATACAATATCACACTTAGCGCTATTAAATGCATTTTTGTGGGGTACTCTTGGACTTAGAAAGGGTACCGATGTTGTGATCCAGTTGGGAGGAAGCTTTTTGTGAATGCTGATGTATCATTCTTTGAGTCTGTTATGTTATATTGTTGGGCTCTTATTATTTTATGTTTTCTTTTAAGACCCCTTTATAATTTTTCCCTCACCTCTTTCTATATAAAGAGGTGTTGGGTAGGCTTAGTGAAATGAACGAGATTCATTTTCTTTAACTTGGTGTCGGAGCCAAGTTGAGGACACCATCAAGAAAACTCTAACCCTACCACCAAGCCCACCACTCGCCACCACCGCCGCCACCTCCGACACAGATGGCCAGCAGCAGCACCGTCGTCGGCTAGTAGCAATAGCAGGCCGCCGCGTTTCTCTCTTTCTTTCTCTCGACGCTCTCTCTCCGTCTCTTGTTGTCGAATCTTGTTTGGCGGCAGGGGGAGGGGAGTACCACCCAGCATCACCTGCTGTGAGTCCTAAGGAGGTCCTTGGCTCCTGTTTGATGGATTTCTAAAGCCAAGGATCCTTCGAAAAGATGTGTTGTAGATCTTCTAGTACTGTGGTATGACCAAATCAGACTGATTTAGTTTGGGGTGTATATTCCCTTGTTTTTTGATGAATCTTTGGGGTGTGTTCCCCTTTAGTGTATTGAAGAAGTGTTGCATTGCGTGTATGCGGATTGAGTGGTGTGTATTCCCCTGTTTATCATTTAAAATCTGATTGCGTGTATGCGAAAAGTGAAATTAGATTTGGACATTGTGATTTTATGCCCAAAGAGTAATTCAAGTGGTCTGAAGTTGTGTGGAAAGACATCCTACTGTGTTGTTTACATTATGCTTGTAGATATGGCAACCTCACATTAGTCAGAGATTGTGCTGGGAACTTCTGTCTGACTCTTCTCCAACCACTGGCGTGTCGTGGTTGATTGACTCAGGTGCTTCAAATCATCTATCCGGCAATTCACAGTGTTTTGGACACATGTAGTCGGTATCACAAGGTTGCACTGTGCAGGTGGCTGATGGGCGACATGCCCCTGTTGATGGTCAAGGGGAGTTACAGTTACCTCATCTATGTAGCTCAACCATGTCTTGTTTGTTCTAGACTTGTCCATGGGTTTGCTTTCTGTTAGTGAAATCATCAAGCAAATGAATCATCGTGTCATCTTTGATGAGCTTGAATGCACTTTCCAAGATCGAATGACAGGGAAGATTATTGGTAGTGGATATGAAGGAGGTGTTTACCGACTTGTTCAGGGCCCCACGTCTATAGCGTGTTAGATTAGCTTTGCTTTAGGAAGTGCTTTACAGTGGTATAGACGGTTGAGTCGTCCATCTTTGGATAAACTACAGAGACTTATTCCACATTTGTTCCCAACCACACAGCTTTCTTGTGATGCATGTCAACTTGGGAAGCACTATAGATCTTCATGTTTTCAGTTGATGCATCTTGATGTTTGGGGTCCCAGCAGGATTCCTGATGGACAAGGGCATCGCTATTATTTGATTGTGGTTGATGATTTCTCTCGATTGTCTTAGTTATTCCTCATAAAGAATAAGTTTGAAGTGAGTCCTCTTATTAAGAAGTTTATGTTAATGATAAAGAATCAATTTGGTGTCTGCATCAAGATAGTCAGATTTAATAATGCATTGGAGTTTTGTATCCCTCGGTTGGTAGATTTCTATGGCTTGCATATGGTATCATTCATCAAACTTTCTGTCCTCACACCTCTTAGCAGAATGGGATTACAAATAGGAAGCATAGGCATATTCTTGATATGGCCAGAACTCTTTTTATTCAGAACAGTGTGCCACGTATTTACTGGGGCGATGCAGTTCTCATAGCTTTCTATCTCATTAATAGACTGCCCACCTCAGCTATTCATGAGTAGGTACCATGGTTGGTGTTATATCTTGATGCAGAGTTATTTCGTGTTCCACCCAAGACATTTGGGTGCGTGGCTTTTGTTCATCTTCTTGGACCCGATCGAGATAAATTAGCACATCGAGCAATCAAGTGTATGTTTTTTGGATACACTTGTACTCAGAAGGGGTATCGGTGCTTTGATTCTCTAGACCAAAAGCATTACATTAATGTTGATGTCACATTTCATGAAGCAGTTCCTTACTTTTCCATTGCTGCCAGACGATTGCAGAGTGTGCCAGAGTATTCTCCTATGCCTGTTGCTCCTGTACCCTTAGTGTCTTCTCAGATAGTAGCGATTCTCCTCCTATAGGGCCATCTACCAGCACAGGCAAGCTTGTACCAGCATATGAGAGCACATTCAAGGGTCACATTAATCAGTTGCCAGTTTCTTATAGGGAAAAATCAATCAGTTGCCAGTTTCTTATAGGGAAAAATCACCCTCTCGTATTCCACAGTCTCCTTCGGTTAGTGTTGAGAACTTGGAGGCTACTTCTCCTCAGGATACTCCTATAGGTACAGAGTCTCACACAGAGGACGTTCCTTCAGATACTGTGTCCGATACAGTCGATGTCCCCTCGGGTATAGTGTCAACAAAGGTGGAGAATGATGTTCCCATTGTTATTTGGAAGGCCCCCTGTTCATGTGCGCATTACAGAGTGGCAGGGAGTGCTGTCTCCACTGCCTAGGTTGGTACGTCTTTGCATGCCTTTACTGCTGCTGTCTCTGCTACAGAGATCTTGACCACCTACCAGCAGGCTCTACTCGATCCAAAATGGCATATTGCCACGGAGGATGAGATGTCTACCCTTTGTGATAGGGGGACCTGGGAGTTGGCACCACTTCCTTCTAGAGCACACCTTGTTGGAGCTCGTTGGGTCTTTGCCTTGAAATACAACCCTGATGGGTCTATTTCACGATACAAGGCTAGGCTTGTTGCAAAGGGGTTCATTCAAGCTTATGGAGTGGACTTCTTTGACACTTTCTCTTCGGTGGCTCGTCTCTCCATAGTCAAAATTTTAGCCTTTGTTGCAACACATCACGGTTGACCCCTTCATTAGCTTAATGTCAAGAATGCGTTTTTGTACGGTGACCTCCAAGAAGAAGTTTACATGCAGCAGCCCTCGGGTTTCGAGGTTCAGGGGGAGTGTGTATTTAGGTTGAGAAAGACTATTTATGGCGTGAAGCAGAGTCCTCATGCCTGGTTTTGACGACTGTTAGAAGCTTTAGCTACTCTTGGGATGCATAGGTCATCTTTTGATCTTTTTTTTTTGTAAGGCGGACATGTCATGGTGTGGTGGTGCTACTTGTGTATGTGACTAATCTGATTGTCACGGGAGATGACAAATTGGGTGTTTCTGAGGTGAAGGAGTTTCTAGGTCAACAATTTGTTATGAGGGACCTGGGAGGACTCCACTATTTCTTGGGAATTGAGGTTGCTTATAGCAAAGAGGGCACTGCTGATGTCTCATAGGAAATATGCCCTTGATATACTCCGGGAGGCAGGGATGCTAGGATCCAAGGGAGCAAATATCCTTAATGTTCCAAAGGTATGTCTTTATGATAGTGCAACAAAAATTGTTGATAGCATGGCCTATAGACAGTTGGTAGGCAAACTTTTATACTTGATTATCACACGGCCAGACATTACTTTAGTGGTTGGGAAGTTGAGCCAGTTTTTAGACAAGCTACAAATGCACATTGACAGATGGTGATGCGGGTACTCAGGTACCTTAAGAGAGCTCTTGGACGTGGTCTTCGGTTTCAGAGAGGAGCCCCTATGACAGTTGTGGGTTATTCTGATGCTGACTATGCTGGTGATCTTGGTGATAGGAAGTCTACCATGGGCTTCTGTATATTTGTAGTAGGCAATCTTGTTTCCTAGCGGAGTAAGAAGCAAAGTGTGGTCTCCCGTTCCAGTGCAGAGTCTGAATACCGAGCTATGACACAAACGGCAACAGAGATGATTAGGAGCCCTTGGAGATGCATTGTGATAATAGGGCTACCATGTACATTGCTAATAACCCAATGTTCCATGAAAGGACCACACACTTGGAAGTGGATTGTCACTATATGAGAAGTCTCATCTAGTAAGGTTTACTTCGTACTGCTTGCCTAGCCTTTATAGAGCAGATTGTAGACATGTTTACTGAGCCTCTATCACGTCCAACGTTTGAGAAGTGCAGGAATAAGCTGAGCATGGTTGACATATATGCTCCAGTTTAAGGGAGAGTATTATGTTATATTGTTGGGCTCTTTTATTATTTTATGTTTTCTTGTAAAACCCCTTTATAATTTTTCCCTCACCTCTCTCTATTTAGAGGTGTAGGGCAAACTTAGTGAAATGAACGAGATTCATTTTCTTCAACTGAGTCCATACCCTATTATTCATCGATTGGATCTCGGATAGTGGCTTTTGACTTTGAGAAGGAAGTAAAGATTCCTCTTCCTGCTCCTGATATCAAGTAGTATTAGGACACTATAGATGGGTAGGACTGTAGGTTTCATCTAGTTTATTCACATAAACCACGCCAAGAGCAATGGTAAGCTGCCACCCCCCCCCCCCCGTCTCGTCCAATGCTAGAGCCATTACTTTTGAGGTAATCCCTATCCTTAGTCAAACTGATGGTTCTTCTAGTCCTGATGTTTTAGATTCTCCTGCCACCTTTGAGCATCCTCTGACAGTTTCTTCTAATGGTGCTGAGCGCATAGACCTAGATATGCTTATTGCCCTGTAGAAGGGCACTCAGTCTTGCACCTTGCATCCTTTATTCAAGCATGTGCCCTTGGCTTGCCTTTCCCCTGCTCATCGACAGTTGCTACTGCCCTATGTGTGGTTCAGCTTCCTTACTCTCACCAAGTGGCACTTGGTGATCCTCAGTGGCATTGTACTATACAAGAAGAAATGTTTGCACTACATTCCAAGGTTTCCTGGACCCTGGTTGATCCTCTTGTTGGAGCTACTATTGTGGGATGCAAATATGTTTTGCATTAAAACATCATTTAGATGGGACCATCGAGAGGTACAAGGCGTGGCTAGTGGCCAAAGGGTACACCCAAACATATGGTATTGATTACCTTGATACCTGCTCACTTGTGGTACGACATCCCACCATTAGAATCTTGATCTTCGTGTCAATTCACCTTGATTGCGGTCTTCACCAACTTGATGTCAAGAATGCCTCTCTATGGTGATCTTGATGAAGTTTATATGCAGGAACCACCTGGGTTTAAGTCTCAGGGGGAGAGTTCCTAAGTGTGCAAGTTCCATAAGGTTCTCTATGACCTGAAACAGAGTTCTTGCGCATGGTTTTAGAAGTTGTCAGATGTTGTGGTGAAGATTGGCTTCGGGAGATTGTCAGCAGATCACTCATTGTTTGTGAAAACCACAACACATGGACGAGTTGTGATGTTAGTAGATGTTGATGATATTATTTTGACAGGAGATGACACTGGAAGTATATCTGCTACCAAGGAGTTCCTGAGAAAGAACTTTGTTACCAAAGACATGGGCCCACTCGAGTACTTCTTGGTTATTGAGGTGGCATGCAATACAAGAGTGGTATTGTCTCAGAGGAAATATGTACTTGATCTGCTTCGGGAGACAAGCATGGCTGGTGCCAAGAGAGCCATAATTCTGATGGATCTCGAGGTGCATCTTTATGATGATGACACATAGTTGGTGGATGTTGGACAGTTTAGGACTCTGGTGGGAAAACTATTATATGTGACCATGACATGATTGGATATCTCACTTCTTGTCAGTGAGTTAATTTATGGATAAACCCAGGAGAGTACATTAGGAAGCTGCCATGATGATCTCGAGGCTGCACTTGGAAAGGGTCTCTTATTTTCACGTATTGGAGAGCTTGGGGTGATGGCATATACAAATGCAGATTATGTTGGGTGCGCCAAAGATTGGAAGTCCACTACAGGTTTCTGTATGTTTGTAGGGGGGAATTTGGTTACATGGAGGAGCAAGAAACAAATTGTTGTAATAAGGTCTAGTGTTGAGTCTGAGTATAGAGCCATGGCTTAGGAATTTGTTGAACTTGTGTGGATTCGATCTGCTCTTTAGGATCTTCAGTTTTCAGTCATAATGGAGCTAAGATGTGACAACATTGCTACTACATTCATTGCAAATAACCTAGCCTTCCACGTATGCATGAAGCATATGGAAGTGGATTGTCACTATACTCAGGACATGATTCAGAAGAGATTCAACCAGACCGTCCATGTTTCTTTTGAGATTTGGGCCGCTAACATGTTTATAAAGGCACTTCCTAGATCAAGCTTTAACAGATGTTCATCAAAGCTGAGCATGATTGATATCTATGCTCTAGCTTAAGGGGGATTGTTGAGCATTCCCTTGCATTTTGTTTTTTTTTTTATTTGTTAATTATTAGGGTGTCCTATGATATTGCTCCTTAGGATTTCCTTTCTATAAATAGGACCTGAGGCCTAACTACTCTCATTCTTTCTACGATTAAAAAGGTGAATTATCGGTGGGTGGGAGGATGAGAGGGAAAGGAATGGTAAGGTTGAAATTGGAGGATTGTTGGAGAGTAAAGGGAAAAAGAGTGAGGACAAAATGAATGGATGCAACAGGGTCATGGTACTCTCAAAAGGTGTTTCCTAGGTGGTTGCTCTTTGTGTAGGGGCTCTACAGTTTAAGAGGAACATGGGGTGCTTTTGATGCCTCCCCTTGTGACATCTTGCTTGAGATTCTAGATTTGTGATCATTTGCTTGTGCTAGAATGGCTTGGATCCGCATGCTTCTACTTGCCTAGGGAGTAGTAAGGTTGTCCATCATGCTAATTGTTAGAGTATGTTTAGGGGTGTTTTTATTATTTGCTATTTTTTATGAGGGTGTTTCCTATATTTTACCCATATCCTTTCTCCATATAAAAAGGGCTAGGGCTTCTTTTGAGTCATTTCATTCTCTTCCAACACTAAAAATATGCAAGTGATTGATATGTTGGAATTAGAGGATCGTTGCAGGATTCTAGGGGTGTCATAAAGAGACATGATAGAAGTTACAAGGGGTCCTCTTAAGGATGTAAAGAGATGGTATACTAGTTGTTGAATGGTAGATCTTCATTCCAACCTGCATGGATTACATCTTTTAGGATTCACCTGGTTGTTTATGACAAAGGTATGTGCTCTTGGTTATTGACTACTTCATGATTAAGAAG
The DNA here is from genome assembly GCA_037157565.1 of Thalassia testudinum. Classification (NCBI taxonomy): domain Eukaryota; kingdom Viridiplantae; phylum Streptophyta; class Magnoliopsida; order Alismatales; family Hydrocharitaceae; genus Thalassia; species Thalassia testudinum. Next base: position 136,201,734 of record JAZHRO010000077.1, read on the forward strand.
GGTAGCTTTGCTAGATGGTGAGATCCAATGAATCTTGATCATGTGATGGTCCTCAAGCTACAAGCTCTTATTCCATTAGAGTTCTAGGAGCTGCCTTTGGATCTTCAATAAGGACATGTTTTGAGGAGGACATGGTGGAGAATGTAACTTGAGAGGGCATTGATTCGTTGAACTATTGGCCTCATTCTTTGTAGGTAGAAATAAAGTGGATGACTACTAACCTATGGTAGTCATCCTTTATGCTTCCTAAAAGGGTCCCATGGCCTATATCGCAACCGTCATTGGAAGCGTAGGGCTTAAAGAAAACCTATATCTAAGCCTATAGTTTAGGGACGAAATTTCACTAAGGGAGCTACAACCTATCCTTGAAGAGTCTCCTACCTAGTCTTTGGATAGAGAAAATAAGGACTTGTTCCTCATTTGTTATGGGATTTTTTACATATGGCCCCTGTAAAAATTGGATGAGTAAAAGATTATGGAATTTTCATAGTTACACCTATATCTTGATAAAGTTATATGGTTAATTATAAAGGCTCCTCAAATTAAATTTTTTCAAGAAACTTAAATTTCATGTAAAATGGTCGTCTATTTTGACGGTGTTAAGAGTATTAAGTTTAGTAGTTAAGAGTCCTACTTTAATTAGATTAAGTTTATTTGGTTAGGTTTGATTTTTGTTAGTCATTTTATATTCCAGTTGGGCCATGTATGTAATTTGTCTAACCTGACTCTCCATATAAAGGGGGTCAGGTTTCTATTTTCAATAAGAAAGGTGCTTCCAACATGGCATTAGGTTCTAGGAAAAAAAATCCGTAACCCTCGAACCCCACATCTCTTTCTCCCTCTACCTAGGGGATGCCGTTGCCCTCACTCTAGGAACCATTTTGTTTTCTTGAAAAGTGAGAGGGTAGTTATCCAATTGATAACCACCCATGATCATTTCATTCCACCAGAAAGAATTACATCAAAATTACAATTGAGATCTCCAGAACTCCACCTGGGACATGGAATAAGAAAAATTTTCAACATAGGGCTTCTCCCCCTAAAAAGTACCCCATTCCTACCCAACCAAACACCCCCCTGCATAGCCAAAATCTTAGCGCAATCCTTCTTAGATTTAAAGGAGCTATGCCCCTCTTGAGCATTCCCCCTGTGGAAAGATGACCAAAAGCTAATCGCATCTCGATGTACAATCCAGTCGATCCCCATCCTTTGCCACGCCCACTCTACAAAAGGGTATTGGAAGAAGAGGTGCTGGATGCCCTCTTCCACTCCTTCACAAAGGGGACAGCTCACGTCATCCATCTGGGCCCACCTCGCTCTCCACCTCTTCGTCATGATCCCCCCTCCTCATCAACCACCAGAAAATCTTCACCTTCAGAGGACACTCCGCCTCCCAGAGGAGCCTGCAGTCTCTCGAAAGATCTGTCTGTGTTGGCCACGCCGCCACTCCATCTGTGAAAGATCTTCGCCACTGAGAAATCACCTTCCCAGGAGTATGTGTCACCACCCTCCTCTGGCTCCCATCCTTCCAGCTCTTGCAACAACCTCTGGAAATCCTCACATCTCTGATCAGATAGGCCCCCCTGGAAGACTGGACGCCAAGCCCCGGACCAGCAATCTCGCACTGAGGCTGACGGGTCAACCACACTCCCAAAGAGACGAGGATATCTGTCGCTAAGGGAAAGGCCAACCCCCTACCAATCTTCCAACCAGAACAGGAAAACATCTCCCTTACCCAGCGTGGGAGAAAAGAATGTTCGTACCTTCCTTGCCCCCTGAGAAAGAAAGATGCCCCTGAAGGAGGTGACTCCAAAGGCTCCCAAGAGATAAAGGACTCGTAACAACTCCTCATGATGTCACCAAACAATCCCTATTCACGGCCCATGAGTCTAGCAGTCCACTTTGTGAGGAGGCTAACATTCACTTTTTCCACCTCCCTAACTCCCAGTCCCCCCTCCTGCACCGGTCTACAAACCTCCTCGCAGGCCACTGGCCTCGCCCTCTTCCAGCCGCCCCCACATTAGACTAGAAAAAGTCGTGCATCAGCTCGGAAATCTTCTCTACTTGTCTCGGTATCCTAAAAACAGATAAGAAATATGATGGAATGGATGCCAAAACAGCCTTCACCAGAACAAGCCTCCTACATCTAGACAACAGCCTAGCTGACCACCTTGCTAATCTCTTCTCCATTCTCTCCAGCAAAGGAAGCCAATCTCGCAGTCTTAAGCCTACTATCCGATAAAGGAAGGCCCAGATAAACCAGTGGCAAAGATCCCACCTCCATCCCAAGTGCTTCACCCACCGACTCTGCCTCTTCGGCCACCATGTTCATCGGGACAAACATCGATTTCTGTTAGTTTATTTGTAGTCCAGATGCTGCACCAAAGAGCTCCAGGATTCTCATCCTCCTAGCCTTCAGTTTCGCTCCTTCAACCATAAAGAGGGTATCATCAGCATACTACAGAATTTCCATCTGATCACTCTCTCCAGTCCGAAAGCCACTGATCAGACCTCTATCACATGCCCTACGCATTGCCCTCGCTAAGGCATCCGCTGCCAGTATAAACAGCATAGGAGCTAGAGGGCACCCCTGTCTGACCCCTCTCCTAGGTTGCACCCAACCTTCCGCTGGGTTCCCATTAATCAAGAGCGAGAAAGATTTCGTCACGCATCTCTTCATCCAGCAATCCACACCGTGGGGAAGCCTCTCCTCAGTAAGGATGGTCATAGGAACTCCCACTGCACTGAGTCATACGCCTTGCTGAAGTCTACCTTCCATAGAAATGTTTGTTTCTTTTCCCTCTTCCAAGTAGCGAAAACCTCCATAGCGATGAAAAACCCTTCTAATATTCCCCTTCCCGGTACGAAGGCGTCTGCACAGGGGATATCAAGTCTCCAAGGACATCTCTGAGTTTGTTCGCCAGGACCTTGGCAATAATAAGGTAGACAGCATTGGAAAGCGCAATCGGATGGAAATCCTAAATCTCCTCTATACCTTCTGTTTTAGGCAACAAGAACATGTAAAATCTATTCAGCTTGTCAAACCCCTCGTTTCTTGTTGCAAAGTCCTTCAACATCTCCATCACATCCGTCCCCACCAAAGGCCATAATTCCCTAAAGAAGAAGACAGGGAAGCCGTCCGACCTAGGGCATCCCTCTGCATTCAACCCCCAAACGGCCCGCCTTACCTCGTCTTCCGAGAAATTGGTCGTAAGCCTCTCCGCTTGGGCATCGGTAACACATCGTATATCCTTCCCCTTCCATCACTAACAACCTCTATTGCATCTGCCTGTGAACTCTTTGAAGTAGTCTGCCGCAGGTCTGCCCACCTCCTCCCTTCTTGAAAATTCCTCCCCATGAACCAACAGCCTCTCTATCCAGTTCCTCCTCCTGGCTGAAGCCATTTGGTGGAAGAACCTAGTGTTAGAGTCACCTTCCTTGAGCCACTTCTGCCTCGACCTCGTTTTCCATTCCACCTTAGCTTTTTTGTCCTCCTGCACCACACGTGCAATCTTCATCCTAACCTCCCTATCCTCAGTCGAGATAGGGGCCTGGTCCTCTTGCCTATCTATCCTGGTGATTTCCATCAAAGCCTCTTCCTTTTTGCCCCTCTTGACTGCTTGGATTTCCTTATATGTTTTGAGATGGTCCTGCAGTATAGACAACTTCTTTGCTAGATGAATCGTAGCTGATCCCTCCACCACAAAAGAGCTCCATCTCTCCTCCACCATACCCCGAAAACCCTCCTCGAGCAGCCAAGATCTGCTCCTCATTAGGCTGCCACATCAGGGGTGTATGATCAGAGAATGGTCTCTACAAAGGGGACACCTCCGCCATGGGGAAGGCCTCTGCCATCTTCACGTTGGACAGAAATCTGTCAATCTTGGACATCTGACTGCAGTTGTTTCTCCAAGTGTATGCACAGGATGTCGGGCATAAATCTATAAGGCCATGCGTGGCTACAAACTCAACAAACTCATTGGAACTAGGGTCTTGCCTCCCCCGTCCCCTCAGTCTGTCCTCCAACTGCAGAGTAATGTTGAAGTCTCCTCCAACCAACCAGGGACACCCATGGCAACCCGCTGCCACTATTGAGAGCTCCTCCCACATTACCCCTCTTTCCTGCGTATCTGACGGTCGTGACCACCATCTTGGCACCACTCATCTTCTGAATCAACCTCACTGAGATGACATGTTCACCCTTAAAGCAGTCATCCAAGGAGAAGACATTTTCCTGCTACCTCAGTATCTACCCCCTAGAGCGACCAGCTGCTCCAACATAACGACAACCTTCCATCCATGAGCCTCCGATCTCCCTCCATGTTCTAGCATCACAATCAGCGAGCTTCGACTCCTGCAACAACACAACATCCGCTTTCCACAAGCGAATGGAGTGCCCTAGTGCCCTCCTCGATGGGTCATTGAGACCCTACATGTTCCATGTAAGTACTTCGTTCATGAGGAACAGGTGGATGTCTCCCTCGTCTTCAAGCGAAAGCCACATGCTTCCGCTGTTCGAAGAACCTCCTCATCATCAAGGTCCAGGTTTGCTGTCTTCGATGGCTGTGGAAAGCTACCGTGGTCGTCCACCACTACCCTTTGTCCCCGGCATGAACCTCGATATCTCCACTCCACTTGTATTGAACCGGCTCCACTACCCGCTCTCTCTAGGAACTGTTGTCAGCCTCCTCTCTCTCTTTCTTTGTTGTGTGCTGCTTGGGAGGAAGGGGGCCATCGTTGTTGGCCTCTCTCTCCTCTCTCATGTGGATCCTGAAGGGGGGAGGGGGGGTCACTGCTGCCCCTCTCTCCTCCTGCCCTACAGCTGGCTGCTGCCTCCAGCTAGCCCTTCTGCTGCGCGCCATGTGTGATTGCCACTGCTGTTGCTCTCCTGCGGTCAGGCATCGCCACCTGGCCTTCCTCCTGTCAACTGGTATGATGTGGGCTTCGTAAACTTCAATGCTTGGGCTTCTCATGCCAACTGGTTTTTGGTTGGATGCTCACACATGGTATGAGAGCCACACTTCTATTTGCCCAGATTAAGGCCTGTTACCCATTAATTTGTCCACGTATAGGATCCAAAAAAGGCTACACATGAGGGACTGTTGAGAAATAATACCACATCTAAAGATGGGAAAATTGATAAGTGGTATACATAAATGGTTGAACCTTTCCCTCCAGCCAATTTATTTTAGGTTGGATGCTCTCACAATTATAATTTGCAAAATTCCACTTCTGCAATACAAAAGTTGTAGTTCCATTGTATGTCAGAAGGATGGAATTCTGTCTTGCATCTTGGCGTTTTTCAGTTTATTGTGATATATATCAAATTAGACTAGTCTTATGTCTATGTCTCAGCAAAATGAAGAGGCTTCTAAGAACTTGTTGGCTTTGCCTGTTGGAATAAGACAAAAGGAAGCGGTGAACAATATTGTGAACAAGGTATAGACAGCCAACATTACTGATTCATCTTTGCCAATTGCTAATTATATTTATATTTTGACCTAGTCATTTACCACTTTGTTTTAGTTCCTTTCAAGCAATTTTACAGTCATGCTTTTTCATTATGATGGCGTCGTTGATAAATGGAAAGACTTCGATTGGATAGATAGGGTAATACATGTTTCTGCGGTAAATCAAACTAAATGGTAAGTGTTGACACAGCAAGTTTTCTTTCTTTTTAAAATGTCGCTAAAGGCTTCACAACATAATGCATAGTGAGAACTGACACATTGCATATTTCTTGCTATAGGTGGTTTGCTAAGCGGTTTTTGCATCCAGACATAATGTTTGAATATGCCTATGTTTTTTTGTGGGATGAAGATCTGGATATAGAAAATTTTCATCCGGAAAGGTATCTATATGTTTCAATCTTTTATTCTTCAACTGCATTTCATAACTATCAACTCCTTGGCTAAATTTGTGGCCTATACTTCTTCAAGTTCTTTGCTTATCATAGATATACATTGGAGGTAGAAAACACATAGAATTCAAAATTTTAGTTCATGTCTATAAACCTTGATATCAAATTAGATCAAGCTTGGGATCTTATTGGAAATGGGTAGCCAAACTCCTGGGGAGAATGACATGCATGGACAAGGTGAGTAGAGATGCAGCTTTGTGGACCATTTGTTAGGCTTGACCTATTTTTGCCTTGTTTGTAGGATTTTGCTATTGGGTGGGTAAAATCTTTGGTTTGAAATACCTTGAATCTTTAGGTCAAATCCATTTTTGGATCACTTTTTTCGAGGTAAATCTAACTTCTTTCCTATACATTTCTTTGGGATTTCAGGTGTGCCATGTCACATTCCAAACTTCTAGATGCTTATGTCAAATGGAATGCTATGAACAGTTTTGCCTATTATACAATTGTAGTTGGATTTTGTTGTTTCTTCTTGGTTGTTGCAATTGCTTTAAGCCATGGAAAGAACAAGAGATGTGCAACATCTCCTTGGGCTATTGAATATAATTCAACCTACATTGGAATGTATTGTATAAAATCCTCAAGCTCGCTTTTGATAAAAGTTGTGTATCACCAATGAAGAGCTAATAGAAGGCAAAGCCCTACAAAAGTTGGAGTGAGGATGTTGATATATCCCTTTTGGTCTATATTTGTTTCTTTTATTCTATTTATTATTTATTATTTTTTGTTTGGAAATGTTCATTATTTTCCCACACTTCTCCACTATATAAAGAGGTGTAGGGCAAGGTTCTAAATGTCAATTTTGACGTTGTTTCGATAAATTTTTAAATGCACACTTCGAAGGCATGCTGAGAGCATGACGTGGAAGTACTCATATTTCGACAATAGATTTCAACGATTTCGATGCCCCAAAAATAGTTCATTTTAGAGGCATACCGAGGACATGCCGAAGGCATGTTGATGTATGTCGACAAAAATGACATCTCTTCAACCATCGGTCTAGGTTGCTGTCGAGGGGAGGTTGGTTTTGCTCCAGGCAGTTCTAGTTGCGATGCCGTTGTATTTCATTTCTGTCTTGAAGATGCCTCAGCAGGTCGTTAAAAGAATGTTGGGACTAATGAGGATTTTTTTCTGGTCCAGCCATGGGTCGAATGGGCCTGGTGCTAGGTTTGGTGGCGTGGGAGGAGGTTTGCAAGCCGATTGAGGAGGGGGGCTTGGGGTGAGGGATTTAGGGAGAACAAATGATGGCTTGTTAGCAAAATGGATTGGGGGCTTGTTGGAGGATAGGGGAGACTTGCTGGGGAAGGTTTTCAGATCCTCTTATGGAGGCCCACTGCGTTGGGGCCTTCTCCTATCCCCGCTAAGGGATGCTTCACATTTCCTGAGAGGTCTATCGGTGGTGGCTCGTAAAGTGCATGATTGTTTTGTGCCGGTGATGGGGTTGGGGGAGGTGTTCAGGTTCTGGCGGGATGATTGGACAGGTCAAGGGCCACTTTGTAGAAGATTTCCGAGACTTTTTGCATTATCTACAGGTAAGGAGGCGTCAGTGGCAGAGGTTTAGGAAGGTGGGTGGTGCCTGTCCTTTGTAGGGAATCTTTCAGATGCGAGAATCCAGGAATTCCAAAGGTTGCTTGAAGAGTTGGATGGCCTCCATCTAGAGTTGGGGAGTGATGTTTTCTTGGGATGAAGATTTCTCGGTGAGGGCTGCTTATAGGAGATTGTCCGGCGGGGGACCCAGTGGTGATTTGGATCTGGTGAGAGATTGCAGATAGGTTTGGAAGGTAACTTGCCCATTGAAGGTCAAGATTTTTGTTTGGTTGCTTAGGAGGCGTAGGCTCATGACAAGAGTGTGGAGGGCAAGATGGGCTCCTGGGGAGGTTAAGGTATGCCCCTTGTGTAGAGGAGATGATGAGGACGTCGACCACCTTTTCTTTTCCTGCTCGTTTGTATCACAAATTTGGAGCCGTGTGGGAGTTGGATGGTGGAACTATATTTCTTTTGATGAGTTTTGGAGCACGTTTAAAGGTGGTGGCAACGCAGGGCAAAATTTCTTCCAGTTGAAGGAGAGGGCCAGGCCACTAGTGGTCCTCTGGGGAGTCTGGTTGGGGGGGAATGAGGTTGTCTTTAGGGGGCATTGACCTTATGTAGAAAATTTTGTGGAGTCTATCTTTGCTTTGATTAGGATGTGGAGTGAGTTGCTGTGATTGGTGTTTTGTTGCGTATATTGGACCCAATGTAGGCTGAAAGGCCAGTTTTTCTTATAATATAGCTGGGGTGGTTATTAGTTGGATAACTACCCTTTCCCTTTGCAAAAGAGAAAAAAGGCATCTCTTCATCTTTTTCCCTCTCCTCTCCTAATCTCATCTCCTTCCCTATTGTAACTTACCCCTTCTCCACTAACAGACCTTCCACCTTGAACCTTTTCGCTTCTCCGTGTGACCCAACAAAGACCTATTACCTTTCCTTCTTCCCTGCGAGGTGCGTACCACAGTGCCATCACCATTAAAGTAACCAGACCAACCACTTCGGCCACTGCAGTATCAGGCAGCAACTACACCTACATGCAAGAGCAGAGTAGCAGCATGCCCTGAACCGATCATGTCGATTGATATATCATCAAAATCGTCAACATGGTTGAAATTGTCAATATACCGCCGACACCCTTGTATTTCAATACCCTTCTGTGTCGACATGGTCTTCCACCTAAAACCCCCATTTTGCCAGCATGCCGACGACATCTTGGTTACTGCTATTTGAATGATTAGGATTGTATGGAATTCATATCATTGTGTTATAAAAACTTGATAAATACTTAAAATTAATCCTATCAAAAAAGTATGTAAACACTGAATCCTATTATATAATAGTCTAACTCTATAAAATATGTAGATTAAACAATCATAAACTAGTTAATCTACCATAAACTCATGGATCTGCAAATATAATTGTTAAAACCCTACAACATGATCTAAATCTAATGATTGTAGCTTAAACTGAGCTTAGAGAATAAGAAACAAACAATATTTTACTTTGGAGATGCTAGATTATCTTAAGATCTAACAAATAGAGATCTAACAAATAGAGAGAAAATACTTGCAAGAGTTCTTATCACTCCAAGCATGCAATAATAGTAATGGGCAGAAATGGCTTACTGAGTCATCTATGTTAACCTTAAAATATGGTAATAGCCTAAGAATCGTATATAGTAACATTCATTTCACCGATAGCATTAACATATTGTTTTGATATTTGGCGAAATATCAATGACATTCTTGCATTTTGACATTACATGTATGTCGATATAGCCTCACATTAGAAAAAGGTCACGACCACCTTTACCTCCAGGATTCCCTCGACCATGATCTACAATAGCCATGGCAGAGGAATCTGACATAGGAACACGGTCAAAGGTCTCTGGTTTCGACAAACGAGCGTAGATCTGAATAGGAATGGGGATCTCATCCATTGTCATAAATTGATTCTTGACTATCTTATACTCAGGGCCAAGGCCAGGCAAAAGCTGAATAGAACGGATGGCCTCTCGCTACTTTGCTATAATGGCTGCATCAATAGATATGGGTTGATATACTTCTTGTTCATCCCACAAATTCTTCATCGTGCCATAATATTCTACTAGAGGCATGGAACCCTTCCTGAGCATATGTATGTCTTCTACTACACGATATAGTTGAGTGATGTTGCTTTTGTAGGAGTGTATTTCATGCAACACCTCCCACATCTTCTTAGCAGAAGTATATGCCGTGACCTGCTTTGCAATCATCAGGGTCATGGTATTCAGAAGACATGCTACAACCCAATCATTGTCTGCCTCCCAATTTGTAGACATCACAGTAGACTTATCTTGAGTTAAGATATATTTCTTTTGGTAAGATCCGACGAACCAAGAAAAGGATGTTATTGAGTTATGTTCGTGAGTCGTGTTGACTCTTTAGTTATTTATTGTGCAAGGGTATTTCTGTAATTCTTCTCTGGTGTGCTTTTCTATATAAAGGCACCATGGCTTCTCTAGAATAAACTAATGACATTTTCTCATAGCATGGTATTAGATCAGTGCTTAGGTATCCCACCCAAACCTTAGCCTCCAAACCCCCACCAAAACCTTAACACCTTTCCTCTGAGTGCCGCCACCCATCTCCGGCGATCTCCTACTGACAACGTCGTCCTTAGCAGCGGCGTTTTGCTTTTGGCGTATGTTGTTGGTGCTCCTCGTCGCCTTGATGGCACTATGGCTGCTTGAGCATCGTCGCTCTGGCTCGATTCGGTTCTCGGTGCTGCCATCACTGTCTCTATCGCCATTGTCCGACCTTCCCCTTCCATTTGTTGGTGATATGAGGGCTTGAGAAGCATCTCTTGCTTCCCAACACCGTTGCCCGATTTCCTCCCATCCGGCAGTGGTTTGAGGACCTGAGCACCGCCGGCGCCAACGCCGTTGCCCAGGCATCCTCCATCACCGACACCGCCGCTCGACCATCGCTAGCGTCGCCTGAGATTGCGGGGTGGTCTGGTGGTTGTGCTGTAAGGTGTCTCTTGCCTTATAGGAACCTTGGTGGCCTAGATCACGGGCTAGGAGGGCATCTTCTTCCCTGATCTACCTCTAAAGGCCCTTTTCGAAGAGTTTTACTCATTGGAAGGCACTGCTAGGGCCTGATCTATGCCCTAGCGTGTACCAAAATATTTTTTGCTTGGTTCTACAGAGTATATGATCTGAAATCAGAATTTTTTGTGACCCGTATGCTTGATTTGGATACAACGTAGGTATGAAATTAGAGTTTTCAGATCTTATGTTCTGATTCAGCCTTTAAAAGTCCAGTTCTTCGTGGATCTTGACTCCAGATATTATGGGAGACCAAAAGGAATTAGTCAATGACTCCGTGGCGAAGATATCTACCACTAGCACCCCCCTGCATATGCAAGGGACATCTATCAAGTTGGATGAATCCAACTTCCTACTTTGGTCTACCTCTTTCTTCTAGTTTATCGGATCACATCGGAAGTACATTTTGACAGATGACGTGCTAGCCATGAAGACTGCAGTTTAGGAGGCTGACAATGATTGGGTAGCGACATGTCTTCTAAACAACATGACTCAGACTATCGCCAAGCAGGTCATGGCGTATGCTTCTGTGAAGAAAATGTGGGAAGTGTTGCATGAGATTCATTCCTATAGGAGCAACATTACTAGACTGTACCAAGTTGTAGAGGACATCCACACTCTTCGGAAAGGCACTATGGCCTTATTCGAGTATTATAGCACGATGAAGAACCTCTAGGACGAGAAAGATGTCTATCAGCCTATTTCTACCGATGTAGCGGTTATTGCCAAGCAGAGAGAGGCTATTCGATCTATTTAGCTTCTCTCTAGTCTTGGCCTTGAGTATAAGGCGATGAAAGATCAATTCATGACCATGGATGGGATTCTCACACCGGCACAGATTTACGCTTGTCTTTCTGGACTTGATACTGCTGATTAAGTGCCCACTTCTGATGCCTTTGCTATGGCCATTGTTGGTCGTGGTAGGGGAGCTTCTAGAGGCAGAGGTTGATCTCGTGGTGGTGCACGTGGCCGTGGTCATAGTCGAGGTCAGAGTTCCTTTTTTTGTGAGTACTGTCATAGAAACAGATATACTGTGGACCATTGCTGGGTGAAGCATGGATATCCATAGGGTATGGATCCACGTGCTCATCAGGTATTTGCAGAAGATACATCTCAAGCACAGGAGGATGATAGCCAAATTTCGATCTCCAGAGCAGGTTATGAGTGCTTCATGGTTTCTCAGGTATCCACTTCCGCCTCAATTTAGAGATTTGCAGGTACTACAACTGTGTCAGCTAGATCCTAAGCTCTTGCATTGCTTGTGGATTTAGGTGCCTCCTCTCACATAACTGGTGATACCACCTTATTTTCCTCTCTACAAAGTCTTGTTACACCATTTTAGGTTAAGGTGGCAGATGGTGGTTTTTCACCAACTACTGGTCTTGTGAACATATCTATATCTTTCACTTTACCGTTATCAAATGTTATGTATGCTACTAAGTTTGCTTTAAATTTGATGTCTATTAGCCAGATTACAAAGGATTTGAGAAGTCGGGTAGTGTTTCATGACCAATATTTCTTCTTGCAGGACCTTCAAACGATGAGGTAGATTGGTGGAGGGATTGAGCAGAATGGTCTCTATTACCTTCATGTCCCTCCTTCCTTCAGTGCTGATGCTGTTTATGCCATTTTTACTCTCCAGTGGCACCTTCGTCTTGATCATCCGAGTTTACATGTTCTTCGCCGCCAGTTCCTTGAGTTGTCTTTTCTAGATGTTTTTAGGTGTGAAGCTTGTTAGTTGGGCAAGCATCATAGGTCTTCTTTTCCACCGCAAAATGAAAGAGCCGAGATTGTTTTTGCTTCAGTTCATGTTGATGTTTGGGACCTGTATAGGGTCAAGAGTGTTAGAGGCTTTCGGTATTTTCTTGTTCTTATGGATGACCACATCAGGATGTCATGGGTGTTTATGATGAAAGAAAAGTTTGAAGTCTTTAATATTGTGAAAAATTTTGTTCTGGAAATAAAGACTCAGTTTTCTTCTGTTATAAAAATTTTTCGGAGTGAATGATTTGGAATTTATGAATGCCAGGACTATTACTTTTTTTAAGTCAATGGGTATTGTTTACCAGACTACTTGTGTTCATACTTCCCAACAAAATGGGGTAGCTGAATGTAAGCTTAGACATTTGCTTGATGTGGCTTGTTCCATTATGTTTCAAATGAATTTCCTTTGTCTTTTTGGGCTGATGTTGTTCTTATTGCTACTTATCTGGCGAATCTGTTTCTTCGTCTGTTCTGGGGGTAAAACACCATACTCCCTGTTGTATCCTGGTAAAGACATGTTTTCTGTCACTCCAGTTGTCTTTGGCTGTGTGTGTTTCATCCATCTACACCATGTAGATAAGATTTCTCCTCGTTCCGTGGAGTGCATCTTTCTGGGTTATCGTAGCACTTAGAAAGGGTACCGTTATGATTTTGTTTCACGGAAATTCTATGTATTTGCTGATTATACTTTCTTTAAGGAAATTCCCTACTACCATAAACAGGGGGAGCGGTCCATTACCCAGCCTGATGTTCTTCTTGTTCTATTTGAGCCACCACAGCCCACTGAGCTACCTTCATCACGGGTCACTCAACTTGATTCTAGCCCTTACCCATATCGTCCTGAGGTTCCTCTGACAGATACCTTTCCTAAGCATTTTTAGTGCAGGACTCAGGATGTTCCTCAAGTGGAGGAGACATTGCCTATTATTTCTGCTCAGCCTCCATCAATTGCTAATGATTTGTCTGAGGACCAGGTACCTACTATTACTAAGGATACTACCTTGGACCTTCCTATTGCACAAAGGAAGGCTTTACAGTCTTGTGCTAAATATTTTGTATCTCAGTTTATGTCACTTGATAGTCTATTTGCAGTTGGATGACAATTCTCTTTGGCTATTGACAGTTTATAGGTATCACAGGACTATCACGAGGCCTTCTAAGATCCATCTTGGACCTTGGCCATGGAGGAGGAGATGGTAGCTTTACAGTCCCGTGGCACATGGGATCTTGTTGATCTACCCTTAGGTGCTACAGTTGTGGGGTGTAGATGGGTTTTCACCCTCAAATGTTGTCCAGATGGAATTGTAGAAAGATATAAGGCACGCTTGGTTGCCAAAGGCTACACTTAGACCTTTGGTGTAGATTACTTTGAGACATTCTCCCCAATGGCTAGTCTTAATTTTGTTCGGATCCTGCTCTCTTGCAGTCAACAGAAACTGGATTGTTCATCAGTTAGATATCAAGAATACTTTTCTTTATGGCGACTTGAAGGAGGAAGTGTACATGGAGCAACCACCCGACTTTCTAACTCGAGGGGTGTTAGGTGTGTAAACTGAAGAAAGCTATTTATGGACTGAAACAAAGTCCTAGAGCTTGGTTTGAGAGGTTCAGCAGAGTAGTCCAGGAATATGGCTTCACCAAATCCTCTGTTGATCACTCAATTTTTACATTACATGGGAAGACAGGTTCAGTTATACTTATTGTGTATGTGGATGACATACTACTAACTGGAAGTGACAGGCAAGGTATAGAGAAGACAAAGAAGCTGTTACAGTTATAATTTGTTACCAAGGATCTGGGCCCCATCGACTATTTCCTTGGTATTGAGGTGCAGCACACTAAAGGAAGGCTTGTGTTATCTCAGCGCAAGTATGCTCTTGATATGTTGAGAGACATTGGTATGTTGGGGTGCAAGGCAGCATATGTGCCCATGGATGTATCCTTGCTTATTGTTGATGATGACAGTCCTCTACTGCAAGATGTGACTAGATACTGTGTAGTGATTAGTAAGCTACTGTATCTAACAATTACTCATCCTGACATTGCCTTTGCAGTTGGAAGGTTGAGCCAATTCATGCAGTCACCAAGGGAGGTTCATTGGGATTCAGTTTACTAGATTCTTAGGTATTTGAAAAGTGCACCTGGGAAAAAACTTCTATTTAAAAACAATGGGCATGTAGATGTTTGTGGATATTCAGATGCAGACTATGTTGGGGCACATGAGGATAAGAGATCCACTACTGGATACTACACATTTGTTGGGGGTAATTTGGTTATATGGAGAAGCATGAAACATGTAGTTGTCTCTAGGTCAAATGATGAATCGGAATACAAGGCGATGGCTCAAACTATTTGTGAGTTACTCTGGGTCTGCTCTATCCTAGAGGATTTTGGAGTACAAGTCTCTGGTCGTATTCTTTTGCATTGTGATAACAAAGTTGCCACGTTTATTGCAAATAATCTTGTCTTTCATGAAGAACCAAGCATATTGAAGTGGATTGCCACTTCATCAGAGAGGCCATTACTGCAAAGAAGATCTCTGCACCCTATATATGTACTGAAGATCAAGTTGTCGACATATTCACTAAAGCTCTTCCCAAGAAACTACTGCACAGCATTAGTTCGAAGCTGAGCATGTTTGATGCTTATGCTCTAGCTTGAGGGAGAGTGTTGAGTTATGTTTGTGAGTCGTGTTGACTCTATTTATTTATTAAGGGTATTCCTGTAATTCTTCTTTGGTGTACTTTTCTATATAAAGGCACCAGGGCCTCTCTGGAATAAGCTATCAGATGTAGACCATAGTAGGAAGTTGGATCTGTCCAACTTGATAGATGTCTCCTGGATGTGTGAGGATGCGCTTGTGGTGGATTGTTTCCCCATCGAGTCATAGTCTCCTTTGTCTTTGCCATGTGAACCTGGTTTGTCTAATCACACTCATGCTTAGAAATATGAGAAATTAGATCATGTGCTCCCTACTGAAGCATGAGAGAGGTCTGGAAATTAAATTTTTAGACCCTGTATGATGTAGTTGCGCTTATTGGAGCATGATAGTGCCCTACAATAGGGCAACATCTTCCTCCTAGATGGCTGTTGATGAAGTAGACGGAGGAAGGAGGGTGTTTTACACCCTTACCGATCAGAAGAAAGGCCTCCTTCGTGAGAGAGAGAGAGGTTAGAGCACTGCAGCAGGGGGCTGCAGGCCTTGTAGAAGCGACAACAGTGTCGCTGTAGGCCAAGGATTGCCCCTAGCAGCACCACTAGGGCTAAGCGGTGCCTTAGGGAGTGGCGTAGGTTCCCCTCGGGCCTTGGCGGCAGCATTGCAAGGAGAAAAAGTGCCGGCAACAACGTTGGGTGGAAGAAACCAGCCGTTGGAGGTGGTGCTGTAAGGAGAAGGAGCACTGTTACAAACGCACTCCAAGATGTTTTTTTTAAGACGTCTGGGAGGTGGCCCAGACGTCTGGAACCCCTTCCAGACGTCTGGGATCTATTTTCGGTGGCACGCGGGGCTGCGTCTGCGCGCAGGCGCGCGCAGACCCGCAACCGCCTTCCTCTCTTTTTCTCTCTTCCTCCTGCGGGCGCAGCTGAGCCCCTCTGTCTCGCTCTCTCTCTCTCTCTCTCTCTCCCTGTGCGGCTTTAAAAAGCCACGCCCTCTCCTTCACTCTCATCACCTCCGCTCCCTTCCTCTTTTCCTTCTAGCCGGTGCGCGAGTACGAGCGTGAGCGAGCGGCGGCAGCGACAGCCGCGGTGAGTGTGGGGGGAGGTGCTGCGCGAGGGAGGAGGCGCTCGACCGTGAGGGCTCGAGCTTGCCGGGGCAGCGAGAGGTCTGCTGCAGCTCGAGCAGCAGGCGGACGAGGCCCGGCACGGCCGTGTGTCGCGGGCGGAGGGCGAGTAGCGCTCTGGTTCTAGAAGTTTTTCCAGAATCAGATGTCTGGTCTTCCAACCAGACGACGGTTAAGACGTCTGGAGGACTATCCAGACGTCTGGCAAGTAAGTTATTTTTCGTCCTTCCTTTTCTGCGACCGTCCGTACTGAGAACGATGAGTGGGTACGTGCAGGTTCTGAGATTCGCATCCAACGCGAATCAGACGTCTGGCAGCGGTGCCAGACGACTGGAGGGACTTCCAGACGTCCGGGGTGACCATCGGACGTCTGGGAACTAGGCCAGACGCCCCCGCAGGCTTCTGGACGTCTGAGAGACTACGCAGGACAAGGTACCATCTGATCCCCATTTTTAAGACGTCTGGAAGAAGTTCCAGACATCTGATTTTGCACTGTTTCGTCGTTTTCGACCCGTTTAGGGCCCGTTCGGAGTCCGTTTTCCGCGTTTCGAGTTGCGTCCTTTTCGGAATAAAATCCTCTACTCGTCTACAGTGATTAGATACTGTTTTGAGAAATTTCTTGTGTTTGATCCTTGTGATAGGACCCCGTTCCATTGCAGTCTCGGGGGTTGCAGAGGCACGCGGGATTCCCGACCACGCCCCCAGTACTCCTGTTGTAACTGGTAGAGTGGCTTTTAAGTTTATTAGTATAATCTGTTAAATTATGGAACCATAAATAGAACCTAGGACATTGCATGAATCCTAGGAATGAGAAACTAGAATGAATGGTAGATCCTAGGGTGTTGCATGAATCCTAGGGCTGGAAAACTAGATTGTATGATAGATCCTAGGGTATGGCATGAATCCTAGGATGGGAAAACTAGTGGAATATACGAATACTGCAGTCTTGGAAAAATGGAAAGGAACAAATAGTTGTCTGTAAATTGATTTAACAGTTGCCTGTTATGAATAAATACACGTGATTGAGAACATGGATCGTAAGAACGTGAAACTGGAAAGTGAAACCTAGATGTTCTGAGTTAAAAGAGCTGGAACCCTACGGGGAATTAGGAGTGGATCTCCTGGAAAGAGAAAGGATTGGATCTGAGAAAGAAAGATGTGGTAGTGTGCTGTCTCTTGGGTACGTGGTACCAAGGGAAGTACCTGTTACTTGTTTAGTGCAGAGAGGAGCCAGCCGCCCCAGGGATCCGGGGTTAGGTCTGGCCACTTTGTACCGACTTGCTGGCCCTCGTGTACACAGTACCGAGGAGAGCTACTAGTGTAGGGCGAGTACTAGCTACCCCACGGGCCCTGGGGTTCTGCTAGCTCACCTACACCAACTTGTTAGGCCCACTGGGCAAACCAGGGTAGTCAGGCGAGGGTGCGCGGACTGTGGAGGGGCAAGGCCCCTGTTTGGTTATTGTGGAGGGGTTGGACCCCTATTACTGAGAGGGCTCTGCCTTGTACTGGTTCCGTGCTGTGCTTTGGGCGCACCCGTTAACGTAAACGACTGACCGCGTGCCGGTGCGGGTTAGCTACCTGTGCATTTATCGCGCGTGCCATAGTCACCGTTACGTCTGTCCGTGACCTTGGGGTGGTTGACTGAGAGTAGGATCACCACGGGGGACTTTCCTGGCCAGGAGAGCACCACGTGCTACTTCTACTGTTCGGAAAAGACTGCAATCAAGATTGTTCCCACGAGGAACATTCGAGATCAAGTGAAGGATCTGAGAAATGGATAAATTGTGAAACAATAGAAAGACGTAAATAAAGGAAGAAAGAAAATAAAACAGCTACTGTACACCTTACTGCTTCTTTAGTTTAGCTGCCACTCTACTCAGCGTTTCGCTGACGTGTTACACTTGTTACTTTTCAGGACCAGGTGTTGAGCAGCCAGGGTCAGCGGCTGCAGAGGACGCTGGGCCGAGTAGGGTCCAGTAGAGTTACCACTGCTCTTTTGTGCCCTTTTTGTTTCCACTGTAGTGAGTAGTTTTTGTTACTCTCTGTACTTTTCTTTACTCGTAGTTTTTGTTATGTTAAATGTTGTTATACTGTTGTGGTGGTACATGCTGTAGTAGTTCTTTTTCTTACTGCTGTATTTTGTTACTGCTAGTTATACTTCATGTTGAATGTGGTTTATTTTACTGCTCTTTTGGTTACTTCCTCGTTGGATGACTAGGTCTTGGGATTAGTCGAGTCGGTTCGGTTCTCGTGTCTCGTAGGGACTCGGGAATCGGGTCGTTACAAGCACTGATGGCAGTGCTAGGAGGAGGAAAGGGGCCACGGGAGGCAGCTTGAAGGTGGAGGAGCATCGGTAATGGGTGGCAGCGAAGGGAGAGAGAGAGAGAGACAGGGTTTTGGTAGATGTGTAGGAGGGTTAGGGTTGGTGGGGTACCAGACCACCAATCTAGGATTGTTGGTCTGATACCAAATTAGGGAAACAAATGATTCAATTCAATTATGAGAGCTCTAGTACCTTTACATAGAGAGGTACAAGGAAAAATAACATAACACACCCACATAGAAATAAACAATTGTAAATATGTCCCTTAATACAACTCAATAAAAACTAATAAAGAAAACGAGACTTATCTTTCAACAACTCCCTCATGTGTGTACATGCACTCCAACTCCCTCATACGATCTTGCATGTACATGTCATCTACTATGTGATCTAGCGATCATAGTGGAATTCTTCTAACTTGACCCTACCGTGGCATTCCTTATATCTAAGAACCCCCACCTCGACTACTGGATAATTCAAACTGGACATTAGATGGCCTCAATCTACTTGAATCAATTACAACCATTAGATCTGGTACCCCACCTCCTTCATGCACATCCAAGAAAACAAACCCATTGCACCACCACCTTTGTAGCTTCTTTTTGATTGCCTTTACTTGGTGTTGCACCTCTTAAAGGTTCCCCTGTGCTTCGACGACCTTATTATACATGATGTTGGCCTCCATTTCCATCTCCACGGACCATGCCCTTACATGGCCTCAACTCCTTGTTGAGGTTTTGTATGCACATGTCTCTACACATGTTGCTTGTTAGAGAATTTAGGAAAGATCAATTTAAGATTAGTTAAAAGTTGTGTTTTATTTCTTTTTTTTTTAGAGATTTGATTTGATTTGATTAGGATTGATGAGGTTGAGTTTATTTTTATATTTAGATAGTGGGATTAGGAGTAGGATTGCTTATAATCCCTTCTCTACATAAAAAGGGTTATGGACTTCTCTTTTTAACAATTCTCATTTTAATAAAAATTGAA
Source organism: Thalassia testudinum (assembly GCA_037157565.1). Taxonomy (NCBI): domain Eukaryota; kingdom Viridiplantae; phylum Streptophyta; class Magnoliopsida; order Alismatales; family Hydrocharitaceae; genus Thalassia; species Thalassia testudinum. The sequence goes on from JAZHRO010000077.1 coordinate 136,221,125, forward strand.
ATTCTAGAATTCTTCAACATGGTATTAGAACGAGAACGGTCTTAGGGAAATGCCTAGATTGTCAACATTCTCTCCTATACGTAGTCTCCTCTGTGCGTTCTTTGTTCCTGTGCCATCGTCATGCCTCTTCTTTTTGTTCGTAGCTCACACACGTGTTGGTCTACTTGCCTTCGTGCGCACCGTGTGAGGCATCATTGCACCATGTACGATTCACATGGTGTTTGTCTGCCCACCACATCTCTGCACGTGGGTTCTCTGATCTTCCTGCACCCCATGGAAAGTCCTCGAACACCTTAGACTTTGCCATAAAAAATTGATTTTTTTTCCATGGAAATTGGAAGCGTTTGCGGTCTTTGCTGAGGAGCGAGACCTCCTCCACTATTGCTGCCATGGTTGTAGCGTCTACTGCTTTTCCAGATTAAGGTGTTAGGACTTTTGATCCAACATCTAGCTTCGCTGTTGAAGTTGATGACTGGTGGGGACTATTAGCTAGGCTCTCCCACCTCTATCCCACCTCTATACAATGTACCTAGGAACGTTTTTCGTGTGCGGTCGTTACTATTGTTACAACCATTGTGTGGCTACTACTTTTGCTACGATCTTTGTGTCCTGTTGCTACTCTGTTACAAGTACTCTACGACAACTGTTACTTCTACTATAGTTTGCACCACTCCATGCTCCTCTGATTGTCTAATTAGGGGGAGTTCTCGTTTTTTGTTTCTCCTTCAAATTGAATGTTGTATGCTCCAACTTGGGGGGGGGGAGTTGTGTTAGGGAATTTAGGAAAGAACAATTTAGGATTAGTTAAAGGTTGTGTTTTATTACTTTCTATTTTTAGAGATTTGATTTGATTTAATTAGGATTGATGAGATTGAGTTTGTTTCTATATTTAGTTAGTAGGATGGCTTCTGATGTAAACACATTTATATCACATAAACCGTTTATTTTTACGTGTTCTTAGGCGTATAGTTGCATCATACATTATAAATATTGTATAACATCCATCATCTTGCATTTATGATAGATTGTATAAATTTTAGGTTAATTTTCTTTTTTGTGGTCAAGAAATAGGACAATATCTTATCGGGGCCTCGGATTGAAGATTCAATTGTACGGATCTGATCAGGGCGACGATTGGAGTTCAACGACTCCAAGATCGCCCCGATCAGACTTCTGTAACATTAGATGCAGTTCGAGAAAAATCAGAAGTCAATGGGTCAGGTGGTGTAAATCTATTCTTCAGACGACAAATCCGACTACACGGATGGGTTCAGATTGACGATCGTAGCCCAATGATGTGAAAATCAGTCCAATCTGACATCCGTGGCACCACCTACAAGCATGTGAAGATAGACGGCCAAGATGGTGCCACGTGGCACCATGGCGCCATCTCGCCCGCCCAAACTGGCCCAGCTAAAATGGCGAGGACCCGCCGTGCCCTCTCTCTCCTCAACCGCACGATCAGATCTGGGCCGTTGGATCTTGATCCAACGGCCATGAGCGTACACGCCTCAATTAGAAATTTGACAAAGCGACGAGATGGCGTGTTGGTTGAGCGCTTCACGCTCGAGATGAGGGGGTAGGTTCAAAGCTCACCGCGTGCCTCAATTCAGCGTAGCGCAAGGCACGGTCGATTTCGGCCGTTGGATAAGGCATGAGCGACGTAGATGGGTGAGACGTGACGCAACGAGATGCGTGGGCGACCGCATGTGCGATCAGACACCCAAGCCAACGTGTAATCGCACACGCGGGCGTTGGGTGCGTTGAAGGAGAAGCGACGATGAGGGCTTTTAAGCCGTCCGATCGCTTGATCGGACGACTGAGAGCTCGTGTACGTGATGCATGCGTTGAGCGCGAGGCGGGGAGGCGCACACACGTCGCCCACGTTCAGAGCTTTAGTGACGAATAAATTCGTCACTAAAGACCCTACATTAATGTTTTAAGGTTGAAAATGACTTATTTGCCCCCAACTTCTACACCTATAAAAAGGCCTATGCCCTCCTCATATCATTTATCCCTTCCTCTCTTCTCTCACCCCCTCAAAGGCTCTACGAGCTTGTCTCAAACCCAGGATGCTCCATTAGAGTTAAAATTAGAATTTTTCCACCTCATCTCCTTCGTGGAGCATCCCGCAGTTGTCTTCTCATTGCCATTCGGGAAGCAGATCTCGCTGCGATGTCGTTCTGCCCCGTTCTTCGTCTGTCGTCGTTCTCCTTCGTCCTGCATCTTACCATCTTCGTCTGGGCGCTCCGTCAACGCAGCTCGTCCTCCAAGCAGCCGTTGAGGAGGATAACTTCTCTCTACCTTCTCTTTACTGCTTTCTAGAGTAGATTTACTGCTTTCTAGCGTAGATTTCCTGCTTTCTAGTGTAACAAGTAGTTGTAATGATTAGTTGTAATGAACATCACTTGATGATTATGAAATCCATGTGTATTCTATCTCTATTTTGTCTATTTGTAATATTTTCTCTCTCTTCTATTCATTATTCTTTAAATAGATAGCTAGTTTATATTCAATTTGACCAGTTAATCTACTTTGTGACAATAAAACAAACACGATTTTTAATCAAATGCTCGCCTCCTGTGTTTGACCTGGAATTCCTTGAGTTTCGGTTAAATTTATCTGTTGACGGTTTTCCTCACAAATCGCGCTACAATGACGGGTTTTTCAAACTCAAACCTTTTTGTGTAGATTGTCTACCTCAATAGCTTCCATTAAGAAGCCACCACCCATGGGGCCGAGGGGTTGTCGGACCATCACTAGTTGGATCGACCCCCTTCGACAAAGCACTTACCGTTCGATCGTTAGTAGGGGGCTAAAGCTTGCCTGGTGTTGCCCTTGCCGGCTGGGATGAAAATCCCATCTAGGGTTTTGTTCCCTGGTTGGTTGAAGGATTAGAGGGGCTTGTTGGCCTCCTCACCTCGAGGGTTTCTATGTCCGATCAACTGGAGGTCAGAACGCTCGTTGGAGTGTCGCCAACGTTCGGCCACACTACCACGAGCGTTGCCAGTAGGTTTGGAGGCTTCTTTTGGCATGTTTTTCAGAGGGTAAGATGATCTAAGTAGATTATGTTGGCCCTAGATCAGTTGGTAGGGCTTCGTTAAGAAAGTATGGTTTCTTTGAGAGTACTTGTTTTATTTAGGCCCGTGGGGACCAGGATAAGTTTTCTCTAAGAGTAGTGAAGTGTATCTTTCTGGGCTATTCATGGACTCAGAAAAGATATAGATGTTCTGATCTTGTGCATAGGCGATATACAGTTACGAAAGATGTCACCTTTGCAAAGGTCTCATATTACTCCGAGGAGAGTGCCAGCATATAATTGGCACCCAAGGAGGCTTAAGTCTACCACTGTCGGTCTACTGATCCCTTTACAACACTTCAAGGTACTCTTCCTACTATGGAACCTGATGAGACAAGTTCTACTGATAAGAGGCTCTGTTGCTCTGAGGAAGGTCACACGATCTTGTACCTTGCATTCGATGTCCAACTATACTGAGACCTCTCACTTGGAGGGGGAGACTAGACAATTTGCCTTTGCCATTACTACTACCACCATTCCCAAAGACTATGGAGAGGCATCCTGGTATCCTAAGTGGTGAGCAACCATGGATGATGATATGCAGGCCTTATAGTCTGGGAGGACATGAGAACCGGTACCATGCCCTCTTGGTACAGATTGTTGATGGGTTTATACCATCAAGTATCAGGCGGCCGACATTGTTGACAGGTATAAGGCTCACCTTGTTGCCAAAGGTTTCAGCTAAACCTATGTCATTGACTATTTGGAGACCTTTTCTCCGGTGGGATGCATATCCTCTATCGAGATCATTTAATTATGGCAGTTAACTGACGATGGCTGTTGTATTATTGGACATCAATAATGCCTTCTTTTATGGAGATCTTGCCAAGGATGTCTACATGAGACAACCACTTGGGTATAGAAGTTAGGGGGAGTATGTTTGCTGTCTGTGGAAGGCTATCTACGACCAAAAGCAGAGTCCCAAGCCTAGGTTTGAGTGCTTGAGCATAGAGATTCAGAGGATTGGTTTTCACTAGTCATCCTCAGATCATTCTATTTTTGTACGAAGGACTGAAGAGGTAGCTGTGAGAAAAGTTATCATAGCCGTTTATGTAGACAACATGGTTCCGACTAGTGACGATGAGGACAATATTCGCTAGACCAAGACCTCCTTGTAGACCACCTTTGTGACGAAGGATCTTAGTGACTTACGATACTTCCTTGGCATAGAGGTCATTTACCAAGGATCAGGTCTTTCCTTATCTCAGGGACAGTATACTCTCTAGATACTTGAGGAGGTTGGCTTTCTAGGGGCAAAGCCTGGCATTTCCATTGAGACACATCACATTCGTGATATAGAGGAGGATAACCCCCTATATGAAGATGTGAGCCGATATTGCAACTTGGTTGGATGATTGTTGTACCTGACCATCACACTACCAGACATTAGCTTTATAGTTGGTAGAGCTAGCTAATACATGTAGGCACCATGTTACAGCCATTGGCATGAGGTATGCCTCATTTTGAGACATCTCAAAGGTAATCTTGGTCGGGGTCTATACTAGAGTGCGAGTGGATCTATGGATATCAGGGTCTACTCGGATGTTGACTGTGCTGGGTCTGTAGAGGATCGTCGTTCTATATCCGGATGCGTCTTGTTTCTAGGTGGCAACCTTGTATGGCGGAGCAAGAAATAGAGCATAGTTGCTTATTCCAGTGCTAAGGCTAAATATCGAGCTATGACCCACGCCGCATGTGAGATCATGTGAGTCGTGGCCTTCCTACAGGATTTAGGTATCCAGGTTGAGACACCAGTGCTACTTTGCTACGACAATCAGTTATCGACCTATATTGCATCAAACCTAGTCTTTCATGAGCGCACAAAGCACATTGAGGTCGACTGCCACTTTATCTAGAACTGTTGAGAGAATTGCGTGTAATGTAAAGTGTTGTGTGTGGTGGCTTATAAATAGGCATGTATGCCGTACTTGTTTCTTTGAGAAGAGTAATACAAAAATCAACCCTATCAGGGACTCCTGTGGTTTTCTTACGCTTCGTGAGTGGAATTTCCACATAAACCCGAGTGTTTTTATCATTGTTTATGCTTTGATATCTTTTATGCTTTTGCTTGTTAGATTTAAAAAAAATCAAACAAAAAAAGAGAAAAAAGGAAGAAAAAGGGGAAAATAAAAAAGAGAGTGCGAAAATAAAAAGAAAAATGATAAAAAAGATGATTATGTTTAAGAGAAAAGGGGGAGAAGCTCTTTTCTAGTCTTGTTATTTCTTCTCTTTGTTATTTTCTTTCTCCCATAGAGTTTGGGAGAAAAGGGGAGTGTGGATCATATTATAGTCATTTCTCATTTGGGAGTTCCTTTATTCGAAATTATCACATGAGAAACCACAACTCTGGGAGGTTCAAAGTTTCGAGGTCTTCAGAGAGGGAGATCCAGTTTCGTGGACTCTAGAGAGGGAGATCCGGTTTCGAGGTCTTCAGAGGAAGACACATGTTAGAAATATTGAATGGGGAGCCACTAGCATCATTTGAGGTCTCCAAAGGAGAGACCCTTGTTTAGGCTGATTATAGCAATTCGTCATCAAGTTTTAGGCTCGTTGATGTGTCGTCATCAACATACCTACCTACAAGCATGAACAAGAGTGCAGCTATCGTCTACAAAGGAGAGGTAGTTGTACCAGTTGAGAGTTTTGTTTGTTTTGCTGTGTAGAGGGGTTTCTTTGTGTTATAACTTGAGCATTCCATGCTCCCGCTTGAGGGGGAGTGTTGAGAGAATTGTGTACTGGTCATTTAGTCCCACATCGTGTAATGTGAAGTGTTGTGTGTGGTGGCCTATAAATAAGCATGTACTCACGACTTGTTTCTTTGAGTAATACAAAAATTAGCCCTATCAGGGATCTTCTCCCGTGGTTTTCTCTGCTCTTCGTGAGTGGGGTTTCCATATAAACCCAAGTGTTTTTATCATTGTTTATGCTTTGATATCTGTTATGCTTTCACTTGTTACATTTTTCAACTGGAATGCTATGATGGAATGCAGAATTAGCGCTCCCTACATCTCCTCGGACCTACAATTGGTAGACATTCTTACCAAGGCACTCAAGAAGAAGCAACATGATTTCTTGTGTGACAAGTTGGGGCTTTTAGATGTCTATGCCCCAACTTGAGGGGGAGTGTCAGGTAATAGTTGTCTTACTATTTTTAGTTGTTGGTAGTTGTCTTATTTTTAGTTGTTATTTTTGGTAGGTGAGTTGTAGTTTATGGTGTTTCCTTGTATACCTAAGTCCTCTCTCTATAAAAAGAGGGCTAAGGCTTTATTTTAACAATAACCAAGTTGATCTTTTCCAACAATGCCTTGGATCTTTCTGTTGAAATCTAAGTCTAAAGCTGGAGACATGATTTATGCTTTCCTGGCAGAGATCAGGAATCGGTTTGAGACAAAGGTCAGGATTATCAGATTAGATAATGCCTTAGAGTTATGCATTAGTTCCCTTCATGCCTTCTATCGGGAGCATGGAATTATCCATTAGACGAGTTGCCCGTACACGTTACAGTAGAATGGTGTAGCGGAAAGGAAGCACCGACACATTCTAGATGTTGCAAGGACCTTATTGATACATAATAGTGTACCTGATAGGTACTGGAGAGATGCAGTATTGACTATTTGCTATCTCATAAACCAAATGCCATCTATTGCTTTGGATGAGCAGGTCGCTTATTCCATTTTGTTTCCAGACCGTGTGATGTGGGGTATCAGCAAAGATCTTTGGATGTGTGGCTTTTGCCCATCTTCATGGGTCTAATAGAGATAAGCTTGCTCCTCGAGCCATTAAATGTATTTTCCTTGGATATTCAAGAATATAGAAAGGATATCGCTGTTTTGATCCGGTAGGCCGACGACACTATGTTAATGCAAATGTCACATTTCATGACTCTGTTCCTCATTATTCCACATCGGGCTCCCATATTCGCACTCTTAGCTGTGAAGTGGTTGTTGTTATACCACTTCCTATAACTTCAAAGCAGGCAGAGCCACCATCTCTACATGGTTGACCTGAGAGCATGTTTGAGTGGTTCTATTCTCACTGATTTAGACATGACTCACCTTCAGCTCCAGAGTCTTGTGCTTCTGAGGTTGTACCTCTCTCTAATCTTGATGTAGCAGATGCTTTGGGCTCATCAGGGCTACTTGACGTCTCGCTAGAGGATCTTGAGAGGGTCAATCTTGCCCTTCCTACTGTCTTGTGGAAGGGGACCAAATCATTCACATTGCATCCTCTATCCTAGCATGTCTCTCCGGCTCGACTTTCTCCTGAGTATAAGCAATTTGTGGTTGCTCTTTCCACTGTTCAGCTACCTCATTCTTACCAGTTAGCACTTGGTGACCTGCAGTGGCAACATGCTATGGAGGACAAAATGTTTGCCCTACCCCAGAGGTACTTGGACATTGGTTGATCCCTTAGCTAGTGCAACTATTCTTGGTTGTAGTTGGGTCGTTATTGTGAAGCATTAGCCTAATGGTATAATTGAGCGTTATAAGGCAAGGTTGGTAGCCAAATGCTACACACAAACGTATGGAATCGACTATATGTTCTCTCCTGTGGCATGATTGCCTAGCATTTGAATCTTTATCTCAGTAGTCATGCATTTGGATTGGGGCTTGCATCAACTTAATGCCAAGAATGCCTTTCTCTATGGTGATCTTAATGAAGAGGTCTATATGCAGCAGCCATCATGCTTTGAGGTTCAGGGGGAGTGTCAGAGTGTGCAACTCCATAAGGTCATCTATGGCCTGAAATAGTGCCTCCGAGCATGGTTCTAGAAATTGTTTGAGGTGGTTTCATAGATTGGTTTCAAAGGATCATTTGTTGATCACTCCTTGTTCATTAAGACCATGCCACATGAATGAGTGGTGATGCTTATAAACGTTAATGATATCATCTTGACTGGAGATGTCACTAGGGGCATTTTTGTTACCAAGGAATTACTGAACAAGGACTTTGTTATTAAAGATCTGGGCCCACTCAAGTATTTTTTGGAGATTGAGGTGGCACGTAACATGGGTGGTATTCTCACAGAGAATATGTGCACGACCGCTTCAAGAGATAGGCATGTTAGGTGTTAAACCTGCCTTTATTCCCATGGATCCCAGTGTACATTTGTATGATGATGATTCTGGGTTGGTGGATGCTAAGACAATTTAGGACTCTTGTTGGCAAACTACTATATGTGATAGTGACGCAACCTAATTTATCTCTTGTGATAGTGACACAACCTAATATATCTCTTGTGGTTAGTAAGGTAAGCCAGTTTATGGACAAACCCAGGAAAGTTCATTGGGATGCAATTATGATGATCTTGAGGTACCTTAAGTTTACACCTGGAAAGGGACTCTTGTTTTCACATTCTTGTGATCTTGGAATTATGGCATATACTAATGTGGACAATGCAGGGTGTCCCAAGGATAAGAAGTTTACTACGGGCTTTTGTACCTTCGTAGAAGGGAACTTGGTTACTTGGTGCAACAAGAAGCAGGCTGTGGTGGCACGATCCAGTGCTGAGTTTGAGTACAGAGCCATGGCACATGCTTCCACTGAGCTCATGTGGATTAGATTTGTTCTCTAGGATCTTGAGATTCCAATTACAGAGCTGATGGAGCTAAGGTGTGACAATATAACTGCTACGTTCATTGCAAATACCTTGCCTTCCATGAGCGCACCAAACATGTAGAGATCGATTGTCACTATATCAGAGACATGATTATGAAGGGGCTTATCTACATTAGCCATGTTTCTTCGGAAGGTCAAGCTGCTGATACATTTATGAAGGCACTCCCTAGGGCCAACTTTGATAGATGTTCTTCCAATCTGAGCATGACTGACATCTATACTCTAGCTTGAGGGGAAGTGTTAGAGTCTCTTGTTTTTATTTTCTATTTTTGTTTTGCTCTTGTTTATGCTTAGGGGTGTGTGTAATTTGCCTTAGGGTCACTTAGCTATAAATAAAGCTCTAGGGTTAAGACGAGAAATAAGATACTCATTTTCTCTACAGAATAAATACATTTTGTGGACCAATAGTTAATGCACCTACCATGGTATTGAGGTTGGAAAGCTGGTGTGTATATAAGAGCACAGGCGACATATGATCTCTTGAAGGAATTACATAGATCTACTATTACAAGTGTACATGGTGCATTGAAAGACATGGGTTTACTCTACGTATATTGAGATGTATGAAATTCCATGCATGGTTGTACGGGTCTTGATCTTACTCATACATGAAAGAGAAGACAATCCTTTTGAAAAGGAGCTAGTCTTCATTCTCATTCCAATGACATAAGGAGAACATGAATATATGTAATCCTTTCTAAGAAAGACAATGGATTTGGGAGTTAATCCTTGATGTTACATAAGTCTTCCAGTGCGGATGATTCATGAGCATTTGGAATACCTGAGGGAGGTGTAGTGTCATAAATCCTAAATCCTAAACATTTCATTTTTGGCATGATAAAACCAATTTGGATAGGAATTAGATGTACTTTGACCACTAAAACCTAGGTGGTTAAATTAATTGAAGGGCTAATCATGTAAATAACCAAACATGATTAATCTCAATCATTGGATTTGATTTAATCGCTCTCATCATATTAGGATTCCCTATATATATATCTTCCAAGGCAAGACTTGAAACCCTAACTAATTATTTTTGTATGCAACACATCCCTCCTAGTGATGTAAATGCCGCCGACATGCCGTCGGCAAGGGGGTTTTTGGAAAGAGTATATCGACACGAATATAGTGTCGGTTTACAGGGAAACCGTTGGTATGCCGGCGAAATCGTTGGCATGTTGACAGCTGCCGACGAAACGGTATGTCGCTGACAGGCCGCGCGCTGCGCTGGATAGGAAAGAGGGCTGGAGGGAGAGTTTTTTGGTCCTTTCTCGCGCGTCAGGAGGGAAAGAGACCAGCGCTGGAGGGAAAGAGAGTTTTCCCGCGTGCCAGGAGGGAAAGAGAAGCGCTGGAGGGGAAGAGAGTTTTCCCACATGCCAAAGAGACCAGCACTGGAGGGAAAGGGAGTTTTCACACATACACACGTTTTTTGTTCATATAAGCTTACATACAGCTGTAAATATATTTCTAACATTTTGATTTAATTGTCTTTCAAATTTTAATCATTTCTATCATTTTTGTCGGCATGCATCGGCATGCCCTCGGCGTGCCTCGAAATGTCATTTTTTCGGGCCATCGAAATCTGCTATCGAAAAACGGACATTTCCACGGCATGCCTTCGGCATGCCCACGAAATGCATACCTACAATTTTATCGGTACGGTATCGCAATCGGCATTTCGAACCTTGATCCCTCCAACACCAAGAGAGAGAAGAAGAGGGAGTGTCGTTGCCATCTTCCTCTTCCTTCTTCATCTTGGACGTCTAGGACTTTGATAAGAAGTCCAACCGTCATCCTAGACATTCAACTTCATTATTAGACTTTTAGGAGAGACCATGGACATCCAACAAGTTGGCTGAACATCCATATTCAATTGGTCGTGAGTTCCTTGACTCGCATGGTCAATTTATGGAGGGAGGCAAGGGTCGTTTGTGGGATTCATGATGCGCACTCAATTGGGTGTTCTTGGTGCCAAAATGCCTCATCTGTCTCTTGAGAAGAAGAGTCTTGCCACACCGGGACTTGTGATAGGAGACATGTGACACAACATGCAGGGTGTTGTGCTATACCGCCTCAGAGGTATATCTCGATACTCGTGGTGACCTTGGAATGGGGAGAAGTTAGTTCTTCCCATGTGGTTTCTATCTAGGTTGTTTCATTTGATTTTTATTATTCAATTTTTTAGGCATTGAAATGATTTTCGAATCAAAGTTTTAAACAATCGTATTTTGCGCTTCCATGATGACATCAGATGAATCATTTGTCCAACATAGATGATGTGAAATCCTTTTGAATATAGAACTATTGCAAAGTGGATGAATCCAAATATAGTCATTGGTCAAGAATGTTTATGTTAGTGGACATGATAAGGAGTATGCTCTTCTCTCACCGGTACCTAGTGAAGAAGATAGAGTTGAAGTGAAAAGAGAACCTTATTCTTTCCAAGCCATCCCTATGTGTCTTTATATAGAGAGAGACAAGGGAAAAATAACAAATGAGTCCAACATCAAAAAAGAATAACAAATGCCCCTATACAAAAAATAACAAAAAAGAATAGCAAATGCCCCCATACAAAAAAACATAACTCAACACTCTCCCTCAAGTTGAAACATATATATTCACCATGTTCAGCTTGCTTCTACACTTCTCAAACTGGGGGTGAGGCAATGGCTTGGTAAATATATCAGCAGTCTGATTAGTAGAGGCAAGATGTGTTGTACGAAGTAGACCTTGCTGAATTAGGCTCCTGGTATAATGGCAGTCTACTTCCACATGTTTCGCCCTCTCATGAAACATGGGGTTATTAGCAATGTATGTTGCAGCCTGGTTATCACAATACATCTCCATAGGCTCCTGAATTTCAACATGAAGATCTCGTAACAGAGATCTAATCCATATCATCTCGGCAGCAGTATGAGCCATAGCCCTATACTCGGACTCTGCACTAGAGCGTGAGACAACACCTTGTTTCTTGCTCCTCCAAGTCACCAGATTTCCAGCCACAAATGTGCAAAAACTAGTAGTAGATTGTCTGTCTCCCACATCTCCTACTTAATCTGCATCAAAGTAAGCCACTACAAACAGGGCCCTTTGTCTTCTGAAATAGAATGCCTCTGCCTGGACAGCTCTTGATGTATCTCAATACTTGCATAATTGCCTGCCAGTGAGCATCAGTGGGTTTGTCTAAGAACTGACTTAGCTTACCCACTGCAAGGCTGATGTTTGGCCTGGTGATGGTTAGATACAATAACTTCCTAACAAGCTGCCGATAGATCTTTTTGTCCTTTATCCTCATTGTATTCTCAAATAGATGAACTTTAGGATCCATAGGAATGTTGGCTTCCTTGGATCCAAGCATGCTTGTCTCCTGAAGAATATCAAGTGCATACTTTCTTTGAGACATTACAATGCCCTGCTTGCTCGTGGCGATCTCAATACCAAGAAAGTATCTCAACTTACCAAGATCTTTCATAACAAACTGGCGAGCTAAATGATCCTTTACCTGAGTAATACCATCTGCATCATCATCTGTAAGAATGAGGCCATCAACATATACCAATAAAGGCACGGTACTAGTACTGGTCTTCCTAACAAACAAGGAATGATCAGAAGATCTCTACATCCCAAACATAGAAAGTGCTTCAGATAGACGCTGAAACCAGGCTCGAGGGCTCTGCTTAAGGCCATAAATAGCCTTACGAAGTTTACATGCACACTCCCCCTGAACCTCAAAACCAGGTGGCTGCTGCATGTATATCTCCTCTTCCAAATCGCCATATAGAAAGGTATTTTTAACATCCAACTGGTGAAGACACCATCCATAATGAGTTGCAACAGAAACAAGGATACGGACCGTGGAGAGTCGTGCCACAGGGGAAAAGGTGTCAAAGAAATCTACCTCATAAGTCTGGGTGAATCCTTTGGTTACAAGATGAGCCTTATACCTAGAAATAGACTCATCAGGGTTGTATTTTAAGGTAAAGACCCATCTGGCCCCAATTAAGTGTGCACCTGACGGTAGGGCAGATAACTCCCAGGTCCCTCTATTAGTAAGTGCAGACATCTCTTCCATAGCCGCCTTCCAATGTGGGTGTAGAAGAGCCTGCTGGTAGGAGGTAGGTATCTCTGTACTATAGATTGCAACTGTAAAGGCTTGAAATTTGGTGCCAAGAGATCCTTCAGAGACAACATTACTAGCGACACGATATTGTGTACAAGACCTCGGAGCCTTCCTTATAGTAATGGGAATATCATCATCTGTAGGCAGAGAGAGGGACCCTGAAGACACGAGCAGAAGAATCATCAGTATCTCCAATACATACCTGAGGAGAGGATGATGGTGGCTCATTAGGTACTGAAGAAGAGGAGGGGTGTGTTTTCTTTCTGTATGTAACCGGCAGCTGATATGTAGCACCCTTAAATGTCTTCTCATCAGATGGTACATGTTTGAAATCGTCCATAGTATGCTTTATAGTGGATATACCACTATTATGACAGAAGTCCTCCAAGGCTATAGGAGGTACAGGCATAGGAGCAACCACATCTATCTCTCTCAACTGATGACCAGAGGTAGAAAAATAAGGGATAGACTCATGAAAAGTCACATCTGCACTCACATAGTATTTCTGATGTATGGGATCAAAACACTTGTATCCCTTCTGCGTGCGTATCCCAGAAATATACACTTAACTGCCCTTGGTGCTAATTTGTCACGACCAGGCCCAAGGAAATGTACAAATGCCACACACCCAAATGTTTTTGGTGGCATAAGAAATAAGTCTGCATCAGGATATAAGATATTCCATGGAATCTGCTCATGTAAAACAGACGTAGGAAGCCTGTTGATCAGATAACAGGAAGTAAGAACTGCATCTCCCCAGTAACTATGCGGAACTCTATTTCGAATAAGTAGAGCTTTAGCTGTATATAGAATATGACGATGTTTTCTTTCAGCTATCCCATTCTGCTGCGATGTATGAGGACATGAGGTCTGATGCACAATACCCAATGATCCATACAAGTTAGCTAGTTTCTTTGTGCAGAATTCTAATGCATTATTTGTTCGAATTTTCTTAATTCATACACCAAATTGATTTTTCACAAACACCACAAATTGTTGAAATAAAGAACCAACTTCTGATTTATTTTTCATCAAAAAGTTCCATGATAAACGTGAAAAATCATCCACAAATAGCAAATAATATCTATAATTCTGACGGTTTGCCACACGACTAGGCTCCCATACGTCATAATGCAGCAAATCAAAGTACGCAGAACTAGTAGACTTGATAGATGCTGGAAAACTAGCATGGTGATGCTTTCCCAGCTGACATGCATTACACTGAATCTTCATGGTAGGAGACAAGTGAGGGATGACATAGCGTAACTTGTCCAGTGAAGGATGGCCTAGTCGTCTATGCTACTGCAAGGCACTCCCTACAATAGTTGTCTGATAGGCTACAGCAATTGGATTTTGAAGTAGCTGATACACACCCCCTCCTCATGGTCACCACCAATTGTCCTCCCCGTCATGTTGTCCTGAAAGATGCATCCAACAGCGTCAAAAATAACACGATAATTCAGCTGCTTGATAATAGAGCTAACAGATAACAGTTGCATTTCATGCCCGGCACATAATATACATCAGCAAGATGCATAGAGGGTGTAACAGGTACCCCTCCCTTACCACGAATGGGAGCATGTTTACCATTTGCCAGCTGTACTGAGTGTTCCTGTGGTAGCTTCTGTAATTCCCCAAAACACTGGGAATTTCCTGTTAAATGATTAAATGCACTAGAATCAATCAACCATGACCCTTTCGTACCTGATGCAGATGCATAAGCTGCAGTACTGGAGGATTGTGGCTGCTCATTGGTCAACTGTGCTAGTCGCTGCACAACTGCATCGTAGTCTGCCTCTGCAAGAGATACTGCCCCAGTACTTACACCTGAAGATGCTGTAACAGAAGCCTGGTTGACAACAGTCGGACGACCAAGTTTATTCGAACACTTAGCCTCAACATGGCCAAGCCTTTCACAGTACGAACATGTAGGCTTGCCCTGACCACCATCAGTCCTGCCCCTGCCTTTGCCACGAAAGAAGCCTCCACGACCACCACGAGTGCTAGCAGCAGCATGAGCTGAGGACATATTGGTGACAATAGCATCATAAGTAGGCTGTACTTGCATCATACTCTGGCTCCTGTAAATCTCTTCAATAGGAGGAAGCTCAGAGAGAGTCAGAATTTGTGAACGAGCTACAGAATAGTGATCACTTAGCCTTACAAGGAACATGTGGGCTGCAAACTCCTTCCTATGATCCCTGCATGTAGCAGTACACATCGGTTTATACGCATTATATTTCTCCAATAATCCCTTCATAGTAGAGTAATACTGAGACAGACTCATCTCTTCTTGCTTGAGATGCATAAGTCATAGTGGATCTAAAATATTTGAGTTGAATTCAACTCATGCGAATACGGCATCTTCAAGCCATCCCACATTTCTTTGGCAGTGCTGTAGTACATAACTTTATCACCAATTCTTGGAATGACGCTGTTCAAGATCCAGGCTCTCACCATAGCATCATCCCAGTTCCAAGTTGCATATTTTCCAATTTTCTGCTCCGGTGGTGCTTCCATAAGCACATGCTTCTTCTCATGACCTTCCACAGTAATAAGAAAGGTCTGAGACCAACGGGGGTAATTGGTCTCATCTAATTTCGTAATTGAAGCAAAGAAGGGGCTCTTAGACACCCCACTTTTTGTATTCTGTCCTGAAGACACCTCAGAACCATCTAATGTAGACATTGTAACTCCAAGCACACAAGTTTAAGCCCAAACAACAGGTCTGAAATCCTAGATAAACAGCACCAACAAACTTGGGGAATACACATCCTACAACTCACAAGCCAAAGAACAACACTTCACTGGGGAATACACACCCCAAATTAGGTCAAAAGATCAAGAAGTTCATACCATCTTGTTGAAAGCTTTTTTTTTGCTTCAAACCCTCATCTCCACAGAGAGAGATCAAGTGCAACTGGCACCAGTGGTCCTGCAGCTGCGACAGGGCGGCAGCAGCACCGTCACGAGGTGCTGCGGTGCGAGGAGGGTCACTGCAGCAAGGAGATCTACTGGTGGCGGCAGCAGAGGGGGTGCTGCAGTGCGAGGGGCAGGTTGCGCCTCGACCAGGCTGCTGGCGGCGGCAGCAGCGGGGGGTGCTGCAGTGCGAGGGGCAGGTTGCGCCTTGATCAGGTTGCTGGCGGCGGCAACAGCATCGTGACCAGGTGTTGAGGCGCGAGGAGAAGCACTGTAGCAAGGAGGGCTGCTAGAGGTGCAAGGAGCCGATTGCGCCCCAGTCAGACTGTTGCGCCGCAGTCTGACGCGAAGGGTCGACTGTAGCAACGGTGGCAGTCGATGCTGCTACTGCTGTGGCGGTGGTCCGGCGTCGGCGTGGCCGCCGGTGGTGGTAGCTTTGGCGAGAGGGCTTAGGTAGGGTTAGGGTTTTGTATTTGGTTGAGACCTCAACCTTGGCTCTGATACCAAGTTGAAGTGAAGAAAACCTTATCTTTACCAAGCTATCTCTATGTCTCTTTATATAGAGAGAGAGAAGGGAAAAATAACAAAAAGAGTTCAACACAAAAAAGAATAATAAATGCCCCCTACAAAAAACATAACTCAACATATAGCAAATATCCTTAAATAATGGAAGAGGGACAATAATATTGTAATTGCAAATGAAATGAGTTATTATAACACTGTGAAGGAGATATGGAAAAGCCTGTGGGACATGTACTCTCGAGACCAAAATGTCTGTTGGGTTTTTTGCAACTACCAAGAGATCTCATTTTCTCAAGGAGAACAAAGTTTGTCTTAGTATTGCTCTATTGTGAAAGTTTTATTTGAGAAACTCAATGCGTGCCAACCATGTGTTGTGACAAGGAAAGGATTAAAGGGAGAAGATGAGAATGGCTAAGTTTTTAGGTGATCTTGGCCCGAACTATACCTCTGTGAGGGACTAAATATTGATAGAGAATGTAATTCCCACTCTAGAGGAGGCATATAACAGGTTGAGTATATCATCGCATGTGTACCCCTTTACTTAAGCAATAGTTGTATCACATGGTCATGGACATCCACTCTTTGGAGGTATTAAAGGTAGGAGCCGTGGAGTAGGTTGAGGCTCATTTGGACGTGGCAAACTCCAATGCAGCAAGGACACCTAGAGGATTGTTGTTGGGATAAGAATGGTAGACCCCCTATTGTAGTCGTTGTTTAGCCCTGAGCGGTTATGTCTTCCACTACAGAGAGTTTCCACTCCTAAAGTGGAGTGTAGGGAGTTTTTGTGACATTAGTTTGCTGTTGCCTCATTCTCAGCTACTTTTGTTGCTACCACTGACTACAAGAAATTCTGCTCCTTTAGATTTGCTCATTGACTTTGGCACTCCAAGACATCTATGTGGTGCCTCTCGGTTTGAGAGGTTACATGTATCTGGAGAGGAATATGTAAACTTGGATGTTGATAGCCAATCTCCTATTGTTGGTCGAGATGTCAACTTACCCCCTCCTTAAGGCTTACTAATGTTCTACATGCACCCGACTTTCCTCCTAGTCTTCTTTCTGTTAGTAGAATAACAGAGTTGAATTGTCAAGCTGTTTTTGATGTAGGTGTTAGCTTATGTTGTCTTTTTATCTCTTTTATTGTAAGTCTCTTAGGGACATTCATGTACTTTTGACCCTATGGTCTCTCTCTATATAAGAGAACCTTAGGGATTCTAATGAAGATTGAGTCATTACAACTAATTTGGTATCAAAGCAAATACCTACGGTGGTGTTAGACTTTCCTCATGACCGTTAGGGGTCATAGGAAGAGCCACATCCTTACAGATCTGGAGCCCGAGAGCAAGACTGGCGCCAACGTCACCTGGGATAGAGACAATGCCATGGTCTCTGCGTGGCTTATGCAGATAGTTATCTCCCGTATAGGGGATGAGATCATGTATTATGACACCGCAAAGATGTAGGAGTCCTTGCGCGAGACTTATTCTCATGCCAAGAACTATGCACGAGTCTTTCAGGTTTTCTACGACCTTTTCTATTTGCGTCAGGAAAGATGCACTTTGGCACAGTACTACTCCCTCTTGAAGGAAATGCTAGAGAGGCATCACTTTTATCTGCTGGGGTATGCCTTCGATTCTTAGAGGGAGTTGCAAAGACAGTTGGCCGTCTCTCTTTTCCTGGTAGGTCTTGGACCTGAGTATACAGCTGTCAAAGATAAGATTCTCACCGCTCCTGAGATTCCTACCTTAGAGGAGGCTTATAGTAGACTTAGCAGAGTTGCAGTTTGTACTCCAGCTCTAGACACTGGTACTTAGACATCTGCACTGGCAGCAATCCCTGGACGTGGTAGGGATACTCCTTCCCCTGCACGTGGTCGTGGATGTGGACACTTGTCTGGTACATGTATCAAGACATCGTGTACTTACTGTGGTTGACTTGGTATCTAGAGGCTACATGCTTGCAGAAGCACGGTAGGCCACCCATGGCCAATCAGGCAGCTGAGGTTATCGATGACGTGCCTACCGGTCTTGATGTGAGCTTCATGAGTACAGAGATTGAGACTCTGAGACAACAGATTACACAGTTGACACATGCCTCATCCTCTCAGATTCCTGACACTGTAGCTATGGCCTTCTTATCAGAGGCACCTACGACTGGTATGTCGTCACTTTTGTCTTCTGGTTAGTGGTTGATTGACTCTGGTGCATCCAAGCACTTATGTGACGACCGGGGCTCTTTCTCTCAGTTGGCACCTGTTACACCTACCAGGACAGTACAGGTGGCTGATGGGAGACACTCACCACTTGTTGGCAAGGGAGATATATCATTATCTCCCACTTTGAGACTTGCAGATATCTATTATGTGCCTGATTTTCCTTTGAGTTTATTGTTTGTTAGTAGTATCACTAGAGATTTGAACTGCCGAGCTATTTTTGATGCATCTTCTTGTGTTTTGCAGGACGAATTCACTAGGAAGACGATTAGTGGAGGGCGTGAAGAACATGAGGTGTACTATTTGAGTCGTAATGCTTTTGCTGCTTCTGCTACCTAGGGCCTCACTTCTGCTGGATCTCCTCTTCAGTGACACCACCGCCTTGGCCATCTACTCATTCATCACCTTAGACGTATTATGCTGCACATCCCCTTCACTACTGCTCTCACCTGTGATGCTTGTCAACTTGGCAAGCACCACAGGACTAGTTTTTTTAATTCTACTTCTGTTTCGTCTGTTGCTGTTTTTAATTTGATTCATATGGATGTGTGGGGTCTCGGTCGTACACCTGATCGACTTGGGAATAAATATTATCTTGTTTTAGTTGATGACTTTTCTCGTGACTTGGATGTTTCTATTGAAAAATAAGTTCGATGTGGGATAAATTATTGAGAACTTTGTCAAAGAAATAAAAACCCAGCATTCTTGTTTGGTGAAATGCTTTTGTTCTGATAATGCTTTGGAATTTTGTATGTTGCGTTTACGCAATTTCTTTTCTAGTTGTGGCATTATCCATGAGACATGTCCTCATACCTCTCAGCAGAATGGTGGTGTTGCTGAAAGGAAGCATCGCCATATTCTTGATGTTACTGGCACTTTGTTGATTCACCACTCTGTCCCCTCTCTCTATTAGGGTGACACTGTTTTAACTGCTTTTTTTTGATTAACTGGACGCTTAATGCTGTATTACATGAACAGATTCCTATTCAGGTCATGTATCCTGATCGTCCCTCGTTTCATGTCACCCTTCGGACTTTTGGTTGTGTTTCCTTTGTCCATTTGTTGGGATCAGGTCGAGATAAACTAGCACCGAGAGCAGTCAAGTATGCTTTTATTGGGTATATTCGAACTCAAAAGGGGTATTGGTGTTTTGATCCACTTACTTCCCGACACTATGTTTCAGCGGATGTTACTTTTTATGAGGGTGTATCTTTCTTTTCTGTGATGGCTGCTGAGATGCCTCTCGAGGGTGATATGGCACCTATGTCATTCTCCCATTCATTTTGGGAGCTTTCTTGAGATTCATTTCCCCACCACATCGCCACTACCTCCTGCTATGCATCCCTTTGCTCGCCTAACTGGGCCCCTCCAGACATGTCTTCCCTCATGCTACCTATCAGGGACTCCCATCCTCGCCTTCACCATCGGCTTCTCTAGTGAGTTTTTTGGACACTGACGTATGTTTGCCGTGTGATGGTTACATGGATAGGATATGTGATGTGTCGGGCGATGATCTTGACCTTTCGATAGCCATTTTGAAGCAACCACGGACTTGCACTACTTATCCCACGACAGAGTACCTGCTACCGATAGTCTAGCTCCTGGATTTGCTGCATTTACTCAGGTGTTAGCTACTACGCAGATTCTAGCTACTCAATGTATGGTCATGCTTGATCCGAAATTGCGGGCAGCCATGGAGGATGAGATGGTCGCTCGGAGAGGTCGTGGGGCTTGGGAGCTTACTCTACTTCCTGATGGTGCTGCGCTTGTTGGCTGTCGGTGGGTATTTACTGTGAAGTTCAATCCTGATGGTGGTATGGCTAGGTATAAAGCTCGTCTCATTGCAAAGGGGTTCACCTAGACTTATGGGGTGGACTTCTTTGACACCCTCTCCCCAGTTGCCAGGCTTACCACAATCCGGGTATTGATTGCAGTGGTGGTTCAGTTAGATTGGCCGTTGCACCAGTTAGATGTGAAGAATGTCTTCCTTTATGGTTATCTCCAAGAGGAAGTCTATATGCAGCAACCACCTGGCTTTGAAAGTTAGGGAGAGTATGTATGCCGATTACGGAAGGTTATATATGGCCTCAAACAGAGTCCAAGAGCCTGGTTTCAGAGATTGTTACAAGTTGTAGAGGCAGCTGGATTCAGGAGATCAATTGCTAATTTTTCACTTTTTGTCAGAAGGACTAGACGAGGTACTGTAGTACTTCTTGTTTATGTTGATGATTTGATCATCACAGGGGACGATGTGTAGGGTGTTGCTGAGGTTAAGTGCATCCTAGCAGAGCAGTTTGTCATGAAGGACCTGGGGGCTTTACGGTATTTCCTTAGTATTGAGGTTGCTTGCAGCAAGGAGGGTGTGGTATTGTCTCAGCGGAAGTATGCTTTAGATATCTTGCAAGAGGTTGGTATGCTTGGGGCCAAGGAGGTAAATATTCTTGTGGACCTCAAGATGCTACTCTATGATGAGGATGCACAGGTGGTGGACAGCAGACGGTACTGATAGCTTGTGGGCAAGTTACTGTATCTTACTATCACGAGGCTGGACATATCATTTACAGCTCGGAGATTGAGTCAATTCATGGTCAACCCAACACATCAGCATTGGGATGCAGCATTGATGGTGCTTAGATGTCAAGAAAGCACCTGGGAAGGGTCTCTTCTTCTCAAAGGGGTCCTCTATGATGTTGGTTGGCTACTCAGATGCAGACTATGCTGGATGCCATGTGGATCGCAAATCCACTACTGGGTTCTGCACCTTCTTAGTAGGAAATTTGATCACAAGGAGGAGTAAGAAACATGGTACAGTTGTGAGATCCAGTGCCGAGTTTGAGTATAGAGCTATGGCTCAAACGACTGCTGAGATGATGTAGATCAGATCTTTACTTATTGATCTACATGTGCAGTTTTCTAGCCTCATGGAGATGAGATGTGATAATAGATCAGCTACCTTCATTGCCAACAACCCAGCATTTCACGAGAGGACAAAGTGTGTTGAGGTTGCCTGTCACTATACCAGGGACATTATCTAGAAGGGGTTGCTATATACCACTTTTGTTGCATCTGAGGAGCAGATTGTTGATATTTTCACCAAACTCTTGGCTAGATCTTCATTTGACGCTTGTATATCCAAGTTGAGCATGATAGATATCTATGCCCCAGCTTGAAGGGGAGTTTTAACTTATGTTGTCTTTTTATTTCTCTTTTATTGTAAGTCTCTCAGGGACATTCATGTACTTTTGACCCTACTGTCTCTCTCTATATAAGAGAGCTCTAGGGTTTCTAATGAAGATTGAGTCATTACAACTAATTGTAGGATCTTCTAATGGGGAAGAAGATTAGTGTTGGCTATGAGGAAGGTGGCATCTATTATCTACATCAATCTCCCATTTTGGCTCATGTTGTGCGTTCTCCTATTGAGGCGTCAAGCCAATACTTGTGGCACCTCTGTCTTGGTTTACCTTTCCAAATTTTTGTGTCAAACAAGTTTTAATGTGAAGCATGTCAATTAGGGAAACATCACCGATCTAGTTTCTTTTCTAGTTGAGTCTTGGAAGTACTAAGTTGTTTGAGTTGATTCATGCTAATGTATGGGGTCTAAGTTGTATACCTAGTCATTAGGGGTATTGTTATTATCTTGTGTTTGTTGATGACTTTTTAAAGAATCTCTTGGTTATATCTCATGAAAAAGAGATGAGATTGGCAATGTAATTTAAAATTTTGCTCATTAAATGAAAAATATTTTTGATGCTACCATCAAGTATTTGCACATTGACAATGCTTTAGAATTTCAAAATTTTACCTTATCTAACTTCCTAAACTATATGGATATCATTCATCAAACCTCTTGTGCTTATACCTCATAATAAAATGGGGTGCCTGAAAAAGCATTGACAGTCTTGATGTGACACACTTCATTATGTTCCAAAGCAGCGTACCTCTCTTATAGCGGAGTGATGTTCTTACTTCTTGTTATGTGATAATTTGTATTCCATCTACTATTTTGGATGAGTGAATCCCCTACTCTATTCTTTTATGTGATAAGCCCTTATTTACATTGCCATCAAAGGTTGTTGTAGAATATGTGGTTAGTTTAGTACCACATCGTGACATATGGAGTGTTGGAGTGTGTGGTGGCCTATAAATAGGCATTTAGCCACCCACTTGTTTCTTTGAGAAGATCAATAGAGAAATCAGCCATATCAGGGGTCCTCTCCCGTGGTTTTCTCCCCACTCTTCATGAGTGGGGTTTCCATGTAAACTCAAGTGTTTTTTATGTGATGTTTTGATATCTTGTTATTTTTCTTCCACTTATATTATTCAACTTGGTATTAGAGTGGTTCGATTCATGGGTTCATCACATTATTATATTCATCATTATTTTTTAGAGTTCCAATTCCTTTTGCATCTAGAGGAGCCGAAGGTGGCAGAGACCAGATCATAGAAGATGATGCTGCAAGCAAGTAGAAGACAAAGGAGGTGATGGCAATGGTGAAGAAGGGGGCCATCGCGCGGGCCACAATGACTCTTGGGAGTGCTGGTGTTGTTGCTGCTACTGCGTTGCTCTCCGGAGGAAGAAGAGGCTCCTCCACTGATGGTGGCAATTGCGAGGAGCCGCACAGTAAATAAGGCGAAGAAGGCAATGGCGAGACCTCTGTTGAGGGTAGCGATCTCCGATGGTGAGCGCGTTTGTGAGGTCATGGCGGTGAAGATGGCGATGAAGATGGTAGCCACGCGATGATGGTTGCTGCTATCGAGGAGAACCCTAAACGATGCTTGACGAGTCCATGTGGCATTGCTGTGCGGTCGTTGAAGCGAGGAGCGAGAGATATTAGGCGATGCATGCGGTTGCAAGATTGGAGGTGAGATTGGAGGGAGAGATCAGCAACAATGTGATTACTGATGGCACTCGAGGATTGAGTTCATTTGAAACCTAACAAGGGTATTTTGCATTCTTAGACTCATTTTTCTTTTTTAAATGATAGTTGGGCTACGTTGTTTGGAGAGAAGGAAAATATCATAAGGAAAAAATGAAATAAGAAAAGGAGAGGAAAAATCAAAAAAGAAAAAAAGAAGAAAAGAAACAAAGAAAGAAAAAATATATCAAAAAAAGGGGGAAAAAAAGAGTTTGAATTAAAGAAAAGAGGGGGAGAATCTCATTTCTTTGTGATATATATTTTTTCTCTTCTCATTGTTGTATTCATCGCCCATATGAGTACGAGAGAAAGGGGGAATGTAGATCCTATTATAGTTACCTCCCATTTGGGAATCCCTTTATTGAAGATCACCACATGAGAAACCATAACTCTGGGAGGTCTGGAGTTTTGAGATCTCCAGAGAGGGAGATCCAATTTTAAGGTCCTCAGAAGAAGGGCCCATGTCAGATTTCTACGAGGGAGATCTAATTTCAAGGTCTTTAAAGGAAGGGCCTATGTCAGGTTTCTATGTGGGAGATCCAATTTCGTGGACTCCAAGGAGGGAGATCTAGTTTCGAGGTCTTTAGAGGAAGACCCATGTTAAGGATACTAAATGAGGAGCCATTAGTACCAGTTGAGGTCTCTAGAGGAGAGGCCCTTATTAGAGCCAGCTACAACAGTTTATCCAGCAGCTCTAAACCTTGCTGATGTGTCGTCATTAGCACACCCGCCTACAAGCAAGAACCAATTGAGAAGTTGTGTTCTTTTGTGTAGAGTGGGATTTTGTTGTTGTACAAGCTGAGCATTCCATGTTTCAGCTTGAGAGGCAGTGTTGGAGAATGTGTAGTTGGTTTAGTATCGCATCGTGATATATGGAGTGTTGGAGTGCGTGGTGTGCTATAAGTAGGCATGTACCCCCCTTGTTTCTTTGAGAAGATCAATAGAGGAATCAGCCTTATCAAGGCCCTTTTTCGTGGTTTTCTCTCTGCTCTTCGTGAGTGAGGTTTTCACATAAACCCAAGTGTTTTTTTATGTGATGCTTTTGATATCTTGTTATTTCGCTTCCACTTATTTATATTATTCAGGTAAGGTCTTTGGATTTGTTGCTTTTGTCTACTTGCTGGGTGTTGGAAGGGACAAGTTCTCTCTTTGGGATGTGAAGTGCGTGTTCTTGGGGTACTCGAGGAGTTAGAATGGATACAAGTGTTATTATCTAGTTCATCATCGAGAGTATCCCAATACAATGGCTCCTTTTTTGAGTCAGTGCCCTATTTCTTTACTGTAAGTTCTCGTACCTCACTGAATATGACAACCGACCTCTTCCTGTTCCTCTTATTCCACTTGAGGATTTTCCCCTGCTACCAGTCAGAACAAGTTTCAGGATCCTTTTGCAGCATATACTGGTCGTGCTTCCTTACGTACATCTCCAGTTGAACCCTCTGATGGAGGACCATTTAGAAAGACTCCTACTCTAATACTAGGTGATAGTGCTGATTATGTTGATATTGTTGACGTTGATAATGATGATAACGTTTTGAGTGGTACCCCTTTGGTGTTATATCTCCCAATTACTCCCAGAAAAAGGAAGAGGTAGTGTATAGTACATCCAATCTCCAATCATGTCTCAGTTGAAGAAAACAAACTTCTTTAGGTTGCCAAGAAGTCCCTACACCTCTATATAGGTGTGGGAAAAGTACATCATAGACCTACTACACAAAATAAAATAACACAGCACCCTTTACAAACATAAATATAACTTAACACTCCCCCTCAAGCTGGAGCATATATATCCATCATGCTCAGCTTGTTTCTAGACTTCTCAAACTGGGGACGTGGTAACTGCTTGGTAAACATGTCAGCAGTTTGGTCTGAGGAGGCAAGACAAGTAGTACGAAGCAGACCCTGTTGAATCAAACTCCTGGTGTAATGACAATCCACTTCCACATGTTTTGTTCTCTCATGGAAGATAGGATTGTTTGCAATGTAGGTAGCAACCCGATTGTCACAATGCATCTCCATAGGTTCTTAAACATCAACATGAAGATCTCGTAACAGAGATCTGATCCATATCATCTCAGCAGCAATATGTGCCATGGCCCTATACTTAGACTCAGCACTAGAGCGTGAAACAACACTTTATTTTTTGCTCCTCTAGGTTACCAAGTTCCCAGCAACAAAGGTACAGAAACCAGTAGTAGACTGCCTATCCCCGACATCACTTGCATAATCTGCATCTGAGTATGCAACAACGGCCATAGGTGCCTTTCTCTGAAAAAGAATGCCTCTACCTGGACATCCCTTGATATACCTCAACACCTGCATCACAGTCTGCCAATGAACCTCAGTGGGCTTATCTAAGAACTGACTCAGCTTCCCCACTACAAAGTTAATATTTGGCCTAGTTATAGTCAGATATAACAGCTTCCTCACCAGCTATCGATATGCCTTCTTGTCCTTTAGCTTCATATTATCCTTAAATAGATAAATTTTGGGATCCATATGAATATTTGCATCTTTGGATCCTAGCATATCTGTCTCATGAAGAATATCAAGGGCATATTTCCTCTATGTCATAATTGTCTCTTGCTTGTAGCAAACTCAATGCCTAAAAAATATCTCAGCTTCCTAAGATCTTTCATGACAAACTGGTGTGCCAAGTATTTCTTCATTTGAGGTGCACCCTCTGCATCATCACCTGTAAGAATAAGATCATCCACATACACAAGTAAAGCCACTGCACCCCTACTGGTCTTTCTCACAAATAGTGAATGATCTGATGAAGATCTTTGCATCCCAATAACGGACAATGCCTCAGATTGGTGCTGGAACCAGGCTCGGGGGCTCTGCTTAAGATCATAAATGGCCTTACGAAACCTACATACACACTCCCCCTTAATCTTAAAGCTAGGTGGTTGCTGCATATATCTCTTCCTCTAAGTCTCCGTACAGAAATGCATTTTTAACATCCAACTGATGTAACTGCCATCCATAATGAATTGCAACAGATATAAGAATTCGAACAGTAGAGAGTCGTGCAACAGGGGAGAACGTGTCAAAGAAATCTACCTCATATGTTTGTGTGAATCCTTTGGCCACTAAGCAGGCCTTATACCTTGAAATAGACCTATTTAGGTTGTATTTCAAGGCAAAGACCCATCTGGCTCCAACAAGATGCGTGTCGGACGGTAAAGGTGACAGCTCCCGAGTACTTCTGGTAGTAAGTGCAGACATCTCCATAGCTGCCTTCTAGTGTGGATGTACTAGAGCTTGTTGGTACGAGGTAGGTAACTTGGCACTAGATACAGCAGCTATAAATGCATGAAACTTTGAACTTAGAGAATCATTACTAACACCACTCCCAGCAACACGATACTGGGCACAAGATCGCAGAGCCTTCCTCATAGCAATAGGAATATCTTCATCAATACTCATGGAATCAGGACCTGGAGAACTACCCTCAGGTGGCAGACTCCCACCTGCTACATCTTTGTTGACACAGTGCCTGAAACAGTCTCCTGAGTAGGAACCACCTCTAAGTTATCAACACTAACCTGAGGGGTCTGTGGAATAGATGAAGGGGGCTTTGCCCTATATACAACTGGCAACTGATAGGTGTGACCCTTGAAGGTCCCTTCATCGACTGGTGCTGGTCTGAATGTGCTGGTAGGTGACTCATCAACTTGAGAAGGGCTACTAGTATCTGTGAATATACCAAATAGTATAGGAGTAACTGTACAGGTGCACTCTCCGGCATACTCTACACCTGCCTGGCAGCAACAGAAAAATAAGGTACTGCTTCATGAAAGGTGACATCTGCACTGATATAATGCCTCTGATGTAGGGGATCAAAACACCGATGCCCCTTTTGAGTATGAGAATAGCCAAGAAATACACACTTGACTGCTCTAGGTGCTAATTTATCACGCCCAGGTCCAAGGAGATGTACAAAAACCACGCACCCAAATGTCTTGGGTGGAAGATGAAACAACTCATCATTTGGATAAAGCACTTACCATGGTATCTGCTCGTGAATCACTGAGGAGAGCAATCTATTAATAAGGTAGCAAGCAGTGAGAACTGTATCTCCCCAATAGTTTTGTGGCACACTGTTATGGATAAGAAGAGCTCTGGCCATATCAAGGATATGTTAATGCTTCCTCTCTGCGACTCTATTTTGCTGAGAAGTGTGAGGATATGAGATCTGATGAATTATACCATGTATGCCATAGAATTCTGCCAACCGACGAGTACAAAACTCTAGTGCATTATCAGATCTGAGAGTCTTGATGCAAACATCAAACTGATTTTTTATCAACACAAACTTTTCAATCAGTGGACCTACTTCAGACTTATTCTTCATGAGAAATAGGCAGGACAATCTAGAAAAATCATCAACCACAATCAAATAGTACTGATGTCCTACTCTATCAGGAGTCCTACTGGGACCCCAAACATCAAGATGCACTAACTGTAAACATGAAGTTGAACGTCCTGTAGCAGCTGGAAAGGAAGATCTATGGTACTTCCCAAGTTGACATGCATCGCAGGAAAGTTACGTAGTTGGGAACACATGAGGAATAAGCTTGCGTAACTTTTCCAAAGAAGGATGGCTCAACCGTCTATGCCACTGTAAAGCACTCCTACATGTGGTACTAACCCAACATGCAGTAGCCATAGGACCCTGTTGAAGTCGGTAAACTCCTTCATATCCACTACCAATAATCTTCCCTGTCATTCTATCCTGGAAAATATATCCACGCTCATCAAAGATGACCCGACAATTCATTTGCTTAATGATCTCACTGACAGAGAGCAAGTTCATGGATAAATCTGGAATCAACTGAACATGATTAAGCTGCATAGAAGGGGTAACTTTAATTTCCCCTTGACCACTAATAGAAGCAAGTCGCCCATCAGTCACCTGTACTGTAGGACCCTGAGAGACAGCTTGAATCTATCTAAAGCACTGTAGATTCCTATATAAATGATTGGAAGCACCTGAATCAATCAACCACGTCACACCAGTGGTTTGAGTATCACCCACGGCAGTTCCTAGTGCAATCTCTGACTGAGACACTGCCTCAAACAAAGTTTGACGTGCCACAGAGAAGGTTACACACCCCTGAACTTCTTCACACTTTAGATCTGAAAATTGACAGAAAATGGGGACTACACGCCCCAACAAATATACCAATCGAAAAATACACACCCCAAAAATCTCTACTTACACGCAGTCAGTACTCAAGGGGCCTACACACCCCAAAAACATGCATCAACGGGGAATACACACCCAAAAGTCATCCACTATGGGGAATACACACCCCAAATTAGATCAAAAGATCAAGAATTTCATACCACCCTATTGAAAGATTTTTTCTTCAAACCCTCATCTCCACAGTGAGTAATCAAAAGCAACTGGCACCAACGATGATCAGGGAGCTGCGACAGGGCAACCGGGAGCAGCACCGAGGTAGATGCGCCCTGGTCAGGTTGCTGGTGGCGGCAGCAGCGTTGTGGTCAGGTGCTGTGGCACGAGGGAGGCACTGAGGAACCGGTTGCGTCCCAGTCTGGCGCTGCAGCAACGTGAAGAGTCGAGGTGGTGGTGCTATACCTTGGTCTAGTGTGAAGGGTTGGCTGCAACAGTGGCAGCAGTCGGTGTTGCTGCAGGCAGTGGCAGTGGCTCTGCGTTGTTTCTGCTGCTGTTAGCGGTGGTGGTGGCCCAGTACTGCTGCTGCTGCTGGCGGCAGCAGTGGCTTGCTGCTGGCCCACTACTGTAGCAGCTAGTGGCAGCAATCGGTGCTGCTGCTGCTGCGGCGGTGGTCCGGCGCCAGCGTGGCCACCGGTGGTGGCGGCGGTAGCTCTGGTGAGAAGGCTTAAGGTAGGGTTAGGGTTTTGTTTTTGGTGGAGTCAACCTTGGCTCTGATACCAAGTTGAAGAAAACAAACTTCCTTATGTTGCCAAGAAGTCCTTACACCTCTAAATAGGTGTGGGAAAAGTACATCATAGACCCACTATATAAAATAAAATAACACAGCACCATTTACAAACATAAATATAACTCAACAGCCTCCAAAGGCTTGGTCCCTCATTTTGAGAATTTGTTATGAGTATATTTGCCACATCCATTCCCAAGGACCATTAGCAAGCGTTGATGGGTGAAGTTTGGAAAGCAATGATAGAAGAAATGGATGCATTGCTTAGTTGTGGAACATGGGAGTTAGTGTTGCGAGCTCCTGGGGCTTCTATCGTGGGTAGCAAATGGGTATTCACTATCAAATACAAGGTAAATGGTAGCATGATCACTATAAAGAACGCTTGGTTGCAAAAGGGTATACTTAGACATATGGTATTGATTTCTTCGATATCTTTTCCCCCGTCACAAGATTCAGCACTGTGCATATCATTATTTCTATGGTTAACCTAGAGTGGCAATTATGGCAGCTTGATGTAAAAAATGCCTTTCTATATGGTTATTTGTTCGAGGAGGTTTACATGCAACAATCACCTTGCTTTGAAGTTCACGGGCAGTGCAATAATGTTTGTCGATTGAAGAAGGTGATTTACGGTTTGAAGTAAAGCCCTCGTGCCTGGTTCCACAAGTTTTCCAAAGTTGAAATGGCTGTGTTTCTTAAATTTGCTTTTGATCATTCTTTATTTGCGAAGAGAATAAAGGTTGGTGGTGTTGTCTTATTGGTCTATGTAGATGATATCATCCTCACTGGTGTTGATGTTTAAGGAATTAGACACTAGAATGTATCTACAAAAACTCTTTGTGACCAAGGACCTTGGACAGCTTCGGTATTAATTGGGTATTATACTCTCTTTTCCGACCTTGTAATTTCACCAATAGTCCCCTATCTTAAAGAGGACTAGGGTTTCTAATGGAAACAACTTTTCACTTTCCCAAACAATGGTTTGATTCACTTTCTGAACCCAAAGTTTCATTTGCTTTGTGAATATTATCTTTTTATGATACTAGGGAATGTTTTCTTTGTGCATGTTACTTAATGGAATATCCTCTAAACTACTAATTCTATTGTCTTGATCATTACAGTTAATAACATAAAATATTGTCTAAAGTATCATTTATCATAGAGCAGGCACAATTATATTTACCATGAATTTGGACAATTGGTTGGATGTAACCAAGTAGGGTATTCTACCTATTTTAGATGGCTATTATTTCTCTATATGGGAGATAGTTAAACTAACATCCAACTGCATGATTGGTTACAGTTATTTGGCCATTATTCGAGACGAAGGGCTGACAATATCACAGCCAGCCCTTGACCCTAGCAAGTCAGAGGTACATCATCAGATCACCATACGGTCAAGGAGAACTAAAGTGCACAGGTTGCTCGACATTTTCCTTTAAAAACAATAAAATAGCTTGTTCAGTGTGCTATCCTGCAAGTCCTTTTTTGTTTGGAGGGGGGGTGAGGGGCTGGAGGTGTTTATATAAATTCCATCTGCCATCAAAAACTTTCAATACTACATAAATGGCACTATGGACTTCATGTATTTTATTGCAAACATGCTCTTTTTGCAACAATGTCCTTTGATTACTGTGAGGTCATATATTGGCTAATTTTGAGGGACAAAGAAGGTAAACATGCAATGGGGGGCAAAAAGGTGGTGGAGAGTCTTCATTAAGGGTCTTGGGTAGGTTTATCAAGTTGTTTCGGTCTCATGATGATGAGTTGAAGGGCGCAATAATGAGGGAAGGTGGTCTGGTTAGAGAGGTGAAGAGAAGGGCGAGGATGGGGAGGAGCAATGTTATGGCATTTTTCAAAGTTTATGACATAATCTAGGGAGATTGGTATTATTGTGAAGTTAACAAACTTTATAGTGGGAACTGTATAAATGGAAACATTACATTCGCAATAATGTAATATCAAAAGTTCATGATGGTGTTTATGTAAAAATCCTTTTTAAATTATAAAATGCTTGTTCTTTGCGCTTTCTTGAAATTGTGCTTATGCTGGTTACTTCTAATATTTGGATCTATGAGCAGAAGGATCTACAAGTTCTCTGGTCATATGAGATGTTACAAGAACAGTACCAGCCCTCCATGCACAGGGTACAATTATTTTATTAATCCTGTATACTTTTAATGCCCACCTGTTATGCATAAATAATAAACTCAAGAGAATTGGCAAAGTACCTAATGCTGAATAATGGCATGATGTACACATATCGAGTGAAAGAATTGTTATTGATAAGGACAAAAGCCACTCTTGCCAGGTGGCTTCATGAATGGGCTAAAAGGAAGCACATGAATCCTCTACCATCAGGTAAAGAGCAAGCACAAGGATCCAAAAGATGGCTTCTTCTTCTTCTTCGCCCCCTTTTTTTCTGATAGGGATGGCTCTCTTATTAGATCAAGTGCAGCTCCCTTCTCAGCTATATAAGGGAAGTGAGGCTAGGGATTTTGGGCTTTCTTTCCTCCTTGTGACCTCTTTTGATGAAGTCGTACATTTGTATAATTCTATCTGCAATGCTTAGAGTACTTAATTGCCTTTTTAATGAAATTTGGCAGTTAATATCCTTTGTTAATCCCTTTTTTTTCTCTCCCCAAAAAAAGTACAAGGGCCTATGCATATGACTAAATATAACTCTTTGTATAATTGTTAGGATGGATCTAGAAAGTGGGTTACCAGCTATCCAAAAAAACTTTTCTAACTTTCATCACTCCTACTTAAGTTGGAGCATATTGTGCATAGCTTATTTCATGAGAACCTAACTCTCCTTATTGCATCGTTCATAGAGTTGTTAGACAAGGTCAGCATCCAAATCAACATGGAAACAAGTAGACAAGCTAAAAAAGTAGGCAATGGCAAGTGTTGTATCCTCATGATCCATATAGCTTAAGTTAGAAAGGATCTTGTCGTGATCATGGGCTATATTGACAAAGCGGAGTGTCAATTGGTGGCTTGCCACTGTCTGTTGTCGGTGTTGTCTATTTCAACTGATATATTGGCATAAGGGATCCAATTTGAATTGACCAATATTTATGCATATCAAATTTCATTGGTATTGCATCAAAATGGTCAAAATTTAGGCATACAGTAGAATTTTGCTAGTTTGGGGTCCAAATTTCAGCTTGGTGCACACATGATAAGTTCCTAGGGCCTTCTTTACGACATTTCCATGCTTTACTGGTGATGGGGGGTAAGGGGAGGTGAGGGGACTGTCATCCTCATCACATAATAACTCTTTGTGGTCTCTTGATTGTTGAGTGCTTATAGGTCATAGGAGTGCTTAGTAGTGTGGATGCTTTGAATTGGAGGTTGGAGTGCACGAGGTTGTGTATTTGTGTGCCTGGTAGTCAGGACTTGCAATTCCTCTTTGGATATAAATTCAAGTTTGGTGTTTTAAACCTCGACACAATTTACCTTCTTTGAACTATGAAGGTTGATCCATTTATATTCCTTATTTTGATGTTTATCTAGTAATGTTTGTTTATTAGTTGATATATTCTCTAAAATCTTGATTTAAGTTGATATTCAATCTATGAAAAAAGATCGAGCCTCGAAGTTGGTGACTTAGCTAACGGTAACTACTAATTACCATCTAGTGTAAGTGTTTAAATACCAATGATCGTAAGTGCTAACCACCTACTAATTGTTAATGATAGTCCATTACTAAAAGTTAGCTATGATTACTCTACTAATGACTGCCTATTGTGCTAAGTTCTAATGACCATCTACTACCAACTATTAACAGCTAATGACTATTGTTGAGAGATGGGTTGTTGTTGTTGAGGCTATTTTAGTCCCACATCGTGTGTGGACAAGTTTGTGTGTGACTAAGTTGCCTGTAAAAGGCTGTTGCATCCCCTTATTTTATCTTTGAGAAGAGAAATATAAACATCTTGTCCTTGGGGCCTTTTTCCGTGGTTTTCTCCCTGCTCCTTGTAAGTGGGGTTTTCACGTAAACCCAAGTGTTCTTTATTGTCATGCTTTGATTTCAAGCCCATTTATCGTGCTTTGATATAATTTAACATGGTATCAGAGCAAGTCATTCTTGAGTTTATTCTTGGGTTCTTTTATCATTGTCTCCATATTCTATTCTTTGTTATGAATTCTTGGAGGCAAATGTGGCCCCCACCAATGAATTGAAGGCAAAGTCGTCAACGTGAGTAGAGGGCTGAGAGCAACGATGAGTGCGGCAGAGATGTTGCATGACGAGGTGGAGGTTGGCGCTGCAGAGAAATTGGTTCCAACATTGTCGGAGCCTTAGGTTGCGTCACCTATGTTTGTTATTACGTCGGTGGCCCTTCGACAACCAGGGCAACCGATGTAGCGGCTTCTTGCGAGGGAGTTGGGAACTCCACTTGCAGGATTTCATGTTCCGACCAACATCTCATCTGATTCGATGGTTAGATCTAATGTTGCTAGCAACAGCAGTCATAGTAGAGGCCCAAGATGACTCCTGCCATCGATGAAGGTGATCCTTGTGTGATCAGATCTGGAGACGATCTACTAGAGGTTGTGTGGGATCGTGTAGAGCTATTAGCAATGAGGATCTTGGCAAAGAACTCACGTGCAATCGTGAGAATGTCTTATGACCTCTTCACCGCCTCCTATGCAAACCCCTTGCAACTTCTGCCATGGATCCATACACCCGACGATCACCAAGGAGAGAGTAGCGGCTTTGTTGTTTGGGTTCTCTCGAACTCGAACTTCAAAGATGGCTTTTATTTCTTTTTCGGCATTTTGCATCTAAATCCCTTTCTTTATTTGTTAGCTATGTTTAAAATAAAAAAATAAAAAAGGGAGAAGAGGCAAAAATGGTAAAGAAAGAAAAAAATGATGAAAGAAAAAGAGAAGAAAAAAAATGAAAAAAATGATGATGATAATGGTCTTGAAGAGAAGAGGGGAGAAGTTTTTCTCTACTATAGTTATTTTCTTCTTTATGTCTATTTTCTTCTCCCTTACAAGTATGGGAGAGGGGGAGTGTGATAGCCTCTTTGTGTACCCCATATGAGACTTTTTTCTTTGAGGTCCCTACATCAGAGAAACTCACTCATTTTCTTTTGGTCCCTAAATGAGAGGACCATTATCCCAATATCCAAAGAAGAGACCTTGTATTAATGCAGGCACTAATTATCTTAATTTTGATGTTAACAAAATAAGTTATTACTGTTTAACAAGTTTTTTTGATAAGATGCAGAGTTTAGAAAGAACGATGATGCAAAGAAGATACAAGAGATGATGATGACGGAAGATGGCTACTCAAATCACGCTTCAATGAGCCTCAAGGATTTATTTGAAGAAGTCAAAGAGTTATTTTTTATTTTTCTAGAGTATATGTAAAGAGCCATTAGCACTTCACTCACTTATTGCATCACTTAAGATTCACTCATTAAAAATAGTCAGAACAAATTTAAAAATTCATTTAAAGTAGAAATTAATTTATTAGGACCATTTGGGGCAAGTCTAGAAGGTTAGTTACCAACTTGGAGACAACCCTTGGCCAAAAGATTCGATTTTTAAAAGTTCCAACACTCAAAATAGTAAATTAAATAATTAAGTTAATCGATTAATTTTAGTTATGAATAGTAAATTAATTAATACACATGAAAGTTCATGATAGTCGATTAATTTTGAGGACTTTTGTTTCTGTGACATATGATTAAGTTAATCGATTAATTTTTGATGTTCAGTTATTCGATCACTTTGGTTATTTTGACTTGCACGTTCATTGAGATGAAAAAATTATCTAATTAACTTCTCTCTTAATTGATTAATTTTTAAAATTTTTCTTTGCTACAGTATATTAATCGATCCCTATAGATTAATTTTAGGTTTTTTTTTAATTCACATCTTTTCATCAATGCATCTTTTGGGTTTGAATTCCAACAACGGTAATTCAAATTTTAAATGATTTCTCAGGATCCTATCATTGTATATATACTCTATGAAGATTTTGAAGTTAGGTACACATATCTCTCAAGTGGTATTAATTTCAAACTTGCTTGGAGATTTCTTGCTCACAAAGGCACTCTTTTTCATACTCTGCTTGCAATAAACTTCCATGCTCCGCTTGATATGCTTTAAATTTCAAAATTTCTAATTAAGGGAGTATAAGGGAGCATTTTGATTAAATCTTAGGTGAATAACTTATTTTGCACAACTTATGTACTCGTTAGGACTTGAATTTGTATCATTTTTTAGATTTGATGTAAATTGGGTGCCTAAGGTGTATGATTCCTTGTTTATCTTGTAGAATGGAACAAAATATCTCCTTGTGGGTATTCAAGAAGGTGAGGTCGTAATTAAGGTGCACCACCCTCGATTTTAGTGGTGTGATTAGTGATTCTTGTTAGGAAGGGTAAAATCCTAGTTAGGGATAACTAGGTAGAGGTTTTTTCAAATTTGGATTTCCTCTTTAAATAATTGTCATTTGTGGTTTGATTCTCGTGGTGTGATTTTTAATTGTCTATTATTCTCTTATAGCATAAATCATCCCCCCTCCTGTGCCATTGTGCCATTTTCAATTGATATCAAAGCAGATTTTTCACCATTTTATTGAAGTGACTTTCAGGTGAATCAATCATGGCACTAAGAGCAATTGCGAGATCTGGGAGCAATAATGGGCAATCAACAACGGAACCTCCATTTTTTGATGGATCTAACTACGCATATTGGAAGCGAAGGATGTAGATATTTCTTCAATTCGGTGACTTTGCAATAGGTTTGGTAATCCTCCCATTGTGTACAGGCCTTCCATTGTGTATATGTACTGACTCCCATCTCGGTGCCTGCTCCTCCTTAACCTCAGCTGAGCATAATGGTTTACAGACTGATGTTGTAGTGGTTAGTGATGATACAGGTCCTTTATAGGAGAACAATACAATCCCAGACTCTTATCCTAAGCAGCCGCAGGATGTCCTAGAGATCGCTCTCGTAGATTTGGATCTCCCGATTGCTATCAGGAAAGCACCATGGAGTTGCACCAGATATCCCATTTCCAATGCAGTGTCTACTACAATATGGGAGGTGCATATAATCAATTCTATTGTGCACTATCCACTGCACACATTCCTATTTTACATCAACAAGCTGCTAGGCCATGGAGGAGGCGATGGCATCTCTATGTTTCCGTCGCACATGGGATCTAGTTCATCTACCCCCCAGTGCGTTAGTGATGGGATGCAAATGGGTCTTCACTATCAAGTACAACCCTGATGAGACTATGGCACAACATAAAGCTCAATTGGTCGCTAAAGGTTTCCTGTAGATCTATGGCGTGGACTTCTTTGATATCTCTCCCCTGTTGTATGCCTCTCTATTATGCGTGTACTAATCTCTGTCGCTATGTAGATGGATTGGCCACTATATTAGTTAGATGTTAAAAATGTGTTCCTATATGATTATCTGCAGAAAGAAGT
The DNA here is from genome assembly GCA_037157565.1 of Thalassia testudinum. Classification (NCBI taxonomy): domain Eukaryota; kingdom Viridiplantae; phylum Streptophyta; class Magnoliopsida; order Alismatales; family Hydrocharitaceae; genus Thalassia; species Thalassia testudinum. Next base: position 136,257,911 of record JAZHRO010000077.1, read on the forward strand.
CTATATGCAAGAACGTTCTAGTTATGAGTCTTAGTGGGAGTGTTCTAGAGTGTCCCGTTTGCATAAGGACATTTATGGTATAAAGTAGAGTCCTAGAGCCAGGTTCTAGAAGCTTTCTGAAGTAGTGGAGACACTGGGATTTTGCAGGTTGTTGTCAGATAACTCCTTATTTGTAAGGAAGGTGATGGTCGGGCATGTTTTGCGTGTTAGAAATCGAGGTTACAAGTAACCCGTCGTCGTAGTTGCAAAACACGTCGATCAGATAAAATTTATACCGAAACTTCAAAGGAGTCCTGCGTCGAACACAGGGAGGTGACGTTTACTTTACGTGAAAAGCGCGCTCCATTTTGTTTCTTTTTGGTATTTTAGGGTTTTGATATTCTTTTTGTGTTTTTGAAATAAAAGACAAGCAGAATGAATCACAAGATAGAAATGGAACGAATATGATATATATATTAATTCAATATCGATTACAATGAGCTATGAAAGCATCAAAAGAGAGGGAGGTGAGGAAATCTCCCGAATCGGCTGTTCGGTGAGACGACGGTGCCTGGCGGAAGCTCGGACGAAGGAGGTGAGCGGGACGACGGTGGTGAGATGCAAGAGGACGTCATGTTGAGGAAAGCTTCAGCGTGGTTCCGGAATGGAGGTGAGAAGACGGAGATGATCTGCTATCAGAATGGAGGTAAGAGGACGGCTCCAAGGCAACCTATGAAGGGAGATGGGAAGTTGAAGGAGTATTTGGTGGGGCAGAGGTTCGCTACACTAATAGGCACCTTGGCAGCTTGAGAACAAGCTATAATGGAGCGTTGGTAGGCTTGTTAGAGATTGGGAGTAGGTGGGAGTAGAGTATGTAGAGATAGCTTAGAAGGGAGGGGGTGTAGGTCCTTTTATAGTGGAGAAGAGGCAAAAATAGGTATGGGACCATTAGTGACATCCAGGTCGTCGCTGTAGGCAGGTCATGCCCGCTTATGCCCACTCATGGCCAAAGTTGGCTTTGTTGGTGCGCGAAGAATTAGCGGCGGCTGTAAACGTCGCTGTAAGTCCAGCTCATGTGTCGTTGTAGGTCCAGCTTACGCATAGCTGGCCCTGCTCCCCTGCCTTGCCGCACACCCGTGTGCGTCCACGCACTGGTGCTACGCTGTGCGCATGCGCGCTTGCGCGCGCGCGCACTCACGCTGCTGCGCGCCCCCACACACTGGCGCTGCGCTGTGCGCATGCGCGCCTGTGCTTGCGCCGCTCACGTTGCTGCATGCGTGCGGTGCTACGTGCGTGCGCAAGCGGCCTGGGCTGCGTCACGTGGCGTAGTCTGGGTCGTCCATCTTCTTGTTGTAGGGGCTGCTACAGAGGTCGGATTGAGTCGATTTTCGTGTCGTTAGGTTGCGATCGTCGACTCGAATCCATCCACGCGGTCGGATTTATTATTTGAAGCTTCGAATTGTCTCATAGTCCCTTGGCCGTTGATCTTCCTCGGACTGCATATGGTGCTATGGGACTCTGATCGAGGCGATTTCAGAGGCGTTGGACTCTGATCGTTGTCATGATCAGATCTGTATGGTCGGATCATCAATCCGAGACTCCGAAATAAATATCATTCTCTCATAACCACAAAAAGGACGCAATTAGCCTAAATTATATACTACTCTAAATGTAGAATGATGCATGCTTTGTAATATTTATAACATTAAATGCAAATCTAAGCCTAGGAACATGCATGAATAGGCATTTTACCCTCAATAGATGTGTTTACATCATACCCCCATGCCTATGTTTTGCTAGTCCCTAGCAAAATTAAACTATATGCTATGTATAAAAGCAGAATTAAGATTAGATCGCTTAAGCCTAAGTCGTTTATTAACAATAGAAAATTTCAACTAAGGACCTAAACTACGAAAACTCAACAGTACTTGGGTGCCTGCCAAAATGCAAACCGCCTAAGTCCTCACCTTATTTGAAAAGGGAAGATACATTTTTTTAATTATTTTTCTTCTTTTCTAATTTTTTTGTACTTTTGGAGTTTGTGAGTTTCGGGATAACTTTTTACGGTTACCCGACCTGCCCAAGACTCGAAAAGGACTCTAAGTACTAAGCATCTTTGTGAAAAAGTGATAGACTCACAAAACGGCTGTTAAGACGGATTTCGGGTTTCTACGACCCTAGGTGACCTTGCCTAAAGATTTATCTTTACAATCGGTAGCTTTCTCTCTACTTCTTTTATTTATTGGGTCAACATAAGAGCGAACCCAGTGTATATCTCTCCAGTTTATTCTACTTCCCCGCTTCTTTTCTAAGTGTTTTGGGAATTATTATGCATTTTTTTTGTGAGCTGGGTTCTGGATAACCGGTCGATGAGCTGTTACCACCGACAACTTGCCAGCCATACTCATGCGGTGAAGTGTGATTTTATTTTTATTTTTTTATTTTCTCCTTTTTCTATTTTTTTATTTTCTTTTTGAGTGTTTCTATGTTTTTTTTTCTAAGTAGGTGGCTTCTTTGGTTTAAGATTTACCTAAAGACAGTACAACGAAAATGGTCTTGTGGCTGGGCTTTGGACAACCGACCGATGAGCTGTTACCACCGATAACTTGCCAGCCATACCACCCAAGTCGGTCCATTAGCTACCCAATTTCTGTAAAAATCGCTGGAAAGTGAGTCAGTGCAAAAAAATGTGTGTAGATGCTTAGGCTTGAAGTCCTCCCAAATCAGAGGGTGGGTTGATAAATCGCATACTTATCATCCCAAATTATTTACCAGATTAAAATGAATTTTAATTGGCGAGGACTTGAGGCTAAGTCCACATTCGAGTGGACACCCGGGTTAATTAAGCCCGAAGACCTGAAGAGTTTAAGTATTTAGGTCCTCTTGCATCATTTCCTAAAGTTCATAACTTCCAAATGCCTAAGTTCTCTTTTTCTAATTTCTTTCTTTTTTTATCTTTTTTCAAATTTTCAATTTTTTTTAATTTTATAAGAAACTAAAAGAAATTCTACGGAGTTAACATAATGATTTCAGGAATCGATTATCCACCTCGCATGCGTAAATGATGTAATGTCCTCATTGTAAAAATAAAGACATGAAAAGGGTGGAGTAAACAGAATATCACTTGAGTGTCGTGAAAATCCGGTCAGCTTCGCAGAGAGAAGAGTGTATACATACGCGTTAAGTTTAATGCCTTCAGCTAGGCATAACATACATACAAAGAAGAAATTGAGAATTCACAAGTGCAAGTCAGAATCAAAATAAAAATATTGATCCTGAAACCCGCCAACAGAATATGTCTATAGACGTGGACCAGATTATGGTGTAGATCGATGCTTCAGGGTCAAGTGGTTCTCAAGTTATGGATGAAAATTACCTAGAATCGAAGGTTGTTGTGTTTGCGGGGCTGGGCCTGCGGTTTAGTGCTGTGCAACCTAAGACCAAAGTGTCGGACAACGGGTAAAGATGGTTGAATAGGTGCAGTTGTCCACTTAACGTCTAGCTCAGAAAAATAATCAGCTATTTCGAGCTTGGGTTGCACGTGAAAGATATCGTAAGGGTCTTGGTAGAAAGTAGGTGGTTTTAGGTCAATAGGTACCCTTAGATCCAAAATCAAACTTTCCTCAGAATTAGCCTCCCAAATTTTTATTTCAACAATTCTGTCCTCCAACATCAAGGGCTCAGGCTTCGGGACCTGTAGCATATTATTCACCCTGTATGATTCTCCCAAGTCCAGAAATCGTGGCTGAATCAAGATTGACTTAGGCACAAAGATCTCAGAAGTCAGCTCTTCGGGGTGCAGATGAGTATTGGGGTCATTGATTGAATCATTGAGATTCGGATCCTCCAAGTTAACCCCAATCAAATCCAAATCTTCAATGAACGGGCTATCAAATGGTTCATTAGATTCCTCATGCTCGTTTGTCTCACTAAAATCATTTTCCTTATGTTCAAGTGAGACTTCACCTAAAGATTCTTCACCCTCAGAGTCAAAGAATTGATGATCCTCATTTATATGTCTCAAAGTCAAATCATTTCATGATCCAAGGAGACAATTTTCTTCATTTCCTGACTTGGAGATCTCGGGTGAATCACTCGGTTCATCCTCAAATGGTTGCTCTAGCCCAACCTAGTCATCCCCGGTCTTAGAAAATGTATCTCCCCCAACAGGCGCTTGGGTAGGTTCAGATATTGGCTCTCCTGAAGGGGGTTCATCTTGAGAATCATCCCAAGATTTGACTAGTGTAATTACAAATTTCATCCTCAACCTTGACGATTTCTCAAGAAGAAACTCACCAAGGTCCCTATTCTTAACACTTTGGAGCAAATCCAATAGAGAACTATTAAATTCATCAATCATTTTGATCATAGGCTCCAGTGTTTGAGTGCATGGTGTTGGCTGAGCTTCTAAAGATTGGATGGTGTTCCTCAAGTTAGCCAACACCCTATCTTGGAACTGGTTCGATTCAGGTTTGGGTGGGTTTGGGTTAAATCTAGGGGAGTCAAGATATCGAGGTTCTTGGGTTCCTCCCTGATAGTAGGTCGTCTCGGGTTGTTGAAAGAATGGTGGTGACCTATATTTAGTGTACTGGAGAGGGCAGGTGTTATCGTCATATCCTTCCTGATTGTAGATCGGGTTGGTTTGATCATTAAAGGATCGAGATCTATAATCATTGTAGCTCTGGGAAGGATAGTAATCATAGTCTTGTTGTCCAAGGTTTGGCCTTAGACACTGAGGTCCGGATTCATATCCCTAATCAAAGTCATCCCGGCTAGTGCATGGATAATTACAAGTTGGGATAGTAATCATCTTGGGGGTAAGTGGTGGTAGGAGGATAGGATGTGAAATGTGTGTAGGATGTGGAAGGGTACATGGTGAAGTAAGTAGGGAAATCATAAGAGAAAGGAGCCCTGCAATACAAAACTACAAGCCTGTCCTTAGGTTGGGTAGCCTAAAGGTCTACAGATTCTTAGAATCCGTCCTAAGATTATGGATGATTTACTCTACTTATGTTCAGGCAATCCAACCAGTTAGAAGGAGGGACTGGGGAGAAGGTTCTTCCTTTGGCTTGTGCCTCCGGTTCCTAGTATACCCCTCAGCCGCAGTCGTTTGATGCTACTCCCCTAGCTAGACATCATATTGACTTGTATAAGCAGCTTAATTGTGAACAATCTCAATCTAGATCCCGACGAGCGAACCAGTCCTTAGGGCCAACGTCTAATCAATTTTAGTTAAGCTTGGGACAATGGTGCTTCAGGAATGTGGACCCTTTAGATGGGTTGTGCCCTTAATGATCGGTTAAAATGTGTGTGTGTGCACAACCAAGGTTTGCAAACAAGGCTATTTGATGATGTGTCTTTTAGGATTCAACCTTGTTTAGTAGCTTTTAGGGTTTAATCTTAGGTATATTCAATCAAGTTTAGGAGAACACTCCAAGTTTTGTAAGCACTGGTGATGATATATTCCTTTAGAAATCAAAGAAAAAAAATTTCTACTGCCTGCCCTAGGAATCAACCCTAAGTAGCAAGCTACTTGATGAATCGCTTTTATCTTAAGTGGTGTGGCCTAAATAGTTCAATCAATTGGCCTATTGCACCACTTAGTTAAGGCATACAGAAATATTTGACCTATTTAGATTTCTACTCACTTGTATGTGTGTTGAATTAAGTGTATCGGGTCCACATGTCAGATCCCGATTAAGTGGTAGAATCAATGTGATTGTATGCCATAGGGTAAGAAGTTGTGGGTGTTAAGTGTGCAGCTTTCAGAAATTCCACAAGAGAAGAGTATATTTTTTTCTTTTATTTTTTTATTTTTATGTGGATGGCGAGGTGAGTGGAGGTGGCAAACAAACAACCAAATCTATCCTAGGATTTATAAAAAGCACCTAAGTTGATTTGGGTTTGAGTTATTAGGTTATGGAATGAAAGCTAAGGTGGGGGTAGTGTAGGGGATACTTACAAAACACTCTACCCGCACTTTACTCCAGTTTACCGCACTTGGATCTCCATGCTAGGGTACCTGCAAGACAGTAGATCAAAGACAAGTAGGGTTAGTGCTATGTAAATGCAAAGAAACGCAATAAGCAATAAAGTAAATTCCGCTGCCTCCCCGGCAATGGCGGCAAAATGGTCGGGCGTGTTTTGCGTGTTAGAAATCGAGGTTACAAGTAACCTATCATCGTAGTTGCAAAACACGTCGATCAGATAAAATTTATATCGAAACTCCAAGGGTGTCCCGGGTCGAACACAGGGAGGCGACGTTTACTTTACATGAAAATCGCACTTTGTTTTGTTTCTTTTTGGTATTTTAGGGTTTTGATATTCTTTTTGTGTTTTTGAAATACAAGACAAGCAGAATGAATCACAAGATAGAAATGGAACAAATATGATATATATATCAATTCAATGTCAATTACAATGAACTATGAAAGCATAAAAAGAGAGGGAGGTGAGAGGAAATCTCCCGAATCGGCTGTTCGGCGAGACGACGACGCCTGGTGGAGGTTCGGACGAAGGAGGTGAGGAGCAGGACGACGGTGGTGAGATGCAGGAGGACGTCGTGTTGAGGAAAGCTTCGACGTGGCTCCGGAATGGAGGTGAGAAAACAGAGATGATCTGTTACCGGAATGGAGGTGGGAGGACGACTCCAAGGTGACCTATGAAGGGAGATGGGAAGTTGGAGGAGTATTTGGTAGGGCAGAGGTTCGCTATACTAATAGGCACCTTGGGAGCTTGAGAACAAACTCTAATGGAGCGTTGGTAGGCTTGTTAGAGCTTGGGAGTAGGTAGTAGAGTAGGTAGAGATGACTTGGAAGGGAGGGGGTGTAGGTCCTTTTATAGTGGAGAAGAGGCAAAAATAGGTATGGGACCATTAGTGATATCTAGGCCATCGCAGGAAGCGTCGCTGTAGGCAGCTCATGCCTGCTCATGCCCAAAGTTGGCTTTGTTGGCGCGCAAAGAATTAGCGACGGCTATAAATGTTGTTGTAAGTCCAGCTCATGCGTCGCTGTAGGTCCAGCTCACGCATAGCTGGTGCTGCTCCCTCGCCTTACTGTGCGCGCACGTGCGCCCACGTGCTGGCGCTGTGCTGTGCGCATGCGCGCTCGCGCACCCGTGCTGCTGCACGCGTGTGGTGCTGCGTGCGTGCGCTGGTGGCCTAGGCTGCGCCACGTGGCGCAGTCTGGGCCGTCCATCTTCTTGTTGTAGGGGTTGCTACAAAGGTTGGATTGAGTCAATTTTTGCTCCGTTAGATTGCGATCGTCGACCCAAATCCATCCGTGTGGTCGGATTTATCATTTGAAGTTCCGAATTATGTCTCCTAGTCCCTTGGCTGTTGATCTTCCTCGGAATGCATATGGTGCTATGTGACTCTGATCAAGGCGATTTCAGAGGTGTTGGACTTCGATCGTCGTCTTGATCAGATCCATACGGTCGGATCGTCAATCAGAGGCTCCGAAATAAATATCCTTCTTTCATAACCACGAAAAGGACGCAATTAGCCTAAATTATATACAACTACTCTAAATGTAGAATGATGCATGCTATACAATATTTATAACATTAAATGCAAATATAAGCCTAGGAACATGCATGAATAGGCATTTTACTTTCAATAAATGTGTTTACATCAGTAGAGTCCTAAAGCCTGGTTGTAGAAGCTTTCTGAAGTAGTGGAGACATTGGGATTTTGCAAGGTTTTGTTAGATAACTCATTTGTAAGGAAGACTGCATAGGGGGTGATAGCTATACTTGTGTACATGGATGATATTATCGTTACAGGAGATGATCGGCTTGGTATTGTAGAAATGAAGAGGTGTCTTGTAGATAACTTTGTGATCAAGGATCTTAGACCACTTAGATATTTTCTTGGGATAGAGGTGGCATAGACTAAAAAGGGGATTGTGTTGTCTTACAGGAAGTATGCCCTTGACTTACTAAAGGAGATAGGTTTCTCGGGGGCAAAGTTGGTAAATATATCTATGGATCTCAAGACGTGTACGATGAGTAGTCATAGGTAGTTGGCAGTCATCAGTACAGAGGGTTGGTTGGCAAACTCTTGTGTCTGACTATCACGAGATTTGATATTTCCCTTACAGTAGGGAAACTCAGTCCATGAATAGAACTATCAGATAACATTGGGATGTAGCTATGATGGTGTTGAGATATCTAAAGAAGTCCTTAGGGAAAGGGATTCTCTTTACCAGAGGTTCCTCTATGAATATAGTTGCTTATACTGATGTAAATTATGTAGGATGTCTTGTAGACAGAAAGTCTACCATGAATTTCTGCACTTATGTGGTCGAAAATCTAGTTATGTAGAAGAGCAAGAAGCAAGCAGTTGTCTCCATATTTAATGCGGAGTCTGAGTATAGGGCCATGACCCACACAACTACAGAAATGATGTGGGTGAGATCCCTTTTGACAGACTTACATGTGACTGTTGACTCCTCTATGGGCTGAGATGTGATAATAGAGCGGTAACCTACAATGTAAATAATCCTATTTCCATGAGAGGATTAAGCACGTGGAGATTGACTATCACTATACACGTGACCTGATCCAGAGAGGGTTCATCCATACCACACATGCAACCTCTGAGGACCGAACAATTGACATATTCACGGAGGCATTTACCCCAATCTCTCTTCGACAAATGTTGTTTCAAGTTGAGCATGGTGGACATCTATTCTCCAGCTTGAGGGAGAGTGTTGAGAGAGTTTTATCTTTATTATTATTATTTTGTGGTTTTTATTTGTAGAACTTTATTTTATGTGGGTTGCCTTGTACTTTTTCTATCTCTATATATTGAGAGGTTGGGGTACAAAATAAGATGATTTGACTCATTTTCTAACTGGAGTTCTATGGGCACTTGGTATGCGTTCATAGTTCATAGAGGCAACATTGCATATTTTAAATATAAGTTATGGAGATGAATAAGATGACTTACGTAAAGGATTAGATTATCAATCCACCCTTATCCACATGACAATTTAATGGTTTTACTTTTAGGTGGCCTCTACTACCAAACATGCATATTAGTCCCTCGAACGTTTGGTGTCATTATTTCAATTATGTTGTAACTTCATTTTCTAGAAATATTCCTGCAGAAGTTTCTACCTTTGAAGCCCCTACCTCTATTGGACCTATATTGTCGTAAACTTACATGAGCTAGTTTTTCGAAGAAGGGGATGTTAGTGCAAGGGTACCACAATTGTTGATTTTGATGATAACAAAATACTTGTTATTTGGCATTTGCATTTGAGTTTAAGATTTCAAGATGAAATGCAAATGGAAGCAAGTGTTAGGATCTCAAGCTCACGTCCTTGGCGGGATGGAGGAGCCTAATGGAGAAGATGGAGCTTTGCTTAAGGCTAAAGCTCGAAGGAGAATGAAGAATATGATAGATGGTTATTGAAAAATTGTACTTGTAATTTGCTTTTGCTCTTTATTTCCTTAGAAATATGTTAAAGTGCCTAAAATATATTAACCTAAGTCCTAGGAACACTTACATATCCTTAGGACACTTAGGTAAACCTTAGAATAGAATTAAAAAGCTAAAATAGGAATCAGACAGACTGATCAGATGTCCAACATGATAATTAGACGTCTGATCCAGACTTTTAAGCCGTTTGATTTTATGACCAGACGTCCAATTACCTAGGCTAGAAATTAATAGTTTGTGCCTTTCCTTTCGGATGTCCTGATTCAATTCCAAACGTCTTGTAAGATGTCTGATAACCTTGATAGATGTCCAATAATAGGATCGTTGGACTATCTGACCAATATCTTCGAGATCCAATGTAGAAATAATTTTATATTTATTACATACGTTTGTAGAGCCTTTTAGACGTCTGATAAAGAGACGTTCAACCCAAATCATAAGATGTCAGACCAAATCTAACCGTTGTCTCAGAAATTAATTCCCGTGGAGAACCTTTGCTTTCAGATGTCTAATAGTTAGTCCAGATGTCCAATACATTGTTTGACCACTTTACATTAGAACCCTGTTTAGATTTGGTCCAAAACAGAAACAAACCCGCACAAAATTAGACGTCTAATTTTTCACCCAGACGTCTTAAAATGACATCTCATACGTTTGACCTAGAACCCTGTTTCCGTCCAACGAAATCAGGAACTCTGACCCTTGCATTAGACGACAAAAAAATTGACTAGTCGTCTGACCCATTGTCTGACCCATAGATCAGACGTCTGATTTTGCTCCTAGAGTCATTATGACTTTGATTTTGACCTGATTCTTCTTGAATTTGTTCCCAATGGCTATGAGGCCTCTCCAATGCCTTCTTGAAGGTTCTTAGCACATCTATAAATAGATGGGAGCCTCTCTTTTGTGGAGCTACACCTTGATACAATTCTTCCCACCATATATACATATCTTGAGAAGGAATCAAATGAAGAAGATAGTATCTAAGCTCTCAAAGACTCACACTTCATATCTGAGAGCACTGTTGCGCTGCGCCACTTACCCCTACTCACTTCCACAAATAGGGAAGTAATTCTTACCTATAGAAGCTTAGGTTAAACATAATATTTTGGGCTCTATAGGTTATTGTACTTTTGTTTTTGGTTGGGTATTCACGTGGTGAATCCCGTCTCTCTCGTGAGACAAAATACTCTTCGTGGAGAAGAGGGGTTGAGGTACATACTCTCGTTTAAAGTAGTGTGGTTGTATTGAGGTTTTGTCACTCTTGTTTAAGTGACATGTTTAGTGGATTTGATTGACTTGGTCAATTGGGAAATCTTAAGTCTAGTGGCTTAGGTGGTGGTTTTTACCTGGATTGGATTTTCACTTAAAAATACTTATCTATTATGGTGAATGCTTGTGTGATTGATTTTTATTTGCATATATTTTATCTACCGCATTATTCACCCCCTTCTAGTGCACCTATAGGGGAGAGTTAACTCAGGTGACTCATTTTTTCTAGGGATGTAGATGCAAGGAGCTAGATTTTGTATTTTTCTTATAGGATAAGTGTAGTCCATTTAGTGAAGTCTAATCATCGCCTTGTTTGGGATGAGTCAAATTTTTTATCCTTTCTTTGTTATAACAAATTATCCCTTTACTTGGGATAAACTGAGTCAATTTTATCTTTTGCTTGAGTTGTAAAAGTCATTTCATAAAAAGCGTAGACATGTTCTAGAAGAAATAGAGTTGAATTATTAAAGTTTGAAGCCCTTGCGGTATTACCATCCTTTCTCATCTCTGTGCCTTCCCTTCGGAAAATCCCACGTGGCTTGGTGTCTTTGCCCTTTTCCTCAGTTGCTTTCTCAACCCCCATTCTTATCCCTTCTGCATCAAGTGAACATCATGTCTCTAGGTTAGACTAGTTATGTAAGGAATGCAGTCATCAATTTCCTTCTATGTTGGAAAAATATTCTTTATAAAGTCTATTGGTTTATTTGAATGGTAAAGGATTAGAAGTACATCAAAAAGCTGTCAATAGATGCAATGATATAGGTCTGGAGTGTGTTGTTTAAGTGGTAATAGACGATGGGAGTAATTCCTTAAAAGTTAGGTTGAAGTTGGAGTCTACTAAGGTGTTTTTTGAACCTCATGTGTGGCGATTTTATACCAAAAGATTGACTAAAGAAAGTTGACAGCTGGCTTTTTAGAAAAGCATGCAACGTCATTGCATTAATCTACAACCTTGCATACGTGTTGTCTTAGACAAGTTATGGCAGTCAGTTGGTGCATTTTAGCATTGTGCAGTTTGCCATTAAGCATATTTCCTCATAGAACATAATCAACAATAAAGTTGGCTTAAAGGCATTTTAAAAAGAGTTAGCTTAAAGGAAACATTCAACTCCATTGAATGATATGGACTTGCATCAGGTGAGAGGGAGGTGGAGTTGTTTTTTCCCGTTAAAAAGGTAAGAGAGTTTAGTAAGGCATGTTAGTGAACTGAAGTGATGGGTATGCAAGAGCATGAGTGCTCTCCTAAAATGCCTGGTGTGGAGAAAAATTCAAGGACCAACTACCAGAATGATGCCAACAATTTGTAGCTATCATGAAGTATGGAGGCTCATTGCACGAGGCACGAGGCATACGAGAGAGGAGGCATGAGAGTTACACGTGGGAAAAGAAGGGGAGAGGAGTCCATGTGAGAATTGGAGGAAATTTTATTATGGAACTCAAGAAAATAAGTTGGTATATTGGTCTTGTTTATAGAGATTCAATCACCTTAACAAATTGGCTAAATAAAATAAATTGGGACTCAATCAATCCTAATCCTAATTGGACTCTTAACTACTTTCTTAAACCTAACTTTCTTAAACTGCATAACTTGACAACTTGACAAACATAACAAATAATCCTTAACAAAATTTGCCATAATTGGCCAACCAACATTTTACGTGAGATCTTGTGGAAGATCCCCTCGATCTCACACACACACATACGCATGCACTGTCACATGGCATTGCCATGTGGTTTATTCACGTGACTTCAACACTCCCCTCCAAGATGGACTCTCGGAGAGCAGGTCGAACTTGCAGAGAAGTTACGATGAGGCTTAATCGCCCTACCATTGTTCATCGTCTTCGATGGAGTAGAAACGACTTAGATCTTCAATTTCTAGGCCATTAGAGCTTGGAGTTGCGAAGAGTCCTTTGGCAATTTTGCAGTGGTTGCCACGACGGATGGAGTAGATGATTCTTCAGTCTTGAGGAGAGAACGCAGACGCTTTAACTCCTCAAGTGTGAGTGGTGCATTCCTAGAAGTCGATGAAGAATTGTGTGCCCATGCTGGTCACCTAAATTTACCTCAGAACTTGTTAGACGGATGGTTGGTTCGAGTGCAATAGGGACAAGGTGAAAGCCCCTACCATTACTACGACCTCTTCCTCGTCCACGTCTTGTGCTACCTCCAACGGTGGCCAAGGCTGAGGATTTTGTAGGAGCTGGAGTCGACATAATAGACTTGCCAGCCTCGAGCTTTCGAAGATGACTATAATAGACTCGAGGTCTAGTCCATCATTAGACGTGAGCATTTGGTCCATGTGCCGATTGATATCTAGGGTTCATACCCCCTCGAAATCTGTATGCTTGCCACTGTGTGCGGATCTTAGTTTGCTTGTTGTGGCAAGCTGGTTGGAATACACCAAGTTCTTCAAATAGGCCTTCCATTACTATGAAATACTTATCAAGGGGTAGATCCCCCTGATTAGTATTCCACATGTGCCAATAAATATTTGCAAGTTTGGTGGTGTTGTTCTTCTTTAAGAAGCGCTTCTTTAGGGGTGGTGCCCTAAATATCCTTTGCAGTGTTCTTGTAGAGCATGTTGGTTGCAATTGACTGGTCGATGGAGTTCATCAACTAGCTCATGACAGGAAAGTTTTCTTTCTCCTACTTCTTTGTTCCTTCATGCACGACAGGAGCTTTTTCAATGAGAATATGTAGTTTCTCCTGACCACCGATGAAGATTTTGAAGGCACATGCCTACAAGATATAGTTCGAGGCCCCTATCAACTTGATGGTGGTGCCTTGACTTGAACCAAGAACTTCGCTTTTGAGGTGATTGAGGAATCAACATTTTCCATCGACACATGCATTGGTATTGTGGAGAAAGAAGTCATGTGGATTGTCATGTGGCACAATTGCCATGTGGACTGTCCACATGACAGTTTTGTCGGTCAAGAGGGTGCCAACCCTAGTGGTTGTCTTAGGGAATTAGTTAGGTTGCTTTGAGTCCAAGTTAGTCAAGTTTGGTATGTTGGTTGTCAATATAATTAGGTTATGTTTCTATTTTTGGTATTAGGTATAATGTCTCTATATATAGAGATCATCTTATGTTATTTTGAGTTGATTACAATAATTCTTCCATGTTTCCCTCAACTCCTCTCCTTTCTCTCTTACTGAGTTCTCTCTCCCTCCTCTCTCGGTTCTTGCACCAATAGTCCATGTGTGGGTTCTCCACGTGTAAATCTTCACGCCAAGGAGCCTCCATTTCGCTGAGCAAACCTCCACATGGTATCAGAGCCTTTCAGTCTAGGCTCCTTATGCGTGAGTGGATTGAGAAGAAATCCTGGAGAAGAGTTCATGCATAATGAGAATTCCTCTCTTATGTGTGAATACTGCACACAATACCGAGGCCCCCAAAGTTTAGGGCATCTTCTCTTGACGTAGGGAGTTCTCTCACTAACTCCTTGAAGGACCTTGGTGCCTTTTGCAAGGCCCAGGGAGAAAAGGAGAGGATCCGGCAAGTTATCTCTCTTACATATTCGGCACCTTATGTGGAGCGTAGAAATAAAGAGAGGCTCGCTTCTTGAAGATGAAGATGGCGGAATTTGAGGCCCAGAAAAGGGAAGGGATCTATCAATTTATGATGCGGTTGGTGATCTTCATGCTTTTCCAATGGACACTTCATATCTGGTTTTTAACTTTCCTTCAAAAGAGGAGATTTCCCCAAAAAAAAAGTGTCAAATACCGTGCATGGGATTGCTTATCTTTCTATCACTTAAAGAAACCAGAGCAATGGTGTTGACTATTGAGGTTGCCAAAGAGGCAACGACTTTCGAGGGTGCTTTTGGACATGTGGTGGTTACAAAGACTTCAATTAAGCAGAATGATCAAGTGATCATGGAAGAAGAGGTGTGGTGGGGCCTTTAGATGCTCACTAAAGTTCATCCAAGTTATCGTCCTCTCCTCGGCCTCAACTTGAGGGGGGAGTATGGAGAATGAAGAAGCCATGTGGACTGCTACGTAGCACAGTGGCCATGTGGACTGTCCATGTGGTAGTTTTGTTGATCAAGAGGGTGTCGACCCTAGTGGTTGGTTTAGGGAAAAAGTTAGGTTGCTTTGAATCCAAGTTAGTCAAGTTTGGTATGTTAGATGTCAAGATTATTAGGTTTGTTAGGAAAATAATTTAGTTATTATTTTTGGTAAATTGATTGAGTCCTATTTTCTTTTGTCTATTTTTGGCATTAGGTATAATGTCTCTGTATAAAGAGAGCATCTTATGTTATTTTGAGTTGAGTTGATTACAATAATACTTCCATCTTTCCCTTAACTCCTCTCTCTCTCTCTCACCGAGTTCTCTCTCTCTCTCATCTCTCAATTATTGCATCAACAGTCCACGTGTGGGTTCTCTACGTGTAAATCTCCACTCCAAGGAGCCTCCATCTCGCTGCACAAACCTCCACAGGTATGTGCGCACGAAAACGCAATGTAGGAATTAAGGGGACTTCTCGACAAAAAAAATGGGCATGTGCGAAGATAGGTCCTCTCACAGGAGGTGTGGTCTCTTCATTACGAACAAGACTGAGGCGATGCGCAACTCCGTTCTCTTACACATGGAGATTGATCTCCATGCACAAGAGATCTTCCACATAGATCTCATGACTTTAGGTATGCAAGATCACCTACTTTGATACTTGTTATGAAATATGGAGGCTTGTTGCACGAGGCACAAGGCACACGAGAGGAGGCATGAGAGAGTCACATGTGGGAGAAGGGGAGCGGAATCCACGTAAGTGGAGAAAATTTTATTATGGAGCAGGAGAAAATGGCCAAGCAACTTATTCTTTAACCCTACTATTAATATATAGCGGTGGGAAAAGTTTAGTACAACCCTACAAGAAAATAATAAAATAACAAAAGGTGCACAAACTACTGACAAAAGTAAATAAAGACCGAAGGGCACAACACTTCCTCTCATGCTAGAGCATAGATGTCAATCATGCTCAGCATGGAATAGTAAACATCAAAGGATGAATATGGCGGTGGCTTGGTAAAGATGTCTGTTGTGTGGTCCTCTGAAGTAACATGAATAATGGAACGAGTCTACACTGGATCGAATCACATGTATAGTGGCAATCAATCTCGACGTGCTTTGTTCTCTCGTGGAACATGGGATTGTTAGCTATGTACATGACAATCCTATTATCACAACTCATCTCCATAGGTGTGTCACATGAAATATGCAAATCGATCAGAAGCGACCTTATCCACATCATCTTTGCAGTGTGGGCCATAGTTTTATACTTGGACTTTGCACTGGATTTGGCGACACCACCTGCTTTTTGCTCTTCCATGTCACTAGATTCCTAGGAACGAAAGTGCAAAATCTTATGGTAGACTTCCTATCTGTCAAGCATCTTGCATTATCTTCATCCGAGTATCCTATTACACTTATGGAAGTTCCTCTACTGAAC
Source organism: Thalassia testudinum (assembly GCA_037157565.1). Taxonomy (NCBI): domain Eukaryota; kingdom Viridiplantae; phylum Streptophyta; class Magnoliopsida; order Alismatales; family Hydrocharitaceae; genus Thalassia; species Thalassia testudinum. The sequence continues at coordinate 136,274,063 of JAZHRO010000077.1, forward strand.
AAAATGCCCTGCCCAGGTACCTTCTTCAAGTACCTCAGCACCATCATGGCTGCATCCTAGTGCTACCTCATCAGCTTGTCCATAAACTGACTTAATTTCCCAACAGCTAAGGAAATGTCGGGTCTGCTGATGGTCAAATAAAGAAGCTTGCCAACTAGCTACCTATATTGTCTGCTGTCAATAACCTCTACCTTCTCATCATACAATCTGGCTTTGAGATCCATAGGAATGTTTGCTGGTTTGGCCTCTAGCATACCTGTCTCCTATAAAACATCTAAAGTGTATTTCCTTTGGGATAGAATAATTCCTTTTTTTGCTACGAGCAACTTCTATCACAAGTACCTTAATGGCCCAAGATCTTTCATGACAAATTTTCCAGCAAGACATTGCTTATGTTATGTTATGTTGAGGGTTATTTTGTTATTTGCATTTACTGTTGGAATCTTGTTATATTTTTCCCTTACCTCTCTCTATATAAAGAGGTGTAGGGCCTCTTGTTTGAATAAGAACTTACATTTTCTTCAACTTGGTATCAGAGCCAAGTTAAGGATACCACCCAACAAAACCCTAACCCTACCACCAACCTTCTCTCTCTCTCTCCACTGTCGTCGCCCCTGGCAGCTAGCACATCCGGCCACCAGAAGCAGTGCCATTGCCGCTACTCCTTGTTCTTGCTGCCTCTCCATGTTGGGCGGTAGGGGGGAGGGGCAGCATTGCTGCCTTGTCTTCCAGGAAGAGGTCCGTGGCCTTGATTTGATGCCCTTGCTAAGGCCAAGGATCCTCTAAGAGATGTGTTGAAGTGTTTCTATAGTATGATATGATAAAAATCTGACCTCTGAGTTTGTTTGGGGTGTGTATTCCCCTTTGTTGATGAGATTTGTGGGGTGTGTATTCCTCTTGATTTGTTAACGAAGTTTTGAAACCACGTGTGAGGGGATTTTGGGGTGTGTATTCCCTAGTTTTATTCAAAATCAAATCTGCCTTTCAGTGATTGCTTGAGGTTGTTTATGTTTTGATTGCCTATGGCTTCTTTATCAGTGACTTAGGTGACTTCGGGACAGAGTGGAGAACGTGGTGTCTACAAAAGCTCATTTTTTGCACTGATTTTGAAGTTGGATGAGACCAGTTACCCTCGTTGGTCTCAAACTTTTCTTATTACTGTGAAAGGGCATGAGAAGCAACATGTTCTTACAAAAGCACCACCAGAGTAGAAAATAGGAAAATATGCAACCTGGAATAGAGATGATGCCATGGCAAGGACTTGGATTTTGAACAGTGTGATACCCCATATTAAGGATGAAATAATATATTACAAAATGACTAAACAAATGTGGGATGGTCTAAAAGATGCCTACTCTCATGAGTTGAATTCCACTCAGGTCTTTCGGATACATTATGATCTTTGTCATCTAAAGGAGTCCATGAGCTTTTCATAGTACTACTTTATGATGAAAGGACTTTTCAAAAAATATAATGCTTGTAGGCCCATGTGCACATCTACTACGTGTAGAGATCAAAGGAAGGAGTTTCTGTTCACATGTTTTGGGCAGGCCTCAATGATGATTATGCTACTGCATGTTCTTAGATTTTGACATTATCTGAGCTTCCTACTATTGAGGAGATATACAGGAGGCTTAGCAAGTTGCAGGTTCAGTCCACTCATGAGATTGTCACCAGTAGCACTACTTCCCATGTAGTTGAGTACTTATGGGGGATGGAGTGGATCTTTCCGAGGTAGAGGCAGGAGACATGGTGATGGTACTCGCAGTAAGCCTATTTGCACATACTGTAGGAGGATTGGTCATGTTGAGGCCAAGTGCTGGAATAAACTTGGATGGCCTACTGTTGCCAACCAAGTTACTGTGATTACTCCACTAGCAACTTCTACTGAGATAGTTACTCTTGTAGAGGGAGACTATGATGTAGTAGTGCAGTGTCTAGCACAATTGACTAATGACTAGCCCTAGTCTTTCGGCATAGCTGCTTTTGCTTTAGCATCAGGTACGTGTAATTCTTGGTTGATAGATTTTGGTGCTTCAGATCATCTGTTTGGGAATTCCCAATGTTCTGGGGATATGCAGAATGTGTCACAGGACTGCTTAGTTTAGCCTGCAGATGGTAAGCATGCCCCTATCTGTGGTAAGGGGGGGTCTGTTACTCCTACCATGCACCTTTCTGATGCTGATTATGTACCTGACATAACGATGCAGTTAGTCTCTGTTAGTACTATTACAAAGCAACTGAATTGCCGTGTTATTTTTGATGTGGTTGGGTGTACTTTTCAGGATCACATAATGGGGAGGACGATTGGTGGTGGACATAAGGAGTGGGGTGTATACTGGCTAGTGCAAAGTCCAATTGTTGCAGCGTGTCAGACAAGTACTACTGCTGGGAGTGCCTTGCAATGGCACAGACGACTAGGCCATCCTTCTCTAGATAAACTACGTCGGATCATCCCACATCTCTCGCCTGCCATGAAGATTGTGTGATGCCTGTTAGCTGGGCAAGCATCTGTTACGACCCGGTTCCCGAATCCCTACAGGACACGAGACCAGCTCGACTCGACTAATCCCATGACCCAGTCATCCAACAAGAAATAACCAAAAAATAGGAAAGTAAACCACATTCATTATGCTAAGTAACTAACAGTAAAAGAATACAAGCAGTAAAGGAAATAAAAGTTGCTAATAGTACATATCACCACCACAACAGTAAAGTAGAACAAAGTACAGAACATAAACGGTAATAGTCTAACTCACTAGCAAAAGGAAGTACAACAAAACAGGAACTACTGTTGGGCTCGACTGGGCCCAGCACCCTCTGCAGCCGGTGACTCGGGCTGCTCAACTCTTGGACCTGTAAATGGTACGAATAAAATGGAGTCAGCGAACGCTGAGTAGAGTGGTAACCAACTAACTAAAGCAGTAAAGGCTAACAGGTAATTTATCTTTTTCAATTATTTTATTTTACACATTCCTTTTCACCCATTGGTTTACTTTTCAAATCTCGTTCTTGATCTCGCATGTTCCTCGTGGGAACGATCTTGATTGCAGTCTTTTACGAAGAGTAGAAAGCACACGTGGTGCTCTCCTGGCTGGGAGTCCCTCGTGGTGATCCTACACCCAGTCAACCACCCCGAGGTCGTGGACAGACATAACGGTGACTACGGCACGCGTGCTAAGTGCACGGGTAGCTACCCTGCATTGGCATGTGGTTAGTCGTTTCCGTTAGCGGGTACACCCAAAGTACAGCACGGAACGGTATAGGCCTAACCTTCTCAGTAACAGGGGTCTAGCCCTTCAGAACCAAACAGGGGTCTCGCCCCTCCACAGTCTGCACACCCTCGTTTGACTACCTCGGTTTGTCCAGTGGGCCTAACAAGTCGATGTAGGGTGGCTAGCTGAACCCCGGGTCCCGTGGGGTGACTAGCTCTCCCTACACTAGTAGCTCTCCTCGGTACAGTGTACGCGAGGGCCAAAGAAGTCAGTGTAGGGTGGCCAATCCTAACCCCGGGTCTTAACCTCAGGGCGGCTAGCTCCGCTCTACACTAAACAGGGGACAGTCGCTCTCCTTGGTACCACGTACTCAAGGGCCAGCACACTTCCCACTCACATTTCCAGATCCATTCCATTTATCCACAGGAGCTCTACTCTTAATTCTCCGTAGGGTTCATGCTCGTATTCACCATGTTCTATACTAGGTTCCATCATTCACATTTCCATTCATATTATACGCATGTAGCTCGTATTTCCACCATTTAACATATATAAGTAATGTCACAGGTAACTGTTTAACTAGCACATGCATTTCATATTTGACAGACATCTCGTATTTATTAACAGGCAGTTATTTACATTTCTATTCATTCATTTATGACTGCAATTTCGAACACGCATACAAATAGTGCAAGTACTTCTCGTCCTAAGATTCATGCCACATCCTAGGTTTCTAGTTATCCAATTTCACATAAGCATTCATGTTTTATAATTAAAACAGGGGGAAACCACTCTACCAAACAATTCGGGAGTACTAGGGGCTCGAACGGTAGACTCACGTGCCTCTGCAAGCCTCGAACACGTAACAGGTCGAAGTCTTATACCAAGGAACATAACACAACAGAATATTCAGAATAGTATATAAGGCTTTCTAACATGTAGAAGAACTCACAAGGAAACCACAGATATCTTGTTTGCATAAAACAGACCTCAAACGGACCCTAAACGGGTCAAAAACTGAACTGCAGACCTAAATCAGACGTCTGGCACAAGGTCCAGACGTCTTATAAGTCACCAGGATCTCACCTCAGGTTCCTACATCGACTTCAGACGTCCATAACCCCTACTTGACCGTCTGGACCCAACTCCAGATGTTCGACCTCTCCTCCAGTCGTCTGGGAGTGCTTTCGATCGTTTGGTAAGCTGTTCAGACATTCGAAACACGTGGGAGGGCATGCCCCGCACCTTCCCGAAGCTATCCCTGCACGCGATAGACGATATCTTCCTCTTTTAGCCACGTAGATCGAAGTTGCGGTGCGGCCTGCATGGCCGTAACTGCAAGAGGAATGTACCTTCGCGAAGCTCTACTTTCAGACGTCCGGTGTCGTCACCAGACGTCTAACCCGTCATTTGGATGATACTCCAGACGTTTGATTCTGGGAAAAACCCAGAACCAGACCGACCTACTCCCCTTGCCACGCACAGCCGCGGCCTCTCCTCTTCTGCAGCTCCGGTTGCAGCAAGTGTCGGGGACGTCTCCCCCGATGCACTCTTCCCGCACGTGCCGCTTCGGCGAGCTCCCACGAGCTCGCGAACACAAGTTCCTCCTCTCTTCACGCCGCCTCTCCTCGCTCTCGTGCCCTCTCTCACGCTCGTCCCTCTCGCTGCAGTGGAGAGGAAGAAGGAAGCTGGTGGTGGTGGAGTGGAGAAGAGAGGAAGGGGGGAGGGGGGTTATATAGAGGGTGCGGCTAGGGTTCTGGTGGAGGAGAGAAGAGGGAGAGAGAAAAGAGGGAGACTGTCTGTACGCAACCAGCACGCAGACACGACCCTACGTACAAAATTTTCAATTTCCAGACGTCTGGGAAGGGGTCTAGATGTTTGACTGACAGTCCAGACGTCTTAAAAGGCTTAGAACAGAACGTGTTTTTACAACATAATAAACTTAAAGGAAGTTTCGTCCCCGAAACTTGAGCTAGCTAGGGTGTGGAAGAGGAAATATACACGCATAACAAACTTAAAGAGGATCGAAACTGGTCCGAAAAGACGTACCCTAAAAAAGCTCTGGGTACTGCTCTTGCATCTCCCGCCTCAGGCTCCCAGGTAGCCTCCTCGTACCGCTGGCTCCTCCACAAGATCTTCACCAGGAGTACCTGCTTCCGTCTCAAACTCTAGACGGCTCTGTCTAGTATCTGCACTGGTCTCTCGGGGTAGGTCAGGTCGTCACCCACCTCGACACTCTCGTGGCTCAGAATGTGACTGGGGTCGGCGACGTACTTCCTGAGGTTGGGTACGTGGAACACGTCGTGTACACCAGAACGCAAGGGAGGAAGGGCAAGCCGGTAAGCAACAGGTCCTACCCGCTCAAGGACCTCAAAGGGCTCCACAAACCTCGGCGCAAGCTTTCCTTTCACCCCAAAACGCTGCAGGCCTTTCATGGGCGAAATGCGAAGACGTGATCCCCAACCTTGAACTACACCTTTATGCGTTTCCGATCGGCATAACTATGCTGTCTGCTCCTGACAGTGCGAAGTCGTCTGTGAATCCGCTCTATCACCTCCTGACTCTGCCGGATCAGCCTGGGCCTAACCTCCCACTTGGTCCCCACCTCAACCCAACTCAAGGGTGTAGTACACCTTCGTCGGTATAGAGCCTCGTAGGGTGCCATGCCGATACTCGAGTGATAGTTATTATATACAAACTTTACTAGGGGTAAGTGCTCTTCCCAAGAGTCCCTCCAGTCTAGTACACAGGCGCGTAAAAGGTCCTCAAGTGTCTGTATCGTGCGCTCTGACTGTTCGTTCGTCTGGGGGTGGTATGCCGTACTGAACCTCAACCGTATCCCTAAGGCATGTTGAAACTTAGCCCAAAACTGGGAAGTAAAACGGGTATCCCGGTTGGATACAATCTCAAGTGGAACTTCGTGCAGGCATACCACGTCACGAAAATACCTCTCTGCCAACTACACTGGTCCCAAGGTGACTCGGATCGGCAAGAAACGTGCCATCTTCGTCAATCTGTCAACAATCACCCAGACTGCGTCGTGTCCTTGCTGGGTAACAGGTAAACCCACCATTAAGTCTATGGTGATGATCTCCCACTTCTACTCTGGCACAGGAAGTGACTGCAACGGCCCTATAGGCCTCTAATGCTCGACCTTCACCTGGTGGCACACTAAACACTGCTGCACGAAGTCACCTACATCCCGCTTCATCCCTCTCCACCAAAAGTCACGTCTCAGATCATGATACATCTTTGTGTTCCTGGGATGTATGGTGAACTTGGACCCGTGCACCTCAGTCAGGAGCTCTTTCAACAACTCATCCCTGGGAACGCACAAACGTCCCCTCATGCGTAGCACCTCGTCTATAAAAGAGAAGTCTCCTGAGTCCCCTGACAGTACTCTGTCTCGCGACTGCAGGTACATATCTGTCATCTGTTCTGTGATTATGTGGTCTATCAGCTTTGGTATCGTCTGTCGTGTCACCGTCACTGCCCCACAATGCCCCTGTAACTCTAGGGGTCGCCAACTGCCCAACTCCTCCATAAGCCTCCAACTCTGTGCCTGTAAACTGGCCAAGTGGGTGGGTGCCTTCCGGTTCAAGGCGTCAGCCACCACATTGGCCTTCCCCGGGTGGTAAGAGATGCTGGTGTCATAGTTCTTCAGGAGTTCTAACCAACGTTTCTGTCTCATGTTAAGTTCCTTATCAAACTAATACCTGAGGCTCCTATGATCCGTGAAAATCTCAAAAGTCTCACTGTAAAGGTAGTGCCTCCATGTCTTCAGCGCGAAGACAACAGCTGCTAGCTCTAAGTCATGGGTATGGTAACTATGCTCATAGGGCTTCAGTTACCGTGAAGCGTAAGCGATAACGTGACCCCGTTGCATGAGCACACCCCCTAACCCTTGTAACGAAGCATCCGTGTAGACCTTAAAATCGCCATTGTTATCTGGGATAGTAAGCACAGGAGCTGAAGTCAGTCTCTTCAACTCCTGAAAACACGCCTCACAGGCGTCTGTCCAAGAAAAGGGCACGTCCTTTTGGGTCAACTGAGTCATAGAATGCGCAATCTGCGAGAAACTCCTGATAAACCATCGGTAGTAACCTGCTAGTCCCATGAAACTGCGTATCTCTGTCACTGTACATGGCCTCTCCCACCTGAGTACCGCCTCAACTTTGGCTGGATCCACAGCCAAGCCATCCCCTGAAATCACATGGCTCAAGAAGGTCACCTGTCTCAACCAAAACTTGCACTTGCTATATTTGGCATGTAGCCTGCATCGTCTCAAAGTGTCCAGGACCATCCGCAAGTGCTGTTCGTGCTGTGCTTGATCCCGCGAGTAAACAAGCACGTCATCAATGAATACTACCACAAAATGATCCAGATACGGTCTAAACACCCGGTTTATTAAATCCATGAAGGCAGCGGGGGCGTTGGTCAGCCCAAATGGCATGACCAAAAACTCGTGTCCGTACCGGGTGCGGAAAGCTGTCTTGGAGACGTCGGTCTCCTTGATCCTCAACTGTTGGTAGCCTGATCTCAGATCTATCTTGGAGAATACCGTGGCACCTCGCAACTGGTCAAACAGATCAATCCTCGGTAGCGGATACCTGTTCTTGATGGTAACCCTATTCAGCTGTTTGTAGTCTACACAAAAGCGCAGGGTACCATCCTTCTTCACAAATTACACAGGGGCTCCCCATGGGGATACACTGGGCCTCACAAAGCCCTTCTCCAATATGTCTTGCAGTTGTGACTTGAGCTCTCGCAGCTCAAGTGGTGCCATCCGGTACGGCGCCGTAGAATTGAGGCTGTCTCTGGTACCTGTGAGATCTCAAACTCGATCTCACGCTTAGGCGGTAGTCCTGGCAGCTCCTCTGGAAACACGTCGGGGTACTCTTTGACCACCAGGATGCTCTGAAAGTCTGTCACGGGGCTGGGCTCCGCCACCACACAGGCTAGGAAGCCCTCACACCCCTGGCCCAAAAGACCTGTTCCAGAATAGTATACCACATTCCTACTGGGGAGATGCAGCTCTTACAACCTGTTATTTTATTAACATGCTTCCTTCCTCTGTACTTCATGAGTAGGTTCCTTGGACAATTTTGTATCCAGCTGTAGATTTATTTTTAGTGCCCCCGAAAATGTTTGGCTGTGTTGCCTTTGTGCATCTGCTTGGGCCTGGTTGTGATAAGCTTGCCCTTAGAGTAGTTAATTGTGTGTTTCTTGGCTACTTACACACTCAGAAGGGATATAGGTGCTTTGATCCTATACATCAGAGGCATTATGTCAGTGCGGATGTGACATTCCACGAGTCCATTCCATATTTTTCCATGTTAGGTCATCAGTTACGGGATGTAGAGACGGTTGTGCCTATGGCTGTGCCCCCTGTAGCCATGGAGGATTTTTCCCATGGTAGTAGTCCTTTTACTTCTTCAAACCCACCTGCGAGCACATTCAGAGTGGTACCACCAGATGAGAATACTTTCAAGGGTACCATGTATCAGCTACCTATCAGTTATAGAGAGAAGCTACACCCCTCAGTTTCGATTGAGCCACCACTGTCCTCCCCTACTCAGGTATGTGTTGAGGCTACTGACAGTGCCTCTCTTATTACTGCTTCTCTAGGTCCTATGTCCGTGAGTATGGATGATGATATGCCTGTTGCTATTCAGAAGGCTCCTCGTTCGTGTGCTTAGTATTGTGTGGTTGGTAGTGTTCTCTACCGATTCTTTGAGTGTAGAGTTTCATGTCTTTACAGTTACTGTCTCTAGCTCTGCGATACCCACTTCCTATCAGTAGGCTCTTTTGAATCCGCACTGGCGGTTGTCCATGGAGGAGATGTTGGCACTACGTGATAGGGGAACCTGGGAGCTTACTTCTTTACCTGTTGGTGTGCATCTAGTTGGCGTTAGATGGGTCTTTGCCTAGAAATACAACCCTGATGGGTCTATTTCTCGGTATAAGGCTCATCTTGTTGCTAAAGGATTCACTCAGATCTATGGGGTGGATTTCTTTGACACTTTTTCTCCTGTGGTACGTCTTTCCACTATCTGTATTCTTATTTTTGTTGCAGCACATTATGGATGGTCATTGCATCAGCTGGATGTTAGGAATGCTTTTCTTTATGGTGACCTTCAGGAAGAAATATACATGCAGCAATCTCTTGGTTTTGAGATTCAGGGGGAGTGTGTTGTATGCTATGAAAGGCCATTTATGACCTTAAGTAGAGCCCCCGAGTCTGGTTTCAGCGTCTATCAGAAGCGTTGGTAGTTGTTCAGTTGCAAAGGTCATCGTCTGATCATTCCTTATTTGTGAGGAAAACCAGTGGTGGTGTTGTGGCTCTACTTGTGTATGTTGATGATCTTATACTCACAGGAGATGATCGGCTGGTATTTCTCAAGTGAAGGAGTTCTTAGCACGGCAATTTATTACGAAGGACCTTGGGAAGCAAGTATTTCCTTGGTATTGAGATTGCTACGAGTAAGTAGAGTATTGTTATGTCTTAGAGGAAATATGCTTTAGACATTCTTCATGAGGTAGGCATGCTTGGATCTAAGGTTGTGAATATCCCTATGTATCTAAAGGTTCATCTGTTTGATGACTCAGCAAGGTTGATGGATACGAAGGCGTACAAACAGCTGGTGGGGAAGTTACCGTATCTGACCATTACTAGGCTAGATATTAGTCTTGCAGTAGGCAAGCTGAGTCAGTTCTTGGACAAATCTACTGATGATCATTGTTAGGTAGTGATGCAAGTGTTGAGATACATCAAAGAGTGTCAAGGTTGAGATCTTTTGTTCTAGAAGAGAGCTCCTATGTCTATTGTTGCCTATTAAGATGTAGATTGTGCAGGTGATGTTGGGGACAGATCTACTATAGGTTTCTGTATCTTTGTAGCAGGAAATCTGGTGACTTGGAGGAGTAAGAAGCAAAGTGTGGTGTTATGCTCCAACGCTGAATCAGAATGTCTTGCCATGGCACAAACAGTAGCTGAGATGATATGGATACGGTCTTTGTTGTGAGACCTTTATGTTATTCTTGAGGAGTCTATGGAGATGTATTGTGAAAATAGGGCCGCAACTTATATTGCTAACAATCCGATGTTCCTTGAAGGGCCTAAACATGTGGAAGTGGATTGTCATTATACGAGGAGCCTAATTTAGCAGGGTCTGCTCCGTACTGCTTACCTAGCTTCATCAGAACAGATTGTGGATATGTTTACTAAGCTATTATCTCACCCTATGGTTGAGAAGTGTAGGAACAAACTGTGCATGGTTGATATATATGCCCCAGCTTGAAGGGGAGTGTTACATTATGTTAAGGGCTATTTTGTTAATTGCATTTATTGTTGGACTCTTGTTATATTTTTTCCTCACCTCTTTCTATATAAAGAGGTGTAGGACTTCTTGTTTAAATAAGAACTTTTATTTTCTTCAACTTCTTGAGCTCAGTAATGCCACCAGTATCATTCCTTGTAACAATCAAGTCATCCACATACACAAGTACCTCCACTCCTTTTCTCATCTTCCTGGTAAGGAGGGAATGATTTGATGTGGACCTCTGGAAACTAATGGCCTCAACTACCTAGGATAGCTTCTAAAACTAGGCTTTGGGACTCTGTTTAACCTATATATGGTTTTTCGCTGTCTGCATATACACATTTGATGAGTCTCATAGCCTGGTGGTTGCTGCATATATACCTCCTTCTGAAGATCACCGTAGAGGAACACGTTCTTGACATCACATTGGTGAAGTTGCCAATCATACTGAACCGCAATAGAGACAAGAATGCGAACTGTGGGAAGTCGAGCAATTGGAGAAAATGTGTCGAAGTCCATATCGTACGTCTGGCTAAAGATGGGCCTTATGGCAAGCAATAGATCCATCCGGGTTGTATTTGATGGGAAACACCCATTTACAACCAACAGCTGCTCCATCTGGAAGAGTAGTAAGCTCCCAGGTACCACATGAACGTAAGGCAACCATCTCATCTACCATGGCTTGGCTTCATTTTGGATTAAGTATGGCCTGCTAGTAGGTGATAGGCAGCTAGGTAGTGGACATAGCAGCATAGAATCTCCCAAAAGATGTGCCTAGGCCCTTAAGAGTTAGGACCCCTTCCACATTATATCGGGTATAGCTCCGAGGTGCCTTTCGAATAGCAGTTGAAAGATTCATATCAATAAGCATAGTTCCCTGCATTGGCTCAGAAGTAGTATCATCTATCTTTGACAGTGTATCATCACAACTTAGTAGAACATCGTCAATTTGCAAAGTATCTGTGGTTACCTGTATTAGGAAAGATGGTGTTGGTGAAGAAGGGAGGCGTTGTGTATAAGTGACAAGAAGCTTGAAGGTAACAAATGGGTCCTGACGTTGCACAGGCGTAGTAGTGGAGGGTATGGGGTCAAGAACTGGTATACCCTTTAAAGGTATGGGGGGAGTAGGCATAGGTGTCTCAACAATCTCTGGGAAAAGACCACGCCCCACAGTGAAGAAATAAGGGATGGACTCATAAAAATAACATCAGCATTGATATAATGGTGATCAGAAATAGGATCAAAGCATCGATAACCCTTTTGAGATTGAGACTACCCCAGAAAAATACACTTAATTGCCCTTAATGCTAACTTATCCCGACCAGGAGTGAGAGTGTGCACAAATGCAATACACCCAAAAATGCTAGGAGGCACATGGAAAATCTCACGATCAGGAACAATAGTTGCCAAGGAATTTGCTCATGGATAAGCAGAACTGGGTATCCTGTTAATAAAGAAACAAGTAGTTAAGATGAGATCACCCCAGTAAAGAGAAGGAACATTGTGATATATCAATAAGATGCAAGCCATATCAAGAAGGTCCCTGTGCTTCCTCTCAACAATGCCATTCTATTGAGAGGTACAAGTACTTGTAGCTTAATGCACAATGCCATGGGATTAATAAAACAAAGACAATTGATGAGTATAAAACTCAAGCGCATTATCGGATTATACAGTCTTACTACTAGTAGAATACTTGGTCTTTATTTTTAATAAAAAATGTTCCATAACAGTGCCCACATTTGACTTATTCTTCATAAGAAAAATCTATAATCTGGAAAAATTATCAATAATGACGAGAAAATAACGGTGACCCTGCTGGTCAAGAATTCGGGTAGGGCCCCACACATCCATATGAACCAACTGAAATAAAGCAGTAGACTCAACACTTTGACTAGAAGAGAAATTGGCACGGTGGTGCTTGCTTAGCTGACAAGCATCATAGGTGATGGCAGCAGGAGAGATATGGGGTAGACACGCTAGAGCCGATTTAGATGAGCGTGACCAAGGTGGAGGTGCCATTGGAATGGACTTCCATCAGGAAATGAGACCTCCCTAGGACAAGCAACAACAAAAGGTTTAGGCTTAGGCAATAAACCCCCCATTCTTCATGTCCTCTATTAATCGTCCTCGCTGTGAGCTTATCCTAAAAAACACGACTGAGTGTAAAAAATGGCACGGTAGTTTGACTCCTTTGTAATCTAACTAACAAAAAGTAGATTGGTCGGAAAATCTAGTACAAACAACATGTCAGGTAATAGCAATGTGGGGATGATCGGAATCGTCCCCTTGTCCAGCAACATGGGAGTGCCTTCCATTTGCTACTTGTACTGTCCTGCTTGGAGGAATAGGCCTAAGCTGAGGAAACCACCTCTAATCTCCATACAAATGACGTGAAGCCTCAAAATCAACTAACCAGTCACCCCTCCATCTATCTGCAGATTGGGAAGAACAAACTAGATCTGTACTTGAGGACGAAGCGAGGGTAGCTATCTTGGGTGGAGCACTAGAACTTGGGTCAGCTGAGAGAAGCACTACAGTAAATCATCAAACTTGGCCTAGGACACCATGTCAGAAGCAGCCTTAGCAGACTCAACTACCTGGTTGGCAGTGGGGGGACAACCATGCTTTGTCCAGCAGGTGGCCTCGGTGTATTCAGGTTGACCACAGTATGTGCACGAAGTTCGACCTCGCCCCCTGATGCATGACCACGACCTTTGACTCGTGATGTGGGAGGCCCTTTTTCTCATCCAGAAGTAGTTGCAAGAGTAGAAGTCTGACTAGTGACCTTTGTAGTAGGTAAATGAACAACAATCCTGCTCAACCTACTGTAGGTCTCCTCAAGAGAGGGAAGCTCTGACAAGGTGAGGATATGAGAATGTGTAGTAGTAAACTTTGGTCAAAGACCAAACAAGAAGAGTAAGACAACTATTTCCTTCTTGTACTCCCTCTGAGAAGCACAAGTATGCATTGGTCTACTTACATTATGCTTTTCTAGTAGGTCATTCAGGGTCGAATGGTATTGTGCCGATGAACGACCCTCCTAGTGTAATTGCATGAACTCATGGAAGTTTGAAAACTCGGGCTGAATTCTTCTAATGGGAATACGTCTCTCAGGTTATCTTACATCTCCTTTGCTATCTTATAATACATAATCTCATCACTTATCTTGGGAATAATGCAATTCATGATCCAGGCACTAACCATGATGTTATCCTTGCTTCATGAAGGATTCTTCCCTGCCCTCTTTGCATGCTCTGGGTGAAACAAGACGTGTTCCTTATCATGACCCCTCATCGTTATGAGAAAGGTCTCGTCCAACTTCACCATGGGACCAATAAATGGATTTTTGTAGGCTCATGTCTCAGTTGTGGAATTCGATGTCACCTCAAAAGACCTTGACGATGCCATCTTGCTTCACCAAAGTTATTGGAGTCAACCAAGCACAATTAGAACATTTGATCAACCAAGAATTAGAAAACCAGATATTTGAAAGCGTAATTTCAGATCATAGAGAATTTTGAAACCCGATTTTTAGGCATAGTAGTCACCCTCTAGGGTACAACCGATTCCAGTAGATACTGCTTCTCCCCTTAGTGCTCCATCTGATGAAGCACCAAAGCGATGAGGGAGATCACATGCCCCTACCTACACAAAGAAGCCAACTCCAACCAGTACAGTAGTAGTATTGGAGACAGCTAGCATAGTAGCAACATCAGTAACCTTAGGCGAGAAGGTGATGGGGGTGGCATTGGAGGCTACACTACCTTGATCAGCGGTAGTGGAGTTGTAGTAGCCTCACAGTGGTGCTATAGTGGTGGCGTTGGGTGGCTCGATGGGCCTTGCAGTGGTGTTAGGGCCCTAGGTGACCCCACTGGGGTTGCCGCTGGGCCTTGGTGGCACTGTTATAAGGCTGAGGAAGAGAGGAGGGCCTGGTGGCACTGCTACAGGTTGATGGAGAGAGAGAAGGGTCGGCAACACCCTTGAAGGAGGAGCGATTTCGGTAAAGGGTTTTGCTAGGTTAGGTTTTTAGTGGGATACCGAGTCCTGATCTAGGATCGTTGCTCTGATACCAAGTAGGAGAAAATGACCAAGCAACTGTATTCTCTCACCCTATCTCTTAATATATAGAGGTGAGAAAAGTTTAGTATAACCCTACAAGAAAATAATAAAATAATGAAAGGCACGCAAACTATTGACAAAAATAAATATGTAAAGATCGAAGGGACACAACATATGGAACTTAAGAAAATAACTTGGTATATTGGTATCTTTTATAGAGATCTAATTACCTTAACAAATTGGCTAAATAAAGTAAATTGAGGCTCAATCAATCATAATCCTAATTGGACTCTTAACAACTTTCTTAAACCAAACTTTTCTAAACCACATAACTTGGCAAACATAAGAAATAATCCTTAACAAAATTTACCAAGATTGGCCAACCAACATCTCATCTCACGTGAGATCTCATGGAAGATCTACTCGATCTCATGCACATACGTATCCACTCACTGCCACGTGGCTTATTCAGATGTCTTCAACAGTAGCAAAGGCTAGGAAAAGAATAAGTGGCTAACATCTTCAAGAGTAGATTTGTATAGTAGCAGGCATCATTTGCTTTTTGTGACCATCATCACCTACAAGCATTCGGTCAGAGAAAATAAGTCTTATTCAACTCAAAAATCCTACACCTTTTTATATAGAAAGAGGTGAAAGGGTAAATTGCAACATAAGTCCAAGCAGAAAAAATAAATAAGAGAAACTATACAATAGGAGTGCATAAATAGTAACCACTAATGCTAATACTCTCATAGAACAGAGAGCATAGATATCAATTATGCTCATCTTGGAATAACATGCATTCAATGGAGAGAAAGGAAGAGACTTCGTGGATATGTTTGTTGTCTGATCTCTAGTGGCCATTGAGGTAGTATAAATGATTCCATGTTGTATCAAGTCTTTGGTGTAGTGGCAATCAACCTCAACGTGCTTCATATGTTCATGGAACATTAGATTGTTTATTATATAGGTAGTGGTGCGATTGTCACACCTCATCTCTATTGGCCCCTCAACCTGGACATATAAATCCTGCAACACTGTTCTGACCCAGACCATTTCTGTCGTTGTCTGTGCCATGGCACGGTATTCTGACTTTGCACTTTGACCTGGAGATAACCTGTTGTTTCTTCTCCAAGTCACCAGATTCCTTGCCACATAGGTACAAAAATCATGACTTATTGTCTATCATGCACCCCGCATAATCAGTATCAGAGTAGCTAATAATTTTCATTGATTCACCTTTCCTGAACAAAATGCCCTTTCTCAGTTGATATGTACACATCTAATTGACTTAAAATGTCTATTTATGCATGTTCCTAGGGTCATAAAAGCATCATGTGTTATAAATATTGCATAACATGCATCATCATGCATTTAGATTAATTTGTATAAATTATATACTAATTCGTCTCTTATTATGGCAAGGGGATAAGGTGACCATTTTGGAGCCTCGGATTGAAGATCCAACCCTACGGATCTGATCAGGGCGACGATGGGAGTGTAACGCTGCTGAGATCGCCTTGATTGGACCCTTAGCATCAAATGTAGTACGAGGAAGATCAGAGGTCAAGGGGCAAGATGGTAAAAATATGAACCTTAGATGAAGAATCCAACCACACGGATGGGTTCGGATCGACGATCACAGCCCAACGGCACGAGAATCAGTCCAATTCGACATCCATGGCACCACCTACGAGCATTTGACGATGGACGGTCATCAGATGATCAATGCATCTTAGTAGTTGGATCTGAGATCCAATGCTTGAGAATCCATCAAAGCAGCGCTTTATATCCACTGAAGGCGGGAGTTCACGAGATCTCAACCGTTGGATCAAGATCCAACGGTCGAGAGCAGACGCGCCTAATTACCAAAACTCAAGTAAAGGCGAGGCTTAGCGCAGTGGGCTTGACTCAGACCAAGAGAAGGCGGCACGCGCTCGAATCCATGCAAGCAGATTAATCAGCGAGAAGAGGTATGCAAGGAAATTTGCCCGTTAGATCCTTATCAAGCGGCGACGACGGAGACACATGGCGTGATTATGCGTGTTGGTTTCGCATGCGCGTGATGAGCGTGATCGGGCACTCTGAGGCGCGAGTTATGAAGGCACAAGCGAGCGCGATTCTCAGCCGTTGGATCGTGATCCAACGACGATGACAGTGGCTACATCGCCTCTTAACGCGCGAAAAGGAAGCGGTAGCGACGCGATCGTGGCTGTTTGATCTTGATCGGACGGTCGAGATTGCGCCAAACTGCTTAACGCTTGAAGACTAAAGGTTGGTGACGTGGCGCAACGTGGGACGTTGGATCGATGACAAGTGGTTGAGATTGAAGGCACGGCTTCACCGACGTTTGGCTTCAACGATGTGTGAGTATCACTGAAGGGCTGTATTTAATTTTTAAAGATGTGAAGTCCCTTTTTTGCCCCTATATCCTCAACTATAAATAGGACCCCATGCTTGTCACGTCATTCCTTCTCCTCTCAACTCTTCTAAGGGCTAAGAACTCAAGTTCTAAAGCTCACTCTAGTGCTCTCAAGCTACGGGAATCTCCGCTAGAGTTTAAAAACAAAATTTTCCACTTCTTATCCCCTTCGCGGAGCTCTTACCAGTCGTCCTCTCACCCCCGTTCTGGAAGCGGATCCCGCGACATTGACGCCTTGCCTCACCCCCGGTTCTTCTAGATTCGCCCTCCTTCCTCCGTCTCTGCTCTCCTTCTTCTAGGCGTTGCTTGTCCGGTTTATCCTCCAAGTATTCGTTGAGGAGGATAATTTCTCATCCCCTATCTTTTTACCGCTTTGCAGTGTAAATTTTCAGCTTCATAGTTGTAGCAAGTAGTTGTAATTGACATTATCATAGTTATAAAAGTTGTTATTCTCTCTCTCTCTTTCTCTCTCTTGTTTATATTGCAAGTAGATTAGCATTGTGATTGATTTCTTTATAAAAAAAATTACAAAAAGGTATAATTATAGATTTAGAATCGACGTGGCTTCCTCGTATTCGACTCGGGACTCACTAGAGTTTCGGTTAAAAATTATTTGGTAGCAGATTTTCTTGTGAATTTTACGACTCGTGTTTTCCAAAATCTAACTTTTCTTTGCAACGATTTCTCGCTAATCACTGGTGCTCTTCAAGTACCTGAGCACTTGCATAACAACATCCCAATGCTGCTTGGTTGGCTTGTTCATGAACTGACTAAGTTTTCTAACTGTAAGAGAAAGGTTAGGACGAGTAATAGTCAGATATAGCAATTTACCAACCAACTGGTTATAAGACCTATTGTTAATAGGCTGAGACTCAGTATTATAAAGATGTCTTTTAGGATTCATTTGTATATTTGTAGGCTTAGATCCCAACAACCCTGTCTCCTGTAATATATTAAGGTCATCCTTCCACTGCCTAAGAACTATACCATCTTTACTTTGTGCCACCTCAATGCCCAGAAAGTATTTGAGCTCACCCAGGTCCTTCATAACAAAGGAATAAACTAGCTTCTACTTGACCTCTGCTATCCCAGCCGTGTCATTTCCAATAAGAATAAGATCGTCAACATAGACAAGGAGTGCCACAATTCCTCCTTTGCTCTTCTTGACAAAGAACGAGGGATCTATAGAGGTCCTTAAGAGCCCTATGGTCTGCACCTCGTCTGACAACCTCTAGAACCAAGTGCGTGGGCTCTGCTTTAGGCCATAGATGGCCTTCTTTAGCCTACATCACACTCCTTATTGCATGTAGACTTCCTCTTAAAGATTGCCGTATAGGAAGGCGTTCTTCAAATCGAGCTGATGCAACGACCAGTCATAGTGTGCAGCAACTGAGAGGAGAATACAAACAGTAGGAAGTTGTACTATAGGCGAAAAGGTATCAAAGAAATCCAACCCATAGGTCTGGGTGAATCCCTTTGCTACTAGTCTCGCCTTGTGAAGAGATATGGAGCCATCTGGGTTATACTTCGGTGCAAAGACCCAACGACACCCAAAAACCTTGGCATGTCTGGGTAGAGTTGTAAGCTCCTATGTCCCTCAAGAGCGCAAGGTAGCCATCTCTTCCTCCATGACCTGACACTATTTCGGATCGAGTATGGCTTGCTGATATGTTGAAGGAATCTGTGTGGCAGACAAGGCAACAGTAAATATAGTAAACGATCTCCTGAGGTTGGCTGTAAACACTGCCTTAGTAGTCTGGTAGTGTGCATAACTATGAGGTGCCTTCCGAATAGCAATCGGAAGGTTGAGGTTCTCCTCATTCTCTAAAGCCGGGAGAGAAGAGACTTACTCCTCAGAAGAATGATCAGAATCATTGGGACTTGCATGACCACCACTAAAATAACGCACGTCAGTATCAACACATACTTGACAAGGGGAGGAGAGAGGTGGTTGAGGTGGTGGGGGAAAAGTGTATTTGGCGCCATTCATGCTGCTTGTAAGTAAGAGGAAATTTGTAGACCTGAGTAGGCTCTGGCCTCTGTATAGTGCGATCCTCTGTAGTAGTGGTGGTATCTTGGCTGTGAGTAACAGGGATATGTTTCAAAGGAACTGGTGGCACTGGCATAGGGGTAGGACTCCCCTCAAAAGACAACTGACAGTTGGCAGTGAAGTAGGGAACATGCTCATGAAAAGTAACATCAGCACTAACATAGTGCTCTTGCCCCGTAGATCATAACACCTGTATCCTTTTTGGGTACTACCGTATCCTAGAAAGACATACTTTACTGCTCTTGGGGGAAGGTTATGCCTGCCTGGTCCCGAAACATGAACAAATGCCCCATAACCAAATATCCTGGGTGATACATAAAACATGTCCTTGTTTGGATGCAGCACTTGCCATGGAACTTGCTCCTATATTGTTGAGTTAGGCAACCTGTTTATCAGATAACATGCAATAAGCACTGCATCTCCCTAATATATCTATGGCACATTGTGATGAATAAGTAGTGTCCTGGCCACATCTAACACATCTGTGTTTTCTTTCAACTACCGCATTCTGCTGTGATGTGTGGGGGCAGGATGTTTGATAAATAATACTAAGAGACCTCTAGAAAGTGGCTAACTTTGCTATACAGAACTCTAACACATTATCAGAACAACAATCTTGATAGTGATAGAAAACTGAGTCTTTATTTGCATAATAAAAGTTTCAATAACTGATCCAACATAAGACTTATTCTTTAACAGAAATAATCAAGACATTCTGGAATAGTCATCCACAATAAGCAAATAAAAATGGTAACCCAGACACTCTACTTGGACCCTAGACGTCCATATGCAATAAATCAAAACAACTCGAGCTCTGAGAAGAACTTGCAGGGAAATTGACTCAATGATGCTTTCGTAGCTGGCAAGCATCGCAATAAATCTTAGCAGTGGGTGAAATGTGAGGAATGATATGTCGTAGCCTATCTAGTGAAGGATGTCCAAGTTGATGATGCCACTGAAGAGCTGTATCAACACTAAAGGCAACCTTTCCTTGGCATGCAACAACAAACGGTGTCTGGATCAGGCGATACACACCCCCTTATGTTTGCCACCAATCGTCCACCCCATAGCTTATCCTGAAAGGTACAACTCAACTCATCAAAGATGGCACGACAATGTAAGTCTTTTGTAATTCTACTAATAGACAAAAGACTAATTGGAAAGTCAGGAACAAAAAGAACATCTGATAATTTCAGTGATGGAGTCACTGCCACGTCTCCTCTGCCATCGACTCTAGAATGTCTGCCATCTGCTAACTGAATCGTTCTACCAAGAGGAACAGTCTGAATTTGCCTAAAACAACTCTGATCTCCACTCAGATGATGGGATGCCCCTGAATCTACTAACCACATGGTGTCATTAGAAACACCACTACCAGAGACTGAGGTAGAAGCTATACTTGAGGAGGCTAGAGCAGCAGTATCTGTGGTAGTCGTAGGCTCCTGAGTAAGCTGAGCGAGGCGCTTCACAATTGCATCATAATCAGCATGCGACACCGTGCTGCTTACCTCCTTTGAAGAGATGGCTTGGTAAGCCATGGGAGGCCTACCATGCTTGGACCAGCAAATAGCTTACAAATGACCAACCTTGTTATAGTGAGAGCATATGGTTCAGGGTTTTTCGGTGGATCCCCGACTATGCCCTCTCCCCCTAGTAGATGGTGTTGGTGCAAGGGCTCCACGATCGTCAATTTTGATGATAACAAAATACTTGTGTTTTCACATTTGTATTTGAGCTTTAGATTTTAGGAAAATACAAATGGATACAAGTGTCAAGGACCTCAGAGCTCGCATCCATGGTGGATTAGAGGAGCTCGTTGGAGAAGGTGTTTCGCGAGGAGCGAAAGCTTGAAGACAGAAGAATAGGATGGATGTTCTTTAGTCATTGTACTCTGTAATTGTTGTTTTCATTCTTTGCTCTTTCATTTTCTTAGATATTTGTTAAAGAACTTCAAAGTTACCTAACTGTAGTCTTAGGAATACTTGCACAACTCTAGGATACTTAGGTTTTCCGTAGAGAACTTAGAAAACTCAAATAAACTTCAGATAGCCTTTTAAGACATCTAATACTAATAACAGACGTCTGATAGTGATCTTTAAGATGTCTGAATGTTGAATTAGATGTCCAAACTTTTAGGGTTGGTCTTAAAGCCTTCTGTCTGTTGATTTTAGACGACCGACCCTTAGTTCAGACGTCTTAGCAGGCGTCTAATGACTTGGCCAGACGTCTAATTAGTGGAACGTTGGCTTTCATAATATGATCGTTGAGAAATGACCTTTAGGCTTCTATCAGACATTCGTAGAGGACCTTAGACGTTTAATAAGTGACCGTTAGCCCTTGATTGAGCCAAAATCACTTTTATTGAGACTTATAGCCGTTTGTGCCTTGGGAAATCCATTCTCGCAGTAAATTAGGTTTCCAGATGTCCAGACTTAGTGCCAGACGTCCGATATGTCGTCTGACTGAATTACACAAGAATCCTGTTTAGGTCTAACTCAAGTCAGTAAGGAAAACCGTTTAGGATTAGACGTTTAATTTAGTTTCAAGACGTCTTAAGAGTGACTTCCAGATGTCTGATCTTTTTCCTAGACGTTTGATGACCTTGTCAGAATCATTAATGATTCTGATTGCGGCTTGATTTGCCTTGGGATGATCCCCAACGACTACTTAAGGCTTCCAAAGCCTTCCTAGGCCATCTATAAATAGGAGAGGCCCCTTGCCTTGTTAAAACACACTAAGACACACTTAGCAATACATTTCCACATCGTTTGTGTCACTTTGATCTTAAGAAGAAGCTCTAGCTCTCCAAGCTTTAGTTCCACACCTGAGAGCTTCATTCAGCTTTGCACCCGCTCTCACTCCGCAATTACGAGAGCGACGTAGTGTCTACGCGTGGTTCACGCATCCGCGTTGTCAAGTCGACGTACTTCCAACAAAGGGAAGTTTCCTTACCTATAGTAGCTAGGCTTACATATTTGGGACTCTATAGGTTGATTTGTATTTTACTTTGTTAATTGGTTCGGTATTCGCTTTGTGAATTCTCGTCTCCTTTGTGAGACAAAAACCTTCTCGTGAAGAGAAAGGGTTTGAGGTTATGCTACCCTCATATCTGTAGCATGGTTGTAAGATGTTCAGTCACCCTCATTTAAAGTGACTGGGATAGTGGATTTAATCGACTTAGTCGATCGGGAAATCCTAACTTGAGAGGATTAGGTGGTGGTTTTCACCCGGTTTGGATTTCCAGCTAAAAATCTGTGTATTTTGTGTGATTGTCATTTGTGTGAGATTGATTTTAATTCCGCACTTTATTTTATATTCCGCAAATCTCACCCCCTCCTGTAGGAATCAACAGTTGGTATCAGAGCAGGTTTTCTGCCTTTAGGAGTAACTTCCGCAGAAAGATCAATGAAGGGGAGCATGTCCGCGATCAGGATTTCTGAGGGGCAGTCTACCACCCGTCCGCCATTCTTCGATGGGAGCAACTACCCCTATTGGAAGCTCAGGATAAAGACGTGGCTTCAAGCCAACGACTTCACGATTTAGGCCAGGTGCGAGACGCCGTTTGACATCCCGGAGAAACTCGTGGGAGGCTACTCGTAACAACAAATCCGTGAGCTCTCTCTCAATGTAAAAACAATGAACGCATTGTATTGTGTGTTGAGCCCAGAAGAATTCAACCGAATCTCGCAGTGCGCCACCGCATACGAGATTTTGTATACATTAGAGGTAACTCACGAGGGTACCTCCAAGGTAAAGTCTTCTAAAATTAACATTCTTTCTCAAGAATTTGAATCTTTTGTTATGAAGACTAATGAATCATTAAGTGAGATGTATACTAGGTTCACTCTTATAGTGAACAATCTTAAAGCATTAGGAAAGACATTCATCAAGGGAGAGCTTTAAGGGATTCTTCTTCGTTCCCTTGGACTGGAGTAGGAGCAGGTCACCGCCATTGAAGAGGCGAACGAAGTGGTGGAGCTTAACATGGAGGATCTCCTGGGTAATCTAATGGCCTATGAGACGAGGTTGAAGCAGAAGGACGCACCGGAACCAAGACAGAGGAAGTTTCTTGCATTCAGAGTCACTTCAGACACCGAGGTAAGTTCCGACGATGAAGACCGTAAATTTTTACTTAAAAAATTTTCCAAGTTATGTAGATATTCCAAGAAAGATAAGGAAGAGAAGGATTAAGGAAGCCCAAGACGTTGCTATCATTGCAACGAAAATGGGCATCTTCGACTCGAGTGCCCTCTTCTCAAGAAGGAGAAGGGGAAGGAGAAGAAAAACAAGAAGGCTTTCTAAGCCACTTGGGACGACTCGAGCTTGGAAGAAGAGGAAGAGAAGAACGAAGTCGCTTGCATGGGCTTCATGGTCATGGCAAGTGATAGCGATAGCGACAACAGTGACGATGAGGTAAATTCTGATTTACAAGATGCATTTGATGAGCTATTTGAACTTAGTAAGTCACTTAAGATAGAAAACAAAAGCTTTAAAAAGAACCTTAGTTTCTTTAAATCAGAAAATGAAAGATTAGAAAAATAACTTAAAGATCTAGAAACTAGTTCTAGTCCTAAGGATGATAACTTCTTGTTAGAAAATATAGACCTAATCAATGAAAAGAGCAAATTAATTGAAGAGAACACTAGTTTAAAAATTAAAATTTCTAGCTTAAAAACAAAAATGCATGCTACTGAAAATGAACATGTATGCCCTAGGGAAGAATTTAATAACTTGGTAAACAAATTAGATAATTTTTATAGCCCTAAGGTTGAGAAAGGATCTCCTTCAAAGAGACCAACTAACAAAATCGGATCCAAGCTAACTTTGATACCGAAAAGTCAACTAGACTCTTGTTTTGTAGGTTGCAAAGATTTCAACATCAAGGATTGAAATTTCAAGATGAACGGTCAACTCGAATTGGGAGGACCAAGGAGTAGATCGAGGAAGGAGAAGAGGAGACCGACGAGACGATGAACAAATGTTCGAGCCATCTCATGACGACCGCCCGATTGGAGACCGA
This sequence comes from Thalassia testudinum, assembly GCA_037157565.1. Classification (NCBI taxonomy): domain Eukaryota; kingdom Viridiplantae; phylum Streptophyta; class Magnoliopsida; order Alismatales; family Hydrocharitaceae; genus Thalassia; species Thalassia testudinum. Next base: position 136,298,154 of record JAZHRO010000077.1, read on the forward strand.
CGTCGATGCCCAGACCTCCAAGCTACAGATGGGAACTCCATCCGGTTTGACATCCACCTCCATTTTGGCCATTCTATTGGCTATGGTAGGTGAGGTAAAACTTTAACCCTATCTCTTTATAAATAGCATGCATATAGGGGGAGTTAAAATTATGATGCTATTTGTCCATCTAGATAGGGGAAGTTTTAAAAATAACATAGCTATATTGCCTTTAGAAAGGAGGTAATAACATAGCTATCTTGTTTTTATGAAAAAGATGAAATTAGAAGAGCATGTTTTTGAGGGAGTTTAGGATAATTAAAAATTGTAATACCTTTTTGATAATGTCAAAAATAGAGAGGATTTTATAGATTATTATTTATAGTTTTGTCACCATAAAAAAGGAGGAGATTGTTGGTGCAAGGGCACCACGATCGTCAATTTTGATGATAATAAAACACTTGTGTTTTAACATTTGTATTTGAGCTTTAGATTTCAGGAAAATATAAATGGATACAAGTGTGAAAGACCTCAGAGCTCGCGTCCATGGTGGATTGGAGGAGCTCGTTGGAGGAGGAGCTTCGTGAGGGGAACGAGAGCTTGAAGACAAAAGAATAGGATAGATGTTTAGTCATTGTACTCTGTAATTGTTGTTTTCATTCTTTGCTCTTTCATTTTCTTAGATATTTGTTAAAGAGCCTCAAAGTTACCTAACTGTAGTTCTAGGAATACTTACACAACCCTAGGTTATTTAGGTTTTCCGTAGAAAACTTAGGAAACCCAAATAGGCTTCAGAAAACCTTTTCAGACGTATAATACTAATAACAGATGTCTGATAGTGATCTTTAAGACGTCTGAATGTTGAATCAGACGTCCAAACTTTTAGGGCTGATCTTAGAGCCTTCTATTTGTTGATTTTAGACGACCGACCCTTAGTACAGACGTCTTAGCAGACGTCTGATGACTTGGGCAGACGTCCAATTAGTGTAACGTTGGCTTTCACAATATGATTGTTGAAAAATGACCTTTAGGCTTCTATCAGATGTCCATAGAGGACCTTAGATGTCTGATAAGTGATCGTTAGCCCTCGATTGAGTGAAAATCACTTCTATTGAGACTTATAGCTGTTTGTTCCTTGGGAAATCCATTCCTGCAGTAAATTAGGTTTCTAGACGTCCGATATGTCGTCTGACTGAATTACACAAGAACCCTGTTTAGGTTTGACTCAAGTCAGTAAGGAAACCCGTTTAGGATTAGACGTTTGATTTAGTTTCAAGACATTTTAAGAGTGACTTCCAGACGTCTGATCTTTTTCCTAGACATCTGATGACCCTGTCAGAATCATTAATGATTCTGATTGCGGCTTGATTTACCTTGGGATGATCCCCAACGGCTACCTAAGGCTTTTAAAGCCTTTTTAAGCCTTCCTAGGGCATCTATAATTAGGAGAGGCTCCTTGCTTTGTAAAAACACACCAAGACACACTTAGCAATACCATTTCCACGTCTTTTGTGTCACTTTGATCTTGAAAAGAAGCTCTAGCTCTCCAAGCTTTAGTTCCACACCTGAGAGCTTCATTCAGCTGTGCAGTCGCTCTCACTTCGCGATTACGAGAGCGACGCAGTGCCTACGCGTGGTTCACACACCTGCGTTGTCAACTCGACGCACTTCCAGCAAAGGGAAGTTTCCTTACTTATAGTAGCTAGGTTTACATATTTGGGGCTCTATAGGTTGATTGTATTTTACTTTGTCAATTGGTTCGGTATTCGCTTTATGAATTCTCATCTCCTTCGTGAGACAAAAACCTTCTCATGAAGAGAAGGGGTTTGAGGTTATGCTACCCTCGTATCTGTAGCATGGTTGTAAGAGGTTCAGTCACCCTTGTTTAAAGTGACTGGGATAGTGGATTTGATCGACTTAGTCAATCGGGAAATCCTAATTTGAGAGTGTTAGGTGGTGGTTTTCACTCGGTTTGGGTTTCCACTTAAAAATCTTTGTGATTGTCAGTTGTGTAAGATTGATTTTAATTCCGCACTTTATTTTATATTCCGCAAATCTCACCCCTTCCTGTAGGAATCAACAGATGGATTACCATGTCCACTACGTCCTCTAGTAGCCAACAAGGCAGAAGTCTATCCAACATCTGGGTTACATGACTTCACAACCACTCTACTCATCTGGCTATATGCTTCCTCAAGAGATAGAAGCTCTGCAAGAGTCAGGATCTAAGATCTGGTGACCTCATACTCAGGTCCAAGACCATCAAGAAACTAGAGAACATCATACTCTTTCCTGTAGGTCCTCTGCGTGGCACACGTGCAAACTGGTCTGCACGCGTTGCATTTCTCCAGGAGCCCCTTCAAGGTAGCATGATATTGGGATAATGATTGGCCTTCCTGATTCAGACTTTAATCTTATGGTGAATCTCAAAAACCTTGCTCGAATTCTTTTCATGTGAATAGGTGTCGTGCAAAGAATCCTACATCTCCTTAATTGTCTTGTAGTACATAATACCATCACCAATTTGAGGCTCCACTGAGTTCATAATCTATGCATGAAGCATGCCATTATTCTTCTTCCATATGGCATATTTCCCTGTCTTATTCTGTGGCTCAGTCTCCATCATAATATGTTCCTTATCGTGTCCCTTAACCATCATGAGGAACATTCGAGACCATTTGGCATAGTTAGTCTCATTCAACATGATGATAGGAATAAAGAACGGGCTCTTGTAACTCCCAACATCCGTAGTGGTTACGATGTCACCTCTGAACTGTTGGAGGATGCCATCGTGCCTTAGGAAGAGAGAAACACGCCACCAATGAACAAACTGCAAATCAGAGAGATTGTGATCTCTTGATCATGAAATCTAAGATTCGGAAACCTTAGAAATAATCCCAAGAGACACATCAACACCTTGGAATCAAGCAAGACACACGTTAGAGCACTAGGAAACCCTTAACAGTGTCTCTAAGGGGAGCTTCTCCCCTTTGCTGGTGAGGGGGATCCCCCACCGACCACCACTACCCGCAGGTTGCGGTGTTGGTGGTCTAGCAAACCACCGGCGATTGCAAGTGGCGGCAGCAACAACCCCTGCAGGCGGCGACGGTGGCCTGTGGTTGCAACGACGGTGGTGGACGGTTGTTGTTGCTGTTGGCGGTGGCCCGTTGTTGGCCCCTGGTGGCGGCGGCAGTAAGAGGAATTGGCGAGAGAGAGGAGGGTTAAGGTGGAAGGTGTTTGGAGGCTTTTGTGGGTGGGATATTGGAGCGTTGATCTAGGATCGTCGCTTTGATACTAAGTCGGAGACAAAAACAAGTCTTATTCAACTTTAAAACCTTACACTTCTTTATATAGAGAGAGGTGAAAGGGTAGATTGCAACATAAGTCTAGGAAGAGAAAATAAATAAGAGAAACAATACAATGGAGTGCATTAATAGTAACCACTGATGCTAACACATTCCTTAGAAGCCATTTGAAGAAACGAATCCTTGGTAGGACTTCGGTCTTCCAAACCAACTTGCAATCAATTTGTTGTAGTGGATCTTTGTTGAGGTAAATCCTCCATAAAGTTGATATAGTCCTTAATCCATTCACCCATCCCTAAGTCTGAACATTATGGAGGGTCTGCAGGATAGAGCATTAGCTCTTCCTTCTTTGTAGACCTAATTACACCTTGGGCTGGACTAAGCTATAAATGCCCTTATCCAAGCCTAGGTCGAGCTTGCCCATGGGCTTTAACAAATAGCCTAGGCCCGACCAGGTTTGTGCCAGGTTGGTGTAGGCCATTCTATGGGCAAAAGAATTTGATGGAAGCCCTTTATTGAGGGAATTGTCTATTGCACTAAATATTACATGGGAATGATGTATGTTATAATTTAACATATATTAGGAAAGAGAGAATCAAGGGTTTCAACTTTAGGATTAAGGAGCTTCTACGTCGAGGGGGTTTAGTTTATTTTCTTTATCCTTTAAACATTTGGGTTAGGCCAGGCCACAAATAATGTGCCTAGATCCACCCATTAAAGAAATAGGCCTAACCATGGATTAGACTTATCCCTCATTTTTTCAACTTAAGCTCGAGCCAAGAGTTGGTTGGGCCCAACCCATTGACAAGGTATACTTTGCATTTAACAAAGACTGAGGCAAAGTAGGCAATCACAAGCCTTCCTCTTGAAAACAATTTTCCAGTTGAAGAAAATGATTTTTTTTAATTATCAAGCTGTCCTTACACTTTTTAATATAGAGAGAGGTGAGGGAAAAGTTACACCATAAACCTAACAAAATAATAAAAGGACATACTGCTCCTTACAATATAACGTAACTCAACACTCCCCCTCAAGTTGGAGCATATATATCTACTATGCTCAGCTTGTTTCTACACTTCTCAAACTGAGGGTGAGGAGTGGCTTAGTAAACATGTTAGTAGTCTAGTCTAAGGAGGCAAGACAGGTACTACGAAGCTGACCCTGCTGAATCAAACTCCTGGTGTGATGACAATCCACTTCCACATGTTTCGTTCTTTTGTGGAACATAGGATTGTTTGCAGCCTGGTTGTCACAATGCATCTCCATTGGCTCTTGAATAGTAACATGAAAATCTCGTAGTAGAGATCTGATCCATATCATCTCAACTACAGTCTGTGCCATGGCTCGATACTCAGACTCAGCATTAGAGCATAAAACTACACTTTGTTTCTTGCTTCTCCAGGTCACCAAGTTCTCGGCTACAAAGTACAGAAGCTAGTGGTAGACCGCCTGTCTCCAACATCTCCTGCATAATTTGCATCCAAGTAGGCAACAATAGACATAGGTGCCTTCTTTTGAAATAGAATGCCTCTACCTGGACATCCTTTAATGTACCTCAACACCTGCATCATAGCCTGCCAATGAACATCAGTGTGTCTAAGAACTGACTTAGCTTACCCACTGTAAGATTAATATCTGGCCTAGTGATGGTAAGATATAATAGCTTCCCCACCAATTGTCAATATGCCTTCTTATCCTTCAGCTTTACTGTATCATCAAAGAGATGAACCTTAGGATCTATAGGAACATTAACATCTTTGAATCCTAGCATGCCTGTCTCCTGAAGAATATTAAGGGCATACTTTCTCTCTGACATAAATATCCCTTGCTTACTTGTGACAATCTCAATGTCCAAAAAATATTTCAGCTTCCTAAGGTCTTTCATTACAAACTGGCATACCAAATACTCCTTATCCTGAGAAATGTCATATGCATCATCACTTGTGAGAATGAGGTTATCCACATACACAAGTAGAGCCATTGTACCACTACGGGTCTTTCTTACAAATAATGAATGGTTAGATGGGGACCTCTGCATCCTAATAACAGATAACGCCTCAGACAGGTGCTGAAACTAGGCTCGAGGACTCTACTTAAGACCATAAATGACCTTACGAAGCCTGCATACACACTCCCCCTGAACCTCAAAGTCAGGCGGCTGCTGCATATAGATCTCTTCCTACAAATCTCCATATAAGAACGTATTTTTGACATTCAGCTGATGTATATGCCATTTATAATGAGCTACAATCGAAACCAATAGACGAACAGTAGAGAGCTGTGCAACTAGGGAGAACGTGTTAAAGAAATCTACCCCATAGGTTTGGGTGAATCCTTTGGCCACAAGGTGGGCCTTCTATCGAGAAATAGACCCATTTAGGTTATATTTCAAGGCAAAAATCCATTTGGCTCCAACAAGGTGTGCGCCAGACGGTAGAGGAGACAGCTCCCAGGTGCCTCTGTTAGTAAGAGCAGACATCTACTCCATAGCTGCTTTCTAGTGTCGATGTAGTAGAGCTTACTGGTATGAGGTAGGAATCTCAGCGCTGGAAGCTGTAGCAGTGAAGGCATGAAACTCCAAACCCAGAGAATCAGTAGAAACAACACTTCCAGCTACACGATACCGTGCACAAAATCATGGAGGCTTCTTGATAGCAATAGGGATATCTTCATCTGTGGGCATAGAAAGAGAACCTGAAGACACAACATCAGGAGAAGGATTGTCAGTACCCTCAACACATACCTGAGCAGGGGTGGACGATGGTGGCTTAGTTGAGATTGGGGAGGAGGGGCGGTGTGTTTTCTCTTTGTAAGTAATAGGAAGTTGATATGTAGTCCCCTTAAAGGTCTTCTCATCAGGTGGTACAACTCTAAATGTGCTTACAGTTTGCTCTATAGTAGGTACACCACTACTCTGAGAAAAATCCTCCATGGCTACAAGAGGTACAGGCATTGGCACAACCATCTCAATATCTTTCAACTGATGACCTGAGGTGGAAAGGTATGGAATAGACTCATGGAAAGTCACATCCGCACGACATAGTGCCTTTGGTGTATAGGATCAAAACACCTATATCCTTTCTGAGGCGTGAATAACCAAGAAATACACACTTAACCACCCTTGGAGCCAATTTGTCACGACCAGGCCGAAGGAGGTGTACAAATGCCACACAGCCAAAAGTCTTTGAGGCATAAGAAACAAATCTGAATCAGGATATAGAATGTTCCATGGGATCTGTTCATGAAGCACAGAAGAAGAAAGCCTGTTAATGAGATAACTGACAATAAGAACTACATCTCTCCAGTACCTATGCGGAACACTATTCTGGATAAGAAGGCTCTAGCTATATCCAGAATATAACAATGTTTTCTTTCAGTAATCCCATTCTACTGTGACGTATGATGGCACGATGTCTGATGCACAATGCCAAGTGACTCATACAAGTAAGCCAAATTCTTAGTACAGAATTCTTAAGCATTATCAGTTCTGATCTTCTTAATGCACACCCCAAACTGAGTTGTCACAAACATCACAAATTACTGAATAATGGAACCAACCTCTGATTTATTCCGCATAAAAAATGTCTACGACAAATGGGAAAAATCATCCACAAATAACAAATAATACCGATAACTTTGTCGGTCTGCCATACGGCTAGGACCCTAGACATCACAATGTAATAAATCAAAGCAAGCAGAACTACTGGACTGGATAGAGGCTGGAAAACTAGCATGATGATGCTTCCCTAGTTGACAGGCATCACACTGAATCTCCATGGTAGGAGAAAGCTGAGGGATGATCTGGCATAGCTTGTCTAGCGAAGGATGGCCTAGTCGTCTGTTACTGCAAGGCTCTCCCCATAGTAGTACTCGTCTGACAGGCTGTAGCAACAGGACTCTGAACCAGCCGATACACACCCCCTCTTTATGGCCACCACCAATCGTCCTCCATGTCATGTGGTCCTAAAATGTACATCCAACCGCATAAAAAATGGCACGACAATTCAACTGCTTAGTAATAGTACTAACAAATAACTACATTGCTATGTTAGGCACATAGTAAACATCAGAGAGATGCATGGAGTAACTGATACCCGTCCCTTACCACAAATGGGGCATGCCTATCATCTGCAAGTTGCACTGAGCGATCCTGTGGTGTCTTTTGTAAATTCCCAAAACATTGGAAATTCTCTGTCAAATGATTTGAGGTACCTGAATCAATCAACCATGAGCTATTCATACTTGATGTGGATGCATAAGTTGTTGTGTTTGAAGACTGAGACTGCTCTTAGGTCAACTGGGCTAGATGATGTACAACTACATCATAGTCCGCCTTTGCAAGGGTCACTGGCTTAGTAGACACGGTTGGAGGTGTAGCCACAAAAACTTGGTTGGCAACTGCAGGCCGTCCAAGTTTGTTCCAGCACTTAGCCTCGATGTGGCCAAGTCTCCCACAATAAGAACAAGTAGGCTTGCCACGACCACCATTAGCACGCCCTTTGCCTTTGCTTCTGAAGGCTCCTGTCTGTCCTCTACGAATACTCACAGCTGCATAAGCAGAGGAGGTGTTACTAGTAACACCTTCTGGCATAAATTGGACCTGCAACCTGCTACGTCTCCTGTATATCTCCTCAATAAGAGGAAGATCATATAGTGTCAACATCTGTAAGTGTGCAGCGGAATAACTATCATTGAGCTCTGCTAGAACCATATGTGCAGAGAACTTCCTCTGATCCCTACACGTGGCTGAGGTACACTTAGGCCTACATGCATTGTATTTCTCTAAGAGTCCCTTCATGGTGGAATAATACTGTGAGAGGCTGATGGATTCCTGCTTCAAGTGACAGAGATCATAATGGATCTGGAAGACCTGGGTGGAGTTCAGTTCATGAGAATAAGCGACCTTCAGGCCATCCTACATCTCCTTAGCTGTCTTATAATTCACGACTTCATCTCCAATGCGATGTATAACACTGTTGAGTATCCAGGCCCTCACCATGGCGTCATCTTTATTCCAGGTTGCATATTTACCTGTCTTTTGCTCTGGCGGTTCTTCCATGAGTACATGTTGCTTCTCATGTCCTTCCACAGTTACAAGAAATATTTGAGACCACAGAAGGTAGTTGGTCTCATCAAGCTTCACAATAGGAGCAAAGAATGGGTTCTTGTAGACTACACTGTCTCCAGTTTGTTCTGATGTAACTTTGGATTCTGACGATGATGAGGCCATAGTAATAATTACCCACAAATTCCTTCAAACACAGATCTGAAATCTAACAAAAAATGGGGAATACACATCTCAAAATATGTACCTAACAGGAAATACATACCCCAAAAAATTCCGCTCACACGCGGTTAACAATCAAAGGGGGATACACACCTGAAAACATGCATCAATAGGGGAGCACACACCCCAAAATAGTAAAGAAAATTTTGATTTGATTATACCATCAAAGAAGAATTTCCAAACTTCTTTCCAGAAGATTCTCACTTTAAAACTCCATCACCAACGTGCAAAGGATCTTCCTAGACCCTGTTGTAAGGGAAATCAGGGTTTACAACCCTCTCCTTATTGCTGGAAGAGACCCAACAGCAAGAAGAGGGTGCTGGAGAGGAGCAATAGGGTTGAGGAGGGACCCCTTACTGTCGCTCCTACCATTGCAGTTGGTGGTGATGCTGTTGCCGGCAGCGGTGCTTCTCAAGCGACGTGGCGCTGCTGCCGGTGGTGGCGGCGGTGGGGGGGCTTGAAGGTAGGGTTAGGGTTTTGGAGGTGGAGTCTCAACTTGGCTCTGATACCAAGTTGAAGAAAATGATTTTTCTTAATCACCAAGTTATCCATACACCTCTTTATATAGAGAAAGGTGAGAAAAAAGTTACACCATAAATTCAACAAAATAATAAAATAACATACTGTCCCTTACAATGTAACGTAACTCAACATTTTCATATATGCCAGAGGTTGTAAGGCTAAAGCAGCAAACTAAGGATAGATGTTAGCAATGATTCTAGAAGTACTCCAGTGGCGTGTCCAAAAGTGGAACCTTTGCCCATTCCCAAGAGCATTCCATTGGGGCTGCACCTTCCTCAAAATCTTCATTAAACCTTTTTGGAAGAAAGGCAAGCCTCTAATTATCACCCTTTCTTTCTAATAATTGGGTCACCACAAGAATACATAAAAAAATACTTTTCTAGAAAGGCATATGTATGCTGACCTACATTGTAACAAGAGCATTGTTCATTTATCTTGAATTAAGAACACCTAAAAATCACATCCTTCTTTGCACGTCTACTCCCAAGCCATAAGAGGTACAAAAGAGTTAGCAAAAACAAGGCCAAAAGAAATCTCCTCTTGATGTATCAATCCTATCTTGTTGGGATTCAGAAAATATCCCACGTGGTACATGCCACGTGGCAATCAGCAGGGCACATGGTAGCAATCTGGATGTCCAACAGATCTGGCGGCAAGGGTCCTTTGGACTAAATTTGGTGTACCAATATGGTGCTTTCTTATTTTTAGTAAAGAGGTTTTAGGAATAAATGTTGTGGGATTAATTCCTTTGTTAAGAGATAAAATATTTCCAAATGAGAAAAGATTTCATCTCTTTAGGAAACATGTTTTAGGAATTGTTTTAGGAATTAAGTCTTTACTATTTTTAGTGGATATGTCCTATAAAAAGAGTCTCCCCAACAATTATTTCTTTGATCAATAGAAAAACTTTTTCCAATCATTAAAGCTCCTCTTTACCCTTCTCTCCAATGTGGTGCCTCTCTTCCCAACAGGCCACACACCTGCAGCAGTCGTATCAGGAAGATTTCTTCCTATTTTCAGCGTGGAATAAAGTCCATATTCCACGCCAAATTGCAGTAGCCTCATCGGGGAGATTCCTCCTTGATTTCCACGTGAAAACAGTCCCAACGTGGACTATTTTCCCGCTAATCAAGCCTTCACGCTTCCCATGTGCACACCAATTCTCAACATGGTATCAGAGCAGGCTTTCTGGGCATGATTGACATGTGAATTGAAGGAAGAATACATGCCCAAATAAGAGGAAAATTTGTCCTCTTGTGTGTGTAGTCTCTTTGGGCCACGCAGAGCTTCATCCAAAGCACAAAGTGGTGGTTTTCGCATCCAGGAAGTCTTCCTCAACAATTCCAGTGCCTTACGTGGAGAAGGCTAGAAGAAGGTGGAATCAACCACGGCGGTCGGATATGCCATGCTCAGCCCTAGAGAAAGCAAGGTGGTTGTCTCGGTTGTCTATGAGACAACCATCAAGCTTAGCGGAGCAACAAATTATATATTGTGGGCTTGCTCCTTTTAGATCTTCGTTGGAGGACAGGAGAAACTCGGTATTCTCCTTGAAGAGGCACCGGACTTTAAGGACGACAAGAAGTATGAGAGAAAATTGTCATGAATTGGCTCATGAACTCGATGGACCCAACCATCGCCCCGAACATGCTCTACAAAAAGAGCACCTTCGAGATTTGGATAGCCCTTGAGAAGAGATATGCTGAACCTCGAGCAATGCCCGCATCATCGAGCTTTCCAACCGTATCTAGACAACCAATCAAGGAGATCTCTCCTTGACAAAGTACTACAAGAAGATGGAGGCGCTGCTCGAGGAGTTGGAGATCTACAAGCCTCTCTGTTGCGACAAATAGGGGGAGACACGTGTGGTGTGGCAATCTGCAAAGTTCTTGTTAAGATTAAATTTCTGCTATCGAGCTGCACGTGATCAGATGATTCAGATCCTCGCTTTAGAAGGAAAGATGGATCTAGAGACCTTCTGCCATCTACTCAAGATGGAGATTCCTAAGGAGACAGACAAGCCAAAGAGCGAGAGTTCTGCACTCGCTATCTCAGAAGCAAGTGCAAGACAAGGATGAGGGCATGGACGTGGTTCTAGCCGCATCTACCCGAAGTGTCAACACTGTGGACGAAATAATTATCCACAAGACAAGTGTTTGGTGAAGTACGGGAGACCACCACGTGGGGCTACTAGCACCTCGCATATTGACTCCCTTACTTCTGAAGATTTGGAGAAACTTCGAGTTCTTCTATGGGATGACAAGTCTACAGCAGCCATCGCGACAACCACCTAGGTTGCCACAGAAGCAATGACTTTGGAAGTTGCAGGACTTATCGATTTGTCCAAAAAGAAGACCGATATCTTCACCCTCGGAGAAGATGAGTGGTGGGACGTCTAGCTTCACCAATGAAAGGCCAAGTCGATGGCCTCACAGCCTTCCACTTGAGGGGGAGTGTTGGGATTCAAAAAATATCCCACATGACACATGCCACGTGGTAGCAATCTAGATGTCCAACAAATCTAGCGGCAAGGGTCCTTTGGACCAAATTTGGTGCACCAATATGGTGCTTTCTTATTTTTAGTAAAGAGGTTTTAGGAATAAATGTTGTGGGATTAATTCCTTTGTTAAGAGATAAAATCTTTCCAAATGAGAAAAGATTTCGTCTCTTTAGGAAACATGCTTCAGGAATTGTTTTAGGAATTAAGTCTTTACTATTTTTAGTGGGTATGTCCTCTCTATAAAAAGAGTCTCCCCAACCATTATTTCTTTTAGCAATAGAAAAACTTCTTCCAATCATCAAAGCTCCTCTCTACCATTCTCTCCAACGTGGTGCCTCTCTTCCCAACAGGCCACGCACTTGCAGTAGCCGTATCAGGAAGAAATCTTCCTGTTTTCAACATGGAATAAAGTCCTTATTCCATGCCAAATTGCAGCAGCCTCATCGGGGAGATTCTTCCTTGATTTCCACATGAAAACAGTCCCAACATGAACTATTTTCCACGCCAATCAAGCCTCCACACTTCTCATGTGTGTGCCAATTCTCAACACTATCCAAGACATACAACCCAGCATCTTCAATATAAAAAGGTAGTAGATTGGCAATGTTGAATAAGTGGAGGATAACAAGATTAGTTTCTCACTCTTGGAGAGCAGGCATGCTGACTGCCCTTATAAGTTCTCAATCCTCTTTAAAACCAGGGACCAATCTTATAAGTTCTCAATCCTCTTTAAAACCAGGGACCAATCTTTGGATGTAATGCTTCAGTTGAAGGCTAAGGTATTTGAGTAAGAGGTATGGCTCCTAAACCCCACAATCACATCACAATTCATGATCTCTTTAGAAGACATGCCAAAGGGAAGATTGCCGGATTTCCTGAAGTTTACTTTCAAGCTTGAGATCTCACTGAATATCTCCGACATCCTAGCTTTGTATGCCTCCAAGGAAGAGCCCTCCTTAAACATAATGGTCTCATCTATGCACTGGAGAATAGGAATACTTAATCCCACCACTTCCAGCCTTGAAACGTTTGATTTCACTAGTTGAACATGGAGAAAAGCAAGCATTTTCCAAGACATACACTGTCAATGCAAACAATATAGGCGCAAGAGGGCATCCCTACTTGACACATCTCTCCCTGGCTGAAGCCACCCCCTTTAGAGTGGCCATTAGTAAGAGCAGGAAAGGAGGTAGCGGTGACACAAGTCTACATCCATCAAACCCATTGCAGAGAAAAACCCCTAAATAATAGTGGAGACTTCCAATCAAGACTATTATAGGCCTTGCAAAAATCAACTTTTTCTTCCATCTCTTTTCTAGGCGGAAAGGATCTCAGAAGCTACATTATAGTTCATTATGAATTTGCTTCTAATTAAAGCCGACTACACTAGATTAGTTTGGCCATTAAGGATTGCTGCTAACCACAAGGCATGCATCTTAGACACGAACATTAAATGCAGTTCAAAAGCTTAATGAGTTTGAAATCCTCTACTCAGTCAAGTGACCTTAAGCAACAAAAAAAGGAAGAATCAATTCAATTAGGATGATTCTTCCTCTTTGACTATGGCTTCTAAGATTGCCAAAACATTCCCATTAAGAAGAGATCAAAACCCATTGATAAAAAACACCATATAGCCATTTGGACCAAGTGAATCCCCTTGATGGAACAAATATAAGGCTTGTTAAATGGGAGACAAGTCGAGTAGCCTCATCAGGTCTAATGTGCTTGGGGAGGTATCCTCTCAGGTGCTAAACTCTGTCCTTGTTAATGTAGAAGATACAAAAGTAAAAATTAATGAGGGCCCTTTTGACTGCTTTTGTCTACTCCTATCTTCTTGTCTTTGCTTGACAATGTCAATCTAGTTCTGTCTTCTCCTGCAATATGCATACACATGGAAAATTTGGTGTTATTGTCATCCTTATTAAGCTAGAATTGTCGAGATCTCTATCTTCTAAGTTGGATTTTCATCCTTAAAGCAACCCTTTCCCTATCTTCATCTACAATATGATCTTAAGATCGCATCAAGTGTATCCTCCCTGACTTTAATATGGGTGGCCTTTAGTTCCTTCTTGAGCTCTCTTAGGTTTCCCCAAAAAAGAGGATTTTCTTCTGGTTGTTAGTTGTAGGGTGCCCAAATAGATGTCATTTCTGCTACTAATCCTCCACTTCTCCTTAAAACTATTCAAGCTAGGACCCTTCAAACTTGAAGTATATCCTAAATGAAACATCTTCATCTAAATCCTCCCTAAAGGAGTATGGTCCAAAAAAGATCTAGGAAGGGTTGTCACTAGGTTAGGAGGGGATTGCTTAGTTAAGGGTGTGAAGCTTGAAGGAGCCATGTGGCACAATTGCTGCGTGGACAGCTCACATGGCCTTCATGTGTCACGAGAAGAATAAAAAAAGGCAACCAGCCTTGGTAGGAAATAGCCAATTCGTCAAGTTATGGCTTTTGAATTTTGAATTTTTAGTCAAGAGTTGTTTAGGGTTTGGTTTGGTCTTTTCTATTTTTAGTCAATTTAGTATTTCCTGTTCTAGTTCATTATGATAGGAAAAGGCCTCTCTATTTAAGAAGAGATCATGTATTTTGTTCTTGAGTTAGCTATACTAATTAACGATATTATTCTTTTCCAATTCCATCTTTCTCCAATGTGTTCCACCCTCTTTATTTTTCATGCCAAACCCAACGGAAGTAGTAGTGAGGCCTTGTTAGCCCACGAATGCCATCTTCAACGTGGTATATTCCATGCACAAGGGCTCTACACGCTTCAAACTCCACATGGTATCAAAGCGTTGTTCTCCGGGACTCTAGATATTTATTCACAAGATCAAAAAGAAGAGGAGGCTACACAACTAAAGACTCATGGCTGAAAAAGAAGTCCAAGTCTCATCAAGAAAAGGAAAGGTGGTGATACAAGGCACCACCATCAAACTTCAAGCAGAATCCAATTACATCCTATGGGTACGTGTGTTCAAAGTGTTTGTTGGTGGCCAAGAGAAGTTTCATGTGCTTCTCGAGGAACCTCCACAAAATCATAAAGGTGCCACAGGTAGGAAGTGGGAAAAAGAAAATTACTTAGTTACTAATTGGCTAATGAACTCTGTAGAGCCTTCTATTGCTGTAAATATGCTTTACAAGAATTCGGCCTATGAGATTTGGATGGCTCTGGAGAAGAGATTTGCAAAGAAGACTAGCAATGCCAAGATTATGGATCTCTACTCCTGCATTTGGAGAGCAAGTCAAGGGAATCTCTCCCTTGATAAATATTATGCGCACATGGAGTCTCTCTTTGAAGAACTTGGAATCTACGAACCTGTTTGTTGTGACAAACAAATTTGTATACGCAACTGATGGCAGGCTGCGAAATTTCTCTCTGGTCTTCACCCTCACTATCAACCTGCTCGTGATTAGATTTTAGTAGTAGATGAAGAGATGGATCTCAAGACGATTTATTGTTGTCTCAAGAAACTCAAGGAAGCTGAAGGCGATTCAAGTGCACCCATGGTATCTGAAACCAAGGCTTTAGCCACCAAAGGAGGTGGCCCAATTTGTGGGAAGAATCAAGGTCGCGGTTCAAGTCGTATTTTCTTGCCATGCCACCACTGTAGGCGTACAAATAACCCACCAAAAAAGTGTTGGGACAAGTATGGGCGTCCTCCATGTGGAGGTGCAAATGTTGCACATGAGAGTAATCTCACACTAGCCGATCTAGAGAAGATTTGGTCAATGTTCATGGGGGAGAAGAGAACTACTGAAGCATTGATGTTGACTGTTGAGGTTGCCACAAAGGCGACTTCCAAAGGTGCCTCTGGACTCGCGATGGTCACCAAAACTCCACCATAGATAATCGAAGAAGAGGTGTGGTAGGGCCTCTAAGATGCTCACCGAAGTCAAGACAAGTCATTGTCCTCTCCCTGGCCTCGACTTGAGGGGATGTAAAGTTTGAAGGAGCCACGCTACCACATGGATAGCCCATGTGGCATAGTTGCCACATGGACAGTCCATGTGGCCTTCATGTGTCATGAGAAAAATTTAAAAAAAAGGCAATTGGCCTTAGTAGGACCAATTCGTCAAGTTGTCATGGCTTTTGAATTTTGAATTTTTAGTCAAGAGTTGTTTAGGATTTTGTTTGGTCTTTTCTATTTTTAGTCAATTTAGTATTTCCTATTTTAGTCAATTATGTTAGGAAAAGCCCTCTCTATTTAAGGAGAGAGATCATGTATTTTGTTCTTGAGTTGGCTATACTAATAATGATATTATTCCTTTCCAACTCCATCTCTCTCCAACATGTTCCACCCTCTTCTCCTTCTCTATTTTTAATGCCAAACCCAATAGAAGCAGTAGTGTGGCCTTGTTGGCCAATGCATACCATCTTCAGTGTGGTATATTCCATCCATATTCCATCCACAAAGGCTCTACATGGTCCACACTCCACAAAGGGAATAGTGCTGAAAAATCTATCCAGCATTGATCTTGGTCACCATCTTTGGTCCTATAACTCAACCACACACACACTAGAGGCCCAGTCGATGAAGTCCTTTACTCCACTGCCCCTTCCACCAGCATTGTTAGGAGGATTGTGAGAGGAAAGGTGGAATTAAAGTCTTTAATACACATCTCTTTAGTAGCTTGAGTATAAGGGCTATAAACATTGATTACATGGAAGAACCAATCCAACTTGTGTACTAAGTCCATTTCAAGCGAGAAGGATATTTTGATCACATAATGTAGCTGAAAAAGTTGCCATTTAAACCTATCAACATCCCCCTTAAAGGGCCAACAGAATTCACTACCACAAAATAGCTCAAGCGTATGGCACTAATACAATTCCAAATTTGAGAATTGCAATCTTACAACTTGGTCTCTCGGATTAAAACATCAGCCAACCAAGATTGCTCTCGATTCATCCCATAGGCCCTTTATGCTCCATGTAACGATCCTCATTTCCTGAAACTAATACCCTTCATTGTTGCAACTCTCCATGGTTTCCTACAAGTGATGCATTTTTGAACATGCAGATAGATTGTGGCAGCCAATGCGGCCTTGAAATTGGAGCTTACCTTACGTACCAAGGTTGAGGGTGGAGCTTTAGGGTCCGTTTATGTATGGGATATCTCGTGTTTATGAAGGGGAATAAGTGAACCCATGTTTTTCCTTAAACTCGGGTTTCCTCAAACCTGAGTATGAGTAAGGGATGAGTTATCCCATGCCCAAATACCTTGCAATCCCAACTTATTCTCACCTTATCACCTCCATAGAATTATCCCGGGTTACATGTAAACACCAAGATGGGATATCCCCTGTTTGCAAGTTTTTATCCCATGGAATACATCCCGCAATGTAAACTAGCCCTTAAAGGCACCATATGCTCGCTAACCCATAGCTCCATCCCTAGAGGATCGAGATGAGGTGTAGGGATAGTTGTATCCATCTTGACATAAAAGCTGAAAATTAGAGGATATATAGTCATAGATGTCCTCAACATGTAACCAAATTTTGGAATCCTACAACACATCAAGTATTGGAGAATTCCAACCATGATAAGAACCCTAGAGCCTTGCTACGATACTTTGTTCACAACCCATCCATCGAGCCATTCCAATCCCGCTCATCCTTGAGTCATATAATAAAGGCAAACACCTTAGATCTTCTAGAAAGCTAAAACCCTCATTTAAAAAAAAAATACTCATGTTATTTACTTTGCTACAATTTAAGTGGTTGTTTTATGATTTTGTATACAAAGTTGTAAAAACATATAAGAAAGTTCAATAGTTTGACTAGTTAACAACTCGGTCCAAACTGACCCAACCCGACCCATTTTTATGAGTCTAGTTGGATCATGTTGGGTAGTAATATGAGTTGGGTTGGTAAATATCCCAACCCATAGATTGTTGAGCCCCTTCAGTCTCATCTTTTTATTATTTCCGTTGTGATGTATCTCTTTATTTTCTTATTTTCTTGAAGAGTGATCTTGTACTTTTTCCACCTTTCTATATATTGAGAGATTGGGATACGGAATAAACTATTTGAGTCATTTCTTTCTACTTGCTATTAAAGCAACGGACTTAGGTTGGGGTTCAATACCTTCCTCGATTCCCATACCTTTTTTATTCTCCACCAAACACAAAACCCTAGTCTCTTTGCCGAATTTGCAAAGACTAAACTCACCACCATCAGCGAAGAGGACCTCAAATTGATGCACCACCACCGATGGGAGGGTCGCTGGACAGCTTGACCCTCCCTAAGGGTGAATTGACTGGCCCATTGCTGGATTGAGTAGCCTCTAGCGGTGGTGTCACCCTCCATTGTTGAACTCAGATTAGGGTTTAGCCCTTAATTTGGTGGTTGTTTCGGCGAACTCTCCTCACCATTGTCTTCCTCACGTCAAGGAGAATTGGATCCGACTTGTCACTTTCTAGAACCCTCGCTAGAGCTTTGCCACAACCAACTGTTGTGCTGCCATCGCCAGCTAGATAGTTTAGGGGGTGTTTTAAGGGCATCCTCTGCACGCATGTCCTTATGCGGGTCTTTTGGTCTCCCTACCGATCCTTGTTCGGTAAGATCTTGTGCCAACAGTGATTAGTTGAGATCAATCGGGGTATTCTGGACCCTTTGGTGACCCACGATCAATAAAGGAGATACCTAGTTTGTGTTGATGGTCTGATTTTCTTTTCAATATGTTAGCATGTTGATATAGATCAGGTTTTGGTTGAAGACAAGATGGCATCCTCAAGTTTGTCTGAACTGACATTGGAGCATTCGTTTGAGGCTGAGGTATACAAAAGCCCCTTCTTTGGTCTCATGGTGAAGTTGGATAAGACCAATTACGCTCGATGGTCATAAACGTTTCTGATGACCGTAGAAGGCCATGATAAAGAGCATATTCTTGTTCGACCAAAATTGAAAGATAAGATAGGCAGGAAGCTTTGGAAGAACGAAAATGCCATGGTTTGTGCATGGATCATGAACTGCGTCATTCCAAGGGTTGGGGATGAGATCATGTATTATATAACCACTAAGGAGATGTGAGATAGTTTGAGGGATACCTACTCCCATGAGGACTCAAGTAGCGTCTTACGAATTTATAGTGAGCTGTCATAGATTCGTTAGGAAGGGTGCACCTTGGCATAGTACTATTTGACCGTAAAGGGTCTTCTAGAGAAGTATAATGCATGTTGACTTGTATGCATGTGTGCTTAGCAGGCTTATCATAAGAAGGTTGCAGTTCTACAATCTCTCTAGCCTTGGACTAGAGAATGCAACAACCTGGTCACAATTTCTTTCCCTTTTTGAGCTTCCCTCCCTAGAGGAAGCATATAGTAGAATGTACAGGATTTTAGTTGCTCTTACTATTACTGAGTTTGCAGGATACATGTTTGCTCTTGCTGCCACTCAGGGGTGTGGTAGAGGTGCCCTTGTGACGAGAGGCAGGGGTCGTGGCCGTGGACCAGTTGGGAGAGGATGCCTCACTTTCACTTATTGTGGCAAACCTGGGTATATGGAGACCAATTGTTGGACCAAGCATGGACAACCACCAATGGCCAATCATGCGGTTGTGATTGTTGAGCAACTGATTGATAACTACTGTAGCGCCCAAGGTTGACTATGATGAGCTACTTCAGCGTCTTAGCTAACACAAGAGACACCTACTATATCTGAGACCACTGCCATTGCTTTACTTTCAGGTATAGAGTTTGCTTTCATATCATAGGTTGATGATGAGTGTCATACTAATTGGCTAGTTGATTTTGGAGCCTCATGACACCTCAGTGGAGATTAGAGATGTTTTTGCCACCTCAGATTTATCCCTTTTAAGAAGACTGTACAGTTAGTAGATGCTAGATGGGAGACATTCCTAGATAGATGGACGAGGGGAGGTTTCAGTCACTCCCACGATGAGGTTGCTAGATGTTTTGTTTGTGCCATTAGTTTGCTCTCTATTGGTAGAATTACTAAGGAGCTAACTTGTGCGATCTTTGACACGCAGATTTGTATTTTTCAGGATATCCTAATGGGGAGGACGATTGGTGGCGATCGTCAAGAGGGGGTGCATATTGCTTGGTCTAGTTTCCATTTGTTGCTACTTCCTACGGGGGTGTTGCCTTTGTTGTTGGGACTCCTTTTCAGTGGCACCTCTGGCTTGGTCATCTTCCACTGGACAGGCCTTGATGAGTCATCCCACATATTTCTCTGTCTGCTGTCATTTCCTACTATGCTTGTCAGCTGGGCAAGCATCACCGTAGTTCTTTTCCTACCATTCATAGTCTTGGGTCCACTGAGATATTTCAATTGGTTCATATTGATGTGTGGGGCCCTAGTTGTATTCCTGATAGATTAGGTCATCGTTATTATTTGATCATTGTTGATGACTTTTCATGTTTATCTTGGTTATTTCTGGTAAAGAATAAGTGTAATGTTGGCACTTTTCTTAAACATTTCATTTTGGAAATAAGAATCAGTTTGGTACCCATGTTAAAACTGTGTTCTAATAATGCTCTTGAGTTTTATACCCAAAGGTTATTCATGTTTTATAAGTCCAATGGTATCATACATCAGAGTACATGTCCCCATACCTCCTAGCAAAATGGGGTTGCAGAGAGAAAATACATACATATACTTGATGCGTCTCGTACCCTGAGACACCATAGTGCTCCTTTTGTCTATTGAGGAGATGCTCTTACTACTTGTTATTTGATCAATAAGATGCCTACATCTGTGATACATGAACAGATTTGCTGGGTTTTGTATCTAGATGGTAATTTCTTTCATGTTCCATCTCAGGTGTTTGAGTGTGTTTCTTTTGTTCACATTACTGCTCATAGTCGGGATAAACTTGCTCTTAAGGTTAAGTGTGTTTTTCTGCGATACTCCACTTAGAAGGGATATCGGTGCCATGATCCTATTGCCAAGAGACACTATGTCAGTACCGATTTCACCTTCCATGAGCCAATCTCTTATCTACATTTGGGCGGAGACTTTCTCTTGAGACTGTTGAGGCATCCATGCCTATTCCTCCTACACCCTTGGAGGCTATCCTGATCACCGAGTCTAAGCCACCTATTCCTAAGCTTGTGAGCTATAGTGATCCCCTCATTACCTACAGGCTTCTAGTTACCTACAAGTAACACCCTTCCTCTTTTGCATTGACTCCTTCCTCGTTTCAGGTGGCATAGAGGTTTTATAGACTGATGATGTCTTAGCTAGTGATGTTGATATAGGGCCACTTCAGGTTGATGATGGTGCTCCACCTAGTTCCTCAGGCCAGATGATGCATAGATTATTGATTTTGTACCAAATGATATTTTGACCTTCTGATCGCCATTCGGAAGGTGTCATGCAGTTGTGACAGATACCCTTGTTAGTTCAACCCCTCATATATAATATTTTGATGATTTTACAAAATAAAGAAAAAGAGATAAAACATAAGCGTAGCATATTTTTCTCTGTAATAACACAATTGTAGGTTTCATAGAGTTTTTCCAAGTCAGAGGATTAAAAGCGTGAAGACTAGGTAGCATGAGTACTGTCATAGGTCATAGGCTTTTTATGTAAACTTTCAAAGGTTGTAATCTTTATTTTATTTGAGTCTAGAGATGTTGTAAAGAGCCTTCAAACATAACTTATAAATAGTTAACTTAGGTTTTCTACACTTAGGATAAATTAAAAACAAAAACCTAACACTAAGACTCAAATCAGACGTCCATAACAACTGTTAGACATCTGATTTTCAACTTTAAGATGTCTGACAAGTGTTTCAGACGTCTAATTACCTATACCTTTGCCTTTGGTTTCTGACTTCACAAACATCAGTTGAAGCAACCTTCCATCAGACATCTATAGCCTTATCCAGACGTCTAATAGTTTGCCTGGACGTCCTTAAAACAACCGTTAGACTCAAGCACCCATCTTTCTTCTGAAAATAATGGGCAAAATACATTTGTAGACGTCTGGACGTGTCTCCAGACATCTACCTTTGGACCATTGCTCATTTATTTCTGTGTGAATCTCATTAGGAACCAAAGATCTACTGTCAGATTTCCAAGACAAGTCATTTTTAGGTTTCCAGACGTCTAGGGAATTCTACAGGCGTCCATACTGACGCCTATTCCTTGAAATCTAGAACCTTGTTTGGATCTGGTCAAAACAGAAATGAATCCACGCATAATTGGACGTCCAATATTTCTATCAGTCATCTTATGTGAAAATATCAGACGTCCCTGTTTCGATCCAATGAAACCAGTAAAGTTTGGCTAATAGTATCAGACGACCATAGTTGTAATCAGACGTCTTACAAGACGTCTGATCCTAAAATCAGACATCTGATACTGCTATTAGACTCATCATTACCCTTATTTGTGGTGGATTTCGTCCCAATCTATTGGGATTTACCTCCAAAGGCTAGGAGACCTCTCTCAAGCATTCTTGAAGGTTTCAAACTTGCCTATAAATAGACTACAATCCCTCTTAGGCAACACACCTTTTGAGATTCAATTCCCTTAGAAAATCACTTGCTCACTACTCTTAGCTCCCTCTTGCCCTTGTGCTGTGCCAACACTCTGATTAAAAGGCAAACCCACACTCCCAGTGCACTTCGTTCTGTAAATTCTCAGGGAGTTCTCTTTATGCTTAATAGATAAGGAAGTAATCAAATTATTGGGGTGCTCTATAGGTGTTGTTTCATTCTTACTATTGTAGTTTGGGTATCTGACCTGTTGGGTCCCCGTCTCTTCATTGTGAAGGGAGAAACCTCCGTTTAGGGATCGGAGGTGGGATTTGTAATTGAGGTACACTACCCTTGTTTAAGTATGTGGTTAGTGGATTGATCACTTTGTGATCGAAAATCCTAAGTCAAGGGATTGGCGTAGGTGGTGGTTTTCACCTATCTTGGGTTTCCACCTAAAAATATGGTGCATCTTTTTGTGATTGTATTTTTTGCCTTACAATATTTTATAAATTCACTATTCACCCCGCCTTTAGTGCAATTTCAACCCTTTCTCTAGTGTTGTATCTATAGAGTTTTTGGGAGTAAGTTTCTAAGTTGTGCAATGCCTTGTCCACTACATAGTTCCTCTTACCAGCAAACCATGCTTGATCCAAAGTGGTGACAGGTTATGGAGGATGAGATGGTTGCACTCCAGGCACGTGGCATGTGGCACATGGCACCTGGAAACTTGTAGATTTGCCCGACAGAGCATTAGTTGTGGGGTGCCGATGGGTCTTTACCATCAAGTACAACCCTAACGGAATAGTTGCTAGGCATAAGGCCTGCCTTATAGCAAAGGGGTTTACCCAAACTTATAGCATAGACTTCTTTGATGCTTTTTCGTCTATGGCCAGACTCCCAACTATTCATATTCTCATTTATGTAGTTTTGGAGGACTGACCTTTTCATCAACTAGATGTGAAGAATGCATTCCTTATGGTGACTTGCAAGAGGTGTACGTGCATCAGCCACCAGGTTATGAGACCTAGGGGGAGTGTTCTAAGGTTTGTAGACTGCAGAAAGCTATATATGGCTTGAGGTAAGGTCTCGAGGCTTGGTTCTAGAAGCTCTCAGAGGTTGTTGAGACGATTGGTTTTATAGAGATCCTCATCAAATCATTCATTGTTTGTTAGGAAAATAATAAAGGACATGGTGGTACTTCTAGTATATGGTGATGATTTGATTATCACGGGGGATGATGGGACTGGCATCATTAAGGCAAATGTGGAATTTGACGTAGTGTGGAGGATTTTTAGCATGATGATACATGCGTGGTGGCTTGACGGCACGTGAATCGAGATAGATAGAGAGAGAGAGAAAGAGAGATGTTGGAATGTATTGCATTCAACTCAAATAGAAACTACATATGTCCTCTCTTTATATAGAGAGATACTCATAATCTCTAAATACGGAAAATAGAATCAACCAAATCTCTAAAAATAGTAAATAAAATATCCTCTTAACAACTTAATTAATTGACCCCTTAACATACTAAAAATAGGAAACTTGGACTCTAAGAAACCCTAAGTAATTCCCTTAGGGTCGACGCCCCTTGGTGACTCAAAGATACGAGCTGTGGTCTTCTCCTTTTCTTCCTGAAGCATGGCTCGTATCTTCTCAAGATTAGCAGGTGTAAGCGAGTCCATGCGTCAGGTGCTAATAACCCCACGTGGAGGACTCTTGAACTTGTCCACGTTGCCTACTATGCCACGTGGCCCCTTATTCTTCACAATCAAGGATTGCCTTCCAGGAAGTTTTATTATGGACCTGGGATCGTTAAGATACTTTCTTGAGATTGAGGTGGCATACAGTAAGAAAGGTGTGGTACTTTCCTAGAGGAAGTATGTCCTTGACTTGTAAGAGATTGGCATGCTGGGAGCAAAGCCATCCAATATCTCTATGGATCCCAAGACTTATTTGCATGATGAGAAGATTGAGGCAGTGGACAACAGGTAGAATAGAGGGCTAATGGACAAGCTCTTGTACCTAACTATTACCAAGCCAAATATTTATCTTGCAGTCGAGAAATTGAATCAGTTGGACAGGCCTACTAAGCAGCATTAGGACGTTGTAATAATGGTGCTGACATACCTGAAGAAAGCACTAGGAAGAGGGGCTCTATTCACCAAAGGAACCTCTATGAGTGTGGTAGCTTACTCAGATGTTGATTATGTTGAGTTGTAAGGGTATTTGGTACTTTTTCTTCATCTTTAAGGATACTTATGTAATTAGCCTGGTCTTCTTTTCTATAAAAGAGGGCTAGGGTTTTTTCATTTGAAGGAAATGCAATTCATTTGTTTTAACATGGTATCAGAGTAGTGATCTTAGGCTGATGTTCCGATATCCCACCAAGAATCTACCGAAAATATGATTGAATCACCCAAATAAAGGTGATTCCATGGGAGATCATGTGGATCTCGTTTTTAGGGTTGACCTAATGAAGAGAACCACCGGATCCACGTTGCCGCAAGAGATCACGGTGCCGCCACGATTGTTGGAAGTCAAGGTTGAGATCACGATGCCACCGTGGTTGCGTCGCCATGGTCACTGGAAGCCAAGGTCGCCGCCGCTAAAGGCTCTTGCGGTTGATCCAATCATCGTTGGAGATCACGATCGCGTGGCGTAGTCTCTGTGGTCGATTCGATTGCCGTCGGAGGTCGCATTGTTCGGATCACCGCCAAGGGACACGCTGTTGGCTTACAAGTCTTCGGTGGTCGAAGCGCAGCCCCCGCGATTGCCCTGATCATCGTCAAAGGCCACGTTGCTGGCCTGCGATACCCTTGTGATTGCTGCAGGGGGTGCTAGCGGTGGTGCAGACCCCTCCATCATTCCTGCTATGGCGATAGTTGGGGGATATTGCTTGCTCGATGGGCACACTACCCAAATCGAATGGAGGTGCAATCCGTGGGGAAGAAAAATACTATGGACAGATGTTCTTTCGCGTGTGTTTGAGCCTATCTCGCACATCGTAAGGATGGCGATGAGTCTTCTCGTGCCACCAATGAAGAAGAGGTCATTTTTTAGCATGAGTCTTCTCTCATGCTGAGGAGATGAGTTTGACTCATTGGAAAGATCAAACTTAAATGAAGGATTGGCGTTTGCAGTCCAAGATGTTGAGAAGAAAAGAAAGGGATACAGAAGTGCGTGGGTGATAGACTCTGGAGCTCTTGTACATCTTACTAGAGACAAAGATCATATGAAGAATCCTATGATCCCACGTAGATTGCACGAAGTATGGGTGGCGAATGAAAAGACCTCCCCTGTGACTGCCGTTGTGAGTATAGATGCTACTCCTAAGATGAAGATAGAGGGGGTATAATACGCCCCTGACTTTCCTATGAACCTTTTGTCAGTAAGCAGGGTTTGCAGAGATCTGGGATGCTGTGTCATTTTCAATGAGAGGCATTGTTATTTCCAAGATCAAAACATAGGAGATATTATTGGCAATGGCACAGAGAGGGATGGCTTATATTATTTAGACATGCCCATGTTGTTTGTCGGGGTAATGTCTATCTCTCGTGATCCTTTACTATGACATCGAAGACTTGGGCATCTTTCTGTGTAGATGCACCAAATGTACCCAGATTTACCAGCTTCTTTGGTCTTGGACTGTGAAGATTGTCAACTGGGGAAACATCACAGGAATAGTTATCCTAAGAGAGGTACTGGTATGAGTCCTACTTTTCCCCTTGTACATTGTGATGTTTGGGGACCATCTAGAGTTGCCTCTGCTGGTAGACACAGATATTTTGTGGCTATGGTTGATGATTGTAGTAGACTCACTTGGGTGTTCCTAATGAAGGTTCACAGTGAGATTCTCATTATTGTTTAGCATTTCGTATTAGAGGTGCATACTTAGTATGGCACTACTGTTCAGATTCTTCGTAGTGACAATGCACTAGAGTTTATGCATGGTGACCTACAGGAGGCCTTCCGTGCTAGAGGGATCATCCATCAGACTTCTTGTGCTCGCACGTCCCAATAGAATGGAGTTGTAGAGTGCAAGTTGCGCCATCTACTTGATATTGCCATGACCTTGATGTCACATATGAAAGTTCCTAAGCAATTTTGGAGTGATGCCATACTCTCAGCAGCATATTTGGTTAATAGGCAACCATCGTTTGTACTTTGAGGTCAGATTCCGTACCAGGTTATACATCCTGATTGTAGCAGTCTTCCCAGTGCCACTACGGGTGTTTGGATGTGTCTGCTTTGTTCAAAACTATAGGATCCAGAATAAATTTTCTCCCTGTGCCACAAAGTGTCTTTCTTGGTTACTTTAGGACCCAGAAAGGCTATAGGTGTTATGACCCAGTTCGTAGGAGATATCTGGTTACTACAGATGTGACCTTTTTTGAGAAGATTCCCTATTTCTAAGACGAAGGATCATCCATAGAGGTTGCCATAGAGGAGACACAGATATATCATAGGAGATTACAACCACAGGTTTCTACATGTAATGGGCTTGCTCAACTTGTCACTCTAGACAGAGATGAGTTAGATAGGGAGGAGATTGTGCAGAAGAGATTTGACACCACCCTTTATCCTATGTCTCGATATACTACTGTATTTTATCTTTAGGGGGAGGCTAGACAGTTTGCTTCAGCTATTACCATAGCAGTTATTCCCAGAGATTTTGGCCAGGCATTTCATGATCCGAAATGGAAGGCAGCCATGGATGAGGAGATGCAGGCTCTTCAGATCAGAGGTACATTAGAGCTAGTACCATGTCCTGAGGGTGCTACAGTGGTTGGTTGTAGATGGGTGTATACCATCAAATACCAATCCGATAGGACAGTAGAAAGATATAAAGCCAGACTTGTTGCTAAGGAATTCACCCAGACTTATGGAGTGAATTACCTTGAGACCTCTCATATGGTGTGCATTATATCCATTAGGATTATTCTGTCGCTAGCAGTAATCAAGGAGTGGCCACTACATCAACTTGATATAAAGAATACATTCTTGTATGGTGATTTAGCAGAAGAGGTCTACATGAGACAGCCACCAAGCTATGACAGTCGAGGGGAGCTTGTTTGTTGCTTGCGGAAGGCCATTTATGGCTTGAAATAGAGACCTCAAGCTTGGTTTGAGAGGCTCAATCTTAAGATCAGGAAGTTGGGGTTCCAGAGATCTACCAACCATTCTACATTCATTAGACGAGCAAAGCTTGGTAGGATATGTAGAGTGGTTATTTTGGCAATCTACATTGATGATATGATCTTGACAGGTGATGGTACCGATGGGATTGCTGAGACAAAAACATTTCTTCAGTCTACTTTTGTCACCAAGGATTTAGGTGATCTTCATTACTTTCTGGGGATAGGGCCTATTCGTCAAGAGAGGGTTATCCTTATCACAGCGACAGCATACTTTACAGATTCTAGAGGTTGGACTTCTTGGGTCTAAACTGTCAGGGATACCAGTGGATGCATCTAGTGTACACAACTCAGATGAGATGAATCCTCTGTTTAAGGATGTTACCAATTACCGTAGTACTATTGGTCCATTGTTATATCTGACTATTACACGTCTTGATATTAGCTTTGTAGTCAGCTGTGCTAGTCAGTTTATGCAGAGTCCCAAGTATAGTCATTGGCATGATGTGCGTCTCATCTTGAGATATCTGAAGGGTACTCCAAGACGAGGCTTGTATTACAGAGTGAGTGACACTCTAGATCTTGTGGCCTATTTTGATGCAGATTATGCAGGGTCAGTAGATGACAGGAGATCTACATCTGGCTTTACAGTCTATTTGGGTGGAAACCTGGTTTCATGGAGAAGCAAGAAATAGTGTGTTGTTGCTTGCTCCAATGCAGAGGTTGAGTACAGATCTATGGCACAGGCAGCATGTGAGATCATGTGGATGGTTGATTTTTTGCAGGCTCTAGGAGTAGCAGTTGATACTCTTGTTACACTTTACTATGATAACAAATCTGTAACTTATATTGCCTCTAATCCCATTTTTCATGAAAGGATGAAGTATATAGAGGTTGATTGTCACTTTATATGAGATGTTGTCCTAGAAGGCAAGATAAGTACCCCATATATTTCATTAGAGTTACAGGTTGCTGACATTTTTACCAAGGACCTTAAGAAGAAACGTCATGATTTTTTGAGTAGCAAGTTGGGGCTTATTGACATCTACGCTCCAACTTGAGGGAGAGTGTTGAGTTGTAAGGAATTTGGTACTTTTTCTTCATCTTCAGGGGTACTTATGTAATTAGCCTGATCTTCTTTTCTATAAAAGAGGGTTAGGGTTTTTTATTTGAAGGCAATGCAATTCATTTGTTTTAACAGATTATGCAAGGTGTTTGGCAAATAGAAAGTCTACTACATATTTCTGTACCTATGTGGTAAGAAACCTAATGATCTGGAAGAGCAAAAAACAAGTTGTATTCAGGTCCAACCCCAAGTTAAAGTGCAGGGCCATGGCACATACTGCCTCAGAGATGATGTGGATGAGATCTCTTCTTGCAGACTTGCATATACCTGTTGATACACCTATGGAGAAGAGATGTGACAACAGGGCAGTGACCTACATTAACAACAATCCTATGTTCTAGAGAGGACCAAGCACGTGGAGGTCGACTATCTCTATATACATGACTTGATCCAGAGAGGTCTCATCTACACCACCTACGTCTCCTCTAATGAGTAGACAATAGATATCTTTACGAAGGCATTGTCACGAGCATTATTTGATATTTTCTATTCCAAGTTGAGTATGATTGACATCTATATTTCAGCTCGAGGGGGAGTGTGGAGCCCCTTTGGTCTCGTCTTTTTACTATTTCCATTATGTTGTATCTCCTTATTTTCCTATTTTCTTGAGTGGTCGTCTACTTTTTCCATCTCTTACATATTGAAAGGTAGGGCTACAAAATAAACAATGGAATGAAATGAATTACATAACATTATTAAGAAGTCCTACCTCTCAATATATAGATAGGTGGGAAAAGTACATAACAAACCCATAAAGAAAATAAGAAAAATACAATTAAGGAAAATAATAAAACACAGTAGAGTAAAGGGATACAACACTCTTCCTCAAGTTGGAGCATAACTAATGACAACAAGCATTGAAGGCCATGGCAAAGGCTTAATAAAAATGTCTACTGTTTGGTCCACTGAAGAAACTGAAGTGGTGTAGACAAGTCTCCTCTAGATCAAGTTACGAGGTAATGGCAATCAATCTCCACGTGCTAAGTCCGCTCACGGACATAGGGTTAGCCACATAGGTGGCCGCTCTATTGTTACATCTCATCTCCATAGGAGTGTCAACAGATATGTGTAGGTCTATGAGAAGTGACCTCACCTACATCATCTTAGCAGTAGTTTGGGCCATGGCTCTAAACTCTGACTCTACACTGTACCTACAGATAACTGTTTGTTTCTTGCTTTTCCATATAACTAGATTACCTGGCAAATATGTACAGAAGTCTGTAGTGGACTTCCTATCAGCCAAACATCCTACATAATTTGTATCTGAATAGCCCATTATGCTCATAGAAGCCCCCCTGTTGAACAAAATCTCATGTCTAGGCGCCTTCTTCAAGTACCTCAGCACCATCATTGCAGCATTCTAGTGTTGCCTCATTGGCTTGTCCATAAACTGACTTAATTTTTCAACTGCTAGGGAAATATCTGGTTTGGTGATGGAAAGATAAAGAAGCTTTCCAACTAGCTATCTATATTGCTTACTGTCTATCTTCTCTACCTCGTCATATAAATGAGCCTAAGGATTCATGGGAATATTTGCTAGTTTAACCCCCAACATGCTTGTTTTTTGTAGAACATCAAGTGCATACTTTCTCTGGGATAGTACGACATCTTTCTTGTTGCGTGCAATCGCAATCCCAAGAAAGTATCTTAATGGCCCAAGGTCTTTCATGATAAATTTGCCTTCCAGATAGTCTTTCATCTAAGCTATGCCAGCTACATTGTCCCCTATGATAATTAGGTCATCTACATACATAAGCACAACTACTCCTTCCCCTATCTTTTGGACAAGCAAAGAGTGGTTAGATGAAGACCCGTGGAAACCAATGGCTTTAACCGCCTCAAAGAGCTTTTGAAACGAAGTTCTAAGACTCTACTTTAGGCCATATATTACCTTCCGTAGTCTGCATACACACTTCCCCTAATTTTCATAGCCTGGGGGCTACTGCATTACACCTCTTGGAGGTCCCCGTAAAGAAACACGTTCTTGACATCCAACTGATGAAGCGACCAATCACGCTGAACAACCACAGAAACTAGAATGTGCACTGTAGATAGATGTGCAACAGGGGAGAAAATATCAAAGAAGTCCATGTCATATGTCTACGTGAATCCCTTTGCAACAAGGTAGGCCTTGTGTCTTGCAACTGATCTATTTAGGTTGTATTTGATAGAAAATACCCATCCGTAACCAACAACTGCTGCACTATCTGGTAATAGAGTAAGTTCCCAAGTACAATGGGAACGAACTGCAGCCATTTCATCCTCTAGGTCTGATGCCATTTTCGATCGAGCATGGCCTGCTAGTATGTAGATGGAAGGTGTATAGCCAACAGTGCACAAGAGAACTTCCAAAAGGCAATCCCAGCAATTGGGTATCTAGCACAACTACGAAGAGCCTTTCGAATAGCAATCAAAATGTCAAGATCATCTGGCACCTCATTCTGCACCTGCTCTGAGTGGGTAACATCTGGCACCACATCTTGTACCTGCTCTGAGTGGGTAACATCCGTAGCATTATTTGTATCACAAGAGCTAGGCAACACATCAGTAGTCAGTAAATTACCTGAACTCACCTATCCCGGGGCAATGGTGGTGTCGAAGAACAAGAGGCATGTCGCCTATAAGTGACAAGGAGCCTGTAAGTAATAGAAGGAACATGAAACTTCCTAGACTCACTCAGGAGAGACAAAATCCGGGATTGAGATAGCCTCTAAATGAGTAGGTGGAATAGGCATAGACACCTTAGTGACCTCAGGAAGAATATCACGCCTAGTAGTAGAAAAATAAGGGATGGACTCGTACAAGGTGACAGCAACGCTAGCATAGAGTCTGCTAAAGATAGGATCGTAACACAGATATTCTTTCTGGGTCCTAGAATATCCCAGAAAAACACACTTAATAGCCTTAGGAGGCAACTTATCCCGACTCGAGGAGGCAAGATGCACAAAAGCAACACACCTAGAAACATAAGGGGTTACATCAAAAAACTCACACTTAGGAAGCAAAATGTGTTAGGGTATCTACTCATGAAGCACAAAACTAGGCATCCTATTAATAAAAAAATAGGTAGTAATAACACCATCGCCCCAATATAATGAGGGAACACTATAATGAACCAAGAGAGTATGTGTTACATCCACTAAATGTCCATGCTTTCTCTCAGCCACCCCTTTCTACCGAGAGGTATAGAGATAAGTTGTCTGATATACAATCCAATGGACTTTATAAAAGAGAGATAATTTCCTGGTACAAAATTCAAGAGCATTATTGGATCTCATAATTTTAATAGTAGAAAATAGGGTCTTTATTTTCAAACAAAATGCTAGTTGAAATCTAAAATAATGCGGAAACAATAATATCAAAACATAAGAAATCAAGGAACACTTGAGTTTACGTGGAAACCCAACTCACGAGGAGCAGGGAGAAAACCACGGGAGAAGAGTCCTTAAGGCGTGTTTTCTTTGTATTTTCTCAAAGGAAAATGGGAGTACACGCCTATTTATATGCCATCACACACGATAGAAAGTCCCACTCCACTATGTGGGTCTAAATAACCACACTAGATCTCTCTCAACACTCCCCCTCAAGGTGGAGCATGGAATGCTCAACTTGTAACATAAATAAACCCGCTCTACATAGCAAAATAGATAACACTCTGGACTAGTTCTTGCTTGTAGGCGAGAACACGGGTTGGAGCTACTGGATGAATTGTAGCTGGCTCTGAAGACCTGGTGTTGGTGGCTCTTCATTCAGTATCCCTGAAATAGGGTCTTCCTATGAAGACCTTGAAGGTGGATCTCCCTCTTTGGAGTCCACGAAACTAGATCTCCCACATAGAAACCTGAAATGGGACCTTCCTCTGAAGACCTCAAAACTCTGGACCTTCCAGAGTTGGGTTTCTCATGTGGAGTTCATGAACAAAAGGGACTCCCAAATGGGGGTGACTACAACAAGCTTGCACACTCTCCCTTTCTCCTATACTTGTATAGGAGAAAAAATGAGAAGAAAATAAAACAATAAAAGCTAAAGAAAAGTGTAAATTCTTTACAGGAGGGGATAAGATAAGCATGATACAAAAAATGTGCGGAAATTAAATATAACAATCTCACAAAAGATCAATCACACAAATATACAAGGATATTTAGGTGGAAACCCAAATCCAGGTAAAAACCACCACTTAAGTCTCTCGACTTAGGATTTCCCAATCGACCGAGTCGATCAAATTCACTAACTGAACTACTTAAACAATGGTAGTTCAGACTCTTACAACTGACACTACTTTGAACGAGGGTAGCGTGCCTCAAAAACCTTCTCTTCACATGAAGGTTTTTGTCTCGTGAAGGAGACGAGAATTTGCAAAGCGAATACCTGAACAGAAACAAATACAAATATCCTATAGAGCCACAAGGTAAAGTGAATAAAACTAGCTTCTATAGGCAAAGAACTTCCCTTAGATGGAAGTACGTCGGCAAGTGACGCGGGTGCGTGATTCACGCAACGGCATGACGATGCTTTCGTAACCGATGGTGGGAGAGCACGTGCACGACGAATGCGGTGCTCTCTAAAGTGGGCTAGAGGATCTTGGAGAGCAACAACACTTCTAGATGATCTTCTTCTTTAGGACACAAAATGATGTGGAAATACTAATGCTTGGTGTATCTAGCAAAGGAGGGCTCCCCTTCTATTTATAGATGACCTAGGAAGGCTTAGGAAGGTTGTGGAAGCCTTAAGTAGCCGTTGGGAACAAACCCAAGGCAGATTGGGCCAGAATCAGGGTCATTAATGATTCTGATAGGGTTATTAGACGTCTGGGAAAAGTATCAGACGTTTGGAAACCAAGTATAAGACGTCTGGGAATCAAAATAAACGTCTAATACTAAACAGTTTCCCTTCCTGATTTGAGTCAGACCTAAATAAGGTTCTAGTGTAAGTTGATCAGATGACTTGTTGGATGTCTGCCACTAGGTTTAGACGTCTGGAAATCTAAATTATTGCGGGAATGGATTTCCCAAGGCATAAATGGCTAAATTACTGATGATAAGTGATTTTGGCTCAATCGAGGGCTAACGTCTATATATTAGACGTCTGAGGTCCTTTATGGACATCTGATAGAAGATTAAGGGTCAATCCTCAATGATTATATTTCTAAGCCAATGTTTCACTAATTGGACGTCTGGCAATGGCATCAGATGTCTTCTAAGATGTCTGGACTAAGGGCTGGACGTCTAACTCTGAAAGACAGTAAGTGGTTCTCCAGCCTAAGTATTTTGGACGTCTGATCAAGCAGTCAGATGTCTTAAATGTCAAGATCAGACGTCTGAGGTCCAGATTAGACGTCTGATTAGGCTATCTGATGCCTATTTTGGCTTTCTAAGTTCTCTACGAAATGTCTAAGTGTCCTAGGGTAGTGTAAGTGTTCCTAGGACTACAGATTTGTTACTTTGAGGCTCTTTAACATATATCTAGAAGAAAATAAAAGAGTAAATAACAAAAGATACAAAGTACATGAATAGAATAAACATCTATCATATTCTTCATGTCTATCTTAAAGCTCTCGCTTCAAGCGAAGCTCCTCCTCTAACAAGCTCCTCCAATCTACCATGGATGCGAGCTCTTCACACTTCTCCTTCAAACTTGTATCAAATAACCTGAGATCTTAGACTTCAAATGCAAATGTTAAATACAAGTGTTTTGTTATAATCAAAATCAACGATCATGGTGCCCTTACGTCAACAAAGACTTTTCCATCTCTTCTCTTGAACACAAATCTCTTTTTGTTTTCGATTCTTTTCTCTCTATCTCTTTTTTTTATTTTGTTCTTTTATTTTCATTCCCCTTTTTTCTTTCTCTCTCTTGTCTTTCTCTCTCTCTTTTTTTTTGATATCCTCTTATCTCTACCTCTCTTCCTTTCCCACCTCCCTTTTTATTTAAGAGAGGCAAAACAATTGGAAAATAAAAAGCATCAAACCTTAGGGTTCGAAGAACCCAACAGACGCGGCTCCTCGTTAGATTGCCTAAGCATCCTCGTCTCCTTGCGCGATCTCGGCTGAGATCCTCGCACAAGATCTCTCCATGCTTCTGCTGCAACAACCACGCCTCGACCACATGGGCCACCTCGTCTTATCCTTGCTTCCCGCTTTCTCTCTGTAGGGCTCGGAAGAACCCAACGACAGCCTCGAAATCGCCATTGACATCACGAGCCCCTCTACATTCAGGGAGCTGAACACGTGGTGCAAGCACACCTCCAATGGGTTCCAATGGTGTGAACCCATCGTGCACCATCGCATTCAAAACCACAGCCTCCCTTGCGAGATCCGTCTTCCTCCTGCTCAGCCCCTTGTCATCCGCCTTCTCCGTGATCTCGGGCATCGCATGTGCTGCCTCCATCGAGAACGACACCATCGTTGACGTCCTCGGCCTCGTCCTCGGAGGCCAACACACGGATCCCTCGATCTCGACATCTGTGTTGGGCGATACCCTTATGCTAGCGATGGTATGCATCATCGGTCTCCCCGTGGAGGTCTGAGTGAAGGATGGATCCATCTACTCGGGGATCTTCCACACTGCCAACTCCTCCAATAGCCACGATCTCCCCTTATGAAGAGATAGGGCATTTCCCTTCTTTCTCGAGATCATGGATCATATGGAACATAAACAACAGATCTCAAGATGATGAAATCAAAAAACCCAAGATAAAAGAACCCACTCTGAGACCAAGTTGAAATCTAAAATAATGAGAAAGCAATAATATCAAAGTATAAGAAATTAGGGAACACTTAGGTTTACGTGGAATGGGAGAACCGCTCTTAGGGCGTGTTTTCTTTGTATTTCTTCTTAAAGGAAAATGGGAGTATACGCCTATTTATAGGTCATCACACACAATGGAAAGTCCCACTCCACTATGTGGGACTAAATAACCACACTACATCTCTTTCAACAATGCTCAATAATAGTGACCTTGCCGATCAAGAATACCCAAGAAAACCAGGAATGATATCTACTACAACAAAATAATAACAGTGACCTTGCCGATCAAGAATATGACGAGGGCCCAACACATCCCTATGAAAAAGCTGAAACAAGTTTATAGACCCAGGACTACGACTAGCAGGGTATGAAGCACGATGGTGCTTGCTCAACTGAGAAGCGTTGCAAGTAAACACAGCAACATGAGAGATATGAGGGATAACACATATAAGTCTATCTAGAGGAAGATGTCCAAGGTGAAGGTGCCATTAGAATGGAATCATAGTAGCAAAGGAAGCTCCCCCATGGCAAGTTGCAGCATACGGAGTCTGGACTAGACCATAGAGATCGCTCTTTTCACGACCACCACCAATCGCCCTTCACATCAATTTGTCTTGAAAACACAACTCTAGGCATAAAAAATGACACGACAATTTAATTTCTTAGTAATTGTACTTAATGAAGTACATTAGGAAATCTGGTACAAATAGAACATTAGGCAACCTCATTGTGGGGGTAATAGACACCTCCCCTTGTCTTGCTATTTAGGAATGTCTCCCAATCTGTAACTGACATTGTCCTTCCTAGTGCAACACAACTGATACGACTAAAACAGCGCAGATCTCCACTTAGATGACGTGAGGTTCCAGAATCAACTAACCAATCTATGCAAAACTGTTCAACATGGGAGACAACAGCAGATGCAATGCCTAAAGAGGAGGCCAAGGTGGTTGTCTCAGGTGTAGTGGAGGGGTCCTGAGTCAACGAAGAGATATGCTGAAGTAACTCATCAAATTCTACTTTGGAAATAGTAATATCAGATGCCTCAGAAACTGCAACTGTTTGATTGGATGTGGGTGTAGGTGGGCGACCATGCTTAGTCCAGCAAGTGGCTCCAATGTGTCCAGGCCTACTGCAAAAGGTGCTTGAGGAGTGCCCTCTCCTACTAGGTGCATGACTGTGACCTCTACCTCATGATGTAGGGGCTCTTCTACCCCATCCAGAGGTGGTAATAAGGGCAGAGGTTTATCCTATAACCTCAGCAGAAAGCTGAGCAATGGCAATCTGGCTCAATCTGATGTGTGCCTCCTCAAGAGAAGGTAGCTTTGACAAGGTGAGTAGCTAGGAGCGAGCAGCAGAAAATTCTAGCCCAAGGCCAAAAGAAACTGTAAGACAATAATCTCCCTCCTGTAGTACTTTTGAGTAGCATAAGTGCAAACAGGTTTGCATGCATTGTACTTCTTAAGAAGGCCCTTCATAGTAGAATAGTATTGTGACAGCGAATAACCCTCCTAGCGAAGATGTGAGCTCATGGTAAATATAAAAAGCTCGATTCGAGTTCTTTTTATGAGAATAAGTATTACATAGACTGTCCCACATTCTTTTCACTGTATGCTAGTACATGATATGGTCGCCTATCTATGGAATAACGCAGTTCGTGATCCAAGCACATACCATGACGTTATCCTTGTTCGACGTAGCATTCTTGTTTGTCTTCTCTTGTGGTTCTTACTGAAGAAGAATATGCTCCATATCATGACCTTTCACCATCATGAGAAAGGTCTATGACCATTATGGATAATTGGTCTCATCCAACTTGACCATAGGATCAAAAAAGAGACTCTTGTACGTCCCTGTCTCCGACATGGAGTCTGATGTCACCTTTGAAGAACTTGAAGATGCCATTTGCCTTCAGCTGAACCAATCTAATATCCACACACAAGGCTAGTGCATCCAATCAATTAACCAATCATCCAATAAAATAAAAATGATTTGAATATTATATTTTCAAACCATCAAAGATCCAAAAAAACAAGGCGTTGCAAGCGTAGCAATCACTGTTGGGACATCAGGTAGTCCTAATGATGATTTCCTCTTTCTTCAAGAAGCCGTTGTGGCCTTGACGTAAAGGAGGATGATGGAACACCCCTACCAAATTGGCACAGCAGCATGGGGGAAGAGAAGGCCCCCACACGGGTGTATAAGGGCTGAACCCCCTCCTCTCCCCCAACCGGTCGCATAGTAGTGTAGAGGTAGGAAGTTTCCTACATGACGACACGCAAGGATAGAGGGGCCCCTTAGCGATGGCATTCAAGGCCCAACTCCTCGCTATAGGCATTGAGGAGGCTTCAACATTACTGTGAGGGGTGGCAACGAGGAAGAGGGGTTGACGGCCCCCCTGAGAGGAAGATATAGGGTTGAGGTGGAGGGTACAAAGGCTAGATTTTCGGTGGGATACCCAAGCATCGACCTAGAATCGCTGGTCTAATATCAAGTGGGATGAAATGAATCACATAACATTATTTAGAAGCCTTTCCTCTCAATATATAGAGAGATGGGAAAAGTGCAAAACCCCATAAAGAAAATAAGAAAAATACAATCAAGGACAATAATAAAACACAGAAGATCAAAGGGGTGCAACATAAACTATTCAACTCATTTCTTTCTACTTAGACATTGGGTCGAGTTGTGAGTTAAGTCCTAACCCAACACATGTGCCAAGGATCTGATGACCCATTTGTAAAACAACTCAACAAGTCAGAACCTCAACTTTAAGGAAATAACAAAGTTTGAACTTAGAGATATCATCTTAAAACATAGTGTTGAGTATAAGGATGTATTTGGTATATCTTTCTTTTATGGGTGTCTGCGTAATTAACCTAGTTCTCTCTCTTATCAAAGAGAGGTTAGGGTTTCTTTTGAGAACTAAAGATCACTTTCTCTTCACATGGTATCAGAGCAAGGGTCCTAGGCTGGTGCTCTGATATTCCACCAAATACCCATCGAAAAGGATGACCAAATCACCAATACAAGGGTGATTTGATGAAAGAGTTCAGGCTAGATTGCAGCAACAGCGATACAGGAAGAGGGTCTCCCAGTGCCGTCGTCGTTGTCGAGAGGCTCATATGCTACACTGGTGACACCATCGACGCTCCTAGCGCTGTCGCTGAGGGTGTTGAATGGCCCTCGGTGGCCCAACAGGCCGGGGGTCGGTCGATTTTTCTTGTTGGTGATGTGATTCACGTAATGAGGCTTCTCTTGTGCCTAGTGTACATGGTGATGTCTTCTCTCACCGTTGATGAAGAAGATCATTCTTTTAGGCATGATGAGTCTCTTCTCATGCAAAGAAGGTGTGTTCAGCCTAAGGAAAGGGCACGTTTTAGATCTACAAGGGCTAGCATGTGCAGCACAAGGAGACACGAAATGACCGGAGCATGAGTTGATTCCGATGCTTCTATTCATCTTACAGGGGATACAGAACAATTGGTGAATCCTACGGTTTCATGTGGGATTAGAGATGTCAGGGTAGTTAATAAGGCTACACCAATCACCATAGTCGGAAGTGTGCGTGCATCTCCAAAGATGGTGATTGAGAAGGTTCATTGTGCTTCATACTCCCTAATGAACCTATTATCAGTGAGTCATGTTTGCAAGGACTTTGGATGTTGTGTGGTCTTTGATGAGGACCATTGTTACTGTCAGGACCGATAGATATGAGAGATTATAGGTGGAGGTATAGAGGGAGATGGTCTTTATTACCTAGACATGCCTACTATGTTTGCTGGAGCCGTGTCCATAGCTACTAATCCTTGGCTGTGGCACAGGAGACTTAGACACTCGTCAGTCAAGATGTGGCAAATGTACCTAGAGTTACTAGACTCCCTAACTTTGCAGTGTAGGGATTGTCAGCTTGGGAAGCACCGCAGGAGCAGTTACCCACGAAGAGATGATATGATGTGTTGTTCCTTTCTCTTGAGTGCACTGTGATGTGTGGGGGCCCTCTAGAGTTCCCACTCGGGGAGGACATCGATATTACACAGTTTTTGTGGACAACCACAACTACCTCACTTGGGTCTTCCTGATGAAGGCATGTTCAAAGATTCCTTATATTGTGTAACAATTCCTCTCAGAGGTTTAGACACAGCATGCCACCATTGTCAAAGTTTTCCGCAGTGATAATGCTCTGGCGTTTATGCAGCGGAACTTGCAAGATATTTTCACTTCTAAAGGCATTATTCACTAGATGTCTTGCGCTTACACATCTCGGTAGAATGGTGTGGTTAAGAATTTGCGAAATCTCAATATTGCTAGAACCTTAATGATCGACGTGAAGGTTCTAAAGCAATTCTATGAAGACGTGCTTACTACGGCGTACTTGATTAATCGAGTGCCCTCGTTAGTGCTTGGAGCACGGATTTCTTATCAGGTGGTTTATCTAGATAGCTCTAGATCATTTGCTCTGCCTTTGAGGATCTTTAGGTGCACATGTTTTGTTCAAGCCTATGGCAATCAGGACAAGTTCTCTCCTCGAGCTGTGAAATGTGTGTTTCTTGGATACTATAGGACAAAAGGGGTGTAGATGCTCTGATCCTATCTACAGGTGATACATTGTCACAGCGGATGTAACCTTCTTTGAGAATATCCCATACTTCTTAAAAGAATGGACATCTATATAGGCTACCTTGGAGGAGACTCAAGTTTGCCACAGGAGATCGTAGACCCTACTTGATACTATACACCTTCCAGTCATGTCAGTTGAGTGTGGATTAGACATTAAGGAGCAGCTTATACAGAGGAGGCCTAGTAGAGCATTCACTCTTCATCCTATGTCCTAGTATACAAGGGTCTTACATGTGGAGGAGGATAGATAGTTCGCCTCAACTATCACTACTATAGTTATTTTTAGAGATTTTGTTCAGGCTTCATAGGACTTCAGGTGACGTGCAGCGATGGATGAAGAGATGCAAGTGTTACGGTCCAGGAAGACATGGGATCTTGTGTTGTGTCCTTTAGATGCTACAGTAGTTGACTGCAGATGGGTGTACACCATTAAGTATAAGCATAGGGACAGTGGATAGGTACAAGGCTAGGCTTGTTGCCAAGGGGTTTACCCAAACATATGGGATAGACTACCTTGAGACTTTTTCACCCATGACCCGCATCACTTTTATCGGGATTATTATCTCTGTTGTAGAGGTTAGATGGCTACTCTATAAGTCGAACAACAAAAATACCTTTTTATATAGTGATTTGTTTAAGGAAGTGTACATACGACAATCACCAGGGTATAGTGTTTAGGGGGAGCTTGTTTGTCGCCTAAGGAAGGCTATCTAGGGCCTGAAGTAGGGTCCACGTGCCTGGTTTAAGAGGATTAGCTCAGAGATCTAGAAGATTAGGTTTCAGCGATTCACTTCAGATCATCTATCTTCATCAGAAGGACTAGGTATGGTGATGCTGATCAAGTGGTTAGTCTTGTTGTTTATGTAGATGACATGGCCCTTACTGGTGATGATGAAGATGGGATTGTCCAGACGAAGGTATTTCTGTAGTCCACATATGTTACCAAGGATTTAGGGGATCTTTGATACTTTTTAGGGATAGAAGCAGTTCAGTAGGGGCGAGTCTTTCCTTGTCCCAAAAACAATACACTCTGCAGATCCTTGAAGAGGCTGAATTGTTTGGATCCAAGCCCTTTGGTATACCAGTAGAGTCTCAGCTTACTCGCACCACTAATGAGGAGGACCCTCTGTATGAGGATGTTACCAGATACCGCAGCATTGTTAGATGCTTGCTCTATTTGACTATTACGAGGCCTTATATCAATTTTGCAGTGAGCAAAGTCAGTCAATATATGCAGAACCTTAGGTACGACCATTGGTATGAGGTTTGCCTTATCCTGAGGTACCTCAAAGGGAGTCCAGGTAGAGGGTTGTACTATAAAGATGGAGGAAATCTTAGTATTTTAGCCTATTTCGATGCAGATTAGGCTAGGTTTGTGGATGATAGACGTTCTACTTCAGGATATGCAGCCTATCTTGGTGGGAATCTAGTTTCCTGGAGAAGTAAGAAACAAAAAGTGGTGCCTTGTTCAAGTGCAAAGGCGGAATATAGAGCGATGGCTTAGGTGGCTTGTGAAATCATGTGGATTGTCAGTTTTCTACAAGACTTAAGTGTTAAGGCTAATATGCTAGTCCCACTTTATTGTGATAACAAGTTTGTCAATTATATTTCTTCTAATCCAATCTTCCATAAAAGGACCAAATATATTGAGGTAGATTGTCATTTTATTTTATCCGTGATGTAGTTCTAGAAAGGAAGATTAGAATTTCACGTCTTATCCAAATTTCAGCTAACAGATATCCTTACTAAGCCATTGAAGAAGATGCGCCATGATTTTCTACGCACTAAGTTGGGCCTTGTCGGCATGTACGTCCCAACATGAGGGGGAGTGTTGAGTATAAGGATGTATTTGATATTTATCTTTCTTTTATGGGTGTCTATGTAATTAATCAAGTTCCCTCTCTAGTATAAAAGAGAGGTTAGGATTTTTTTTTAAGAAGTAAGGCATTAGTTTTTCTTCACACAGAATTGCAGCAACAAGGAACACAAAAAACACCAAGTTGTAATGTGGCTCCTGACAACATAGCACTGCCTACTCCATTAGAGTGGCCTAATTAGACGGACGCTTCCATTATTTTCCTAAAGAGAACCATCGGGATAAGGTTGTCTTAATAGGCCCGGATAAGGTTGTCTTAATAGGCCCAGATTTGCTGAAAGAGCAATCAGTCTACCCATCTACTTAATTAAACATAACTCTCCGAGCAGCATCTTTAGTTATATGCAATATCCTCTCAATGACCAAAACAAAATTGAAAAGTGCAAAAATTGCACTCACTAAGGGTTTTTCATAAAGTGCAAAAAAGGAAAAGAGACTGTTGATTGGATGGAATGGAATCCATCCCCCTCCTCCTATGAGAACGAAAACAAAAATCGCCGTTAATCAGACAGAATGGAACCTTATTCTTTATGCCATGAAATCGGAATCATCATATGTGGACATCTATTATGACAAGCTACACTGGTAGTCATATTGTGATATGTTGGTGGTTTTTTTCCAAGAAAAGGATTCAGGATGGTCTTAATAGCTGATTTAGCAAGTTATTGCCTTCGAACTTCCAGGTGGATTGAAATAA
Source organism: Thalassia testudinum (assembly GCA_037157565.1). Classification (NCBI taxonomy): domain Eukaryota; kingdom Viridiplantae; phylum Streptophyta; class Magnoliopsida; order Alismatales; family Hydrocharitaceae; genus Thalassia; species Thalassia testudinum. Next base: position 136,340,390 of record JAZHRO010000077.1, read on the forward strand.
TGGCTCCTGTATTCTCAAAAGCTGCATGGCGTTGCGTTTGGTACTTGATCCAGGTTACAAAAAATATTGTTTGCTAATTCATTCGCAACTAATTTTTAACTAATCGCAAAGGTGGTATATGTGAGACACATTCCTTGATCTTTTTCAGAATGACTTGATTCATGGGTGGGGCCTAGACATGAAGCTTGGCTATTGTGCTCAAGTACTCTTAAATCCAGTAAAAATTCATATTGCAAATCTCTTTGTATAGCTTATGGGGATCTTAGATTCAATATTTTTACAGGGTGACCGTGGACAAAAGGTTGGAGTTGTTGATGCTGAGTATGTTGTGCACAGCGGAATCCCATCCCTTGGAGGTCATTCAAGTGAAATTCAAGTAAATCTAGCTTACTGTCCATGAAACAATCGCAATGCAGTTGACTTAAATTTAATCTAGATTAAATTTCTTTATATTTTTCTTTGTAGAAGAATATCATAACCTTATTTAACCCAAAATCTTAGAATAATTAATTGTAAATATCTCACTTGACACATATTTATTTGAAACCTTCCATTCCATTCTGATTCAGGCACCTCAAACGGCTGAAACTGAATCCGGGTAGGACAGATTTTTTCCTGCAAGGCATTTCAAATCCAAACTTCAAGATTCCCATTGACACTTGACATCCCAGAAAATTGAAGTTATTGGACACCCTTAATGCTCAACCATTGCAATATCCTAGTAAATGTGATCAACAAGCTACTGAAAGTACTTTTTACGCCTTGATGTCATCATTCCACTCAAACTTCTCCCAAGTAAACCAGAAGATAGTTTCCTTGGTTGACCACAAATAAGCTGGAAGATAGTTTCCTACATACCTTGGATAGTTTCCTACATACATTAGGACAAGGCACATTCCTTGGTTGGACAAAAAAAGCAAGAAGATGGTTTTCATGGATCAATTTGAGAACCCGTGGTTGATTAATTTACCTTTTTGGCAATAACCTATAAAACTTCCCCTTGCAGATAAATGCCAAAGAATCACATGCGTCGTCGCAAATAAAACACCCTTGTGATACTGCTCGATGTCAGGTGAGCATCACCAACATTTAGGATTTTGATGATCACATATAGTCATGTTGACATTAATTTCTATGGTTCTCTTGTTGAGCAACTCTTTTAGTTGGTTTGTTTGCTTGTGTACATGTGTGTGCATTTGTTTATATATATGCATTTATTTATTTGAATAGGTCAGAGCAAGGTCAACCGCAGAACTAAAAACTTTCGACAGACGATGGCAACAAGCAGCTGAGGAGGACAAATACTGGAAGGATCCATATTAACAATCCAGATTATCATCAAAGTCACATTTCCAAGGAGAGGATGATATCAAATGAAGAGTGCAAGAGATGATCAGTAGATTACTTTGATATAATAATGGCATGGCGCCATGAGCATAAAATGCAGATATTCTTCCTTTTCCTTTTCTTTTGTGGGTTGGTCGGTGGGCGTTGACTATATTCTTCCTATCTTCCAAGTAATCCAATCCATTGTTTATTTCATCTTAATTATGATAATTTGTACTATATACATCACGCATGTATAGGTAACCAGATATTAATAAATCATTGCATGAAGGAAGTAACTAGCCTGTGGGTAACCAGATATTATTTGATGATCCTAAGCTGTGAGAGATTAGACCCTACGATGTTTCCACTTGCACCAGTGGTATGCTATTTTGAGTGACGGTAGTCAAGATGCCGCGATAATAGTGCCAATCTGAATATCTTGGATTTACATAGAGCACCAAATTAAAATGTCCAGGCAGAAACGCCGAGATAAAACTTTCGTTATGAAATTATTTTTTTTTATGGAGTTGAACAGGCAGAGATCCATCTGTGGGAGGGAGGATCATTGGGTGAGCAGCAACAAACGATAAATTCACTGAATAGAAAATTGTTCACTGTTTGTTTCTTCTCCTCGGCGGGATTAATCGCTTCTTCTGTTTTGCTGCTCCTGTTGTGTGGTGGTAAAGAGCAAGGAGAAACAAACAATTAATTAGATGTTAATTATTAATAAATCAGTACCTTACTGCACGTAAGTAGTCATTTTCACTGTAACGAGGAAGGAGCCTCGACATTGCAAATGCAGTAAATCATCGGTCCAATTATCATCGAACTTAATTTTTTTTTGGTGGAGCTATCGTGAAACCTAATAAAAAATATTGATTGGTTTAATCATCCATGGAAAATACATACATACCGAGTACTCGTTGAGGATGACAAGGGATGAACACGCCCGTTCCCCTCTTCCGCGTTGGCACCAGGACGACCTCCTGCAATTAACCCACGGAGGAATGGCTCTGTTTGTTTTCCTTTAAGGCTATATTTTTCACGCGAGGTGGACTAAGTCGTAAGTCGGGTTTTCATGAGTACCCTTTTAGGGCCAACTAACCAGGTGTTAAACGACCTCTTTCCTTATTTTAGAAAACAAAACAAAATAAAATAAAATAAAAAATAGACGATCCTCATGGAATTAACATCATTTAACGTCTTAACTCCTCATGCTGGGTTCCGGAAAAAGTCAGATTTTATATCTCGATAACGTCGATTCAAGTACCTCGGTAAAAGAGTCCAAGTAAACATGTTTCTTATTTAAGTTAGATATTGGAAGGTAATTATATCCTACAGATTATCTCGAGGATCAATACATATTTATTCCCTTTCCTACAAAAAGGTTTTTTTTCTTCTGTTATCATTTTAGGGTATTCCATACCACATGGCCCACGAACTTCAAGTTAATTTACATAAATAACCTCAAGGGTACCGAGCATCCCCTTTTTGGTCGTACATATATACGCATGTTATAAGACGAATCCCCTTTTTGGTGGAAATTAAAATCTTGTGCGCTCCACGATGTAGTAGTTACCTCTTTAAAACTGATCAATGATGGAGTAGCAGCAGAGGCCGTGGATCTAAATGGATCGGCAGCTAACGAGGTAGAAGCAGCTGGAGGATACCAATGGTACATCAAGTGCTGAGTCCACATGTTGCAGCGGTTAAGCTGTACTTACAACGTTAAATGAGCAACATTATTAATAAAAAACGTGTGTGTGTGTATATATATATACACACTACGTAGAAGAAGTAAAATTAAAGCATATCCTAATACATGTTGACGTGCATGCGAATTCTGCATGTATACATACAACGTATGTTGTATGGTTAATTACCTGAATGAGCAATGGACAGGGTTTCTTCCTTCTTGGAGTAACTCCTTGTGGTGGAGTGGGAGTCCTGGAGTTGGTGGCTCCAACTTTGTCTTCCAACAACGAGACGAGGATCTCCCTTATGTGATCATTGATGAAAATGTCATCTTCAGCAGCTTGATCACTTGCCAATGCCATCTTCTCCATGCCATGTGATTGAGGTAACATTAATGTTAGGAAGACTGGAGAGAGGAGCTGTGCATGTAGCTATGCTGTGCGTCGTCCGTCATATATACATAAGAAAGCAGTTAATTGCAAACAAAGCGTTGGGAAGGGAACATCTAATTTAATTAATAACCTGATGGGAGGCGTTACTAATTTGGAATCTAATGGTGGGGGTGTGCAGCCTTTGGTCTTCTCCCATTTGGTCTTCTGTGCGCTAGTTTAAGAATGTGACACGTTTCCTTACAGCAAGCATTGGTAATAATATATGTGGGACGTCGATGCATGGGGCGAGCTCGTTACAATAGAATAGAATAGAGTTGACGATGCTCGTACGTTTCGGTTTCACGGTGGATGAATGGATGAATGGGAGTTTTCAGTTTTCACTTCGGTTTAATGACCATCACTTTTCAAGAGGTTGCGGTTCTTTTTTTTTTCCTTTTTAATTTGACCTCGTTTTAATTTAAGGACCACCATTTGGCGAGAGGGTCTTGTTTCTTTTTTTTTTTTTCATTTTCTTTTTCCTCTTTCCTTCTTCTTTCTTGTAAAAGAGCAACCCAATAAAAAGCTACCGCATCCATCTAAAGGGCATGCCACACTGCAGAGGTCTTGTAGCTGGCACATCAAACACTATCAGAGAAGTCTTAGATACCATTTGCTTATGGGAATAGCACCTGTTATTTTCTGTTTTTCTTTCTTTTTTTTTTTTTGGCTTTTGTGAAAATGAAAGATTCATTCATTGGCAAAAGGATCAACCTACCAGGAATGTTTCTCTTTCCAACATACGCTCAAGCATTTTGACACTCTTAAATGCCCAATGCATATGCTTATGGAAGAAATCTATCTTGGTTGTCCTCTCACTTGAAATAAAAAAGCGTTCGCTACTCACCAGGCTTGTTATTAATTTCTAGATGCCATTCAAAGCAGGCAAGATGGAAAGCTAAAGTTGCCTCCGAAGCAGGATACATGATACTCCTAAAGTTTTCACTATTGGTAGTATTAATCTAGTTAATGTTCACATTACCTTCCAAAAAGGCTTTGCGACAAGGTGAGTGGATACCATGGAAAGGGATTCTTGGTGGAAAAACAATCACAATAAGAGACATATTTATTTGAACGCTTGCACAGAGGTCACCTCTCTAAAGCATATGGGAGGTTTGGGCTTTAGATTAATTTACTTTAATAATCTTGCTTTCCTCTTGAGAAAAAGGTGGACTTTGTATGATAGATAACACCCTATGGAAGAGGGTTCTCTACAACAAATATGTTTTTGATTCCTCTTTTTGGGTGCTAATGCTCCAGCATATTCTTCCCCATTCTGGCAAGGGCTTCTCCTGGAAGCTCTACCTTGATGGTTGTTGTTGGCTTGTGGGAGATGAGGGCAAAATATCAATATATGCCATAACTATTGGATTCATAATTTGAAAGAAATTTTTTTGAGTGAAAGGTAAATTTTACTTGAAGAGTTTAACTAGTGCGAGGCCAAGGTACATGCGAATCAGTACACCATGCATCGTCTTGTATGCATAAGGACAATTATATCTGTTAGCTTCAACACATCTCTTACAAGCATCGGATAAATCTCTTCTATGCTTCTCGTCCCATAGTGTGTCCTCACATTATGCTCTTCCCAAAGCTACCATAGTATTACACCAATGGTCCTTCCTACTACTTTACTCCTAGTGATGATCATCATTTCCAATGAGAGTACACCAGAAGGGGGTGATTAGTGCAATTGAGGATAAACATAAAATTTAATGAAGGAAATATGCACAAAAAGATCACACCATAAGAAACACCAATTTTTAGTTGAAAAATCTTTAAGGGTAAAAATCACCACCTAAATCTTCCCGACTTAGGATTTTCTCGATCACAAAGGCGATCAAAATCTCGTAACCATACCACTTAAAACGGAGGTGGTGTACCTCAATATACAAAGTCCCTCTCCGGTCTCAACCGAAGAGTTTTACCTTTCTACGTAGGAAGAGATAGGTATCCAATAGGTTGGATAACCAAGTATAGCAACAAGAATAAAAATATAAGAACAATCCTATAAAGCCCCAAGATAAATATGAATACTAGTTTGTATTGGTTTAGAATTAGTTCCTTTTCAAGTATGAAGATCAGAGTTTAGTCGATAGGGAGAATGCTTTCAGGAGTTGAGTGAAATGGCTTGAAGAGCCAAAGAGTATGCGAGTGTATATTAGTCTCCAAGAGTTGTGTATAGGTTTGGAAGTGTTATGGGGTATTTATAGAACCCATAGAGTGGCTCGAGAAGGCTTAGAGAGATTAGAGAGAGTCCATTAGTCGTTGGAGATGATTAGGACAATATTTTCTTGAGAATAGAAAAGATTTACAAAAGATTCGCAACAAACAATGCCCAATTAGGTGTCTGATAGACTTATTTGATGTTTGATAAATAAGAATCATTCTTCTAAAGAGAAGTGTGTGTCGACTGATTGTTGAGTTGCAAAGACAAGGCCAAAAGTAAGTAAAATATCGAATGTCTTCCAAGAGCATTAGATGACTTATTTGAAGGGTCATTTGATTTTAGGATTAGTCGTTAGATAAAGTGGTAAGGAGTTACTAGACTTGAGTTAAGGGCTAGGACCATTTGTAGGGATCATTGTGCAAAAGATCAGGTGTCTTAAATGACATTTGATGGAGATGACAAATGTTTTATTGGATGGTTGAATGACTAGGTAGTCGTTTAATAATGTAATCAAGTTTGATTCGTGATTTTGATACAAATTTTCGGATTGTAGGGTTCCAAGATGCAATGATCAAGTCCTAACGTTTGCCTAAATGTTGACGGATAAATTCATAGGACGTCTAATAGGTTGTTTGGAGGTTTCACACGGAAGATAGACATTTGATAATGTGAGGTAACTATTGGAGAAACAAGGATTTGTCCACGCGTCGACTGGCCAAGTGATCAAACAATTTATTTATTGTTATAGGTCATCTAATCAATGCATTGGTAGTATGAGAATGCATATATATACTTTTAACTATTGGAAAAAGGTTCTTAACTTGGTCAAGCTTGGCTTCCCTAGAATCCTAAGTCGTAGGGCTCTTTTACAATTTATTCCAGAGATACATGAAAGACAAATTTTACAACACTGACAAAGATAAGATGACAAAGACTTGAGGACTTTAGTTCTTCAGTCTTCACAAGACTTCTTTCATCTTAATTGAGAGACTTAATTCCTACAAACTTTGCACATGTATACTTTTTGAAGTAATCCTTGATTATTTGTTAGAAAATCCTTTTTGTAAAATCATCAAAACTAAATTAGAGGGGTTACATCAGCAACCTTCCCATTTTTGATGATTTTCAAAATCATATCAAGGAGGATTTTCCCCCTTAGTTCAATCTCTCTTTTTCGATGATAAATAGATAATTTTGCAAAATGGGGATTTTGATGAATGTGAAGAAATCTTTGTAAGGTGGGAAGTTATAGTCATATCAATGCGTCGAAAAAAATGTAAGTTTTTCATTTTTTATTCTAGAGTTATTTCTCCCCCTTTTTGGAATTCATCGAAAAGGCATCGATTCTAGCACAAGAAGAATGTATATAGAGGGACAAAAATAGAATAACAATAATGAGTAACATGAAACAAGAATAGGAATAACATTGTAAGGGAAACTAGATAGAGCATTTAGGATTTTCCATGAACTAGAAGTTAAGAGAAACGAAAAGAAAGAATGGCACATGTATGTGCCCTACATCTACTTAGCATGTTCTCAACAACACAAAGTACTAGGCTATAACTCCTTAATACAAGCCAAAAGAAAATGGACAAGTAAAATACAAAAGAAAGAAAACAACACATCTTTAGTGAAGGCACCTCCTTTGCTCTCAATCCTACTATAAGGAAGAGTTGTGGTGATCTAGTCAACTCACATCAATGTAGAGATTGAGGAGGTTCATGTTCATCTCTTTTGTGCGATTGAGGATTAGCTAGATTCTTTTTGCCAGAGTTGGATCAAAGCATTTATCTGCTCATTGTCATAAGGTGGAGAAGTGGAAATGAGATGTAGGTAGGGCAAGTGGTGGATCCTTAGGAGGATAGGGAGGCATTTCCTCATCTTGGGCTTGATCTCGATGATCATGAGGAAGAATGCCCAACCTAGATAAGGTGGCTAATGACTATGCTTTATTGGACTATTATTAAGCCTAAGGTTGTTGATTCTCACGTATTAAGATACATTAGATTATTCATTTGATCTCAAAATAAGTAAATATATTGATATTTAGTTTTAGTTGCATTCTTTTACATTATGCATATCTATATGCATCTTAAATAATTAGGATTGAGGAATAATGTGTGATTGCACTTTTAGGCATTAAGCTTGCACTAAGTTCATAATTCATTGGTTGTATCTTTTATATGCAGGACCTAGGTGGACCACTTGATGCATATCACCAAATAAATGGTGGAATGCCTTGGACATGGCCATAAATTAGCCCTCCTTAATTAGTGGCGTGAACAATTTTTGGAAGGCATTAATGAGATCTAAAAAATGTGGATCTAGATTCTTCTTGGATGGCCTTTCAAATGGAAAACAGGTGGAGTGACCACTTTTTGGTGGATTTCGACACACCATAAAAGGGGAGGAGGTTTCCACATTCTTAGGGACAATCTCCACAAAAGAAAAGAAAGAGAAGAGAGGAGGCTAGCTCCTTCTTTACACGTCCACCCTCCACCTCTTCTACTCCTACGCATCACCACCATCGCGACGTTACCATCACCGCCACACTAGAGAGGAGAAGCATCGTGTTCCACTGCGTACACACTGCACGTCACTGCATATCATGGCGTACCTGATGTGTCCTAATCGCTTTAGTTGTAGCGTGATAAGAATGTCAATTTTAAAATTTCTAACGAACTATTAATAACTTGGTAAGTACAAGTCGTTTCACTGGGAAGCTCTAATGTAATTTCTAATTAGGTTATCAAGAGATAGTATGAGTGATTTGAAATAAAACTTAATAATTAACTATTAACTTAAACCTAACAAATCTAAATTAATAAAAATCCTATGATTATTCTTTTAGATTTTTATCAGAGAAAATAAAAGTTATTTTAATGTTTAAAGCTACCGAAGTTGGATGACGAGTTTAAAAATCTTTGATTCACATACGAACCTACTTCACATCCTAATAACCTTAAAACACAATCTTTCACAATAAAACTTAATAAATATTTAAAAACTATTTTAACATTTTCAAATATAATGAATGTGCTACTTAAGTAATACTAATGATTTTGTCAACTATAATCATAAAAATGCATTTAGTAAATAGTTAACACCAAGGATATATTAATGAAGAAAATTTAAACCATTTTATTTTTAAGTTAACGGGAGAATAAGTGCATATCTCAGACCGTACGAAATGAGAATGTGAAAGTCTTAACCACCGTGAAACATTAACTTATACAAACTTTAATTGTTATTTAGAAAGAATAACATTACAATTAACGAGATTTTTAATTTTTTTTTCACAAACAACTTTGACAAAATGGGACTAGAGAGCATGAAAACTTGACTACATATAGAAAACTACATTCATCTCATAATAATGTTAACACTACTTAAACAACTAAAACATCAGAATTTAAGGGAAAAGATGAGCATGCTCATGTGGTAGCCGAAGTCGTAGGAGAGGACTCGGCCATGCTTGGAGGTGGTCATCGTGGAGAGGAAGAGTTGAAGGGATGATGCTGGCCGTGGGTGGAAGTGGCAGCAGTTGAGTTGGCCGACTGTGTGTAGGTGAGGATGGTGTTGACGTGGAGAGGAGAGGAGGACTGCTGCTGTTGCTACTGGTCGCGATGGTGGGTGGCGGATGGCGCGGTCGAGGCCAAAGAGGAGGAGGAAATGGCAGTGGGACACCGGCGATGGAGGTGCTGCGAGGTCGGCGGCGGTCGCGGACGGCGGCGCGGTTAGGGCAGAGTGGCGTCGACGAGGCGGAAGAGGCGGAGGGAAGGAGAGGGCACCGGCGGTGGGAGAGGGACTGGTGGCCTGGCGGTTGCGGTGGCCGGTTGTTGCTGCAGCTGCGGTGGGTATAGCGGAGAGGAGGTGGTCGGCAGGTGATGTTGGTGGTGGGTTGTTGTCGTTGCTGGAGGTGGTGTACGTAGAGGGAAGGAGGAGACGAGGAAAAATGAGTGGAGGAAGGAAGAGTTTGAGAGGGAGGGGGAGATGAGGGAGATGGGTGTTTTCGGTGGTGGCTGTGGTGAGGGTCGTGTGTGTGGTGGGAGGAGAAAAAAAGAGGAGGAGGAGTTTACGAGGGAGAGGGAGAGGGAGAGGGAGAGGGGTTGGTTTTTCGGTGGAGAAAAATATGCGGACGATGAGGGGAATGGGTGTGCGTTGAAGGTGGGAGCGGTTGACGTTCGAGGGAAAAGGAGATGGAGGAGGAGATATTGAGGCAGAGGAAGGTGGGTTATTTTCGGTGGAAAAAAAAAAAGGGAAAGACGAGGAAAATGTCCGCTGCGAGAGGGTAGAGGGGTTGGGGGAGGTTGTGCAGTAGTGGGAGATGTTGAGGGAATTTGGGTGCATGCGCTTTTTTATTTTTATTTTCTTTGAATGAAATGAGAGAATCGGAGGGAAGTGAATAAAAAAATATATGGAAAATAGATAAAAAGGTTAAGTGAATTAAAATTAGGTCGAATAAGATATCGAATAAAAATAGATTTACAATGAGGTTAAAATGGGAATTGATTAATCATGTCATTATAATAATGGTATTTCTTTAAACTTGCATTACCTACATACATAGAATAAATATGTAAACATACGTAATTTAATGCTATCTAGATTCATTGTATGTGGAAATATTAATTAGGTTATTAGTCTTATTATTACGTTAATTACTTTTATTAAGTTCTGGAATTACGTTAAAATTAACTAATTATATCATGTGAATGTAGTTTCATCAGTACCCTCCACCATCGTTTGCGTGCGTTGTGACAGCGCACATACTCTGTATCTCGTCTTCGACCATCACCACACCTTACACTGCCAAAGGGCGGAGGGGAATGCCCCCCATGAGTTTGCTTTTTCTTGATTTGTTTTTCTTGTTTCGATTTATTGTCTAATGTGAACCTTGATATCCCTGAGATCAAATAAAATGAGATGATGATTTGCTTTCCTTATGGATGACCACCTTGTAATACCTGGAGCTTTTCATGTCTAAAAAAAAAAAGTTAGTATGTTCTCTGAGCCTAGCGTAAATACATGTATATTCCACCAAAAATGGTTGTTTCGAGGGATGTTACAAAAGCCCCTTGTTTTCTACCAAAAATTTTCTGAGGCACAATCTAATGAGAATGGGAATTGAATCATCAAAAGTCATTGGAGTCAATCAAAAAACATAAGTTGAAGTTGGGACCAACTCGTACTAAAAAAGAAGTGAAACCGTAGATTTAAGACATGAGTTTGTCAGGTTAATCCTATCTTACACAATGCAATACCATGAACTCTTGACTCATTAGACTTTGGATAGACCTTCTGGATCTTGGAAGCTAAACTTAGGTTTAAATATCAGGAGTCCTAGTTAGTTGAAGGATGGTCTATGTTATGTAGTTTCAAGTAACTGGCAGTCTTTTGAATTGGTTCTCACAATATCTAACATATAAACACATTGAATTATTTCAGAAAAATCTCAGCTTAACATCATTTTAAAACACTTCACTTTACAAAACACTGAAATTTTGTTACAAGAATTCTCTTCACACTTTGCTGATGCTGAATGATTTGTGCTTAAAGAATAGCTTGTTAGGAACTAGCTGTTGGTCCAAGGGTACCACGATCGTCAATTTTGATGATAACAAAACACTTGTGTTTTAACATTTACATTTGAGTTTAAGATTTCAGGATAATTGCAAATGGATACAAGTGTGAAGGACCTCAGAGCTCGCATCCATGATGGGTTGGAGGAGCTCGTTGGAGGAGTTTTGCTCGAAGCAAAGGCTTGAAGAAGGAAGGAAATGAAGAGTAAGATAGATACTCTTTTCATGTATTCTTTTGTAATTCTTTTGCTCTTTATTCTTTATGTCTAGATATATGTTAAAGGGCCTCAAAGGATCTAATCTATAGTCCTAGGTGTAGTTCCTTACTCGGAGGGGGTGAGATCAGCGTGACGTAAAAAATACGGAATAGAATATAAAAAATCTCACAAAAAAATCAATAACACAATGTGTACAATTATTTTTAGGTGGAAACCCAAACCGAGTGAAAACCACCACCTAACCCTCTTGAGTTAGGATTTTTCGATCAACCAAGTTGATCAAAATCCACTAAACGAATCACTTAAATGAGGGTGATTCAATCTCAATTACAACTACGCTACTTTATACGAGGGTAGCGTACCTCAAACCTCTTCTCTTCCCGAGAAGGATTTTGTCCCACGAAGGAGACGGGAATTCGCAAAGCGAATACCCAACCAAATAACAAAGATAAATAACAAATATAGTCCTATAGAGCCAACAAAGATTTAAACCTAGCTTCTATAGGAATTAGGAAACTCCCCTTTGCAAGGAGTGCATAGAATCGATGACGCGGGTGCGTGAGCCACGCGACGATGCAATGTCGCTCTCGTGAACTACGGTGGGAGAGCGGGTGCGCAAAGGCTTAATGCTCTCAAGATGTAGAACTTCAGCTTGGAGAGCAAGAGCTTTTCTAGGACACAAAAGAGTAGAAAGTATGTTGCTTGGGTGTGTCTTGGTATATCTAGGTGTGTCTTGGTGTGTTTTAGTGTGTAAGAGGTTCCTCTCTATTTATAGAGGCGTTAGGAAAGCCTTGGAAGGCTTTGGAAAGCTTCCATAGCTGTTGGGTGCAAAGCCCAAGAGAATCAGGCCAAAATTAGGAACAATGATTGCACAAACAGGGTTATCAGACGTCTGATCCTGGCATCAGACGTCTGGGAGATCACTTTAAGATGTCTAAAAACAAGGTCAGACATCTGATTTTAGGTGGGTTTCTTCCTGACTTGAATCAGATCTAAATAGGGTTCTACTGCAAGTCTGTCAGACGACATACAAGACGTCTGGCACTATGTCTGGACGTCTAGAAACCTACTTTTTCGTGGGAATGGATTTCCAAGAGTTGCAACGGCTAGAAAATCTCTGAGAAGAGATTTTGGGTCAGCCGAGGCAAAATGGTCATTTATCAGACGTCTGGAAAGGCTTAAGGACGTCTGATAAGGCTTTAATGGTCATATCCTCCAGTGTTTGTTAAGCCAGCCAACAGTCCACTAATTGGACGTCTGGCAAGTCCATCAGACGTCTTATAAGACGTCTGGACTAAGGTCTGGACGTCTGATTTCATCAGACAGAATTAGCTAAGTTCAACCTAGTTGTTATTGGTCGTCTGAATCAACAGTCAGACGTCTTAAAACACATTATTAGACGTCTGATTTTGGAATTAAACGTTTGGAAAAGCTGTTTGAACCCTATATTGGTTTTCTAAGTTTTCTATAGAAAACCTAAGTATCCTAGGGTTGTGCTGGTGTTCCTAGAACTACTGTAAGGGTACTTTGAGGCTCTTTAACAAGAATCTAAGTAACAAAAATAAAGAGAAACAAAAGAAATGAAAAATACAAAGAGTACAAGAGAATGAAATCTATCCTATTCTTCTTATCCTTCCATCTTCAATCTATCGCTCCTCGCGAATCTTCTCTGTTCTCCATCAAGCTCCTTCAATCCGTCCTGGATGCGAGCTCGAACTCGGTCTAATCACGTCTCCATTTGCAATTGACTTGAAATCTAAGACTCCAAGTGCAAATGTTAAATGACAAGTGTTTTGTTATCATCAAAATAAATGATCGTGGTGCTCTGGCACTAACATTAGGAACACCTTCTAAACCCTAGGATACTTAGACAACTCTTAGAGAACTTAGAAAACCAGGATAGGCTTCAGACAGCCTGATCAGATGTCCAACCTGAAAATCAGATGTCTGATCTTGGACTTTAAGACGTCTGAATGTTATATCAGACGTCTAAACTTTTAGGGCTGGTCTTAGAACCTTTTGTCTACTAATTTCAGACGACTGACCCTTAGTCTAGATGTCTTAGTAGACGTGTAATGAATTGGCTAGATGTCCAATTAGTGAAACATTGGCTTTCACAATATGAACGTTGAGAAATGACCTTTAGGCTTCTATCAGACGTCCGTAGAGGACCTTAGATGTCTGATAAGTGACCATTAGCTCTCGATTGAGCTGATATCACTTCTGATAAGGGTTATAGCCGTTTGTGCCTTTGGAAATCCATTCTTACAGTAAATTAGGTTTCTAGACGTCCAGACTTAGTGCCATACGTCTGATATGTCATCTAACTGAATTACACTAGAACCCTATTTAGGTCTAACTCAAGTCAATAAGGAAACCCGTCTAGGATTAGACGTCTGATTTAGTTTCCAGACGTCTGATAATTTTTCCAGACATTTGATGACCCAGTCAGAATCATTAATGATTCTGATTGCGGCTTGATTTGCCTTGGGATGATCCCCAATGGCTACCTAAGGCTTCCAAAGCCTTCCTAGGCCTTGCTAAGCCATCTATAAATAGGAAAGATCTCTTGCCTTGTTGAGATACACCAAGCAACACATTTCCACATCATATTGTGTCATTTGATCTTGAGAAGAAGCTCTAGCTCTCCAAGCTTAAGTTCCACACCTGAGAGCTTCATCCAGCTGTGCACCCGCTCTCACTTCGCAATTAAGAGAGCGAAAAAGTGTTGTTGAGTGGTTTACGCATCTGCTTCATCAAGTCAATGCACTTCTGGCAAAGGGAAGCTTCTTCACCTATAGTAGCTAGATTCAATCTTTTACTTTGTGGCTCTATAGGGTTGCATTGTATTTTATCTTTGTTATTTGGTTGGGCATTCGCTTTGCAAATTCTCGTCCCTTTCATGAGACAAAAACCTTCTCGTGAAGAGAAGGGGTTTGAGGCATTCTACCCTCGTATTTGTAGCATCGGTTGTAAGAGGTTGAACTACCCTTGTTAAAGTAGTTCGTTGGTGGATTTGATTGACTTGGTCAATTGGGAAATCCTAACTTGAGAGGGTTAGGTGGTGGTTTTCACCTGATTTGAGTTTCCACCTAAAAATATTTGTGCATATTGTGTGATTGATCTTTATGAGATTGTTTTACATTATTTTCGCTTATTTTTCGCATCACGCAAATCTCACCCCCTCCCATAGGAATCAACACTAGCAAAACCTAAGCATGGGGGTATGATGAGGCACGCCTCATCAATGTTAACAAGCCTAGGTTAAGAGAGAAACCAAGTCGAAAACATTGATATTAACTCACAGAAAAGGGTTAAGTGTGGTATTGATGAAAAATGACATTAACATCCAATTTATGCTAAAAATGCAAAATTAGGTCAATTGAAGAGAATCTACATTAAGAATACAGATGGTTGACCAAAAAGACCATTGAACACTAAAATGAGCTCCAATTCACAAACTAATTATTGGAATAATTTGTAAAAAGTTCAAAATACTTGTCATAAAAATTCCATTAAATTTTGACTTCATTTGGACCTTGGAAAACGTGCTTTGCATTTAGGTACTTCTAAGCATGTCATAATAGATACATTTTCTTCATATAAAAGCCATCAGGGACCTTCTTGAAAGGAAAACTTACCACTTATGGGTTTCATTGCAAAATTCATATTGGTTTGCCTAAGGGCCTTTAGTGAAAATTATCCAAAGGACCTGTTGCTCTTGTTACTGCTTAGCGAAGAACATAGGCATTGCTGACCATCCATCTTTCTCTTAATATGATCTAATGGTTGATCTTCATTCTGATCGGCTAGCGCTTGTGCTCCTAGCTTCGCACCTACATCTAGATCTTATCTTGTGGTCAGATAGTCCTCTTTCTCATCTCGTGCTTCCCAGATCAAATGAGAGCAATTGATCACCAACAACCATCACCTACACTCCCCAGTAGCACTAAGCTCCCATGGCCTATATAAGGACCTCCATAGTGACCTGTGATGCCTATCAGCTCCCTTCCTTTGAGTTGATCACTTGTCCCCTTCTAGTTCTTCTTCCTCTTCTTCCACAGTGTTAAGACCCGTTCTGTTCTGAGCCTTTTAAGATGTCTGGACTGTTGGTCAGACGTCTGGACACCTTCCCAAACGTCTGGAAATCAAAATTTTTGGGTACGAGCTTCGCATCTGCGCACGGGCTGTGGTGACATTTCCCAACCGCGGCTAGTCTTTGTTTGTTTTAATGCTTATTATAGTAATGTCATTGTGGTATAAAATAAGATAGCTACGGTTGTCGTTACCCTTAAAATTTTACTCGGAAATAGTTTCCCGAGGTCGAACTCAGGGAGCTACTGGAATTCTAGAAGTACAATGTTTCTTTATTACAAAAATAAGAGAGAGGGAGAGGGAGAAATAGATTTCTGTCTTTTGGCTTTTTCTTCTTCTCTTCTTTCTCTCTTCACTTGTCTTCTTCTTTTTCTTGTCGTTATCTTCTTTCTTCCTTCTTCTCTTTTCTTTCTCTGCAGCTGCGGAGCCTTTTCTTTTCTTTTTCTTCTTCTCTGCTTTATCTCCTCTGAAGCTTCATCCATTGTCTGATATCACAGTCAGACGACTTAAACGGCGGTCTGCTACAGTGCTTCCCCTCTTTTCTTCCTTTGCTGCTTCTTCTTCTTCTCTTCTTCTTCCCGCTTCTTCCTTGGTCTTCTGCCTTGCTCAGCTGCAGAGCCTTTTTAGAGTTTCTTCTTCTGCTCCTCTTCTTCTTCCTGCGGCCAAGTGATGAACCTTCTTCCTTCGTGCCCTGTTCCTCCACAAGGCACAGCAAAACCTAGCCCTTCTCTCTACCCGCACGTCTCTCTCTCTGTAAACTGCTCATAGGAAGCTCTCCGAGAGTGGGGTTATCGAGTCGGGTAGCGTACCTGTGACTAGGCGCACCGGCGTGGGTGGTGCGCGAGGAGTGCGAGGTAAACGAGTCGGCCAGGTCCGCGTGGCATGGGTCGTGGACGAAGCGGGCGAGTGGGCGAGGGGACCTCACCCCGAGTTCTGAGGCGCTTAGGTAAAAACACAAAATCAATTTAAATGGGTGCGGTGCTTCAAAATCTTACGATGTGAGACTAAACTTCGTCCCTTCTCGCGTGCGCCCGCAGGAAGAATCGCGACCTTGCCTCAGCAGCTGTGTCCTCGCTTCCCTTTGCGTGCCAACTGCCTGCCTTCACCTGGGTCTCTCCAATTCACCTCGGCTGGAGTCCTGCTGCTTCGAGGCCTGGAGCTCGCTTGGAAGCTCCTTGCTTCGTCGCCAATGGCGGCCGGGGCTGAAAATCTGCCTAACACAAACAAGGCCTCTCGGCCTAATCAGACCACAGGGAAACCTTCGCCATGGCATGGCGAAGGTAGTGCAGGGTGCAGCAGGTTGCGGGGCGGTGTCTGGCGGCAGCCCTAGGTCGGACTGCAACCGGAAAAATGGGTTTGATTGGGGGAGTGTTGTGGAGGTGTGGAGTGGCAGTGGAGGGGTGGGGGGTGTTGGGTAGGGTGAGGTGGAGCTTTTGGGACAGTTGGCGAGTTGTGTGGAGCGGCGGATCGACGGGGGCAACTCGTCGGAGGGTTGCCGGAGGGATGGAAGATGATGGTGGTCGGGCGCAGTCGAGGGGTAATCAACTGAAAGGTAGTGGGGAAAAGAAAGAGGGGATGAAGGGAAATAACAGTTACCTACCTACAGGGACGAAGGGGGTTGGAGTAGGGCGGCAGTCATATCGATTGTCGCCGGAGAAGAAACACCCAGAGGGAGAGAGCGGTGGCGAGGAAGAGGGCAGGGAGGCGCGTGCTTGGTACGGCGCGACGCGGGGAGATCAGGCGAAGGTGGCTCTGCTGCTGGTATTGCAGCAGAGCGACGAGACGGAGGAGGAGGAGCCGCTGGAGCTGGTGGGTTCCTGTCGGAGTGGGGAGAGAGGAAGGGTTGGGGTTTTCTCCGTCAAGACCAAGCTGCCCGAACCGGCTGGCGACGCTGGTCTTTATAAAGGCAGTGGCGGAGGGGTGGACGCAGGGAGGTGACGTGCCTCCCTCGCCGGAGAATGGCCGGAGGTGTGACCCATACCTTCCGCGTGTTCGCACGGAAGGTGTGGGCGTCGTCACGCGGTAAGGCGGTGTCCCTGCGACAGCAGACGTCGCAGGGAACACCAGGTTCAATTTGCAGGACATCCCCCTCACCCTACGCGGCGCCATGCTCCGCGCAAAGTCGCCGGAGCATGGCGCTGCGCAGAGTCTTGCAGAAGGGTTTCAAAAGTTGAGGGTCAAAAAGTAATAGATGAGGACCAAATTGCAAAGTCGGTTAAGAAGGTCTCTTCTTAGGCTCAAGTTTTTATGCATGACTAAATTGGACCTAAGGATTTTAATGGTGAATTTTTTTTCTAGGTCAGACCTTGTTTGACCGGCCAATTTACGTAAAAACCTAAATTAAATCATTAATTGGGCATGGTTCTCAATGTAGGTCAAAATGGGTTTCTAAGGCCAAATTGAAGGTTCTAAACCCTAGAGATTATTTTTCTATGAATTTTAGAGAGTTTAGTCGATTTTTACCCTACCTCGAACCTCGTGAATTGAAGTGGATTTGTTTTAGGGTTATAGAATGTCATTTAATTCCTTGGAGTTGCTGTAGCCCTTGTTGGATCAGATCATCCCCCTTTCCTTCTTATTAGGTTAGTTTGACCTATGTTTGGACCCTGAGTTACCCTGTTTGCAGATTGTGTTGGTGAATTGCATTTTTACCCCTTATGACTTATTTTCTTCTTAAACTTAGAATTCTCTGAGTCAAGCCTTTCTTTGAGTTATGTAGGAGATTTTTCTCGCATATCTAGGTTAGATTGTGCTAGTTAGAGTTCATGATGAGGTTCTTATCATACCCCCATGCCTAGCTTTTGCTAGTCCCTTAGCAAAAACTTAAGGTTTTAACCTTTGTTCTAGACCATGATGTTTTTAATAATTTCAGATAAGTGCTTTTTTCATTTGAACTTAGATTAGGTTAGAATGCTGACTATAGGCCTAACAGGTACTCTAGTACCATCCAAGATCCAGATCTGTCTAGCCTCAGCCTCAGTCCTTAGCAAAGGTTTTTAAGGCCCACAAGAACTAACCTAAGGTCTATTGGACTTTGTGGTTAAAGCACCCATACTTGAAATGATTTTAGCCCTAGCTCAGTTCGCAGTGCGTTTTGTAAGAGAGAGAGAGAAAGAAGATTTTTCTGTTTGGAGAGTTTTCTCTCTCTTTTTCTTTTTAATTCTAGCTTAGGATTGGCTTTTCAACATGGTCAGTATCAGATTCCTTGTTCCCATCATCAATCCTCAAGGGTTCCTGGCAATCGATGCTTCGAGATAGCACCGCCCATGGCAAACCTCGGAACCCTGGCTATTGAGATTTCGAGATAATCCCATCCATGGTGTTCCGTGGCCGAATCCAGACCCTGGCAATTGACACTTCGTGATAATGCCATCTATGGAATCTGAACCAGCAGAGTGCTTACATGCCCCCAGTAGGATATGAAAATATCCTAAGAGACAAGCACCGAGGAGATGATATTTTGTTACGCATCTTTGAGGGGAATTTCCCACCTCTCCGTGCTGGGAACTCGTCCAAATCAACTTGTGTTGATCGGCCGCTCCTAGTCTAGGTGTACTTTTCAGAATTTTGCGACGCTTCTGCATGATTTTGATTTTTACGCTTACTGAACCCGGCTGTGTGTGAGGTTAGGGTGCTTAGGTTACTGAGTCTCGTAAACCAAAAGTTAGTTAATGATGCTAAATACTCCTTAAGCCTTGGACCTAATACTTAAGCTTTTCATTTTCCTCAACCTCTTGAGGAGTGTCCAGATCTTAATGGGTACTAAGAGTCTATCCAAGAATGCCTAAGGTTTGCGTTCTTACTAATCTCACCATGCACTTTTCATTTCTTTTCTTGAATGAGGTCTAGAACTTAGTTCAATTCCTTAGTTTCTTACTAATGACTATCACTCTTTTCTTTCATTTTTGCACTCCTTTTTCATTTTGTTTCTTTTCCCACAAAATTTCCTTTCTCCTTTTTTTTTTCTTTAAAAATTTTTTAATTTTTATGGTGTTTTTGGCATATGTGAATTTTTTTGTTTAAAACCTTTTCTTACAAGTTTTGCACTTTTATTCCCTCCCATGCCTAAGGTTTGCAATGTCCTCATTGTGACTTAGGGGGTTTTTATTTACTTAGTTCATTCCTTAAGACAGATGTTTTGATGAGTGAATGGGTCGGGATGATTGTTGCGGATGATTTCTAATCCCAGATGCAAGCATCTGAGGTGGAGTCGACTGTCTAGGAGGGTGAACCTTAAGTGCACAATGGTGTCAAAAAGGTTTTAGGTTTTCAAGGAAAATGACGGGTTGCCTCCCGTTAAGCGCTGAGTTTTACGCCATCGGCTGGGCGCAATAAGCTCAAGGGGAATGGAGGATATAAGATGATTCAGCCAAATCAGTAGAAGTTACATCAATGAACGGCTTGAGTCTCTGACCGTTCACGATGAAAGGTTCGGAATCGTGGCTGAGCGGACTGATTTTGATGGCTCCATTTCCAAAAACCTGTCGGACTAAGTATGGTCCGACCCACTTGGATCGCAACTTTCCTGGAAAAAGTTTGAGTCGAGCATCAAAGAGTAGGACCTTTTGACCAGGATGAAAGATCTTTCTCGAGATATGCTTCTCATGGAAGGCTTTAACCCGCTCCTTGTAGATTCGCGAGTTCTCATACGCGTCTAGGCGTAATTCATCGATCTCGCTGATTTGAAGTTTTCTGTGGGTTCCAGCCTTCGAAAGATCTAGATTACAGTTTCGTACTGCCCAATAGGCTTTATGCTCCAGTTTGATGGGAAGGTGACACGCCTTCCCATACACCAGTCTAAAGGGAGACATGCCTAATTGGGTTTTGTGGGCGGTCCTATAGGCCCACAAGGCTTCCGGAAGTTGGGACGGCCAGTCCTTCCTGTCAGGCCGAACAGTGACCTGCAGGATTTTCTTGATCTCCCGATTTGATAGCTCAGCTAGACCATTAGTGTGGGGGTGGTAAGGAGTAGAGATTAGGTGAGACACCCCGTATTTGGTCATCAGTGACCTAAACTGAGCGTTAGTGAAATGGGTCCCCCCATCAGAGATTATAGCACGAGGAATCCCGAACCTTGAGAAAATGTTTTGATGAATGAATTTGAGAACGATTTTGTGATCACAGGTTTAGGTCGGTATGGCTTCGACCCATTTCGACACGTAGTCCACAGCCATCAGAATATATTCGAAACCATCCGAAACAGGAAAGGGGCCCATAAAATCAATCCCCCAAACATCAAAGATTTCACATACGAGAATCGGCTGCAAAGGCATCATGTCACGATGGCTCATGTTGCCCAAAGTCTGGCAACGACTGCATGCCTTGCATTGACTGTATGCGTCTTTGAACAGTGTGGGCAGTAAAAGCCGCATTGGGGGACTTTTGATGCGCTTTTATGCCCAGAGAAATGGCCACCGCATGCCTGGTCATGGCAGAAAGAGAGAATATTGTTGATTTCCTCTTCCGGGACACATCTCCGGATGATTTGCTCAGCACCTATGCGGAAAAGGTACGGGTCTTCCCAGATGTAATATTTGGTATCAGAGTGCAATTTGTCTTTCTTGGCCTTCGGCCAATCAGACGGGATCTGATGAGATGCCAAGTAGTTTACTATATCAGTAAACCATGGAAGTCTAGTACCAATAGTCAGCAGGTGTTCATCAGGAAAATGTTCCATGATGAGTCCGGAAGGGTTGATAATCTCAGAAGGAAGACAGGACAAATGGTTGGCTACCACATTCTGCCTTCCCGCCTTGTCGGGAATCTCGAGATCGAATTCTTGCAATAGCAAGATCCATCGGATTAGTCGGGGCTTCGCGTCCTTCTTGGCAAGGAGATGCCTTACAGCCGTGTGATCCGAGTAGATGATGACGTGGGAACCTAGGAGATATGATCGGAATTTTTCAAGGGCAAATACTACGGCTAGCAGCTCTTTCTCCGTAACCGTGTAGTTACGCTGAGCCTCGTCAAGTGTCTTGCTAGCGTAGTAGATGACCATAGGTTTCCCGTCAGCTTTCTGCCCCAGGACCGCTCCTACAGCGAAATCAGACGCATCGCACATGTCTCAAAGGGTTGAGACCAGTCAGGGGATTGTAGGATAGGTGCCTGGGTGACTCAGTCACGAAGGTTTTCAAAGGCTAGTGTGCATTCCTTGGAGATTTCAAAGGGTACATCCTTAGAGAGAAGAGAAGTCAAGGGGCACACGATTTTTGAGAAATCAGGAATGAAACGACGGTAAAAACCGACGTGCCCCAGAAAAGAACGAATGTCCCTGATCGAGCTAGGCATAGGAAGGCGAGAGATTAGATCAACCTTAGCTCTATCCACTTGAATGCCCTTCTCCGAGATTAAATGTCCCAGGGCAATTCCCTCAGGCACCATGAAATGGCTCTTTTCCCAGGAAAGAACCAAATTCACATCGATGCATCGCCTGAGTATTTGGACCAAGTGTTGGAGGCAATCGTTAAATGATGCTCCAAAAATTGAAAAGTCACCATGAAGACTTCCAGATAGTCACCTACCATATCTGAGAATATGGCAAGCATGCACCGCTGAAAAGTAGCGGGTGCATTGCAAAGACCGAAAGGCATCCTTCAGAATGCGTATGTTTCGAAGGGGCAGGTGAACGTGGTCTTCTCTTGGTCCTCAGGATGGATTGCCACCTGGTTGTAACCGGAGTACCCATCAAGAAAGCAGAAGAATCTATTTCCCGCTAATTTCTCGAGAATCTGATCAATGAAAGGCAGTGGGAAATGATCCTTCTTCGTGGAGGAATTGAGTTGGCGGTAATCTATACAGACTCTCCATGAGTTAGCTAATCGGGTAGGAATGACTTCTCCGGTTTCAATTATTATAGTGGTGAGTCCTGCCTTCTTAGGCACGACCTGAATTGGGCTCACCCAACGACTATCGGAGATCAGGTAGATGATCCCGGCATCTAACCACTTGATGATCTCCTTTTTCACGACCTCCTGCAGATTGGGGTTCAAGCGTCTCTGCATTTCACGAGAAGGTCGTGCGCCCTCTTCTGAATAGATATGATGAGTACAATACGAGGGACTTATTCCAGTCAGATCATCGAGAGTCCACCCGATGGCTCTGCGATGTTACTGGAGGACAGCAATCAGACGGGATTCCTGTTCGGGATTGAGCTTGGAATTGATAATCACAGGAAGGGTCTGATTAGAACCCAGAAAGATGTATTTCAAGTGAGTAGGAAGGGGCTTTAGTTCGAGGATGGGGTTATCAGCAGCGGCGGGTGGTTCAGAATAGATGTGAGGTTTAAAGGTAGGAGCTATTGGGTTGTCTAAATCTGGATTCGACTCCTCTATTTGCGAGTCAAGATCTTTTTGCAGTTGATGAGGTATAATCAGGTCATTCTGAAAGTGTGTTTCATCAACCAAAGCCCTAATGTCACAAATCTGTTCGATGACACCGCAATTGATTCCTTGTTGGGCCTTAAATATATCAATTTTCAGGGTTTGATTCCCAAATTTGAGCTCTATTTGGCCCTCCTCACAGCTAATGTTGGCTCTAGCAGTAGCCAAGAAATGTCTCCCTCGAATGATTGGTGTATCCCTAGGGTTTTCAGGTGCGTCCATGTCTAAGACTATAAAGTCTATAGGAAAGTAGAAATCCCACACTCTTACAATAACATCCTTGAGAATCCCTTTTGGTGACTTTATAGATCGGTCTGCTAATTGTAATGTCACCTCAGTTGGTTTTAGCTCAGATTCTTCTAGATGGTTAAGTAAGGATGTGGGTATCAGATTTATGGAAGCACCCAAGTCTAGCAATGCTCTATCAAATTGGGTATCACCTATCTTATAGGAAATCAGGGGAGTACCAGGATCTTTAGCCTTGGGTGGGAGTCTGCTTAGGATTATAGAGCTGGCTTACTCTGACAGAACAATTGGACTCCCACTCTTGGTTCGCGGCTTACGCTGGGGTGTACCACATTCTTTAAGAATCGTGCGTAAGCCGGTACGTGGCGGATTGCATCCATCAAGGGGATGTTTATGTGGACCTGCTCAAAGAGCTTGACTAGGTCCTCCTCAGGTGCCACGGGCTTGGTAGTCTTCTTTCCCTTGGTCAAGGCCTCGGGAAATGGAACCTTGGTTGGTTCTTCTAGGATAGGTCCAGGTCTTTGATCTGGGATAGGGATAGGAACGTCCTGGATTACCGTCCTAGGCTTGGGATCACTACCAGGCTTGGAGTGGTTTGGATAAGGTGGATCTTGGGTTTCCTTACCACTACGGGTTGTCACGGAATTAAGTCCTGCCTGGTTTTGGTTGGGATTGGGTAAGATGGGTTGCTGCTGATAGCACGCAAAAGAAGTGGAAGCCTCCATCCCGTTAGGTGAAGGAACAGAGGGGGCCTGATAAATAATATGGGCTTGGCCTGGGTTTGGGTTCATAACGCGCCGCTGTGTTGGCACGTTATTCGGGTTAGGAAGAGGAAGAGTGCCTGGTTGGCGAGAATTTGCCAACTGGGCCAGTTGATTACGGACCTCTGTAAGTTCGTCCTTGTGTTGTTTTTGGATAGCCGCATTCATTCTTTGAATGTCAGCCAGAGTCTGAAGGATAAGGGACATTTGATCCTGATTTGGCCCTGATGGATAAGTAGGGTTGGGCCGAGGCTGAAGGGCTGGTAAGGACGAGGGGGTTGTGGGCGAGACTGAAAGGGTGGTCTTTGGGTTTGGGAATTTCTCGCCCATTGAAAGTTGGGATGATTTCTCCATCCAGGATTATAGGTGTTGGAGAATGGGTCGTTCTGGATGGCATTGAGGTCCTCGTAGGTTTGAGGAACCTCCAGAGAGTCAGAGAAAGGGGGAATGGAATTCCCCGGGCTGGCATAGAAAGGATCGGATGGCCCTCCGATCCGAGAATCAGATGATGGATATGGATCCATCCCAGGAGAAGATCGATGGAGAATGTTTTGCAAAGTCTCCCGTGTGGAAGGAGGCTGTGCAAAGGAGCTATGCGTAGAGGTGGCTCGCTGCAAGTGCTGAGTCAGCTCATCCACCTTCTTTTCAATGATTGAGACCTTGTCCAATCGACTGGCCATTAATTCCAGGTCGATTGATGCGGACAGGCCCTACGTCTCATGTGCTCCCCTAAGATTCGTCGATGCGCGGGTATTCGTCCTGTCGAATAATCCCATGGAGTCATTGTTGATGGAGTTCTCGCACATGTTTTCGAGAATCTCCCACACGGTGTCCTCATGTTGACCCATGATATTCCCTCCGCAGGTTGCATTGACGAAAAGACGGATGTCTTCACGGAGTCCCTGGTAAAAAGATTGGACTTGTTCCCATTTAGGAACTCCGTGATGGGGGCACTTTCTCATGAGATCCTGAAAGTGATCCCATGCCTCATGGAGAGGTTCCCCTGTTTGTTGAGTGAAGTGAGTAATTTGATGGCGCAAGGCATTGGTCCGACCAACGGGAAAGAACTTTTTCAAAAATTCGGACTGAAGTTCTTCCCAAGTGTTGATCGGCCGGGTCTGAGTTTGATACTAATGAGCGGCCTTGTCCATAAGAGAGAAGGAGAACATCTTCATGAGAAAAATATCCCGATTTTGTGCATCTGACCCAAAAGTTTGGGCCAGATGCTTCAGCTGTTTGATGTGTTGGAAGGAATCTTCGGAATTAAGCCCATGGAATTTAGGTATAGCATGAATCATATTGGGCTTTAATTCAGAATCAGGTCCTCCAGTCGGGATTCTGACTCGAGGCTCAATGGCCACCGCAGCAGGATTATAATGGTCCCGCATCATAGGACACTGCGGTGGGTGCACAAAGTTTTGGAAGAGGTCATTGAGTCGCTGGAGCTGGTGCTCCAGATTGTTTTCTTCCTCAACTGGCTGAGCCATGATGGGGGAAGAAGAAGAGCTTGGTTCTGAATCAGATGAGAGAATAATGTGGTGGGGTTGCTGCACAAACACGGGCGTCGAGGCTTGGCCTTGACGAAAGTGAATTTCTAAAGGAGGTCTTAAGGGTGGTCTTAAGGATCTCCTACCGTTCATGCACTGTTGGAGTGGAAGAGGTTAGAAGGTGCTGGACCCAATCGAGACACCCAAAAATGTGTTGGGTGACTATAGAGGTGCGGGGCAGATGGACCCCTTGATCAGAAAGATCGTCCACCTGAGAATTACCTGGGCGGCCAGAGAGGGTGAGTCCCACGAAGACCCCTACACGGTAGAGCGTCCCCACGGGTTACAGGGTTTCCCCCACCCGACCTCTCTTGTCACTGCGGTTCCTGGTAGACCAGAAAGGGGATCTTGACCTCTTAAGTCTACCAATTTTAGTTTAAGATCAGGGTGCTTAAAGTTACACTTGAACGCTTAGGTATTTTAAGTCAGAAAGTGACCTAATTTTAAGGTTGGTTGACCCAAGCGGTCAACTTTACCTCTTGTTCTTTTGAGAGCTTTTGGGTCCTTTCTTTTAAGGTTCAAATGGATTTAAGAGCCTGATTTGCTTAGGGTTCCTCTTGTATAAATCTTTTTCAAACAAGGTTTAGGCATACCTCTTTTTGGGAAGATCTTTTCTTTGTTAATAGAAGGTGTGTCTCTAGAAACCCTAGATTTTCAATCCTTGGATTGGCTCTAGTTGGTCCATTTTAGTTGCCTCAAAATTTTAGCATCTAGGGCTCAATCAAGAAGGTTTTAGCCCTAGTTACCTTAGTTGGATGAACAGTTAAGCATGTGTTGAAATAGGCAATTTTGATGAATTACTATGTATAACACAGGTAGCCCTAAGTTGATTCTTCTTTTTGTTCCTTTTCAGATTTTAAGGGAGTTAAGAAAGGGCTAATAGAGATTACCTGTTTGTTGGAGTGTTTGTCGTGCGGCTGCTCTTCTTTTCCTTTACCTGCACACAAGAGAGAGAAAGAGATTAGCAATCTTTTAAAAGAAATTCAAAGCTTCTAGAATAGCCGTTGCTCCCCGGCGACGGCGCCAAGAGAATGGTGACGTTTCCCAACCGCGGCTAGTCTTTATTTGTTTTAATGCTTATTACAGTAATGTCGTTGTGGTATAAAATATGACAGCTACGGTTGTCGTTACCATTAAAATTTTACTTAGAAATAGTTTCCCGAGGTCGAACTCAGGGAGCTATTGGAATTCTAGAAGTACAATGTTTCTTTATTACAAAAATAAGAGAGAGAGAGAGAGGGAGAAATAGATTTCTGTCTTTTGGCTTTTTCTTCTTCTCTTCTTTCTCTCTTTGCTTGTCTTCTTCTTTTTCTTGTCGTTATCTTCTTTCTTCCTTCTCTTTTCTTTCTCTTCAGTTGCGGAGCCTTTTCTTTTCTTTTTCTTCTTCTCTGCTTTATCTCCTCTGAAGCTTCATCCGTCGTCTGATATCACAGTTAGACGACTTAAACGGCGGTCTGCTACAGTGCTTCCCCTCTTTTCTTCCTTTGCTGCTTCTTCTTCTTCTTCTCTTCTTCTTCCCGCTTCTTCTTCCTTGGTCTTCTGCCTTGCTCAGCTGCAGAGCCTTTTCAGAGTTTCTTCTTCCGCTCCTCTTCTTCTTCCTGCGGCCAAGTGGTGAACCTTCTTCCTTCGCGCCCTGTTCCTGCACAAGGCACAGCAAAACCTAGCCCTTCTCTCTACCCGCACGTCTCTCTCTCTCTGTAAACTGCTCATAGGAAGCTCTCCGAGAGTCGGGTTATCGAGTCGGGTAGCGTACCTGTGACCAGGCGCACCGGCGTGGGTGGTGCGCGAGGAGTGCAGGGTAAACAAGTCGGCCAGGTCCGCGTGGCGTGGGTCGCGGACGAGGCGAGCGAGTGGGCGAGGGGACCTCACCCCGTGTTCTGAGGCGCTTAGGTAAACACACAAAATCAATTTAAATGGGTGCGACGCTTTGAAATCTTACGATGTGGGACTAAACTTCGTCCCTTCTCGCGTGTGCCCGCAGGAAGAATCACGACCTTGCCTCAGCAGCTGTGTCCTTGCTTCCCTTCGCGTGCCAGCTGCCTGCCTTCACCTGGGTCTCTCCAATTCGCCTCAGCTGGAGTCCTGCTACTTCGAGGCCTGGAGCTCGCTTGGAAGCTCCTTGCTTCGTCGCCAATGGCGGCCGGGGCTGAAAATATGCCTAACACAAATAGGGCCTCTCGGCTTAATCAGACCACAGGGAAACCTTCGCCATGGCACGGTGAAGGTAGTGCGGGGTGCAGCAGGTTGCGGGGCGGTGTCTGGCGGCAGCCCTAGGTCAGACTACAATCGGAAAAATGGGTTTGATCGAGGGAGTGTAGTGAAGGTGTGGAGTGGCAGTGGAGGGGTGGGGGGTGTTGGGTAGGGTGAGGCAGAGCTTTTGGGATAGTTGGCGAGTTGTGTGGAGCGGCGGATCGACGGGGGCAACTCGCCGGAGGGTTGCCGGAGGGATGGAAGATGATGGTGGTCGGGCATAGTCGAGGGGTAATCAACTGAAAGGTAGTGGGGAAAAGAAAGAGGGGACGAAGGGGGCCGGAGCAGGGCGGCAGTCGTATCGACTGTCGCCGGAGAAGAAACACCCAGAGGGAGAGAGAGGTGGCGAGGAAGAGGGCAGGGAGGCGCGTGCTTGGTAAGGCGCGACGCGGGGAGATCAGGCGAAGGTGGCTCTGCTGCTGGTATTGCAGCAGAGCGACAAGATGGAGGAGGAGGAGCCACCGGAGCTGGTGGGTTCCTGTCGGAGTGGGGAGAGAGGAAGGGTTGGGGTTTTCTCCGTCAAGACCAAGCTGCCCGAACCGGTTGGCGACGCTTGTCTTTATAAAGGCGGTGGCGGAGGGGTGGACGCAGGGTGGTGACGTGCCTCCCTCGCCGGAGAATGGCCGGAGGTGTGACCCATACCTTCTGCGTGTTCGCACGGAAGGTGTGGGCGTCGTCAGGCGGCAAGGCGGTGTCCCTACGATAGCAGACGTCGCAGGGAACACCAGGTTCAATTTGCAGGACATCCCCCTCACCCTGCGCGGTGCCATGCTCCGCGCAAAGTCGCCGGAGCATGGTGCTGCGCAGAGACTTGCAGGAGGGACCTAAATGCAAAGAACGACGAGGAAACTAGGAGTCAAAATGCAAGGGTTTCGAAAGTTGAGGGTCAAAAAGTAATAGATGAGGACCAAATTGCAAAGTCGGTCAAGAAGGTCTCTTCTTAGGCTCAAGTTTTTATGCATGACTAAATTTGACCTAAGGATTTTAATGGTGAATTTTGTTTCTAGGTCAGACCTTGTTTGACTGGCCAAGTTATGTAAAAACCCAAATTAAATCATTAATTGGGCATGGTTCTCAATGTAGGTCAAAATGGATTTCTAAGGCCAAATTGAAGGTTCTAAAACCTAGAGATTATTTTTCTATGAATTTTAGAGGGTTTATTCGATTTTTACCCTGCCTCGAACCTCGTGAATTGAAGTGGATTTGTTTTAAGGTTATAGAATGTCATTTAATTCCTTGGAGTTGCTGTAGCCCTTGTTGGATTAGATCATCCCACTTTCCTTCTTATTAGGTTAGTTTGACCTATGTTTGGACCCTGAGTTACCCTGTTTGCAGATTGTGTTGGTGAAATTGCATTTTTACCCCTTATGACTTGTTTTCTTCTTAAACTCAGAATTCTCTGAGTCAAACCTTTCTTTGAGTTATGTAGGAGCTTTTTCTCGCATATCTAGGTTAGATTGTGCTAGTTAGGGTTCATGATGAGGTTCTTATCAGGCTACGCGCAGATAGTACTCTCTTTTTCTCCCCTTCTTCTCTCTCCCCTCCTCCTGCGAACCCTAACACACCATCTTTATAAACCCCCCTTCCTCCTCTCTCGTTCTCCCCACTCCACAGCCACCAGCCCCTTCTCCTCCTCTCCACCCCTGTGTGAGGAGATAGCGCGAGAGCGACGAGGATGAGGAGCAGCGTGAAAAGGGGAGGAGGAACTTGAGCTCGCGAGCTCGTGTGGGAGCTCACCGGAGGGCGGACAATCGGAGCGGCGCATGCGAGAGGAGGAGTGCATCAGGGAGTCGTCCCTAATGTTGCTGCAGCCGGAGTGCAGGTGAGCGCGGCTACGCGGGGCGAGGGCAGCGGGAGAAGGTTCTGGTTCTGGGTTTTTCCCAGAATCAGACATCTGGAACGACGTCCAAATGACGGAGCAGACGTCTGGAGACGACTCCAGACGTCTGAAGGCAAATCTCAGTGAAGGTAGGTTCCCTTTGCGGATATGGCCATACAGGCCGCTCCGCAGCTATGCTTTGCATGGCTAATTTGAGAAGATTTTGCTGTCGCGTGCAGGATTTACTTCGGGAAGGTGCTTGTTGAATGTTACGAATTGCTATGCTAACGTGTTTGGTTTTGGAAAACCTGTTGTAGTTTGGAAGCGAAGAACTCGTGTTCAACAAATAAAATTTATATCGAAATGAAAATTCTGGGTCGAACATAGGAGGCGGATGTTTGATTTAAAAACTACGCGTTTGTTTTTAGTTGTCATGAAGTAATTCAATTTAAAACTATCTAACTATTTACAATAAATCGAAGAGAGAGAGAGAGAGTAAGAGAGAGAGAATATTACCAACAGAAATCAAAATGAGATGTAGAATAAACATAGAATTTCATCATTAGAACGATTGTTTATTACACTAGAAAGTGGTAAACTGATTACACTAGAAAGCAATAAATCTAGTCTAGAAAGCATTAAAAGAATAGAGGGAGAAATATCCTCCTCGACGGTCGCTTGGAGGACGAGCAGAACTACTCTAGAAAGTAGTAAATCTATACTAGAAAGTAGTAAAAAGAATAGGGAGAGAGATATCCTCCTTGACGGTCACTTGGATGACAAGCTGGAAAGGACGACGCTTGGACGAAGGAGGATGAAGCAGAAGAATCGGAATGGGGCAGCACGTCGTCATTGTCGCTGGATCCACTTCCGAAGGGGGACGAAAATTTAGACTTTATCTCGTGAGAAGCATCCCGGGTGTGGGACAAGCTTCTCTTGAGCTTTGGAGAGGTAGAGAAGAGAAGGAAGGGAAGAGAATTTCGTGTGGAGGGGGTCTCCTTTTATAGTTGCAAGGAGTAGGGGCAAATTGGTCATTACATCTTTAAAACATTAAATAAGGGGTCTTTAGTGACGGATAAAACCGTCGCTAAAGCCCCAACGTGGGCGTAGTGGGCGTTGGACGCGCGCACCCGCTCTTTTGCTCGCACCTAACACTCGCCGCACGTTCAGCCGTCCATAGTCGTCTGATCGCGAGATCAAACGACCCAGATCACGCCTTCGCCCGCCCGCGTGCAATGCCTCGTGAGGCGCGGGCGTGCGATAGCGCGTCGATGCTATTGAGCGCGGACGGCCGCCCGATCAAGATCCGACGCTCGCCCGCGCTCACTTGCCCGCGCCCTTCACCTGGTTGCTGTGGCTTGAACCCGCATCTTGTGAACGCGCAGCGCCTCGCGACCGCTGCGTTACGCGAAGGATTGTGTTGCGTGGACGATTTGAGGTGCATGCGTTCATAGCCGTTGGATCGAGATCTAATGGCTG
Organism: Thalassia testudinum; assembly: GCA_037157565.1. Lineage (NCBI taxonomy): Eukaryota > Viridiplantae > Streptophyta > Magnoliopsida > Alismatales > Hydrocharitaceae > Thalassia > Thalassia testudinum. The sequence goes on from JAZHRO010000077.1 coordinate 136,371,388, forward strand.
AAAGGGGCAGATTCGGGGGCTTCAGTGGTTTCGTGAGGGCGATTGGGCGGCCGAGATGGTGCCACATGGCACAATCTTGGTTGTCCATCTTCTGGATGTTGTAGATGGTGCCACGGGTGTCGGATTGACTCGATTTTTGCGTCGTTAGGCTGCGATCGTCGATTCGAATCCATCCGTGCGGTCGGATTTGTCATTTGAAGTACATATTTACACCATATTGGCCCTTGATCTTCTAGGGTTCCCCGGTCACTATCAGATGCTACAGATGCCTAATTAGGGCGATCTTGGAGTCATTGAACTCCAATCGTCACCCTGATCACATCCGTACGGTTGGATCTTCAATCCGATGCCCCGATAAAAAGTTTGCTTTGTCCAAGCACATAAAAGGAGAGAATTAACCTCCATTTTATTCAAACTACTCTAAATGCAAGATGATGCATGTTATGTAATATTTATATCATGAAATGCAATCCTATGCTTAAGAACATGCATAAATAGACATCTTAAGTAGTGTAAATGTGTTTACATCATACCCCCATGCCTATCTTTTGCTTGTCCCTGGCAAAAGCTATATGCTATTTATAAAAGAATTAGGTTAGATTATTTGGGCATGATCTATTTTCAATCATTAAGAAGTTGTCTACTTAGGATTTGAACTTTCACAGACACAACAGTGCCCGAGTATCTGCCAAAATGCAGATCGCCTCAAGCCCTCGCCTTATTCAAAGAAAAATTTCTTTTTCTCTTTTTCCTCTTTTCTAATTTTTTTGGATTTTCAAATTTTTGGGTTTAAGAGTGGCTTTCTACGGCCATTCAACTCACCTAAGAATTGATGAGAACCTTAAGTTTTAAGCATCTTATTGTGAATGTGATAGACTCGTTGACCGGCAATTAAAACGGACTTCGGATTTCTTTGCCTCTAGGTGACCTCAAAAAAGAAATTCTGCCTAAAGGTGTATCTTTACAACCGGTAGCTTTCTCCCTACTTTTATTTTTTTACGGGGTCAACACAAGGGTGAATCCAGTGTATATCTCCCCGGTTTATTCTACTTCTCCGCTTCTTCCTAAATGTTTTGGGAATTTTTAGTGCATTTATTGAGCTGGGTTCTGGACAACCGGTCGATGAGCTGTTACCACCGACAACTTGCCAGCCATACTCGTACGGGAAGTGTGGTTTATTTCTTTTTTTTTTCTACTTTTCTTTTTGATTTTTTTTTTCTTTTTTTAAGTAGGTGGCTTCCCTGATCTAAGATTTACCTAGGGGCAGGAAAAAGAGAAAGGTCCAGTGACTGGGCTTTGGACAACCTACCTATGGGCTGTTACCCACGATAACTTGCCAGCCATATCACCCTAGAAGGTTCATTAGCTACCCAATTTCTGTTAAAATCGTCGAACAACGAGTCAATGACAAGATAGTGTGTAGACGCTAGAAACTCAAAATTCCCTCAAATCAGAGGGCGGGTTGATAAGTCGTGTACTTATCACCCAAATTTATTTACTCCAATTAAAATAAAATTCAGGTTGGCGAGAACTCAAAAAACAAATACACATTTTAGTGGATACATGAGCTGATTAAGTCCAAAGACCTGAAGGGTTTTTGTGTTTAAATCATAATGTAGTATTTCTGAAAACGTTACAGGCGACAACTATGACTAGTTTTTGCTATAGCGTTGTAGTATAGCTAGTTATTGCCATCATTTTCAAATATATATATATATTTTTACTCGAGAATAAAAATTCTCCCGAGGTCGAACTCAGGGAGCAAGTCGTATTCTAGAGATATACATGTTCTATTACAAAAATAAAGAGAGAGAGAGAGAGAGAGAGATGAAAGTTTGGCTTCTTCTTCTTTTCTTCTTTCTTCCTCTTTGGCTTTTGTTCTTCCTGTTCTTCCTCTTCTTCTTTTCTTGCTTTTTACTTCTCTTCTTCTTCTGCTTTCTGTTTCTTCACTTGGCTGTTCCTTTCTTTCTTTTTTTTCTTCAGATCTTCTTCTTCTTCTTTTTTCTTCTTTCTTGTGTTTCCTCTTCTTTGCCGTGGTCCTGCTTCTTCTTTTCTTCTTCTTCCTTGCCACTTGGCTGTTCCTTCTCTCTTCTTTTCTTCTTCTTTGTCTTCACCTGTCTTCAGGACGTCGTCTGATTTTCCAATCAGACGACTTAACCCGCGGATGCTACAGTGCCGCTTCAGTTCTTCTTCTTCCGCAGTCCTTCTTCTTTACCTGTGCCTGCACGCTCAAGAGTTCAGCATCAGAGGGAAAAAACCTACTCTACCCTCCCCCCGCGTCTCTCTCTCTCTGAATTCGCTCTTAGGACAACTCTCCCAGAGCAACCGGGTAATCGGGTACGCGGGTCGCGCCCGGGTCCAGGCCCACCGGCGTGCGGTGGTGGGCGAGGAGTGCCAGTCAAGTCGGGTAAGGTCGGCCGGATCCGCGTGATGAGCTCGCGGACGGGTCGGGTGAAGCGGTGTGAGAGGGACCTCACCCCGTGTGCTGAGGCGATAAGCCTACAACACTTTTTCAACTTATATCGGCGCGCCTCTTCGAAGCCTTCCGAGGTGGGACTAAATGTCCCACCCCAATGTGAGCGCCTGCGCTGAGAAAGCTGCAGGCAGTTGCGGCTTTTGCGGAGCTTTCTCCCTAGCTGCGAGCCAGGCAGGTGCGCGAGGGCTGCCTTGCGTCCTGGGGAGTCTGACCTGGGCGAAGCGAGGCTGTAGCTGCAGGCGGAAGCAGCTCCTTCTGCACAGCAATGGCGGCGGAGGACGGGTGACCTGTTCACAGCAAAACGGCCTCTCGGCCTAATCAGAAGGTGCCGGGAGCTTCGCCAGAGTGCGGCGAAGCTCGCGCGGGTGGTGGCGAGGCGTGGGGCGACGTACAAGGGCTACCCTAGGTCAGACTGTGGCTGGGGGAATGTGTTTGTTCGGGGGGTTTGCAGGTGGCGAGTGGCGGGAAATGGAGGGGCGGAAGAGGATCAGGGTGAGGAGGCGGAGGTTATGCACAGGTCGACGAGCCGTGTGGGGTGCTGGAGCGATGGGAGCAGTTCGCCGGAGTTTGGCCGGAGGTGGAGAAGGTGAGGGTGATCGGTGGGAAATCGGTGACGACAGTAAGGGCTTTCAGTATGGAAAAGAAAGAGGGGAGGAAGAGGAGAAGTTTACCTACTAAGTTGGACAAAGAGGGGTTGGCGCAGGCGACAGTCGTATCGACTGTCGCCGGAGAAGAAATTGCCCAGAGGAAGGGGCGGCGGTGAGGAGAGGGCCGGAGAGGCGTCAGCTGGGTGCGGCGTGACGCGGAAAGAGCGAGGGAAGGTAACCCTGCTGCTGGTAGTGCGGCAGGGTGACGAGGAGGAGGAGGAGAAACCGCCGGAGCAAGGGGGCGTCTGTCGGAGTGGGAAGGGAGGAATTGAGGGGGGTGTCTCCGTCAGATCCGAGCTCCCAAGAACGGCAGAGCGACGGGGGTATTTATAGGGGTAGAACCAGAGAGGAGGGTGGAGGGAGACGACGTGTCTCCCTCGTCGGAGGACGCCGGAAGTGGAGACCCATACCGTCCGTGCGTTCGCACGGCCGGTATGGGTGGGTGCAGCGCTCAGGGGGGTGTCCCTACGGTGGCTGACGACGCAGGGTACCCCCCATTGACTTGCCAGGGCCCCTCCCTCACCCTGCGCGGCGCCATGCTCCGCGCAAGGTCGTCGGAGCATGGCGCTGCTCAGGTTTTGCAGGAGGGACCCGAACGCAAAGAACGAAGGAGAGTTAGGGGCTAGAATGTGAGGGTTCAAAAGTTGAGGGCCAAAAAGTAAATATATGAGGACCAAAGTGTAAAGTTGGTCAAGAAGGTTTCTTCTTAGGCCCAAGTTTTTATACATGACTAATTAGGACCTAAGGATTCTGATGGTGAATTTCATTTCTAGATTAACCCTTGTTCGACTGGTCAATTTACGCAAAAACCTAAATTAAGTTGTTAATTGGGCATGGTTCTCAATGTAGGTCAAAATGGGTTCCTAAGGCCAAATTGAAAGTCCTAAACCCTAGAGATTATTTTTCTATGAATTTTAGAGGGTTTATTTGATTTTTTCCTTACCTCGAACCACATGAATTGAAGTGGGTTTGTTTTTAGGGTTACATGATGTCATTTAATTCCTTGGAGTTGCTGTAGCCCTTATTGAGTCATCTCATCCCACTTTTCTTCTTATTAGGTTGTTTTGACCTATGTTTGGATCCTGAGTTACCCTATTTTCAGATCGGATTGGTGAAATTGCATTTTTACCCTTTAGTTTCTATTTTCTTTGCAAACTCAGAATCTCTCTGAGCCAAGCCTTTCTAGAGTTATGTAGGAGCTTTTTCTTGCATATCAGGGTTAAATGGTGCTAGTTTAGGGTTTGTGACGAGGTTCTCATCACACCCCTATGCCTAGCTTTTGCTAGTCCCTTAGCAAAAACCTAAGGTTTTAACCTTTGTTCTAGACCATGATATTCTTAACAACTTCAGGTAAGTGCCTTTTCTTTTGAACCTAGATTAGGTTAGAATGCTGACCATAGGCTTAAAAGGTACTCTAGTACCAATCAAGATCCAAATCTATCTAGCCTCAGCCTCAGTCCTTAGCAAAGGGTTTTAAGACCCACAAGAACTAACCTAAGGTTTATTGGACTTTGTGGTTAAAGTACCCGTGCTTGAAATGATTTTAGCCCTGGTTCAGTTCGCAGTGCATTTTATAAGAGAGAGATAGAAAGTTTTTCTGTTTGGAGAGTTTTCTCTCTCTTTTTCTTTTTAGTTCTAGCCTAGGATTGGCTTTTCAACACGGTCTGTATCAGATTCATTGCTCCCATCATCAATCCTCAAGGGTTCCTGGCGATCGATGCTTCGAGATAGCACCGCCCATGGCAACCCCCAGAACCCTAGCTATTGAGATTTCGAGATAATCCCATCCATGGTGTTCTGTGGCCGCGTTCAGACCTTGGCAGTTGACACTTCGTGATAATGCCATCCATGGAATCTGAACCAGCAGGGTGCTTACATGCCCCCAGTAGGATATGTGAATATCCTAAGAGACAAGCACCGAGGAGATGATATTTTGTTACGCATCTTTGAGGGGATTTCCTGCCTCTCTGCGCTGGGAACTCGTCCAAATCAACTTGTGTTGATCGGCCGCTCCTATTCTAGGTGTACTTTTCAGAATGACGCTTCTGCGTGATTTTGATTTTTTTTTTTTATGCTTACTGAACCAGGCAGTGTGTGGGGTTGGGGTGCTTAGGTTACTGAGTCCCGTAAACCAGAAGTTAGATAGCGAGGTCAAATACTCCCTAAGCCTTGGACCTAGTACTTAAGCTTTTCATTTTCCTCAACCTCTTGAGGATTGTCTAGATCTTAATGGGTACTAAGCATCTATCAAGAATGCCTAAGGTTTGCGTTCTTGCTAATCTTACCAAGCACTTTTCATTTCTTTTCTTGAAAAATGGTCTAGACTAAGGTTAATTCCTTAGCTTCTTACTAATGACTATTACTCTTTTCTTTCATCTTTTTGTGCTCCTTTTCATTTTGTTTCTCCACAAAATTTTCTTTCTCCTCTTATTTTTTTATTTTGAAAATTTTTTAATTTTTATGGTGTTTTTGGCATATGTGAATTTTTTGTTTAAAACCTTTTTTTCTACAAGTTTTGCACTTATACCCCCCCCATGCCTAAGACTTGCAATGTCCTCATTGTGATTTAGGGGTTTTTATTTACTTAATTTATTCCTTAAGATAGATATTTTTGTGAGTAAATGGGTCGGGATGAATTTTGCGGACGATTTCTAATCTCAGATGCAAGCATCTGAGGTGGAGTCGGCTGTCTTAAAGGGTGAACCTTAAGTGCACAATGGTATCAGAAAAAGGTTTTAGATTTTCAAGGAATGACGGGCTGCCTCCCGTTAAGCGCTGAGTTTTACGCCATTGGCTGGGCGCAGTAAGCTCACGGAGAATGGAGGATGAGAGATGACTCAGCCAAATCAGTAGAAGTCACATCAATGAACGGTTTGAGTCTCTGACCGTTCACGATGAAAGGTTCGGAATCGTGGCTGAGTGGACTAATTTCAATTGCTCCATTTCCAAAAACCTGTCGGACTAGATATGGTCCGACCCACTTGGACCTCAGTTTCCCCGGGAAAAGTTTGAGTCGGGCATCAAAGAGTAGGACCTTTTGACCAGGATGAAAGATCTTTCTCGAGATGTGCTTGTCGTGGAAGGCTTTAACCCGCTCCTTGTAGATTCGCGAGTTCTCGTACGCGTCTAGGCGTAATTCATCGATCTCGCTGATTTGGAGTTTTCTGTGGGTTCCAGCCTTGGAAAGATCTAGATTACAATTTCATACTGCCCAATAGGCTTTATGCTCCAGTTCTACGGGAAGGTGACATGCCTTTCCGTATACTAGTCTAAAGGGAGACATGCCCAATTGGGTCTTGTGGGCGGTCCTATAGGCCCACAATGCTTCCGGAAGTCGGGACGACCAGTCCTTCCTGTCAGGTCGAACAGTGACTTGCAGGATTTTCTTGATCTCCCGATTTGACAGCTCAGCTAGGCCATTTGTTTGGGGGTGGTAAGGAGTAGAGATTCGGTGAGACACCCCAAATTTGGCCATCAGTGACCTAAACTAAGCATTTATAAAATGGGTCCCCCCATCAGAGATTATAGCACGGGGAATCCCGAACCTTGAGAAAATGTTTTGATGTATGAACTTAAGAATAATCTTGTGATTGCAGGTTCGGGTCGGTATGGCTTCGATCCATTTGGACACGTAGTCCACCGCAAGCAGAATATACTCGAAACCATCCGAAATAGGAAAGGGGCCCATAAAATCAATCCCCCATACATCGAAGATTTCGCATACGAGAATTGGCTGCAAAGGCATCATGTCGCGATGGTTCATGTTGCCCAAAGTCTGGCAACGATTGCATGCCTTGCAGTGACTGTATGCATCCTTGAAAAGTGTAGGCCAGTAGAAGCCACACTGGAGGACTTTGGATGCGGTTTTATGCCCTGAGAAATGGCCACCACATGCCTGGTCATGGCAGAATGATAGGATATTGCTGATTTCCTCTTCCGGGACGCATCTCCGAATAATTTGATCAGCACCTATGCGGAAAAGGTACGGGTCTTCCCAAATGTAATACTTGGAATCAGAACGCAATTTGTCTTTCTTGGCCTTCGGCCAATCAGACGGTGTCTGATGAGATGCCAAGTGGTTTACTATGTCAGCAAACCATGGAAGTTTAGTACCAACAGAAAGCAGGTGCTCATCAGGAAAATGTTCCGTGATGGGTCCGGAAGGGTCGATGATCTCAGAAGGAAGACGGGACAGATGGTCGGCTACCACATTCTGCCTTCCCGCCTTGTCGTGAATCTCAAGATCGAATTCTTGCAACAGCAAGATCCAACGGATTAGTCGGGGCTTCGCGTCCTTCTTGGCAAGGAGATGCCTTACAGCCGTGTGATCCGAGTAAATGATGACATGGGAACCCAGAAGATACGATCGGAATTTTTCAAGGGCAAATACTACGGCTAGTAGCTCTTTTTCCGTAACCGTATAGTTACGCTGAGCCTCGTCAAGTGTCTTGCTGGCGTAGTATATAACCACGGGTTTCCCGTCAGCTTTCTGCCCCAGGACTGCTCCTACAGCGAAATCAGATGCATCGCACATGATCTCAAAGGGTTGAGACCAATCATGGGATTGTAGGATAGGTGCCTGGGTGACTCGGTCACGTAGGTTTTCAAAGGCTAGTGTGCATTCCTTGGAGATTTCAAAGGGTACATCCTTAGAGAGAAGAGAAGTCAAGGGGCACGCGATTTTTGAGAAATCTGGAATGAAACGGTGGTAAAAACCGACGTGCCCTAAAAAAGAACGGATGTCCTTGATCGAGCTAGGCATAGGAAGGCGAGATATCAGATCCACCTTAGCTCGATCCACCTGGATGCCTTTTTCTGAAATTAGATGTCCCAGGACAATTCCCTCAGGCACCATGAAATGGCTCTTTTCCCAGGAAAGAACCAAGTTCACCTCAATGCATCGCCTGAGTATCTGGACCAAGTGTTGGAGGCAATCATCAAAAGAGTCTCCAAAGACTGAAAAGTCATCCATGAAGACTTCCAGGAAATCACCTACCATATCAGAGAATATGGCAAGCATGCACCGCTGAAAAGTAGCAGGTGCGTTGCAAAGACCGAAAGGCATCCTTCGGAAAGCGTACGTTCCGAAGGGGCAGGTGAACGTGGTCTTTTCTTGGTCCTCAGGATGGATTGCCACCTGGTTATAACCGGAGTACCCGTCAAGAAAGCAGAAGAACCTATTTCCCGCTAGTTTCTCGAGAATTTGATCAATGAAGGGTAGTGGGAAATGATCCTTCTTCGTGGAGGAATTGAGTCGGCGGTAATCTATACAGACTCTCCACGCATTGGCTAATCCGGTAGGAATGACTTCTCCGGTTTCAGTCGTCATGGTGGTGAGTCCTGCCTTCTTAGGCACAACCTGAATTGGGCTCACCCAACGACTATCGGAGATCGGGTAGATGATTCCGGCATCTAACCACTTGATGATCTCCTTTTTCACGACCTCCTACAGATTAGGGTTTAAACGTCTCTGCATTTCACGAGAAGGTCGTGCGTCCTCTTTTGAATAGATATGATGAGTACAATAAGAGGGGCTTATTCCAGTCAAATCATCGAGAGTCCACCCGATGGCTCTGCGATGTTGCTGGAGGACAACAATCAGACGGGATTTCTGTTCAGGATTGAGGTTGGAATTGATAATCACAGGGAGGGTCTGATTGGAACCCAAAAAGATGTATTTCAAGTGAGCAGGAAGAGGCTTTAACTCGAGGATAGGATTATCAGCAGCAGCTGGTGGTTCAGTGTAGATGTGAGGTTCAAGGGTAGGAGTTACTGGGTTGTTTCTATCTGGATTCAACTCCTCCGTTTGCGGGTCAAGATCCTTCTATGGTTGATGAGGTATAATCGAGTCATTCTGGAGATGTGATTCATCAACCAAAATCCTAATGTCACAAATCGTTTCGATGACACCGCAATTAATTCCTTGTTGGGCCTTAAAGATATCAATTTTTAAGGTTTGATCTCCAAATTTAAGCTCTATTTGGCCCTCCTCACAGCTGATGTTGGCTCTAGCAGTAGCCAAGAAAGGTCTCCCTAGAATGATTGGTGTATCCCTAGGGTTTTTAGGCGCATCCATATCTAAGACTATAAAGTCCACTGGGAAATAGAAATCCCGCACTCTTACGATAACATCCTCGAGAATCCCTTTTGGTGACTTTATAGATCGATCTGCTAATTGTAATGTCACCTCGGTTGGTTTTAGCTCAGATTCTTCTAGATGGTCAAGTAAGGATGTGGGTATCAGGTTTATGGATGCACCTAAGTCTAGCAAAGCTCTATCAAATTGGGTATCACCTATCTTGCAGGAAATCAGGGGGGTACCAGGATCTTTTGCCTTGGGTGGGAGTTTACTGAGGATTACAGAGCTGGCTTGCTCTGACAGAACAATTGGGCTCCCACCCTTGGTTCGCGGCTTACGCTGGGGTGTACACACATTCTTTAAAAATCATGTGTAAGCTGGTACATGGCGGATTGCATCCATCAGGAGGATGTTTATGTGGACCTGCTCAAAGAGCTTGACCAGGTCCTCCTCAGGTGCCACGGGCTTGGTGGTCTTCTTTCCTTTGGTCAAGGCCTCGGGAAACGGGATCTTGGTTGGTTCTTCTAGGATAGGTCCAGGTTGTGGATCTGGGATAGGGGTGGGGACATCCTGGATTACTGTCCTAGGCTTGGGATCACTACCAGGCTTGGAGTGGTTTGGATGAGGTGGGTCTTGGGTTTCCTTGCCACTACGAGTTGTTACAGAATTGAGTCCTGCCTGGTTTTGATTGGGATTGGGTAAGATAGCTTGCTGCTGGTAACCTGCAAAGGAAGTGGAGGCCTCTATCCCGTCGGGTGAAGGAACAGAGGGGGCCTGATAAATCATATGGGCATGGCCTGGGTTTGGGTTCATAACGCGCCGCTGGGTTGGCACGTTATTAGGATTAGGCAGAGGTTGGGAAGGAAGAGTACCTGGCTGGCGAGAATTTGCCAACTGGGTCAATTGGTTTCGGACCTCTGTAAGTTTGTCCTTATGTTGTTTTTGGATAGCCGCATTCGTTCTTTGAATGTCAGCCAGGGTCTGAAGGATAAGGGACATTTGATCTTGATTTGGCCCAGATGGGTAAGTAGGGTTGGGCTGAGGCTGAGGCGGCTGGTAAGGACGAGGAGGTTGTGGGCGGGGTTGGAAGGATGGTCTTTGGGTTTGGGAATTTCCCGCCCACTGAAAGTTAGGATGGTTTCGCCATCCAGGATTATAGGTGTTGGAGAACGGGTCGTTCTGGATGGCGTTGAGGTCCTCGCAGGTCTAAGGAACCTCTAGAGGGTTAGAGAAAGAGGGAATGGAATTCCCCTGGCAGGTGTAGAAGGAATCGGAAGGACCTCCAGGCAAAGATTCGGATGATGGGTCCATCCTAGGAGAAGATCGATGGAGAATGCTTTGCATAGTTTCCCTTGTGGAAGGAGGCTGTGCGAAAGGGTTATACACAGAGGTGGCTCGCTGCAGATGCTGAGTTAGCTCATCCACCTTCTTTTCGATAATCGAGACCTTGTCCAATCGACTGGCCATTAACTCCAAGTCGACTGATGCGGACAGGCCCTGCGTCTCGTGTGCTCCCCTGAGATTCGTCGCTGCGCGGGTATTCGTCCTGTCGAATAATCCCATGGAGTCATTGATGATGGAGTTCTCGCACATGTTTTCGAGAATCTCTCACACGGTGTCTTCATGTTGACCCATGATATTTCCTCCGCAGGTTGCATTGACGAAAAGACGGATGTCCTCACGGAGTCCCTGGTAAAAAGATTGGACCTGTTCCCATTTAGGAACTCCGTGATGGGGGCACTTTCTCATGAGATCCTGAAAACGATCCCATGCCTCATGGAGAGGTTCCCCTGTTTGTTGGGTGAAATGTGTAATCTGATGGCGCAAGGCGTTGGTCCGTCCAACAGGGAAGAACTTTTTCAGGAACTCGGACTGAAGTTCTTCCCAATTGTTGATCGGCCGGGTCTGAGTTTGATACCAATGGGCGGCCTTGTCCATAAGAGAAAAGGAGAACATCTTCATGAGAAGAATATCCCGATTTTGTGCGTCTGACCCGAAAGTTTGGGCCAGATGCTTAAGTTGTTTGATGTGCTGGAAGGGATCTTCCGAATTAAGCCCATGGAATTTAGGTATAGCATGAATCATATTGGGCTTTAATTCAGAGTCAGGTCCCCCAGTCGGGATTCTGACTCGAGGCTCGATGGCCACTGCAGCAGGATTATAATAGTCCCGCATCATGGGACGCTGCGGTGGGTGCACAAAGTTTTGGAAGAGGTCGTTGAGTCGCTGGAGCTGGTGCTCCAGATTGTTTTCTTCCTCAACTGGCTGAGCCATGATAGAAGAAGAGTTTGATTCGGAATCGGAAGAGAGAATGATGGGGTTAGGTTGTTGCTCAAACACGGGAGTCAAGGTTGGGCCTTGACGAGAGTGAAATTTTAAAGGAGATCTTAAGGGTGGTCTTAAGGATCTCCTACCGTTCATGCACTGTTGGAGTGGAAGAGGTTAGAAGGTGCTGGACCCAATCGAGACACCCAAAAATGTGTTGGGTGACTATAGAGGTGCGGGGTAGATGGACCCCTTGATCAGAAAGATCGTCCACCGGAGAATTACCTAGGCAGCCAGAGAGGGTTAGTCCCGCGAAGACCCCTACACGGTAGAGCGTCCCCACGGGTTACAGGGTTTCCCCCACCCGACCTCTCTTGTCACTGCAGTTCCAGGTAGACCAGGATGGGGATCTTGGCCTCTTAAGTCTACCAATTTTAGTTTAAGATAGGGTGCTTAAAGTTACACTTGAACTCTTAGGTATTTTAAGTGAGAAAGTGACCTAATTTTAAGGTTGGTTGACCCAAGGGGTCAACTTTACCTCTTGTTCCTTTGAGAGCTTTTGGGTCCTTTCTTTTTGGGTTCAAGTGTTTAGAGAGCCAATTGTTTAGGGTTTCTCTGAATAAGTGTGTTCAATCAATGGTTTAGGCACACTTCTTTTGGAATTTCTCCATTCTTGATTTAAGTAGTGTGTCTCTAAAACCCTAATGTTGAATCTTATGTTGGCTCTACTTGGTCCAGTTAGTTCTTTGGTGGGTAATTAGGGCTCAAGAAAAAATGTGTTAGCCCCTAAATACCCTTAATAGTGTGCAGGAATAATGGGTTGAAAACATGCAACTTCTTATGGTTTACTAAGTATAGAAGACAGGTTAGCTCTATATTGCTTGTTCTTTTCTTTTCTTCCTCTTTAGAGTTTTTTGGGGTTAATAGTGAGAGGAAAAAAAAATTACCTGTCCTCGGAGTGGTTGTTGTGCGGTTGCTTGTCTTCTTGGTTTCCTGTAGCTGCACAAAAGAGAGGAGATTATTAGAACTAAGAAGAAACAGAAATGCCTACCTCTAGAATAGCCGTTGCTCCCCGGCAACGGCGCCAAAAATGAAAACGTTACAGGCGACAACTATGACTAGTTTTTGCTATAGCGTTGTAGTATAGCTAGTTATTGCCATCATTTTCAAATATATATATATTTTTTTACTCGGGAATAACAATTCTCCCGAGGTCAAACTCAGGGAGCAAGTCGTATTCTAGAGATATACATGTTCTATTACAAAAATAAAGAGAGAGAGAGAGAGAGAGAGAGAGAGAGATGAAAGTTTGGCTTCTTCTTCTTTTCTTCTTTCTTCCTCTTTGGCTTTTGTTCTTCCTGTTCTTCTTCTTCTTCTTTTCTTGCTTCTTACTTCTCTTCTTCTTCTGCTTTCTGTTTCTTCACTTGGCTGTTCCTTTCTTTCTTTTTTTTCTTCAGATCTTCTTCTTCTTCTTTTTTCTTCTTTCTTGTCTTTCCTCTTCTTTGCCGCGGTCCTGCTTCTTCTTTTCTTCTTCTTCCTTGCCACTTGGCTGTTCCTTCTCTCTTCTTTTCTTCTTCTTCTTTGTCTTCACCTGTCTTCAGGACGTCGTCTGATTTTCCAATCAAACGACTTAACCCGCGGATGCTACAGTGCCGCTTCAGTTCTTCTTCTTCCGCAGTCCTTCTTCACCTGTGCCTGCACGCTCAAGAGTTCAGCATCAGAGGGAAAAAACCTACTCTACCCTCCCCCCGCGTCTCTCTCTCTCTGAATTCACTCTTAAGACAGCTCTCCCAGAGCAACCGGGTAATCGGGTACGCGGGTCGCGCCCAGGTCCAGGCCCACCGGCGTGCGGTGGTGGGCGAGGAGTGCCAGTTAAGTTGGGTCGGGTCGGCCGGATTCGCGTGATGAGCTCGCGGACGGGCCGGGTGAAGCGGTGTGAGAGGGACCTCACCCCGTGTGCTGAGGCGATAAGCCTACAACACTTTTTCAACTTATATCGGCGCGCCTCTTCGAAGCCTTCCGTGGTGGGACTAAATGTCCCACCCCAATGTGAGCGCCTGCGCTGAGAAAGCTGTAGGCAGTTGCGGCTTTTGCGGAGCTTTCTCCCCAGCTGCGAGCCTGGGCAGGTGCGCGAGGGCTGCCTTGCGTCCTGGGGAGTCTGACCTGGGCGAAGCGAGGCTGCAGCTCCTTCTGCACAGCAATGGCGGCGGAGGACGGGTGACCTGTTCACAGCAAAACGGCCTCTCGGCCTAATCAGAAGGTGCCGGGAGCTTTGCCATAGTGCGGTGAGGCTCGCGAGGGTGGTGGCGAGGCGTGGGGCGGCGTACAAGGGCTACCCTAGGTCAGACTGTGGCTGGGGGAATGGGTTTGTTTGGGGGGTCTGCAGGTGGCGAGTGGCGGGAAATGGAGGGGTGGAAGAGGATCAGGGTGAGGAGGCGGAGGTTATGCACAGGTCGGCGAGCTGTGTGGGTTGCTGGAGCGATGGGAGTGGTTCACCGGAGTTTGGCCGGAGGTGGAGAAGGTGAGGGTGATCGGTGGGAAATCGGTGACGACAGTAAGGGCTTTCAGTATGGAAAAGAAAGAGGGGAGGAAGAGGAGAAGTTTACCTACTAAGCTGGACAAAGAGGGGTTGGCGCAGGCGACAGTCGTATCGACTGTCGCCGGAGAAGAAATTGCCCAGAGGAAGGGGCGGCGGTGAGGAGAGGGCCGGAGAGGCGTCAGCTGGGTGCGGCGTGACGCGGAAAGAGCGAGGGAAGGTAACCCTGCTGCTGGTAGTGCGGCAGGGCGACGAGGAGGAGGAGGAGAAACCGTCGGAGCAAGGGGGCGTCTGTCGGAGTGGGAAGGGAGGAATTGAGGGGGTGTCTCCGTCAGATCCGAGCTCCCAAGAACGGCGGAGCGACGAGGGTATTTATAGGGGCAGAACCAGAGAGGAGGGCGGAGGGAGACGACGTGTCTCCCTCGACGGAGGACGCCGGAAGTGGAGACCCATACCGTCCGTGCATTCGCTCGGCCGGTATGGGTGGGTGCAGCGCTCAGTGGGGTGTCCCTGCGGTGGCTAACGACGTAGGGTACCCCCCATTGACTTGCCAGGGCCCCTCCCTCACCCTGCGCGACGCCATGCTCGGCGCAAGGTCACTGGAGCATGGCGCTGCTCAGGTTTTGCAGGAGGGACCCGAACGCAAAGAACGAAGGAGAGTTAGGGGCCAGAATGTGAGGGTTCAAAAGTTGAGGGCCAAAAAGTAAATATATGAGGACCAAAGTATAAAGTTGGTCAAGAAGGTTTCTTCTTAGGCCCAAGTTTTTATACATGACTAATTAGGACCTAAGGATTCCGATGGTGAATTTCATTTCTAGATTAACCCTTGTTCGACCGGTCAATTTACGCAAAAACCTAAATTAAGTTGTTAATTGGGCATGGTTCTCAATGTAGGTCAAAATGGGTTCCTAAGGCCAAATTGAAAGTCCTAAACCCTAGAGATTATTTTTCTATGAATTTTAGAGGGTTTATTTGATTTTTACCTTACCTCGAACCACGTGAATTGAAGTGGGTTTGTTTTTAGGGTTACAGGATGTCATTTAATTCCTTGGAGTTGCTGTAGCCCTTATTGAGTTATCTCATCCCACTTTTCTTCTTATTAGGTTATTTTGACCTATGTTTGGTCCCTGAGTTACCCTATTTTCAGATCGAATTGGTGAAATTGCATTTTTACCCCTTAGTTTCTATTTTCTTTGCAAACTCAGAATCTCTCTGAGCCAAGCCTTTCTAGAGTTATGTAGGAGCTTTTTCTTGCATATCAGGGTTAAATGGTGCTAGTTTAAGGTTTGTGACGAGGTTCTCATCAATTTCCTAGGATTAAAAATTTTCTTAAACCCAAGTTCTCTTTCCTAATTCAAATTTTGTTTTCTTTTTTCTTAATAAAAGAAAATAAAACAAATCTACGGAGCTGACGAATGAATTCAGAGATGAATATCCATCCCCCCATGCCTATCTAATGCAATGTCCTCATTGTATTAAAAAGACATAAAACATAGTGGAAAAGCGTAGAAAGCACCTGAATTGCATGAATGTCAGGTCCGCTCCGAGATGAAAACTAAAAAGAACTGTATATGTGCTGAGTTTAGTGCCTTCAGCTAGTCACACTATACAAAGAAGAGAAATGAAGAATTCACAAGTGCTGGTCATAATCAGAATAAACAGAAGAATCCTCTGACCTATCAATAGAGGTCCACAGATGTGGACCAGATTGTGGTGCAGACCCATCCCCCATAATCGAGAATATCTTAGGTTCTGGATAAAAATTACCCAAAACCTGAAATCAGAATGCAAGCAGGGTCGGGCCTGTGATTTATGAGGATGCAACCTAAGACCAAAAAGTCAGGTTACAGAGAAATTAAGCTCAAAAGGATAAACGTTGAATGTGTGCTTGGGTTTGACATCCTCAAAACAAATGTCGTAAGGGTCCTGGTTTGATGGTTTCAGCTTAATAGGCACCCTTCGACTCAATCTTTATTTCCTCCAAAGTTAACTTCCCAAATCAGAACTTCCCAACTCCTATCCTCCTCATTCAGCATGTCAAATTCCAGGACCTCTTGTATATCAATCACCCCATCTGAAATCTCTAAGTCTAATTGATGTGGCAAAATCAAAATTGACTTGGGTCTAATTATCTCAAAAATAGAATTATCAATAAGCTCAACGGGGTGTAACTGACAATTAGGGCATTGAATTGAATCCCCCAGAAAATGCGATTCTGGATCCGTAATGTGTGCCCAAATAAGATCAGTTTCCTCAATTATTGGGCTATCAAATGATCTATAAGATTCCTCAGGCCTAATCGTCTCACAAAAATCATGTTCTGAAAACTCGTGTGAGACTTTGCAACTTGAATCTTCACCATCAAAGAAATTAGGATCCGTATCAATGTATGTCCCAAAATCATCTGTCACTTTCTGATCCATGGAGACATATGTTTCCTCATACCCCGGCTCAGGGATCTTAGGTGAAGAAATCAAATCATCCTTAATTAGTTGCTTTAATTCGATCTGGTCAGCCTTGTAACACGTGTCCCCCCCAACAGGTGCCTGAGCGGGTTCTGTCATTGGCTTTCCTGAAGAGGGTTCATCTTGGGAATCATCCCATGATTCAATCAACACAACCACGAATCTCATCCTAAATTTCACTAATTTCCCAAGTAGAAACTTACCCGGGTTCTTATCCTTAACATCCTGGAGCCAATCCAACAACGACTTGTTCAAATCATCAATCATTGCAATCAGGGGCTCCAATCTCTCAATGCAAGGTATTGGCTGAACTTCTAAAGATTGAATGATATTCCTCAATTTAGCCAAAACCTTATCTTGAACCTGGTTACCCTGAACCAAATGAGTTGGTTCGGGGTTGGGCGGGTTTGTGATCAATGCAGGGGAATTAACGAATTGAGGTTTGTTATACCCTTCCTGATAATAGGTCATTTCAGATTGTTCAAAAGGTGGTGATGACCTAAAGGCAGTGAAATCAGAGGATGGGTAATGATAGGTGTATCCTTCTTGATTGTAGATCGTATTAGGTTATTCATAAAAGGTTGACGATCTATAATCAATGTGGCTCTGAGAAGGATAGAAATCACAAAGTGTTCAGGGTTAAACCCTAAACACGAATGTCCGGAACTGTATCCCCAATCTGAGTTATCCCAACTAATTGATGGTTGATTACAGTATGAGTCGGAATAATCGTCATGTTGAGGATAATTCAAAATAGGAGGGAAAGAGTGGGAATGAGTGTAATATGTGGAAGGATTCATGAGAACTGGGAGGAAGAAAGGCGTCTTGCAATACAAACAATCAAACCTGTCCTTAAGTGGGCTAGCCTACAGACCTACAGACTCCCAAAACCTATCTTGAGATAAATGAACGATTTGATCTACTTCTATTTGTTCAATCCAACCAGTTAGAAGGAGGGACTGGGGAGATGGTTCTTCCTTCGGCTTGCGCCTCCGGTTCCTAATGTACCCCCCAGCCACGATCTTTTGATTCTGCTCCCCTAGCTAGACATCAGATTGAACAGTAAAAGCAGACTAATCGAAAATAATCTCGTTCTGGGCTCTGAAGAGCGAGTCGAATCCTTAAGGCCAACGTCTACTTTATTTTATTTAGGGCAGGTTTGAATGTGCTTTGGAATGTGATGGGCCCTTAAATGGGTTGTGCCCTTAATGATTGATTGATTTGTGTGTGCGTGCACAACCAGTGGTTTTCAAGCAAGATTATTTTTGATGCGGTGAATTTTAAAGTTCAAATCTTGCTTAGTAGTTTATCGGATTCAACTTTAGGTGTTTTCAAATAAGTTATGTTAGCACACCAGGTTTTGAAAGCACATGTGAAGATATTTTCCTTTAAAGCTTAAAAAGAATGTGGAGTACCTGGTAAATCCCTAAGAGTTGAACCTAAGTGGCAGCTACTTGATGAGTTAATTTTAATTGAAGTGGTGCGACCCAATCAACTCAAATAATTGGCCTGTTGCACCACTTAATTAGGCACACAAATGATTACCTAATCTGATTTCTACTCAATTATGTATTTGGATGTGTGTACCGGCTCCAAAGATTGGTTTACCGGTTGAGTTTGAAAATCAGGTGAGGTTGTGTACCACTATAAGATTTTTTTTAATTTTCTTTTTTTAATGTGGGGGTTGGGGCAGGTGTGGGTGTCAAACAACAAACAATCTAACCTTAGAGTTTATAAGAACACCTAGGTTGATTGATGTTTAAATTATTATGTTGTGGAATGAAATCTAATGGGTGGGAGGTGGGGGATAACTCACAGAACCTTCCACAGCACTTTTCTTTGATCTACTGCTTTTGCCTGTCTCGAAAGAGTACCTGCAATTATAATAAGAAAGGAGAAAAGTGAGGTAAATGATTTGTAAATTACAAAACGCGAAGCGAAATCAAAGATCATCGCCTCCCCGACAACGGTGCCAAAATGTTGAACATTACGAATTGCTACGCTAACGTGTTAGGTTTTGGAAAACCTGTCGTTGTAGTTTGAAAGCGAAGAACTCGTGTTCAACAAATAAAATTTATACCGAAATGAAAATTCTGGGTCGAACACAGGGAGGTGGACGTTTAATTTAAAAACTACACGTTTGTTTTTATTTGTCACGAAGTAATTCAATTTAAAACTATCTAACTATTTACAATAAATAGAAGAGAGAGAATATTACAAACAGAAATCAAAATGAGATGTAGAATAAACATAGAATTTCATCATTAGAACGATTGTTCATTACACTAGAAAGCGGTAAACTGATTACACTAGAAAGCAATAAATCTATTCTAGAAAGTATTAAAAGAATAGAGGGAGAAATATCCTTCTCGATGGTCGCTTGGAGGACGAGCAGAACTACTCTAGAAAGTAGTAAATATATACTAGAAAGTAGTAAAAAGAATAGGGAGAGAGATATCCTCCTTGACGGTCGCTTGGAGGACGAGCTGGACGGGACGATGCCTGAACGAAGGAGGACGAAGTAGGACAAAGGAGGATGGAGCAGAAGAATGGGAATGGGGCAGCACGTCGTCGTCGTCGCGAAATCCACTTCCGAAGGGGGATGAAAATTTGGACTTTATCTCGCGAGAAGCATCCCGGGTGTGGGACAAGCTTCTCTTGAGCTTTGGAGAGGTAGAGAAGAGAAGGAAGGAATGATAATTTCGTGTGGAGGGGGTCTCCTTTTATAATTGCAAGGAGTGGGGGCAAATTGGTCATTACATCTTTAAAACATTAAATAAGGGGTCTTTAGTGATGGATAAAATCGTCGCTAAAGCCCCGACGTGGGCGTAGTGGGCGTTGGACGTGCGCGCCTGCTCGTCTGCTTGCGCCTAACGGTCGCCGTACATTCAGCCATCCACAGCGATCGGACGGCCCAGATCGCGCCTTCGCCCGCCCTCAACGCATGCCCGCCCGCGTGCGATGCCGCGTGAGGCACGGGTGTGCGATAGCGCGTCGACGCTGTTGAGCGCGGACGGTCGCCCGATCAAGATTCGACGCTCGCCTGGGCCCGCTCGCTCGTGCCCTTCGCCTGCTTGCTGAGCTTGAACCCACGTCTTGTGAACGCGCAGCGCCTCGCGACGGCTGCGCTACGTGAGGGATTGTGTTGTGCGGATGATTTGAGGTGCATGCGTTCACAGCCGTTGGATCGATATCCAACGGTGGAGAGGGGCAGATGCAGGGGCTTCAACAGTTGCATGTGGGAGATTGGGCGACCGAGATGGCACCACGTGGCGCCATCTTGGCCGTCCATCTTCTGGATGTTGTAGGTGGTGCCACGGGTGTCGGATTGACTTGATTTTTGCGTCGTTAGGCTGCGATCGTCGATCTGAATCCATCCGTGCAGTCAGATTTATCATTTTAAGTGTGAATTTACACTATCTTGGCCCTTGATCTTCTAGGATTCCTCAGTCACTATCAGATGCTATAGATGCTTGATTAGGGCGATCTTGGAGTCGTTGAACTCCAATCGTCGCCCTGATCACATCCGTATGGTTGGATCTTTGATCCGAGGCCCCGATAAAAAGTTTGACCTGTCCAAGCACATAAAAGGAGACAATTAACCTCCATTTTATTCAAACTACTCTAAATGCAAGATAATGCATGTTTTGCAATATTTGTATCATGAAATGCAATCCTCTGCGTAAGAACATGCATAAATAGACATCTTAAGTAGTGTAAATGTGTTTACATCAGTGCTAGACATGCCCTCCCACGCGTTTCAGACATTTGGACAGCTTGCCAGACGGCTGGAGGCACTCCTAGACGTCCGGAGAGGAGGTCGGACATCTGGTGCTAGGTCCAGACGGTCCAGAAGTGGTCCTGGACGTCTGAAGTTGACACAGAGCCTGAGGTGCATTCCTGGACACTTTTAAGACGTCTGGACATTATGCCAGACGTCTAATTTGAGTCAGTAGCCCTGTTTTTCACTCGTTTAGTGTCTGTTTTACGCAAATAAGATATCGTTGCTTTCCTTGTGAGTTCCCCTACTTGTTAGAAGGCTTTCTATACTGTTCTAAATGTTCATTTGTGATTGTTCCTTATTATAGGACTTCGTTCCATTGCGGGTCCGGGGCTTGCTGAGGCACGTGAGCCTGCCGTTCGAGCCCCCAATACTCCTGTGTTGTCTGGTAGAGTGGCTTCCCCTAATTTAACTACAAACCTGAATGCATGTGTGGAATGAATGATTAGAACCTAGGACGAGAAATAATTGAAATATCTGTATGCATGATTGAATTGCAGTCTTAAATAAGTAGATAGAAAATAATTGCCTGTTAATGAACAAGAGCTGCCTGTGAAATATGAATTAACTGTGCTAGTGAAACAGTTGCATGTGACCTTACTTGTTGTATACGTTGAATGATAGAATACGAGCTGCATGTGTATAACCTGAGAATGGAAATGTGAATGATAGAAATAAGAGCTGCATATGTATAACCTGAGAATGGAAACGTGAATGATAGAAATACGAGTTGCATGTGTATAACCTGAGAATGGAAATGTGTAGGATGAAACCTGGTATGGAATGGTATGAGAAATATGAGCATGAACCCTACGGGGAGTTAGGAGTAGAGCTCCTGGGAATAATTGGAATGGATTTGGAATGTGAGTGGGGAAGTGTGCTGGCCCTTGAGTACGTAGTACCAAAGAGAGCGATTGTCCCCTGTTTTGTGTAGAGCGGAGCTAGCTTCCCTTGGGTTGGGACCCGAGGTTAGGATTGGCCACTCTGCACCGACTTCTTCGCCCTCGTGTTCACTGTACTGGGGAGAGCTACTAGTGTAGGGAGAGAGATAGCCACCCTACACCGACTTGTTAGGCCCACTGGTCAAACCAGGGTAGTCAAGCGAGGGTGCACAGACTGTGGAGGGGCGAGTCCCCTGTTTGGTTCTTATGGGCTAGACCCTTGCTTCTGAGAGGGCTAGGCCCTATACTGTTTCGTGCTGTACTTTGGGTGCACCCGTTAGCGGAAACGACTGATAGTGTGCTAGTGCGGGGTAGCTACCTGTGTGCTTATCGCGCATGCCATAGTCATCGTTACGTCTATCCGTGACCTTGGGGTGGTTGACTGGTTGTAGGACCACCACAGGGAACTCTCCCGGCCAGAAGAGCACCACGTGAGACTTCTACTCTTCGGAAAAAATTGCAATCAAGATCGTTCCCACGAGGAAAATTCGAGATCAAGAAAGAGATCTGATAAATAAATCAATGGGTGTAAAGGAATAATTTGTGAAGTAAAATAATTGGAATAAACAACTACCTGTTCACTTTTACTACTTTAGTTAGTTGGTTGCCACTTTATTTAGCATTCGCTAACTTTGTGTACTCATAACCCTTTTTAGGTCTAGGTGTCAAGTAGCCCGAGTCTCCGACTGTAGAGGGTGCTGGGCCCAGTAGAGCCCAGTAGCAGTAGTCTTCCTTGTAGTACTTTCTATTGTAGTGAGTACAGACTCTTGTACCTTTATGTTTCTGTACCTTTACATTCCTGTACCTTGTTACTGTTTTTACTGTTGTGGTGGTGACATGTACTGTAGCAGCTTTTGCTTTCTTTACTGCTGTACTCTTTTACTGTTAGTTTCTTAGCATAGTGAATGTGGTTTACTTTCCTGCTTTTGGGTTATTTCTTGTTGGACGACTGGGTCTTGGGATCAGTTGAATCGGGCCGATCTCGTGTCCTGTAGGGATTCGGGAACCGGGTCGTAACACACAGCCTGTGACAGAAGTTTCTACCCTCTTCTCAAATTCCTCCATGTTGCTAAGGATCACGTAACTCTTGAGGACGTCCCATAGTTCCCTTACTCTTGAGCTTTCATCGCTAGAAGCCTTTTCATCCCCTTCGTCGCCACAACCACAAGCTATGGATCCCTGAGGTCCCATTTGTCCATTAGCATAGATTTATTGCTTTTGTAGATTAGATTAGTTTAGTTAGATCGCTTAGATTAGAATGAGCATTTTAATGTCGTTAGATTAGTGTAGTGTAGCGTAATTGTCACTCACTATCCTCTACTCCTCGATCTGTCCCCTTTGATCAATCCCGATCAGAGAGGCCAATTTGCTCATTCACCTTAGTTCATAAACCTCCCTCTTCACTTCATGATCACATTCCTTCGATTTCTCGATGTTTTGATCTCTAATTCACCCCTCCGCCATTGCCACCATGAGATCTGAAGCTCATTAGCCTCTACATTTCATGGTGTTCTAATTCCACTTGAGGGCTCTTCCATTCACCTAATAGGTTCGTAAGGCCCTCCCATGATGCACTAATTCAATAAAATTTAGCTAATTTGATTGAGATTTGTTTCAACAGTTGATTGGCAGATTTGATGAGTAATTGAGTTTTAGATTTTATTGGTAAAATTGAGTTGAATGTGATGGGTTTGAGCCATGTTAATTGGATTTTCATTAAGAATCAAGCTCGCACCTAATTTCAACCTTTGATACTGTTCTTCGTGTTCATATGGTAGCGAGGGCCATGGATTTTTGATACATTGTTTTGAGGCCCTTGCAATGACCTATTGGATTTTATGCTACCTTGGACCCCTGAACACCAATCAATGGTGTGCAGGGATCCTAGATGATCAGATCATCTGAGTGAGTAGCATCAACAGCCTAGATGGGCAACATCTTGTTCTAGATTTAAATGAGATTTAATCCGCCGATCAAGTGTTAAATGAGGTTTGCGAGGTTTGAATGATCTTCTTGAAAGTTCCACAGTGATTTTAACTGCCTAATTTGTTCTCTTCTCTTAGCCCTGTCAATGGCGCGAGAGGAGGATCAAATTAGGGTTTCTAGACTCAAATGATCTTCGACCTAATTTTTGTAGAGTTCCAGATCATTCAAGGAGAGTTTATGACCATTTAGGTTGGTGTTTTAATAGTTTTAAAGAGATATGGAATGTATTGCTCCATCGGCCAGGTCTGAGGATGTTCGTGAGACTTGACTTTTCAAAATGAGTTCTAAGACCTTGGGCGAGGTTTTAAGATGATGTTTGATATTCACGCAACATATTTGAGTGATTGCTTCAATGTTTTGAGCTTTGATTTTGATTTGAGATGTTTTTGTCAGCAGTAGTAGCTACATTTCTGAATGAATTTTAAATGGATTTTAATTGTGATTTTTAAATGGTTTTTGAATGACATTGTGTTTGTAATGGATTTTCTGGAGTGGATATTTCATAAATCTACACCTCAAATGTTTGAAAAAGCTTCGGAATGCTTGAATTAGACTTTAGATTAGTCTAAAGTCTCATTGGATAGTAGCATCAGTTGAAGAACCTTTCAGGACTAGATGATGGCTTAATCTGAAATCTGAAATAGTTTCTAATCTTGTTTTGAAGTTCAAGGAATTTTAAGGAGAGTTTAATGATAGAACTTTGTCTTAGAAGCAATCATGGACTGTGTTTTACTCTAATTTATGTTGTAAATAGTCTCAATTCTTGTTATGAAATCTCTGTTAGCAATTATAGAGTGTGAAATATGTTAAAATGCCATTCTAATGTTAATTCAATGAATAAATCATGATTTTCAGTTTGATTCTGGTGTTTATCAATTTCTAGAAGTTTTTCATGTTCAAATCTCTATTTCCAGAATTTTTGTAGAATTTTTAGGGCTTGATTTGATTTTTCAACTTTTAATTGGCCTATTTTATCATTTAATGTAATAATTAGGATGATAACAAAAACTGTAGTGAGTAGGATTTGAGTATATTAAATATGTTAGGAGCCTTAGATTCAAGTTTCCATGTATTTCAATTAGAGAAAATGCAACATCTCTCCATAGGTTAGAAATAAAATAAAAAATTAAAAACCCAAAAAGAAACCTTTTCATTCACTTTTTAAGCACTTCCCTCTTTTTTTTTCCATGTAAAACTCAAAAAGAAAAGAAAAAAAGTGAAAACCTCTTAAAATAAAAAAGAGCCATGTATATATTGCACATTCTCATAAATAATCTTAACTTATTAATGTAACAAATCTAATTTAATCTAAGTTATGTTCGTAATTTAATTATGTACAAAGATAATTTATAGTGTATTCTTGTACTTTATACTCTAGCTTAATTCTAAATTAACCTATTTATAATCTAGGTTATCATAAAGTAAGCTTTTTGTGAATATAAAGCTAACACTAATTTATATTTTTAACATGTATATAACTTAAATGTACATTATATGTAAATAAATAAATAAAACTCCTTAACTAGATTATTTAGTACATAAATTAATCTATTTATAATCTAATTTAGTAATGTATCGTAGTTATAAGCTAACTTAAAAGCCTTAATGTACATAACTTATACTTAATTTAATTGCACACTAGAATATGTAAATAAATAAATTAAAAATATGAAATAAATAGTTTGATATGTAACAAATTAACTTGTTGTAACGTCAATTTGCATTTAGCATCACTAGTTAAGGCTAAATTGAATCATTCAATCTCTAATTTAATTCATAGCACAAAGAACCTGCTCAAATAGTCCCACATCATGGGTGCACACATCAGGGATGCTATACTTAATGTTTTCTCTCCACAAGCTTATTGCCAATACAGGGGTTGACTCCTCAGAGACCATTTTTCTTAGTAGTGTGAGAGAAAGAGAGAGAGAGAGAGAGAGAGGTGTGAATGGGTCAGATTTGGGACTAAATTAAACAGGAATTAGATTAGGGTGCATTGAGGCGTGGCCCATTTGGAGTGAGTGCTTGGTCCTGTAAAGAACCATTCTTTTTGCTAGGGAGAAGTGTGAATGTGTGTTTTGAGAGTGAACAAGGGAAGAGAAGAATGAGAAGAGAGCCTAACTTAAGCTAAGTGTTAAGTTTAATTCTTTTTGGTGCCTTTTAGTTATCTATATTTTGGAGGCAATGACTAAATAATCATGTTTCTAACCATTATTCTTTTTGCATGAGCTTGTATATAGCTAATTTACCTGTAAATATGTAGAAACTTATATATATATATGTATAGTTGTGTAAATTCAAAGTTGTATATAATCAATGTGTAAATATTATTTTTATTTTTGGAATGAAAGATTGATTTTAGAACTTAGAGAGTGATGTATATCAATAACTGCTTCCTAGTGAATAACCTGAACTAAACCAGTAATAATGTATATAAATAAAATGGCATTGGACTGGATTGCGACATTATACTACAAATACGATTTGTGGCATTAAATAAAACCCTAAAATTAACCGCAATTCAGATCTTTGATCATTTTTTGGCACCGTTGCAAGGGAGACAACTCTCTATATGGCAAAATTTTCTTTCATTCTTTGTAAATATTGTTTCTTTTGTACATATTCTTCTTCTATATAGCATTCATTGATTCATTTCTTGTATAGTATTTGACTTACTAATCATGTTTGCTTTCTCAGCATCTGAGAAGGAAATGAAGGTTAGAAGGTTGGTTCTGCAACCATGACTCTCTTAGACTTCTTTGACTTTGGAGGTAGAGTTTTTAGTTTTGTTCTTAGCAACTTTGTATAGGTATAAAGTTGTGAGAGCATGTTCTCACACATTGTCTGTAATAATTAGGACTGTGGACCCTAGACACTCTTATTGTCATATTCTTTGCATTTGCTTTCTTGATTTTCTTTTGTTTGCTGCATTAAAAACACAAAAAAATATGCAAAATAAAAAACTAAGAAAACTCATCCTTACTTGTCTAGCAGTAGCATATCCATACGTATTCCATATTAGGATTGCACATATTTCTTGCTAGATTTATTTTCTATCTATTTGAATCTATTGAAGAGTGCTGGAATCAAGTATATCTTGTTACTCTACTTAGATTCTTGCCATCACTCTACTTAGATTCTTACCATCCTTGCATTTTGGATCTAAGTTAAAAGACAATCTCTTGTTTTGTAATTGACTAAAAAGTGAGACATTTCATTTTCTGCTAAATCAATTCTAAAGGAAGAACACAATTCAAAAGTTGTGACATAGTAATTGTTTGAAACCTTTTGTGTTGTTTTCATCGATATTTTGTTGCTTGTTATCGTATACATAACATGATCACATAAGTCCACAAAAACACACTATTCTATCTCATCTTCTGTGCAACCATAGGGATTTTGATTCGCATGTTGATGGGCTTCGGATGGCCACCAAAAGCTTTATAAAGGTTGGGAGCACTGCATGGCCATGAGCATCCATTGCTCAAGGGGAGTGGTCGAGCCTCCACTATGATGGGAGGGCTCGATCGAATGAACATCACGCAATCAGAAGGGAGACAAGGAAATTTGGTGACCTAGCTCAACTGCATGGGGTGTACGTTTGGGGGGAGGATGATACTCCTAACTATGCACTAGAATTTGAGAGGTACAAGATTTCTCTCTCTCTCTCTCGGCCCGAGCTCCCGTGAGCCCTCGCTCAGGGTTTCTCTTCGCTATTTATAACATGGAAAGACCTATAGCCTAAGGGCCTCTAGTATCCTTTCTATCAGATTGCGTGTCTGTTGTCAGGATGTAGATGGTCGCTTCCATCTTGTCATATCTCCAGGCTTGGCTGCGCTGAATCTTTTGGTGGGTAGGATGGATCCCGGGTCGAGTCTGGCTAGTCGTAGGCGGGATGGGTGATACCGGTCCCATCTACTACCCTGTAATTGGGTAGCTGGATCCTTCGTGGGGTTGTATGCGGAGTTTTGGGCCCGAGGGTGGTTTTCTCCCCTCATCATATGCCCCCACTCTCTAGCTACTGAGAACTGCTGAGAGAGTGTGAGAGTGCCCAAACTCTACGATAGATTATGCCCCCCAGATGTTCTCCCAATTAAGATGAAGTAGGGAGAACATTTGTGATGGAGGAGTTGGGTGGTCTTCCCTTGTTTCTTGCCATCTGCAAGAGGTCCATGGTAGGGGTATATGAGCCTGCGTCTGTGCTGGCCTTAAGGGGTGGCACTTCTCTAGATTCGATTTTTGGGCATGTGAGCTCAAGTTTATGCTAGTCCTAAGAGGCGATGTTCACATCAGCCTTAAGAGGCAATGTTAGTTGAGACTAGGGTGAATGAGCCCTAGCACACGTCAGCCTTAGGAGGTGGCGTTAGTTGAGCCTAGAGCGAATGAGCCTGGGGCGGCGAATGAGCCCTGGCTTACATCGTCCTTAGAAGGCGACATTTGCCAGCTTGGGGCGAATGAACCTTGGCTCATGCCGACCTTAGGAGGCAGTGTTAGTTGAGCTTGGGGAGAATGAGCCCTAGCATACGTCGGCCTTTGGAGGAGGTGTTAGTTGAGAGTAGGGCGAATGAGCCCTAGCTCACGTTGGCCTTAGGAGATGGTGTTTGCCAGCCTGGAGCGAATGAGCCTGGCTCACGCTGTGTGACGAGCCTGTGGCACAGACGTATTTTAAGACGTCTGGAGGGTTGTCCAGACGTCTGACCAGACATCTGGGATAGTTTCCAGACGTCTGGAAATCCGTTATTTTCGACACACGCGAGTCGTCTGCGCGCTTGAGTGCGCAGACTGCATATTCGCCTTCTCCCCTCCTGCGGCTGTAGGATTCCCCTGCCGCGAATCCTTCCCTCCTCTCCGCGCGGCCTTAAAAGGGCACGCCTCCCCTCCCGTCTCCACCGTCTCCTCCTTCTCCTCCTTCAGCCAGTGAGCGTGAGCACGAGCGCGAGGGCGGCAGCGGCGGCCGCAGTGAGCGCGGAGGAGGTGCGGCGTGCGGGAGCGGAGCTCTGCCATGAGGGCGAGCTCGCCGGAGCGGCTTGGCCAGCCGGCGGAGGGCGCAGGGGGTGTGGAACGACGCGGAGAGGGACCTGCTGTAGTCTGAGCAGCAGGCGCGCGAGGTGCGACGCGGGCGGCGTCGCGAGCGGAGGCCGAGTAGCGCCCTGATTCTGTAAAAATTTCCAGAATCAGACGTCTGGGTTTATAGGCAGACGGCGAGGACGACATCTGGTAGCTCATACAGACGTCTGAAAGGTGTGTATTCCGCTTTCTTCTTCCTTCCTGTCGACCGACCGTACTAAGGGAGGGAGTTGGCTGTGCGCAGGTTCGCTGATTCACCATCCTTTGCGAATCAGACGTCTGGAAGTTGTACCAGACGGCGGGAGTGACCTCCAGACGTCCGGGGTGACCATCGGACGTCGGGAGCTAGGACAGATGTCCCCGCAGACTTTTGGACGTCTGGGAAACCACACTGAACAGGTAATTCTCTGATCCACTGTTTAAGACGTCTGGAAGAAGTTCCAGACGTCTGATTTTGCACAGTATCGTCTTTTTCGACCCGTTTAGGGCCCGTTCGGGCTCCGTTTTCCACGATTCGAGTTGCGTTCTTTTCAGAATTAATTCCTCTACCCGTCTACAGTAGCTATACACTATTTTGAGACACTCCTTGTGTTTGATCCTTGTGATAGGACCTCGTTCAGTTGCAGTCTTGAGAGTCGCGGAGGCACGTGGGATTCCCGATCACGCCCCCATTACTCCCGTTGTACCTGGTAGAGTGGCTTAAGTTTATTATTAAAATCTGTTAAAGTATGGAACCATAACTAGAATCTAGGACATTGCATGAATCCAAGGAATGAGAAATGTATGGAATGATAGCTCCTAGGTGATGCATGAATCCTAGGGCTGGAAAACTAGTTGTATGCTAGATCCTAGGATGTGGCATGAACCCTAGGATGGAAAAACTAGTGGAATGTATAATACTGCAGTCTTGGAAAAAAATGGAAAGGAATATAAAGCTGCCTGTAAATTGAATTAACAGCTGCCTGTTATGAATAAAGAAACATGATTGAGATCGTGGATTGTGAGAACGTGAAACTGGAAAGTGAAACATATGATGTTCTGAGATAAAGAGCTGGAACCCTACGGGGAATTAGGAGTGGAACTCCTAGAAAGAAAAAGGAATGGAACTGAGATGTAGTTTGTACTGTCTCTTGGGTACGCAGTACCAAGGGAAGTACCTGTACCTGTTTAGTGCAGAGTGGGGCCAGCCACCCCAGGGACCCGGGGTTAGGATTGACCGCTCTGTACCGACTTGTTGGCCCTCGTGTACGTAGTACCGAGGAGAGCTACTAGTGTTAGGAGAGTACTAGCTACCCCACGGGCCCCAGGGTTTTGCTAGCCTCCTTCACCGACTTGTTAGGCCCACTAGGGCAAACCAGGGTAGTCAGGCGAGGGTGCGCGGACTGTGGAGGGGCAAGGCCCCGATTTGGTTACTGTGGAGGGGTTGGACCCCTGTTACTGAGAGGGCTCTACCCTGGTTCCGTGCTGTGCTTTGGGCGCACCCGTTAACGGAAACGACTGACCGCGTGCCAGTGCGGGCTAGCTACCTGTGCGTTTATCGCACGTGCCGTAGTCACCTTTACGTCTGTCAGTGACCTTGGGGTGGTTGACTGAGGGTAGGATCACCACGGGGGACTCTCCCAGCCAGGAGAGCACCACGTGCTACTTCTACTTTTGGAAAAGACTGCAATCAAGATCGTTCCCACGAGGACATTCGAGATCAAGTAAAGGATCTGAGAAATAAATGAAATAGTGAGAAAATTGAAAGATGTGAATAAAGGAAGTAATAGAACATAACAGCTACTGTACACTCTACTGTTGCCTTTAGTTAGTTTGCCACTCTACTCAGCGTTTTGCTGACGTGTTACACTCGTTACCTTTTTCAAGACCAGGGGTTGAGCAGCCAGGGTCGGCGGCTGCAGAGGACGCTGGGCCGAGTAGGGTCCAGTAGAGTTTACCACAGTCTTTTGTACCTCTTTTGTTTCTGTTCTAGTGAGTAGTTTTTGTTTCCGCTGTACTTTCTTTACCTGCAGTTCTTGTTATATGATAAATGTTGTTCTACTGTTGTGGTGGTATCTACTGTAGTAGTTTCTTTCCTTACTGCTGTACTTCCTTACTGTTAGTTATATTCATGCTGAATGTGGTTTATTTTACTGCTCTTTTGGTTACTTCCTCGTTGGACGACTAGGTCTTGGGATTAATCGAGTCGGTCCGGTTCTCGTGTCTCGTAGGGACTCGGGAATCGGGTCGTTACACGCTGGCCTTAGGAGGAAGTGTTAGTTAAGCATGGGACAAATGAGCCCTAGCTTACGCTGGCCTTAGGAGGTGACGTTTGCCAGCTTGGGGCGAATGAGCCCTGGTTCACATCAACCTTAGGAGGTGGCGTTAGTTGAGCATGGGGTGAATGAGCCCTTGCTCACGTCGGCCTTAGGAGGCGATGTTTGCCAGCATGGGCAGATGGGCTGATCAGACATGTTTCGCAAGTTTGAAATCAGGGTTAAAAGTAACCTGTTGTTGTAGTTGCAAAATCGTGATAAAATAAAATTTATACTGAAACTCCAAGGGAGTCTCGGGTCAAACACGGGGAGGCGAATGCTTGGTTTTATGAAATCCGCATTTCGCTTTTATTTCTTTTGGTCGTTTTTATCTTTTCTAATTTTTTTGGTATTTTTAACAAGCAAGAGATTAGGTCGATGAAAACTTTATCTACTTGCAAAAATATAAGAGAGAGAGGGAGAGAGAGTGAGAGAGAGAGAGAAACAATCATCTATTCATGAACAACTGTTTGTTACAACTATGAAAGTAGAGAAACTATACTATGAAAGCGTAACAAGATAGAAAGAGGTGAGAGAAATCTCCCTCGACGGTTGTTCAGAGGACGACCTGCTCTGACGTCGCCCGGAGGAAGGTGGTGAGGAGTAGGACAAAGGAGGATGGAGCCGGAGGACAGAGGATGGGGCAGAACGGTGTCGCGGCGAGGATCTTCTTCCCAAAGGGCGGTGAGAGGATGACCACGGGATGCTCCACGAATGGGGATGAGGGGAGGGAAAATTTGATTTTCTACTCTAGAGGAACATCCCGAGCTTGAGACAAGCTCTCTCTAGAGCCTTGGAGGTGGTGAAAGGAAGAAAGGAAGAGATGAATAAAAATGGGAGGGGTGGGGTCCTTTTATGGTGGAGGAAAGAATTAAATTCATATATAGGACATTTAGTGATGGTCATAAACGTCGCTAAAGATCCGTCGCAAACGTCGCTGCAGACAGCCCACGCACCCACCTGCCGCTGCGATGGCGCACGCTTTGCTCGCCTGTGTCACGCACCTCCATGCACGCATCAGCGTGTGTTGTTGTTGCGCATGCATGCCTCCGCGCACCCATGTTGCTGTGCGCGTGCAGGGGGCGTGCGTGCGCATGGGCAGCCTGGGTTGCACCACATGGCGCGATCTAGGCCATCCATCTTCTTTCTGTTGTAAGGGCTGCTACAGAGGTTGAATTGAGTCAATTTTCACGTTGTTGGGTCGCGATCGTTGACTCAAATCCATTCGCGCGGTTGGATTTGTCATTTGAAGCTCTGAATTACGTCACCTAATCCCTTGGCCGTTGATCTTCCTCGAATTGCATATGGTGCTACGAAACTCTGATTAAGGAGATTTCAGAGGCATTGGGCTGCGATCATCGTTCTGATCAGATCCATACGGTTGAATCGTCAATTCGAGGCTCCAAAATAAATCTCCTTCTCTCCTGACCACAAAAAGGACGTAATTAACCTAAAATATACACAACTACTTTAAATGTAGAATGATGCATGCTATGCAATATTTATAATATGGAATGCAAATCTAAGTTTAGGAACATGCATAAATAGACATTTTAACCTAAATAGATGTGTCTATATCATACCCCCATGCCTATCTTTTGCTAGTCCCTAGCAAAATTAAACTACATGCTGTGTATAAAATCAAAATCAGGATTAGATCACTTAGGCCTAAGTTGTTTATTAACAATAGAAAATTTCAACTAAGGTCCTAAACAACGAAAACTCAACAATACTCAGGTGCCTACCAATATGTAGACTGCCCAAGTCGCCTTATTTGAAAAGGAAATATACATTTTTTTTTACTTTTCTTCTTTTCTAATTTTTTTGTACTTTTGGAGTTTGAGAGTTTCAGGATAACTTTTTACGGCTACCCGACCCGCCCGAGACTCGAAAAGGACTCTAAGTGCTAAGTATCTTATGAAAATAGTGAAAGACTCACTAGGCGGCCATTGAAACGAACTTCAGGTTTCTACGACCCTAGGTGACTTTGCCTAGAGGTTTATCTTTTCGACTGGCAGCTTTCTCCCTACTTCTTTTATTTATGGGGTCAACACAAGGGCAAACCCAGTGTATATCTCCCCGATTTATTCTACTTCCCCGCTTCTTCCCTAAGTGTTTTGGGAATTATTGTGCATTTTTGTGAGCTAGGTTCTGGACAACCGGCTAATGGGCTATTACCCATGGCAACTTGCCAGCCATACTCATGCGGTGAAGTGTGGTTTTATTTTTTATTTTTTTCTCCTTTTTCTATTTTTTTCTTTTTCTTTTTGTTTATTTTTTTTTCTTTAATTAGGTTGCTTCCCTGATCTAAGATTTACCTAAAGGCAGTACATTGAAAATGGTCTTGTGACTTGGCTCTGGACAACCGGATGATAAGCTGTTACCACCGACAACTTGCCAGCTATACCACCCTAGATATTTCATTAGCTATCCAATTTCCAGAGAAACTACCGAAAAGTCAATGCAAAAAAAAGTATGTAGATGCTTAGGCTTAAAGTCCCCTCAAATCAGAGGGTGGGTTGATAAGTCGTATACTTATCACCCCAATTTATTTACTAAATTAAAATAAGATTGACTTGGCGAGGACTCGAGACTAAGTCCACATTTGAGTGGACACCCGAGCTAATTAAGCCCAAAGACCTGAAGAGTTTAAGTATTCAGGTCCTATCGTATTATTTTCTAAAGTTAATAAATTCCAGATGCCTAAGTTTTCTTCTCCTAATTCTTCTTTTTTTTTATCTTTTTGAATTTTCAACTATTTTTCTTTTTTTTTCTTTTTAAAGAAACTAAAAGAAATTCTACGGAGTTAACAAAATGATTTTAGGATTAAGTATCCACCCCCCATGCCTAAATGATGTAATGTCCTCATTGTAAAAATAAAGACATGAAAAGAGCGGAGTAAACAGAATATCACCTGAACATCGTGAGGAATCTAGTCAGCTCCACAGAGAACGTGAAATATAAACACATGCTAAATTTAATGCCTTCAGCTGGCATAAAATACATACAAGGAAGAAACTGAGAATTCACAAATGCAGTTTAGAATCAAAATAAAAATATTGATTCTCAGATCCGCCAACAGAAGATGTCCACAGACATGGACTAGATTACGATGCAGACCCATGCCTCAGGGTCAAGTGGTTCTTAGGTTTTGGATGAAAATCACCCAGAACCAAAGGTTGTTGTGTTTGCAGGGCCAGGCCTGCGGTTTAGTGGTGTGCAACCCAAGACCAAAGTGTTGGACAACGGGTAAAGATGGTTCAATAGGTGTGGTTGTCCACTTAACATCTAGCTCAGAAAAATAATCAGTTATTTCGAGCTTGGGTTGCACGTGAGAGATATCGTAAGGGCCCTGGTAGAAAGTAGGTGGTTTTAGGTCAATAGGAACCCTTAGATCCAAACTTGCTTTTCCCTCAAAATTAACCTCCCAAATTTTCGTTTCAACATTCCTATCCTTCAACATTAAGTGCTCAGGTTCCGAGACCTCTAGCATACCGTTCACCCCATAAGATTTACCCAAGTCCAGAAATCATAGCTGACTCAGAATTGACTTGGGTATAATGATTTCCAAATTAAAATCAATCCCTTTGGGGTGTGGTTGAGGAATGGGGCTATTGATTGAATATAGTAAATGAGGATTCGAATCCTCCAAGTTAGCCCCAACCGAATCCAAATCTTCAATAATTGGGCTATCAAACGGTTCGATAGATTCCTCAAGCCCATTTGTCCCACTAAAATCATCTTCCTTATGCTCAAGTTAGCCCCAACCGAATTCAAATCTTCAATAATGAGACTTCACTAAGAGATTCTTTACCCTCAGAATCAAAGAATCCATGATCCTCATTTATATATGTCTCAAAATCGATTGTCATTTCCTGGTTCAAAGAGACATATTTTTCCTCGCTCCCTAGCTCAGAGATCTCGGGTGAATCAATCAGTTCATCCTCAATGGGTTGCTCTAGCCCAACCTGGTCATCCTTGGTTTCAGAAAATGTATCCCCCCCGACAAGCGCTTGAGCAGGTTTTGACATTGTCTCTTCTGAAGGGGGTTCATCTTGAGAATCATCCCAAGATTTGACTAGGGTAACCACATATTTCATCCTCAACCTCGATAATTTTCCAAGTAGAAACTCACCCAGGTCCGTATCCCTTACATTTTGGAGCAAATCCAATAAAGAGCTATGCAGCTCATCAATCATTTTTAACATAGGCTCCAATGCTTTAGTGCATGGTGTTGGCTGAGCTTCTAAAGATTGCATAGTGTTCCTCAAATTAGCTAACACCCTATCCTGGATCTAGATCACCTGAATTGACTGGTTCAATTCAGGTTTGGGTGGGTTTGGGTTAAATCTAGGGGAGTCAAGATGTTGAGGTTCTCAGGTCCCTCCCTAAAAGTAGGTCGTTCTAGGTTGTTCAAAGGATGGTGGCGACCTATATTCAGTGGAATACTGGGGAGGGTAGGTGTTATAGTCATTATATCCTTCTTGATTGTAGATCTGGTTAGGTTGATCATCAAAGGATAGAGATCCATAATCATTGTAGGTTTGGGAAGGATAGTAATCATAGTCTTGTTGTCCAGGGTTAGACCCTGGACACTGAGATCCGGATTCGTATCCCCAATCAAAGTCATCCCGACTAGTCGATGGGTAGTTGCATGTCAAGTCGGAATAGTAATCATCTTGGGGATAAGTGGTGGTAGGAGGATAGGATGGGAAATGAGTGTAAGAAGTGGAAGGATACATGGTAGAATAGGAGGGAAAATAGAAGAGAGAAAGGTGCCCTGTAGTACAATCAATCATATCTGTCCTTAGGTGGGTTAGCCTAATGACCTATAGACTCCTAAGACCCATCTTGAGATTATAAATGATTTGGTCTACTTTTATCTGGTCAATCCAACCAATTAGAAGGAGAGACTGGGGAGAAGATTCTTCCTTTGGCTTGTGCCTCCGGTTCCTAGTGTACCCCCCAGCCACGGTCGTTTGACGCTACTCCCTTAGCTAGACATCAGATGGACCAGCAGAAGTAGATTAATCGAAAAAAATCTCAGTCTAAGCCCCGAAGAGCGAATCAATCTGTAAGGCCAACGTCTACTTAGTTTTAATTAGGCTTGGGATTGTGCTTTTGGAATGTGATGGACCCTTTAGATGGGTTGTGCCCTTAATGATTCGTTAAAATGTGTGTGCGTGCACAACCAGGGTTTGCAAACAAGGTTATTTGATGATGTGTCTTTTAGGGTTTAACCTTGTTTAGTAGCTTTTACGGTTTAATCTTAGGTATATTCAATCAAGTTTAGGAGAACACTCCAAGTTGTGCAAGCACTGGCGATGATATATTCCTTTAGAAAAGAGAGAAAAAATGTGGAGTGCCTGGTTCAGCCCTAAGAATCAACCTTAAGTGGCAAGCTACTTGATGAATCGCTTTTATTTTGAGTGGTGCGGTCCAAACAATTCAAGCAATTGACCTATTGCATCACTTAGTTAAGGCACACAGAAATGTTTAACCTATTCAAATTTCTACTCACTTATTTGTGTGTTGAGTTAAGTGTACCGGGTCCACAGGTCAGATCCCAGTTAAGTGGTAGAATCGATGTGATTATGGGCCTTAGGGTGAGAAGTTGTAGGTGTTAAGTGTGTAGCTTTCAGAAAATCCCACAAGAGAAGAGTTTTTTTTTTTATATATGTAGGGGTGAGATGAGTGGAGGTGGCAAACAAACAACCAAATCTATC
The DNA here is from genome assembly GCA_037157565.1 of Thalassia testudinum. Lineage (NCBI taxonomy): Eukaryota > Viridiplantae > Streptophyta > Magnoliopsida > Alismatales > Hydrocharitaceae > Thalassia > Thalassia testudinum. The sequence continues at coordinate 136,407,651 of JAZHRO010000077.1, forward strand.
CTAGGGTTTATAAAAAGAACCTAAGTTAATTTGGGTTTGAGTTATTAGTGTAGTGAAATGAACTAGTGGGTAAGGGTGGTGGGGATAAATTTACAAAACCTTCATCCGCAGTTTCCTCCGATCTAACTGCTTTGGCCCGTCTCGGATGAGTACCTATAATCACAGTAAGATCAAAGAAAAAGTGAGATAAAAGTTAGGTAAGGCGGAAAAACACAGAAAAAAAAACAAAGAGCATTGCCTCCCCGGAACGGTGCTAAGATGATTGCATGTGTTTCGTGAGTTTGAAATCAGGGTTAGAAGTAACTTGTCATCGTAGTTGCAAAACTCGTGATCAAATAAAATTTATACCAAAACTCCAAGGGACTCTCGGGTCGAACACGGGGAGGTGAACGTTTGGTTTTATGAAATCTACGTTTCGCTTTTAATTCTTTTTGGTCATTTTTATCTTTTCTAATTTTTTTGGTATTTTTAACAAGCAAGAGATTAGGTTGATGAAAACTTTATCTACTTGCAAAAATATAAGAGAGAGAGGGAGAGAGAGTGAGAGAGAGAGAGAGAGAAACAATCATCTATTCATGAACAACTGTTTGTTACAACTATGAAAGTAGGAAAACTATACCACGAAAGCGTAAAAAGATGGAAAGAGGTGAGAGAAATCCCCCTCGACGGTTGCTCGGAGGACGACTCGCTCTGATGTCTCTCGGAGGAAGGTGGTGAGGAGCGGAACGAAGGAGGATGGAGCTGAAGGATGGAGGATGAGGCAGGACGGCATTGCGGCGAGGATCTTCTTCTCGAAGGGCGGTGAGAGGATGACCACGGGATGATCCACGAATGGGGATGAGGGGAGGGAAAACTATTTGTTTTTCTACTCTAGAGGAGCATCCTGGGCTTGGGACAAGCTCTTTCTAGAGCCTTGGAGGTGGTGAGAGGAAGAAAGGAAGAGATGAAGAAAAATGTGAGGGGTAGGGATCCTTTTATAGTGGAGGAAAGAATCAAATTCGTATACAGGACATTTAGTGACGGTCATAAACGTCACTGAAGATCTGCCGCAAACGTCGCTAAAAATAGCGCACGCTCCCACCTACCGCTACGCTGGCGCGTGCCACCTCTGCGCATGTGCGTGCGCACCTGGACTGATGTGTTTGTGCAGTGGCACGTGCGTGCACATGGGCGGCCTAGGTTGCACCACGTGGCACGATTTGAGCCGTCCATCTTCTTTCTATTGTAGGGGTTGCCATAGAGGTTGGATTGAGTCGATTTTTGCACTGTTGGGCTGCGATCGTCGACTCGAATCCATCCGCATGGTCAGATTTGTTGTTTGAAGCTCCAAATTATGTCACCTAGTCCCTTGGCCGTTGATCTTCCTGGGACTGCATATGTTGCTTCGGGACTCTGATCAAGGTAATTTCAAAGGCGTTGGACTTCAATCATTGTCCCAATCAGATCCGTACAGTCAGATCGTCAATCCGAGGATCTAAAATAAATCTTCTCTCCTGACCACAAAAAGGATGCAATTAACCTAAAATATACACAACTACTCTAAATGTAGAATGATCCATGCTATGCAATATTTATAATATGGAATGCAAATCTAAGCCTACAAACAAGCATAAATAGACATTTTAACCTAAATAGATGTATCTATATCATGGGCCCTAGCCCATGCCAGCCTTAGAAGATAGCATTAGTTGAGCGTAGGGTGAATGAGCCCTAGCTTACGTCGTCCTTATGAGGCGGTGTTTGCTAGATTGGGGCGAATGAGCCCTAGCTTACGTCGACCTTAGAAGGTGGCGTTAGTTGAGCGAGGGGCGAATGAGCCCTCGCTCATGCCGACCTTAAGTGGCGACGTTTGCCAGCCTGGGGTGATTGAGCCTTGGCTTACGTTGGCCTTAGGAGGCGACGTTAGTTGAGCCTGGGGAGAATGAGCCCTAGCTCATGCTGACCTTAGGAGGCGACGTTAGCTGGGCGTGGGGGGAATTAGTCCTAGCCCACACCAACCATAGGAGGCGGCGTTTGCCAGCATGGGGTGAATGAGCCCTGACTCATGTCGGCCTTAGGAGGCAGCGTCAGTTGAGCCTGGGGCGAATGAATCCTCGCTCACGTCGACCTTAAGAGGTGGCATCACTTGAGCATGGGGCAAATGACCCCTAGCTCACGCCAGCCTTAGGAGGCGGCGCTTTCCAGCCTGGGACAAAAGAGCCCTGGCTTACGTTGAGCTTAGGTAGTGGCGTTAGTTGAGCGTGGGGCGAATGAGCCCTGGCTAACGCCGGTCATAGGAGGCGGCATTTACCAGCTAGGGGCAAATGAGCCCTGGCTCACACTAGCCATAGGCGGTGGCATTAGTTGAGCTTGGGGCGAATGAGCCCTAGCTCACGTCGTTCTTAGGAGGCGGCATTAGTTGAGCGTGGTGCGAATGAGCCCTGACTAACGTCGGCCTTAGGAGGTGGCGTTAGTTGAGAGTGGGGTGAATAAGCCCTCGCTCACACTGGCCTTAGGAGGCGGCATTTGCCAGCCTGGGGTGAATGGGCCCTGGCTCATGCTGGCATTAGTTTTACCTAGGAGAATGAGCCTTAGCTTAAGCCGGCCTTAGGGGGCAACCCTAGTTGAGAGTGGGGCGAATGTGCCCTAGCTCACATCAGCCTTAGGAGGTGGCGTTTGCTAGATTGGGGCAAATGAGCCCTGGCTTACACCTACCTTAGGAGGCAGTGTTAATTGAGTGTGAGGTGAATGAGCTTTAGCCCACCCCAGCCTTAGGAGGCGGCATTTGCCAACTTAGGGCGAATGAGCCCTTGCTCACGTTGGCCTTAGGAGGCTGCATTAGTTGAGCTTACTGTGAATGAACCCTAGCTCATGCTGGTCTTAGGAGCCTCGACTCAAGTCAACCTTAGGAGGCGGTGTTAGTTGAGTGTGGGGTGAATGAGCCCTAGCTCATGCTGGTCTTAGGAGGCGGCATTTGCTAGCCTTAGGTGAATGGGCTCTGGCTCACACTGGCCTTAAGAGGTAGCGTTAGTTGAGCCTGGGGCAAGTGAGCCCTAGCTCACACAGGCCTTAGGAGGCGTTCGTTGAGATTGGAGCGACAGAGCCCTAGCTCAGGTTGGCCTTAGGAGGCAACATTAGTTCAGCGTGGGACGAATGAGCCCTAGCTCATGCCTGCCATAGGAGGCAGCGTTTGCCAGCCTGGGGCGAACGAGCCCTGGCTCATGCTGGCTTTAGGAGGCGACGTTACTTGAGCGTGAGGCAAATGTGCCCTGGCTCACTCCTGCCTTAGGAGGCAACATTTTCCATCTTAGGGTGAATGAGCCCTGGCTTACTTTGGCCTTAGGAGGCGGCACTAGTTGAGCCTGGGGAAAATGAGCCCTGACTCATGTCGGCCTTAGGAGGTGGCGTTAGTTGAGCGTGGGGTGAATGAACCCGAGCTCACACTGACCTTACGAAGAGGGGCTTGCTAGCTTGGGGCGAATAAGCCTTAGCTAACACCGGCCTTAGGAGGTGGCGTTAGTTAAGAATGGGGCAAATGAGCGCTCGCTTATGCCGACCTTAGGAGGTGGCGTTTGCCAGCCTAGGGCGAATGAGCCCTGGCTCACACCAGCCCTAGGTGGAGACGATAGTTGAGCCTGGGGAGAATGTGCCCTAGCTCACGTCGGCCTTAAGAGGTGGCGTTAGTTGAGCGTGGGGCGAATGAGCCCTAGCTTATGCCGATCTTTGGAGGCGGTATTTGCCAACCTCGGGTGAATGAGCCTTGGCTCACATCAGCCTTAGGTGGTAGCGTTAGTTGTGCCTGGGGCGAATGAGCCCTAGCTCATGCCAGCCTTAGGAGGCGGTATTTTCCAGCCTAGGACAAATGATCCTTGGCTCACATCATCCTTAGGAGGCAGTGTTAGTTGACCGTAGGGAGAATGAGCCCTAGCACATGCTGGGCTTAGGAGGCGGCATTTGCCAGCCTCGGGCGAATGAGCCCTGGCTCACGCTGGCCTTAGGAGGCGACGTTAGTTGAGCTTGGGGTGAGTGAGCCCTAGCTCACGTTGGCCATAGGAGGCTATGTTAGTTGAGCTTGAAGCGAATGAGCCCTAGCTTACACTGGCCTTAGGAGGCGGCGTTTTCTAACCTGGGGCGAATGAGCCCTGACTAATGTCATCCTTAGGTGGCGGTGTTAGTTGAACCTGGGGCGAGTGAGCCCTAGCTCACGTTGGCCTTAGGAAGCGATGTTAGTTAAGTGTGAGGCGAGTGAGCCCTAGCTCACGCTGGCTTAATAGGAGGCATTTGCCAGCCTAGGGCGAATGAGCCCTAGCTCGTGTCAGCCTTAGGAGGCGGCTGATGATGGCAGATCTCGCACATGGAAAGGTTCAGATTTTGGAAAACCTGTCGTTGTAGTTTTATTCGTGAGAAAATCCATCGATCAGATAAAATTTATAACAGAAACTCAAAAAGTGAGTCCCGGATTGAACACGGGGAGGCGAACATTTGATTTTGAAAGATACGCATTTCTCTTTTATTTATTTTTTTCATTTTTATCTTTTATAATAATTTTTGTTATTTTAATAGGGAAAGAGATCAGGTTGATGAATTCTAGCTAATCTACTTGTAAAATATAAAGGAAAGATAAAGAGAGAGAAAGAAGAAAAATCATCTATTTATGAATAAATGTTTGTTACAACTATGAAATCGGAAAAACTACGCTACGAAAGCGAAAATGATAGAAAGAGGTGAGAGAATCCCCCTCGATGATCGCTTGGAGGACAACTCGCTCTGACGTCGCATGGAGGTGGGTGGTGAGGAGCGGGACGAATGGGGACAGAGCTGGAGGATGGAGGATGGGGCAAGATAGCATCGCAGCGAGGATCTTCTTCCCGAAGGGCGGTGAGAGGATGGCCACAGGATGCTCCACGAATGGGGATGAGAGGCAGGAACAAATATTTGTTTTCTCCTCTAGAGGAGCATCCCAGGCTTGGGACAAGCTCTCTCTAGAGCCTTGGAGGTGGTGAGAGGAAGAAAGGAAGAGATCGTTTGGAATGGAAGGGGATAGGTCCTTTTATAGTGGAGGAAGAGTGACAAAATCATCCATGGGCAATTAGTGACAACTGTAATCGTCGCTGAAGATCCACGCCCTTCAATTCCTTTGCTGGCAAGCGCATAGCGTAGGCCATTAGTGACATCTACAAGCATCACTAAAGGCCCACGCAACTGTCGCTGTAGCCTCCAGTTCACACTCCTTTGCAGCTGTGCTTGCGTTATCAAAGGAGGACCGTTCGATTGGAGATGGATGGTCCTGATTGTGCGGAGATTGTGCCACTTGGGTGCACGTTGGATTATGTGTGGGGATGTGCGTTGACTCCCGCATGAGCACCTCCGCTGGATCGACGGTCATCTGTGCGTCCACGTATCTGCATCTCTGTCGCTCGTGCATGATCAGGCGGTCGAAATCAAGCGTGCCTCACTGTCGGTTGGATTGGAAGAGTGGGAGAGCTCGAATCGGTGCCAAAGCATTGAGAACGCCATTGGAGACCACTGTGCCACGCGTCAAAATGTGTCGCTGATAAACGTCAGTTTATCATCATTCTTATGCATTAAAACTAACCTAGCTCTTAGGATTTTACTCCGCAAACGGATTTTTGGGCTGCATTTAGGCATAAATTAGGATAGGCATGCATTGCATTTTTTATTGTCGTTTTAATGTGTTTTTGTGAGTGTTAGGGATGTACAGATGCACAGATCCCTAAAACCCTAGCACTCAAGAAGGCAAATGGTGAAGGAGAAGCCCAGACTAGCTGGAACACAGCTTGATCCAGCTCACCACAGCTGAAACCTAGCTTACTTGAACTAGGGTTAGCTCATCCCAGCTCCATTTAGCTAATCACAGCTGGATGGTAGCTCAAGAGAGTTCACCTTAGCTTACCCTAGCTCAAGTCAGCTCAGATCCAGCTCAACTTAGCTGAGTCTAGCTCATCTCAGCTCCCACTAGTTCACAGGGAGCTCTAGCTAGCTCAGCTGAGTTGACAGGAGTTCACCTCAGCTCACATCCAGCTCAACTTAGCTGAGTCTAGCTCATCTCAGCTCCCACTAGTTCACAAGGAGCTCTAGCTAGCTCAGCTGAGTTGACAGGAGTTCACCCCAGCTCAGATCCAGCTACATTCAGCTCCACTCAACTCTAGCCAGCTGAAGAATAATTCATCTCAGCTCAGGAAGCTCAAGTCCAGCTCCCGGGGACTCAGCTTAGCTCAACTCAGTTGAGCTAAGCTACCTTAGCTGCCTCAACCAGCTTGATTCTCCTCGGGAGCACCAGACCTAGCTCACCTCAGCTCATTTTGGTAGAAGCTAGCTCACTTTAGCTTGGCTTAGCAACTAGCAAAGAACTAGCAAGCTAAGCCAGCTAGAGTAGCCCCATGCCAGCCTCTTCAGCAACAGCCAGCTCTAGCTCCAGCTCCAGACTTCTCCTCCTCAGCTCTTCTCCCTGAAAACCCTAGCTCCAAATGCCTCCAACTCTACTCCCTACTAGCTAAGCTAGCTAAGCTGCTTAACTTAGCTAGTCCACCTCCATGGCACCAAAACCTATTACCCTACTACCTAAGCTCCAGCAAAAAGACCACCTACTCCTACTTTATTTTGGTGCCAACTATCCCTTCCATCACCACCCTACATCCACCATCAAAGCCCATCTCCACCCTCCATTTTTTCCCTCCAAAATTGCCTTCTAGAAGGTATTTTTGGAGGGAAAACCAAGGCACCTCTTCATTTCCCTCCCATTTTTCCCTCCAAAAATAACCAAGCACCCCTTCATTTCCCTCCAAAAACACCATAACCACCCCCCCTTCCCATCCTATAAATACCCTACCCTACCACCACATAATTCCCATCCTCCCTTAGTATATTTTCTACCTAAACCACCTATACCTACGGCCAAGAAGAAGGAGTAGAGAAGGAGATTAAAGGGGCACATCACCAGCCCTTTTGGTGCCTTCTTCTCCCCACTCTCTTCAACTTGAGCCACGCCAAGGAGGAGGACTCTCCCATTTCAAGGAGGATGGCCAGGCAAAGGAGAAAAGCTTAGGGTGGACGTCCACCCTTGGAGAGAAACTTAGGGCACGCCCCCTGAGGGCTTGTCTTGGAGGTCATCACCTTGGCGGAGTACTGCAAGGAAGGAGTTGAAGGATTCTTTTCAAGCTTGGGAGCCACCAACCTTGGAGCAAGAAGTCCTCTTCTTCACCATCTAATTAGAGGATTTGTGTTTTCTTTCTTTATTGCAATTTTCTAGTAGTAGAAGCATTCCTCTACTAGGCATTTTTGTTAAACACTTTTTCAATTATCTAGTTGCCTTCTTTGCATTTCTTGTTTGCATTTCTAGTTGCTTATCTTCAGCATTCTTCACTCCCTCTCCCTAATTATTCTAGGCCTCCACTTGCCTAGAGTGAGCTTATGGAGAGGCTCTACTTGCCACTTTAGAAGTAGTTTATTTAATTCGAAGTGTAAACACTTTTCCCGCCATCAGTTCGCATGTTGCCTTAGTTCAAAAATAAAAAAAATGGTATATTGAAAATTACCAAAAAGAAAGTTGAGATATATTCCAAGCAAGAGAATCACTATTGCAAACAATTGGCCTCCTTGGACGACCCTAGATACTTCCCTATCTAGGATTATAAATTTAAGAGCGAAAGCGGATTTACGCGTTACAACGACGTATTTTAACAAACCGCGTATTTTCGCTATCAGTCGCGATTTTGAATTATCCGAGGCCGGTGGTCAAGCGATCCTAACCGTTGGATTTTCATCCAACGGTTAAGATCGCTCGATGGAGGCTCTCTTGAAGTTGGGTGGGTGGCGTGGCTTCACAAGAACCGTTGGATGGGCATCCAACGGCCTAGATCTCGCGAGGGGGAATGCCTTTGAGGAGGAGCGGCCATTGCTGGCCAGTGTTGGGTGGTCTAGATGGTGCCACTGAGCTGTCCATCTTCTTTCTGTTGCAGAGGGTGCCACGGTGCTTGGATTGAGTTGATTTTCATGTTGCCGGACTGCAATCGTTGCTCTGGATTCATCCGTACAGTCGGATTTTTCATCTGAAGCCCGTTTGGATGTCGCATTTCCCCTTAGCCGTTGATCTTCCTCTGACTTCATATGATGCTACGGGACTTCGATCTAGACGATTTCGGAGGCGTTGGACTCCGATCGTTGTCTTGATTAGATTCGTGTGGTCCGATCGTCCATCCAAGTCCCTAAAATAAATCTTCTTCTCTCCTGACCATAAAAGGACATAATTAACCTGAAATATATACAACTACTCTAAATGCAGAGTGATGCATGCTATGCAATATCTATAACATGAAATGCAAATCTAAGCCTAGGAACATGCTTGATTAAGCATTTTAACCTAAATAGATGTGTCTATATTAGCGGCATTAGTTGAGCTTGGGACGAATGAGCCCTAACTCACACCAACCTCAGGAGGTGACGTTTGCTAGCCTGGGGCGAATGAGCCCTGGTTCACTCCGACCTTAGGAGGTAGCATTAGTTGAGTCTAGGGCGAACGAGCCCTTGCTCACGCCAACCTTAAGAGGTGGCATTTGCCAACCTAAGGTGAATTAGCCCTGTCTCACGCCGACCTTGGGAGGCGGCGTTAGTTAAACGTGGGATGAATGAGCCCTAGCTCACGTCGACCTTAGGAGGTGGCATTTGCCAGCTTGGGGTGAATGGGCCCTGGCTCACGCCACCCTTAAGAGGTGTTGTTAGTTAAGAGTGGGACGAATGGGCCCTAGCTTACGTCGACCTTAGGAGGCAACGTTTGCTAGCCTGGGGCAAATGAGCCTTGGTTTACGCTGGCCTTAGGAGGTGGGGTTAGTTGAGTGTGGGGCAAATGATCCCTTGCTTTTGCCAGCCTTAAGAGGCTGTGTTTGCCAGCCTGGGGTGGATGAGCCCTAGCTCATGTTGGCCGTAGAAGGCAGTGCTAGTTTAGCATGGGGCGAATGAGCCCTAGCTCACACCAGCCTTAGGAGGCAGCACTTGTTGAGTGTGGTGAGAATGATCCCTAGCTCAAGCTGGCCTTAAGAGGCAATATAAGGAAACCTCAGACGTGTCCGTCCGAGTTAGAGTTGACCTTAAGTGGTGGCTCACCAGCCTTGAGAGGCGGCAATATACAGGAACGTTGAATGCATCCATCCGAGTTTGAGCCGACCTTAAGAGGTGGCTTGTCGACCTTAAGATTTGGCAATATACAAGAACATTGGACACATCCATCCAAGTTTGAGCTGACCTTAAGAGGTGGCTTGCCAGCCTTAAGAGGTGCCAATATGCAGGAACGTCGAACACGTCCGTTCGAGTTTGAGCCGACCTTAAGAGGTGGCTTGCCGAATGAGTGTGTGTCACGGGCATCAGCTTCTGTGAGTGATGGCTGGCAATTGCGGAAAATAGGTCTTTGTCTTTGCTAGGACAAAGCTAGTCATCATTTGCCATCACGTTGAGGCAAGGGCCTCAGATGCCAAGGCTGGTGTTGATGGGATTGCCCCTTATATGGTGGGGAATACATGTGTAGGTGTCACTCAGCATTGGCCACCCTTAAGTGGTTGGTCTACTGTCGCAGGGACACGGGGGGAACGGTTTCCCCTGGACCTTAGAGGGACTAAGGTTCCTTCTAACCTCGATGAAATCGATAGCGTCGTGAGGAAAAAAGAAAGAGAGCGGGGATTGCCATGACTGGAGAGTTTGGCTATGATGCTGAGGTGGCTTGTAGGTCCACTAGGTTTTCTCCACGCTGGACTACGTGGGCTCGGTTCCCCCTTTTGTCGGGGCTTCCTAGGTTATTCCGGTTCAGCCCTGAGGGGTTTGTACCAGGTTGCCATGAGCTGTTCTCATCCTTTGATGAGGGCAGGCATGTATCAAGGGGATCTGGTAGTGGGCGTATATTGGGGGTCAGCCAGCTAGGCTGCCCAGTGCTACCGTCATCCTGGTCACCTTAAGTGTGGCCACCTGGTTAAGGTGCCCATCCTCGTCAAAGTTGGACAGAGGAGGGCCACTCTCTCCCTTTGGCCTTTCCCCTCAATTGCTAAAGGCCTACGGTTGGAATGGCCGATAGGGGGAGAGCGAAGCATCATCACCGGAGTGGTGAAGGCACTTATGGGTGCGCCAACCCAGAAGGGGTGGCTTGTTTGCTTCGAAGGCTAGCCCGACCTTCTATTTGGAGGTGAGTGACTTAGAGTAATGCGGGCATTGCCATTGGGGGTCAATTATGCAGGTTGTCGACCTGTCTCAAGAAATGTCTCTCCCGAAGGTTGCCTCGACGTCTACACTGATGCACCTGGTTGGTCGGAGGTGAGGGCCTCGAATAATGTGAGCATCCTGACTGAGATTTCTTCTTGGTCCATGGCTAGAGGAGTGTGCTCTCCGAAGGGTTCGGATCTGAATTGCCTCGATGGGGGGAGCTTCGCTGAAGTAAGTATAGGCACTCTACCAAATTGCTTGATTGTGTCCTTCTCGCCTTGCTTAACTTCTATGTTGATGCGCTCAGGCGACAGGAGGAGAGAACCTCAGGTAACGCAAGTGTCGCAGCTAGGATTTGATTGCGGTGTCCACTAATCGAGGAGTCAGGGTGACACAGCTTTCGTACTTAGGCGGGTGCCAAGTAGCTTGGCTCTCAATCCGTAAGGAGGACCGTACCAGTTGCTTGTAATTGCCAGAGCTCCTTCCCAAGGTCACATTCCAGGCCCTCCATAGGCCTTCTACCCTTTCACTTGATGGGTCCTAGGGATAGCAAGTCCTTGCTCGTGGATCAACTCCCTTCAAGCACGTCCTCCTGGTGCATAGCAAGGGGAGTGCATTTCCCAAGGGACTTCCATTTCTCTTAGTGGGGTTCATAATCGCGACCTTTGGTTGGTTGGTAATCGCTTGGTTCATTGCCAAGGGAGTGCGTTTCCTGAGGAACTCCTCTATCAAGCAAAACCTACAATGACGACCCTCAGTGGGCCAGCTGTTGTCTTAGGAAAGGCATCCCTTCGCATGTGGAAGGAGCCGTCCCCGTGGATGAGTGTTGAGGCACGCCTACCCAGGGGTTCTCTCACCCTCTATGAGGCTGGCGTTGTTGCCATGCTTCTTGGCCAATCTACCACAAAACGAGAGGGGTTACCTCGCTTCTTGGCCAATCTACCACAAAACAAGAGGCTATCCTTACAGTTTTGCTTAGCCCATGCTGGGTGCTTGAGGGCCCCATGAGGTGATGTTGACCCGAGCTTTCGAGCCAAATGGTCTGACTCGAGGTGTCAGGGAATCGTCACCTCATGGGGCCTTCTACACCTGAAGTGTTGAGCCTCAAACCGATCCGGGTAGGGCTGCAAGGGATCAACCTTCCATATCCCTACTCCTAACGACCTCTCAGGGTTGCCTTTAGCCCTTGAGCGCTAGTGTCCGGTTGTCTTGTTTACATTTATTATACTTTACGTTATAGTCATTATAGTATGTAATAAGACAGCTACCAGATTACTATTACAAAATTTTTTTTTACTCAGAACAAGGTTTTCCCGAGGTTGAGCTCAGGGAGCAACTATGCTTTTAGAAGTCTAATTAAGTTTTCTATTATGTTACAAAAATAAGAGAGAGAGAGAGAGCTCTCTTGGCTTCTTCTTCTCTCTTCCTTTTCTTTCTATCCTTTTTCTTCCAGCTAATCTTCTTCTCTTCTTTTTCCTGCAGAGTCTTCCTTTCTTCTTTCTTTTCGTTTCTTCTTCTGCGGCTGTGGTAATCTTTTTCCTCTTCTCTGACTTCTTCTTCTTTAGCCTTCTTCTTCTTTCTGCTTCTTTTCTTCTGTTCTTCTCTTTCTTTCTTTGCTTGCGGCTGTGTCTTCTTTCTTCTTTCTCTTTTCTTCTTTTTCTTCTCTGCTTCCTTCTTTCTTTTCTTCCCTTACAGCTCCTCTTCTTTTCTCTTCTTTCTGTTCTGGCCGCTGCCCTTCCGTCATCTGATGCAGTGGTTAGACGACTTAACTGTAGGTTTGCTACAGTGCCTTCCTTCTCTTCTTCTATTTCTCTCCTTCGCTTCATCTTCTTCAGCTGCCCTGAGAGGCTAAGGCTTCGGTCGCTTCCCTTCTTCTTCTGTTCCTGCATGCTCACACAAGGGTTAGAGCAAAACCTACCCCTACCCTTCCCCGCGTCTCTCTCTTTCTCAGATTTCTCTCTTAGGACCGCTCTCCCAGAGCCGGGTAATCGGGTGCGGGTATCGCGCCCAGGACCAGGCCCATTGGCGTGTGGTGGTGGGCGAGGAGTGCACGATTTGGGTAATCGGATCCTGCCCAGACCCACGTCGCGTGAGCGCGGGTAAGGGCGAGTGAGCGCGTGGCGCGCAGCGTGTGGGAGAGGGACCTGACCCCTGTGTTCGAAGGCGAATAGCCTTAGGCACTTTTTCAATTTAAGTGCGGGCGCTTGGCCGCGCACTTTCGAGGTGGGACTAAAGTCCCACCTCCCAAATTGATGCCCGTAGGCAAGCTACCTGCGGCCAATTGCAGCAGCCCGCGAGGTCTTCGCCCCAGCTGCAGACCTGGGTGCCTTCGCAGAGGCAACCCGCACGACCTGGGACGCGCACCTGGGCTGGAGAGCGCCTGCAGCTATAGGTGAAGCTACTGCAGCTCGTCGTCAATGGCGGCGAGGGGCGCGCACCTGAAATCAAACAAAAGGCCTCTTGGCCCAGTCAGAATATGGGGGAGGCTTCGCCGGAGTGCGGCGAAGACAGTGCGGGGGTTGACGAGGCGTGAGGGCGTGTGTGGAGGTAGCCCTAGGTCAGACTATGGCCGGAGAGGTGGGTTTGTTCGGGGGGTGGTCGGGTGGCGTTTGTGATGAGAGCCTCATCATGAGCCATAACTAGCTCATTTTGACCCAATAAAGAAGATAAAAGCTCCTACATAACCTAGAAGAAGGCCTAACTGAAGGAACAAGTGCTCTGAGAAGAAAACATGAAATAAAGGTTAAAACTGCAATTTTACCATTGCAGTACAAAAATGGGATTTCTCAGAGGCAAAACATAGGTCAAATGGTCAAAATGAGATAAAAAGTGGGTTGAGTTAATCAGAAATGGGTTCATGTGCAATCTAAGAACTAAATGACACTTGGTAACCCTAAAACAGACCCGCTTAAATTAACAAGGTTCCGGTCAGAACAAAAAGCAAGTAAAACCTCTACAAATCATGGAAAAACATACTCTAGGGTTTAGAACATTTAATTTGGCCTTTGGAACCTAGTTTGACCTAGATTAGGGTCCTAGCTCTTCAATTAACCTAATTTGGGTTTTTACGCAAAATGTCCAGTCAAACGAGGTAAAACCTAAAATCCAACTTCACCATTGGATTCCTTATGTCTAAATTAGGTTTGTACCAAAATTTGGACCTAAGGAGAGGTCATCTTGACCTACTTTGCAATTTAGTACACCCAAATCACAAATTGGTCCCTATCTTTTGAATACCGTTGCAGAGAACCCCCTAGGTTCTTCGTCTCCTTTGCAAACCGGTCCTGGCGCCATTGCTAGGGCAGAACCGAGCTCCAGCGAGGTTCGGAGAGGGATTTCTCTCTAATCCCTCAGAGATTCCCTCCCAGAAATGGAAGGAGGATTCTCTGAGGAATTCCCTTCCTTATAAAGTCAATTACAATCACTGGTGTGAACCCAATCTCTCGTGCGAACGCATGAGAGATTTGGGTATCCTAACTCCTTTCCATCTCCGGCGACCAACCTCAGGCAATTACGTGCCCTTCACGCCCTGCACACCCAGTCCAGCGCCTATATAAGAACCCACAACTCCGGCCAAAGAGGCTGAGCTTGATTTGGCCGAGTTTCCCCCTTCAATTCCTCTCCTCCTGCCCGGCCAAAAACCCCCAGCAAGCTCCGGCGAGCCCCCCTCCCCTCCCTCTTCGCTCTTCCACAAAACCAGTGGCAGAGTTAGCTTCCTGACCTCCCTCCGCGTCGCGCAGTACCAGCGCACGCCGCCTCAGCCCCGTCGTCGCCGCCGTTCTCCCCCCACTGGGCGTCATCTTCTCCGGCGACAGCAGGTACTGCTGTCCGCCTTCCATCCCCTTTCGTCCTTACAATTAGGTTAGAACTCTTCTCCACCCTCTCCTCTCTCTTTTCCCCCAACTATTTTACTTGATTACCCCTCGACATTACCTAACCGCCTCCATCTTCCTCGCCTCCGACCGCACTCCGGCGAGCCGCCCACACCACTCCGCCACACCACACGGCTCGCCAACCACCTCGTGAGCTTCGTCTCACCACCAGGAACCCATTCCACCCCATCACTGCCACTCCAGACCTCTACAAGCACCCCCCGACCAACCCACCATCTCCGGCCACAGGTTGACCTAGGCGCGCACGCCTAGGCCGACCGGCAACCTACAGCATCACCCACCGCCTTCGCCGTGCTACGGCGAAGGTTTCCAGCTATTCTGATTGGGCCAATAGGCCGTTCTGTGGAATCTCAGGTGAACGCCCCGGCCGCCATTAACAGCCGAAGCAGCAGGAAGCTTGGAGCAGCAGCAGGCGTCAGGCTTCCCAGGCGGCAGGTGCAGCAGGCTCTCGCAAGTGTCGCGAGGTGACTGAGTTCAGCGAGGAGCACCAGCAGGGCCTTCAGCGTGGGAAATTGCACACGAGAGTCTGCGGGCGCGCGTGAGGGAAGGACGAAACCTTTAGTCCCACATCGTGGGATTACAAACCTCAGGTACACTATAAATTGTTTTTGTGATATACTCTTATCGCCTCAATAAGCACAGGGGTGAGGTCCCTCACTGACCCCACCCGCCTCGTCCGCGGCCTGACCACGCGGACTTGGCGGATCCGACCCGACCTAGACCTACGCACTCCTCACGCATCACACCACCTTCAGGTGCGCCTGGTCCCGGGTACGATCCGACCCGATTATGCATGTGGCTCTGGGAGAGCAGCTCAGAGTGGATTGCTTGAGAGTGAGATATGCGCGGTAGAGGGAGAAGGGTTAGGTTTTGCTCCTGTGCAGGCAGGCTGATCGCAGGAGAAGGACTTGGCCGCTGCAGAAGAGAGAAGCAAGGCAAGACCACAGAAGAGAAGAGTAAGAAGCAAGGTAGAGAAGAAGAAAAGAAAGAGCAAGGCAGAAGCAAAAGACACGGGAGATCAAAAGAAGGAAGGAAAGAAAGGCTTCGCAAGGCAGAAAGAAGAAGGATAATCAAGAAGAAAAGGGAAAATACTTTTAAGACGTCTGATCGCAAGATCAGACGTCCAATTTCATATTTTTGTCCTAATAACTTTTAATTGCATACATTCACATTTGAATTGATATTTTGAGTAAATTAGAGTGTTCAATTACATTTTGACTAGTAGTAAATTCCATTTGCTCCCTGTGTTCGACCTCGGATACTCCGGTTTTCGAGTAATAAAAATCTTTATTTGTTTTGAACGCTTTAGCGGCTATATTACAACGCGATATTATCTTTTAACAAACCGCACAAAAGTGCGACGAACATTTTGGCGCCGTTGCCGGGGAGCAATGCACGATTTACCACTAGTCTCTACATTCTTTTTATCATATTGAACACTAACTTGCCCTACTTTGCTTTGATGTGATCTTGCAGGTACTTCATGAGAAAATCTCTTCCGCAAGTCAACCACTCCAGGGCAGGTAATTTCTTTTCTTCCTTAATCATCCCCTAATCTTGGAAAGACAAAAGGAAGAAAATCAAGTTAGGAATCAATTGCCTTCTTTATATAGTAATCACCATCTCTAAGGCAAAACATTTCTTGATTTTGCGAAAATTTCTGCAAATATTCTTGAAGTTGGAGTGATTTTTTTTTTTCCATCCCACAAATTCTTGTGCCTAATTGAAATAACGCTTAATCTCGGCGGACCACACACTTCTTGTTTATAAGTCCAAAGAGAACTTTTGAAAAAGAAAAAGAGGATTGGAAATAGAACCAAATTAGGGTTTCCACATTAGGGTCTTGAAGCGCTAGTCACACATGCCTGTGTAAAAAGAAATAAACCCTCCCGCATCAGTGTGCTACCCAAGCCCTTGATTGAAGAAAGTTAAATAAGACAAACCCTAAAATTGAGCTCTAAAATCACTTGAATCTTAAAATTTTCTTTTGACCTAATAACCTGGGAGTCAAATCAGGGTGATCTCTAGGCTCCGAGCTTAGAATCATTCTGCCATCTATAGGACAGGTCAGGTGAAGTTGACCCCTTGGGTCAACCAACCTCTAAATTAGGTCACAATACCAAAGACATCTAAAGTTCAAGTGAGAACCCTAAAAGCACCTTTGAAATAAAAAGTGATAGACTTAAGAGGTCAAGGTCCCCATTCTGGTTTACCTGGAATCTCAGTGACAAGAGAGGTCGGGTGGGGGAAACCCTGTAACCCGTAGGGACGCTCTACCGTGTAGGGGTCTTTGCGGGACTCTCCCTCTCTGGCTGCCCAGGTAATTCGCAGGTGGACAATCTTCGGATCCAGGGGTCCATCCGCCCCAAACCTCCATAGTCATCCAAACATCTTTTGGGTGTCTTGATTGGGTCAAGAACATCTCCAGTCCTGCATCTTTTCTCTGTAGAGCACACACACTCATTTTCAGTGGGACTCGTTATTCAGATCTGATCACTTCATAACACATCTTGAGTCAAACTCTGATCTTGATTCCACCACCTGATCCAAATATGCAGCCGAACCACCTAGGACTACCAGTCGAGAAACCTGAATATCGGAGATCCATGAGAGATAAAATGATTGAGGATGCCATGAGATTTTATGAAAATGAAGAAACCTCAACAACAGTAGGAAACATTCAGGTTGATGTCCCAACAACCACAACCTTTGTCATAACTTGTGTCCAAGTACTATTAGCAGAAGCCAACAAAGGATCAACCCGTGACTTGCTCATTACTGCATACATTGAGATAGAAAAACTGCACAATAGTGAATACCTTCAATGTATGACAAATCCTCGACTTTGGAAGCAACACCAAGATAGTCTTGAAAAACGGGAAGAGATAATGAGATTAGTGAAACAAGTCATTGACCAGAAATACCCGTACATACCACCAACAGAGGATGAGCTATCTTGGAACAACATCGAGGATAAATCTGACCTCGGGATTGAGGCACAAAATGGTTGTGGATTCCCAACCCAGATGGAGTATAATGCACTTGATATTGAAGAAGGTTGGGAAGCTCCAAATGCAGGAAAAGACCATGATGAGCCCATTTTAGAATCCCAAGACTCCTGCAAGTATGAGAGTAGAACTGAACCTCTCGAGGGTGTAAATTTCGTCCCTTATTCTGATAAGGTGGCCCTCGAAGGTTATTCAGACCTAAATTCTAGTAATTCAACCCACATTCTAAGCCTAGAACCTAGATCTGAAACATATTTTGAAGATTTCAAGGCCCCGAGGAAGAAAATCAATCTCTTAATGAAGAATATGATTTTGGGCCTCGATTTGATGAATATCCCTCGTCAACCTCCTCAGAGGAACTAATCGAGTTTTCGGAAGTCATGCCAATCTACGATACAGAAACCGAGGAGTTGGACGAGCGGGGTTTCGATTGGCTCTGCCCTACTAACCTTGAACCTGAGCCTCTACCAGATAGGAACACCTTTGTAAGCTCAGAATTAACATTTAGGCTAGATCCCAGTCAGGCTGTTGAATATACAACATATGATTTATTCTATGGTGGAACTCATGATCTAGAATCTCATTCAAACTTTGATTTTCTCAAACTCTCCAACGATCTCGAATCTGACCATAACATCGGAGAAAATCTGCCTCCTGATTATAACATGTCAATCTTCTTTGAAGCCACCTGCTCCACAGATACAGAACCAATCAAAACCCGTTCCCCATCCCGACCCGCAACCGGACTCAATTTCTATTCTGATTCACCTCTCACTGAGCCGATTGCAGATGATTCAACTCCATATCTATACCGGGTATCGGACACTGATCAGACCACAAATCAGGAGCCTCCATCCTTTGACCGTCCCTGTAGGGATTCCACACCTTACATTGATTATTTTTCGGAACCCTACCCCCACCAGGCTGATTCGACTGAGCCCGAACTCGAGTTTTCACTTCCATATCTATCAGAACATCACTGCATTTGGTGGGTCCCACATCTGCTAATCTACATCTATCAACCCACCAGACTTATTGGGTTTGGGCTGCATCATCAGCCCACTGATCTGAACAAGTACCTGGTTGGACCAACCAGGCTCTTAATCAAGGTGCTTGTTTTCCAAAACTCCATTGATTTGACTACTCCCTCTCCACCCCATTTTCCGCTCGGCTGAAGGCATTAAATTTAGCACTTAACGGGAGGCAACCCGTCATCTCAAAAATAGAGACCCGTCTGATTATCCGTCTGTACTCCACGTCTATTGCACCTTGAGTTCAGCCTTAGACAGTTGATCCCACCTCTGGTACACGTATCAGAGCTTAAAATCGTTCGCATCAGTCATTCCCGACCCATTCACCCACCCGATATATCCTGTTCTAAGCCCCTGACCTCAACACTAATTCCCACCCTCTGTTTACAATGAGGACATTGCAAAACTTAGGCATGGGGGGGGTGATAAAGTGCAAACATACAAAACCAAGAAAAAAATCAGAAGGATTCTCACAAAAAATTCACATATGTCAAAAACACAAAAAATTGAAAAATTACGAAAAAGAACAAAAAAATGGGGAGGGAGGAAATGTTGTGAGCCATATAATCATAAGGAAGAGAAAAAGAGCAAAAATGAAGAAAGGAGCACAAAAGGAAAAGAAAAAGAAAAAGTCATTAGTAAAAGATTAAGGAATTAACTGAAGTTCTAGACCAGATCAAGAAAAGAAACAAAAGAAAAAGTGCTAAGGAAACATAACAAGAGATTAGCAGGAACGCTGGTCTTAGGCCTTTTGGGCTAGTATCTTTAGCTTAAAAATTCACGTATCCGTTAAAATCTGGATAATCCTCAAGAGGTTGAGGAAAATGAGAAACTTAAGTATTAGGTCTAAGACTTAGGAAGTATTCGACCTCGTTAACTGACCTTCGGTTTGCGGGATTCGGTAACCTAAGCACCCCAAATTCACACACAGTCTGGTTCAGTGCGCATAAAACATCCAAATCACGCGAAAAGCGTTTAATGTTCTGAAAAAGTCACCTAGATTAGGAGCGGTCAATCAACACAAATTGATTCGGACGAGTTCCCAGCGCGGAGAGGCGGGAAATTCCCCTCGAAGATGCGTAACAACATATCATCTCCTCGGTGTTTGTCTCTTAGGATATTTAAATATCCTACTGGGGGCATGTAAGCACTCTGCTGGTTCAGATACCATGGGTGGCATTATCACGAAATGTCAATCGCCAGGGTCTGAATTCGGCCACGGAACGCCATGGGCGGGATTATCTCGAAATCTCGAAAGCCAGGGTTCCGGGGGTTGCCATGGGCGGGATTATCTCGAAATCTCGAAAGCCAGGGACCCTTGAGGATTGATGATGGGGACGAGGAATCCGATACAGACCGTGTTGAGAAGCTAATCCGAAGATAGAAATAAAAAGAAAAGAGAGAGAAAAGCTCTCCAAACAAATAAATCCTCTATCTCTCTCCTACAAAAAAACGCACTGCAAACTGAACTTAGGCTAAAATTGTCTCAAGCACGGGTGCTTTAACCGCGGAGTCCAACAAACCCTAGGTTAGTTTCTGTGGGCCGTAGAAACCTTTGCGGAGGACTGAGGCTAAAGCAGAACAGGTCCGGATTTTGGTTGGTACTTGAGTACCTCTAGGCCTATTGTCGGCATTCCCACCTAATCACAAAAGAAAAGGAGAAGCACTTATCATTGTTGACAGACATTCAGGGTCTAGAACGGAAGTTAAAACTTTGAAATTTTGCGAAGGGACTAGCAAAAGCTAGGAATGGGGGTATGATGAGAGCCTCATCATGAGCCATAACTAGCTCATTTTGACCCAATAAAGAAGATAAAAGCTCCTACATAACCTAGAAGAAGGCCTAACTGAAGGAACAAGTGCTCTGAGAAGAAAACATGAAATAAAGGTTAAAACTGCAATTTTACCATTGCAGTACAAAAATGGGATTTCTCAGAGGCAAAACATAGGTCAAATGGTCAAAATGAGATAAAAAGTGGGTTGAGTCAATCAGAAATGGGTTCATGTGCAATCTAAGAACTAAATGACACTTGGTAACCCTAAAACAGACCCGCTTAAATTAACAAGGTTCCGGTCAGAACAAAAAGCAAGTAAACCCTCTACAAATCATGGAAAAACATACTCTTGGGTTTAGAACATTTAATTTGGCCTCTGGAACCTAGTTTGACCTAGATTAGGGTCCTAGCTCTTCAATTAACCTAATTTGGGTTTTTACGCAAAATGTCCAGTCAAACGAGGTCAAACCTAAAATCCAACTTCACCATTGGATTCCTTATGTCCAAATTAGGTTTGTACCAAAATTTGGACCTAAGGAGAGGTCATCTTGACCTACTTTGCAATTTAGTACACCCAAATCACAAATTGGTCCCTATCTTTTGAATACCGTTGCAGAGAACCCCCTAGGTTCTTCGCCTCCTTTGCAAACCGGTCCTGCCGCCATTGCTAGGGCAGAACCGAGCTCCAGCGAGGTTCGGAGAGGGATTGCTCTCTAATCCCTCAGAGATTCCCTCCCAGAAATGGAAGGAGGATTCTCTGAGGAATTCCCTTCCTTATAAAGTCAATTACAATCACTGGTGTGAACCCAATCTCTCGTGCGAACGCACGAGAGATTTGGGTATCCTAACTCCTTTCCATCTCCGGCGACCAACCTCAGGCAATTACGTGCCCTTCACGCCCTGCACACCCAGTCCAGCGCCTATATAAGAACCCACAACTCTGGCCGAAGAGGCTGAGCTTGATTTGGCCGAGTTTCCCCCTTCAATTCCTCTCCTCCTGCCCGGCCAAAAACCCCCAGCAAGCTTCGGCGAGCCCCCCTCCCCTCCCTCTTCGCTCTTCCACAAAACCAGTGGCAGAGTTAGCTTCCTGACCTCCCTCCGCGTCGCGCAGTACCAGCGCACGCCGCCTCAGCCCCGTCGTCGCCGCCGTTCTCCCCCACTGGGCGTCATCTTCTCCGGCGACAGCAGGTACTGCTGTCCGCCTTCCGTCCCCTTTCATCCTTACAATTAGGTTAGAACTCTTCTCCACCCTCTCCTCTCTCTTTTCCCCCAACTATTTTACTTGATTACCCCTCGACATTACCTAACCGCCTCCATCTTCCTCGCCTCCGACCGCACTCCGGCGAGCTGCCCACACCACTCTGCCACTCCACACGGCTCGCCAACCACCTCGTGAGCTTCGCCTCACCACCAGGAACCCATTCCACCCCATCACTGCCACTCCAGACCTCTACAAGCACCCCCCGACCAACCCACCATCTCCGGCCACAGGTTGACCTAGGCGCGCACGCCTAGGCCGACCGGCAACCTACAGCATCACCCACCGCCTTCGCCGTGCTACGGCGAAGGTTTCCAGCTATTCTGATTGGGCCAATAGGCCGTTCTGTGGAATCTCAGGTGAACGCCCCGGCCGCCATTAACAGCCGAAGCAGCAGGAAGCTTGGAGCAGCAGCAGGCGTCAGGCTTCCCAGGCGGCAGGTGCAGCAGGCTCTCGCAAGTGTCGCGAGGTGACTGAGTTCAGCGAGGAGCACCAGCAGGGCCTTCAGCGTGGGCAATTGCACACGAGAGTCTGCGGGCGCGCGTGAGGGAAGGACGAAACCTTTAGTCCCACATCGTGGGATTACAAACCTCAGGTACACTATAAATTGTTTTTGTGATATACTCTTATCGCCTCAATAAGCACAGGGGTGAGGTCCCTCACTGACCCCACCCGCCTCGTCCGCGGCCTGACCACGCGGACCTGGCAGATCCGACCCGACCTAGACCTACGCACTCCTCGCGCATCACACCACCTTCAGGTGCGCCTGGTCCCGGGTACGATCCGACCCGATTATGCATGTGGCTCTGGGAGAGCAGCTCAGAGTGGATTGCTTGAGAGTGAGAGATGCGCGGGTAGAGGGAGAAGGGTTAGGTTTTGCTCCTGTGCAGGCAGGCTGATCGCAGGGGAAGGACTTGGTCGCTGCAGAAGAGAGAAGCAAGGCAAGACCACAGAAGAGAAGAGTAAGAAGCAAGGTAGAGAAGAAGAAAAGAAAGAGCAAGGCAGAAGCAAAAGACACGGGAGATCAAAAGAAGGAAGGAAAGAAAGGCTTCGCAAGGCAGAAAGAAGAAGGATAATCAAGAAGAAAAGGGAAAATACTTTTAAGACGTCTGATCGCAAGATCAGACGTCCAATTTCATATTTTTGTCCTAATAACTTTTAATTGCATACATTCACATTTGAATTGATATTTTGAGTAAATTAGAGTGTTCAATTACATTTTGACTAGTAGTAAATTCCATTTGCTCCCTGTGTTCGACCTCGGATACTCCGATTTTCGAGTAATAAAAATCTTTATTTGTTTTGAATGCTTTAGCGGCTATATTACAACGCGATATTATCTTTTAACAAACCGCACAAAAGCGCGACGAACAATTTGGTAGTAAATGGAGATGGGGAATCGATAGAGTGGAGTGTGAGGGAGCTTGTGCGGTGGTCGGTGAGGTGCGAGGGTGTCTGTGGACGTGAGATGGTCTCGTCGGAGGGGGTGATCGGAGGTGGAGAGGATGGTCTGGACAGTGGCGGTCGGGTGGTCAACAGGGCAGTTTAAAAGGTCGGAAATGCAAGGGAAATGGAGAGGAAGCTATTTACCTAAGTATTAGATGAAGTGGGAGGGCGGAGCAGCCGGCTCGTATTTGCCAGAGCTGGAGAAGAAGAAGCCTTGGAGGAGGAGTGTGGCGACGAGGAAGCAGGCGGAGGGCACTGGCGGGTACAGCTCGGCGTGGACGATGGAGCAAGGCAAACCCTACTGCAGGTAGGGCAGCAGAGCGACGAGGAGGAAGAGGAGCAAGTCGTCGGAAGCTTCGGGCCTTCTGATGGAGGAGGAAGGGATGAAATGGAGGGGGTTTCTCCATCAAAGAGAAGCTTGCCGAAGTCGGCAGTGTGTGCTGCCACTTATAAAGGGGTTGGCGCAGAGGGAGGGGCATGCTGGCGTCGTGCCAGCCTTGCTGGAGTAAGGCCGAAGATGACACCCATACCTTCTGCGCATTCGCATGGAAGGTATGGTGGTCGGCAGAGGGCATGGGCGAGTCCCTGCGACGGAGGACGTCGCAGGGAACCCTGCTTCTGCTTTGCAGGACGGTAACCTTGCTCTGCGTGGCGCCATGCTCCGCGCAAGGTCGCCGGAGTATGGCGCTGCGCAGAAGTTGCAGGGAGGACCGTTATGCAAAGAGTGATGAAAAGTTGAGGGCCTAAATGCGAGGGTTTTAAAAGATAAGGGCCAAAAAGTAAATGAAGCGGACTAAATTGTAAAGTCGGTCAAGGAGGTCTCTTCTTAGGCTCAAGTTTTTATACAGGACCAATTTGAACCTAATGATTTTAATGGTGAATTTTAATCTAGGTTGGACCATGTTTGATTGGCAAATTTGCACAAAAACCCAAATTAAGTTATTAATTGGGCATGGTTCTCTTTTTAGGTCAAAATAGGTTTCTAAGGCCAAATTGAAGGTTCTAAACTCTAGAGAATATTTTTCTATGAATTTTAAAGGGTTTAGTTGATTTTTATCCTACCTCAAACCTCATGAATTGAAGTGGGTTTGTTTTAGGGTTACAAAATGTCATTTAATTCCTGGATGTTGCAATAACCCTTATTTAGATCAGATCATCCCACTTTCTTTCTTGTTAAGCTTGTTTGACCTGTGTTTGGATCCTTAATTACCCTGTTTGCAAACTACATTGGTGAAATTACAGTTTTACCCCTTATGATTTGTTTTATTCTTAAACTCAGAATTCTCTGAGTTAAGCCTTTCTTTGGGTCATGTAGGAGCTTTTTTCTCGAATATCTGGGTTAGAATGTGCTAGTTAGGGTTTATAATGAGGTTCTCATCATACCCCCATGCCTAGCTTTTGCTAGTCCCTTAGCAAAATATTAAGGTTTCAACCCTTGTTCTAGACCATGAAGTTCTTAATGGTTTCAGATAAGTGCTTTTTCTTTTGTAAACTAGATTAGGTCAGAATGCCAACCATAGGCCTAAAAGGTACTCTAGTACCAACCAAGATCCAGATCTGTCTAGCCTCAGCCTCAGTCCTTAACAAAGGTTTTTAAGGCCTACAAGAACTAACCTAAGATTTATTGGACTTTGTGGTTAAAGCACCCATGCTTGAGATAATTTTAGCCCTGGCTCAGTTCGCAGTGCATTTTGTAAGAAAGAGAGATAGAAGATTTATCTGTTTGGAGAGTTTTCTCTCTCTTTTTTTTTTAATTCTAGCTTAGGATTGGCTTTTCAACACGGTCTGTATTAGATTCCTTATCCCCATCATCAATCCTCAAGGGTTCCTGACAGTCGATGCTTCGAGATAGCACTGCCCATGGTAACCCCCAGAACCCTGGCTATTGAGATTTCGAGATAATCCCATCCATGGTGTTCCGTGGCCGAATCCAGACCCTGGCAATTGACATTTCGTGATAATGCCATCCATGGAATCTGAACTAGCAGAGTGCTTACATGCCCCCGGTAGGATATGTAAATATCCTAAGAGATAAGCACCGAGGAGATGATATTTTGTTGCACATCTTCGAGGGGAATTTCCCACCTCTCCACGCTGGGAACTCATCCAAATCAACTTGTGTTGATTGGCTGCTCCTATTCTAGGTGTCATTTTCAGAATTTTTGTGACGCTTCTACGTGATTTTGATTTTTACGCTTATTGAACCAGGCTGTGTGTGAGGTTAGGGTGCTTAGGTTACTGAGTCCCATAAACCAAAAGTTAGTTAACGAGGCCAAATACTCCCTAAATCTTGGACCTAATACTTAAGCCTTTCATTTTCCTCAACCTCTTGAGAAATGTCTAGATCTTAATGGGTACTAAGAGTCTATCCAAGAATGCCTAAAGTTTGCGTTCTTACTAATCTCACTGTGCACTTTCCATTTCTTTTCCTGAATGAGGTCTAGAACTTAGGTTAATTCCTTAATTTCTTGCTAATGACTATCACTTTTCTTTCATTTTGTGCTCTTCTTTTCATTTTGTTCCTTTTTCTTCTCCTCCTCCTTTGTAGAGTCCTCAAAATTTTCTTTCCTCCTCTCATTTTATTATTTTTTTCAATTTTTTTTTTTAAATTTTTATGGTGTTTTTGGCATATGTGGATTTTTTTGTTTAAAACCTTTTCTTACAAGTTGTACTTTCATACCCCCCCATGCCTAAGATTTGCAATGTCCTCATTGTAACTTAGGGGGTTTTTATTCAACTTAGTTCATACATTAGGACAGATGTTTTAATGAGTGAATGGGTCGGGGCGACTGTTGTGGACAATTTCTAATCTCAGGTGCAAGCACCTAAGGTGGAGTCGGTTGTCCTAAAGGGTGAAGCTTAAGTGCACAAAGGTGTTAGAAAAGGTTTTAGGTTTTCAAAGAGAATGACGGGTTGCCTCCCGTTAAGCGCTGAGTTTTACGCCATCGGCTGGGCGCAATATGCTCAGGGAGAATGGAGGATAAATGATGATTCAGCCAAATCAGCAGAGGTTACATCAATGAACGGTTTGAGTCTCTGACTGTTCACGATGAAAGGTTTGGAATCATGGCTGAGTGGATTGATTTCAACGGCTTCATTTCCAAAAACCTGTCTGACCAAGTTTGGTCCGGCCCACTTGGATCGCAGCTTCCCAGGGAAAAGTTTGAGTCAGGCATCGAAGAGTAGAACCTTCTGACCAGGATGAAAGATCTTTCTAGAGATGTGCTTGTCATGGAAGGCTATAACCCGCTCCTTGTAGATTTGCGAGTTCTCATACGCATCAAGACGTAGTTCATCGATCTCGCTGATTTGAAGCTTTCTGTGGGTTCCAGCCTTAGAAAGATCTAAGTTACAATTATGTACTGCCCAATAGGCTTTGTGCTCCAGTTCGACGGGAAGGTGACACGCCTTCCCGTACACCAGTCTAAAGGGAGACATGCCTAATTGGGTTTTATGGGCGGTCCTATAGGCCCACAAGGCTTCCGGAAGTTGGGATGACCAGTCCTTCCTATCAGGCTGAACAGTGACCTGCAGGATTTTCTTGATCTCCCGATTTGATAGCTCAGCTAGACCATTAGTCTGGGGGTGATAAGGAGTAGAGATTCGGTGAGACACCCCGTATTTGGTCATCAATGACCTGAACTGAGCATTTGTGAAATGGGTCTCCCCGTCTGAGATGATAGCACGAGGAATTTCGAACTGTGAGAAGATATTGTGATGAATGAATTTGAGAATGATTTTGTGATCACAGGTTTGGGTCGGTATGGCTTCGATCCATTTGGACACGTAGTCCACAGCCAGCAGAATGTATTCGAAACCATCCGTAACAGGAAAGGGGCCCATAAAATCAATCCCCCAAACATCAAAGATTTCGCATATGAGAATCGACTGCAAAGGCATCATGTCACGATGGCTCATGTTGCCCAAAGTTTGGCAATGACTGCATGCCTTGCAGTGATTGTATGCATCCTTGAACAGAGTGGGCCAATAAAAGCCACACTGGAGGATTTTCGATGCGGTTTTGTGCCCAGAGAAATGGCCACCGCATGCCTGGTCATGGCTGAAGGAAAGAATATCATTGACTTCATCTTCCGGGACACATCTCCGGATGATTTGGTCAGCACCTATGCGGAAGAGGTACGGATCTTCCCAAATGTAATACTTGGCATTAGAGCACAACTTGTCTTTCTTGGCCTTCGGCTAATTAGACGGGATCTGATGAGATGCCAAGTAGTTTACTATATCGGCAAACCATGGAAGTCTAGTACCAATAGTCAGCAGGTGCTCATCAGGGAAATGCTTCGTGATGGGTCTGGAAGGGTTGATAATCTCAGAAGGAAGGCGGGATAAATGGTCAGCTACCACATTTTGTCTCCCCACCTTGTTGCGAATCTCGAGATCGAATTCTTGCAACAGCAAGATCCATCGGATTAGTCGGGGCTTCGCATCCTTCTTGGCAAGGAGATGCCTCACAGTTGTGTGATCCGAGTAGATGATGACGTGGGAACCCAGGAGATAAGATCAAAATTTTTCAAGGGCAAATACTACTGCTAGAAGCTCTTTCTCCGTAACTATATAGTTATGCTGAGCCTCAAGTGTCTTGCTAGTGTAGTAGATGACCACGGGTTTCCCATCAACTTTCTACCCCAGAACCGCTCCTACAGCGAAATCAGACGCATCGCACATGATCTCAAAGGGTTGAGACTAATCAGGGGATTGTAGGATCGGGGCCTAGGTGACTCGGTCACGGAGGTTCTCAAAGGCTTGAGTGCATTCCTTGGAGATTTCAAAGGGTACATCCTTAGAGAGAAGAGTCATCAGGGGACGCGTGATTTTCGAGAAATCAGGAATGAAACGATGGTAAAAATCGACGTGCCCCAGAAAAGAACGGATGTCCCTGATCGAGCTAGGCATAGGAAGGTGAGAGATTAGATCAACCTTGGCTAGATCCACTTGGATGCCCTTCTCAGAAATCAGATGTCCTAGGACGATCCCTTCAGGCACCATAAAATGGCTCTTTTCCCAGGAAAGAACCAAATTAACGTTGATGCAGTGCCTGAGTATGTGAACCAAGTGCTGGAGGCAATCATCAAACGATGACCCGAAATTTGAAAAGTCATCCATGAAGACTTCCAGATAATCACCTACCATATCAGAGAATATGGCAAGCATGCACCGTTGAAAAGTCGCGGGTGCATTGCAGAGACCGAACGGCATCCTTCGGAATGCATACATTCCGAAGGGGTAGGTGAACGTGGTCTTCTCTTAGTCTTCAGGATGAATAGCTACTTGGTTATAACTGGAGTACCCATCAAGAAAGCAGAAGAATCGATTTCCCACTAATTTCTCTAGAATCTGATCAATGAAAGGTAGTGGGAAATGATCCTTCTTCGTGGAGGAATTGAGTCGTCGGTAATCTATGCAGACTCTCCACGAGTTGGCTAATCGGGTAGGTATGACTTCTCCGGTTTCAATCATAATGGTGGTGAGCCCTGCCTTTTTAGGCACAACCTGAATGGGGCTCACCCAACGACTGTTGGAGATCTGGTAGATGATCCCTGCATCTAACCACCTGATGATCTCCTTTTTCACGACCTCCTGCAGATTGTGGTTTAAACGTCTCTGCATTTCACGGGAAGGTCGTGAGCCCTCTTCTGAATAAATATAGTGTGTGCAATAAGAGGGACTTATTCCAGTCAAATCATCGAGAGTCCATCCAATGACTCTGCGATGTTGCTGGAGAACAGCAATCAGACGGGATTCCTGTTCGGGAATAAGCTTGGAATTTATAATCACAGGAAGGGTCTGATTAGAACCCAGAAAGATGTATTTCAAATGGTTGGGAAGGGGTTTCAGTTCAAGGACGGGGTTATCAGCAGCAGCGGGTGGTTCAGGGTAGATGTGAGGTTCAAGGGTAGGAGTTACGGGTCTGTCTAAATCTGGATTTGACTCCTCTAATTGCGGTTCAAGATCTTTCTGTGTTTGATGAGGTATAATCAGGTCATTCTCAAAATACGTTTCATCAACCAAAGCCCTGATATCACAAATCTGTTCGATGACACCACAATTGATTCCTTGTTGGGCCTTAAATATATCAATTTTTAGGGTTTGATTTCCAAATTTGAGCTCTATTTGGCCCTCCTCACAGCTAATGTTGGCTCTAGCAGTAGCCAGGAAAGGTCTCCCTAGAATGATCGGTGTATCCTTAGGGTTCTTAGGTGCGTCCATGTCCAAGACTATAAAGTCTACAGGGAAATAGAAATCCCGCACCCTTACAATAACATCCTCGAGAATCCCTTTAGGTGACTTTATAGATCGATCTGCTAATTGTAGTGTCACCTCAGTTGGTTTTAGGTCAGATTCTTCTAGGGTTTAAGTAAGGGTGTGGGTATCAGATTTATGGAAGCACCCAAGTCTAGCAATGCTCTGTCGAATTGGGTATCACCTATTTTGCAGGAAATTAGGGGAGTACCAGGATCTTTTGCCTTAGGTGGGAGCCTGCTTAGGATTACAGAGCTGGCTTGCTCTGATAGTACAATTGGACTCCCACTCTTGGTTCGCGGCTTACGCTGAGGTGTATACACATTCTTTAAGAATCGTGCGTAAGCTGCTACGTGGAGAATTGCATCCATCAAGGGGATGTTTATTTGGACTTGCTCAAAGAGCTTGACCAGGTCCTCCTCAGGTGCCACGGGCTTGGTTGTCTTCTTTCCCTTGTTCAAGGCCTCGGGAAACGGAACCTTGGTTGGTTCTTCTAGGATAGGTCTAGGTCTTTGATCTGGGATAGGGATAGGAACGTCCTGGATTAATTTCCTAGGGTTGGGATCACTACCAGGCTTGTAGTGGTTTGGATAGGGTGGATCTTGGGTTTCCTTACCACTATGGGTCGTTACAGAATTTAGTCCTGCCTGGTTTTGGTTAGGGTTGGATAGGATGCGTTGCTGCTGATAGCCTGCATAGGAAGTGGAAGCCTCCATCCCGTCGGGTGAAGGAATAGAGGGGGCTTGATAAATCATGTGTGCTTGGCCCAGGTTTGGGTTCATAACGCATCACTGGGTTGGCACGTTATTTGGGTTAGGAAGAGGTTGAGAAGGAAGTGTGCCTGGTTGGTGAGAATTTACCAACTGGGCCAGTTGATTTTGAACCTTTGTAAGTTCGTCCTTGTGTTGTTTCTGAATATCCGCATTCGTTCTTTGAATGTCAGCCAGAGTCTGAAGGATGAGGGACATTTGGTCTTGGTTTGGCCCTGATGAAAAAGTCGAGTTGGGCCGAGGCTGAGGCGGCTGGTAAGGACGAGGGGGTTGTGGATGGGGTTGAAAGGGTGGTCTCTATGTTTGGGAATTTCCCGCCCACTGGAAGTTGGGATGGTTTCGTCATCCAGGGTTGTAGGTGTTGGAGAATGGATCATTCTGGATGGCGTTGAGGTCCTCGCAGGTCTGAGGAACCTCCAACGAATCAGAGAATGGGGGAATGGAATTCCCCTGGTTGGTATAGAAAGGATCGGATGACCCTCCGATCCGAGAATCAGATGGGGGTGGATATGGATCCATCCTAGGAGAAGGTTGGTGGAGAATGTTTTGCACAGTCTCCCGTGTGGAAGGAGGCTGTGCAAAGGAGCTATGCACAGAGGTGGCTCGCTGCAAGTGCTGAGTCAGCTCGTCCACCTTCTTCTCAATGATGGAGACCTTGTCCAATCGACTCGCCATTAGTTCCAGGTCAACTGATGCAGACAGGCCCTACGTCTCGTGTGCTCCCCTAAGGTTCGTCGATGAGTGGGTATTCGTCCTGTCGAATATTCCCATTGAGTCATTGTTGATGGAGTTCTCGCACATGTTTTTGAGAATTTCCCACACGGTGTCCTCATGTTGACCCATGATATTCCCTCCGCAAGTTACATTGACGAAAAGCCTAATATCCTCACGGAGTCCCTGGTAAAAAGACTGGACTTGTTCCCATTTAGGAACTCCGTGATAGGGGCACTTTCTCATGAGATCCTAAAAGCGATCCCATGCCTCATGGAGAGGTTCTCCCATTTGCTGAGTGAAGTGGGTAGTCTGATGGCACAAGGCATTGGTCCGACCAACGGGAAAGAACTTCTTCAAGAACTCAGACTGAAGTTCTTCCCAATTGTTGATCGGCCGGGTCTGCGTTTGGTACCAATGAACAGCATTATCCATAAGGGAGAAGGAGAACATCTTCATGAGGAGAATGTCCCGATTTTGTTCATCTGACCCAAAAGTTTGGGCCAGATTTTTAATTATTTGATGTGCTAGAAGGGGTCTTCAGAATTAAGCCCATGAAATTTAGGTATGGCATGAATCATATTGGGCTTTAATTCAGAATCAGGTCCTCCAGTCGGGATTCTGACTCGAGGCTCAATAGCCACCGCAGCAGGATTATAATGGTCTCGCATCATAGGACGCTGCGGTGGGTGCACAAAGTTCTGGAAGAGGTCATTGAGTCGTTGGAGCTGGTGCTTCAGATTGTTTTCTTCCTCAACTGGCTGAGCCATTGTGGAAGAAGAAGGTGAGTTGGGTTCGGAGTCGGAGGAGAGGTCGATGTGAAGTGTTGTTTTCTCAGGCAAGGGCACTGAGGCTCAGCCTCGGGGAGAGTGAAGTTCTAAGGGAGGTTTCAAGGACCTCCTACCAAACATACACCGATGGAGAAGATGAGTCTAGCAGGTGCTGGACCCAATCAAGACACCCAAAATGTAGGGTGACTATAGAGGTGCAGGGTAGATGGACCCCTTGATCAGAAGATCGACCACCTGAGAATTACCTAGGCAGCCAAAGAGGGTGAGTCCCGCGAAGACCCCTACACGGTAGAGCGTCCCCACAGGTTACAGGGTTTCCCCCACCCGACCTCTCTTGTCACTGAGATTCCAGGTAGACCAGAATGGGGATCTTGACCTCTTAAATCTACCACTTTTAATTTAAGATCAAGGTGCTTAGGTTTTCACTTTAACTTTTAGTCTTTTGAGTGCGAAGAGTGACCTAAGTTGAAGGTTGGTTGACTCAAGGGGTCAACTTCACCTATTGATTCCTTTGAGAACTTATTAGGTCTTGTCTTTTAGGGTTCAAGTGTTTTTAGAGAGCCAATTGCTTAGGGTTTTTCTGAATAGGTATTTTCAATCAACGGCTTAGGCACACTTCTTTTGGGATTTCTCAATTCTTGATTGAGTGTGTCTCTAAAACCCTAGTGTTAATTCCTATGTTGGCTCTACTTGGTCCAGTTAACTCCTTGTTGGGTAATTAGGGCTCAGGCAAGAAAGTGTTAGCCCTTGAATATCCTTAATAGTGTGTGTAGGAATAGTGGTTTGAAAATATGCAGCTGTTACTAGGTATGAAAGATAGGTTATACCTATATTGTTTATTCTTTTCTTTTTCTTCCTCTTTAGAATTTAGGGATTAATAGTGAGAGGATAGAAGTTACCTGTCCTTGGAGTGGTTGTTGTGAGGCTGCTTCTTGATTTTCCTGTACCTGCACACAAAAGAGAAAAGAGATTATCAGAAACTCACAAATAGAGACTTTAAAGCTTCTAGAATAGCCGTTGCTCCCCGGCAACGGCTCCAAGAATAGTGTCCGGTTGGCTTGTTACGTTTATTATACTTTAAGTTATAGTCGTTATAGTATGTAATAAGACAGCTACCAGATTACTATTACAATTTTTTTTTTTACTCGGAATAAGGTTTTCCCGAGGTCAAACTCAGGAAGCAACTATGCTTTTAGAAGTCTAATTAAGTTCTCTATTATGTTACAAAAATAAGAGAGAGAGAGAGAGTTCGCTTGGCTTCTTCTTCTTCTCCCTTCCTTTTCTTTCTATCCTTTTTCTTCCAGCTAATCTTCTCTTCTTTTTCCTGCAGAGTCTTCCTTTCTTCTTTCTTTTCTTTTCTTCTTCTGCTGCTGTGGTAATCTTTTTCTTCTTCTCTGACTTCTTCTTCTTCAGCCTTCTTCTTTCTTTCTACTTCTTTTCTTCTGTTCTTCTCTTTCTTTCCTTTCTTGCAGCTGTGTCTTCTTTCTTCTTTCTCTTTTCTTCTTCTTTTTCTTCTCTACTTCCTTCTTTCTTTTCTTCCCTTACAGCTCCTCTTCTTTTCTCTTCTTTCTGTTCTGACTGCTGCCCTTCCGTCGTCTGGTGCAGTGGTCAGACGACTTAACTGTAGGTTTGATACAGTGCCTTCCTTCTCTTCTTCTTCTATTTCTCTCCTTCGCTTCTTCTTCTTCAGCTACCCTGAGCAGCTAAGGCTTTGGCCGCTTCCCTTCTTCTTCTTCTGTTCCTGCACGCTCACACAAGGGTTAGAGCAAAACCTACCCCTACCCTTCCCCACGTCTCTCTCTTTCTCAGATTTCTCTCTTAGGACCGCTCTCCCAGAGCCGGGTAATCGGGTGCGGGTATCGCGCCCGAGACCAGGCCCACCGGCGTGCTGTGGTGGGCGAGGAGTGCGCGGTTTGGGTAATCGGATCCTACCCAGACCCACATGGCATGAGCGTGGGCGAGGGCGAGCGAGCGCGTGGCGCGCAGCGTGCGGGAGAGGGACCTGGCCCCTGTGTTCAAAGACAAATAGCCTTAGGCACGTTTTCAATTTAAGTGCAGGTGCTTGGCCGCGCACTTCCGAGGTGGGACTAAAGTCCCACCTCCCAAATCGATGCCTGTAGGCAAGCTACTTGCGACCAATTGCAGCAGCCCGCAAGGTCTTCGCCCCAGCTGCAGACCTGGGGGCCTTTGCAGAGGCAACCCACACGGCCTGGGACGCGCACCTGGGCTGGAGAGAGCCTGCAGCTGCAGGTGAAGCTGCTGCAGCTCGTCGTCAATGGCGGCGAGGAGCGTGCACCTGAAATCACACAAACGGCCTCTTGGCCCAGTCAGAATATGGGGGAGGCTTCGTTGGAGTGCGGCGGAGACAGTGCGGGGGTCGGCGAGGCGCAAGGGAGTGTGTGGAGGTAGCCCTAGGTCAGACTGCGGCCGGAGAGGTGGGTTTGTTCGGGGGGTGGTCGGGTGGCGTTTGGCATTAAATGGAGATGGGGAATCGGTAGAGTGGAGTGTGAGGGAGCTTGTGTGGTGGTCGGCAAGGTGCGAGGGTGTCTGTGGAAGTGAGATGGTCTCGCTGGAGGGGGTGATCAGAGGTGGAGAGGATGGTTTGGATAGTGGCGGTCGGGTGGTCGACAGGGCAATTTAAAAGGGGGGAAATGCAAGGGAAATGGACAGGAAGCTATTTACCTAAGTATTAGACGAAGTGGAAGGGCGGAGCAGCCGGCTCGTATCTGCTGGAGCTGGAGAAGAAGAAGACCTGGAGGAGGAGTGCGGCGACGAGGAAGCAGGCGGAGGGCACCGACGGGTACAGCCCGGCGCGGACGATGGAGAAAGGTGAACCCTGCTGTAGGTAGGGTAGTAGAGTGACAAGGAGGAAGAGGAGCAAGTCGCCAGAAGCTTCGGGCCTTCTGACGGAGGAGGAAGGGATGAAAGGGAGGGGGTTTCTCCGTCAAAGAAAAGCTTGCCGAAGCCAGCAGGGTGTGCTGCTTCTTATAAAGGGGTTGGCGTAGAGGGAGGGGCGAGCTGGCGTCGTGCCAGCCTTGCTGGAGCAAGGATGGAGGTGACACCCATACCTTCCGCGCATTCGCACGGAAGGTATGGTGGTCGGTAGAGGGCATGGGCGAGTCCCTGCGACGGAGGACGTCGCAAGGAACCCTGCTTCTGCTTTGCAGGATGGTAACCCTGCTCTGCGTGGTGCCATGCTCCGCACAAGGTCGTCGGAGTATGGCGCTGCACAGAAGTTGCAGGGAGGACCATTATGCAAAGAATGATAAAAAGTTGAGGGCCTAAATGCAACAGTTACAAAAGATAAGGGTCAAAAAGTAAATGAGGAGGACCAAATTGTAAAGTCGGTCAAGTGGGTCTCTTCTTAGGCTCAAGTTTTTATACAAGACCAATTTGAACCTAAGGATTTTAATGGTGAATTTTAATTCTAGGTTGGACCATGTTTGACCGGCCAATTTGAGCAAAAACCCAAATTAAGTTATTAATTGGGCATGGTTCTCTTTTTAGGTCAAAATAGGTTTCTAAGGCCAAATTGAAGGTTCTAAGCCCTAGAGAATATTTTTCTATGAATTTTAAAGGGTTTAGTTGATTTTTATCCTACCTCGAACCTCGTGAATTGAAGTGGGTTTGTTTTAGGGTTACAGAATGTCATTTAATTCCTGGAAGTTGCAATAACCCTTATTTAGATCAGATCATCCCACTTTCTTTCTTGTTAAGCTTGTTTGACCTATGTTTGGACCCTTAATTACCCTGTTTGTAAATTGCATTGGTGAAATTGCAGTTTTACCCCTTATGATTTGTTTTATTCTTAAACTCAGAATTCTCTGAGTTAAGCCTTTCTTTGGGTCATGTAGGAGCTTTTTTCTCGAATATCTGGGTTAGAATGTGCTAGTTAGGGTTTATGATGAGGTTCTCATCAAGCGCTTGGCGAAGTGCTCCTAGGACTTGTCTGCCACGCCTTGGGGAGCCGATGACCTATCCGGTTGGCTAGTCAATGTACCATAGGGGGGCCTGAGTCGAGCAGGCACAACCGAAAGCGCTTGGTAAGGTCTCCCAACAGGGTGGGTATGTGCCAACCTCACCCGAGGGTGGCTCCCAAGGGTACGGTTATGGTATACCTTCCCTCAATGTTGAGCCTTGACTGGCTCCTTGAACACTTCTAGCAAGAGGCTACCATTACCCCCTTTTCAAGTGGGCAGGTGGTATGCACAGGGGTGTATGCCCAAGGCCGCCAGCCTCAGTTTCGTGTCCCCCTTTCCTAGCCTGCACTATAGGGAAAGGGGTTTGCTTCGGGAACGCGAGCGATCGGCCAGGGCGTACTTACTTCCATCAACGTGTTGAGAGTGTCATAGGGGAGTGGAGATGCCAAATCCCGATTGGGCCCATCTGAGGAGGGAGGAGCGGCAAGTGAGACCAAAAGTGGTTAAGACCACCATGGAAGCTCTCGCTCAGGGAGGTTGGGGTAGGGCGCCAGAGGGGCAGCTCCTCCCAACGATTGGGTGCTCAAGGGAGAGATGGCTCTTTTGTTGACGCTTCCCACAGACGACACCATTTGATGGGCCTCGGATTGCCACCAAAAGATTTGTAAAGGTGGGAGCGCTGCATAGACATGAGCATCCATCGCTAGGGGGGAGTGGTCGAGCCTCCACTGAGATGGGAGGGCTCAACCAAATGAACATGACGCAATCACAAGGGAGACAAGGGAATTTGGTGACCCAATTCCACCGCAAGGGGTGTGCGTCTTGGGGAGGATGAAATTCCCAACTATGCACTAGAATTTGAGAGGTTACAAGATTTCTCTCTCTCTTGGCTCGAGCTCCCATGAGCCCTTGCTTGGGGTTTCTCTTCACTATTATAACATGGAAAGACCTATAGCCTATCCTTTCTATCAGACTGCGTGTTTGTTGTCAGGATGTAGATGGTCGCTTCCATCTTATTGTATCTCTGGGATTGGTTGTGACAAATCTTTTGGCAAGTAAGGCAGATCCCAGGTTGGGTTCGGTTGGTCGTAGACAGGACAGGTGATATCGGTCCTGCCTACTTACCCTGTAATCGGGTAGCTGGATCCTCTGTGGGGTTGTATGCAGAGTTTTGGGTTCGAGGACAATTTTTGCCCCTCATCACACGCCAGTCTTATCCAAGTCCTGAGTGGATTTATAGGTCAACACTATGTAGGTTTTCTTTAGGAAGCATACAATTGCTTGATAGAATATTTGATTATGCAAAATTATTTGTCGTAGTGGACCTTTAGGAAAAATCACGAGTTTTGTCTTGCTTGCTTGATTGAATGGTCTTGATTGTTGGCTAATTGATTGACTATGAGTTGGGACTGTTTTATAAAGGATTTTTCAAAAATCGACTCATGAATGGTAGATGATCACTTCACCAAAATGTTGTACCTCCCTTGGGTGAAGAACCTAGAACTACTATGCCGTCCACATCTAATCCTTTAGAACCTAATCAAGATTTTCCTAGTCCTCCTATTCATCAATTCATCCACCCTAAGGAAGATCATGAAGAGATGCCTAATAATCATCATGAGGATCAATTTCACTTCCCTAATATTGAGAATCCTCTTAGTCAGGAGAGACAGATTGCACAACACATTGATGCCTACAGTGAGATTTCCTGCTGGGGTTGTGTTGCCAAACTTATGCCAAACATCATAGCCTTGATTCCATATTTCCATGGTCTTGCTTCTAAGGATTCTTTTCAGTATTTAGAGGAGCTAAAGAACTTAGCATAGACATTAGGATCACAAGGCCAAGATCAACACACACTTTTGATGAAAATGTTCTCCTTTTCATTGAAAGACAAAGCCTCCTTTTGGTACTGAACTCTTTCACAGACTACACATATAGAGAATTGACCTTCTTTGGAACGTGAGTTCCTAAACAAGTATTTTCCCATAGGCCAAACTAACTCCCTTAGGTGTGAGATCTATCTTCACACAAAATTCAGTTGAACCACTACACAAGGCATGGGAGAGATTCCACAAACTACTTAGGAAATGCCCCCACCATGGTGTCCCATGCTGGCAACAGGTCTAGATCTTCTACAATGGTCTTCATGATGACACAAGGAACTTTGTTGATGGCGCATGTGGTGGCAATGTCTTGTGTAGAGATAAGGATTCTACCTTTGAGTTCTTTGAAGGCATGGTTGAAAATTCCATTAATAATGCTTCAATGAGCATTCTTAATAGGAGATCCTCACATTCTCACTAAGGGGCACGCGAAGTCCAATCTAGCACACGTGATTGGGAGATTGTAGCCAGTCAGTTGGATAAAGTGGGCATTATTGCGAAGAAAGTTGATGAAATATGAAAATTTCTCTCGAAGACATCTTCTTCTTCTCAGTCACCTGCACTTCCTTCTTCTTCACAGCTTCCTTCTGGGAGGGAAATTGTGAACAATCTTTCTGTGACATCTTCTTATTCATATCCATGTCCTTCCACTCCTACTGGAGGAACCTTTGTTCATCAATACTCTGACTTTCCTTCTATCCTTGGAGTTTTAGAGGAGCTCAACGACATTTAAAACAATTCCTATTCTTAAACCTACAACCCTGGATGGTGTAATCATCCAAATTCTTCCTGGTGGGGAAATTCACAAAGGCCATGTTTCCAAACTCCTGCACCTCCACTTCAAAACCTGACCAGACCACCACCACCTCCACCTCAACACCAAGCACAACCTAGTTATCAACCGTGTTCCTATCAGAAAACCCAACCAAGGCCCTCCAAATACTCTCAATCGAGTCCTACACATGATGAGCAGTTGGGTATGATCATGAAAACTCTTGCTGATATGTAAAAACAAACTAATGCAATGCAGCAAAAATAGGATGGGGCTTTAGTTGAGATGAGAGCACATCTTGCCAATTTGATTCACCACATCAATCAAATTCATTACCATCCCAGACCCAACACAATCCTAGAAATATACCCACCCAGAGGTATGTTCAACACAATCCTTCTGCACAAGGTCGAGCACATCTTATATCTCAAACCTTGTCAAATCCTTCCGATTACTTTACTGAGACTTCTACGTCTTACTCTGAGCAACAACCACCTCTTCTTCCCAATCTAGACTTACCTTCTACATCTCGGGCTAAACTTAATGCCATAGCAACTAGAAGTGGTAGAAGCATTGTAGATCCACCTTACCCATCTTCCACATCTCCACTTCGACCTAGTACTTCTCCACTAGACCAGACTGTTGACACTAACTCTTTTAGATTGAGGACTAATACCCTTGTTAGCACTTTCGTTCCCTTTCCAGAGGCTTTAAAGAAAAACAAAGAAAAAAAAAAATGTTTTTGGTGTGGCTCCTAAGGATGACTTACTCAAGCTCTTTGAGCAAGTCCACATAAACACCCCCTTGTTGGATGCAATTCACCACATTCTGCTCTACACTAGGTTTCTAAAAGACCTATGAACACCTAAGTGTAAAGAGATAACTTAGAAAGGGAGTCCCATTATCCTTTATGAGCAAGTTAGTTCCATCATTTCTAGCAACTTCCCTTTAAAGAAGAAAGATTCAGGTACCCCTGTATTATCCTATTTGATAGGCGGCACTACATTCAATAGAGCCTTACTTGACTTAGGTGCTTCCATCAATCTTATCCCAACCTCCCTTTTGACTCACTTTGAGGTTGGCAATTTGAAGCCAAATGAGGTGTCCCTGCAATTAGCTGATAGATCAGTTAAGAAATGTCGAGGAGTCTTGGAAGATGTTATAGTGTGGGCCAAGGATTTCTACTTTCTGATAGATTTCATTGTTATTAACATGGGAGTACCTAATGTTCATAACACACCAATCATACTAGGAAGATCTTTCTTGGCTACTGCCAATGCGACCATAGATTGTGAGGAGGGCCTATTAGAGTTGAAATTTGGAGATTAAAAGATGAAAATTGATATATTTAAAGTTTAAAAGGGACCATCTTGCAATACTGTTGAGGAAATGTGTTCCTTGGATTCATTAGACAAGTTGGTTGAGGATACACTTATAGATTCTCTGACTCACGAGCCTCAATTCCCTTCTACACTTGACTTGACTTCACCTGAGGCACTTGATAGAGACACATCTAAAACACCCTCAGTTCCTTTAGTGACTTTAGGATCTCCTGAGATCTCCCCTACTCCTTCACCTGACCCTACACCTATAGAGTTTAAGCCTTTGCCTAAGTCTCTTAAATATGTTTTCTTGGGACTGGATTAGACTTTCCCTGTCATCATTAATTCTCATTTGACTTCTGATCAAGAATCATGACTTATTTCTCTACTTCAAGAACATATGCAGGCTATAGGATGGAGCATAGCTAACTTAACTGGCATTAGTCCTTATCGTACACATAGGATTTTCACTAAAGAAGGATCAAGACCTACCAAATAGCCACAGTGTAGACTAAACTTTAACCTACAAGAGGTTGTGAAGAATGAGATGATTAAGTGGCTAGACAATGGCATAATTTTTTCCATATCTGATAGCCAGTGGGTAAGTCGTATTCAGGTTGTGCCAAAGAAAGCTAGACTTACCATCATTACCACTGAATCTTGAGAAGTCATTCTGACATGCATTGCTACTTCGTGGCGAGTATGTATAGATTACTGGAAACTCAATCAAACCACGAAGAAAGATCATTTCCCGCTACCCTTCATTGATTAGATACTGGAAAGATTGGCTGGGAGTAGATTTTTATGATTTCTAGATGTCTACTTTAGATATAATTAGGTGGCAATCTTTACTTTCCGTAGGATGCCTTTCGGGTTATGCAACGCACCTGTTACATTTCAGTGGTGTATGTTTGCCATACTTTTAGATTTGGTAGGTGCTTGCCTTGAAGTCTTCATGGATGACTTCTCAATCTTCGGGAGCACTTTTAACAATTGTCTAGACCACCTAACTAAAGTCGTTCATCAATGCATAATTGTGAATTTGGTACTTTCTTGGGAAAAATCACATTTTATGGTACCAGAAGGACTTGTTTTAGGACACCTCATCTCTGAGAGAGGAATTGAGGTCGACCATGAGAAGGTTAAGTTGATTTCTGACCTTCCATTACCTTCATTGGTTAAGTAGATTTGCTCTTTTCTTGGGGCACGTAGGCTTTTATTGTCGCTTCATTGCAAACTTCTCTAAGATTGCATCACCTTTGACTTCTCTCCTCTCTAAAGACATAGAATTTTAGAACACTGAGGATATACGACACTACTTGATCTGGTGACCAAGGACCCATAATGCAACCCCCAAATTGTTCTCACCCATTTGAGATCATGTGTGATGCCTCTGACTATGCAGTAGGAGCTATCCTTGGGCAGAAACTAGACGGGAAGCCTGTAGTCATTTATTGTGCTTGCAAAACCTTAGATAAGGCTTAGAGGAATTACACAATCATTGAAAAGGAATTGCTAGCAGTAGTATTTGTACTTGAGAAATTCTGTTCCTACCATTCAGGCTCCCATATCATCATTTACACCGATCACACTGTTGTTCAACATCTCCTCGTAAAGAAGGTTGCGAAGTCTCACTTGATTCATTGGATCCTGCTTTCAAAGGAATTTGATTTAGAGATTCGCAATAAGGCTATGAAGCAAAATTTTGTAGTAAATCACCTCTCCCACCTTCCTTTTGAGGTTATCACTCCTTTACCTATTGTAGACCACTTTCCTAATGAGCATTTCCTAGTCATTCATTCGAAACTTCCCTGGCATGCTGACTCAATGAATTACTTGGCTTCTAGAGTAGTCCTCTCTGGCTGGACTAGACACCAAAGTGACAGACTTAGAGTTGAGGCTAAACATGCAAAACTTACGCATGGGGGTATTTTATGACTCCAACATAGTGGACTATTGTTAAGCCTAAGGTTACAAACTCTCGCATAGTAAGATACATTAGATTATTTAGTTGATCTCAAAATAAGCAAATATACTGATATTTAGTTTTAGTTGCATTCTTTTACATTATTGCCATTTCCATATTTATTGACATAATTTATGCCTAACTAACGTTAACTCAAGGGTAAATTAGCTTAAAATGCATTTGTATAGATTAGATTAGTCACTTAGCAACATTTTGTAAATAGTTTACATATTTGGATTTTTATGCAATATTCCCCTTATCTATATCTGATACCTTAATGTCATTGTTTATTTATGTACAGGTGCCAGCTATGAGACTGGCTGGAGCCTGGTGATGAGGAACTCACTATGGCTCCTAATTCATCAATATTAGCTAGTTTTCCTACTTAAATTACCAGTAAATAACATTATATTAGGCTTAATTATATATTTAAGGTAATAATAGCAAAGACCTTATTTATATTTTAAAATACCTAAATTAAGGGTTAATAAACATTTATTAATGTTTACTTACTAAATAGGACTCAAATCCAAGTATTTAGCTATATATAAGTATTACATTTAACTTATATTGTTTATAACATATAAGTTGTTAATTTACTTAATAAGGTTAAGTGCTTAAATAAATATAACTAAAAGGGGTAAAAAATGCAATCTCATGTCATAAATATATTATTTACGCTATTTATAATTATATATAAAAAGTTGAAAAATAAATAGTTTAAATTAAGCCTTAATACTCATGTTTTGCATTTTAGCACTTAACTTGTATTTCCATTGAGTCCTTTTATTACACTTAAGTCCTTCTTTATTTATGTTTAGGTCCCTATGTAGATTTCCTTCTTCACCCTCTTCTTCTCTACGAACAACCAACGTTCACCAGTGGCCAGAGTCACCGCTGACTGTCCATTTGACGTTTATCCTTCTCAACCATGACCATGGAGCTTCGCTCCAACAACTTCTTTTCATCCAACGGCTTAGATGAGCCTTTAGTCCTAATTCTTTAGCATGGTAACTACATCGTAGCTATAGACGATGATGGCCATTATCTTGAATCTAGACTTTTTCCTAGCCAGGTACATCCCCCCTACCCTCCGCTGAACCCTATAAATACCCATGGAGACTTTTGATTGGAGGTTAGCAACCCCCTTCCCCTTCTCCAACAGAGGTTGTTCAATAGGTCTCGTCCCAACTCTGGCATCTCCCCCTCCTTTTCTCATGCGTTTTCCGCCGAGGAACACCTTCTCCCTCAACTCCTCTTCCTCTCCTCAGCCCTGCCAATGGCGTTGGTGCACACCATAGCTCTCTCTTTGCTCAATTCGCTCGGTCGGAGCTTCTATTCTCCCTCAACTATTTCATCTTGATCTCACCTTGCCAACAGTGAGATCCCTTACCTCTTTCATTCAGGTAACCGTAGAATAGCTAGGCATATCTTTTAGGATAGTTTTTAGGCAAGTAACTGGTAGTTTAGATGTAATTAGTCTTCTTCTTTGACTTCGGAGAGCCATTTCCTGCTGTGCCAGACCTCAATTCATTTCCATTTCACTTTAATCATCTTCTCCATCACATCATGAACATCATCCACTTCTCCTTGCACCTAATTAAACACATATCCGCCTAATACACAACATCTTCACTTGAGAGTTCCATTGTCCATGGCAAAGCCTCAAAGTTAACCTTACATCCAATTGGGGCTCTTCATCACTCCATTAGGGCCCCGTTCTACTCTTCAATTACGCTTAATAATACTTAAACACAATGCCTAATGTTTCATTTAGCCTTTAACGGCTGCTGTCCATGGCAGAGGTTGGAGGAGTTCTTCCACCCAAATTGACCACACATACACCTTCGCATTCATCTGCTGAGTAATTGCCCTCACTTAATTGAGTGAGATCTCCTTTCTTGAGTTCTGATGAACTCAAGATGTTCATATCATAAATTTGGAGTTCTATCTGTTAATCAATGATCAAATGATCTAATTGATGTGATCTTGATGATCTTGAGTCTTTCAAGCTATTCCTTGTAATCTTTCATGGAGTTTGATCTCAGACGATGAGATTTGATCATCATTGGAGCTTTGGTGAGCTCCAACGACATCAACCTTGAGATATTGAGCTCGAAACTACTTGAAAAGTTCTAGATCCACTTCTTATGATACATTGATCATTTTCCACTCATTAGTTCCATGTTTTAATGATTCAAACACTTTGATCAGAGTTGTCTTCGTTAGCTCCTACAGTGTTGAGCTCGATCATTCTTTTACAGTCAGATTTTAAGAATAGGTCTATAAGATTTGTGAGAACCTCTTGAGTCCAGAACTAACCTTAGAAAGGTTGTTAGATCTTTAGGTTGATCAGTCGAACAACCCTACTTAGGAGCCCAGGCGAAAGGTCTAGAGTTTAGTCTTTTGGAGGTCAAATGTCGATATTTTTGAGTCAGACAATTTCCTAAGGTTAAGTAGAGCTGATCTAGACTATTCATTTGATCTGAATTTGTATGGAACTCAAAGTCAACTTTTAAGCTCAAAATGGTCAACCCTGGGTAGTTTTGGAGCCGTAGGCGTCAGGACATAGCTTTAAGAACGTTTCTGTAATCCTGAATTAGTTACAAGTTTGTTAGGATAAGTTAAAACAAGTGCTATTGAGACTTTTAGTGAGATAGAATTTTTTATCAGTTTGGGTTTAGTATACACTTCAGTGGGTTTCATTAAGTTCTGGGTGAGTTTTCAAGTTAAATTTAACTTAGATCTATTATTTTCAACCTCTTGAACTTATTTAGATCTATTTTAGAGGTTCTAATCTATCTGTTAGGTCAATTGACCTTTTGTTTCACCTATTTTGAGCTTCAGATTGAAGTTCCAAAGGTCAGTGAGGTTCCCAAGCTCCCCAGGTCTCCATTCGCACTGCATTGAGTGCTTAATGACTTTAGGCACTATGTAAAGTCCTTAAGATCGAGTGAGAGGGAGAGATCTGGTGTTAATTAGAAGGTTTGCAGATGAAGAGCTACTGTCATGCATCAATGGCATTAAGCAATTTTTTAGAGATCGATTCATATGCACATTTGTGATCTTATGTTCAAATTAATTATTGCAATTGAAAGCAGAATCTTAGGGCTTTCGATTAAGCCTTTAAGATCATAATTTGGATCTTGGAGCTGCTGGGAATAAGAGTCAGAAGTTGGTGTTGGAGTGTAAGCTACGTAGAAGAAAGGTGGCACTTATAGTCCCACCTCAAGTATTAGGGCACTGCTGAAGCACTACTTAAGTAATCGACACTGATAGTCATTCAGTCGTCATGAGTGCTAGGTGCATATGCGAGCGAGCATGTGTGTGCCTGTGCATGTGATGATGTGGCTCTATAGAGTGGCCTCTAAGTGCTAGGTGGGAGTATATGATAGTGACATGTGGCCTAGTAGTGGTATCGATCCAGCCTTCCTTGCTGTTGATCCTGCGAAAAGTCACGTGTTCCTGATCCTTTTTGAGGTTAAGTGTTGAGAATCAACACTTAGTTAAATCTGTGAAGTGAGCTTTGTGAAGGTAGTGAGCGAGGCTTTGCTTAAGTTGTTAATGTGAATAAAACCTAAG
The DNA here is from genome assembly GCA_037157565.1 of Thalassia testudinum. Classification (NCBI taxonomy): domain Eukaryota; kingdom Viridiplantae; phylum Streptophyta; class Magnoliopsida; order Alismatales; family Hydrocharitaceae; genus Thalassia; species Thalassia testudinum. The sequence goes on from JAZHRO010000077.1 coordinate 136,452,225, forward strand.
TTTGGGACAAACAAATGTGGATTATATGTTGTTCTAAAACAACATTTTCTTTTGTACTTTTCTTTTTACAAATTCAATGCAAATATTTTTCTTTTGCTTATGGAATGATTGCCAAGTTATTAATGTTCATTCTTATGCAATTATTCATGTGGATAACATATTACAGTAATTGAGTAGTTAATTAAGTAGTTAGTTAATTATGTAGTTAATTAGTATAGTTAACTTATACTATAACTATATTTATACTATATTAATTACGTATTAAGTAGTAGTATAATCTAAGTAGTAATCTTAAGTAACTTAGTAATTATAATGTATTTAGTGTATAATTAGATTAGTAATTTATTTGTTTATAGTTTAATTAAGTAAATCAAGTATCTATTAGACTAATTAATTAAAGTAAGTATTTATTAGTTATATAACTTAAGTGTTGAAGTAAATTATAAGTTAATTAAGTATGTACTAATTAACTATAATTTAAGTAATTAGTAATATTTATGTTATTAAGTTATAAATAGTAAGTATATATTTATGTAAGTTATATAACTACTATCTATATAAGTTAGGTATGTAATAGTTAATTAATTATTGTAATTAAGATTAAGAATAACTTAAGAATAAATGGTGAATGTTATGCTTAAATTAGCCTCCCAGCGAACGACCTGGACTTAACTAGTATAAATTTATTAAATGTGTCAATTACCATGCTTACGATATTATAACTTAACAATGACTAATTAACTATGTAAGGTAGTTGTACATCACTTAGTAGAGGAGAGATTTGGGTTTGAGGTCAATTATGAAGATTGGCTAGGTCAATTCCTAACTTAACCACCTCGCCCAATTGATCCTAACCCTAGCCTAATTAGGGATCTAATTTTCTTAATCTAGAACCTAGACATGTAGCCTGATCCTTCACCTTAGTTGGACGACCATACACCTCAATTTCTAACTTTAAATGATTAGCCAACTAAATAAGCAATTAAGTGCATTACACCTCTTACCAACTTACTCCTAAATCCTTCAACAAACCTAACCTAAACCTATTTATCCCTTCCCTCCAATCTTCCTTAACTGCCACCTTAAAGCTTCCTAAAAACCCTATGGCCGGCCACATCATCTTCACTTTATATCTTAAATCCTATGGCCTCCAATCCCTATCTTAAACCTAGAACATATCCACACTAATAACCCGAGGTGGTGCCACCCTTCAACCTAAACCTAAACCCTATAGACATCCAACCTAGGTTAATCCCCACCATTAATCCATATCCTATGGCGTTACGAAAACCACCAAAACCTAGCCTTATCCCTTCTTAGAAATAACCCTATAGTCGGACACCTAGGTAAGCTAAATCCTAACCCTACACTTATCATCTAAGGGTCCACAATGCTTCATCCAATGGTTGGCCATATAGAATTTAATCCACTTAATGGACAACCCCCTTTGCCCTCATCTTAACCCTTAATCACTCCTCCAATCTAATCCTAGACAATAACAAAACATGTATAATTTAACATTTGCTTTGAGTTTACAGTTTCAGGATAAATGCAAATGATATCAAGTGTGAAGAAGCTCAAGCTCATTTCCATGGAGGAATGGAGGAGCTTGACTTATGGAGAAAAGCATCAAGGAGTACAAAGTAGAAACTAAAGCTTGAATAAGAAGATAGGACTTATAAAAGTATTATTGTAATTTTTATGTTGTTCCTCTTTTCATTTGTTTTATATTCTTTGTTAAAGAGCCCAAAATATATCACCTTAAGTCCTAGGAACACGTACACATTCCTAGAACACTTAGGCAAAATCTAGAGTTGAATTACAAAGCCAAAATAGTGATTTGACAGACATATCAGACGTCCAACATGACTACCAGACGTCCCATCAAATGTCTAATAACCTTGAGAGACGTCTAATAATAGGACCGTTAGCCTATCATAGCAATATCCTCGCCAACTCACTGAGGAATATTTTAATATTATTTTTAGATGTTCGTAGAGCTTCCTAAACGTCTGATAAAGGGATGTTAGACTAAAATCCTAAGTTGTTAGACCAAATCTAACTGTTGGCTTCTCGGGAATTAATTCCTGTAGAGAACCGTTATCATCAGACATTCAATAGTATTACCAGATGTCCAGTAAGACATCTGTCGACTTTACACTAGAACCCTATTTGGATCTAGTTCAATCCAGGAACCAGCCCTCATATAATTAGACGTCAAATAATAAACCCAGACGTCCTAAAAGTCTAACTTGAACATCTGACTAGATCCCTTTTTAGATCTAAATAAATCTAGGAAGGCCACTCTTCAAGATTAGACGTCCATAGATCCCATTAGATGTCTGACCAGATGTCTGATCCTAAAATTAGACATCTAATTCAACTGTTAGAGTCATGATGAGCCTATTTTGATCGGGATTTCAGCCTCATCTTATGGGATTTGTTCCCAACGGCCATGAGGTCTCTCCAAGGCCTTCTTGAAGGTTCCTAAGGCCTCTATAAATAGAGGAAGACCTCTACCTTGCTTCAATACACCTTAAAGATAATTCTTTCCACTAAAAAGGCCATCTTGTGACAAATCAAAAGAAGAATGGTACCCTTGCTCTCCAAGCCTTCTAGCTCACATTAGAGACCACTATTTTGCTGCGCACTCAAGCTGATCTACTTCTACATCAGGGAAGTTTCTTAGCCTATAGAAGCTTAAGGTTAACCACTATATTTTAGGCTCTATAGGTCTTTGTATTTTCTTTTTTCTTTGGTTGGGTATTTGCGTGGTGAATTCCTGTCTCCTTTGTGAGACAAAATTCTTTTTGTAAAGAAGAGTGATTGAGGTATACTACCCTTGGTTGTAAAGTAGTGTGGATTGTATTGAGTTTGTACTAGCCTCATTTTAAGTAGTACGGTTAGTGGATTTGATCAACTTGGTCGATCGGAAAATCCTAAGTTAAGAGACGGAAAAAATGGAGAGAGAGAGAGAAGGAGAGAGTGGCGACGGGCGATGGGAGAAGAAGGTGAGGGTGCAGCTAGGGCTGGGGATGAGGGTGATTGGAAAACATGGAGACTGAGAAATTGGAGGGAGAAAAGATGGCGGTCTTACGAAGGTAGGGCAACCAGATTCATTCCAAAAAAGGGTTGGAGGAGGACGAATGGAGAGGTTTTGTGTTATAGATGCAGACGAAGAGGGCATATGGCTGCGGTGTGTAGAAATCCCCTTGTCTATCTGGCGTGTGGGGGAGACGGTAATAAACGTGGTTCGTGCACAAGGGTGAGGCTGTAGCGCATGAAGATGAACCCTTCGCGCCCAAAATAGGAGGTTCTGAAGGTGCCCTGGCTGCCTCGCCGCAGGCACTAGGTGGTCACATGATCGATGTGGAGATTCCATTCCTAGAGGATATTGTCTCTGCGGTGATTATGCTGAGGGGCACTCTGATCGGTGAAGTTGTGACTGGCAATCCATCTATTGAGAGGTTCCATCAACTGGTGAGTTCCCTATCCCCTGTTTCATCGGGCTGGAAGGTTGTAGTGCTATCCCAGACTCATTTCTTATTTTTGGTCTGGGGATGATAGACGCGGAAAGGCTACGCTTTCACTTGAGTACCTTCGAGAACATTAGTGTGCTGTGGAGGCTGGTCTCTCCCTTTGATGGGGCACTTCTTGATCGGTCCCCTCAGAGAATGGGTACTAGGAGGGTGACCCTTGCGATCAAAGGATTGCCTCTGCATTTGAGATCTAGAGGGGTGGTCGCCAAGATGATTGTTGGCTTTGCATCTGTTAGTGATGATACTGAAATTACAATTGGGGAAGGTGATACTCGCCTGCTATAATTTGAGGCTGAGGTTTTTAGAAGTGGGTCATTGCCAGATAAAACTATTCTCAAGCGTGGGGGCTCTTCATGGCTCATTTGCTTATCAGTGATAGGGTAGGAATTTGTATTACCAGAATTGGGTCAGGATAATACATCCGTTGATAGATCTGGTGAGGCACAACAGGATGAATTGGAGGGCGTAAGCCTTCAAATGATGCACCTGAACCAAAGAAGAGGAAAGACTGCCATAAGGATGTCTTAGAGAGGGACCAAGTGGCTATGGTTGATGACATTATCATGGGGAGTGCTAATCAAACCCTTATGGACTCAAGCAGGGGACTAATGGTTGATGACACTGTCTTAGAGAGGGACTCAGGAAAATCTACCAGTTGTAAGGAGATGAAGTTGGGTGAGGAAATTGTAAATAGCAGTGGAAGAAGTGCCCTTAGGGATGTGAATCAGATGCCCTTCCCTGCTCTTGATGATCTGAAATTCGGGAAAGGGACCAACCAAAAGAAGGGGGTTGGGCTTTCTCCTTACATTCTTAGGAGGCGAAGGAAGGAGAACTTGAGTCCCATAGAGGAGGAAACCGTTGCAAAGTCTATCATGGTTGAATACGTGGATAATTTGGCTCAAGGGGATCAGCCATTCAAGGGATGAGAGTCCTAACATGGAATGTGCGTGGGTTGCGCAATAAAGTGAGAAGGGTGTCTCTTATTAGATATCTTGTGGAGTGGGAGATTGATTGTGCTCTTATTCAAGAGACACATCTGGAGGAGGAAAATGGCCTTGTCTGGGACTCTCTGAGACAATCTGGGAGAGCAGACTGTGTGGGGAAGGCTGCAATTGGCAGATCTAGTAGGATGGCAATATGGTGGAAAAAATCCAGCCTTAAAGTGATTGAAATCCACCATGACAGACATGTGCTTACCTGTAGATGTTAGAACCTTCAAGGTGATCTAGATTGGTTCATCTCATGCGTATATGGACCTTTTGTAGTAGCCGATCGGGTGGAACTATGGGAGGACCTGTCAATAGTGCATCAAAGAGTCCAAAAGGTACCATGGCTTGTTGGTGGTGATTTCAACTGTCCTTTATCAAGTGGGGGCAGACCTGGTGGCAGTTCTGATGGTGTAATGGCTGGATTTCAATTGACTGTGTAGTGCTTGGGTATCACTGAATACCCTGTTAGTGGGGTTGATTTCACCTGGAGAAATGGTAGTGGGCTGGTATCAAGGTTGGACAGGTTCTTTGGCAACCCCATCCTCTTGTAGAGATTCCGCCTGTCTTTTGCTGTGAGCCTTGACAGGCCATTCTCTGATCACACACCAATTGTGTGGGATTGTGGGGTGAGTGCGGATGTTGGTTCATACGTCAAGCTTAAAAAGTCTTGGTTCAGAGAAGAGGGGTTTGCAAACATGTTGTCCAGTTGGTGGCAAAATATGACTGTTACAGGCTCGGCTACACAGCAGCATGCATCAAAGCTAGCAGATATGTGCACAATGTTGAAGGAATATGGGTAGACAGTGGTGGCTATCAGAGAGCAGAAGAGGGCTGAGGCACTGGCTGAGATCCAAAGGCTTGATTTGAAGGAATGTAGGCTGGTTCTGAGTGCCCAGGAGCAGGAACAAAGGAAATATCTGCAGTAGGTCATTGGGGAGGAGGACTTAAAGAAAGAAATGGACTGGCGTGAGAGATCTAGACAACTGTGGCTCAAGGAAGGCAATGCCAATACGAAATTCTTTCATCTTGCTGCCAATGCTAGGAGAAGATTTAATCTCATCTCCTCTATTAAAGTGGGTAAGAGAACCATTACCTCCACTAGTGAAATAAGATCTGAAGCTGGCCATTACTTTAAAGAAGCAGCCAAGGCTACGCCAAGAGGATCCTGGAGGATGGTTTCGGCTGCTTTTCCGTGTGTCAGCAGTGAACAGGTTGCTATGTTAGTTGCCCCTTTCACTGAACATGAAATAGTGGAAGCTATCAAAGGCTTGAATAATGAGGGAGCTCCAGGACCAGATGGGGTACAGGTCTTCTTCTACAAGGAAATGTGGAACGTCCTTAAGAAGGATGTGATGGAAGTTATACATGAGTTTTAAAAAGACAACTTTGGTTTTGAAAGACTGAACAAGTCTTATTTGTTCTTGTTACCAAAGAAGTCGGGTGCGGAGAAATTTTTAGATTACAAGCCTATTGCTTTGTCAAATTCCATTTATCTTATCATCAGCAAGATCCTAGCTAACAGAATTCGTGATGTATTACAAGATTTGATTATGCCTATCCAATCTGCATTCTTATCTGGGAGGTCACTATAGGAATCATTCATCATGGCTCAAGAAATTGTGATGGGATGGCATAGGTGAAAATCCAAGGCCTTCCTATGGAAGGTAGACTTCACTAGAGCTTATGACTCAATTTCTTGGTCGTATCTATGGGAAATTCTTAAAAGGAGAAAATTCCCCCCTCTTTTGATACAATGGGTGAAGCGATGCATCACGACTGCTTCCTATTCCCCCCTGATAAATGGGAAGACATGTCGACCCTGGATTTAGCCTCAGTGTGGGGTACGGCAAGGCTGCCCCTTAACCCCATTGATTTTCAACTTTGCAGTGGATACCTTGGCAAGATATGCTTGCGAGCTAGTAGTAGATGGGATGATAAGGGGATATTCGATGACAAATAGTAGGGTGTTGGCCCCCATTCTTCAGTATGCGGATGACACTATTTTTTTTGTGGAAGGTGGGAAGAGGGAACGCAGGCGCTATATTATATGGTCAATATATTCGGTGAGATCTCTGGTTTAAAATTAAATGGAAGTCCTCCTTGGTTTGCTTTGGTATGAACGGTACAAACCAAAATGACATCTCCACCATCCTGGGCATGCCTGTGATATCACTGCTAATCAAATACTTGGGATTACTGTTGAAGTGCACAAAAATGAAGAAAATAGATTGGTCTTTTCTCTTTGAGAAGGTGGCTACGAAATTAGAACGCTGGAGGAGTCGCTACTTGTCGAAAGGGGGAAGATATATATTATTAAATTCAGTTATCACATCCATTCCAGTCTTCTTCTTCTCTGTTCTCCGAGCTCCAAAGTCAATTTGGAAAAAACTTGACGTTATGCGTAAGAGGTTCTTCTGGAAGGGGGCTTCTCACCAAGGTGCCTTCCTCCAACCTATTAAATGGGATTCAATTTGTTCGCCTAAGAAGTATGGTGGCATGGGAATCAGATCTCTCAAAGAGTTTAATGACGCCCTGCTATTGAAATGGGCAGTTCAGTTGCTACAAGGGGAACAAAAATCGTGGACAGAAATCGTTCAGGATAGTTATGGAGTGGCAAATGATGAGAAGAGCCGCTTGAATCCTCATAAGCCGTCTCCCTTCTGGTTCTCTGTGGTGCGTGCCTTGGCAGATAACTGGAATTTATTCAAGTTTGTCTTGGGTGACGGGAAAAGCTTCAAATTTTGGTTTAAAAAATGGCTACCTGGTGGGGTGATAAAAGACAGGTACCCTCTTGCATTTTCGGTTGCTACTGATAAAAATGCTTTGGTGTGTGACTATTGGGACACGGCTTTTGAGACTTGGATGTTAAATAATGAGGTGGGGAACGACCATGGAACAAGAACATGGGCAGAAAATGAATGTCTCCTGTAGGAACTTGCTGCTTTCAAACCTACACCTGAGGAGTGTGATACATACAAATGGGATGGGGCTTTCTCGTCAGCGGTTGCCTATGAGAAACTCATCATTTCTTCTAGGTTGGCAGAGGTGAATGAGATTGGGAAGAAGCTATGGAAATTGAAAGTACCATTGAAGGTACAAATCTTGTTGTGGTTGTGTAGAAGAGATGGTCTGATAACGAGAGATATGAGGCATAGGAGAATGGGCACCCCTGCTCAATTCTTCCATTTGTGTGGGATGCACAATGACTCCAGTCTTCATTATTTTTCCACATGCATGATAACAGATTATGTTTGGAGGAAGGTATGCAGGGAAACTATTCCCATGTGGGATGATCTATGGAGTTCTTTCTTGAGGTTGAATAAGCCATATATGCCCATGGTGGCAGTATTATGGTCAGTGTGGAGAGCTAGAAATGAGAGTTTATTTCAGAAGAGACCAGTGAATGTGGATAATATTATAAAGAATTGCTAGAATCTCATACATCAATGGGGTTCACTCATGTAATTCTTTTCTTTCATTTAATCAATAAAAGCTCTCCCGAACTGCTATCGGGGATTCTATAGTACTCCTTTTCTCTTCAAAAAAAAAAATCCTAAGTCAAGAGGCTTAGGTGGTGGCTTTTACCTAGGTTAGGTTTCCACCTAAAAAGACTTATATCTTATGGTGGATGCTTGTGTGATTGATTTTTATTTGCATCTATTTTATTCCACACTATTCACCCCCCTATAGTGCAACCTACATGGCTAACCACCTATGACCTAAAAAAGACAACCAAAACCATCTACACCTTCTCCTTGTTTTGACGCTAACTCCCCTTAACCACTACCATCCCTTTCACTCTTACAAGTTGGCACCAACCATGGCACCCTTCCACCAAAATAACCACCCTACCTTAGAACCAAAAACACTTATAACCTCCCTACAAATTGGTGCCAACTCTACCCTTCAATCACCACCAACCCTAATCCTATACACCCATTTTTGGCACCAACTTCTAGAACCTATAGTTGGCACAAAAATGCCCTAACCACACCTTAACTTCACCTCCATACACCCCCTCACTTGGCATCATTTATCCCCCACCATAGATCCCATAACCACCACTCTAAAACACCATCCTAGCCCTCCATCACCCTCCATGTTTCCTAACCCTAGGTCAACCTTACGTGGCACCAACCCTTCCCCTCCTATCCTATATATATCACCTATAACTACCACCAATAACCCATCCTTGGCTACCTTAGTTTCTACCTATATCAACCATAGACATCGAAGGAAGGAGTTGAAGGAGATTAGGAGGCTATCTTGTCTCCTTGGTGACTACCTTTTTCTCCCCTCTTCCTTGGTACAAAGCCAAGGAGCAATTTCATTTGGAGGATGGCCAGGAAGGAGAGGAGAGAGGGTGGTGGACGACCACCTTGAGGAGCATCCCTACTAGAACACTTCACCATCCAGGAGAGGAGCAAGGAAAGTTCTTCTTCAAGTACAGAAGTTGTTGTGCTTGGAGTGAAGTTCATCCCGAGCATCATTTGGAGGATCACTATCTTCTACTTTTCTTTTCGTATGAGCTATCTTCATTTTGTAACAAGCATTCTTCTACTTGTGACATTTATTTTTATAGCAATATAAAAAGCATTTGCCTTTCAATTTTGTGCTTTTATTTCAAGTACCTTTTTACTTTGTTAGTGCACCCACTCTTCCTTTCTAATTATCCTAGGTGCACTTGCCTAGGGTAAGTTTAAAAGGGAAGATTATTTCTTGTTCAATTAGGCATAGGGGTAGTTCTAATTCCTTTGCCCCAATTTCCAAAAACTTAAAAACAACCAAACCCTAAAATACAAATAGAGGATTTGAGTTAGTGAGAGAGTGAATATCAATTTATTAAATAAAGTTGCCTCCTTGGATGACCCTAGATATTCATCCTATCTAGGTTATAAATTCAAAAGTTGATCGGATTTTGCATGTTACAACGACATTAAAAGACCCATTTTAACAAATTACACATTGTTCGTAACAATCTGCAAGGCATTCTCAGAGGGATGCTTGTTGGAAGCTTCTGGCGGAGCTTCAGATCCAGGGCATCGAGAAGAAGATAAAGACCAGAGAATAGCAGCAATGCCACCAAGCTGGCTAAGAGGAGGAAGAAGGTGGAGGATACTAGGGGAGGCTATCTAAGTGAAGGTAGAGGGTAGTAGCATGGTGGTGAAGGTGTTTTAATGGCTGTGGAGAGGTGGTAGACATGCACTAATGTAAGTAGGGCTACCATGTGGTGACTAGATACTACTAAGCTATGCTAGGAATTAACTAAGACTAATTGATGTGTAGGTCAGCGTAAGGTGGTGCCTTTATAGGAATGGGAAAGAAATGAGGGCCCTTGGATTAAGATCAAGAGTTGTGGTTCTTCCACCACATCAAAATCATCCTAAGCCCTTAGATGGGCATCTAGTGGAAGTGATTTACCAAGGGTGGAAGTCAGCCATGAAGAGGAGGAAAAGGGCCTTAGGATTGGTTGTGTAAGGTCAAGATTAGGTGGAGTGATGTGGAATAGATGATGTTGGATCTAGGCTTAATGTGGGCCATAACATAGTGGATGTAGGGAGGGGATTTAGGCAAGTGTTGGCCAACCCTAATGGAGAACCTAGGAAGCCATGTGGCTGGCCATGTTGAGGGGTTTAGGACCTTAGTTGTTGGGATGATGGGTGGAAATGAAGTCATGGGTGTTGAGAGGAAACGGGAGAGGATATGGACAATTGTGGGTGGTCAAAGGATATGCTTTAGGTGGCTAGATGTGAACCCTAAGATGGCATGTTGTTGGTGGATAGGTAGGCTTCTAATGGCTGGCCAAGGGGAGTATGGAGGAAGCAAGGTGGCCAGCCATGCATGCTATTTTTGGCATGTGTTTAGTGACCCTAGGATGAAGAAGATCGGGCTTGGATTAATTAGGCTTAGGCTATTGAAAATAGGTAGGCTTTAGGCTAGCTTAGGACAAGGCTTTTGGTAGGGAAAATTGTCTAAAAGGTGGAGGGTAGAGAGGGTGCCAAGTGTCCTTGTCTTCCTTTCTCTTCCTTGCCTTTTTATTTCTTTGCTTCCTTGTCCCGATCTTCTTTATTTCTTCACTATTTAGGCCTCTACAAAGGTTCTTCTTCTCCAAAAATTGATCCCCTAACTTCTCAATTTATTCGCACACTCCTAATACTTTCAATATTCACAAAACAACAATTAGACACTAAAATGTGTAAAAACCCTAATAATGCATGTCTGCATGGTTAACTCTATTTATAACCTAAATGCAAGTTCTAACTTAGGAACTAACCCAAAATTAAGCATATTAGGGTTATAAAATAGACTATTAGAACCTAATTAACCTCACCAAAATTTCAAACTCATAAAAATACAACTTTAAAACGTTTATCATAAATTTGACTAATACTAAAAATATTGTGTTTTAAACATTTAACTATAATGAAACATTTGAGATAGTGGATTTTGGGTTATCAATTTTACCAAGGCCAATAATATAGCCTTTGTGGTTATTGCCAAATTTGATCATGTCTCCATCCATAGGCTACAACTTCAAGAAGAGGTGCTTGTCTCCAGTCATATTCTTGGAACATCCTAGATCGATGTTCCATCAACCTCCTCATTGTCTTCTTAGCTCCTACAAAAGGCCTTCTTGTTGAGTTTCTTTTCTTGTGATGAGTCCTTTTATGTCTAATCTTTTCTATAACTTTTTGAACTTGTCCATCTCGAATGATATAAATCCAATTCTTCAAGTTAATCACTCCATTGTGTCCTACAAAACAAGCTTCAAGATCATCTTTTGGTGTCCAAGTGAATTTGGATTTGGTTTTGTTAGTGCCACCCATTTTAGGGAGTTTATTCTCATCATTTTTTTGAATAGAAGTGAATGGACTAGCTTTGTAATAACCTAATCCAAATTTGCTGAGGAAGGTGATGGGTTTCACGTACACATGTCATTACCATGCTCAATTTAAATAATTCATATCTTTTCCTAACTAAAGTAGATAGGACAAGTAGGGGATGATCCCACGAAGAGGTGGATTTTGTTAAAAGTTCCTTTTTATGACTTAATCTAATGATTCAAACCAAGTTTTATTGATTTGTACACTCATGGAATTAAGTTACAAAATTTGCCTCAAAATTGATGACAATTTCAGACTGCGTCATTGGACAAAACATGCCTATAAACCTAGTAAAATCTGTATAAAATTTTGACATTTTTTTGGGACAAACATAGGTAAACCATAAATAAAAATAAATAAATTTCATGTAAATCCATTAAGAACAAAATTCATAGTATTCGTGAAAGTTGCCTTATCAAATCTACACCTGAATCTTGATACAAGTAACTTCCACAAATTTTATCTATTTTTTATACAAATGATTTTTACATGAAATTAGTGGCAACTGAAATCTAACTTGATTTAATTTTACAACAAAAATCATCAAAAAATTATGTGAAGATTTAGTGCACAAAACAGTGACACAAAACCTACCAAATTTTTTTATTTTTTACAAATCTGAGAATCAAAATTTCAAAACAAGTTCTAATGATCTTAAACTAATCTAACTAACAACCAAACATCCTAAACAGCCTAGATTATAGCAAAACTTCTCTCTCATCTGTAGTTTGACATTTGAAATCACAAATTTCCTAGTTCGAACCTTCGTAGGGTGTAGCACAGCACATGATTTGTTACCATATATGGACATTGAGTGTGAACATAACAAACTTGAAGCTAACTAATCAACATGATTACATCGGTCCAACCAATAGGTAAGAAATTGTAAAATTAAAGTAAATTACATTCTACGCATGATTTACGATGCAAACATACTACACGGGCATTCCAATCAATAACAAGAGATATAAAAAAAAAATCTAAGGCACAAAACTCACAAATGATATAACAATAAACATAGAGAGTATATGGGAATAAAAATAAGACAAGAAGTGCTCTTGAATATTGAGACGCCTCAATTGCGGCACCCTTCACCCTTCCCATGTGTTAAAGCGCCTGTCTATCACCCAGATCCTTATAAACAACATGAATCTGGTCCACTTTCGAAGAGGATGCCTCTTATCCGATCTTGATGTAGTAGCATGATCGTTCAATTCTCAACAAAGTTAATTAAGGTTATTAGTCTTAATTAATCATGTAAAGAATAGACTTAGGTTAACTTGAATTTGCTAAATTGTTGTCATTGATTGTAGTATAGGGTCAAGCTAACCTAACAATTTAGATTTTATTCCTTTTAACTAGTTGAGTCCAGGTCATTCACTGGGAGGTATAAACTTAATTAATTCACCAATTTTATTATTTTACATTAACAACTAACTATTAATAAGTAACATTAAGTACAAATATGTTAAGCACATGAACAATTGCACATAGAATTCAACAATTAAAACTTGCAACTATTCCATTAAAAAAAGGAAAGTACATGAATGATTTTACAATGAATCCAAGCGATCTCAATGCCTTTTCAGTTTTATACCCAAGCACGCATGCATTAGTTTCCGATGTGGGACAATCCTAGCCGCCTCTCCTTCACTGCTTCGTTTGCTAGCCGGATCTTTGAACAAGGATCCCAACCTGCACACTTCTCCAAATCGAGCGATCAAGAGCTCGATTAAAAGCTCTTGGGATCCTCTCTTGATTGAGAGTCAATTTGATATCTGGATTAGATTTGATCTGCAGATTCTATGGATGAACAAGGCACTGTTTGTCACGGTTGGAATGTGCTTCAGAGGGTGCATTTAGATCAAATGACTGACATTCAAGTCAATATCCTCAATTGATGAAGTGAATGACTTCAGGGTGTCATTCTGTGCTCGAGGGAGATGAAAGAAAGGTCAGAGGAGCTTAGAAATCTCCAAGAACTTCAAGACTTCAGTTCTCAGTGGATATAACATGAATTCAAAGCGAAATAGCTCAACAAAAAGAGTGCAGTGTCCAAAAATGATCTAGGTTGATTTAAGACATGATTTGTGATTGATTTAGGTCAGAATTGAGTTGAAATCTCATAAAAAAACACAAGTAATAGTGTTGGGTGCTAGTTTGAACCCAAACTGGGTAGATTTTTGAAATCTCTCCGATTCTTCAATAAATTGTATGTAAATCAATTCCAAATGATTCAATATCATAGCAAGAACTTAATCCATCCATTAACATCAAACCTTTAATCTTAAAACCTCAAATTATACTCAAGTTGGCCAAAATCAGATCGAGAGTTAACTTTTAAATCTAAAGCTTCTCAAATCAAATTAAATGTCAATTATACTTAAATCAATTCTAAGAATCTATTCAGCATCTCAAAACCAAGTTTTGAGAGCTCCTATAGTGTGTTCAGGCTACGTCGCCTGAGTTCTAAAGTGCAACTGTTTGACAGATCAATCCAAAGGTTCTAAGACCTATTTGAATGTATTCCTAGATTCTACAAGTTTCGCTCATGCTTCAGGACCAAATCCTAAGCTCTAAAGCTTAGTGAATGTGTCTCCTCAACTCTACTGAAGTTGAGGAAGATGAAGTCTTGAAGGAAGTAATCTTCATTAAAACATGAATCTAATTAGTAGAATCTAATCCTATAATCAAAATAACTCGATCTGGAGCTTTACAGGAGGTTCTAAAGTTTATAATACAAATTTGACTCGTCGGAGCTCCAGTGAAGGTTGATTTCACATGTTAAAATTCAAATCTCCATTAAACTCATCAAGATTTGATTCAAAAGATTCCTGAGGTTATAAGGAACCTCAGGAACACTTCAATTGATTCAATTATCAATTAATAACATGAACTAATCAAGCAATCTTCAAGAATCAAACTTGAGTTCACATGAACTCAAGGACAAAAAAAATCTCACTCAATTGAGTGAGGGGAAAGGCTTAGGGAAGTGGAGCGATTGTGTGTGTATGTTTAATTAGGTGAAACTACCCCTCTGATCTCGCCATTGATAATAACTCAGAGGATGAGGTGGAATTTGGGCGTTTTAAGTATAGGTGGTAATTGATCTAATTAAATGGTGGAACATGGCCCTGAAGTGATGTAAAGGTGATGAAGGGATCCTATTGAGTGTGGATTAAACTCAAATGCCTCCGCCATGGACAGGGAAGGAGATCTGGTGAAGGTGTGTGGATTAGGCATGTAAATGATTAAATTAAGTGAAAAGAAGGTGGATTATGATCGTGGAAGAGTTAAGAAGGTGATCAGCGAGATGAAAACACAAATCGAAGTCTTGTGAGGCCAAACTTGGCCTCACTGGAAGTGGGGCAGATGAATTTGTAACTAGGTTTACACTACTCTAATTAACTACCTAACTAGCTAAATCTAATCTAAACTAAAAATTAAGCTATCTACGAGTTACCTGGACGAAGGAGATGAGGAGAACTTCGTCGATGGCGCTTAATGGAGGAAGAACTACAACGAAGTCGGAGAAAACTTTGGCGAGAAAGGAAGATGTCAGGATAGAGGAGATGGTGCTCCTAAGCCCTGTCACAACTGCAGGAGAGGAAGAGGGGCGAATGCCTCTGCCGGAGGTGATCCGAAGGAAAGATGAGAGGTCGCCAGAGTGGGAAGAATAGCTTATCATCAACCGCGGTGGGGAAAGAGGGTAGGGGGTCGACAGTGGAAATTGAAGGTAGTCCTAGGTATTTATAGGCGTCGACGATGGTTTAGGGGTCAGTATCGGGACAACATTAGGTCTAGGTTGATTCTACTCACCAGTGTCTTCTCCGACACCGGTGAGATTAATCGCTTAGTCTAGTTAGGATTTCTTGGTAATCCGGTCCATCTGATGAAGGGGAGTGGGTGAGTGGAGGTTGGGTGGCAATGGCAGAGGTTTTTCGATGTTAGATCGGTGGTGAATCAGTGGTACGAAGATCGGACAACATAAACCGTCAAGGATAAAGATGAAGATGAAGATGACTTGCGTTCACAGGGGTGTTTATGTAATAAAAGGACCTATTTTTAAATAAGGACTCACTTGAAAAGAAAATTAGGGACTAAAATGTAAATAGTGAGTTTTAAGGCTTATTTTAACTTATTTCTTTTTCAACTTTTTATATATTATTATAAATTAGGTAAATATTATGTTTATGCCTTGAAATTACATTTTTTATCTTTTTAGCTATATTTATTTAAATGATTAATTTAATTAAGTTAATTACATACCTAGATCATAATATTAATTAAGTTAATTTAAATACTAAATATTTAGCTAAATGATTATTAATTCAGTCCAAATTATTAATTAAATTATTATTTATATTAATTGATATTTAATTTTTTATTTTTAACTTATTCTACTGGTCCTTGGTTTTTTTACCCTTATCGTATAGTTAACCCTATATTTAATGTATTCTTAGTTAATTAACTAGGGAAAATGGTTAATTAGTGATAAGTAGGAGCCATGATGAGTCTCTCATCATACTCCCAACCCAATGTTTTCTAGTCCTTAGCAAAATTAACCAAGAAATATGATGATTTAAGCACTTGGGTGATTAAATAGTTATAAATAATTCTATAGTAGAGGAATGCTTAAGTCAGAATGTTTTTAATATTCATATTTTTATTTTTATATTTTAAATAAATATCCATAAATAGATAGAGCATTTGTGAAAATCCACTTACTATGGACTCAAAAACCCTAAATACCTTCCAGAAATACATATTTGATGTAAACATGTTTATATCACATAAATCATCTATTTATGCGTGTTCTTAGGTGTATAGTTGCATCATGTTATAAAGATTGCATAACATGCATCATCTTGCATTTAGGTTTGATTGTATAAAGTTTAGGTTAATTTTCTCTTTTTGTGATCAAGGAACAGGGTGAGCCTCGGATTAAAGATTCAACCATACGGATTTGATCAGGGCAATGATCGGAGTTCAACAACTCCAAGATCACCCTGATCGGACTTTCGTAGCATCAGATGCAGTCCGAGAAAGGTCAGAGGTCAAGGAGCCAGGTGGTGTAAATCCATACTTCAGAGGATAAATCCGACTACACGAATCAGTTCAAATCGACGATCACAACCTAAAGGCATGAAAATCGATCCAATCCGACATCTGTGGCACCATCTAAATTCAGAGAAGATGGATCGCCAAGATGGAACCATGTGGCACCATCTCAGCTGCCCAACCACCCATGGATTGCTGCTACACTCCCTCTCCTCAACCGACCATCAGATATGGGCCATTGGATCTTGATCCAACGGTCAAGATGTGGCCACATTGTTCGCTTGGACTTCTTCCTCTCTGAAGGGTGCACCTCCATGCAATCTTGGTCGTCGGATCTTCCATCAATGGCCAAGATCACACGAAGGTCACACTCACTAATTCATAAACAAGGCAAATAGCCTCCTTTAGCGAAGTGGTCGCATGCTCATTCATGAAGCAAAGGCACACATTCGAGCCCCCGCTAGTGCTTCAATTCAACGTAGGCGTAAGGTGCGGCCGAATTCGGCCGTTAGATCTTGATCGGGCGGTGGAGAAGGCGAGATGTGGTGCACTCAAATGAAGGCGAGGCCACATGCTCGATCCGATGCCCAAGCCCACGCACGATCAAACGCGCGGGTGTTGGGCGCGTTGAAGAGGAGCGAGCGCACACATCTTTAAGTCGTCCGATCAAGAGATCGGATGGCTGAGATCGTCCAATCGTGCATGAGTATTGAGCATAGGGGAAGGAGAGGAGGCGGGGGCAAGCGCACCTATGCCCACATTTAGGGCTTTAGTGACGCCTAAATTCGTCACTAAAGACCCCCTTATTTAATGTTTTAAGCTTGAAATGTCAATTTTGCCCTCAATCCCTACAACTATAAAAGGAGACTCCTACCACTCGAAATTCTCATCCCTTCCTCTCTTCTCTCACCCCCTCCAAAGCTCTAAGAGCTTGTTCCAAACCTGGGATGCTTAATTAGAGTTAAAATTATAATTTTTCCACCTTCTCATCCCCGTTCGTGGAGCGCCTGCGATTGTCTTCTTACTACCGTTCGGGAAGCGGATCCCGCTATGATGTCGTCCTACCCCATCCTCCGTCGTCCATCTTTGTTCTCCCTCATCTCACATCTCACCACATTCTTCTGGGTACTTCGTCAACGTGGCTCGTCCTCCAAGCAACCATCAAGGAGGATAACCTCCCTCCACCTTCTCTTTTATTGCTTTCTAGTATAGATTTCCCGCTTTCTAGTGTAGTCATTAGATGTAATGAACTTAATTCAATGATTATGAAATACCTGTTTATTCTCTCTCTATTTTCTCTTTATTTGTATCATTCTTTCTTTCTCTTCTATTCTTTATTCTTTAGGTAGATAGCTAGTGTAGATTCAATTCAACCAACTAATCTGCTTTGTGACAATAAATCAAACATTTTTTTGATCAAATGCCCGCCTCCTTGTGTTCAACTCGAAATTCCTTTTGAGTTTCGATAAATTTATTTGTTGACGAATTTTCTCTCAAATTACGCTACGACGACGGGTTTTCCAAACTCAATCTTTTTGCGACGATTCTCCGATACAACATTTTGGTGCCATTGTTGGGGATTTTCCACCACAACAGTATTTGTAAAAATAGAATCTAGATGGGAATTTCTTTCAAATTAGAACATTGAAAACCCGTTTATTCTCTGTATCCACTCTAAACTCTAAAAATCAAAGATATCAAAATGAATAAGGTAATAAGAATCAAAATCTGGACGTTAAATTCTAACTCAAAAATTCAATAGACATAGGTTAACCCTTAAACTTGTGAATTCCAATTTTTACCTAACTAAGCTTTTGCAAATTAACTAAACACCCTTTATTAATCAAATTCAGAGAAGAATAAAATCCCTAAACCCATCGATCCACAGCATCAAGGATAGACTTCTAGACTTAGGGCCTTGTCAATCTATCTCCTTTAGGCCTCAACCACTAATCTCCAAAACCCAATTTCTCAGGCTTCGCTGCCCACTGCAAGGTTCAATAGCTATGATTTTAAATCATTCGTGCTCATGGATAGACTCGTCTTAAAGGCATCCGAAGATGCAAAAATCCATATCTTAAGACATCAATTTCCAATCCAGGTTATTCCAATTTAAGCCATTGGTTTGGCCTTACTCAGATTTGGTTGCTTTCTCCTCACCAATTTTTTATCCCGAGGTCAACACTCTAGGCATATATCTCCTCGATGGATCATTGGATCTCTTATTCCTATATTTTATCTCCATATTTTTCCAATCCATTTTCTATAGGTTAAAACACCCATTTATAGCGAGGTGTTTTTATTAATGGAGGAAGGGATAGCATCCATATGTAGCAAGATGCTTTATTTGATGGATAAAATCTGCATAAGCATCCATTTGTATCGAGATGCTTAACTGCAGGGTGTATATAATTTATAAATTTTTTTTCAATAATTTATTTTTCTTCTCCTCATTTTTCTTACTAAATTAAATACTCCAAATCCTTTTTCTAGGTGAGTGGCACATCCTTCGCCCTTTCAAGAGCCGCCTCGCGGAAATCCTTGGACTAAAGAGGATTTAGAACTGATCACTTAACCTCTGTGTTTTCACTGTCTCAGATGCTAGCAAGACAATTCTAATGTGTACGAAGTTTGGACGCTTAGGTTGCTTAGCTCTCAAACCAGAGCGTAGACAGCAAATCCTTTCAGTCTTAGGTCCCTTAAACCATTAGTATCAACCCACAGGATTTGTCAAGGAATAACTCGCCAAGTCTAGCCAAATGTCCTTGATTGATTCAACTGACTATAGCCCGTTAGACCTTATGGCTAAGAATTCTACCAACAATTTACTTAATCAACTCTAGGTATCTAGTTTCTTTACTAAACTTGGTGGTAAAAATAGATATTCAAAAATCAGAAGGATCTAACCAAGTCTTATTGACCAAGAAAGTTACAATTTAGTTCCAAAATTTAAGTCTCGTATGAAACTTAATAACATCTTAGTTACTTTATTTTAGAATAAAAAGCAAGAAAAACAGATCCTATTAGGGTTTCAAACTCTAGCTCGAGAAAAATTTCGTTCAAAATTCGCAAACAAATACATGTTTTGAAAAGGTATTCAAGTAAAAGTCCAAGGTAAGGATTCAATGCTCTAACTAATTATACACTATTTACAATTTAAATATATATTTTTTTAATTCTGACCTTAAAAATAAAATTAAGAACCTTAATTACCAATATAAATATTTAAATATGTTTTTTTTTTTATATTTTCTTCTTCAATTCTTCTTTGAAATGAATGTAACCCCCCTATTTATTAATTTATTATTATTTTTTTATATTTTTATATTTTTATGCTTTATCACTTTTTCAAATTTTTATGTATTTTTGAAAATTTGAAATTTTTAGGTATTTTTATATTTTTCTCATCTTTTATCTACCAATACAAATAGAGTATTAAGATTTCACTTCACACCCCCCAAGCCAAAATTTTACAATGTCCTCATTGTAAGAAGGGTGCAAAAGTTTTTACACTTCACTTAGTATAGGGTGATAGAAGGAGTCATAAAGAGGAGATTAAAGATCTCTGTGTGAACGATTTTAAGTCTTACTTAAGTTAGAGTGGTCAGTCGGACTAAGTGAAGAGTAAGATAATAACGAAGTGACAGATACAATACATACTCAAGTATATAGGTAGGTAAAAGTGTGGAAAGGAGAAAACAACTATGTACAAATGTGCTAAGTTTTACGCCTTCAGCTAGGCGTAAACCCTAGTAAAGAGTAACTCCCATAACTAAATAGATATGGTAAAAAGCAAGGGAGTCAAGAAAGAATTAGCTTAATAAACAAAAAGTAGATAAACCACCCAAAATCAGAAGAATCAAAAGAGTAGAGATCTCGCCCTGATTTTTCCTTAAAAGATCTCGTAGAACCAAAATCAGACTTACATGAAAATCTTAGAAAGTTGAGTAGATCTCGTGAAAGATAGATCAGATTTGGATCGAGATAAAGAAACTAAAGAATGAGGCAAAGATGATAAGTGAGTTCAAACCAATTAGAAGATCAGCAACAAATCAATTCAGATTTTGAATGATAGGTGGATCATTTTGGTACAACAAATGTGGTTGCCATTGTTGGTTTGGAAGTTCACTCTCAGAAGGTGCAGAGGGCAGGTTTTGATTCAAATCAAAGGCCTAATTAACAAAGTGTACTTGGCCCTGATGTTTCCTAGGATGTGGCAGATTCCTAGGATTCAGAACTGGTTGAGATGGAAGTATACCTGGCTGACGAGAATCACCCAAAAGCATGATTGGATTTCGTAAATTAGCCAATTTTGCCGTACATTGCCTTCGAATCTCAGCGAGAGCTTCAGCATTCTATCATTGACTCTCGTCACATTTTGCAAAATCTGATCGAGATGTGTATCTCTGTTTGGCCCTAAGTAGTTTTGCATACTTGCATGATTGGGCCTCGCATTTGGTTGCTAAGAAGGCAACAAAGGCGGGTTTTGTTGGGTTTAATTCAGATATTACGGTCTTTGGTTTTGTTTAGACCAAGAGAAGTTGGGGTGGTTTCTCCATTCAGGGTTATAGGTATTAGAATATGGGTTAAATCTAGAATCATTCTCTTGGATGGCGTAAAGATTGTAATGATTCAGCATGTTTTTTGTAAAAGATGGGATTGGGGAGAAAGGCAGGAATGATGGGACAAAGGTCCCTCCTTGGGTTGGTGAATGAGTAGGGAGAAAACCCAAGGAAGAAGGATCTCTAGAATCCAGAATATTCACAAATTTCCATCCAGCAGGAATTTGCAAAAAAGGGAAACACGTGGGATTCTGCGTAGCGAGAATCAATGTAAGAGTCTTCATCGTGTTTCTGACCTCGTCGAGATGCTTCGCTACGATATCAACTTTGTCCAGTTTCTCAACTATAATCTCTAAATCCTTTGAACTAGACTGATTCGTGATCTCGTGAATGCCCTTTTGATGCAGATTTTGATGTCTATGTGGATTTCCCCACGTGAATTACGACATAGATGCATTGTTGATAGAGTTTTCCGCCATCCCTTCAAACAGTTCTGAGGCGAATTCCTCGTTGCGATTCAGAAAATTCCCTCCACAAGTGGCATCGACCGGACTGCAAATGCTCTCTTGCAATCCATAATAAAAGATATACATGAGTTGCCAATGAGGGATATCGTGATGTGGGCATTTCCTTTGTAACTCATGAAAGCGCTCCCACGCTTCATGACTTGGTTCTCCTTGATTTTGAGTAAATGTGGTGATGGCTCTCCTAAGGGCATTGGTTTGACCTATAGGAAGAATTTCTTTAGGAAAGTAGATTCGAGTTCAACCCATGTAGAGATAGGTTGTGCAATCATGTGGTACCAATAGGCGACTTTTTCTTTTAAAGTAAAGGAGAACATCTTCATAAGTAGGATTTCCCGATTTTGATTTCGAGGTCCAAGTGTTTGAGATAGGTTTTTAATATCTTCGATGTGTTGAAATGGATCCTCGAATGCATAACCGTGAAAGTGTGGGATTAGTCCTATAATGTTTGGCTTAAGCTCTGGGTCATTTTCCCCTACGGGAATCCTAACAGTAGGCTCTACTTGGGCATTGGATGGATTATGGTAGTCACAGAGTAGAGGCCTAGGTAAAGGACAGGTGGAGTAAAATTAGGGGGATCAGAATCTACCTCAAGTTGAGGAGGAGGACAAGCTTGAAGATTTTGGAGAGCAGTCGTCAGCAGATTGATTTGATGGTTCTACTTGAGCATCTGTAGATTTTGGTTCAGGAGTGCCTCATGGATGTCAAAAGGCGGCATCTTCCACTGACCAGAAGAAGAAGGGATCTCGAGATTTGGGTTCTACAGTTGATCCATAGAATTAAATGCAGAAAATGCAGAGAAAGTAGATGGGAAATTTGGTTGCCTCAGTGCAACAGGCTTGGGTAGACCTGTCAAAGGAGATACGAGAGGCAGTTCCAGAGATCTCCTCTTGTGCATAAACTGCAAAAATGTGTAAGGTACACTCACACCACTTCGTACGACAAAGCAAAACCCGTATACAACGCGAAAAGCGGGTTTTCTTCTTTTCAAAGGAAAAGAAGATCCTAGAATATGTGTAAAGTATACAGAGACACAAATGAGTAGTATATCAATCCAAATACATGTTCTATACATGTCTACGTATGTGCGTATCCTAAAAGCTTGAATGTCCAAGATCTAGGATTGAGACCACTCACTACTGGCTCCACGAGGCTCTAGTAGTGAGGTAGATTTGTTGATCTTCGACCAAAGCCCTAAGAGGTGCAAAGAGGAGAGATAGAAATATAAGAGTCATGTAAGTCTAGTGATTGCACTGTGTGTGAGATAACATGCAACAGACGTGATCGATAAAAGCCTGCATGCAATATGCAAATTGAATATATGTCATAAGTTTTATGAATCTTCTTTTTAGCTAATCTTTTTCAAATGAAAGAAAGAAGTAAATGTGACCGCTTTTTATATTATTTCAAACAAATATGTGGTCCTGCTTATAGTCCAAAGATAGGGATCTACGTGGATTTTTTGCGTGTTTTCTCGCTGATGCGAGATATCAACAATCCCGAATCAGATCGATAGCTACTAGCAGGATATGTTCTCCTAAGATTGTATGCCTAGTAATATGCTTTTGCTAGTCAGAAAGTATGTATTTTTGGTATTTTTTATATATCTAACCAAATGCAACAAACAAACCTAACGAAAGACTAAGGAAAGAATACTCACAATGGGTATGTATAGTGAATAAGTGAGAAAATGCGAAACAGAAAAAAAAACCCACCTTCCACTTGAGAATACTTGTGAAGATATCCTTGAAAGAAGACAAAAACACAACAAAAGCAAACTAGTTAGAAATGAAATATGTACAAAGCAAATATTTAAAATGATAATAGCAAAAATAATTACTAAGTAACCTCCCCGGCAATGGCACCATTAAAATGATCGTTTAATTCTTAACACAGTTAATTAAGGTTATTAGTCTTAATTAATTATGTAAAGAATTGACTTAGGTTAACTTGAATTTGCTAAATTGTTGTCGTTGATTGTAGTATAGGGTCAAGCTAACCTAACATTTTAGATTTTATTGTTTTTAACTGGTTGAGTTTAGGTCATTCATTGGGAGGTATAAACTTAATTAATTCACCATTTTTATTATTTTAAATTAACAATTAACTAATTACTACATTAATTACAAAATATGTTAAACACATGAACAACTGCACATAGAATTCAATAATTAAAACTTGTAACTATTCCATTAATAAGAGAAAAGTACATGAATGATTTTACAATGAATAGCATAAGGAAGAGAATGTTTATTACAAGTGTTACAAAATGTAAGGCATAAAACAAATTACAATACAAATAGGTGCCTTTGTTACAAATTGTAAAGATCCGTTCTGTTTTGAGCCTTTTAAGACGTCTAGACTGTCAGTCAAATGTCTGGCCAGACATTTGGATCCCTTCCCAGACGTCTGGAAATTGAAAAACTTGTACGTGTGGTTGCTTTCTGTGCACAGACAGCGCGTAGTTCATTTCTCTCTCCCTTCTTCTCTTTCTCCCCCTCGCCGAAACCTAACCCATTTCCTATATAAGAGTCCCCCTTCCTCTCCTCTCTACTCCACCACCACCTTACTCCCGACTCCATTGTTGTGAGGAGGCATGCGAGAGAGAGGGAGAAAGAACGAGGAGGAGCGGCGTGAAGAGAAGGAGGAGGCCAAGGTTGCGAGCTCGTGGAGGCTCGCTGGAGTGTTGCATGGCCAACTCAGCGCGTGCGGGAGGAGAAGAGCACCGGGGCGTCGTCCTTGACTTCCTGCAACGGCCAGAACTGTAGCCAAGAGGGAGGAGCCACGGTAGAGCGCAGCGAGAGGAGCGGGAGCGCATTCTGATACTGGAGTTTTTCCAGTATCAGATGTTTGGAGTGCTTTCCAGACGACGGACTTGATGTCTGGTGACGACACTAGATGTCTGCAAGCGGGTTTTCATGCAGGTACGTCTTCCTCGCAGTTACGGCCATGCAGGGCGCACTGCAGTATGATTTGCTTGGCTAAACAGGGTTGTGCTGCTCTGTCATGCGTAGGAGCAGCTTTAGGAAGGCACGTGGCACGCCCTCCCACGCTTTCCGGATGTCTGGACAGCTTACCAGACGACCGGAGGCACTCCCAGACGATCGGAGGATAGGTCGGACGTTTGGAGCTGAGTCCAGATGGTCGAGTAGGAGTCCTGGACGTCTGAGGTAGACACAGGGACTTGAGGTGAGACTCTGGTGACTTTTAAGAAATCTTGACTTGGTTACAGACGTCTAATTTGAGTCTGCAGAATTATTTTTGACCCTTTTAGGGTCCGATCGGGGTCCATTTTACGCAAATGAAATATCTGTGCTTTCCTTGTGAGTTCCTCTACATGTTGGAAGCTTTTATATACTGTTATGAATGTTCCGTTGTGATGTGTTCCTTGGAATAGGACTACGACCTGTTGCGTGTCTAGTGCTTGCAGAGGCACGTGAGTCTGCAGTTTGAGCCCCCAGTACTCCCGGATTATCTGGTAGAGTGGTTTCCCCCTGTTCTATTTATAAAACATGAATGCAGTCATGATAGTTAGATAACTAAAAACCTAGGATGTGGCATGAATCCTAGAACGAAAAATAGTTACACTGTTTGTATGCGTGATTGGGATTGCAGTCATAAATGAATGTGCTGAATTGTAAACAACTGCCTGTTAATAAATATGAGTTGCCTGTTAGAATATGAAATGCCTAAGATAACTAAACAGTTACCTGTGATATCACTTGTTGCATATGTTAAATTATGGAAATACGAGCTGCATGTGTATAATATGAGAATGGAATTGTGAATGATGAAACCTGGTATGGAATAATATGGTGAATATGAGCATGAACTCTATGGGGAGTTAGGAGTAGAGCTCTTGTGGATGAATGGAAAGGTCTGGAAATGTGAGTGGGAAGTGTGCTGGCCCTTGAGTACATGGTACCAAGTAGAGCGACTGTCCCCTTTTTAGTGTAGAGTGGAGCTAGCCACCCTTGGGTTGGAACCTGGGGTTAAGATTGGCCATGCTACACCGACTTCTGTTGGCCCTCGCGTACACTGTACCGGGTTGAGCTACTAGTGTAGGGAGGGAGCTAGCCACCCCATGTGGCCTGGGGTTATGCTAGCCACCCTACACCGACTTGTTAGGCCCACTGGGCAAACCGGGGTAGTCAGACGGGGGTGTGTGGACTGTGGAGGGGCAAGACCCTTGTTTGGTTCTGAGGGGCTAGACACCTGTTTCTGAGAGGGCTAGGCCCTATATTGTTCCGTGCTATACTTGGGTGTACTCGCTAGCGGAAACGACTGACCACGTGCCAGTGCAGGGTAGCTACCCGTGCTCTTAGTGGACGTGTCGTTGTCACCGCTATGTCTGTCTATGACCCTGGGGGTTGACTAGGTGTAGGATTACCACAGGGGACTCTCCTGGCCAGGAGAGCACCACGTGTGCCTTCTACACTTCGGAAAAGGCTGCAATCAAGATCATTCCCATGAGGAACATGCGAGATCAAGAAAGAAATTTGAAAGTAAACCAATGGGTGAAAAGGAATTACTTGTAAAATAAAATAATTTTAAAAGATAAATTTACCTGCTAGCTTTTACTACTTTAGATAGTCTGGTTACCACTCTACTCAGCGTTCGCTTACTTTGCTTTGTCATAACCCCTTACAGGCCCAGGAGTTGAGCAGCCCGAGTTACCGGCTGCAGAGGTTGTTGGGCCCAGTCGAGCTCAGCAGTAGTTCTTACTGTTGTTGTACTTCCTTTCTGCTAGTGAGTTTCAGACTTTGTTTACTATTTCTGTTACTGTACTTTTGTTCTACTTTCTTGTTGTTGTGGTGGTATGTACTATTTAGCAGCTTTTACTTCATTTACTACTTGTACGCTTTTGCTGTTAGCTACCTTGCATAGTGAATGTGGTTTATTTTCCTGCTTTTCAGTTATTTCTTGTTGGACGATTGGGTCTTGGGATTAGTCGAGTCGAGCCAGTCTTGGGTCCTGTAGGGATTCGGGAACCAGGTCATAACAAGATGGTATCTGAGTAAGGTCGTCCTGAGAAATGAACCAACTAGCTTGAGAATAACCAATTCACGTGCATGTAACTAGAGTAACCACCACAACGTATTGCATGACATCTGTTCTGAGTTCCTTTCGCTGAAGTCCGTTAGAGTTGACTTCTTTTGTTCTGTCTTCCGCATCTCCTTGCAGGAGATGCCTCGTCGTGGAGTTCTCGAGGCGGGTTGCGGATGCTGCCGTGGAAGAGGTCAGAGGGGTGGATGTGCCGGGCCTGAGGTGCCAGTTGACCTGCCACTTCTCCCGGGCATTCGGGCTCAGGACCTCGCTCAGCTGATCAGGGATATAGTACGGGAGGAGCTCCACCTGCCTCCACGGGTGCCTCTCCCTGAGGACGTGGAGGGGGAGTCCTCTGTGGGACTGAGAGACCGACGCAGCGTTGGACGAGCAGGAGGGGGAGGAGGTGGTCCTCCACTGCCCCCACCTCACTTTGACACTTTTGAGCATGAAACCTCCTTACCTGGAGGCGTGCCCGCTCCCCCACTGCAGCTGCACTACGAGCTTTTCGGACAGTTCTGGAAGCTGAAGCCCCCCTCCTTCAAGGGGGATGAGGACCCATCTGAGGTAGAGGACTGGCTGGAGCAGATT
Organism: Thalassia testudinum; assembly: GCA_037157565.1. Taxonomy (NCBI): domain Eukaryota; kingdom Viridiplantae; phylum Streptophyta; class Magnoliopsida; order Alismatales; family Hydrocharitaceae; genus Thalassia; species Thalassia testudinum. The sequence continues at coordinate 136,479,421 of JAZHRO010000077.1, forward strand.
GAGAAGGTGTTTGACACCCTTGACCCCCCTGCTGAGTGCCACATGGCCTTTGCCACGTACCAACTGGAGAGTGCAGCACACAGGTGGTGGAGGGCAAACAGGGGCCAGGAGAGGGGAGAGCCGACGTAGGACTAGTTCGTGACCCTCTTCTGCGAGTAGTATTCCCGCAGACTTGGCAGGACCAGAGGAGGAGGGAGTTCCACACTCTCTACCAGGGGACGATGATTGTTAGAGCATATCGCATGCACTTCCTGGAGCTGTCATGTTTTACTGTGATAGCCGTAGCTACGGAGGGGGAGCGCCTGTGGAGGTTCACTGAGGGGCTTCGACCTGCTATTCAGGGGTATGTCAAGCCCCTGAAGCTACCCACCTTCTCGAGGGTGGTGGAGGCATCCATGATGTACGAGGAGAGCAACCCGGCCACACGAGACACCGACAGCGGACGAAAGAGGACCTACTAGCCAGAGTACTCACAGGGCTGATGAGAGAGGAGGCACGCGGCACTCGCGGGAGAGCTGTCTCATTTTGCGAGGCCGTCAGTGGCCTCTGAGGGCCCCTGACAGGGGCCAGCTGTTAGCACTGGACCCCCGCCCAGTCGTCAGCAAGGACCTATTGAGGGAGGGAGTCGAGTTCCCCTCTGCTACCAGTGTGACCAGTCAGGACACATCAGGAGGGACTGCCCGTCTCGGGCTGGAGCACAACAGATGCTCCCCGCACCGAGCATTGGAGACCGAGCAGGTGGTCGTGGTTCCCAGGCACGTGGGGGAGGCCAGCAGTCACGGGGAGGGTACCGACCAGCGACTACTCGCCCGATTCAGAGTGTGGCTGCTTCTTCTGCACTGAGAGATGAGGGGCGTATCAATGCCCTAACACACAGAGACGCCAGGGCATCCGGTTCAGTGGCGGTAGGTATGGTTACCATTTCTGGCAGATTAGTTTACGTGTTTTTTGATTCCGTCGCCACACACTCTTTTGTTGCTACGAGTTTTGCTGTCAGTTTGGGACAGGACTGCGTGTTGTTAGAGGATCCATTTGCGATCAGAGGTCTAGGTGGCCAGCTGCTTGTAGGTTAGGAGGTCTACACAGACTATGAGGTCAGTATTGGGGGACACAGCCTCCCCGCTGACTTGATTGTGATACTGATGGAGGATTTTGGCATGATTCTGGGGATGGATTGGTTGTTCGCTTACCACGCCTTGGTGGATGTTTTGGGAGGAAGATCGTCTTCTCCATACCTGAGATGCCTTCCTTTGAGTTTCACGGACAGCCGGTGGACGGAGGTTTTAGGTGCATATCTGCACTTGGGGTAGCGAGACTTTTGAGCCAGGGGTGTGAGGGCTTTCTGGCTAGTGTGGTGGTGGAACCAAGCCCTGTGGTAGACTTTCAGAGCATTCCGGTGGTTAGTGAGTACCCCGACGTGTTTCTAGAGGAGCTTCCAAGACTACTGCTTGAGCGTGAGATCGAGTTCAAGATCTCACTGGTGCCGGGGACCAGCCCCATTTCTACTGTACTGTATCGGATGGCACCACTTGAGCTACGAGAGCTCAAGTCACAGTTACAGGACCTGTTGGAGAAGGGCTTTGTGAGGCCCAATGCGTCCCCGTGGGGAGCCCCCGTGTTGTTTGCGAAGAAAAAGGATGGTACCCTACGCCTTTGTGTTGACTACAGACAGCTGAATAAGGTCATCATCAAGAACAAGTATCTGCTGTCGAGGATTGATGATCTTTTTGACCAGTTGCGAGGTGCCACGGTATTCTCCAAGATAGATCTGAGGTCAGGCTACCACCAGTTGAGGATCAGAGAGACCGACGTCTCCAAGATAGCTTTCCGCACCCGGTACGGACACTACGAGTTTTTGGTCAAGCCATTTGGGTTGACCAACGCCCTCGTTGCCTTTATGGATTTGATAAACCAGGTTTTCAGATCGTATCTGGACCAGTTTGTGGTGGTATTTATCGATGACGTACTCGTCTACTCGCGGGATCAGGCACAGCATGGACAACACTTACAGATGATTCTGGACACTTTGAGACGACGCAAGCTATATGCCAAATACAACAAGTGCGAGTTTTGGTTGGGCCATGTGATCTCAAGGGATGGTTTGGTTATGGATCCAGCCAAGGTTGAGGCCGTACTCAGGTAGGAGAGGCCACGTACAGTGACAGAGATACGCAGCTTCTTGGGACTGGCAGGTTACTACCAGCGGTTTATCAGGGGATTCTCGCAACTTGCGCGTCCTATGACTCAGTTGACCCAGAAGGACGTGCCCTTTGCTTGGATAGATGCTTGTGAGGTGTGCTTTCAAGAGTTGAAGGAAAGGTTGACTTCAGCTCCTGTGCTTATCATCCCAGATAGCAATGGCGGTTTTGTGGTCTACATAGATGCTTCGTTGCAGGGGTTAGGGGGTGTGCTCATTTAGCGGGATCACGTTGTCGCCTACGCTTCGCGGCAATTGAAGCCCCATGAGCATAGCTACCCTACCCATGTGTTTGCAGCGCTTGATCGTGTTTTAAGTCAGTTGTGTTGTAGTATAGGTGACCAGCGTTGACAACAAATAAAAATTTATTACTCGAAAACCTAAGTATCCGAGGTCTAACATAGGGAGCAAATGGAATTTATTCACTAATCTCAATAATGTAATTGAACACTTAGAACTACTCAAAACTTAATTCAGAATATAAATGCAAGAGTTTAAGAATTAAATTTATAGCAAAAATAAAAGAGTTGGACATCTTATGATCAAACATCTTAAATGATGGCCTCTTATTCTTCTCCTTGCAGCTTTCTCTTCTTCTTCTTCTTCTTCCTTCTCTTTCTGTCTCTGCGTCAGTTGCTTCTTGATGAGTCCATTTTAAATGGACTAATATTAAGCCTAAGTACCTTTAATCGTCCCTTGTAGGTGTGTTAATAATTGCAATTAAGTTGTAGAAGAATTGTACGCATCATGATTTACGTTTATAACATTCTATAATTTAATATGTAATGATTTTGTTGTTTTTATGTGCAGGTAGTATATTCAGAAAGAGTAAGGGTTGGGGAGCAAATTTCCCCAACAACCGGAGAAACTTTTCCCATTCCTCCGGTCGTCTCCTCCAACGCCCGCAGGCCAAAAATAGAAAAGGGATTTGTAAATCCCTTGATTGGTGCACGCGGAGAGAGGTAAGAGTTAAAAAGAGAGGAGGCGGCGTGGACTGCGAGGAATCTTGCCCCCCTTGCGGGGAAAGGCTCTATCTTCTCCACCGCTCCTTCTCCACCGCATGCACTGTGTACTCAGTGCACCAAGCCGCATCCACCTCCAGCCGACCCTGCAGTCACCGCACCTGCATTCACTGCGTGCACAGAACCCACGCCACAGCAAGTGCATCCTTCCTTCCAGCGCACCTCCCTGCAGAGCGCCATCACGCCTTACTGCAACTGCTCACCTCCCTCCAGTGCCCCCTGCTGTAGGCGCTCACGCCACCCCTGCCCGCGTGCCTACCTCCGTCTATCTACAGGAGCACCCACAGGCGCTCCCAACCGTGCGCCTCAATGCAGGCTCACCTCCTGCAAGCGCATGTCCCCTGCCCTGCAGCAGCCGCTCCAGCCTCTGCAAGCGCCTGCCCGCGCGCCTTCCTCCCATCTCCAGCGCACCAGCGCACGCACGCTCGCACGTCACCAGCCGCAGGCGCTGTGTGCACCTTCATCCTTCAATAGAGCCAACAGGCCGGAGCTCCGGCCACCTTCGCCGGCCACCTCTGGATGCCGCGTCACCGCAGTTGCGTAGCTCTCGTCAAGCCGCACCTCCCTGCCAACTCTCGCGGCCAACCGTGCGCGGCCGCACACACGAGGAGGAGAGAGGAGAGATCCTCTGTTTTTCCCTCTATTAAAAATTACATTCAATGCCATTGTCAAGTTTATATTAATATTTTATTCTAGCCACATTGCACTGATGCACTCAGATTTTCTTGAAATTATTTTATTTGTGTTATGTGCATATTTCTATCTTGAATTTCAAATTAGAATTGCATGAAAGTTGAATTCACATGATAAGCCAGTACACATGCATCTTACACATATTTTTGGGGCTTAATTTCTGATGTGAAAATTGCATAAACACCCCTGAACTTTTAAAGAAATTGCAAACTTCATTTAAAACAGCATTTTCCTCGCATTAAAGTTGCAAAAGAGTTTTCGAACTATGCATTCCTTGAATCATGAATTTATTAGGCTAATTCCTCCCTGTGGAGACGACCTAACTCTTCGTGGTTAGTTTTGAAAATTTAATTGTTTTGAAAAGTGATTTTCTACCACGTGATTAAATATAACGACACATCATTTTATGATAAAGTTTTCAACGAAAATGAAGATCGCTTCTTTCAAATGGCTCCATTGCTGGGAAGGAAAAATGCTTATTAATTTTTCAGGAATTTTATGTTATTTTTATGCTATTTTGAAAACTTTTCTGAATTATTAACTGTGGATTTTCTTCTGTGCAAAAACATGCGGCGAATGCGACGGGCGTGTACGGCGGAGACGATCTTTTTGGTGGACCTTGAAGCCACCTGGAGGACGACAACAGGAACACATGGGCCTTGATCCCACGCACATAGGCTTACGGAGAATCCTATTTCTGATTTAGGCAGTAGGTCTTAGTTAGATTTAGTTAGATAGACATTAGAATTTAATTTTTATCTTTTGGACCCTTATTGGGTATTTTTGGGAACGTGTTCCCAGTGCCATTTTATTTCTTATCGCTCTTGTATGTGGGAGCGTATTTTCGGGAGCGTGTTCCCATTTATTTAGATTACAGGGTTATTTGAACTATTTTGAACTACATTTCGATTAGTTAGTTAAATTAGGTCTGTTTACTATTATTATAAAAAAAAAAATTCGAACTGCCTACTAGAAGTTGCATATCTATAGGAGGACCATCTAAGACTGAATGAGCAGCATCTAGTTTATTTTTATTGCATTGCATTCATTACTGCACGAAGAAAGCTGGAGTAAGGTACGTCTTCTCTTGAGCATTGATTACTTGTTATGCATATGCATTGAACCTAAATCTAAGACCACTAAAGTGCTTAAATCAAATTAATTCAATGGTCACTTTAAAAGAATTGGGACTGTTAAGAGGTTGGACTTTAAAATCTGTGACTGAAAATTGTGTGCAAAAGGATCCTGTTGGTGGAATTTCAAAAAATCAAAACATGATTGTATGCTTGCACACTTGAGACTCTGTTCACCTCACACATAAGGTCACTAGATAAATTTCTACCTCTCCTCTTTTGTACCACAAGGGAAGTTAGTCGAAAATCAACAAGCCTATCCACCAAGTTACTTCGGTTCCTCGTGTGTAGGCTTGATTCGAGACTTCCATCCCTTGCGAGTAGGTTGTAGGCACCAACGAAGGTTGGCCTAGGAAGCATAATTTTTGCAAAACTTGTTTGGCTACCAACAAAACATATAACTCTAAGACCTACAATCTACTAAAAACAGATCCCATTGAATTTGCATTTGCTGTGACAATAGAATTCTTTAGGAAGTTTTCTGCTGAATCCTAAGAAAGTTAAAATTGTTTTGCTTAAAGAAATGGAATACTCTTACTCCTATCATTCAGATTATCAGAGTCAATACTTCCCATCTTTTAATCAGGATCCCATGCTCCGAGCGTATCCATCCTTTGATGGGTACATTGACAATTCATGGGATCATTCTCATTCTTACCCTGGGAGTACTGGCTTGATAACTCCCACTTTTGAGTAGAGCCTAGGAGCGAGATTTTCCAATCCTGAAATCCCTACTTCCATGCAAACACCCAACCCTCCTACCCTTCATGATTTTCCGTATCGAGGTTGGACTGATACCCCTAGGCAACTAGAGCCTGAAATTGACTATCCTCCCCAACCTGATAATAGTAGTCTCTCCTCTTTTATGATAGAAATGGAAAAATAGCAAAAGGAAATAATGGAATCAATGGGAGAGATGTTGAGGAATATTCAACACTTAAATGAAGAAATAAGACAACTTAGCTACACACTTCCCAATAATCCTGATCCCTACCCAATAAACCATGATCATGAAAATAATTCTGAGGAACCTAATGACAATAGGGATCCAATTTTAGGTAGCCATCACTTAGACTCTCCCAATGAGACACGGCCACTAGAGGATAACGATCATAGTGATTATCCACCGGAATTATATTATAGTCAAAAGCAAGGGAAGATGGTATCTCTTAAGGACCTTGACCCCAATGACAGTATTCTCCTTACCCCTACCAACCCGGGTCAAGGTTGTATTATTCCTATCACTTCCCCTATTAATTATTTGGTGGAATCCCATTCTACCCTTAGTGAGCTTACTGTTGACCCTCTACTTAGGGAATCAACACCTACCATTCAGCATCCTGAGAATGCACCTAATGAAGGTGACCCTAACGGAATAGAGGATGATCAATTCTGGTCTCAGGGATATGAAGAGTCTAATTCATAGGATGAGGATGCCCCAATAGAGGAACCTGGACTGAAAATCTAGAGTGAATCACAGGAGAATTATTTATCATTTGAGGATTTACCTTCAGAGGGTAGAAATAATATGATTAAATCCAGATTTCTCCTTTCTTTTGAGAGTCATCCTCCATCAAAACAGGAGTTGATATTAGAGGAGGACAAACAAAATAATGAGAAGTCTATGGGAGACTCTCGGGAACAAAACATGTCAATTGAGGATTTATACCCTGAGAAGAATGACGAATTCAATGATATAGGCTTCCTCCAAAATATTAAGACTGATTCTCCTTTAGAAATAATTGAGGATACTGATCCAACTCCTAATGAATCACATATACACCCCGACAAATATTTAAGTGAACCAAACGAATCTGGGGATGAGTTGAATAATAATGATTCTTACATTTTGACCCTGCCATCAAAAAGTTATAATTTGGAGTCTACCCCTGATTTAAATATGACTCCGATCATTAATGCTAGGCAGGATAACTTGAGGTTGTCTACAACTGTTAGGGAGTGTACACAATCTGAATCATTGTTGGAATTGGACCTAACACCAACTACGCCCCCATTGGACTTAACCATTACCTTCCAACACTATAAACAACTCTTATACTCCCTAACCGATCCTTGGCTCAGATCTCTGCTCATGTACATTCTTTCTGGAGACTATATCAGGCCAGTACATCCTAGGGTAGAATGGCGAGTATGGATTGATGCTTGTACTTTTACTCTCGCCATTCAAGGGTTTGAACTAATTATGTGTATATCTTTTAAAACCCGTCCTGCTCTGGAGGATCCTTGTTATCCTCCACTTATTCCATTTCGGGAGGTCCCTTTTTCCGTTTATTATTCCTAGACCTCCCAAGGTAGCCAATGAGATTTTCTATTTTCATTTCTTCTAGCGAGCATTTGGAATTACATTGCATCATCAGCTTGCCAACATCCGTGGTTACCTATTGTCTAGGCCTGCACTATTACGAATATTTTTAGGGCCTAACTATGTTTGTTTGGAACCAAACTTATAGGTTCCTTCTTAGTCTGGCTGCTGACAGAAAATGCAGCACTTGTTGAGAGGCAACCCAGCAAACTGTGTCAGGTGATATTTTTTCTTTCTCCTCCTATTTTAATTTTACAATGGGGACATTGTAGGATTTTGGCATGGGGGAGTGCATTTGCATTTTAGGAAGTATTCATGCATTTAGGTTAGTAAAAAAGAAAAAATTTGAGCAGAATGGGTTAGTTCCTAGCAAAATACCTTTGTTATTGGAGGTTCTTCTTCCAGAATTATTTCTTAAGTTTAGAATTCAGTACATTTATTTCACGTGCAAGTAGACTTGGTAATGGATCTTTGAGGAAAACCAATGAGCATTTGTAAGTCTACTGAACCCCTGGACAGTTCATAGGGAGTCAGGCATACTATCTTCTAATAGATCTACCTCATATTTGTGAGAAGAAAGTAGAGAGATTATTGGTGCGCTAAGTCTAGTGCAAGGACTCTTAAGTTTTAGATAATTAGATGATGATACTTCAGAGTTAGACGTAGTTTTCACTCTCTTTTCCTGTGTACGTACTTTGAGTGAATTCCTGAGAGTCACCAAATAAGGCAGATACACAGAGATTGAGTCTTAATAAAGCTATAACTATGGTGGATGGTTACGACCGTCCATAGTGTCCTCAGCTGAAGGAGGGTAATAGTGTCAAAGGTCAGAAATACGCCTGTCCTATCCATTCCTTCTCGGTGCTGAGAATAGGCACTTCCACCAATAAACCACACAACTTCCTCTTGACCATCATCATCCCTAATAATGCCTCGTAAATAAAAGTCCGTATTGTGTTGTGTTGATTGAAAAAGAAACAAAAATAAGAAGAAAATATATATAAAAAAAAGAAGAAAAGAGAAAAGGAGTAGAAAAAGAAGAAATAGAAAGAAGAAAAAGTTATATTACAAAAAAAAAAAAGTCCAAGTGTATGATGTAACACTATTTCTGAGGCAGAAGAACACCTATCGCGTTCCACCAAATATGACCCATACCTACCTTCTAGTATTTCTGATCGTCTGAATACTGGTTGAGAACTCTAACTTAGTTGTAGAGTTATTAGGACTTTAATTGAAGTGTGGATACCATGTGAGGCCACCAAATAGTGAGTACAATTTCTAAATCTGGCAAGATTCGTGATCTTAGAAAGAAAGAAAAGGGAGAGTGCCCAGGAACATCAAGAGAGCACAATTGTGTAGCCTCTCTCAGAGTTGACTTGTCTAATAGTCTAGAGAGCTAGAGTCTGCAGTACTAGACTATATGTAGCACCAGTTGAGTGTGTGCCACCATATACAAATCCATTCAACTCGATATCTCCTACCTAAGCCAAACATCAGGGTCAAATTACAGATTATTGTCTGCTTTATCCCCGAGGGATGTAGTTGCCTATATCGTCAGAAATTTTTGCCAAGGGTGATGTATGAACTCCCAATGCGAATCGACTCTTTCACTTGGATCTGTTACCTAGGCTATCAGCACTTCACATTTGTCTGGATTTCTAAAGTTTTGAAGTAAGAAAAGAAGAAATCTTCTGATTACTTCTATTATTTTTCATTTTTGCTAGAGACTAGAAAATCTTAGGCATGGGGGTATTTGATGAGTCCATTTTAAATGGACTAATATTAAGCCTAAGTACCTTTAATCGTACCTTGTAGGTGTGTTAATAATTGCAATTAAGTTGTAGAAGAATTGTACGCATCATGATTTACATTTATAACATTCTATAACTTAATATGTAATGATTTTGTTGTTTTTATGTGCAGGTAGTATATTCAGAAAGAGCAAGGGTTGGGGAGCAAATTTCCCCAACAACCGGAGGAACTTTTCCCTTTCCTTCGGCCATCTCCTCCAACGCCCGCCAGCCAAAAATAGAAAAGGGATTTGCAAATCCCTTGATTGGCGCATGCGGAGAGAGGGAAGAGTTAAAAAGAGAGGAGGCGACGTGGACTGGGAGGAATCTTCCCCCCTTGCGGGGAAAGGCTCTATCATCTCCACCGCTCCTTCTTCACCACATGCACTGTGCACTCAGCGCACCAAGCCGCATCCACCTCCAACCGGCTCTGCAGTCACCGCACCTGCCTTCACCATGCACACAGAACCCACGCCACAGCAGGTGCATCCTTCCTTCCAGTGCCCCCTGCTGCAGGCGCTCACGCCACCTCTGCCTGCACCCGCCATCACCAATCTCTAGCTGGCCCTGCAGGTGCTTGCAGGTGCACACTGCTCCACCTCCAGCTGCGCCCGTAAGCGCTCCCAACCGTGCGCCTCACTGTAGGTGCACCTCCTTGCAGAGCGCCATCACGCCTCACCGCAACCGCTCACCTCCCTCTAGCGCCCCTGCTGCAGGAGCTCACGCCACCCCTGCCCGCGCGCCTACCTCCGTCCATCTGCAGGCGCACCCACAGGCTCTCCCAACCGCGTGCCTCACTGCAGGCGCACCTCCCGCAAGCGCACGCCGCCTGCCCTGCAGCAGCTGCTCCAGCCTCTGCAAGCGCCTGCCCGTGCGCCTTCCTCCCATCTCTAGCGCACCAGTGCGTGCACGCTCGCACGTCACCAGTCGTAGGCGCTGCATGCACCTTCATCCTTCAACAGAGCCAATAGGCCGGAGCTCCGGCCACCTCCGGATGCCGCGTCACCGCTGTTGCGTAGCTCTCGTCAAGCCGCACCTCCCTGCCAACTCTCGCGACTAACCGTGCGTGGCCACACATGCGAGGAGGAGAGAGGAGAGATCCTCTATTTTTCCCTCTATTAAAAATTACATTCAATGCCATTGTCAAGTTTATATTAATATTTTATTCTGGCCACATTGCACTGATGCACTCAGATCTTCTTGAAATTATTTTATTTGTGTTATGTGCATGTTTCTATCTTGAATTTCAAATTAAAATTGCATGAAAGTTGAATTCACATGATAAGCCAGTACACATGCATCTTACACATACTTTTGGGGCTTAATTTCTGATGTGAAAATTGCATAAACACCCCTGAACTTTTAAAGAAATTGCAAACTTCATTTAAAACAGCATTTTCCTCGCATTAAAGTTGCTGAAAAGTTTGTGAACTGTGCATTCCTTGACTCATGAATTTATTAGGCTAATTCCTCCTTGTGGAGACGACCTAACTTTTTGTGGTTAGTTTTGAAAATTTAAATATTTTGAAAAGCGATTTTCTACCACATGATTAAATACAATGACACATCATTTTATGATAAAGTTTTCAATGAAAATGAAGATTGCTTCTTTCACTTCTCTTTTGCTCAACTTTTGATTTCTTCTCTTCTTCCTCTACTTGTCTTTTCCTTTCTTTCATTTTCCTTCTTCAGCCTTAGCTCTCTGACTTCCTCTTCTCTTTGGCTTTGCCTCTCCTTCTGCCTTGTCTTTCCTTCTTTTTCTTCCCTTGGCCTGCCGCTCCTCTGCTACAGTTCTTCTCTCTTCTTCTTCTCCTTCTCTTGCTGCGGCTACTTCCTTTTCTTGCTAAGTCCTTCTTCCTTTCCTTCTCTTGCTGCACCTCTTCCTCCCTTAGCTTCCTCTTCCTGCACAATCACCACACAGCAAAACCTATTCTCCTACCCTCCCCGCGTCTCTCTCTCTCTCTCTCTTTATGTATCTCTCTTCGGTACGCTCTCCCAGAGCCGGGTAATTGGGTCGGTCGCGTGCCCCGGTCTAGGTGCACCAGCGTGGGTGTGGTGCGCGAGGAGTGCACGGATAGGTTAGTCAGATCCAGGTGCCAGGTCCGCGGAGGAGTGTCACGGACGAGGCATGGTAAGGGCGAGGGACCTCACCCCATGTGTGTCTCAAGGCGAATAGAGTAAAACACAAAATCAATTTATCCCACGCGTCGCACTCATATGTTCACAAGGTGGGACTAAATGTCCCACCCGCTTTTGCGCGCACCTGCAGGCGGATGTCTTCTTCCAATTGCTACAGCTGGAGGCCTCGTCAAACCAATTGCCCTGCTGTCTAAGTTTGCGCACTCATCTGCTTCCTCTGGGCCCCTGACACCTAGAGCGCGGAGCCTGGGATGAAGCTTACGACCTCCTCGCTGTGTGCGTCAATGGCGGCAGGTGGTGAGATCTGTCACACACAATCACGGCCTTGCGGCCCCATTAAAATACTTGGGAAGCTTCTTCGTGCGAAGGCGAAGGTGGGACAGTCGGTGGCAGGCCGCGAGGCGACCTAGGCGTGCGTGCCTAGGTCACTCTGTGGTCGGGCTTATGGGTTAAGTCGGGGGACATTTAGGGAGGTGTAGGTGGTCTATGGATGGGTGGATAATAATTCAGTAGACTGTGGCGGAGGTGAAAAGGTTGGTGGCGAGACGTGTGGAGTAAAGGGTGAGTCTCGCCGGAGGTTGGCCAGAGATGGGGAAGATGGCGGTGGACAGTGGCTGTTGAGGGGTAATTTGTGAAATAGATTGAGGGGAATTGAAGAGGGGATAGAGACGAGTGATTCTAACCTAACTAAGTGGACGAAGGGGGGGAGATGGCGATTGGCAGTACCTGTTGTCGCCGGAGAAGACGGTGTCCAGTGGAGGGAGACGGCGGCGACAACGGGGCTAAAGATGCTCGCACGGGTGTTGTGTGACGCGGAGGAAGATGGTGAGGACAGCTTTGCCATTGGTATTGTGGCAGAGCGACTAGAAAGAGGAGGGAGGCTCACTGGAGCTCGCTGGACCACTTGACCAGAGGAGAAGAGGATGAAATTGGGGTGGATCTCTGGCCAAGTCGAGCTAAAGAGGTGAAGCCAGGGTTGAGGATCATTTTATAAGCACTGGCAGGGGCTCTTGTGCTTGGAAGATAAGCTTCCAAATGCAAGAGTCCTCGTTGGAGTAGGAATTCTATGTTACACCTAAATCTCTTGTGCGTTCGCACGAGAGATTGGGTGTGAATCAGGGATTAGGACCACTCTCAGATGGAAGGAAATTCATTAGAGTATCTCCCTTCCAAATCTGGGAGGACATCTCTGAGGAATCAGGGAGTACTCCCCCTCCATTCCTCGCCGGAGTAGGATTTCTCCCCAATAATGGTAGAGGGACCTGTTGTTAACGTAGCTAGATCGTGTTTTAACAGTTAGTTACGTCGTAGTATAGGTGACCAAGCTTTGTCAACAAATAAAAATTTATTACTCGAAAACCTAAGTATCCGAGGTTGAACACAGGGAGCAATTGGAATTTATTACTAATCTCAAGAATGTAATTGAACACTTAATTACTCAAAACTTAATTCAAAATATAGAAATGCATGAGTTTAAAAGCCAATTGTGGCAAAAAGAAGGAATTTGGACGTCTGATCATGGGATCAGACGTCTTAAAAATATGTTTCCTCCTCTATCTGCTTCTTGTTCTTCTTTGGCCGTGTACTTCTGATTTTCTTCCTTTATTTCTTGTGCTTCTTCTTCCTTGTTTCTTCTCTGTAGTTCTCTTGCCTTGCTTCTTTCTTCTTATTTTCCTCTGTCTTCTGCCTTGCCTCTCTTCTGCAGTTTCTTTCTCCTTTTCTCTGCGGGTCTTCTTCTTCTTCCTTGGCTCTGCTTTCTCTTCTTCTTCTGCTTCTTCTTCAGTTCCTCTTCTCTTTGGCTTCGCCTCTTCCCTCTGCCTTGCCTTTCCTTCTCTTTTTCTCTACGAAGGCTTCCTTCCTTCTTCTTCTTTTCCTTTGCTTGCAGCGGATAAGTCCTTGCTTCCTTCTTTAGTTCCTTCCATGAAAAAACCAAAGAGGAGCAAAACCTACCCCTCTACCCACACCCGCATCTCTCTCTCTGTATATCACTCTTCAGCACGCTCTCCCAGAGCCAGGTAATCGGGTCGGGTCGCGCGCTTGGGTCCAGGCGCACCGGTGTGGGTATAGTGCACGAGGAGTGCTCAGGAGTGTATCGGGTCGGGACGCCAGATCCACGTGATGAGCTCACGGATGAGGCACTGTGTTTAGGTGAGGGACCTCACCCCATGTGTTATCAGAGGCAACCAGTTGATAGCATAAAATCAATTTAAACTACTCAATGACGTTACTGCTTACCAAGGTGGGACTATTGTTCCACCACTCTTTCTCGCGCGCCCACAGCAGACCGTTCTCCAATTGTAGCACTGCAAGTCTCTCGGCGCCAATTTCTGGAACAGATGACTTCGCGAGGCCTCCTCGAGTCTTTTGGACATGGAATCCTGGAGCTCTGCAGCCTGGGACGAGCTTGCAACCTCCTCGAGTCACCGTTAATGGCGGCTAGAGCTCGAACCCTGCCTGACACAAAAAGGGCCTAGCGGCTCAATCAGACCACAGGAGCACCTTCGTCGTGTCACGGCGAAGGTGAGGTGGTAGGTGGCAGGCCGCCGAGCGGCCTAGGTGTGCGTGCCTAGGTCGCTCTGTGGCCGGACAGATGGGTTTGGTCGGGGGGCAGTTGTGGTGGTTTAGAGGGTCTATGGGTGAGTGGGGGATGTTCAGTGGTGTGTGGCGAAGGTTATGCGGTGGTTGGTGAGACGTGTGGGGCTGCGGAGTGACGGGATCGTCTCGCTGGAGGGTGGCCGGAGATGAGGAAGATGGTGGTGGACAGCGGCGGTTGAGGAGCGTTTGGAGAAATAAGATGAGGGAAATGAAAGAGGGGGTAGAGACGAACAGTTCTAACCTAAATAAGTGGACAAATGGGGCGATAGGGCGGCTGGCAGTACTTGCTATCGCCGAAGAAGAAAGCATCCAGTGGAGGAAGACGACGGCGATGACGGGGCTAGGGCTGCTCGCGTGGGTGTTGTGCAACGCTGAGGAGGATGAGGAGGACAGCTCTGCCACTGGTTTTGTGGCAGAGAGATGAGGAAGAGAAGGGGGGCTCGCCGGAGCTCGCTGGACCCTTTGGCCGGAGGAGAAGAAGAGGAAATCGAGGTGGAATTTCGGCCAAGTCGAGCTCAGGAGGTGTGGCCGGAGATGGGGGTCAATTTATAGGCACTAGCAGGGACTCCTGTGCTTGGAAGACAAGCTTCCAAGCGTGGGAATCCTCACCGGAGATGGAAACAGTTAAGAGACCCAAATCACTCATGCGTTCGCACGAGAGATTGGGTGCAAATCAGGGATCAGGATTGAGTTCAGATGGAAGGGAATTCCTCAGAGAATCTCCCTTCCAAAATCTGGGAGGAGATCTCTGAGGAATCAGAGAGTATTCCCTCTCTCTTCCTCGCCGGAGTAGGATTTCTCCCCAATAATGGTGGAGGGCCTGCTTGTAAGAGCGGTGAGGAAGTTAGGGGGGTGTTGCAATGGCTTTCAAAAGATAGGGACCAAAATGTAATTAGGTGTACTAATTTGTAAAGTAGGTCAAGATAACTTCCCCTTAGGTCAAAATTTTGGTACAAACCTAATTTTGACCTAAGGAATCCAATGGTGAAGTTGGATTTTAGGTTTGACCACGTTTGATTGGACATTTTGCGTAAAAACCCAAATTAGGTCAATTGATGAGCTAAGACCCTAATCTAGGTCAAACTAGGTTCCAAAGGCCAAATTGAATGTTCTAAACCCTATGGGATATTTTTACATGAATTTTAGAGGGTTTAATTGATTTTTATTTTGACCAAAACCTTGTTGAATTAAGAGAGTTTGTTTTAGGGTTATAAGATGTTATTTAATTCCTAGTTTGCATATAAACCCATTTCTGATTAAACCAACCCACTTTTTATCTTATTCATGCTATTTGACCTATGTTTTGTCTCTAGGAAATCCCATTTATGTACTGCAATGGTAAAATTACAGTT
Source organism: Thalassia testudinum (assembly GCA_037157565.1). Classification (NCBI taxonomy): domain Eukaryota; kingdom Viridiplantae; phylum Streptophyta; class Magnoliopsida; order Alismatales; family Hydrocharitaceae; genus Thalassia; species Thalassia testudinum. The sequence continues at coordinate 136,494,665 of JAZHRO010000077.1, forward strand.
TTACCCTTTATTTCATGTTTTCTTCTCAGAACACTTATTCCTTCAATTAAGCCCGCTTCTAAGTTATGTAGGAGCTTTTATTCTCTTTATTAGGTCAAAATGAGCTAGTTAGGGCTCATGATGAGGCTCTCATCATACCCCCATGCCTAGCTTTTGCTAGTCCCTTGGCAAAATTTCAAGGTTTTAACTTCTGTTCTAGACCCTGAGTGTCTGTCATTAGTTATGATAAGTGCATTTCTTTTTCTTTTGTGATTAGGTCAGAATGTCAAAAATAGGCCTAGAGGTACTCAAGTATCAACCAAAATCCAGACCTGACCCGCTTTAGCCTCAGTCCTCCGCAAAGGTTTTTAAGGCCTGCAGAAACTATCCTAGGGTTTATTGGATCTGCGGTTAAAGCACCCGTGCTTGAGACATTTTTAGCCTATGTTCAGTTTGCAGTGCGTTTTTGTAAGAGAGAGACAGAAGATTTATTTTTTTGGAGAGTTTTCTCTCTCTTTTCTTTTTATTTGTAGCTTCGGATTAGCTTCTCAACACTGTTTGTATCGGATTCCTCATCCCCATCATCAATCCTCAAGGGTCCCTGCCTATCGATGCTTCGAGATAGCACCGCCCATGGCAACCCTCAGAATCCTGGCTTTCGAGATTTCGAGATAATCCCACCCATGACGTTCCGTGGCCAAATTCAGACCCTGGCGATAGACATTTTGTGATAATGCCCCCAGTAGGATATTTAAATATCCTAAGAGACAAGCACCAAGGAGATGATATGTTGTTACGTATCTTCGAGGGGAATTTCCCGCCTCTCCGTGCCGGGAACTCGTCCAAATCAACTTGTGTTGATCGGCTGCTCCTAATCTAGGTGACTTTTTTATAACATTAAAATGCTTTTTGCGTGATTTTGATATTTATGCGCACTGAACCAGACTGTGTGTGAATTGGGGTGAGTAGGTTATAGAATCCCGCAAATCGAAGGCCAGTTAACGAGGCCGAATACTTCCTAAGCCTTAGACCTAATACTTAAGCTTCGCATTTTCCCCAACCTCTTGAGGATTATCCAGATTTTAGCGGATATGTGAATTTTTAAGCTAAAGAATCTAGCCCAAGAGGCCTAAAACCAGTGTTCCCGCTAATCTTTTGTTATGTCTCCTTAGCAATTTTCTTCTTTTCTTGATCTGGTCTAGAACTTCAGTTAATTCCTTAATCTCTTACTAATGACTATTTCTTTTTCTTTTTTCATTTTGTGCTCCTTTTTTGGTATTTTGCTCTTTTTATCCTCCTTATGATTATGTGGCTCTCAAAATTTCCTCCCTCCTCCATTTTTTTGTTCTTTTCATAATTTTTCAATTTTTTTGTGTTTTTGACATATGCGAATTTTTTTGTGAGAATCCTTCTGACTTTTTCTTGGTTCTGTATGTATGCACTTTATCACCCCCCCATGCCTAAGTTTTGCAATGTGCTCATTGTAAACAGAGGGTGTGAATTAGTGTTGAGGTCAGGGACTTAGAACAGGATATATCAGGTGGGTGAACAGGTTGGAAATGACTGATGCAGACGATTTTAAGCTCTGATACGTGTACCAGAGGTGGGATCAACTGTCTAAGGATGAACTCAAGGTGCAATGGACGTGGAGTACAGATGGATAATCAGACGAGTGTCTGTTTTTGGAATGACAGGTTGCCTCCCGTTAAGCGCTAAATTCAACGCCTTCAACTGAGCGGAACATGGGGTGGAGAGGGAGTGGTCAAATCAGCGAAATTTTGTAAAACAAGCACCTTGATTAAGAGCCTGGTTGGTCCAACCAGGTGCTTCTTAAGATCAGTGGGCTGATGATGCAGCCCAAACCCAATCAGTCTGGTGGGTTGATAGATGTAGATCAACAGATGTGGAACCCACCATATGCAATGTGGCTCGGATGGATATGCAAGTGAAAACTCAGGTTTAGGCTGAGTCGAATCAGCTTGGTCAGGGTAGGGTTTCGAAAAATAATCCGTGTATGGTGTGGAAACCTGACAGGGGTGATTAGAGAATGATGGCTCCTATTTTTCGGTCTGATCAATACCCGATACCTGGTATAGATATGGAGTTGAATCATCTGCAAACGGCTCAGTGAGAGGTGAATCAGAATAGAAATTGAGTCCGGTTGCGGGTCTGGGTAGAGAACGGGTTTTGATTGGTTCTGTATATGTGGAGCAGGTGGCTTCAAAGAGCATTGGCTTGTTATAATCAGGAAGCAGATTTTCTCTGATGTTACAGTCAGATTCAAAATCGTCGGAGAGTTTGCAAAAATCAAAATCTAAATGAGATTCAAGATCGTGAGTTCCACCATCATATGTTGTAGATTCAGCAGCCTGATTGGGGTCTAGCCTAGATGTTAATTCTGAGCTTAAAAAGGTGTCCTTATCTGGTACAGGCTCAGGTTCTAAGCTGGTAGGGCAGACCCAATTGAAACCCCACTCGTCCAACTCCTCAGTTTCTGTATTATAAATTGCACGACTTCCGAAAAATCGATTAGTTCCTCTGAGGATATTGGCAAGGGATATTCATCAAATAGAGGCCCAAACTCATATTCTTCATTGAAAGATTGATCTTCCTCATATGGGGCCTTGAAATCTTCAAAATAGGTTTCAGATCTAGATCCTGGGCTTAGGATGTGGGTTGAATCACTGGAATCTAGGTTCAAATAACCTTTGAGGGTCACCTTATCAGAATAAGGGACGAAATTTACACCCTCGAGAGGTTTAGTTCTACTCTCATTATTGCAGGAGTTTTGGGATTCTATGCCTGGTGATTCATGGTCTAGAGTGGGCTCAACATGGTGTTTTCCTGCATTTGGAGCTTCCCAACCTTCTTCAATATCAGGCACATTGTACTCCATCTGGGTTGGGAATCCACAACCATTTTGTGCCTCAAACCCGAGATCAGATTGATCCTCGATGTTGTCCGAAGATGATTCATCCTCTGTTTGTGGTATATACAGGTACTTTTGGTCGATAATTTGTTTTACTAATTTCATTATCTCTTCCCATTTTTCAAGATCATCTTGGTGTTGCTTCCAAAGTCGAGGATTTGTCATACATTGAAGGTATTCAAGATTGTGCAGTTTTTCTATCTCAATGTACCCTCTGATGAGCAAGTCACGGGTTAATCCTTTTGTGGCTTCTGCCAATAGTACTTGGACACAAGTTATGATAAAGGTTGTGGTTGTTGGGACATCAACCTGAATGTTTTCTACTGGTGTTGAGGTTTTGTCTTCTTTGTCATAGAATTTCAGGACATCCTCAATCATCCTATCTCTCATGGATCTCCGATATTCAGGTTTCTTGAATGGTAGTCCTAAGTGGTTTGGCTGCATATTTGAATCAGGTGGTGGAATCAAGATGTAGAATCAGAGTTTGAATCAAGATGTAGAATCAAGTTATGAAGCGATTAAATCTGAATAACGAGTCCCACTGAAAATGTGTGTGCTCTAAAGAGAAAAGATGAGGGACTGGAGATGTTTTTGACCCAATCAAGACACCCAAAGACGTTTGGATGACTATCGAGGTTCGGGGTGGATGATACCCCTGGATCAGAAGGTCGTCCACCTGAGAATTTCCTGGGCAGCCAGAGAGAGAGAGCCCTGCAAAGACCCCTATACAGTAAAGCGTCCCCACGGGTTACAGGGTTTCCCCCACCCGACCTCTCTTGTCACTGAGATTCCAGGTAGACCAGAATGGGAACCTTGACCTCTTAAGTCTACCACTTTTATTTCAGAGGTGCTTTAGGGTTCTCACTTGAACTTTAGACGTTTTGATGTTGTGACCTAATTTGGAGGTTGGTTGACCCAAGGGGTCAACTTCACCTGACCTGTCCTAAAGATGGCAGAATGATTCTAGGCTTTGGACCTAGAGACCACCCTGATTTGACTCCCAGTTTATTAGGTCCAAAATTTTAAGATTCAAGTGATTTTAGAGCTCAATTTTTTTTAGGGTTTGTCTTGTTTAGATTTCTTCAATCAAGGGCTTGGGTAGCACATTGATGTGGGAGGGTTCATTTCCTTTTATACAGGCATGTGTGAACTAGCACTCCAAGACCATACTGTAGAAACCCTAATTTGGTTATATTTCTAATCCTCTTTTTCACAAAAATTCTCTTTGGACTTTAAAAGCAAGAAGTGTATTTTCCGCAGAGATTAAGCGTGATTTCTATTAGGCACATGAATTGTGGGATAGAATCTAAAAAAAATCTCTCCAACTTCAAGAAGATTTGAAAAAAAATTTCGCAAAATCAGGAAACGTTTGCCTTAAAGATGGTGATTACTATAGAAAGAAGGTAATTGATTCCTAAATTAATTTCTTCCTTTTGTCTTTCAAAGCTTAGGAGATATTTTAAGCAAGAAAAGAAATTACTTGCCCTGGAGTGGTTAACATGCGGGAGGGATCTTCTCGTGAAATACCTGCAAGATCACAACAAAGCAAAGTAGGGCAAGTTAGTGTTCAATATGATAAAAAGAATGCAGAGATTAGTGATAAAAAGAATGCAGAGAAGATCACAACAAACCTGTTTCTTGTTCTTCTTTGGCCATGTACTTCTGATTTTCTTCCTTTCTTTTTTGTACTTCTTCTTCCTTGTTTCTTCACCACAGTTCCCTTGCCTTGCTTCTTTCTTCTTATTTTCCTCTGTCTTATGCTTTGCCTCTCTTTTGTAGTTTCTTTCTCCTTCTTTTCTCTGCGGGTCTTCTTTTTCTTCCTTGGCTCTGCTTTCTCTTCTTCTTCTGCTTCTTCTTCAGTTCCTCTTCTCTTTGGCTTTGCCTCTTCCCTCTGCCTTGCCTTTCCTTCTCTTTTTCTCTACGAAGGCCTTCTCTTTTTCTCTGCGAAGGCTTCCTTCCTTCTTCTTTTCCTTCCCTTGCAGCGGCTAAGTCCTTTCTTTCTTCTTTAGTTCCTTCTCTGCACAAACCAAAGAGGAGCAAAACCTACCCCTCTACCCACACCCACATCTCTCTCTCTCTGTATATCACTCTTCAGCACGCTCTCCCAGAGCCGGGTAATCGGGTCGGGTCACGTGCCCGGGTCCAGGTGCACCAGCGTGGGTATGGTGCGCGAGGAGTGCTCAGGAGTGTATCGGGTCAGGTCGCCAGAACCGCATGATGAGCTCACGGACGAGGCGCTGTGTTTAGGTGAGGGACCTCAACCCATGTGTTATAGGAGCCAACCAGCCAGTAGCATCAAATCAATTTTAACTACTCAATGACGTTATTGCTTACTGAGGTGGGACTATTGTTCCACCGCTCTTTCTCGCGTGCTCGCAGCAGACCGTTCTCCAATTGCAGCACTACAGGTCTCTCGGTGCCACTTTCTGGAACAGATGACTTTGCGAGGCCTCCCCGAGTCTACTGGACATGGAATCCTAGAGCACTATAGCCTGGGACGAGCTTGCAACCTCCTCAAGTCACCGTTAATGGCGGTAGGAGCTCGAACCATGCCTGACACGAAAAGGGCCTTGCGTCTCAATCAGACCACAGGAGCACCTTCGCCGTGTCACGGCGAAGGTGAGGTGGTAGGTGGCAGGCCGCCAAGCAGCCTAGGCGTACGTGCCTAGGTCTCTCTGTGGCCGGACGGATGGGTTCGGTCGGGGGGTAGTTGTGGTGGTTTAGAGGGTTTGTGGGTGAGTGGGGGATGTTCAGTGGCGTGTGGCGAAGGTTATGCGGTGGTTGGTGAGGGCGTGGGTGTGGTGCGCGAGGAGTGCTCAGGAGTGTATCGGGTAGGGTCGCCAGATCCACGTGATGAGCTCACAGATGAGGTGCTGTGTTTAGGTGAGGGACCTCACCCCGTGTTATCGGAGGCAACCAGCCGATAACATAAAATCAATTTAAACTACTCAACGACGTTACTGCTTACCGAGGTGGGACTATTGTTCCACCGCTCTTTCTCGCACGCTCGCAGCAGACCGTTCTCCAATTATAGCACTGCAGGCCTCTCAGCGCCACTTTCTGGAACAGATGACTTCGCGAGGCCTCCCGAGTCTGCTGGACATGGAATCCTGGAGCACTGCAGCCTGGGATGAGCTTGCAACCTCCTCGAGTCACCGTTAATGGCGGCTGGAGCTCGAACCCTGCCTAACACAAAAAGGGCCTTGCGGCTCAATCAGACCACAGGAGCACCTTCGCCGTGTCACGACGAAGGTGAGGCGGTAGGTAGCAGGCCGTCGAGCGGCCTAGGCATGCGTGCCTAGGTCGCTCTGTGGCCGGACGGATGGGTTTGGTCGGGGGGCAGTTGTGGTGGTTTAGAGGGTCTGTGGGTGAGTGGGGGATGTTCAGTGGCGTGTGGCGAAGGTTATGCAGTGGTTGGCGAGACGTGTGGGGCTGCGGAGTGATGGGAGCATCTCGCCGGAGGGTAGCCGGAGATGAGGAAGATGGTGGTGGACAGAGGTGGTCGAGGAGCGTTTGGTGAAATAAGATGAGGGAAATGAAAGAGGGGGTAGAGACGAACTGTTCTAACCTAACTAAGTGGACGAAGGGGGTGAGAGGGCGGCTGGCAGTACCTGCTGTCGCCGGAGAAGAAAGCATCCAGTGGAGGAAGACGGCGGCGATGACGAGGCTAGGGCTGCTCGCAAGGGTGTTGCACGACGCAGAGGAGGATGAGTAGGACAACTCTGCCACTGGTTATGTGGCAGAGAGACAAGGAAGAGGAGGGGGGCTTGCCGAAGCTCGCTGGACCCCTTGGCCGGAGGAGAAGAAGAGGAAATCGGGGTGGAATTTCATCCAAGTTGAGCTCAGTAGGTGCGCCGGAGATGGGGGTCAATTTATAGGCACTGGCAGGGACTCTTGTTCTTGGAAGACAAGCTTCCAAGCGTGAGAATCCTCGTCGAAGATGGAAACAGTTAAGAGACCCAAATCTCTCATGCGTTCACACGAGAGATTGGGTGCAAATCAGGGATCAGGATTGAGTTCAGATGGAAGGGAATTCCTCAGAGAATCTCCATTCCAAATCTGGGAGGAGATCTCTGAGGAATCAGAGTATTCCCTCTCTGAGGAAAATGGGGTGGAGAGGGAGTGGTCAAATCCGTGGAATTTTGTAAAGCAAGCACCTTGATTAGGAGCCTGGTTGGTCCAATCACGTGCTTGTTAAGATCAACAGGCTGATGATGTAGCCCAAACCCAAGCAGTCTGGTGGGTTTATAGATGTAGATCAACAAATGTGAAACCCACCATATGCACTGTGGCTCAGATGGATATGGAGGTGAAAACTTAGGTTTAGGCTGAGTCGAATCAGCCTTGTCAGAGTATGGTTCCGAAAAATAATCAGTGAATGGTGTGGAAACCCTACAGGGATGATCAGAGAATGATGGATCATGTTTTTCAGTTTGATCGATACCCGATGCTCGGTATAGATGTGGAGTTGAATCAACTGCAAATGGCTCAGTGAGAGGTGAATTAGAATAGAAATTGAGTCCGGTTGCAGGTCGAGGTAGAGAACTGGTTTTGATTAGTTCTGTATGTGTGGAAGAGGTGGCTTCAATGAGAATCATGTATGAGGGCTCTTCTAGAAAGGAATGACAGGTGGTCTCATGTAGAGAGTCCTCATAGTAACTTTCAAAATCGGAGTTAGAGAATGAGTCATGTGGGCTGAGGTCGTAGATTGACTTGTTATAATCAGGAAGCAGATTTTCTCCGATGTTGTGGTTAGATTTGAAATCGTCGGAGAGTTTGCGAAAATCAAAATCTGAATGAGATTCAAGATCATGAGTTCCACCATAGAATAAATCATATGCTGTAGATTCAGCAGCCTGACTGGGGTCTAACCTAGATGTCAGTTCTAAGCTTTAAAAGGTGTCTTTATCTGGTAGAGGCTTAGGTTCTAAGTTGGTAGGACAGACCCAATTGAAACCCCACTCGTCCAACTCCTCAGTTTCTGTATTGTAAATTGGCATGACTTCCAAAAAATCAATTGGTTTCTCTAAGGACATTGGCGAGGGATATTCACCAAATAGAGGCCTGAAATCATATCCATCATTGAAAAATTGATCTTCTTCATATGGGGCCTTGAAATCTTCCCAATAGGTTTCAGATCTAGATTCTGGGTTCAGGATGTGGGTTGAATCACTAGAATCTAGGTCCGAATAACCTTCGAGGGTCACCTTATTAGAATAAGGGATGGAATTTACACCCTCGAGAGGTTCAGTTCTACTCTCATTATTGCAGGAGTTTTGGGATTCTAAGCCTGGTGATTCATGGTCTAGAGTGGGCTCAACATTGTGTTCTGCAATTGGAGCTTCCCAACCTTCTTCAATATCAGGCACATTGTACTCCATCTGGGTTGGAAATCCACAACGATTTTGTGCCTCAAACCCGAGACCAGATTGATCCTCGATGTTGTCCCAAGATGGTTCATCCTCTGTTTGTGGTATATACAAGTATTTCTGGTCGATAATTTATTTTAATAATTTCATTATCTCTTCCCATTTTTCAAGATCATCTTGGTGTTTTTCCCAAAGTCGAGGATTTGTCATGCATTGAAGGTATTCAAGATTGTGCAATTTTCTATCTCAATGTATCCTGTGATGAGCATGTCTCGAGTTGATCCTTTTGTGGCTTCTGCCAGTAGCACTTGGGCACACGTTATGATAAAGGTTGTGGTTGTTGGGACATCAACTTGAATGTTGTCTACTGGTGCTGAGGTTTGTCTTCTTTTTCATAGAATTTCAGGGCATCCTCAATCATCCTATCTCTCATGGATCTTCGATATTCAGGTTTCTTGAATGGTAGTCCTAAGTGGTTTAGCTGGATATTTGGATCAGGTGGTGGAACCAAGATGTAGAATCAGAGTTTGAATCAAGATGTAGAATCAAGTTATGAAGCGATTAAATCTGAATAAAGAGTTCAACTGAAAATGTATGTGTGTGCTCTAAAGAGAAAAGATGAGGGATTGGAGATGTTTTTGACCCAATCAAGGCACCCAAAGACGTTTGGATGACTATGGAGGTTCAGGGCGGATGATACCCATGGATCAGAAGGTCGTCCACTTGAGAATTTCCTGAGCAGCCAGAGAGAGAGAGCCCCGCAAAGACCCCTATACGGTAAAGCGTCCCCACGGGTTACAGGGTTTCCCCCACCCGACCTCTCTTGTCATTGAGATTCCAGGTAGACCAGAATGGGAACCTTGACCTCTTAAGTCTACCACTTTTATTTCAGAGGTGCTTTAGGGTTCTCACTTGAACTTTAGACGTTTTGATGTTGTGACCTAATTTGGAGGTTGGTTGACCCAAGGGGTCAACTTCACCTGACCTATCCTAAAGATGGCAGAATGATTCTAGGCTTTGGACCTAGAGACCACCCTGATTTGACTCCCAGTTTATTAGGTCCAAGATTTTAAGATTCAAGTGATTTTAGAGCTCAAATTTTTTTAGGGTTTGCCTTGTTTAGATTTCTTCAATCAAGGGCTTGGGTAGCACATTGATGCGGGAGGATTCATTTCCTTTTATACAGGCATGTGTGAACTAGCACTCCAAGACCCTACTGTAGAAACCCTAATTTGGTTCTATTTCCAATCCTTTTTTTCACAAAAGTTCTCTTTAGACTTAAAAGCAAGAAGTGTGTTGTCCGCGGAGATTAAGCGTGATTTCTATTAAGCACAGGAATATGTGGGATAGGATCTAAGAAAAAAAAATCGCTCCAACTTCAAGAAGATTTGAAAAATTTTCAAAAAATCAGGAAATGTTTGCCTTAAAGATGGTGATTACTATAGTAAGAAGGCAACTGATTCCTAAATTAATTGCTTCCTTTTATCTTTCAAGGATTAGGGGATGGTTTAAGGAAGAAAAGAGATTACCTACCCTAGAGTAGTTGACTTGTGGGAGGGATCTTCTCGTGAAATACCTTGCAAAATCACAACAAAGCAAAGTAGGGCAAGTTAGTGTTCAATATGATCAAAATGAATGTAGAGACTAGTGATAAATTGCACGTTGCTCCCTGGCAACAGTGCCAAAATGTTTGCAGTGCTTGATCGTGTTTTAAGTTAGCTGTGTTGTAGTATAGGTGACCAAGCATTGACAACAAATAAAAATTTATTACTCGAAAGCCTAAGTATCCGAGGTCGAACACATGGAGTAAATGGAATTTATTCACTAATCTCAATAATGTAATTGAACACTTAGAATTACTCAAAACTTAATTCAGAATATAAATGCAAGAGTTTAAGAGTTAAATTTATAGCAAAAATAAAAGAGTTAGACGTCTGATTCTATGATCAGACATCTTAAATGATGGCCTCTTATTCTTCTCCCTGCAGCTTTCTCTTCTTCTTCTTCTTCTTCCTTCTCTTTTTGTCTCTGCGCCAGTTGCTTCTCTTCTGCTCAACTTTTGCTTTCTTCTCTTCTTCCTCTGCTTGTCTTTTCCTTTCTTTCTTTCTTCCTTCTTCAGCATTAGCTCTCTGACTTCCTCTTCTCTTTGGCTTTGCCTCTCCTTCTGCCTTGTCTTTCCTTCTTTTTCTTCCCTTGGTCTACCGCTCCTCTGCTATAGTGCGTCTCTCTTCTTCTTCTCCTTCTCTTGCTGCAGCTACTTCCTTTTCTTGCTAAGTCCTTCCTTTCCTTCTCTTGCTGCGCCTCTTCCTCCCTTAGCTTCCTCTTCCTGCACAATCACCACACGCAAAACCTATTCCCCTACCCTCCCCGCACGTCTCTCTCTCTCTGTGTATCTCTCTTCGATACGCTCTCCCAGAGCTAGGTAATCGGGTCGGTCGCGTGCCCAGGTCTAGGCGCACCGGCATGGGTGTGGTGAGCGAGGAGTGCACGGATAGGTTAGTCGGATCCGGGTGCCAGGTTCGTGGGGGAGTGTCACGGACGAGGCGTGGTAAGGGCGAGGGACCTCACCCCATGTGTGTCTCAAGGCGAATAGAGTAAAACACAAAATCAATTTATCCCACGCACCGCGCTCATACGTTCACGAGGTGGGACTAAATGTCCCACCTGCTTTTGCGCGCACCTGCAGGCGGATGTCTTCTTCCAATTGCTGCAGCTAGAGGCCTCGCCAAACCAATTGTCCTGCTGCCTAAGTTCGCGCACGCATCTGCTTCCTCTGGGACCCTGACACCTGGAGCGCGCAGCCTGCGATGAAACTCGCGACCTCCTCGCTGTGTGCATCAATGGTGGCAGGTGGTGAGATCTGTCACACACAATCACGGCCTTGCGGCCCCATTAAAATATATGGGAAGCTTCACCATGTGAAGGTGAAGGTGGGACGGTCGGTGGTAAGCCGCGGGGCGGCCTAAGAGTGCGTGCCTAGGTCACCCTGTGGCCGGGCTTATGGGTTAGGTCGGGGGATGTTTAGGGAGGTGTAGGTCGTCGATGGATGGGTGGATGACATTCAGTGGACTATGGCGGAGGTGAAGAGGTTGGTGGCGAGACGTGTGGAGGTGTGGAGTGATGGGTGCGTCTCGTCGGAGGTTGGCCGGAGATGGGGAAGATGGCGGTGGACAGTGGCTATCGAGGGGTAATTTGTGAAATAGATTGGGGGGAATTGAAGAGGGGATAGAGACGAGTGATTCTAACCTAACTAAGTGGACGAAGGGGGAGAGATGGTGACTGGCAGTACCTGTTGTCGTCAGAGAAGACGGTGTCTAGTGGAGGGAGACGGCGGCGACGACGGGGCTAGAGATGCTCGCGCGGGTGTTGCGCGACACGGAGGAAGATGATGACGATAGCTCTACCACTGATATTGTGGTAGAGCGACTAGAAAGAGGAGGGAGGCTCGTCGGAGCTCGCTGGACCACTTGATCGGAGGAGAAGAGGATGAAATTGGGGTGGATCTCTGACCAAGTCGAGCTAAAGAGGTGCGGCCAGGGCTGAGGATCATTTTATAGGCACTGGCAGGGGCTCTTGTGCTTGGAAGACAAACTTCCAAATGCACGAGAGATTGGGTGTGAATCAGGGATTAAGACCACGCTCAGATGGAAGGGAATTCCTCATAGAATCTCCCTTCCAAATCTGGGAGATCTTTGAGGAATCAGGGAGTACTCCCCCTCCATTCCTCATCGGTGTTGGATTTCTCCCCAATAATGGCAGAGGGACATGTTTGTAAGAGTGGCGAAGAAGTTAGGGGGGTCTGTGCAATGGTTTTCAAAAGATAGGGGCTAAAATGCAATTGGGTGTACTATTTTGCAAAGTAGGTCAAGATGACCTCCTCTTAGGTCAAAATTTTGGTACAAACCTAATTTTGACCTAAGGAATCCAATGATGAAGTTGGATTTTATGTTTGATCATGTTTGACTGAATATTTTGCACAAAAACCCAAATTAGGTCAATTAATGAAATAAGACCCCAACCTAGGTCAAAATAGGTTCTAAAGGCCAATTTGAAGGTTCTACACCCTAGGGGATATTTTTCCATAAATTTTAGAGGGTTTACTTGATTTTTATCCTGACCAGAACCTTATTGAATTAAGCAGGCCTCTTTTAGGGTTACAGAATGTCATTTAATTCTTGGATTGCACATGAACCCATTTCTGATTGAACCAACCCACTTTTTATCTTATTCAAATCATTTAACCTATGTTTTGCCTCTAAGAAATCCCGTTTATGTACTGCAATGGTAAAATTATAGTTTTAACCTTTATTTCATGTTTTCTTCTCAGAACACTTATTCTTTGAATTAAGCCCTTCTCTAGGTTATGTAGGAGCTCTTATTCTCTTTCTTAGGTCAAAATGAGCTAGTTAAGACTCATGATGAGGCTCTGATCACCATGACTTAGAGCTGGCGGCTATTGTCTTCGCGCTGAAGATATGGAGGCACTACCTTTACGGTGAGACTTTTGAGATTTTCACGGATCATAAGAGCCTCAAATACTTGTTTGATAAGAAGGACCTTAACATGAGATAGAGACGTTGGTTAGAGCTCCTAAAGGACTATGACTGTAGCATCTCCTACCATCTGGGGAAGGCCAACGTGGTGGCTGACGCCTTGCGCCGAAAGGTGCCTGCCCACTTGGCCAGTTTACAGCACAGAGTTGGACGCTTTTGGAGGAGTTAGGCAGTTGGCAACCCCGAGAGTCACAGGGGTATTGTGGGGCAGTGATGGTTACATGACAGATGAGACCAGAGCTGATAGACTGCATCATCACAGGATAGATGACAGATCTGTACCAACATTCATTGCGAGATAGAGTGCTGTCAGGGGACCCAGGAGACTTTTCTTTTACAGACAATGTGCTGCACATGAGGGGACGTTTGTGCATTCCCAGGGACGAGGAGTTGTTGAGAGAGCTCCTAACAAAGGCGCACGGGTCCAGGTTCACCATACATCCCGGGAACACGAAGATGTATCGTGGTCTGAGACATGACTTTTGGTGGAGAGGGATGAAGCGGGATGTAGGTGAGTTCATGTAGTAGTGTTTGGTGTGCTAGCAGGTGAAGGCTGAGCATTAGAGGTCTGCAGGACCGTTGCAGCCACTTCCTATGCCAGAGTGGAAGTGGGAGAGCATCACCATGGACTTAGTGGTGGGCTTACCCGTTACCCAGCAAGGACATGACGTAGTCTGGGTAATAGTGGACAGGTTGATGAAGACGGCACGTTTCCTGCTGATTCGAGTCACTTTGGGACCAGCGTAGTTAGCAGAGAGGTACATTCATGATGTGGTACGTCTACACGAAGTTCCACGTGAGGTTGTATCCGACTGGGATACCCATTTTACTTCCCAGTTTTGGGTTGAGTTTCAGCAGGCTTTGGGGACACGGTTGAGGTTTAGTACTGCGTACCACCCCCAGACGGATGGACAGTTAGAGCGCACTATACAGACACTTGAGGACCTTTTTGCACGCCTGTGTACTAGACTGGAGAGGCTCTTGGGAGGAGCACTTACCCCTAGCAGAGTTTGCATATAATAACAGTTATCAATATAGCATCGGCATGGCACTGTACAAGGCTCTGTACGAACAGAGGTGTACTGCGCCCTTGAGTTGGGTTGAGGTGGGAACTAAGTGGGAGGTTGGCCCCAGACTGATCCGGTAGAGTCAGGAGGTGATAGAGCAAATCCACAGACAACTCCGCACTGTCAGGAGCAAGCAGAAGAGTTATGCTAACCGGAAACGTAGAGAGGTGCAGTTCGAGGTTGGGGATCACGACTTCCTTCGCGTTTCACTCATGAAGGGCCTGCAGCATTTTGGGGTGAAGGGGAAGCTTGCACCGAGGTTTGTGGGGCCTTTTAAGGTCCTAGAGTGGGTAGGACCCGTTGCTTACCAGCTTGCCCTTCCTCCCTAGCTTTCTGATGTGCACAACGTGTTCCACGTGTCCAACCTCAGGAAGTACGTCGCCAATCCCAGTCACGTTCTGAGCCATGAGAGTGTCGAGGTGGGTGATGACCTGACCTATCCTGAGAGACTAGTGCAGATACTAGACAGAGCCGTCCAGAGTTTGAGACGGAAGTAGGTACCCTTGGTGAAGGTCTTGTGGAGGAGCCAGTGGTACAAGGAGGCTATTTGGGAGCCTGAGGCGGCGATGCGAGAGCGATACCTGGAGCTTTTTGAGGGTACGTCTTTTCGAACTAACTTCGGTCCTCTTTAAGTTTGTTATGCGTTTAATATTTCTTTTTCTGCACCCTAGCTAGCTCAAGTTTCGGGGATGAAACTTCCTTTAAGTTTGTTATGATGTAAAGACCCATTCTATTTTGAGCCTTTTAAGATGTCTAGACTATCAATCAGACGTCTAGACCCCTTCCCATACATCTGGAAATTGAAAAACCTATATGCGCGGTTGCTTTCTACGTGCAGACAGTGCGCAGTTCATTTCTCTCTCCCCTCTTCTTCTTTTTCTCCCCCTTGCCGAACCCTAACCCATTGCCTATATAAGAGCCCCCTTCCTCTCCTCTCAACTCCATCACCACCTTACTCCCCACTCCACTACCGTGAGGAGGCGCATGAGAGAGAGGGAGCAAGAGCGAGGCGGAGGAGCGGTGTGAAGAGGAGGAGGCCAAGGTAGCAAGCTTGTGGAGACTCGTCGGAGTGTTGCACGGCCACCGCAGCGGGAGGAGAAGAGCGCCGTGGCGTCATCCCCAACTTCCTGCAGTGGTCGGAGTTGCAGCCGAGAGGGAGGAGCCGCAGCGGAGCGCGGCGAGAGGAGCGGGAGCGCGTTATGATACTGGAGCTTTTCCAGTATCAGACGTCCAGAGTGATTTCCAGATGACAGGCTGGACGTCTGGTGATGACATTGGACGTCTGAAAGTGGGTTTTCGCACAGGTACGTCTTCCTCACGGTTATGGCCATGTAGGCCGCACTGCAGTATGATTTGCTTGGCTAAATAGGGTTGTGTTACTCTGTCGTGAGTAGGAGCAGCTTTGGGAAGGCACGCGGCATGCCCTCCCACGCTTTTCGAACGTCTGGACAGCTTACTAGATGATCGGAGGCACTCTTAGACGACCGGAGGATAGGTCGGACATCTGGAGCTGAGTCCAAATGGTTGAGTAGGAGTCTTGGACATCTGAGGTCGACACAAGGACATGAGGTGAGACACTGGTGACTTTTAAGATATCTGGACTTGGTTCCAGACGTCTGATTTGAGTCTGCAGACTTGTTTTTGACCCGTTTAGGATCCGATCGGGGTCCGTTTTACGCAAACGAAATATCTGTACTTTCCTTGTGAGTTCCTCTACATGTTAGAAGTCTTTATATACTGTTCTGAATGTTCTGTGTTCCTTGGTATAGGACTATGACTTGTTGCGTGTCTAGGGCTTGTAGAGGCACGTGAGTCAGCAGTTCAAGCCCCTAGTACTCCCGGATTATCTGGTAGAGTAGTTTCCCCCTATTTTATTTATAAAACATGAATGCAGTCATGATAATTAGATAACTAAAAACCTAGGATGTGGCATGAATCCTAGGACGAGAAATAGTTGCACTGTTTGTATGCGTGATTGGGATTGCAGTCATAAATGAATGAGCTGAATTGTAAACAACTGCCTGTTAATAAATATGAGCTGCCTGTTAGAATATGAAATGCCTGAGATAACTAAACAGTTACCTGTGATATCATTTGTTGCATATGTTAAATTGTGGAAATACGAGTTGCATGTGTATAATATGAGAATGGAATTGTGAATGATGAAACATGGTATGGAATAATATGGTGAATATGAGCATGAACTCTATGAGGAGTTAGGAGTAGAGCTCCTGTGGATGAATGGAAATGTCTGGAAATGTGAGTGGGAAGTGTGCTGGCCCTTGAGTACATGGTACCAAGGAGAGCGATTGTCCCCTTTTTAGTGTAGAGCTGAGCTAGCCGCCCTTCGGTTGGGACCCGGGGTTAGGATTGGCCACTCTACACCGACTTCTGTTGGCCCTCGCGTACTCTGTACCAGGGAGAGCTACTAGTGTAGGGAGGGAGCTAGCCACCCCACGGGGCCCGAGGTTCAACTAGCCACCCTACACCGACTTGTTAGGCCCACTAGGCAAACCGAGGTAGTCAGACGAGGGTGCGCGGACTATGGAGGGCGAGACCCCTGTTTGGTTCTGAGGGTCTAGACCCCTGTTTCTGAGAGGACTAGGCCCTATACTATTCTGTGCTGTACTTAGGCGTTCCCACTAGCGGAAATGAATGACTACGTGCCAGTGCGGGGTAGCTACCCATAAGCTTACCGCGCATGCCGTAGTCATCGCTACGTCAGTCTGTGACCCTGGGGTGGTTGACTGGGTGTAGGA
Organism: Thalassia testudinum; assembly: GCA_037157565.1. Classification (NCBI taxonomy): domain Eukaryota; kingdom Viridiplantae; phylum Streptophyta; class Magnoliopsida; order Alismatales; family Hydrocharitaceae; genus Thalassia; species Thalassia testudinum. Next base: position 136,511,321 of record JAZHRO010000077.1, read on the forward strand.
TTACCACATGGGACTCTCCCGGTCAAGAGAGCACCACGTGTACCTTTTACTCTTCGGAAAAGACTGCAATCAAGATCGTTCCCACGAGGAACATGCGAGATCAAAAAAGAAATCTGAAAGTAAACCAATGGGTGAAAAGGAATTACTTGTAAAATAAAATAATTGGAAAAGATAAATTTACCTGCTAGCTTTTACTGCTTTAGATAGTCTGGTTACCTCCATTTTCTCATAAACCCTTACAGGTTCAGGAGTTGAGTAGCCCGAGTTACCGGCTGCAGAGGGTGCTGGGACCAGTTGAACCCAGCAGTAGTTCTTACTGTTGTTGTACTTCCTTTCTATTAGTGAGTTTTAGACTTTGTTTACTGTTTCTGTTACTATACTTTTGTTCTACTTTCCTGTTGTTGTGGTGGTATGTACTGTTTAGCAACTTTTACTTCCTTTACTGCTTGTACGCTTTTACTGTTAGTTACCTTGCATAGTGAATGTGTTTATTTTCCTGCTTTTTGGTTATTTCTTGTTGGACGACTGGGTCTTGGGATTAGTCGAGTCGAGTCGGTCTCGAGTCTTGTAGGGATTCGGGAACCGGGTCGTAACACAGTTAGAGCTCAAACACTTCATTCCTCTTTCTTCTAATTCAACTCAGCCTTCACTTACTAGACGTCTCTCAAGTCCATCAGACAACTTAAATGTTATATTTAGACTTCTAAGTATGTCATTATATGTCTCATTCTCCTTCCTTAACTCTTCTTTCTTTTCTCATTTAACTTACTCTTACTCTCTTGAGCATCTCTACCCTTTTCTCTTTTCTTAAACCCTCTCTTTAATTTCTTATTTTAAACCTTCTCTCTCTCTCTTTAATCTCTTTCTTTTATTGTGCACTCTCATCCACACTTAGAGGATTTTTAACCCTTCACCCACTTTTAACATTTAACCAAAAATTTGGTTAATTGGTAGACCAGTTCTTTCGAGGATACACAACACCCACTAGGGGAGGGACCAGACCCTACTCGAACTAGTCCTAGTTTATTAGTGTGGATTTTAGCCATTTTTGCACAATAATGAATGCATTCCAAGCCCACATCACATGCTCACCCCCACCCGGGTCCACGCACACACAAGTGAGCACACACATGCATGCACGTGCACGCATGCACGCCTCAAGAGAATGATCAAGTTGCACCCTGCACTGAAGACCAAGCAGTCTTAGCGCCTTTTCAGTTTTATACCCAAGTGCATGTCCATTAGTTTCCGATGTGGGACAATCATAGCCGCCTCTCCTTCACTGCTTCGTTCGCTAGCTGGATCTTCGAATGAGGATCCTGACCTACACACTGTTCCAAACCGAGCGATCAAGATCTCGATTAAAAGAACTTGAGATACTCTCTCAATTGAGAGAGTCAATTTGATATCTGGATCAGATTTGATCTGCGGATTCTATGGATGAACAAGGCATTGTTTGTCATGATTGGAATGTGCTTCAGAGGGTGTATTCAGGTCAAATGACCTGCATTCAACTCAATATCCTCGATTGATGAAGTGAATGACTTCAGGGTGTCATTCCGTGCTCGAGGGAGAAGGAAGAAAGGTTAGAGGAGCTTAGAAAGCTCCAGGAACTTCAGGACTTCAGTTCTCAATGGATAGAACATGAATTCAAAGCAAAATAGCTCAAAAGAAAGAGTAAAGTGTCCAAAAAATGATCTAGGTCGATTTAAAATATGACTTGTGATTGATCTAGGTCAGAATTGAGTTGAAATCTCATAAAAAATACAAGTAATAGTGTTGGGTTCCAGTTTGAACCCAAACTGGGTAGATTTTTGAAATCTCTCGGATTCTTCAATAAATTGTTTCTAAATCAATTCCAAATCATTCAATATCACAACAGGAACTTAATCCATCCATTAAATCAAACCTTTAACCTTAAAACCTCAAATTATACTTAAGTTGACCAAAATCAGATTGAGAGTTGACTTTTAAATCCAAAGCTTCTTAGATCAAATTAAATGTCTAATTAGACTTAAATCAATTATAAGAATCTATTCAGCACCTCAAAACCAAGTTTTGAGAGCTCCTACATTGTGTTTAGGCTACATCGCCTGAGTTCTAAAGTGTGACTGTTTGACAGATCAATCCAAAGGTTCTAAGACCTATTTGAATGAATTCCTAGATTCTACATATTCTGCTCATGCTTTAGGACCAAATCCTAAGCTCTAAAGCTCAGGGAATGTGTCTGCTCAACTCTGCCAGAGTTAAGGAAGATGAATTCTTGCAGGAAGTAATCTTCATTAAAACACAAATCTAATAAGTAGAATCTAATCCTATAATCAAAACAACTAATCTAGAGCTTTACAGAAGGTTCTAAAAGTTATAAATACAAATTTGTCTCACCGGAGTTCATCGAAGCTTCGATGAAGGTTGATTTCACATGTCAAAATTTAGATCTCCATTAAACTCATCAAGATTTGATTCAAAAGATTCTTGAGGTTATAAGAAACCTCAGGAACACTTCAGTTGATTCAATTATCAATTAATAACATGGATTGATCAAGAAATCTTTAAGAATCAAACCTGAGTTCGCATGAACTCAAGGATAGAAAAAATCTTACTCAATTGAGTGAGGGGAAAGGTTTAGGGAAGTGGAGCGATGGTGTGTATATGTTTAATTAGGTAAAACTACCCCTCTGAGCTTGCCATTGATAGTAGCTCAGAGGATGAGGTGGAATTTGGGCATTTTAAGTATAGGTGGTAATTGATCTAATTAAATGGTGGAATAGGGCCCTGAAGTGATGTAAAGGTAATGAAGGGCTCCTATTGAGTGTGGATTAAGCTCAAATCCCTCTGCCATGGATAGCAGAGGAGATCTGGTGAAGGTGTGTAAATGATCAACTTAAGTGAAAAGAAGGTGGATTATGATAGTGGAAGAGTTAAGAAGGTGATTAGTGGGATGAAAACACGAATTGAAGTCTTGTGAGGCCAGACTTGGGTTGGCCTCACTGCAAGTGGGGCATATGAAGTTGTAACTAGGTTTACACTACTCTAATTTACTACCTAACTAACTAAATCTAATCTAAACTAAAAACTAAGCTATCTATGAGTTACTTGGACGAAGGAGATGAGGACAACTTTGTCGATGGAGCTTAATGGAGGAAGAACTCTGATGAAGTCAGAGCAAACTTCAACGAGAAAGGAAGATGTCAGGATAAAGGAGATGGTGCTCCTAAGCCCTATCACAACCATAGGAGAGGAAAAGGAGGTGAGAGAGGCGAACGCCTCTGCCGGAGGTGCTCCGAAGGAAAGATGAGAGGTTGCTAGAGTGGGAAGAATAGCTTATCATCGACCGTGGTGGGCGAAGAAGATAGGGGGTCGACAGTGGAAATCGAAGGTAGTCCTAGGTATTTATAGGCATCAGCAATGGTTAGGGGGTTAGTATTGGGACGTCATTAGGTCTAGGTTCATTCTACTCACCGGTGTTGTCTTCGACGCTGGTGAGATTAATCGCCTAGTTGTTGGGTTTGGTAAATTACGTTTTTGATTTAAAACACATCGTAGTATAGTTGCGAAATACGACTCAACAAAAATTAAGTTAACAAGATGTAAGTCCCAGTCGATCTCAAGGAGGCGTTTAGAAAAGTGAAATTGATTTTGATCTTTTTGCTACTTGTTTTAAAACTGGGGTCCGGTGTTTAAAATACAAATATAGGATTCACCGGTTGCATTGTTAACTCATAAGATGTGGGTGTGAGTCAGAAATAATATGAACGTGAAAGTATGCTTGTCTGTGCGCATTGTCTTAACTACATGATGGGGACCCACAGAATATTCGTTAATTATCAAATCTTCTATATCTTCGGGAATAGACATTTTTGGTTGCAATGTAATAAGAAGTTAAATCAGGCAACTCATGATCATAATAGAGATAGATAAAATAATGATTTCATTCATTCACAAATGTTGTCATTACAATCGATTTTCGAGGAAAGCTTATACATGAATGATTAAAGCGAGAATTCTATCTAGCAGAAGGTGGATGCATGTGTGTATCTACGGAAGATTACACATGCATCATTCAGGTAGAGGATGGCAACACTACTAAGAAGTAAATTCAATGCGGAAATTAAACTATGAAGAACACTTATCTAAGAGAAATGAGGGCATTGGAGGTGGTCTCCAATGGCCTATGGAGCCTGAAGTGGTAGGAAGGAGAAAGAGGGCTGGCCAATAGTGGGTAGGTTGGCCCTTGGAGAGGTGGTGGAGAACTTTCTCTAGCCTTGGGCATGGAGGTGGGAGTGGTGATGGTGGTGGAGCTCGTGGATGAAGGTGCACATGGAGCTAAAGTGGATGGCTAAGTGGCTAGATGGGGACTTGTGGCTGTCCAAGGGGTCTTTAAATAGTCCCTTGGCTTGGGTCTCTAGAGAACTCTAGAGTTCTCTAGAAGAACCTCCATCTTGGCATCAAGATGGGAGGGGAAGTGGTCTTCTTAGATCCACATTCTGTGGATCTAAGAGTGGACTCCCTTGGTTGCCATTTTTGGCAACCAAAGGTGGCACCATCTAGAGAAGACTCTAGATGGTGAGTGAATGTGTGTGTGTGTGGGTGTGTATGTGCATGAATGTGTGGCTAAGTGTAGTCTTGGGTAGGTGGTCAAGTGGACCACTTGGTCCACTTCTAGGTAGGTCTAGGTTGGTCCTATGTAGGTGTCTAAAAATAGGTTTAAGTGTAACCCATTACTAGATGGTTGATCAATTAAACTTAGCTAAGTTTAATTGGGTTTAGTGAGAACCTAATTAGGATCTTAGGAAGGTCTTGGGTTAGCCAATTGGACTAAGTAGATCCAATTGGACTTGCTTGGGTTGATTTGAATTAACCAGATTCAAGTCTAACCCTAATTAAGTTCTACTAAGCCTAATTAGACTTGAATAGGTAGGGATGGATCAATTGGATCCTTGGTAGACCCAATTGAATTTAGGTGCACTTAATCAAGTAGGAATGCACCCAATTGGATGTAAGTTAGGTAATTGGGTTTAGGTCTAAGCCTAATTAGATTGGGGTTACCCTGATCAGATTCATCTGGACCTAATTAAAATAGGGCTGACCCAATTACCTCCAATTGAGCTAATTGGGATATCAAGGGATTTAAATGGGATTCTAAGGTGGGAATTGGGTTAGGGATAAGAGGGTTGAGTATAGGGATAGTGGATAGTGGGAATCTGGATAATGTTATCCAGGTTTTGGAAGTAGGGAAATTGAGGTTTAGGGATAAGGGTATCCCGAAAGGGGGATAAGAGTTGGGATAATGTGGAAAAGGGCATGGATAGCATTATCCATGTTTTGGTTTTTCAGCTAAATTAGCCTAATAGGGAGGTGGCTTAAGGATTGGGACATGGATAGGGTTATCCTAGAGTCTAAGGATAGGGATAGGGTTGTCCTAATGCTAGGGATAAGTGCAGGATGTCCTAATGCTCTTCATAATTTAATCTAAGCATTAAAATTCCACTTAGTAAGGTAGTATACCTCATCCCTATTTTATTTACAACTTTATTCCAAACTTCCACTCCAGCTCTGCTACAGCTTTGGCTTATTCCTTCCTTCAGATTTAGCTTCAGGCCTTCTTCTGAGTTTCTTATTACCTACAATCCAAATAATGCACTAATCAGTACATTATAACATTATTTTATGCATGTCTAAATAAAACATGAAAGATGCAATGTATGTTGTTTATGCATGGATTACACTACAATTATACTAAGTTCTAACTTAATTCAATTCATTTAAGTCCTATGATTGCTGCACAATCACAGTCTAATTAGGATTTCTTGGTAATTCGGTCCATCGGATGAAGAGGAGAGGGTGAGCGGAGGCTAGGCAGCAATGGCGGAGGTTTTTTGATGTCAGATCGGCAGTGAATCAGCGGTACGGAGATCGAACAACGTAGACCGTCCAAGGCTGAAGATGAAGATGAAGATGACTAGTGCACACAGTGGCATTCATGTAATAGAAGGACCTATTTTTAAATAAGGACTCACTTGAAAAGAAAACTAGGGATTGAAACATAAATAGTGAGTTTTAAGGCTTATTTTAATTTATTTCTTTTTCAACTTTTTATATATTATTATAAATTAGGTAAATATTATGTTTATCCCTTGAAATTACATTTTTTCTCTTTTTATCTATATTTAATTAAATGATTAATTTAATTAAGTTAATTACATACTTAGATCATAATATTAATTAAGTTAGTTTAAATACTAAATATCTAGCTAAATGATATTAATTGAGTCTAAATTATTAATTAAATTATTATTAAGATTAATTGATATTTAATTTTGTATTTTTAACTTATTCTGCAGGTCCCTGGTGTTTTTATCCCTATACTATAGTTAACCTTGTATTTAATATATTCTTAGTTAATTAACTAGGGAAATTGGCTAATTAGTGATAGTTAGGAGCCATGATGAGTCTCTCATCAAGCATGCATGTAGAGTAAGGCAGAAAATGCGACGAGATTCCCACATCAACGGAGAGAGAGAAGATGCATAGAATATGTTGATTTGAAGTGTAAGGGACTCCCTTGCATTGGAGACCTTGAAGGGGTATTTATAAAGCATTTCTCAGTAACCTTCTAGGCTTTCCCTAACTTGTCTCATTTTTTTGCCCTCCGTTTATTTTGAATATCAAGTTACACATAAAAGAAAAGTTGTATCTCTTGGAATTAGCTTTAAATACAATTTAAATCACTCAATTTGAATTCTTAATGAAAAAGTTATGACTAAAATACTAGAGATGTGTGAGGCTGTCACGAATTTCAGGACTTGGATTAGGATGTCTCTCGATTGGCTAAAACAATGGAAAAAATGATAAGGAAAGTTCTTGGACATGTATTTTATTTGGGAAAGTACTAATGTGGACATCCAAGGGTGGCATGAGTAGTAAATATGTGTTAGGATTAAGGGTAGGGTGTACCTAAGGTAGAGTTTGGGATTTTTGGTAGATTTTATTAGCTTTTGGTGGTGTATTTGTGCTCAAAATGAATGGAAATTAATATATTGAGCCAATTAGGGTTTCTCCCCTATAATGCCTCCACCATAAATATTTTGGACCAAGTTCTCTTATTCCTCCAAGGATGGTGCTTTAATCTCTACCTTGCTCTTGGCCTTTGCCTTTTTAGAATTTCCTCTTCTTCTTATCCTACAAGAAATAAAGTGCAAAAATTAGAGATTCAAACTTATAAATCAAATGTTATATACAAATTATGATTATTTATTGACAAAATGTCTCAAAATTAGCAAAGTTATGCATGGAATGACACTAAAATTAGACAATTATTAGAAGGTTTGTGATGAGCAATTAGCTTGTTCAGATTTTCTTTTCCTTTAGTGAATTTGGCCAAGAATTCAAGGAATTGATGTGATTTCTCCTTGAAAAAAGTTATTTCCTTTTCTTATTATCCAATTTTATTCTTATAAAACTTGATGTCATCTTGAAAGATCCCATTTTCTCGCTCTAGGAGAAATTTTCCTTTTTCTAGAAGATCAACTTTGGACAAAAGAATCTTCTTTTCAATTATAATTATTTTATTTTCATACTCAAACAAATATTTAAAAGCTTCTTGTAATTCTTCAACAGAGTATGAAGGTACCTTGGTTTCCTTTCCATTTTCATTTCCATCTTCGAGTGTCATGAGTCCAAGGAACATAGTTTCCTCAGAGGATTCCTCTGTCTCTTCTTCCTCTTCACTAGAGCTTGAGTCATCCCAAGTGGCTTGAAAAGCCTTCTTCTTGGACTTGAATTTGTGTGACTTTGAACTAGTCTTCATGTCTACCTTATTCTTCATTCTCTTATCTTCTTGTTTCTTTAGAAGTGGACAATACTTTTGGATATGTCCTTTATGTTTGCATGCTATTAGATTACATGGTGATATTGCCAAAGCATCAATTGGGCATTTAAATTTTTTCTATCTGATCAAATCAATTAAATAAAATGCCTTATTATCCAAAACCACATAATTGGAACTAGTTTCCAATCGTTCTGAGTTCCCACAAGTTAGGGATTGTATCTTGTGGGTGGTAGAGAATAGCATCATATGGGCAATGACTCCTACAAAAAGTTATAGTGTGCCTCAAAACCCTCCACCCCAACAGATGGATGAGACCCTTCGTGTCTAGGATGATTAGCCTCTCAGTATGCAAATGATTTCACAAATCCCATATGTGACCTTTACTCTCTCCTCCAAGCACTATTGTCATAGAGACTTCTTCCAATCAGAAAGAAAGTCTAGAACAAGTTCTAGATGCCCCTAATGTAGTAGTCCAAACATCCAACAAGAGTGTTGGATGTCTGATGACTCTTTTAGAAGTTTGGAAGGACTTCTGGATGACCAAAACAAAGAATAGGGAAAGGGGGCAGTAGCGATTGCTTCCACTCTCCTGGTTTGTCTTTAACGGTAGGAAGGGTTAATTTGACTCTTACGGTTTGCTTTGGGAGATATTTATAAGGATTCCAAAACTAATCCTAATTTGATGTGATCCATTGGATCTCCATCCAAGGGATGGAATCAATTCCTATATAAATTTTATGGGGTAAGCCCATAACAACTTATGGGAAGTTTGGATTTAGTATCCAAATATTAATTAATTGTAATCCAAATCATTTGGATTTAACATAATCAAATTAGGCCTAATTAATTTTCAAATCAAATGCAATTTAACTCTTTAAATAGCATTTGATTTAACATACAAGTAGGAATCAATCAAAATCATTCTTGGTTTCATCATATCAATGATGAAGAGTTTAGGACTCATGGAATTGTGGTAGTACACCTACCTAGGTATTTCAAGTACCTGTGAATCCTTTACACATGGAGGATAATATTATCCTGAGGTCTAATCCCATTAGATAGTTGTCATTCCTTCTTGAATAATATTATTTCCAACATCTATTTATATCATTAAGATGAGAATAAATATCGACTCCTTTATCAAAGGATTCTCTTCTTCTCTTTCTTTCCTTTAGTTTGATGAGGATTCTGCGATCACATGTGAAATTGTCTTTCCCAATATATACGGAGTGAGCTCATTTCCCCAATCTGCCACATAACTTATGGGACAAATTTGTGTAAACCCTTTGAGAGATCATGCACCTCATGTCTCTCATCGTATACACCAGTTTTCTAGTATTAGCACCAAGGTGGGAGATCTATTATTGGTTCACCAAATGCATGCATTCATGAACAGAGACACATATCTGTCTTAGGTCAAAAGGATATATCTTTTCCATGATAGCATTGGAGGACTTTGGCTATTTTTTGTTTCAATACGTTAACTCCTTAACACGACCTATGTGGCAGCTTTGAATCTCCATTTAAGAACATCAATTAGGTGATGGTTTCTAGAGAAGGTTTTGATACCAACTCAAATCGGAAACAAATTATCGAATCATATGGTTTCATAATGTGCTATCGGATTCTTTAAACAGTTTATGTTACCCTATTCATACTAATGAACACAATTCTTGCACTAGAAATTAAGCTAATTCTTTTATTCAGATGTTAATGATCATTTAGAGCACACAAAATTGAACACCTTTTTTTTCTATTTGTATCACACAACGGGTTCCTTATCCATTTTTTTTTTATTTTTCCTTCCTATTTCTCATAAACTTTCAAAAATATTTAGCTAATCAAACAAAGTCTTCATCATTGGAGATTACCTCAGATTTGGTGTCGACTTTGAAGGTGAGAGTTTTATTCTTTGGTTCTACTGGTCCCTTCTTGGACATCCATTCAATTTTGCTTTCATATGCAGTGACGTTTCTAAGAAGAAAACACACCATAGCTTGTTGGAAAGCTCATTCATTGACCAATTTTAGAATTTTTGACATGCAAATCAAGGTAAAAAATCAATCTAGAAGTCTCTATCAGTGAAATCCTCAAGTCTGAATAGTAACAAACTATCTAAATAAAAAAGCACTAACCTAAGTACTAAGCAACCTAAGAATGATGCATAGGCAACAAAATGTGATCAAGACGTGGGTCTAGCCTTCCTGACAACGGTGCCATCTGATCGACTCATTTGCCATATCAAAATTAATAATCACAATCGAAATTGAATACGAAATATGTCGTTGAATCATGACGGTGAAAACGAACAAATAAGAAATTATTTAAAGAGATTGAACCACGCATATAGTAGAATAAAAATGTTGCATCCACATGGAGACTATTAAAACTAACATCATGATCTCATTTATTTGCAATAATCTCAAGCAACAACCACAGGTTCCATCAAAATATTTCTTAGCTAATTAAACAACACAATCAACCAAATGGAACTAACTAAAATTATAAAATGCAAGAAAAAAAGGAACGAGATTCTCACAACCCCACTCGACGGCACATGTCAGGTGCACAAGATTGTGTGAGAAATGAAGGCAAGCTGCAGTCATGGATGGAATGCCTTAGGTTGGTGAATGCACGTCCCTCTCGCATTGTCACTGTGAGGGAGAGGTTAGCATGGTAGTGGCGAGGCGAGGAAGGCGGTGAGGAGTAGCGGAGACGTGGTGATGGTCGTTGCCAATGGTTGCGCGGAGGAGGAGATGATGGTTGTCGATCTGAAGGTAGAGGTGTGAGGAGATGACGCAACACACAGTCTTCTCTCCACGTAGCTGGTCGATGGTGGCTGGAGGTGGTGCCCATCTCTGATCAGAGGGGAAGGAAAGGCTACGATGGTGGAGTGAGGAGAGGGGTGAGACTGAGGAGAGAAAGGTGGAGGAGTGAGGAGAGGGGAGGAGAGCCTGTGCCTTAGTTTGCGTAAGGTCTCTACCTCCCTCCTTCCTCCTCGTCTCCGACCAAGAGCTGGAAAGTGAGTGGGTCTGAGAGATGGGGCTGCCAGGGCCTGCTCCCCCTATCAGATGTGACAACCAGTAGGAGAGAGGGTCGAGCGTCAGGAGTAGGGTAATGTGCTTATTGAATGGGGAAAATGGGTATGTGAGGGTGTCAGGTGGGATTGGTGAGGTAAGGGGAGGGTCGAGTACGTGTATGTGAATGTTGTGCATCACATGGGATGTAGTAGGGGTGTTCGTGGGTCGAGTGTCTGCCCCATTCCCACTTGACCTGACCCAACCCAATCTCCAGTGGGTCATGACTCGAACCGACCCATTCAAATGGAAATTCAATAGATATGGTATCCAAATGTGTTAAATTAGATCATGGGTATCTATTGGGTACCCAATTGACTAATTAAGCTAAAATATATAAATGTAAAGGCATGAAATATAATTTAAAGAAAATATAAAAAAATAAAAATATATATGGTAATATTTATTAAAATGATAAAATAATTTTATAAATATATAAAAAATATTTATTAAAAAATAACTTTATATAAAATATAAATTTTACAAGAAAAATGTTATTAAATAGAAGTAAAATTTAAAATTTTAAAAAAATAAAAATAAAAATAAAATAAAATAAAATAAAAAATTAATTAGAAAAAGTAAACATAACAATAAAAATCGATCTCATATCAATAAATCTTAACAACTACTATTAATAGTAGTGTTATTTCTTTCCTTCAAAAAAAAATGAAAACTTTAAGCATGTAACAATATTTTCAAGATGCGGTCGGGGGGAATGCGCACAACTACTAGGCTATGTAAGGACCAATGGCGATGGGAAACGACGCACGGGCATCATGCATTGTCGAGAAGGCGTGTGTGACCGAGGACGGCGAGGAGGGGGCTTGTCGTGATGAAGGATCGAGGGAGAGAAGGAAGCACTGAAGTACTGAACCCATCGTGTCGAGACCCTCTCCGGTGGCCACTTCACGTTGCACGTCTTTGCCTACTCTCAGTCTGAGCACCTCCGAGCTTAACCACGTTCGCGACCTTGCAAGCTGGATCAAGTTTAGATCCATCAGCAGGGGGAGCCTCGATGTCGCCCCCATCGACGTCGACTGCAGCGCGACCTCCTCCACCTCCCGACCCTCGCCCCCCTCTAGCAACCCCCTCTCCTCGATCCGCCTGAAGGGATAAGGGTACGTTGTAATGGCCAATAGGTTGGGATTGAGCTACGAGTACAATGAGAATTGAGGAAAGGTGGGTCGTAAGTTGGCTTAGTTGGGTCACGAGATTGGCAATGTGGATGAATCATGGATGGGTTATATGACGGATCAGTTAATGAGTACCCGTGGATGCCTTGACGGGTACCAAAATGGAGACCTGAGAAGTAACGGATCATATTTAATGGGTACTCGACCTAATAGGGTCAAAAATGATGGGTCGGGTCAAGTACCCAAGATTAACGGGTTTTTTGAACACCCCTAGGATGTAGCATTTTGGGGAGAGATGCTTTTGGGTGATATGGTGTGTTGGGTGATGAGGGGTGGTATTGCTTGTGGGATCGAGTGAGGGACCACAACCATTAAGTGTGGTCCCCACGGTGGTTGGAAGAGACCTAAAGGAGAGATTGTAAGGAGGGACAATAACTTAGGGAATTTGTTTGGGAGGTAGCATGAGATTAGGGATGTCAATTTAGTATTTTTTTGGTGAGGACCTAACCTGATCTGACTTGACCCAATTGGGGGGTTTTACCTGCCACATTTAATAAATGGGCGGATGTGGATTTACTAAATCATCCTCGATTAGATTTAGGTTTGAGTATGGGAAAGGGTAACCCCAAACCTGTATATTCGATTAGATGCAACATTTATTTTCTGTTAGATTTTTTTTTAAAACAGAATACGAGTCATTTTTATTCATCCCCCACTTCCTTTGAGGCTATGAAAAGGAAGGCAGATGGATTAGATCAAAACCTGCCAATACATCAAAAAAGACCACTACTCGTGGCTTAGTAGAATTTAAAAGAGAAGTAAAAAGAAAAACAAACACCAACCTACTCACAAGATATAAGGGAACTGCAATTTATAATGCCCAAAATCCTATGAGGGAGCTAGGAAGGCGAGCAAAAGAAGCACCAACATCCCTCTCCAAGATTAGCAATTTGACATGCAAAGGAGTTAATTGCATTGTGGACAAAGTCTCATATTTTTTGTTAGATTTTGTGCGACAATATCTTTTTCTTTTAGAAGTAAATCATCATATCCGGTCCTTAAATTATTACTTATATGATGAGATGCTCATATAATTTACTAAATAGCATACTTTCATGAAAATATATCTTTCTTTACTTATTTGTTGGTATGAATTGAAAATTTTTATATAAATTTTGTCAAATACCTCTTAACTATATATAAAAAGACATATGAGATATATTAATGAGTACCTATTCGAGAAACAGGTACTCGATGGGTAATTGAGTATGAAATGGATTTTTCTAAGTAAATGAAGTGGATATGAGAAATAAATTTCTAAATAAGGATTGGTTTGATCTTACCAAAATCCGACACAAATGCCCTACCTTGACATCCCTACATGAGATTAAGGTGGTAGGTGGTGGATTTAATTTAGGAGAAGAAAGCATAGCAGGTCTTTCATTAATTTCATGTTAAATGATATCACTCCGCCTAGCTCGCTGAAAATGAGTACACAAAATTATTTATCAATCATATCAAGATATAAAATGCAAAAAGGAATGCATGCAATCCTTAATTTTAACACTTGCAATTATTTTATAGTCAAATGCACATTCTAATGAATATAGACTAGAATGTGAATACTAACATACTTTGGCTAATAAGGCTAATAAGAAGTCCATTGAAATGGACTTATCAATGGCAATTGCAATAATTACAATCAAATTGAAATAAGAAAATTAGAGATAATTTATAGTTATTTACCACACATTAAACAAATATGTTGTTGCCTATTTATAGGCAACATCTTAAGTAACAACAAAAGCACATCAATGAAGGTGTTACAAATAAGAAAGTGTGTTAATTATTTGCATCAAATAACCTGTCAATAATTATTCTGTCAAACATGAGTGCATGAGTTAAATGTATCATCAAATTTAATTTTTGACGTCATTTGTCTTGGGAGATTTATCAAAATCATCATTACTTTTGGGTACCATAGATTTGCATGAACCATGAGTTATTTCAACACTCTAATTCTTCGTATACACGGCATGCAGATACGATTGTAAACCAATTTTGACGAAATGTTCTCCAAACCTATAATATCAGCCGATGAAAGACTATAACGACCAGTCATTTTTAATATCCCAAGCTCCAGAAAGTTTACTCCTATGGCTTAAAATCTTACACCATTTTCATTGGTGGTCAGAAGTGGGATCTTACTCACCAGGATATTTATCTGCAAGGATTTTTAGGTCATAAAAAAAAAAAAAAAAACTTTCCATGGATTAGTCTACATTTTATGTATGCCGACAACCCCATTTTCATCGTCAGAAATGCAAGTAGGTAGGGATAAGGTTTGTTGACCTGAAGGCGTAGTTAGAACAATCTGAAAGTACATAGAATTGGTGTCGGTTCTTGCTAACCTCATTTTCTATTTCAAGTTTGAGAGGTCAGGTATGAATCGGAGATTGTGGATTAGATCACACACACACAGATATATATATATATATATATATATATATATATATATATAGACTTCGTGAGGTCTGGATCAATCGGAATAATTTTGTAGGACCACCAGGCCTGAAAGCCCTACTAATTAATTTGACTCAAGTACCATTGTTGACGTATACATCTTGTAGATATTAATATTCGTCATAGAAGCCACGCGAGAAACAACAGCAGATGAAATTTCAGATTTACACCTCTCAAAAAAAAAAAAAAAAAACGATCTACCGTAGTTCTTTTCCCTTATTTAATCAATTTTGAATAGATTTTAGATAGATTATAAAAATTGGAACTCATAGTCGTTTACAGCTCGGACTCCTGAGCCGTGCAACGGTGGTGCATTCAGATCATTCGCGACTTATCCGCGCGTACTTTGTCTTTGAGGAATAGATTGGAGAACGAGAGTGATACCGATCCGATCCACCGAGCAAAATAATAAATTACTAAGTGGATATTTCATTAAAATCTACCATAGACCACCTTCTAGTAAATTTTCTGAAGAATTAGTTATGTGTCTTGATTTGCCATTTTCCTTTCAACATTTGCATCTGGTGAATATAACGGTAATTTGAGTATACAGTTAAATCGGAATTCACAATGCTCGGAGGCCCTCAATTTTCCAGCAACTAAAACGACATGCAACTCTTCATCGATCCCATGGGAAAGCGTTGGGCCTCTCATCTGAATTAACACAAAAGGTTATTGGTTTCTTTGCTGGGTGCCTCTCTATATATGAAAATGTTGTTGCAGTTTGGTGAGTTGACAAACCAGTCTTTTATACTTATTCCTTCTTGTCATTCCAACAATGTCTTTCGCATGGAGTACAAACTACCGCAGGGACAAGACAATACTATATTATTGCGTTGACCCATTAAGTCTATCAGAAAAATTAAATCAATATTATATACCATTCATAGCCGTGCTAATGGCATTGTAGTAGTTATTTAAATAGCCGACAGACATCATAAGTTCTGTTACAAACCAATAACTAATAATAGGTTAATAGCTTATTGGCTTCAGGTGCAACATGCGAGAAACAGTCTTCATAGCTGTTCAGCTGCATTTTCCTTTGGATCTTTTTTCCCCCCTTTTTATAACGTATATTTTAGGTTCAAGGATAGTGTTTGAACTATGCCTGAGCATTTAAGGGCTTGTTTGGTGCTCCAGTTTAACATTTTAGATTAGATAAAATTCAGAAAATCTTAAGAGATAAGTTAGTACGTAAGGGAAGGGTTAGTGAGTGTGGATATGATAATTGAATTGATATATTAGTATTAGCTTTTGTTTCTATTTTTGAAGCAAGTTAGTTATGAGAATTTATTTTGATTTATAGTGTGAGTGGGTTAGTTGAAGGAGATGTGATGGGTAGTGATCGGGTCCTACAAGAATGGTCCCTATTCGTGTTTGAAATAGGAATAGGTCTGATCAATCAAGCCAACACACAAAAAGGAAGGAGAGATTTAGCTACTTAGTTTCACCGAAAATGGTATAAGTTTGAGAAGAGTAACAATATTCTCAAAATTCACTAAGTTTGTTCCAAAGTACAAAATACAGCAATATCTTCTTTCTCCCCTTGCTCACTATGAGCGCGGGTCCTTTTTCCTCCCTGGTCCCCATATTTATGGGTTATCCATCCTGTATTGCACATGGCTTCACACAAGGCCCTTCAGAAGTGGAGGTCATGGACACACGATGCAGGTTAGGTCTAGATCTTGGCTGATACTTTAATACCTCTAGGCTTATTGTTGCTATTTTGATCTGATTTCTAGAGATGTAGCTTAGTAAGGAACTCTGACGGTTACATCTGACCTAGAGACTTGGTTTGATCTATAAGATGTTTGCTAAGGGACTAGCAAAAGCTAAGCATAGGGGTATGATGGGAACACCATCATTGGTCATAACTGGCCACTTTTAGTATGTAATAAAAGATAAAAGCTCCTACATATCCACTTGAGGGTCATAACACCACTTCAGGCTGTTTTGAGAAGAGAACAGAGAACTATGGTTAATTCTTCAATTTTAACAGTATATCATAAACACAGAATAAACAAGGGGTTCGCTAGGGGTTAATCTAAGGTCAAATGTTCATTAATGACTAATAAGTGGGTTCATGCAAACAGAAACGAGTTTTTGCACATTTCGAGAATTAACAATAACCCAAAACCCTAATTTCAGATCCGCTTAAATAACAGAGGTTATGGTAAGAATAAAATTCATCTAAACCTTCTAAAATTCATAGGAAAATATTCCATAAGCTTTGATACCCTTAATTTGACCATGGGAACCCATTTTGACCTTAAATAGAGTCTCAAATAGAAAGTTGCCTTAATTTAGATTTCTACACAAATTACCCAGTCAAACTTGGTCAAAACTGAAATCCAACTTTACCAACAGATTTCTTGGGTTCAAATCAAGTTTGTACCAAAATTTGGGCCCAATTAAAGATCATCTTGACCTTGTTTGCATTTTGGTCTAGTCTGGCTCTTTCTCTCTCATACATGCCCCTAGCTTTTGAAATCCTTGCAAATATCCCCCTAAGTTTGTCATCTTCTTCGCAGTTGGGTCCCTACACCATAGCAGGTATGAACCCACGCACCCGAGCTCTCAATCATGAATTCCTCCTTGATTGCTTGGCCAATCCCTTCCAAAATTGGAAGGGATGATCTTGAGGAAGTCCTAATTCATCTAAACCTAAATTTTGATCCCAAATACCCTCAAAAAGCTCATGCTAATCCCTGGATTTCAAGGATCTTTTTCCTCAAAATTAGAGCTTCGCAAGCTTGTTTCCAAACTTGGAAGCTTGCTTGAAGCTCTATAAAAGCCTCTACATTGCAGAGCTGAACTCCTTAGCGAGTCTTTGGCCAAAGAAACCCTCTTCTCCCCTACCTCCAGCTAGCTCCAACTCCGCTCCGGCAACTCCCTTCCTTCGGTCTCCTCACTTGTTGCCACATACTATAGGCAGTAGGTCCATCTTCCCCATGTTCTTCCGCACCTCGCCATACCTGCGAGGGGCTCTGTCCCCCTTCAAGCATCCTCGTTCTACCTCCCGGAGCCACCTTCATCTCTGGCACTAGCCAATCATAGCCAGTGCCATCTCCCCATCTCCATCGTCTATAACCGTCCTCAGTTGACTCTACACCTCCCACTGATCTGCTTTACACCCTCGACACTTGCTTCAGGACGTCCTCATGCTCGCACCATCGTCATCCCCCTTGTCTCCTACGTACCTCCGACGACCTCGCAACTTCGCTACACAGCACCAAAACACCCCACATCGGTCTAGAAACGTCCACCGTGCTCCACTGACCAAAACCCCTCAAGTAATTGAGGGGATTGGTCTCTCACACACTCCACCCAACACGAGCACCTTCTCTTCACCGTCTCGAGGTCGTCAGACCTACACACTCACTCGCACTACACACTACACCCACCAAAACACTCGTTGCTCCTCGGCGATCCTTCTGAACCTATTTGATGTGGCCGCGAGGCCGTTCTCGTGATTTCAGGTGATCATTGGACCTCCACCGCTACCCACGATTTCGCTGACCACATCTTCAGTTCTCCGACCATGACCACTCCAGGATTCACTCCTAGGCTTTGCGGCTAACTCCCATGAAGTGATCTAGGCGCTCAATTGGACTCCACAGCCTCATCCTTGATCTCGATTGGAAGCACCTTCAGCAGCTGCTGTGAAAGGAAGACTGTGGGGCAGATAATCCCACATCAGGAATGTAGCAGCTATTCGTGCGGCATAAAAGGATTTTTTGCACCCACCCCTCATCCAAGAGATGGGGGTCGGGTCCCTAGCCACCTCACCTGCTTAACCCGCCTCTACACTCCTCGCTTGCGACCCATGCCCGCAAGCCTGGTCCTGTTCACACCCGGTTACTCACCCGATTACCTAGCTAAACCAGGGTTTTTGAGAGAAAGAAGGAGAGAAAGAGAGAGAGGGGGGTTTGTCCTCTGCTGCGCTCTCTACACTTAGTCAATTTCAAAGGAGGCCTTTGCCTCTATGTTGTGGTTGCCTCTCCCTTGAGGCACAAAGGAAGAAGAGAAAGGAGGCCTTTACTTCTTTTGTTGAAGCTAAGCTCTGCGCACTTAAGGTGTCTGCTGCCTTGTGCCTTCATCTGATATCTGTTGGTGTTTTAAGTGCTATATATTGTTGGTTCATTTAATCTGGTTGACGTGAAATATTGGGTTGAGATTTACTGTTCATATATTTGAGCTTAATTTTAAAGGGTTAATTGGTGATTCAAATCACCATTTTAATCCATTCTTTTTGCACTGTGATACTTGATTTCATCTATATATCATTGTGAGTTGTTCTAAATAATTTTTTATCATAATTACTTATATTTATTATGATTGGTGAGATTGAATTTCTATTACTTTCTTCCTGTGTTCGACCTCGGACTCTTCTTTGATTCTAAGCTATAAATTTAAATGTTTTTGAGCGATTGAGGCTTAGAGTACTCAAAAATGAAAATAAATTATACCAACATGTAGTATGCATCGATACAATTCTAATGGTAGCTCATTTGTCGAAATCCGAGGCTAGGAAGGTCTCGAACTAGTCAAAACAATGAGGGGGTCCTTGAACCAAATCAAACTGACTGGTTCAAGTGAACCAACCCCGCTCGCATTGCTGGTAACACGTGTCGCTGTCGGATTGGTTCCCACATGCGCACACAAATTGCAGCTATCGCACTCGCACCTCGCTTTCTCGCTGTTGGATTGCCACGCGTCGCAATCACAGTGGCTGCACACCGCTTCTTCCCGCACGTGAGCAATTGCAAGCGCACGCTAGTAGCGCCCCACCATGAGACACATGGTAGCCATCCGGTGCATGTTGCCAAATCCAGCAGCCCATGTTCGTCGCCGCCGCCATGGGTCTTGCGAAAATTGAGGTGGGAAGCCCGCATTTTGTAGAATTACACTCAGGTCCATCAAAAGAAAATTATTAATTTTTAAAGGAAAATCTAAAATTTTCTTCCTCTCATTCTCTGTTAATTTGAGAGGCTGAGGCTAATGACGACCCAAAAGACCCAAGGGGGTCCTTTTATGGACCTTAAGGTTGTTGAGATTAGGATTAGTGGTGTGAAATACCTATAATACCCCTAGGGTTAAGCCACCTTACATTTAGGTCCTTTTTTAACTTATCTTGAGCATAACTTGTGTTATACACCTCAAAATCGTGCGAAACAAGCATCATTGGAAAGCTTGCAATGAGAGGAATCCAATGGTACCATGCATGGCACCCTTTTGACAATGTTTGACTAAGGGTTGACTCGAAATGCTCATTTTTTAGCAATTTAAGGAGGTGCTGACACCAGCATCGAACCACAATCGGGTTTTTGGGTCGAAATTGATCCGAACCATTTTGAATTAACTCAGAGTCTAGATTTTAGGATGTCACAGGAAGCACACAGGGAAGGGTAGATTAGGGTTTTGTAAAAGGGTTTTTAGGAAGGGATAAGATAAGGAGATAAGGTGGATGTGGGTTTAGGTCGAGGGTGTTGGCCAACCATTAATAGGGCTTAAAATAGGCTTATGGGTAGCCATGCTAGGTTGGGAATTAGGATAGGTGGTTAGGTCTAGGGTTAGGAGAAATTAGGCTCCTAATTGAGCTAGTCTTTAGGTTAATTAGGCTAGGGTTCAAATGTGAAAATGGGCTTAGCCTCTTCACATAAATGAAATCAACCTTGAATCTCCAATCTACAAGGCTTCAAATTGCTCTAAACTTAGTACCTGCACATATTCAAGCAAGGACATTAAGCTATCAGATATAGGTAAGGGAAAAATTGCATAAAAACCTAAAAGAATGCAATGTTTACAAAATGCACCTAAATGACCAGTTTGACCTAACTAAATGCTTTCTGACCTAATGCACCCTCAAAATAGCATTAGTTAGGAATAATTAATGTTAATAAATATAGAAATATTCGTGGAGGAGGGAGTAAATGCATATTAGCCCTCTCTTTTGATTCTTTGAAAAAGTTCATGCCAGTCAAAGGGTGGTTTGCTCATGCAAGTTGTTTTCCAGCTAAATTGGTTGTCGACATGTATGGAACATGTCGAGGCTTGCAGGAAAAGGTGAGCCTGCCTCTTCATCATCACTTTTGTCTCCTGAAACCCTAGGGCAGTACACTTTTAATTCAGATTTTCATAGTTGGTCTAGTATTAGGTCATTATTAGAAGTGCATGACTTAGGAATGACATGGTTCCAATCTATCGGGAAGGAGAGCCATTTGTGCTCGTGTGGGGAGGGGGACTTTTTTCATTTGTAAATATGCCATAGAGCATGGGTTTAGGGTACCCCTAAACCCATTTATAGTCTTGTTTCTTTTGTATTATCAATTGGCACCATCCCAATTGAGTTTAAATTGTTGGACAGTGCTAAATGTCTTTGTTGTGTTATGCTTTCACCTTGATATCCATCCCCTCATGGGACTATTCCAGCTAATATTCAGTCTAATGTCCCTTAAAGTGAAAAAGGAGATACCTCTATCTGGAACTGATACTTTGTACAGCCAGAAGACTAAGTATAGGATTACCGATTTGCTAGATAGTCTAAAAGGCCAGGATCATCACTTCTTATTTACAATGGGAAAAGATTAGAAGTCCCCAACTATTAGCAAGCTTCGACTGAGAAAGATGTGTTGCCTACACTGTGTGAGATTGATTCTGTAGCTCAGGCAGATGTGGAAAAAAATAGTAAATGTTGGAGCTATCTCATGTGTGTACTTATAGCAGCCAGCAGTTTGGAAGGTCTTATACTTGGTAGTAGATTCATATCCTACACCAAATAAGTTGGGAGGCATTAGCGACTAGTTGAGCATGTACTCTCCACACATTTTTTGTAATAATATTGTTGCTTCTATAGCTTTTAAGAAGTTTTCAAGGCTGGACGTGCCAAAAGAAATGTGGTCAAGTGGGAGCCAGGTCATCTCGCAGAGTCCCATAGTCAAATGAATTGAAGCAAACTAAGGAGGAATTGAAGGAGATGACTGGCAAGGAGGAATTGTGTCCATTACAATCTTCTCACCATGAAAGGGAGAAACACCTCCATGGCAGGGAGGGAAAAGAGAAGCAGAAAGAGACAACTGAAGGCTCACAAAGGGAGGTGGGTAGTTCCACCAAATGATCAAAGAAGGCTAAGGCCACTAGAGGCCACCAAGTGTGGTAATCAGTTAGCGGGTATGATTGCAAGAAATCGCTTTTTGTCATAGTAAATGTGTACAGAAACTCTTAAATTTGTAAGTGAAATCAAACTTGTAAGATGTTTCCAATAGAAAAATGAGAGTCCAAGTCCTTTGTAGGGAGATAAATAAATCAAAATCAGTTTCCTAATTAGAACTGGAACCAAATATCAAATAAGATGATTATTTGAACTAATACTAAATCTAATGGCATGCAACTACTAGAACTATAATATACTACTACTAGAAAGCATATAACTTGAAGATAAGTTGAAAATAAATACTAGAACTTTTATTGAATAAGATAAGAGTTTAACACCAATAGTAGCACTACAACTAGAGGAATGCTTGAACATTTACAACTAGAACTAGATTAGAGAAGTGCAGTGGGTTTCAAAAGCTAAGCCCAGAGCGTCAACGTAGATGCAGATGCGAAGGTACACCCACAATCTCTGAGAAGAAGAATGGAAGACTAATTCTAGTTGGTGGATCTATTTGGAAGTAGAAATGAATGATCCTAGGAGGGTGGCTAGGGTGTTTATATAGAAATCATAGTGGCTTCCTATTTGTTGGTTTAGGTTGCCTAGGATTACTAAGGTGTATGGTTAGGATTAATTAGGTTAGGGATCAAGGATTAGGACTAAGGGCAAGGTGATATGATAGGTTAGGTTTTTGTTGGAAATAAATCAAGGGTCTAGATTAGATTGGAAGAATGATGGTTGGCCTAGATTTAATGGTAGGATAGAAAATGATTAAGTGCAGAGAGAATAAGTGGTGTTGAGTTCGGTGGAGAAGAGTGGATAGGAATTTGGTGTTGACGTTGGGGTTTGTTTGGTGGAGATAAGAGGATAAAGGTGGGGACGTGGAGAGATAAGAAAAGGTTGGGATTTGCATGCATTAGTTGGTAAATGTGGAATGGGATTTGAGGTTTCGGTGGACGTGGGTGTTGTTAGGAATAAGATGGGATAAAATAAGGATGGAAAATGCATGGCCGGTGTAAGGGATTTGGGCTTACGTGAGTTGTTGCATGGGGGAGGATGGGATTTATGTGGTTGGCTTTGGTGCTCGGTGGAATTGGAATAGGTTACGTAGGGGATTTGGTAGGGTATTGTTTGCATGTGTATTACGTGGAGGGTGCAAGGCATGTTCGTAGGTGGGGATATTGGGATATGGGGTTAATTTGTTGGGGAATAAGTTACGTGGGTGTCTTGTGTGGGAAAATAGTTGGGTGGTGGTTTGGGGATTTTGGTGGATGGGTAGGGTTTAGCTAAGGGATTATTTGGAGGATGGCTTGGATATAGGATATTTAGGACAAGGGTTTTAGAGTAGGCAAATGGGTTCCTAAATAAGCTAAGGTCTGGTCTAATTAGGTTTCCAAATAAGTCCACCAACTTGACTTAGCATTCTTCAAGTGAGCTCATTTCCAAAACTCCCTTCAGTCATGCTTCAATTAGTCTAAAACCTGGTACCTACACACATATGAATAGATATATCAAGGCACCAGATATAGTTAATGGAAAAATTATGTAAAAGCCCAAAATTATGCATTATTCATAGACTAACCTACAATGTCTAATCTGACCTAACTAAATGTAATCTAACCCAAATTCCCCTTAGACCAACATTAGTTAGGCATTATTACATAAATATGGAAATATCATGTGGCAACAATGAGGGAATCAAGTTCATCAGGGAGTGCATGTGTTCAGTCATAGAGCACTGTCGAGAGGAGTTCATAGAAGGTTAGGGAGACGAAAAAAGCCATGGTGCACATGACTTCAATATCGCCCATCAAAGAAACATTCGCGAGCAACAAATGTCCAACGGGGGAAACTAAGATGGCATCAGGGGGTGGAGAGACCGCAAAAAGGTTTGCTAGGATTGGCTTGTCAGTAGGTGGTACCTCTTCATATGTACCATTTGGAAGCTTTTTTTTTTATAGCAAATACGTGAGCAAATCTTTCATCCCACACTCTCTGGAGTCAAGTAAAATGGTAGGGGGACCAAATCAAAACTTGCTAGGTACACAAAAAAAGGGATCGTGACTCATGGCCTAGTACAATAGAGAAAGCAACAAGCAGAACAACAGCAAAACAAAAGAGGTCAACGAATAACATAGGGGAACTGAAGCTTGTCGAGCTTGATAATGCCTTGGATACGCTTGTTGAAATTCACAGAGTTGGTGCAGGTTTGCCAATCATCCTTCGCTAAGCCAGCAATCGCGTAAGCAAGCGCATTAGCAGTAGAGCAAATAAAGGTAAGCGAGACAACTTTATCCTTGAACTTGAGAACCTCCTTGTAAGCTATTTTAGTTTCCCAAGCCGCTGGAATTTTACCCATCCACCAAAAATACGAAAGAGAGGTGAGGAATAGCATTAAGAGCATGGAGAATGGCTTTGAGAATAGCAAGCTCCTTAGACATGGACTTTAACTAGTAGTTAGCACTCATTAGAAAATCCCCAACAGCATTCTCATGACCCAAGCCAGCAGATAGCAAGCTTCACTCCTCCGAACAACAATATTGATCTTAACACCAACAAAAGGTCTGACCCAGCTAACAGCAAGAATTTTAGGGCGTTGTTGATGAATCCAGACAGATAAGTTAAAATTATACAAGTTCTTGGCAAGCACAATGGGAATATGGTTAGTGGATATAAGATCATTCTTGAGTTTGTTCCGAATCCACCACACATTAAACCAAATGAAGCTAATGAGGTCCTTAAGGGTGTGAATTCTGGGAGAGCTATTAGGGGATCTGATGATTCAAAAGAAGTAGGTTGGGTTAATAGGAGTAATAAGATGCTCAGAGAACACCCAATTGGCAACCTAATTAACAAGGTGGCTTTGAGAGAATAAGTGTCTAATAGTCTCACCTTTAGGATCATCGTTGCAGCAAGAGCATTTTGAGGGGAAGGGAATACCAAGTTTGGTGATATTGTCATCAGTAGGAAGCTTAGAAAGAATAATGTGCCAGACCAATAAAGAGATGCGAAGGGGAAGATTAAGATTCCAGAGAGCATTGGCCACAACATCAACTGGAAGAGAGGCAAATTGGGACTGGTAGGCAGAGGCAACAGAGAACATGCCATCAAAAGTGGCCATCTAGATGGGGGCATCCTTCTCAGGGATGAGATTAATGAGGGAGATTTGAAGGAGGAGATAATTTGGGACATGAGTCATAATAGGATGATTCTAGGATATGTACCATTTGGAAGCTTACCCATGTAGCAGGGCTTCTACCGAAGTGCCACTAGCCACCGGATCCCAATTGACACAACCTAGCGTAGGGAGTTTGGCACAATCGGGAAGATAGTGGGGTTCACAAAGGGTTCTGTTTTGGATGAACTGTTAGATGACAAGGAAGTGGAGTTAACGCACCGCTTTCAAGAACAACATATCACAAATGGAGTTAGAAAATGCACCACAGCTCGTTTGACAGCTCATCCACAGATCTACCAACATGAAAAATCTCAAAAATTTTGGCATGTTGATCTAGGTCAAAAAATAGCACAAAAAACTCTATCAATTTCATGATCAAATTTGAAATTCAACCAACCAACTAAAATCTAAAACTAATAACCTAAAACTAATATATATGCACCTAAATGGGATCAAGATGTGGGCCTAGCCTCCTTGATCATGGTGCCATGTGATCAACTTACTTTGTCAATTAAAAATGGAAATAAATCGTATCGTTGCACATGGCGGAGAAATCGTCCAATAAGAAAAATATAATGAAAATAAAACCATGTATAGCAAGGGGAAATTGTCGTATCCACAGAGAGGCTACACATCACACACATCAAGATCCCATTTATTGACATAAGTAATCAATCAAAACAGAACAAGGTTCATATCAAGATTTTTTTTTACTAATTAAACATGCATAAACATGAAACTGAACTAACTAGAACTATCAAATGCAAAAGACACAAAGACCAAGGAATCCTTGCACCCCGTGCGGCGGCACGTGTCATGTGCACATAACCACATGGGAAACAAGGGGTGGCGGCTAATAGATAGTGATTGTTGCAGTTGGAAGCACCACCCACACGACCCTCGCACTATCACTGCAAGGGGGTTGTTGAGGTGGTGTGCGGCACGAGGAAGACGACGTAGGCATGGCTGGTCGAAGCTCATCCATGTCCAAGCTCCTCACTTAGGGCACGATAACAATGAGGATGACGAGAAAGAGAGCAACTTGGTATCTATTCTCCTATGGTCGATCGCCAATCCGATGGTCATGGAAGAGGTCGGCAGCTTGAAGGTGGCAGTGGATGGTGGTTGTGGAAGAAGTCAGTTGGTGATGAGAAGAGGAGATCAATACGAAGGCCATGGGAGAAGAGGATAGTGGTTGTTGGTGGTGGCTGGCAAGTGGTGGTGGTGATCGGTAGTGACGAGAGGTAGTGGTGATCGTGGAATGGAGGAGATGGCAGGAGACTCGAGGAAGTTGAGAGAGGGAGGAGGACTGCTACGGCCTCCCCCTAGTGAGGTCACGAGCAATCAGGAATGATAAGGCTCAGCCTGAGGTTGTGAGCATAAGTGCCTCAGGCCCCGTTTGGATTGGTTTAAAAAGGGGCTTTTATCCTACGTGGCAGTCATAACTGCTACAGTGTATGAACAGTGCAAAAGGTTTATTCCTCACCTATGACATCTACCTCTCACTAATCGTATATACCCCAATGGCGAAACGGCGGCAGCAACTAGCTTTTCTTAAGTCGTTGTAGTATAGCCAGTTATTGCCATCATTTCAAATATATAATTTTTTTACTCGGAAAATAAAGAGTTCCCGAGGTCGAACTCAGGGAGCAAGTTGTATTCTAGGGGTACAAATTCTTATTACAAAAATAAAGAGAGAGAGAGAGAGGGAGAGAGATGAAAATTTGGCTTCTTCTTCTCTTCTTTCTTCCTCTTTGTTTTCTCTTCTCTTTGGCTTTTTGGTTTCTTCTTCTTTGTTTATCTCCTTGTGGTCTTCTTCTTCTGCCTTCTGTTCTTCAGATCTTCTTTTTACTTCTTTCTTCTGATCTCCTTCTCGTGCTCTTCTTCTGCTTTTGCTGTCAGGATGTTGTCTCTCCTTCTTTCTTCTTTTTCTTTCTGTCTTCTTTTCTTCTTTTTCTTCTTCGTTGCAGTCCTGCTCGTCTTTTCTTCTCCTTCTTCTTCGTCCTCAGAGCGTCGTCTGATTGTTCAATTAGACGACTGAAGTTACCCACTGCTACAGTGCGTCCTTGGTGCTCCTCCTTCTTCCTTCAGTCTTTCTTCTTCAGTCTTCTTCTTCTCTACCTCGGCTTGTTCCTGCACACACCACAGCCAACGCAAAACCTACCCATTTCCCTCTACCCACGTCTCTCTTTCTCAGACTTCGCTCATAGGATAGCTCTCCCAGAGTCGCCGGATAATCGGGTCGGGCTTCGTACCCGTGACCAGGTGTACCGGTGTGAGTGGTACACGAGGAGTGCGTAGGTGGGGTGTCGAGTCGGGTCCGCTGGATCCGCGTGGTGAGCTCGCGTATCGGGCGGGTGAGTGGGCGCGGGACCTCACCCCGGTGCGTTCGGAGGCGATAAGGCTTATTCACAAAAACAATTTAAACGGTGAAAGCGTTGCGAGGCTTACCGATGTGGGACTAAACTGACGCCTCTCCTCGCGTGCGCCTGCTGGATGACCGCGGCCTTGCTTCTGCAGCTGCAGCTTCGATTTTCGTCGGTTGCTTGCTGGCTGCCTTCGCAGGAGTCTCCTTAATCCGCAGCAGCTGGAAACCTGGAGTCCTCAAGCCTGGAGCGCGGGAGAAGCTGCTTCAATGTGGCGTCAATGGCGGTCGAGCCTCAGAACCTGTCGGACACGAATATGGCCTCTCGGCCTAATCAAACTACTGGGGAACCTTCGCCATGGCACGACGAAGGTGTTGAGCTGTGCGGCAAGCCATAAGGCGGTGTCTGGCGGCAGCCCTAGGTCGGAGTGCAACCGGAGAAATGGGTTTGTTTGAGGGAGCGTTATGGAGGTGTGGAGTGGCAGTGGAGGGGTGGGGGGTGTTCAGTGTGATGAGGCGGAGATTCGGTGAGGGTCGGCGAGGCGTGTGAGGCTGTGGAGAGATGGGGGCGTCTCGCCGGAGGGTAGCCGGAGACGAAGGGGGTGACGGTGGTCAGGGTCGGTCGAGGGCTTAATTGAACAAATTGAAATAGGGAAAAGAAAGAGGAGAGGAAGGGAAGTAGTTCTAACTTACTTGCAGGGACGAAGGGGGAGGAGCAGGGCGACAGTCGTATCGACTGTTGCCGGAGAAGAAGATGCCCAGGGGAAGGGGCGACGGCGAGGAGAGGGCCGGAGAGGCGTCAGCTGGGTGCAGCGTGGCGCGGGAAGAGCGAGGGAGGGCAACCCTGCAGCTGGTAGTGCGGCAGAGCGACGAGGAGGAAGAGGAGAGGCCGCCGGAGCAAGGGGGGCGCCTGTCGGAGTGGGAAGAGAGGAAGTGGGGGTCTTTCTCCGTCAGGACCGAGCTCCCCAGAACGGCGGAGCGACGGGGGATATTTATAGGGGCCGAAACAGAGAGGAGGGCGGAGGGAGACAACGTGTCTCCCTCGCCGGAGGACGCTGGAATTAACATACCCATACCGTCCGTGCGTTCGCACGGCCGGTATGGGTGGGTACAGTGCACAGGGGGGTGTCCCTGCAGTGGCTGACGACGCAGGGCACCCCCCATTGACTTGCCAGAGTCCCTCCCTCACCCTGCGCGGTGCCATACTCCGCGCAAGGTCGCCGGAGTATGGTGCCGTGCAGGTTTTGGCAGGAGGGAACTGAATGCAAAGAACAAAGGAGAGTTAGGGGTAGAAATGTGAGGGTTCAAAAGTTGAGGGCCAAAAAGTAAATAAATGAGGATCCAAGTGTAAAGTTGGTCAAGAAGGTTTCCTCTTAGGCTCAAATTTTTATACATGACTAATTGGGACCTAAGGATTATGATGGTGAATTTTATTTCCAGATTAAACCTTGTTTGATCGGTCAATTTACGTAAAAACCCAAATTAAGTTGTTAATTGGGCATGGTTCTCAATGTAGGTCAAAATGGGTTCCTAAGGCCAAATTGAAGGTTCTAAACCCTAGAGATTATTTTTCTATGAATTTTAGAGGATTTAGTTAATTTTTTTCTCTGCCTCGAACCTCGTGTTTTTAAGTGGATTTGTTTTTAGGGTTACAGGATATCATTTAATTCCTTGGAGTTGCTGTAGCCCTTATTGAATCATCTCATCCCACTTTTCTTCTTATTAGGTTGCTTTGACCTATGTTTAGACCCTGAGTTACCCTATTTTCAGATTGAATTGGTGAAATTACATTTTTACCCCTTAGTTTCTGTTTTCTTTGCGAACTCAGAATCTCTCTGAGTTAAGACTTTCCTTGAGTTATGTAGGAGCTTTTATCCTTTGTATTAGGTCAAAATGAGCTAGTTATGGCTCATGATGAGGTTCTCATCATACCCCCATTCCTAGCTTTTGCTAGTCCCTTAGCAAAAACTTAAGGTTTCAACCCTTGTTCTAGACCATGAAGTTCTTAATAGCTTCAGATAAGTGCTTTTTCATTTGAGCTTAGATTAGGTTAGAATGCTGACCATAGGCCTAAAAGGTACTCTAGTACCAATCAAGATCCAAATCTGTCTAGCCTCAACCTTAGTCCTTAGCAAAGGTTTTTAAGGCCCACAAGAACTAACCTAAGGTTTATTGGACTTTATGGTTAAAGCACCCGTGCTTGAAATGATTTTAGCCCTGGCTCAGTTCGCAGTGCATTTTGTAAGAGAGAGAGATAGAAAATTTTTCTGTTTGGAGAGTTTTCTCTCTTTTTCTTTTTAGGTCTAGCCTAGGATTGGCTTTTCAACACGGTCTGTATCAGATTCCTTGCTCCCATCATCAATCCTCAAGGGTTCCTGACAATCGATGCTTCAAGATAGCACTGCCCATGGCAACCCCCGGAACCCTGGCTATTGAGATTTCGAGATAATCCCATCCATGGTGTTCCGTGGCCGAATTCAGACCCTGGCAATTAACACTTCGAGATAATGCCCTCCATGGAATCTGAACCAGCAGGGTGCTTACATGCCCCCAGTAGGATATGTGAATATCCTAAGAGACAAGCACCGAGGAGATGATATTTTGTTACGCATCTTTGAGGGGATTTCCCGCCTCTCCGCGCTGGGAACTCGTCCAAATCAACTTGTGTTGATCGGCCGCTCCTATTCTAGGTGTACTTTTCATAATTTTTACGACGCTTCTGCGTGATTTTGATTTTTACGCTTACTGAACCCGGCTGTGTGTGAGGTTAGGGTGCTTAGGTTACTGAGTCCCGTAAACCAAAAATTAGTTAATGAGGCCAAATACTCCCTAAGCCTTAGACCTAATACTTCAGCTTTTCATTTTCCTCAACCTCTTGAGAAGTGTCCAGATCTTAATGGGTACTAAGAGTCTATCAAGAATGCCTAAGGTTTGCGTTCTTACTAATCTTACCATGCACTTTTCATTTCTTTTCTTGAAAAAATTAGTCTAGAGCTTAGGTCAATTCCTTAGCTTCTTACTAATGACTATTACTTTTTTCTTTAATCTTTTTTGTGCTCCTTTTTCATTTTGTTTCTTTTCTCCTCTCCTTCACAAAATTTCCTTCTCCTCTTTTCCTTCTTTTTATTTTAAAAAATTTTTACTTTTTATGGTGTTTTTGGCATATGTGAATTTTTTTGTTTTAAAACCTTTTCTTACAAGTTTTGCACTTTTATACCCCCCCATGCCTAAGATTTGCAATGTCCTCATTGTAACCTAGGGGGTTTTTATTCAACTTAGTTCATACATTAGGACAGATGTTTTGATGAGTGAATGAGTCGGGGTGACTATTGCGGACGATTTTTAATCTCAGATGCAAGCATCTGAGGTGGAGTCGACTGTCCTAAAGTGTGAACTTTAAGTGCGGCAAGGTGTCAGAAAAGGTTTTAGGTTTTCAAAGAGAATGACGGGCTGCCTCCCGTTGAGCGCTAAATTTGATGCCTTCAGCCAAGCAGGAAATGCGATGGAGAGGGGATGATCAAATCAGCAGAGTTTTGTAAGACAAGCACCTTGATTAAGAGCCTGGTTGGTCCAACCAGGTGCTTGTTCAGATCGACAGGCTGATGATGCAGCCCAAACCCAATCAATCTGGTGGGTTGATAGATGTAGATCAAAAGGTGTGGAACCCACCATATACTATGAAGCTCAGATGGATGTGGAAGTGTGAATGTAGGGTTTGGCTGAGTCGAATCAGCCTGGTCAGAGTAGGGACCCGTAGAATAATCAGTGATTGATGCAGGAACCCTACAGGGGTGATCAGAGAATGATAGAGCATGGTATGTAGTCTGATCAATGTTCGAAACCCGATGTGGAAATGCAATCGGCTCGGTGAGAGGTGAATCTGAATAGAAATTGAGTTCGGTTGCGGGTCGGGGTTGGGAAGAGGTTTTGATTAGTTCTGTGTGTGCAGACGAGGTGGCAACTGTGTATGAGGGCTCTTCTAGAAAGGAACGACAGGTGGTTTTCTGTAGAGAGTCCTCCGGGTAACTATCAAATGCCTGAAGAGTGTCTGTAGGATGAAAGAAATCTGAATTGAGAAAAGATTTGAATTCTGGGTTGCAATCACTCTTGGCATTTTCTATTTTTGGTTCCTGAGGATCAAAAAGGAATGATTCTGTGTCATCAGTGATCTCGGGAATCAGGACCTCAGAGTCGGAGTCAGAGTCATGTGAACTGAGGTCGTAGATGGGCCTGGCGTGTTCAGGAAGGAGAGTCTCTCCGCAATTATAGTCGGATTTGAAGTTGTCGGAGAGTTTGTGAAAATGAGATTCATGATCATGAATTCCACCACAGCAAAAATTATTAGATGTGGAATCAGCAGCCTGACTAGGGTCTAGCTTATATGTCAATTCTGGGCTTATAAAGGTATTCTGTCTAAGCTCAAGCTCAAAGCTGGTAGGATAGACCCAATTGAAATCCAACTCATCCAACTCCTCAGTCTCTGTATCATAAATTGGCATGACTTTCGAAAAATTGATCAGATTTTCTGAAGATGTTGGAGAGGGGTATTCATCAAATAGAGGCTCGAAATCATATTCTGTAAAAATTTGATCTTGCTCATAAGGGGCCTCATAATCTTCCCAATAAGTTTCAGATCTAGGTTCTAGGCTTAGGATGTGGGTAGAATTATTAGAACCTAAGTCCGAATAACCTTCGAGGCCCACCTTATCAAAATAAGGGGCGGAATTTATACCCTCAAAAGGTTCAGTTCTAATCTCATTATTGCAGGAGTTTTGGAATTCTAGGCTTGGCAATTCATGGTCTAAGTTTGGCTCATCATTGTGTTCTCCTGCAATATCCCAACCTAATTCAACATTGTCTTCTATCTGGGTTGGGATTCCACAACCACTTTGTGCCTCAATCCCGAGATCTGGGAAACTGGATTTTTCCTTAATACTGTTCCAAGATGGTTCATCCTCTATTTCTGGTATATACGGGTATTTCTGGTTGATAATTTGTTCTACTGATTTCATCATTTCTACCCGTTTTATAAGGGCATCTTGGTGTTGTTCCCAAAGTACAGGATTTGTCAAGCATTGAAGGTATTCAGATTGGTGTAATTTTTCTATCTCAATGTATCCTGTCATGAGCATATCTCGGGTTGATCCTTTTGTAACTTCTGTCAATAGAATTTGGGCACTGTTTATGATGAAAGCTGTGGTTGTTGGGACATCAACCTGAATGTTTTCTATTGGTATTGAGGGTTTATATTTGATTTCATAGAATTCAAGGGCATCCTCAATCATCTTATCTTTCATGGATCTCAGATATTCAGGTTTTTTACATGGTAGTCTTGCTAGGTAATTAGGCTGCATCTTTGAATCAGGTGGTGGAATCAAGATATAGAATCAGAAGTTTGAATTAATGGAAGAAGGGGACTTTGTTCAGAATCAGAGGAAAGAGGGGCTATGCGAAAGATTGGTTGCACAAACAAGGGCAGCGAGGCTTAGCCTCGGGGAGAGTGAATTTCTATAGGAGGTTCCAAGGACCTCCTGCAAAATACTGAAGGACTGGATGAGATAAGCAGGTGCTGGACCCAATCAAGACACCCAAAAATGTGTTGGGTGACTATAGAGGTGCGGGGCAGATGGACCCCTTGATCAGAAAGACTGTCCACCTGAGAATTACCTGGGCAGCCAGAGAGGGAGAGTCCCGCGAAGACCCCTACACGGTAGAGCGTCCCCACGGGTTACAGGGTTTCCCCCACCCGACCTCTCTTGTCACTGCGGTTCCAGGTAGACCAGAATGGGGATCTTGACCTCTTAAGTCTACCAATTTTAGGTTAAGATTAGGGTGCTTAAAGTTACACTTGAACTTTAGTCTTTTAAGTGCAAAGAGTGACCTAAGTTGAAAGTTGGTTGACCCAAGGGGTCAACTTCACCTCTTGTTTCCTTTGAGAGCTTATTAGGTCTTGTCTTTTAGGGTTCAAGTGTTTAGAGAGCCAATTGCTTAGGGTTTTTCTTGTATAGCTCTTTTTCAAACAAGGTTTGGGCACACTTCTTTTAGGGTTTCTCAATTCTTGCTTAAAAAGTGTGTCTCTAAATCCCTAGTGTTGGATCCTAGGTTGGCTCTACTTGGTCCAGTTAGCTCTTTGTTGGGTAATTAGGGCTCAAGCAAGAATGTGTTAGCCCTTAAATACCCTTAATAGTGTGCAGGAATAATGAGTTGAAGACATGCAACTTTTTATGGTTACTAAGTATGGAAGACAGGTTAGCCCTATATTGCTTGTTCTTTCTTTTCCTCCTCTTTAGAGTTTAGGGGTTAATAGCGAGAGGAAAAAATTACCTGTCCTCGGAGTGGTTGTCGTGTGGTTGCTTGTCTTCTTGATTTCCTGTAGCTGCACAAAAGAGAGGAGATTATCAGAAACTAAAAAGAAGCAGGAATGTTTACCTCTAGAATAGCCGTTGCTCCCCGGCAACGGCGCCAACTGGCGAAACGGCGGCAGCAACTAGCTTTTCTTAAGTCGTTGCAGTATAGCCAGTTATTGCCATCATTTCAAATATATAATTTTTTTACTCGGAAAATAAAGAGTTCCTGAGGTCGAACTCAGGGAGCAAGTTGTATTCTAGGGGTACAAATTCTTATTACAAAAATAAAGAGAGAGAGAGAGAGAGAGGGAGAGAGATGAAAATTTGGCTTCTTCTTCTCTTCTTTCTTCCTCTTTGTTTTCTCTTCTCTTTGGCTTTTGGTTTCTTCTTCTTTGTTTATCTCCTTGTGGTCTTCTTCTTCTGCCTTCTGTTCTTCAGATCTTCTTTTTACTTCTTTCTTCTGATCTCCTTCTCGTGCTCTTCTTCTGCTTTTGCTGTCAGGACGTTGTCTCTCCTTCTTTCTTCTTTTTCTTTCTGTCTTCTTTTCTTCTTTTTCTTCTTCGTTGCAGTCCTGCTCGTCTTTTCTTCTCCTTCTTCTTCGTCCTCAGAGCGTCGTCTGATTGTTCAATTAGACGACTGAAGTTACCCACTGCTACAGTGCGTCCTTGGTGCTCCTCCTTCTTCCTTCAGTCTTTCTTCTTCAGTCTTCTTCTTCTCTACCTCGGCTTGTTCCTGCACACACCACAGCCAACGCAAAACCTACCCATTTCCCTCTACCCACGTCTCTCTTTCTCAGACTTCGCTCGTAGGATAGCTCTCCCAGAGTCGCCGGATAATCGGGTCGGGCTTCGTACCCGTGACCAGGCGTACCGGTGTGAGTGGTACACGAGGAGTGCGTAGGTGGGGTGTCGAGCCGGGTCCGCTGGATCCGCGTGGTGAGCTCGCGTATCGGGCGGGTGAGTGGGCGCAGGACCTCACCCCGGTGCGTTCGGAGGCGATAAGGCTTATTCACAAAAACAATTTAAACGGTGAAAGCGTTGCGAGGCTTACCGATGTGGGACTAAACTGACGCCTCTCCTCGCGTGCGCCTGCTGGATGACCGCGGCCTTGCTTCTGCAGCTGCAGCTTCGATTTTCGTCGGTTGCTGGCTGGCTGCCTTCGCAGGAGTCTCCTTAATCCGCAGCAGCTGGAAACCTGGAGTCCTCAAGCCTGGAGCGCGGGAGAAGCTGCTTCAATGTGGCGTCAATGGCGGTCGAGCCTCAGAACCTGTCGGACACGAATATGGCCTCTCGGCCTAATCAAACTACTGGGGAACCTTCGCCGTGGCACGGCGAAGGTGTTGAGCTGTGCGGCAAGCCGCAAGGCGGTGTCTGGCGGCAGCCCTAGGTCGGACTGCAACCGGAGAAATGGGTTTGTTTGGGGGAGCGTTATGGAGGTGTGGAGTGGCAGTGGAGGGGTGGGGGGTGTTCAGTGTGATGAGGCGGAGGTTCGGTGAGGGTCGGCGAGGCGTGTGAGGCTGTGGAGCGATGGGGGCGTCTCGCTGGAGGGTAGCCGGAGACGAAGGGGGTGACAGTGGTCAGGGTCAGTCGAGGGCTTAATTGAACAAATTGAAATAGGGAAAAGAAAGAGGAGAGGAAGGGAAGTAGTTCTAACTTACTTGCAGGGACGAAGGGGGAGGAGCAGGGCTACAGTCGTATCGACTGTCGCCGGAGAAGAAGATGCCCAGGGGAAGGGGCGGCGGCGAGGAGAGGGCCGGAGAGGCACCAGCTGGGTGCAGCGTGGCGTGGGAAGAGCGAGGGAGGGCAACCCTGCAGCTGGTAGTGCGGCAGAGCGATGAGGAGGAAGAGGAGAGGCCGCCGGAGCAAGGGGGGGCGCCTGTCGGAGTGGGAAGAGAGGAAGTGGGGGTCTTTCTCCGTCAGGACCGAGCTCCCCAGAACGGCGGAGCGACGGGGGATATTTATAGGGGCCGAAACAGAGAGGAGGGCGGAGGGAGACGATGTGTCTCCCTCGCCGGAGGACGCTGGAGTTAACATACCCATACCATCCGTGGTTCGCACGGCCGGTATGGGTGGGTACAGTGCACAGGGGGGTGTCCCTGCAGTGGCTGACGACGCAGGGCACCCCCCATTGACTTGCCAGAGTCCCTCCCTCACCCTGCGCGGCGCCATACTCCGCGCAAGGTCGCCGGAGTATGGTGCCGTGCAGGTTTTGGCAGGAGGGACCTGAATGCAAAGAACGAAGGAGAGTTTGGGGCAGAAATGTGAGGGTTCAAAAGTTGAGGGCCAAAAAGTAAATAAATGAGGACCAAAGTGTAAAGTTGGTCAAGAAGGTTTCCTCTTAGGCTCAAGTTTTTATACATGACTAATTGGGACCTAAGGATTATGATGGTGAATTTTATTTCCAGATTAAACCTTGTTTGACCGGTCAATTTATGTAAAAACCCAAATTAAGTTGTTAATTGGGCATGGTTCTCAATGTAGGTCAAAATGGGTTCCTAAGGCCAAATTGAAGGTTCTAAACCCTAGAGATAATTTTTCTATGAATTTTAGAGAGTTTAGTTGATTTTTTTCTCTTCCTCGAACCTCATGTTTTTAAGTGAGTTTTTTTTAGGGTTATAGGATGTCATTTAATTCCTTGGAGTTGCTGTAGCCCTTATTGAATCATCTCATCCCACTTTTCTTCTTATTAGGTTTCTTTGACCTATGTTTGGACCCTGAGTTATCCTGTTTTCAGATTGGATTGGTGAAATTGCATTTTTACCCCTTAGTTTCTGTTTTCTTTGCGAACTCAGAATCTCTCTGAGTTAAGCCTTTCCTTGAGTTATGTAGGAGCTTTTATCCTTTGTATTAGGTCAAAATGAGCTAGTTATGGCTCATGATGAGGTTCTCATCACCCAACTAACTCACTCACACCCATCACATCTATCTCATACTAAGCCACTCCCAATACAAATAAAACAAAATAAATTATAGCATATCAACTCAACTATTACATCTACACCTACTAACCTTCCTCTTACCCATCCACTTATCTCTCCTTAAAACTTCCTAAACTTTACCCAATCTTAAACTTTAAACCTCTACCAAATGAGGCCTTAGAGCCTGCATTCTCTCGAGTGTGTAAGAGCTCTCAGGTAGGGCGAGTGAGAGTCGGTGAAGGTATCTGTGAGCGAGCATAAGGGATCCGCGAGGGGAAGAAGTTGCATGTGGATGCCACGTCACCAAGTCGGGCACAAGAGCAAGAGTTGTAAGAGGCAAGTTGATCTCAGTCGCGTGGTGTTGCGTGGGCTCAAGTTTGTGTGTCTATGCATTGTGCATTAGCATGAAGGAATGGGCTTCGTGCGTGTGTGATGTGGGTCGTGTTGAGTTTCTGTGAGTGCATTTAGGATGGTGAGTTGGGTCCGGTGTGCTATGTAATATCGGGTAAGAGAGAGAAATGTGGTCCACAGGTGATGTGTGTTAACAGTGTGCGAGTTAAATAAATGCGTTAAGTGAGGGTGAGGGTGTTGTGTATGTATGGGCTTGTAGCAAGCAAATGGGATTGGGTGATGTGTGGTTGTGATAGGGAAAGTTGGATTATTAAATGGGTTATGGGGTGGAATAGGGAGTGAACGAGTGTTTGCAAAATAATGTATTAATCGACTGATGAGTACCTGGAAAAAAATTGTATGGGATCATTTATGTACATAATATATTACGAAATGCCTTAAATATATGTAAATCTACATTCTCATGCATGCATTCATTTTATATCTAAATGCAAATATTAATACAATCTAAAGTACTGAGACTCACAAGCTTAGGCTTATAAATAGTCCACCAAAATGGACTCACCAGGGGGCACTGGCGACTGGAGGAAGTATAGGATAAGAAAAGGTGGAGAAGGGGATGCAGTAGAGAGTGAGCTCAAAGACTTAAGTAACCCCCAAGTAGTGCTTGAGCAGAAAGTGCAGCCGTAGACTGAGCGGCACCATGCCATGGATAGGCGAAGCTCAAGAATATCTATTGGTGCTGCCTCCAAGTGGTAAGCTTAATATTAAATATCTTAGCGGGCAATTGATGATTCACTGACTTGCATGCTATTTGATGTAGGTGGAGACTATAGGTACACATGTACTATGTGGGGGTTACCTGTTTCCAAACCCCTTAACTGTCGCTCATCTGAACAAACCACACTATGGGTGGAGAAAGAACTGAAGGAGATGGGCTAGCAACTAGAAAAAGCAATCCAAGACATAGTCGAGGTGGAGGAGAAGGCAGCGATAGCCAAGGTGGAATTATCTGGCCAAATAAATAGTTTCACCAGCCAGTTGACATTCGCCAAGAGATCTAAGGTAGGTGCCAGAACTGCCATGTTAGAAATGCGAAACCTTATTAAAGGTCATTATGAAGGTATGAAGAAAGTATATTTGGCCCTAGGAGACCACTAGCATCAGCTTGACGGGCCGAAGAAAAAACTTGATAAAGCCACTATTGACCTAGCTACCATTAAGGCAGAATTGCAAGCATAGAAAGCCTCAAAGGTTGTGATAGCATCTTAATTTATATCCTTGTCATGCTTGATATAGAGTTGGTTCCTAAGTAAAAGCAATCATTTAGTTTGTAAATATTGCATATATGCATGATTAGGACATGTACAGATTTTATGCATAATTTGCATCTAATTGTGATTTTTGTGAATAATGCAAGAAATGGAAGGAATAAGTTGAGGAGTTGTGTCAAGGCATTAGTTGGAGGAGAAGCAATTATTTAAAAGCTAAATAAAGAAGAAATAAAGATAGCTTAAGGAAAAAATAAAGACAAGCAAGGAGAAATAAAGACAAGTGGGATGCTTGGCATACTCACAACCCTTCCTATCTCTTGAATCCTATGACAAACCACTCTACAAAAAGCCCTGTACTAAATCTATCTTTGCCTAACCCATTCCACCATTAATCCTCCATCTTATGGCCACTAATCCTCCACCTAATTTTAGTAACCCAAAACCTATTTGATTTAGACCACACACTCCATCCAATGGCCATCACCCACCACCTATTTTTAACAAACAAAGAACGTAATGGCCAACCAACCTAGACTAATCACAACCCTCCAAACCACCATCAAGGTCCCAATTACATCACTAGTGGCTAACCACTCTTTACTCTTCTAGAGTCTTCTATGGCCATCCAACCATGCCACCTTCTTCCCTTAGCTTGTAGATTCCCTACTACCATCACCTCTCCTTACCACCTAGTGGCTGCTCACCTCTTGATTACATAGTAATCATGGGCCCTAAAATGATAAAATTAAGTTAGAAACCTAGCTTACATTGTAAACAAAGCATGCATTTCATGCATTGGTAGCTTTGTACATTCTTAACTTAATTTCTCTATCTTTTAACACACACACCCATGTGCATTCATAATTAATTTCAAATACATTGATATTTTCATAATTATTTATGTTAATTAATGCCTAACTAATGTTAGTCAAAGGGTAATTTGGGTTAGATTACATTCAATTAGGTCAGATTAGGCATTATAGGTTATTATGTAAATAATGCATATTTGTGGGATTTTATGCAATTTTTCCTGCAATTGTATCTGGAACCTTGATGTGTTTATTTTTATGTGCGCAATTACATAATTTCAAGTTATTTGGAGCAAAGTTGAGTAGACTTTCTGAATTGAGCCCACTTGGAAGAGGACTGAACTTAATTGGTGGACCTATTTGGAAATCCAATTAACCTATACCCTAGCCTAATCTAGGAATCTAATTACCTAGCCTAGAAACCCCTTTAGGATAGACCAAAACCTTGTCCTAAAACCCTATAGTGGTTGACCTCTAGAAAACCTAATCCTATCCACCTAAAATCCCAATAAAAAAACCTAGAAACCTAAGATCTTATCCCAACCCAATGAAACTGTTGGCCATCCCTTTTATCCTCCAATAAATACTATTTTTGATGGTCAAAATACATTATAATTTATCCCCCACTAGATCTAAATCATAGGATCCTAAATTGTCTACCTAAATCCCTATCTTAAAACCCTAAACCAAATCATATTCCTAATCCAAAACTTAATCTCAAAATTCGTAACAACATGGCACATATTTAGTATTTTTGCCATAACGTTTTCATTTCAAATCCAAATTGAATTATTCAAGTTTCATTAGAAAGCTGCATTCGAGGGATACAACTTTTCGTTTATGTGCAACTTGAAATTCAGAATAAAAAGAGGCCAACAATTTGAAACAATCATAGCCATCCATCATCCCCTCAATGCCATCCTAGTACTCTAATTCCAACAACACCTAACTTATTCTATCCACCTATTCCTTCATCCTATCCCTTGATTCCTAGACTCCTAATCCTAGCACTTTATTTTAGTGATCCAAGGCAACTTGGATCAACCAATCACAAGCCTTCTTGATCTTTGATGTAGACACATCCATTTAGGATAAAATGCCTATTTATGCTTGTTCTTAGGTTTAGAATGCATTCCATAGTATAAATATCGCATAGCATGCGTCATTCTGCATTTAGAATAGTTTGTATAAAGTTAAGGTTAATTTGTGTCCTTTTATGGCGAGGAGAGAAGGAGAATTATTTTGGAGCCTTGGATTGACAATCTGATTGTACGGATCTGATCAAGACAACGATCGGAGTCCAATGCCTCCAAAATCGTCTTGATCGGAAACCCGTAGCACCTTATGCAGTCCAAGAAAGATCAACGACCAAGGGACTGAGTGACGCAATTTAGAGCTTCAAACGACAAATCCGATCGCACGGATGGATCTGAATTGACGGTCGCAGCCTAACGACATGAAAATCGACCAAATTCGACGTCCGTAGTGCCACCTACAAAGTAAACAGAACGTACAGCATGATGGCGCCATGTGGTGCCATCATAGTCGCCAAAGATTGGTCGTAGCCTTTGCCTCACCTCAAAAGGGAGTCTAGATGATATCTCAACTGTTGGATCTTCATCCAACTGTTGAGGCCAGGCGCCACGATTTCCATCAAGATGACATGGTCGTACCCTTACCTCAACGGTAGTGCGCTCGACTTGCAAAGAAGGGGCACACGTTCAAATCCTCTGATGCCTCCAATCAACTGCACAGGCATAAGCGACTAATTAAAGTTGCACGATCTTCATCGAACGGCGTAGAATTCTCCACGTGGATGGGTGGATGAGCACAGATGAGCTCACGTGTGCACGCGTCATCGCACGAGTAGTCCAACGCTCGATCTGACGTGTGATTTGAGCGCGGGTCTCGTGAGATCTCAACCCTCCATTTGAGCATCCAATGGCTAGACATGCGCGGGCGTAAACACACTATCGCACACGCATCTAAGCACACAATCTAAGCACTTTATCTTAGCACAATCTCGACCATTCATCAACGATCGAACGATGAGCGAGCGAGGAAACTGGGGAGCACGCGAGCATAGCTGCGAGCACCAGCGATGGGTGCATGATCTTTAGAGACGTTTACGGTAGGTCTAAAACGATGTCTTTAGATGTCACTAATTGTCCATATGCGAATTGTCTTCTCTCCTCCACTATAAAAGTACCCCTACCCCTCCCATTCTTCTTCATCTCTTCCTTTCTCTCCCTCACCACCTCCAAGGCTCTAGAGAGAGCTTGTCCCAAGCCCAGGATGCTCCTATAGAGTAGAAAACCAAAATATTTTCCTACCTCTCACACCCATTCATGGAGTATCCCGTGACCGACCTCTCACCACCTTCCGGAAGAAGATCCTCGCCACAACGCCGTCCTGCCCCATCCTCCATCCTTCGACTCTGTTGTTGTTCATTCCGCTCCTCACCACCTTCCTTTAGGCGACATCAGAGTGAGTCGTCTTCCAAGCAACCGCCGAGGGGGCTCTTCTCACTTCTATCTATCTTTTACTACTTTCTAGTATAGTTTTCCTCTTTCTTAGTTGTAGCAAACTATTTGAGATATATATGTGATTATTTCTCTCTCTCTCTCTGCAAGTAGATTAGATAGAAATTATTTCGACTTGATCTCTTGCCTTATAAAAATACAAATAAATTACAAAAGATAAAAACAACAAAAACAAATAAAAGTGAAGCATGGATTTCACAAAATCAAACGTTCGCCTCCCTGTGTTCGACCCGGGACTTCCCTTTCGAGTTTCGGTAAATTTTATTTGGTAGTGATTTTTGTGACTATGACGATGGGTTCTCCAAAACCCTGATTTTACATCACGAAAATGCACTCTCCATTTTGGCACAGTTGTCAGGGAGGCAACATTCTTTGGTTTTTACCGTGTTTTCCACCTTACTTAACTTTCTAGCTTACTTTGCTCCTTTCTTTCTATGATTATAGGTGCCCTTCCAAGGCGAGCCAAAGTGGATAGATCAGAGTAAAGTGTAGTTAGAAGGTTCTATAAGTGTATCCCCCCACCTACCCACTAGATTTCCATTCCATCACCTAATAACTCAAACTTAAATCAATCTAGGTGCTTTTATAAACCCTAGGATAGATCTGATTGTTTGATTGTCACTTCACCTAACCTCACCCACCCGCATAAATTCAAAAAAATAAAAAAAATACTCTTCTCTTATGGGATTTAATTAAAAGAGACACATTTAACACCCACAAATTTTCATCCTATGGTGCACAATCACATTGGTTCTACCACTTAACCGGCATCTAACCTATGGACCCGATACACTTCACCTCAATACACATAAGTGAGTAGAAATTTGAATAAGTTAAGCATTCTTGTGTGCCTATTTATGCGAAAGCGAAATCAGGTTTGTAAATATTGCGTTGCAGTATAGTTGAAATCTCTTCGAAAAGCAAATGAAAGTTTATTACTCAAAAAACTATGAATCCAAGGTCGAACACAGGGAGCAAATTGGGATTTAAAAACTAAGAACACAACTTCAATTTGATAAAATGTGATGTTCAATCAAATTATGAAGCAATAGAACTAGTTTCAATGTATATAGAAGCTTAACAATATGAATAGAGATGTAAAAATCAGATGCTTCTGTCTTTGTGTTTTCTCTTCTTCTTTCTTTCTTCTGATGTCTTCTTCTTTCTTCCTTCTTTGCTCTTCTTCTCTTTCTCTGACTTTAGTCGAGCCCTCTTCTTCCTTTTCTTTCTTCTTCTTTTTCTTCCTTGGCTTTGGTTCTTCCCCTGTTTGAGGCTTCTTTCTCCTTTGTCTTCTTCTTCTTCCTTCTCTTTTTCTTTTTCTTCCTTTCCTCTACGTGCTGGCCTTAGCTTCTCTTTCTTCTCTTCTTTCTCTGACTTCTCCTTCCTTCTTCTTCCTTCCTTGGGCTTCTATTCCTTTCTACCTTCTCTGTAACTGTGCCTTCTCCATCCTTAGCCTCTTTCAGAGTCCTCTTCCT
The DNA here is from genome assembly GCA_037157565.1 of Thalassia testudinum. Lineage (NCBI taxonomy): Eukaryota > Viridiplantae > Streptophyta > Magnoliopsida > Alismatales > Hydrocharitaceae > Thalassia > Thalassia testudinum. The sequence continues at coordinate 136,554,297 of JAZHRO010000077.1, forward strand.
TCTTCAGCTTCCTCCTTCAGCTTCCTTCTTCTCTGCAGCTTCTTCTACCTTTAGCTTTTCCTTCCTTAGCTTCTCCTTCAGGGTCCGCTTCCTTCTTCCTTTCCCTGCAAGCAAGTGCAAAACCTACCCCTACCCTCCCCCACGAACTCCCTCTCTTTTCTCTCTTAGGCTCGCTCTCCCAGAGCCTTTCTTGGGTAAATGGGTCGAGTCAGCGCACCCGAGACTAGGTGCACTGGCGTGGGTGATGTGCGAGGAGTGCACAGTAATTAGGTCAGGCTGCCAGGTCCGCGGAGGTGTGAATCGTGGACGAGGTGAGAGTAGGTGAGAGGGACCTCACCCCGTGTCAGGAGGCGATAAGCCCTTGACACAATTACAACTTATGCCGCACAACTCACTTGAAAATACACGAGGTGGGACTACAAGTCCCACCCGCTTCTTCGCACGCGTTCGCAGGGGTTCACTCCTAATTTCAAGGGATGTAAATGCTGGGACTCCAATTGCTGGGCACAACTTGTTCGCAAAGGAATTCTGCGCGTCTGGAAGCTCGAACCTAGAGCGAGGCCACCTGATTCAAGCTTGCGAGCAAGCTTCGCTCCTTCTCTAATGGCGAATATGGATCAGACCCTGTCAACACAAATACGGCCTCACAGCCTTGTCAAAATGCTTAGAAAGCTTCGCCGTGACACAGCAAAGGTGGCTCGGGTGCTGGTGTTGTGCAGGATGGCTAGGGCGTGTGTGCTTAGGTCGTTCTATGGCCTTGAAGGTGGGTTTGTTCGGGGGCAGTGTGTGGAGTGTGTGGTGGTCGATGGAGAGGGGGAAGATGATTAGTGGAAGGTGGCAGAGCTTCTGAGGTAGTTGGCGAGGCGTGTGGGTGCGTGGAGTGGTGGATGCACCTCACCGAAGGTCTGCCGAAGGTGGAGAAGGTGAGGGTGGTTTGTGGTTGTCGAGGAGTGAAAATAGAAATAAAGAGGGGGAAAATGAAGAGTAGGGGAAGGGGACTTATCTAAGAGTGGCTGGACGAAGGGGGAGGCAGAGGGGCAGACGGCGCATATTTGCCGTCGTCGGAGACAAAGACCCTGAGATGAAGAGGCGGCAACGATGAGAGGGAGGTAAACGCGGGCGCAGGTATGGCACGACGTGGAAGAAGGAGGCGGAGATGACTCTACCACTGGTATGGTGGCAGAGTGACGAGAAGAGGGAGGAGGAGTCGCCGGAGCTTGCGGGATTTTTGGTCGGAGGGGGGAGAGAGGAATTTTGGGGGATTCTCAGGCCAAAACAAGCTTAGGATGGTCAGGGGGACTTAGGGTGTCTTTTATAGTCGCAGGCAGAGGGCCTTGTGCTTGGAAGGCAAGCTTCCAAGCACGGGCATCCTCGCCGGACATGGAAGGTGAAAGATATCCAAATCTCTCATACGTTCGCATAAGAGATTTTCTGGCAATCAAGGCTTGAAATTGTGTTCATATGATCAAGAATTTCTCAGAGAATCACCTTTTCAAATTTGAGAGGGAGTCTCTAAGGAATCAAGGAGAACTCCCCCTTGAATCCTCACCGGAGTAAGATTCCTCTGTTGTAATGGTAGAGGGACCTAATTGCAAAGAATGACAAGGAAGATAGGGGGGTCATTGCAATGGTTTTCAAAAGCTAGGGGCATAAAAGTAATTAGATTGGACTATTTTGCAAAGTAAGTCAAGGTGAACTCCCCCTAGGTCCTAATTTTGGTATAAACCTAATTTGAACCTAAGGAATCCAATGGTGATGTTAGATTTTAGATTTGACCACATTTGACTGGATATTTTGCACAAAAGGCCAATTTAGGGCAAATGTTTGATTAGGACCCCTATAGAGATCAAAATAGGTTCTAAACCCTAGAGGATATTTTTCCATGAATTTTAGAGGGTTTAGTTGAATTTTATCCAGAGCCTTGTTAAATTAAGTGGGTCTATTTTAGGGTTACAAGAAGTCACTTAATTCCCAGATCTCACATTAACCCTTTTCTAATTGAACCAACCTACTTTTCATCTTGTTAAGACCAATTGACCTATGTTTAACCCCTGAGAAATCCCGTTGTTGTACTGCAATGGTAAAATTACAGTTTTACCCTTTGTTTCTTGCTTTTCTTTCAAACCAATTATTCCTTGAGTTAGGCCCTTTACTTGGTTATGTAGGAGCTTTTGTTCTCTTTTCTAGGTCAGAATGAGCTAGTTAGGGCTCACTATGGTGTTCCCATCATACCCCCATGCCTAGCTTTTGCTAGTCCCTTAGCAAAATTTTTAGGTCTTAACTTCTATTCTAGACCATGAGTTTCTATCACAATTTATGATAAGTGTGTTTTCTTTTTCTTTTAAATTAGGTTAGAATGCCGACAATAGGCCTAGAGGTACTCAAGTACCAACCAAGTTCCAGACTAGACCAGCTCTAGCCTCGGTCCTCCGCGAAGGTTTCTAAGGCTCACAGGAACTATCCTAAGGTTCGTTGGACTCCGCAGTTAAAGCACCTATGCTTGAGACATATTTTAACCTCGGTTCAGTTGGCAGTGCATTTTTTGTAAGAGAGAGATAGAGGATTTATTTGTTTAGAGAGGTTTCTCTCTCTTTTCTTTTTATTTCTAGCTTCAGATTGACTTCTCAACATGGTATGTATCGGATTCCTCATCCCCATCATTTATCCTCAAAGGTCCCTGGCAATCGATGCTCCGTGATAGCACCGCCCATGGAAACACCCAGAACCCTGGCTTTTGAAATTTTGAGATAATCCTGCCCATGGCGTTCTGTAGCTAAATCCAGACCCTAGCAATCGACATTTTGTGATAATGCCGCCCATGGCATCTGAACTAACAGGGTGCTTACGTGCCCCCGGTAGGATATGTAAATATCCTAGGAGACAAGCACCGAGGAGATGATATGTTGTTACGCATCTTCGAGGGGAATTTCCTGCTTCTCCGCGCCGGGAACTTGTCTAAATCAACTTGTGTTGATTGGCTGCTCCTAATCTAGGCAACTTTTTTCAGAACATTTAAACGCTTTTGCGTGATTTTGATGGCTATGCGCACTGAACCAGACTGTGTGTGGATTGAGGTGCTTAGGTTACCGACTCCTGCAAATCGAAGGTCAGTTAACGAGGATGAATACTCCTTAAGCCTTAGACCTAATACTTAAGCTTCGCATTTTCCCCAACCTCTTGAGGATTATCCAGATCTTAGCGGGTACTTGAATTTTTAAGCTTAAGAGTCTAGCCCAAAAGGCCTAAGATCAGCGTTCCTACTAATCTCTTTTTGTGTCTTATTAGCACTTTTTTCCTATTTTTCTCTTTTCCTTGATGTGGTCTAGAACTTCGGTTAATCCCTTAATCTCTTACTAATGACTATTCTTTTTCTTTTTCATTTTGTACTCCTTTTTTGTCATGTTGCTCTTTTCCTCCTCATGTTTTGTATGGCCTCAAAAATTTTCTCTCCCCCCCCTCAATTTTTTTTTTGTTCTTTTTCAAGATTTTTTTATTTTTTTGGTGTTTTTTGTGATATGTGATTTTTTTTTTTTGAAACCTTTTCTTTGTGAGATGAGTTTTCATGAAGTTTTGCACTTTCATACCCCCCAATGCTTACGATTTGCAATGTCCCCATTGTAAATTAGGTGGGTTCGAATTCAGCTTAGTTCATTCATTAGGACAGGTTTTGGGTGGACGAACAGGTCGAGGTGACTGTTGTGCGAATGATTTCTTAACTCGGGTATAGGTACCTGAGGTGGAGTCGACTGTTCTAATGGATGAACCCTAAAGTGCAATATCAATTCAGCATAGAAATGTCAAAAAAGGTTTTGGGTTTTTCAAGAATGACTGGTTGCCTCCCATTAAGCACTGAGTTTTACGCTATTGGCTGGGCGCAGTGAGCTCAGGGAGAATGGAGGGTAAATGATATCTTAGCCAAATTTGTATCGGTCACGTCAATGAACGGTTTGAGTCTCTGACCGTTCACAACGAAGGGTTCAGAATTGAGGCTGAGTGGACTGATTTCAATGGCTCCATTTCCAAAGATTCGTTGGACTAAGTAGGGTTTGATCCATTTTGATCGCAGTTTTCTTGGGAACAGTTTGAGTCTGGTATCGAAGAGTAAGACCTTTTGACTAGGATGAAAAATATTTCTAGAGATGTGCTTATCGTGAAAGGCTTTAACCCACTCTTTGTTAATTCGTGAGTTCTCATACACATCGTGGCATCGATCTCGCTCATTTGAAGCTTTCTATGGGTTCCAACCTTAGAAAGATCTAGGTTGCAGTTCCGTACTGCCTAATAGGTTTTATGCTCCAATTTAATGGGGAGGTGACATGCCTTCCCGTACACCAATATGAAGGGAGACATACCTAATTAGGCCTTAAGGGTGATCCTATAAGCCCACAAAGCTTCTAGAAGTCGGGATGACCAATCCTTCCTATCAAATCGAATAGTAACCTGGAGGATTTTCTTGATCTCCCAGTTTGATAGCTCAGCTAGACCATTAGTTTAGGGGTGGTAAGGAGTAGAGATTCAGTGTGACACCTCGTATTTGGTCATCAGTGACCTAAACTGAGAGTTTGTGAATTGGGTCCCTTCGTCGGAAATTATCGCACGTGGAATCCCGAACCGTGAGAAGATGTTCTGATGAATGAATTTGATAACAACTTTTTGATCATTGGTTCAGGTCAGAATGGCTTTGATCCATTTGGACACATAGTCAACAGCGAGTAAAATGTATTCAAAGTCGTCTGAGATAGGAAAGGGTCCCATAAAATCAATTCCCCAAATGTCAAAAATTTCGCATACCAGAATCAGCTATAAAGGCATCATATCTCGATGGCTCATGTTGCCCAAGGTCTGGCAACGAGTACATGCCTTACAGTGATTGTATGCACCCTTGAAAATTGTGGGCCAGTAAAAGCCGTACTGGAGGACTTTTGCTGTGGTTTTATGTCCTGAAAAGTGTCCACCGCATGCCTGGTCATGGCAGAAAGAGAGTATGTCTTAGATTTCTGCTTCCGTGACACATCGTCGAATTATTTCATCAGCACCGATGTGGAAAAGATACGGGTCTTCCCAAAAGTAATACTTGGCATCGGAAAGCAATTTGTCCTTCTTGGCCTTCGACCAATCGGATGGGATATGATGTGATGCCAAGTAGTTTACTATATCAGCAAACCATGGAAGCCCTATATTGATAGTCAGAAGGTGCTCATCAAGAAAATGTTCCGTGATGGGTCCGGAAGGGTCGATGATCTCAGAAGGAAGGCGGGATAAGTGATCATTTACCACATTCTATTTTCCCGCTTTGTCACGAATCTTGAGGTCAAATTCTTGCAACAGCAAGATCCAGCGAATTGATTAAGGTTTCGTGTCCTTTACAAGGAGATGCCTTACAGTTGTGTGATTCGAGTAGATGATAACCTGGGAACCCAGGAGATAAGATCTGAATTTTTCCAGGGAAAATACTACGACTAGTAGCTCTTTCTTAGTAACTGTGTAGTTATGCTGAGCCTCGTCAAGTGTTTTGCTAGCGTAGTAAATGACCACTGGTTTCTCGTCAATTTTTTGCCCCAATACCGCTCCTACAGTGAAATCAGATGCATCACACATGATCTCAAAGGGTTGAGACCAATCAGGGGACTGTAGGATTGGGGCTTGGGTAACTCGGTCATGGAGGATCTCAAATGCTTGGGTGCATTCCTTGGAGATTTCGAAAGGTACATCCTTGGAGAGAAGAGTGGTCAGGGGGCACGCGATTTTTGAAAAATCAAGGATAAATCGATGGTAAAAATCGGCGTTCCCCAGAAAAGCTCAGATGTCCTTGATCGAGCTAGGCATAGGAAGTTTGGAAATCAAGTTCACCTTGGTTCGATCGACTTGGATGCCTTTCTTTGAAATCAGATGTCCTAAGACAATTCCTTCAGGCACCATGAAATGGTTCTTTTCCCAAGAAAGAACCAGATTCACGTCAATGCATCGCCCAAGGATTTGGACCAAGTGCAGGAGGTAATCATCAAATGATACTCCGAATACTGAAAAGTCATCCATGAAGACTTCTAGATAATCACCTACCATATCTGAGAATATGGCAAGCATGCACTGCTGAAAAGTTGTGGGTTCATTGTAGAGATCGAACAACATCCTTCGGAATGCGTACTTCCCAAAGGGACAGGTGAAGGTGGTCTTTTCTTGGTCCTCAGGATGGATTGCCACTTGGCTATAACCGGAGTACCCGTCAAGAAAGCAAAAGAACCTATTTCCTACCAGTTTCTCAAGGATCTGATCAATAAGTGGTAGTGGGAAATGATCCTTCTTCGTGGAGGAATTGAGTCTTCTGTAATCAATGCAGACTCTCCACAAGTTAGCCACACAGGTTGGTATGACCTCTCCGATTTCAGTCGTAATGATGGTGAGTCTTGCCTTCTTAGGCACAACCTGGATTGGACTCACCCACCAACTGTCGGAGATCGGGTAGATGATCCCTGCATCTAACCACTTAATGATCTCCTTTTTCATGACCTCCTACAGATTAGGGTTCAAACGTCTCTGCATTTCTCACGAAGGTTGTGTGCCCTCTTCGGTGTAGATTCGGTGTGTGCAATAAGAGGGACTAATGCCAGTCAAATTATCGAGAGTCCATCCAATGGCTCTACGATGTTGCTGGAGAACAGTGATCAGACGGGATTCCTGGTTAGGTGCGAGTCTAGAGTTGATAATCACAGGAAATGTCTGATTGGAACCCAAAAAGACGTATTTCAGATGGTCGGGAAGAGGCTTGAGTTCCAGGACGAGGTTATCAGCAGCAGCGGGTAGTTCAGGGTGTGAGTCAGGAGCAAGGGGGAGTTATGGGTGTATCTAGATCAGGTTCAGACTCCTCTGTTTGCGGGTTTTGCTCTTCTGGTGGTTGATCGGGAATAATCAGGTTGTCCTCGATATACGGTTCATCAATCACTTATTTATTCTATAACATCGCAATTAATCTCTTGTTGGGCCTTAAATATGTCAATCTTTAGTGTTTGGTTCCCAAATTTTAGTTCTATTTGGCCCTCCTCACAATTTATATTGTCCCTAGCAATGGCCAGAAAAGGTCTCCCTAGTATAATCGGTGTATCCCTTATGTTTTCAGGTGCATCCATATCCAAGACTATAAAATCCACCGAGAAGTAGAAATCCCGTTGATGAGAGCCTCATCATGAGCCATAACTATCTCATTTTAACCTAAGAAAAAGAATAAAAGCTCCTACATAACCTAGAGAAAGGCTTAATTGAAGGAGTAAGTGTTCTGAGAAGAAAACATGAAATAAAGGGTAAAACTGTAATTTTACCATTGCAGTACGTAAACAGGATTTCTCAGAGGCAAAACATAGGTTAAATGGTCTGAATAAGATGAAAAGTGGGTTGATTTAATAAGAAATGGGTTCATATGCAATCCAGGAATTAAATGACATCTAGTAACCCTAAAACAGACTCGCTTATTTCAATAGGGTTTTGGTTAGGATAAAAATCAACTAAACCTTCTAAAATTCATGAAAAAATATCCCCTAGGGTTTAGAACCTTCAGATTGGCCTTTGGAACCTATTTTGACCTAGATTAGGGTCCTAGCTCATTAATTGACATAATTTGGATTTTTATGCAAAATATCCAGTCAAATGTGGTCAAACCTAAAATCCAACTTCACCACTGGATTCTTTAGGTCTAAATTGGGTTTTTACCAAAATTTGGACCTAAGGGAAGGTCATCTTGACCTACTTTACAAATTAGTACACCCAATTACATCTTGGCCCCTATTTTTTGAAAACCATTACATAAACCCCCCTAACTTCCTCGCCACTCTTACAAACAGGTCCCTTTACTATTAATGGGGAGAAATCCTACTCCAGTGAGGAATGGAAGGGGAATACTCCCTGATTCCTCAGAGATCTCCTCCCAGTTTTGGAAGGGAGATTCTCTGAGGAATTCCCTTCCATCTGAGCATGGTCTTGATCTATGATTTGCACCCAATCTCTCATGCGAACGCACAAGAGATTTGGGTACCTAATAGACTTCCATCTCCGGTGAGGATTCCCATGCTTGGAAGCTTGTCTTCCAAGCACAGGAGTTCCTGCCAGTGCCTATAAATTGACCCCCAACTCTGGCCGCACCTCCTTAGCTCGACTTGGCCGGAATTCCACCTCGATTTCCTCTTCTTCTCGTCCGGCCAAGGGGTCCAGTGAGCTTCGGCGTTTCTTCCTCCTCCCTCTCGTCGCTCTGCTACCATACCAGTAGCAGGGTTCACTCCACCTCGTCCTCCTGCGTCGCGTCGCAGCAGCGCACGCCTTCCTGTCCTCCTCCTCGTCGCCGTTATCTCCCTCAGGGCCGTCTTCTCCGACGACGGCACAAATGAGCTGTCCGTCTCCGCTGCCCCCCTTCACTCCCAACAATCCAGATAAGCTCCCCATCTTCCACTCTTTCATTTTCCTCATTCTATTTCACATAACACCCCTCGACCACCACTGTCCGCCCGCATCTTCCCCATCCCCGGCCACCCTCCGATGAGATGCCTCCGTCACTCCGCAACCCCACACATCTCGCCACCCACCTCACAACCTCCGCCACACTCCACTGAACACCTTCCACCCATCCACAGGATGCCACACGCACTCCACGTTTCCCTCGACCTAACCCATAACTCCAGCCATAGAGTGACCTAGGCACGCATGCCTAGGCCACCCCGCGGCCTGCCACCCACTGCCTCACCTTCGCCGTGACACGACGAAGGTCCTCCTGTGGTCTGATAGAACTGTAAGCTTTTTTCTGTGCCGTGCAGGGTCTAAGCTCCAGCCGCCATTAGCCACGGCTCGAGGAGGTTGAAAGCTCGCTCCAGGCTGAAGTGCTTTAGGGTTCCAGGTCTAGCAGGTTCGGGGAGGTCTCGCGCAGTCAGCTGTTCCAGCAATTGGTGTTGCGAGGCCTGCAGTTACTGCAATTGGAAGAAAGATCTCTTGCGGATGCACGAGCAAAAGCGGTGGAACATTAGTCCCACCTTGGTAAGCAGTGACCTCTTCGAGTACTTTAAATTGGTTTTGTGATATTGTCTGGTTGCCTCCAATTCACTGGGGTTAGGTCCCTCCTCACCTATGCACGCCTCATCCGTGAACTAGCCTGCGGACCTCGTAACCCGACCCGATTATCCTCCTGTGCACTCCTCGCTCACCACACCCACGCCGGTGCGCCTGGACCTGGGCGCGCGATCTGATCTGATTACCTGGCTCTGGGAGAGCGTACTGAAGAGAGAATCAGAGAGAGAGAGACGCGCGGGAAGGGTAGGGGAGTAGGTTTTGTTGCGTGGTGCTTGTGCAGGAAGAGGACACTAAGGAAGAAGCAACAAGAGAAGGAAGCAGGGACTTAGCCGCTGCAAGCCAAGGAGAAGAAGAAGAAGGAAGGAAGGCTAAAGAAGGAAGCTTCTCAGAGGGAAAAGAGAAGGAAAGGTAAGGCAGAGGGAAGAGGCGAAGCCAAAGAGAAGAGGAACTGAAGAAGGAAGAAGAAATAAAGAAAGTGAAAGACAAGCAGAAGAAGAAGGAAAGCCAAGGGAACCAGAGCCAAGGAAGGAAGAAGAAGAAGACCTGCGGAGAAAAGGAGAAAGAAATTATAGAAGAAAGGCAAGGCAGAAGACAGAGGAAACAAGAAGAAGGGCAAGAGCAGAGAAAGGAGCTGCAGAGAAGAAACAAGGAAGAAGAAGCACATGGCCAAAGAAGAAAAGAAGAACAGAGGAAAACCAGAAGTCAGAACAAGAAGAACAAGAAGTAGATAGGAGAAAGCGTCTTTTTAAGACGTCCAATTTCTCTATTTTTGCCACAATTAACTTTTAAACTCATGCATATATATATTTTGAATTAAGTTTTGAGTAATTAAGTGTTCAATTACATTCTTGAGATTAGTAATAAATTCCAATTGCTCCCTGTGTTCGACCTCAGATACTTAGGTTTTCGAGTAATAAATTTTTATTTGTTGACAACGCTTGGTCACCTATTCTATGACACAACTGACTGTTAAAACACGATCAAGCTGCGCAACACCTGTACCCTAACGATGACATCCTCAAGTACTCCTTTAGGTGACTTGATGGATCGATCGGCTAACTGCAACGTCACCTCTGTCGGGTTAAGCTCAGATTCTCCAAGGTGTTCAAGAAGGGATGTAGGTATTTGGTTTATGGAGGCACCTAGATCTAATAAGGCTCCATCGAATTGGGTATCAACAATAATACATGAAATCAGGGGAGTACCTGGATCTTTAGCCTTAGGTGGGAGTTTACTTAAGATTACAGAGCTGGCTTGCTCTGATAGTTTGATCGGGCTCCCACTTTTGGTTCGCGGCTTACGCTTGGGTGTACACATGTCTTTTAGAAATCGTGTGTAAGCCGGTACATGGCAGATTGCATCCATCAAGGGGATATTTATTTGGACCTGTTCAAAGAGCTTGACCAGATCCTCCTCAGGAGCCATGGGTTTGGTTATCCTCTTTCCCTTGGTCAAGGCCTCGGAAAATGGAACATTGGTTGGTTCCTCTAGAATAGGTCCAGGTTCTTGATCTAGGATAGGGGTATCCTGGATAACTCTCCTAGGGCTTGAGTTACTACCAGGCTTAGAGTGGTTTGGATAAGGTGGGTCTTGAGTTGCTTTACCACTACGGGTTGTTACGGAGTTTAGTCCTGGCTGGTTTTGGTTTAGGGTTGGTAAAATAGGTGGCTGTTGTTGAAATCCCGCATAAGATGTCGAAGCTTCCATCCCGTTGAGTGATGGAACAGAAGGGGCCTAATAAATCATGTGGGCATGGCCTGGATTTGGGTTCATAACGTGCCTCTGGGTTGGCACGTTATTTGGATTTGGTAGAGGTTGCAAAGGGAGTGTGCTAGGTTGGCGGGAATCTGTCATCTGGGAGAGTTGATTGCGAACCTCTGTGATCTCATCCTTGTGCTATTTTTGTATTGCCGCATTCATCTTTTGAATGTCAGCCAGAGTTTGAAGGATAAGAGTCATTTGATCTGCTTGGTTTGGCCCAGATTGATAGGTGGGGTTGGGCTGAGGCTGAGGTAGCTGATATGGACGAGGAGCTTGTGGACGGGGTTCATAAGGTGGTCTTTGATTCTGAGAATTTCTCGCCCACAGGAAGTTGGGATGATTTTGCCATCCAGGGTTATAGTGGAGAATGGGTCATTCTGGATGGCGTTGAGGTCCTCGTAGGTTTGAGGAGCCTCAGGAAAATCAAAGTATGAGGGTTCAGAGTTCCCCCAACTAGAATAGATTGGATCGGAGGTCCCTCCGGTCCTGGAGTCAGATGGGGGTGGATACGGGTCCATCCCCTGAGAAGATCGATGATAGATGTTCTTCACAGTTTCCCTTGCAAGTGGTGGCTGTGCAAATGAGTTTTGCACAGAGGTGGCTCGCTGCAGATGCCGAGTCAGCTCGTCCACCTTCTTCTTTATGATAGAGACCTTGTCCAACCAACTAGCCATCAGTTCCAAGTCGACAGATGCGGACAGGCCCTACGTCTCATGTGCTCCCCTAGGATTCGTCGATGTACGGGCATTCGTTCGGTCGAATAAGCCCATGGAGTCATTATTGATGGAGTTCTCGCACATATTCTTGAGAATCTCCCACACCGTGTCCTCATGTTGAACCATGATGTTTCCTCCGTAGGTTGCATTGATGAATAATCGAATGTCTTCACGGAGTCCCTGGTAAAAAGACTGGGCTTGTTCCCATTTAGGAACTCCGTGATGGGGGTACTTTCGCATGAGATCCAAGAATTGGTCCCATGCCTCATGAAGAGGTTTTCCCGATTGTTGAGTGAAGTGAGTGATCTGGTGGTGCAAGGCATTTGTCCGGCCAACGGGGAAGAAGTTTTTCAAAAATTCAGACTGGAGTTCAACCCATGTGTTGATCGGACATGTTTGAGTCTGATACCAATGAGTAGCCTTGTCCATGAGGGAGAAGGAAAACATCTTCATGAGCAGAATATCCTGATTTTGTGCATCTGACCCGAAGGTCTGGGCCAGATGTTTAAGTTGTTTGATATGCTGGAAGGGATCCTCGGAATTAAGCCCATGGAATTTTGGAATGGCATGAATCATGTTGGGCTTGAGTTTAGAATCAGGACCTCCAACTGGGATTTGGACTCGAGGCTCAATTGCCACCGCAATGGGATTATAGTGATCTCGCATCATAGGACGCTGCGGCGAGTTTACAAAGTTTTGGAATAGATCATTCAAGCGCTGAAGTTGGTGTTCAAGGTTGTTCTCTTCTTCAATTGGTTGTGCCATGATGGAAGAAGGAGAACTTGGTTTTGATGAATCAGAGGAGAGATCTATGTGGTGGGGTTGCTGCACAAACATGGGCATCAAGACTTGGCCTCGACAGGAGTGGATTTCTAAAGGAGGTCTTAAGGATGGTCTTAAGGACCTCCTACCAAACATGCACCGAAGGATTAGACGAGATTAGAATGTGCTGGACCCAATCGAGACACCCAAAAAATTTGGGTGACTATAGAGGTTCGGGGCGGATGATACCCCTTAGTCAGAAAGGCCGTCCACCTGAGAAATACCTGGGCAACCAGAGAGGGAGAGTCCCGCAAAGACCCCTACACGGTAGAGCATCTCCACGAGTTACAAGGTTTCCCCCACTCGACCTCTCTTGTCACTGAGATTCCAGGTAGACCATAATGGGGACCTTGACCTCTTAAGTCTACCACTTTAAATTAAGATCAAGGTGCTTAGGGTTCCACTTGAACTTTAGATATTTTGAGTGCAAAAAGTGACCTAATTTCAAGGTTGGTTGACCCAAGGGGTCAACTTCACCTCTTTGTCCTTTGAGAGCTTTTAGGTCCTTTCTTTTAGGGTTCAAGTGAGTTAAGAGCTTGATTTTCTTAGGGTTTCTCTTGGATAAATCTCTTCAAACAAGGCTTAGGCACACTGCTTTTTGAAAATTTTGATTCTTTGCTTAGAGAAGATGTGTGTCTAGAAACCCTAGATTGGAATCCTTAAGTTGGCTCTATTTGGTCCAATTTAGTTGCCACAAAGATGGTATCTAGGGTTCAATCAAGAAGGTGCTAGCCCTAGTTACCTTAAATGGATGCACAATGCAAAATGTGTTGAAATTAAAATCAGGCAACTTTGGTGAATTACTAGATATGGAAAGCAGATAGCCCTAGATTGATTTTCTCTTTGTTTTCCTTTTCAGAATTGAGGGGATTAAGAGAAAGGCTTCTGAGAAATTACCTGTTCCTGGTGTGGTTGTTATGTGGCTTTCTTTTCTTCCCATGAAACAATCACAACAAAAGAAATAGATCAAGTCAGTATTGAATTAGAAGGTGTGATTAAAGTTTCTAAATTGCCCGTTGCTCCCCGGCAACGGTGCCAAAATGTTTATGCGAAAGCAAAATCGGGTTTGTAAATATTGCGTTGCAATATAGTTGAAATCTCTTCGAAAAACAAATGAAAGTTTATTACTTGAAAAACTATGAATCCGAGGTCGAACACGGGGAGCAAATTGGGATTTAAAAACTAAGAACACAACTTCAATTTGATAAAATGTGATGTTCAATCAAATTACGAAGCAATAGAACTAGTTTCAATGTATATAGAAGCTCAAAAATATGAATAGAGATGTAAAAATCATATGCTTCTAGCTTTGGGCTTTCTCTTCTTCTTCTTCTTTCATTCTTCTAATGTCTTCTTCTTTCTTCCTTCTTTTCTCTTCTTCTCTTTCTCTGACTTCAGTCAAGCCCTCTTCTTCCTCTTCTTTCTTCTTTTTCTTCCTTGGCTTTGGTTCTTCCCTTGTCTGAGGCTTCTTTCTCCTTTGTCTTCTTCTTCTTCCTTTTCTTTTTCTTTTTCTTCCTTTCCTCTGCGTGCTGGCCTTAGCCTCTCTTTCTTCTCTTCTTTCTTTGACTTCTCCTTCCTTCTTCTTCCTTCCTTGGGCTTCTATTCCTTTCTGCCTTCTCCTTCCTTAGCCTCTTTCAGAGTCCTCTTCCTTCTTCAGCTTCCTTCTTCTCTGCAACTTCTTCTGCCTTTAGCTTTTCCTTCCTTAGCTTCTCCTTCAGGGTCCTCTTCCTTCTTCCTTTCCTAGCAAGCAAGTGCAAAACCTACCCTTACCCTCCCCCGCAAACTCTCTCTCTTTTCTCTCTTAGGCTCGCTCTCCCAGAGCCTTTCTCAGGTAAACGGGTTGGGTCAATGTATGGTCGAGCCTGGATAGGTTGTTAATATGGTGATTTTATCGTTGAAATGTGTATAGTGGTTAACCTAAATCGGACCTAACCATCTCTTTACAAAATTTTTAACCTGGCCTATTTGATTTTATCTTATCACTTTTAGGCCCAAGGTCGAACTCAGGGAAGTGGGGTACAAGTCAAGTTTCTACGCCTTTCCTACAATGGGTCTCTTCCATTCGTTTATTGTGTTTTTGGTGTTTTTGTTATTTAGATTTTTTCTGGTAATCTTTGTCCTTGAGGCACACCCTCAAAATTGGGTTCTTGGCTTTGAGCCAAAACAGAGTTCCAAAACGAGTCTTGCAAGACGGGGTACCTGCAAGTCAAAGATTATCTTTTCTCTTTTATATATATATATATATATATATTGTCTTTTTACTATCAGGAAAGCGAAACAGAAATAAAGTCAATACAGTATATATATATATATATAGGTATATATTATGTATATAAAGGGGTGGGGGTGGAGGCGGAGATGGAGTGTAGCACGGTGTCGAGTTGGTAGTCGTCTAGAGAGACGCAACCGATAGGACGAGGTGCCGCGTGTAAGGTGTAGGATGGATGGTGGAAGATGAATGCAGACACGCTTTTTTTTTTGTATGCGTGTATCGGGGAATATCAGCAACTGGTGCAGATATTCCTGCGATACAGCGTATGGTAAATAATGTGAATATATATATATATGTAAATATATGTATATGTATATATATATATATATGGTTATCTATAGGTATATATATGCATATAGATATATGTGTATATATATATGTATATATGTATGTATATATGTATGTAGCTATATATGTATATATGTATATATGTATATGTATATATATATAAGTATGGATAGATATATGTATAGATCTATATATATATATATATATATATATATATATATATATATATATATATATATATATATATATGTATGTATATATAGTTATAGATATATATATGTATAGATGTATATAGATATATATATATATATATATATATATATATGTATGTATGTACGTATATAATACTATATATATATAATAATAATAATAATAATACATGTATGTAGGTATATGTATCTAGATATGTATATATATGTATATATGTATATATAGTTATATAGATATATATGTATGTATATATGTGTATATATATATATATGTATATATATATATATATATATATATATGTATATATATACATATATATATATATGTATATATATGTATATGTATATGTATATGTATATGTATATGTATATGTATATATATATGTATATAAATATATGCATATATATATCAATATATATAAGTCTACGTCTTTATATATATATGTTTATAATAGTGTGTATGTGTGTGTGGGTGTGTGGAAGTGTTGGTGTAGGTGTGTGTGTGCGTCGGTGTAAAGAGAGAGTGAGTGTTGTGTGAGAGAGAGAGAGAGAGAGCGGGAGAGGAGAGGCTGCAGGTTAAGTCGTTTGCACATGAAGGCTGTCGTCTGATGGCTTCCGCGTGCGGGCGCGTATTCGCGCAGAGGAGAGCACGGGAGGATTGGGTGCGGAGGGGAAAGGCACACAGCGCACCGTGCTGCACGAGGGCTGGAGCGGTTTGGCAGATGCGGGCGCTGAGGGCGGTCGTTCGCAAATGCCGGAGCGGGCGCTGGCAGGCGTGCGTGGGAGAGTGCGGGCGAAGCAGACAGGTGTGGACAAGGGCTGGCAGACGTGCGGGCACGGGCGAGGGCCGGTTGCGACGTGTCGGGTGACTGGGAAAGTGAGAAGCTTTCCGGTCAGACCACTATAGCCACAGTGTCGCAATGACTCACGTGAATAGTGGCTACAGTGGTCGCTCGCGCCGCGCAACCGGCAATAGGCGGTGCGGTGAGAGAGGTTGGCTCGACGCGCGCGGCGGAGTGGCGTTGGCTGGTGGCTTATGGGCGGAACCTCGCGACAGAGCACGCGGAGGCGGGTTGGGTCGCAAGCAAAGGGGTGCGACAGGGCGTGCGGAGGTCCGTGGGTGCTGCTGGGGTGCTTGGCCTGCCGCTGTAGTGACGTGCGATGGCCGGTTGCGGGCGACAGGGCGTGCGACAAAGCGGAGAAAGCGGAGGCGGAGAAGGCACGTAGGCGTGCGCGGAGGGTGAAGGCGCCTGTAGGCGCACGCAGCAGGGGCTGGGGCTGCTGCTGCTGCTTTGCCGCTGCTGCTGGACGAAGCTTTTGAGCTTCAGACCTTGAAGTTGCTCCAATGGCAGAAAGTGCGGGACGTAAAAGAAAAGAACGAGAACAGAGCCACCACGCCCACCGACTCTTTGAAGAGCTAGGCGGTGGTGTGCACCACAGTCAGAGCTCCTGCCCGCCGGGTGTCTCCTCGGAGAAGGAGGGACAACGTATGGAGGGGAATGGGGGAGAGGGTGACGGCCTGGAGAAGAAGTGCAGGTGGTTTCTTTTGGTTGCTGGGACCAGGCTTGTGGAGGGAAAGGGAGCCGTGGTCTTTTTATAAGGGAAGAAGGCATGGCTTCATGCGGCTGCAGGGAATGGTTGGAATGGCTTGGCAGGGAGAGGCAATCCGTAGGGAAGGGTAGCTGCAGGGAAAGGGATGGAGAGTAGGGAAAGGGCTGCTGCAGCATGGCGCGCGGAGAAGATGTAGCCGCGGGAAAGATTAAAAATCAAGTGGAAATAAAAATAGAGATGGTGGATTTTGCAAAGAGGCACTTGAAGAAAATGCGAATTGTGAAGCCATTTATTTCATTCTCCTCTCCTCTCAATTAAATGCATGAATGCATGTATTTTTACAAAATGTAACTATGGAATCCTAATATGCATAGGTAATGCTAGGAAATAGCATAAGAAGGCATTATTGCAGGCGTATTTTGCGGTGCAATCATACCCCCATGCCTATCTTTTGCTAGTCCCTAGCAAAACAGTGTTTAGAAATGTTCTTAAGCTGAAGATTTTCTTCTGAGGAGATATAGGTGTGTTTATTGTCGGATATTGTGAGAACCAATTGTAGAGAAGACTACCAGTACTTTAAGTCTCACATGACATAGATCATCTCTCAACTAACCAGGACTCTTGATATTTAAACCTTAAGTACGATTTCCAGGACCGAGGAGGTTTTTGCCGTACTTTAGAGCTCAAGAGATTATGGCTTGTGCTTAATGAAGGATCAAGACTGACCAGATGAACATTAAGACTCAAGCCCAGGGTTTCATGAATTTTTAAGTAAAGGTTGGTCCAAGTTTCAGCTCGTGTTTTCGGATTGACCCTTAAGAAGATGATGAAAAACTCAACTCCTATTTTCTGATTTTTGTGGCTCAAAGGAAAACAAGGTATTTGTAACCTGTCCTGAAGAACTTCTTGTAGGGCGAAGACTTTACAGACATTTGTGAGATATACTGACTTATTTGCAACTTTTTTTTTGAAACACGTGTCAATATATCTCTTACAACATTTTTTTGAAGGAGCACACTTTTTCTTTTTGGTGGGAGAGTTTCTTTTTGGTAGAAAGAGTTTCTCCTAAACACAAGACTAAAACCTGGGATAAAAAGTCTACCTGCACGCATAGGTAAGGACTCCACCTTCCCTAATGAACACTAGGGTTGGATCTTATGTTCACCTGGTCTTTCTTGATAAATGTAGTGTGAACCAAGTTTACTTAAGCTCTCAAGTAAAAGCAAACCAACAGATGCTGTATTGGTGTCTTAGGTACAAGAATACATCCTTAGTTAGGAGAGATTCCAATCTATTTTGTCAATGCTCAAGTAAATTAATCCGAGCCTGAGCGAATCAAGCTTTTGTGGCCTGGAAAGTCTTCAAAACAGAGGTTGAATATCCATAAACACTTATTGTATTTTTTGTTTCAGCTTTCAGATCATTACTAAACACCATTTTTATTATTATTATTATATTATATATATATATTTTTTTTCTTTTTCTTGCATATTTATAAATGGGTGGAAACTGTATGATACCATAAAATACCTAGATCCTATGGATGCCTATCCACCCCCCATGCCAAACAATGCTATGTCCTATATGCATGTAGGGAAGGGTAGAGAAAGGACAAAAGATCGGGTAACGAGAGCTGAAGTGCAGGGTATACAATAGGGTGGAAGGGTGGGTGGTGAAAGATCTGGCATTTTTTGGGACGAGAGTGTCCCAGGTAGAACAGAAAACAGGTTAGGAAGAAGAAGTTGGCACTCATATTGGCCAAGAAGAGGGGCTCTTTGGATAGATGGATCCAAAAGGGAATAGCCCCAGTGAGTAAGATGTGGGCTCAAGGTCCCAGTGTGGAGTTGCAAATCCGCCTGATTTGGCAGGAAAGAAAGGGCAATCCGGTCTCCCAGAGTGTGGACTGGCGGTGAGTAGCCTGACGATGACTCAGACCACGAGGTATGGGAAGCGGAGAAAACCTCGTCAGAAGTCTGGTTAGGAGAAGGTACGGGAATAGGGAGGAATTGGGGAACGTCACAATTTGTGTTGGTCAGGCAGTCGTCAGGTAATTCACAGCAATCTGAATTGGTCCCAATTAGTCCGATACACGCACTGACAGTCATGTCCCCGTCAGACGTGTCATCCTTGATGCAATCGCAATCATCATAAGAGTGCGGTGCTGTAGCGGGATTAGCCTAAAATCCCAGCGGAATGCTCGGAGCTTGCAGAATTTGATGAACCTGTCCCTGAGAAGGTTGTACCTGTGGTTGCGGACCACAGGCTACGAAGTTTCGTGGGTTTGGAATAGGTTGGGCAGGAAGAGTGTCCTGAGATTGAGTCGCCATGCGTAGTTGACTGATCTCAGCATTCTGCTGCGCCAAATGGTGCTAAAGAGAGATCATGTTCTCTTTATGGTGCTTTGACATTTCCGTCATCATTCGCATCAATTTATCAAGAGGCCTTGATGCGTGTTCTACTTGCGGTATGCAAGGGCCTGATGGCGGATTCACCATAGGATTAGACTGGGCCCTTGGGATGATGGGTGCAAACAGTCGCATTGGTCCACCTGCAGGGTTTTGGTGCTGCGAGTTGTTGGACCATGCAAAATTTGGATGATTACGCCACCCTGGGTTATAAGTGGCAGAGAACGGGTTGTTCCCCAGGGCACAAGCGTCTTCTATGCCAGAAGACGAGTCCGCATGTAAGTATGTGTCCGAGCACACGGAGGCTTGGTCCTTCATGTCAAAATATTGGCTCGCAGAAGCCAATTCCACGTGACTTACCGAGTCGCTCGACGCGACACTCGGTAAGGAAGGTCTTACGGGGTTTCTCGGGATAAGCCTGGTGTTGGAAGAATTGGAATTGTGACGAAGTGGTGAGGTGGGGGTGTTTGCCATGTTTGTGGAGGAGGAGGAGGATGATTCAGCTTGTTTTCTAGATTTAGCAGTCAATTCAAACAGTTCACGGTTTTGTGACCTCCTCCCAAACATGCACAACCACAGGAAGAATTGGGGAGATGAGAAGGGAAAAGAGATGAGAGAAATGACTCCGCAAAGGTACACTTGATTACAAATCAATACAGTCAAGTTCCTAACCTCTATAGTGTGCCATTAGACCTAAAAATCTAAGTTACCTACTATCACGAACTACGGAACCAAATGCGAGTACCGCGGAACCACCGGACCAGATTGAAAGGCCGTTTGCCCCAGTCTTAGACACCCGATAGCACGCGGGAACTCTCACCAGTACATAGCCGCTACACGCAAGTAGTTAGACCTCCAATCCTTAAGCAGGGTCAAGTTACTACCAGTTTTAGTTAGAGGCTTAGGGTCAAGTGCTTTTGGAATGTGAAGGGCATTGTTTATGGGTAATGCCCAAGTGATTGATTTTTCAGGTGTGTAAAACAAGCATGCAACGGGGAAATCTCCCCGAATTGAAGTTTTAATTGGTGAATGGTTTTTTAGAGTTCAGCCTTAAGTAGTATGGATTTTAGGATTTCACTGTATTACCAATTCAACCAATCTCCAGGTTTTTGTGAGAATACAAGTTTTCTTTCTAAGCCCAACAAACCCTTCTTCAACATCAGTTAGTTAATGCATGCTAAAATGCAATGGGCTACCCTAAATGGAGATTTCTATGTGTGGATGCACGAATCAGTTTTAGATTTAGTGAGAAAGGGAGCCAAGCACTTCAATTCAAGTGCTCCCAATCACCAGAAAGATGTCCACACAAGGCTCAACCAACAGATAAAGAAACTCAAATTGTTGGTGTTGAAATATTCGGGATCAAATCTTAGGCAAGTTGAAAAATCGTGGTGGGGTTGGAATCAATTCAATTCCAAGTCTCCCCTCCAAAAAGGTGATCCCGAATTGTAGATAAGTGAGGCAACAGAGGGGTGCAATCAATCTTTTTATTTGCCTCAAAGAATACTTCCCACGGTGAAGATTTCAAGAATCAAGATTCTCGGATTTTCGATATGCGAAGTAGGGCGGGAAATCCCGGGGCGGTGGGAATGAAGACAATCATTCAAACAAGTGAATTTTAATCTACTTGCCCCAAGAGATCCCAAGAAGTTTTTCTAGTTTTTAGTTTTAATTTTTTTTTTTTATTAAGGTGACAAGTTAACCATAGTTGCTAAGAAAAGAAAACCTACTTGTTCGGCAACGTGTGCGAAGCTCCAATGCGGTGTCGATGTCTTCATGCTCTCGTTCCCGCCTTGGATTTGCTCACATCTCCGACTTCGTCTGCCTGCCTTTTCCTTACAATAGGTTCACCTGTACACCAAAAATAGAGACACCTGTGAAGAGAGAGGAGAAAAATTGAATAGAAACTTACTTGAAGGTGCACTTCCCCGGCAACGGCGCCAGAAAAGATGTATGGTCGAGCTCGGATAGGTTGTTAATATGGTGATTTTATTGTTGAAATGTATATAGTGGTTAACCTAAATCGGACCTAACCATCTCTTTACAAAATTTTTAACCTGGCCTATTTGATTTTATCTTGTCACTTTTAGGCCCAGGGTCGAACTCAGGGAAGTGGGGTACAAGTCAAGTTTCTACGCCTTTCCTACAATGGGTCTCTTCCGTTCGTTTATTGTGTTTTTGGTGTTTTTATTATTTAGATTTTTTTCTGGTAATCTTTGTCCTTGAGGCACACCCTCAAAATTGGGCTCTTGGCTTTGAGCCAAAACAGAGTTCCAAAACGAGTCTTGCAAGATGGGGTACCTGCAAGTCAAAGATTATCTTTTCTCTTATATATATATATATATTGTCTTTTTACTATCAGGAAAGCAAAACAGAAATAAAGTAAATACATTATATATATATACGTATATATTATGTATATAAAGGGGTGGGGGTGGAGGCGAAGATGGAGTGTAGCACGGTGTCGAGTCGGTCGTCGTCTAGAGAGACGCAACCAACAGGACGAGGTGTCGCGTGTAAGGTGTAGAATGGATGGTGGAAGATGAATGGGGACACACTTTTTTTTTCTGTACGTGTGTATCAGGGAATATCAGCAACTGGTGCAGATATTCCCACGATACAGCGTCTGGTAAATAATGTGAAAATATATATATGTAAATATATCTATATGTATATATATATATGGTTATCTATAGGTATATATATGTATATAGATATATGTGTATATATATATATGTATATATGTATATGTGTATATATATATAGGTATGTAAATATATATATATAAGTATGGATAGATATATATATATATATATGTATAAGTAAGTATATATAACTATATAAATGTAAATATATATGTATGTATATGTGTATATATAGATATATGTAGCTAAGTGTATATATATATATATATGTATATATAGTTATAGATATATATATGTATAGATGTATATAGATATATATACATATGTATGTACGTATATAATACTATATAGATGTATATATATATATATATATAATAATAATATATGTATATAGGTATATGTATCTAGATATGTATATATATGTGTATATATATATATGTATGTATATAAAAAAAGTTATCTAAGTACTAATATATGTATGTATGTATCCTAATACATAAGTATATAGGTACTACTATATGTATAAATATAAGTATATATATATATGTATATTTGTATATATATATGTATATAAATATATGTATATATATATCAATATATATAAGTCTACGTGTATATATATATATGTTTATAATAGTGTTTATGTGTTTGTGGGTGTGTGTGTGCGTCGGTGTAAAGGAGTGAGTGTTGTGAGAGAGAGAGAGAGAGAGAGAGAGAGAGCGGGAGAGGAGAGGTTGCAGGTTAAGTTGTCTGCACGTGAAGGCTATCGTCTGATGGCTTCTGCGTGCAGGCGCATATTCACGCAAAGAAGAGTGCGGGTGCGGAGAGGAAAGGCACGCAGTGCACCGTGCTACACGAGGGCTGGAGTGGTTTAGCAGACGCGGGCGCTGAGGGCGATCGTTCGCAGATGCTGGAGCGGGTGCTGGCAGGCGCGCGTGGGTGAGTGCGGGCGAAGCAGACGGGTGCGGACGAGGGCTGGCAGACGCGCGGGTGGGCGCACGCACGGGCGAGGGCCGATTGCGGCGCGCCGGGTGACCGGGAAAGTGAGAAGCTTTCTGGTCAGACCACTGTAGCCACAGTGTCGCGATGACTCGCGTGAACAGTGGCTACAGTGGTCGCCCGTGCCACGCAACCGGTAGTGGGCAGTGCTGTGAGAGAGGCTGGCTCGGCGCGCGAGGCGAAGTGGCATCGGCTGGTGGCTTGCGGGCGGAACCTCGCGACAGAGCGTGCGGAGGCGGGTTGGGTCGCGAGCAAAGGGGTGTGACAGGGCGCGCGGAGGTCCATGGGTGCTGTTGGGGTGCTTGGCCAGCCGCTGCAGTGACGTTTGGTGGCCGATTGCAGGCGACAGGGCTTGCGACAGAGCGGAGAAAGAGGAGGCGGAGAAGGCACGCAGGCGCGCGCAGAGGGCGAAGGTGCCTACAGGCGCGTGCGGCAGGGGTTGGGGCTGCTGCTGGACGAAGCTTTTATGCTTCAGACCTTGAAGTTGCTCTAATGGCAGAAAGTGCGGGACGTAAAAAGAAAGAACGAGAACAGAGCCACCACGCCCACCGGCTCTTTGAAGAGCTGGGTGGTGGTGGTCTCACTGTGGTGGTGTGCACCACAGTGAGAGCTCCTGTCTGCCGGGTGTCTCCTCGGAGGAGGAGGGCCAGCGTATGGAGGGGAATGGGGGAGAGGGTGACGGCCTGGAGAAGAAGTGCAGGTGGTTTCTTTTGGTTGCTGGGACCAGGCCTGTGGAGGGAAAGGGAGCCGTGGTCTTTTTATAAGGGAAGAAGGCATTGCTTCATGCGGCTGCAGGGAATGGTTGGAATGGCTTGGCAGGGAGAGGCAATCCGCAGGGAAGGGTAGCTGCAGGGAAAGGGATGGAGAGTAGGGAAAGGGCTGCTGCAGCATGGCTCGCGGAGAAGATGCAGCCGAAGGAAAGATTAAAAATCAAGTGGAAATAAAAATAGAGATGGTGGATTTTGCAAAGAGGCACTTGAAGAAAATGCGAATTGTGAAGCCATTTATTTCATTCTCCTCCCCTCTCAATTAAATGCATGAATGCATGTATTTTTACAAAATGCAACTATGGAATCCTAATATGCATAGGTAATGCTAGGAAATAGCACAAGAAGGCATTATTACAGGGGTATTTTGCGGTGCAATCAGTCTGCACGCCCGGGACCAGGCGCACCAGCGTAGGTGATGCACGAGGAGTGCACAGTAATCGGGTCCGTGGAGGAGTGAATCGCGGATGAGGCAAGAGTAGGTGAGAGGGACCTCACCCCACGTCAGGAGGTGATAAGCCCCTGACATAATTACAACTTATACTGCACAACTCGCTTGAAAAGCCCGAGGTCGGACTAAAAGTCCCACCCGCTTCTTTTTGCGTGCCAGCAGGGGTTCACTCCTAATTGCAGGGCTACAGATGTTGGGACTCCAATTGCTGGGCGCAACTTGTTCGCAAAGGAATTCCACTTATCTGGAACCTAGAACCTGGAGCGGGGCCACCTGATTCAAGCTTGCGAGCAAGCTTCGCTTCTTCTCCAATGGCGGATATGGGTCAGATCCTGTCAACACAAGTACGGCCTCACGGCCCTATCAAAATGCTCAGAAAGCTTCGTCGTGACACGGCAAAGGTGGCTCGGGTGCTGGTGTTGTGCGAGACGTCTAGGGAGTGCGTGCTTAGGTCGTTCTGTGGCTGTGAAGGTGGGTTTGTTCGGGGGCAGTGCGTGGAGCATGTGGTGGTCGATGGAGAGGGGGAAGATGATCAGTGGAAGGTGGCAGAGCTTCTGAGTTAGTTGGCGAGGCATGTGGGTGCGTGGAGTGGTGGATGCACCTTGCCAGAGGTCTGTTGGAGGTGAAGTTGAGGGTGGTTTGTGGTTGTCGAGGGGTGAAAATAGAAATAAAGAGGGGGAAAATGAAGAGTAGGGGAAGGGGACTTATCTGAGAGTGGCTAGACGAAGGGGGAGGCAGAGGGGCAGACAGTGCATATCTGCCGTCACCGGAGACGAAGACCCTAAGATGGAGAGACGGCGACGATGAGAGGGAGGTAGACACAGGTGCAGGTATGGCACGACGTAGAAGAAGGAGGCGGAGATGACTCTGCCACTGGTATGGTTTCAGAGCGATGAGAAGAGGGAGGAGTCGCCGGAGCTTGCAAGCTTTTTGGCCGGAGGGGGGAAAGAGGAATTTTGGGGGATTCTCAGGCCAAAATAAGCTTAGGATGGTCAGGAGGACTTGGGGTGTCTTTTATAGTCGCAGGCAGAGGGCCTTGTGCTTGGAAGGCAAGCTTCCAAGCACGGGCATCCTCGTCGGACATCGAAGGTGAAAGATATCCAAATCTCTCATGCGTTCGCATGAGAGATTTTGTGGCAATCAAGGCTTGAAATTGTGTTCATATGATTGGGAATTCCTTAGAGAATCACCCTTTCAAATTTGAGAGTGAGTCTCTGAGGAATCAAGGAGAACTCCCTCTTGAATCCTTGCCGGAGTAGGATTCCTCCACTGTAATGGTGGATGGACCTAATTGCAAATAACGACGAGGAAGATAGGGGGGTCTTTGCAATGGTTTTCAAAAGCTAGGGTCATAAAAGTAATTGGATTGGACTATTTTGCAAAGTAGGTCAAGGTGAACTCCCCTTAGGTCCAAATTTTAGTATAAACCTAATTTGGACCTAAGGAATCCAATGGTGAAGTTGGATTTTATGTTTGACCACGTTTGACTAGACATTTTGCACAAAAACCCAATTTAGGGCAAATGTTTGACTAGGACCCCTATTTTGGTCAAAATAGGTTCTAAAGGCCAAATTGAAGGTTATAAACCCTAAAGGATATTTTTCCATGAATTTTAGAGGATTTAGTTAAATTTTATCCTGACCAGAACCTTGTTAAATTAAGTGGGCCTATTTTGGGGTTACAAGAAGTCATTTAATTCCCAGATCTCACATTAACCCTTTTCTGATTGAATCAACCCACTTTTCATTTTGTTAAGACCAATTGACCAATGTTTAACCCCTGAGAAATCCCGTTGTTATACTGCAATGGTAAAATTACAGTTTTACCCTTTGTTTTTTGCTTTTCTTTCAAACCAGTTATTCCTTAAGTTAGGCCCTTTACTTGGTTATGTAGGAGCGTTTGTTCTCTTTTCTAGGTCAAAATGAGCTAGTTAGGGCTCATGATGGTGTTCCCATCAGTGCCTTAACTAAGTGGTGCAACAGGCTAATTGATTGAGTTGTTTAAGTTGCACACTTGAGATAAAAGTGATTCATTAATAGCTTGCCCCATAGGGTTGATTTTTAGGGCTGAACTTGGTACTTCACATTATTTTTGAGTTTTAAAGGAATATATATACACCTGTGTTTGCAAAAGACTTGGAGTGTTCTATTCAACCTGATTGAACGAACCTAACTATTAAACCCTAAAAGCTACTAAACAAGGTTAAACCCTAAATGACATATCATAAAACAACATTGTTTGAAAACCCTGGTTGTGCACACACACACATTAACTGATTTTTAAGGGCACAACCCATCTAAAGGGCCCATCACATTCCAAGAGCACAATCATCCCAAGCCTAATTAAAACTGAGTAGACGTTGGCCTTAAGGATTAACTCGCTCTTTGTGACTCCAATTGAGATTTTTTTTTCAATTAATCTATTTCTACTGGTCCATATGATGTCTAGCTAGGGGAGTAGTGTCAAACGACTACGGTTGGGGGGTATCAAAGGAACCGACGGCGTAAGCCAAAGGAAGAACCTTCTCCCCAACCCCTCCCTCTTACTGGTTGGATTAACTTAATAGAAGTAGATCAAATCATTTTTTTCATCTCAAGATAGGTCCTAGGAGTCTATAGGTCCTCAGGCTACCTAACTAAGGATAGGTTTGGTTGATTGTATTGCAAGGCACCTTTCCCTGTTTTGTTTTCCCTCTTGCTTTATCATTCATTCTTCCACACCATACACACAGTTCCAATCCTACCTTCCTACCACCACTTATCCTCAAAATGATTACTATCCCGAGTCGACTTATGATTACCCATCCACTAGCTGGGATAACTTTGATTGGGGATATGAATTTGGACCTTACTGTCCAGGGCCTAACCCTGGACAACAAGACTATGATTATTATCCTTCTCACACCTACAATGATTATAGATCTCCACCCTTTGATGATCAACCTAACCCGATCTACAATCAAGGATGTAATGAATATAACACCTACCTTCCCCAGGATTATATTGAATATAAGTCACCATCATTCTTTGAACAACCTAAAACAACCTATTGTCAGGGAGGACCTTAATTTCTTGATTCCCCTAAATTAAACCCAAACCCACCCAACCTTGAACCGAACCATCCGATTTAGGTGAACCAGGTCTAGAATAGGGTGTTGGCTAACTTGAGGAACACTATACAATCCTAGAAGCTCAGCCAACACCATGCACTGAAGCATTAATTCCTATGATCAAAATGATTGATGAACTTAATAGTTCTTTATTGGATTGACTCCAAGATGTTAAGGATAGGGGCTCGAGTGAGTTTTTACTTGGAAAGTTGTCAAGATTGAGGATGAAATTTGTGGTTGCCTTAGTCTAATCTTGGGATGATTCCCAGGATGAACCCCCTTCAGGAGAGCCAATGTTAGAACCGCTCAGGCACCTGTCGGGGGGGACAAATTTTCTGAGACCAGGGATGACTAGGTTGGTCTAAAGCAACCCATTAAGGATAAATCAATTTTCTCACCCGAGATCCCTAAGCTAGGGAGTGAGGAAAAATATGTCTCTATAGACCAAGAAACAACATATGATTTTGAGACATATATAAATGAGGATCAAGAATTCTTTGATTGTGAGGGTGAAGAATCTATAGGCGAGGTCTCACTTGATCTCAAAGAAAATGGTTTTAGTGTGACAAACGAGCCTAAGGAATCTGATGAACTATTTGATAGCTCGATCATTGAGAAATTTGATCCTACTGGGGTCGACATGGAGGATTCTGACCCTGAATTATTGGATGATTCAATCAATAGCCCCATTCCTTAATCATACCCCAAAGAATTGAATGATGATATTCTTGAGATCATTGTACCCAAGTCAATCTTGATTCAGCCATGATTGTTTGACTTGGATATCTTAAATGGGGTGTACAACAATTTGGAGGTCCCGGAAACCCTGATTTTGGGGGATAGAAATTTGGAAATGAAAATCTGGGAGGTTAATTCTGAGGGAAGTATAATGTTAGATCTAAGGGTTCCTATTGATCTAAAACCACCAACCTTCTATCGGGACCCTTGTGATATCTTTGCCTTGCAACCCAAGTACAAAATAATTGATTATCTTTCTGAGTTGAACTCTAAGTGGACACATGATTCTATTGAACCATATCTACCCATTGTCCGCCACTTTAGTCTTGGATTGTACACCACCAAACTATAGGCCTAGCCCCGCAAACACATAAATCTCCAATTTTGGGTGATTTTCATTCAGAACCTTAGAACTACTCGACCCTGGGGCATGGGTTTGCACTATAATCAGGTCCACATTTGTGGACACTTATTGGAAGGTCTTGAGATCAATATATTTATTTTGATTTTAACCTGCACCTGTGAATTATTAACCTCTTCTTTGTTTGTATAATATTCCTAGTTGAAGGCAATAAACTTAGCACGTGTGAATATTCCATTTTCTCTGCAGAGATGATTGAATTTTCATGAAATTCAGGTGATATTCTGCTTATTCTGCCCTTTTTCATGTCTTTATTTCTACAATAAGGACATTGCATCATTTCGGCATGGGGGGTGGGTACTTAGTCTTGAAAATATTTTGTTAACTCTGTGGAATTTCTTTTATTTTGTTTAAAAAAAAATTTTTTGAACCTAAAAGGAAAGCTATCGAGTCATCGATAGCTATCCATGAGAGCTTTTATTTTTTATAAATAAATAAAAAAACTGCAAGGTCGATCCCCACATATGTATGAGAGACCAGCAATTACATACAATATGCTCCACACACACCGAGCCTCTCTTGAAATAACCACTCAGTTCTCACTCTCCACACACACCATAACACTGCCACCATAGACACATGTGGCTTATTACATAGTAAAAAAGAAACCCATAAATTTTTCTAGGTGGAGATCGATTCCCTGCAAATTGCTCTCCATACATAATCTATCACCGTACGCGAAGAAAAGATGTGTCGGCTACTATTGTTATGCAATCCACACAGCTGACATAATTAGGCAGGAGTTTCCATCCTCCTATGGTGCAAGTCACCCATTATCAATCCATCTCTTTTGCACAACCACAAAAAAAAATTGGACCTTCAGAGGGACTTTCAAATTCCATAATTTCCTCCCTATCGCATCAATTTTCGCCGAACGAGATAAAATTGTGAGCTTTTCATATGCTGCTGCTAGTGTAAAAATCCCCTTCCACTTATATGTATCTTGCTCCTCTAGTATGGTCTTGAAGGCATTTAGCTCTTGCAGTAACCATCCAGTATCAACCCAGGTTCTTGTTCCATAGCAGTAAGTGATGAGAAGCTCATCATGGTCTCTAATTACCCCTAATTAACTAGTCTTCGTAGTTAATTAGCTAGGAATATGTAAATATATGAGTTAATTATTAAATAAGGGATAAAATAGTAAAGGACCTTAAAATAAGTTAAAAATGCTATATTATTATCCAATTAATATTATTAATAATTTAATTAATAAGTGGACTCGAAATATCATCAGTAATTTATCTAATTAATGTGTTAACTAACTTAAGTATAATTTATACCTAAATATGTAATAACTTAAGTAACCTTACTTAATTAAATAAATTAAGCTAAAAAGGTCAAAAATATAAATTCAAGGTTTAAATATAATAATTGTCTTATTTATAATCATATATAAAAAGTTGAAAAAGATTTAAATTAAAATAAACCTTGAAAACCTTAGTTTACATTTTTAGTCCTTATGTTTTATTTCAATCAAGTCCTTATTCTTCACCTAGGTCCTCAATTTTCATTACACGTAAGTCCCTGAAAACTTCTTTCCTTCTTCAGCCTCTTCGATGGCTGACGACAGGAGGTGAAAACACCCACCGATCACCGCGAATCTGACGTCCTTCCTTTCTTTCCAAGCTCCTCGAGCTTGTGCTCACCATTCTCTTTTCATCCATTAGTCTGGATGAAGCTGCAATCCTATTTTAGGGCTGAAGTTAAACTCACCGACGTCAGAGAAGACGCCGGTGGTTACTTCACTCCTATACCTTTCTTCGTCCAGATACATCCTCCTCCTCAGCCGCCGCAACCTATAAATACCCCTCTACACCCTCAATTTCAGTAGTTAGCTCCCTTCCCTCTTCTTCCACTAAGCTAACAGATAGGCTATTCCCTCCAAAATCCGGTGACCTTCCTCCGCTTCCTCCGTCTTCCTCCATTCACCTTTGCTTGCTCTGGATCTCCGCCGACGTCCGCTAAGTCTTCTGACGCAGTGCTGATGCTGGATTTCCTCTGCTTCACTCCGCCTACACCTGCCATACTTCTTTCCTTGCCCCTCTGATTTCCTCCTCCGTTAAGGACCTTCGACGGAGATCTTCTACCCCCTTCATCCAAGTAATAGTAGGATAGGTAAGTAGTGTAATTAGACTAGTTAGTTAGGTAGATTAAATAGACTTAATATTAGATTTTCAGTCATCTTCCTCATCTCCGGTGAGCTCGTTGAGCTTGACTGGAACACTCTTTTGTCTTTTTAAAACATCGATCACCTTCCTTAATCTCCCATGATCATTTCTAGCACCTTAATTCCCTGATTTGAACACCTATTTGCCTAATCCACCTCCACCTTCACCAGTTACTTCCACTGTCCATGGCAAAAGTATCTGAGGATAATTCACCTCCACTGGGGCCCTCCACCACTTAACCATCACTTAAGGGCCTCTCTCTTCACTTTAATTTGAATAATAATCATTTATTTAATAAACGCCTAAATTCCATACACTCTCCTGAGCTCGCTGTCAATGGCAGCTCAGGAGTTTCTCCAACTAATCAACCACCTGTACACCATTGCCATACTTCACTGACATGATCTCTACACTCAGTTGAGTGAGAGAACATGTCTTGAGTTTGAACAAACTCAGATTACAATTTTTATGAATTCACTGTATATCTTTCATTTTAATCACCAATTGAGCCAATTGATGAGCTTCTGAGGTTCCTTGCAACCTCAGAAAACGTTTTAGACCCTTAATGGCATGTTTTTATGTCTTTTATACACTGTCAGCCATTTTTTGGACTCACCAGAGCTTCGGCGAGTTAAAAACACTCTTCAACCTAAGGGACTTCTTGAGAAGCTCCAGATTGTTTATTTGAGGACTCGGGATTCTATCTTGATGGTTATTTTGATGATTGGAAGTTTGGAGCTAGATTTAGACTGTTGTCTTCTCCAACTCTGGCAGAGTTGGAGAGGTTTCTTCATTAGGGTTTAAGAAGTTTTGAGAGATTCAGAAGCAAGAGTGAGGATCATAGAATTCATCTTAACCCTCTGATTTATTAGAAGATCTTTAGTTTGTTTTGTCGATTAAACCCATCTTAGATCTCAAGCGACAGACCTGAAACCCTAGGTTTCTTGGGTGAAATTCCTCTCTGATATCTTGAACATATTTCTAAGGTTAAACAGGAATGATTTGAAGTGTTTAATTCATCTGATAATGTTCAATTTAGAAAGTCAAATCTCAAGGTTTAATAGTCAACCATAGGTCTGATCTGTGGATTTAGGATTCAGTGAGAGGAATTGATGAGTTCAATTTGTTCCTAGGATGAATTTAAATAGATCAAATTCAATTTGGATGAATTCTGATAAGTTTTATAGAAGAATTAGATTGTTGTACAGTTTAGGTTGTTTTTGAACCCAAACTGATGTTAGTGTGTTTTTGATAAATTTCAAATGAAAAATATGGATAGATAGATCCTTACCAACCTTTAAAGGTTGTTTGAGTTGATGAAATTGATCTTTCGCTGTCTGTTGGACTAAATAGAGTGAGAAATGGAGCTCTGAAGCTCCTTAGCGAAGATCTTGAGTTGCTTTGCCTTCCTGAAGATCTTAAGAGTCTTTTCTCTTCTTTAGTAGGTGCGGAAACACCTACTGAACTGTTCAGCACCTCGTCTGAGGTCAAAGAGCCACCCTGTAGGTTCTTAGAGTTGAAACACTGCTCTACAGGCCAGAATGGCCATGGTGATCCTGACTTTTTGCCCTTCAAATCAAAGAGCAAGACCTTCCTTGAGTATCAAATTGATACTGTAATCGTGTAGAGTGTCCTTAGAGCTTTCCAGTGAGCCTTTATTTGCTCGATTTGGAGCCCTGATGCGGTCGGAGTCTTCGATTGAGTCTTGGCCTGGAAGGGAATGAGATAGTCCCACATCGGCAAAGGAGAAGCATGCACCTATGAATAAAAGTAAAATGTGTATGGGCTTTATCGGTCGTCAGCGCTCGGTGCACAATGAGCATATGTGTGTGCGTGTGTGGGTGCGTGCGGTGTGCATGCCTGAGTGTGTGTGCGCCTGTGGGCGTGCGAGCGTGGGCCCGTGAGGGCGTGTGCATGTGGGCCTGGGAGGCCGTGGGTCGGAGAGGCTGGAGACTATGCTAAATCGGAAATAAACCAAACCTAATAAAAACTAGGCTTAGACCCAATAGGGTCTGGTCCCACCTTGAGAGAGGTGCTGTGTATCCCCGACCAGTCTGAGCTGCCAACCATAAAACCAAATTTTTGGTTCAGATCTTGGGTTCAAATCAGTTCAGTTCAGCTCAGTTGCAAAGGGAAAGAAGGAGAAGAAGAGGGGAGCTAGTTGGGTTGAATAGAATAAAAAAAAAGAAAAGCAAAGGAAAGGTAAATAGGCAAAAGAAATGAAAATGATAAGAAGAAAGAAAAGAAAGAGAAGAAGAGATGTTAAAGACAAAGTATGCTCGAGACAGAAAGGTAAAGAGAAAGGAATAGAGAGAGAGAGAAGGTAGAATAAGATGAAGGCTGAAGACAGAGAAGAATGAATAGTTCTGAAGACGTCTGATATCTTTTTAAGACGTCTAAATTTTTGTACTCTACTAATTTCTTTTGATCATAAATGATGTAATAAGGCATATATTCATTTGAATTCCTCTTTTCTTGCCTTAATCTCTTGTAAATAAGAAGAAATTAAAGAAATAAACATGTTTACTTGTTTGTAGTAGCAAATCATATGTGTAAATATGTTTTCCTTATGGAATTTTGCATGTTGTTAAATTGGAAACCCTTAAGCAAGATTCATATTCTTAAAGTAAATTTAATTATAATTCTCATAAGTAGCTTAAGATTTAGTGGTGAATTCAAATTAAGTTATGCCTCCCAGCGAACAACCTGGACTCAACCAGTTAAAAAGAACTAAAATCTAAAATGTTAGGCTAACTTGACCCTATACTACTCAATTGACATGAATTCAAGTTGACCTAAGTTACTTTCTTTTGCACATAATTAAGCATAACTAACTTAATTAACTGTGTTGAGAATGTTAACGACCAGTAAGCTTTAGCATTATTGATCTTCCATTGGCCAGATTCCACCTCCAAATAATCCTTCACCAGCGCTTGTTTATCAAGAGCAACTGAATATGCAAATGGGTGTTTGTCTTTCATCACCCCAAATGGGGCCCATTTCTCATTCCAAAATCGAAAGCTCTTCCCATCTCCCAACATCGGTTTGAACATGTTCCAATTCTCAGCCAACGCACATACCACTGAAGCCCAAAAGGGGGATGGTCTAATGGGGTTCAACAAATTCATCTCATCATTTGAAGACCGATAGCTCTCTTTAATTATCTCTACCCAAGGTTTCTGCTCCCCCTATAACAACCTGATCGCCCATTTTAATAGTAAAGCTTTGAACTCTTTGAGTGACCGGATCCCCATGCCACCATATTCCTTCCGCGAGCACAATATATCCCATTTGATAGGTTAAAAGAATTAATCTTGATGAGAGGCTCCCTTCTAGAAAAACCTCTTACGCACTATATCAAGTCTCTTCCAAATTGACTTTGGTGCCCTAAAGACAGAAAAAAAGAAGATCGGGATTGATGTAATCACCGAGTTTAATAATATAAGTCTTCCCCCTTTCGATAAATATCGGCTGCACCAACCTTCAAATTTAATAGACACCTTCTCAAAAAGTATGTTCCAATCACTTTTCTTCAATTTAGTGCATTTCAAAGGTAGCCCCAAGTATTTGATTGGAACAGAGATCAAGGGGGTACCTAGAATAGATGAAATAGCATTCTGTTCATTCCCATTCATACCAAAGCACACCAAGGATGACTTTCTTCCATTTAGCTTTCTTCGAAAATGTTGACCATATGAAAACGAGCTTGGGATTCCCTTACACTTCCTTCCACAAAGAATACAGTATCATCGGCATATTGGAGAACAAGTGCCAAAGCCCTTCTATTCGAAATCGAGTAGCCCCTTATCAGACCATCCTCTGCAAGTTTACATGCATATCTGGCTAGTGTATCCACGACAAGATTAAAAATCAAAGGAGCTAGAGGGCATCCTTGCCGCACCCCACACTGTGGATGTACCTAAACTCTGCACGGTTTCCATTAATCAATGCGGAGTAGGAGGCTGTCATGATGCATCTCTTCATCCACTAAACCCAAACTAGGGGAAACCTTCTTTTAAAAATTTCCCATAGATAAGACCACGAGACAGAATCATATGCTCTACTAAAATCTACCTTCCAAAGAAAAGCCTTACATTTTCTCCTATGCCATCCCATCAACATCTCTTGAGCCACAGTAAACGACTCTTGCAAAGATCTCCTAGGAAGGAAAGCACATTGAACAGGCATAATCATATTTTGTAAAACACCACGCAATCTATTGGCAAGGCTTTTACTTATAATCAGGTATATGGAATTTGACAAGGTGATTGGCCTAAAGTCAGAGAAACATTCAGCCCCAGGCTTCTTTGGTGGCAAAAAAAGGTATGATTTATTTATTCATTCAAACTCAAAATTCCCTTTTTCAAACTCATGTATAACTCCCACAACCTCCTCCTTAAGAACTCTCCACATTTCTTTATAAAATAAAACTTGAACACCATCTAGACCCAGAGATCCTTCAATATTTAGTTCTTTAATCGCCTTCACAACCTCCTATTCAACAATAGGAGCCACCAGCATTTTTGATTGCTCATCATTCACACATGGAAAATATGTAGCAGCCATCCTCCATGCTCCCCTTGGAGCAACCTTTGAAAGCTCCTTGAAATATCACGAAGCTTCTATTCTAACCTCCTGAATAGTTGAAATTCTCCTTTCACCAATTTTGATTGAAGATATTAAGTTGCTCTGCCTTCTAGCACTAGTAGTGAGGTGAAAGAATTTCGTGTTGCCATCCCCTTAAGCCAAAGCTGCCTAGATCTCTCTCGCCAATACATTTCTTTTTTCAAAACCTCCTCAGCGGTAACTTGTTGCCAAACTTTTCTCATATCCTGTTCTTGAGCATTAAGGACCACCGTAGCTTCTTTCTGATCAAGTTGTTGCACCTCTGCCAAAGCCTCAACTCTCTTCTATTCACGAATAGCTTGCACTGTCTGCCCATATTCTTTCAACATCACATGCATGTCCGAGAGCTTTGAAGCCAGCCTTTGGATCGCTGAACCTACAGCCACCTTTGCCTTCCACTAGTTTGTTAGCATATCCTTGAATCCATCCTCACTAAACCAAGATTTTCTAAATTTAAAATAGGATCCCACATCAGCGTTCTCCCCACTGTCCCATACAATTGGTGTGTGGTCTGAAAAAGGCCTATCCAAACTCATAACAGATGATAGATGAAATCTCTCCAATAGTGTAGTATTGCCAAAGAATCTGTCAAGCTTGGACATCAGTCGACTCCCATTTCTCCAAGTAAATTCCACTCCATTGGTAGGAAATTTAGTTAGGCCCAGATTCTACATAGTCAACTGAAACCCAGTAGTAGCCCCATCAACAATGCCATTAGGTCTGTCCCCACTTGTCAAAGTGAAGTTAAAATCACCTCCTATGAGCCAAGGCCTCTCTTGGACCATATGCTGAGCTGCAGTCAGATCTTCCCGAAGCTCCCCCCGAGCAGTTGCTGCACAAGGTCCATACACATATGAAATATACCAATCCAAATCCCCTTGACTAGTCTGGCACGTACATGTTAGCACATGTCTTGCCATATGAACTTCAGTCACTTTAAGACAAGATTTTCTCCACCATAATGCCATCCCACCAGACCTCCCACTTGTAGCCAGAGCAATACACTCAGCTCTTCCAGATTGCCTTAACACATTCCAAACATCATCAGTACCCTCCTCTAAATGTGTCTCTTGAATAAGAGCATAATCAATTGCCCATTCCAATAGATATCTTGACAGAGATGCTCTTCTCACACTGTTGCGCATCCCATGCACATTCCAAGATAGGATTCTCATCCCTTGCGGTGCATCTCCTCTTGTGCTACAATCTCAACACTTTCAACCATGAGAGAATTTGCAATGGTATCTTCATTAATAGGGCTCTGATTTTCCTTTTTCCTCCTTCTAAGCATATAAGGGGATCTCCCAATTCCCTTCTTTAGACATACTCCTTTCCCAAAATTTAACTCTTCAGGGGCACGGAAAGGTACCTGGTTGTGAACTCCCAAAATACATCTTTCCTTACTATTGTCTACCAATGCAATCTCATTTTTAGAACCTTTGTCAGAACCCTCACACATTTGTTGATCTCCTACTCCAGAAGTTTCCCCCTCCATGTTCATCATCAGACCCTCGTCAGTATCCACATGATGATGATCTTTTCTTTGGTTCCGGTGCCTCATCAGATGAAATGCGGCCATCCTGCCCCAAGCTCTATTCATCGCCAACCACTTCCGCAGATGTCTTATTTTGCACCTATTCTTGACATATTATCTCATAGTCACCTAAAGACAACCGAATAAGCCATGAACAACCTCCGCATCTTAGTATTATTTTCTCTGGCACAGACCCACTTCTGAAAACTTCAGCGCCAACCTTCAAAACACAAGCATCACCTTCCCCTATACATACATCTACATCATTAGATAATTTGGCAAACCCGGCGATCATTGTGGCTACCACACCTCTTGATCTTAGATGCAACGGTAGACCTTTAATTTCAAGATTGACGTGCATGGTTCCCACCCTCTGAGGGGGTCGATCTGGCAAAGCACCATCAAATGGAGATACCAGCCTCCACAGCACCGTGATATTCTCAAAACTACTCGACTGAAATCCAAGCCTTTCCACATCTAACATCACCAAACTTAATACAAGAAAACATGATGGGGATATAGCAACAACCTTCCAACCTAGTGAGACAAGGGAGATAGAACTCACCAGTTGATGGAAGCATTCAATAGAAGGGCTTCCCATCATAACCTCTCCTATCAAAGCACATTGTAGCACCATCTCCACCGAACGAATATCTTCTGAAATTGAAACCTCCACATCAACCGTATGGCCAAAATTCGGAGGCGGTGGAGGTGGCAGCTCATCGAAACCCTTCGACTTAGGGTGCGGTTGATTCACCTTCACTGATTGCATCCCCACCATAGCGCATAAGTCATGTTTATGGCCATGCCCTCCATAAGCCAGACATACAAGGGGGTTTCGGCAAACCGCAGCCATGTGCCCTCTTCTTCTACACCTAAAGCAAAGGATATTTTCGTTCGTCCTCCCCTATCCCTTTCTCGTCCCACCCCTAGCACCCCTTCCCTGTTGAGATAGCTGTCTACTCTCCCTCCTCCTCCAATATTTGTGTCTCCAAGTCTTCCATCCATACTCCTCCCCCTAAAGCCCAGCCCTAGCCGCATGGTCGCCATCGCTCCTCTCCATCTCCTCGCTCTTCTCGTCTTCACCAATTACAATTTGATCTAAAGTAAAAATAAAAATTAGAATTAGGAGAAGAGAACTTAGGGATTAGGAGTTGTTACCTTTAGGAGACGATACTTAAGGACTTGAACACTTAGACTCTTTAGGTCTTTGGGCTTAATCAGCCTAGGTGTCTACTAAAATGCGGACTTGGTCTCGAGTACTCACCAAGTTAATTTTATTTTAATTTGATAAATAAATTGGGGTGATAAGTACATGACTTATCAACCCGCCCTCTGATTAGAGGGAACTTTACGTTTAAGCATCTACGCACTATTTGCACTGACTCACTTTTTGGTAGTTTTTATGAAAATTAGGTAGCTAATAAACTTTCTAGAGTAGTATGGTTGGCAAGTTGTCATGGGTAACAACCCATTGGCCAATTGTCCAGAGACCAGCTACATGACCATACTCATTCTACTCCTTTGAGGTAAATCTTAGATCAGGGAAGCCACCTACTTAAAAAAAGAAAAAATGATACTCAAAAATAAAAATAAAAAAATATTGAAAAATAGAAAAAGGGAGAAAAATAAAAATAGAAAAATAAACCACACTTCACCGCACGAGTATGGCTGGCAAGTTGCCGTGGGTAACAACCCATTGGCCGATTGTCCAGAGCCCAGTTCACAAAAATGCATAAATAATTCCCAAAACACTTAAGGAAGTAGAATAAACCAGGGAGATATACACTGGGTTCACCCTTGTGTTGACCCCATAAAAAAATAAAAAAAGTAGGGAGAAAGATACCGATCGAAAAGATAAACCTTTAGGCAAAAACTCTTAAGGTTGTTGGAACCTTGTTCCATATCTTGTTTTGGTGTTAACAAAATTATTATGGATTAATGTTTGCCATTAAGTATTTTTCAGATTTAGGTGAAGGAGTAAGGCAAACAAGAAATGATGGAGGCATTATGGTGAGAAGAAAAAGATCATGTCATGGAGGATGACAAGGATGAGTCGAGGAGAAGAAGATCATCTTCGACCTTTAATTTCTCTAGTTTAGATTTTATATTTATAGATTGTATATGCCTCTTAACAAAAAATCATAACTTAGATTGTAAAATCAAGTAGAGATAAATTAGGATTAATTTATATTGCAAACATTTTCAAAGTACGTAATGGATTAAAATGCTTAAAATAGGTACTTGTAAGCAAGTACCAGTACTGTTCATCAGTACTGGCATTTGCAAGGCATAGGTTTGAGAATTCGTCTCAAACTGTGAACAAGTACCAGTACCAACCATGAGTACTGGTACATATTGGCCACAGGTTGAAGCCTTTATTCTGGCCTGAACCTTACAAGTACTGATACCCATGATGAATACTGGTACAAGTAGGTTACTGTGCCCAAGGAATTTCAAACCTGGGAGTCACAAGTACCGGTACCCATGATGAGTATCGGTACCAGGACTCATGTACTGGTGGCAGTGAGCTCCTAGTACCGGTACCAGGTAGCCGTTGGCTCAAAACTGAATGGCTAGAAAATTAATTTTGGCTATATGAACATTGGGATTTAAACCCCAATGTCTAGTAAACGACCCACTAAGGTCCTAACTCTATAAATAAACCCTTGGATCCTTAGTTTGCATATGAAAAATAGAGAAGAAAAATTCTAGAGCTATATTTCATATTCTCACACTATTTTGAAGAAGGAATAGTTTGCTGCTATCAATTTCTCTACACTTTTGCAAACACTTCGACGTGATTTCTTCACGCATTGTCAAGGCATTCACACTCATTCTAGGCTCTCAAATCGGTAATATTATATTTACATTTGTTGAGAGGCTTAGGAACTTAGTTGTAAGATCTTTCTTTCTTACACCTGTATTTCATTTGTTCTTGAGCATTTGCTCGTTGGGTTGTAACAAACTCGTTTTTGTACTTGGGTTGAGGTAACCTGTTAATTACCTCGGCTTAGTAAATTGATCCTCTCGGGGTTGAGAGAATCGGGTTAAAAACCCTAAGCTAGGAGGCTTAGGTAGTGGAGTACCCAAGGAAGGGGAACCACTATACATATTGTGCCAATTTTCTGTGGTTTGATTGATTATGCAAATTGTCTTGTTATTACTGATTTTGTGTTTGAGTTTTTGTGCGCATAGTCATATATATATCCATATCTTTAGATCCTATCAAAGGTCACCTAGGGTCGTAGAAACCTAAGCTCGTTTTAACGGCTGCTCAGTGAGTCTATCACATTCACAAAGATGCTTAGAACTTAAAGTTCTTTTCAAGTCTTGGGTGGGTTGGGTAGCCGCAGAAAGATGCCTCGAAACCTTAAACTAAAAAATCCAAAAAAATTAGAAAAGAAGAAAAAGCAAAAAAAAAAGTATCTTCCCTTTTCAAAATAAGGCGAGGACTTGGGAGATCTGCATTTTTCCAGACACCCGGGTACTATTGAGTTTTCATAATTAGGTCCTTAGTTGAAATTTTCTAATGACATCAACAAATCTTGCCTAAGTAATCAGATCCTAATTCTATTTTTATACATAGCATTTAGTTTGATTTTGCTAGGGACTAACAAAAGATAGGCATGGGGGTATGATGTAGACATCCATTTAGGAT
The DNA here is from genome assembly GCA_037157565.1 of Thalassia testudinum. Taxonomy (NCBI): domain Eukaryota; kingdom Viridiplantae; phylum Streptophyta; class Magnoliopsida; order Alismatales; family Hydrocharitaceae; genus Thalassia; species Thalassia testudinum. Next base: position 136,594,485 of record JAZHRO010000077.1, read on the forward strand.
AAAATGACTATTTATGCATGTTCGTAGGTTTAGATATACATTCCATAGTATAAATATCGCATACTATGCATCATTCTGCATTTAGAATAGTTTGTATAAAGTTTAGGATAATTCATGTCCTTTTATGGCTGGGAGAGAAGGAGAATTATTTTGGGGCCTCAGATTGACGATTCGACCATACGGATTTGATCAAGACGATGATCAGAGTCCAATGCCTCTGAAATCGTTTTGATCGGAATTTCATAGCACCTTATGCAGTTTGAGAAAGATCAACGGCCAAGGGATTAGGTGACACACTTCGAAGCTTCAAACGACAAATCAGACCACACGGATGGATCCGGATCAACGATTGTAGCCCAACAACATCAAAATTGACGTAATCCAACATCCGCGATACCACCTACAAAGCAAACAGAATGGACGGGTCTTTGCCTTGCCTCAAAAGAGAGAGTCTAGATGAGATCTCGACCGTTGGATCTTCATCCAACGATTGAGTCCAGGCACCACGATTCCCATCAAGATGACAAGGTCGCGCCCTTGCCTCAATGGTAGCGTGCTCGGCTTGTAAAGAAGGGGCGCACATTCGAATCATCTGATGCCTTCAATCGACTGCATAGGAGCGAGCGGCTAATTAGAGCTACGTGATCTTCATCGAACGACACAGAATTCTCCATGTGGACACACAGATGAGCACGGATGAGCCTACGTGCACATGCAGGATCGCACACGTAGTCCAACGCCCGATCTGATGCTCCTTCTAGTGCGTGATTTAAGCGTGGGTCCACGCAATCTCAATCCTCCATTTGAGCATCCAACTGTTGGGTGGGCGCAGGTGTGAATGCACAATTGCACACACATCTGAGCGCGCGATTTGAGCATGCTATCTTAGCGTAATCTCCATCGTTCATCAATGATCGAACGATGAGCAAGCGAGGTAGCTGGGGAGCACGTGAGCACAGCTGCGAGCACCAGCGGTGGGTGTGTGATCTTCAACAACATCTAAGGTAGGTGTAAGGCGACGTCTTTAGATGTCACAATTGCCCATATGCAAATTGTCTTCTGTCCTCCGTTATAAAAGTACCCCTACCCCTCCCATTCTTCATCTCTTCCTTTCTCTCCCTCACCACCTCCAAGGCTCTAGAGAGAGCTTATTCCAAGCCCGGGGTGCTCCTCTAGAGTAGAAAACCAAAATATTTTCCCGCCTTGCACCCCCATTTGTGGAGCATCCCGTGGTCGTCCTCTCACCACCTTCCGGAAGAAGATCCTTGCCGCGACGCCATCCTACCCCTCTCTCCATCCTCCAGCTCCATCCTTGTTCATCCCGCTCCTCACCACCTTCCTCCTGGCGACGTCAGAGCGAATCGTCCTCCAAGCAACCATCGAGGGGGACACTTCTCACCTCTATCTATCTTTTACTACTTTCTAGTGTAGTTTTCTACTTTCTTAGTTGTAGAAAACTATTTAAGATATATATGTGATTATTTCTCTCTCTCTCTGCAAGTAGATTAGATAGAAATTATTTCAAACAGATCTCTGTTAGTTCAACCACTCGTATATAATATTTTGATGATTTTACAAAATGAAGAAAATGAAATAAAAAATAAAGTGTAGAATATTATTTTCTCTCTGTAATAACATATTTGCAGGATTTCAAAAAGCTTTCCAAGATGGGAGATTAAAAGTGTGAAGACAAGTAGCATAAGTATTAGGTCTTAGGCTTTTTCATGTAAACTTTCAAAGGTTGTAATTTTCATTTTATTTGAGTCTAGAAATATTGTAAAGAGCCCCCAAACATAACCTATAAATAGCTAACTTAGGCTCTCTACACTTAGGATAAATTAGAAACGAAAACCAAACACTCATAACTTTATCAGACGTCCAGAACAATGGTCAGACGTCTGATTTTCTAGTTTAAGACGTCTGACAAGTATCTCAGACGTCTAATTTCAAAGAGTTCTGCCTTTGGTTTGTCTCCTCATAAACATCAGTCGAAGGACTTCACCTTCAGACGTCGATAACCTTACAAAGACGTCTGATTCTTTACCCAGACGTCCTCAGACTAACCATTAGACTAAGCTTAGGCAAAAATGAATTCCCAGACGTCTTGACACACCTCCAGACGTCTGCCTTTGAGCCGTTGGCCATGATTTTCTGTGCGTATCTCTTTACGGCCACAGAATCTTTTGGCAGAAGTGGTGAAGAGTCTTTAGATTTTCAGACGTTTGGTGATGTCCTCAGACGTCCATAACCACGTCTCATCCTCGAAACCTAGAACCCTGTTTGGATCTGATGAAAACAGGAACGAATCTACCTTTCATTAGACGTCCAATAACATAATCAGACGTCTTATGTCAAAATATCAGACGTCCTTCTTTTGATCCAATGGAGTCTGTCTTGATGACCTACAGTATTAGATGACCAAAAGAATAATCAGATGTCCTATAAGACGTCTGATCCTAGAATTAGACATCTGATATTGCTGTCAGACTCATCATTGCCCTGATTTTGTGTGGATTTCGTCCTAAACTCTTGGGATTTGTCTCCAACGGCTAGAAGAGCTCTCCTAAGTATTCTTGAAGGTTCCAAACTTGCCTATAAATAGACTACAACTCCTCTTAGGCAAAACACACCTCTTGAGATACAATTCCATTAGAAAAATCTCTTGCTCACTACTCTAAGCTCCATCTTGCCCTTGTGCTGTGCTAATACTCTGATCAAAGGGCAAATCCATACTCCCAGCTCACTTCGTTCTGTAAATCTTCAGGGAGTTCTTTTCATGCTTAGTAGATAAGAAAGCAACTAAATTATTGGGGTGCTCTATAGGTGTTATTTTACTTAATTTTTGTACTTTGGGTATCCGGCCTGTCGGGTCCCCGTCTCTTCATTTTGAAGGGAGAAACCTCCGTTTAGGGATCGGAGGTGGGATTTGTAATTGAGGTACACTACCCTTGTTTAAGTAGTGTGGTTAGTGGATTGATCACCTTGTGATCGAAAATCCTGAGTCAAGAGATTGGCTTAGGTGGTGGTTTTCACCCATCTTGGGTTTCCACCTAAAAATAATTGAGTACATTGTGTGACTGAATTTTTTGTATTACAATATTCTATAATTTCACTATTCACCCCCCCTCTAGTGTAATTTCATTTGGTATCAGAGCGAGGTTTTCCGCCTACAGGAGTAACATCCGCGGAAAGATCACATGGAGGGGAAGGCCATTTCCACAAGCAGATTGGAGGGGAAATCCACCACTCGACCACCACTCTTCGAAGGAACCAACTACACTTACTGGAAGGTGAGAATGAAGATGTGGCTTCAAGCCAATGATTTCTCCATATGGGAGAAATGCGAATCCGCATATGTCATTCCCGAGAAACCAGAAACTGGTTACACAGTGGAGCAAATCCATCACCTTGGACTGAATGCCAAGGCAATGAACTCACTCTACTACGCACTTAGCTTGGAGGAATTCAACCGCATCAGCCAATGCGAAACCGCCCACGAGATCTGGAGAACCTTGGAGGTAACTCATGAAAGTACATCTAAAGTTAAATCCTCAAAGATAAACTTGTTGTCGCAGGAATTCGAAGCTTTCTCTATGAAGGAGAATGAAAGACTTGGGGACATGTACACCCGATTCACGTTAATCGTGAATAACCTCAAGTCTTTAGGAAAGACATTTATAAAGGGGGAGCTTCAAGGGAAGCTCCTTCGCTCCCTTGGACCTGAGTGGGAACAAAAGGTAACAACAATAGAAGAAGCCAACCAAGTAGAGGATCTAGACATGGAAAATCTACTTGGGAATCTCATGGCTTACTAATAAAAAATGGAGCAAACGAAGAAATCAATCTCATTGGAGCCAAAGAAGAAGACCTTAGCCTTCAAAGCTACTTCGGATGATGAGGTAAGTACCGATGACGAAGAATTTATTTTATTAGCTAAAAAGTTTAAAAAGTTTCTCAGAAATAGAAGAGAGATCAAGGGAAGGAAAAGAGAGGAAGAACCTCTAATTTGTTATAATTGCAAAAAGAGAGGTCACATAAGGAAAGATTGTCCCTTACTCAAAAGGGATGATGAGAAGAAACCCAAGAAGCCTTCCGACTACAAGAAGATCTCCAAACTGAAAGGATTCAAGAAGAAGGCATTTTAAGCAACATGGGATGACTCCACCTCTGAAGAAGAGGAGGAGGAAACAAATGAAGAAACGACATGCTTGGGATTAATGGCAACAAATGATGGTTCTGAGTCTGAATCTGAGGAACCTGAGGTAAACTCCTACTCTTTAGATGAATTACAAGATGCGTTTGATTCACTATATGTAGATCTTAAGAAAACAAAAACCCAAAGCAAGGCTTTAAAAGAAGAAAACTTAGAAAATAAGAGATTAATCAATGATCTTGAAGAAAAGAATCTAATTATTACAAAAGAAACCACTGCTTTAAATATGCAAATAAGAAATCTAATGATTGAGAAAGAGTCATTAACAAATGATTTGTATACAGCAATGAGTGAACAAAAATTTTTAGATAGAGAAGAATTACTCGACAAAATCCATGTGCTTGAAAAATCAAACTCCTTTAAAAAGGATGAAAATGGCTTACTTAGAGTAGAAATTAGGGCATTCGAAGATAAACTAGACATAATGAAAATAGAGATAAATCATCTCAAAGAAAAGTCAAGCCAACTTCTTGAGGACCTAGCCAAATTTACAAAGGGGAAAGATAACTTGGACAAACTCATTGCCCATCAAAAACCTTCCTCAAGTAAATTTGGATTAGGCTTTTATGAACCTAGTCAAAGTGAGTCGAAAAAGGATCCTCCTCTAAAGGAGACCACTAACAAATACGGATCCACATTACAATAGATACCGAAAAGACAACTCTCACTTTGTTTTGTAGGGATGAAAGGACATCATAATGTCAAAATTTGGATATACAAAATGAAGGATGGACGACTCAAATTAGAAAGGCCTATAGAAACACCAAGTCACCATCAAAGATCTTTTGTAGGAGGAAGAAGGTCTACAAGGAGGAAGACAAGGAGACCACCGCCACCAAGGAGGCCGATGGGTGATGGACTCCGGATGCTCCAAACATATGATGGGAGACAAGCGCCTATTTTTGGACCTCCAACCTATGGATGGAGGAACAGTTACATTTGGCAACAACCACAAGGGCCATATTATTGGCCTTGGTAAAATAGGTAACCCTCTCTCTCCCATCTTAAATGTTTCTCTAGTTAAAGGACTAAAACATAATCTTTTAAGTGTAAGTCAAATATGTGATAAGGGCTTTAAAATAGTATTTACTTCTAAAATGTTTGAAATTATGCATGCATTAACCAATGAAACCCTTCTTAAGGGAACTAGATTTAAAGACATTTATGTTGTAGAATTTGATAAAAATGGCACTTATGAATGTCTTATAGCAAATGATGAGTTAAGTAAATGGCATAGAAGACTAGGACATGTTCATATGAAGCTGGTTCAAAAACTAGCTAAACATGAACTAGTCCGAGGTCTTCCTAAAGAAAAATTTTTAAATGAGTCTATTTGTGATTCATGTAAATTAGGTAAGATTATAAAATCTAGTTTTAAAAGCAAAGAAGTTATATCCACATCAAAACCTTTAGAACTACTTCACCTAGATCTGTTTGGACCTACAAAATATGAGAGCCTCAGTGGATGCAAATATTGTCTTGTAATTGTGGATGATTTTTTGAGGTTTTCATGGGTCTCCTTCTTGAGATCCAAAGAAGGAGTGTTTTCCGTCTTTTCTATTTTTTGTAGGAAAGTTCAAATTGAAAAAAGCAACCAAATCACTCGTATCCGTAGTGATCATGGGGGCGAGTTTGCAAATTCCTTGTTGATGATTTTTGTCAAGAACATGGTATTGCCCATGAGTTTTCTTTTCCTCGAACACCTCAACAAAATGGGGTGGTTGAGAGAAAGAACCGTACTCTTCAAGAGTGTGCTCGAACATTGCTCATAGACTTGGGGTTACCAAAGTAGTTTTGGGCTGAGGCAGTTAACACGACTTGTTACATGTTAAATCACACCTTAATTCGATCCGGATTGCGAAAAATTTGTTTTGAACTATACTATGGGAAAATACCCAAAATTAATTATTTTAAAGTTTTTAGATGTCGATGTTTTGTTTTGAATACCCGCTCTAATTTAGATAAATTTGATGCCAAAGGTGAAGAAGCCATCTTTATTGGCTATTCCTCACGTAGTAAGGCATATCAGGTTTTTAACAAGACCACATTAATAGTGGAGGAAACCCTCCATGTTTCCTTCGATGAATCTCCTCATTCCTCCATTGACCGAGTCAATATGGATGATGAAGATGATTCTACTATTGATGTGTCTAACATTCCAAACTCCAATATCCATAATCTTCCAAAAGATTGGATATATCAAAGGGATCATCCCGAAAGTCAAGTCATTGGAAGTGTTTCTGATGGCGTTAAAACCCGATCTCGTTTTAGTTGCTCCTTTGGTCTCTCCGCCTTTGTATCTCAATTTGAACCCAAGAGTGTCGAGGAAGCGTGCTCCGAAGAACCTTGGATGATGGCCATGCAGGAGGAACTCAACCAATTCCAAAGGAATGAAGTTTGGGATCTAGTACCTAAGCCTGTAGGGCAAACGGTAATAGGTACCAAATGGGTATTCCGGAACAAGTTGAATGAATCTGGTATGGTTATTCGAAACAAGGCTCGGTTGGTAGCACAAGGGTACAACCAAGAAGAAGGAATTGATTTTGAGGAGACCTACGCTCTCGTAGCTCGACTCGAATCAATTCGCATGCTTCTTGCTTATGCCGCCTATCTTGGCTTTAAACTCTTTCAAATGGACATTAAGAGTGCGTTTCTTAACGGATTCATTAAGGAGGAAGTTTTTGTAAAATAACCTCCTGGTTTTGAGTCTCATGATAAGCCTTATTTTGTCTACAAATTAAACAAGGCACTATATGATCTAAAGCAAGCTCCTAGAGCTTGGTATGAAAGGCTCAAAGACTACTTGTTAAATGCAAAATTCTCTATGGGGGAAGCTGATTCCACATTATTCATTAAAAGAAAAGGAAAAGATATTTTATTATCTCAAATATATGTAGATGATATTATATTTGGTGCTACTAATGAATCTATGTGTAGAAAGTTTTCAGAAATTATGCAGGAAGAATTCGAAATGAGTTTGATGGGTGAGCTCAAGTTTTTCTTGGGCTTGCAAATCACTCAGCTCGAAATTGGAACCTTTGTGTGTCGATCAAAATACACAAAGGAGATGCTGAAGAAATTTGATATGAACAAAAGTAAAGGGAAGAACACTCCTATGAGTGTCACAACTTCCCTAGACTTGGATAAATCAGGTACGCCCATAGATCAAAAGCTCTATCGTAGCATGATTGGATCTTTAATGTATTTAACTTCCAGTAGACCTGATATTTTGTTTAGTACCTGCTTATGCGCTAGGTTTCAATCAAACCCTAAACAATCACACCTAAATGCTGTAAAACGAATATTTAGATATCTAGTTGACACATCTGATTATGGCTTATTATGCCCTAGGAGTCCACAATTCAACTTAGTTACATATAGCGATGCGGATTACGTAGGTAGCCGCACTGATAGGAAGAGTACTAGTGGGACGTGCCAATTCTTGGGCGAATCACTAGTCTCTTGGTTCTCAAAGAAACAATCTAGTGTAGCTCTATCAACTACGGAAGCTGAATACATAGCCGCCGCACTAGCACGTTCCCAAGTGCTTTGGATGAAAAATACTTTGAAGGATTTTAACTTGATATTTAATAAGATAAAAATATTATGTGACAATACTAGTGCTATCAACCTCTCGAAAAATCCCATACATCACTCTTGCACAAAACATATTGATGTTCGACATCACTTCTTGAGAAATAATGTACTTAAGCGAGAAATCAAAGTTGAATTTATTTGTACTGAACTGCAATTAGCTGATATTTTCACTAAACCTTTGAATTATGATCGCTTTAATTATATACGTAGGAAACTAGGCATATGTAAGCTAAGTGGTATTTGAAGAATTTAGTGACTTAATGGAACTTCCTTTGTCATGAGCATAGATGGAACCTTGATTTTACTAAGTTAGAAGCCTTCATTCTCAGTTCAAACATCTAAATGCACATTCTGTGCAACATCAGATGTCTAATTATACCATCAGATGTCTTATACATAAAAATTCGTTGTCTAAGCATCTGGGACAGACGACGATTTTATTTAACGAGAGTAATCACAAAAGAGTCATCTCAGACGTCTGGCATCCTTCACAGACGTCTGGGGAGTCGTCCAGATGTGTTGACAGACGTCCATCTATGAGTTAGAACATATACTACCAGTCGGACTTCTGAATCTGTGGTTAGACGTCGCATAGGTCGTCTGACAGGAAAATCGAACGACCCTGTAACTTTAGGCCAAAATCCAGAAAGGTCTGTCTGCAGAAATCGGACGTCTAATTTTAGATTTAGACGTCCCCCGTGTCGTCTGAGACAGAAATCAGATGACAACCTGGAGAATAAATCATTTTCCAGGAAAGGATGCCTACAGAAATCAGACGTCTATGTTTGAAATTAGTCGTCTGATTTATCGTTTGATGGATAAAACAGACCTCACCATAAAAAGGGCTAAAATCCCTACAGTCAAATCCAGGCGGCTGACATCGTCTCCAGACGTCTGATAGGGGAAAAATCTGCGAATTGCGACTATTCTCTGGATGGTTTGAAATGCAAATCTCCCCAACTTCAGGGGGAGACTTGCTCCGTGACCTTGGGATATAAGATCCCCTTCGCAAGGTCCCACTCACCTCTCCCAAATCCCTACCACTCTCCCTCACACCCGACGGCCCACAACAGCAGTTGGCGAAGTTCTGCTCGCCGCCAGACGACCGTCGTGCCTCCTCGACGACTGGCGGAACTGCTGCTCCTCTACGCTCATCCTCCCAGCCTCTCGACCATGCATTTGGAGGCTTCCCTCATGCCGTGGGTATACCCTCTCAACTCCTAGGACATCTCCATGCTCTTTTACCCACGACCTTGCAGCATCTAGTAGCATCTTGTTCTCCTTATTGATTCACTTGGCCTACTTGCACATTTCATATCGTTATCAGCCTTAGAACCCTAACCCTCAGTCAAGCCAACCTTGTTAGCCCTAGCTGCATCTTCCATGGCAAGGGTATTACCTCATGAGGTTCAAGCTGACATTTTAGTGGCTTGAATCCAACGGTATATTGCCACAACTACAAGGAAGGTTGTATTGCCTCAAGGCATACTGCCACATATTTTTTCAATGATGATTGTATTGTTTGAATCTGTGTTGTTGAAATATTCTTGTATGGATGCTTTTTACAGGTATTCTATCCTCAAAACACCACTCATTCCACCAAATATGCCTCCCCGTAGGAAGCAAGTTGAGGGATCTTCCACTTCCTCTTCCACCTATTTGGCAGATCAACTGCGGGGCGACATCACTAGGCAGCGATTTCGTCGTTTCGCGAATGCCAAAGTTAAATGCCCTCGTTTTATTGTTTGGAATGATTTTGCCCATTTGAACCTTCGGGAACACTTCCAAACTCTCCATCTCTTTCAATATTTTGACCGTCAATTCCACTCCGGCATTGGAACTCTTGGTGTGTTCCCTGATCTTTGCCGTCTCTTTTATGCCAACATCGTTGAGGACTACAGCAATGATGAACTTGAACTCCATCGCAAAATACACATCACATTCGAAACTATTTCCGACCTTCTAGCCATCCCGAATGAGGGAAATGACTTCAATGACATTCTGAGGCAATACGACCCAGAAGTCATCAATCAAGAGTTAGTTCTCCCTGAAAAATATGTTGAAAACCTTAGCACCCTACCATGCAAAAATCTCAAACCCCTTCCACGTCTACTCTCTCGCATTTTTGGGTGGGACCTCCTAAACAAATCGGGAGGTTTTGATTACATCTCGGGCCAACACAAGGCGCTCCTTTTTGCGGCCATCCGTCATATTCCTTTCAATTATTGCCGCCTCATAGTTCGCGTCATGAATGAAGACCATGGGGCATCACTTTCGTTTGGGTCTATTCTATCCAAAATCTTTTCAACCCATCGGATTTCCATAACTGACCAAGCAGTTGACAAGAAGATTGAGCCTTACAACCGGGCCACAGCCGCCAAGATGCATATACTTAGGGAGCATCTTGAGCCCGCCAATGAGCCCATGGAAAAAGAGCCCCTTGCACCCTTTCCAGACTTCCATGAACCATGGCCCCTTCAAATAGAAGCTCCCCGCTCGAGTTTTGATGAAGCATGGGATCCAGCCACAGATTCCCTCTCCTCCGGCATCTCCCTCCTACTGCATCGAACCGACGAGATGTACACCTACATGGGAAGCATGCGCCGCGACATTGACGAACTTATATCAGATGTTCAAAACTTGCAAATGGGACACGGACCCACTCGTCGTCGCCGCCGCCAAGATTAAGAAGAATAGTTTAGTGCTTCTATTTTTCTGTCTTTTTTTCTTTCTTTTATTCCAAGTTTGTATTAAGGGGCCTTGACCCCGTACTTAATATTTTTGGGAACAAATAGCTAGTCCGTGCTTAAATATTTCTAATCAATTTTCCTTAATGCCTTGTCATCTTTTAAACATGTAATTTTACTCATGCACTCTACTTTGTAGATATCACTCTTGTAGTTTGGATTTCAACTCCCTTTAACAACCTTTCATGATGATATTCAAAAAGGGGGAGCAGAATGTAGGTAAGAACTTAAGGAATAATATAAAAACAAACTTCTTAAATAGATAAAGACTACCAAGTACAACCTTTAGGGGGAGGAAATAGGAACCTACAGCTATATTTTGAAAATCATCAAAAAGGGAGAGATTGTTAGTTCAACCACTCGTATATAATATTTTGATGATTTTACAAAATGTAGAAAATGAAATAAAAAATAAAGCGTAGCATATTGTTTTCTCTCTGTAATAACATATTTGCAGGATTTCAAAAAGCTTTCCAAGATGGGAGATTAAAAGCATGAAGACAAGTAGCATAAGTATTAGGTCTTAGGCTTTTTCATGTAAACTTTCAAAGGTTGTAATTTTCATTTTATTTGAGTCTAGAAATATTGTAAAGAGCCCCCAAACATAACCTATAAATAGTTAACTTAGGCTCTCTACACTTAGGATAAATTAGAAACGAAAACCAAACACTCATACCTTTATCTGACGTCCAGAACAATGGTTAGACGTCTGATTTTCTAGTTTAAGACGTCTGACAAGTATCTCAGACGTCTAATTTCAAAGAGTTATGCCTTTGGTTTGTCTCCTCATAAACATCAGTCGAAGGACTTCACCTTCAGACGTAGATAACCTTACAAAGACATCTGATTCTTTACCCAGATGTCCTCAGACTAACCGTTAGACTAAGCTTAGGAAAAAATGAATTCCCAGACGTCTTGACACACCTCCAGACGTCTGGCTTTGAACCGTTGGCCATGATTTTCTATGCGTATCTCTTTACGGCCACATAATCTTTTGGCAGAAGAAGTGGTGAAGAGTCTTTAGATTTTCAGACGTCTGGTGATGTCCTCAGACGTCCATAATGACGTCTCAACCTCTAAACCTAGAACCCTGTTTGGATCTGATGAAAACAGGAACGAATCCACCTTTCATTAGACGTCCAATAACATAATCAGACGTCTTATGTCAAAATATCAGACGTCCTTCTTTTGATCCAATGGAGTCTGTCTTGATGACCTACAGTATTAGACGACCAGAAGAATAATCAGACATCCTATAAGACGTCTGATCCTAGAATTAGACGTCTGATATTGCTGTCAGACTCATCATTGCCCTGATTTTGTGTGGATTTTGTCCTAAACTCTTGGGATTTGTCTCCAACGGCTAGAAGAGCTCTCCCAAGTGTTCTTGAAGGTTCCAAACTTGCCTATAAATAGACTACAGCTCCTCTTAGGCAAAACACACCTCTTGAGATACAATTCCATTAGAAAAATCTCTTGCTCACTACTCTAAGCTCCATCTTGCCCTTGTGCTGTGCTAATACTCTGATCAAATGGCAAATCCATACTCCCGGCTCACTCCGTTCTGCAAATCTTCAAGGAGTTCTTTTCATGCTTAGTAGATAAGAAAGCAACTAAATTATTGGGGTGCTCTATAGGTGTTATTTTACTTCTTAATTTTTGTGCTTTGGGTATCCGGCCTGTCGGGTCCTCGTCTCTTCATTTTGAAGGGAGAAACCTCCGTTTAGGGATCGGAGGTGAGATTTGTAATTGAGGTACACTACCCTCATTTAAGTAGTGTGGTTAGTGAATTGATCACCTTGTGATCGAAAATCCTAAGTCAAGAGAATGGCTTAGGTGGTGGTTTTCACCCATCTTGGGTTTCCACCTAAAAATAATTGAGTACATTGTGTGATTGAATTTTTTATATTACAATATTCTATAATTTCACTATTCACTCCCCCTCTAGTGCAATTTCAATCTCTTGCCTTATAAAAATACAAAAAAATTACAAAAGATATAAACAAAAAAATAAATAAAAGCGAAGTGTTGATTTCACAAAACCAAACGTTCACCTCCTTTTGTTCGACCTGGGACTTCCCTTTCGAGTTTCAGTAAATTTTATCTGGTAGCGATTTTTGCAACTATGACGATAGGTTCTCCGAAATCCTAATTTTACATCACGAAAATGCGCTCACCAATTTCTATATAAACACCCTAGTCACCTCCCCTTAGGATAATTCCTTTGCTACTTCCAAACAAGAGCCACCAACTAGAACTAGTCCTTCTTCCTTCTTCTTCTTCCTCCCCTTAGAGTTCTTGGATGCACCCTCGCAACAAATACTATGTCGCCGCTCTAGACTTCTCCTTCAAAGCCCTTATTTTCTAGTGTTTATGTTCTAGTTCTAGTATACTTAGGTTCATTTTCCAAGTATTCTTCTAGTTATAATCCATAGTGCTACTTGTTTTCAAACTCTTTTTTTGAAATAAAGTTCCTATTTCATTTTCAACTTGCCTTCAAGTTGCTTGCTTTCTTCTAGTGCTTATTCTAGTTCTAGTACTTTAGTTAGTAATTGCATGCTAGTAGTTCTAGTAGATTTTATTTTAGTTCTACTTCTAGTAGTACTTTTTCTACTTGCTATGCTATTGGCTTAGTTCATAGGAATTAGGAAAGTGAACTAGTCTAGTAGCCTCCCTATGAACAACTCTAATTCCAGCTTTTGATCTCCAATTTTATATTCACGAGTACAATTTGAAATAAATTTAAGAGTTTCTACGTGCACTTACTATGATGAATGCATTTTCTACGCATACCTGTTCGCATGTAGAACACTTTTTGGCACCATTGTCGGAGAGGCACAGCGATCATTTTGCTTTCAATAGTTGCATTTAGATTTGCACTCATGGGATCTAACCTGCTCTTGTCTTTTTTTATTTTGTGTGCAGGGATTGTGCATTCACACAATAACAGATCATGAAAAGGATAAAAGTGCAGGTGAAGATCTCCAGGTAGGTTGTCTGCATCTTAGATGTAGGTAGGTGTTCATTACGAAACGTGTTAAAAGATTTTGTGTCATAGTTCCGAATCACGTTGAAACAAATAAATTTATAAATATTTCAGTAAGTGCTGAGTTGTTCGCAGGGAGGCAAAACACAATTTTTAAAGCCTTTCATACTAACTACTCTAGCCTAATGAAAGCATGAAAATAGAGATAGGATATTCATAGAATTAGATTTTTATTATTATTTGCAAATAATTCTAAATTAGGAATCTAAACAAATATGCTAAAGAATAGAGAGAGAGAAAAGTAGATGAAGGATGCCACCGCTTGTGGGATGCTTGTGCGAAGTGTGGCAACACTTCAGATCTAGAGCACCGGGAGGAAGACTAAAGAGAAGTTGCCGAGAGAGAGAGAGGCTGGAGATGTGTCTAGTGGAAGTTGCCTCTCAACTTGATCTGGCCTGTTTCTCATGGGAACGATGTTGATTACAGTCCTTTCCATGATACAGGAGGTACATGTGGTGCTCTCTTGGCCGAGAGTCCCCTATGGTAATCTTACACCCAGTCAACCACCCTGAGGTCACGATTGCGACGTAGCGGTGACTACGGCACGCGTGATAAACGCATAGGTAGCTATCCCGCACTGGCATGCGGTCAGTCATTTCCGCTAGCAGGTACGCCTAAAGGTACTACATGGAATAGTACAGGGCCTTGCCCTCTCATAACAGAACAGAAGAGGGGTCTCGCCCCTCCACAGTCTGCGTACCCTCGTCCAACTATGGTTTGGCCAGTGGGCCTAACAAGAGTCGGTGTAGGGCGGCTAGTCCTAACCCCGGGCCCCCTGAAGAGGCTAGCTTCCTCCTTGCACTAAGTAGCTTACCTTGGTACCACGTACACGAGGGCCAAACAGAGTCAGTGTAGAGTGTCTAGGCTTGACCCCGAGGCTCAACCATTGCCAACGGGCGACTAGTACCCCTCTACACTAAAGGGACAATGGCTCTCCTTGGTACCACGTACACAAGGGCTAGCTCACTTCCCGTCTACAGGAGTTTTCCTCTTGATTCCCCGTAGGGTTCATGCTGGTATTCCTTTCGTTTCATATTCCAAGCTTTTAGATCTCTCTATTTACATTTCTAGTTCCATTCTTTAAATAAGTAGCTCATGATTTTCTAACTGACAAGGCATCACATTAAAATAACCAATACATTTGCTAGCATTTAAAGTTTTACATGCATCTCAAGTAAACAGTGTAGCTCAACCCTACTCATTTGTTCCTACCCTAAGGTTTATTTTCATCCTAGGGTTCTACATGTATCTCAAGTATATAGCATAGCTCAAACCATACTCATCTGTTCCTACCCTAGGGCTCATTCTCATTCTAGAGTTCATTCAAGTTATTCTAAACATGCAGTTCATTTATTTAAATCATAATATTAATGTAAACCACTCTACCGGCAAACACGGGAGGAATAGGGGCTCAGATCATAAATCCCGTCGCCTCCACAGCTCCCACGTACTCGACTGGCTGGAGACCTATACAATTAACCAACCGCATCAAACAAGTCCAAAACTGTATACAAGTGACACTAACTCGTAGAGAAACTCAAGCGAAAACAACGGTAGTTCGTTTGCGGAAATCCAATTCCATTTGGGACTTAAACGGGCCAAAAGCACTCATATTGTCCAAAATTAGACGTCTGGGTCTAGTCCCAAAGGTCATAAAAGACATCAATACTCACCCTGGGTTTTCTGCAGCTACCTTGGATGTTTGGACCCTTCCGCGATCATCTTAGGTGAGTTCTCGACGTCGGATTCTCCTTCCGGTCATCTGGAGGTACGATTAGACGTCTGGCGACGTGTCCAGATGTCCAAAAGCACCTCGAAGGGCGCACCCTGCACCTTTCCAATGCCTTACCCCCTACGTACGTACGTGCAGGCCTAAAAATGGCTGGACAAATCTCTGTGGTTAGTCCTGCATGGCTGTAAACTGCACAGAAGCACGTACCTTGGCACAGAGCATGCTTTCAGACGTTCGGCTTCATCTTTGGATGTCTTTCTCCTACTACAGACGTCTAGGAGATGCTCTAGACGTCTGATACTGGAAAATGTCCAGTACGCAAAACTCTTGCGAGCCTTCTCCTCCGCGCAGCCCCTCCACACCATTCGCAGCTACTACGCCAGCAGCTTCAGGAGGTCGCGAAGCCCACCTTCGCGAGCTCCTCCTCCGAGCTCCTCCCACGCTCTCGCGGCTCCCTTACGAGCTCCTCCTCTCGAGCTCCTCTCTCCTCTTCCGTGTCCGGTCCCTCTCTCTCTTCTTCCTTGCCACACGTTGCGCTGGTGGCTGGAAGGAAGGTGGCGGCCGACAGGAGGGAAGGATGAAGGTGGTGGTCGGTGGAGATGGAGAGAGTGGTGTGGGGGGGGAGTGGGGATTAAATAGGAGAGGGTTAGGGTTTGGGGTGAGGAGAGAGAGAGAGGTGTGTGCATGTGTTTGCGTGCAGAAAAAGAATACAAGGTATGGTTCTTTTACTTTCAGACGTCCGACCCTCTATCCAGACGTTTGGACAGATGTCTGACGGCTAATCCAGACGTCTTAAATAACCCAAAAGGGCAACGTGTCATTTCAACATAACAAACTTAAAGGAAGTTTCATCCCTGAAAGTTGAGCCAAGTAGGGTGTTGAAAAAGTAGCGTAAAAGCGCATAACAAACTTAAAGAGGATCAAAGTAGGTCTGAGAAGACGTACCCTCAAAAAGCTCTGGGTACTGTTCTCGCATTGCCGCCTCAGGCTCCCAAGTGGCCTCCTCGTACCGCTGGCTTCTCCATAGGACTGTCACCAATGATACCTGCTTTCGTCTTAGACTCCGGACGACTCTGTCTGATATCTATACTGACCTCCCGAGATAGGTCAGGTCGTCTCCCACTTTTACGCTCTCATGGCTCAGAATGTGGTTGGGATCGGCTATGTACTTCCTGAGGTTGGACATGTGGAACACATCGTGCACTCCAGAGAGCTGGGGAGGAAGGGCAAGCTGGTAAGTAACGGGTCCAACCTGCTCCAAAACCTCAAAGGGTCCCATAAACCTCGGTGCAAGCTTCCCTTTCATGCAAAACGTTTCAAGCCCTTCATGGGAAAAACACGGAGAAAGACATGATCCCCAACCTCGAATTGTACCTCCCTGCACTTCCTATCGGCGTAGCTCTTCTATCTGCGCCTGACCGTGCAGAGTCGCCTGTGAATCTGCTCTATCACCTCCTGACTCTACCGGATCAACCTGGGGCCAACCTCCCACTTGGTCCCCACCTCAATCCAACTCAAGTGTGCGGTACACCTTCGTCCATACAGAGCCTCGTAAGGTGCCATGTTGATGCTCAAATGATAGCTGTTATTGTATGCAAACTCTACCAGGGGCAAATGCTCCTCCCAGAAGCCTCTCCAGTCTTGTACACAAGCTCGTAGGAGGTCCTCGAGAGTCTATATGGTGCACTCTGACGGCTCGTCGATTTGGGGGTGGTAGGCGGTACTGAACCTTAGACGAGTCCCTAATGCCTGCTAAATCTCTACCTAGAACTGGGAAGTGAAACGAGTATCCCTGTCAAATACGATCTCACGAGGAACTTCGTGCAGATGCACCACATCTCTAACGCATCTCTCTGCTAGCTGTGCTGGTCCAAAAGTGACTCGGATCAGCAGGAACTGTGCCGTCTTCGTTAACCGGTCTACTATCACCCAAATTGCATCGTGTCCCCGCTGGGTAACTAGTAGACCCACCACTAAGTCCATGGTGATGATCTCCCACTTCCACTCTAGCACAGGAAGTGGCTGTAACGGCCTTGCTAGCCTCTGGTGCTCGGCCTTCACTTGCTGGCATATCAAGTACTGCTGGACAAACTCACCAACATCCCGCTTCATCCCTCTTCACCAGAATTCGCGTTGTAAAGCATGGTACATCTTTGTATTTTCGAGATGTATGGTGAATCAGGGCCGGTGTGCCCCGGTCAAGAGCTCTCTCAGCAGCTCCTCATCTCTAGGAATGCATAGGCATCCGCTCATGCGCAGTACCTCGTCTGAGAAGGAAAAGACTCCTAGGTCCCCTGTCAACACCTTGTCTCACAGTGTCTGTAAGTATGGATTGGCCATCTGTCCTGTAATGATGTGGTTAATCAGCTCTGGTCGTGCCCTTCGCGTCACTGTCACTGCCCCGCAATACTCCCGTGACTCCTAGGGTTGCCAGCTACCCACCTCCTCCATGAGTCTCCAACTCTGTGCCTGCAAGCTGCCTAAGTGGGCGGGTGCCTTCCGATTCAAGGCATCAACCACCACATTGGCCTTCCCTGGGTGGTAGGAGATGCTGCAGTCGTAGTCCTTCAGGAGCTCTAACCAATGCCTCTATCACAAGTTGAGCTCCTTCTAGTCGAATAGGTACCTGGGGCTCTTGTGATTAGTGAAGATCTCGAATGTGGCACTATACAGGTAATGCCTCCATGTCTTTAGCACGAAGACAACTACTACCAACTCTAAGTCATGGGTGGGGTAATTATGCTCATGGGGCTTCAGTTGTCGCGAAGCATAAGCGATAACATGATCCCTCTGCATAAGCACACCACCCAACCCCTACAATGATGCGTCAGTGTAAACCACGAACCCGCCACTACTATCTGGAATGGTAATTACAGGAGCTAAAGTTAGTCTCTCCTTCAACTCTTGAAAGCACACCTCACAATCGTCGATCCAGGAAAAGGGCACATCTTTTCGGGTCAGCTGAGTCATAGGACGTGCGATCTGAGAGAACCCTCTGATAAATCGTCGATAGTAGCCTACCAGTTCCGAAAAATTGCATACCTCTGTCACTATGTGTGGTCTCTCCCACCTGAGCATGACCTCAACCTTGGCTGGATCCACAGCCAATCCGTCTCCCGATATCACGTGGCCTAAGAAAGTCACCTGTCTCAGCCAAAACTCGCACTTGTTGTATTTGGCATACAACTTGCATCGTCTCAAGGTATCCAGGACCATACGTAAATGCTGTCCATGATGTGTCTAATCCTGTGAGTAGACTAAGACTTCGTCGATGAACACCACCACAAACTGGTCTAAGTACGACTTGAAAACACGGTTCATCATGTCCATGAAAGCAGCGGGGGCATTGGTCAGCCCAAACGGCATGACCAAGAACTCGTAGTGCCCGTACCATGTACAAAAAGCTATCTTGGAGACGTCGATCTCCTTGATCCTCAACTAGTGGTAACCTAACCTCAAATCTATCTTAAAGAACACTGTGGTGTCTCTCAACTAGCCAAAGAAGTCGTCGATACGAGGCAGCAAGTACTTGTTTTTGACGGTGACCCGATTCAGCTGTCGGTAGTCGACACAAAGTCATAAGGTACCGTCTTTCTTCTTCACAAACAACACAGGGGCTCCCCATGGGGATTCACTCAGCCTCACAATGCCCTTCTCTAACAGGTCCTGTAACTGTGACTTGAGCTCTCGCAGCTTAAGTGGTGCCATCCTGTATGATGTAGTAGAAATGGGGCTGGTCCCCGGTACTAGTGAGATCTCAAACTCAATCTCACGCTCAGGCGGTAATCCTAGCAACTCCTCTGGAAAAACATTGGGGTACTCACAGACCACCAGAAGACTCTGAAAGTCAGCCACGGGACTAGGCTTTGCTACAACACAAGCCAAGAAGCCCTCACACACCTGACCCAAAAGCTTCGCTGCCCGAAGTGCGGAGATGCACCTAAATCCTCCATCACTGGCTGGCCGTGAAACTCAAAGGGAGGCAACTCCAGTATGAAGAAGATAATCTTCCTCCCAAAATAATCTACTAAAGCGTGATAGGCAGACAACTAGTCCATCCCTAGAATCACACCAAAGTCCTCCATCGGGATTACAATCAGGTCGGTGAAAAGACTGTGTCCCACTATAGCGACCTCGCAATCTGTTAAGACCTCCTCTACTACAAACAACTATCCACCTGGCCCTCTAATCAGGAACGAAACCTCTAACAGTACACTGCTCGGTCCCAAATTGACGGTAAAACTCGAGGAGACAAAGGAATGTGTGGCACCAGAATAAAAAGGAACATAGACTAATCTACCAGAAACAGTAACCATACCTGCCACCACAGAACCTGAATCCCTGGCATCTCTGTATGTTAGGGCATTGATGCGGCCCTCAGTCCTAGGTATGGAGGAAGCGGCCACGCTCTAGGTCGGGCAGGCAGCAGCTGGCTGGTACCCTCCTCGTGACTGCTGTCGTCCTCCACGTGCCTGGTGACTGCGGTCGCCAACTCAGCCTCCAGCACTCAGCGCAGGGAGCATCTGCTATGCTCCGGCCCCAGATGAGCAGTCCCTCCTAATGTGGCCTAGCTGGCCACACTGGTAGCAGAGAGGAACATGGCCTCCTCCCTCAGTCGGTCTCTGCTGGTGGTTGGGCGAGGGTTCGGTGCTGGCAGCTGGTCCCTGTCTGGGGCTCCCAAAGGCCACGGGTGGCCCCATAGAACGAGACTGCTCTCCTGCAACCACTGTGTGCCTCCTCTCCTAATGACCCTGTGAGCACTCTGGCTAGTAGGGCCTTTTCCGTCTACCGTCAATGTCTCACGCGGTTGGGTTAGTCTCCTCATAAGTCATGACCGCCTCAACCCCACAAGAGAAAGTGGGTAACTTCAGGAGTTTCACATACCCCCAAATCGTAGGTTGAAGCCCCTCAGTAAACCTCCACAAGAACTCCTCCTCAGTAGACACAGCTATCGGGGCGAATCGTGATAGCTCTAGGAAACGCGTGTGGTACACGCTAACTATCATCGCCTCCTAAGGTCCTGCCAGGTCTGTGGGAAGTACTGCTCGCAGAAGAGAGACACAAACTGATCCCATGTTGGCTTTCTCCCCTCATGGCCTCTGACTACCCTCCACCACCTGTGGGCTACGCTCTCCAGCTGGTACGTGGCAAAGGCCACGCAGCACTCTTCAGGAAGGCGGAGGGTGTTGAACACATTCTCTATCTGCTCTAGCCAATCCTCTGCCTCAAACGGGCTCTCATCCCCCTTGAAGGGGGGGCTTCAGCTTTCGAAACTGGCCGAAAAGCTCATGGTAGAGCTACAATGGGGGAATAGGTATGCCTCCAGGCAAGGAAGGCTCATGCTCAGAAGTGTCTGAGGGTGGTGGGGGTGGTGGAGGATCACCCCCTCCCCCTCCAGCTCGTACGGCACTGTGGCGGTTACCCTATCCCATGGAGGACTCTCCCTCCACGTCCTCAGGGAGGGGTGACCGAGGAGGTTGCTGGGGCTCCTCCCGTATGATATCTCGGATCATCTAGGCGAGATCCTGGGCCTGGATGCCTGAAAGGAGAGGTGGGTCGGTTGGTGCCTCAGGTCCGGTACGTCCGCCCCTTCGACCCCGCCCACGACCATGTCCGCGGCTTGCCACGGAAACTCCCCGACGAGGCATCTCCTATAAGGAGACACAGGAAAAAGAGCAGGAACAGTCAATGATAGCAGATTACATCAAGAGATAAGACTCGAAGCGAAGATCAAAGCGATACATTGTGATGGCTATCCTAATTACATGCATGTAAGCGACTATTTCTCAAACTATTTGATTCATTTCTCGGGACGACCTTGCTTTGATACCATCTTGTTATGACTCGATCCCTCTAGGACCCAAGATCGGCCCACCTCGACTAATCCCAAGACGTAGTCGTCCAATGAGAAATAACCAAAAGCAGGAAATAATTCACATCCACACATGCAATGTAACTAGCAGAAAGAAAACAAGAGATAGTAAAAGAAACAGAGAGAATAGCCTATCAATATTACAGGCCATCACAACTACAATAGAGGGAAGTATGGCGGAAAAGTAACTAAAATAGTATTTCATAGAACAAAAATACTTACTACTACAACAGAAGCTAGGGAAACAGTAAGAAACACAGCTAAGGTTGGGCTTGACTGAGCGCAGCTCCCTCTACAGCCGGTGGTGCTGCCTGCTCAACTCCCTGACCTGAACAAGGTTATAAAAGTTTTCAGAGTCAGCGAACACTGAGTAGAGTGGTTATTTAGCCATTTACATGTAATTAAGAGATGCTATTAATTAATGCAATTAAGTAACTATCCATTTTCATTTAGTTCAACCAAGTACTTCTAATTTGTCGTTCCTTTATTCACTTAAATCATTTCTTGATCTGGCTTGTTCCTCACGGGAACGATCTTGATTGCAATCTTTTCCATGATGTAGGAGGTACACGTGGTACTCTTCTGGCCAGAAGAGTCTCTCGTGGTAATCCTACACCCAGTCAATCATCTCGAGGTCACGGTTGCGACGTAGCAGTGACTACGGCACGCGTGATAAACGTGCGGGTAGCTATCCTGCACTAGCATGCGGTCAGTCATTTCCGCTAGCGGGTATGCCTAAAGGTACAACACGGAACAGTACAGGGCCTTGCCTTCTCAGAACAGAACAGAGCAGGGGTCTCGCCTCTCCACAGCCCGCGTACCCTCGTCCGGCTATCCCAATTTGCCTAGTGGGCCTTACAAGAGTCGGTGTAGGGTGGTTAGTCCTAACCCCAAGCCCCTTGAGGCGACTAGCTCCCTCCCTACACTAAGTAGCTTACCTCATTACCACGTACACGAGGGCCAAACAAAGTCATTGTAGAGTGTCTAGGCCTAACCCCGGGACTCAACCCAACGAGCGGCTAGTACCCCTCTACACTAAAGGGACACTGGCTCTCCTTGGTATCGCGTACACAAGGGCCAGGTCACTTCCCATCTACAAGAGTTTTCCTCCTAATTCCCTGTAAGGTTCATGCTGGTATTCCTTTCGTTTCATATTCCAAACTTTCAGATCTCTCTATTTACATTTCTGGTTCCATTCTTAAAACAGGCAGCTCATGATTTTCTAACTGACAAGGCATCACATTAAAATAATCAATACATTTGCTAGCATTTAAAGTTTTACATGCATCTCAAGTAAATAGTGTAGCTCAACCCTACACATTTATTCCTACCCTAGAGTTCATTCTCATCCTAGGGTTCATTCAAGTTATTCTAAACATGCAATTCATTTATTTAAATCATAATATTAATGTAAACCACTCTACCGGCAAACACGGGAGGAATGGGGGCTCAGATTGCAGATCATGTCGCCTCCGCAGGTCCCGCGTACTCAACTGGCTGGAGACCTATACAATTAACCAACCACATCAAATGAGTCCAAAACCATATACAAGTGACACTAACTCATAGAGAAACTCGAGTGAAAACAACGGTAGTTCGTTTGCGGAAATTCAATTCCATTTGGGCCCTAAACGGGCCAAAAACACTCACACTGTCCAAAATTTGACGTTTGGGTCTAGTCCTAAAGGTCATAAAAGACATCAGTACTCACCCTGGGTTTTCTGCGACTACCTTGGATATCTAGACCCTTCCGTGATCGTCTGAGGTGAGGTCCAGACGTTTGATTCTCCTTCCGGTCGTCTGGAGGTACGGTCAGACGTCTGGCGACGTGTCCAGACATCCAAAAGCACCTCAAAGGGCACACCCTGCACCTTTCCAATGCCTTACCCCCTACGTACATATGTGCAAACCTAAAAATGGCTGGATAAATCTCTGCGATGAGTCCTACTTGGCCGTAAACCGCACAGAAGCATGTACCTTGGACTGAGCGTGCTTTCAGATGTTCAGCTTCATCTCTGGATTCTTTCTGCTACTACAGACATTTGGGAGATTCTCCAGACGTCTGATACTGGAAAATGTCCAGTACGTAGAACTCTCGCAAGCCTTCTCCTCCGCACGGCCCCTCCGCACCACCCGCAGCTGCTACGCCGGCAACTTCAGGAGGCTACGAAGCCGACCTTCGCGAGCTCCTCCTCCTCGCACACGAGCTCCTCCTCCTCGTGCACGAGCTCCTCCCACGCTTTTGCATCTCCATTGTGAGCTCCTCCTCTCGAGCTCCCCTCTTCTCCTCCTCCGTGTCCCATCCCTCTCTCTCTTCTTCCTCGCCACACACCACGTTGGTGGCTAGAAGGAAGGTGGCGGCCAACATGAGGGAAGGATGAAGGTGTTGGTCGGTGGATATGGAGAGAGTGGTGTAGGGGGGGAGTGGGGATTAAATAGGAGAGGGTTAGGGTTTCGGGTGAGGAGAGAGAGGTGTGTGCGTGTGTGCGCACGCAGAAAAAGAATACAAGGTACTGTTCTTTTCCGTTTAGACGTCTGACCCTCTATCCAGACGTCTGATGGCTAATCTAGATGTCTTAAACAACCCAAAAGGGTAGCGGGTCATTTCATGGATGAAGATCCAACGGTTGAGATGTTTTCCCAGTGATGAAGCTGCGATGGAAGGGAGATGTGGTCTCTTCATGGCCGTTGGATGAATATCCAACGGCCCTCATTTTTTCTTTAGAGATTGGGGATGCAGCGAGGGGCTACGGGATGGTGCCACATGGCATTATCCTGGTCGTTCATCTTCCTACTTTTGTAGTTGGTGCTGCAGAGCTCCGATCGGGCTGATCTTTGCACTGTTGGACCACGATCGTTGATTCGAATCCATTCTTGTGGTCAGATTTGACATCTAAGTCTTATATTTGTTCTATCTGGCTCCTTGGCCTCTAATCTTCTACTAGTTGTATGTGCGTCTACGGTCGTTTGATCAAGATGATTTCAGAAGTGCTAGGCTCCCATCGTCATCCTGATTAGATCTATATTGTATGATCTATCATTCGTGGTCCCGAATCATCTGCAATTAATATCGTTTCTCTTTTAGAGCATAAAATAGTAGTATTATCTATAAACCTACCAAACTAACTACTTTGCAAATTATGATGCTTATGCTTGCATCATTCCTAAGTTGAGCTAGAATGTAACTTAATTCAGGTAAATTAGGTCCTATGATTGTTGTACAATTAGTAGGTTCGTGAACTTTAGGATCAATTGCATTTAGTTTAGTTTAATTTTTTTAAAAAAGGAAAGAAACCCTCATCTTGTTCTTCTTGTGCATTAAAGATCATATCCTATCTTAACTAAGTTTGGATTGATTTTTCTTGCTAATTTAAAAATCATTTTTGGAATGTTTGGTGCATCCAAAAATTCTAATTTTTACTACTTTATTCCTTTGAAATCAGCAACCAACCAACTGAATTTTATGCAAAAATTCATTTTGTACTATCCTAGAAAAATCATTTACTATCAGTGGGTCACTCTGAAATTATTTTGTTAAAGATCCAGGTTCACCGAATTTTCTTGAATTTTATGTAACTCAAAATTCAGTGAAGTTTTTTACATTAGATTGCTGATCAAATCTAGTTTCTTGGAAAAAAAGTGAAAATTTTTTATAATGGTCGAAGCTTTACTATTTCTAGTAATTAATTATTAGGGGTTTGTTTAGACTAATTTGTCATTCTGATTTGCAAATTCTTGAAAAAATATTTTTAAACCCTTAAAAATTCTAAAAAAAATTATTTTATGTGTACTTGATCAAGTGATGTTTTAGAAGCCATTTTTGCATTTTTTGGGCCACACCTCTTGAAATAAAACCGATTCAACTATAAGTTGCCTATTATGGTCTAAAGGAAAAAGATTAAGGTCACGTGCTTGCAAATTGCTATCTGTCCACTTAAAACTTATTTAAAAATTCCTTGAAATTTGAACCATAAAATTAATGAATTAATTATTTAAACATTAAAAGATACATCACCAATTAAATCTATTTGAGAACCCTTGATTGATACGCGCACATGCATAACTAATGTAATTTGGGCAACCACCCCACTCACACTCATCATCTAATCCCGTGCACTCTAAATCCTAAGCCCTAATTAATCTGATAGACGTGCTAGGTAGGTTGGATTTTATTTCCAAACTTGAGCTAAGACTTAGTTGATTGTATCTGAGGCCCTGTCTATTTGGACCAACTGGTGACAAGAAAGGTCGGTGCGGTAACTACGTTAACCTTTAGTGGGTCCTGCCATGCGGGGAGTCTTAGGGTCCCACCCTTTTGGCTAGCCAAGTAATTCAAGGGTTAGATGAGTTTCCTAGGTTTAGTGAAATTTGGACTAGGTCCAATAGGTGCAACATTTCTAGGGCTAGATTTCATTGCTTGATTGTACACACTCATGTCTCTCTCTTATTCTAAACCTTGATTCCTTCCATCTGTATCCATGGACTTCAATTCTTATTCTTCATATTCCATTTATCCCCAATATGAGTTTTATCCTAATTCGACCCAAAATATCCATCTTTTAATTGGGATGACTCTCCTTCCAGTTGGGGATCTAACTTGGAAGATCAATATCCAAGATATGATTCTAATCCCCAAGATGATCTTAATCCTTATCCCAATTCAACTTTTACTTCCACTTTGGGATATACCTCTTTCTAACTAAGGATATTATTCTAATCCTGGATATCAAAATCTAGCCTCCTATCCTCCTAGAGATAACTCCCAATTTAGGTCATCACATCCAATTGATTATCCTAATATGACCCACAACCAAGGAGGATATCCTTGCCCTTGTACTAGCCAAGATAAATCTCAATATGGGTTAACCAAACCAAATGATTACTCTTATTTAACCCACAATTCGGAAGGGCTAACCAAATCTAGTCACCCTCAACTTTGTTTCCCTAGTGAAGAATCTGATTGGGAGGATGACTTAGAACCTAAATTATTTTGGAATCGAACCTAGAAAAAGATGGTGCCTTTAGAAGAATTAGATCTAGAATATGATATGATAGAGGACCCACATAAAAACTTTAGCTCCAATACCGATCCTTTGTATTCTGATCCTCAGCAGATGGATCGATGCAATTTGACTCATCAAGTCTTGGGTTCAATCAAGATCAAACCCCAGATCAACCTATGGCCTCTCAATTAATACCTACAAGTAATCAATATGAGAAATGGGTTGAAAATTTATGCCAGTTGGATATCATGAGGGACAAACTTTTGGAACAGATGAAAGACATGGATAATCAGGATCAAAAGAACCAAGCTGAGATAATGCATCAAGAGATTATCAGAGTGAAATCCCAGATGGTCGATGTAATGCTATAGATACCCGACTTATTGCTTGGATAAAGGACAAATCTCTAGAAATAGAAGCTGAGAAGCCCGGTAAAGACCTCCTATCATAAATCCAACTCATGACCCTTCCTATGAACCAATAAAGAATGATTTTGATGGAACAATGTATTATGAGCCTAATTCCGAGGAATCAAAGAATGGGGACACTAAGGCAGATGTCTTAACTGATATTGAAGAAGAATCTAATTCTGAGGCATTCAATTTTGAACAAGGGCTAACTAAGGAAATCGATTCTTAGGATGTTGATTTTGATAGCCCTTGTCTTGATTTAGGTGATGTGGCACATGAGGAACTTCTTTCTAAATGTGAAGACGAACTGACCAATAACCCCACTAATGAGGTGTAAAAAATAATCAACGATTTGCGACATTCATCAATCAATCACAATAAAGTACTATTGTCAGGTTTTTGTCCCCAACAATGGCATCAAAAATATGATCGTCGACGACCAAGTTGCAATAAAAATATTGTTTTAATTTGTCATTGTTGTAGAATATTTATCACAATGCAAACAGGTGTCGCATCATTTTTATTTAATTACAATTTTTACTTGTTTGTTTCCAAGTCATTCATTGGGAGACAATTCTTAATATACATCACTCTCTAAATCCAAAAATATTCTTTAATTCCAAAAATGTTAAATTTTATTTACAACAAGAATGAATGAATCAATCAATGAATGAATTTGGTTAATTATATAAAAAAAGAATCCATTAATATATATTACAATGCCTTAAACATATGTACAACAAATAGGCATAAAAAATAAGTTAATACTACACGATGTTAATTATATACAACTAATATAAGTAATACCTAAGTATAAGTACAAAAATAGCTATTAATATCTACTATACTAAATTATATTAATATACTAATATCTATAGTAACATATATTCTATTTAAAGTGGCATATACATACATTGCTATAGCCCTAGTAACATATATACACAACCTAAGGCAAAAATAGTTATCTATACTAACGTATACACATATATAGAGTGACAAATGTTTCTGTCACTAAAGCTCTAGTTTATTTATATACATATAAGAGCTCAAACATAGTCTATCCTATTCTACTTATATGTATACACATATACTATATATACATATACATATTTACTTCATGTACTTAATTTATATACATAAACTTATACCTATTCTATACATATATATTTATATACATACATATATACAGATACGCAAACACACACACAACACTCAGTGCACACTTAGCTGCTACATGGTTTCTTCTCTCTTCTTTTCTTTCTTTTCGTTCTCAACACTTAGAATTTTCAGGTTGTCATGGCTCTCACACGGACGTCTTTTACTGTTCATGAAGCCAAAAATTAGTTTTGAAGTGGGTGATCTGGCCCAATTCGAGGGATACATAGCGCCATATAGGTGGGACCAGGCCTCTACTAATGGGCCAACCCTAGTTTTCATTAGATATATTTTGTTTCATTTTCCAAGCCCAATAATAGGCCCACACGCGCTCACGCGCCCACATGCATGCACCTACGCAAGCATACAAGTGCACGTGCATGCAACCCGAGAACCTGTTTGCATGCTCAATAGAGTTGTGCCCTACGCTGACGACTGAGAGGCCGTTAGAGCAGGAACAACTTATATCACCATGAATGGCTTACGCTGCATGATGTAGTGCATTTCTTAGGCTGATTTGTGTGCAACCAGCGCTTGAGGGCCATAAATTAGTATAAAATAAAAATAAATTATATAATTATAGAGCCCTTATATAGGTCTATATAATGGTATAATTAATTTAGATAAATAAATTAATTAGCTATATAATAAAATTAGTCAAAGTTGATGGTTTATACACATTAATTTAGAGGTTAATCTATTAATTAATTATACAATTGACCCTATAAAGAGTTAATTTATACAATAAATTATTTATTACACATTTTTATTGTATTTTAGAAACTTTATTTGAATTTATATACATTTAATTACTTGCTTAAGTTAATTTTATACATGAATAATTTATAAATACAGTATAAATAGGATGAAAATAATTAATATAATACTATACAAGTGTACATTATAACTTACTTTAGTTTTAACTTAATTACTCATTTATTTTATTTTAAGTTAATAATTTACTTATTTAACTTAATAACTTCATTACCTACTGTAATTACTTAATTAAAATAAATTACAAGAATTATACAGAACATATTACATGGTTAAATATGTATATATGGTATTAGATACAATTATGTACATTTAGATAGGTTTATGTAATTACTTAAGTTATTATACATTTAATTAATATAAATTAAAAGATAATTATTCAATAAAGTTATATATATGATAAATCATTCTAAATATTTAATTTAATATATAGAATACATATATAGGTTAATTATGGACATTATTTACATATTATACATTATATACATATAGCTTAGGTTTAAGTTATAATATACAAGTATATACATAGTATATAGGGTATTTTTTATTTTTTTTCTAATTTTTATAGTATTTATAGGTATGAGAGAGGTAGGGGATGAGAGAGAAAGGATGAGATGAGAGATAGAAGTTTCTTGTTATGGTCTTGAATTTGATTTTCTTTATTAAATTTCCAAGTAGACTAGACCGTCGACTGATATGTTCTACCAAGCTGGAGGTTCAGAATACTTTGAAATTTGGTGAATACTTAGAAAAATACATGATCTTACTCAAGACAAGTTTATTTTATTTTTTATGATTTTTTAATGTATTTTATTTTTTTACAAATCAGCCCAAGTTAAGCCTTGTTGATTGTTTGGAATTAAAGTCCTAAGGCACTAAAAGGCGTTTGAATAGGTTTAGCATGAATGTTTAGCATGGCACAAGGAAGATGCCCAATCATCTAGACATGCATTTCAATTCAATTCTCAATCACAATCAAATTTGGACAGTCAATCTACTCCATATGAGCTGACAAGAAGTTTAAAACAGAAATTATAAGCATCTTGGAAATAATTAAAACCAAATCTTGGTACATGAATGCTTGAAAATGGACTCCTGACATTACAAAACAGTGCCAGCTCCTTAAATCCTTAAATAGGCCCAAATTCTCATTTTTAAACCCTTGGTACAGATCTACAGTAGCTGTTATTTGCCTTCAGTAGCTATTGCCTCAAACGTCCAGTAGCTGTTGCTGTTTCATTTCAAATCAGATGTTGCAGTTGCTGATTAGATGCCTTAAATGCAGCTGCAAATGCTTAACAGCTGCTATTGCTTAATTGCTGTGTGATTCCCAATAGCAACTACTATTGGAGCTTCATATGTGAGCAGCAGATCTGCTAAATGATCAGACCTACAAGGTTTGATTCACACATTCTTAGGATTGAGACACCAATCCAAAATCTATCTGGAATCATTTCCAGATGAATCATCAATTCAATTTTAAAAGAAAACTTTGATTGATTGCCGCATTCAACTATAGGCAGTGGGGAGAACAACCTAGATCAGGTAATTAATTCACTAAATCCTCCATTCCAGATGTTGCAAATATTCCTATGCCATCAAATCTACATCTCAAACTTTGATCAAGGTCTCAAAAGCATCAGAAATCCTAATTTGATCTTCATCTTACACTATAGACAGTCTAAAGGTGAAGATCAAATTAGCCTTTCAAAACATAAAAACTTCACTTTCATATGTTGTAAATCCTTTATGACAGACCTCAAACTTACCCAAATCCAGATCAGATTTACCAGATAAAAGAGAAACTCTAATCTAATCCCTCTCTTATACTATAGACAACATAAAGAGAGGGATTAAATCAGACCTTGAACTCCATTGAAACATGCTCCAATCTTCAAATGCTTGAAATTAGTAATCAATACAAAGAATGTAACTGCCATGCAGCTCTTTCATGTACTGACATGGGGGAGTTAAAACTAGAAATCATATATTCAAGCAACTGTTCAAAACATAATCAATATGAAAACACATTCAAAATTGAATTCAAGCATTGAAATCTTCATTAAACACCCCATCAATCTCATGAGACTCATCTGAAACCTCTTCTAATCATCTTGAAAACTAAAAGAATTTCGAATAAATCTCCCCAAAAATTCCTTGAAATCCTAATATGCTTCTCATCTTACACTATAGACAATGTAAGATGAGGATGCAAATCAGGGTTTCAATGGCGATAAATCCAAATTCAGAAGTATCTCAAATCTTCTTTGATAGATTTGGGATTCATTCATTCTCGATGAAAGCTCAAAAACCAAGAAAAACTCTGATCTACTCTCTCTCTTGCGCCATAGATGGCACGAAGAGAGAGTTTAAATCATTCGATGAAATCCAATAAAATTAAATCCCAAATAGTCAGATCGTTCAAACCAAGAGCAACTTCATTCAGAACCACGTGAGGATCATTGTGGTTAAGTAGGATGAATGGAGTGATCCTCATATGAGGTTTAGCGCTTAAATCAGATCTGAATGCTCAAAAGCATCAGATTTGATTTGATGCCTTGATGAATAGGTGGTTGGCGACTAAATTGTGAGGAAATCAGTGAATATTGACAATGATAAGTGGAGAAAGATCAGGGGGTCAAAGTGAAAGTGGGAAATCACCTCTCTGATCTGGATTGATTAGAGAGGGCGAAAGCGTTCTAACCTAATCTAACTCTAATCTAACCCAATTCATCACTAAATTTGGTGTCTAATCTACTCCTATCTAATCTAATTCACTAATCACTACTCTAAATTACTCTAAAAAGAAGGAAAACTAATATAAAGGAAGAATGGGATGCCTAGGCTACAATTGGTCACTACAGCGACGAATGAGGGAGGATCTCCAGTGAATTGAAAGCCTACTAGTGAAGCTCGATGTCACCCTCAGGTGCTACGTGGTCCTTAGCGGCGAGGGTTGGTCGTAGTGAAGTGAATTCCACTGCCATGGGTGGTGGAATAGGGGTTATGTGGAGAGGGAACTGGAGAGGATGAAGGGATCGCCTCAAGGAAGTAGGAGGGGAGGTTGATGCCTCGCGTGTAAGCTCAAGGGAGTCCTTAAGTAGCCGCTAGAGTGGATCAAGGCACCACGAGGGTGAGATTAGGCTATTAGGGCTTAATGGTTTATGTGAGCTAAGTGAAGGATGGGAAGCTCTAGAATGAAATCCATCCATTGGATGGGATCTGCGAAGGATGGTGATTCTACATGCAAAGGTGCAGCAAGCTTCAATAACCCTTAAATGCAAAATGGTAGAACAATTGTACATAGTTCCATAAGTGGTGGAATAGTCTTGCAGAACGAACCTTATGTCTAACAAGTGGGTCCTTGACGATTAACAAATAGGTCCCCATGACTTTCAGAAAGGTCTTTGGAAGGTTTTATGTGAAGAAATGAAGATGACATAAGGACCTAAATGTAATGTCATGAATGTAAGGTCCTAATGATGTCCAAATGTAACCAAGTTTTTGTTGAAGCACAATTGAACATTTAAGAATATGATTTCACTTTTAATTTGATCTTTTGAACCCAAATATGTGTTCAATTTGTAATTTGGATTATCATATTACACTTTGAATAGAATATCTCAATTTATGACCTAATTATGCATTTTTAACACCGATTTGTTGTTTTAGGTCATTTCTGTTATTTCTTACACTAACCCATTTCTTGTGTTAATTCTATAGTATTTATCCTAGTTTCTAGCTTAACTTGAGAATTTTAACTATGATGAGCCACACCTCATCACCCACCTCCCAATCAACCCTTGAAGAACCTAAATGTGAATCGATTGAACCCAAGTAACTATAATAATGATGTCAAGGATATGACTAGAGAAATCATCATTATGGAAGGCAACGTAGAGAGAGAATTATACTAGAATTTAAGGGTTCCTTGTGATTTTAAACTTCCTGCCTTCTATAAGGACCCTTGTGATCTTTTTGATTTACCTAAGAGCATTAAACCTGAGTTTTCCTATTTCATGAATCATCCTTTCAAGCTTCATTGTCATGGAACACAAGCTTCTTATTCAAATTAGCTCTTGCGTGTCTAGATTTTAGACTCAAGTTACATGGGCCCAAAATAAAGACCGCACCAACTGCTAGAAAATAGATGGATGCAGTTATTTTTTATTTTGCATCTATTAAGCGTTCAACATTTAGGTATGGGGTTTCATCACCAACTAGTCTGCATTTGCAGACATCTAATTTTGGACTACGATGATCATATCTTAACTCTGCTTTTGACCCTCTCTTGTATGTTGATTGACTCATCTTTGTAATGGTCTACGCCTTGCTGTAGATGTAAAATTCAACGCTTGTTGAAAGGAAACCCAACGAATGTAGGTAATCTTGTTATTTGCTTTGAAATTTTCATTCATATCTGGAGATGATTGAGTCTTCGTTTCTTTAGAACTCTCGAGTTTCAGGTACTAACTTCTTTTCGCTATGTTTATTGCATGCATTAAGGACATTGCATGTGAAATAGGCATGGGGGGGTAGATAATATTTTTCATAGTTATTCTTATTTATCTCCAGATTTTTAGGTATTAGTGTTTTCCTCAAATTAGTAGTCTTCTCGAAAAGTGTCTTTTCTTCAAAAGAAAAAAAGAGAAAAAGAAAAAGAAAAAGAAATCAATCTTTTTAGAGTTTGAGCTATGAAAAAAGTGGAAAATTCATTTTTGAGGATTTATTGATCTTAGGAAAAGTACTAACAAAGTCTTTTCACTTAGACTCTTTAGGTCATATGTCGACTTAATTACCTTGAGTATTTACCTAAATCTGATTTTATTTTCCTGAGTCTTTAAAAGGATCTGAAAAAGCTAAATGCATTAGATCAAAAGGGTGATAAGTGAATGACTTATCTTTCCACCCTATGGTTTGGATAGTCTTTGAGTTTCAAGCAACTTCGCTTGCACATTGTGGTAACTTGTCTTCTAGGCAATTTTGTTGAGTCCATAGGGGTGAATAAGATTTAGTCTTAGGGTAAAAGATCCAAAGGACTTGGCCATATTTCTACCTCTTAAGACTGTTCTTGTTTGTAGGGGATGCATTTAGAATGGGTGAAGCAGAGCCACTCACCTAGAAAAGTGAATGTAACAAAGAAAATAACCTAGCAAAATGACTAGTTGGAGGAAGATATATATCTATATATATATATAAGATAAACAAATAAAGAAAGATAGAGAGAAGCAAAGCAAAAATATATCCCTTTCATCTCTTACCTACATGAGTCCATCCCAAACATAGTGAGGCAGCCAACAAGAGACCTAGGGGTCCAACTGGGGAGACATACAATTTGTGTGTTGACCTTAGGATAGAAAAGTGGGGAGGAGAAAGCTGCCAAATCCCAGTATGGCCTAACCAAAGACAGGTTGTCTTAAAGAGAGCATAGAAAATTTCTAAGTTTTATTGAATACCTAAAATCAACTAAGTTGCCCATTTGGCGAGTCACATTATTTCACAAATAAGATGTTTGTTTCTCACATTCGATTTAAACCTTGGGTGGGTGACGTAGTTAGAGAAAGTTACTCTAGCAACCCAAGTTTGATGGCTAATAAGATTCCTGATTTGATTTGGGCAAACTAGATTTGAGTTGATATTTTGTAACTGTTGAGTCTTCGCCAGTAAGATTTTCGTACATTTCCTTTATTTTGGTGAAAAATCGAGATTGCTGATTTTGATTTGACTTAAGATCAAACTCGCGAGTCGGTTTCCCCATATAAATATTATCTTCTCATCTATTTTTGCTTAGTGTTTTGCTCGAGGACTACCAAAACATAAGCATGGGGGTGCGATATTCCCATAATTATTTATGTTAATTAATTCCTAACTACTGTTAATCAAAGGGCAATTTGGGTTAGATTGCATTCAATTAAGTCAAATTAAGCATTTTAGGTCATTCTATAAATAATGCATACTTGTGGGCTTTTGTGCAATTTTTCCTACAATTGTATGGGGTACCTTGATGTGTTTATTTTTATAAGTGGAGGTACATAATTTTAGGTTTGGAGCAAAGTTTAGTGGACTTTCTAAATTGAGCTCACTTGGAAGAGGATTAAGCCTAATTGGTGGACTTATTTGGAAACCCAATTAACCTAGACCCTAGCCCAATGTAGGAACCTAATTACCAAGCCTAGAAACCCCTTTAGGACAGACCAAAACCTTATCCTAAAACCTATAGTTGTCAACCTCTAGAAAACCTAATCCTATCCACCTAAAATCCCAACAAGAAAACCTAGCAACCTAAGATCTTATCCTAACCCAACAAACTTTTGGCCATACTTTTATCCCTAATAAATACAATTTTTGATGGTCAAAGTACACCATAATTTATCCACCACTAGATTTAAAGCCTAGCATCCTAAATTGCCTACCTAAATCCCTATCTTAAACCCTAAACCAAATCTAATTCCTAATCCTAAACTTAATCTCGAAATTCATAATAGCATGACACATCTTTAGTATTTTGGCCACAACCTTTTCATTTCAAATCCAAATTAAATGATTCAAGTTGCGTTGGAAAGTTGCTTTCAAGGGATGCAACTTTTCTTTTATATACAACTTGAAATTTGGAATAAAAAAGGTCCAACAATTTAAGAGAATCATAGCCCTCCATCAATTCCAACAACACTGAACCTATTCTATCCACCTATTCCTTCATCCTACCCCTTGATTCCTATACTCCTAATCTTAGCCCTTTATTTTGGTTATTAAAAGAGAGAATTTCACTTAATTATGAAGATGGCAATAAAATGATGATACGTTGTATCTCTTTTATGTGGTGGAAAATCCTCGATCAAAGATTAGCAAAAATATTCTGACATTAAACCACAAAATCAAGTCATCTCCACGAGGAGGTACGAAACTAATACAAACTCACGTTATATACATATGGGTGTGTGCATTTAGAGAGAGAATCATTGAGAGTAAAAAGAGAGAACTCAGTGAAGGAATAAAGAAAAAGAGAGAAAGATAGGGGCTAGTCACAAAGTTTCCTCAACATATAAATATCCTTTAAATAAATGAATAGTAAATGTGGCAATGGCATTAATGGTAAAAACAAATAGCACCGAAAACAAAGGAGGTGCCTGTGAATGCTTGTGTGTGCACGAGGAGCCATAGTCTTCGACGAAAAGCTCATGGGAGGTGTGCTTGACAGCGAGGAACTCGGCGGTGGTGATGGCTTCGAAGATGGCGATCGAAGGTGGTCGGTCGAAGAGGGAGAGCTATCGCCAATGTGGAGCTCAAGGGCGGCATCTGTGGTTGACGGTGGTGGTCGAGATGGCGGGGGCACGATGGTAGTGGAGAGGTGAACATTCTAGTGTCGTTGGAGGCAAGAATGGTGGCTAGAGATGGCCGCGGTGTATGCGAGTGGTTGGTAGGTGATGGGTTCACGTCGAGGAAGACGATGAATAGTGAAGAAGATGACAGTGATGGATGTGGAGCATGGCTGCACATAGCTGGTGTCAAGTGTAGCTGTTGCTAGCATGGAGTGGCTGGAGGTGGCATACGTAGATGAGAGGAGGTGGAGCCGGTGCAATGCAAACACGAGCAGTGGTGGGTTTTGGGTTGGTTGGATAGGGGAGGAAATGGTGGGAGAGGGTGATTGGTTACGTAGAAGAAGAAAAATAAAAAGAAGAAGAAGAAGTTGAGGGTAGTGGTTGGTCTGGAGGAGGTGTGCATGCTGTCACTGTGCACACCGTGATGTCAATGGAGATGTTGAAGGTGGAGGGTGAAGATTGGCTGAGCCACAGTGCAAGCCTGATCCACAGAGTCCACTCCGCCCACAGTGCTGGTGGTGGAGGTGGGTGAGAGAGGTGAAGCCCCTGAAGGGCCAGAAGATGGATCCCCCTTGAAGGAGAAGAGCCCTTCATTTTAAAGTCTTTGCGAATATGTTCCTCCTCTCCCCTTCTCATGGCTACAGTTAAGCTCACCCAAAAATAGCCATGACCATGTCTTTCCCTCTCTATCAATAGTTATTCCCTGTATTCCACGCAAAACATAATTATTTATAAAATATATGAAAATACACAAGCACTATTTATTCATAGTTTAAATCATGCATTGTAAATGCATAAATTAACTCATCTATATTTATTAAATAATAAGATGCTTATGCTAATAACTATAAACAAACAAGACTATTATTTTTAGGCCTAATAATAGTCCAACAAAATGGATTTATCAAATACCCCCATGCCTAAATTTTGCTAGTCCCGAGCAAAGTCTATATAGAATCCCAAAGCTTTAGGCCAGAATTAGGCGTCAGTGTGCCTCAACATATCTTGCCTCTAGAAAATTAGTTTGAGATACCACCTCGAGGCCTTAAGGTACCTAAGCAACGATCAAGATGCAAACCTAGTCAGCATAAGTCTTGGGTCACCGACAGAGGTTTCGCAAACCCCCAAACCTGCCCTAAAGTTTGTTGATCTCAGAGGTTTAAGCATCTGTGCATAAGTGCAAGTTATCTTGATTCAATATGTAGATGACTTAAATTGTGTTGGTCTAATTCCAAACAAGAGAGAAAGTGATTTTTTCTTTTGTAATTTCTTTTGTTTGATTCATCTAAGTCTAACCTCAGATTAGCTATCAACACAGTCTGTATCGAATTCATTATCCCCATGTTTGATCCTCGAAGTGCGTGTGGCTTTCAATGCTTCGAGATAGCACCACCCATGATGACCCTAAGAAACCAAGGCAATCGACACTTCGGGATAGTTACACCCATGATATTCTTAAGTGAATTCAGGTTTGTGGCAGTCAGCACATTGAGATAGGGTAGCCCATGGTACCTGAATCGCACAAAGCACTTACGTGCCCCCAGTAGGATGGATATCCTAAGAGATAAGCGCCAAGGAGATGACATGTTATCATCGCATCATCAAGGGGAGTATATACTCCACCTCTCAAGTGGCAGGAACTCGTCCAATCAACTTATGTTTTCAAGCTTCTCCTAAGTCAGAGCCTAGAGAACCAAGTTTTCTTCAAGAAAGGA
Organism: Thalassia testudinum; assembly: GCA_037157565.1. Classification (NCBI taxonomy): domain Eukaryota; kingdom Viridiplantae; phylum Streptophyta; class Magnoliopsida; order Alismatales; family Hydrocharitaceae; genus Thalassia; species Thalassia testudinum. Next base: position 136,632,068 of record JAZHRO010000077.1, read on the forward strand.
ATAATTAAGGCAATCACTTTATTAGGCATTCTAAACAAAATCGTAGTGTGCGTGAGGGTGGATGCTTAGGGTACCAAAACTTGCAAACAAAAGGGCAGACAAGGGTATCAAATACTTCCCTAATCCTTGACTTAATACCTTAGCTTCGCAACATTCTCAACCACTCGAGGAACAATCTGCATCTTAATGAATACTTAGACTTTTTAAGCTCTCAGAGCCCTAGGGATCTAAAGATAGTATCTCTCACTTATCTCTAGAGTTAAGACACTCAAGGTCTTATCACTTGATCTAGCCCAAAACTTGGATGAATTCATCCACAGAAAATGCTGGGACTAACCAACTCAGCTCAACAAAGTGAAAAGTTTTTTTTCTGCATGAATACTATCCAAAAAGATAAAAAATGAAGACAGAGGGAGAAAGGAAGGAAATCACCTGATGAAGGCATTATTCTAGATGTTGGGTTGCCTCCCAACAAGCGTTGCATTTCTATCAGCAGCCAAACTTATAGGGAACCTGTAAGTTTGGCAAAACAAAAAGAACTAGGCCCTAAAAGTATGCGTAAAAGCATAAGCCTAGGAAACAGGTAGCCGCAGATGTTGGTGAGCTGATAATGCAACGTTATCCCAAAAGTTTGCCAAAAGACGTGATAACAAGCAACTCACATGCTACCTGGAGAGGTCTAGGAAAAAGAGTAGCATGAGAAGGGACTTCTCGAAACAAATGAAGTGGAGAATAGCAAGGGTCCTCCGAAGCAGGAAGGGTTGTAAAAGAGATATGCACAATTATTTCATACCCTTGAATGGCGAGGCTAAAAATACAAGCATCAATCTAAACTTGCCATTCCACTTGGGAATGCACTGGCCAGATATGCTCCCCAGAAAGTATGTATGTGAGCAGAGACCTAAGCCAAGGATTAGTTAGGGAGTGTAAGGGTTGTTGGTGGTGTTGGTAGGTAATGATTAAGTCCAATGAGGGCTTAATCTGTATCAAGTCTAGTTCCAACAATAATTCAAATTCTGTATCATTTTCCCTAATAGTAGTTGTGTAGGAATTTAAGTCACCCTGCCTATCATTAATGAATTCCTCAAGAATGGGAGTCGTACTTTTACCTTCAAGTATATGAGAATAAATGGTGGACTTCGAATCGCATTCATTTGATGGTAGGGTCGAAGCAACTAAATCATTATCATCAATTTATTCTCTAGATTCTTGTGGTTCACTTAATTTTTTGTCAGGGTGTATATGTGATTCTCCAGCAAGGAGAGGAGTTGCTTCAGTATCCTTAATTACTTCTAAAGGAGGATTAGACTCACTGTTATATGAATGGAGAAAGCTTATAGCTCTTAATTCTTTGTTCTCCTCAGGACATAAATCCTCAATTGATACATATTGTCCCCGAGAGTTGCTCTTAAGCTCCTCAATCGTATGTTTGTCCTCCTCCAACTTCGACTCCATATCTTCCTAATTTTGGGAAGGATGATCTTGAAAATCAAAAGTAGGGAGGAATCCAAATTTCACCAGATCATTCATATCCTCAGAGGGTAATTCCTCGAATAACACATAATCCCCTCGAGATTCACTCCAAACTCTAAATCCATTTCCTCCATTAGGTCATCATCCTCCTCTAAAATAGACTCTTTGTGTTCCCGAGATCAAAAGTGATCCAATTCATCAAAATCTTCTTCCATTCCCTTGGGGTCACCTATGTTGAACACATGTAAATCATCAAAATGTTGTATGATAGGTGTTGGTTCCCTAAGTAGAGGATCGGGATTGGGCTCACTAAGGGTAGAATGGGGTTCCACCACATATCAATCGGGGAAGTGGTATGAACAACATGACCTTGACTTGGGTCATCAGGGGTAAGAAAGATACTGTCAGTGGGGTCAAGGTCCTCAAGTGGTATCATCTTCTCTTTCTTTTGACTCCAATATAGCTCAGGTGGATAAACAGTAAGATCATTCTCCTCTAGTGGTCGTGTCTCATGGGGATAGTCTAAGGAATAACTACTTGATGAGAACCTCATCATGAGCCATAACTAGCTCATTTTGACCTAATACAAAGGATAAAAGCTCCTACATATCTCAAGGAAAGGCTTAACTCAGAGAATTCTGAGTTTGAGAAGAAAACAAGTCATAAGGGGTAAAAATGCAATTTTACCAGTATAATCTGCATACAGGGTAATTCAGGGCCCAAACATAGGTCAAAGCAGCTTAATAAGAATAAAAGTGGGATGAAATGATCTAGCAAGGGCTACAGCAATTCCAAGAAACTAAATGATAATCTGTAACCCTAAAACAACCCACTTCAATTCACGAGGTTCAAGGAAAAGTAAAAATAGAATAAACCCTCTAAAATTCATAGAAAAATAATCTCTAGGGTTTAGAACCTTCAATTTGGCCTTCAGAACCCATTTTGACCTACATTGAGAACCATGCCCAATTAATAACTTAATTTGGGTTTTCGCATAAATTGACCGGTCAAACAAGGTTTAATATAGAAATGAAATTCACCATCAGATTCCTTAGGTCCTAATCAGTCATGTATAAAAACTTGAGCCTAAGAAGAAACCTCCTTGACCAACTTTACACTTTGGTTCTCATATATTTACTTTTTGGCCCTCAACTTTTGAACCCTCGCATTTTGGCCCCTAACTCTCCTTCGTTCTTTGCGATCAGGTCCCCCCTGCAAAACCTGCCACCACCATGCTCCGGCGACCTTGCGCGGAGCATGGCGCCGCGCAGGGTGAGGGGGGGGACCTGGCAAGTAAACCGGGGGTGCCCTGCGTCGTCAGCCGTCGCAGGGACACCCCCTTGGTCGTTGTAACCCACCATACCGGCCGTGCGAACGCACGGACGGTATGGGTTTTTGTTTCCGGCCATCCTCCGGCGAGGGAGACACGTCGTCTCCCTCCGCCTTCCTCCCTGTTTGATCCCTATAAATACCCCCCGTTGCTCCACCGACCGGGGCAGCTCGGATCTGACGGAGAAAATCCCCAACTTTCCTCTCTTCTCTCTCCGGCAGACGCTCACCAGCTCCGGCGGTTCCTCCCCCTCCACCTCTTTGCTCTGCCGCAATACCAGCAGCAGAGACTTCCTCCCCTGCTCTTCCTGCGCCACGCCGTACCCAGCTGGCGCCTCTCCGGCTCTCTGCTCGCCGCCGCCCCTTTCCCTGAGCATCATCTTCTCCGGCAACAGTCGATACGACTGTCGCCCTGTTCCTCCCCCTTCGTCCCTGCAAGTAAGTTAGAACTACTTCCCTTCTTCTCCTCTTTCTTTCCCCGCTTTCAATTTATTCAATTAAGCCCTCGACCGACCCTGACCATCGTCACCCCCTTCGTCTCCGGCCACCCTCCGGCGAGATGCTCCCATCGCTCCACAGCCTCACACACCTCGCCGACCTTCACCGAACCTCCGCCTCATCACACTGAGCACCCCCCATCCCTTCACTGCCACTCCACACCTCCGTAACGCTTCCCCCAACAAACCCATCCTCCGACCCACAGTCCGACCTAGGGCAGCCCTTGCACGCCGCCCCACGCCTCGCCACCACCCACACGAGCTTCGCCGCACCCTGGCGAAGCTCCCGGCACTTTCTGATTAGGCCGAGAGGCCGTTTTCTTGTGAACAGGCCACCCGACCTCCGCCGCCATTGCCGTGCAGAAGGAGCTGCTTCCGCCTGCAGCTACAGGCGCGCCACACTCAGCGCCACGCCCAGATTCAACTCCCAGGCCTTGCGAGGCGTTTCGACAAAACACCAGGCTCGCAGCTGAGGCAGAAGGCTTCGCGTGACGCCGCGATCTCCCGCTGCTTTCCCCGCTGCGGGCGCGCAATTGAGGTGGGACATTTAGTCCCACCTCGGAAAAGCCTGAAGAGGCGCAGCGATATAAGATGCAAAAGTGCTGGAGGCTTACTGCCTCAGCACACGGGGTGAGGTCCCCTTCACCCACCCGGTTACCTGGTCTCGTCCGCGCTCACGCCCCGCGGACCTGACCCGACCCGACTTAGACTGACCTGCACTCCTCGCCCACCACGCACGCCGGTGGGCCTGGACCCGGGCGTGACCCGAACCCGATTACCCGGCAGCTCTGGGAGAGCTTTCCTAAGAGTGGTTTCAGAGAGAGAGAGACGCGGGGGGAGAGGGTAGAGTAGGTTTTGTTCTCTGACGTAAGCTCTGAAGTGTGCAGGCACAGGTGAAGAAGAAGAACCGCGGAAGAAGAAGGAAGCTGACTGTAGCAACAGGCAGTTTAAGTCGTCTGATTTGGAAATCAGACGACGTCCTGAAGGGAAAAGAAGAAAGACGGAGGAAGATCTGAAGAACAACAGAAGAAGGCGAGGCAGAGGAGAACACAAAAGAACAAGGGAAGAACTGAAAGAAGAAAAACAAAGAAGAAAGAAGAAGATCTGAAGAAAGACAGAAGAAAAAGGAGGAGCAGGAACAGCAAGGAAGAAGAAGAAGAGCATCACCATTGCAGAAGAAAGACATCACCTCTGCAGACAAAGAAGAAGAAGAACTGAAAGAAGAAAACAAAGAAAAGAAGACAACAAATTCTTTCCCTCTCTCTTTCTTTTTGTAAAAGAAACATGTATATCTCTAGAATACAACTTGCTCCCTGAGTTCGACCTCGGGAACTCTTTTATTTTCCGAGTAAAAAAAAAATTATATTTGAAATGTTGGCAATAACTGGCTATACTACAACGCTATAACAATAAAACCCGGTTATCTCTCGAAGCCAACGTCTCAATTATTTGGCGCCGCTGCCGGGGAGCAACGGCTATTCTAGAGGTAAACATTCCTGTTTCTTTTTTTTAATTTCTGATAATCTCCTCTCTTTTGTGCAGCTACAGGAACTCAAGAAGACAAGCAACCACACGACAACCACTCCGAAGACAGGTAAATTTTTCCTCTCACTATTAACCCCTAAACTCTAAAGAGGAAGAAAAGAAAAGAACAAGCAATATAGGGCTAACCTGTCTTCCATACTTAGTAACCATAAAGAGTTGCATGTTTCCAACTTATCACTCCTGCACACTATTAAGGGTATTTAAGGGCTAACACATTCTTGCTTGAGCCCTAATCGCCCAACAAAGAGTTAAATGGACCAAGTAGAGCCAACATAAGGTCAAACATTAGGATTTCAGTAGAGACACACCCCTTAATCAAGAATTGAGGAAATCCAAAAGAGGTATGCCCAACCATTGATTGAAAATAATTAACAAGAAAAATCCTAAACAATTGGCTCTCTCTAAACACTTGAACCCTAAAAGACAAGACCTGAAAGCTCTCAAAGAAAACAAGAGGTAAAGTTGACCCCTTTGGGTCAACCAACCTTAAATTAGGTCACTCTTTGCACTTAAAAAGACTAAAGTTCAAGTGAAACCTTAAGCACCCTGATCTTAAAATTGGTAGACTTAAGAGGTCAAGATCCCCATTCTGGTCTACCTGGAACCACAGTGACAAGAGAGGTCAGGTGGGGGAAACCCTGTAACCCGTGGGGACGCTCTACCGTGTAGGGGTCTTCGCGGGACTCTCCCTCTCTGGCTGCCCAGGTAATTCTCAGGTGGACGATCTTTCTGATCAAGGGGTCCATCTGCCCCGAACCTCTATAGTCACCCAACAATTTTTGGGTGTCTTGATTGGGTCCAGCACCTGCTTATCTCATCCAGCCCTTCAGTATTTTTCAGGAGGTCCTTGAAACCTCCTATAGAAATTCACTCTCCCCGAGGCTAAGCCTCGGCTCCTTTGTTTTTGCAGAAATCATTCACATAGCCCCTCTTTCCTCTGATTCTGAACAAAATCCCCTTCTTCCATCTTGATTCAAACTTTGATTCTATCTCTTGATTCCACCACCTGATCCAATTATGCAGCCTAATTACCTAGCAAGACTACCATTCAAAAAACCTGAATATCTGAGATCCATGAAAGATAAGATGATTGAGGATGCCCTTGAAATCTATGAAATCAAACCCTCAACACCAGTAGAAAACATTCAGGTTGATGTCCCAACAACCACAGCTTTCATCATAAACTGTGCCCAAATTCTATTGACTAAAATTTCAAAAGGATCAACCCGAGATATGCTCATGACAGGATACATTGAGATGGAAAAATTACACCAATCTGAATACCTTCAATGCTTGACAAATCCTGTACTTTGGGAACAACACCAAGATGCCCTTATGAAACGGGTAGAAATGATGAAATCAGTAGAACAAATTATCAACCAGAAATACCCGTATATACCAGAAACAGAGGATGAACCATCTTGGAACAATATTAAGGAACAATCCAGTTTCCCAGATCTCGGGATTGAGGCACAAAGTGGTTGTAAAATCCCAACCCAGATAGAAGACAATGTTGAATTAGGTTGGGATATTGCAGGAGAACACAATGATGAGCCAAACTTAGACCATGAATTGCCAAGCCTAGAATTTCAAAACTCCTGCAATAATGAGATCAGAACTGAACCTTCTGAGGGTATAAATTCCGCCCCTTATTTTGATAAGGTGGCCCTCGAAGATTATTCGGACTTAGGTTCTAATAATTCTACCCACATCCTAAGTCTAGAACCTAGATCTGAAACTTATTGGGAAGATTATGAGGCCCCTTATGAGAAAGATCAAATTTTTACAAAATATGATTCCGGGCCTTTATTTGATGAATATCCCTCTCCAACATCTTCAGAAAATCTGATCGATTTTCCAGAGAACATGCCAATTTATGATACAGAGACTGAGGAGTTGGATGAGTTGGATTTTAATTGGGTCTATCCTACCAGCTTGGAGCTTGAGCCTTGACAGAATACCTTTTCAAGCCCAGAATTGACATATAGGCTAGACCCCAATCAGGCTGCTGATTCCACATTTGATGATTTTTGCTGTGGTGGAATTCATGATCATGAATCTCATTTTCGCCAACTCTCCGACAATTTCAAATCTGACTATAATTGCGGAGAGATTCCCCTTCCTGAACACGCCAGGCCTATCTACGACCCCAGTTCTCATGACTCTAACTCCGACTCTGAGGTCCTGATTCCCGAGATCACCGATAACACAGAATCATTCCTTTTCGATCCTCAGGAACCAAAAACAGAAAATGCCAAGAGTGATTGCAACCAAGAATCCAAATTTTTTCTCGAATCCGATTCCTTTCATCCTACAAACACTCTTCCGGCATTTGATAGTTACCCAGAGGACTCTCTACAGAAAACCACCTATCATCTGTTTCTAGAAGAGCCCTCGTACACAATGGCCACCTCGTCCGCACACACAGAACGGATCAAAACCTCTCCCAAACCCCGACCCGCAACCGGACTCAATTTCTATTCAGATTCACCTCTCACCGAGCCGATTGCATTTCCACATCGGGTTTCGAACATTGATCAGACTACATACCATGCTCTATCATTCTCTGATCACCCCTGTAGGGTTTCCGTGTCATTCATTGATTATTCTACGGGTCCCTACTCTGACCAGGCTGATTCGACTCAGCCAAACCCTGCGTTTACACTTCCACATCCATCTGAGCTTCATAGTTTATGGTGGGCTCCACACCTTTTTATCCACATCTATCAACCCACCAGATTGATTGGGTTTGGGCTACATCATCAGCCTGTTGATCTGAACAAGCACCTGGTTGGACCAACCAGGCTCTTAATCAAGGTGCTTGTCTTACAAAACTCCGCTGATTTGACCATGCCCTCTCCATAGCATTTCCCGCTTGGCTGAAGGCATCAAATTTAGCGCTCAACGGGAGGCAGCCCGTCATTCTCTTTGAAAACCTGAAACTTGTTCTGACAGCTTTTTGCACTTGAAGTTCACACTTTAGGACAGCCGACTCCACCTCAGGTGCTTGCATCTGAGATTAGAAATCGTCCGCAACAGTCACCCCGACCCATTCACTCATCAAAACAGCTATCCTAATGTATGAACTTAGTTGAATAAAAACCCCTAGGTTACAATGAGGACATTGCAAATCTTAGGCATGGGGGGGTATGAAAGTGCAAAACTTGTAAGAAAAGGTTCCAAACAAAAAATTCACATATGCCAAAAACACCATAAAAATTAAAAAAAAAAAAAAAAATTCGAAAAAGAATAAGAGGAAAAGATGAGAAGGAAATTTTGTGAAGGAGAAGAGAAACAAAATGAAAAAGGAGCACGAAATTATAAGAAAAGGTGATAGTCGTTAGTAAGGAACTAAGGAATTAACCTAAGTTCTAGACCTCATTCAAGAGAATAACTGAAAAGTGCATAATGAGATTAGTAAGAACGCAAACCTTAGGCATTCTTGAATAGACTCTTAGTACCCATTAAGATTTGGACACTCCTCAAGAGGTTGAGGAAAATGAAAAGCTGAAGTATTAGGTCTAAGGCTTAGGGAGTATTCGGCCTCGTTAACTAATTTTTGGTTTACGGGACTCAGTAACCTAAGCACCCTAACCTCACACACAGCCTGGTTCAATAAGCGTAAAAATCAGAATCACGCAGAAGCGTCGCAAAATTCTAAAAGGAACACCTAGAATAGGAGCGGCCGATCAACACAAGTTGATTTGGACGAGTTCCCAGCGCAGAGAGGCGGGAAATCCCCTCGAAGATGCGTAACAAAATATCATCTCCTCGGTGCTTGTCTCTTAGGATATTTACATATCCTACTGGGGGCGTGTAAGCACTCTGCTGATTCAGATTCCATGGATGGCATTATCTCGAAGTGTCAATTGCCAGGGTCTGGATTCGGCCACGGAACACCATGGATGGGATTATCTCGAAATCTCAATAGCCAGGGTTCCGGGGGTTGCCATGGGCGGTGCTATCTCGAAGCATCGATCGCCAGGAACCCTTGAGGATTGATGATGGGAGCAAGGAATCTGATACAGACCGTGTTGAAAAGCCAATCCTAGGCTAGAACTAAAAAGAAAAAGAGAGAGAAAACTCTCCAAACAGAAAAACTTTCTATCTCTCTCTTACAAAACGCACTGCGAACTGAGCCAGGGCTAAAATCATTTCAAGCACGGGTGCTTTAACCACGAAGTCCAATAAACCTTAGGTTAGTTCTTGTGGACCTTAAAAACCTTTGCTAAAAGACTGAGGCTAAGGCTAGACAGATTTGGATCTTGATTGGTACTAGAGTACCTTTTAGGCCTATGGTCAGCATTCTAACCTAATCTATGCTCAAATAAAAAAGGCACTTATCTAAAACTATTAAAAACTTCATGGTCTAGAACAAGGGTTGAAACCTTAAGTCTTTGCTAAGGGACTAGCAAAAGCTAGGCATGGGGGTATGATGAGAACCTCATCATGAGCCATAACTAGCTCATTTTGACCTAATACAAAGGATAAAAGCTCCTACATATCTCAAGGAAAGGCTTAACTCAGAGAATTCTGAGTTTGAGAAGAAAACAAGTCATAAGGGGTAAAAATGCAATTTTACCAGTATAATCTGCATACAGGGTAATTCAGGGCCCAAACATAGGTCAAAGCAGCTTAATAAGAATAAAAGTGGGATGAAATGATCTAGCAAGGGCTACAGCAATTCCAAGAAACTAAATGATAATCTGTAACCCTAAAACAACCCACTTCAATTCACGAGGTTCAAGGAAAAGTAAAAATAGAATAAACCCTCTAAAATTCATAGAAAAATAATCTCTAGGGTTTAGAACCTTCAATTTGGCCTTCAGAACCCATTTTGACCTACATTGAGAACCATGCCCAATTAATAACTTAATTTGGGTTTTCGTATAAATTGACCGGTCAAACAAGGTTTAATATAGAAATGAAATTCACCATCAGATTCCTTAGGTCCTAATCAGTCATGTATAAAAACTTGAGCCTAAGAAGAAACCTCCTTGACCAACTTTACACTTTGGTCCTCATATATTTACTTTTTGGCCCTCAACTTTTGAACCCTCGCATTTTGGCCCCTAACTCTCCTTCGTTCTTTGCGATCAGGTCCCCCCTGCAAAACCTGCCACCACCATGCTCCGGCGACCTTGCGCGGAGCATGGCGTCGCGCAGGGTGAGGGGGGGGACCTGGCAAGTAAACCGGGGGTGCCCTGCGTCGTCAGCCGTCGCAGGGACACCCCCTTGGTCGTTGTAACCCACCATACCGGCCGTGCGAACGCACGGACGGTATGGGTTTTTGTTTCCGGTCATCCTCCGGCGAGGGAGATACCTCGTCTCCCTCCGCCTTCCTCCCTGTTTGATCCCTATAAATACCCCCCGTTGCTCCACCGACCGGGGCAGCTCGGATCTGACGGAGAAAATCCCCAACTTTCCTCTCTTCTCTCTCCGGCAGACGCTCACCAGCTCCGGCGGTTCCTCCCCCTCCACCTCTTCGCTCTGCCGCAATACCAGCAGCAGAGACTTCCTCCCCTGCTCTTCCCGCGCCACGCCGTACCCAGCTGGCGCCTCTCCGGCTCTCTGCTCGCCGCCGCCCCTTTCCCTGAGCATCGTCTTCTCCGGCGACAGTCGATACGACTGTCGCCCTGTTCCTCCCTCTTCGTCCCTGCAAGTAAGTTAGAACTACTTCCCTTCTTCTCCTCTTTCTTTCCCCGCTTTCAATTTATTCAATTAAGCCCTCGACCGACCCTGACCATCGTCACCCCCTTCGTCTCCGACCACCCTCCGGCGAGATGCTCCCATCGCTCCACAGCCTCACACACCTCGCCGACCTTCACCGAACCTCCGCCTCATCACACTGAGCACCCCCCATCCCTTCACTGCCACTCCACACCTCCGTAACGCTTCCCCCAACAAACCCATCCTCCGACCCACAGTCCGACCTAGGGCAGCCCTTGCACGCCGCCCCACGCCTCGCCACCACCCACACGAGCTTCGCCGCACCCTGGCGAAGCTCCCGGCACTTTCTGATTAGGCCGAGAGGCCATTTTCTTGTGAACAGGCCACCCGACCTCCGCCGCCATTGCCGTGCAGAAGGAGCTGCTTCCGCCTGCAGCTACAGCCGCGCCACGCTCAGCGCCACGCCCAGATTCAACTCCCAGGCCTTGCGAGGCGTTTCGACAAAACACCAGGCTCGCAGCTGAGGCAGAAGGCTTCGCGTGACGCCGCGATCTCCCGCTGCTTTCCCCGCTGCGGGCGCGCAATTGAGGTGGGACATTTAGTCCCACCTCGGAAAAGCCTGAAGAGGCGCAGCGATATAAGATGCAAAAGTGCTGGAGGCTTACTGCCTCAGCACACGGGGTGAGGTCCCCTTCACCCGCCCGGTTACCTGGTCTCGTCCGCGCTCACGCCCCGCGGACCTGACCCAACCCGACTTAGACTGATCTGCACTCCTCGCCCACCACGCACGCCGGTGGGCCTGGACCCGGGCGTGACCCGAACCCGATTACCCGGCAGCTCTGGGAGAGCTTTCCTAAGAGTGGTTTCAGAGAGAGAGAGACGCGGGGGGAGAGGGTAGAGTAGGTTTTGTTCTCTGACGTAAGCTCTGAAGTGTGCAGGCACAGGTGAAGAAGAAGAACCGCGGAAGAAGAAGGAAGCTGACTGTAGCAACAGGCAGTTTAAGTCGTCTGATTTGGAAATCAGACGACGTCCTGAAGGGAAAAGAAGAAAGACGGAGGAAGAACTGAAGAACAACAGAAGAAGGCGAGGCAGAGGAGAACACAAAAGAACAAGGGAAGAACTGAAAGAAGAAAAACAAAGAAGAAAGAAGAAGATCTGAAGAAAGACAGAAGAAAAAGGAGGAGCAGGAACAGCAAGGAAGAAGAAGAAGAGCATCACCATTGCAGAAGAAAGACATCACCTCTGCAGACAAAGAAGAAGAAGAACTGAAAGAAGAAAACAAAGAAAAGAAGACAACAAATTCTTTCCCTCTCTCTTTCTTTTTGTAAAAGCAACATGTATATCTCTAGAATACAACTTGCTCCCTGAGTTCGACCTCGGGAACTCTTTTATTTTCCGAGTAAAAAAAAAATTATATTTGAAATGTTGGCAATAACTGGCTATACTACAACGCTATAACAATAAAACCCGGTTATCTCTCGAAGCCAACGTCTCAATTACTACTCATCAAAATGGGATCCCTGGTGTCATTTGTTTCCTCAGGATTATTTTAATACGGTTGTACAGGTAAGGATTAGAATCAATAGTAGAGGGTAGCTAAGCTGACTAATTTCCTCATTCAGTATTTGACTATTCCTCAAAATCTCTCCCATAGACTCCATCAATTCTTTCTATTTTTTTTACATTTCTATCATAAAAGAGGAGTGGCTACTGTTAGATTGAGGAAGATAGTCAATCTCAGGCTCAGGTTGCCTAGGAGTATCGGTCCAACCTCGATAAGAAAAATCATGAAGGGTGGGAGGGTTGGGTGTTTGCATATTGTTGGGGATTCCACAGGTGGAAAGTCTCACTCATAGGCTCTGTTCATAATAATTGGAAGTTATCGGGCCAGTACTCCCCCAATGGGAATAGGAATGACCCCACGATTTGTCATTATACCCCGCAAAGGAGGGATACACACAGGGCATGGGATCATGGTTAAAATGATAGGAGTAAGGGTAGTTCATTTCTTTTCAGTCAAAAGGTTTAACTCTCTTAGGATTCAGATGAATTTTGATTAAAAGCATAAACTTCCTAGAGAGCGCTGATGAGTCCATTAAAATGGACTAATATTAAGCCTAAGTATCTTTAATTGTACAATTTAGGTATGTTAATAATGACAATTAAGTTGTAGAAGATTTGTACACCTCATGATTTAAGTTATAACATTCATAACTTAATGATTTTATTATTTTTATGTGCAGGTAATAAAATGCACAAAGAGTAAGGGTGGGGGGATAAATTTCCCCAAACAGCTGCAACTCTTTCCCCCCTTCCCCACCAAACATTGGGGTAATCTTCTTCTTCCGCCGCCTTTCTCAACAACTATGACCGGGGATTTGGGAAAATCCCTTAACTCACGTGCAAGGGAGAAGTTAAAAAGGAAGAGGAGGGAAGTAAAGAAAAGATCTGGATCAACGGGTCCTTCTTCCTCCCCCTGGGGGGATATCCTTCCTCTCCACTTTGGAGAGAGTACGCACTGTGGAGAAGGCGTACCACCCTTGCAGCCACCGTGCCATCACCCTCCTAAGAGCCCGCAGGTGCAACACCAAGCCCTCTAGTGCCCCCTACTGCAGGCAGTTCTCCAGCCCACGCGTGCACACGCACCCCTGCAGCCATCGCAGCATGCAACCGCACGCCTTCCTGCCTTTCTAGCACCTTCACGCCACCCTGCCAGCGCGCCTACCTCATCTGCACGCCTGCCTCCATCCATCTGCAGGCGCACCCACAGGCTCACTCCACCTCTGCCCACAGATCCGCCTCCGTTCAGCGCCCCCATCGTCCCAGCAGGTGCCGCACGCTAAGTTCTTCAGAGCCACCTCAAGCCAACGCCTGGCGCTCCCCTCGTCTCCAGCGCACCGCAGCGTGCGCACCGCTCATCTGCCAGCCCGCAACCCATCTGCCGGCCCACACGCCATCTTCAGCACACCTTCCTGCCCATCAGCGCACCTGCAGGCGCCAGCCTCTACAGCGCGCAATCGCGTGCCTTCCTGCCTTCGCACCCTGCAGACGCACCCACACTGCCACCCGCAACCCATCTGCAGCATCGCCTGCCCACCAGCGCACCTGCAGGCTCCAACTGCAGTGCGCCTTCTCGCCTCTCCACGCTAGGCGTGCGCCTGCACGCTCCACCACCAGCGCGCCCCACCAGCAGGCGCACACTGCCACCCGCAACCGCCGATGCGCGCCGCAGCCTCCGTCTCCTCCAACAGATCGGCGCTCCGACCACCTCTGGCCACGCCGCTGCCACCATTGCGGAGCTCTCGTCAAGCTGCACCTCCCTGTCGATTCTCGCGGCCAACCGTGCGCGGCGGCACACGCAAGGAGGAGAGAGGAGAGATCCTCTGTTTTCCCCTAATTAAAATTTACATTCAATGCCATTGCCACCAATTTGATTTTTTTATTATTATTATATTGTGGCAGAATTGCGTTCAAACACTCAGTTCTTTATAATTACATGGTATTGATATTAACTAGCTTAAAGATTGATTTTGGGCTTAACTTAAGTACTAATTGTCTTTAGTACACATCATGTGAAAACTGCATGAATTCATCCTGAATTTATTGAGCATTTCTGTGAGGGAAAACTGCACTTATACCCTTATCTTTTTAGGTTATTGCAAATCTACTTTCCTTCACATTTTAAGTCTAATTTGAAAAGTGATTTCGCACTATCTGAAATAACATTAAATAATTAAGTATTGATTGCATCATTGCCTCCCTGTAGACATGACCCGCTCTTCTGTGAGTGGTTATTTTCATTATTTTTCATTAGTCGATTTTTCCACCACTTAAATACTATAACGCTAAGCGAAAAGTCATCTATCAAGCTCTAGACACAAACCACTGCTAATACAAATGCAAATACGATGGAATTCCTTTCTTAGTAGATTGCAGGACTCCTCAATCCTACTCCATAGGTTAGTCAACGAAGTCTAGTCAGTGCTTCTCCATTCCCACTTAAGTGGTATAAGAGGTCAGGTGCACCTTGAGATTCTTAACCAAGCCTACCTGAGGAAGGATGAGGTTAATAGTGTTACAATAGATGGCCATACAAGTTTTACAAGAATTATGCATCCTAGGTTGACCTTTGTTGGTGCCTACAATCTACTCACAAGGGATGGAAGTCTTGAATCGAGCCCACACACAAGTGATTGCATGGGTTTCGCGTGTTTGAAATCAGGGTTACAAGTAACTCGTCGTCGTCGTTGCAAAACTCATGATCAAATAAAATTTATACCAAAACTCCAAAGGAGTCCCAAGTCGAACACAGGGAGGCGACGTTTACTTTGTATGAAAATCGCGCTTTGATTTGTTTCTTTTTGGTGTTTTATGGGTTTGTTATTTTTTTTTTGTTTTTGAAATAAAATGACAATCAATCACAAAAGAGAGATAGAATTGAATCTAATATATTGCATAAATGTCAATTACAATAATATAGAAAATATAAAAAGAGAGGGAGGTGAGAAGAAATCTCCCCAAGTGGCTATTTGACGAGACGACAGCACCTGGCGGAAGCTCAGATGGAGTTGGGAAGCAGGTCAATGGAGGTGAGAAACGGGAGGACGTCGAGTAGAGGAAATCTTTAGCACAGCTCTGGAATAGGGGTGAGAATGCGGAGGTGATCTGCTATCGGAATGGAGGTGGGAGGACGGCTCCAAGGCGACCTATGAATCGAGATGGGAAGTTGAAGGAGTATTTGGTGGGGCAGAGTCTCGTTACACTAATAGGCACCTTGGGAGCTTGAGAGCAAACTCTAACAGAGAGTTGGTAGGCTTGCTAGAGCTTGGGAGTAGGTGGGAGTAGAGTAGGTAGAGATGGCTTGGAAGGGAGGGGGTGTTGGTCCTTTTATAGTGGATGAAAAGAGGTTAGAATAGGCATGGGACCATTAGTGACCTCTAAGCCGTCCCTGGAAGTGTCACTGTAGGTAGCTCACGCCCTCTCATGCCAACAGTTGGCCTTGCTGGCATGCGAATAATTGGTGATGGTTGTAAGCGTCGCTATATGTCTGACAAGCTGTCACTGAAGGCTGGCGCCAAACGAGCACACGCCCACCCCAGGCACGCGGATTGCGCGGCGGCCCTGCTGGTGTGCGAGCTTGCATGCGCTGGCGTACACGCACGCACACGCTACTGGTGCGTGCTGATGCTACGCTATCGCTACATGCACATGCATGTGCTCGCGTTCAATTGACGAAGGGAGGGGCGCTGTGGGTCTCAAACTCGCGTCTGGCGTTTGCGAAGATCGTGCTTCACCATTTGTCCAAGGCACTCTCTTGGTCAAGTGTAGAGCGTGTTGACGCGCGATGTGGTGCCATTGGATTGAGATCCAACGGTTGAGATTCCTCCATGAGGTGGGCTTAAGGACGTGCCAGCTCAGGTGGGGCGGCCTGGATGGCACCACATCGCGCCATCTGAGCCTTCCATCTTCTTCTTGTGGTGGGTACTACAGAGCTCCGATCGGGGTGATTCTCGCAATGACGAACTACAATCGTCGCTTTGAATCTATCCGTACGGTCAGATTCTTCATCCGAAGCCTATAAAGATGTTGCCCTACCTCCTAGCCACATAAAATGACGGAATGAATGTACATAATATACAACTATCCTAAATGCCATGCGATGGATGTTATGCGGTATTTATAACATGATATGCAATGCTAAGCCTAGGAACTATCATAAATAAGCATTTTATCATGAATTCATGTGTGTTTATCATACCCCCATGCTTACTTTTTGCTAGTCCCTAGCAAAATTAGCCTAAATGCTATTTATAAAAGTAGAATTAGGATTCGATCTCTTAGGCATAATTTGTTGGCTGTTTTAGGAACTTTCAACCAAAGACTTGGTTACTAAGACTTGACGATACTCGGTTGTCTACCAAAATGTAGGCCGTCCAAGCCCTCGCCTTATTTGTGAAGAGAAGATTAAAAAAAAAATTCTTGTTTTTCTTCTTTTGTAATTTTTTTGTACTTTTGGAGTTTGAGAGTTCCAGGATAACTTTTTAAGGCTACCCAACCCACCCAAGACTCGGAAAGGACTCTAAGTGCTAAGCATCTAGTGAAAAGAGTGAAAGCCTCACTAGGCGGTCGTTCAAACGGACTTCGGGTTTCTGCGACCCTAGGTGACTTTGCCTAGATGTTTATCTTTTCGAATGGTAGCTTTCTCCCTACTTCTTTTATTTATGGGATCAACACAAGGGTGAACCCAGTGTATATCTCCCCGATTTATTCTACTTCCTGCTTCTTCCCTAAGTGTTTTGGGAATTATTGTGTATTTTTTTTTGTGAGTTGGGTTCTGGACAACCGGCCAATGGGTTGTTACCAACGACAATTTGCCATCCATACTCGTGCGGTGAAGTGTAATTTTATTTATTTTTTATTTTTTCTCCTTTTTCTATATATATTTTTTCTTTTTCTTTTTCATTTTTTTTATTTATTTATTTTTCTTTAAGTAGGTGACTTTCCTGATCTAAAATTTACCTAAAGGTAGTACAATGAAAATGATCTTGTGACTAGGCTCTGGACAATCGACCGATGAGCTGTTACCACCGACAACTTGCCAGCCATACCACCCTAGATAGTTCATTAGGTACCCAATTTCCGACGAAACTGCCGAAAAGTGAGTCAGTGCAAAAAAAGTGTGTAGATGCTTAGGCTTAAAGTCCCCCCAAATCAGAGGGCGGGTTGATAAGTCGCATACTTATCATCCCAAATTATTTACAAAATTAAAATGAATTTTAATTGGCGAGGACTCGAGACTAAGTCCACATTCGAGTGGACACCCGGGCTAATTAAGCCCGAAGACATGAAGCGTCTAAGAATTCAGGTCTCAAAGTATCAATTCCTAAAGTTTGCAACTCCTAATGCCTAAGTTCTCATCTCCTAATTCAATTTTTTTTTTTGATAGAGTCAAATAACAGGAAATTACTGTTACAACTGATAAAAAGATTATAAGATATATCCACCCCCCCATGCTTAGCTATTGCAATGTCCTTATTGTGAAAAATGAAAGCATGAAGGAGAGTAGAAGTGGAAGAATAGCACCTAGTTTTTGTAAGACTCTGGTAAGCTTGGAACAGTCTTTACATGTGCTGAGTTTAGTGCCTTCAACTAGGCGATGATATACATACAAAGAAGAAATTAGGAATTCACAGGTGCAGGTCAGAATCAATCAAAAGGTTGATCCTGAAACCCATCAACAGAAGATGTCCACAGACGTGGACTAGATTATGCTGCAAACCCATTCCCCAGGGTCGAGTGATTCTCAGGTTCTGGATGAAAATCATCCAGAACCGAAGATTGTTGAACTTGTGCGGCCGAACCTGCGGTTTGGTGGTGTGCAACCCAAGACCAAAGTGTCGGACAATGTGTAAAGATGGTTCATTAGGTGTGGAAGTGCACTTAACATTCAGCTCAGAAAAATAATCAGTTATTTTGAACTTGGGTTGCACGTGAAAGATATCGTAAGGGTCCTGGTAGAAAGAAGGTGGTTTTAGGTCAATAGGAACCCTTAAATCCAAACTCATAGTTCCCTCAGAATTAGCTTCCCAGATTTTTAATTCCAACTTGCTATCCTCCGAAATCAATGTTTCCGGGACCTCCAAATCGTTGTACACCCCATCTAAAGTACCCAAGTCCAAAAGTAGTGGCTGAATCAAGATTGACTTGGGCATAATGATCTCAGAAGTCAGCTCTTCAGGGTGTGGATGAGGAATTGAGCTATTGATTGAATCTTCTAGTAAATGAGGATTCAAATCCTCCAAGTTAGCCCCAACCGAATCCAAATCTTCAATGAACGGGCTATCAAATGGTTCATCAGATTCCTTAAGCCCGTTTGTCTTACTAAAATCATCTTCCTTATGCTCAAGTGAGACTTCACTAAGAGATTCTTCACCTTCAGAGTCAAAGAATTCATGATCCTCATATATATATGTCTCAAAATCGATTGTCATTTCCTAGTTCAAAGAGACACATTTTTCCTCACTCCCTGGCTCAGGGATCTTAGGTGAGAAACTCGGTTCATCCTCAAAGGGTTGCTCTAGACCAACTTGGTCATCTCCAATCTCAGAATATGTATACCCCCCGACAGGCGCCTGAGCAGGTTCAGACATTGGCTCTCCTGAAGAGGGTTCATCTTGAGAATCATCCCAAGATTTGACTAGGGCAACCACAAATTTCATCCTCAACCTCGACAATTTCTCAAGAAGAAACTCACCTAGGTCCCTATCCCTAACACTTTGGAGCAAATCCAATAGAGAACTATTAAGTTCATCAATCATTTTGATCATAAGCTCCAATGCTTCAGTGCATGGTGTTGGCTAAGTTTCTAAAGATTGTATAGTGTTCCTTAAATTAGCCAACACCATATCCTGGATCTGGTTCACCTGAACCAACTGGTTTGGTTCAGGTTTGTGTGGTTTTGGGTTAAATGTAGGGGAGTTAAGATGTCGAGGTTCTCGAGTTCCTCCCTAATAGTAGGCCATCTCAGGTTATTCAAAGAATGGACGTGACCTATACTCGGTGGAATACTGGGGAGGGTAGGTGTTATAATCAGCATATCCTTCATGGTTGTAGATCTGATTAGGTTGATCGTCAAAGGGTGGAGATATATAATCTTTGTAGCTCTAGGAAGGATGGTAATCATAGTCTTGTTTTCCAGGGTTAGGCCTTGAACATTGAGGTCTGGATTCATATACCCAATCAAAGTCATCCCGGCTTGTGGATGGGTAATTACAAGTCGAGTGGAAGAGTAATTATCTTGGGGATAAGTGGTGGTAGGAGGGTAAGATTGGAAATGTGTGAAAGATGTGGAAGGATACGTTGTAGAGTAGGAGGGAAATCAAAAGAGAGAAAGGAGCTCTGCATACAATCAACCAAGCCTATCCTTATGTGGGTAGCCTAAAGACTTACAGACTGCCAGGACCCGTCTTGAGATTATAAATGATTTGGTCGACTTTTATCTGGTCAATCCACCCAATTAGAAGGAGGGACTAGGGAGAAGGTTCTTCCTTTGCTTACACCTCCAGTTCCTAGTGTACCCCCCAGCCGCAGTCGTTTGACGCTACTCCCCTAGCTAGACATCAGATGGACCAGCAGAAGTAGATTAATCGAAAAAAATCTCAATCTGAGTCTCGAAGAGCGAATCAATCCTTAAGGCCAACATCTACTCAGTTTTAATTAGGCTTGGGATGATTGTGCTCTTGGAATGTAATGGGCCCTTTAGATGGGTTGTGCCCTTAATGATCAGTTGAAATGTGTGTACGTGCACAACCAGGGTTTGCAAACAAGGTTATTTGATGATGTGTCTTTTAGGGTTTAACCTTGTTTAGTAGCTTTTAGGGTTTAATTCTTAGGTTGGTTCAATCAAGGCTTAGTGGAACACTCCAAGTTTTGAAAGCACGGGTGATGATATGTTCCTTTAAAAATAAAAAATAATGTGGAGTGCCTGGTTTAGCCCTAAGAATCGACCCTAAGTGGCAGGCTACTTGATGGATGGGTTTTAGATTGAGTGGTGCGGCCCAAACAGTTCAAGCAATTGGCCTACTGCACCACTTGATTAAGGCACACAAAAAGTCTTAACCTAATCAGATTTCTACTCACTTATTTGTGTGTTGAGTTAAGTGTACCGGATCCACAAGTCAGATCCCTATTAAGTGGTAGAATCGATGTAATTGTGCACCTTAGGGTGAGAAGTTGTGGGTGTTAAGTGTGTAGCTGTCAGAAAATCCCACAAGAGAAGAGTATTTTTTTTTCTTTTTTTTGTTATATATGCGGGGGTGAGGTGAGTGGAAGTGGAAAACAAACAACCAAATCTATCCTAGGGTTTATAAAAAGTACCTAAGTTGATTTGGGTTTGAGTTATTAATGTGGTGAAATGAACTAGTGGGTAGGGGTGGTGTGGGGAGCACTTACAAAGCACTCTACCTGCACTTTACTCCAGTCTACCGCACTTGAATCTCCATGCTAGGGTACCTACAAGACAGTAGATCAAAGACAAGCGGGGTTATTGCTATGTAAATGCAAAGAAGCACAGAAAATAATAAAGTAAATTTCATTGCCTCCCCGGCAATGGTGCCAAAATGATCACACGGGTTTTGCATGTTTGAAATCGGGGTTACAAGCAACCCGTCATCATAGTTGCAAAACTTGTGATCAAATAAAATTTATACCAAAACTCCAAGGGAGTCTCAGGTCGAACATAAGGAGGCGACGTTTACTTTGTATGAAAACCGCTCTTCGATTTGTTTCTTTTTGGTGTTTTATGGTTTTATTATTTTTTTGTTTTTGAAATAAAATGACAATCAATCACAAAAGAGAGATAGAATTGAATCTGATATATTGCATAAATGTCAATTACAATAATATAGAAAACATAAAAAGAGAGGAAGGTGAGAAGAAATCTCCCCAAGTGGCTGTTTGGTGAGACAACGGCGCCTGGTGGAAGCTTGCATGAAGGAGATGAGAAGTAGGTCGACGAAGGTGAGAAGAAGGAGGACGTCAGGTCGAGGAAAGCTTCAGTGTAGCTCCAGAATGGAGGTGAGAAGGCGGAGGTGATCTGCTACCGGAATGGAGGTGGGAGGACGGCTCCAAGGCAACCTATGAATGGTGATAGGAAGTTGAAGGAGTATTTGGTGGGGCAGAGTCTCATTACACTAATAGGTGCCTTGGGAGCTTGAGAGCAAACTCTAACAGAGAGTTAGTAGGCTTGCTAGAGCTTAGGAGTAGGTGGGAGTAGAGTAGGTAGAGATGGCTTGGAAGGGAGGGGGTGTTGGTCCTTTTATAGTGGATGAAAAGAGGCTAGAATAGGCATTGGACCATTAGTGACCTCTAAGCCGTCGCAGATAGTGTTGCTGTAGGCAGCTCACGCTCTCTCATGCCCACAGCTGACCTTGCAGGCGTGCGAATAATTAGCGACGATTGTAAGTGTCACTATATGTTTGCCAAGCTATCACTAAAGGCTAGCGCCAACCGAGCACGCACCCACCCACGCACCCACCCCATGCGCGCTACGCTATCCCGCCTCATATGTGCGGATTGCGCAGCGGCCCTGCTAGTGTGCGCGCTGGCATGCCCTGGCGTAGTGAGCACTCGCGCTGCTGGTGTGTGCTGGCGCTACGCTGCTGCTGCATGCGCTCGCGTTCAATTGACGAAGGGAGGGGTGCTGTGGGTCTCAAACCCGCATCTGGCTTTTGTGAAGAGGGCACTTCACCATTTGGCCAAGGCGCACTCTTGGTCAAGTGTAGAGTGTGTTGACACGCGGTTCAGGCCACCCTTAGCCGTTGGATTGAGATCCAACAGTTGAGATCCCTCCATGCAGTGGGCTTGAGGACGTGCCGGCTCAGGTGGGGCGGCCTGGATGGCACCACATGGCACCATCTGGGCCATCCGTCTTCTTCTTGTGGAGGGTACTACAGAGCTCCGATCAGGGTGATTCTCGCAATGACAAACTGCGATCGTCGCTCTGAATCCATCCGTATGGTCAGATTCTTCATCCAAAGCCCATAAAGATGTCACCCTGCCTCCTGGCCATGTAAAATGATGGAATTAATGTACATAATATACAACTATCCTAAATGACATGCGATGGATGTTATGCAGTATTTATAACATGATATGCAATACTAAGCCTAGATCTATCATAAATAAGCATTTTATCATGAATTCATGTGTGTTTATCAACGAGGAACCGAAGTAACTTGGTGGATAGGCTTGTTGATTTTCGACTAACTTCCCTTGTGGTGCAAAGTGGTGATGTAGAAACTTATATAGTGACCTTATGTGTGATGTGCACAGTGTCTCAGGTATGCAACACATGCACGCGTTTTGTATTTTGAAATCCCGCAAACAAGTCCTTTTGCATGCAATTTAAAGTCACTGATTTTAATATCCAACCTCTTAGCCGTCCCAATTTCTTTTAAGGTGACCGCTGAATTAATTGGATTCAAATACTTTAGTCATCTTGGATTTAAGTCTAATGCAGATGCATGGCAGGTATTTAATGCTAAATAGAGAACATACCTTACTCTAGCTCTCTTCAATGTGGGGATGTATGCGATGCAATAAAGATAAACTAGATGCCACTCATTCAATCCTAAATGGTCACCTATGGATATGCAGCTTCTAGCAGGTAGCTCAGATTTTTTTTTTATGATTAGCAAACAAATCTAATCTAAGTTAGCTAGCTAACTAACTAGCATGCAGCTCAAAAAGTTCAAATAGACCTATAATCTAAATAAAATGGGAACACGCTCCTACAAAGATGCTCCCGCATACAAGAGCGATAAGAATAAAAGCACTGGGAAGAGGCTCCCAAAAATGCCCAACACGGGTCCACAAGACAGAAATTAAATGTCTAATGACTATCTAGCCTTACCTAAATCTAAAAGAAGCAAACAGGTTTTCGATCACCAATCCTCCCTCCTTCCCTCACATGGGGTCAAGGTCCATATGCCCATGAGATTATCCTCGAGGTGGCAACAAGGTCTACCAAGAGAGCATCCACTACATGCTCCTCTTCCACAAGAATATACCTCGCACAGAAAAATGATAGATCAATGGATATATAATCTCAATCAGAACTCAATGCAGACAAAAAAAATACTTGCAAGTTTACTAGGCCCGTTGCCTCCCCGACAACAACACCATTTGAAAAAGAGATTTTCACTTAATTATGAAGATAGCAATACAATGATGATACTTTGTATTTCTTTTATGTGGTGGAAAATCTTTGATCAAAGATTAATAACAATATTCTGACATTAAACCACAAAATCAAGTCGTCTCCACAAGGAGGTACGAATCTAATAAAAAGTCATGCTTTCAAGGCAGTCACATCCCAAAATAATCTAGCACATGACTTATATATATATATGGGTGTGTGAAGTTAGAGAGAGAATCGTTGAGAGAGTAAAAAGAGAGAACCCAGTGAATGAATAAAGAAAAAGAGAGAAAGATAGGGCCTAGTCACAAGTTGCCTCAACATATAAATATCCTTTAAATAAATGAATAGTAAATGTGGCAATGGCATTAATGCTAAAAACAAATAAAATAGAGGAGGTTCCAATCCATGCTTGTGTGCTCGCGAGTAGCCATGGTCTCTGGCGAAAAGCTTGTGGGAGGTGCACCTGACAATGAGGAACTCGACGGTGGTGACGGCTTCCACGACGATGGTCGGAGGTGGCCGGTTGGAAAGGGAGAGCTGTCGTCAGTGTGGAGCTCGGGGGTGACGTCCGTAGTTGACGGTGGCGGTTAAGACAGAGGGGGCATGACAGTAGTGGAGAGGTGAACATTTCAGTGTCGATGGAGGCGAGAATGGTGGCCAGAGATGGTTGCGGTGTATGCGAGTGGGCGGTAGGTGATGCGTTCACGTCGAGGAAGACGATGAACAGTGAAAAAGTCGGCAATGATGGATGTGGAGTGTGGTTGCACGTAGCTGGTGTTGAGTGCAGCTGTTTGTGGCGTGGAGTGGGTGGAGCTAGGGTGCATAGGCGAGAAGAGGTGGAACCTGTGTGCTGTGAACAAGACCGATGGTGGGTTTTGGGTTGCTTGGATAGGGAAGGAAATGGTGGGAGAGGGTGATGGGTTACGTAGAAGAAAAAGAAGTTGCGAGTAGTGGTTGGTCGTGAAGGAGGTGTGCACGCTATCACCGTGCACACTGTTATGTCAATGGAGATGGTGAAGGTGGAGTGTGAAGATTTCCTGAGCCACAGTGCAAGTTAGATCCACAGGGTCCACTCCGGCCATGGTGCTTGTGGTGGAGGTAGGTGAGCGAGTTGAAGCCCCCGAAGGGCCAGAAGATGGATTCCCCTTGAAGGAGAAGAGCCCTTCATTTTAAAGTCTTCGCGAATCTATTTCTCCTCCTTTCCCTTTCTCACGACTACAGTTAAGCTGCACCCAAAAATAGCCATGACCATGTCTTTCCTTCTCTATCGATAGTTATTCCCGTTATCCACAAAAAACATAATTATTTATAAAATATATAAAAATACACAAGCATTATTTATTCCCAGTCTAAATCATTCACTGTAATTGCATAAATTAACCCATCTACATTTATTAAATAATAAAATGCTTATGCTAATAACTATAAACAATCAAGACTATTATTTTTAGGCCTAATAATAGTCCAACAAAATGGATTTATTAGTGATCCAAGGCAACTTGGATCAATCAATCACAAGCCTTCTTGACCTCTATATAAATACCCTAGCCACCCCCTCTTAGGATTATTCCTTTGCTACTTCCAAACAAGAGCCATCAACTAGAAGTAGTTCTTCTTCCTTCTTCTTCCTACCCTTGGATTTTCTTGGATGTGCCTTCACATCCACAGCTACGTTGCTGATGCAAAATTTAGCGTGATTTGTAAAAGCAAGTTTTTAAGTCGTTGTAACAAGCCAAATCACAAATGCTTTTAAATTTCTAAACCTAGATAGTGGAGTATCTAGGATCATCCAAGGAGGCAATATGTTTGCAAAATTGAATCTATTGCTTGGAAATAGAAATCAACTTTCTTTTTGATATTTTTGAATATGTAATTTTTATGGTTTTGAAATAATGAGCACTCGCAAAATTGTTGGCAAAAAAAGCGATCTACACCTAATTCACTAAACTATTACTAAGGTGACAAGTATGACCTCTCCCTAAGCCCACTCTAGGCATGTGGAGGCCAAGAGTAATTAGGGAGAGGGAGTGAACAAGTGCTAGAACAAGAAAAAAAACAAATATGATAAGAATGAAAAGAAGGAAAATTAATTTGATAGAAACTTGTTCTACACAAAACACATAGAGGAATGCTTCTAATCTACTTGAAAATACAAGAAAATAAAAACAAAAATCCTCTAGATAAAATGGTGAAGAAGGATGGCTCCTTGCTCAAAGCTCAGTGGCTCCTGGGCTTTAAAAGGAGCTCTCCAACTCCTTCCTTCAAGATGGTGTCCTCCAAGGAAAGCCCGCAAAGGGGGCATGCACTATGCTCCTCCAAGGTGGAAGCTACCACCTTCAAATCTTCTCCAAGGGTGGGCATGCACCACCCTTCTCTCCTTCAATGCCTAGCCGTCCTCCTTGAATGAAGAGAGTCTCCTCCTTGGCGTGGCATAAGGAAGAAGAGAGAAGGGGAAAAGGCACCAAGGGGTGGGTAGGATGCCCCCTTAATCTCCTTTTCTTCTTCTCCTTCCTTGGTCATTAGGGTGAATGTAGGGTGGAATTAAACTAAATGGAGGATGAGGAAAATGGTGGTGGTTAAGGGTCTTTTTATAGAATAGGATGGGGGGTATAGGTGGCTCTTGGAATGGATGGCTAGGATGGGATTTTAGGGTAGTTAGTAGATCCTAGGGTAATTAAGGTTTGGCGCCAACTCAAAGGTGGTGGCTACCACCTTTGGTGCCTCTTGAGTTGGTTCCAAAAATGGGATTCTAAAAGGGTATGGGTTGGTGCCAACACATGGAGAGTGGAGATGATTTGGGTGGTGGAGTGTAGGGCTAGGATTAGGTTAGAGTTGGCACCAATTAGGAGGGTTTCTAGAAGGTTAATTTGGTGCCAACTATACGTGTCTTTTGGAGGAGGTTGAGGGGTGAAGGTGGCTATGGTTGGCGCCAAAGGTAGGGTGGACTAGGTAGCTTAGGGGGACTCAGGCTTAGGATTATTTGGTGGAGGTGTTTAGGTAGGGTTTTAGGGTGGTGGATGGCCAAGGGAGCTTGAGCTTAGCTAAACTAGCTTAGCTAGTAGTAGGGTCGAGGAGTAGGCATCTGGAGCTAGGGTTTATAGGAGAGGAGCTGGAGGAAGTTGTCTAGAGCAGAACTGGAGCTAGTAGTAGCTGAAGAAGGTGGCATGGAGCTACTTCAGCTGGCTTAGCTTGCTAGTTCTTTGCTAGCTACTAAGCCAAGCTAAAGCAACCTGGCTTCTGCTGAATAATGCTGAGGAGAGCTGGGTTTGATATTCCCAGGGATGACCTAGCTAGTTGGAGTAGCTAAGGTAGCTTAGCTCAACTAAGTTGAGCTAAGCTGAGTCCCCGAGAGCTGGACTTGAGCTTCTTAAGCTAAGATGAAGTCATCTTTAGCTAGCTGGAGTTGAGTGGAGCTGGATGTAGCTGGTTCTGAGCTAAGCTGAGCTAGCTAGAGCTCCCAATGAACTAATGGGAGCTGAGATGAGCTAGACTCAGCTAAGTTGAGCTAGATTTGAGCTGACTTGAGTTAAGGTGAGCTAAGATGAGCTCTCTTGAGCTGCCATTTAGCTGAGATGAGCTGAATGGAGCTAGGATGAGCTAACCCTAGTTCAAGTGAGCTGGATAAAGCTGAGTTCCAACTGGTTTGGGCTTCTCCTTCACCAGTTGCCTTCTTGAGTGCTAGGGTTCTTGAGATCTGATTGTCTGTATATCCCTAACACTCATAAAAACACATCAAAAAGACAACAAAAATGTGTGATGCATGCCTAACCTAGTTTATGCCTAAATGCAACCCAAAAACCCGTTTGTGGAGTTAAATTCCTAAGAGCTAGGTTTATTTTTATGCATAAGAATGATGATAAACTAGCGTTTATCAGTTGCCACTCCAAACTTTGCTTTCAAAGCACATATTTTCTAATGTTTATGTTCTAGTTCTAGTTGTACTTAGATTCATTTTCCAAGTGTTCTTCTAATTGCAATCCGTAGTGCTACTTGTTTTCAAACTTTTATTTAGCAATAAAGTTCCTATTTCATTTTCAACTTGCCTTCAAGTTGCTTGCTTTCTTCTAGTGCTTATTCTAGTTCTTCTACTTTAGTTAGTAATTACATGGTATTAGTTCTAGTAGATTTTATTTTAGTTCTAGTTCTAGTAGTACTCTTTCTACTTACTATGATATTCGCGTAGTTCATAGGAATTAGGAAAGTAAACTAGTTTAGTAGCCTCCCTGCGAACAACTCAGACTCAAACTTTTAAACTTTAGTTTTATATTTGCAAGTTCAATTTGAAATAAATTCAAGAATTTCTACACGCACTTACTACGACGAATGCATTTTTTGTGCATATCTATTCGCGCATAGAACATACATGTGTCCAAACCACAATGCATGTACATTTAGATACACATGTACACATAAATGAACATAACCTGAATCAAATTAACCCTACACAAAACCTACTAATTGGCTACCCAGGTAGAGCCTAACTTAGGACAACCAACTTACTATTAACTACTGCACCTAATTGACCCAACAACCTATTTTGTCTACCCATTCTTCTTGTGCACCTATTCTAGGCCCACCACAATTACATTCACCAAATCCCAACAACACTAAACCATTCCATCATAACCCCATGCCACGATAAGCCTCCACTAACCCACTAATTAAACCCCAACGCCACCTCTTAATCCCCACCGTAGGAGCATCCTTTCTAGCCTTCTTTAGAAGCCTCCAATCCCTTATGTTATACCACCTTATCCTACCCCTACACAACTCCTTAGATGCACTATAACTAAGCCTACATCTATGAAAACCCACTTTTCAAAGTCCACCCCTCCCCCCTTCCTCTCTTTACATAGGTGGCACCTCACTCTCTCCCTCTCTACTCCACTCTCTAAGCTTCACTCTCCAAGCTCCCCCGCAATGGGCCAATGGCTACCTAGTGTAGCCCTCCTTGGCTCCTTGGTCTCCAAGGTGAAGGTGGAATAGTCATAATGCCAAGGATTTCCACCACCTCCCAACGGCTCCTTGTAGCCCTCTTTTGGAGGGCACCTTCTTCTCAATCTTCTTCCCTTTTTGAGTTTTCTAGTAGCTAGTTTATTTTGATGCAAGTAGAGTAGCCTTTCTTTTCTGGCAAGTATTTTCAATTCCTTTATTTTGTGCAAGTAGTTTAGCCCTTTTCCTTGATCTTTATTTCATTTGCTTCTTGCTCAATATCTTATTTATGAAGTTGCTCTTTACTAACTATTCTTATTCCTTTGGATATTGTTGAAGCTACGAGTTACTTCTCTAACATGTTTGGTTTTGAAAAACCTATCGTTATAGTTTGAAAGCGAAGAACTCGTGTTCAACAGATAAAATTTATACCAGAATAGAAATCCTGAGTCAAACTCAGGGAGGCGGATGTTTGATTTAAAAATACGCGTTTATTTTATTTATCATGAAGTAGAATAATTGATTAGAAATTATCTATCTATTTGCAATAAATAGAAGAGAGAGAGAGATAGAGAGAATATTACAAACAAAAATCAAAAAAAGATGTAGAATGAACATGGAATTCATTATAAAAGGGATTGTTTGTTACCCTAAACATTACGACTAGAAAGTGGGAAAATGATGACACTAGAAAGCAGTAAATCTACTCTAGAAAGCAGTAAAAAGAATAGGGAGAGAGATATCCTCCTCAACGGTTGCTTGGAGGATGAGCCGGATGGGACGACGCCTGGAAGACGGGGAACGGAGCAGGATGAAGGAGGACAAAGCGGGAAGAACGAGAATGGGGCAGCACGTCGTCGTCGTCACAAGATCTGCTTCCGAAAGGGGGATGAAAATTTGACTTTATCTCTTGAGAAGCATCCCGGGTGTGGGACATGCTTCTCTTGAGCTTTGGAAAGGGAGAGAAGAGAAGGGATGAAAATTTCTTATGGAGGGGGTCTCCTTTTATAGTTGCAAGGAGTGAGGGCAATTTGGTCTTTTAAATCTCAAAACATTAAATAAGGGGTCATTAGTGACGGATAAAACCATCGCTAAAGCCCCATTATGGGTGACGTGCACCGCCCGCCCATCTTCTGTGCGCTCAACGCCTTTCCACGTTTGTTAAATCTCAACCGTTCGATCACGAGATCGAACGGCTTAGAGCGCTCCTTGCCGCACCTCCTCTACGCGCGCTCGCCGCGTCTGATGGCGCATCACACGTGGGCGTGCGATACAGCGTGAACACTATCGTGTGCATGCGACTGCTCAATCGCAATCGAGCGGTCAATCGTGCCCGCTCACCGCGCCTCAGCAGTTGCTCGTGAGGAATCGAACGCATGCCCTGCCTTCTTGCGAGCGCGTTCGACCAACGCTCTATCAGCGCTCTTGTGTCGTGCTTAAGTTTTGTGTGCGTGCGCTCACAACCGTTGGATGTGCATCCAACGATGGAGAATCATTGAAGAAGAGAGGGCACGGCGGGTGTAGCGGCCGATTGGGCGGTTGAGATGGCGCCACGTGGCACCATCTTGGTCTTCCATCTTCTGGATGATGTAGATGGTGCCACGGTTATTAGATTGAATCGATTTTTACATCGTTAGGCTGCGATCGTCGATCCGAATCCATCCGTATGGTTAGATTTTTCGTTTGAAGTGCGGATTCATACCATCTTGGCCCTTGATCTTCTAGGGTTCCCCGGTCTCTATCTGATGCTACAGATGTCTGATTAGGGCGATCTTGGAGTCGTTGAACTCTAATCGTCGCCCTGATCACATCTATACGGTTAGATCTTCGATCTGAGGCCTCGATAAAAATTTTTCCCTATCCCTGAACATAAAAGGAGACAATTAACCTCCATTTTATTCAAACTAATCTAAATGCAAAATGATGCATGTTATGCAATATTTATAGTATGTAATGCAATTCTATGCTTAAGAACATGCATAAATAGACATCTTATGCAATGTAAACATGTTTACATCAGATATCCCCCACGCCAATACCATCACCACCATATATCTTCATCCTTTCATCCACCACCAATCCACCATTACTTAGCCTTGTCCTAGACCTAATCCCATCCTTAACACCTACATCACTTAGACCATCTAAAATCCTACCTAAATCCCCACTTAGATCAACCATCTAGCCCTTGGCCATCTCCTGTTAGTCCCTTAAAACCTAGGACCCAAACCCAATCACAAAACACATCAACACACATATCCAGCACAAATAAGACGTCCAACATCACTATCACGACACCCGATTTCTACAAATAACCCCTCTAGGAATACCACAACAAAGAAGGGTTTTGGTCACGGTTAAAAGGGTTAAAAATTGTCACTAATTAGCATCACCAAAAGCTGTGTGGTGGAAGGGTTTTGGTCACGGTTGGTCACGATTTAAGAACTGTGAGTAAAAGCTTTTGGTTGCGGGTCACAATTCTACCTAAAATCGTTACCAAAGCCCCCCACCTTAACTAGCCTCGAGAGCTTTTTGTCACGGTTAAAAATAGTAACTAAAGACATTTGGTAGTGGTTTATAAACTGTGATGGAAAGTCTTTAGTGATGGTTTTTAAATCATGACCAGACGACTATGGTTGTGACTCATGAACCATCACCAACGAGTTTTGGTGACGGTACGTGAACCGTGACCAAAATGCTTTTGTGACAATTCACAAACCTTCACCAAAACTCCTTTTTGTGAAAAAAAAATATATATTCATTTTTTGTGTATTTCAACTAGAAACCTATGTAAACTGCTATTTATGTTCATCTCAAATATGCAAACATAATTTATATAATTTTTTCCTACATTCATGTATTACAAGACCATCATACACCACATACATACATAATGGTCATTCATAAAGAAAATACATATACAATAATTTATAAGCACGTAGCACATACACACGATTCGTAAAATTTTAAATAATAGAACATGAATTATATAAGTGTTGTTGCGGAGAATCGTCGCAAAAAGATTGAGTTTTGGAAAACCCATCATTGTAGCATAATTTGTGAGAAAAATCTGTCAACAGATAATTTTAACTGAAACTCAAAAGGAATTCCAGGTCAAACACAGGGAGGCAGATGTTTGATCAAAAACCACGTTTGTTTTGTTGTCACGAAGCAGATTAGCTAGTCGAATTAAATCTAAACTAGCTATCTACTTAAAGAATAATTAATAGAAGAGGGAGAGAGAATAATTCAAATAAAGACAAAATAGAGATAGAATAAACATGGATTTCATAACCACAGAGTAATGTTCATTACAATTAATCACTACACTAGAAAGCGGGAAATCTACACTAGAAAGCAATAAAAGAAAAGGTGGAGAGAGGTTATCCTCCTCGATGGCTGCTTGGAGGACGAGCCACGTTGACAGAGTGCCCGAAAGAACGTGGTGAGATGCAGGACGAGGGAGAATGAAGACAGATGACGGAGGATGGGGCAAGGCGACGTCGAAGCGGGATCCACTTCCCGAACGACAGTGAGAAGACAACCACGGGTGCTCCATGAACGGGGATGAGAAGGTGGAAAAATTATAATTTTAACTCTAATGGAGCTTCTCGGGTTTAGGACAAGATCTTAGATGTTTGGAGGGGGTGAGAGAAGAAAGGAAGGGATGAGGAAAGTGTGGGGGTCGTAGGGATATTTATAGGTGAAGAATGGAGGGGCAATAAGGTCAATTCATGTTTAAAACATTAATGTCAGGGTCTTCAGTGATGGAAGTATTTGTCACTAAAGCCCTAAACGTGGGCTTAGTGCGTGCTTGCCTGCACCTTCTCAGCTTCAGCTGCCTTCAATGCTCATCCACGTCCGTTAATCCTCAGTCATCCAATCGCGAGATCAGATGACTTAGGATCGATCTACTCCTGCCTCCTCATCACGCATTCGTGCGTGAGATCACGCGTGTGTGATCCGCATGCTTTGATGATGCCACATCTCCACACCCTAGCCTCTTGATGCTGATCCAACGGTGCAATTTTGCTTGCCACGCCTCGTTGTGGAATTAATCCACTCCACATGGATTTAACGCGCGCTCACGCCTTGAGAGTGGCGTGTGCCACCAATGTGCTGTGTTGCTAGATGGTGGCGAAGACGAGAATGGCGTCCAGAGCTCGTGGCCGTTAGATGGATGATGGACGGTCCAAATTGCTTGATGAAGAGTGCTTAGAGATGAGAGGCACGGAATTGGCTTGATCTCGACCATTGGATGAGAATCCAATGGCTGAGATTAAGTGAGCAGTTAAGGAGAGAGACTCGTGTGGGTGCCCATGGGCCGGTATGGGAGGCTGAGATGGCGCCACATGGTGCCATCTTGGCCATCTATCTTCTGTGACTTGTAGATGGTGCCACGGATGTCAGATTTGACTAATTTTTGTGCTGTTAGGCAACGATCGTCGATCCGAACCCATTCGTGTGGTCGGATTTGTCATCTAAGATATTAATTTACACCATCTTGGCCCCTTGACCTCTGATCTTTCTCAAACTGCATTTGATGCTACGGAAGTTCGATCGTGGTAATCTTGGAGTCATTGAACTCCTATCGTCGCCCTAATCAGATCCGTGCAGTTGGATCTTCAATACGAGATCCCGATTAAATATCGCTCTGTTACCTGACCATGAAAAAAGAAAATTAACCTAAACTTTATACAATCTAACCTAAATGCTAGATGATGTGTGTTATGCAATATTTATAATGTATGATGCAACTATACGCCTAAGAACACGCATAAATAGACGGTTTATTT
Source organism: Thalassia testudinum (assembly GCA_037157565.1). Lineage (NCBI taxonomy): Eukaryota > Viridiplantae > Streptophyta > Magnoliopsida > Alismatales > Hydrocharitaceae > Thalassia > Thalassia testudinum. The sequence continues at coordinate 136,665,010 of JAZHRO010000077.1, forward strand.
GATATAAACGTGTTTACATCACACTCCCATGCTTATATTTTGCTAGTCCCCAGCAAAACTACATGCTATTTATAATAGGATTAGAATCAGATTTCTTGGGCAAAAATTATTTTTCAACACTTAGGGATTTCAACTAAAACCTGAACTACAGAGACACAACAACGGCCGACTATCTGCCAAAATGCAAACTGCCTCAAGCCCTCGCCTTATTCAAAGAAGGATCTTTTTTCTCTTTTTCTTCTTTTCTAATTTTTCTTAGATTTTTGAGTTTAGGGTTTCAAAGCAGCTTTTTACAGCCACTCAACCCACACAAGACTCGATGAGAACTCTAAGTTCTAAGCATCTTTTTGTGTGAAGTGCTAGACTAATTGATCGGCAATCAGAACAGACTTTGGGTTTCTACGCCCCTAGGTGACCTTCAAAAAGAATTCTGCCTAAAGGTGTCTCTATCCGACTGGTAGCTTTCTCCCTACTTTTATTTTTATGGGGTCAACACAAGGGCAAACCCAGTGCATATCTCCTCGGCTTATTCTACTTCTTCGCTTCTTCCTAAGTGTTTATGAATTATACGTGCATTTCTTGAGCTGGAATCTAGACAACCGACCAATGGGTTGTTACCCACGATAACTTGCCAGCCATACTCATGCAGTGAAGTGTGGCTTATTTCTTTTTTTTCTTTTCTTCCTTTCTATTTTTCTTTTTCTCTTTTTTGATATTTTTCTATTCTTTTTTTTCCTAAGTAGGTGGCTTCCCAAATCCAAGATTTAACTAAAGGCAACAGGAAAAGAATGGTCGTGTGGTTGGTCTCTGGAAAATCAACCAATGGGCTGTTATTGATAAATGCCAGTTTATCATCATTCTTATGCATTAAAATAAACCTAGCTCTTAGGATTTTGCTCCGCAAATGGGTTTTTGGGCTGCCTTAGGCATTAATTAGGACAGGCATGCATTGCACTTTTTATTGTCCTTTTAATGTGTTTTTGTGAGTGTTAGGGATATACAGATTGCCACATCCCTAGAACCCTAACACTCAGGAAGGCAACTGATGAAGGAGAAGCTCTCACCAGCTGGAACTCAACTTGATCCAGCTTACCATAGCTGGAATCCAGCTCCCCTAAACTAGGGTTAGTTCATCCTAGCTCCATTCAGCTCATCTCAGCTGAATGGCAGCTCAAGAGAGCTTATCTTAGCTCACCCTAGCTCAGGTTAGCTCAAATCTAGCTCAACTTAGCTGAGTCTAGCTCATCTCAGCTCCCATTAGTTCATAGAGAGCTTTAGCTAGCTCAACTAAGTTGATCGGAGTTCACCCCAACTCAGGTCCAGCTACATCTAGCTCCACTCAACTCCAGCCAGCAGAAGATGACTTCATTTCAGCTCAGGAATCTCAAGTCTACCTCCGAGGGACTCAGCTTAGCTCAACTCAGTTGAGCAAAGCTACCTTAGCTGCCTCAACCAACTTGATCCTCCCCGGGAGCACCAGACCCAGCTCACCTCAGCTCCATGTGGCAGAAGCCAACTTAGTTTAGCTTGGCTTAGCAACTAGTAAAGAACTAGCATGCTAAGCCAGCTAGAGTAGCTGCAAGCCACCCTCTTCAGTAGCTGTCAGCTCCATTTTCAGCTCCAAACTTCTTCTGTCCAGCTCCTCTCTTCAAACCCTAGCTCCCATTTCCTTCTCCTCTACTCCATTACTAGCTAAGCTAGCTTAGCTTAGCATAGCTTAGCTAGGCTCTAGCTCCCTTGGCATTTACCACCCTTAAACCCCACCTAACTAGCTCCACCAACTACCTCTACCTATAAGTCCACCTAGCTAACCTAGTCCACCCCTAAGTTGGCACCAACCCTAGCCACCTTTTCACCCCTCACCTCCCTCCAAAAGCCACCTAAAGTTGGTTCCAAAACACCCCCCATAACCACCACCAAAATGGCGCCAACCCATCTCCTAATCACCACCCTACACTTCACCAACCAACCCATCTCCATCCTTGATTTTTGGCGCCAAGAGCTCCCCCTTCTAGAAGCCTAAGTTGGCGCCAAAATAATTTTCCCTTCCACCCCATACTCAACCACCAAAGGCCACCATCAAACCCCCTTCACACCCCCTTGGTTGGTGCCATTTAACCCTCTCCATTGGATCCCTAACCACCTCCCATCAAGCCATCCTAGCCCTCCACTAAAGGCCACGCCAACCACCTCCATCCCACTCTATAAAAACCCATCACCCACCGCCATTTTCATGATCCTCCCATTAGATAATTTCTACCTTACTTCCACCTAAACCCACAGCCAAGAAGAAGGGATAGAGAGGAAGATTAAGGGGGCACATCACCCGCCCCCTTGGTGCCTTCTCCCCATTCCTTCCCTTTGTGCCACACCAAGAAGGAGGAGGATCTTCACCACTAGGAGGATGGCCAAGCAAGGAGAAGAAAGGGTGGTGCACGCCCACCCTTGAAGGAGATCATTGAAGGTGGTAGCTTGCACCGTGGAGGACACCATCTTGGAGGAGCATAGCAAGGAAGGAGAAGGAGGAGCCCTTTTCAAGCCTAGGAGCCACTAAACTTGGAGCAAGGAGCTTCACCTCTTCACCATCTTCATCAACCAGGACTTTTGTTTCGCTTGTTTTATATTTTCATTGTTGTTATAAGCTTTCCTCTACTAGTGTAGAACAAAAGTCTATTTTTTTATGAAGTTGCTTTCCTAGTCTAGTGCATTTTATTATCTACTTTGGTTTTGTTTTAGGACTTTCACACCCTCTTCCTAATTATCCTAGGCCTTCACTTGCCTAGGGTGAGCTTGGGAAGAGGTTGCTTTGCCACCTAGTTGCTAAAGTAGGTTTTGTCTTTTCCACCACCAACTTTGTATTACCTTGTTAAATCAAAAACCCTAAAAATTAAATATTCGAAAAAAGAACAAAAAGAAAGTTGAGTTGCATTTTCGAGCAAGAGATTGATTTTTTCAAAACATCACCTCCTTCGATGACCCTAGATACTCCACTATCTAGGTTATAAACTTTAAAAGAGAATCTATTTTTGTGCGTTGCAACGACTTAAAATCGTAAATTAATAAATCGTGCAAAAACACAACCACTTTTTGACACCATTGTCGAGCAGGCAAGGCTTTGATTAATCAATTTTTCTCTTTCTTGAAGTGGATCTCATCCCCTTCTCTTTCTTTTCTCTTATATGTGCAGGTATTGCTAGAAGGAAGCGGGAATTTGGAAGCGAGAGCTCAAAACTTCCTTTTCTTCTCATGATTTCAAGTTGGTTCTCTCTTTCTTGTCACACTTAGCCTAAAAGACTACCAAAATACACGAAACTTGGCTTTCAGGATCCTAAACAACTTAATTAAGTGGAGTGGTGCAAATTAAAATCCATTGTTTGCTTGTTTGCATCATTCAACACCACTCCACTTCAAGTGTTGGTGTTCTAATTTTCAGATCCAGACTTTTGTCTGGATTTCAAAAATCAGTTCTTGACACCACAGGCCTTCTAAAATCATAAACTTTCACTCGGTGATTCCAAATAAAGTAAGAAACATCTGTACCAAATTTCAGAGTAATTGGAGTTGTAATTAATTTTTAAAAATTCGTGTACTGCATAGGGGTCACACCCTCTAATCTTCCTATTTTGCTACTGTTCGTGAATTTTTAGAATTTTTGTACTCATCCAATTTTTATTAAATTTATTTTTTTGGAATTCTTGTGAAATTCTACACATCATATAAAACCACCAAAATTTTCTAAGTCGGTGGTGATACTGAAAAGTCTAAAATATCCACGAGTATCATTTCTGGACATTGACACCAGGACAAATAAAAATTCAAAACAAATTCTTAAAATCTTAAAAAAGTCTTTTCTAGAATCGTTGTTTGATCTGTTCGGACCACTACTTAACACAGAAAGCCTAAAAAATGATCTATTGGTAGTTAAATTTCTGTCTTAGGATCAATTGTATTAGGGTTTCTTTTTCATTTTTAGAGACAAACAACTAAAAGGAAATTGATCTCAACCTATACAACTTGATTTCCTCTTGTTTGTGGATCTTAAAACTTGTTTGAAGTCTTAAGAAAGGAAACCCTAAAATGCATTAATTTAAAGCAAATCCTAAAAGATAGAAATATATAAAATTGTGTGACAACTTGTTTTTCATTAGAATTAACTTCCAATTCCCACACACACACACAAAAAAATTGAAATAACAAAGCAATAACCCAATAAATGCCTTCCACATTCCGTGTGCACTATAGTATCCTAGACCTAAATAAAATCCATAGCAACTTGACCCTTAAGGTTTCATCAACTTAGGCTTGCTATATAGGTCTTAAGTTTTCTTTAGTTAATACTTGTCATCTATATATGGTATTCAGGCTGAGGGGCCGTGTCAAATGATCAGGCGCGGGTTTGTACAAGCACCTGGGGATTTTCCTGGGAAATGCTTAGGCCCAAACCTCCCCTTAAGCAACTTAGCTAGATTTGTTGACAGAATGGGTATTCACTGTTGATTACTTATTTCCTAGGTATACCAAGTCTTAGGTTAATTTTTAGGGAGTCACAATTAAGTTAAGTCTAGAATTTGATTGATTGATTGCACACTTTCTCTCATCTCCATCTCTTCTCTCCTCTTGTTCTTCCATTATATGCATAGGTGACGGTCTCAAAATCCACACTTGGAGGGACCTTTTAATTTCACCCCACGCGCAAAAAGACTGCTTTTTCCTTCTTCTAAAATGGAAAATCAACAAAACAAGTCCACTAACCCTTCCACTTTCACCTCTAATCCCACCTCTAACCCCACTACTAACCCTAATTCTGACCCTTCCACCCAAAACCCCCCCACCTTTAACTTCCCACACTTGAAGCTCCCTAATACTGATTTGCCTCAATCCGCTTGATCTCTTGACTATGATGGCTGAGCAGATTGCTCAACTGAATGCCAATCAACAAACATTGACTGGGAACATCTGAAACCTAGCCAATCAAAGGCCAAACCCACCACCCCGTCGGCAACCTGTTATTCCTCTAAAAAAATTTTATGATCCTTCTTATTATGAGGAACGACTAGGGGTGGTCATACCAAAGGGGGACTACAAAATCAAGCCGACGATTCTGAACCTGGTTAAACACTTCCATGGCCTTCCTAGGGAAGACCCATTCAGCCACCTTGAAGAGCTAACTCTTCTTGCACAAACAACCCATTCTCAAAATGTGCAAGAGGACTTATGGCTGATGCAGCTATTTCCATTATCTCTTAAAGATAAGGCCGCTTACTGGTTTAGGACCATTGGCCAACCCATTACCACATGGCCTCAGCTCAAGAGTGCCTTCCTCAAAAAATTCTTTCCCATAGGTCGTACTAATTCCTTCCAAAGATCTATTACAACCTTTCAACAAAAATCTGGTGAGACTTTTCATGATTCTTGGAAAAGATTTCAAGATCTCTTAAGAAGTTGCCCGCACCACGAGATTCCTTTTTGGCAGCTCATGCAGATCTTCTTTCATGGATTAGAAGATCAAATCTAACGTTTCATCGATGCCTCGTGTGGCGGCAACTTCTTGAATAAGGATTTTGAGAGTGCCTATGACCTTTTTGAAGAAATGAGTGAAAACTCATTTAATCAAGCTTCCATGAATACATTTTGCAAAACTCCAAACCCGCTGTTTGGTGCTCATGAAGTAGGCACTCAATCTATTCCTGTAACCCAAGATGATCTTCAAATGATTGCACAAAAACTTGACCATATGCACATTAATCAAAAGAAGATTGAGGAAATATTTGCCACATCAACCCAAGCCCACACAGTCCACATCTAACCCAACCTAACTTTCCACGAAGAGAAAATTTGCACAATCTCAACACTACTCCTACTGATTATTACCAGTATTCTGAGGTTGCCCATGACTCACTGGAGAATTACAACTATCCAGATCTTAACCATACTCAAAATATTTCTGCCATCCAAGAGCCATTTAAAAATTCTTCCAATTGGAAGAATTACCCAAACTACTGGAATAATTAGGTTCCTCCCCAACCAAATCAATTTAATGGGTATGGATCTAATCCGACTTTTCATCCTAGGCCATCCCAATAAGACATCAATGCCCAGATGATGAGAACCTTGCAGGACATGCAGACAAAGATGACGGAAGTAACCCACACCATCACAAATCTGAATAATCAAATTGGGGTTACTCCCACTCAAGGACCTGCAGGACATCTTCCCTCCCAACCCATGCCCAACCCTAATCACCAAAGGAACCAGTATTCGAGTAGAAATCCACACTACCTGAATCAACCTCCTACTAATCCACCACCTCAGCAGCCTCCCAGGTTTCCACAAGCCCCCCACCTCCTACAAATAATAATCCGACTGCACATGCAGTTATGTTGAGGAGTGGGAAAACCACCACTAATCCCAGGCCTTCCCAAAAACCTGGAGAAATCTCCACCCCTATGCAAATTGACTGTCCACCTCCCCATCGGGAAGAAAAAGAAACACAAAAATCTCAAGACATGACTCCTATCCCTTTTCCACAAGCTCTCCACCCCACCACCAATAGAAAAAAGAATTCTGAGCCCACCACAGAAGAACTCATGGATCTATTTAGGCAAGTTCAAATCAATATTCCTCTCCTAGATGCCATCAAATATATATCTGCCTATGCCAAATTTTTGAAGGAGATCTGTACTCCTAAAAGGCAGGCCAAAAATCTAGGATAGGTACACCTTTCGGAGACAGTAAGCTCTGTCATACAAAGCAAGCTACCTCCTCAGTTGAAAGATCCGGGGGCGCCTTTAATTTCAATGATTATTGATGATACTACCTTTGATCGCACCCAACTTGATCTTGGTGCCTCAATTAATATCATTCCCACGATTTTATTTGAAGAGTTTCATATCGGTGAATTAAAACCCGTCGAGGTTACCCTGCAATTAGCCGACCGATCTACAATCAAACCTCATGGGATTGTTGAAGATGTTTTGGTTAGAATTGTGTCTTCCCTGCAGACTTTCTGGTCCTTGACATTGAGGTACCCGAATCTTTATTGAATGCCCCAATAATCCTTGGACGACCCTTTTTGGCCACTGCAAAGGCAAATATCAATTGCCACACAGGCAAAATGGATATCACCTGCTCAGGCCAAACTATCACTCTAGATATTTTCAAATCCTCCAAGAGATTCCATGATGATAACTTTTTTGAGGACTCAGATACTGAAATTTCAAATATGATGGAGGAAACAATGTTGATAGATACCCTTACCGACCACAATATTTTTGAGGAATCAGATTTAGAATCCATGGTCAGCAAAATCTATGAGTTAGAGACTTGTCTTCAGCAACAATCCATTTCTGACGATTCCCCTAATCCTTTCCCTAACCCACCCACTCTTCTCTCAACCCACCCTTCCACTCTAATTTCACCCACCCTTCACCATTCTTCTCCCAAACCCTTTCCATTGGACCTGCCACCAGACTCGCCCAAGTTTGACATTCAACCTAATTTAAAATCATGGCCATACTTGGGCTACACTTATCATTTTCCATCCAACTTTGATCCCTATATTTCCTCTAATCACTTTTCTCGAGATCCAGAAGAAGATGCCTTTTATGCAGGCATCCAAGTGTCCAATTATTTACATGATTTTCCATCTTCCATGCATACCTTCACACCTAGCTGAATGGCGTAAAAGATAGCACTAGATGGGAGGTAACCCATTATTCTTTTGCTTTCCCTTTTCCTTTCTTTTTCCAAGTTTTGACCATCCTAAATCCGACTGCCCTTCACTAAGGTGATCCCTTTTCCCTCCTAATGCATGAGGACATTGCATATCATAAGCATGGGGGGGTGTTTTTAAAATTTTGACGACCGATTTAGGATTTTCAAAGCCTAAAAACATGCATTTTCTTTTGACATTTTAGTTTCCTTCATGCATACCCAAAAAAAATAAAAATGTTGAAAACTTTTTGACGAAAAATTTCAAATTGGGACTAAGGTTGAAAACTCACTTTTGGTACAATGGGATTTAATCTTTAACAAACTAGGGATGAGAATACGAATCTGATCATTATCATTTCAGGGTCTATTTTTAGACTAGATCAAATATCCTTCTCCAAAATTCCATTTGAACTCATGATAGTTCAGGGGACTTGATCCTCTTTTGTAATATGGAAAGTATCTAGCTTAGTTTCTAATTCAAAAACTTGCATTTCTTGCGAAACTTCCTGTGTCAAATTTCACACACAAGCTAACACTTAAAAATAACTAAAAATTAGAAAAACCCCCTTGTTTGGCCTTAGTAAAAGTCTAAAGCAGATCATTGGTTTGAGTTCCCACCGCCGAAAAGGAGGAAAATGCCTCCTTTAAGGATGCGATGTCAACATGTTACCACCTTGGCGCTACTCTATATTTATATTACATATCTTTAGACGGAGCATTAAAGTGCATTTTTGCGGCTCAAGTGTCTTGGACGATTCTCTACCTATAGTGTCGGAGCAAGAGCTTGAGTTTGCTTGGAGCGCCCCTTTACACTGCAATGTGTTTTGGGGTTGTGAGCTCCTAGGTGGTGTCATGGACAGTGCTATCTCGAAGTATTGGTGCCAGAGCCCCCTCGAGGATTGGTAATGGGAATGATGATCCCGACACATCTATTGTAAGACTAAGCTAAAAATAAGCATGGGGGAGAGAAAAAAAAAATTAATAAAAAACACGCCCTTATAAATGGTGGCTTCTCACAAGCACGACACAAGGTTTTAAAGGTTTCTGCAAGTTGCGAATCAGATTCAAGAGCCAGAAAAATCCTAAAAACAAAAATTTCAAGTCATCTGAATTAACAAGGGGTTAATTTATGAATTTTTTGGGGGATATATTGAACCCGTTTTTGTCTAATTTTTGGATCCGAAAATAAATCCCGATGTTTATCTTTAACAAATCCCGTACCTCCTGTGTCTAAACCAACCAAGGTCCCTTAAGCTTTTTCTCCTCAAAAGTCGAAAAAATTAGACTTCCCCAAAATTTCGATTTGTAAAAATTAAAATTTTGCTAAGAGATTAGCAAAAGATAAGCATAGGGGTGTGATAAACGCCAGTTTATCATCATTCTTATGCATTAAAAGAAACCTACCTCTTAGGATTTTGCTCCGCAAATGGATTTTTGGGCTGCATTTAGGCATTAATTAGGTTAGGCATGCATTGCACTTTTTATTGTCCTTGTAATGTATTTTTGTGAGTGTTAGGGATATACGGATTGCCAGATCCCTAGAACCCTAGCACTCAGCAAGGTGACTGGTGAAGGAGAAGCTCTCACCAGCTGGAACTCAGCTTGATCTAGCTCACCTAAACTAGGGTTAGGTCATCGTAGCTCCATTCATTTCATCTCAGCTGAATGACAGTTCAAGAGAGCTCATCTTAGCTCACCCTAGCTCAGGTCAGCTCAGATCCAGCTCAACTTAGCTAAGTCTAGCTCATCTCAGCTCCCATTAACTCACAGGGAGCTCTAGCTAGCTCAACTAAGTTGACTAGAGTTCACCCCAGCTCAAGTCCAGCTACATCCAACTCCACTCAACTCCAGCCAATTGAAGATGACTTCATTTCAGCTTAGGAAGCTCAAGTCTAGCTCCCAGGGACTAAGCTTAGCTCAACTCAGTTGAGCAAAGCTACCTTAGCTGCCTGAACCATCTTGATCCTCCTCGGGAGCACCAGACCCAGCTCACCTTAGTTCCTTATGGTAGAAGCCAACTTACTTTAGCTTGTCTTAGCAGCTAGCAAAGAACTAGCTTGCTAAGCCAGCTAGAGTAGCTGCACAAGTAGCTGCATGCCACCTTCTTCAGCAGCTGCCACCTCCATTTCAGCTCCAAACTTCTTCTGCCTAGCTCCTCTCTTCAAACCCTAGCTCCCATTGCCTCCTCCTTTACTCCATTACCAGCTAAGCTAGCTTAGCTTAGCTTAGCTTAGCTAGGCTCCAGCTCCCTTGGCATTTACCACCCTTAAACCCCACCTAACTAGCTCCACCAACTACCTCTACCTATAAGTCCACCTAGCTAACCTAGTCCACCCCTAAGTTGGTGCCAACCCTAGCCACCTTTTCACCCCTCACCTCCCTCCAAAAGCCACCTAAAGTTGGTGCCAAAACACCCCCCATAACCACCACCAAAATGGCGCCAACCCATCTCCTAATCACCACCCTACACTTCACCAACCAACCCATCTCCACCCTTGATTTTTGGCGCCAAGAGCTCCCCTTTCTAGAAGCCTAAGTTGGCGCCAAAATAATTTTCCCTTCCACCCCATACTCAACCACCAAAGGCCACCATCAAACCCCCTTCACACCCCCTTGGTTGGTGCCATTTAACCCTCTCCATTGGATCCCTAACCACCTCCCATCAAGCCATCCTAGCCCTCACTAAAGGCCACGCCAACCACCTCCATCCCACTCTATAAAAACCCATCACCCACCACCATTTTCATGATCCTCCCATTAGATAATTTCTACCTTACTTCTACCTAAACCCACAGCCAAGAAGAAGGGATAGAGAGGAAGATTAAGGGGGCACATCACCCGCCCCCTTGGTGCCTTCTTCTCCCCATTCCTTCCCTTTGTGCCACACCAAGAAGGAGGAGGATCTTCACCACCAGGAGGATGGCCAAGCAAGGAGAAGAAAGGGTGGTGCACGCCCACCCTTGAAGGAGGTCATTGAAGGTGGTAGCTTCCACCTTGGAGGACACCATCTTGGAGGAGCATAGCAAGGAAGGAGAAGGAGGAGCCCTTTTCAAGCCAAGGAGCCACTAAGCTTGGAGCAAGGAGCTTCACCTCTTCACCATCTTCATCAACCAGGACTTTTGTTTCGCTTGTTTTATATTTTCATTATTGTTATAAGCTTTCCTCTACTAGTGTAGAACAACAGTCTATTTTTTTATGAAGTTGCTTTCCTAATCTAGTGCATTTTATTATCTACTTTGGTTTTGTTTTAGGACTTTCACACCCTCTTCCCAATTATCCTAGGCCTTCACTTTCCTAGGGTGAGCTTGGGAAGAGGTTGCTTTGCCACCTAGTTGCTAAAGTGGGTTTTGTCTTTTCCACCACCAACTTTATATTACCTTGTTAAATAAAAACCCTAAAAATTAAATATTCCAAAAAAGAACAAAAAGAAAGTTGAGTTGCATTTTCGAGCAAGAGATTGATTTTTTCAAAACATCGCCTCCTTAGATGACCCTAGATGCTCCACTATCTAGGTTACAAATTTTTAAAGAGAATCTATTTTTATGCATTGTAATGACTTAAAATCCTAAATTAACAAATTGCGCAAAAATGCGACCAGTTACCCACGATAACTTGCCAGTCATACCACCCTAGAAGGTTCATTAACTACCCAATTTCCATTAAAACAGTTGAAAAGAAAGTCAGTGAAAATTGTGTGTAGATGCTTAGACTTAAAGTCCCCTTCAATTAGAGGGCGGGTTGATAAGTCATGTACTTATCACCCCAACTTATTTAACCAAATTAAAATAAATTTTCAAATGGTGAGGACTCAAGAAACAAGTCCACATTTTAGTGGACACTCAGGCTGATTAAGCTCTAGGACCTGAAGGGTCTAAGTATTCAGGTCATATCATATCATTCCTATGGTTGACAAATTTCTAGAGCCCAAGTTCTCTTTTCTTAATTCCATTTTTTTTTGAAATAAAAATAAAAAGAATCTATGGAGCTAACGAAATGATTCAAAGATGAATGTCCACCCCCTCATGCCTATCTAATGCAATGTCCTCATTGTATTAAAGAGACATAAAACAGAGTGGAGTAGAGAAGAAAGCACATAAATTTCAGGATTAACAAGTCAGCTTCGAGATGAAAAAGAAACTATATACGTGCTAAATTTAGTTCCTTCAGCTAGGCACACTTTACAAAGAAGAAGAAATAAAGAATTCACAAGTGCAGGTCAGACTCAGAAGAAGAAAATTTAGTTTTGGACCTGCTAGGAGATGTCCACAGACGTAGACCAGATCGGCATGCAAGCTTGGTCGGGCCTACAATTTATGAGAATGCAACCCAAGACCAAAAAGTTAGGTTACAAAGAAATCAAGCTCAAAAGGATAATCAATGAATTTGTGCTTGGGTTGCACATCCTCAGAATAAAAAATGTCATAATGGTCCTGGTAGAAGGTTGGGGGTTTCAGACAAATCGGAACCCTTAGACTCAGTCTTCTGCTTCCTCTGGAATTGGCTTCCCATATAATCATTTCCCAATTCCTATCCTCCATAATCAGAATTTCAAATTCTAAGACCTCTTGCATATTAAACACCCCATCTGAAATTTCCAAGTCTAAGAGTTGTGATTGAATCAGAATTGACTTGGGTCAAATGATCTCAAGAACAGAATCATCATTATGCTCAACGAGGTGTGATTGAGGAATGGGGCTTTGAATTGAATCCTTCATGAAATGAGGATCTGAATCCACCATGCAAGCCCTAACATAATCAAGTTCCTCAAGTTTAGGGCCATGAAATGATTCATTGAATTCCTCAAGCCCAGACATCTCACTGAAATCGTGTGCTGTAAACTCAGGTGAGACTTCGTATAACGATTCTTCATCTTCAGAATCAAAGAACTCTAAATCCGCATTAATGTATGTCTCAAAATAATCAATCACTTTCTGATCCATGGGAACATATGTTTTCTCCTATCTTGGCTCAGGGATCTTAGGTGAAGAAATCAATTCATCCTTATTTGATTGCTCTAGAACAACCTAGTCAACCTTGGTCTCGTAAAACGTGTCCCCCTACAGGTGCATGAGCAAATTCTGACATCGGCTCTCCTATTATGGGTTCATCTTAGGAATCCTCCCAAGATTGGACTAGAGCAATCACAAATCTCATCCTCAATTTTGATAACTTCCTAAGTAAAAACTCACCCAAGTCCTTATCCTTAACATCTTGGAGCCAATCCAACAAATACTTGTTAAGATCGTCAATCATCTCAATCAGAGGCTCCAATTTTTCAATACAAGGTGTTGCCTGTGCTTCTAAAGATTATATGATATTCCTTAAGTTAGCCAACACCTTATCTTGGACTTGGTTAACCTGAACCAAATGGTTTGGTTTAGGGTTGGGTGGTTTTGGGTTCAGTGAAGGGAGTCAACGAATTGAAGTTCTTGACAACCTCCTTGATAATAGGTCATTTCAGGTTGTCCATAAGGGGGTGATGACCTATATGTAGTGTAATCAGGGGAAGGGTATGGATCAGCATATCCTTCATGATTGTAGATCACATTAGGTTGTCCAAATGAGGGCGGTGATCTATAACCGATGTAGCTCAGACAAGAATAAGAATCAAGATCATGGTGTCCAAGGTTAGACCCTGAACATGGAGGTCCGAAATTGTATCCCCAATCAGGATTATCCTAACTAGAAAATAGATGAGAATAGCACGGATCGAGATAATAATCATTTTGGGAATAAGTAGTGGTAGGAGGGTAGGAGTGGAAGTGTGAATAGGATGTGGAAGGATCCATGAAAAATGGGAGGAAGAAAGGTACCCTGCAATACAAACAATCAAACCTATCCTTAAGTGGGCTAACCTAAAGACCTACAGACTCCCAGAAGCCATCTTGAGATGAAGAAATGATTTGATCAACTTCTTTCTGATCAATCCAACCAGTTAGAGGGAGGGACTGGGGAGAAGGTTCTTCCCTTATCTTTCACCTCAGGTTCCTTCGATACCCCCAACCGCGATCGTTTGATTCTGCTCCCCTAGCTAGACATCAGATTGAACGATAGAAGCAGACTAATCGAAAATAATCTCGATCTAGGCTCCAAAGAGCGAATCAAATCCTTAAGGCCAACGTCTACTCTATTTTAATTAGGGTAAGGTTTGAATGTGCTTTGGAATGTGGTGGGCCCTTTTATTTGGGTTGTGCCCTAAATGATTGATTGATATATGTGTGCGTGCACAACTAGTGGTTTTCAAGCAAGATTACTTTTGGATGCTGTGAATTTTTGGGTTTAAATGTTGCTTAGTAGCTTTTTGGATTCAACTTTAGGTATATTTAATCAAGTTCAGTTGGCACACAAGGTTTTGAAATCACAGGTGAAGATGTCTTCCTTTAAAACTTAAAAGAATGTGGAGTGCCTAGTAAATCCCTAAAAGTTGAACCTATTTGGCAGCTACTCAATGAGTTGTTTTTAGTTGAAGTGGTGTGGTCCAAACAACTCAAACAATTGGCCTGATGCACCACTTAATTAGGCACACAAGTGATTACCTAATCTGATTTCTACTCAATTATTTGTTGTTGAGTGTACCAGTCCAAAAGATCGGGTTACTGGTTGAGTATGAAGAGTCAGAAGAGGTTGTGTACCTCTATGAGATTTTTTTTTCAATTTTTCTTTTATATTTAGAGGGTGAGGCGGGTGGAAGTGTCAAACAAACAATCAAAACTAACCTTAGAGTTTATGCAAGCTCCTAAGTTAATTAGGGTTTATGTTATTAGGTAATGGAATGAAATGTAGTGGGTGGGGAGGTGGGGTTACTTACAGACCCTTCAACAGTACTTTACTCAAATCTACCGCTTTTGCCTGCCTCGTAAGAGTACCTGCAATTACAATAAGAAATGAGAGAAGTGAGGTAAACGATCAGTAAGTTAGAAAACGCGAAAAATCAAAGAGCGATGCCTCCCCAGCAGCAGCACCAAAATGTTGTAACAGAAAATCGTCACAAAAAGATTGAGTTTTGGAAATCCCATCGTTGTAGCGTAATTTGCGAGAAAAATCTGTCAACAAATAATTTTAACCGAAACTTAAAAGGAATTCTGGGTCGAACACAGGGAAGCGGACGTTTAATAAAAAACCACGTTTGTTTTGTTGTTACGAAGCAGATTAGCTAGTCGAATTAAATCTAAACTAGCTATCTACTTAAAGAATAATTAATAGAAGAGAGAGAGAATAATGCAAATAAAGACAAAATAGAGATAGAATAAACATGGATTTCATAACCATAGAGTAATGTTCATTATAAATAATCACTACACTAGAAAATGAGAAATCTACACTAGAAAGCACTAAAAGAGAAGGTAGAGAGAGGTTATCCTCCTCGACGGCTACTTGGAGGATGAGCTGCATTGATGGAGCACCCAGAAGAACGTGGTGAGATGCAGGAGGAGGGAGAATGAAGACAGATGATGGACGATGGGGCAGGGCGACATCGCAGCGGGATTCGCTTCCCGAACGGCGGTGAGAAGACAACCGCGGGTGCTCCACGAATAGGGATGAGAAGGTGGAAAAATTCTAATTTAACTCTAATGGAGCATCCCAGCTTTGGGACAGGCTCTTAGAGCTTTGGAGGGGGTGAAAGAAGAGAGGAAGGGATGAGGAAAGTGTGGGGGTCGTAGGGCTGTTTATAGGTAAAGAATGGAGGGGCAATAAGGTCAATTCATGCTTAAAACATTAATGTCAGGTCTTAAGTGATGGATTTATTCATCGCTAAAGCCCTAAACGTGGACTTAGTGCGTGCCTGCCCGCACCTTCTCAGCTTCAGCTACCTTCAATTCTCACCCACATCCGTTAATCCTCAGTCGTCCGATCACGAGATCGGACGGCTTAGGATCGATCTACGCTTGCCTCCTCATCGTGCATCTGCGCGTGAGATCGCACGTGAGTGATCCGTGTGCCCTGGTGATGCCACATCTCCACACCCCAGCCGCTTGATGCTGATCCAACGGCGCAATTTTGCTCGCCGTGCCTCTTTGTGGAATTAATCCACTCCACATGGAATGAACGTGCGCTCACGCCTTGAGAGTGGCATGTGCCACCAATGTGCTATGCTACTGGATGGTGGCGAAGATGAGAATGGCATCCAGAGCTCGCGGCCGTTGGATGGATGATGGACAG
The DNA here is from genome assembly GCA_037157565.1 of Thalassia testudinum. NCBI lineage: Eukaryota > Viridiplantae > Streptophyta > Magnoliopsida > Alismatales > Hydrocharitaceae > Thalassia > Thalassia testudinum. The sequence goes on from JAZHRO010000077.1 coordinate 136,680,883, forward strand.
TCCAAATTGTTTGATGACGAGTGCTTAGAGATGAAAGGCACGAAATTGGCTTGACCTCAACCGCTGGATGAGAATCCAACAACTGATATTAAGGGAGTGGTTGAGGAGAGAGACTCGTGCGAGCATCCATGGGCTAGTATGGGTGGCTAAGATGGCATCACATGGCACAATCTTGGCCGTCCATCTTCTATGACTTGTCGATGGTACCACGGATGTCAGATTTGATCGATTTTCGTATCGTTGGGCAGCGATTGTCGATCTGAACCCATCCATGTGGTCGAATTTGTTATTTGAGATACTAATTTACACCATCTTGGACCCTTGACCTCTGATCTTTCTCGCACTGCATCTGATACTACAGAAGTCCGATCGGGGTGATCTTGGAGTCATTGAACTCCTATCGTCACCCTGATTAGATTCGTATGGTTAGATCTTCAATCCGAGGCCCCAATTAAATATCATCCTGTTACCTGACCTCGAAAAAAGAAAATTAACCTAAACTTTATACAATCTAATCTAAATGTTAGATGATGCATGTTATGCAATATTTATAATGTATGATGCAACTATACGCCTAAGAACATGCATAAATAGATGGTTTATGTGATATAAACGTGTGTACATCAATAAGGAAATGTGTACATATGAAGATTACACATGTGAAAAAAGAAATATCAACTATCTGAAAACTTCTATGCCGCAAGGCCTTGAGAAAGCAACTCCCTATCTCTGCACAAAAGATTAATATTCATAATATTAATAATCAACCAAAAGAAAGCATCATAATATTAATATTTATATTAATATTCATAACATTAATATTAAAAATGACTAAGTCTATCGTTGATGAAACAACAAACCTGAGGAGCATCATACCTGCCACCTGCATTATCATTACCAAACCGATTAGCAGCATTATCATCAATGAAAGATCATCATTAGTTATACGTCTTGACACCATCCCTGTCATCCCTGTTCATTAAAAGACAAAGAAACGACCTTCTTCTAGGATAAAGTACTTCCACAAGACACCTGTTAGAGAAAGAAAACACTACAGTCCATGCTTTATAAATTAAAAAAAAATCAACTGAGAGAATATGAGACCATGATCTATAAGATGTACGCTGCAATGGACCTAATTAGGACAGTAATTCTGTAGATGTTGATACTTTTATAGTTACCATATCACATAAAATTTCCTTATTTCACAAGGAATAATACATAGAAATTCTCTACTAAACCACTTTAGATTTTTAGGAGATAGAACTTATTCCATCATATAAAAAATAGAGATTAAGCATGGCTTAAACTAAAAGAAATGCTGTAAGCTCTAGTATGCAGAGCACGATCATGGAAATCAAATGTTTATGTTGAGTGATGGAATGTCAATCCTACTATTTGTGTTGAGTGATTTAATTGGATGTGTGTTTATATTGCGAAAGCATTAATTTTGGATTGGTGCTCACTAATCTTGCAGTATTAGTGAAAAGATATACAAAACAGTGAAAAGCCGATAGTCTAATGCTCCAACATGATATTCACATGCAAAATCGCACTTAGAAATATAATAGCCACTTTCAATTGCTGATACAAACTATCATTGCTTAGTAGAGACTAGAGAGGGCAGTTTTAGTTAACTGAATTAAAGCACCATCAAGCATGTTTGACAAAATAGAGAGTACCATGGGCAAGCACGCTTGAAATCGGTGAGATGGTTATCCTTAAGCTTTGTAAAATTCTGGAGGTAGATTCAAGTTGAATGTCCAAAAGAAATGTAAGAAACTAGAACTAACTTGTTTTTTGCATTTCAAAACAAAAAAAAAAGTGCCGCATATTGATAATATCAAGTATACCTTTAACTCTAGAGATAGTAAAATTAGGATTTTTCCTTGAACTGAGAGGTTGCCTTACCAGTTGAGAGGTTTTGGAGGTAAGTTTAAGATTGAAGCAATTCAAATTAAGCACTTGCTTTTGTGGGAGGGGGAAAAATTAACACCTAAATAAGTGCTGCATATTATTAGTACTAATGTAGCTTTTGTACTAGATAAGATAAAATCAAACTTTTCCCTGAAATGATGTCAAGGTGTTCCCTTACCATTTCTGGAGTTGTTCCTGCTTAAAACCCATGTCGTTCTTGAGGTTATCTACCAGCATTGGTATCCGAGAATGAGAACTAGGACCTTCGGAACTTCTTTGAGGAGTGGTATTAGTGGTTCATCCACTAATACCAAAATTTTTCTGTATGTGAACTCAAATTTGATTGAGTGGTATTAGTGGTCTGTCAAAGCATTTGAGTGGGTGAATCCTTCAATTGATTGAGGTGAAATGATGCTTGTAATGAGATGATGGTGTAAAGGTGGTCAATTGGAAGTTAGAAGCTCACTAGAGCTCCACCGTAGATAGTGAAGGTCCGATGATGATAAAAAATTGGGTGTATGACGAATAAAGGTGAATTGAGAGGAAAAGAAGGTGGAGATGGTTTGTGAGGAGTTAGAGAAGGTGGCTAAGGGTCCAATTTGATGGAAAGAGGGGCGGACGACACCGAAAGGGCATCGTCAGAGTTGGAAGAAGGAGATGAAAGAACTGAAGCTAAAACTAAGCTATTTCTACAAATTGACCAGCTAAACCTAAGCTAAAGCATTAGGGACATTTACCTAGAGGAAATGGTAAGGAGGGTGCCGACGAGACCTCGTTGGAGAAGAGAGTGAAATGGCTGAGATGAAAGAAGAACTGGCAATGATCAAAAGAAAAGAGGAAGGAGAGATTGATGCAACTCTGACTCTGCAGTTGGCAAGGTGGAGTTGAGGAAGAGGGGATGAGGGAGGCGATCAACTCCGTAGGAGCTGGTCCGAGAAGGGGGGGAGGAATCATCGGAGATCAGAAGAATGCCTACTAACCACGCACAAATGGTGGAGAAGGAAGGGGCACGATCCCTTTGATCGGAGGTGATTAGGGGGTATTTATAGGTGGAGTGAAGGTCCAGGTCCAATGAATGCGGACAATGGTGGTGTCTAGGTGCTCGGAAACAACCATTGTCGTCTCTGACGACAACGATGTTTTCCACGTCAGAGAGACTGTTATTAGAGAATCAAAATCATTAGATAAAGGGTTCGTTATGGTCTTACTTGGCGACCAAGGAATTGAAGGTGTGTCGTCCGATAAGGCTTCATCGGAGTAGGAAAATATAGGCCATTAGTGGCAGCTAATGAAGAAGAAGAGAAGGGTATGTACACGGGACTTGTTTGCAAATAAAAGGGTTTGAAATGTAATAGAAAGGATTTAAATGAAATGCACATAGGAACTAAAATGTAAATCTTTAATTTAAATGTGTAATTTAATTTATCTTTCCCCCAACTTTTTATGGTAGATTATATGAGCATTGAGGAACAATGTTATGGGGTCAGTTTAAAATTTTGTCCTTATTTGTATCATATAATTTAGAGTTTAATATTAAGCTCTAATTGTTAACTTAGGTTTCTAATTAGGTATTAACTTAATTCTAAATAGCTTAGCTAATGTATTAGGTCCTTAATCTTAATTTAACATAGTAGAATGCTTAATTGCCAATAATAAGGCTAAATTAAGGTATATTCAAGGGCCAAGCCTATTATTAACTTATTTAATAATTAACCCAATTTAAATGATATTACTAACTAATTAACTAAGTAAACTAGCTATTTTAAGTGAATTATGAGCCACGATGAGTGCCTCATCAGTTTGCAGTTCTAGTGAGTACATGATTTATAGGTTTTAAGTACATGGTTTGTTATCTACAAAGATGGAGAGATTAATGGGATTTGTTTTGAGTTTGAACTTTTGAAGTGTGTCGGCCGATGGTTGTGGCATGGTTGTTGATGGTGAGTCTTCAACTAATGGTGATACAGAGTCTTCGGGTGGTCGATATGGAGTCTTTGGGTGGTCTTCAGGTGATGGTTGTTAGTGGTGTTGATAGCCCCTCTCAATCGTAGGAGCTATGCAACAGCTGATTGGTAGTTGATCCCGTATGTGAAGAATTTGAGGCTTCGATAAATGCTTTATCATGATATCTACTAGTTGATCTTTGGTGGATATGAAGCATAGCCGTAGGAGGCCTTTCGCAACTTGATCAGAGACAAAGTGATAATCCACCTCGATGTGTTTTTCTCTTGCATAAAATACCAGATTGGCAGTTAGATAGGTTGCTTCAATATTATCACACCACAAGGTGGGTGGTTGCGTTGTGGGAAGTTTTAGTTCTTGTAGAAGCGAACACAGCTATATGAGCTCTGCAATTGCATCTACTAGGGCTATGTATTTAGACTCCATTGATGAATGAGACGCAGTTTTCTGTTTATGAGCTAGCCAAGAAATAAGACTTTTTCAAAGATAAATGAGATACCCACCAGAAGATTTTTTGTCATCAAGTGTTCCAACCCAATCGACATCAAATTAAGTATGCATGTAGAGTAGTGGAAGAGTTGGAGGATAGATGAAGGCCATCCTCTATAGTGTGTTTCAGGTATCGAAGAATCCATTTAACATGTTCCCAATGAGCGATGGTTAAAGAACTCATAAATTGACAAGGTTTGTTGACAGCGAAGGCCAGGTTTGGTCTTGTCATAAGGATGTATTGCAATGCCCTGACGATCTGTCAATGAAGCGTTGGATCATGAAATAGCTCACCTTGAGATGAGAGTTTTAAAGAGGAAACCATCAGTGTGCGAAGTGGATTTCAAAATTCCATCTTAGACCTTTTAGTAGATCTACAATGTATTTTCGTTGAGAGAGTAGGAGCCCATTGGGTTGGTGCGTGACTTCAATTCCTAGGAAGTAATGCAAATTTCTAGGATCTCTCAATTTGAATTCCTTATGAAGTTGAGAGATAATGGTTTGTATGGTCAAGGGATTATTTCCTATGATAATTATATCATCTACATATATGACAATGTAGATAATAATTTTGTCTTGACTACAGATAAATAATTAGGAATCTATTTTTGAGCCATGAAATTAGAGAGACAAAAGATAAGTGCTAAGACAACTGAAACACGCATGAGGGGCTTGTTTTAACCCATATAACTATTTTTTGTAGCTTGCAAACATAATTCAGATGGTTGGGATCTGTGAAGCCTGATGATTGCTCCATGTAAATATTTTTAGAGAGATGACCATTTAAGAAGGCATTACTTACATCAAGTTGTCGAATGTGCCAATTGCTTGATATTGCAAGAGCAAGAATGGTGCGAATGGTCATGGCTTTTACCACAAGACTGAAGGTGTCCTTGTAGTCAAGACCTTCACTTTGATTGTAGCCTTTGGCAACAAAACGTTCCTTATATCAGTCAACTGTACCATCTAGTTTATATTTCATTTGGAATACCCATTTGCAGCCAATGATGTTCATGTCTAGTTGTTTTGGCACTAGAGTCCATGTATCATTTTCAAGGAGAGTGTTGTATTCAATACTCATGACACCACGCCAAGATTTTTCTTTATTGGCTTGGGAGAAGCAGGTTGGTTTAATTGGTTGAGATGCAGTGGTGGCGAGTGTAATAGGAATAGGATGACGCATCCGATTTGTTGGAAGACGAGCCAAGGCCTGATAGTCGATGTTACTGTGTGGGTATAATTGGCATTGAGACATCATTTGGTTGGTAGTAAGTGTGGGTGGCTCTTGGATAGGCAAATTTGTTGGCGACGACAATGGTGGTGGGCATTGTTGAAGTGAGACAGGAAGGTGCATAGCAAGCCATACGTCATCTAGTGGTGTTGGAGGTGGTCCTAGAATAGAGTCACTTTTTAATGGAAATGTAGCTTCATCAAATTGAACATGTCATGTTGTAGAACCTCCTAGAGGTGGGATCATAGCACCGATAACCCATGTAGTCAAAAGCATAGCCTAAGAAAATGCACTTGACCGATCGAAAAGAGAATTTATGAGCATTAGATGGTCATAATAAAGGATACACTGCACACCCAAAGACTCTGTGGAGGTGGTAGGAAGGTGGTGTGGTAAGTAATACTTTATGGATAGTTTTATTTGATAAGAAGCACTACAACAAAAAAGACTTAAGGTGACATTTATTTAACATCACCATAAGTGAAATAAACATCGCCATAAGTTTTTGTACACATTAAAAAAATATCATAATAAATGTCTCTTTTGCGTCATCTTAAGTCTATATTGACGTCGAAAATCAGACGTCACCTAAAAGAATTCTACTAACGTTAAATAAATGTCGCTTATAACATCTAAGATGACATTTAAATATCTCTTAAAACTCCCACCACGTAACCAAACCTATGCAAATGTCATTTTAGATATCTTTTAATGATGTTAAAATGTCACCAAAGAATAACTATGAAAACGTTTAAACGTCCCCATACCTTACGTAAGATAACGTTTAAACGTCACATTAAGAAATTTTGAAGATGTTCAAACATTGCTTTAACTTTTTCTTAAGTTTCTATAAGGTCTCTAACGACATTTAAATGTCTTCTTATGTATCCTACTATGATGTTTAAGCATTACTTTAGATTGCTTTTAAAGACGTTTAAACGTCATCTTATATAACTTTTAACAACATTTAAGCATCCTCCTATATATTCCATATTAACGTTTAAATGTTACCTTATGCACCTTTTAAAGACATTTAAACATCATTTTATATCCCTTTTAGTGACATTAAAATGTCACCTTATTTATCCTACTATGACGTTTAAGCATCATTTTAGGTAACGTTCACTGACTGTTAAACGTCATCCTATGTAGCTTTTAATAATGGTTAAACGTCCTCTTACGTATTCTATATTGACGTTTAAATATTATCTTACATAGTTTTTGAAGACATTTAAACATCATATTATATCCCTTTTACTGACGTTAAAACATCACTTTAGTTATCATATTATGACATTTAAGTGTCATTTTAGATAACTTTCACCGACACTTAGACATCACCTTATGTAACTTTTAACAACATTTAAACGTCCTCTTATGTATTTTATATTGACGTTTAAATGTTACCTTATTTACCTTTTAAAGATATTTAAACGTCATGTTATATCTCTTTTAATGACATTGAAATGTCATCTTATTTATCCTACTATAACGTTTAAGTGTCATTTTAATTAACTTCCACCAAAGTTTAAGCATCATCTTATGTAATTTTTAATAACATTTAAACGTCCTCTTACATATGTTATATTGACGTTTAAATGTTACCTTAGGTAGCTTTCAAAGACAATTAAATGTCATGTTATATTCCTTTTAGTGACGTTAAAATATCAGCTTAGTTTCCATATTGATGTTTAAGTGTCATTTTAGGCAACTTTCACCGACGCTTAAATGTTACATTATGTAACTTCTAACAATGTTTAAACATCCTCTTATATATTTTATATTGACGTTTAATTGTTACCTTACGTATCTTTTGAAGACATTTAAATGTCGTATTATTTCCCTTTTAGTGATGTTTGAAAACCAACTTATTTATCTTAATATGACATTTAAGCGTCATTCTTGGAAACCATCACCGACATTTAAACATCATCTTATGTAACTTTTAACAACGTTTAAATGTTTTTTTATGTATTCTATATTAACGTTTAAATGTAACCTTAGGTAACTTTTGAAGACATTTAAACATCATTTTATATCCTTTTTAATGACGTTAAAACGTGACCTTAGTTTAAAGACGTTAAAAGTGTGCAATTGCTATGACATTTAAATGTTAATTTATATTATTTTAAATGACATTTAAAAAGCTCCTAATACATTTTACTATAATATTTAAATGTTTTTTTAACTTACTTTAAAAGAAACTTAAGCATCATCTTAGAACCTATAAAATGTCCTTCATTTTTAATTAATACTATTTATATTTAATAAATACGTTTGTAACTATAATCACAACACTTATAAAAAAATACATTTCTTAATAAAATCACTTTTAATATTTATGTCACTCAAAATTAAAAAAAGATATTGAAATCATCTTTTTACATAAAAAAACTTACAAAACAAAAGAATTATTAATGCAAAAAAGAACACTATATAAGACCACCATAAATATATTTGTTTGATGCCAAAAATTTTCTTAATCTAATACTATACTAACCTAACTTAAAACTATTACAATCACAACTCTTCTGTTTCGTTGTCTAAACCTACAGATCCCTTCTTATGATGCCGCTAAGATTGTGTTTCAAATAACATTGTTCACAACAAAATTATCGAATTAATAATGTAATTTTTAAATAAAATTTAGACATTGATTATAATTAGTAATTACCTAAATCCAGATCAAGTGAATAAGAGAAATTAATGATTGACTCAAACTTCTTCATTCTTTCCTTCATAAGTCTTCTATATTCCTCTGCTTTCCTTTTATATGCATCTGCTTGTCTTTTATATTCCTCTACTTGTTTTTTACTCTCCTCTGCCTCCCTTCTACATTCCTCCTCAATCCTCCCCAATTTCGACTGGGTTTCATGAAGTTCATCTTCCAATAGATGCCTTGTTTTACTTCCTTGAGGAGTATGAATAAGCTTCGGCCCATATCCAAGTCCAATTATATAATCTGATCGGTGTTTAGTTTTTAAAATGGTACTGCAAATATCATTCTCATCTACAAGTTGGCCATTTTGAATGGCCTCATCACATACTCGTATCATCTCACACTACAAATATAAAAAATATAACAGTTATAATATACACAAACATATCATTACATTTGTTTCTATAAATTAATAATACTTACATAATTTTCCTTAGTTGTTTCACTAGACCATTTACCAACCAATCCTGTAATCGGGTCTGGATCAGCCGAACTCATTGGAGTAAGTAGAAAGTGAGACTCACGGAAAAGTAATATCCTCCCGCACTCTGCACCATTTAAGTGTTGTGTACCCTGCAAAAAAATATAAATATTATTCTCTATACCCTTATTTGAATCATTTATATGACTAATATAAAATATAGGAATATAAACTTACTAACTCAGTTCTCCGCACTTGGAAAGATATCAGCCCACTACTATGGAGATTTTTCATAGCATTTCTCCGAGTCTCTGTATTCTTCACACACGTTTCCTAAAAGTAAAAAACAAAGAAATCATTACCAAATATTTATTTGTGATGTTTATTACTAGATGATATTACCAAATATATAGAATCATTCCAACCTATTGTTGCCTTCTCCCATTCTACATTAGTCCACTTAAGAGTCTTGGTATCATTCCCTTTTAAATGATAGGCCTTCCTTACCTTATATCTATGATTTCTCATTTTCCTTTTAACTCCTGACATGACCTGATTAACCTTATCACAATCTGAATCAAGTCCAATTACGTTGACCATACTCTACAAGAAAAGGAAATATTGAATTACAAATAAAATTTATACATTAAACATTTGAAATAAAATTGATACATTATAATGCACATTACCTGAAATGACCCGTTGCCTTTTTGGGTTGGTTAAGATGTCTGGATGAGCCATCAGACGTCTGTCCAGATGTCTAGATAAAGGGTCGGACGTCTGAAAGAAAAAGAACCATACCTTGTTTTCTTTTTCGTGCGCACGCTGCACGTGCACAACCCCCTCTCTCCTTACCCCAAACCCTGACCCTTCCCATTTAAACCCCTCCACCCCACTCCATCTCCACTACACCATTTCCACTACCTCCACCTCCTTTCCCCGATCTATCGGCGTGCCGCCAACGGCCTCCTTTCCTCCACTTGCAGCCATGCGTGGAGGAGAGGCACTCACGTGAGGAGGAGAAGAAGAGAGGGATAGAGGGTGTGTGCATGGGAGAGCGAGGTAGTGGGAGAGAGGAGGAAAGCTTGGGGAGCTTGGGTGTGCGACGGGAGAGCTCGCGCGAGGGGAGCTTACGCGATCAGAGGACGACCACGGGAGCTCGGTGGAGCTCAAGGAGGCGAAGCTTGGCAGGAGGAGTTCAGAGGCTCAAGGGAAGGAGTCGTGCGAGGAGGAGGAGCTCGTGAAGGTGAGCTTCGCAACCTCCTAAAGCTGCTGGAGTAGCAGCTGCGGGCGATGCGGAGGGATGCACACGGAGGACAAGGCTACTGGATATTTTCTAGTATCAGATGTTTGAAGCACATACCAGACGTCTAGAGTAGCAAGGAGATGTCCGGAGCTGAAGCCGGACATATGAAATCACCCGTAGTGCCAAGGTACATGCTCCTGCATGGTTTCTGACCAAGTAGGCCGTACCGCAGGGGTGTGTTTAGCCATTTTGTGCATGTGTACGCAGGGGCAGAGTATTGGAAAGGTGCATGGTGTGCCCTTCGAGCCACTTTTAGACATCTAGGCACATCACCAAACGTCTAATCGTACTTCTAGACGACCGGAAGGGGAGTCCGACATTTGAAACTCTCCTCAGACAATCGCAGAAGGATCCAGACGTCCGAGGAAGCCACAAGACACCCAGGGTGAGTACTGACGTCTTTTAAGACGTCTAGGACTAGTCCCAAACATCTGATTTTGGACAGTATGCATGTTTTTGGCCCATTTAGGCCCCAAACAAAATCAGATTTCCGCAAATGAAGTACCGTTATTTTTCGCTTGAGTTTCTCTATGAGTTAGTGTCACTTGTATATGATTTTGGACTCGTTTGATGTGGTTGGTCAATTGTATAGGTCTCTAGCAAGTCGAGTACACAGGACCCGCGGAGGTGATGGGATCTAGGATCCGAGCCCCCATTCCTCCTGTGTTTTCCGGTAGAGTGGTTTATATCAATATTATGATTTAAACAAATAAACTGCATGTTTAGAATAACTTGAATGAACCATAGGATGAGAATGAACCCTAAGGCAGGAACAAATGAGTATGGGTTGAGCTACACTGTATACTTGAGATATATGTAAAACCCTAGGATGAGAATGAACCCTAAGGCAGGAACAATGAGTATGGTTGAGCTGCACTGTTTACTTGAGATGCATGTAAAACTCTAAATGCTAGCAAATGTATTGGTTTATTGATGTGATGCTTTCTCAGTTAGTAGATCATGAGCTGCCTGTTTTAAGAATGAAACTAGTAATATGAATAGAGAGATCGGAATGTTGGAAAATGAAATGAAAGAAATACCAACATGAACCCTACGGGGAATTAGGAGAACTCCTGTAGACGGGAAGTGAGCTGGTCCTTATGTATCAGTACCAAGGAGAGCTGCTATCTTTTAGTGTAGAGGAGAGCTGCTATCTTTTAGTGTAGAGGGGAGCCACTATTCCCTAGCTTTTGTTGTAGCAGTGAGTATCTTTGTTCTATGTAATACTATTTTAGTTATTTTTTCGCTGTACTTTCCTCTGTCATAGTTGTGATGGCCTGTAATATTGTGAGACTGTTCACTCTGCTCTTTTACTGTCTCTTGATTTTCTTCTACTTAGTTACATTGCATGTGTGGTTGTGAAATATTTTCTGCTTTTGGTTATTTCTCGTTGGACGACTAGGTCTTGGGATCAGTCGAAGCAGGCTAGTCTCAGGTCCTGTAGGGATCTGGGATCGGGTCGTAACATTACCTAAATACGATCTAAACATGTCTGAATATTAGATGAAGCCATCTTCCTAGCATCAGAGACATACGGGGCATTGTGCCTTGCAACGACACTAGAAATAGAGATAAGATCCGTAGCTTGCTCTCCTATAGTTGGACGTCTTGCGCTTTTGTCCATATTGATCGACATCGTTTGATTCATCGCTAAAGTCCTCTAAATTTAACAGCCTACAAGGACCTCTGCAACAAGTTGAAGCCACAACTGGTAACCCTAATGAAAAAAGCAGACGATTAAAAATTAATAAAGCTATCTTATTACATTTTAAGTTAATTATGTAAGTTTCAAATTACCTACTTCTTGAGTTTGCATGACATTATCAAGCATATTTGTTGCAACCTCTTGTTCTTCGAGGGTAACTAGTGGAGTAGTATTTAATGTACTTGCTGCTCAAGTAACTCTACTCATCTTAAGCATATTTTGACTCACTGCTAAAGTTCTCTTCTCTGAAGGAAATAGTCTTGTAGGACTCCACAATGGGTTGAAATCATGGGTGATGTCCCTATGCAAAAAGAATTACACGATTAGAAAATAATGCAATTATATTGTTTAATGTAAAATTAACAAATATAAATTTAAAATACCTACTTTCTGAATTTGAGACACATGATCCATCATATTTGTTACAACTTGAGGTGAAAGTCATTGGGAACTAATAGGCCCATTTTTGCATCTTTTCACCTTATTTTTAGAGAAGGGAAAGGGACCACCAACCATACATATCATTGTCATTCCCAATAGAGATATCATGAATTGCATAACTGTAGACAAAATATATAACAAAAGATAACAGCTATAAAGTTAAAAACTAATGTCTAGGCATTTTATGTCTAAGATGATACCTTATATATTTACATTATTTAAAAAAAACGTAATAATCCATTAAATAATTTAAAACAAAAAAGATATGCCGGTTATGAGAGTAGTGTGTGATCTCCTTTTGACAAGAGGATGGTTGTTCTATATTTTCAATAAGATGTGATGATGATATTTGTGGGGTTGATATTTGCAATTTATATTAAGGAATTGAGGAGTTAGATGATCTATGTGTTTCAGGATAAATTTCTGAAGAGTGGATGGTTTTCTAGCTATTTCATTTATTTAATTTCTATTAGCATTGCCAAGTCCTTGATGAAGTGGAATGGAGTGCTAATGAAGGAGGGTTTTTTTTAATTTAAATTGGTCGTGGATTGCTCCCTTTTTGACAAAAATATTGATGTGGATGAGTTGAGGTTTTGATCGATCTCCAGGAATTTCTAACAACTTCAACAAAGATGATCAATTAAACTACCTTAATTTAAGGTTGAATTTGATTGTTTTTTAGAAAATACCTTCATGTCCTGGTTTTTGGTCCAATTAAATTCTAACAAATTTTGCTTATCTCCTAATTCTTACAATATATCTATTCCCAAGAGAAGTAAACTTAATTTATTTACTACTAGTGCAGTCCAATGTGGAGCATCTGGTCAAGTAGTTGACTGGAATTTGCAATGATTTGAAAGAAATAGCAATCTTTTAGGAAGATCAGGATGATAATGGTGCTTTAGTCCCTCAAAAATTGCACTTCATGGCTCAGCTGGGATGTGTAATTCTAGAATGTAGGTTTGATTGTATTTCTACAATTCAGATGTTTCTTTCTGTTATTTACCCTTCTTTTTAGAACCCTACTATTGAAATTGTGTGTTTTCTATGTTAATACTTGATGTTCTTCTTTTTCTAAAATCATTAAAGTTTGTTTTCAATAAAAAGGACATAACAAAAGTGTAATACCACATAAAGCAATGGACAAACATATATTGACAAGAAATGGGAAAAGATATAGAACATATAAACTGCTAAAAAGACATTGCATGAGTGGTTAAACATGTAGTTTTTTTTTTGAGAAGAGGTTAAACGCGTAGTTCATTCAAAAGGTACAATTTGGAGTGACAAGTTTCGTTGAATCTAAGGGTTTAATTCTACTAAAAATTTGGCAGAGTTTCCCTTGTTTATGGGACATTTTCCAAATTCTTATACCTGCAACGAAAACTTATGCATGCATAACAGAGAAATATATATATACATATATGGTGGGCACACCCCACTACCAACACAATAGGGCAAAATCAGAACAAGAAAACAAGTGGGTACACCCCATCACGACGAATAATAAAAACACAAAAAAAAAATGGAAAACAAAACTAAGGAGTTCGCATCAAGAAAGATCTTAAGGAACTCAAAAAGGGAAAGAAAGAATGAAGATAAAGATGGATTGGATGTTTTAGTTGTTTCTTTGTTTTTTTTTGTTTTTAGGTTCGAAGTTTCATGTTTTCGTGAGTTTGGTTTGTACTAAGTTTAAACTTTTTATTCTATTTCCAGTTCGAACTTTATCAATTTGTAATAGTTAAGTAGGCTAAGGATATTATGCACCTTTATGTTCAGTTCAAATCTATGAATATTATGTTTTCATTTAATATACTCTTTTTCTATCCTTTTTCATGTTGACAAAAATAGAGAGAAGAAAGAATGCCATAAAAATAATATTCTTGCTGAACTTATCTTATAATATTATTGGAGTTTAGAAGCTTTTTGATATGGGGAGGAAGTAGAATTTTATTGCTATATATCATACTTATATTATCTCTTTTTAAATAGCATTTTTATGAACTTATCTTGTTAAACATCAAAAAGGGGGAGATTGTTAATTCAAAGCACAAAATTGATCAAATTTTGATGTTAAAAAAATAAGTTATATTTGTCTAACTCTATATTTCAAAGATCTAATTAGATATGTGAGATGCATGTAGTACTAAATCAAGATGAAGATGTTTAAAGCAAATGTTGATTAGCTCAAGGAAGCTCAAGTAAAAGAAAGCTAAAGGAAACTCAAAGAAGTCACAAGGATCAAACAATGTACTCCAAAGACTTCAAGTCAAAAGCTATCCATTTTATTATTTTCTAGAAGCTTGTACAAGAGCCAATGTACAACACTTAAAGAAACAGTTCATTTATGCACATACAAGTAAAAGTCCTTTTTACAACCGTTTGCATGAAGGATATCTTGTGAGTCAGAGGGATATCCCATGGGATACCTAAGGCCTAGTTTGACAACCGGGTTAACCCATGAAAATGGAGGTTAACCTTGTTTGGTAGATGGGATGTTCTAACTTGGGTTAAAGACACTTAACCCAGGCTATGTGATTCTTGGGTTCATGTGGGATAAGAATTTTGGAGGGTTATCCCATGAATTTCCATTGGTTAACCCTTGGGACCCTATCCCTCCTACATCATTCCCAACAAGTGGTTGTCAGAGATAAATGCTATCTTTACCGTCGTTAATATCCTATTAATTGACGTTGTCTTTCAATGAATCCAACTTTTCAATCATTTGATAATTTATTGATAGTAACACCATCATTAGCCATAACTAACTTAAATTAGTTAAAATCAAGTGACAAATGCTCCTTAATGATAGCATGAGGATCGTAATTTCACGCAAATCCTTTCTGAGAAGAAAACATTAAAATAAGCTAAATCTATAGTTTTAACATCACATCAAAAATGCAGAGTAACCACAAGATTTTTCAAGGGTTAATTAAATTTTAATTGAGCATTAAAGTCCAAAGAGTGGGTCCACACATACAGAAATAGGGTTTCACGCACTTTGAGAACCGAAAAAACACACAAAACCCTAATTTCAGACTCGCTTGAATTGAAGAAGTTCTGGTCAAGATAAAATTCATCTCAACCTTCTAAAATTCATAGAAAAATATTTTAAGCGGTATGGTACCCTTGGTTTAACCATCTAAACCCATTTCGACATTAAATAGTCTCAGATAGGATTTTACCCTAATTTGGGCTTCTATGCAAATTGCCTAGTCAAACGTGGTCAAAACTCAAATCCGAGTTCACCATTAGATTCCTTGGATCCAAATTAGGCTAAGGCCAAAATTTGTGCCCAATCAAAATCCATCTTGACCAAGTTTGCATTTCAGTCCATAACTCTCTATGCATCACACTTGGACCCCTATCTTTTGTGTTTTCATTACAAATAAGCCCCTACCTTTTGAGTTCACTATCAGTTGAGTCCAACCGCCATCTCCTTCCTCACAAGCAAATAGAGAAAAAGAACCCAAAGCGAACCGACTCCTAATTGGGATTCCTTCCTCATTTGACCTCCAAATCCCTCCAAATTTCGAGGGATTGAAGATCAAATCATCCTCCACCATCTGCACCTGATTGATTAACCCAATTAGAACCTAAAAAGCTACACTTCACTTTAGGATTCACGAAAGGGAAAAACTCTGATTCCCAATCCAGGCACGCAAAATTGATGGAATTCTTGGCCAAAGAGTGCTTTATATAAGCTTTCCCATCTTCCCCAATGCTTCTCAGTCAGGTTCAAGCCAAAATCAAGTCTTCTCCTTCAACTCCGGCCACCTCCAACCTCAACTTCGATGACCCTCTCCCCCATCTTCCTACGGCCTCCCAACCATCAAATTGGGAGTGCCAAACTCTTCCTCACGCTCGTCCGCACTTGGTGGGCCAAGGCCAGGGCTTCCAACCCCTTTCGTCACACCATCTACCCCCACCAGAGGAGTTCATCTCCCTCTCATCTGGCAAGGCACGTTGGTGCGAGTTTGTCCCTATTTCATCCAATAGATAGGCCCTCTTCTTCCCTTTCCCTCCTTAGCTGCGATTCAACTTCTTCTCACCCTAATTCGACCGCTATTCACAGATCTCCCCCTTCGTCTTCTTCGTGTCCGATCACCACACATATCCACACAACTCGCAACCACCACCACTACCTTCCTCTTCGCCCCCAAAGTAAAAGCCCTAACATTATTGGGCATTTTGACCACCCAATAGCTCCAGCAAAAGAACCCACCATTACTGCCATTCACCACCTTTGCCTGAGCTCCACCAACCACGAAAGCACACGTAAACACCACCAACACACTCCTCATCTCATTGCAATACTTGTAAGCATTTTTTATTTAGGTCGCACGATCGTATTTTGGTTTTCAGGTCGCCACCGGTGATTCACCATCGCTGTCATTCTTCCGACTTCATCCACCACGTTCTATTCACATCTGACCTTACTTCCACTTCCATGCACTGTGGACAACCACCAAGAAGCTTCCTGCATATTCAATTGAGTAGCAGAGCCTCAATAGCAGTACCAATTCCTCGATGACCTTCCTTGTTGTAGACTGAAGAAAACAAAGGAGCAAAGGGGTACATTTAGTCCCACCACGTGCGTTGGCAAGCCAGACGATCAGTATAAAGTGGATTCCTGCCATAGCCTCCATGCCCAAGACACAAGGTCAGGTCCCCTTACAAATCTTGCCTCACACCACGCCCGTGATCCACACACACGCGGGCCTAGTCCCTGTTCATGATCCGATAACCCAATTAAATACCTGTTGAATTGGAAAATCATCGCAAATAGATTTGAGTTTGGAAAACACGTCGCTGTAGTATGATTTGTGAAGAAATTTGTCAATAAATAAATTTTACCGAAACTCAAAAAGAATTCCAGGTCGAACACAGGGAGGCTATGTTGATTTGAAATCTGCAATTATTTTTTTTTTATTTTTGTTTAGAAAGTGAGATAATCACAATGAATTTGATATAAATAATAAGAGAGAGAGAGAGAGAATAAACACTTTATAAAATGAATAATGTTTTACAACTAGAAAATAGGAAATATTACAGCTAGAAAGCAGAAAATATTACAACTAGAAAGTAGTAAAATCTACTCTAGAAAGCAGTAAAGAGAAAGGAGGTGAGAAGTTATCCTCCTCAAAGGCTGCTTGGAGGACAAGCCAGACGGGGCAACGCTTGGAAGATGAAGGGCGAAGATGGAAGACGGAGAATGAAGCGGGAAGAACCGGGGGCTAGGCAGGGCATCGTCGTCGTGGGATCCACTTCTGGAATGGAGGTGAGAAAACTTGATTTTAACTCTAGAGGAGCATCCCAGTTTGGGACAAGCTTCTTTAGAGCTTTGGAGAAGGAGAGAGGTGAAGGAAGGGATGATTGAAATGTAGGGGGCGTAGGCCTTTTTATAGGTGTAGAGGTTGGAGGCAAAAAGGTCATTTCAAGTTAAAAACATGAAATGGGGGCTCATTAGTGACGGATATAAACGTCACTAAAGACCCCACATTACTAAACATGCATGCATGCCCGTGCCTCCTCTCCTCGTGCTTCAACGCCTTCCCACGATTCAATGATCTCAACCATCCGATAGCGAGATCAGATGGCCGAGAGACACTTGCGCCCGTGCTTCTTTAGTGCCTTCACCCGCCCGTGTGTGATGGCGTGTTGGATCGCATGTCATCATGCGCGTTCATGATCCTCGCCCATCCCTCGCGCCACGTCGCTCACCTCCCACCCTCACGATCGCCATCCGACGATCGAATTGAGCTGCACTCGCGCCTTGACTTGAGGAGAGGTGGGGCTCGAACCTGTGCCTCCCTCCTTTCCGTAGCGCTCTTCACCAACATGCTACACACACGTTTGAGGCACATTTACGAATTTAGGCACGAGCTCTCTCAGCCATTGGATCATCCAACGGCTGAGATCAACCACGCGGTTGAGGAGAGAGAGGGTAGCAGCGAGTCCTTGGGCCGGTTGGGCAGCTGAGATGGCACTACATGGCACCATCTTGGCCATCCATCTTCTATGTCTTATAGATGGTGCCCCGGATGTCGGATTGCACCGATTTTTGCACCATTGGGCTACGATCATCGATCCAAATCCATCCGTGCAGTCGGATTTGTCATCTAAAGTGTGGATTTACACCATCTTGGCCCCTGATCTCATACCTTCCTCGGATTATATCTGACGCTATGGAAGTCCGATCGGGGCAATCTTGGAGTCATTGAACTCTAATCGTCACTCTGATCAGATCTGTACGGTTGGATCTTCAATCTGAGGCACCGATTAAATGTCGCCCTGTCCCTGGCCACCAAGAAAAAGAAATTACTATACAATTTGTACAGTTTGACCTAAATGCATGATGATGTATGTTAGGCAATATTTACATTGCATGATGCTTATATGATACTAAAGCATGCATTAATAGACATTTTTGGCGGATGTATGCACATCATACCCCATACCTATCTTTTGCTAGCAAAAACTATATGCTATTTATAAAAGAATTATGTTAGATTTCTTGGGCAAAAGTTATTCTTCAATACTAGGAGATTTTTACTAAGGACATAAACTACAAAGACACAACAGCGCCCAGGTGTCTGCCAAAATGCAGACCACCTCAAGCCCTCACCTTATTCAAAGAAGGATCTTTTTCTTCTTTTCTTTTCTATTTTTTTTGGATTTTTGAGTTTAGGGTCTTAGAGCAGCTTTCTACGGCCACTCAACCCACCCAAGACTCGAAGAGAACCCTAAGTTCTAAGCATCTTTATGTGTGAAATGTGATAGACTCACTGATCGGCGATTAGAACGGACTTCAAGTTTCTACACCCCTAGGTGACCTTGAAAAGAAATTCTGCCTAAAGGTGTATCTATTCGACTGGTAGCTTTCTCCCTACTTTTAT
The DNA here is from genome assembly GCA_037157565.1 of Thalassia testudinum. NCBI lineage: Eukaryota > Viridiplantae > Streptophyta > Magnoliopsida > Alismatales > Hydrocharitaceae > Thalassia > Thalassia testudinum. The sequence continues at coordinate 136,699,973 of JAZHRO010000077.1, forward strand.
TTTTATGTGGTCAACACAAGGGCAAACCCAGTGTATATCTCCCTAGCTTATTTTACTTCTCCGCTTCTTCCTAAGTGTTTTGGAATTATACGTACATTTCTTGAGCTGGGTTCTGGACAACCTACCAATGGGTTGTTACCCATGATAACTTGCCAGACATACTCGTGTAGTGAAGTGTGGCTTACTTCTTTTTTCCTTTTCTTTTCTCCTTTTCTATTTTTTTTCTTCTTTTTTTCTTTTTGGATTTTTTTTTCTTTTTTTCTAAGTAGGTGGCTTCCGTGATCTAAGATTTACCTAAAGGTAGAAGGAAAAGAATGGTTGTGTGACTGGGCTCTGGACAACCTACAATGGGCTGTTACCCATGATAACTTGCCAGCCATTCCACCCTAGAAGATTCATTAGCTACCCAATTTCTGTTAAAATCGCCGAAAAGCGAGTCAATGCAAATAGTGTGTAGATGCTTAGACTTAAAATCCCCTCAAATCAGAGGGCAGGTTGATAAGTCGTGTACTTATCACCCCAACTTATTTAACCAAATTGAAGTAAATTCAGAATGGCGGGGACTCGATAAACAAATTCATATTTTAATGGACACCTAAGCTGATTAAACCCGAAGACATGAAGGGTCTAAGTGTTCAGATCCTACTGTATTATTCCCTAAGGTTGAAAAATCCTAATGCCCAATTATTCTTTCCAAATTCAATTTTTTTGAGAGAGAAAAAAATAAGGAGAATTTACAAAAATTCCACAGATCTGACAAAATGATTTAGAAATGAATCCACCCTCCCATACCTAGCTGATGGAATGTCCTCATTGAAAATAAAATGCATGAGAAGCAGGGTAGAATGAAGAAAATCACCTGTATTCCATGATACTCGGGTCAGCTCTTAGTCAGATTGTACAAGTGTTGAGTTTAATGCCATCAACTAGGCGAAGTTCAGCCAAAGAAATCACATTAAGGTTAAAGCAACCTTATTGGAGACGGGTTCTGGAATAACACGATCAACATAAGATTTCAGACGTTGTCCGTTGACCTTAAAGTAATTATCTATCTTTGGGTCAGAGATCTCAACAGCTCTGTTGGGAAATATTCGATCGATGATGAACGGGTCGTCCCACTTTGACCTAAGCTTGCAGGGAGAGAGCCTAAGTTGAGAATCAAAGAGCCAGACCTTCTAGTTTGACTCAAATCTCTTGTGGGAAATCAGTTGGTCATGAAGAGCTTTGGTCCGAGCCTTATAGATCTTGGAGTTCTCATATGTAGCGTTTCTAAGCTCCTCCAACTCAGAAAGTTGGAGTTTCCTGGTCATTCTGACTAAACATAGATCAAAGTTACATTTCTTGATCGCCTAGAATGCTCGATGTTCAATCTCTATGGTAAATGGCATGCCTTTCCATACACCAGACAAAACGGTGACATGTCGATAGGCATTTTGTATGCCGTACAGTAGGCCCAAAGAGTGTCCTCAAGCTTTTGAGTCCCATCTTTTCGATCAGGCCTAACCGTCTTCTATAAGATGTTTTTGATCTACCAATTGGAGATCTCGGCCTGTCCATTTGTCTGAGGGTGGTAAGGTGTGGAGATTCTGTGATTTACCCCATATTTTGCCAGTAAACTATGGAGCTGGGCATTTGTGAAGTGAGTACCACCAACGCTAATGATAGCCCTCGGAATCCTGAACCGACTAAAGATGTTCTTTTTGATCAAATCGATGACCACTTTGTGGTCATTGGTTCGGGTAGGAATAGCCTCGATCCACTTGTACACGAAATCAACAACAAGATTGTATTGGTGTCCAAATGGAGGAAGGGTCCCATGAAATTGATGCCCCAAATGTCAAAGATTTCGACAGGAAGGATTGGTTTTAGAGGCATCATATCTCTCTTGGTTATGCTCCCAAGCGCATGGCATCAGGAACACAACCTCGTGAATTCCTAGGCATCCTTGAATAAAGACGGCCAATAGAATCCAGATTGCAGAATTTTTGCAGCTATCTTTTTCCCGAAGAAATGTCCACCACACGCAGATGCATGGCAGAACTCGAGTATACTTTGGAATTCATTCTCTGGAACACATTGGCGAATAATCTGATCAGAACCGATGCGGCATAGTTTAGGGTCCTCCCAGAAGTAATATTTGGTCTCAGATTTGAGTCTGTCTCGTTGTTGCTTGGTCCAATCCTGAGGGATTTGACCAACGGCCAAATAGTTTACTATGTCTGCAAACCATGGGGTTTGAACACCAGACACTGCAAGAATAGTCTCATCTAAAAAAGTATCAGTAATCTAAACATCCAGACGAGGAGAATCACTTAGAAGTCTCGAAAGATGATCTGCCACCACATTTTATGCCCTGGATTTATCTTCGATTTCAAGATCGAATTCTTGAAGCAGAAGAATCCATCGAATGAGCTGGGGTTTGGCATCCTTTTTGGCCAAGAGATGTCTCAAGATCGAGTAGTTGATGTAAATTATGACGTGAGACCCTAAGAGATAAGCCTTGAATTTCTCCAAAGCAAATACTATAGCTAGAAACTCCTTCTTAGTAACGGTATAATTCCTCTGAGCCTCGTCTAGAGTTTTGCTAGTGTAGTAGATGACAGATGGCTTCCTGTCGATCTTTTGACCCAAAACATCCCTGACCGCATAATCAAAAGCATCGGTCATGATCTCAAATGGGATCATCCAAACTGGTGGTTGCAGCACAGTAGCACAAGTGACTGCCGTTTTAAGAAAATTGAATGCCTTGCGGCATGATTCGTTGAATTCAAACGGTGTATCTTTGGCAAGAAGGTTGCTCAAAGGGGGAGCAACCTTGGAGAAATCCTTGATGAACCTCTGATAGAATTCCACATGACCAAGAAATGATCGAATTTGTTTGACAGATGTGGGAGGAGGAAGTTTGGAAATAGCATCAACCTTAGCTTTGTCGACTTCAATTCCCCATTCAGAGATTACATGACCCAAGACGATACCTTCTTGTGTCATGAAATGGCTCTTTTCCTAGCTAAGGACCAATCTTATTTTAATGCATCTTTTAAGGATCAATTCGAGATTAGCCGGGAAAGAATCAAAAGATTCTCTAAAAATAGAGAAATCATCCATGAAGACTTCCATAAACTCTCCCACCATGTCAGAGAATATGGCTAGCATACTGACGTGCTACGGATGCATTTATTTAAAAGGATCGTTGTAGTTTGCATTCAGAACGTTGGTTTTAAATGAAGAAATGGACGTGAGTCTGAGTGTCGAACTCAGGGAGGCATGAAAATTGGATTTTTCTTGTCACTTAGTGTCACGAAAATGATGGGTTTGTGCTTGCAGGAAAACGTGGGAGCAAAGAGAGAGAGAGAGAGTAGGGTTAGAATTCTTTTTATCGCAACATTCAGGCAGTACAAGGTTAAGGAAAACTCATGAAAAAGAGAGACAATAGCTAGAGAAGGAACATTGCCATTTAATAATGCAACTTTAAGTTTTACAAATATAACAATAGCTAAATGCTTAAACAAAAGGAAAGTAAAGCTAGAGTAAAGGGAGAGAAAGAGAGAGAGGGGGGAGACGGCGAGGCAGCCACGGCAATGGAAGAAGGCTCCGTCAGCGGCTTGTCGACTCCGTTGATTACAAGAGATGCTAAGGGAAGCTAGGAGGGAGATACAACACTTGCTAGGGGTATTCCATGCTTTACATGGGTGGTTGGAAGGGGTTTATATAGGAAGAAGGGGTTTCTAATTTAAGTATGGGCTTTAGCAACGTCCGGGATGTCGCTAAATCCATGCTAAAAGCGTCAGTGTAGCCCCTTGCTCGCTGGTCTCACACGCGCGCCCCTTCTTCTTCATGCATGATCAGTGTGTGCACGTTGTAGGCCGTTCAATCGAAGATCGGACGGCTGAGCTTTCACGTGGAGCGCTGGTGCGGATCACGCACGTCATCACGCTTGCCTGGCATCTACATTCGAGGGAGCGTCGCATGTGGATCAAAGACCTTAATCGGCTGTGCCCACGTGAGAAATGATTTGGCAATGCATGGGGTTTCGAACACCTGGCGTTGCCTTTGCAGACGAAGCACGACCCGCTGAGCTGCGAAGGCGGATGGTCGCGGAGAGGAGGTGGGGCGCGTAGGCGTGAGGCACTGTGAGAGTCGTTCGATTGAAGATCAACGGCTGAGATTGATCCTATGGTGATGGGAGAGGCAGGGAGGTGTCCTAGAGGCGACGATCGGGTGCCACCTGGCGCACTGTGAATTGTTGATCATCCGATCAACGGTCAGAACTTCTCGGGCAAGTTACCGGAGCTCCGGATGTCGGATTTGGTCGATTTTGAGTCTGCTAGACTTCGTTCGTCATTCTGAATACATCCATGCGGTTCGATTGCTCATCTGAGGCCTGTTTTGACATGAACTTATAGAAATGGCCATTAATACTATTTAATAAGCAATCTCAATATGCGATGCATGTCATTCTCCCATGCCCATTTATGATGTGTTATTTGTGCATGTTACCCTTAAGATAAACCCCAATTGATAGAATTATTATCCCAAAATGTAGTGTTATCACATATAACTTCGAAAAGTCGTAGGTGCATTGCATAAGCCGAATGGCATTCTACAGAAAGCAAAGGTTCCATAGGGATAGGTGAAAGTCATTTTTTCCTGATCCTCGGGATGGATAGGGACTTGATTGTATCCCAAGTAACCATCTAAGAAACATAAGTACTTTTGCCCGGCTAATCTTTCAAGGATCTAATCGATGAAGGGCAAAGGGAAATGATCATTTTTGGTGGTTGTGTTCAACTTCCTATAATCGATACAAATTCTCTAGGAGGAAGCTGAATGAGTTGTGATAGATTCTCCTTTCTCGTTAGGCACAACAGTAATCCTGGCTTTCTTGGGAAACTTTGCACGGGACTTACCCAAGGACTATCTGAGATTGAATAAATGATTTATGCGTTAAGCCACTTAATTATTTCTTTCTTGACCACTTCTCGCATATTAGGGTTTAGTCTCCTCTACATCTGGCACGAAGGGCAGGATCCATCTTCCATGAAAATTTTGTGATTGCAATAAGATGGCTCAATCCCCCTAAGATCATAGATGGTCCAACCAATTGCCTCCTTGTGTTCCTTTAGGACCTTGATCAGTTTAATCTCCTGCTCCTTAGTCAATCTAGCACTGATAATCACAGGGAGCATCTTTTTAAGTCCTAAAAACTGATATTTCAAACTCTCAGGCAATGGTTTCAATTCAAGCTGGGGTAGGTCTAAGATGGAAGGTAAGGATGACGTTGATGAAGATTCATCAAGAGGAAGAGGTTGAAAGTGAACGAAATCAATAACCTCTTCAGAATGTGGTGGGTTTGCCACAGAGGGTTGCAGGTCAGATTCATCGAGACAGGGGGAACTTTCAATTGCAGAAAAAACCATACATGTCTCAATATTCAAGTTATCTTCCTCAAGTTCTCTATAAATCCACAATCCTCAAATTTATTAATCGCCTTGAAAATATCTAATTTCAGTTTCCGATCCCCAAAGGCGATTTCCATGCTACCACTCTCACAGTTGATATTGGCCTTAGCAGTAGCCAGGAACAGATGCCCCAGAATGATGGGCATGTTCCTCAAATTCTTAGGTACATCCATGTCAAGGACAAGGAAATCTACAGGAAAATAGAAGTCCTTAACCTTGACAATAACATCCTCAATAACATCCACAGCCTTAATCGGCCGAGCCCGCATGGGAAATGATTTGGCAGCACGCGGGGTTTCAAACACCCGCCGCTGCCTTTGTGGACGAAGCACGACCCACTAAGCTGCAAAGGTGGATGGTCGCAGAGAGGAGGTGGGGCATGCCGGAATAGGGCGTTGTGAGAGCCATTCGATTGAAGATCGACAGCCGAGATTCATCCTATGGTGATGGGAGAAGCGAGGCGGTGGCCTGGAGGTGACGATCGGGTGCCACGTGGCGCTCTGTGGACTATTGATCATCTAATCAATGATCAGAATTTATCGGGCAAGTTGCGGGACCTCTGAATGTCGGATTTGGTCGATTTTGAGTCCGTTGGACTCCGTTCGTTGTTCTGAATCCATCTATGTGGTCTAATTGCTCATCTGAGGCCTATTTTGACATGAACTTATAGAAATGGCCATTAATACTGTTTAATAAGAAATCTCAATGTGCGATGCATGTCATTCTCCCACGCTCATTTATCATGTGTTATTTGTGCATGTGACCTTTAAGATAAACGCCAATTGACAGAATTATTACCCTAAAATTTAGTGTTATCATACCCCCATGCTTACTCCTTGCTAGTCCCTAGCAAGGTTCATTCTAACCATTATTCTCAGTCAGAATTCAGGAAGTGATTACTTAAACATTTTGTTACTTGTCAACAAGAGGAAATATACTAAGATACTAATCTGCAGAGACTAAACAGTGCCCGAGTTTGCCAAAATATGAATCGCCTGAATCCTCACTTTAAGACATATATTTTTTTTTTCTTTTTCATCTTTTCTCATTTTAAATTTTTGGAGTTGAGAGTATGTTGGTAACTTTTTACGGCTGCCCAACCCACCCAAAACTCGGAAAAGACTCTAAGTGCTAAGCATCTTGGTGTGAAGATCGTGATAGACTTACTCAACGGTAATTCAGACAGACTTCGGGTTTCTATGCCACTAGATGACCGGAAAAGGAAGTGTTTTGCCTGAAGGTGTATCTGTCCGATCGGTAGCTTTCTCCCTACTTTTATTTTACTTGGGGTCAACACAAGGATATTTTTCAGTATATATCTCCCCGGCTTGCTCTACTTCCCGCTTCTTCATTAAGTTTTTGGGTCCTTTTGTGCATTTAATGAGCTGGGTTCTGGATAATCGACCAATGGGCTATTACCCACGATCACTTGCCAGCCATACTCGTGTGGTGAAGTATGGCTTATTTTATTCTTTTTCTTCTTCATTTTTTTTTTAGCAGGTGGCTTCCCTGATCTCAAATTTACTTAGAGGCAATAAAAAGAAGGTGGTCCTGTGGTTGGGCTCTGGACAACCGGCCAGTGGGTTGTTACCCACGACAACTTGCCAGCCATACCATCCTAGAAGGTTCATTGGCTACCCAATTTCTGTAAGAATCTCTGAAGAGTGAGTCAGTGCAAAAATGTGTGCAGATGCTTAGACTAAAAGTCCCTCTGAGTCAGAGGGCGAGTTGATAAGTCATATACTTATCACCTTATTTTATTGGTGGATTAGAATAAATTAAGGTTGTAAGGATTTGAAGCTAAATCCATATTTTAACGGACACCAGGGTAGAATAAGCCTGAAGGCCTAAAAAGTCTAAGTATTCAGGTTCTTTTTGTATTATTTCCTACTGTTGATAAGTTCCTAATGCCTATGTTTTTCTTCCTAAATTCATTTTTTTAATTAATTTTATTCAAACTGATTAAATGAACCCAGAATCATGCAAATTACCACTCCCCCCATGCTTAAGTTGGACAATGTCCTCATTGACAAATACATGGATGCAATAGGGGTTCAGAAAGATATTACCTGAGTGAAGTAAAATACCTGATCATTCTGAATCTTCTGGGTTGCCTCCTAGGAAGTGCTGAGTTTAATGCCTCCAACTGGGCGGTGCTTTGTGTCATCCCTCAATGAGGGTGACAACCTCCTTTGGGGGAACCTGGGCGAGGAAGTGTTTCAATCTCTGACCATTGACTATGAAAGTATGCTTAGTGTTCGGATGTATGATTTCAATCGCCCCATTGGAGTAGGGGTTGACTACCCTAAACAGTCCTGTCCACTTGGACCTAAGCTTCCTGGGAAAGAGTTTGAGTCGGGCATCAAAAAGCCAGACTTGCTAATTAGGCTCGAAGGTTTTTCTATGGATGAGTTGGTCGTGGACAGCTTTCATCTTTTCCTTGTAAAGTCGACTATTCTCAAAGGCGTCCCGACGAATTTCCTCAAGCTCGGAGAGTTGGAGCCTCCTTTGCACACCGGCTAACTAGAAATCCATGTTGCATTGCTTATCGGCCTAGTAAGCCCAGTGTCCCAACTCGATAGGAAGGTGGCAAGCTTTGCCAAAGACCAGGCGATAATGTGACATGCCTATTAGAGTTTGAAAGAGGTCTGGTATGCCCACAGGGCATCATCCAGTCGTGCGGACCAGTCCTTCCTGTCAGGTCTCACAGTCTTCTGTAGAATGTTCTTGATCTGCCTGTTTGAGACCTCAGTCTGCCCATTCATTTGCGGATGATACGGGGTGGAAATGTGGTGGGTAACCCTGTATTTTCTGAGTAGGGCACGAAATTGGGTGTGGATAAAATGACTTCCACCATCACTGATCATGGCCTTTGGTATTCCAAACCGGGGAAAGATGTAACAAAGTCCATGACAACCTTATGATCGCATCGGCGGGTGGCGACGGCTTCAAACCATTTGGAGACATAGTCTACAGAGACTAAGATGTACGCAAAGCCGTTGGATGGTGGAAAGGGGCCCATAAAATCAATACTCCAAATGTCGAAGATCTCAAAGATCAAAATGGGCTATAGGGGCATCATGTCTTTTTTGGTCATGGTCCCCAGAGTCTGGCAGTGAGAGCAATTCTTAGCAAAGTTGTGTGCATCCTTAAATAAGGAAGGCCAGTAATATCCGGACTACAGAACCTTTGCAACCATTTTCTTTCCTGAGAAGTGGCCACCACAAGCTTAGTCGTGACAGAAGGATAGCACACTCTGAACTTCATCCTCCAGGATACACCTCCTAATGATCTGGTCGGCACAAAGGCGAAACAATATGGGATCATCCCAAAAATAGTGCTTGGCTTCAGCCAAGAACTTATCCCGTTGCTGTTTGGACCAGCTGTGTAGGGTTTGTCCTACAACCAGGTAGTTGACATAGTTGGCATACAAAGGTAGTTTCTTGTCTTGCACAGCCAGAATTTACTCATCGGGAAAGGTGTCAGATAAAGGCAAGGAGGGCCCAATGTGGTCTAGGTGGAGTCTAGATAGGTGATTGGCCACCACATTCTTTGACCCGGGTTTGTCGCGAATTTCCAGGTCAAATTCCTGCAAGAGCAGGATCCATCTGATGAGCATGGGCTTCGCATCCTTTTTAGCCAATAGAAGCCGGATGGCCGAGTAGTTCGTATAGATGGTCACGTGGGATCCCAGAAGGTAAGATCGAAACTTTTTGAGTCCAAAAGCTACGACGAACAGTTCTTTCTCTATGACTGTATAATTTCGTTGGGCCTCGTCCAACGTCTTTTTCGCGTAGTAGATCACCATGGGTTTCTTGTCTTGTCTCTATCCCAGGACTGCACCTGTGGCAAAGTCTAATGCATCACACATGATCTCAAAACCCTGGGACCAGTCTGGGGGCTGAAGTACGGGTGCTGTGGAGACTAAGCCCCTGAGGGTGTGGTAAGCCTGGATGTAATCAGAGGTCATTTGGAATAGGGCGTCATTGGCCAGAAGGCCGGTCAAGGGTTTGGAGAGCTTGGAGAAGTCTTTGATGAACCTTCGGTAGAAGCCAACGTGTCCAAGGAACGAGCGGATTTGCCGAACAGAGCTAACTGGGGGAAGTTTGGAAATCAAATCAACTTTAGCTCGATCCACTTCAATGCCCCTATGTGATACGATGTGACCGAGGAAAATTGCTTCTTGAACCATGAAATGGTTCTTTTCCCAACTTAACACCAAATTAACCTCGATACATCGTTTCAGGATTTTCTCCAAGTTTTTCAAACAGTGATCGAATGAATTCCCGAACACTGAGAAATCATCCATAAAGACCTCCAGGTATTCACCCACCATCTCTGAAAAGATGGCTAGCATGCAACGCTGAAAGGTAGCAGGTGTGTTGCATAACCCGAACGGCATACGACGGAATGCAAACGTATCGTACGGGCAAGTGAATGTGGTCTTCTCTTGATCTTCAGGAGCAATTGCGGCTTGGCTATATCCTGAATATCCATCCAGGAAGCAAAAATACTTCTACCCTACCAATCTCTCAAGAATCTGGTCGATGAATGGCAGGGGGAAATGATCTTTCTTGATTGCCTCATTAAGCTTCCTGTAATCAATACACACCCGCCATGCGGTGGCGGTGCGGGTGGGGATGGATTCGCCACGCTCATTGGTGACAACAGTGAGCCCGACTTTCTTCGAAACCACTTGAGTGGGGCTCACCCAGGGGCTATTGGAGATTGGATAGACGATGTCGCCATCAAGCCATTTGATAATTTCCTTTTCAACGACCTCCCGCATATTTCGGTTTAACTATCTTTGCATCTGATGGGAGGGTCGCGCCCGATCTTCTAGGTAGATCTTGTGGGTACAATAGGTGGGGCTAATTCCTCTCAAGTCTGAAATAGTCCAGCCAATGGCAGCCCTATGTTCTAATAAGGTCACTATCAATCTAAGTTCCTGATCCTTGGTTAGGTTAGCATTGATAATTACTGGGAATGTCTAGTCAGGTCCCAGGAAGACATACTTAAGATTCTCGGGTAGCGGCTTTAGTTCAGGTGTGGGTGGAACAATGTTTGATGGAAAGGGGAAAGGCGGGAGTTGATCAACATCAATCTCCTCGAATGGTGTTGGTTGATGGTAATCAGCCCTACAAAGGTCCATGTGCATAGATAGTGACTGGTCAGAACAGTCGTTACACGATGGGTAGTCCGAGACAGAACTAAGGGTGAGGCATTCCTTGACCAAAGGCTCCACAGGATCGTGTTCCTCGATATAGTCACAATCGAAAGACTTGGTCGCCCGGAAGATATCCAACTGCATCTTCTTGTCTCCGAAGGTGATTTCCATACATCCCGTGTCACAATCGATGTTTGCCTTAGCCGTAGCTAAGAAAGGTCTGACTAGGATGATGGGTGTGTTCTGTAGTTGTTCAGGGACTTCCATGTCAAGCACCAAGAAGTCGACCAAGAAATAGAAGTCCTTGACCCGAACAATCACATCCTCGACAACCCCCTTCGGGGTCTTCACAGATCTATTGGCCAACTGGATGGTCACAAGTGTGGGCGTCAACTCTCCGAATCCAAATTGGTGGTACAAGGTTGTCGGAATCATATTGATGGAAGCACCTAAGTCCAGGAGTACTCTATCAAATGTCATGTCCCCGATATTGTAGGATATCAGGGGTGCTTCTGGGTCAGTTCGTTTGAGCGGAAGGTTGCTTGATATCACAGAACTTGCTTGCTCTAAGAGCACAACCTTCCTAGGTGCTTGAGGTCTTGGCTTACGCTTTAGTGTACAGCCATCCTTTAGGAACTTGGTGTAAGCTGGAATGTGCTTGACAGCTTTGAGGAGTGGAATATTAATCTAAACCTGCTTAAAGATCTCCAAAAGCTCCTCAGTCTCCATAACACTTTTCTTTTTCTTGATCGTCTCCAAGGCCTCGGGATATGGTGTCTAAATGTGAATAGGGTCTATTTCTGGGTCCTTGGGTGTTTCCTGTGCCTCTTCAGAGTCGGGCATTTCAGGGGGTGTAGTCACAGGAGGAGTCGGCCATTTGGGATCTTGGGTTTTGGTGCTGCTTCTCAAGGTTACCGCATTTGCAGAGGCATTGGGACCATGGGTTGATCCTTGAGAAGACAAGGAAGAAGAAGCACCAAACCCAGGGGGTGTTTATGGGACTGGCTGGACCATGTAGGCCTACCCAGGATTGCCTTGGAACCCTTGCGATTTGGGGCCTCTGTTAATCATGTTTTGTGGGTTCGGTTGTGGTTGGGAAGGCAAGGATCCTTGTTGTTTACAGTCCAACAGCTAGCTTAACTATCCCTTCACTAAAGCCATTTCCTCCTGGTGTTTTTGGTTCATTTCAGCCATGATTTTTATCAGGGTATCCATTTGGTTTTGTGGGGGAGGTGCCACCATATTCGGATTATAGGGGGTCTAACTGGTGGTCCTTGCTGATAGAGGGCAGGTTTGACTGTTGGTTTGACCTGGGTTGGTTCTGAAATTGACGCGGTTTCTGGTTTGTCCAAGCAAAGTTTGGGTGATTACACCAGCCAATGTTGTAAGTATTGGAGAAAGGGTCAGGTTTGGAATAACCTTGGATAGCATGTACATCTTCAAAGATAGCAGATGTCGAGGGGGAGGGAAGAGAGTAATCAAGGGTTGAGGGAGCAAAGGTCCCTCCATAGAACGTGGTCAGGGGTTGTTCCAGGTTCATCAGGCTTAGTGGCTGGACTAGGTCAACATTGTGAGCTCCCTTTGCTAAGGAGAGGGTCTGTAGTGAGTTTCTGGTCTGATTCAGTAGTTCATCTATCTTTTTATCTACCAATTCCACTCGATCTAATTTCTTAGCAATGATATCCATGTCAACCATTCCAGAATTTGCTTGTACCTCATAGATCCCACCACGGGGTTGACTGGATCGACTAAACTGGGTCATGGAGGCATTGTTGAGCGAATTTTCTCTCATACACTCGAAGAGCTAAAACGCACTCTCCTCGTCTTTGCTCAAGAAGTTTCCCCCGCATGAGGCATCGACAAAGTTCCGAAGGTTGCTATCCGGACTATGGTAAAAGATCTGGGCCAATTGCCACCTTGGTACTTCGTGGTGTGAGCATTTCCTCAATAGTTCATTAAATCTCTCCCACGCCTCATGGAATTGTTTCCCCGCCCTGGAGTGTAAAGGTGGTAATGGCTCTTCTAAGGGCATTGGTCTTTCCTATGGGGAAGAATTTCTTTAAGAATGCATGCCTCAGTTCTTCCCAAGTGGCGATGGGTCTTCCTAGGGTTCTAAGCTAGTGAGATGCTTTGTCTCTCAGTGAGAAGGGGAACATCTTAATCAAAATAATGTCTAGGCTAATGTTCCTGGGTTTTACAGTTCGGGCGATCCTGTCAAGATCCTCTAGGTGCTGAAAGGGGTCCTCATTTGAGCTTCCATGGAAGTGGCTCTGAATTAGGCTCAGGTCGTTTGGTTTCAGCTCAAAATCATCTCCCCCTTCGGGGATCCTAAGGTGTGGTTCTATCCGAATCGTCGAAGGATTATAGAAGTCGCAAAGGGGCCTAGGTAGTCCTGGAATGGTGGTGGATCAAGTGGTGGTTGTCTTTGCGGGTCCTGGAAAGGTGGTGGTGGCTGCCCCTGTGGGTTCTGCAACCGGTGTATGGCTTGCATGATAGTGTGGATCTGTTGCTGCTAAAGCTGGTGGTTTGCATTGATCTTTTCCTGGATGATGGTCATCGTGTCTGGTGGGGGTTGATCCTCAACCTCATCTACTCAAGGTCCGGCCATGTCTCTAGCAAGATCAGGTCTCCTGGATCCCCATTCCAAAACAAACAACTCGAGATGAAGTGATCGTCTCCTGTGCATACACTAGAGAAGAACAGGAGGGGATGCAGAGAGCGACGGATGCGAGAAGTGTGTTTGCACAACCAAGCAAGCAAGCCTAGTCCTTATAGTGTATTCCTTAGGGGACCTAGAAATCTTTGAAGGAGCGATCAAGTCCGTAGGCACGGAACTGCCCTTCCCAAAGCTAATCTGGCCAAGTTGATTATGAGGGGATTGTAGGGAAGGTTCTTCCTTTGGCTTGCATCGCCGGTTCCATAAACCCCACAACCGCGGTCATTTGACACTTCCCCACAGCCTAGTCACCAGATTATACTACGGGAATGAAAGCCAAGTGCCCAGTGAACAAAACCACGCCTCTTGAGACTTAACCCAGTCCTACCTAGGCCACGTCTACTCTATTTTATGGGACTAGGACAATGCTTGTTTTTGGGTTATGTGATGAGGCGTTGATTGGGGTGGTGACTCTTAGTTCTCCAATTCAAGTGTGTGTGCTTCTAGCAAAACATGATTTTCAAGCAAGGATTTTAAGATGTGGTATCTTTTAATGTTTACCCTTACTTTTGTGCCTTTTAGGGTTGACGTGTCTTAATGTTTTCAGGCAGGTTTCAAGTGGGCACGCCAAGTTTTGCACACAATTGGTAAGAGTAGATTTCCTTTAATGTGAAGAGGCTCTAAAACCCTAAGGTGCTCATCCTAGTGTTCATGCAATTTCTACCAAATGAGTTGATTTTAGGGGTGAGTGGTGCAGCCCATATCAATTCACGGTGGCCTCGCAAACACCACTCAAAAAGAAAGAAAAACATTCCAAAAAGATTAGGTCATTAAGAATGTTAGAGTGTATTTTTTTTTTTGGGTGATGCATTGAAGATGTGGATCAGGCAATCATTCACCATGCCAATTTTTTTTTATTTTAAATTTTTTTTAGATTTTTTTAAGCAAGCAAAAAACCACGGGTAAAGAACTAGTCACAATTGGTCCTTGCTGCACTTACTCCATCTCCACCATCACGAGTTGCACTACTTCGTCGTCCAAGCGTCAAATTCCTGCAACCATCAAGTAGAAGGAGAAAATGCGTTAGATGATGTGAGCATGGATGCAAAATAGAAGTGACAAAATAAATCCGTTGTCTCCCCAGCAACGACACCAAAAACTGACGTGCTACGAATGCGTTTATTTAAAAGGATCGTTGTAGTTTACATTCGCAATGTCAGTTTTAGATGAAGAAATGGACATGAGTCCAAGTATCGAACTTAGGGAGGTGTGAAAATCAGATTTTTCTTGTCACTTAGTGTCATGGAAATGACAGGTTTTTGCTTGCGAGAAAATGTGGGAGAAAAGAGAGAGAGAGTAGGGTTAGAATTCTTTTTATCGCAACATTCAGGTAGTATAAGGTTAAGGAAAACTCATGAAAAAGAGAGACAATAGCTAGAGAAGGAACATTGCCATTTAATCATGCAACTTTAAGTTTTACAAATACAACAATAGCTAAATTCTTAAACAAAAGGAAAGTAACGCTAGAGTAAAGGGAGAGAAAGAGAGAGAGAGGGGAGACAACGAGGCGGCCACGGCAGTGGAAGAAGGCTCTGTCGGTGGCTCGTCAACTCCGTTGATTACAAGAGATGCTAAGGGAAGCTAGGAGGGAGATACAACACTTGCTAAGGGTATTCCATGCTTTACATGGGTGGTTGGAAGAGGTTTATATAGGAAGAAGGGGTTTCTAATTTAAGTATGGGATTCAGCGACGTCCGGGACATCGCTAAATCCATGCTAAAAGCATCGGTGTAGCCCCCTGCCCACTGATCTCACATGCGCGCCCGTTCTTCATACACGATCCATGTGCACGCGTTGTAGGCCGTCCGATCGAAGATCGGACGGCTGAGCTTTCGCTTGGAGCACTGGCACAGATCGAGCACGTCATCACGCGCACCTGGCATCTGCCTTCGAGGGAGCGCTGCGTGGCGCGATCGTCGCCCTCCACACATGGATCCATGGCCTTAATCAGCTGCGCCCGCGTGAGAAATGATTTGGCAGCGCACGGGGTTTCGAACACCCGTCGCTGCCTTTGCGGACGAAGCACGACCCGCTAAGCTGCGAAGGTGGATGGTTGCGGAGAGGAGGTGGGGCGCGTGCGTGTGGGGTGCTATGAGAGCCGTTCGATTGAAGATCGACGGTCGAGATTCGTCCTATGGAGATGGGAGAGGCAAGGTAGTGGCCTTGAGGCGACGATCGTGTGCCACGTGGCGTGCTATGGACCGTTGATCATTCGATCAACGGTCAGACCTTCTCAGGCAAGTTGCTGGAGCTCCGGATGTCGGATTTGGTCAATTTTGAGTCCGTTGGACTCCGTTCGTCGTTCTGAATCCATCCATGTGGTTTGATTGCCAATCTGAGGCCTATTTTGACATGAACTTATAGAAATGGCCATTAATACTATTTAATAAGCAATCTCAATGTGCGATGCATGTCATTCTCCTATGCCCATTTATGATGTGTTATTTGTGCATGTTACCCTTAAGATAAACCCCAATTGACAAAATTATTACCCCAAATGTAGTATTATCACATACACCTTTGAAAAGTCGTAGGTGCATTGCATAAGCCGAATGGCATTCTACGGAAAGCAAAGGTTCCGTAGGGATAGGTGAAAGTCATTTTTTCCTGATCCTCGGGATGGATAGGGCCTTGATTGTATCCCGAGCAACCATCCAGGAAACAGAAGTACTTTTGCCTGACTAATCTTTCAAGGATCTGATCGATGAAGGGTAGAGGGAAATGATCCTTTTTGGTGGTTGTGTTCAGCTTCCTGTAATCGATACAAATTCTCTAGGAGGAAGCTGAATAAGTTGTGACAGATTCTCCTTTCTCGTTGTCACAACAGTAATCTCGGCTTTCTTGGGAACAATTTGCACGGGACTTACCCAAGGACTATCTGAGATTGGATAAATGATTCCTACGTCAAGCCACTTAATTATTTCTTTCTTGACCACTTCTCGCATATTAGGATTTAATCTCCTCTACGTCTGGTGCGTAGGGTAGGATCTATCTTCCATGAAAATTTTGCGATTGCCATAAGATGGCTCAATCCCCCTAAGATCATGGATGGTCCAACTAATTGCCTCATTGTATTCCTTTAGGACCTTGATCAGTTTAATCTCTTGCTCCTTAGTCAATCTAGTGCTGATAATCACAGGGAGCGTCTTTTTAGGTCCTAAAACTGATATTTCAAACTCTCAGGCAATGGTTTCAATTCAAGCTGGGGTGGGTTTAAGATGGAAGGTAAGGATGATGCTGGTGAAGATTCAACAAGAGGGAGAGGCTGAAAGTGAACGAAATCAATAACCTCTTCAGAATGTGACGGGTTTGCCACAGAGGGTTGCGGGTCGGATTCATCGAGACAAGAGGAACTTTCAATTGCAGAAACAACCATACATGTCTCAATATTCAAGTTATCTTCCTCGAGTTCCTCTATAAATCCACAATCCTCAAATTTATTAATCGCCTTGAAAATATCTAATTTCAATTTTTGATCCCTAAAGGAAATTTCCATGCTACCACTCTCACAGTTGATATTGGCCTTAGCGGTAGCCAGGAACAGACGCCCCAGAATGATGGGCGTGTTCCTCAAATTCTCAAGTACATCATGTCAAGGACAAGGAAATCTATAGGAAAATAGAAGTCCTTAACCTTGACAATAACATCCTCAATAACACCTCTCAGATTTGTGACCGAGCGGTTCGTTAACTGCAGCATTACTAAGGTCTGCCGAAGTTCACCTAATCCTAACTTCTCATAAAGAGAAGTTAGAATTAGGTTAATGGATGGACGTAGATCCAAGAGTGTCCTATCAAAGGTGTAATCTTTGATAACACATAAAATCAAAGGGGCACCTGGATCTCTCTTTTTCGGAGGAAGGTGATGCAGGATAACAGAACTAGCCTACTCAAAGGGTATCACCTTCCTCAGAACAGATTCCCTCGGCTTACACTTCTGGGTGCATGAATCCTTTAAGAATTTAGCATAAGCCGGTATGTGTTTGATAGAATCGAGGAGGGGGATATTGATTTCAACATTCTTGAATATATTCAAGAGCTCCTCGTTACTATCAACAAGCTTCTTCCTAGGTTTAATCAAGACCTCGGGAAAAGGAACATGAGTTAGATCTTCGAAATCAGGTTCCTGAACCTTGATTTCTTCTTCAGAATTCTCCTTTCTTTCCTCAGGCTCACCAAGATTTTCTTGACTAAAGAAGGGTAGGTGTGGGTCTTGGGTTTTCCATCCACTCCTCAAAGTAACGGAGTTGGCAAATGCGTACAGGTTTGGGTCTTGGGGAGGGTTAGGAAAGATCGGAGGGGGTTAATTAGGCAAAAACCCTGGATTTGCTGAAGAAGCAGAAGAGGAAGGACCCTGCTCAACTACCTGAGTATGTGCATGTGGGTCCCTCTGATTCCATACCCTTGGGCTTGATTGCCCAAATTCTGTATGTTACGTGGGTTGGGTACGGGTTGAGATGGCAAAGATCCGGGCCGACGGGTGTTAGCAATGAGCTCAGTTTGCAAGTTGTCCAGCAAGATTTTCATTTGTTGCATGAGCCAGAGCATAGATCCTTGCATCTTTACCATCTGATGGTTCAAATCAGCCTTCCCTATGGGTTGACTAGCATTCTAAACTGGCTGATTGACTTGATTTGGGGGCAGCTAAGTGTAAATATGACCCCAACTCATTGGTCTTTGTGGAGCATAGTTGCTAGGTCGGAATTGGGTCTGCTGCCCCAGATTTTTCCAGGAGAAGTTAGGGTGGTTCCTCCAACCTGAATTATAAGCATTGGAATATGGGTTGGACCTAACATTCTCCTATACAGCATAGCCATCCTCATAGGGCGAGGATGGAGAGAAAGAAAGAGAGGGATCAGAGAAACTGGGATCAAAGGCCCCAGTTTGAAACCTGTGGGGTTCCGAGCAATGCTGGCTCACAGGTTAAGCCACATCTAGTTGATTAACGAACTCCCATCCAAACGGAGCTCACGAAGAACGGAATCTCAAATGTTAGGATTGAGTGGATCGAGAATTGTTCATAGAGTTTCTAGCCATCCACTCCTCTATCCTTTTGGTAACCAGGTCCACCTTATCTAATTTAATACAAATCAGCTCCATATTGAATGAATGAGATTCATGGACCTCATTAACATTTGATCTGGGTTGTTGGGACCTGTTAAATGTATCCATGGAGGCATGATTAATTGAATTTTCACTCATTTTATCAAACAAATCATGCACACTATCTGCGTCTTTGTTGAGGAAATTGTCTCCGTAAGAAGCATCCACATGATTTCTATGTTGCTCAGTCAACTCGTGGTAAAAGATCTGCACGAGTTGCCATTTCGGCACCTCGTGGTGTGGACATTTCCGCAATAAGTCTTGGAATCGTTCCCAAGCAACATGAAACTACTCCCTCGGCCGCTGGGCGAAAGTAGTAATCGCCCACCTCAGTGCATTGGTACGCCCAACTGGAAAGAATTTCTTTAAGAAAGCCGATTTAAGATTGTTCCAAGTTGCCATCGGCTTTCCTATGGTCCTGTATCAATGAGCAGCCTTATCCCTAAGAGAGTGGGGAAAGAGCCTCATGATCATTTGCTCTTCATTCACGTTTTATGCTTTAATGGTCTAGACCAAAGTGGTCAAGTCCTCCAAATGCTGAAACGGGTCTTCAGAGCCAAGCCCATGAAAATGTTTAATCAGGCTTAACACCTGAGGCTTGATTTCAACGTCTCCAGCTGAAATCTGGACACTGGGACGTTCCCCGTAATTTGAAGGATCATAAAAATTCTTCAAGGGTTGAGTGCCCTGCATTCTCTGGAACCATTCTTGCATTCTCTGCCTTTTTTCCAGCTACCTTTGAAACATCTCTTATTGATTCTAAGGCAGAGGAGGTTGTTGATCGGCCATGGGATCAATTTGGCCAAAATTCAATCTGTGCCTCCTGGAATGATCTAATGGTCCTTCCAATCGGGCATTCAATGACCTCCTTCCAAGTATAAACTAGGAAGAGGTCGGAAGGACTGGGGATAAGAACCCTGCAGCATAACAAAACAAGCATGTCCTTAAGTTGGGTAGCCTAAGGATCTACAGACTCTCAGAATCCATATTAAGATTATAGACGATTTACTCTATTTGTATCCAGTCGATCCAGCCAGTTAGAACGAGAGCCTTGGGAGAAGGTTCTTCCTTCGGCTTACTCCTTTGGTTCCTAGTGTACCACCCAACCGCAATCGTTTGATTCTACTCCCCTAGCTAGACATCAGATTGACTAATACAAACTAGTTAATCGTAAACAATCTCATCTGGGCCTGAAGAGCAAATCAGTCCTTAAGGCCAACATCTAATCAATTTTAACTTAAGCTTAGGATTGTAGTGCTTATGGAATGTGGTGGGCCCTTAAAATGGGTTGTGCCCTTAATGATTGATTGGATATGTGTGAGTGCATGCACAATTAGGGTTTTCAAGTAAGATTACTTGAATGAGTGGATTTTAAGGTTCAAATCTTGCTGAAGTAGTTTTTAGGGTTTAGCATTAGGTAAATTCAATCAAGTTCAAGAGGCAAACTAGATTTTCAAAACACAGGTGAAGATCTTTTCCTTTTGAAATCAAAAGTAAAGTGGAGTGCCTGATATTGATCTAAATTATAAACCCTAAGGGGAAGCTACTTGAGTTGATTTTAAATGAAGTGGTGTGGCCCAAACAACTCAACAATTGGCCTTAATGCACCACTGAGTTAGGCACACAAGTGGATACCTATTCTGACTTCTACTCGATTATGTGTTTGGGTGTGTGTACCGGTTCCACAGGTTGGAATCCCAGTTGAGTAGATAAAAATAAAGTTAGGTTATGTGCCTCGAATGTGGGTGTATGTAGTGTGTATGTTAATTTGTCCCACAAGAAGTATCTTTTTGTTTGTTTGTTTTTTTTTACGAGGGTGAGATGAGTGGGGGTGGAAATCAAAACATCCAAACTAATCCTAGGGTTTATGCGAACACCTCGGTTAATTAGGGTTTGAATTAGGGTTGTGGAATGAAGTCTATGGAGGGGAAAAAAATCGGGAGCACTTACAGTTGTCTTCAATTGCAGTTTACTCCTTTCTACCGCTTGAAAATTCCCTGTTGAGGTACCTACAAAACAATAGAAGAGAAATAAAAGCAAGTTAGAAAATAATTAAGTGCGTGAAATGTGGAAAGAAAATCGAGATTCGTTGGCACCCGGCAACGGCACGAAAATGTTAATTCGGAAAACCGTCGCACATATATTTGAGTTTGGAAAACCCATCATTGTAGTATGATTTGCGAGAAATCTATCAACAAATAAATTTTATCAAAACTCGAAAAGAATTTCGGGTCGAACACAGGGAGGCTACGTCAATTTGAAATCCGCGATTATTATTTTTCTTGATTTTATTTAGAAAGCAAGATAATCATAATAAATTCGATATAAACAATAAGAGAGAAAGAGAGAACAAACACTTTATAAAATTGATAATGTTTTACAACTAGAAAATAGGAAATATTACAGCTAGAAAGCAGGAAATATTACAACTAGAAAGCAGTAAAATCTACTCTAGAAAATAGTAAAGAGAAAGGAGGCGAGAAGTTATCCTCCTTGACGACTGCTTAGAGGACGAGCTGGACGGGGCGACGCCAAGAAGACGGAGGGCGAAGATGAAAGACGGAGAATGAAGCGAGAAGAACCGGGGGTGAAGCTTCCCCCCGGTTTGACGGAGAAAGCGAGAAGACGGAGAATGTCATCGTCGAGGAATCCACTTCCGGAATGAGGGTGAGAAAACTTTGATTTTAACTCTAGAGGAGTATCCCAAGTTTGGGACAAGCTTCTTTAGAGCTTTGGAGAGGGAGAGAGGTGAAGGAAGGGATGATTGAAATGTGGAGGGCGTAGGACTTTTTATAAGTGTAGAGGTTGGGGGAAAAAAGGTCATTTCAAGTTAAAAACATTAAATGGGGGGATCTTTAGTGACAGATATAAACATCACCAAAGACCCCACATCGCTGAACGTGCATGCGCGCCCGTGCCTCCTTTCCTCGTGCTTCAATGCCTTCCCACAATCAAATGATCTCAGCCATCCGATCGTGAGATTGGACTGGCAAGAAACGCTCATGCCCATGCTTCTTCTTCAGCACCTTCGCCCGCTTGCGTGTGATGGCACGTTGGATCGCACGTCATCGCACACATGCGTGATCCTCGCCCATCCCTTGCTCCACGATGCTCACCTCCCGCCTGCATGATTGCCATCCAAAGGTCGAATTAAGTAGCTCCCGTGCCTGCACCTTAACTTGAGGAGAGGTGGGGCTCGAACTCGTGCCTCCCTCTTCTTCATAGTGCTCTTCACCAATGCACTAGACACGCGTTTGATGCTCGTTTACGAATTTAGGCGTGAGCTCTCTCAGCCATTGGATCTTGATCCAACGGCTGAGATCGTCCACGTGGTTGAGGAGAGAGAGGGAAGGGCGGGTCCTTAGGCCAGTTGGGCAGCTGGGATGGCGTCACATGGCGCCATCTTGGCCATCCGTCTTCTATTTCTTGTAGATGGTGCCAGGGATGTCGGATTAGATCTATTTTCGTGCCATTGGGCAGCGATCGTCGATCCGAACCCATCCGTGTGGTCGGATTTGTCATCTAAAGTGCGGATTTACACCATATTGGCCCATGATCTCTGATCTTCCTCAGATTATATCTGATGCTACGGAAGTCCGATTAGGGCCATCTTGGAGTCGAACTCCGATCGTCACCCTAATCAGATCCTTTCTGTTGGATCTTCAATCCAAGGCCTTGATTAAATGTCGACATGTCCCTAGACACCAAGAAGAAGAAATTACTATACAATTTGTACAGTTTGACCTAAATGCATGATGATGCATGTTATGCAATATTTACAATGCATGATGCTTATGTGATACTAATAACATGCATTAATAGACATTTTTGGCTATTCAAATGTACGCACATCAATACCCAGGCTCTTCGTGGTGTTCTAACCACGAAGAACTTAGGTGCTTGCTCGCGAAAGGACCCCAGGCCTCGATCCAAGGCTTCAATTGGAAGCTTTCCGCTCAGTAGCTGCCCCAATTGGCAAGACATCACCTTCAGCAGCATGTGAAGAAGAGCCCATGGGATTAATCCCACATCATGGTATTTGAAGACAATTAAGTTGAATATATCACTTTTGTGTTTGGGGCTTAACGCCTCCAAACATGGGGTGAGGTCACCTTCACCAAAGCCTTTGCACACCTCGTCCGTGGCCCACGCCACGTAGATCTGGTCCCAGATATCCACATACCCAATTGCCCGAATACCTGCCTGACTGAGAGAAAGAGAAGAGGAGAGAAGTAGAGAAAGAGAGCACAGGGTTAAGGGGGGTTTTGCTTCAAAGAGATCCTAACACTTAGCAAAATTCGGTAAGTGTCCCCCCTTTGTGCATAAAGAGAAGGAGGAAGAAAAGAAGAGAAGAAGAAGAGAAGAAGTAGCCAAAAGAGGAACAGTGCTTATGCACTGTAGCATCACAAGGAGTGCACTGTGCACTCGAATTATGTGGCATTTGGTTGATTAGTATTATTGCATTATTTAAGTATAATTGTAATAGGGTAATTTGGTGATTCAAATCACCATTTTACCCTAATCTTTTTTGCCACATTGACTCTTGACTTTATATTTACACCATTTGTGCTTGAAATTGCTATTACATTGTTATATTCTTGCTTAAAATTGTGATCTTGAGATAAATTGCCATATTGCTCCCTACGTTCGACCTTGGATTTCTTTCGAGATATAAATTTTAAGTGTTCTTCACAATTTATCGACTATACTACAGTGCATTTCTTTTAAAACCTCGATTCAGAGTGAGCAACATTTTGGCACCGTTGTCGAGGAGCAACGCACAGTTTGATCTCTTGATTGCGATTTCTGATTTAATACTAACTTGTTCTATCTCTTTTCTTGTGATCTGTGTAGGAATCCAATCGAGGAGAGTCAACCACGCACCAAACACTCTAGGGACAGGTAAATTCCATTCCCTTTCTTAAAAGCCCCTAATTCTGAGAAGAGATAAAAAAAGGAAGAAAATCAATTAGGGACAACTTGGTTTTCATTCTTTTTTTTTTGAGAAGAGGAATGCTATCGAATCGCCGATAGCAATCCAAGAGAGCATTTAATGATTATATCAAAGAAATGGATTATAAGAATGAACCCCACATATGTATGAGATTCCAGCAATTTTTTACAATATTGCCTTTCATTCTTGCTCTTAGAATCAATCCTCACAAGTTGCCTAATTTGATTCTTTTGAAGACAAACCCTAACCCTGATTTCTGCACCTACTTAGGATTTAAGATATCTAAGGCTATCACCTTCTTGCTTGAGCCCTAGGTACCAAATTTGGATGGAACTAATTAGATCAATCAGAGCCAACATAGGATTTCTATCCTAGGGTTGAGGACTCCACTTGCTTAATCAAGAATATATTCTCCCAACTTGTGTGTGTCCCAAGCCGTGCTTGAATTGACCTAATCAAGCAAACCTTAAAATTAGGCTCTAAATATCCACTTAAATCTTAAAAAGCAGGACCTAATAATCTCAAGGGACAAACAGCTAAAGTTGACCCACCTTGAGGGGTCAACCAATCTTCAAATTAGGTCACCTTGCACAAAAATATCTTAAAAGTTCAAGTGAAATCATAAGCACCCCTGCTCTTAACTTAAAATCGATAGACTTAAGAAGTCAAGTCACCATTCTGGTCTACCTGAACCCTCAGTGACAAGGAAGGTTGGGTAGGGGAAACCCTGTAACTCGTGGGGACGCTCTACCATGTAGGGGTCTTTGCAGGACTCCCCCTTCCTGGCTACCCAGGTAATTCTCAGGTGGACAACTTTCTGATCCAAGGGTATCATCCACCCCAAACCTCTATAGTCATCCAAAAATCTTTAGGTGCCTCGATTGGGTCTGTTTGATATTCCATCCTTCATCTTCTCCATCGGTGCATGTTTGGGAAGAGGTCCTTAAGACCACCCTTGAGGCCTCCATTAGTTATTCACTCTCGTCGAGGCCAAGCCTCGACATCTGTGTTTGTGCAGCAACCTAATCATATTGACATTTCCTCTGATTCTAAGCCCGAACCTCCAATCACAAACATGGATCAGCTAGAACGACCTAACTTTGAACCACAACAACTATTTGATTTCAGATATCAAATCAATGCTTCATCAACCCACCGCCGCGCCCTCAAATGCGAGATCACTACAATCCTGCGGTAGTGGAGATCGAACCATGAATCAATATCCCTACGGGAGGACCCAAGGTGGAGCTCAAGCCTAGTATGCTTCACATGACTCCAAAACTCCATGGCTTGAACTCCAGGGATCCTTTCCAAAACATAAAGAATCTGAAGCATCTGGCCCACACCTTTAGGGCATACCTGTAGAATCAAGATG
The DNA here is from genome assembly GCA_037157565.1 of Thalassia testudinum. Classification (NCBI taxonomy): domain Eukaryota; kingdom Viridiplantae; phylum Streptophyta; class Magnoliopsida; order Alismatales; family Hydrocharitaceae; genus Thalassia; species Thalassia testudinum. The sequence goes on from JAZHRO010000077.1 coordinate 136,724,746, forward strand.
GCTTGCTCTTTAGGATCTTCTCCTTCTCTCTAGTTGACAAAGTTGCCTACTGGTTTCAAACCTATCCACAAGCAATCAACACATGGGAAGAACTTCAAACTGCCTTCCTACAAAAATTCTATCCCATTGGTCACACAAACGCTATGCGGCACCAAATCACACACTTCTCCCAAGGAGCGGGAGAATCTCTACACGAGGCATGGGATCATTTTCTGGATCTCATGCACAAATGCCCCCATCATGGAGTCCCGAAGTGGGAACAAGTCCAATCCTTTTACCATGGGCTCCGTGATGACATTAAGCTATTTGTTAATACAACCTATGGTGGCAACATCATGGGTTAGCATGAAGACGAGATTTGGGGAATTCTTGAGAACATGTGCGAGAACTCCCTGAACAATGAGTCACTGGGTGCATACGACCGGATGTCCACCCACACATTGACAAACAATCGGGGGGTACATGAATCTCGAGGCCTTTTCACATCCGTTGACTTAGAGTTGGTAGCCAGTCAATTGGATAAGGTCTCCATCATTGAGAAGAAGGTGGATGACATCAATCGACATCTACACAAGACCACCTTTGCACCACAAAGCACATGTACACACCCACCCTCAGGTAGGGAAGCTGCACACAATATCTACCACTCTCCAGGGATGGATGCATATCCGCCCCCGCCTGATTATGATTTCAGAGGCAACTCCAGGGCAACCTACCATAGTTAGGGGAACTCTGAACCCTCCTACCATGATTATTCTAGGGATCCTCAAACCTGCGAGGATCTCCACACCATCTAGAACAATCCCTTCTCTAGTACCTACAACCCTAGATGGCGTAATCATCCAAACCTATCATCCAAACCTTGCATGGTCAGGAAATAACTCAAATCCAAGACCTCAAATCCAACCCCGACCACAAAACCCACTGATCGCACGTGTTTCGCGAGTTTGAAATCAGGGTTACAAGTAACCCGTCGTCGTAGTTGCAAAACTCGTGATCAAATAAAATTTATACCGAAACTCCAAGGGAGTCTCGAGTCGAACACATTGAGGCGACGTTTTACTTTAACTGAAATCCATGCTTCGTTTTGTTTGTTTTTGGAATTTTAAGGTTTTGTTACTTTTTTTGTATTTTTGAAAGAACAAGACAAGTAGAATGAATCACAAGAGATATGGAACAAATCTGATACATATATATATATATATATCACTCCAATGTCAATTACAATAAACTATGAAAGCATAAAAAGAGAGGGGGGTGAGAAGAAATCTCCCAAAGCAACTGTTCGGTGAGACAATGGCGCCTGGCAAAAGCTCGGACAAAGGAGGTGAGGAGTAGGACAACGGAGGTGAGATGTAGGAGGACGTCGGGTAGAGGAAAGATTCAGCATGCTTCGGAAGGGAGGTGAGAAGGCGAAGATGATCTACTACCGGAACGAAGGTGGGAAGACGGCTCCAAGGCGACCTATGAATGGGGATGGGAAGTTGGAGGAGTATTTGGTGGGGTAGAGGTTCGCTATACTAATAGGTTCCTTGGGAGCTTGAGAGCAAGCTCTAACAGAGCGTCGGTAGGCTTGCTAGAGCTTGGGAGTAGGTTGGAGTAGAGTAGGTAGAGATGGCTTGGAAGGGAGGGGGTGTAGGTCCTTTTATAGTGGAGGAGAAGAGGCAAAAATAGATATGGGAACATTAGTGACATCCAGGCTACCGCTGAAAGCGTCATTGTAGGCAGCTCATACCTACTCATGCCCGCTCACGTCCACAGCTGGCTTTGCTGGTGTGTGAAGAATTAGCGACGGTTGTAAGTGTCCCTGTAGGCCCAGCTCATGAGTCGTTGGCGTTGCGCTGTGCCTCTCTTTGCCATGCGCACGCACACTCACGCGTTGGCGCTGCGCTGTGCGCATGCATGCTTCCGTGCACGAGCGCGCCCGCGCTGCTACGCACGGGCGGTGGTGTGTGCGTGCGTACGAGCGGCCTGGGCTACGCCACGTGGCACAATCTGGGCCGTCCATCTTCTTTTCGTTGTAGGGGCTGCTATAGAGGTCAAATTGAGTCGATTTTCACGCTATTAGGCAGTGATCGTCCACCCGAATTTATCCACACAGTCAGATTTGTCATTTGAAGTTTTGAATTATGTCACCTAGTCCCTTGGCCATTGATCTTCCTCAAACTACATATGGTGCTATCGGACTCCAATCGAGGTAATTTCGGAGGCGTTGGACTCTGATAGTCATCTTGATTAGATCCATACGATTAGATCGTCAATCCGAGGCTCTGAAATAAATACCCTTCTCCTAACCACAAAATGCAATTAACCTAAATTATATACTACTCTAAATGCATAATGATGCGTGCTATGCAATATTTATAACATGAAATGCAAATCTAAGCCTAGGAACGTTCATGAATCGGCATTTTATCCTCAATAAATGTATTTACATCACCTACATCCCTATCAACCCACTCAACCAAGGCCCAATCAAAATTTCCAATCTGGACCACCTAAGGAAGATCAAACATCTTTGATTCTCCAAACCTTGGTTGACATGCAAAAACAACATAAAGAAGAGATCTCTAAGCTGCGTAATCAATTGGCCCAACTAGCAAGTGCTCGCCAGCCGGGTGCACTCCCTTCTCAGCCTCTTCCGAATCCAAATAACATGCCAAACCAGAGGCATGTTATGAATCCAAATCAAGGCCAAGCCCACTTTGTCTATCAGGACCATTCTGCTCCATCCCCTGGCGAGACGGGTGCTTCAACCTCTTATTTTGGATTTTAGCAGCAAACACCTATCCTCCCTAGCCTAAACCAGAATCAAGTAGGATTAAATTCCGTCACCACCCGTAGTGGCAAAGCAACACAAGACCTACCTTTTTCTAGCCACAACTCACCTGAGACTGTAGACCCTAACCCTAGACTGGCTATCTAGGACACACCCATCCTTGATAAAGAGCCTAAGCCAATTCTAGAGGAACCATCTGAGGTTCCATTTCCCGAGGCCTTGACCAAGGGAAAGAAGAAAACCAAACCTGTGGCACTTGAGGAGGACCTGGTCAAGCTCTTCGAGCAGATCCAAATAAACATCCCCTTGATGGATGAGATACGCCACGTACCAACTTACGCAAGATTCCTAAAAGATGTATGCACACCAAAGAGTAAGTCAAGAACCAAAGGTGGGAGCCCGAACATATTGTCGGAGCAAGCCAACTCCATCATTTTGAGTAAGCTCCTGCCTAAGGCAAAAGATCTCGGTACCCCTCTGATCTCCTGTACAATTGGTGATATTCAGTTTGATAGTGCATTGTTGGATCTAGGAGCCTCCATAAACTTAATACCCACATCCCTAGTTGACCACCTTGAAGAAGCTGAGCTCAAACCGACACAAGTGACATTGCAGTTGGTTGATCGATGTATTAAGTCACCAAAAGGAATTCTCGATGATGTCATAGTTAGGGTTTGAGATTTCTACCTCCCCATGGACTTTATAGTTTTAGACATGGATGCTCCTGAGAACTTGAAGAACACACCAATCAGTTTAGGGAGACCTTTTCTGGCCACAGCTAGGGCCAATATCAATTGCGAGGAGGGCCAAATTGAGTTAAAATTCGGGAATAAGACACTAAAGATTGATATCTTTAAGGCTCAAGGAGGAATTAATTGTGGGGACATTGAGTCTGTGGTTGATGACCCATGTGTCAAGGAAAACCTACTTATCTCTGATGATCAACCACAAGAGGATCAAACCCCACACTTAGAGGAGCCTAAACCAAACCTAGAGATACCTTTAGCTCCTGTCGTTGCTTCTGAACCTCACCCTGAACCACCTACTGCTGCTGAAAATCTAGTCATGGAGTTGAAACCTCTCCCTGACCATCTCAAATATGTCTTCCTGGGTTCAAATCAGACGTTTCCTGTGATCATCAATTCCATCCTTACCTCTGATCAGGAAACCCGCTTGATTTCTGTCCTCTAGCAGCATCGGAGAGCCATTGGGTGGACTCTCGATGACTTGACTGGTATCAGCCCCTCATATTGCATGCATCACATCTACATCGAAGAGGGCTCATGACCATCCCGTGAAATGCAGAGACACCTGAATCTGAACCTGTAAGATGTCATGAAAAAGGACATCATCAAGTGGTTAGATGCAGGTATCATCTACCCAATCTCCGATAGTCGTTGCGTGAGTCCAATCCAGGTTGTGCCCAAAAAGGCAGGACTCACCGTCATTACGATTGAGATCGAAGAGACTATACCGACCCGTATAGCAAACTCGTGGAGAGTCTGTATTGATTATCAAAGATTAAATGCCTCCACGAAAAAGGATCATTTCCCACTGCCATTTATTGATCAGATACTCGAAAAATTGGCAAGAAATAGATTCTTTTGCTTCTTGGACAGGTACTCCGGTGATAACCAGGTAGCAATCCATCCTGAAGACCAAGAGAAGTCTACCTTCACCTGCTCCTTCGAGACATACGCATTCCGCAAGATGCCATTTGGTCTCTGCAATGCACCCGCTACTTTTCAACGGTGTATGCTTGCCATATTCTCAGATATGGTAGGTGAATACCTTGAAGTCTTCATGGACGACTTCTCGGTATTTGGGGAGTCTTTTGATGATTTCCTCTTGCACTTGGTCCAGATCCTCAGGCATTCATTAACGTGAATTTGGTTCTTTCCTAGGAAAAAAGTCATTTCATGGTTCCTGAGGGAATTATCCTGGGACATCTTGCTTCAGAAAATGGCATCCAGGTTGATCGAGCCAAGGTTAATTTGATCTCCAAACTACCCATGCCTAGTTCGGCCAAGGATATCCACTCTTTTCTGGGGCACGTCAGTTTTTACCATCGATTCATTCCTGATTTCTCGAAAAGTGTATGCCCCCTGACTAATCTTCTCTCAAAGGATGTCCCTTTCGAAATTACCAAGGAGTGCACTCGTGCATTTGAGAACCTGCGTGATCGAGTTACTCAAGCACCAATCCTGCAATCCCCTGACTAGTCTCTATCCTTTGAGATCATGTGTGATGCATCTGACTACGCAATAGGTGTAGTACTTGGGCAGAAAATAGACGGGAAACCCATGGTCATCTACTACACTAGCAAGACACTTGATGATGCTCAGCGTAACTACACAATTACTGAGAAAGAGCTGCTAGTTGTAGTATTTGCCCTTGAAATTTTTTGATCCTATCATTTGGGTTCCTATGTTATCATATACTCGGATCACACCGCAGTGAGGCACCTCCTCGCAAAGAAGGATGCAAAATCTCGACTAATCCGCTAGATCTTGCTATTGCAAGAATTTGACCTCGAGATTCGCAACAAGGAGAGGAAACATAACGTGGTAGTAGATCACTTGTCTCACCTTCCTTCTGATATCATCGACCCCTCTGGACCAATCACAGAACACTTTCCTGATGAGCACCTCCTGACTATCGGTGCAGGACTTCCCTGGTACACTAATTTGGTTAACTACCTAGTGTCACATCAAATCCCGCCTGATTGGCAGAAGGCAAAGAAGGACAAGTTTCTTTCTAATGCCAAGTACTACATCTAGGAAGAACCGTACCTCTTTCACATTGGTGCTAATCAAATCATCAGACGATGCATCCCGAAAGTGAAAATTCAGAACATTCTATCCTTCTGCCATGACCAGGCCTGCGGTGGACACTTCTCTAGTCATAAAATCGCAGCTAAAGTCCTCTAGTGTGGCTCTTATTGGCCCACAATCTTCAAGGATGCACACGATTACTGTAAGGATTGCACTCGTTGCCAAACCTTGGGCAACATGAGCCACCATGATATGATGCCTTTACAGCCGATTCTAGTATGCGAAATCTTCGATATATGGGGGATTGATTTCATGGGACCCTTCCCTAAATCGGTCGGCTTTGAATACATTCTCTTCGCTGTAGACTACAAGTTTAAATGGATCAAAGCTATCCCGACCCGAACCAATGATCATAAGGTGGTAATCAAGTTCATTCATTAGCACATCTTTTCTTAGTTTGATGTCCCATGTGTCATTATCTCTGATGGAGGGACCCATTTTACAAATGCACAATTTAGATCCCTGATGACCAAGTACGGGGTGTCGCACCAAATCTTGACTCCTTATCACCCCCAAACCAATGGATTGGTTGAACAGTCTAATCGAGAGATCAAGAAAATCCACGAGGTCATTGTTCAGCCTAACAGGAAGGACTGGTCGGCCCGACTTCTAGCAGCTTTGTGGGCTTATAAGATCACCCACAAGACCTAATTAGGTATGTCTCCGTTCAGATTAGTGTACAGGAAGACATGTCACCTCCCCATCGAGATGGAGCACAAAGCCTATTGGGCAGTACGGAAGTGCAATCTAGATCTACATAAGGCCGGAACCCACCATCAACTTCAAATGAGAGAGATCGAGGAACTACGCAATGACTTGTATGAGAACTCGTGAATTTACAAAGAGCAGGTGAATGCTTTTCATGACAAACACATATCTAGAAAAGCTTTCCATCCTGGTCAAAAGGTCCTACTCTTTGATGCCAAGCTCAAACTTCTCCCAGGCAAACTCAGATCTAAATGGATTGGACCATTCTTGGTGAGACGAATCTTTGGAAATGTAGTTGTCAAAATTAGTCAACCCAGCCTTGATTCTGAACCTTTCATTGTGAATGGCCAACAACTCAAGCCGTTCATCGAACTTACTGATGCAAACTTGGTTGCATTATCCTTTGATCTCCATTCTCCCTGAGCTGATTGCGCCTTGCTGATGGCATTAAACTCACCGCTTAACGGGAGGCAACCCGTCATCTTTTGAAAAACCCGAAACCCTTTTGACACATCTCTTTGCTGAACTCATATTGCACTTTAGGGTTCTTCCATTAGAATAGTCGACTCCACCTCTGGTACTCGTACCAGACCTTGAAATCATCCGCAACAATTATCCTGACCCATTCACCCACCCTTTTGACCTTGTTCTAATGTACGATCTAAGCTGAACTCAAACCCACCTAATTTACAATGAGGACATTGTAAATCATAGGCATGGGGGTATTGAAGTGCAAAACATCGTGAGAATCAATTCATAGAAAGGGTTTCATAAAAAAAAAATACATATTCCAAAAACCAGAAAAATAAAAAAAAAATTGAAAAATAGAAAAAATGAGTAAAGGGGGTTGGGAAAAAGAAGAGGCATTTGAGAAAAAAATGAGAAAAAGAGGGAGGAAAATTAAAAAAAAAAAAAGAAAGGAGCTAAAAGATAAAGAAAAAAAAATTGAGTCCCTTCAAAGTAATATGGAACCTACCTACCTTCTAGATTGGATCGAATGATGAATTAAGACATGAAAGGATAAAACTGAAGGGATTAGTGGAAAATACCAACCTTAGGCCTCTTGGATCGATTTCGATTTAAACATTCACATACTTGTCATGATCCAGATTAATCCTCAAGAGGTTGAGGAAAATGCAAAGCTTGTGTATTAGGTCTAAGGCTTAGGGAGTATTCGACCTCATTAACTGACCTCTGGTTTGCGGGACTCAATAACTTAAGCACCCTAAATCACACACAGTCTGATTCAGTGCACTTTAAATAATAAAATCATGCCAAAGGGCATTTAATTTGTTCTGAAAATGATCCTAAGATCTAGATTAGGAGCTGCTGGAAAACACAAGTTGATTTGGATGAGTTCCCTACGTGGAGAGACAAGAAATTACCCTCGAAGATGCGCAATAACATATCGTCTCCTCGGTGCTTGTCTCCTAGGATATCTAAATATTCTACTGGAGGCATGTAAGCACCTTGTACTGGTTCAGGTGCCATGGGCGGCATTATCACGAAACGTCGATTGCCAAGGCCTAGATTTAGCTACAGAACGCCATGGGCGGCACATCCCGAAGTGTCGAAAGCCAGGGTTCTGGGGGTTGCCATGGGAAGCATTATCCCAAAACATCGAAAGCCAAGGATCCTTCGAGGATTGATGGTAGGGACAAGGAATCTGATACAGACAGTGTTTAGGGCCAATCCGAGGTTGAATATAAGGAAAAATATAACAGAAAAAAAAGGAGAAAACTCTCCAAAAATGAGAATATTCTTCTACCCCTCTCTCTCTTACAAAAATGCACTAGCAAACTGAACCTCGACTAACCATGTTTCATGCACGGGTGCTTTAACCGTTGGATCCAACAAACCTCAAGATAGTTCCTGTGGGCCTTAAAAGCCTTCACGATAGACTAAGGCAAAAGCTAGTCAGGTCTGGATCTGGGCTGGTACTTGACTACCTCTGGGCCTATTTTTGGTATTAAGATCTGATTCCTAAAGACGCGGCTTAGTAGGGCATCCTGACGGTTACATCCAACCTAGATAACTAGTTTGATTCATAGAATTTTGCTAAGGGACTAGAAAAAGGTAGGCATGGGGCTATGATGGGAGCACCATCATGAGCCATAACTAGCTCAATTTGATCTGATAAAGTCAATAAAAGTTCTTACATATCAGTTAGAAGGTCTCTTGGGCAGGTTGAGTTGTTTTGAGAAGAAAAGAAGAATAAAAGATTATTTATGCAAGTTTACCAGTAATCCACAAATACAGAATAAACTACAGGATTTTTCAGGGGTTACTAAAGGTCAAATATGCATTTAAGTCTAATAAGGGGGTCCATGCAAACAGAAACGGGTCTTCATGTATTAATCCTAAAAAGAGACCCACCTAATATACTGAGGTTCTGGTCAGGATAAAATTCACATAAAACCTCTAAAATTCATAAAAAAATATCCTCTAGGGTTTAGCATCTTTGAATTGACCATCAGAACCCATTTTGACCCAAAATAGAATCACAGACAGACTATTGCTCTAATTTGGGTTTTTGCATAAATTACCACCCAGTCAAACTAGGTCAAAACCAAAATCCAACTTCACCATTAGATTCCTTACATCCAAATGAGGTTTGTATCAAAATTTGGGCTCAATTAGAGATCATCTTGACCTAGTTTGCAATTTGGTCCAGTCTGACTCTTTCTCTCTCACTCAACCCCTCAACTTTTGAAATGCCTTGCAAATACCCCCCTATCCTTGTCGTCACTCTTGACAAAAAGGTCCTTCCACCATTTTTGTGGAGAAGTCCTACTCTGGTGAGCTTCATTTGGTAAGAACTCTATGATTACTTGACGAATCCCTCTCAAAATTGAAAGGGAGATTCGTTAGGTAATCTCCTTCCAATTGAGCCATGTCCAAGTCTCCAAATCTCTCTAAAAAGCTCATGCGAATCCTTCAAAGATTCGGGTCTCCTATTTCATGAAGCTTGGGAGCTTCTAAGCTTGAAAGCTCACCCCTGGCCTATAAAAGACCCCCCATGGCATTCCTTACCTCCTTAGCGAGAAATTGAGCCAAATCAAGCCCTATTTCCTTTCCTCCTTGGCTCGCTCTGCCTCGCTCTAGTGACCCCTTCCTCCAAGCTTCTTCATCGGTCATAATGCACTATAGCCGACCAGTCTCGACTCCCCAGCTTCTTCCACACCTCGACATACCCCCGAGGCACTTCCTCCCCATTCGTCGTCGCCGTTCTCTCCCACCAAAGCTCCCTTCGTCTCCAGCATCGACCATACCAGACCCGACGTTGCTCCTCCTCCTCATCGTTCGCTACCTGCTCAGATCAACTCCCTAGCTCCACTACTTCACAACTTTGTCTTCGCCACTCCGACTCGACCACCGCACCGCCTCCCGTGAATTCATCTCCCTCCACTTCGACAACCACTCTAGCAATGTCTTCCGCACGCTCCACCGCTCCAACTACCTCGCCGAACACCTCATAAGCTCCACCACGACTCGCCCATCAAAACCCCTCTCCCTATTCACCACTCAACTCACCCAAATCATCCACAAAACAACCCACCTTCTCGCTTCCATCTCCGTCACCGTCTGCCATCATCCACACACGAATCACCACACGGACGCCGCCATCACATTCCACACCCTACGACGATCCTCTTGAACATTTTAATTGGGGCTTAGCACCCGTATTCTTGATTCCAAGTCTTCCACCGAAGCTCCGCCGCTGTGACGACTTCATCGGCCGAGTTCGTGGTCTTCTAACCACAAAGAACTTAGGTGGTCGCTCCAGGTCACGTAGAAGGACCCCAGGCCTCGATCCAAGGCTTCAATTGGAAACTTTCCCCTCAGTAGCTGCCCCAATTAGCGAGACATCACCTTCAGCAACATGCGAAGAAGAGCCCGTGGGATTAATCCCACATCATGGGATTTGAAGACAATTGAGCCGAATATATCATTTTTGTGTTTGGGGCTTAATGCCTCCAAACGCAGGGTGAGGTCCCCTTCACCACAGCCCTTGCACACCTTGTCCGTGACCCACGCCACACGAATCTGGTCCCGAATATCCGCATACCCGATTGCCTGAATACCTACCTGATTGATAGAAAGAGAAGAGGAGAAAAGTAGAGAAAGAGAGTGTGGGGTTAAGGGGGTTTTGCTTCAGAGAGATCCTAACACTTAGAAAAACTCACTAAGTGTCCCCCCTTTGTGCATGAATAGGAGGAAGAAGAGAAGCCAAAGCAGAAGAAGAGAAGAAGAATCCAAAAGAGGAACAGTGCTTACGTACTATAGCATCACAGGGAGTGCACTGTGCACTCAAATTACATGGTGTTTGGTTGATTAGTACTATTGCATTATTTAAGTATAATTGTAATAGGGTAATTTGGTGATTCAAATCACCATTTTACTCTAATCTTTTTTGCCACATTGACTCTTGATTTTATATTTACATCATTTGTGCTTGAAATTGCTATTACATTGTTACGTTCTTGGTTAAAATTGTGATCTTGAGATAAATTGCTATATTGCTCCCTGCATTTGACCTCGGATTTCTTTCGAGCTAGAAATTTTAAGTGTTCTTTGCGATTTATCGACTATACTACAGCGCATTACTTTTAAAACCCCAATTTAGAGCAAGCAACACCTACAATTATTAATAATATATATATAAACTGCAAAATAATGTGACTTAAATTACCTTGGACTTAAACCATGCAACAAAGTGTTGCTTTTGACGGGCATCAATGTTTGAAGTACTTTGTTGTTGAAGAATGCGTTGATGCTCCCTATTTAAATTAGGAGTAAGTGATTACAACTTAAGCAACTGAGCTAATATAAGTATGAATTTTTGTCAAACAACTAACTCCATATATTCTTGTACTTCTTCAGAATTACTTAGTATGAACCATATGGCAGATTGCTTCTCTACATCCGTTAATTGCTCATTATAATTTATTGTTCCAATGACCCTTATCTTGTGACTGAATATATATAAAGGGTCAATTGTTTCCACATCAAAGTTCCTTTCTTGTCGATTAAACCTTGTCTCCATGTCTCCAATATGCATAGAACACCATGTCAAGCATTCGTGCACAACATATGTTTTAGCAATTAAGCCTTCAGGAAGAGCACTATTACGTACAAATTATTTTAAAGTAAACAAGAGCCTATGCAAACAAATTTAAACACTATCAAGTTACTATAAATGCAATAGAAGAAGAATTCAACTTAAAGAATGTAATTATTATACCTTTCGATAGGATACATCTAGTGGAATACTACCAGTCCAGCTAGTGGTACCTCTCTTGGTAGGTGGATCACAAGATGTACCATTATATCAATGAATGCTGGCAGGAAAATCATCTCAAGTTTACACATTAATAAAATCATCTCTCTGCATTTTTCTCATCTCGTCAACGTTAACCTTTTGCTTACAAAGCTTAGAGAATATTAAGCTGAGTTCTGAAATTGTAAAGACTACATCATTGTGAAGCAATCCACGCAATCCGACTCCAAGAAGACGTTGCAATAGCACGTGACAATCATGACTCTTTAAACTAATAATCCTTCCGTCCATAACATTTACACATCTACCTATGTAAGAAGCATGACAATCTAGCATCCGAACTGCTTTTAGGAATTCACAGAATTTTTTCCTTTCAAAAGGGCTCATTATGTAACAGGCAATTGGAACATCAAATTTTCCATCACTTCATTTTTTTAGATGTAACTCCTTCCTTATGTTCATGTCATGAAGGTCGAGCCTTGCTTTCAATGTGTCTTTTGATTTCCCATCAACATCTAAAATTGTCCACAGGACATTTTCTAAGATATCCTTCTCCACATGCATAACATCCAGGTTATGTCTCAATGCTAATGTATGTCAATGTGGAAGTTCAAAGAAAATCGATCTCTTCCTCCAATTGTGATCTTCATTTGGCCATTGTAATGACCCGTCACACTTTTACCCTTTTAAGATGTCTGGAGTCTTAGTCAGATGTCTGTCCAGACATCTGGACCCTTTCCCGGACATCTGAAAATGAAATTTTTGTATGCACACTATGCTCTGCGCGCGGGCGACGCGCAGAACCTTCTTCTTCTCTCTCCCTTCCTTCCTTCCCTAAACCCCCCATGCCGTCTATATAAGCCCCCTCCTCTCCTCTCCACTCCACACACCAGCCACCACCACCACCTTTAGAACTGTGCGGGAGTGGTGAGAGGAGGCGAGTGAGGGAGAGCGAGAGGGAGAAGGAGGAGAGCGCAGGAGGAGGAGGAGGCCAAGGTCGGAGAGCTTCGGTGGAAGCTCAGCGGAGCTCGCACGACCACTGCGGGCACGTGCGGGAGGAGGAGAGAGCTCGGGGAGTCGGCCTCCTGACCCTCTGCAGCAGCTAGAACTGCGGTGGCGCGAGGCGAAGCGTAGCGGAGAGCGCTGGAAGAAGTTTATGATACTGGAAGTTTTCCAGTATCAGGCGTCTGGAGTGAAGTCCAAATGGCTGACGGGGTACCTGGACGTCTAGAGATAAGGCCAAATGTCTGAAAGCTTATTTATCGCGAAGGTACATTCTTTTTCGTAGTTACGGCCATGCAGGCCTCACCGCAGACGCATGATTTGGCCTAATTTGGGGGCTTGTAGTAGTCGTACGCAGGAGCAGCCTTGGGAAGGAGCACGAAACGCTTTCTCACGCACTTTTGGAAGTCTAATCAGATCACCAGACATCCAGAGGTGCGTCCAGACGACCGGAGGCATTGTTTGACGTCTGGAACTACCTTCAGATGATCGCAGAGAATGCTTGGACATCTGTGGATGCCGCAGGGACTTAAGGTAAGGTTTTGGTACCTTTTAAGACATCTGGACTTGTTCCCAAACGTCTGATTTTGAATAGTAGGCACGTTTTTGACCCGTTTGGGGTCCAATCGGGGTCCGTTTTATGCAAACGAAGTACCTATATTTTCCTTGCGAGTTTCTCTACATACTAGAGACCTTTGTACACTGTTCTGAGCCCTCCTTTTGTGATATATTCCCTGGTATAGGGTTTCACCTGCTGCGTGTTTAGGGCTCACAAAGATGCCTGCGTCTGCGATTCGAGCCCTCATTACTCCTGAATTGCCTACGAGAGTGGTTTAATTATCTTAATAATATTTAATAAGAATGTGCTTGTGGAAATAGCCGAATGGAATCCTAGGATGTGGCATGAACCCTAGGATAGAGGTATGAATGAACCGTTGGAACTGTATGATGTATTTGTATGCATGATTGAGTTAAACTGCTAGCAATTGCCTATAATATAGTTGTGAGATTCCTATTAGAATATGAGCTGCCTGTAATTAGTGAACAATTACCTATGAAATCATCAATTGCATGTATCGAATTATGGAAACACGAGCTGCCTGTATATGGACGAGAAATGAATTATGAATGGTGAAATCCGGATCGGAATAAATGGGGTGAACATGAGCATGAACCCTATGGGAAATTAGAAGTAGAACTCCTGTGGTTAGATGGAAACCTGGAATGTAGACGGGAATTGTGCTGGCCCTTGAGTATGTGATACCAAGGAGAGCAACTGTCCCCTTTTCGTGTAAAGCGGAGCTAGCCATCCTTGGGTTGAGACCTGGGGTTAAGATTGGCCACTCTACACCGACTACTGTTGGCCCACGTGTACGCGATACCGAGGCGAGCTACTAGTGTAGGGAGAGAACTAGCCACCCCACGGGGCCTGGGGTTCAGCTAGCCACCCTACACCGACTTGTTATGCCCTCTGGGCAAACTGAGGTAGTCAGACAAGGGTGCACGGACTGTGGAGGGGTGAGACCCCTATTTGGTTCTGAGTGGCGAGACCCCTATTCTGAGAGGGCAAGGCCCTATACTGTTCCGTGCTGTACTTTGGGCGTACCCGCTAGCGGAAACAACTGACCGTGTGTCAGTGCGAGGTAGCTACCCGTGCACTTATCACTCGTACCGTAGTCACCGCTACGTCTTGATAGTGACCTCGGGGCGGCTGACTTGGTGTCGGACTACCACGGGGGACTCTCCCGGCCAAGAGAGCACCAAATGTACCTTCTACTCTATGGAAAAGACTGCAATCAAGATCATTTCCACAAGGAACATGCAAGATCAAGAATATCTAGATGTTTGAGAAAAATGGGTGAAAAGGAAATACACATAAAACAAATAAATAGAAAAGAGAATTAAACCTGTTGCTTTTACTATTTTAGATAGTATAGATACCACTCTACTCAGCGTTCGCTGACTCTGTCTTTTCATAATACTGTTCAGAACCAGGAGTTGAGCAACCCGAGCTTCCGGCTGCGAAGGGTGTTGGGCCCAGTCGAGCCCAACCGTAGTATTCAGCACTTCCTTTTTGTTCCTTTACTGTTGTAGTAAGTATTAGACCTTTAGTTACTGTTTGTTTTTGCTATTTTCTTCTGTTTCCGTTGTTTTTGTTGTTGTGGTGGTATGTAATGGAACAGCAGATTTACTTTCCTTTATTGCTTTGTACGTTTCTTCTGCTTAGTTATATTGCACATGTGAATGTGGTTATTTCTTGTTGGACGACTGGGTCTTGGGATTAGTCAAGGCGAGCCGGTCTCAGGTCCTGTAAGGATCTGGGAATCGAGTCATAACAAGATGATATCAGAGCAAGGTCATCTCGAGAAATGAACCAATTGGCTTGAGAATAACCATTCACGTGCATATAACTAGGATAGCCACCACCATGTATTGCATTGATATTCGTTCCGAGTCTTTAATCGAAGTAATTCGGTATCGTTGACCCTCTTATTCTATCTTTTGTGTCTCCTTGCAGGAGAAGCCTCGTCGGGGAGTTCTCGAGGCTGGCCGTGGTCGCGGTCGTGGACGAGGTCGGAGGGATGGACGTGCTGGGCCTGAGGTACCAGTTGACCCACCTCTTCTCCCGGGCATTCAAGCCCAGGATCTCACCCAGCTGATCAAAGATATTGTGCGAGAGGAGCTCCACCAGCCTCCACGAGCACCTCTCCCTAAGGACGTGGAGGGGCCTCCTCGGTGGGACAGAGAGACCGCCGCAGCACCGGACGAACAGGATGGGGAGGGGGTAGTCCTCCACCGCACTCTGACACTTCCGAGCATGAGCCCTCCTTTCCTGGAGGCGTGCCAGTTCCACCACTGCAGCTGCACCACGAGCTTTTCGGACAAGTCCGGAAGCTGAAGCCCCCCTCCTTTAAGGGGGATGAGGGCCCATCTAAGGCAGAGGACTGGCTGGAGCAGATAGAGAAGGTGTTTGACACCCTTCGCCCTCCCGCGGAGTGCCGCATGGCCTTTGCCACGTGCCAGCTAGAGAGCGCGACACACAGGTGGTGGAGGGTAGTCAGAGGCCAGCAGAGGAGAGAGCCGACGTGGGACCAGTTCGTGACTCTCTTCTGCGAGCAGTACTTACTGCAACCTGGCAGGAGCAGAGGAGGCGAGAGTTCCACACTCTCCGCTAGGGGATGATGACTATTAGCATGTATCGCATGTGTTTCCTGGAGCTGTCAAGTTTTTCTTCGACAGCCATGGCTACGGAGGAGGAGCACCTGTGGAAGTTTACTGAGGGGCTCCGACGTGCTATTCAGGGGTATGTCAAACCCCTGAAGCTGCCCACCTTCACACAAGTGGTTGAGGCAGCCATGACCCATGAGGAGACCAACCCGGCCGCACGAGACACCGACAACAAACAGAAGAGGCCCTATCAGCCAAAGTACTCTCAAGGACGTCGGGAGAGGAGGCACGCGGCACCCGCAGGAGAGCTGTCTCGTTTTGTGGGGCCATTAGTGGCCTTTGGGGGCCCCAGACAAGAGCCAGCTGCCAGCACCGAACCCCCGCCCAACCGCCAGCAAGGACCTACTGAGGGAGGAGGTTGTGTTCCCCTCTGCTACCAGTGTGGCCAGTTGGGCCACATCAGGAGGGACTGCCCATCTAAGGCCGAAGCACAGCAGATGCGCCCCGCACCGAGCACTGGAGGCCAAGCTGGTGGTCGTGGTCCCCAGGCGCGTGGGGGAAGGCAGCAGTCACGAGGAGGGTACCAACCAGCGGCTGCTTGCCCGACCCAAAGTGTAGCTTCTTCGTCTGCACTGAGGACTGAGGGGCGTATCAACGCCCTGACACACAGAGATGCCAGGACTTCTTGTTCAGTGGTGGCAGGTATGGTTACTATTTCTGGCAGATTAGTGTACGTACTTTTTGATTCCGATGCCACACACTCCTGTTACTGTGAGTTTTGCCGTCAGCTTGGGACAAAGCAGTATACTGCTAGAGGACTCGTTTATGATCAGAGGCCCAGGTGGCCAGTTGTTTGTAGCTGAGGAGGTCTACACAGACTACGAGGTCAGTATAGGGGGACACAGCCTCCCTGTTGACCTGGTTGTGATACTAATGGAGGATTTTGGCGTGATTCTAGGGATGGACTGGCTGTCCGCCTATCATGCCCTAGTGGACTGTTTCAGGAGGAAGATCATCTTCTCCATACTGGAGTTTCCTCCCTTTGAGTTTCACGGACAACTGGTGGACGGAGGTTTCAGATGCATCTCTGCACTCCCGGCAACGAGGCTTTTGAGCTAGGGGTGTGAGGGCTTTTTAGCCTGTGTAATGGCAGAGCCTAGCCCTATGGCTAACTTTCAGAGTATTCCAATGGTTTGCGAGTACCCCGATGTGTTTCCAGATGAGCTGCAAGGACTACCGCCCGAGAGTGAGATCGAGTTTGAGATCTCATTGGTACCGGGGACCAGCCCCATTTCTACTACACCATACAGGATGGCACCACTTGAGCTACGAGAGCTCAAGTCACAGCTACAGGACTTGTTGGAGAAGGGCGTTGTGAGGCCCAATGCGTTCCCATGGGGAGCCCCTATGTTGTTTATGAAGAAGGATGGTACCCTACGACTTTGTGTTGACTACCGACAGCTGAATAAGGTCACCATCAAGAACAAGTATCCGCTGCCGAGGATTGACAACCTTTTTTACCAGTTGCGAGTTGCCACAGTGTTCTCCAAGATAGATTTGAGGTCAGGCTACCACCAATTGAGGATCAAGGAGACTGACGACTCCAAGATAGCTTTCCGTACCCGGTACGGGCACTACGAGTTCTTGGTCATGCCGTTTGGGTTGACCAATACCCCCGTTGCTTTTATGGATTTGATGAATCGGGTTTTCAAACATACTTGGACCAATTTGTGGTGGTGTTCATCGACGACGTACTCGCTTACTCGTGGGATCAGGCGCAGCACGGATAGCATCTATGGATGATTCTGGACACTTTGAGGCAACGCAGGCTGTATGCCAAGTACAGCAAGTGTGAGTTTTGGTTAAGGCAGGTGACTTTCTTGGGCCACGTGATCTCAGGGGATGGTTTGGCTATGAACCCAGCCAAGGTTAAGGCCGTACATAGGTGGGAGAGGCCACGTACAGTGACAGAGATACGCAGCTTTTTGGGACTGGCAGGTTACTATCGGCAGTTTATCAGAGGAGTCTCTCAGATTGCGTGTCCTATGACCCAGTTGACTCGGAAGGACGTGCACTTTGCCTAGACAGATGAGTGTGAGTCATGTTTTCAGGAGTTGGAGGAGAGACTGACTTCAGCTCCTGTGCTTACCATCTTAGACAGCAGTAGCGATTTTGTGGATTACACAGACGCTTCGTTGTAGGGGTTAATGGGGTGTGCTCATGCAGCGGGGTCACATTGTCGCTTACGCTTCGCGGCAACTGAAGCCCCATGAGCATAGCTACCCTACCCATGACTTAGAGCTAGCAGCTGTTGTCTTCGCACTGAAGACATAGAGGCACTACCTTTACGGTGAGACTTTTGAGATTTTCACAGATCATAAGAGCCTCAGGTACTTGTTTGACTAAAAGGAGCTTAACATGAGACAGAGACATTGGTTAGAGCTCCTGAAGGACTACGACTGCAACATCTCCTACCATCCAGGGAAGGCCAATGTGGTGGCTGACGCCTAAAGTCGGAAGGCGCCCGCCCACTTGGTCAGTCTATAGGCACAGAGTTGGAGACTTATGGAAGAGTTGGGCAGTTGGCAACCCCGGCAGTCACAGGGGTATTGTGGGACAGTGACAATGACGCGGCAGATGTAACCAGAGCTGATAGACCGCATCATCGCAAGGCAGATGACAGATCCATACTTACAGACACTGTAGGATAGGGTGTTGACAGGAGATCCATGAGACTTTTCCTTTACTAACGAGGTACTACGCATGAGGGGTGCTTATGCGTTTCTAGGGACGAGGAGTTATTAAGAGAGCTCCTGGCTGATGCGCATGAGTCCAGGTTCACCATACATCCCAGGAACACAAAGATGTTCATGATCTAAGATGTAACTTTTGGTGGAGAGGGATGAAGAAGGATGTTGGTGAGTTTGTGCAACAGTGATTAATGTGCCAGCAGGTGAAGGCCGAGCACCAGAGGCCTACAGGCCATTGCAGCCACTTCCTATGATAGAGTGGAAGCGGGAGAGCATCACCATAGACTTGGTGGTGGGTCTACCTGTTACCCAGCAAGGACACAACGCAGTCTGGGTGATGGTAGATAGGTTGACGAAGATGGCGCGTTTCCTGCCGATCTGAGTCACCTTGGGACCAGCACAGTTGGCAGAGAGGTACATTCGCGATGTGGTACGCCTACACGGAGTTCCGCGTGAGATTGTATCCGACAAGGATACCCGTTTTACTTCCTAGTTCTAGGCTGAGTTTCAGTAGGCTTTGGGGACACGTTTGAGGTTCAGTGCCGCATACCACCCCCAGACGGATGGACAGTCAGAGCGCACCATAGAGACACTTGAGGACCTTTTACGTGCCTGTGTACTAGACCGGAGAGGCTCCTGGGAGGAGCATTTACCCCTAGCAAAGTTTGCATATAATAACAGTTACCACTCAAGAATCGGCATGGCACCTTACGAGGCTCTGTACGGACGATGGTGTACTGCACCCTTGAGTTGGGTCGAGGTGGGGACCAAGTGGGAAGTTGGCCCCAGGCTGATCCAGCAGAGTCAAGAGGTGATAAAGCAGATTCACAGATGACTCCTCACTGTCAGGAGTAGGCAGAAGAGTTACGCTGATCGGAAACGTAGAGGGGTGTAGTTCGAGGTTGGGGATCATGTCTTTCTCTGCATTTTGCCCATGAAGGGCCTGCAGCATTTTAGGGTTAAATGGAAGCTTGCGCTGAGGTTTGTAGGGCCCTATGAGGTCCTGGAGCAGGTAGGGCCCGTTACTTACCGGCTTTCCCTTCCTCCCCAGCTTTCTGGAGTACATGACATGTTCCACGTGTCCAACCTCAAGAAGTACGTCGCCGATCCCAGTCATGTTCTGAGCCACAAGAGCGTCGAGGTGGGTGACGACCTGACCTACCCCGAGAGACCAGTGCAGATAGCAAACAGAGCCGTTCGGAGTCTGAGACAGAAGCAGGTAGCACAAGTGAAGGTCCTATGGAGAAGCTAGCGGTACAAGGAGGCTACCTGGGAACCTGAGGTGGCAATGCGAGAGCGGTACCAGGAGCTTTTTGAGGGTACGTCTTTTCAGACCTACTTTGGTCCTCTTTAAGTTTGTTATGCATTTTTGTTCCTTGTTTCACACCCTAGCTAGCTCAAGTTTCAGGGATGAAACTTCCTTTAAGTTTGTTATGATGTAATGACCCATCACACTTTTAGCCTTTTAAGACATCTGGAGCCTCAGTCAGATGTCTGTCCAGACATTTGGACATTTTCCCAGACGTCTGAAAATGAAATTTTTGTACGCACATTGGGCTCAGCGCGCGGGCGACGTGCAGAACCTTCTTCTTCTCTCTCTCCCTTCCTTCCTTCCCCAAACCCTAAACCCCCCACACCGTCTATATAAGCCCCCCTCCTCTCCTCTCCACTCCATACACCAGCCACCACCACCACCTTCAGAGCTGTGCGAGAGTGGCGAGAGGAGGTGAGTGAGGTAGAGCGAGAGGGAGAAGGAGGAGAGCGCGGGAGGAGGAGGAGACCGAGGTCGGAGAGCTTCGGTGGAAGCTCGGCGGAGCTCGCACGGCCACCGCGGGTGCGTGTGGGAGGAGAGACTCGGGGAGACGGCCTCCCGACCCTCTCCAGCAGCTGGAGCTGCGGCGGCGTGAGGCGAAGCGCAACGGAAAGCACTGGAAGAAGTTTCTGATACTGGAAGTTTTCCAGTATCAGACGTCTAGAGTGAAGTCCAGACGGCTGACGGGGTACCTGGACGTCTAGAGATAAGGCTAGACGTCTGAAAGCTCATTTATTGAGAAGGTACGTTCTTTTTCTTGGTTACGGCCATGTAGGCCTCACCACAAACGCATGATTTGGCCTAATTTGGGGGCCTGCAGTTGTCATACGCAGGAGAAACCTTGGGAAGGAGCACGGAACACTTTCCCATGCGCTTTTGGACATCTGATCAGATCATCAGACGTCCAGAGGTGCGTCCAGACAACCGGAGGCATTGTCCAACATCTGGAATTGCCTTTAGACTATCGCAGAGGTCTGGATGTCTGAGGATACCGTAGGGACTTAAGGTAAGGTTCTGATACCTTTTAAGACGTCTGGACTTGTTCCCAAATGTCTAATTTTGAACAGTAGGTACGTTTTTTACCCGTTTGGGTCCGATTGGGGTCTGTTTTACGCAAACGAAGTACCTGTATTTTCCTTGCGAGTTTCTCTATGTACTAAAGACCTTTGTACACTATTCTAAACCCACCTTTTGTGATATATTCCCTAGTATAGGGTTTCAGTCTACTGCGTGTTTAGAGCTCGCAGAGACACCTAGGTCTACGGTTGGAGCCCCCATTACTCCCAAACTGCCTGGTAGAGTGATTTAATTCTATTAATAATATTTAATAAGAATGTGCTTGTGGAAATAGCCTAATGGAACCCTAGGATGTGGCATGAACCCTAGGATAGAGGAATGAATGAACTGTTGGAACTGTATGATGTATTTGTATGCATGATTGAGTTAAACTGCTAACAATTACCTATAATATAGTTGTGAGCTTCCTATTAGAATATGAGCTACCTGTAATTAATGAACAATTACCTGTGAAATCATCAGTTGCATGTATCGAATTATGGAAACACGAGCTGCCTGTATATGGACGAGAAATGAATTGTGAATGGTGAAATCTGGATCGGAATAAATGGGGTGAACATGAGCATGAACCCTACGGGGAATTAGGAGTATAACTCCTGTGGTTAGATGGAAACCTAGAATGTAAACGAGAAGTGTGCTAGCCCTTGAGTACATGGTACCAAGGAGAGCGACTGTCTCCTTTCTGTGTAGAGTGGAGCTAGCCGCCCTTGGGTTGAGACCCAGGGTTAGGATTGGCCAGTCTACACTGACTCTTGTTGGCCCTCGTGTACATGATACTGAGGCGAGCTACTAGTGTAAGGAGAGAGCTAGCCACCCCACGGGACCCGGGGTTCAGCTAGCCACCCTACATCAACTTGTTAGGCCCTCTAGGCAAACCGAGGTAGTCAGACGAGGGTGCGCGGACTGTGGAGGAGCGAGACCCCTATTCTAAGAGGGCAAGGCCCTATACTGTTCCATACTGTACTTTGGGCATACCCGCTAGCTGAAATGATTGACCGCGTGTCAGTGCGGGGTAGCTACCCGTGTGCTTATTACTCGTGCCATAGTCACTGCTACGTCTTAATAATGACCTCGGGGTGGTTGACTGGGTGTAGGACTACCATGGGGGACTCTCCCAGCCAGGAGACCACCACGTGTACCTTTTACTCTACGGAAAAGACTGCAATCAAGATCGTTTCCACGAGGAACATATAAGATCAAGAATATCTGGATGTTTGAGAAAAATGGGTGAAAAGGAAATACACATAAAATAGATAAATAGAAAAGAGAATTAAACCTGTTGCTTTTATTATTTTAGATAGTATAGATACCACTCTACTCAGCGTTCGCTGACTCTGTCTTTTAATAATACTGTTCAGGACCAGGAGTTGAGCAGCCCGAGCATCCGGCTGCGGAGAGTGCTGAGCCCAGTCAAGCCCAGCCGTAGTTTTCAGTACTTCCTTTTTGTTCCTTTACTGTTGTAGTAAGTATTAGACCTTTAGTTACTGTTTGTCTTTACTGTTTACTTCCGTTTCCATTATTTTTGTTGTTGTGGTGGTATGTAATGGAACAACAGATTTACTTTTCCTTTACTGCTTTGTACGTTTCTTCTGCTTAGTTATATTGCACATGTGAATGTAGTTTACTTTCCTACTTTTTGGTTATTTCTTGTTGGACAACTGGGTCTTGGGATTAGTCGAGGCGAGCCGATCTTGGGTCCTGTAGGGATCCGAGAATCGGGTTGTAACAGCCATCGACGCTTTCTCATCGAAGGATGCTTTCCATGCTGAACATCTGGCAAATTATCTACCTGTTGTAGAAGCCCTTCAATTATAATGTCTACAGTTATTGTTCGATTTTCAGTTTTCCGATCAAACTTCTTACTTTTTCTCCAATTGTGGTCAATCGGAATGAAACACCAACAACCTGTGTATCCAATTTTTGAATGAAGTCTCTTTAAAGGAGTTTGACCCATACATATAGGACATGCCTTGTATTCCTTGGTCTGCCAACCTAAAAGATCCCATAAGCTGGAAAATCATTAATTGTCCACAAGTATTTGATGCATGGTGAACCAATCTTTCTTAGCAGCATCAAATATTTGTATTCCATTCTCCCATAATTCCCTCAGCTCCTCAACAAGAGGCTGTAGGAA
Organism: Thalassia testudinum; assembly: GCA_037157565.1. NCBI lineage: Eukaryota > Viridiplantae > Streptophyta > Magnoliopsida > Alismatales > Hydrocharitaceae > Thalassia > Thalassia testudinum. The sequence goes on from JAZHRO010000077.1 coordinate 136,747,791, forward strand.
GACATCTATATCCATACCAGGTGCTTCCGGTCCTAGTATCAATAGAGACATCATATAATACTCAGGCTTCATGCACATCCATGGTGGAAGGTTGTACGTTAATAATGTCACAGGTTACATGCTATATGATTGACTCAATATACCAAACAAATTGAACCCATCAAATGCCAGTGCAAGATATACATTTCTACCATCCTCTACAAACCATAGGTAATCTTTATTGAACTTCCATGTTTCTGAATCTCTAGGATGAGAGATAAACTTGTCATCAACTGGCTCAGTTTTTTTGTGCCAATCCATATAGATAGCTATCTTAAAAGATAAGAACAGATGTTGCAACCTTGGCTTCAAAGGAAAATATCACATAACTTTATGTGGCACTGGCTTACCCACCCCATCATTTATCTTCTACCTCCATGTTCCGCATTTTGAGCATACAACCACTTTATCATTTTCCTTCCAAAACAACATGCAAGCATACTTGCACACATTGATCTTTTCCTGACCCATTCCCATCTACTTCAAATACTTACAAGCTTTGTAAGAGTCCTTAGGTAATACTTCTAAACCAAGCATTACATCTCTTAGCAATGATAGAATCTCATTCAAGGTCCTTTTAGTAAATTTTTGATACACTTTTAAGTGGAGAAACTTTACAGGAAATGAGAACTTGGTATACTTGTTTTGTCCAGAAAAAAAGGTACTCTTGTGCATCTTTTTGCAATGCATCATACCATGCATTAAATACATTGTAATCATGTTCGATAGAAGGACCATCATTTGTCCCATCATGATAATAACCAATATCCTCAAGTATGTCGCTAACGGAATTTGTATCTACATCATTCACATCTTCATTATCATTAATAATATCCTCTGCATCCTCGACTTGTAATGCTTTAGGCTTTCGACACCAGGTAAATCGAGACTTATCTCCATGAAGTATCCAAGGTTTATATGACTTGTCAATACCATCCACAATCAAATGTAAATATACCACATGCTGTAGGTGCATAAACACATTTGCATAATTCTTGCAAGGACATTGTATGATTTTCTCCCTATTGTATATCTTCCTTACATGTGTCATGAATATATCAACCCCAGCTTTATATGCATATGTTCTCTTATCTTCATTCATCCAAGTATATCAAACCATTGGCCTACTTTTCTAGAAGATGTTAAATTAGATTAAACACCAAAAGTAGATGTCAATCAAAGGAGGGTTAGTGTTGTTGCTGGAGAGCTGTGTGCCCCTCCCCTTCTCCCCCTTTCCTCTGCCCCACCCTCCTCCTTCCTTCCTCGCTTTTCTGCTTCCCCCCCTAGGGTTCCTCACCTCCCTCCTCTAGTAAGTCCTCTCTTCCTCCCCTCCGCTTAGAGGGGAGCTAGAGGGCTCCACACCATGGCCACTCCTCTTGGTTAGGGGTGGTGGGTGGGTTCCCAGGGTTTGCAGCTCAAGCAGTTGCCTTTCTCTTGGTTTTGGCGTGTGGTGGTTTTTGCTTTTGGTTCACTTTTGCACTTTCCTAGCAGCCTTCGTCGTTCCGTTCACAGTTTTAGCTTATTTTTTGTTCTGCTTTAGTGTATCCTTGTGTGGTTTGTGGTTGGGTTGACGTTGTTGGGATATGGCTTCATCCTCGAAGCCCTCCTCTGATCCTGTAGTGGCCGATCCTCGATCATCGCTATCGCTGAGGCCTTCATTTGCCTCAGTGGTGGTCGATCGTCGAGCTTCTGAGTCCCTCCCCTTCGAGGGGCTTTCTTTGTCTGTCTGCCTTCCCTCACGGAAGGACAGCCATCTGTGTACTTCTTTCTCTCATGCAGAGGTCTCAGAGCTCGCTAAGGGCTTGACCACCTCGGTGGTTGTTTGGGTGATGGGCCTTAAACCGACTTTCCAGGTGATGAAAGATTTCCATACACTTAAAGTTTGTCTTTCTGACTTCTCGTTGACGACTTTAAACATGTGGCACTATTTCGTTTACCAATCTTCTTATCTTGATTTTTGCAGACCCTTTTCGCTTGATTTTGTTATTGTTTGTAACACCCACCTTCAGTTCATTAGATGGTTGACTTCCTTTCGCACTGATGCTTATCCTACCTGGTCTCCTGTTTGGGTGGGTTTTCTCGGTCTTAATCTTCACCTTAATCATCCCAATGTGGAATTGTTGCTTGCTTATCAACTGGGCAATCCAGTTTTCGTGGATGTTAAATCGGATAATTTGCGCTGAAAGATTTGAGTTTGGAAAACCCGTCATTGTAGTGTAATTTGCAAGCAAATCTATCAACAAACAAATTTACCGAAACTTAAAAGGAGCCCTGGGTCGAATACAGGGAGGCGGACGTTTGATCAAAAATCATGTTTGATTTGTTGTCACGAAGCAGATTAGCTGGTTGAATTGAATCTACACTAGCTATCTACTTAAAGAATAAAAAATAGAAGAGAGAGAAAGAATAATACAAATAAAGACAAAATAGAGAGAGAATGAACAGCTATTTCATAATCATAGAATCAGGTTCGTTACAACTACTCGTTATGACTACTCATTACACTAGAAAGAAGGAAATCTATGCTCGACAGCAATTAAAAAGAAGGTGGAGAGAAGTTATCCTCCTCGACGGCTGCTTGGAGGACGAGTTGCGTTGACGGAGCACTCGGAAAAAGGTGGTGAAATGTTGGACGAAGGAGAACGACGACGGATGATGGACAATGGGGCAGGGCGACATCGCAATGGGATCCGCTTCCCAAATGGCGATGAGAAGACAACCGCAGGCGCTCCATAGAGCTTTGGAGGGGGTGAGAGAAGAGACGAAGGGATGAAGGATATGTGGGGGTCGTAGGGCAATTTATAGGTGAGGTTTGAAGGGGCAAAAGAGACATTTCTAAGCTTTAAAACATTCATTTCAGTGTCTTTAACGACGTTTATGAGCGTCACTGTAGCTCAAATGTGGCTGAAGACACGTGCAAGCCCCCTCCTCCTCGCCTTTAGCCATTCCAAGGCTCATCCACATTAAAAAATCCTCGAGATCGAACGAGCTAAAATGAACGAACGTCGCTTCTTCTTTGCTTCAACGCTCACCCACATGTGCGATGGAATGTGTGGCACCGCGTCAGATAGCATGTGTGTGCTTCTCACATCTAGGCACGCCACGTCACACGTTCTCTGCCATCCGATCTCCATCTAACGGACGAATTGAGCTACACCCGCACACGCTCTTGATTTGAAGCGTATGGTGTCTCGAATTGGTGCCTTCAGCTCATGGAGCGACGTCATAACCATTGTGCCATGCCTTGATTTAAGGTGAGCTTTGGTTTCAAGGCACACGCACTCCCACCATTGGATGAAGATCCAACGGTTGAGATCAACCGAGCCTTCACCTTCAGAAGATGAGAGCGCCGCTTGAGGCACGACGTGGCGTGTTCTCAGCTGTTGGATGGGCATCCAACTGCTAGAATTCATTGAGCGAGTGAAGAAGAGATGCTGCGGCCGATGCTGGGTGGCTGTGATGGCACCATTTGGCGCCATCATGGTCATCCATCTTCTTTGACTTGTAAATGGTGCTGCGGATATCGGATTGGACTGATTTTCACGCCGTTGGGCTGCAATCGTCGATCCAAACCATTCGTGTGGTTGGATTTGTCGTTTTAGGTAGATTTAAACCATATGGCCCCTTGATCTCAGATCTTTCTCGAATGCATCTTATGCTACAAAAGTCCGATCAAGGCAATCTTGGAGTCGTTGAACTCCGATCGTCGCCCTAATCAGATCCATACAGTTGGATCTTCAATCTGAGGCCCCAATTAAATGCAACCCTGTACCCTAACCACAAAAGGAGAAAATTAACCTAAACTTTGTACAATCTAAACTAAATGCAAGATGATGCATGTTATGCAATATTTATAATGTGTGATGCAACTATACGTCTATGAAAACACAAAAATAGACGGTCTATGTGATATAAACGTGTTTACATTTGTTGTGTCGGAATATCTACGCAAATAGGATTGAGTTTTGAAAACCCATCGTTATAGTGTGACTTGTGAGGAAAACAGTCAACAGATAAATTTTATCAAAACTCAAAAGGAATTCTGAGTCAAACACAGGGAGGCAGACGTTTGATTAAAAATCACGTTTGATTTATTATCACGAAGCAGATTAACTGGTCGAATTAAATCAAAACTAGCTATCTACTTAAGGAATAATGAATAGAAGAGAGAGAGAGAGAGAGAATATTACAAATAAAGATAAAATAAAGATAGAATACACATGAATTTCATAATCATCAAGTGACGTTCATTACAACTAATCATTACAACTACTTGTTACACTGGAAAGTAGGAAATCTATGCTAGAAAGCAGTAAAGAGAAGGTGGAGAGAAGTTATCTTCCTCGATGGTTGCTTGGAGGACAAGCCGCATTAACGGAGTGCCCGAATGAAGATGGTGAGATGCAGGATGAAGGATAATGACGACGAACGATGGAGAATGGGACAGGGTGACATCGCAGTGGGATCTGCTTCTCGAACGACGGTGAGGAAACAACCGCAGAATGCTCCACGAACGGGATGAAAAGGTGGAAAAATTATATTTTTAACTCTAGAGGAGTATCCCAGGTCTTGGACAAGCTCTTAAAGCTTTGGAGGGGGTGAGACAAGAGAGGAAGGGATGAATGTGCTATTTGATCTTGACTGTTGGATCTTGATTCAACGGTTGAGATCAAATGTGTTGTTCTTCTCACATGAGGCATGGCTTAAGGGAGGCAACCTGATCATTTCTCAGCCTTTGGATGAGAAGGTGGGGCAACGAGCAGTTTGGAGGGTCTGGATGGTGCCACGTGGCATTATCTGGACCGTCCATCTTCTCTTCCTTGTATTTGGTGCCACGAATGTCAGATCGAACCAATTTTCGTGTCATCAGATGCAATCTGAATCCATCCGTGTGGTCGGATTTGTTATCTGATGTACGGATTTACACCATCTTAGCCCCTTGACCTCTAATCTTTCTCGGATTGCATCTAATGCTATGGAAGTCCGATCGGGGTGATCTTGGAGTCGTTGAACTATAATCGTCGCCTTGATCAGATCTGTACAGTTGGATCTTCAATCCGAGACCCTGATTAAATGTCACCCTGTCACCTAACCATAAAAAGAGACAATTAACTTAAATTTTATACAATCTAACATAAATGCAAGATGATGCATGTTATGCAATATTTATAATGTATGATGCAACTATATGCCTAAGAACACGCATAAATAGACGATTTATATGATATAAATGTGTTTACATCACACCCCCATGCCTATCTTTTGTTAATCCCTAGAAAAACTACATGCTATTTACAAGAGAATTAGGTCAGATTTCTTGGGCAAAAGTTTTATTTATTTATTTATTTATTTTCTCAACACTTAGGGATTTTAACTAAAACCTAAACTACAGAGACATAACAACACCCGGTGTCTGCCAAAATGCAGACTGCCTCAAGCCCTCTCCTTATTCAAAGAAGGATCTTTTTCTTCTTTTCTTCTTTTTTAATTTTTTTGGATTTTTGAGTTTAGGGTTTCGAAGCAACTTTCTACGGCCACTCAACACACCCAAGACTCGATGAGAATTCTAAGTTCTAAGCATTTTTTTGTGTGAAGTGCTAGACTCATTGATTGGCAATCAGAACGGACTTCGGGTTTCTACACCCCTAAGTGACCTTAAAAAGTAATTCTACCTAAAGGTGTATCTATCTAACCAGTAGCTTTCTCCCTACTTTTACTTCTATGGAGTCAACACAAGGGCAAATTCAATGTATATCTCCCCGGCTTATTCTACTTCTCCACTTCTTCCTAAGTGTTTAGAAATTATACGTGCATTTCTTAAGCTGGGATCTAGACAACCTACCAATGGGTTGTTACCCACAATAACTTGCCAGCCATACTTGTGCGGTGAAGTGTGGCTTATTTCTTTTTTTCTTTTCTTTTCTCCTTTTCTGTTTCTTTTTCTTTTCTTTTGGATATTTTTCTTTTTCTTTTTTTAAGTAGGTGGCTTCCCTGATCTAAGATTTACCTAAAGGCGGTAGGAAAAGAATGGTCCTGTGACTAGGCTCTAGACAACCTACCAATGAGTTGTTACCCACAATAACTTGCCAGCTATACCACCCTAGAAGGTTCATTAGCTGCCTAATTTCAGTAAAAATCGTCGAAAAGCGAGTCAGTGCGAAAAGTGTGTAAATGCTTAGACTTAAATTTTCCTCAAATCAGAGGACAGGTTGATAAGTCATGTACTTATCACCCCAACTTATTTAATCAATTTAGAAATATATTTAGACTGAAGAGGACTTGAGAAACAAATCCACATTTTAGTGGACACCCAAGCTAATTAAGCTCAAAGACCTGAAGGGTCTTAGTATTCAAATCATACAATTTTATTCTCTATGATTAAAAATTTTCTAAAGCCCAAGTTCTCTTTTCTAATTCCATAATTTTTCTTTTTTAAATAAAGAGAATAAAAAGAATCTACGAATCTAACAATATGATTCAAATAATGATATCCATCCCCCATGCCTATCTAATGCAATGTCCTCATTGTATTCAAAAGACATGAAATAGAGTAGAGTAGAGTAGAAAGCACCTAAATTGAGTGAATAACAGGTCGACTCCGAGATGAAAAGAAATTGTATACGTGCTGAATTTAGTGCTTTCAGTTAGGCGCACTATACAAAGAAGAAGAAATAAAGAATTCACAAGTACAGGTCAAAATCAGGATAAAAAGATTCACCTCAGGACCTGCCAGCAGATGTCCACAAATGTGGACCAGATTGTGATGCAGACCCATACCCTATGGTCGAGTATATCTAAGGTTTTGGATAAAAATTATCCAAAACCTAAGATCAACATGCAAGCGGGGTCAGGCCTACGATTTGTGAGGATGCAACCCAAGACCAAAAAGTCAGGTTACAAAGAAATCAAGCTCAAAAGGATAATCAATGAATGTACGCTTGGGTTGGACATTCTTTGAATTAAAGATGCCATAAGGGTCCTGGTAGAGAGTAGGTGGTTTCATCCAAATCAGAACCCTTAGACTTAGTCTTCTAATTCCTTTGGAATTGACTTCCCAAATCAACATTTCGCAACTCCTATCCTCCTCATTCAGAATTTTGAATTCCAGGACCTCCTGCATATTAATCACCCCATCTAAAATGTCTAAGTCCAAGATTTGTTGCTGAATCAAAATTGACTTGGGTCTAGTAATCTCAAAATCAAACTCGTCAATAAGCTCAAAGGGGTGTGATTGAGGATCGAGGCTTTGAATTGAATCCTTCATAAAATGAGGATATGAATTCTCCATGCGAGCACCAACAAGATCAATTTCCTCAGTTATTAGGTCGTCAAATGATTTATCATACTCCGTGCGCTTATTTGTCTCACTAAAATTATTTTCCTCAAATTCAGGTGAGACTTCACACAACGATTCTTCACCTTCAGAATCAAAGAATTCTGAATCTGCATTGATGTATGTCTCAAAATCATCGATCACTTTTTGTTCCATGGAGACATGCATTTCCTCGTACCCCGACTCAGAGACCTCAGGTGAAAAAATCGATTCATCCTTATTTGATTGCTCTAGAACAACCTCGTTAACCCTGGTCTCGTAAAACCTATCCCCCCTACAGGTGCCTGAGCGGATTCTGACATTAGCTCTCCTATCAAGGGTTCATCCTAGGAATCCTCCCAAGATTGGACTAGAGCAATCACAAATCTCATCCTCAATTTCGATAACTTCCCAAGTAAAAACACACCCAGGTCCTTATCCTTAACATCCTGGAGCCAATCCAACAAATATTTGTTAACCTCGTCAATCATTTTAATCAGAGGCTCCAATTCTTCAATGAAAGGTATTGGCTGAGCTTCTAAGATTGAATGGTATTCCTTAAGTTAGCCAACACCCTATATTGGACCTGCTTCAACTAAACCAAATGGTTTGGTTCAGGGTTGGGTGGGTTTGGGTTCAATCTAGGGGAGTTAAGAAATTGAGGTTCTTTGTACCCTCCCTGATAATAGGTCACTTCTGGTTGTTCAAAGAGGGGTGGTGACCTATATGCATTGTAATCTGGGGAAGGGTAAGGATCAGCATATCCTTCTTAATTGTAGATCATATTAGGTTGTCCAAATGAGGGCGGTGATCTATAATTGATGTAGCTCGGAGAAGGAGAAGAATCAAGATCATGGTGTTCAAGGTTAGACCTTAAACATGGAGGTCCAGAACTATATCCCCAATTAGGATTATCCCAACATGAAGATAGATGAGAATAAGTCTGGTTGGAATAATAATCATTTTGGGAATAAGTAGTGGTAGGAGGGTAGGAGTGGAAGTGCAAATAGGATGTGGAAGGATCCATGACAGAATGGGAGGAAGAAAGCGCCCTGCAATATAAACAATCAAACCTATCCTTAAGTGGGCTAGCCTAAAGACCTACAGACCCCCAGAACCTATCTTGAAATGAAGAAACGATTTGATTTACTTCTTTCCAGTCAATCCAACCAGTTAGAGGGAGGGGCTGGGGAGAAGGTTATTCCTTTGGCTTACGCCTCCGATTCTTAGTGTACCCCCCAATCGCGATCGTTTGATTCCGCTCCCCAAGCTAGAAATCAAATTGAACGGTAGAAATAGACTAATCGAATATAATCTCGATATGGGCTCCGAAGAGCGAGTTCAATCCTTAAGGCCAATGTCTACTCTATTTTAATTAGGGTTAGGTTTGAATGTGCTTTGGAATTTGATGGGCCCTTTATCTAGATTGTGCCCTTAATGATTGATTGATGTGTGTGCGTGCACAACCAATGATTTTCAAGGAAGATTATTTTTGGATGTGGTGAATTTTAGGGTTTAAATCTTGCTTAGTAGCTTTTAGGATTCAACTTTAGGTATATTCAATCAAGTTCAGTTGGTACACCAGGTTTTGAAATCACAGGTGAAGATGTTTTCCTTTAAATCTTAAAAGAATGTGGAGTGCTTAGTAAATCCCTAAAAGTTGAACCTATGTGGCAGGTACTTGATAAGTTATTTTTAGTTGAAGTGGTGTGGCCCAAACAACTCAAACAACTGGTCTGATACACCACTTAATTAAGCACACAAGTGATTACCTAATCTGATTTCTACTCAATTATGTGTTGGTGAGTATATCGGTCCCAAAGATCGAGTTACCGATTGAGTATGAAGAATCAGAAGAGGTTGTGTACCTCTGTGAGATTTTTTTTTAATTTTTCTTTATATGCAGAGGGTGAGGCGGGTGGTGTTGACAAACAAATAATCAAAACTACCCTTAGAGTTTATGCAAGCTCCTAGGTTAGTTAGGGTTTGTGTTATTAAGTGATGGAATGAAATCTAGTAGGTGGGGAGGTGGGGGTAAACTTATAGACCCTTCAATAGTACTTTACTCCAATCTACCACTTTTGCTCACCTCATAAGAGTACCTGCAATCACAATAAGAAAGGAGAGAAGTGAGGTAAATGATAAGTTAGAAAATGCAAAAAATCAAAGAGCGTCGCCTCCCCGGCAACGATGCCAAAATGTTGTGTCGGAATATCTATGTAAATAGGATTGAGTTTTGAAAACCCGTCATTGTAGTGCGATTTGAGAGGAAAACCGTCAACGAATAAATTTTACCGAAACTCAAAAGGAATTTCGAGTCGAACACAGGGAGGCGAACATTTTATTAAAAACTGCATTTGATTTATTATCATGAAGCAGATTAATTAGTCGAATTGAATCAAAACTAGCTATCTACTTAAAGAATAATAAATAGAAGAGAGAGAGAGTGAATATTACAAATAAAGATAAAATAGAGATAGAATACACATGGATTTCATAATCATCAAGTGACATTCATTACAACTAATCATTACAACTACTCGTTACACTAGAAAATAGAAAATCTATGATAGAAAGCAGTAAAGAAAAAGTGGAGAGAAGTTATCCTCCCCGACAGCTGCTTGGAGGATAAGCCGCATTGACGAAGCACCCGGACGAAGATGGTGAGATGCGGAACGAAGGAGAACGACGACGGACGACGGAGAATGAGGCAAAGAGATGTCACAGCTGGATTCGCTTCCCGAACGGTGGTGAGAAGACAACCGCAGAATGCTCCACGAACGGGATGAGAAGGTGGAAAAATTATATTTTTAACTCTAGAGGAGCATCCTGGGTTTGGGACAAGCTCTTAGAGCTTTGGAGGGGGTAAGAGAAGAGCGGAAGGGATGAATGATATGTGGGGGTCATAGGGCTATTTATAGGTGAGGTTTAAAGGGGCAAAAAGGTCATTTTATCCTTTAAAATTTAATGTATAGGTCTCTAGTGATGGATTTATTCGTCACTAAAGACCTGAACATGGGCGTAGGTCATGCATGGCCGTGCCTTCTCTCCTTCTCTATTGTTTAATGCCTTTATCGCATGCATAAGCTCTCAACCGTCCATCTCACATCCAACGGCTCAGATCACATCACACCCGCGTCTTCATCTTCTCTTCTTCAACGCTTAAGCCCACGATCTCGCGATCTCAACCATCTGATCACAAGATCAGACAACTTAAGATGCATCCACGCCTCATTGCGCGCCTGCGTCTGATCGGGCATTTAAGGCGCATGCGATGCTCTTGCTTTAGCCGTTGAGCGTATAATGCAAACGAATCAGAGCCATCCACACGAGATCAAGCGGTCCTTATTCAAATTGGATCTGTACTCAAGAGAAGCGCTGCAGGGATTCGATCTCGCGACTTGGAGGCACTGAAGGGTTTTATCCACAGTGCTATGCACGTGGATAGGCAAGAAGAGCATTCGTGTGCTATTTAATCTTGACCGTTGGATCTTGATTCAACAGTTGAGATCAAATGTGTGGTTCTTCTCACATGAGGCGTGACTTAAGGGAGGCAACCTGATCAATTCTCAGCCGTTAGATGAGAAGGCGTGGCAACGAGCAGTTTAGAGGGTTTGGATGGTGCCACGTGGAATTATCTGGACCGTCCATCTTCTCATATTTGTAAGTGGTGCCACGAATGTCAAATCAGATCGATTTTCGTGCCATCAGATGCAATCCGAACCCATCCGTGTGGTCGGATTTGTCATCTGAAGTACGGATTTACACCATCTTAGCCCCTTGACCTTTGATCTTTCTCGGACTGCATTTGATGCTACGGAAGTCCGATCGGGGTGATCTTAGAGTCATTAAACTCAGATCGTTGCCTTGATCAGATTCGTACGGTTGGATCTTCAATCCGAGGCCCCGATTAAATGTCGCCCTGTCACCTAACCATAAAAAGAGATAATTAACTTAAATTTTATACAATCTAACCTAAATAGAAGATGATGCATATTATGCAATATTTATAATGTATGATACAATTATATGCCTAAGAACACGCATAAATAGATTCTTTATGTATATAAACGTGTTTACATCACACCCCCATGCCTATCTTTTGCTAGTCCCTAGAAAAACTACATGCTATTTATAAGAGAATTAGAATCAGATTCCTTGAGCAAAAGTTATTTTTCAACACTTAGGGATTTCAACTAAAACCTGAACTACAGAGATACAACATTGCCTAGGTGTCTGCCATAATGCAGACTACCTTAAGCCATCACCTTATTCAAAGAAGGATCTTTTTCTTTTTCTTCTTTTCTTTTTTTTTTTTTGAATTTTTTAGTTTAGGGTTTCGGAGTAGCTTTCTTCGGCCACTCAACTCACCTAAGACTCGATGAAAACTCTAAGTTTTAAGCATCTTTTTGTGAAAAGTGTTAGACTCACCGATCGGCAATTAGAATGGACTTCAGGTTTCTGTGCCCCTAGGTGACCTTAGAAGAAATTCTACCAAAAGGTATATCTATCCGACCAGTAGCTTTCTCCCTACTTTTATTTTTATGGGGTCAACACAAGGGAAAACCTAGTTTATATCTCCCTGGTTTATTCTACTTCTTCGCTTCTTCCTAAGTGTTTATAATTAAACATGCATTTTTGTGAGCTGGGTTCTGGACAACCAACCAATGAACTGTTGCCCACAATAACTTATCAGCCATACTCGTGCGGTGAAGTGTAGCTTATTTCTCTTTTTCTTTTCTTTTCTCCTTTTCTATTTCTTTTTCTTTTCCTTTTGGATATTTTTCTATTTTTCTCTTTTTTTAAGTAGGTGGCTTCCCTGATTTAAGATTTACCTAAAGGCAGTAAGAAAAGAATGGTCGTGTGGCTAGGCTCTAGACAACCGACCAATGGACTGTTACCCACGATAACTTGCTAGCCATACTATCTTAGAAGGTTCATTAGCTACCCAATTTTCATAAAAACCACCAAACAGTGAGCCAGTGCAAAGTATGTGTAGATGCTTAGACTTAAAGTCCCCTCAAATTAGAGGGCAGGTTGATAAGTCGTGTATTTATCGCCCCAACTTATTTAACCAAATTGAAATAAATTTTCAAATGGCGAGGACTCGAGAAACAAGTCCACATTTTAGTTGACACTCAAGCTAATTAAGTTCGAAGGCCTGAAGAGTCTAAGTGTTCAAGTCATACAATTTTATTCTCTACATTGAAAATTTTCTAAAGCCCAAGTTCTCTTTCCTAATTCCACTTTTAAAAAATAATAATAATAATAAAAAGAAAAATAAAAAGAATTTACGGAGCTAATGAAACGGTTCAGAGATGAATATCCACCTCCCCTTGCCTATCTAATGCAATGTCTTCATTGTATTAAAAAGACATGACAAAGAGCGGAGTAGAAAAGAAAGCACCTGAATTTCGTGTTTTACCTGGTCAGCTTCGAGATCAAAATAAACTGTATACGTGCTGAGTTTAGTGCCTTCAGCTAGGCACACTATACAAATAAAGAAGAAATAAAGAATTCACAGGTGCAGGTCAAAATCAGAAGAAGAAAATCTAGTTTTAGACCTACTAGGAGAAGATGTTCATAGACGTGGACTAGATTGTGGTGTAGGTCCATGCCCCATGGTCGAGTATTTCTAAGGTTCTGGATAAAAATTACCAAGAACCTAAGATCAACATGCAAGCAGGGTTGAGCCTGCAATTTGTGAGGATGCAACCCAAGTCCAAAAAATCGAATAACAGAGAAATCAAGCTCAAAAGGATAATCAGTGAATTTGTACTTGGGCTGCACATCCTCAGAAACAATTTCATAAGGGTCCTTGTAAAAGGTTGGGGGTTTTAGATAAATTGGAACCCTTAGACTTGGTCTTCTGCTTCCTCCATAATTAGCTTCACATATCATCATTTCCCAATTCCTATCCTCCATAATAGAATTTTGAATTCCGGGACCTGCATATTAATCACCCCATCTGAAATTTTCAAGTCTAAGAGTTGTGACTAAATCAGAATTAACTTGGGTTGAATAATCTCAAGAGCAGAATCCTCATTATGCTCAACGAGGTGTGATTGAGGAATGGGGCTTTGAATTGAATCCTTCATGAAATGAGGATTTGAATCCACCATGCGAGCCCCAACAGAATCAAGTTCCTTAATTTTAGGGTCATCAAATGATTCATCGAATTCCTCAAGCCAAATTGTCCCACTGAAATCATGTGTTGTAAACTCAAGTGAGACTTCACATAATGATTCGTCACCTTTAGAATCAAAGGATTCTAAATTAGCATTAATGTATGTCTTAAAATCATCAATCACTTTCTAATCCATGAAGACATACGTTTCCTCGTTCCATAGCTTAGGGATCTTAGGTGAAGAATTCAATTCATCCTTATTTGATTGCTCTAGAACAACCTGGTCAACTTTGGTCTCATAATACGTGTCCCCCCCTACAGGTGCCTGAGCGGATTTTGACATTGACTCTCCTAATAGGGGTTCATCTTGAGAATCATCCTAAGATTGGACTAGAGCAAGCACAAATCTCATCCTCAATTTTGATAACTTCACAAGTAAAAACTCACTTAGGTCTTTATCTTTAACATCTTGGAGCCAATTGGTGATGATGGTTGGTTGATGATGGTGAATAATTATTGTTATGATCATGTCGTTGTAGTATAGGGTGTATAATATAACATTAAGGATGTCGTATAGTGGTGAGTATGGGTGAGTACCAGTCATTACAACCATTATTATCATTTGCTTATTTATCTAATTTTTACTGGTTTTGTTCCAAGTCGTTCTCTAGGAGGCAATTTATTGAATTTAATTCGGTCACTCTTTGATTATCTCCAAAATTGTCTTCTTATTCAAAAAGAAACTTTACATTTAAAGAATGAATGAATGTTTTATTTACCTAGTTACTAAGAAGTGCTTGCAAAAATACTAACTATGAACAAGCATCAAACAATCTATTATTATACTGTAAACTATGTATTTATAAGTTATACTATTAACACTAATATGTTAGTTCATACTACATTAGGATACCATAGTGTAAAAACTTAACTTACTAGTCATTTATTTATAGTGACATATATATCAGTTTTAGTGACAGATATAAACATCACTAAATCTCAGAAAACACTATATACAACCTAAAGAAGCAAACTGAGGTCTTTAGCGACATTTATAGTGTCGTTTTATTCTGTTAGTAATTATGTGGGTTTACTTATACGTATGTGTATATTTCTTATTCTACTGCTGTATGTACAGTAAGTCTTTCTGTTCGTGTGTTCCTTCTCTTAAGTCGTCTGTCCTTTCAATTTCTTCTGTGTGGTATTTCAGAGGCTGCGGTGGAGAGTCCTTAGTGTAAAATGTGTCTTATTAGCGGGTGCGCTTTTCGAGGGATACACAGCACCCTATGGGTGGGACCAGACCTCTACTAAGCGCGCCCTAATCTCAGATTAGGTGCCTTAATTACGTTTTCGTATCAGCGCAGGGCCTCAGCCCAACGCCAGACAATACTCGCACGCTCGGGCCCCCAGCCCCACACATACATCACATTTTCAATATCATCACATATCAGAGTTCAGCACAAATCGGGTAATCGGATAAGGGATCGCGTTTCGGGCGCCCGACGCCGTGACGACTGCTTCAACTATAGCATAAATTACATTTATATGGCTGCGTTTGGTTTGCAGCACACGATGTGGCGCTATTCCAGCGCCACATCGTGCGCTGGAAATCAGACGCAGCTGCGTCTGTGTGCGTTTTTGGCCCTCGATTTGGGGGCCATAACTTATTAAAAAAAATAAAATAAAATATGGTAAATAAAATATTTACATAATACTACATAATTGATTAATTAATTTTGAATTTTAAATATTTTTACTATACAAATAAATTCGCTAAACTAGGCTGATTATACAGGTTGATTTAGGTGATTAAATAGTGAATTACTTATAAAATAATTAGTAAATGGTCTAATTGACCTTAAACAGTTTTAACTTACATACTTAAGTATTTAATACATATTTTTATTGTATTTTTACGAATTTATTTATGTTTTATTTAGGCTAAAATAGCAGTTCTGGGTGTTTAAAATTAAAACTAAGTTACAGTAAGTTATACTAGGTATAATTATACTTTGACTAACTTAAATTACTTAATATATATATATATTCCCAAGTTTATAGATTTATTTACCTGATTATTGCTCTAACTTATTAACTTAGCTACTAAATAAGTAATTATAAATCTGTACATACATATATACATAAATCAGTAAATACATACATAATAGATTAGTATATATACATATTTTTATATAGATTACATATGTATATGAATTTCTGTACAGGTTTTATACATATTTACAGTATAACTATGTATCTAACTGATATGCTATAGTTATAATATTATGAATAGGTATATTTACAGTTTTAAAATAAGTCTATGTCATTAGGCTTTTGTATAAAGTTAGGGAATTAGAGTTGATTGAGTGTTAGTGTTCAATTAAGACAGCAGCCACAGCTACTGTCAGAAGAGATGGAGAGAAGAAGAATGTATTTAGTATGTGTAGTTTACAGTGGCAGTGGCTTAAGCCACTGTCAAGTGGCTAACTGCTGCTGCAGTTAGTCCACTTGAAGAGGGGGGAAGTATTCTACAGAGAAGAGGGAAATTTAGAGAAGAAGGGAGTTTAGAGAAGAGGGGAATGTAGCTGCTAGATGCAGCATATTGCTGTGTAACTGGGAGTAAGATAAAATTCAAAACAAACTACAATTTACAGAGTTGAAATCCAAATCTGAAAGGGGTTTAAATCTCACGAAAATCTCATGTAAATTCAGCTCAAATACTCATTAGGAAAAACCTTATCAGAAGCATCCTTTCAGATCAAAACTCAAATGGCATTGAGTTAGTCTTCCTAATGCCATAGACAGCATGAAGGAAGACTTAGCTCAATCAATTAAAACCAAAGAAACACAATCCCAGTTTCTTGCAACCTTAAGGAGTATGGAAAACTCCTTAGGTTAGAGAATCACCATACAGAAATGATCATCAACACAAATAGTGTATGGCAGTTCTGAAATAGCAAAAAGAGACTAAGAATGCATTAAGGAAATTTAATGGAAGCTGGCGAATGCATTCAAAACAAAGTATAAACAGAATCATGAAAGGCTCTTCTGATTGGTTCTCTGTCACCAGAGAACTTCTCAGAGTCCTTGCCCACAATGAAAACCAAAAATCCCTTCAATTTGTCAGATCTGTCAAAACATTTCAGAGAGTAAAAATCCTTTAAAATCCAGATCAAAAGTGCTCTGACAAACTGAGGCAATCCATTTAAAACAGAGGGGCTTTTGTGAAACAAATGGAGTGAGTGAGAAGCCCCAAATGGTGCTTGTGACGCCACTTTCAGATCTGAGGCAGTGTGCCATCAGATCTGAAATTGGGTCAGGATGTGTGGGTGATTGATGAAAAATTCGTTGTTAAAAAGGAAAAAACAAGAATCAGAATTTAGATGATAGAAAAACAAAACATGAAGAGGGAGATAAATTGAACAATGAACAGATGATTCTTCCCCTCTGATCTGGACTGATCAGAGGAGGTGAGGGAGGGGATCTAATACTAATTCTACTCCTAAGACTAATCTAACTACAGCTAACATTAAACACTAACAATTAAAACTAAATCTATTCTAAACTACTGCAAACTAAATCTAACACTACTTGTGCAGAATTAAAAACTAAACTAAAAGGAAGAATGGGACCTATGGGTCCTTAGCCGGCGGCTAAGGAGGAAGAAAGGAGGAGGGTGACTCCAGCGGAGGGAAGAGTCTGCTAGTGAGACTCCAGGGTCGTCCTCAGGTGCTACGAGGTCCTTAGCGACGAGGAGGGTCGAGAGCAGGCGATGATTCCACAGCCGGTGGCTGTGAAATCAGGGTCTAGGTGAGGAGGAGAGACTGGAGTGGACAAACTGATCGCTAAGAGATGTAGGAGGGAGTGATCCCTTGCGCGCGACACCACTGAGGTGCTTAAGTAGCAGCTCAGTGATTGAGATCATCGCAAGGGTGAGGTTAATCAAAATTAGGCCGGCGGTGAGGATGAGATGGGTAGAGCGCGCGGCGAGTCAAGAGAGAGATCTGACCGTCAGATGAGATCTGGGAAGAGAGGTGAACGCACGCACCGAATCGCACGAAGGTTCCATTTGATTCCAGCCGCAGATCGAGATCAAAAGTGCGATGGACGGTCGAGAATGGCTGTGTTCTTCGCGTGCTACAGTGCGCGTGAAGAACACAGGCTTCTCTCTGAAATGAGGGAAAACTTGCAGGAAGACCCTTGAACGAAGGGGTAGAAGAATAGCGTGCAGGTCCAAAACTGAAAAGAACTATAACTGGAAGGGCCTTGCAGTCATACAGAAGGGTCCCTGCGGCTTGCAAAAAGGTCCAAGAAGGAGTTTTGAAGGGTAGAAATGTAATGCATGAAGGACCTAATTGTAATCTATTTATTTCTAAGCCTAAATGATGTCCAATTGCTTTCAAATTTTTACATGTGCTTAATTGAACATTTAAGACATTGATTTTACTTCTGATTTATCTTTTCAAACTTGTTTATGTGTTCAATTGATGCATGGATCATCATTTGTTCTTTAGTTTTCAGAATATCTCATTTTTGTGACCTAATTAGGAGGTTTTAACACACATTAAAAGTTTTAGGTCTTTTCTTTAATTCCCACACTTAACCCTTTTTATATGTTAATTTGATATTGTTTTGCTTAGTGTCTAGCTTAATTTCGGCCTTTTAGCTATGATGAGTAGCCACTCATCACCAATCCAACGAATACTTATTAAAATCGTCATTCATTTCAATCAGAGGCTCCAATTCTTCAAGGCAAGGTGTTGGCTGAGCTTCTAAAGATTGTATGGTATTTCTTAAGTTAGCCAACACCTTATCTTGGACCTGGTTAACCTGAACCAAATGGTTTGGTTCAGGGTTGGGCGGGTTTGGTTTTAGTGCATGGGAGTCAACGAATTGAGGTTCTTGATACCCTCTCTAATAATAGGTCATTTCGGGCTATCCATGAGGAGGTGACGACCTATATACAGTGTAATTTAAGGAAGGGTAAGAATTAACATATCCTTCTTGATTGTAGATCGAGTTAAATTGATCATCAAAGGGTGGAGATCTATAATCATTATAGTTCCAAGAAGGATAGAAATTACAGTCATGATGTCCAGGGTTAGACCCTGAACACGAAAGTCTAGAATTGTATCCCCAATCAGAGTTATCCCAACTAGTAGATGGTTGATTATAGCACGGGTCGGAATAATAATCATCATATTGGGGATAAGATGTGTCAAGAGGGTAGGATCGGGAATGCATGTAGAATGTGGAAGGATTCATGAAAAATGGGAGGAAGAAAGGTGTACTACAATACAAACAATCAAACATGTCCTTAAGTAGGCTAGCCTAAAGACCTACAAACTCCCAAAACCAGTCTTGAGATGAAGAGATGATTTGATCTACTTCTTTCAGGTCAATCTAACCAATTAAAGGGAGGAGCTAGGGAGAAGGTTCTTCCCTTGGCTTTCGCCTCAGGTTCCTTTAATACCCACCAACCACGATCATTTGACTCTGCTCCCCTAGCTAGACATCATATTGAACGGTAGAAGCAGACTAATCGAAAATAATCTTAATCTAGGCTTCGAAGAGTGAGTCCAATCCTTAAGGCCAACGCTTACTTTGTTTAAATTAGGGTTAGGTTTGAATGTGCTTTGGAATGTGATGGGCCTTTTATCTGGAATGTGCCCTTAATGATTGATTGATATGTGCGTATGTGCACAACCAGTGATTTTCAAGCAAGATTATTGTTGGATGTGGTGAATTTTAGAGTTTAGTAGCTTTTAGGATTCAACTTTAGGTATATTCAATCAAGTTCAGTTGGCACACTATGTTTTGAAAATATAGGTAAAGATGTTTTCCTTTGAAATCAACTAAAAATGTGGAGTGCCTAGTTTAGTCCTAAAAGTTGAACCTATTTGGTAGCTACTTGGTAAGTTATTTTTAGTTGAAGTGGTGCAACCCAAACAACTTAAACAATTGGCCTAATGCACCACTTAATTAGGCACACAAGTGATTACCTAATCTGATTTCTACTCAATTATGTGTTGATGAGTGTACCAGTCTCAAAGATCGAGTTACCGGTTGAGTAGCAGAAGAGGTTATGTACCTCTGTGAGATTTTTTTTTAAATTTTTCTTTTATATGCAGAGGGTGAGGCGAGTGGAAGTGTCAAACAAACAATCAAAACTAACCTTAGAGTTTATGCGTGCTCCTAAGTTAATTAGGATTTATGTTATTAGGTGGTGGAATGAAATCTAATGAGTGGGGAGGTGGGATTACTTACAAACCCTTTAATAGCACTTTGCTCCAATCTACTGCTTTTGCCCACCTCATGAGAGTACCTGCAATCACAATAAGAAAGGAGAGAAGTGAGGTAAATGATTAGTAAGTCGGAAAACACGAAAAATCAAAGAGCGTTGCCTCCTCAGCAACGATGCCAAAATATTGTAGCGAAGAATCATCACAAAAAGACTGAGTTTGGAAAACCTATCGTTGTAGCACAATTTGTGAGAAAATCCGTCAACAAATAAATTTACCGAAACTCAAAATGAGTCCTGGGTCGAACACAGGGAGGCGAACGTTTGATCAAAAACCACATTTAATTTGTTGTCACGAAGAAGATTAGCTGGTTGAATTTAATCTACACTAGCTATCTACTTAAAAAATAAAGAATAGAAGAGAGAGAAAGAATAATACAAATAAAGACAAAATAGAGAGAATAAACAGGTATTTCATAATCATTGAATCAGGTTCGCTACAACTACTCATTATGACTACTCATTACACTAGAAAGTAGGAAATCTACGCTAGAAAGCAATAAAAGAGAAGGTGGAGAGAAGTTATCCTCCTCGATGGCTGCTTGGAGGACAAGTCGCGTTGACGGAGTGCCCAGAAGAAGGTGGTGAGATGCTGGACGAAGGAGAACGATGACAGACGACGAAGGACGGGGCATGGCAACGTTGCAGCGGGATCCACTTCTCGAATGGTGGTGAGAAGACAACCGCGGGTGCCCCACGAATGGGGATGAGAAGATGGAAAAATTCTAATTTTAAATCTAATGGAGCATCCCAGGTTTGAGACAAACTCTTAGAGCTTTGGAGGGGGTGAGAGAAGAGAGGAAGGGATGAAGGACATGTGGGGGTCGTAGGGTTATTTATAGGTGATGTTTAAAGGGGCAAAAGAGACATTTCCAAGCATTAAGACATTCATTTTAGTTTCTTTAGTGACATTTATGAGCGTCACTATAGCTTAAACATGGCTAAAGGTGCGCTCATGCCCCCCGCCTTCTCGACTTTAGCCGTTCCAATGCTCATCCACGTTCAAAAATCCTCAGCCATTCGATCGCAACATCGGACGACCTAAAATGAACAAACGTCACTTCTTCGCTTCAACATGCATCCGTGTGTGCGATGTCGCATGTGGCACCGCGTTGGATCGCGCATGTGCACTCCTCACATCTGGGTGCACCACGTCGCACGTTCTCTACCGCCCGATCTCCATCTACAGATGAATTGAGCCGCACTCGCGCACGCTCTTGATTTGAAGCGCGAGGTGTCTCAAACCGGTGCCTTCAGCTCGTGGAGCTTTGTCATAACCACTGTGCCACACCTTGATTTAAGGCGTGCTTTAGTTTCAAGTCACATGCACTCCCACCGTTGGATGAAGATCCAACGGCCGAGATCAACCGAGCCTTCGCCTTCAGAAGATGAGAGCGCCGCTTGGGGCAGACGTGGCATGTTCTAGCCGTTGGATGGGCATCCAATGACTGGAATTCTTCGAGCGGACGAAGAAGAGATGATGCGGCCGGTGCTAGGTAGCTGTGATGGCACCACGTGGCACCATCATGGCCATCCATCTTCTTTGACTTGTAGATGGTGCTCGGATATCGGATTGGACCGATTTTCATGTCGTTAGGCTGCGATCGTCGATCCGAATCCATCCGTGTGGTTGGATTTATCATTTTAGATACAGATTTACACCACCTGGTCCCTTGATCTCAGTTCTTTCTCAGACTGCATCTAATGCTACTAAAGTCTGATCAAGGAGATCTTGGAGTCGTTGAACTTTGATCGTCACCCTGATCAGATCCGTATAGTTGGATCTTCAATCTGAGGTCCTGATTAAATATCGCCATGTACCTTAATAACAAAAAGAGAAAATTAACCTAAACTTTATACAATCTAAATTAAATGCAAAATGATACATATTATGTAATATTTATAATGTATGATGTAATTATATATCTAAAAATACATAAAAATAGATAATTTATTTGATATAACGTATTTGCAATGTTGGTGTGGCCATTATGCAAAAAGGTCATTTTTGAACGTGTTCCGATGTGCTGCTCTTTTTGTTGTAAAATCGGCCATACTGTGCGATCTTGTGTTGCTTCTCCATCTTCAAGTCTTAACGAGTTGATGGGTGCTCCCCCTTCCTTGGAGGTAGCGTTGCCTGATTCTTCTGCGCAGAAGAAGGTGGACGTCCCCTCTGCTCGCTCGGACGGTTCCCCCAACAAGTAGATGGTGCCCGGAGAACCTTGGGAGGGATAACAGTCCAGGTTGTATAACTTCTCTCTCTTCTCCGAGGGGCTCTAGTATCTTAGGTGGTCCTCCGGTGGTGAAAAAGAAATTCCGCCGTGTTAAGCTGCGTTGCAAATCTAAATTCAAACCCCTGCACATCAAAGATCTAGGGAAGGAGCCTCTGATGACTTGAACATCGGTGCCTCCGATTCCCCAGCAGGTAAATTCTAATCCCCGCGCTTTTGATTCTTCGCATGCGATGTCTTTCTCCGATGAGCTTCTGCCTGCTGATTCTGTTGATGGTTTGATAGTTGATTCGCTGATTGATGCCAATGTTTCCCTTGTGAATGATGAAGCTGCTATTGGTTTTACGGTTGATACATTGTTGAAATCCAACGCTTTTCATGTCTCTGATAGATGCGTTGTTCAACACTAGAGTTTTCCGTAAAGGCACGGCTATTGGGTCTAAATCTTCCGACGATTCTAATTTGCTCGTGAGGCGTTGTTTCAACAAACCCGAATCATATTTCATCGATTACGACAATTGCCGTATTGTTTCGACACCTCCTAAAGATATGTTGTCCAGAACCTGGCTTGAGCTGCCCCTTATCCCTAAAAACAATGGGGTTAGTCCTGCCTCCTCCGATTACATTGCGTTTTAGAACTCTAATTCTCGGTCAGTCTTGAAAATTCAGACTAATGGCACGACTCTCGCGAAAAGTTGCTCGCTCAAGGACAGTGTTCTTTCTTGGGGCATCTACCTTCCCATTCCCACACCACCCGCTCATGACCCTGACCCGACTCCCCCTTTAATCACCGAAATTGACGCTCATGAGGGACATCTTCTAGTGAGCAATGATGAATCCTTATCCCCCTTTAGATCTGAGACATTTTCTCGTGGTTTGCTTAATGATTTGAACATAGATCTTCTCCCTTCTCAAGGGGACACATACGTGGCACACTCTACCCTTAGGTCTAGAGGAGCCCATGGAGGTGGCTCCTTGAGAAACATAGGAAGAATCACTCGTAGTTGCAGTAAATCACTTTCCAAGACTTTGTCGTTATGAAGGGTTTCTTTTGGAATTTTAGAGGGGCTCTCAATCTACCCACTTCCAACCACATCAAATTTCTTATTCAGGATAACAACATTGACATAGTCTTCCTCTTTGAACCATTCGCTGATATCTCCTTGGCGTCGGTTTTCATGGATATGATCGGTTTCCATCAAATGCACACCAATCCTTAAGCCCCCCATATTTGGTGCTTTTCTAAGGATTCGGTCATGACGACCTTACATAGTGTTTCTCCTCAATGTGTCACAGTCAAATGCGATCTCCATAGTTCCTCGTGCTTCATCTCGGGGGTATACGCATCTTGCAATGAGGATACCCACGTGTCCTTGTGGTCTCATCTTTCTGATTTATTCCCCTCCAACCCTATCCCTTGGTTCATTGGGGGTGACTTCAACTGTATTCTTCGTGCTTCTGAGAAGAGTGGGGGTTTACCTTTTATTGAGTCTCAAGTTGCGCCTTTTCGTCTTTGGAATGACTCCTTAGGTCTGCTGGAGCTCCCGATGGAGGGTAACTAGTTTTCTTGGTGTAATGGTAGAAAGGGTAGCTCGAGGATCTACCAAAAATTGGATCTCATTTTCGTCTCTTCCCCTTGTATGACTTTCTCACCTGTGGCTTCTTACCTCTCTAGACTCAACTCTAACCATGCGCCCATGCTTTTCTCCTTTGGCATCTCCAAGCCCTCCAGATCGCCTCCTTTCAGATTCCAGAATATGTGGTTTAAAGATTCCTCTTTCAGGGATGTTGTCTCCCAGGTTTGGGACCAGTCGAGCTTCGACCCGACATATAATCTGATTGATATTCTTTATTCGAAACTCTCTGGTCTTAAAAAAGCTCTTCAATCTTGGTATAGATGGTACTTCGGTGACATTCATGTGATTGTCATGACGACTTGGAGGCTAGGCTGACATCCCATTGGGATGATCATACTGCTTTTGAGCTCGCCGATGCTCACATCCAACTAGAAGATGCCCTCGCTAAGTATTATGACTTTTTTGCTCAAAAAGATAAAATCAATTGGTTAGCTAAGGGGGAAGGGAACAACTCCTTTTTCACCACCACTAAAAAAAGATTTGCCAAGCGTAACTGCAACTCCCTTTCTTCTACTATTGGGAATAATTCTTGGGATGTGGCTGCCTCCAAATCTATTTAGTACTTTAAAAATCTCCTCTCTTTGGATGGGATTGGGGATATTGGGAAATTCATGGAGATAATCCCCCCCATCATCACTTCTGAGGATTCCTCGACACTGACTCAAATCCCTTCTGATAACGAGATCCTTGAGTTTATGAAACAGATTCCCACTAATAGCACTTATGGTCCTGACGGTTTTAATGTCGAGTTTTTTCTTAACTGCTGGGAAATTGTAAAATTGGACGTGGTGAGTGCAATTTCGCAGTTCTACACTGCTCGCTCTGCTCCGAGATCCTTCAATTCCACTTTCATATCTCTTATTCCCAAGAAACACCAAATTGAGAATATTTCTAACTTTCGTCTTATCAGCCTTTGTAATGTGATCTTCAAAATTGCTTTGGGTATTTTTGCTAAACACCAGATGATTTTATTGCCTAAAATTATTTCCTTGGAGCAAGCCAATTTCATCAAAGGCAGATCCATCTTTGACCACATCTCTACAACTTTCGAGCTCACGCAATGCCTCAATCATAAGGTGTTTGCTTCCAACATCATCTTCCAACTGGACCTTCAAAAAGCTTATGATAGAGTGGAATGGGAAGCCCTCTACTGTACTCTTCTCAAATTTGGATTTTCCTCCCATGTCATCTCTCTTATCAAAAGCTTTGTGGAGCATGAGGTGTCCTCTATCTTGGTTGATGGAAACTCTACTCCTTTCTTGAAAGTCTCACGCAGGCTTCGGTAAGGCAACCCCTTGTCTCCATTTCTCTTTGATATCTTTATAGAACCCTTCATTCATGGTACTAAGGAGTTGGCCTTTCGTGGCCAGTTGACTCCCTTCTCCATTAAGCGTAACATCCCCTCTCCTATGGCTCTTCTATACGCTGACGATATCATTCTCTTTCTCAATGGGAGCATTAGATCCACCTTCAACCTCATGGCTTTCATTAGGGAGTTCGAGTCTAGCTTTGGTCAAAGAGTAAACTCAAAAGTTTCTGCTTTGTGAGAGAGCATTTCCCCCTAGGATGACTCTCCTGGATCCTGGCTATTACTAGTTTTCAACCTGGGAACTTCCCTTTCACCTACCTTGGATGTCCTATCTTCACTGGGAGAGCTAAGATCTCCTACTTTCAAGGCTTGCTAGATAAATTCATTCCAAACTCTCAAGATGGAAAGCCAAGCTCCTCTCCTCTACTACCAGGCTGCTTCTTATCAAACACGTCCTCCCCTCCATTCCCATTCACATTCTATCGGTGATGGACGTGCCCAAGGCTGTGATTCGAAGACTTGAATCCAATTTTGCCAACTTCTTCCGAAACTCCATGAGGGAGGAACGATCCCACCATTGGATCTCCTGATCCTCTATCTGCAAGCCTCCCCCCTTGGAGGTCTCGGCATTAGGGATCTCTCCTTAGTCATTAAAGCCTTCAAGATGAAACGACTCTAGTACATAATGTTTGGGGATTCCCCTTATGCTCTCTTATGTAGAACCTATATGGCCTGTCCTACAGCTCTCCCATGAATCTCCCCCATAGACTTACCTCCCTAGCCGTAATCTTAGACAATATGAAACCTCTCATTCGCTGGGAGGTCAAGGAAGGCGATATTAACTTTTGGTGGGATATCTGGATTGGGGACTCTCCACTCAACAACTTCCTTCCTCCCGACATTGTCCCTCCATCTATCAAGGTCAAAGAGTTTCTGACTTCTTCGGTTGGGAATAATCTTATCTCTTATATCCCCTCCCATATTCGTGCTAAAATCTCTAATACTCCTCTTATTAATGCCAAAGGCTCTCCAATTTGGTCTCCCTTTACAAGTGGGCGGTTCTCTATTTCCTCTGCTTACCACTGCAACTTCACTTCTTTGCCCACGAATCCCCTCTTCAACTGCCTTTGGAGTCTTAAGCTTCCACTTAGGTTGAGTCTGACCGCTTAGAGAATTCTTATAGGGAGGCTCCCCACCGATGACAAAGTCCAGCAGCTTGGCTTTCAATTGCCCTCCAAGTGTGTCTGTTGCCCTGCCTCCCCAACAACTGAATCCCTGTCCCATCTGATTTGCAAGAGCGATATGGTTGTTATCGTCGCCAACTAGACTCTTAAGATAAATTCCATCCCCACCTTGGATCCTAAGAACCTTTTCCGCAATTTCCTCACACATCGTAGCACCGCTTCCAAGAGGATCAAGGGCTTGACTATCTTTACCAACTACTTCATCCCCCGCTGAAGCTGGAGTAAACACGAATATGAGGTACTTATGAATTCAGCTTTTTTTTTCTTTCTTTCTTTTGATTGGGGGGGGCGACTTAAGCTAGCATTAGAATTTTTTGTGACATTTAATAAAGAAAATATACTTGTCTAATTCATCGAATCAAGCTTTCATGAGTGTTTGTATAGCCACTTTGCTCCAACTGCAACGCATCTCAATTCATTCATATGCCCTTTCTTGATTTTGAATATTTAACATAAAACCATGGAACTATGAGATACTGAACATATAGAGAAAAGCACATCAAAATCCCATTTAAAGGACCCCAAAGAATGGGTTAGATCTGGCAGAATTAAGATTTACTGATGTTGCAGTAGATCTTTTGATGGTCGTCATCAATGTGTATGAAGGGTGATGATAGGTGATGATAGGTGATGGGGTTTGGACTTTAGGGAAGGTTTACTGGTAAGGTGGATAGAAGGGTCTAGTGGGAGATGGAACTATGGGTGGTTTGTATTAGTAATTATTTTGACAGTATAATGCCATCAAGCAGTAGCTTTTTATCAGCCAAACTATACTTCCAAATTCTTAATACTCTCCCTTCTAGCAAGGCCAAGAATCCCTTTCTATTCTAGCTTTTTCCAACAGATGCTATTTGATCTTGGAGATTCACAAGTGGACAAAGAGAAGTAACTGGTTACTAGGTAGGCAAATATTGCTGAAAGTAATTTGTCTTGTTCTGGTTTTTTTTTTCTTCTTCTATTTTTCCTTTTGGCAAAACTATCATCACATGTTGCATTCTTTTCCCCTATCAAACAAAAAGAACTATCATAACATGCCTCTTGGTAGGCAAGGCAATTTCGAGTAAAATTTTCATTGGTGATGGAGCAAATTAGACATGTTTACTTGTTCCATGTAAACTTGTCAAGGGGTATTAATCATTGAAAAATAATAAGATGACACTTGACACACAACGTGCTTTTCTAATGATTGGCATGTGGTAGTTAGACACCTTTAAGTAATTTATTTGTGCATTTCTGCTTGTGTTATCAACAAAGTGAATCTGACTTTGATTTGCTACTACTTTTTCTGGAAGGTCACTCAGTGCTTTGTGGACTTGGTTGGAGAGCTCAAGAAGATGAAGAGTTTTATGGACTTGGTGAGTTAGTTTCACACATTTATGCAGCATTTCATGTTTTTATTCTCAAATATAGAGCTTTCTTTAAACATTCGTGTAGAGTAATTTTTACAAATTCAAATTGTAATATTAATTATGCATCTTTTTGAGAAAAGCCATCAAGTAGCAGTGTAAAATAGATATGGGTTTGGAACATATAGAGGACATCTATGCATCACTTTGTTGCATTGTTGCATATATGTTGATTATGATTAAATTTTTGTTCTTATTTCTGTTTGTTTGTTCTGCAGGTTATTTTGTCAGATGTGTTCAAATAACACTAGGTAGAATGGTGTTGCTTTTGTAGCAAAAGAAAGAAGGAAATCAATATCTCACTAATACTGCAGTTTGATTATTCCTCATCGTTTTGTTGTAGTGGCTGGATTTATCTTTCTTCAAATACCATGTGAAAATAATGCAAGGCGATGAACTCCATTGATCCATATGTTTTCTCTGTATAGAGAGGTATAAAACAGAAATACCTGAAAAGTCCTGAGCAAAGATAGATATCACAGAAAACCATGAGTTCCTCAATTCCATAAAAGGTGAAAAGTACGGTGATCCTCCTCAAGCTAGTCTAAAATTTAGAAAAAGTATTGCTAACAAACAAGATGATAAAGACAGATGTTTTGATGATGGGCAATACACTGGGAGGTGGTTAATCAAGTCACATTGCTAGCGTGAAACAATCCTCTGTTCCCATAATATATTTTTTTTAATGCACCACAAGATGTAGAAATTCAATTAGCTGATATCAATCAGTTTCCAGGTTAGGATGAAGTAGCTTAACACCCAATCATTTAAGACAACCCCAGTGGCAGGCTTTGAAATGTAGCATTTGGTGGTCTCTCTAGCAAACAATAAGAAGATTAGAATGCTAGTAGAAAGTTAATCAAATCACCCCGACTGCCAATATTGACTAATAAACATGTTGTAGACCTCAGTGACCTGCAAGAAATTTGATTAGCCTATGTAGCTGAAAAACTTAGGCTTAAAATGCTGTTAAGGGGGATTTATAGATGTAATGTTGCTAAAACCTATAAAGAATAGAACCAACAATCACAGCTAATTCTACGATAAAGGAGCAAACAACCGATGAAAAGTAACAAAAATATACCTACTAAATATTTCTCAACTTAAGCAGGTTTAGATTTGACTATTATAGAAGATACCATCAAGATTGCAACTAACAGGGTTGACAAGAACAAGGTAAAAAAAAAAGTTATCCACCCATTCCCTGTGGACTACATATGCACCATTGGAATCAGGAATGCAATCATCTTGTTTAAAGTGATGGCTAAATCCTGATCGAAACTACATTTAAATGTGTTCCACTAATTCAAAATTGGGTTAGTAAGGAAGAAGCTCACTCCTAACGGACCTTGTCACACTTCTTCCTGTGTTACACAGACGCTCTGCATAGCTTCTCTTTGATTGGACAAGATCATCAGAACCCACAAAATCCACAAGCTTTTCAACAACTGCCAGTGGCTTATTAAACAATCTAATATATACACTATGCCTTCAATCGTATTGCTATCAATTAACAAAGCAAGATTGATATATACTTTCATATATAGACTGTGGCTTCATTTGTTTTACCATCAAATACAAATGCATATTTTTGACATATATAAGGATGCACATGCAACTGCGTTTTCCTTAGGTGGTATCTGGAGTGGTCTATGTTCATTTGTTAGTTGTCCTTTTATATTTTTGCAAAATCTGATACATGAGTAAGGGAGCAATAAGCCATATTTATTTTCCATGCTATTTTACTTTCCACCATTTTGAGATATTCTAATATAGAAAATGGAAACAAATCTTATAATAACACAAGCACCTTTGTCACTCAAAACAAGTTCTTATTGTCAACACAGAATAACTCAAATGCATTAATCCTACTTATTTTGGAGAAGTGTTATTCTTTTTATTTTTCTGGAGTCCTTAAACTTTTTACTCCAAAAAACCTCCAAAATAATTTTTATGCAAGTGGGACAACCTATTGCATTTGATGCAAGTGCAGTATCCTATTGGCGCCCTAGCCTATCTTCAGGCACCAAATTAGCACCAGATCATGCTAAGTATCAATTTGAAAACCTTTGATGAACATAAGACTTTGTTCATTGGAGAGGAAAGTTAAAACACAGGCAGCTCAAACCAGGCTACATGGGAAAGAAGCACAGGAAATACATCAAGATTTAGAATAGGAAGGGTGAAAATTTATGTACTACTTTCTCATTCTAGTAGAGGTGGCAAGTGATTCACTTAGCCTTTTAGGTAAAGTTGTAGATCATAATGGCACCAACTAGGTCCTCAAGATGATAAAGGATGTTAACATGACCCTCATTCAACTTGCTACAGGAAAAAGTCTAAAATAATAAAAAAGTTCCTTTTCCCATCGAAAGAATGACCCAGGAAGTCCATTATTCCAAACTCGGTCCTTCTAGTTAGGTATGCAACTCCCTACCAAGCTTTCCTCCAAACTACGCATGCACCCCTAATCAAAGTCAAGGATCCTTAGAAGGAGCCATGTTTAGAAGCCCTTGTTCCCTGATCCTGGAAAAAGCTAGTCACTATAAATCTCTACTCTTGTGTGAATTGACCGTCTGAAATATTTATCCTTGTGTCACAGATCACAGGGAAGGCAGTAATGCTAGATGAGATAATCAACTATGTGCAATCACTACAAAGACAGGTTGAGGCACTAAGAATCGTAAGCAATCTATGCTGTAAACAATCTCGATTTCTAGCATTCAGCAAAACTTACTTTGTTTCTTGCTTTTCAAGCCTCCCTCGTACCATTTTAAAGAAGTTTTAAAAATTAGTTTACTAATGTTTAGGGTGATAAAATCTTAGTTATTATAAAAGAATTAAAAGAATATGTAAAACATGATTTAGTTAGAGCTTCCATTTACTTAGATAAATAACCTAAAGTTAGCACATAATCAGATGAGACTATTTGGTGCGCTGGCTCTTGGACCCAAGGGTACTTAGGCCCCATGGAGGTACACAATTTGTGGGTTTTTTTGGAGTTATGAGACACATTAATTCCAGTGAGCTTTTTACTAAAAGATCCCTCAGTCTAACACAACAAGTGAATATTAATGTTGATCTTGAATGTTCATTAGCTAAATTAACCAAGTGGTCATTGATCTGTCTGAGTTTACTTGATTTTCATCCTTGGATCTGATGGGGATAGGCAAACCTATGTTAGTATTTAACCTATAAGAGGTTCTTATGGTATAGATGTGGTATGCTAAAGGCATACTTAAATGGTATATCCAAGAGAGCCTAGCATTGTGTATAGGATGGTTTAGAGTGGAACCTGAGAGGTTTTATGTAATACAAATGTGGTGTGCTGCCGGCACACAAGTGGTATATCCAGGAGAGTCTAACATCATTGGAGACAGATTATTATGGAACTTGAGAGGTTCATGTGGTATGCTAAAGGCAACATGAGTGGCATATATACCCAAAAGAGTTTAGCACCATTGAGGATTAAATGAAATTGACAAAAAAGGTTGAGGATAAGAAATTATGATAAATTGAATCAAGAACAATATCCATAAAGAATCATCTCTAATTAAAAGGTGAAATATTATTAGTGTGATAGTGAAGTAGTCTTAGAGAGAGAAAAGAGGGAATGTTTAAGTAAATAAATGTATTATATGAGTAAGGGATCAAGGGAATATAGATTATTAGCCTATCATGTGAATACATATTAATGAACCAAAAAACAAGATACAAAATAAAAGGAAATTTAGTAGTTTTACAATCTAAGCGAATCTAGATGGATTAGCCTTGAATTTTGAGTTATGAATCTAATTAAATAACTAATAAGTTTAGTTCATCCTTTTATCTAGTTTTTCACCAGACAATTGCTCATTCCTTATATTATTCTCCTTCCACTTAGGTGTTGTGGTGCAAGGTACAAAGATACACAAGAAAAAATATGCATAGTAATAGTTGATAAGAATTTTATGGCTTTTAATTTAGTTTTATTTCTGCTCATTTATACATTTTATTTATAATAGATATATTCATGGCCTAGATCAAAAGGGACCATGTGTAATTGTTACGACCCGATTCCCGGATCCCTATAAGATTCGAGACCGACTCGTCTCGACTAATCCCAAAACCTAGTCGTCCAACGAAAAATAACCAAAAGTAGGAAAATAAACCACATTCACGCATACAATATAACTAAGCAGAAGAAAAGTACGAAACAGTAAAGAAAGTAGAACAACTATCTCAGTACATACCACCACAGCAACAATAGAAAGCGCAAAGGAAACAGAAAGTAACAAAAACAGTAAAGCTTATATCCATTACTCACTATGACAGTAGGAAAGTGAAGGAACTGAAAAACGACTATGGCTGGGCTCGGCTGAGCCCAGCACCCTCTGTAGCCGAAAACTCGGGTTGCTCAACTCCCAGTCCTAAACAGGACTACGAAAAGACAAAGTCAGCGAATGTTGAGAAGAGTAGTGTTTACATTATTTAAGTGCAAGTACAGTAAAACAACAACAGGTTTAATTCTCATTTCTATTTATCTCATTTATGTATTTCCGGTTCATTTATTTCTCAAGTATCCAAATATTTCTTGATCTTGCATGTTCCTCGTGGAAACGATCTTGATTACAGTCTTTTCCGTAGAGTAGAAGGTACACGTGGTGCTCTCCTGGTCGGGAGAGTCCCCCGTGGTAGCCCTACACCTAGTCAACCACCCTGAGGTCACTATCGAGATGTAGCGGTGACTACGGCACGCGTGATAAGCTCATGGGTAGTTACCTCGCACTGACACGCGGTCAGTTGTTTCCGCTAGTGGGTACGTCCAAAGTACAGCACGGAACAGTATAGGGCCTTACCCTCTCAGAATAGTGGTCTCGCCCCTCAGAATCAAATAGGGGTCTCGCCCCTCCACAGTCCGCGTACCCTCGTCCAACTACCCCGATTTGCCCAGAGGGCTTAACAAAGTCAGTGTATGGTAGCTAGCTGAACCCCGGTTCCCGTGGGGTGGCTAGCTCCCTCCCTACACTAGTAGCTCGCCTTGGTACCACGTACGCGAGGGCCAACAGGAGTCGATGTAAAGTGGCCAATCCTAACCCCGGGTCTCAACCCAAAGGAGGCTAGCTCCGCTCTACACTAAAAAGGAACAGTTGCTCTCCTTGGTACCACGTACACAAGGGCCAGCACACTTCCTGTATACATTCCAAATTTCCTTTCATCCATAGGAGTTCTACTCCTAATTCCTCGTAGGGTTCATGCTCATATTCATCTCATTTATCCAGGTCCAGATCTAATGTCTCATAATTCATTCATCATCCATATACAGGCAGCTCATGTTTTCATCATTCATTTCTCAATAACATGCAACTTGTGGTTTCACAGGAAATTTCTCAATTTCATACAGGTAGCTCGTATTTTAACATGCATCTCGTAATTATTTTAAAGGCATTTGCTAGCAATTTATCTTAACCGTGCATTCAAATAAACAGTACAGCTTAAACAGGCTCATTCATTTCTACCTTAGGGTTCATTCCATATCCTAGAGTTCAATCCGACTATTCCAACCAAGGACATTCTTATTTAATTATTAACAACTGAGTTAAACCACTCTACCGGGTATCACGGGAGGAATGTGAGCCTATGCCGCAGATCTCGTCGTCTCCGTGGGCCCCGAACACATCATTGGCTAGTAACCTATACCAATGATCAATGTACATTAGACGAGCTTAAAACAGTAGATACTCAATACGAATACGTAGAGAAACTTAAGTGGAAAATAATGGTACTTCGTTTGCAGAAATCCGATTCCATTCAGGCCTTAAACAGGCCAAAAACGCTGTTACTGATTAAAATCAGAGTCCCAGACGTCTTAAAAGACGTCAGACTTACCTTACCTTTCCTGTGGCTGATTCAGACCTCCAGACTCTGTCTGCGACCGTCTAGGGGCAGTTCCAGACGTCGGGCAAGGTCTCCAGTCGTCTGGAAGCACCTCCGGACGTCTGGTGATGTGATTAGACATCCAAAAGTGCTTTGGAAAGCATACCGCGTGCCTTCCCAAAGCTTGCACCTGTGTACGGTCGCCCGCAGACACAATGGTCAGTCAACATCCCCTGCGCTGCGATATGCATGGCACAGGAAGATACGTACCTTGCGATATACGTGCTTTTAGACATCCAGCCTCAACTCCGGACATCCAGATGCCTCGCCAGACATCTAGACTTCACTCCAGACATCTGATACTGGAAAACTTCCAGTATCAGAACCTCCTCGCACCTCACTCTGCTCGCACCTTCACTTGCAGCGGCAGCTCCAGCAGCTGCAGAGCTTAAGCAACTTCTCACCGCCTCCTCCTCGAGCTCCACCGAGCTGCCACAATCGTCTTCCTCCCCCCCTGCTCTCACTCCCTCGCACTCTCTCTCTCTCGCTCCTCCCTGCTCTCCCCTCGTCGGTGGATCTCCTTCCTTATCGTGGCTGCAGCAGAGGCGAAGGGAAGGGTGGCTGTCGTAGGAGAAGGTGGAGGTGGCGGTGGCCTGTGGTGTGAAGAGGAGAGGAGAGGAGAAGGGAGGGGGTATATATAGGAGACGGGTTAGGGTGAGGGTGAGGGGCAAAGGAGAGAGAGAGAGGGTTTCTGCATGCCACCTCTGCGCAGAGCGCACCACGTAGTACGAAAAACTCACTTTCAGACGTCCGGGCACGTGTCCAGATGTCTGACTGAGACTCCAGACATCTTAAATAGCTAAAAAAATGTAATAGGTTATTACATCATAACAAACTTAAAGGAAGTTTCATCCCCGAAACTTGAGCTAGCTAAGGTGCAGGAAAAGAAACGTAATAACTCATAACAAACTTAAAGAAGACCGAAGTAGGTCCAGAAAGACGTACCCTCAAAATGCTTCGGGTACCGCTCTCGCATCGCCGCCTCAAGCTCCCAAGTCGCCTCCTCGTACTGCTGGCTTCTCCATATAACCTTCACCAGTGATACCTACTTCCGTTTCAACCTCCGGACGGCTCTGCCTAGTATCTGTACTGCTCTCTCGGGATAGGTCAGGTCGTCACCCACCTCGACGCTTTCGTGGCTTAAAACATGACTGGGATCAGCGATGTACTTCCTGAGGTTGGACAGGTGGAACATGTCGTGCACTCCAGAAAGTTGGGGAGGAAGGGCAAGCTAGTAAGCAACGGGTTCTACCCACTCCAGGACCTCAAAGGGCCCCACAAACCTCGACGCAAGCTTCCCTTTCACCCTAAAACGCTGTAGGCTCTTTATGGGCGAAACACGAAGAAAGACGTGATCCCTGACCTCGAACTGCACCTTTGTGCGTTTCTAGTCAGCATAGCTCTTCTGCCTACTCCTGACAATGCGAAGTCATCTGTGAATCTGCTCTATCGCCTCCTGACTCTGCTGGATCAACCTGGGACCAACCTCCCACTTGGTCCCCACCTCGACCCAACTCAAGGGTGCAGTACACTTCCGTCCGTACAGAGCCTCGTAAGGTACCATGCCGATGCTCGAGTGGTAATTGTTATTGTATGCAAACTCTGCCAAGGGCAAAAGCTCCTCCCAGGAGCCTCTCAGTCTAGTACACAGGAACGCAAAAGGTCCTCAAGTGTCTGAATGGTGCGCTCTGACTGTCCGTCTGTCTGGGGGTGGTAAGCGGTACTGAACCTCAATGCGTCCCCAAGGCCTGTTGAAACTCAACCCAGAACTGGGAAGTAAAGCGAGTATCCCTGTTGGATACAATCTCACGTAGAACTCCTTGCAGGCGCACCACATCCCAAATGTATCTCTCTACTAACTGTGCTGGTCCAAAGGTGACTCGGATCAGCAGGAAACATGCCATCTTCGTCAACCTGTCTATTATCACCCAGACTACGTCATGTCCCCGCTAGGTAATTGGTAGACCTACCACCAAGTCCATGGTGATGCTCTCCCACTTTCACTCCGGCATAGGAAGTGGCTACAATGGCCGTGTAGGCCTCTGATGCTCGGCCTTCACCTGCTGGCATACCAAACACTACTGCACAAATTCACCAACATCCCGTTTCATTCCTCTCCACCAAAAGTCGCATCACAAATCATGGTACATCTTTGTGTTCCCGGGATATATGGTGAACCTGGACCCGTGCACCTCAGTTAGGAGCTCTCTCAACAACTCCTCGTCCCTAGAAACGCATAAGCGTCCCCTCATGCGCAGTATCTTGTCTGAAAAGGAAAAGTCTCCTGGGTCCCCTGTCAATACCCTGTCTCGTAGCGTCTATAAGTACGGATCTTTCATCTACCCTGCGATGATGCGGTCTATCAACTCAGGTCGTGTCTGCCACGTCACTGTCACTGTCCCACAATACCCCTGTGACTCCCGGGGTCAGCAACTGCCCAACTCCTCTGTGAGTCTCTAACTCTGTGCCTGTAAATTGGCCAAGTGGGCAGGTGCCTTCTGGCTCAAGGCGTCAACCACCACATTGGTCGTCCCTGGGTGGTAAGAGATGCTGCAGTCGTAGTCCTTCAGGAGCTCTAACCAACGTCTCTGTCTCATGTTAAGCTCCTTCTGGTCAAACAAGTACCTGAGGCTCTTATGATCTGTGAAAATCCCGAAAGTCTCACCGTAAAGGTAGTGCCTCCATGTCTTCTACGCGAAGACAACTGCTGCCAGCTCTAAGTCATTGGTAGGATAGCTATGCTCATGGGGCTTCAGTTGCCGCAAAGCGTAAGCGACAACGTGACCTCGCTGCATGAGCACACCCCCTAACCCTTGCAACGAAGCGTCGGTGTAAACCACAAAATCGCTACTACTGTTTGGAATGGTAAGCACAGGAGCCGAAGTCAGTCTCTCCTTCAGCTCTTGAAAACATGCCTCTCACTCATCTGTCCAGGTAAAGGGCACGTCCTTCCGAGTCAGCTGGGTCATAGAATGCGCAATGACAAAATCATCTGATAAACCGCCGGTAATAACCTGTTAGTCCTAAAAAGCTACGTACATCTGTCACTGTGCGTGGCCTCTCCCACCTGAGTACGGCCTCAACCTTGGCTGGATCCACAGCCAATCCATCCCCTAAAATCACGTGGCCTAGGAAAGTCACCTGCCTCAACCAAAACTCGCACTTGCTGTACTTGGCATACAGCTTGCGTCGCCTCAAGGTATCCAGGATCATACGTAAATACTGTCCATGCTGCACCTGATCCCGCAAGTAAACGAGTACGTCGTCGATAAACACCACCACAAACTGGTCTAGATACGACCTAAAAACACGGTTCATCAAATCCATAAAGGCAGCGGGGGCATGGTTAGCCCAAACGGCATGACCAAGAACTCATAGTGCCCGTACCGGGTACTGAAAGCTATCTTGGAGACGTCGGTCTCCCTGATCCTCAACTGGTGGTAGCCTAACCTCAGATCTATCTTAGAGAACACTATGGCATCTCGCAACTGGTCGAAGAGGTCGTCAATCCTCGGCAGCAGATGCTTGTTCTTGATGGTGAACCTATTCAGCTGTCGGTAGTCGACACAAAGTCGTAGGGTATCGTCCTTCTTCACAAACAGCACAGAGGCTCCCCATGGGGACGCATTGGGCCTCACAAAGCCCTTCTCCAACAGGTCCTGTAGTTGTGACTTGAGCTCTCACAGCTCAAGCGGTGCCATCCGATATGGTGCAGTAGAAATGGGGCTGGTCCCCGGTACCAGTGAGATCTGAAACTCGATCTCACGCTCAGGCGGTAATCCTGGCAGCTCCTCTTGAAAAATGTCAGGGTACTCGCAAACCACCAGGATACTCTGAAAGTCAACCACGGGGCTAGGCTCTGCCACTACATAGGTCAAAAAGCTCTCACACCCCTGGCTTAAAAGCCTGATCGCTCGAAGCATGGAGATGCACATGAAACCTCCGTCCACCGACTGTCCATGAAACTCAAAAGGAGGCAACTCCGGTATGGAGAAGACGATCTTTCTCTCGAAATAGTCCACTAGGGCGTGATTGGCAGACAGCCAGTCCATCCCTAGGATCATGCCAAAATTCTCCTTCTATATTACAATCAGGTCAGTGGGGAGGCTATATCCCCCTATAATGATCTCACAGTCCATGTATACCTCATCGGCTACAAACAACTGGCCACATGGGCCTCTAATCACAAACGAATCCTCTAATAGTACACTGCCCTACCTCAAACTAACGGCAAAACTCGTAGCGACGAAGGAGTG
The DNA here is from genome assembly GCA_037157565.1 of Thalassia testudinum. Taxonomy (NCBI): domain Eukaryota; kingdom Viridiplantae; phylum Streptophyta; class Magnoliopsida; order Alismatales; family Hydrocharitaceae; genus Thalassia; species Thalassia testudinum. Next base: position 136,785,569 of record JAZHRO010000077.1, read on the forward strand.
TGTGGCGCCGGAATCAAAAAGTACCTACACTAATCCGCCAGAAACAGTAACCATACCTGCCACCACTGAACTCGAAGCCCTAGCGTCTCTGTGTGTTAGGGCATTGATACGCCCCTCAGCCCTTGATGCAGACGAAGCAGCTACACTCTGGGTCGGGCAAGCAGCAACTAGTCGGTACCCTCCTCGTGTCTGCTGTCCTCCCCCACGTGCCTGGTGACCATGACCACCAGCTCGGCCTCCAGCGCTCGATGCAGGGAGCATCTACTGTGCTCTGGCCCTAGATGGGCAGTCCCTCCTGATGTGGCCCGGCTGACCACATTGCTAGCAGAGGGGTATACGATCTCCTCCCTCCGTAAGTCCCTGTTGGCGGCTAGGCGGGGTCTTGTGCTAGCAACTTGCCCCTATCTAGGGCCCCCAAAGGCCACTAATGGCCCCGCAAAACGAGACGACATTCCTGCGGGCACCGTGTGCCTCCTCTCCCGATGGCCTTGAGAGTACTCTGGCTAGTAGGGCCTCCTCCATCCGCTATCAGTGTCTTGCGTGGCCGGATTGGTCTCGTTGTAAGTCATGGCTGCCTCAACCACACGAGAGAATATGGGTAGCTTCAGGGGTTTGACATACCCCCGAATAGCAAGTCGGAGCCCCTTAGTAAACCTCCATAGGTGCTCCTTTACGTGCGCGTGCGCGTTTGGTTGGAAGAGTCGTTATAGCTTGCGCTCGCAACATCAGTTTTAAAATGAAGAAACGGATGTGAGTCTGAGTGTCAATCTCAGGGAGGCGTGAAAATTGAGTTTTTCTTGTCACTTGTCACAAAAATCGCAGGGTTTTGCTTACGAAAAGGCACGGGTGAAAAGCGAGTGAGAGAGAGAGAGAGAGAGAGAGATTAGGGTTAAAATTGTTTCATTCGTAACATGCAACTTTAGTTCATAATTACAACACTAGATAAATGCTTGAACATAAGTAAAGCTTAAAAGAAGGAAAGAGAGAGAGAGGGGACGGTGAGGCAGCCACGGTGGTGGAGGGGGGCTCCGTCGGTGGCTCGTCATCTCCGGCGATTACAAAAGGGCTTAAAGGTAGCTAAGAGGGAGATAGAACACTTGCAAGTGGAGTGAATGCCTTGAATGGGTGGTTGGAAGGGGTTTAAATAGGGAGAAGGTCTTTCCAAATGAAGAAGGGGTTTTAGCAACGCTTTCCAAGTGAAGAAGGGGTTTTAGCGACATCCGGGACGTCGCTAAAACCCTTCCCAAAACGTCGGTGAAGGCCTCTACTCGCCGGTCGCATAAGCGTGCCTTGTGCTTCTTTGCGCCTGATCCGTGTGCGTGCGTCGTAAGTCATTTGATCGAAGATCGGACGGGTGAGATCCCGCACAGGGTGCGCGCCTAGATCGTGCCCATGTCCCCGTGTCATCGCGTGCGTCTGGTCAAGGCGCATCTGCGGGTGCCATGTCTCGCAATCGCGCCCGTCCGCTCACCGATCTACGGTCCAATTTCGCCCACGCGCGTCTTCGCCTTGCAATTTCCACGCAGCACGCTTCGACAGCATAAGTGCGGGTGAGCGCTTCGACCGCTGCGCTGCGCCCGTTGCTTTGTCGCGGCGAGGGCGGGCGCACGAGCGGCTCTCAGCCATTCGATCAAAGATCGACGGCTGAGATTCGTCCTCTGGATGAAGGCGAGATCGGTCGGCGGTCTGAATGCATCGAGCGGGCGCCACGTGGTGCGCCGTGGGCCGTTGATCATCAGATCAACGGTCAGAACTTCTTGGGCCTATTGTAGGAGCTCCGGATGTCGGATTTGGCCGATTTCGAGTCTGTTGGACTCCGTTCGTTGCTCTAAATCCATCCATGCGGTTTGATTGCTCATCTAAGGCTTGCTTTGACAAGTACTTATACAAATGGCCATTAATACTGTTTTATAAGCAATCTTGATTTATGATGCATGCAATGCTCCCATTCTATTTATGATATGTTATCTGTGCATTTTGTTCTTAAAATGGACCCCATTTAACAGAATTATCACCCCAAGATGCAGTATTATCATACCCACATGCTTATTCCTTGCTAGTCCCTATCAAGGTTTATTCTAGCATTTATTTCTAGTCAGAATTTAAGAAGTAATTACTTAGACATTTCGTCACTTGTCAATAGGAAGAAATATACTAAGATCTTAATCTACAAAGACTAAGCAACACCCGGGTGTCCTCCAAAATACAAATCGTCTGAATCCTTGCCTTAATGTATGTACATATATATATATATATATTTCTTATTTTTGGATTTTTTGGAATTAAGAGTGGGTTGGTAACTTTTTATGGCTACCCAACCCACTCAAAACTCGGATAAAACTCTAAGTGCTAAGCATCTTGGTGTGAAGATCGTGATAGATTCACTCAATGGTAATTTAGACAGACTCCGGGTTTCTACGTCCCTAGGTGACCGGAAGCGGAAGTGTTTTTCTTGAAGGTGTATTTGTTCGATCGGTAGCTTTCTCCCTACATTTGTTTTAACTAGGGTCAACACAAGGATTTTTCCAGTGTATATCTCCCCGGCTTGCCCTACTTCCCCGCTTTTTCCCTAAGTGTTTTGGTTCTTTTTGTGCATTTACTGAGATGGGCTCTAGACAACCAACCAATGGGCTGTTACCCATGATCACTTACCAGCTATACTCGTTCGGTGAAGTGTGATTTATTTTATTTTCTTTTTTTCTCCTTTTTTGTTAATTTAGTAGGTGGCTTCCCTGATCTCAAATTTACTTAGAGGCAATGAAAAAGAAGTGATCCCGTGGCTGGGCTCTGGACAACCTGCCAATGGGCTGTTACCCACGACAACTTGCCAGCCATACCACCCTAGAGAATTCATTAGCTACCCAATTTCTGTCAGAATCTCCGAGGAGTGAGTCTGTGCAAAAATGTGTGTAGATGCTTAGACTCAAAGTCTTTCTGAGTTAGAGGGTGAGTTGATAAGTCGTATACTTATCACCTTATTTAGTTGGTGGATTAGAGTAGCTTAAGGTTGCAAGGATTTGAAGCTAAATCCATATTTTAACGAATACCAGGGCTGATTAAGCCTGAAGGCCTGAAAAGTCTAAGTGTTCAAGTTCTTTTTGTATTATTTCCCACTATTGATAAATTTCTAATGCTAAGTTTCTTCCTAAATTCAATTTTTCTTTTTTAATTTTATTCTATTCAGACTGATTAAATGAGCTCAGGATCATGCAATTTACCACCCTCCCCCATGCTTAAGTTGGACAATATCCTCATTGGCAAATACATGGATGCAACAGGGGTTCAAAAAGATATTACTTGAGTGACGTAGAATACTTGATCAGTCTGAATCTTCTGTGTTACCTCCCAGGAAGCATTGAGTTTAACGCCTCCAGTTGGGCGGTGCTTCGTGTCATCCCTCAATGAGGTTGACACTCTCCTTTGGGGGAACCTAGGCTAGGAAGTGTTTCAATCTGTGGCCATTAACTGTAAAAGTGCGCCCAGTGTTCGGATCAACGATTTCAACCGCCCCATTGGAGTGAGGCTTGACCACCCGAAATGGTCCTGTCCACTTGGACCTGAGCTTCCCTGGAAAGAGTTTTAGGTGGGCATCGAAAAGCCAGACTTGCTGGTTAGACTCAAAGGTCTTTCTATGGATGAGTTGGTCGTGGATGGCTTTCATTTTCTCCTTATACAGTTGACTATTCTTAAAGGCATCCCAACGAATTTCTTCGAGCTTAGAGAGTTGAAGTGTCCTCTGCGCACCGGCTAACTGGGAATCCATGTTACACTGCTTAACGACCCAGTAAGCTCGGTGCTCCAATTCGACAGGAAGGTGGCAAGCTTTGTCAAAGACCAGGCGATAAGGAGACATGCCTTTCGGGGTCTTGAAAGCAGTCATGTATGCCCACAGGGCATCATCCAGTCATGTAGACCAGTCTTTCCTGTCAGGTCTCACAGTCTTCTGTAAAATGTTCTTGATTTGTCTATTTGAGACCTCGGTCTGCCCATTTGTTTGCGGATGATATGGGGTAGAAATGCGGTGGTTAACCTCGTGTTTTCTAAGTAGGGCACGGAATTGGGAGTGAATAAAATGACTTCCACCATCATTGATCATGGCCTTTAATATTCCAAATCGGGAAAAGATGTTCTGCTTAACAAAGTCCATGACAGTCTTATGAACGCATCGGCGGGTGGCGACGGCTTCAATCCATTTAGAAACATAGTCTACCGAGACTAGGATGTACTCAAAGTCTTTGGATGGTGGAAAGGGGCCCATAAAATCAATACCCCAAACATCAAAGATCTCGACAATCAAAATGGGCTGGAGGGGCATCATATCTTTTCTAGTCATGGACCCCAGTGTTTGACAGCGTGAGCAAGTCTTGGCAAAGTTGTGTGCATCCTTAAATAGGGAAGGTCAGTAAAATCCAGACTGCAGAACCTTTGCAGCTATTTTCTTCCCAGAGAAGTGACCACCACAAGCTTGGTCATAACAAAAAGATAGCACACTTTGAACTTCGTCTTCGGGGATACACATCCTGATGATCTGGTCGGCACAGAGGCGAAACAGCATGGGATCATCCCAGAAATAATGCTTGGCCTCGGCCAAGAACTTATCCCGTTGTTGCCTGGACCAGCTGTGCGGGGTCTGTCCTATAACCAGGTAGTTCACATAGTCAGCATACCAAGGCAGTTTCTTGTCTTGCACAGCCAGAATGTGTTCATTGGGGAAGGTGTCAAATAAAGGCAGGGAGGGTCCAATGTGATCTGGGTGAAGTCCGGACAAGTGGTCAACCACCACATTCTTTGATCCGGCTTCGTCACGGATTTCCAGGTCAAATTCCTGCAAGAGCGGGATCCATCTGATGAGCCTGAGTTTCGCGTCCTTGTTTAGCCAAAAGGTGCTGGATGGCTGAATGGTCAGTATAGATGGTTACGTGGGATCCCAACAGGTAAGGTCGGAACTTCTCAAGTCCGAAGACTATAGCGAACAATTCTTTTTCTGTGGCCGTATAGTTGCGTTGGGCCTCGTCCTACGTCTTGCTCGCGTAGTATATCACCATGGGTTTCTTGTCTTGTCTTTGTCCGAGGACAGCGCCTATGGCAAAATCTGATGCATCACACATAATCTTAAAGTCCTGGGACCAATCCGGGGGTTGAAGTACAGGTGCTGTGGAAACTAAGTCCCGGAGAGTTTGGTAAGCCTGGATGCAATCAGAGGTCATGTGGAATATGGCGTCGTTGGCCAGAAGGTCGGTTAAGGGTTTGGAAAGCTTGAAGAAGTCTTTGATAAACCTTCGGTAGAAGCCAACATGTCCCAGGAATGAACGGATCTGCCGGACCGAGCTAGGAGGAGGAAGTTTGGAAATCAAATCAACTTTAGCCCGATCCACCTCAATGCCCCTATGCGATACGATGTGACCGAGGACGATTCCTTCTTAAACCATAAAATGGCTCTTTTTCCCAACTTAACACCAAATTAACCTCGATACATCGTTTAAGGATTTTCTCCAAGTTGCTCAAACAGTGATCGAATGAATCCCCAAATACAGAGAAATCATCCATAAAGACCTCCAAGTATTCACCCACCATTTTTGAAAAAATGGCTAGCATGCAACGTTGAAGGGTAGCAGGTGCGTTGCATAACCGAACGACATTCGATGGAATGCAAACGTGCCGTACGGGCAAGTGAATGTGGTCTTCTCTTGATCTTCAGGAGCAATTGCGACTTGGTTATATCCTGAATATCCATCCAGGAAGCAAAAATACTTTTTCCCTGCCAATCTTTCAAGGATCTGGTCAATGAATGACAAGGGGAAATGATCTTTCTTGGTTGCTTCATTGAGCTTCCTGTAATCAATACACATCCGCCACGAGGTGGTGGTGTGGGTGGGGATGGATTCGCCATGCTCATTGGTAACAACAATGAGCCCGGCTTTCTTTGGAACCACTTGAATGAGACTCACCCAGGGGCTGTCAGAGATGGGATAGATGATGTCGGCGTCAAGCCACTTGATAATTTCTTTCTTAACGACCTCCCGCATATTTGGGTTTAACTGTCTCTGCATCTAGCAGAAGGGTCATGCCCCATCTTTCAGGTAAATCTTATGAGTGCAATAGGTGGGGCTAATTCCTCTCAAGTCTGAAATGGTCCATCCAATGGTGGCCCGATGTTCCGAAAGGGTCACGGTCAACCTGAGTTCCTGATCCTAGGTTAGATGAGAGTTAATAATCACAGGGAAGGTCTAGTCAGGTCCCAGGAAGGTATACTTGAGATTGTCAGGTAGTGGCTTTAGTTCGGGTGCGGGTGGAACAACAGTCGAAGGGAAAGGGAAAGGCAAGAGTTGATCAACATCAATCTCCTCAAATGATGTTGTTTGATGGTAATCAGCCTTACAGAGGTCCATGGGTAGAGATGGTGATGGGTCAGCACAATCATTACAGGATTGGTGGTCTGAAACAGAACTAAGGGTGAGGCATTCCTCGACCAAAGGTTCCATGGGATCATGTTCCTCAACACAATCGCAATCAAAAGACTTGGTCGCCCGGAAGATATCCAACTGCATTTTCTTATCTCCGAAGGCGATTTCCATACATCTTGTGTCATAATCGATGTTTGCCTTAGCCGTAGCTAAGAAAGGTCTGCCTAAGATTATAGGTGCATTCTGTAGTTTTTCAGGGACTTCCATGTCGAGCACCAAGAAGTCTTCCGGGAAATAGAAGTCCTTGACCCACACAATCACATCTTCGACAACCCCCTTCGGGTTCTTTACAGATCTATCAGCCAGCTGGATGGTGATGATTATGGGTGTCAACTCTCCGAAATCAAATTGGTGGTACAAGGTTGTTGGAATCAGATTGATGAAAGCACCTAAGTCCAGGAGCGCTATATCAAATGTCATGTCCTCGATATTGTAGGATATCAGGGGTGCTCCTGGGTTAGTTCGCTTGAGCGGAAGGTTGCTTGATATTACGGAACTCGCCTGCTCGGAGAGCACAATCTTCCTAGGTACTTGAGGTCTTGGCTTACGTTTGGGTGTACAAGCATCCTTTAAAAACTTGGCGTAAGCCGGGATGTTCTTAACAACTTCGAGGAGCGAAATATTAATCTGAATCTGCTTAAAGATCTCCAAAAGTTCCTCAGTTTCTACAACACTTTTCTTCTTCTTGATTGTTTCCAAGGCCTCGGGGTAGGGTGTCTGAACATAGATAGGGTCTATTTCTGGGTCCTTGGGTTTTTCCAGTGCCTCTTCTGAGTCGAGTGTTTCAGCTGGTGACGTCTCGGAAAGAGTCGGCCATTTGGGATCTTGGGTTTTGGTGCCGCTTCTCAAGGTTATCGCATTCGCAGAGGCATTGGGACCATGGGTTGATCCTTGAGAAGACGAGGATGAAGAAGCACCAAACCCAGGGGGTGTTTGTGGGGTTGGCTGGACCATGTGAGCCTGCCCGAGATTGCCCTAGAACCCTTGCGGATTAGGGCCTCTATTAATCATGTTTTGCGGGTTCGGTTGTGGCTGGGAAAGTAGGGATCCTTGTTGTTTACAGTCCAAAAGTTAGCTTGACTGTCCCTTTACTAAGGCCATTTCCTCCTGATGTTTCTGGTTCATTTCAGCCATCATCTTTATCAGGGTGTCCATTTGGTTCTGCGGGGGAGGGGCTGCCCTATTCTGATTGTATGGGGGTCTAACTGGTAGTCCTTGCTGATAGGGGGCAAGTTTGGCTGCTGGTTTGGCCTGGGTTAGTTCTGGAATTGAGGTGGTTTCTGGTTTGTACAACCAAAGTTGGGGTGATTACGCCAGCCAGTCTTGTAAGTGTTGGAGAAAGGGTCAGGTTTAGCATAACCTTGGACAGCTTGCACATCTTCAAGGATAGCAGATGTCGATGGGGAGGGAAGAGAGTAATCAATGGTTGAGGGAGCAAAGGTCCCTCCCTGGAACGTGGTCAGTAGTTGTTCCAGGTTCAATTGGCTCAAGGGCTGGACCAGGTCAACATTGTGAGCTCCCTTTGCTAGGGAGAAGGTCTGTAAGGGGTTCCTGGTCTGGTTCAGTAGCTCATCAATCTTTTTATCCACCAATTCCACTCAATCTAATTTCTTGGCAATGATGTCCATGTCAACCATTCCAGAATTTGCTTGTACCTCATAAATTCCACCACAGGGTTGACTGGATCGGTTAAATTAGGTCATAGAGGCATTGTTGAGCAAATTTTCGCTCATAGACTCAAAGAGCTCAAACGTGCTCTCCTCGTCTTTGTTCAGGAAGTTCCCCCGCATGAGGCATCGACGAAGTTTCGTAGGTTGCTGTCCAGACCATGGTAGAAGATCTGGACCAATTGCCACCTTGGTACTTCGTGGTATAGGCATTTCCTCAAGAGTTCATTAAATCTTTCCCACGCCTCATGGAACCGTTCCCCACCCTGGAGTGTAAAGGTAATAATGGCTTTTCTGAGGGCATTGATTTTTCCTATGAAGAAGAATTTCTTTAGAAATGCATGCCTCAGTTCTTCCTAGGTGGTGATGGGTCTACCTAGGGTTCTAAGGCAGTGAGAAGCCTTGTCTCTCAATGAGAAGGGGAACATCTTAATCAAAACAATGTCAAGGCTAATGTTTCTACGTTTCACAGTTCGGGCTATCCGGTCAAGATCCTCTAGGTGCTGGAAGGGGTCCTCATTGGAGCTTCCATGGAAGTGGCTCTGAATCAGACTCAAAACATTTGGTTTTAACTCAAAATCATCTCCCACTTCAAGGATCCTAAGGTGCGGCTCGACTCTAATAGCGGAAGGATTGTAGAAATCGCGGAGGGGCCTCAGTTGATCCTGGAATGGTGGTAGATCAGGTGGCGGTTACCCTTGTGGGCCTTGGAAGGGTGGTGGTGGTTGCCCTTGTGGGTTCTGTAACCAGTGTATGGCTTGCATGATAGTGTGGATCTGTTGCTGCTGAAGCCGGTTGTTTGCGTTAATCTGGGCTTGGATGATGGCCATTGTGTCTGGTGGGGGTTGGTCCTCAACCTCATCTACCCTAGGTTCAACCATGTTTCTAGCAGAATCAAGTCGCCTGGATTCCCGTCCCGAAACAAACAACTCGGGATGCAGTGAGCGCCTCCCGTGCATACACTAGAGAAGAACAGGAGGGGATGCGAAGAGTGACAAATGCGAGAAGTGTGTGTTCAACCAAGCAAACAAGCCTAGTCCTTATTGTATATTCCTTAGGGGACCTAGAAATCTCCAAAAGGGTGATTAAGCCCATAAGCACTGGACTCCCCTTCCCAAAGCTAATCTGGCCAAGTTGATTACGAGTGGATTGCAAGGAAGGTTCTTCCTTTGGCTTGCACCGCCGGTTCCATAGACCCCACAACCACGGTCGTTTGATACTGCCCCACAACCTAGTCACCAGATTCTACTAAAGGGATGAAAGCCAAGTGCCCAGCGAATAAAACCTCACCTCTCGAGACTTAACCCAATCCTGCTTAAGGCACATCTACTCAGTTTTAAAAGGGCTAGGACAGTGCTTGTGCTAGGGTTATGTGATGAGGCGTTGATTGGGGTAGTGCCTCTTAGTTTTCCACTTTCAGTGTGTCTGCTCCTATCAAAACATGATTTTCAAGTAAGGATTATTTTAGATGTGGTGTCTTTTAATGTTTTATCCTTACTTTAGTGTCTTTTAGGATTGACGTGTCTTAATGTTTTCAGACAAGTTTCAATGGGCACGTCAAGTTTTGCACACAATTCGGTGAAAGTAGTTTTTCCTTTTATTGTGTAGAGGCTCTAAAACCCTAATGTACTCATCCTAGTGATCATGCAGCTTCTATTGGATGAGTCGATTTTAGGGTTGAGTGGTGCGGCCCAAGTCAATTCAAGGTGACTTCGCAAACACCACTTAAAAAGAAAAAAGAACACTCCAAGAATTTATTCAGAATGTTAGAGTATATTTTTTTTGTTGGGTGATGTGTTAAGGATGTGGGTCAGGCAGTCACACACCACGCTAATTTTTTTTTCAGTTTTACAATTTTTTTTAGATTTTTAAGCAAGCAAACAACCATGAGTGAAGAAATACTCACGACCGGTCCTTGTTGCGCTTACTCCCTCGTTACCGTCATGAGTTGCGCTGCTTCGCCGTCCAAGCGTCGAATTCCTGCAACCATCAAGTAGGAGACAAGGCGTTAGACGATGTGAGTATGGATGTAAAATGGAAGTGACAAAATAAATCTGTTGCCTCCCCGGCAACGGCGCCAAAAACTAATGTGCGCGTGCGCGTTTGTTTGGAAGAGTCGTTATAGCTTGTGCTCGCAACGTTAGTTTTAAAATGAAAAAATAGATGTGAGTCTGAGTGTCGATCTCAGGGAGGCATGAAAATTGGGTTTTTCTTGTCACTTGTTGTCACGAAAATCGTGGGGTTTTGCTTGCGAAAAGGCGCGGGTGAAAAGCGAGTGAGAGAGGGAGAAAGAGAGAGAAGAGAGAGAGATTAGGGTTAGAATTGTTTCATTCACAACATGCAACTTGAATATAAAATAGAGCAAGCAATTAAATAGAAAACAACTTCATTTAACATACAACTTTAGTTCATAATTACAACACTAGATAAATGCTTGAACATAAGTAAAGCTTAAAAGAAGGAAAGAGAGAGAGAGAGAGGGGACGGCGAGGCAGCCACGATGGTGGAGGGGGGCTCTGTCGACGGCTCATCATCTCCGGCGATTACAAAAGGGCTTAAAGGTAGCTAGGAGGGAGATAGAACACTTGCAAGTGAAGTGAATGCCTTGAATGGGTGGTTGGAAGGGGTTTAAATAGGGAGAAGGTTTTTCCAAATGAAGAAGGGGTTTTAGCGACGTTCGAGACGTCGCTAAAACCCTTTCCAAAACGTCGGTGAAGGCTTCTACCCGTCGGAGGCTCATGCACGGCTTGTGCTTCTTCACGCCTGATCCACGTGCGCGCATCTGGATTGCGCCCACGGCCTCGCGTCATCGTGTGCGTCTCTTCAAAGCGCATCTGCGGGCGCCACATCTCACAATCACGCCCGTTCGCTCACCGATCTATGGTCCAATTTCGCTCGCGCGCGTCTTCGCCTTGCAATTTCCGCGCAACACGCTTTGAACGCACGTCGGGTGAGCGCTTCGACTGCTATGCTGTGCCCACTGCTTTGTCGCGGCGAGGGCGGGCGCGCGAGTGACTCAGCCGTTCGATCGAAGATCGACGGCTGAGATTCGTCCTCCGGGTGAAGGCGATATCGGTCGGCGGTTTGAATGCATCGAGCGGGCACCACGTGGCGCGTCGTGGACCGTTGATCATCAGATCAACAGTTAGAACTTCTTGGGCCCATTGCGAGAGCTCCAAATGTCAGATTTGGTCGATTTCAAGTCCGTTGGACTCCGTTCGTCGCTCTGAATCCATCTGTGCGGTCCGATTGCTCATCTGAGGCCTGCTTTGACAAGTACTTATACAAATGTCCATTAATACTGTTTTATAAGCAATCTTGATGTATGATGCATGCAATGCTCCCATTCTATTTATGATGTGTTATCTGTACATTTTGTTCTTAAGATGGACCCCATTTAATAGAATTATCACCCCAAGATGCAGTGTTATCACTCCTCAATAGACACAGTTGTCGGGGTGAAACGTGACAGCTCCAGAAAATGCGTAAGGTACGCGCTAATCGACAGTGTCCCCTTGCGGAGAGTGTGGAACTCCCGCCTCCTCTGGTCCTGCTAGGTTTGCGGAAAGTACTGCTCGCAGAAAAGAGCCACGAACTGGTCCTACATCGGCTCTCTCCCTTCCTGGCCTCCGACTGCCCTCTACCACCTGTGTGCTACGCACTCTAGCTAGTACGTGGCAAAGGCCACGCAGCACTCCGCGGGTGGGCGAATGGTGTCGAACACCTTCTCTATCTACTCTAGTTAGTCCTCTGCCTCAAACGGGTCATCATCCCCTTTGAAGGAGGGGGCTTCAGCTTTCAGAACTATCCGAAAATCTCGTGGTGCAATTGTAGTGGGGGGACGGGCACGCCTCCAAGAAAGGAGGGCTCGTGCTCGGAAGTGTCAGAGTGTGGTGGGGGTGGTGGAGGACCACCCCCTCCCCCTCTTGCTCGTCCGACGCTGCGACGATCTCTCTATCCCACTGAGGTCTCCCCCTCCACGTCCTCATGGAGAGGTGCCCGTGGTGGCTGGTGGAGCTCCTCCCGCACGATGTTTCTGATCAGTTGGGCGAGATCCTCGGCCTAAACGCCCGGGAGAAGAGATGGGTCAACTGGTACCTCAAGTCCAGCACGTCCGCCTCTCCAACCTCGTCCATGGCCATGACCACGACCTGCCTCAAAAACTCCCCAACGAGGCATCTCCTGCAAGGAGACACAAGAGATAGAACAAAAGTGTCAACGATACCAGATTTCATCGAGAAAAAAACTCGGAAATGAATGTCAAAGCATTACGTTGTGGTGACTATCCTAGTAATATGTACGTGAGTGGTTATTCTCAAGCCAATTAGTTCATTTTTTGGGACGACCTTGCTCTGATACCATCTTGTTACGACCCGGTTCCCAGATCCCTACAGGACCTGAGAACGGCTTACCTCGACTAATCCTAAGTACAGTAAAACAATAGGTTTAATTTTCATTTCTATTTATCTCATTTATGTGTTTCTGGTTCATTTATTTTTCAAGTATCCAATTATTTCTTGATCTTGTATGTTCCTCATGGGAACGATCTTGATTGCATTCTTTTCCATAGAGTAGAAGATACACGTGGTGCTCTCCTGGCTGGGAGAGTCCCCCATGGTAGTCTTACACCCAGTCAACCACCCCGAGGCTACTATCGAGACGTAGTGGTGACTACAGCACGCGTGATAAGCACATGGGTAGCTACCCCGCATTGACATGCGGTCAATCATTTCCACTAGCAGGTACGCCCAAAGTACAGCACGGAACAGTATAGAGCCTTGCCCTCTCAGAACAGGGGTCTTGCCCCTCAGAACCAAATAAGGGTCTCGCCCCTCCACAGTTCGCGTGCCCTCGTCCAACTACCCTAATTTGCCTAAAGGGCCTAACAAAGTCGGTGTGGGGTGGCTAGCTGAACCTCGGGTCCCGTGGGGTAGCTAACTCTCTCTCTACACTAGTAGCTCGCCTCAGTACCATGTACGCGAGGACCAACAAGAGTCGGTGTAAAGTGGCCAATCCTAACCTCGGATCTCAACCTAAGGGACGATAGCTCCACTCTACACTCAAAAGGGACAGTTGCTCTCCTTGGTACTTCATACACAAGGGCCAGCACACTTCTCGTATACGTTCCAGATTTCCTTTCATCCACAGGAGTTCTACTTCTAATTCCCCATAGGGTTCATGCTCATATTCATCTCATTATCCAGGTCCAAATCTCATGTCATAATTTGTTCCTCATCCATATACAGGCAGCTCGTGTTTTCATCATTCATTTCTCAATAACATGCAACTTGTGGTTTCACAGGCAATTTCTCAATTTTATACAGGCAACTCGTATTTTAACATGCATCTCGTAATTATATTAAAGGAATTTGCTAGCAATTTATCTTAACCGTACATTCAAGCAAACAGTACAGCTCAAACAGGCTCATTCATTTCTACCCTAGGGTTCATTCCATATCCTAGAGTTCAATCCGACTATTCCAACCAAGTACATTCTTATTTAATTATTAACAACTGAGTTAAATCACTCTACCGGGTATCACGGGAGGAATGGAGGCCTGTGCCGTGGATCTTGTCATCTCCACGGGTCCCGAACATGCCACTGGTTGGTAACTTGTACCAGCAACCAATGTATATTAGACGAGCTCAAAATAGTAGATACTCAATACGAATACGTAGAGGAACTCAAGTGGAAAACAACAGTACTTCGTTTGCGGAAATCCGATTCCATTCAAGCATTAAACAGGCCAAAAATGCAGTTACTAATTAAAATCAGAGTCCCAGACGTCTTAAAGATGTCAGAACTCACCTTACCTTTCCTGTGGCTGATTCAGACGTCCAGACTCCCTCTGCGACCGTCTGGGGGCAGTTCCAGACGTCGGACAAAGTCTCCGGTCGTCTAGAAGCACCTCCGAATGTCTAGTGATGTGATTAGACATCCAAAAGTGCTTTAGAAAGTGTATCGCGTGCCTTCTCAAAGCCTGCACCTGTGTACGGTTGCCCATAGACACAACGGTCAGCCGACATCCCTTGCGCTGCGATATGCATGGCGTAGGAAGATGCGTACTTTGCGATATATGTGCTTTCAAACGTCTGACCTCAGCTCCGGACGTCTAGGTGCCTCGCCAGACGTTTGGACTTCACTCCAGACGTCTGATATTGGAAAACTTCCAGTATCAGAACCTCCCTGCACCTCGCTCCACTCGCACCTTCGCCCGCAGTGGTAGCTCCAGCAGCTGCAGGAGCTTGAGCAGCTTCTCACCGCCTCCTCCTCCTCGAGCTCCTGCGGTCATCTTCCTCCTCCCCCCCACTCTCACTCCCTCGCACTCTCTCGCTCTTGCTCCTCCCTGCTCTCCCCTCACCGGTAGATCTCCTTCCTTGCCGCGGCTGCAAAAGAGGCGGAGGGAAGGGTGGCTGTCGCAGGAGGTGGAGGTGGCGGTGGCCTGTGGTGTGAGGAGGAGAGGAGAGGAGAAGGGAGGGGGTATATATAGTAGAGGGGTTAGGGTTTGGGTAAGGGGCAAAAGAGAGAGAGGGTCTCTGCGCATCGCTCGCGCGCAGAGTGCACCGTGCAGTACGAAAAACTCACTTTCAGACGTCCGGGCACGTGTCCAGATGTCTAGATAGACGTTTGACTGAGACTCCATACGTCTTAAATGGCTAAAAAAATGTAACGGGTCATTACAGTGGTACTTAGGCAAAAGTTTTGTAGCCCTAGTATGGGATCTTGACAACTTATTCTAATCACCAATCCCCCTAACCTTGAAAGAGTTAACCATAAGCCAGCCACCTTTGCTTCTAAAATGCTTCGGGTCACCAAGCAACACTTTTTCCCCATGATTAGGAATGCTTGGGACATTCACTTCTTTCAGACGACCTTAGGAAAAAACTAAGAAATAAAGAAAAGCACTAATTGATTGGAGGAAATAAGATGTCCTTGATTTATAAAAGGAAATATTGCTTTTTAACATCAGATTTTGGATTGGTAAAAATGACTTGACAGAGCTTCCTGACAAATCTAAGTGTTGAGTGTGAATTAAGCAATCAGGTAGCTGAAACAGCAAGCAAACAGCTTCTTAAGAGCATAAAGAAGGTGGCCAAGTTGGAGGCTGAATGTTGCAGGCTGCGTGCTATGGCACATAAGTCACAACCATGTAACGAGAATAGATCTTTTACTAGTGTATATGTGGAATCACTTATGGACAATCAGTCTGATAGTGGAGAAAGGATGCTTTCCTTGGATAATGAGCCAAGTTGTTCAAATTCTTGGGCATCAGTCGTGGTTGTAGAGCTTGACCAATTTAAGAGTGAGAAACATGCTGGAAAGAACATCTCTCCCTCTTCTTTGGAGATTGACCTCATGGATGATTTCCTCGAAATGGAGAGGTTGGCTGCTCTACCTGTGCCTAATCAGAGCAACTACAACATTGAGGTTGGATCAATTCCTGAGAATGCTATTCTTGAAAGCCGCAAGTTAACGAAAGAACTTGAAGGGATGGCCCAAAGAACAACTAAACTAGAAGAGAAGCTTGGAAAGATGGAAAATGAAAAAGCAAAAATTTTGATCCTTTTAAAACAAACATAGGGCAAGCTTGAAATCTCTACCAAACAGGTGAAAGAAGATGAAATTAAGTTACTTGAGTTGCAAAGGCAATTAGATTTCTATTGTGCTTTAACAAGTTTTTGATATAGTAATTGAGGCAGTAAGTGCTAGGAAAAATGCATTGGAAGCTCAGTTTGATGTTGCAAATAAGGAAATTCATGACATACATGAGAAGGTTTGCATTTTAGAAAGGGAAATTAAGGAGAGGAATTTAGCTGAAACACTTGGAATTAGGTGCCACAGCTTGGAAAATGAGCTTGACAGGATAAAAAGGAAAACTAATCTCTTGCGAGCTATAAACTCAAATGGGGAGCTAAACATCAAGCAGGTGACGACAAAATACAAAGGATTATACAGACTATTAGCATCAGATTTGGATGTGGAAATACAGAGGTAGATTATACAAAATTAGAGGTTGTTGAGAGAATTGTGGCATGGCAGAGCATCTAGAATGGGTCCTTTTGTCTAATCAGGCTCATGCAAAAATATGACCTTAGTAAATGGTTGCACTTTTATTTTCCATTATAATTATTTGGTGGGAAAAATGCATGAGATAAAATGTGGTGTACGGTTACAGCTGAAATTAAAAAGTGTTGTGATGCCATATTTGGGGTGATTGGATTGAAGAGGAAATTAGTTTGACTCATGGAGCTGCAATCTCATATATACATGGATGACTACCAAAGATGTAAGACATCATGCAACTACTTACCAAATATTTAAGACATTCTTTTACCCCAATTCTTCCGATCTTTGAGAAGTTTGGTGGATAGATGGATTTTAACTTTGTTAAGTGAACAAATTATGCTTCTGTACAAACAGATGTTGCATACAGGAAGTGGGTGCTCGGCAAGAGTTGGCTTTGAACCAGGAATGAACTACTCCATATGCTCTTCAAGTGGGTTTGCCCCACAACCAGCCATTCAACCAAAAATCTTGCCTTATAGGACCTCCAATCCCCAAGAGATAATGAGAAATAATGTTTCTCATGTTTCTCCAATTCCACAGGTAACCTGCCATTTGTTAAAGTTCCTCTAGTAGATAAGTTGTTTAGAACATGGATGGATTCTTCCAAAACTCTCATTCTTCCAGGCCTTGACCAATATGAGTTTTCTGTGGCATTTGTTACAGGAAAGTGCATGGGATAATGGACTTCATAACGCTATGCAGATGGCTTTTGCCCCCTACATGCTTGCAGGTGATGGCAATACTAAACCTACCGACAACGAAGAGTGATGTGCAGGGGTAAGTTCTATATCTGTGTTGTGTGTGTGTGTGTGTGTGTTTTACTCAGTTACCGTAGTTGTATTTACATTTTGATCTACAGGCTCCATGAAGATGACTTGGTTGGCATTGATGGAAGTCTCTAACTTGATTTCATCCCTTTTTACAAGCTTGCATTTCGACCGTTCTACAAGATGCGGTGCATGTAGTCCATAGTTGCTGACCATCCTTCGATTTTTAAGAAGAAGCAAAATATAGATGCAGCATGAAGAAAAGCTGATGAGAGAGCTCACCTTTGAGGAGGGTGGTGGAAGTGGCCAATTGCCAGGGAGGTAGCAGGGCGAGGTGAAGTAGGGTAAGCACATCGATGATGATGCGAATGAGGAAGCCGACAAGGCGGAGGGGGCCAAGCGCATTGACAAGGCGGAGGAGGGCGAGCCCATCGACGAGGTAGAGGAGGGCAAGCGGGGGGTACTGGCGACGACGTGGATGAGGTAGAGGGCATGCGATGTTTAGAGCAGGAGGGATTGAGGGGGGGTTTGGGGAGGGATTAAAGGGTTTTGTATTTTGATTAAAGGAGGGAAGGAAAAAGGTGGTGCGAGGGCCGACGTGATGTTTGTCATCATATTTAGGGATAGGTTTTTTTTTATGTTTGCATTTGATTTCTTTTAAATGACGTTTAATTACAAAGACGTCGATATAAGTAAAGTTGATATTATTTTTATTATTTTTATTACATTAATTTATTAACATTGTAAAGATGATGATGTTAAATTTAATTAAATATTATATTTAATTTTTTTGTTGTAGTGTATGTAATGGAAATGAATATAATTTTTTATTTAATTATTTGACTTAATGTTGGAATGAAATCTTAAAATATGAATTTATTTTTTTTGAAGTGTTTAGTATAAACATATCATGAAATCATATTTTGAATATATAAATATGAATATATATTTATAGACATACAAATATAAGTATATTTACACCTAGATGTGTATATGTATAACTTGTATACACCCGCACACACACAAACACACACACATATATATATATATATATTGATTACCAGAAAAAGAAAAAAAGTGAAACACATATATAAGTGAGAAGAAAAAAAGATATGGAACCCATGAATATGGGGGGGGGGGGGGGGGGTGTGCTTACAAACATGGGGGGATTGTGAATGTTGGTGGGTGGAGCATTACCAAGGGATTGGATTAACTACTCCTCAAGAATGAAACAAGGTCACGAAGTGCTACTCCTCTTATATTTTTACGAACCAAACATAGGAAAGGAATTAGAAGGAGATTTCTTATTACATTCCTCCTCCCTTTCCTATGAAACAAACAAGCCTTAAGGACCTATTTATTTGCTGGGAGTGGGTGCACTATCTTACGTTTGGCACCAACAAATCCAGTATTGAAATAACTTGGGTTTTAGCTCATAAACTCAAGTTGATTTCATCCCATGTGGGGGAGGTGGGGTGGAGTAATCCCATCGTTTTATCCAACGTGGGATTGAGCCCTCTTCATACCATCCCATCAACAAATATTTTAACTAACAAACAAAGAATTAATTCCTCTAATCCTTTCACTTAACTCATAAGTATAAACAAGCACAAAACTATCACAATTATGAAATTACCTCACCATCCTACGTATATAGTTTACAATCCCTTGAAACCAATGCCTGCAAACAGCAAGTGCCTTAAAGCATGATGAGTTAGAACATTTGGGTTACCAAATGCAGAGGTCCACCACGACTATTTTGCTCCAACTCCCACCTGACCTGCACGGTGATCTCAACTGAAGGAATTGGGTGGGGGTGGGGGTGGGGGTGGGGGTTGGGGGTGGTGCCTCCATCTCCATCCCACCCTTCCTGCTCCTCCTTTTAAGTTTTAATTAATGCAGCCAATCCGGTCCAGTCCGTGCCACCATAACCCATCTGCGAGTAGCATTGATTAATCGTGCAGCTAAGATCATGCATGGTTATCATCTTAATTTTCCCTGAGATGCGACCCACCAGCACCTCTCTCTCTCTCTCTCTCTCCGTGTTCCCTCCAGCCGTAGTTAGTAATAGCAGCCCCCACGAGTACGACAATTCGTTTCCGTCCATCCCTATTCTTAGCTCCCCTACCTTCCCTGCCTGCCAACCATTTTTGATACCTTCCCTTCTTCCCTCTCTCTTTCAAAGCAAACACCACTTGTAGATTTTCTCTTCTCCTCTCCCTTAGCGCATACATACATACGTACGTACATAGGCCCCATTCCCTCCCCCCGCCCCCGTCCATCACAAGCACCTTTCTCTTTCTCTTTTTCTTTCTCTCTCTTTCTCCCACACGCTGTCACATATGGGCCTCAAAGGCATGCTATCCATGAGGCCGACAAGGATGAGGTGGTGGAAGGACCATCAATCGCCCTCCACCTGCAGGTTCGACGATAAGGGAGATTCTCCTCCTCCCCCTCCTCCTCGTTGCGAACCAAAGTGGAGGTGCTTCTCTTACGAGGAGCTTCGCAGGGCCACCAATGGGTTCCACCAAGGCAAGCAAGCAAGCAAGCAGAGTGTTTTTCTTTTCTGTTTTTTGTTTTTCTGGTTTTGTCTTGACGACTCAAAAGAAGAATTGGAATTAGAAACAGGAGGAAAAAAAAAAAGCTTTCACCTTTCATGTTACGTCTCAAATAATAATGAGTTAGATAGATGGTTGGTTTTCAAAAAAATTGTGCATGGTGGATGATGTAGATAACATGGTGGGGAGAGGTGGGTATGCGGAGGTGTACAGGGGAATGCTGGAGGATGGGCGTGTGGTGGCGGTGAAGCGTCTGATAGCCTCAGCAGCAGCAGCAGCAGTAGCGGCATCAGCATCAGCAGAAGCAGAGGAGGAGGAGGAGGAGGAGAAGGAGGAGGAGCTAGGGCAGAAGAGGAGGAGGAGGAAGGTGGAGGAGCTGTTCCTTAGGGAGGTCGGCACCGTTGTTCACGTCAACCATCCAAACGTCTGTGGCCTCATCGGCTGTTGCATTGAATCCGGCCTCCATCTCATCTTCCACTTCTCTTCCCACGGTTCTGTTTCTTCCCATCTCTACGGTACACCTCACCTCAATCTCTCCTTCATGGCCCGGAGGTTGCCGGTCTTAGCCCTCTGATTAATTTAATTTGATCTCTTAAATCAATTAATCTTTTCTTTCGAATCAATTAATGCAGAAGAGAGCATGGCGCCCGCGCTTTTACCCTGGGAGGTGAGGTACAAGATTGCAGTGGGGACTGCCAGAGGCCTCCAATACCTCCACAGGGGATGCAAGCGGAGGATCATCCACAGAGATATTAAGGCCTCCAATGTTCTCCTCACTAATGACTTCGAGCCACAGGTAAATTAATAACTACCTACTACCACATGCTTCTGCTTACTTTACACTCAACAATTAATATTCGCGGGTCCCTTGTTATTGTAGCAAATTCACTCGATAATCACCGTATACAATCCTTTTTCATCTTTTGGAATAAGCCATTAATTCTTTCCTTCCTTGCTTAACTCTATATATGTCATTATTGTTAAGAAATGATAGGTGATGATATTATTTTAAAATATTATGCCTCTCCGTAAGTGTCATTTATATATAGATAGTCAGAAGATTAGTTGGTGTAACATCAGACGGAGATGGGCTTAATGTGGCATGGGATCAAAACACAAGGCAGAAGGATTTATTCCTCGCCATTAAATGACACCTAATTCCCATGCATGAAATATCTTATTGGAGAGAGACAAAGATCTGTTGACATTTGTACGTCAACCTACCTTGTTGATGGAAAGTGTATCTCATGAATTGAGAGGGGGGGGGGGTGTGGGGGGGTGGTGTGTTGGTGTGGTGTGGGTGGGGCGCGTGTGGGGGGAAGAACACAAGAAGGATAAGAAGGTTTTGGCTAGTAAAGGAACGAAAAGAAGAGGGATATGTTTTTGTCAAATTTTGCCTCATGAAAACTCACATCCAATGTCCAATCTTTACCCCTTTATTTGTGTAAATTTCATTAGAATGAGATGGTTTTTCCTCATCAATTTTGTCGTTCAAATTTCGATACAGATATCAGATTTTGGGTTAGCAAAATGGCTCCCAAAGGAGTGGACTCATCGAGCAGTCGCCCCCATTGAAGGCACATTTGGGTACGTCTTGTATATTATTCCACTTTTTAATTAAGTTCCTTTTGATGTTTTATTCCAGGTATTTTTTACCTTTAAAAACCACGTTGAAATTCAATTATCCTTAGCGACCACCTTTTGCTGGAAAGGGTGTTTTGGGACAACGACAGAGCTCTCGTACAAACTCGTACGCATTTAAAAGGGTAACAGCTTCAAGTTTTAAAGTGAAGGCTTCCCTTAATTTGATCTCCTGCTTTTTCCCTACCCTTTCCCACAACATATCGTGGGCAAAATCGGAAACTTTCCCCTCGGTAATGAGCAGCAAAAAATAAAAGAAGGCTTTTTACTTGATGCCAGTTACTAATTCCATAGACTTAACCATAGGTATGCATCATCATGTATGACTTCTAGATTCTAATTTACTAGAAAAAAAAAATGGAAAGAATTCCAAGTTTGACGTCAAACTAAAGCAATGCCTCCCTCTTAAATGACAATTGCATCAACTCTAAACCTCCTGACAATATTTGACTAATGGAAGAATGACCATTGGAGCCAATTAATTTGTGGTAAAAATGGTGCATCATGAAACAGCAGATGGTGGAGCAGAATTAGCTGGGAGGCCATATGCCAATGTTGCTTTGGCTGGCAGCCGACATAGAGAGAGGCCACGTAATCATATTATTTCTAGAATTTCTTTTCAAATACGTGCATCTCAAAAACATGCATAGCGGCGGCATCATTAACTTAGGCCGAGTTTGATAAGAAAAATAATCTATTAAAATATGCGTTAATTTTATTTAATTAAAAAGATATTTTAAATCAGGATAAATTATTTTAATGTTAATGTAGGATAATTTATTTTTATAGATCATCTCATATATTTTTATAAATTAATCTAAAAATTTTTTAAATATCCACATATTAACGCATCGTTATAATTTTCAAATAAAAATATAAAATAATTTTTAAAAATTTATCCCAGAGAACCTATCCCATATTCAAACTAAACCCGTAAAAGTCCCTTCGGATGTGCCCCTCTCATACACGCACGTTTTTCCAAACTGGAGGAAATGAAGAGGAAGAATGGTAATTGTCCTTTGCGTGGGAGATCACCTAACCCACGTGAGATTCTATGTAAAGCTGCTTCCTTCCATGATGAGATAATCATAACTCTCCAACTGGTCCAATGTATAATTTTATAATTGGTAAAGTAACTAATTATATATCTTCTATAATAAAGATCCACGATTGAGAGTAATTTAATTGTGTTTGATTGATGGTGAAGTAGGTACCTGGCACCAGAGTATTTCACGCATGGAATCATCGGCGAGAAGACTGACGTATTTGCGTTTGGGGTATTCCTCTTGGAGGTCATATCAGGAAAGAAACCCGTTGATGCTTCGCATCAAAATTTGCTTTCGTGGGTAAAGGATCATACACACTCTCTAATCTATGACTTGGACTCCGAAGGCAATCCCGACTTCATTCTTAAAAGCTTTTCTTTACTTACAAAGCTAGCTACTTTCGTACAGCAAGGAAGGGGGGTGATGTATATTATATATAATATGCTTATTATATGAAAAATTATGAGCATGCATTTCATTTATTGAAAGTCCATGGATAAGTTTTTAGGATTAGTTTATTTATGGAGTTAGGAAAGTGATGTCAAGAAATACGATATTGATATTAATTTATAATTGTGTTTATTTGTAAAGTGATTTTAACATCAATTTTTTTGTTTACTTGAATTAGTATTAAGTTGTGGAGTCAACTCTTGCGACGTTTACTTGATAGCGATGTTAATGACATAAAATATGAGAGTTGTCAGAGGTATAAGGTGTACTATTTTAACATGAGTTTGACTAACACCAACTAAAAATCGATGTTAGACAAATCCGCTTTAAGGTGGCTAAACCCAAATTACCAAAGATGAGTTAGGTAGTCAAGCAAACAAGGGTTAACCCTCTTTTAGAAGAGTTAACCTTCTAAGTAAACTAGGCTTACTTTACTTGGGGTGTTAACCTCCGTTTACTTGATTACTTAACCTCCAATTTGTTAACTCAGGTTTACTCACCTTAACATGGGTTTGTCTAACACCAGTTTCAATTGGTGTTAGTCAAATCCATGTTAAAATCATATACGACTCATATCTCTGACATCCCATATGTTTTATATACTTAAAATCACTATCAAGTAAATGCCACAAGGGTTGACACCACAACTTAACACTAATTCAAATAAATACAAACTTGTACTAACATCACTCTATAAGTAAACACAATTATAGATTAACACTAATTTCATATCTCTTAGCATCACTTTCATAACCCTCCAAATAAACTAATCCTAAACAATCATTTTCTTCAACTTGAATATCTTATCATAATACATATTTCGTTGCATATATTATTGGTAATGGAGAATGTCTACTAAAAACTATTCAATTTCTCTTCTGAATTAATCTCTCTCGTGCAGGCCAAACCACATTTGAGCCATTACAATGTTCAGAAATTGTTAGATCCAAGGCTGGGGGGCAACTTCGACCTCCAACAACTCAACCGGATAGCCTTCGCGGCTTCTTTATGTATAAGAAGCGTAGCAGAAGATCGGCCTTCAATGGATGAGGTAACTGTTAAATTACTTCAATGGATGATCAAATATCTCGAGTTTGATAGTGACACAACGCCGCGGGAACACGACACGACCTAAACTAAGACAACCATTGTATCGTACGTATCAGGCAATAATGGGGCAATGTGCTACAGTGTCAATACTTACGTCGGCCTTCTGTCTCAAGGATAAGTAGAAACTGCTACGATAGTGTCGACCCATTCGTCTCCTCTCAATTTAATTAATCAATTGATTGACTACAGCGAAATCTCTGTGAGAGCTTATCTCCATGACAACAAATAATCTACGGAATGAATCACGAAAGCAGATACGAACACGTACGTCTTTGAAAAGAAATAAAAGTGTCCTGACAAAATTAATGTTGACTTCTTTGGAACGTCTTAAACGTAGAACGTAACGTAAAGGTAAAACTTATGTCCCTGCATTCTTACATGCACACTTTATATCAAGGTGGAACTTATTAGTAGAATATTTATCATTTTCAGGTGAGAAGTCATGCATCGCTTACAATGGACATGGTGGTGCTTAGACCAAAGATCAAGAAATAAAAGTAATCGATGATATTTAAAATATCATTGGTATTATTTGATTCATAATTAAACATTGTTGGCGATATTTCAAAGATACGTAGTGATATTTGCTTTATATGTAAAAATTATCGGTGATAGTTTATTTAAAATTAAAAGTCGATAATTATATTTTAAAAATTATCCATGATATTTGATTTAAAATTAAAAAATTAATCCTAATATTTTGAAAGTCATTAATGATAAAATTTAAAAAGTCATCGACATGATTCGAATATAAAAATTGACAATGATATTTTGATTCAAATGTATAAATCATTGGTGTTTAGTTCTCAAGGGAGGTGAGGAGTGATGTAAGACTTACCAAGCTCATGATTATGAAGTAAATGATCACGTATCCTTTTTACCGTATATATTACAAAATACACCGATAAATATATCTTTCTATATCTCCATGCTATCGTATTAACACTTCCTGAGAAGCTTAAAAATTGAAAAAAGAAATGATACTTGGTTGAAATTAATAGAAGCAGGTAATTCGAATATCAAACATAGAAATATCCACATCGCCTAGCGAAAGCAATATTATTATGTTCACCTTAATTTATGAGTAGAGAACTACGACAGACTCTAGCTCTCATGGGTGACGTAAGAGATTGTTTTTGTGTACATTAAAGTATGGTGCAGAGTCCAGACAGGGAGAGTTATACAAAAATGTTCATTGTTTGTCTTCTTGATCGATCAGCATATAGCGTAAACAGTCGACTTGACCAAGATTTGAGGTCAGCCACGGAGAATGGCCGGTGAAAGCTGTTTATCATTTGTAGACGTCCCATGATCATGTTGCACGCCAGCTTGGGATAATGCGTAGCCCTGGTGGCTTTATCCTCGATGCCAACTTATAGAAATGGTTAGGTATTAGTTGCCAACTGCAATGTCGTCTTTGTAACAAATTAAGCAATGCTTAGCTAGTGAATATGTCAACATCCACAGCGACAAGATGTGCTCTCAGATCACAGCAACTAAACTAATAACAATAAGCACCTCCATGTATATATGTACAGGTGTTGAGCACAATTGTAGGAGATTGCGACAAGGTTGATGTACCAGACCATTGGCAGATGATGACAGATGAAGAGGAAGAGGAGGATTTATGGGGCTTTAATGACCTTGAAGACCTCGATTACGATGACACATCTCTTTCCTCGACCTCGTCGAGGGCAAGCTCGTGATAGCCTAGATCCTATACTAATGGTATATGCATGGACATCCTCAACAATAAAAGTATTTTGTAAATTGCTAGAATTCCTTCCCCCCACACCCCCGCCGACCTTAGGAATTAATATTGTATTTGTTATTAGTTTTCGACTTTTCATAATTTAAATTTTGTTTCTTTGTTTTGAAGGATACTCCATTGTATTAAATAAATTCAGTACATGTTGGAGTTTTTACCATGCCAATTAAGTATCTCTACATGTATTATTAGTCCAAGCACGTAGGAATATTCATGCCTTGTCCGAGTAGTATATCTAAGGCTGTCAAATAATTTTTAGATTTAATATTCATTTAAATTTAATTTATCAGAAGGTTGATTTAGATTCATAAATAAATAAATCAAACATAAACTTAACTTTAAGTTCATTTAAATAAACAAATTGAACCTTCACAAGATAGATTTATTTTTGTTCGATTCGTTAATATATATATATATATATATATATATATAGGACCTATTCAAAGAATATAGTGTTCAAAAAATGCAAATGAATACTACAATTTTATCCATATGATTATGAAGAAATAAAAATCACCAAAAATATAAAGGAAAGAACTATGATTAAAAGGCAAAGGGGAACAGCTAACTTAGGAGACGTTGCAAAGAATTTAGATGAGGATCAATTAAAAGATGGTGACGATGAACACATGAAAACGAAATCGAGAAGATGGCAAAAAAAAATTGTGAATGTCATAGTCAATGATCTAGAGCTTGAATATGATGATATGGAGCAACAAGGTGGGTAAATAAGTAAGGGAGTGTTAGTGGAGGAGATGATCTTTCGAAAAACAACGATAGGGACAGTGATGTCATAAGTAATTATTTAAATCTGTGTTAAATAGTTTACACAACTTATGTTAGTTTCTTCAATACATTACACATTTTTGTAAATATGCGTCAAACATAATTGCAGTACCTCTGTGATCCTCGTGATGACTATGAGGGGCATTACGAAATCACGAAAGAAGAGAATGAAGTGATACAATCCTTTCTTTGAGATCCAGTAGAAAAGGAAGAGCTCAACATCTCAATTAGTTGTAATTATAGTCAAAACTTTACTATAGTATTAATTGAGCATGATATCCATAGGTTGTAAAGAAAGTACCACACACCTTTAGACAACTATTGCACTGGGCAACATATCCACAACCTCCTGTACGATGTAATCATGGAGGATACGGTAATCAATTTGTGATAAGAATGTTGTTATATAAAATTTTGTATAAAACTCTTCGTTAAAATAAATTCTTTGTAACCAAACTAATTGCATATTATAGATGCATACGTGGAGTTTTTATTCCTCAAGTATTCAACGTTAAGCAAGGGAGAGGCACTATACTTTTCTGCATCTTTAATAATCATGGTAACAAATATGTGGTGTTTTGGGTAGATACATGTATATTTATGTGTTAGTTCAACTACTCATATATAATATTTTGATGAGTTTACAAAATGAAGAAAATGAAATAAAAAAAAATAAGTGTAGCATATTATTTCTCTCTATAATAACATAATTGTAGGTTTCATAAAGTTTTCCAAGACGGGAGATTAAAAGTGTGAAGACTAAGTAGCATAAGTATTAGGTCATAAGATTTTCATGTAAACTTTCAAAGGTTGTAATTTTCATTTTTTTTGAGTCTAGAAATGTTGTAAAGAGCCCCCAAACATAACCTATAAATAGCTAACTTAGGCTCTCTACACTTAGGATACATTAGAAACAAAAACCTAACACTAAGATTTTTATCAGATGTCCATAACAATTGTCAGACATCTGATTTTCAACTTTAAAACGTCTGACAAGTGTCTCAAACGTCTAACTACCTATAGTTTTGCCTTTACTTTCTGTCATCATAAACATCAGTCAAAGCACTCTTCTATCAGACGTCCATAACCTCATCCAGATATCTGATACTTTCCCTAGACGTCCTCAAAATAACTGTTAGACTAAGCACCTATCTTCGTTGTACAGATAATGGCCAAAAATGTATTTTCAGACGTCTGGACATGCTTCCAGACGTTTACCTTTGGACCATTGCCCATGTGTTTCTGTGCGTATCTCATTACGAATATAAGATATTTTGTCAAATATCGTAGCCAAGTCTTTTTAGGTTTCCAGAAGTCTAGTGAATCCCTCAGATGTCCATACTGACGTCTGATTATTCAAATCTAGAACCCTGTTTGGATTTGATTAAAACAGGAATGAATCCTCACATTATTAGACGTCCAATAACTTTGTCAGACGTCTTATGTGAAAATATCAGACGTCCTTCTTTCGATCCAATGAAGTCAATTCAGGCTGGCTTATAGTATTAGATGACCAAAATTATAATCAGTCTTATAAGACGTTTGACCCTAAAATTAGACATCTGATATTGCTGTCAGACTCATCATTACCCTGATTTATGGTCGATTTCGTCCCAATCTCTTGGGATTTGTCTCTAACGGCTAGAAGATCTCTCCCAAGTGTTCTTGAAGGTTCCCAACTTGCCTATAAAGAGACTACAACCCCTCTTAGGCAAACACACCTCTTGACATTCAATTCCCTTAGAAAAAGTACTTGCTCATTACTCTAAGCTTCATCTTGCCCTTGTACTGTGCCAACACTCTGATCAAAGGGCAAATCCATACTCCCGACTCACTCCGTTCTGCAAATTCTCAGGGAGTTCTTTTTATGCTTAATAGATAAGAAAGTAATCAAAGTATTGGGGTGCTCTATAGGTGTTGTTTTAATTCCTACTTTTGTACTTTGGATATCCGGTCTGTTGGGTCCCCGTCTCTTCATTATGAAGGGAGAAACCTCCGTTTAGGGATCGAAGGTGGGATTTGTAATTGAGCTACACTACCCTTGTTTAAGCAGTGTGGTTAGTGGATTGATCACTTGGTGATCGAAAATCCTAAGTCAAGAGATTGGCTTAGGTGGTGGTTTTCACCCATCTTGGGTTTCCACCTAAAAATCTGGTGCCACCTTTTGTGATTGAATTTTTTATCTTAAATTATTATATAATTTCACTATTCACCCCCCCTCTAGTGCAATTTCATTTGGTATCAAAGCAGGTTTTCCACCTTCAGAAGTAACATCCGCGGAAAGATCACATGGAGGGGAAGGTCATTTCCACGGGCAGATTGGAGGGGTAATCCACCACTCGACCACCACTCTTCGAAGGGACAAACTACACTTACTGGAAGCTAAGAATGAAGATGTGGCTTTAAGCCAACAATTTCTCAATTTGGGAGAAATGCGAATTTGCATACATCATTCCTGAGAAACCAGAAACAGGATACACACTGGAGCAAATTTATCACCTTGGACTGAATGTTAAGGCAATGAACTCACTCTACTGTGCACTCAGCTCGGAGGAATTCAACCGCATCAACCAATGCAAAACCACCCATGAGATTTGGAGAACCTTGGAGGTAACTCACGAAGGTATGTCTAGAGTTAAATCCTCAAAGATTAACTTGCTATCGCAGGAATTCGAAGCCTTTTCTATGAAGGAAAATGAAAGACTTGGGGACATGTACACCCGATTCACATTAATCGTGAATAACCTTAAGTCACTAGGAAAGACATTTATAAAGGGGGAGCTTCAAGGGAAGCTCCTTCGCTCCCTTGGACCCGAGTGGGAGCAAAAGGTAACAGCAATAGAAGAAGCCAACCAAGTAGAGGATCTAGACATGGAGAATCTACTTGGGAATCTCATGGGTTATGAATAAAAAATAGAGCAAAAGAAGTAATCAATCTCATCGGAGCCAAAGAAGAAGACTTTAGCCTTCAAAGCTATTTCGGATAATGAGATAAGTACCAATGACGAAAAATTCATTTTATTAGCTAAAAAGTTTAAAAAGTTTCTCAGAAATAGAAAAGAGATCAAGGGAAAGAAAAGAAAGGAAGAACCTCTAATTTGCTATAATTGCAAAAAGAGAGGTTACATAAGAAAAGATTGTCCCTTACTCAGAAGGGATGATGAGAAGAAACCCAAGAAGCCTTCTGACTACAAGAAGATCTCCAAGCTGAAGGGATTTAAGAAGAAGGTGTTTCAAGTAACTTAGGATGACTCCACCTCCGAAGAAGAAGAGGAGGAGGAAACAAATGAAGAAACGGTATGCTTGGGATTAATGGCAACAAATGATGCTTCTGAGTCTGAATCTGAGGAACCTGAGGTAAACTCCTATTCTTTAGATGAATTACAAGATGCTTTTGATTCACTATATATAGATCTTAAGAAAACAAAAACTCAAAGCAAAGCCTTAAAAGAAGAAAACTTACAGAATAAGAAATTAATCAATGATCTTGAAGACAATAATCTAATTCTTACAAAAGAAACTACTGCCTTAAATATGCAAATAAGAAATCTAATGATTGAGAAGAAGTCATTAACAAATGATTTGTATACGGCAATGAGTAAACAGAAATTTCTAGATAGAGAAGAATTACTCGACAAAATCCATGTGCTTGAAAAATCAAACTCTTTTAGAAAGGATGAAAATAGCTTACTTAGAGTAGAGATTAGGGGACTAGAAGATAAACTAGACATAATGAAAATAGAGATAAATCACCTTAAAGAAAAATTAAATCAACTTCTTGAGGACCTAGCTAAATTTACAAAGGGGAAAGATAACTTGGACAAGCTCATTGCCCATCAAAAACCTTCCTCAAGTAAATTTGGATTTGACTTTTATGAACCTAGTCAAAGTGAGTCGAAAAAGGATCCTCCTCTAAAGGAAACCACTAACAAATACAGATCCACATTACAATGAATACCGAAAAGACAACTCTCATTTTATTTTGTAGGGATGAAAGGACATCATAATGTCAAAAATTGGATATACAAAATGAAGGATGGATGACTCAAATTAGAAAGACCTATAGAAACACCAAGTCACCAACGAAGATCTTTTGTAGGAGGAAGGAGGTCTACAAGAAGGAAGACAAGGAGACCACCGCTATCAAGGAGGCCGATGGGTGATGGACTCCGGATGCTCCAAACATATGACAAGAGATAAGCACCTATTTTTGGACCTCCAACCTATGGATGGAGGAACGGTTACATTTGGCAACAACCACAAAGGTCATATTATTGGCCTTGGTAAAATAGGTAACCCTCTCTCTCCCATCTCAAACATTTCTCTAGTTAAAGGACTAAAACATAATCTTTTAAGTGTCAGTCAAATTTGTGATAAGGGTTTTAAAGTAGTATTTACCTCAAAAATGTTTGAAATTATGCATGCATTAACCAATGAAACCCTTCTTAAGGGAACTAGATTTAAAAACATTTATATCGTAGAATTTGATAAAAATAACACTTATGAATGTCTTGTAGCAAATGATGAGTTAAGTATATGGCATAGAAGACTAGGACATATTCATATGAAGCTGGTTCAAAAACTAGCTAAACATGAACTAGTTCGAGGTCTTCCTAAAGGAAAATTTTTAAATGAGCCTATCTGTGATTCATGTAAATTAGGTGAAATTATGAAATCTAATTTTAAAAGCAAAGAAGTTATTTCCACATCAAGACCTTTAGAACTACTTCACCTAGATCAGTTTGGACCTACAAAATATGAGAGCCTTAGTGGATGCAAATATTGCCTTGTAATTGTAGATGATTTTTCAAAATTTTCATGGGTATCCTTCTTGAGATCCAAAGAAGGAGTATTTTCCATCTTTTCTATTTTTTTGTAGGAAAGTTCAAACTGAAAAAGGCTACCAAATCACTCGTATCCATAGTGATCATGGGGGCGAGTTTGAAAATTCCTTGTTTGATGATTTTTGTCAAGAGCATGGTATTGCTCATGAGTTTCCTTTTCCCCGAATACCTCAACAAAATGGGGTGGTTGAGAGAAAGAATCGTACTCTTCAAGAGTGTGCTCGAACATTACTCATAGACTTGGGGTTACCGAAGTACTTTTGGGCCGAGGCAGTTAACACGGCTTGTTCCGTGTTAAATCGCACCTTAATTCGATCCGGGTTGCAAAAAACTTGGTTTTAACTATACTATGGGAAAATACCCAAAATTAGTTATTTTAAAGTTTTTGGATGTCGATGTTTTGTTTTGAATACCCATCCTAATTTAGATAAATTTGATGCCAAAGGTGAAGAAGCCATCTTTATTAGTTATTCCTCACGTAGTAAGGCATATTGGGTCTTTAACAAGACTACATTAATAATGGAGGAAACCATCCATATTTCCTTCGATGAATCTCCTCACTCTTCCTCCATTGACCGAGTCAATATGGAAGATGAAGATGATTCTACTATTGATGTGTCTAACATTCCAAACTCCAATATCCATAATCTTCCAAAAGATTGGGTATATCAAAGGGATCATCCCGAAAGCCAAGTCATTGGAAGTGTTTCTGATGGCGTTAAAACACGATCTCGTTTTAGTTGCTCTTTTGGTCTCTCCACCTTTGTATCTCAAGTTGAACCCAAGAGTGTCGAGGAAGCATGCTCCGAAGAACCTTGGATGATGGCCATGTAGGAGGAACTCAACCAATTCCAAAGGAATGAAGTCTGGGATCTAGTACCTAAGCCTGAAGGGCAAACGGTAATAGGTACCAAATGGGTATTCCAGAACAAGTTGAATGAATCTGGTATAGTCATTCGGAACAAGGTTCGGCTGGTAGCACAAGGGTATAACCAAGAAGAAGGAATTGATTTTGATGAGACCTACGCTCCCGTAGCTCGACTCGAATCAATTCGCATGCTTCTTGCTTATGCCACCTTTCTTGGCTTTAAACTCTTTCAAATGGACGTTAAGAGCGTGTTTCTTAACGGATTCATTAAGGAGGAAGTTTTCATAAAACAACCTCCTGGTTTTGAGTCTCATGATAGGCCTCATTTTGTCTATAAATTAAATAAGGCACTATATGGTCTATAGCAAGCTCCTGGAGCTTGGTATGAAAGGCTCAAAGACTATTTGTTAAATGCAAAATTCTCTATAGGAGAAGCTGATTCCACATTATTCATTAAAGAAAAGGAAAAAACATTTTATTAGTTCAAATATATGTAGATAATATTATATTTGGTGCTACTAATGAATCTATGTGTGGAAAGTTTTCAGAAATTATGCAGGAAGAGTTCGAAATGAGTTTGATCGGTGAACTCAAGTTTTTCTTGGGTTTACAAATCACTCAACTCAAATTTGGAACCTTTGTGTGTCAATCAAAATACACAAAGGAGATGCTGAAATAATTTGAAATGACGAAAAGTAAAGGGAAGAACACTCCTATGAGTGTCACAACTTCCCTAGACTTGGACGAATCAGGTATGCCCATATATCAAAAGCTCTATCGTAGCATGATTGGATCTTTATTGTATTTAACTTCCAATAGACCTGACATTTTGTTTAGTACCTGCTTATGCGCTAGGTTTCAATCAAACCCTAAACAATCACATTTAAATGCTGTAAAATGAATATTTAGATATCTAGTTGACACATCTGATTATGGCTTATTCTACCCTAGGAGTCCACAATTCAACTTAGTTACATATAGCGATGCGGACTACGCAGGTAGCCGCACCGATAGGAAGAGTACTAGTGGGATGTACAAATTCTTGGGCGAATCACTAGTCTCTTGGTTCTCAAAGAAACAATCTAGTGTAGTCCTATCAACTACGAAAGCTGAATACATAGCCTCCACTCTAGCATGTTTCCAAGTGCTTTGGATGAAAAATACTTTGAAGGATTTTAACTTGATATTTAATAAGATAAAAATATTATGTGATAATACTAGTGCTATCAACCTCTCGAAAAATCCCGTACATCACTCCTGTACAAAACATATTGATGTTCAACATCACTTTTTGAGAGATAATGTACTTAAGGGAGAAATCAAGGTTGAATTTATTTGTACTGAATTGCAATTGGCTAATATTTTCACTAAACCTTTGAATTATGATCATTTTAATTATATACGTAGGAAACTGGGCATATGTAAGCTAAGTGATATTTGAAGAATTTAGTGACTTAATGGAACTTCTTTTGTCATGAACATAGATGGAGTCTTGACTTTACCAAGTTAAGAACCTTCATACTCAGTTCAAACATCAAAATGCACATTCTGTGCAATATCAAACATCTGATTAAACTATCAGATGTCTTATTCTTAAAAATTCATCGTCTGAAGATCTGGGATAGACGACGATTTTATATCTCAAAAGAGCTGATAAAAGAGCTATTTCAGACGTCCGTCATCATTCACAGACGACTCAACCGTCGTCTAGATGTGTTGACAGACGTCTATTTGTGAATCAGACCATGTATTCTGAATCAGACGTCTGATGATATGGTTAGACGTTGTATAGGCTGTCTGACCATGAAATTAGATGACCCTGTAACTTTAGAGTGAAATCCAGGAAGGTCTGTTTGTAGAAATCAGACGTCCAATTTTAGATTTAGACGTCTGGGTGGTCGTCTAATACAGAGATCAGACGACAACCTGGAGAATAAACCATTTTCCAGGGAGGCTTGCCTGTAGAAATCAGACGTCTAATTTGGAAATTAGTTGTCTGATATATCGTCTGATGGTTAAAACAGATGACGTCATCAAAAGGGTTAAAATCCCAAAAATCCAATCCCAACGTCTGACAACGTCTCCAGACGTCTGATGTCGCAAAAATCTACAGTTCGCGTCTATTCTCTGGATGGTTTGGAATGCAAATCTCCCCAACTTCAGGGGGAGACTTGCTCCAAGACCTTGGGATATAACATCCCCATTGCAAGGTCCCACTCCCCTTTCTCAAATCCCTAAAGCTCTCCCTCCCACCCGATGACCCACAGCTGTAGTTGGTGACCCTCCTCTCGCCGCCAGACGATCGTCGTGCCTCCTCGATGACTGGCGGAGTTGCTGCTCCCCTGCGCGCGTGCCCCCCGCTCCTCAACCGTGCATCTGGAGGCCCCCTCCCGTGGGTATACTCTCTCAACTCTTAGGGCATCTCCATGTTTTTTTGCCCACGATTACCTTTTCCCTAGCCACATCTTGTTTTCCTTCTTGATCCACTCAGCTTACTTGCATATTTCATGCCCTTGTTAGCCATAGAACCTAAACCCTTGGTCAAACCCTCTTTTCTCTTGGAGCATAAAAGTTCTATGTTTTTGGCAAGGGTATTACCTCACGAGATTCAAGTCGACATTTTAGTGGCTTGAATTCAAAGGTATATTGCCACAACTTCATGGTAGGTTGTATTGCCTCAAGGCATACTGCCACACGTTTTTTATCAATGATGATTGCATATCTATTGGTTGAATCTGAGTGGTAGATGTCTATTGGTTGAATGTTGTTTGGTTGAATGCTTTTGTATGGATGTTTTTGCAGGTATTCTGTCCTCAAAACACCAACCTTTTCTTCCAAAAACTAACCACCCATTCCACCAAATATGCCTCCCCATCGGAAGCAAGCCGAGGGCTCTTCCACCTCCTCCACCTATTTGGTGGACCAACTGCGGAGCGACATCGCTAGGCAGCCATTTCGTCGCTTCTCAAATGCCAAAGTTAAATGCCCTCGTTTTATTGTTTGGAATGATTTTTCTCATTTAAACCTTCGAGAACACTTCGAAACTCTCCATCTCTTTCAATATTTTGACCGACAGTTCCACTCTGGCATGTTCCCTGATCTTGTATGACTCTTTTACACCAACATCGTTGAAGACTACAGCAACGATGAACTTGAACTCCAAACCTGCTTATTTGGGCGCGAAATCCACATCACGTTCGAATCTATTTCCGACCTCTTAGCCATCCCCAATGACGGAAATGACTTCAATGACATTATGAGGCAATACGACTCAGAAGTCATAAATCAAGAATTAATCCTCCCTGAAAAATATGCTGAAAATCTTGGTACCCTACCTTGCAAAAACCTCAAACCCCTTCCACGCTTACTCTCTCGCATTTTTGGGTGGGACCTCCTAAACAAATCCGGAGGTTTTGATTATATTTCGCGCCAACACAAGGCGCTCCTTTTTGTCACTGTACGTCACATTCCCTTCAATTATTGCCGCCTCATTGTTCGCGTTATGAATGAGGACCATGGGGCCTCACTTCCATTTGGGTCCATTCTATCCAAAACTTTTTCAACCTATCGGATTTTCATAACTGACCAGGCTGCTAACAAGAAAATTGAGCCCTACAACCGGGCCATAGCTGCCAAGATGCATATACTTAAGGAGCATCTTGAGCAAGCTGATAAGCCCATTGAAGAAGAGCCCCTTCCACCCTTTCCAGACTTCCATGAAGCACGGCCCCTTCAAATAGAAGCTCCCCTCTCAAGCTTTGAAGAAGCATGGAATCCGGCCACAAATTCCCTCTCCTTCGGCATCTCCCTCCTGCTGCAACGAACCGGCGAGATGTACACCTACATGGGAAGCATGCGCCGCGACATCGACGAACTTCGATTAGACGTTCAAAATTTGCAGATGGGACACAGACCTGCTCGTCGCCGCCGCTGCCATGATCAAGAAGAATAGTTTTCTATTTTTCTTTCTTTTTTTTCTTTCTTCCAAGTTTGTATTAAGGGGCCTTGACCCCATACTTAAATATTTTTTTGGAAACAATAGTTAGTCTGTGCTTAAATGTTTCTATCTTCCATATTCTTAGTTAATTTTCTTTAATGCTTTGTCATCTTTTATTAAGCATGCAATTTTATTAATGCTCTTCACTTTGTAGATGTCACTCTTGCAGTTTGGGTTTCAACTCCCTTTCAATACCCTTCATGATGATATTTAAAAAGGGGGAGAAGAACGTAGGTAAGAACCTAGGGAATAACATAAAAACAAAAACTTCTCAAATAGATACAGACTACTAAGTACAACTTTCAGGGGGAGAAAATAAGAACCTACAGCTATATTTTGAAAATCATCAAAAAGGGAGAGATTGTTAGTTCAACTACTCATATATAATATTTTGATGATTTTACAAAATGAAGAAAATGAAATAAAAAAAATAAGCGTAGCATATTGTTTCTCTCTGTAATAACATAATTGCAGGTTTCATAAAGTTTTCCAAGACGGGAGATTAAAAGCGTGAAGACTAAGTAGCATAAGTATTAAGTCATAGGATTTTCATGTAAACTTTCAAAGGTTGTAATTTTCATTTTATTTGAGTCTAGAAATGTTGTAAAGGGCCCCCAAATATAACCTATAAATAGCTAACTTAGGCATTCTACACTTAGGATACATTAGAAACAAAAACCTAACACTAAGACTCTTATCAAACGTCCATAACAATTGTCAGACATCTGATTTTCAACTTTAAGACATTTGATAAGTGTCTCAGACGTCTAACTGCCTATAGTTTTGCCTTTACTTTCTGTCATCATAAACATCAATCAAAGCACTCTTCTATCAGACATCCATAACCTCATCCAGACGTCTGATACTTTCCCTGGAAGTCCTCAAAATAACCATTAGACTAAGCACCTATCTTCGTTGTACAGATAACAGGCAAAAATGTATTTTCAGACGTCTGGACATGCTTCCAGACATCTACCTTTGGACCGTTGCCCATGTGTTTCTGTGCATATCTCATTACGAACATAAGATCTTTCGTCAGATATCGTAGCCAAGTCCTTTTAGGTTTCCAGACGTCTAGTGAATAGCTCAGACGTCCATACCGACGTCTGATTCTTCAAATCTAGAACCCTGTTTGGATCTGATCAAAACAGGAATGAATCCTCACATTATTAGACGTCCAATAACTAAGTCAAATGTCTTATTTGAAAATATCAGACGTCCTTCTTTCAATCCAATGAAGTCAGTTCAGGCTAACCTATAGTACTAGATGACCAAAATTATAATCATACATCTTATAAGACGTCTGACCCTAAAATTAGACATCTGATATTGCTGTCAGACTCATCATTACCCTGATTTGTGGTCGATTTCGTCCCAATCTCTTGGGATTTGTCTCCAACAGCTAGGAGATCTCTCCCAAGTGTTCTTGAAGGTTCCAAACTTGCCTATAAATATACTGCAACCCCTCTTAGGTATAACACACCTCTTGAGATTCAATTTCCTTAGAAAAATCACTTGCTCACTTCTCTAAGCTTTATCTTGCCCTTGTGCTGTGCCAACACTTTGATCAAAGGGCAAATCCATACTCCCGGCTCACTCCGTTCTGCAAATTCTCAAGGAGTTCTTTTTATGCTTAATATATAAGAAAGTAATCAAAGTATTGGGGTGCTCTATAAGTGTTGTTTTAATTTCTACTTTTGTACTTTGGGTATCCGGCCTGTTGGGTCCCCGTCTCTTCATTGTGAAGGGAGAAACCTCCGTTTCGGGATTGGAGGTAGGAATTGCAATTGAGGTACACTACCCTCGTTTAAGTAGTGTGGTTAGTGGATTGATCACCTTGTGATAAAAAATCCTAAGTCAAGGGATTGGCTTAGGTGGTGGTTTTTACCCATCTTAGGTTTCCACCTAAAAATCTGGTGACACCTTTTGTGATTGAATTTTTTGTATTACATTATTATATAATTTCACTATTCACCCCCCCTCTAGTGCAATTTCATTATGTGCTAGATGGTAATTAATATTACTTCTTTTGTAGAGCTTGATCAAGAATAAGGCAACAACATTGACCAAGAATGTGCAAAGCATGCTTGAAAAAATATTTGAAGTAAGAACAAGCACTTAATCAAATCTAAAGAAGGCCTTATTTTCGGTCCATCTACAAATACATCGGATACTCTTTGTTGTTTACTTCGAACAGGGTGAATTCCCAATATACAACTCATTGGGTAGTGATCGAAGAAATAAAGTTGAAGCTTACAGATGGGTATGCAAAATTCTTATCCAAATACCCATGTGTATATGTGAGATTACAATATAGATTATAGTTGTACTTACATTAAGTTATTATACAGCTTGCAGAAGGATATAGCATCAAGGTACTTCACCATGATTTTACCAACTGCAAGCACAAGCACGTGGAAAATTACATTTGTAATGGACATGCCAATGCAGCCAAATACAAGTATTAACTGTGGTATCTATTTCCTTAAGTATATGGATTTCGTCTATGCAAGATCTGACATAACATTTGCACATTAATAGGAGGGTAAGTTCAAGGCTCAGATAGCTGCAATATTGCTTGAGTGTGTGTTACGACCCGGTTCCCGAATCCCTACAGGACACGAGAATCGGACCGACTCGACTGATCCCAAGACCCAGTCGCCAATGAGAAAGTAACCAAAAAGCAGTAAAATAAACCACATTCACCATGCAAGTAACTAACAGTAACAAAAGTACAGCAGTAAAGAAAAGAACTACTACAGTACATACCACCACAACAGTAGAGAATTTAAAACATGTATACAATATGAAGTTTACAATAAAGAGTACAAGGTGAAACAGAAATACTCACTACTACAGAGAAACGGTACAACAAAAGTACAACTACTGGGCTCTACTAGGCCCAGCACCCTTTGCAGCCGCAGGCTCTGGCTGCTCAACACCTAGTCCTGAAAAAGGTGATAAATGTGACACGTCAGCGAAACGTTGAGTAAAGTGGCAACCAGCTAGCTAAGAAAACAGTAAAGGTGGACAAGTAGCTGTTGTTTTTAATTTCTTTCTTTATTTCTCTATTTACTCTTTCTTGAATTATTTCTCAGATCTTTCTCTTGATCTCGAATGTTCCTCATGGGAACAATCTTGATTGCATTCTTTTCCAAAAAGTAGAAGTAGCACGTGGTGCTCTCCTGGCCGGGAGAGTCCCCCGTAGTGGTCCTACCCTCAGTCAACCACCCCAAGGTCACTGACAGACGTAACGGTGACTACGGCACGCGCGATAAACGCACGGGTAGCTACCCCGCACTGGCACGTGGTCAGTCATTTCCGTTAACGGATGCGCCCCAAAGCACAGCACGGAACCAGTATAGGGCAGAGCCCTCTCAGTAACAGGGGTCCAGCCCCTCCACAGTAACCAAACAGGGGTCTTGCCCCTCCGCAGTCCGCGCACCCTCGCCTGACTACCTTAGTTTGCCCAGGGGGCCTAACAAGTCGATGTAAGATGGCTAACTGAACCTCGAGGCCCATGGGGTGGCTAGCTCTCTCCCTATACTAGTAGCTCTCCTCAGTACTGTGTACGCGAGGGCCAAAAGTCGGTACAAAGTGGCCAGACCTAACCTCGGGTCCTGGGGCGGCTAGCTCCGCTCTGCACTAAATAGGGGAACAGTCGCTCTCCTTGGTACTCCATACTCAAGGGTCAGCTCACTTCTCCATCCACTTTCCTAGTTCCATTCTATTTATTTTCCAAGAGTTCTACTCCTAATTCCCCGTAGGGTTCATGCTCATATTTCTCAGGCCAAGCCATACTAGGTTTCATCATTTCAGTTTCATTCACATTTAGCCCATGTTTCCAACATTTAGTACCAATTTATATACAAGCAGCTAAATTTTAATTTCCAAACAACAGGAATTACATGTAGCAGTTACTAGCAGCAGTACTCTACGTTTCACAGGCAGCTGTTATCCAATTACAAGCAATTATTCTGTCTACATATCCAAGACTGCAATTCAGGTATTCACGATATTCGTTTCAGTGTTTCTGTTCCTAGGATTCATGCCATACCTTAGGATCTATCATTCAATCTAGTTTTCAAGTCCTAGGATTCATGCCATACCCTAGGATCTATCATTCAATCTAGTTTTCAAGTCCTAGAATTCATGCCATACCCTAGGATCTATCATTCATCTCAAAGATGCATTAATGTGGTAAATAACTAAGGGGAGCCACTCTACCTGCAAAATTGGGAGTAATGGGGGCATGATCGGCAGGTCTGTGTGCCTCCGCAACCCCCAGAGTTGCAACGGAACGAGGTCCTAACACAAGGATCAATCACAAGGAACCACTTAGAACGGGATACAAGTATTTTAAACAAGTAGAGGAACTAATTCTGAGAAGAACGAAATTTTAAACTCGGAAATCGGACCTCGAACGGACCCTAAACGGGTCAAAAACGACAACTCTGACTCAAATCAGACGTCTGGAACACCTTCCAGACGTCTTAAAAAGTGGTCCAGGTCATACCTCACTCTGCGCTACTTCTCAGACGTCCAGGGATCCTGCTGCATCGTCTGGACCCAGTTCCAGACGTCCGACCCCCTCTCCGGACGTCTGGAGACTCTCTCCGCCGTCTGGTGCTGTGCCCAAACGTCTGATCTACGTGGGAGGGCGTGTCCTCGCGCCTTCCCAAAATGAAACCTGCACGCGCGACGAAAGCCTCCTCATCACGACACATCTCAACACTTCGGCGGAATGGCCTGCATGGCCGTATCCGCAAAAAGGAGGTGAGGAGAAATTTCATACCTCTCAGACATCTGGGGCTCCCTCCAGACGTTGCCTGCGTCGTCTGGACGTAGGTCCAGACGTATGATTTTGGGAAAATTTCCCAGAATCAGAACCTCCTCGCCTTCTTCCTGCTGCGCGTGAGCTCGCCACGCAGCCGCTCGTCCGCTGCTCGAGTTGCAGCAGCACCAGGGGAGATCTCCCCCGTGCGACGCCCCTCCGCACGCACGCCGGCCAGCCTCGAGCTGCTCCCATGGGCTCTCTCTCTTCCTCACGCACTCTCCCTCTTCTTCCCTCTCGCTACACCTCTTCCTCTCCGCACGCACCCAGCAGCACCTGCTGCCCTCGCTCTCTCTCTCTCTCATGCTTAAGCTGAAAGGAAGAGACGGTGGGGTGGTAGGTGAGGGAGAGGGAAGGGGTATTTGAAGGTAGGGGGGAGAAAAAGCATCTGTAGGTCGGTGGGTTTCAGTCTGTGCGCGTGCGCGTGCAGACTCGCAATCGTACGCATGCAAAAAATTTTTTCCAAACGTCTGGGAAGGCGTCCAGACGTCTGACCAGACGTCTGGACCAACTCCCAGACGTCTTAAAAAGTGTTTGATGTCTCGAGTCTTAACAACATAACAAACTCAAAGGAAGTTCCGTCCCCAAAACTTGCGCTAACTAGGGTGCAGAAGGAACAATATACGCATAACAAACTCAAAGAGAACCGAAGCCGATCTGAAAAGATGTACCCTCAAAGAGCTCCAGGTACCACTCCCGTATCGCCGCCTCGGGCTCCTAGGTAGCCTCTTCGTACCGCTGGGTCCTCCACAAAACCTTCACCAGGGGTACTTGCTTCCGTCTCAGACTCCGGACGGCTCTGCCAATAATTTGCACTGGCCGCTCGAGGTACGTCAGGTCGTCACCTACCTCGATGCTCCCATGGCTCAGGATGTGACTGGGATCGGCGACATACTTCCTGAGGTTGGACACGTGGAATACGTCGTGCACACCAGAAAGCTGGGGAGGAAGGGAAAGCCTGTAAGCAATGGGTCCAACCCGCTCTAGGACCTCAAAAGGTCCCACGAAACTTGGTGCGAGCTTCCCTCTCACCCCAAACCGCTGCAGACCCTTCATAAGCGAAACACGAAGGAAGATGTGGTCCCCAACCTCAAACCACACCTCTCTGCGTTTTCGATCTGCATAGCTCTTCTGTCTACTCCTGACAGTGCGGAGTCGCCTGTGAATCTGCTCGATCACCTCCTGACTCTGCCGGAT
The DNA here is from genome assembly GCA_037157565.1 of Thalassia testudinum. Taxonomy (NCBI): domain Eukaryota; kingdom Viridiplantae; phylum Streptophyta; class Magnoliopsida; order Alismatales; family Hydrocharitaceae; genus Thalassia; species Thalassia testudinum. Next base: position 136,827,634 of record JAZHRO010000077.1, read on the forward strand.
AAGCCTGGGGCCAACCTCCCACTTGGTCCCCACCTCAACCCAACTCAAGGGTGCCGTACACCTCCGTCCGTACAGACCCTTGTAGGGTGCCATGCCGATGCTCAAGTGATAACTGTTATTATATGCAAACTTCGCCAGGGGCAAGTGCTCCTCCCAAGAGCCCCTCCAGTCCAGTACATAAGCACAGAAAAGGTTCTCAAGTGTCTGTATCGTGCGCTCAGACTGTCCGTCCGTCTGGGGGTGGTATGTTGTACTGAACCTCAACCACGTCCCCAGAGAGTGCTGAAACTCAGCCGAAAATTGGGACGTAAAACGGGTATCCCGGTCGAATACAATCTCCCACGGAACTCCGTGTAGACGTACCACATCGTGGATATACCTCCCTGCCAACTGTGCTGGTCCTAAGGTGACTCGGATCGGCAAGAAACATGCCGTCTTCGTCAATCTGTCAACGATCACCCAGACTGCGTCGTGTCTTCGCTGGGTAACGGGCAAGCCCACCACCAAGTCCATGGTGATGCTCTCCCACTTCCACTTTGGCACTGCAAGTGGCTGCAACGACCCTGCAGGTCTCTGATGCTCGGCCTTCACCTGCTGGCACACTAAATACTGTTGTACGAATTCACCTACATCCCGCTTCATTCCCCTCCACCAAAAGCCTCATCTCAAATCATGGTACATCTTTGTGTTTCCGGGATATATGGTGAACCTGGAACCATGTGCCCCAGTCAGGAGCTCTCTCAACAGCTCCTCATCCATGGGAACTCGCAAGCGTCCCCTCATGCGCAGTACCTAGTCTGTAAAAGAGAAGTCCCCAGGGTCCCCTGACAGCACTCTATCACGCAATGACTGTAAGTACAGGTCGGCCATCTGTCCAGTGATGATGCGGTCTATCAGCTCTGGCTTCATCTGTCGTGTCACCGTCACTGCCCCACAGTGCCCCAGTAACTCTAAGGGCCGCCAACTGCCCATCTCCTCCATGAGGCTCCAACTCTGCGCCTATAAACTGGCCAAGTGGGTGGGCGCCTTCCGACTCAAGGCGTCAGCCACCACATTGGCCCTTCCCGGGTGGTAGGAAATGCTGTAGTCATAGTCCTTCAGGAGCTCCAACCAACGTCTCTGTCTCATGTTGAGCTCCTTCTGATCAAACAAGTATCTGAGGCTCTTATGATCTATGAAAATCTCAAAGGTCTCACCGTACAAGTAGTGCCCTCAAGTCTTCAGCGCGAAGACGACAGCTGCCAGCTCCAGGTAGTGGGTAGGGTAGCTATGCTCATGGGGTTTCAGTTGCCGCAAAGCGTAAGCGACAATGTGACCCTCTGCATGAGCACACCCCCTAACCCCTACAAAGAGGTGTCCGTGTACACAACGAACCCGCCACTACTGTCTGGGATGGTGAGCACGGGAGCCAAAGTTAGCCTCTCCTTTAGCTCCTGAAAACATGCTTCACAAGCATCTGTCCAAGTAAAGGGCACGTCCTTCTAGGTCAGCTGCGTCATAGGACGTGCAATCTGCGAGAAGCCCCTGATAAACCGCCTGTAGTAGCCTGCCAGTCCCAAGAAACTGTGAATCTCAGTAACCATACGCGGTCTCTCCCATCTGAGTACTGCCACAACCTTGGCTGGGTCCACAGCTAAGCCATCCCCGGAGATCACATGACCCAAGAAGGTTACTTCCCTCAACCAGAACTCTCACTTGCTGTATTTGGCGTACAGCCTACATCGTCTCAGTGTGTCCAAAACCATCCGCAAGTGCTGTTCGTGCTACGTCTGATCTCGAGAATAGATGAGCACATCATCAATAAATACCACCACGAACTGATCCAAGTACGGTCTAAAGACCCGGTTCATCAAATCCATGAAGTATCGGGGGCATTGGTCAGCCTAAACGGCATGACCAAAAACTCGTAGTGTCTGTACCGGGTGCGGAAAGCTCTCTTGGAGACGTCTGCCTCCTTGATCCTCAATTGGTGGTATCCAGACCTCAAGTCGATCTTGGAGAATACCGTGGCACCTCGCAGCTGGTCAAACAAGTCATCAATCCTCGGCAGCGGATACCTGTTCTTGATGGTGACCCTATTTAGCTGTCTGTAGTCCACACAAAGACGTAGGGTACCATCCTTTTTCTTTACGAACAATACCGGGACTCCCCATGGAGACACACTAGGCCTCACAAAACCCTTCTTCAGAAGATCCTGCAACTGAGACTTGAGCTCTCACAGCTCAAGTGGTGCCATCCTGTACGATACTGTCGAGATGGGGCTGGTCCCTGGTACCAATGAGATCTCAAACTCGATCTCACGCTCGGGCGGTAGTCCTGACAACTCATCTGGGAACACGTCGAGGTACTCTCTGACCACCGGGATACTCTGGAAGTCTACCACAGGGATGGGCTTCTCCACCACACAAGCTAGGAAGCCCGCACACCCTTGGCTCAAAAGTCTCATCGCCCGAAGTGCAGAAATGCACCTGAAGCCTCCGTCCACAGGGTGCCCGTGGAACTCGAAAGAAGGCAACTCTGGTATAGAGAAGACGATATTCCTCTCAAAGCAGTCCACCAAGGAGTGGTAAGCGGACAGCCAGTCCATTCCCAGAATTACGCCAAAGTCCTCCATTTGTAACATAATCAGGTCAGTAGGAAGGCTGTGTCCCCCAACACTAACCTCACAACCTGGGTACACCTCCTCGGCTACAAACAACTGACTACTCAGACCTCTGATCACGAACGGATCCTCTAACAACATATAGTCCTGCCCCAAGCAAACCGCAAAACTGGCAGCAACAAACGAGTGCGTAGCACCGGAATCGAAAAGCGTATAAACAAGTCTGCCGGAAACTGAAACCATACCTGCCACCACTGATCCTGAAGCCCTGGCATCCCTGTGTGTCAGGGCGTTGATACACCCCTCAGCCCTAGGTGCGGACGAAGCAGCCACACTCTATACCGAACGGGTAGCTGTTGGCCGGTACTCTCCCCGTGACTGTTGTCCTCCTCCTCGCGCCTCGAAATTGTGGCCTCGTGCTCACCCTCCAGTGCTTGGTGCGGGAAGCATCTGCTGACCTCCAACCCTAGACGGGCAGTCCCTCTTGATGTGGCCCGACTGGCCACACTGGTAGCAAAGGGGGACTCGACTCTTGCCCTCAGTGGGTCCCTGCTAACGACTAGGCGGGGGTTCGATGCTAGCAGCTGGCCCCTGTCAAGGGCCCCCAAAGGCCACTGATGGCCCCGCAAAGCGTGACGGCTCTCCTGCGGCGCCACGTGCCTCCTCTCTCATCGGCCCTGTGAGAAGTCTGGCTGGTAGGGCTGCTTCCGCTCGTTGTCCGTGTCACGTGCGGACGGGTTGGTTTCTTCATAGGTCATAGCTGCCTCCACCACCCTCGAGAACATAGGTGGCTTCAGGGGTTTGACATACCCTCGAATAGCAGGCCAGAGCCCCTCGGTGAACCTCCAAAGGCGCTCCTCCTCAGTAGCCACAGCTGTCGCTGCGAAACGAGACAGCTCCAGGAAACGCGTACGGTATGGGCTCACGGTCATCGTCCCCTAGCGGAGAGTGTGGAACTCCCGCCTCCTCTGGTCCTTCCACGTCTGGGGAAAGTACTACTCGCAGAAGAGGGTGACGAACTGGTCCCAAGTTGGCTCGTCCCTCTCCTGACCCCTGACCGTCGTCACCACCTGTGTGCCGCGTTCTCCAGCTGATATGTGGCAAAGGCCACGTGGCACTCCACAGGGGGGCAAAGGGTATCGAAAACCTTCTCGATTTGCTCGAGCTAGTCCTCCACCTTGGTAGGGTCCTCATCCCCCTTGAAAGAGGGGGGCTTCAGCTTCCGAAACTGTCCGAAAAGCTCAAAGTGGCGCTGAAGTGGAGATGCTGGTGCGCCTCCAGGTAAAGAAGCCCCATGCTCGGAAGTGCCGGAGGAAGGTGGGGGTGGTGGAGGCCCACCCTCTCCCATGCGTCCAGCGCCGTGCCCGTTTCGTGGTCCCACAGAGGACTCTCTCTTCGCAGCCCCAGGGAGAGGCGCTCGGGGCAACGGGCGGAGCTCCTCTCGCACGATGTCCCGTATCAGCTGGGCGAGGTATTGGGCCTGAATGCCCGGAAGCAATGGCTGATCCACTAAGGCGTCGAGCTCAACGCGCCTGCCCCTCCGACCTCGTCCTCGGTCGCGTCCGCGGCCCGCCTCGCTACCTCCTCGTCGAGGCATCTCCTGCAAGGAGACGCAAACATGGAACAGAAAAGACGTCAATACGAATCGATATTCAATGAAGAAGTCTCAAAACAGATGTCAAAAGGTACGTTGTGGTGGCTACTCTAGTTACAGGCACGTGAATTGGTTATTTTCCAGCCAGTTGGTTCACTTCTCGGGACAACCTTGCTCTGATACCATCTTGTTACGACCCGGTTCCCGAATCCCTACAAGACACGAGACTCGGACCGACTCGACTGATCCCAAGACCCAGTCGTCCAACGAGAAAGTAACCAAAAAGCAGTAAAATAAACCACATTCACCATGCAAGTAACTAACAGTAACAAAAGTACAGCAGTAAAGAAAAGAACTACTACAGTACATACCACCACAACAGTAGAGAATTTAAAACATGTATAGAATATGAAGTTTACAATAAAGAGTACAAGGTGAAACAGAAGTACTCACTACTACAGAAAAACGGTACAATAAAAGTACAACTACTGGGCTCTACTAGGCCCAGCACCCTCTGCAGCTGCAGGCTCTGGCTGCTCAACATTTGGTCCTGAAAAAGGTGACAAATGTGACACGTCAGCGAAACACTGAGTAGAGTGGCAACCAGCTAGCTAAGAAAACAGTAAAGGTGGACAAGTAGCTGTTGTTTTTAATTTCTTTCTTTATTTCTCAGATCTTTCTCTTGATCTCGAATGTTCCTCATGGGAACAATCTTGATTGCAGTCTTTTTCAAAAAGTAGAAGAAGCACGTGATGCTCTCCTGGCTGGGAGAGTCCCCCGTGGTGGTCCTACCCTCAGTCAACCACCCCAAGGTCACTGACAGACGTAACGGTGACTACGGCACGTGCGATAAATGCACGGGTAGCTACCTCGCACTGGCACGCGGTCAGTAATTTTCGTTAACGGGTGTGCCCCAAAGCACAGCACGGAACTAGTATAGGGCAAAGCCCTCTCAGTAACAGGGGTCCAGCCCCTCCACAGCAACCAAACAGGGGTCTTGCCCCTCCACAGTCCGCGCACCCTCGCCAGACTACCCTGGTGATGAGAACCTCATCATGAGCCATAACTAGCTCATTTTGACCCAATAAAGAAGATAAAAGCTCCTACATAACCGAGAAGAAGGCTTAACTGAAGGAATAAGTGCTCTGAGAAGAAAACATGAAATAAAGGTTAAAACTGCAATTTTACCATTGCAGTACATAAACGGAATTTCTCAGAGACAAAACAAAGGTCAAATGGTTTAAATGAGATAAAAAGTGGGTTGAGTCAATCAGAAATGGGTTTATGTGCAGGAATTAAATGAGACTTGATAACCCTAAAACAGACCCACTTAAATTAACAAGGTTTCGGTCAGGATAAAAATCAAGTAAACCCTCTAAAAATCATGGAAAAATATCCTCTAGGGCTTAGAACACTCAATTTGGCCTTTGGAACCCAGTTTGACCTAGATTAGGGTCCTAGCACATTAATTGACCTAATTTGGGTTTTTACGTAAAATGTCCAGTCATACGAGGCCAAACCTAAAATCCAACTTCACCATTGGATTTCTTAGGTCAAAATTAGGTTTATACCAAAATTTGGACCCAAGGGGAGGTCATCTTGACCTACTTTGCAATTTAGTACACCCAAATCACAATTTGGTCCCTATCTTTTGAATATCTTTGCAGAGAGCAACCTAAGTTCCTCGCCACTTTTGCAATCAGGTCCTGCCGCCATTGTTAGGGCAGAACCGATCTCCGGCGAGGTTTAGAGAGGGATTCCTCTCCAATCCCTCAGAGATTCCCTCCCAGAAATGGAAGGGAGATTCTCTAAGGAATTCCCTTCCTTCTAAAGCCAATTATAATCTCTGGTGTGAACCTAATCTCTCGTGCGAACGTACGAGAGATTTGGGTATCTTAACCTCTTTCCATCTCTGGCGACCGACCTCAGGGGATTGCGCGCCCTCCACGCTCTGACAGCATGGCCTAGTGCCTATAAAATAACCTCTAAGCCCGGCCGCAGATCTTCAGCTTGATTTGGCCGAGTTTCCACCACCAATTCATCTCCTGTCCGGCCAAAGTTCCCAGCAAGCTCTGGCGAGCCCCCTTCCCCTCCCTCTTCGCTCTGCCACAAAACCAGTGTCAGAGTTATCTTCCTGACTCTCCTCCGCGTCGCGCAGTACCCGCGCACGCCGCCTCAGCCCCGTCTTCGCCGCCGTTCTCCCCCACTGGGTTCTTCTTCCCCGATGACGGCAGTTACGCGCCGTCCACTCCATTGCCTCCCTTCTTTCCAGATCACTCCAGATACCCTCTCCATCCTCTCCTCTCACTTTTCCCCCTACTACTTTATCTAATTACCCTCCGACAGTGCCTGAACACCTCCATCTTCCTCGCCTCCGACCGACCTCCGGCGAGCCGCTCCTCCCACTCCGCCCCTCCACACGGCTCGCCAACCCTCTCGTAAGCTCCGCCTCACCACCAGGAGCAACTTCTGCCCATCCATCATCCTTCTACACCACCACCACAATCCCCCGAACAACCCCACACTTCCGGCCATAGGGTGACCTAGGCACGCATGCCTAGGCCATCCTGCGGCCTGCAGCACCGCGCATCATCTTCGCCGTGCCACGGCGAAGGTGCCCAGCTAGTCTGATTGGGCCAATAGGCCGTGCTTGTGTATGACAAGTTGCAGCTCCTGCTGCCATTGATGGTTGAAGCAGCAAGCAGCTTCGCAGCAGCTCCAGGTGTTAGATCTCCCAGGTTCCAGGCGCAGTAGGTTCATGCAAGTGTTGCGAAGCCCTCGGGGCTAGCAAGTCGTGCTGCGAAGCTCCCAGCCTTGGCCATAGCACGAAGAGAGCTCTGCGGGCGCGCATGGAATTGGGACAGATCAGATAGTCCCACATCGTGGAATCGCAAAACACAGGTATAGTATAAATTGTTTTTGTGTTTTATGCTCACTGCCTCCGAAAGCACAGGGGTGAGGTCCCTCACCTGACCCACGCCTGCCTCGTCCGCGGTTTCACCTCGCGGATCTGGCGGGATCCAACCCGACCCAAACCTACGCACTCCTCGCGCATCACCCACCTACAGGTGCACCTGTCCCGGGTGCGAATCCGACCCGATTACCCGTGTGGCTCTGGGAGAGCGTCCTTGAGCGATTTGCAGAGAAAGAGAGAGACGCTTGGGTAGAGGGACGGGGGTTGGTTTTGCTTTGGCTGTGGTTTGCGCAGGAAAAGCAGAGGAAGAAGCGAACACTTAGCCGCTGCAGCAAGGGAAGAGAAGAAGGAAGAAGAGGCTGTGTAGTAGAGAAAGAAGGAGAAGCTTTCGTAGAGAAACAAGGATAAGGAAGAAGACCAAGGAAGGAGAAAACTTCGAAGGAAAGCACAAGGAACTCTGATGAAAAGAAGCTAAGCAAGGCAGAGATCAGAGAGAAGGAAGGACTGCAGAAAAGACAAAACGAAAAAGAAGACAGGAGAGAAACAAAGGCAAGAAAAGAGAAGGAAGTGCAAGGAAGAAGAAGATCTGTGAATCTGAAGGAAAGAAGAAGAAGATAGGAGAGAAAGAAGATTACATTTAAGACGTCTGATATAGAGATCAGACGTCCAATTCTGTTTTCTTTTACAAATTCTTTTTATAACTCTCTCTCGTTGAATCAATTATTTTCATTTACAAGTATTCTTTGGTTTTGAAAGTATTGAGATTGCTCCCTGTGTTCGACCTCGGAGACTCTAGTTTTTCGAGTAATAAAATTCTCTATATTTGTTTGAACGTTTTGTCGGTTATACTACAACGTGATATTCTCTTTAAAAACCCGCACAAAAGCGAACAAACATTTTGGCGCCGTTGCCGGGGAGCAACGGGCACTTTTAAAGCTTTTGATTACAACTTTTCTATCCAATATTTGACCTAACTTCTCTCTTTTGTTGTGTTCAAGCAGGGAAAGCAAAACAAAAAGGAAAGAACAATAACTACACAACAGGCTCTCCAAGGAACAGGTAATTTCCATATGCTCTCCATCTTAACTCTCTCTCAAAATCTGAAAAGGAAAAAAAAAGAAAAATCAACTTAGGGCTACCTGTTTCATATTTAGTAACTCATCAAGTTGCCTGATTTTCATTTCAACACATTTTTGTCTGTTCATCCAACTAAGGCAACTAGGGCTAAAACTTTCTTGATTGAGCCCTAGGTGCTAATTTCTGAGGCAGCTAAATTGGACCCACTAGAGCCAAGTTAAGGATTACAAAGCTAGGGTTTTTAGAGACACATCTTCTCTTAAACAAAGAAATAAATTGTCCCAAAAGAGGTGTGCCTAAACCGTGTTTGAAAAGATCTATACAAGAGGAACTCTAAGCAAATCAGGCTGTTAATCCATTTGAACCATAAAAGAAAAGGACCTAAAAACTCTCAAAGGAACAAAAGGTGAAGTTGATCCTTTGGGTCAACCAACCTTAAAATTAGGTCACTTTTTCACTAAAAATACCTAAAAGTTCAAGTGGAACATTAAGCACCTTGATCTTAAAGTAAGAAAGGTAGACTTAAGAGGTCAAGGTCCCCATTCTAGTCTACCTGGAACTGCAGTGACAAGAGAGGTCGGGTGGGGGATGAAGGTTCCTACTTGGAGGGGGTGAGATTAGCGTAACGTAAAAAATGCGGAATATAAAGCAATCTCACAAAAAAAAATTCAATCGCACAAGTACACAAGTAATTTTAGGTGGAAACCCAAATCGGGTGAAAACCACCACCTAACCCTCTCGAGTTAGGATTTTCCGATCAACCTAGTTGATCAAAATCCATTAAACTGAATCACTTAAAACGAGGGTGATTCAACCTCAATACAACCACGCTACAAGTACGAGGGTAGCGTTCCTCAACCTCTTCTCTCCACGAGAAGGATTTTGTCCCACGAAGGAGACGGGAATTCGCAAAGCGAATACCCAACCAAAAGACAAAGGTAAAATAAACAACAAACCTATAGAGCCAACAAAGTAATAAACCTAAGCTTCTATAGGATTTAGGAAACTCCCCTTTGCAAGGAGTGCGTCGACGATGACGCGGGTGCGTGAGCCACGCAACGGCGCAATGTCGCTCTCGTAGACAACGGCGGGAGAGCGGGTGCGCGAAGGTTTGATGCTCTCAAGATGTAGAACTTGAGCTTAGAGAGCAAGAGCTTCTTAGACACAAGAGTGTGAAAGTGTGTAGCTAAGTGTATCCAAGTGTGTCTTGTGTTTCTCTTGTTGTGTATTTGTGTTGCAAAGTCTCCCCTCTATTTATAGAGGCCTTAGGAAGGCTTTGGAAGGCTTGGAAAAGCTTCCATAGCCGTTGGGTGCAAAGCCCAAGTGAATCAGCCCGAAATCAGGAACAATGATTGCACTGACAGGCTTATCGGACGTCTGATCCTGGCGTCAGACGTCTGGAAATTCACTATAAGACGTCTGGAAACAACATTAGACGTCTGATTTTGGGCGGGTCTCTTCCTGACTTGGATCAGATCTAAACAGGGTTCTAGCGCAAGTCTATTAGACGACATATAGGACGTCTAGAACTATGTCTGGACGTCTGGAAACCAACTTTTTCTACGGAATGGATTTGCAACGGCTAGAAAATCTCTAAGAAGAGATTTTGGGTCAGTCGAAGCAAAACGGTCAATTATCAGACGTCTGGAAAGTCCTAAGGACGTCTGATAAGGCTCTAACGGTCATATTCTTGACTGTTTGCTAAGCTAGCCAACGGTCCACTAATTGGACGTCTGGCAAGGTCATCAGACGTCTTCTAAGACGTCTGGACTAAGGTCTGGACGTCTGATTTCATCAGACAGAACTAGCTATGTCCAGCCTAACAGTTATCAGACGTCTGAAACAACAGTCAGACGTCTTACAGTACTTTATCAGACGTTTGATTTGGGAATTAGACGTCTGGAAGTGCTGTTTGAACCCTATATTGGTTTTCTAAGTATTCTACAGAAAACCTAAGTATCCTAGGATTGTGCCGGTGTTCCTAGGACTACTGTTAGGGTTCTTTGAGGCTCTTTAACATGAAATATCTAAGGAAATAAAGAGCAACAAAAGAAACGAAAAATACAACAAGTACAAAAGAAGGAAATCTATCCTATTCTTCATTTCCTTCCATCTTCAATCTTTCGCTCCACGCGAACCTCCTCTATTTTCCGTCAAGCTCCTCCAATCCGTCTTGGATGCGAGTTCGAACTCCATCTAAACACGTCCACATTTGCAATTGACCTGAAATCTAGGACTCAAATTGCAAATGTTAAATAACATGTGTTTTGTTATCATCAAAACAAATGATCGTGGTGCTCTAGCACCAACAGGGGAAACCCTGTAACTCGTGGGGATGCTCTACCGTGTAGGGGTCTTTGCGAGACTCTCCCTCTCTGGCTGCCCAGGTATTTCTCAGGTGGATGATATTCTGATTAAGGGATCCATCCGCCCTGAACCTCTATAGTCACCCAACAATTTTTTGGGTGTCTTGATTGGGTCCAGCACCTTCTAAATCTCATCACATCTTTCGGTGCATGTTCGGTAGGAGGTCCTTAAGGCCACCCTTAAGACCTCCTTTAGAAATTCATTCTGGTCGAGGCCAAGCCTCGACGCCCTTGTTTGTGCAGCAACCCCATTATATAAATCTCTCATCTGATTCAGACCCTGGTTCTCCTTCTTCCATCATGGCACAACCCATTGAAGAGGAGAACAACCTTGAACACCAACTTCAACGCCTTAATGATCTCTTTCAGAACTTTGTAAACCCACCGCAGCGACCTATGATGAGAGATCACTATAATCCCGCTGCGGTGGCAATCGAACCCCGAGTACGAATCCCAATTGGAGGACCTGATTCTGAACTGAAGCCCAATATGATTCATGCCATACCGAAGTTCCATGGGCTTAACTCTGAGGATCCATTCCAACACATTAAACAACTCAAGCATCTGGCCCAGACCTTCGGGTCAGATGTACTCTGAGGATCCATTCCTAAGTGGGAACAAGTCCAGTCTTTTTACCAGGGACTCCGTGAAGATATTCGTTTATTCGTCAATGCAACGTGCGGAGGAAACATCATGAGTCAACACGAGGACACGGTGTGGGAGATTCTCGAAAACATGTGTGAGAACTCCATAAATGATGACTCCATGGGCTTATTCGACAGGACGAATGCCCGCGCATCGACGAATCTAAGAGGGACACATGAGATGCAGGACCTGTCCACTTCCGTCGACTTGGAATTGATGGCCAGTCGGTTGGACAAGGTTTCTATCATAGAAAAGAAGGTGGACGAGCTAACTCGACATTTGCAGCAAGCCACCTCTACGCAAAACTCTTTTGCACGACCTCCTCTGGCAAGGGAAACTGTGCAAAACATCTATCACCAATCTGCCAAGGGGATGGACCCATATCCACCCCCGTCTGCCTCTCGGATCGGAGTGACCTCCGATCCATTCTACTCGAGTTGGGGGAACTCTGAACCCTCGTATTCTGACTTTCCCGAGGTTCCTCAGAACTGCGAGGACCTCAACGCCATCCAGAATGACCCATTCTCCAATACCTACAACCCGGGATGGCGAAATCATCCTAACTTTCAGTGGACGGGAAATTCTCAAAGACCACCATATCAACCCCGTCCACAAGCCTCTCGTCCATTTCAACCGCCTCAGCCTCGGCCCAATCCCACCTACCAATTCGGGCAAAACTATGATCAAATGACTCTTATCCTTCAAGCACTGGCTGACATTCAAAAGACGAATGCAGCAATGCAAAAACAGCACAAGGATGAGATCACAGAGGTTCGCAACCAACTAGCCCAGATGGCAAATTCCCGCCAACCTGGTACCCTTCCCTCGCAACCTCTGCCCAACCCAAATAACGTGCTAACCCAGAAGCGCGTTATGAATCCAAATTCGGGCCAAACACATTTGATTTATCAGGCCCCTACTACTCCATCGCCAGACGGGATGGAAGCTTCAACATCGTATGCAAGATTTCAGCAGCAGCCACCCCTCCTACCTAACCCAAATCAGGGTGGATTGAACTCTGTAACAACACGTAGTGGTAGAACAACCCAAGACCCACATTATCTGAACCACTCCAAGCCTGATAATAGCCAAGACCCTAGGATAGTTATCCAAGATACCACTGTCCCAGATCAAGAACCTGGACCTATCCTAGAGAAACCAACTAGGATCCCATTTCCTGAGGCCTTGACCAAAGGAAAAAGAATAACCAAACCCGTGGCTCCCAAGGAGGATCTGGTCAAGCTCTTTGAACAGGTCCAGATAAACATCCTGTTGATGGATGCAATTCACCACATACCGGCTTATGCAAGATTCTTGAAAGACATATGCACACCTAAACGTAAGCCGCGAACCAAGGATGGGAATCCAATCATACTGTCAGAGCAAGCCAGCTTTGTCATCTTGAGCAAACTCCCACCCAAGGCTAAAGACCCAGGAACTCCCTTGATTTCTTGTAAAATTGGTGAAACCCAATTTGATAGAGCCCTACTAGACCTAGGTGCCTCCATAAATTTAATACCTACATCCCTCCTTGACCACCTTGAAGTATCTGAACTTAAACCCATTGAGGTGACATTGCAGTTAGCCGATCGATCCATCAAGTCACCCAAAGGAATACTCGAGGATGTCATTGTTAGGGTACGAGATTTTTATTTTCCAGTGGACTTCATAGTACTGGACATGGATGCACCTAAGAACCCAAGGGACACACCAATCATATTAGGGAGACCCTTCTTGGCCACTGCTAGGGCTAACATAAACTGCGAAGAGGGCCAGATAGAATTAAAATTTGGGAATCAAAACATGAAGATTGACATTTTCAAGGCCCAACAAGGGATTAATTGCGGGGTTATACAGGAAATATGTGATGTCAGAGCCGTGGTTGATGAATTACATATAGAGGACAACCTGATTAACCCTGATCAACCACTGGAGAATCAAAACCCGCTAGCAGAGGAGTGCATACATGATCTAGACACACCTATGACTCCTACCATTGCCCCTGATACAAACCCCGAACCACCCGCTGCTGCTGACAACCCTGTCATGGAACTCAAACCCCTTCCCGAACATCTAAAGTATGTCTTTTTGGATTCAAATCAGACGTTTCCTGTGATTATCAATTCTCGACTCACACCTGACCAGGAACTCCATTTGATTTCTGTTCTCCAGCAACATCGTAGAGCCATTGGATGGACTCTCAATGATTTGACTGGTATAAGCCCTTCATACTGCACACATCGAATCTACACAGAAGAAGGCGCACGTCCTTCAAGAGAAATGCAAAGACGCTTAAACCCTAATCTACAAGAGGTCATGAAAAAGGAGATCATAAAGTGGTTAGATGCAGGGATCATATACCTGATCTCCGATAGTCGTTGGGTGAGTCCAATACAAGTGGTGCCTAAAAAGGCAGGACTTACCATCATCACGACTGAAACCGGAGAAGTCATTCCAACCCGAATAGCTAACTCGTGGAGAGTCTGCATTGATTATAGAAGACTCAATTCCTCCACGAAGAAGGATCATTTCCCACTACCGTTCATTGATCAGATCCTCGAAAAACTAGCGGGAAATAGGTTCTTCTGCTTTCTTGACGGGTACTACGGTTACAATTAGGTGGCAATCCATCCAAAGGACCAAGAAAAGACCACATTCACCTGCCCCTTCGGGACGTACGTGTTTCGAAGGATGCCATTCGGTCTCTGCAATGCACCTGCAACTTTTCAGCGGTACATGTTTGCCATATTCTCAGATATGGTAGGTGATTATCTGGAAGTCTTCATGGATAACTTTTCAGTTTTTGGACAATCATTTGACGATTGCCTCCAACACTTGGTCCAAATACTCAGGCGGTGCATTGAGGTGAATTTGGTTCTTTCCTGGGAAAAGAGCCATTTCATGGTGCCTGAGGGAATTGTCCTGGGACACTTAATCTCGGAGAAAGGCATCCAAGTGGATCGAGCTAAGATTAACCTGATTTCCAAGCTCCCTATGCCTAGCTCGATTAAGGACATCCGATCTTTTTTGGGTCACGTCGATTTTTACCGTCGATTTATCCCTGATTTCTCCAAAATCACGCGCCCCTGACCAATCTTCTCTCCAAGGATGTGCCTTTCGAAATTTCCAAGGAATGCACTCAAGCATTTGAGATCCTACGTGACTGAGTCACCCAAGCCCCGATCCTACAGTCCCCTGATTGGTCTCAACCCTTTGAGATCATGTGTGACGCATCTGACTTCGCTGTAGGAGCAGTGCTGGGGCAGAAAAGTGACCGGAAACCAGTGGTCATTTACTACGCTAGCAAAACACTGGATGAGGCTCAGCGTAACTGTACGGTTACTGAGAAAGAGCTGCTGGCCGTAGTATTTGCCCTGGAAAAATTCAGATCATACCTTCTGGGTTCCCGTGTTATCATATACTCGGATCACACAGCTGTGCGGCATCTCCTTGCAAAGAAGGACACGAAACCTCGATTAATCCGATGGATCTTGCTGTTGCAAGAATTTGACCTCGAGATTCGCAACAAGGCGGGAAAGTAGAATGTGGTAGCTGATCACTTGTCCCGCCTTCCTTCTGAAATAATCGACCCTTCCGGACCTATTACAGAACATTTTCCTGATGAGCACCTCCTGACTATCAGTACAAGTCTTCCATGGTTCGCTGATATAGTTAATTACCTGGCATCAAATCAGATTCCGCCCGATTGGCCGAAGGCCAAAAAGGACAAATTACGTTCCGATGCCAAGTATTACCTATGGGAAGACCCGTATCTATTCTGCATTGGTGCTGATCATATAATTCGACGGTGCGTTGCAGAAGTGGAAATCAACGACATACTCTCATTCTGCCATGACCAGGCATGCGGTGGACATTTTTCAGGACATAAAACCACATCAAAAGTCCTCCAGTGTGGCTTTTACTGGCCCACAATTTTCAAGGATGCATACGATCACTGTAAGGCATGTTCCCGTTGCTAGACTCTGGGCAACATGAGCCATAGAGACATGATGCCTCTACAGCCGATCTTGGTATGCAAAATTTTTGACATTTGGGGGATTGATTTCATGGGACCCTTCCCGATCTCGGATGGCTTCGAATACATCTTACTCGCAGTTGACTATGTTTCCAAGTGGATAGAAGCCATTCCGACCTGAACCAACAATCATAAAGTCGTTATAAAATTCCTTCATCAAAACATTTTCTCAAGGTTCGGGATTCCACGTGCTATAATTTCCGACGGAGGGACCCATTTTACAAACGCTCAGTTTAAGTCACTGATGACCAAATACGGGGTGTCACACCGAATCTCTACTCCTTACCACCCCCAAACCAATGGTCTAGCTGAGCTATCTAACCGAGAGATCAAGAAGATCCTTCAGGTTACTGTTCGACCTGATAGAAAAGATTGGTCTTCTCAGCTTCCGGAAGCATTGTGGGCCTATAGGACCGCCCACAAGACCCAATTAGGAATGTCTCCCTTCAGACTAGTGTACGGGAAGGCATGTCACCTCCCCGTCGAGTTGGACCATAAAGCCTATTGGGCAATACAGACCTGTAATCTGAATCTTTCTAAGGCTGGAACTCACAGAAGACTTCAAATAAGCGAGATCGATGAATTACGCCACGATGCGTATGAGAACTCACGAATTTACAAAGAACGGGTTAAAGCTTTTCACGACAAACACATTTCTAGAAAGATCTTTCATCCTGGTCAGAAAGTTTTACTCTTTGATGCCCGACTCAAATTATTCCCAGGAAAGCTAAGATCCAAGTGGGTCGGACCCTACCTAGTCTGACAAATCTTCAGAAATGGAGTCATTGAAATCAGCCCACTCAGCCATGATTCTGAACCCTTTGTCGTGAACGGTTAGAGACTCAAGCCGTTCATTGACATGACCAATATAGATTTGGCTGAGTCATCCTTTACCCTCCATTCCTCTTGAGCTCATTGCGCCCAGCCGATGGCATAAAACTCAGCGCTTAACAGGAGGCAACCCGTCATTCTTTGAAAAACCCGAAACCTTTTCTGACATCTCTATGCGGAACTCATATTGCACTTTAGTGTTCATCCATTAGAACAGCCAACTTCACCTCAAGTATACCTACCCAAGATTAGAAATCGTTCACAACAAGTCACTTCGACCCATTCACTCACCACACACCTGTCCTAATGCATGAACTAAGCTGAATTCGAACCCACCTAAATTACAATGGGGACATTGCAAGTCTTAGGCATGGGGGGGTATGAAAGTGCAAAATGTCAGGAAATTCATATAAAGAAAGGGTTTCATAAAAAAAAAAAAGACTTGATAGAGGGGAGGAATAATTCAGGGTCATACAAATGAGAGGAGGAAAAGAAAGAAAAATGACAAAAAGGAGCACAGAATGAAAATGAAAAGAAATAGTCATTAGTAAAAGATTAAGGGGTTAACTAAAGTTCTAGACCAAATCAAGAAAAAAGAAAAGTGCTACGGAGACATAACAAGAGATTAGCGGGAATGCTGGTCTTAGGCCTCTTGGGCTAGATTTGTTAGCTTAAAAATTCACATATCCGTTAAAATCTGGATAATCCTCAAGAGGTTGAGGAAAATGCGAAGCTTGAGTATTAGGTCTAAGGCTTAGGAAGTATTCGGCCTCGTTAACTGACTTCCGGTTTGCGGGATTCGGTAACCTAAGCACCCCAAATCCACACACAGTCTGGTTCAGTGCGCATAAACATCCAAATCACGCGAAAAGTGTTTAATGTTATGAAAAAGTCACCTAGATTAGGACCGCTCAATCAACACAAATTGATTTGGACGAGTTCCCAGCGCGGAGAGGCAGGAAATTCCCCTCGAAGATGCGTAACAACATATCGTCTCCTCGGTGCTTGTCTCTTAGGATATTTAAATATCCTACTCGGGGCATGTAAGCACTCTGTTGGTTCAGATACCATGGGCGGCATTATCACGAAATGTCGATCGCCAGGGTCTGAATTCGGCCACGGAACGCCATGGGTGGGATTATCTCGAAATCTCGAAAGCCAGGGTTCTGGGGGTTGCCATGGGTGGGATTATCTCGAAATCTCGAAAGCTAGGGACCCTTGAGGATTGATGATGGGGACGAGGAATCCGATATAGACCGTGTTGAGAAGCTAATCCGAAGCTAGAAATAAAAAGAAAAGAGAGAGAAAAGCTCTCCAAACAAATAATCTTCTATCTCTCTATTACAAAAAATGCACTACAAAACTGAACTTAGGCTAAAAAAATGTCTCAAGCACGGGTGCTTTAACCGCGGAGTCCAACAAACCCTAGGTTAGTTTCTGTGGGCCGTAGAAACCTTTGTGGAGGACAGAGGCTAAAGCGGGTCAGGTCCGGATTTTGGTTGGTACTTGAGTACCTCTAGGCCTATTGTCGGCATTCCTACCTAATCACAAAAGAAAAGGAGAAGCACTTATCATGATGGTTGACAGACACTCAGGGTCTAGAACGGAAGTTAAAACTTTGAAATTTTGCTAAGGGACTAGCAAAAGCTAGGCATGGGGGTATGATTAGAACCTCATCATGAGCCATAACTAGCTCATTTTGACCCAATAAAGAAGATAAAAGCTCCTACATAACCGAGAAGAAGGCTTAACTGAAGGAATAAGTGCTCTGAGAAGAAAACATGAAATAAAGGTTAAAACTGCAATTTTACCATTGCAGTACATAAACGGAATTTCTCAGAGACAAAACAAAGGTCAAATGGTTTAAATGAGATAAAAAGTGGGTTGAGTCAATCAGAAATGGGTTTATGTGCAGGAATTAAATGAGACTTGATAACCCTAAAACAGACCCACTTAAATTAACAAGGTTCCGGTCAGGATAAAAATCAATTAAACCCTCTAAAAATCATGGAAAAATATCCTCTAGGGCTTAGAACACTCAATTTGGCCTTTGGAACCCAGTTTGACCTAGATTAGGGTCCTAGCACATTAATTGACCTAATTTGGGTTTTTACGCAAAATGTCCAGTCAGACGAGGCCAAACCTAAAATCCAACTTCACCATTGGATTCCTTAGGTCCAAATTAGGTTTATACCAAAATTTGGACCTAAGGGGAGGTCATCTTGACCTACTTTGCAATTTAGTACACCCAAATCACAATTTGGTCCCTATCTTTTAAATATCTTTGCAGAGAGCAACCTAAGTTCCTCGCCACTTTTGCAATCAGGTCCTGCCGCCATTGTTAGGGCAGAACCGATCTCCGGCGAGGTTTAGAGAGGGATTCCTCTCCAATCCCTCAGAGATTCCCTCCCAGAAATGGAAGGGAGATTCTCTAAGGAATTCCCTTCCTTCTAAAGCCAATTATAATCTCTGGTGTGAACCTAATCTCTCGTGCGAACGTACGAGAGATTTGGGTATCTTAACCTCTTTCCATCTCCGGCGACCGACCTCAGGGGATTGCGCGCCCTCCACGCTCTGACAGCATGGCCTAGTGCCTATAAAATAACCTCTAAGCCCGGCCGCAGATCTTCAGCTTGATTTGGCCGAGTTTCCACCACCAATTCATCTCCTGTCCGGCCAAAGTTCCCAGCAAGCTCCGGCGAGCCCCCTTCCCCTCCCTCTTCGCTCTGCCACAAAACCAGTGTCAGAGTTATCTTCCTGACTCTCCTCCGCGTCGCGCAGTACCCGCGCACGCCGCCTCAGCCCCGTCTTCGCCGCCGTTCTCCCCCACTGGGTTCTTCTTCCCCGACGACGGCAGTTACGCGCCGTCCACTCCGTTGCCTCCCTTCTTTCCAGATCACTCCAGATACCCTCTCCATCCTCTCCTCTCACTTTTCCCCCTACTACTTTATCTAATTACCCTCCGACAGTGCCTGAACACCTCCATCTTCCTCGCCTTCGACCGACCTCCGGCGAGCCGCTCCTCCCACTCTGCCCCTCCACATGGCTCGCCAACCCTCTCGTAAGCTCCGCCTCACCACCAGGAGCAACTTCCGCCCATCCATCATCCTTCTACACCGCCACCACAGTCCCCCGAACAACCCCACACTTCCGGCCACAGGGTGACCTAGGCACGCACGCCTAGGCCATCCTGCGGCCTGCAGCACCGCGCATCATCTTCGTCGTGCCACGGCGAAGGTGCCCAGCTAGTCTGATTGGGCCAATAGGCCGTGCTTGTGTATGACAGGTTGCAGCTCCTGCTGCCATTGACGGTTGAAGCAGCAAGCAGCTTCGTAGCAGCTCCAGGTGTTAGATCTCCCAGGTTCCAGGCGCAGCAGGTTCACGCGAGTGTTGCGAAGCCCTCGGGGCCAGCAAGTCGTGTTGCGAAGCTCCCAGCCTTGGCCATAGCACGAAGAGAGCTCTGCGGGCGCGCGTGGAATTGGGACAGATCAGATAGTCCCACATCGTGGAATCGCAAAGAACAGGTATAGTATAAATTGTTTTTGTGTTTTATGCTCACTGCCTCCGAAAGCGCAGGGGTGAGGTCCCTCACCTGACCCACGCCTACCTCGTCCGCGGTTTCACCTCGCGGATCTGGCGGGATCCGACCCAACCCAAACCTACGCACTCCTCGTGCATCACCCACCTGCAGGTACGCCTGGTCCCGGGTGCGAATCCAACCCGATTACCCGTGTGGCTCTGGGAGAGCGTCCTTGAGCGATTTGCAGAGAAAGAGAGAGACGTTTGGGTAGAGGGACGGGGGTAGGTTTTGCTTTGGCTGTGGTTTGCGCAGGAAAAGCAGAGGAAGAAGCGAACACTTAGCCGTTGCAGCAAGGGAAGAGAAGAAGGAAGAAGAGGCTGTGTAGCAGAGAAAGAAGGAGAAGCTTTCGTAGAGAAACAAGGATAAGGAAGAAGACCAAGGAAGGAGAAAACTTCGAAGGAAAGCACAAGGAACTCTGAAGAAAAGAAGCTAAGCAAGGCAGAGATCAGAGAGAAGGAAGGACTGCAGAAAAGACAAAAAGAAAAAGAAGATAGGAGGGAAACAAAGGCAGGAAAAGAGAAGGAAGTACAAGGAAGAAGAAGATTTGTGAATCTGAAGGAAAGAAGAAGAAGATGACAGGACAGAAAGAAGATTACATTTAAGACGTCTGATATAGAGATCAGACATCCAATTCTGTTTTCTTTTACAAATTCTTTTTATAACTCTCTCTCGTTGAATCAATTATTTTCATTTACAAGTTGTATTCTTTGGTTTTGAAAGTACTGAGATTGCTCCCTGTGTTTGACCTCGGAGACTCTAGTTTTTCGAGTAATAAAATTCTCTATATTTGTTTGAACGTTTTGTCGGTTATACTACAACGTGATTTTCTCTTTAAAAACCCACACAAAAGCGAACGAACACCTGGTTTGCCCAGGGGGCCTAACAAGTCGGTGTAGGACGGCTAGCTGAACCCCAGGGCCCGTGGGGTGGCTAGCTCTCTCCTTACACCAGTAGCTCTCTGCGGTACAGTGTACACGAGGGCCAAAAGTTGATACAAAGTGGCCGGACCTAACCCCGGGTCCTTGGAGCGGCTAGCTTTGCTCTGCACTAAATAGGGGGACAGTTACTCTCTTTGGTACTCCATACTCAAGGGCCAGCTCACTTCCCCATCCACTTTCCCAGTTCCATTCTATTTATTTTCCAGGAGTTCTACTCCTAATTCCCCGTAGGGTTCATGCTCATATTTCTCAGTCCAAGCCATACTAGGTTTCATCATTTCAGTTTCATTTACATTTAGCCCATGTTTCCAACATTTGGTACCAATTTATATACAAGCAGCTAAATTTTAATTTCCAAACAACAAAAATTACATGTAGCAGTTACTAGCAGCAGTACTCTACATTTCACAGGTAGCTGTTATCCAATTGCAAGCAATTATTCTATCTACTTATCCAAGACTGCAATTCAGGTATTCACGATATTCGTTTCAGTGTTTCTGTTCCTAGGATTCATGCCATACCTTAGGATCTATCATTCAATCTAGTTTTCAAGTCCTAGGATCCATGCCATACCCTAGGATCTATCATTCAATCTAGTTTTCAAGTCCTACGATTCTTGCCATACCCTAGGATCTATCATTCATCTCAAAGATGCATTAATGTGGTAAATAACTAAGGGGAGCCACTCTACCCGCAAAATCTGGAGTAATGGGGGCGTGATCGGCAGGTCCGCGTGCCTCCGCAACCCCTAGAGCCACAACGGTACGAGGTCCTAACACAAGGATCAATCACAAGGAACCACTTAGAATAGGATACAAGTATTTTAAACAAGTAGAGGAACTAATTCTGAGAAGAACGGAATTTTAAACGTGGAAATCGGACCTTGAACGGACCCTAAATGGGTCAAAAATGACAACTCTGACCCAAATCAGACGTCTGGAACATCTTCCAGACGTCTTAAAAAGTGGTCCAGGTCATACCTCACTCTGGCGTGATGCCCCTCCGTGCACACGCTGGCCGGCCGCGAGCTGCTCCGATAGGCTCTCTCTCTTCCTCGCGCGCTCTCCCTCTTCTTCCTTCTCGCTGCACCTCTTCCTCTCCGCACGCACCCGGCAGTAGCTGCTGCCCTCGCTCTCTCTCTCTCATGCTCAAGCTGGAAGGAGGATATGGTGGGGTGGTGGGTGAGGGAGAGGGAAGGGGTATTTGAAGGCGGGGGGGAGGAGAAAAAGCATCTGCATGTCGACGGATTTCAGTCTGCACATGCACGCGCAGACTCGCAATCGTATGCACGTAAAAATTTATTTCCAGACATCTGGATCAACTCCCAGATGTCTTAAAAAGTGTTTGATGTCTCGGGTCTTAACAGTGTGGAAATGAGGATAATGATAGTCTCATTTTTAATTACCTCGGTGAAGTTCGTAAGAAGTCAGCTTAGCAGATGGAACTCTATATATAGATTAGTAGGAACAAGTATCTGTAGATATCATTTTTGCTTGTATTCTAACAATGGACACTTGCTATTAGCTATGTTTTTGGGCAAGTGATACGCTTTTTGATATAAAACATATGCATAGTTATTTTGAACTACCCAACACCATGGGTCTCCTGGATGAATGCGTAATTTGACATTGCAGTGTCTATCATTCTTGATTATTCAGATGGCTGATTAACCATATCATTGCGTGATAGATTTACAATGATTTTGACATAAATGTAATACAAGTACTCTTCATAAGTATTTGAATGGCTTCATGGTTATTTCTGTATTACAATTGGACATGCATGTATATCCATTTGTAAGTTGATGATTAGCGTTTGATTTGTAATACAACTCTTCATATCCAAGCTCCGCTGATGAACTTTGTATCTACCATAAAGCATGTGTAAGTGATGATGTCTTGAACATCGTTGTAATACAAACTATAGTTTCATTATTTGTGTTACAAATTTGTCACGTTGCATATTACACAAGATAAGATATGTTGGTCATTAGGAAGGCATACATTGTATTAAAAATCATGCAAAACATGTGTGGTACAAACTTCCAAGTGCGATTACTTGTTTGTTTAAAGCATAGTATTACACCCTTGTGACATTGTAGAAACTATTCTATTACATATTATTATATAAGATTGTATGGTATTCAAATATAATTAATTGTAAAACAATAATTCATAATCATTTTGTTGCTTGTGAAGCAATATTCCAACGTTCTAAACAATGTACTACAAGATATGTAAACTAGAGAAATACCATGTATAAACAAACATCGAAGTCAGCATTTAGAGTCAAACTTGAGGTAAATATTTATGAGAGTTTTATCTATGAACAAAGAAATATAAAAAGGCTCCCTATCAAAACATTAAATAATGTTGTCCATAAGATAACAAACTTATACATGCACTATAACTTCAACCAAGTAAGTCAACCACTGTCAGAGCTAATTTCTTGTAGATGTCCTTCAATCCTGCAAGAAAAGTAACATGCTATTAACATATAATAACATAAATGTGCATTAAGAAAACGTAGCATTTTACTATAGAAAAAACAATTACATGTGTTTTGATTGATGCAAAGTTGAAAGCTTCTTCGGATAGTTTCTTGAGTCATGTCCAATATTAAATTTCAAGCAATACTTGCATTGACATCCTCTAGATTGCTTTTGCTCACTAATAGTCTTCATTTGAGTGCTTCCAATCTTTGGCCTTCCACTCTTTCCAATGCCTTTAGTCTTTGCAATCTTGGGTTCCCCTATCTTTATCCACCCTTGTGATACTCCAATAACAATAACTCTTTGTTGTGGCTCTTCATCAGCATATATCTTAGTCTTGATTACATCTTCAATCAAATAAATTGCAGACTCAATCAATTCCTTTGCCAATTGAAATGTATCATTGCATTTAATTTTTTGGTTGACAAGGTTAGAACATGTTACGAACGCGCGCTTCAGACGTCTTTTAAGACGTTTGGGAGGTGGCCCAGACGTCTGACCAGACGTCTGGAACCACTTCCAGACGTCTGGGAATCGGTTATTTTTGGCACGCGTGATTCGTCTGCGCGCCTGAGCGCGCAGACCTGCGTACGCTCTCTCTCCCTCTCTTTTTCCCTCTCTCCTGCGGCCGCAGACCCACCCTGTCACACTCTCTCTCTCCTCCTCGCGCGGCCTTAAAAGGCCACACCCTCCCCCTCACTCCCGTCACCTCCGCCCCCTTCCTCTTCTCCTTCCAGTCGGTGCACGAGAGAGAGCGCGAGTGAGCGGCAGCGGCGACAGCCGTGGCGGGTGTAGGAGGAGGCGCTGCGTGGGGGAGAAGGCGTCAGCCGTGAGGGCTCGAGCCTGCCGAGGAAGCGGGAGCCGACCGGCGGGGGTGCAGCAGATGCTGGGTGGTGCGGGAGGCCTGCTGCAGCTCGAGCAGTAGGCGGAGCACTCGCAACGCAGCCGTGCGTCGCGAGCGGAGGGCGAGTGGTGCCCTGATTCTGGAAAATTTTCCAGAATCAGACGTCTAGGATTCCAACCAAACGACGGGGAAGACGTCTGGAGGACTGTCCAGACGTCTGAAAGGTGAGTTATTTTCATACCTTCTTCCTTTCCTACGACCGTCCGTACTGAGAGAGAGAAATGGGTACGCGCAGGTTCGGGGATTCACATCCAACGCAAATCAGACGTCTGGCTGCAGTGCCAGACGACTGGAACGACTTACAGACGTCCGGGGTGACCATCGGACGTCTGGGAACTAGGCCAGATGCCCCTGTAGGCTTGTGGATGTTTGAGAGACCACGCAGAGCAAGGTAACCCCTGATCCACTTTTTAAGACGTTTGGAATAAGTTCTAGACGTCTGATTTTGCACTGTTTCATCGTTTTCGACCCGTTTAGGGCCCGTTCGGGTTCCGTTTTCCACGTTTCGAGTTGCGTTCTTTTCGAAATTAGATCCTCTACCTGTCTACAGTAGCTATATACTATTTTGAGAAACTCCCTGTGTTTGATCCTTGTGACAGGACCCCGTTCCGTTGCAGTCTCAGGGTTTGCGGAGGCACGCGGGATTTCCGACCACGCCCCCAGTACTCCTGTTGTAACCGGTAGAGTGGCTTTAAGTATAATATGTTAAATTATGAAACCATAAATAGAACCTAGGACATTGCATGAATCCTAGGAATGAGAAATAGATTGAATGGTAGATCCTAGGGTGTTGCATTAATCCTAGGGTTGGAAAACTAGATTGTATGATAGATCCTAGGATATGGCATGAATCCTAGGACGGGAAAACTAGTGGAATGTATAAATACTGCAGTCTTGGAAAATGTGGAAAGGGATTAATAGCTTCCTGTGAATTGAATTAACAGCTGCCTGCTATGAATAAATAAGCGTGATTGAGAACATGGATTGTATGAACGTGAAACTGGAAAGGTGAAACCTGATTGTGTTGAGTTAAAAGAGCTGGAACCCTACGGGGAATTAGGAGTAGAACTCCTGGAAGTGAATGGAATAGAATTGGGGAAGTGAGCTGGCCCTTGAGTACGGAGTACCAAGGAGAGCGACTGTCCCCCTGTTTAGTGCAGAGCGGAGCCAGCCGCCCCAGGGACCCGGGGTTAGGATTGGCCACTCTGTACCGACTTGCTGGCCCTCGTGTACGTAGTACCGAGGAGAGCTACTAGTGTAGGGAGGTACTAGCTACCCCACGGGCCCCGGGGTTCTGCTAGCCTCCTACACTGACTTGTTAGGCCCACTGGGGCAAACCAGGGTAGTCAGGCGAGGGTGCACGTACTGTGGAGGGGCAAGGCCCTTGTTTGGTTACTGTGGAGGGGTTGGACCCCTGTTACTGAGAGGGCTCTGCCCTGTACTGGTTCCGTGCTGTGCTTTGGGCTCACCCGTTAACGGAAACGACTGACCGCATGCCAGTGAGGGTTAGCTACCCGTGCGTTTACCGCGCGTGCCGTAGTCACCGTTACGTCTGTCAGTGACCTTGGGGTGGTTGACTGAGAGTAGGATCACCACGGGGGACTCTCCTGACCAGGAGAGCACCACGTGCTACTTCTACTGTTCGGAAAAGACTGCAATCAAGATCGTTCCCACGAGGAACATTCGAGATCAAGTGAAGGATCTGAGAAATAGATAAATTGTGAAACAATAGAAAGACGTAAATAAAGGAAGAAAGAAAATTAAAACAGCTACTGTACACTTTACTGTTTCTTTAGTTTAGCTGCAACTCTACTCAACGTTTTGCTGACGTGTTACACTCGTTACCTTTCAGGACCAGGTGTTGAGTAGCCAGGGTCAGCGGCTGCAGAGGACGCTGGGCCGAGTAGGGTCCAGTAGAGTTACCACTGTTCTCTTGTACCTCTTTTTGGTTCCACTGTAGTGAGTAGTTCTTGTTTCCGTTGTACTTTTCTTTACCTGCAGTTCCATATTATGTTATGAATGTTGTTCTACTGTTGTGGTGGTACATACTATAGTGGTTTCTTTACTTACTGCTGTATTTTCTTACTGTTAGTTATATTCATGTTGAATGTGGTTTATTTTACTGCTGTTTTGGTTACTTCCTCGT
This sequence comes from Thalassia testudinum, assembly GCA_037157565.1. Classification (NCBI taxonomy): domain Eukaryota; kingdom Viridiplantae; phylum Streptophyta; class Magnoliopsida; order Alismatales; family Hydrocharitaceae; genus Thalassia; species Thalassia testudinum. The sequence continues at coordinate 136,853,758 of JAZHRO010000077.1, forward strand.
TGGACGACCAGGTCTTGGGTTTAGTCGAGTCGATCCGGTTCTCGTGACTCGTAGGGACTCGGGAATCGGGTCATTATACAACACATACAGTGCAACTCCTTTGCATTATTGTTGTGTGACGAGATCTTATATATAGGGTAATTGCTTGATTTTTTTATGTTGCTTGTCCATCTTTGGAGAATATATGCCTCATGCAAAACACATACATTCCTATGTTTCGAGATTGCAAATATATGTCTGCATGAAATACCAACAAAATCCATCATCCTACATTGGCATCAATAAACACTGACACTCTTGCAATACCATACTTCATGCACCTCCTTTGAGTCTCCAATAGTGATGGTCCTGTAGCTGGAACATGGTTCATCAATGGATGTGTCAATAACATTCAGTAAAAGAGAGCTTGTAATTTCCTTTTGAACCCCATAGAAGACACTCTTTGTGTAGGTATTGGCAAGTTGCCTCTCCATGTTCTGAGAAGTTTCTAAGAAAGGTTGTCTAATCAAGGGATCATTATCCATCTCATTTTTCATTTCTCTAATCCTATTTAGAGTCGTTTGGAACCTGCAAATGAATTCATAAAGTATGTTTTGCTTTGTTATAGAGCTGTTAAGAAAAGAATGTAGTCTCCCGCTCCTTTGTGTTGTCTTTAATCCTGCAAAGAACTGATTGCACATGTATGCAAGTACCCAGCTTTCTCCTATGTCAAAGATTGACTTCAACCATTTGTTGTCAAATAGATTCAACTTCTCAATTATACGAAACCAATGCTCATCAAATTCTTTGGGGTTTCTACACCACCAAATCAAATGGTCATCACTAAGTTCAAATATAGCAACTCCACCACAATTTGAGAAACCAATCTTAAAACCAAATTTGTTCACAATATGACAAACACAAAGTCTATGTACAATATTTGGAAAGCATGTTGCAATTGTTGCAGCTATCGAAGGATCTTGATCCATTACAATAGATGTTAGATGCTTGCCAACTGCTTCTATAAATTTCTTAAACAACCATTCGAAAGAATCCTTTGACTCATTCATCAACAATGCATTTACAAATATGACCATTTTTTTGTGATGATTCACCCTACAAAAAGTAGCAAATATGAGCTTGGACTTATTGGTATTGTATGTGGTATCAAAAGATAACACGTCGCCAAACAACTTCTAATCCCTTAATGATATAGTGTCCATTCACATACAATGTGTCAAACATTGATCCAAATCGATTACGTAAGTGATGGTTCGTGCGTTGTGACTAGGTTTATTGTAGAAATAACGTTGTAGTACACCTAGTCATTGCCATCATTACAGATTTTTTTTTTTTTTTACTCGAAAAATAAAAGAGTTCCCGAGGTCGAACTCAGGGAGCAAGTCGTATTCTGGAAGTACAAAAGTTCTTATTACAAAAATAAAGAGAGAGAGAGATGAAAATTTGGCTTCTTCTTCTTCTCTTCTTTCTTCCTCTTTGTCTTCTCTTCTCTTTGGCTCTTGAATCTTCTTCCTTTTGTTCTTCCTGTGTTCTTCTTCTTCTTTGTTTCTTCTTTTTCTTTCTTCAGATCTTCTTCTCATGCTCTTCTTGTTCTTTTCTTGCTTCTTCTCTTCTTTCTTCTTGGTTGGACGATCCTGTCCTTCTCTTCTTCTGATTTTTGCTTCTCCACTTGGCCTTCAGGACGTCGTCTGATTTTCCAATCGGATGACTTAAACCGCTGCTGCTACAGTGCTGCTTGGTGCTCCTCCTTCTTCTTCCTTCAGTCTTTCTTCGTCGGTCTTCTTCTTCTCTGCCTCGGCCTGTTCCTGCACACACCACAGCCAACGCAAAACCTACCCCTTTTCCTCTACCCGCACGTCTCTCTCTTTCTCAGACTTCGCTCGTAGGATAGCTCTCCCAGAGTCGCCGGATAATCGGGTCGGGCTTTGTACCCGTGACCAGGTGTACCGGCGTGAGTGGTACACGAGGAGTGCGTAGGTGGGGTGTCGGGTCGGGTCCGCCGGATCCGCGTGGTGAGCTCGCGTATCGGGCGGGTGAGTGGGCGCGGGACCTCACCCCGGTGCGTTCGGAGGCGATAAGGCTTATTCACAAAAACAATTTAAACGGTGAAAGCGTTGCGAGGCTTACCGATGTGGGACTAAACTGACGCCTCTCCTCGCGTGCGCCTGCTGGAAGACCGCGGCCTTGCTTCTGTAGCTGCAGCTTCGATTTTCGTCGGTTGCTGGCTGGCTGCCTTCGCAGGAGTCTCCTTAATCCGCAGCAGCTGGAAACCTGGAGTCCTCAAGCCTGGAGCGCGGGAGAAGCTGCTTCAATGTGGCGTCAATGGCGGTCGAGCCTCAGAACCTGTCGGACACGAATATGGCCTCTCGGCCTAATCAAACTACTGGGGAACCTTCGCCGTGGCACGGCGAAGGTGTTAAGCTGTGCGGCAGGCCACGAGGCGGTGTCTGGCGGCAGCCCTAGGTCGGACTGCAACCGGAGAAATGGGTTTGTTTGGGGGAGCGTTATGGAGGTGTGGAGTGGCAGTGGAGGGGTGGGGGGTGTTCAGTGTGATGAGGCGGAGGTTTGGTGAGGGTCGGCGAGGCGTGTGAGGCTGTGGAGCGATGGGGGCGTCTCGCCGGAGGGTAGCCGGAGATGAAGGGGGTGACGGTGGTCAGGGTCGGTCGAGGGCTTAATTGAACAAATTGAAATAGGGAAAAGAAAGAGGAGAGGAAGGGAAGTAGTTCTAACTTACTTGCAGGGACGAAGGGGGAGGAGCAGGGCGACAGTCGTATCGACTGTCGCCGGAGAAGAAGATACCCAGTGGGGAAGGACGGCGGCGACGACGGGGCTGAAGTAGCGCGCGCGGGTATTTGCGCGACGCGGAGGAGGATCAGGAAGAAGTTTCTGCCACTGGTTTTGTGGCAGAGCGAAGAGGAAAGGAAAGGGAGCTCGCTGGAGCTCGCTGGGTGCCTGCCGGAGTGGGAAGAGAAGATAGTTGTGGGTGATTCTCCGTCAGGATCGAGCTAGGAAGAACGGCGGAGCGACGGGGGTATTTATAGGGGCAGAACCAGAGAGGAGGGAGACGACGTGTCTCCCTCGCCGGAGGACGCCGGAGGAAGGATACCCATACCGTCCGTGCGTTCGCACGGCCGGTATGGGTGGTTGCAGCCATCAGGGGGTGTTCCTGCAACGGCTGACGACGTAGGGCACCCCCATTTGACTTGGTAGGCTCCCTCCCTTACCCTGCGTGGCGCCATGCTCCGCGCAAGGTCGCCGGAGCATGGTGCTGCTCAGGTTTTGCAGGAGGGACCTAAACGCAAAGAACGAAGGAGAGTTAGGGGTCAAAATGTGAGGGTTCATAAGTTGAGGGTCAAAAAGTAAATATATGAGGACCAAAGTGTAAAGTTGGTCAAGAAGGTTTCTTCTTAGGCTCAAGTTTTTATACATGACTAATTAGGACCTAAGGATTTTGATGGTGAATTTTATTTCTAGGTTAAACCTTGTTTGACTGGTCAATTTACGTAAAAACCCAAATTAAGTTGTTAATTGGGCATGGTTCTCAATGTAGGTCAAAATGGGTTCCTAAGGCCAAATTGAAGGTTCTAAACCCTAGAGATTATTTTTATATGAATTTTAGAGGGTTTATTTGATTTTTTATCTGCCTCAAACCTCGTGTATTTAAGTGGGTTTGTTTTTAGGGTTACAGGATGTTATTTAATTCTTCGGAGTTGCTGTAGCCCTTGTTGAGTTATTTCATCCCACTTTTCTTCTTATTAGGTTATTTTGACCTATGTTTGGACCCTGAGTTACCCTGTTTTCAGATTGGATTGGTGAAATTGCATTTTTTCCCCTCAGTTTATGTTTTCTTTGCAAACTCAGAATCTCTCTGAGCCAAGCCTTTCTAAGGTTATGTAGGAGCTTTTATTCTCTGTATTAGGTCAAAATGAGCTAGTTATGGCTCATGATGAGGTTCTCATCATACCCCCATGCCTAGCTTTTGCTAGTCCCTTAGCAAAAACTTAAGGTTTCAACCCTTGTTCTAGACCATGAAGTTCTTAATAGCTTCAGATAAGTGCTTTTTCATTTAAACTTAGATTATGTTAGAATGCTAACCATAGGCTTAAAAGGTACTCTAGTACCAATCAAGATCCAAATCTGTCTAGCCTCAGCCTCAGTCCTTAGCAAAGGTTTTTAAGGCCCACAAGAACTAACCTAAGGTCTATTGGACTTTGTGGTTAAAGCACCCATGCTTGAAATGATTTTAGCCTTGGTTCAGTTCGCAGTGCGTTTTATAAGAGAGAGATAGAAAGTTTTTCTGTTTGGAGAGTTTTCTTTCTCTTTTTCTTTTTAGTTCTAGCCTAGGATTGGCTTTTCAACACGGTCTGTATCAGATTCATTGCTCCCATCATCAATCCTCAAGGGTTCCTGGCGATCGATGCTTCGAGATAGCACCGCCCATGGCAACCCCCAGAACCCTGGCTATTGAGATTTCGAGATAATCCCATCCATGTTGTTCCGTGGCTGAATTCAGACCCTGGCAGTTGACACTTCGTGATAATGCCATCCATGGAATCTGAACCAGCAGGGTGCTTACATGCCCCCAGTAGGATATGTGAATATCCTAAGAGACAAGCACCGAGGAGATGATATTTTGTTACACATCTTTGAGGGGATTTCCCGCCTCTCCGCGTTGGGAACTCGTCCAAATCAACTTGTGTTGATCGGCCGCTCCTACTCTAGGTGTACTTTTCAGAATTTTGCGACGCTTCTACATGATTTTGATTTTTACGCTTACTGAACCAGGCTGTGTGTGAGGTTAGGGTGCTTAGGTTACTAAGTCCCGTAAACCAAAAATTAGTTAATGAGGCCAAATACTCCCTAAGCCTTAGACCTAATACTTCAGCTTTTCATTTTCCTCAACCTCTTGAGTGTCCAGATCTTAATAGATACTAAGATTCTATCCAAGAATGCCTAAGGTTTGCGTTCTTACTAATCTTATCATGCACTTTTCATTTCTTTTCTTGAAAAATGGTCTAGAGCTTAGGTTAATTCCTTAGCTTCTTACTAATGACTATTACTCTTTTCTTTCATTTTTTTGTGCTCCTTTTCATTTTGTTTCTTTTCCTTCTCCACAAAATTTCCTTTCTCCTCTTATTCTTCTTTTTTATTTTGAAAAATTTTTAATTTTTAAGGTGTTTTTGGCATATGTGATTTTTTTTTGTTTTAAAACCTTTTCTTACAAGTTTTGCACTTTTATACCCCCCCATGCCTAAGATTTGCAATGTCCTCATTGTGATTTAGGGGTTTTTATTTACTTAATTTATTCCTTAAGACAGATATTTTTGTGAGTGAATGGGTCGGGATGAATTTTGCGGACGATTTCTAATCTCAGATGCAAGCATCTGAGGTGGAGTCGGCTGTCTTAAAGGGTGAACCTTAAGTGCACCAAGGTGTCAGAAAAAAGGTTTTAGATTTTCAGAGGGAATGACGGGCTGCCTCCCGTTAAGCGCTGAGTTTTACGCCATCGGCTGGGCGCAGTAAGCTCACAAAGAATGGAGGATGAGAGATGACTCAGCCAAATCAGTAGAAGTCACATCAATGAACGGTTTGAGTCTCTGACCGTTCACGATGAAAGGTTCGGAATCGTGGCTGAGTGGACTGATTTTGATTGCTCCATTTCCAAAAACCTGTCGGACTAAATATGGTCTGACCCACTTGGATCGCAGTTTTCCCGGGAAGAGTTTAAGTCGGGCATCAAAGAGTAGGACCTTTTGACCAGGATGAAAGATCTTTCTTGAGATATGCTTGTCATGGAAGGCTTTAACCCGCTCCTTGTAGATTCGCGAGTTCTCATACACATCTAAGCGTAATTCATCGATCTCGCTGATTTGGAGTTTTCTGTGGGTTCCAGCCTTGGAAAGATCTAGATTACAGTTCCGTACTGCCCAATAGGCTTTATGCTCCAGTTCTACGGGAAGGTGACATGCCTTTCCGTACACCAGTCTAAAGGGAGACATGGCTAATTGGGTCTTGTGGGCGGTCCTATAGGCCCACAATGCTTCCGGAAGTCGGGACGACCAGTCCTTCCTGTCAGGCCGAACAGTGACTTGCAGGATTTTCTTGATCTCCCGATTTGACAGCTCAGCTAGACCATTTGTTTGGGGGTGGTAAGGAGTAGAGATTCGGTGGGATACCCCAAATTTGGCCATCAGTGATCTAAACTGAGCATTTGTAAAATGGGTCCCCCCATCAGAGATTATAGCACGGGGAATCCCGAACCTTGAGAAAATGTTTTGATGAATAAACTTAAGAACAATCTTGTGATCGGAGGTTCGGGTTGGTATGGCTTTGATCCACTTGGACACGTAGTCCACAGCAAGCAAAATGTACTCGAAACCATCCGAAACAGGAAAGGGGCCCATAAAATCAATCCCCCAAACATCAAAGATTTCGCATACGAGAATTGGCTGCAAAGGCATCATGTCGCGACGGTTCATGTTGCCCAAAGTCTGGCAACGACTGCATGCCTTGCAGTGACTGTATGCGTCCTTGAAAAGTGTAGGCCAGTAGAAGCCACACTGGAGGACTTTGGATGCGGTTTTATGCCCTGAGAAATGGCCACCGCATGCCTGGTCGTGGCAGAAAGAGAGGATATTGCTGATTTCCTCTTCCGGGACACATCTCCGAATAATCTGATCAGCACCTATGCGGAAAAGGTACGGATCTTCCCAAATGTATTACTTGGTATCAGAACGCAATTTGTCTTTCTTGTCCTTCGGCCAATTAGACGGTGTCTGATGTGATGCCAAGTAGTTTACTATATCAGCAAACCATGGAAGTCTAGTACAAACAGTAAGCAGGTGCTCATCAGGAAAGTGTTCCGTGATGGGTCTGGAAGGGTCGATGATCTCAGAAGGAAGATGGGACAGATGGTCGGCTACCACATTCTGCCTTCCTGCCTTGTCGCGAATCTCAAGATCGAATTCTTGCAACAGCAAGATCCAACGGATTAGTCGGGGCTTCACGTCCTTCTTGGCAAGGAGATGCCTTACAGCCGTGTGATCCGAGTAAATGATGACATGGGAACCCAGAAGATACGATCGAAATTTTTCAAGGGCAAATACTACGGCTAGCAGCTCTTTCTCCGTAACCGTATAGTTACGCTGAGCCTCGTCAAGTGTCTTGCTAGTGTAGTATATAACCACGGGTTTCCCGTCAGCTTTCTGCCCCAGGACCGCTCCTACAGCGAAATCAAATGCATCGCACATGATCTCAAAGGGTTGAGACCAATCAGGGGATTGTAGGATAGGTGCCTGGGTGACTCGGTCACGCAGGTTTTCAAAGGCTAGCGTGCATTCCTTGGAGATTTCAAAGGGTACATCCTTAGAGAGAAGAGAAGTCAAGGGGCGCGCGATTTTCGAGAAATCTGGAATGAAACGGCAGTAAAAACCGACGTGCCCTAAAAAAGAACGGATGTCCTTGATCGAGCCAGGCATAGGAAGGCGGGATATCAGATCCACCTTAGCTCGATCCACCTGGATGCCTTTTTCTAAAATTAGATGTCCTAGGACAATTCCCTCAGGCACCATGAAATGGCTCTTTTCCTAGGAAAGAACCAAGTTCACCTCAATGCATCGCCTGAGTATCTGGACCAAGTGTTGGAGGCAATCATCAAAAGATTCTCCAAAGACTGAAAAGTCATCCATGAAGACTTCCAGGAAATCACCTACCATATCTGAGAATATGGCAAGCATGCACCGCTGAAAGGTAGCAGGTGCATTGCAAAGACCGAAAGGCATCCTTCGGAAAGCGTACGTTCCAAAGGGGCAAGTGAACGTGGTCTTTTCTTGGTCCTCAGGATGGATTGCCACCTGGTTATAACCGGAGTACCCGTCAAGAAAGCAGAAAAACCTATTTCCTGCTAGTTTCTCGAGAATTTGATCAATGAAGGGTAGTGGGAAATGATCCTTCTTCGTGGAGGAATTGAGTCGGCGGTAATCTATACAGACTCTCCACGCATTGGCTAATCGGGTAGGAATGATTTCTTCGGTTTCAGTCGTTATGGTGGTGAGTCCTGCCTTCTTAGGCACAACCTGAATTGGGCTCACCCAACGACTATCGGAGATCGGGTAGATGATTCCGGCATCTAACCACTTGATGATCTCCTTTTTCATGACCTCCTGCAGATTAGGGTTTAAACGTCTATGCATTTCACGAGAAGGTCGTGCGCCCTCTTCTGAATAGATATGATGAGTACAATAAGAGGGGCTTATTCCAGTCAAATCATCGAGAGTCCACCCGATGGCTCTGTGATGTTGCTGAAGGACAGCAATCAGACGGGATTCCTGTTCGGGATTGAGGTTGGAATTGATAATCACAGGGAGGGTCTGATTGGAACCCAAAAAGATGTATTTCAAGTGAGCAGGAAGAGGCTTTAACTCGAGGATAGGATTATCAGCAGCAGCGGGTGGTTCAGTATAGATGTGAGGTTCAAGGGTAGGAGTTACTAGGTTGTTTCTATCTGGATTCAACTCCTCCGTTTGCGGGTCAAGATCCTTCTATGGTTGATGAGGCATAATCGAGTCATTCTGGAGGTGTGATTCATCAACCAAAATCCTAACGTCACAAATCTGTTCGATGACACTGTAATTAATTCCTTGTTGGGCCTTAAATATATCAATTTTTAAGGTTTGATCCCCAACTTTAAGCTCTATTTGGCCCTCCTCACAGCTGATGTTGGCTCTACAGTAGCCAAGAAAGGTCTCCCTAGAATGATTGGTGTATCCCTAGGGTTTTTAGGCGCATCCATATCTAAGACTATAAAGTCCATTGGGAAATAGAAATCCCGCACTCTTACGATAACATCCTCGAGAATCCCTTTTGGTGACTTTATAGATCGATCTGCTAATTGTAATGTCACCTCGGTTGGTTTTAGCTCAGATTCTTCTAGATGGTCAAGTAAGGATGTGGGTATCAGGTTTATGGATGCACCCAAGTCTAGCAGAGCTCTATCAAATTGGGTATCACCTATCTTGCAGGAAATCAGGGGAGTACCAGGATCTTTTTCCTTGGGTGGGAGTCTACTGAGGATTACAGAGCTGGCTTGCTCTGACAGAACAATTGGGCTCCCGCCCTTGGTTCGCGGCTTACGTTGGGGTGTACATATATTTTTTAGAAATTGTGCGTAAGCCGGTACGTGGCGGATTGCATCCATCAAAGGGATGTTTATGTGGACCTGCTCAAAGAGCTTGACCAGGTCCTCCTCAGGAGCCACGGGTTTGGTAGTCTTCTTTCCCTTGGTCAAGGCCTCGGGAAACGGGATCTTGGGTGGTTCTTCTAGGATAGGTCCATGTTGTGGATCTGGGATAGGGGTGGGGACATCCTGGATTACTGTCCTAGGCTTGGGATCACTACCAGGCTTGGAGTGGTTTGGATGAGGTGGGTCTTGGGTTTCCTTGCCACTACGGGTTGTTACAGAATTAAGTCCTGCCTGGTTTTGGTTGGGATTGGGTAAGATAGCTTGCTGCTGGTAACCTGCAAAGGAAGTGGAGGCCTCTATCCCGTCGGGTGAAGGAACAGAGGGGGCCTGATAAATCATATGGGCATGGCCCGGGTTTGGGTTCATAACGCGCCGCTGGGTTGGCACGTTATTAGGATTAGGCAGAGGTTGGGAAGGAAGAGTACCTGGCTGGTGAGAGTTTGCTAACTGGGTCAATTGGTTTCGGACCTCTGTAAGTTCGTCCTTATGTTGTTTTTGGATAGCCACATTCGTTCTTTGAATGTCAGCCAGGGTCTGAAGGATAAGGGACATTTGATCTTAATTTGGCCCAGATGGGTAAGTAGGGTTGGGCCGAGGCTGAGGCGGCTGGTAAGGACGAGGAGGTTGTGGGCGGGGTTGGAAGGATGGTCTTTGGGTTTGGGAATTTCCCGCCCACTGAAAGTTAGGATGGTTTTGCCATCCAGGATTATAGGTGTTGGAGAACGGGTCGTTCTGGATGGCGTTGAGGTCCTCGCAGGTCTGAGGAACCTCCAGAGGGTTAGAGAAAGAGGGAATGGAATTCCCCTGGCAGGTGTAGAAGGAATCGGAAGGACCTCCGGGCAAAGATTCGGATGATGGGTCCATCCTAGGAGAAGATCGATGGAGAATGTTTTGCACAGTTTCCCTTGTGAAAGGAGGCTGTGCGGAAGGGTTATGTGCAGAGGTGGCTCGCTGCAGATGCTGAGTCAGCTCATCCACCTTCTTTTCGATAATCGAGACCTTGTCCAATCGACTGGCCATTAACTCCAAGTCGACTGATGCGGACAGGCCCTGCGTCTCGTGTGCTCCCCTGAGATTCGTCGCTGCGCGGGTATTTGTCCTATCGAATAATCCCATGGAGTCATTGTTGATGGAGTTCTCGCACATGTTTTCGAGAATCTCCCACACGATGTCTTCATGTTGACCCATGATATTTCCTCCGCAGGTTGCATTGACGAAAAGACGGATGTCCTCACGGAGTCCCTGGTAAAAGGATTGGACCTGTTCCCATTTAGGAACTCCGTGATGGGGGCACTTTCTCATGAGATCCTGAAAACGATCCCATGCCTCATGGAGAGGTTCCCCTGTTTGTTGGGTGAAATGTGTAATCTGATGGCGCAAGGCGTTGGTCCGTCCAATAGGGAAGAACTTTTTCAAGAACTCGGACTGAAGTTCTTCCAAATTGTTGATTGGCCGGGTCTGCGTTTGATACCAATGGGCGGCCTTGTCCATAAGAGAAAAGGAGAACATCTTAATGAGAAGAATATCCCGATTTTGCGTGTCTGACCTAAAAGTTTGCGCCAGATGCTTCAGCTGTTTGATGTGCTGGAAGGGATCTTCAGAATTAAGCCCATGGAATTTAGGTATAGCATGAATCATATTGGGCTTTAATTCAGAGTCAGGTCCCCCAGTCGGGATTCTGACTCGAGGCTCGATGGCCACCGCAGCAGGATTATAATGGTCTCGCATCATGGGACGCTGCGGTGGGTGCACAAAGTTTTGGAAGAGGTCGTTGAGTCGCTGGAGCTGGTGCTCCAGATTGTTTTCTTCCTCAACTGGCTGAGCCATGATAGAAGAAGAGTTTGATTCGGAATCGGAAGAGAGAATGATGGGGTTAGGTTGCTGCTCAAACACGGGAGTCAAGGCTGGGCCTTGACGAGAGTGAAATTTTAAAGGAGATCTTAAGGGTGGTCTTAAGGATCTCCTACCGTTCATGCACTGTTGGAGTGGAAGAGGTTAGAAGGTGCTGGACCCAATCGAGACACCCAAAAATGTGTTGGGTGACTATAGAGGTGCGGGGCAGATGGACCCCTTGATCAGAAAGATCGTCCACCTGAGAATTACCTGGGCAGCCAGAGAGGGTGAGTCCCGCGAAGACCCCTACACGGTAGAGCGTCTCCACGGGTTACAGGGTTTCCCCCACCCGACCTCTCTTGTCACTGCAGTTCCAGGTAGACCAGAATGGGGATCTTGACCTCTTAAGTCTACCACTTTTAATTCAAGAGGGTGCTTAGGTTTCACTTGAACTTTAGGCTTTTTTGAGTGCAAAGAGTGACCTAAGTCGAAGGTTAGTTGACCCAAGTGGTCGACTTTACCTGCTAGTTTTGCTTATTAGGTCTTGTCTTTTCGGGTTCAAGTGTTTAGAGAGCCAATCTTATTTTAGGGTTTCTTTGGATAGGTATTTTCAGACAATGGTTTGGGCACACTTCTTTTAGGGTTTCTCAGTTCTTGCTTAAAAGTGTGTCTCTAAATCCCTAATGTTGAATCTTATGTTGGCTCTATTTGGTCCAATTAGTTCTTTGTTGGGTACTTAGGGCTCAAGCAAGAATGTGTTAGCCCTTAAATACCCTTAATAGTGTGCAGGAATAATGGGTTGAAAACATGCAACTTTTTATGGTTTACTAAGTATAGAAGACAGGTTAGCCCTATATTGCTTGTTCTTTTCTTTTCTTCCTCTTTAGAATTTAGGGGTTGAGAGGATAGAAAATTACCTGTCCTCGGAGTGGTTGCTTGTCTTCTTGATTTCCTGTAGCTGCACAAAAGAGGAGAGATTATTAGAAATTTAAAAACAGGAATTTAATTACCTCTAGAATAGCCGTTGCTCCCCGACAACGGCGCCAAAGTGATGGTTCGTGCGTTGTGACTAGGTTTGTTGTAGAAATAACGTTGTAGTACACCTAGTCATTGCCATCATTACAGATATATATATATATTTTTTTTACTCGGAAAATAAAAGAGTTCCCGAGGTCGAACTCAGGGAGCAAGTCGTATTCTAGAAGTACAAAAGTTCTTATTACAAAAATAAAGAGAGAGAGAGAGATGAAAATTTGGCTTCTTCTTCTCTTCTTTCTTCCTCTTTGTCTTCTCTCTTTGGCTCTTGAATCTTCTTCCTTTTGTTCTTCCTGTGTTCTTCTTCTTTGTTTCTTCTTTTTCTTTCTTCAGATCTTCTTCTCGTGCTCTTCTTGTTCTTTTCTTGCTTCTTCTCTTCTTTCTTCTTGGTTGGACGATCCTGTTGTTCTCAACGTTTTGTGCGGGTTTAAAGGATGTCACGTTGTAGTATAACCGACAAAATGTCTAAATAAATATAAAGAATTTTATTACTCGAACAACTAGAGTATTTGAGGTCGAACACGAGGAGCAATCTCAGTACTTTGTAAAATCAAAGAATACAACTGTTTAAATGCAAATATAATTCATTCAAAGAGAGATTTTTAAAAAAGGATTTGGGAAAAAAAAGTAGAATTGGACGTCTGATTTGTGTATCAGACGTCTTAAATGTGATCTCTCTTTCTCTCTTCTTCTTCGTGGCTCTTCTCCTTTCTTTGCTTCTGGTATCTTTCCTTCTTCTCCTGCCTTACCTTTCTTCTTTCTTCTTCTTCTTCTTTTTCTTCTGATCTCTTTGCAGTCTTCCCTTGTCTTCTTCTTCATTCTTCTCTCTCTTCTGCCTTGTCTTCCTTCTTCTTCTTCTCTGCGAAGACTTCTCCTTTCACTGCTACACAGCCTCTTCTTTCTTCTCTTCCTGTTCTGCAGCTGCTAAGTGTTCGCTGCCTGGGTCAGTTCTTCCTTCCTGCACACACCACACAGTAGCAAAAGCCTACCCCCGTCCCTCTACCCAAGCGTCTCTCTCTCTCAAGCAATGCACTCACGGACGCTCTCCCAGAGCCACACGGGTAGTCGGGTCGGGTTCGCACCCGGGGCCAGGCGCACCGGCAAGTGGTGATGCGCGAGGAGTGCGTAGGTCTAGGTCGGGTCGGATCCGCCAGATCCGCGTGGTCAAGCCGCGGACGAGGCGTGTGAGGGCAGTGAGGGACCTCACCCCTGTGCTTACGGAGGCACTAAGACAAAAACACAAAAACAACTTATATGGTACTTGAGTGTTGCAATCCCACGATGTGGGACTATCTGGTCTCGCCTTCACACGCGCCCGCAGAGTTTTGTCGCTCGATTGCCCAAGCTGTTGACTCCTCTGCGCTACTGGCTGGCCTCGGTTGCTTCGTGACACTTGCGAGAGTCTGCTGCACCTGCCGCCTGGGAAGCCTGACGCCTGCTGCTGCTCCAAGCTCCCTGCTGCTTCGGCTGTTAATGGCGGCTGGGGTGTACACCTGACATCCAACAGAACGGCCTATTGGCCCAATCAGAATAGCTCGAAACCTTCGCCGTAGCACAGTGAAGGCGGTGGGTGATGCTGCAGGTTGCCGGTCGGCCTAGGCGTGCGTGCCTAGGTCAACCTGTGGCCGGAGATGGTGGGTTGGTCGGGGGGTGATTATGGAGGTCTGGAGTGGCAGTTGTGGGGTGGAGCGAGTTCCTGGTGGTGAGGCGGAGCTCTCGAGGTGGTTGGTGAGCCGTGCGGAGTGGCGGAGTGGTGTGGGCGGCTCGTCGGAGTGCGGTCGGAGGCGAGGAAGATGGAGGCGGTTAGGTACTATCGAGGGGTAATCAAGTAAAATAGTTGGGGAAAAAGAGAGAGGAGAGGATGGAGAACGTATCTGGGGTTGTCTGGAAGGAAGGGAGGCGGCGGAGAGGACGGCTCGTAACTGCCGTCGTCGGGGAAGAAAGACCCTGAGGGAGGAAGCAGCGACGAAGATGAGGTCAGAAGCGCGCGCGCGGGGTACAGCGCGACGCGGGAGGAAGCGGCGGAGAGGACTCTGCTGCTGGTATGGCAGCAGAGTGACGAGAAGGAGGGGAGGAGGTCGTCGGAGCTTGTGGGTCGTTTGGCCGGAGATGGGAGAGGGAGGAATTTGGAAGGGATCTCCGTCAAAATCAAGCTTGCCTTCTGCGGCAGGGTCTGGGGTGTCTTTTATAGGTGCTGGCCGCACCTACCAGCGCGTGGAGACCGTGCAATCAATGCTGCCGGCTCGCCGGAGATGGAAGGAAGGTGGATACCCAAATCTCTCGTGCGTTCGCACGAGAGATTGGGTTCACACTAGCGATTGTAATTGGCTTTAGAAGGAAGGGAATTCCTCAGAGAATCCCCCTTCCATTTCTGGGAGAGAATCTCTGAGGAATTAGAGAGCAATCTCTCTCGAAACTTCGCCGGAGCTCGGTTCTGCCCTAGCAATGGCGGCAGGACCGGTTTGCAAAGGAGGCGAAGAACCTAGGGGGCTCTCTGCAAAGGTATTCAAAAGATAGGGACCAATTTGTGATTTGGGTGTACTAAATTGCAAAGTAGGTCAAGATGACCTCTCCTTAGGTCCAAATTTTGTTAAAAACCTAATTTGGACCTAAGGAATCCAATGGTGAAGTTGGACTTTAGTTTTGACCTTGTTTGACTAGACATTTTGCGTAAAAACCCAAATTAGGTTAATTGAAAATCTAGGACCCTAATCTAGGTCAAACTAGGTTCCAAAGGCCAAATTAAGTGTTCTAAACCCTAGAGGATGTTTTTATATGATTTTTAGAGGGTTTACTTGATTTTTATTCTGACCGTAACCTTGTTAATTTAAGCGGGTCTGTTTTAGGGTTACCAAGTGTCATTTAGTTCTTAGATTGCATATAAACACATTTCTGATTAACTCAACCCACTTTTTATCTTATTTGGACCATTTGACCTATGTTTTGCTTCTGAGAAATCCCATTTATGTACTGCAATGATAAAATTGCAGTTTTAACCTTTATTTCATGTTTTCTTCTCAGAGCACTTGTTCCTTCAGTTAAGCCTTCTTCTATGTTATGTAGGATCTTTTATCTTCTTTATTGGGTCAAAATGAGCTAGTTATGGCTCATGATGAGGCTCTCATCACCTGTCCTTCTCTTCTTCTGATTTTTGCTTCTCCACTTAGCCTTCAGGACGTCGTCTGATTTTCCAATCGGACGACTTAAACTGCTGCTGCTACAGTGCTGCTTGGTGCTCCTCCTTCTTCTTCCTTCAGTCTTTCTTCGTCGGTCTTCTTCTTCTCTGCCTCGGCCTGTTCCTGCACACACCACAGCCAACGCAAAACCTACCCCTTTTCCTCTACCCGCACGTCTCTCTCTTTCTCAGACTTCGCTCGTAGGATAGCTCTCCCAGAGCCGCCGGATAATCAGGTCGGGCTTCGTACCCGTGACCAGGTGTACCGGCGTGAGTGGTACACGAGGAGTGCATAGGTGGGGTGTCGGGTCGGGTCCACCGAATCCGTGTGGTGAGCTCGTGTATCGGGCGGGTGAGTGGGTGCGGGACCTCACCCCGGTGCGTCGGAGGCGATAAGGCTTATTCACAAAAACAATTTAAACGGTGAAAGCGTTGTGAGGCTTACCGATGTGGGACTAAACTGACGCCTCTCCTCGCGTGTGCCTACTGGAAGACCGCGGCCTTGCTTCTGCAGCTGCAGCTTCGATTTTCGTCGGTTGCTGGCTGGCTGCCTTCGCAGGAGTCTCCTTAATCCACAGCAACTGGAAACCTGGAGTCCTCAAGCCTGGAGCGCGGGAGAAGCTGCTTCAATGTGGCGTCAATGGCGGTCGAGCCTCAGAACCTGTCGGACACGAATATGGCCTCTCGGCCTAATCAAACTACTGGGGAACCTTCGCCGTGGCACGGCGAAGGTGTTGAGCTGTGCGGCAAGCCACAAGGCGGTGTCTGGCGGCAGCCCTAGGTCGGACTGCAACCGGAGAAATGGGTTTGTTTGGGGGAGCGTTATGGAGGTGTGGAGTAGCAGTGGAGGGGTGGGGGGTGTTCAGTGTGATGAGGCGGAGGTTCGGTGAGGGTCGGCGAGGCGTGTGAGGCTATGGAGCGATGGGGGCGTCTCGCCGGAGGGTAGCCGGAGACGAAGGGGGTGACGGTGGTCAGGGTCGGTCGAGGGCTTAATTGTACAAATTGAAATAGGGAAAAGAAAGAGGAGAGGAAGGGAAGTAGTTCTAACTTACTTGCAGGGACGAAGGGGGAGGAGCAGGGCGACAGTCGTATCGACTGTCGCCGGAGAAGAAGATACCCAGTGGGGAAGGACGGCGGCGACGACAGGGCTGAAGCAGCGCGCGCGGATATTTGCGCGACGCGGAGGAGGATCAGGAAGAAGTTTCTGCCACTGGTTTTGTGGCAGAGCGAAGAGGAAAGGAAAGGGAGCTCGCTGGAGCTCGCTGGGTGCCTGCCGGAGTGGGAAGAGAAGATAGTTGTGGGTGATTCTCCGTCAGGATCGAGCTGGGAAGAACGGCGGAGCGACGGGGGTATTTATAGGGGCAGAACTAGAGAGGAGGGCGAAGGGAGACGACGTGTCTCCCTCGCCGGAGGACGCCGGAGGAAGGATACCCATACCGTCCGTGCGTTCGCACGGCCGGTATGGGTGGTTGCAGCCATTAGGGGGGTGTTCCTGCGACGGCTGACGACGCAGGGCACCCCCATTTGACTTGGCAGGCTCCCTCCTTTGCCCTGTGCGGCGCCATGCTCCGCGCAATGTCGCCGGAGCATGGTGCTGCTCAGGTTTTGCAGGAGGGACCTAAACGTAAAGAACGAAGGAGAGTTAGGGGCCAAAATGTGAGGGTTCATAAGTTGAGGGCCAAAAAGTAAATATATGAGGACCAAAGTGTAAAGTTGGTCAAGAAGGTTTCTTCTTAGGCTCAAGTTTTTATACATGACTAATTAGGACCTAAGGATTCTGATGGTGAATTTTATTTCTAGGTTAAACCTTGTTTGACTGGTCAATTTACATAAAAACTAAAATTAAGTTGTTAATTGGGCATGGTTCTTAATGTAGGTCAAAATGGGTTCCTAAGGCCAAATTGAAGGTTCTAAACCCTAGAGATTATTTTTCTATGAATTTTAGAGGGTTTACTTGATTTTTATCTGCCTCGAACCTCGTGTATTTAAGTGGGTTTATTTTTAGGGTTACAGGATGTCATTTAATTCTTCGGAGTTGCTGTAGCCCTTGTTGAGTCATTTCATCCCACTTTTCTTCTTATTAGGTTGTTTTGACCTATGTTTGGACCCTGAGTTACCCTATTTTCAGATTGGATTGGTGAAATTACATTTTTACCCCTCAGTTTATGTTTTCTTTGCAAACTCAGAATCTCTCTGAGCCCAGACTTTCTAAGGTTATGTAGGAGCTTTTATTCTCTGTATTAGGTCAAAATAAGCTAGTTATGGCTCATGATGAGGTTCTCATCAGTAAGAATAAAAGAACTCAGGTGTGCTGCTCTTGCAATACTGAAGATGGTCTACCAACATCTGAGCATCTAGGCTTGATACTTTCTTCCTTTCATCCCTCCTAAGGTTGTAGATATCCCTAACAATGTTTGCAACATGGTCACCTATATTTCCATGCCTAGAAATAAATGCAACTTGTTTGCTCACTGTGATATCGACACCAGGTATTGTATCAAGTATCACCTTTGTGTGGTTCGTAATCTTCTTGATTGGTTTTAAGTATCTCTTCTTACTAGTGGATGAAATTGAGTGATTGTGCTCATTCACAAACTTCTGAACTCCCCACTGGTTATTCAAGAAATTCATCTTGATCGTCATTTTAGCTTCACATCCAGTCCTGTGTATTCCAAATCTCTTCTTTAAATGGCTTTTAGATGGTGATATAGAGTCTGGAAATGGATCAGAAAATGAAATTTACTTGCTCTTTAATACATCTAACGATTTCTCTGAAAGACCCTCCGCACAACATACAATTTTTTTGTATGACAGCACCTTTGTTTACGTAAACTTATCTAAAGATAACTTCATGCTACTCTTTCGAATGCTGAAACCACGAGCAATGGTATATTGCTTAATTAGTTAAATATTTTCACCTCCAAAACGAAGTTGAATTCCATACCAATCCTAGGAAGCAATTCCTAAAGCTCATCTTCAATGCTTGGAACTATATGTTTACACGTAGCATCATGAGTGGATTCATCGACATCTGAATGAAGCAAAATGTGAATTTTAGCAAAATAGTTGTATGCAATTGCTTCTACGATGTAATACAATTTACACCATGTAATACAACAAGACCATATCATATATATGATAAGGATGTTTGCTTTAGTAAAGCATTAGTTGTAATACAATCTGTTATTATGTGTAATTCAAATTATCGCATGTGGTACATGTACTTTAACAAAATAGTTGTAATACAATTTATTGTGTGATGTAATATAATTTGTAGCATGTAATACAACAACATCATATTATATATGTGATAGGGACGATTGCTTTGGTAAAGCATTACTTGTAATACAATCTGTTGTTATGTGTAATACAAGTTAACGCATTTGGTATAGCAAAGTTGTATCATACATGCCTTGCCTGTTATCATAATGGAATGTTGGAGTCATATGTAGGAACATGTACTACAATATGATTGTAACATGTATATCTAGGTTATAATAAACGCAATAGTTGTATCAATACACAACTAAAAATATAATAACAATAAGAACATGAATAACAATATCAATCTTTCTCGTTATTTGTTTGAGGTCAACATTGATAATAATTGAATCCGTGTGATGAGTTCTATTCATTTCTGAATATGTATTTGGAGACTCGTCTTCTTTACGATCTCTTCATTACAACGAAAGAACAAAATAAATATATTATGTAGACAAAAAAATAATGTAAATTGAACCTTACAAATATTAAATTCATATGTTATAAAAAGATGCTTACATTTTGATCAGAATAAAAGTGATAATAAAGATGAGGGAAATCATGTGGATATGAAGACTGTGACTCAAAGAACAAAATGAAGTAGATAGAAATGAGATAACAATGATGGTGAAAACATATAACAAATAATGCAAATATTACGTTGTTACGAACGCGCGGCTTCAGACGTCTTTTAAGACGTCTGGGAGGTGGCCCAAACGTCGGACCAGACGTCTGGAACCCCTTCCAGACGTCTGGGATTCGGGTTTTTTTCGACAAGCGTGGTTTCGTCTGCGCGCCTGAGCGCACAGACCTACGAACGCACCCCCCTCTCTTTTTCCCTCTCCCTCCTGCGGGTGCAGGCTGCGCCCCTCTCTCTCGCTCTCTCTCTCTTTCTCTCACTGCGCGGCTTTAAAAAAGCCTCGCCCTCACTCTCACCTCCGCCCCCTTCCTCTTCTCCTTCCAGCCGGTGTGCGAGTGCAAGCACGAGTGAGCGAGCGGCAGCGGTGGCAGCTGTAGCGAGTGCGGGAGAGGTGCTGCTCGAGAAGAGGAGGCGCTCGGCCGTGAGGGCGTGCTTGCTGGGGCTGCTAGAGCTGGCCGGCGGGGGCGCAGCGGGCGCGGAGTGACGCGGGAGGCCTGCTGCAGCTCGAGCAGCAGGCGGACGAGACGCGGCTCGGCCGAGCGTCGCGAGCAGAGGGCGAGTTGCGCCCTGGTTCTGGAAATTTTACCAGAATCAGACGTCGGGGCTTCCAACCAGACGACGAGGAAGACATCTAGAGGACTGTCCAGACGTCTAGTAAGTAAGTTATTTTCATACCTTCTTCTTTCCTTCGACCGTCCATACTGAGCACGAGGAATGGGTACACGCAGGGTCTAAGATTCGCATCCAACGCGAATCAGACGTCTGGCAGTGGTGCCAGACGACTCGAGAGACTTCCAGACGTCCGGGGTGACCATCGGACGTCTGGGAACTAGGCCAGATGCCCCCGCAGGCTTCTGGACCTCTGAGA
The DNA here is from genome assembly GCA_037157565.1 of Thalassia testudinum. Classification (NCBI taxonomy): domain Eukaryota; kingdom Viridiplantae; phylum Streptophyta; class Magnoliopsida; order Alismatales; family Hydrocharitaceae; genus Thalassia; species Thalassia testudinum. The sequence goes on from JAZHRO010000077.1 coordinate 136,873,811, forward strand.
GACCATGCAGAACAAAGGTAACCTCTGATCCACTTTTTAAGACGTCTGGAAGAGGTTCCAGACGTCTGATTTTGCACTGTTTCGTCGTTTTCGACCCGTTTAGGGCCCGTTCGGAGTCCGTTTTCCACGTTTCGAGTTGCGTGCTTTTCGAAATTAAATCCTCTACCCGTCTACAGTAGTTGTATACTGTTTTGAGAAACTCCTTGTGTTTGATCCTTGTGATAGGACCCCATTCCGTTGCAGTCTCAGGGGTTGCGGAGGTACGCAGGATTCCCGACCACGCCCCCAGTACGCCTGTTGTAACCGGTAGAGTGGCTTTTAAGTTTATTAGTATAATCTGTTAAATTATGGAACCATAAATAGAACCTAGGACATTGCATGAATCCTAGGAATGAGAAACTAGAATGAATGGTAGATCCTAGGGTGTTGCATGAATCCTAGGGCTGGAAAACTAGATTGTATGATAGATCCTAGGGTATGGCATGAATCCTAGGATGGGAAGAACTAGTGGAATATATGAATACTGCAGTCTTGGAAAACGTGGAAAGGAAATAATAGCTACCTGTAAATTGGTTTAACAGCTGCCTGTTATGAATAATGAGCATGTCTGAGAATATGGGATGTATGAACGTGAAACTGGAAAGGTGAAACCTGAATGTGCTGAGTTAAAAGAACTGGAACCCTACGGGGGATTAGGAGTGGAACTCCTGGAAAGAGAAAGGAATGGAACTGAGAAAGAAAGACGTGGTAGTGTGTTGTCTCTTGGGTACGTAGTACCAAGGGAAGTACCTGTACCTGTTCATTGCAGAGCGGAGCCAGCAGCCCCAGGGACCCGGGGTTAGGACTGACCACTTTGTACCGACTTGCTGGCCCTCGTGTACGTAGTACCGAGGAGAGCTACTAGTGTAGGGAGGTACTAGCTACCCCACGAGCCCCGAGGTTCTGCTAGCCTCCTACACCGACTTGTTAGGCCCACTGGGCAAACCAGGGTAGTGAGGCGAGGGTGCGCGGACTATGGAGGGGCAAGGCCCCTGTTTGGTTACTGTGGAGGGGTTCGACCCCTGTTACTGAGAGGGCTCTGCCCTGTGCTGGTTCTGTGCTGTGCTTTGGGCGCACCCGTTGTTGAACGTTTACGAACCTACGCTAACGTGTTCGATTTTGGAAAACCTGTCGTTGTAGTTCGAAAGAGAAGAATTCGTGTTCAACAAATAAAATTTATACCGAAATTAAAATTCCGGGTCGAACACAGGGAGGCAGACGTTTGATTTAAAAACTACGCGTTTCTTTTTATTTGTTACAGAATAATTCAATTTAGAACCATCTAATTATTTACAATAAATAGAAGAGAGAGAGAGAGTAAGAGAGAAAGAGAATATTACACAGAGAAATCAAAATGAGATGTAGAATAAACAAGGAATTTTTGCATTGAAGTGATTGTTCATTACAACTAGAAAGCATAAAATAATTACTCTAGAAAGCGATAAATTTACTCTAGAAAGCATTAAAAGAATAGAGGGAGAAATGTCCTCCTCGACGATTGCTTGGAGGACGAGTAGATTAATCTAGAAAGCAGTATATCTATACTAAAAAGCGGTAAAAAGAATAGGGAGAGAGAAATCCTCCTCGACGGTTGCTTGGAGGACGAGCCGGACGGGACGATGCCTGGACGAAGGAGAACGAAGCGGGACGAAGGAGGACGAAGCAGAAGAACGGGAACGAAGCAGCACGCCGTCGTCGTCGCGGGATCCACTTCTGAAGGGGAACGAAAATTGGACTTTATCTCGCAAGAAGCATCCCGGGTGTGGGACAAGCTTCTCTTGAGCTTTGGAGGGGTAGAGAAGAGAAAGAAGGGATGAAAATTTCGTATGGAGGGGGTCTCCTTTTATAGTTGCAAGGAGTGGGGGCAAAATAGATATTACATCTTCAAAATAATAAATAAGGGGTCTTTAGTGATGGATAAATCCGTCACTAAAGCCCAAACGTGGCCGTCGCCGCCGCGCCTACGCGCGCCTGCTCGGATGCCCGCGTGCGTAACGCCTACGCATGTCCGCGAAGTCTCAGCCGTCCGATCGCGAGATCGGACGGCTTAAAATCGCGCCTTCACCGCAGCCGTCCGCCCGCATGTGCGTGCGATCGCACGTTCACGCGCGCGTCCAATCGCGCGTCGGCGCTATCGGGTGCGCGCGGCCGTTGGATCACGATCGTGCGGTCGATTGGAGGCGCGCCACTGCTCCAATTTCTGCGGGGCGTGGCTCGAACGCGCGTCCTTGCTTCGCGTCAGAGCGCTCGACCGCTGCGCTGCGGTCGCGTTTGTGTCGAGCGCTTGACTTCAGCGCGAGCGTGTCGCAGCCGTTGGATCGAGATCCAACGGCGGAGAGGAGACGGGTGCGCGGTCTTCACAAGATGCAAGCGGCCGTTTGGGCGGCTGAGATGGCGCCACGTGGCGTCATCTTGGCCGTCCATCTTCTGGAAGTTGTAGATGGTGCCACGGATGTCGGATTGGCTCGATTTTTGTGTCGTTGGGCTGCGATCGTCGATCCGAATTCATCCATGCGGTCGGATTTGTCATCTGAAGTGCGAATTTACACCATCCTGGCCCTTGATCTTCTAGGGTTCCCCGGTCTCTATCTGATGCTACGGATGCCTGATTAGGGCGATCTTGGAGTCGTTGAACTCCAATCGTCGCCCTGATCACATCCATACGGTTAGATCTTTGATCCGAGGCCCCGATAAAATGTTTGCCCTGTCCAAGCACATAAAAGGAGACAATTAACCTCCATTTTTTTCAAACTACTCTAAATGTGAGATGATGCATGTTATGCAATATTTATATCATGAAATGCAATCCTATGCTTAAGAACATACATAAATAGACATTTTAAGTAGTGTAAATGTGTTTACATCATACCCCCATGCCTATCTTTTGCTAGTCCCTAGCAAAAACTATATGTTATTTATAAAAGAATTAGGTTGGATTATTTGGACCTGAGTTATTTTCAATCATTAAGAAATTGTCTACTTGGGAACTAAACTTTTAAAGACACAACAGTGCCCGGATATCAGCCAAAATGGGGACCGCCTCAAGCCCTAGCCTTATTCAAAGAAAAATTTCTTTTTCTCTTTCTAATTTATTTTTTTTTTGGATTTTCACATTTTAGGGTTCAAGAGTGGCTTTCTACGACCATTCAACTCACCCAAGATTTGATGAGAACCCTAAATTTTAAGCATCTTATTGTGATTGTGATAGACTCGTTGACCGGCAATTAGAACGGACTTCGAATTTCTACGCCTCTAGGTGACCTCAAAAAGAATTCTGCCTAAAGGTGTATCTTTACAACCGGTAGCTTTCTCCCTACTTTTATTTTTTAACGGGGTCAACACAAGGGTAAATCCAGTGTATATCTCCCCGATTTATTCTACTTCTCCGCTTCTTCCTAAGTGTTTTGGGAATTTTTAGTGCATTTTCTGAGCTGGGTTCTGGATAACCGGTCGATGAGCTGTTACCACCGACAACTTGCCAGCCATACTCGTGCGGCGAAGTGTGGCTTATTTCTTTTTGTTATTTTCTCCTTTTTGATTTTTTTTTTTTTTTTTTAAGTCGGTGGCTTCCCTGATCTAAGATTTACCTAAAGGCAGCAAAAAGAGAAAGGTCCAGTGACTAAGCTCTGGACAACCTACCTATGGGCTGTTACCCACGATAACTTGCCAGCCATATCACCCTAGAAGGTTCATTAGCTACCCAATTTCCGTTAGAATCGCCGAATAACGAGTCAGTGCAAAGAAAGTGTGTAGATGCTTAAAACTCAAAATTCCCTCAAATCAGAGGGCGGGTTAATAAGTCGTGTACTTATCACCCAAACTTATTTATTCCAATTATAATAGAATTAAGATGGCGAGGACTCAAAGACAAATCCACATTTTAGTGGATACACAGGCTAATTAAGTCCAAAGACCTGACGGGTCTTTGTGTTCAGATCCTAACGTAGTATTTCCTAAGATTGCAAAATTTCTTAAACCCAAATTCTCTTTCCTAATTCTGAATTTTTTTTTTTATAAAAGAAAATAAACAAATCTACGGAGCTGAAGAATGAATTCAGAGATAAATATCCACCCCCCCATGCCTATCTAATGCAATGTCCTCATTGTATTAAAAAGACATAAAACAGAGTGGAAAAGCGTAGAAAGCACCTGAATTGCGTGAATGTCATGTCCGCTCCGAGATGAAATTGAAAAAAGAACTGTATAAGTGCTGAGCTTAGTGCCTTCAGCTAGGCACACTATACAAAGAAAAGAAATGAAGAATTCACAAGTGCAGGTCAGAATTAATATAAACAGAAGAATCCTCTGACCTATCAACAGCGGTCCACAGATGTGGACCAGATTGTGGTGCAGACCCATCCCCCATAATCGAGAATATCTTAGGTTCTGGATAAAAATTACCCAAAACATAAAATCAGAATGCAAGCGGGGTCGGGCCTGCGATTTATGAGGATGCAACCCAAGGCCAAAATGTCGGGTTACAGAGAATTGAAGCTCAAAAGGATAATCGTTGAATGTGTGCTTGAGTTGAACATCCTCGAAACAAATGTAGTAAGGGTTCTGATTTGATGGTTTCAGCTTAAAAGGAACCCTTCGACTCAATCTTCCATTTCCTCCAAAATTAACTTCCCAAATCAGAACTTTCCCGCTCCTATCCTCCTCATTCAGCATATCAAATTCCAGGACCTCTTGTACATTTATCACCCCGTCTGAAATCTCCAAGTCTAAATGATGTGGCAGAATCAAAATTGACTTGGGTCTAATTATCTCAGAATTAGAATCATCAATAAGCTCAACAGGGTGTAACTGATAATCAGGGCATTGAATTGATTCTTCCAGAAAATGCGATTCTGGATCCGTAATGTGTGCCCTAATAAGATCAGTTTCCTCAGTTATTGGGCTATTAAATGATCTATCAGATTCCTCAGGCCCAATTGTCTCACAGAAATCGTGTTCAGAAAACTTGCGTGAGACTTCGCAACTTGAATCTTCACCATCAGGATCCGTATCAATGTATGTCCCAAAATCAGTTGTCACTTTCTGTTCCAAGGAGACATATGTTTCCTCGTAACCTGGCTCAGGGATCTCAGGTGAAGAAATCAAATCATCCTTAATTGGTTGCTTTAATTCAATCTGGTCAACCTCATAACACTTGTCCCCCCCAACAGGTGCCTGAGCGGGTTCTGTCATTGGCTTTCCTAAAGAGAGTTCATCCTGCGAATTATTCCAAGATTGAATCAAAGCAACCACAAATCTCATCCTCAATTTCGCTAATTTCCCAAGTAGAAACTCACCCGGGTTCTTATCCTTAACATCCTGGAGCCAATCCAACAAAGACTTGTTTAAATCATCAATCATTTCAATCAGGGGCTCAATCTCTCAATGCAAGGTATTGGCTGAACTTCTAAAGATTGAATGATATTCCTCAAGTTAGCCAGAACCTTATCTTGAACCTGATTAACCTGAACCAAATGAGTTGGTTCAGGGTTGGGCGGGTTTGACATCAATGTAGAGGAATTAACGAATTGAGATTCGTTATACCCTTCCTGATGATAGGTCAGTTCAGATTGTTGAAAAGATGGTGATGACCTAAAGGCAGTGAAATCAGAGGATGGGTAAGGATCAGTGTATCCTTCTTAATTGTAGATCGTATTAGGTTGTTCATGAAAGGAGGACGATCTATAATCGATGTAGCTCTTAGAAGGATAGAAATCAGAATCAAAGTGTTCAGGGTTAGACCCTAAACACGGGGGTCCGGAATTATATCCCCAATCCGAATTATCCCAACTAATTGATGGTCGATTACAATACGAGTTGGGATAATCGTCATGTTGAGGATAATTTACAACAGGAGGGAAAGAGCGGGAATGCGTGAAATATGTGGAAGGATTCATGATACACGGGAGGAAGAAAGGTGCCCTGCAATACAAACAATCAAACCTGTCCTTAAATAGGTTAGCCTAAAGACCTACAGACTCTCAAAACCCATCTTGAGATAAAGGAACGATTTGATCTACTTCCGTCTGTTCAATCCAACCAGTTAGAAGGAGGGACTGGGGAGAAGGTTCTTCCTTCGGCTTGCGCCTCCGGTTCCTAGTGTACCCCCTAGCCGCGATCGTTTGACTCTGCTCCCCTAGCTAGACATCAGATTGAACAGTAGAAACAGACTAATCGAAAATAATCTCGTTCTGGGTTCTGAAGAGCGAGTCCAATCCTTAAGGCCAACGTCTACTTTGTTTTATTTAGGGCTAGGTTTGAATGTGCTTTGGAATGTGATGGGCCCTTTAAATGGGTTGTGCCCTTAATGATTGATTGATTCGTGTGTGAGTGCACAACCAGTGGTTTTCAAGCAAGATTGTTTTTGATGTGGTGAATTTTAAGATTCAAATCTTTCTTAGTAGCTTTTAGGATTCAACTTTAGGTGTTTTCAATCAAGTCTCATTGGCACACCAAGTTTTGCAAGCACAGGTGAAGATGTTTTCCTTTAAAGTTTAAAAAGAATGTGGAGTGCCTGGTAAATCCCTAAGAGTTGAACCTAATTGGCAGCTACTTGATGAGTTGATTTTATTTGAAGTGGTGCGGCCCAATCAACTCAAACAATTGGCCTGTTGCACCACTTAATTAGGCACACAAATGATTACCTAATCTGATTTCTACTCAATTATGTGTTTGGATGTGTGTACCGGCTCCTAAGATTGGATTACCGGTTGAGTTTGAAAATCAGATGAGGTTGTGTACCTCTGTGAGATTTTTTTTTCTTTTTAATGTGGGGGTTGGGGTGAGTATGGGTGTCAAACAACAAACAATCTAACCTTAGAGTTTATAAAAACACCTAGGTTGATTGATGTTTGAGTTATTATGCGATGAAATGAAATCTAATGGGTGGGAGGTGGGGGATAACTTACAAAACCTTCCACAGCACTTTACTCCGATCTACCGCTTTTGCCTGTCTCGAAAGAGTACCTGCAATTACAATAAGAAAGGAGAAAAGTGAGGTAAATGATTTATAAGTTACAAAACGTGAAGAGAAATCAAAGAGCGTTGCTTCCCCGGCAACGGCGCCAAAATGTTGAACGTTTACGAACCTACGCTAACATGTTCGGTTTTGGAAAACCTGTCGTTGTAGTTCGAAAGCGAAGAATTCGTGTTCAACAAATAAAATTTATACCGAAATTAAAATTCCAGGTCGAACACAGGGAGGCAGACGTTTGATTTAAAAACTACGCGTCTCTTTTTATTTGTTACAGAATAATTCAATTTAGAACCATCTAATTATTTACAATAAATAGAAGAGAAAGAGAGAGTAAGAGAGAAAGAGAATATTACACAGAGAAATCAAAATGAGATGTAGAATAAACAAGGAATTTTTGCATTGAAGTGATTGTTCATTACAACTAGAAAGCATAAAATAATTACTCTAGAAAGCGATAAATTTACTCTAGAAAGCATTAAAAGAATAGAGGGAGAAATATCCTCCACGACGATTGCTTGGCGGACGAGTAGATTAATCTAGAAAGCAGTAAATCTATACTAAAAAGCGGTAAATCTATACTAAAAAATGGTAAAAAGAATAGGGAGAGAGAAATCCTCCTCGACGGTTGCTTGGAGGACGAGCCGGACGGGACGACGCCTGGACGAAGGAGAACAAAGCGGGACGAAGGAGGACGAAGCAGAAGAACGGGAACGAAGCAGCACGCCGTCGTCGTCGCGGGATCCACTTCCGAAGGGGAACGAAAATTGGACTTTATCTCGCGAGAAGCATCCCGGGTGTGGGACAAGCTTCTCTTGAGCTTTGGAGGGGTAGAGAAGAGAAAGAAGGGATGAAAATTTCGTATGGAGGGGGTCTCCTTTTATAGTTGCAAGGAGTGGGGGCAAAATAGACATTACATCTTCAAAATAATAAATAAGGGGTCTTTAGTGACGGATAAATCCGTCACTAAAGACCCGACGAGGCCGTCGCCGCCGCGCCCACGCGCGCCCGCTCGGCTGCCCATGTGCGTAACGCCTATGCACGTTCGCGAAGTCTCAGCCGTTCGATCGCGAGATCGGACGGCTTAAAATCGTGCCTTCACCGCTGCTGCCCGCCCGCCTGTGCGTGCGATCGCACGTTCACGCACGCGTCCAATCGCGCGTCGGCGCTATCGGGTGCGCGCGGCCGTTGGATCGTGATCGTGCGGTCGATTGGAGGCGCGCCACCGTTCCAATTTCTGCGGGGCGCGGCTCGAACGCGCGTCCCTGCTTCGCGTTAGAGCACTCGACCGCTGCGTTGCGGTCGCGTTTGTGTCAAGCGCTTGACTTCAGCGCGGGCGCGTCGCGGCCGTTGGATTGAGATCCAACGGCGGAGAGGAGACGGGTGCGCGGTCTTCACAAGATGCAAGCGGCCGTTTGGGCGGCTGAGATGGCGCCACGTGGCGTCATCTTGGTCGTCCATCTTCTGGAAGTTGTAGATGGTGCCACGGATGTCGGATTGACTTGATTTTTGTGTCGTTGGGTTGCGATCGTCGATCCGAATTCATCCGTGCGGTCAGATTTGTCATCTGAAGTGCGGATTTACACCATCCTGGCCCTTGATCTTCTAGGGTTCCCCGGTCTCTATCTGATGCTACAGATGCCTGATTAGGGCGATCTTGGAGTCGTTGAACTCCAATCGTCGCCCTGATCACATCCATACGGTTAGATCTTTGATCCGAGGCCCTGATAAAATGTTTGCCCTGTCCAAGCACATAAAAGGAGACAATTAACCTCCATTTTATTCAAACTACTCTAAATGCGAGATGATGCATGTTATGCAATATTTATATCATGAAATGCAATCCTATGCTTAAGAACATGCATAAATAGACATTTTAAGTAGTGTAAATGTGTTTACATCACCCGTTAACGGAAACGACTGACCGCGTGCCAGTGCAGGTTAGCTACCTGTGCGTTTATCGCGCGTGCCGTAGTCACCGTTACGCCTGTCTGTGACCTTGGGGTGGTTGACTGAGAGTAGGATCACCACGGGGGACTCTCCCGGCCAGGAGAGCACCACGTGCTACTTCTACTTTTTGGAAAAGACCGCAATCAAGATCGTTCCCACGAGGAACATTCGAGATCAAGTGAAGTATCTGAGAAATAGATAAATTTTGAAACAATAGAAAGACGTAAATAAAGGAAGAAAGAAAATTAAAACAGCTATTGTACACTTTACTATTTCTTTAGTTTAGCTGCCACTCTACTCAGCATTTTGCTGACGTGTTACACTCGTTACCTTTTAGGACCAGGTGTTGAGCAGCTAGGGTCAGCGGCTGCAGAGGACGCTGGGCCGAGTAGGGTCTAGTAGAGTTACCACTGTTCTCTTGTACCTCTTTCTGGTTCCACTGTAGTGAGTAGTTCTTGTTACCGCTGTACTTTTCTTTACCTGCAGTTTCATATTATGTTATGAATGTTGTTCTACTGTTGTGGTGGTATATACTGCAGTGGTTTCTTTCCTTACTGCTGTATTTTCTTACTGTTAGTTATATTCATGCTAAATGTGGTTTATTTTACTGCTCTTTTGGTTACTTCCTCGTTGGACGACCAAGTCTTGGGATTAGTCGAGTCGGTCCGGTTCTCGTGTCTCGTAGGGACTCAGGAATCGGGTTGTTACATACGTACTAGAATTTCGATGATATACATATGTAACTGAAAACATTCTTTCCAAAAAAAAAAACATATTTTTAAAAATAATTTGTGAAATCAAAATATGATTTGGAAAATCACTGTAACTTATTATAAGTTGTTTCATCAAGTGGTGAACATATACATATATATATATATATTATTAAGACCCAAGTCATTAAGCCTTTTTAAGATGTTCGTACTTTAGGTCAGACGTCTGGACTGAGGGTCAGACGTCTTGCAAGATGACTGGACCCATTCCCAAACGTCTGAAAATCGAAATTTCCGTGTACGTCCTCGCGTCTGCGTGCAGACAGTACGCAACCCCCGTTTTCTTCTCCTTCTCTCTCCTATCGCTGACGCAAACCCTAACCCCACACTTTATTTAAACCCCCCTCCTCTCCCTCGTTCACCCCTCTTCCAGCCACCCTTCTCCTTCCTCCAGCGAGAGCAGCGAGGGTGAGTGGCGTGGGAGGAGAGGAAAAGCAGTGAGGGGAAGAGAGGAGAGAAAGTGCGCGAGCTCGTGTGGGATCTCGCCAGAGAGCTCACGACCGGTCGGCACGTGTGCGAGGTGAAGAGGTGCGTCGGGGAGGTCCTCCCCGACATTGCTGTAGCCGGAGAAGCAGGCGAGCAGGTGCGGCGCGGCCACACGCGGCGCGAGAAGGACAAGGCAGGTTCTGATTTTGGGTTTTTCCCAAAATCAAACGTCTGGATCAACGTCCAGACAACGTAGACGACGTCTAGAGGAAGTTCCAGACGACTGAGAGGTAAGCTTCGCAACGTACACCATCTTTGCGAATACGGCCATGCAGGCTGTTCCACCGAGGCACTGTTTCGTGCCATATTGAGGAGATTTTCGTTGACGCATGCAGGATTCGCTTCGGGAAGGCGCGGGACACGCCCTCCCACGCAGTTCAAACATCTGGGCGAGGCACCAGATGACAGGAAGCATTTCCAGACGTCTGGAGAAGTGGTCGGATGTCTGGAACTGGGTCCAAACTGTCCAGTGGAGTTCCTGGACGTCTGAGGAGTGGCGCAGGAGTTGAGGTATGGTTCCGGACTCTTTTAAGATGTCTAGAAGGTGTTCCAGACGTCTGATGTGAATCAGAATTATTGTTTTTGACCCATTTAGGGTCCGTTTGAGGTTCGATTTCCGCAATTAAGATACCGTCTTTTCGCATATAAATTCCTCTACTTGTTGGAATACTTTTTATCCTGTTCTGAGTAGTCTCTTATGAATGATCCTTGTGATAGGACCTCATTCTGTTGTAGGTTTGAGGTTTGCTGAGGCACGTGGACCCGCCGATCAAGCCCCCACTACTCCTGGGTTTACTAGTGGAGTGGCTTCCCCTAGTTTAATTACAAACCTGAATGCATATGCGGAATGAATGATAAGATCTTAGGGTATGACATGAATCCTAGGACTAGAAACACTAGAATATTTGTATTGAATGTATGGATTGCAGTCTTGGATGAGTAGATAGAATGATAACAATTGCCTGTAAATGAATAACAGCTGCCTGTGAAATGTAAAGTACTTGTGCTAGCAAACTGTTGCATGTAAATTCCTGTTGTTTACGTTAAATGTCATAATATGAGCTACATGTATATGAATTGGAAATGTAAGGGTGAATGTTGGAAACACGAGCTACCTGCAAATAAACCTGAAATGTGAACAACAAAGTTACATGTTACATGTGTAGAACCTGAGAAATGGAAATAGAAATGATGAAACCTGGTATGGAATGGCCTGAGAAATATGAGCATGAACCCTACGGGGAATTAGGAGTAGAGCTTCTGGAAATAAATGGAATGGAATTGGGAATGTGAGTGGGGAAGTGAGCTAGCCCTTGAGTACGAAGTACCAAGGAGAGCGACTATCCCCCCCTGTTTAGTTCAGAGCAGAGCTAGCTGCCCTTGGGGTGGGACCTGAGGTTAGGATTGGCCACTCTGTACCGACTTCTTAGCCCTCGCGTACACAGTACGGGGGAGAGCTACTAGTGTAGGGAGAGTGCTAACCACCCCACGGGGCTCGGGGTTCAGCTAGCCACCTTACACCGACTTGTTAGGCCCACTAGGCAAACCAAGGTAGTCAGGCGAGGGTGCGCGGACTGTGGAGGGGCGAGACCCCTGTTACTGAGAGGGCCATGCCCTATACTGGTTCCGTGCCGTGCTTGGGCAGCACCCGCTAACGGAAACGACTGATCGCGTGCCAGTGTAGGGTAGCTACCCGTGAGTTTATCGCACGTGACATAGTCACCGTTACGTCTGTCAGTGACCTTAGGGTGGTTGACTAAGTGTAGGACCACCACGGGGGACTCTCTCGGCCAGGAGAGCACCACGTGCTACTTCTACTCTTCGGAAAAGACTGCAATCAATATCATTCCCATGAGGAACAATCGAGATCAAGAAAGAGACTTGATAAATAAACCAAGTGATGAAAAAAAGAATAATTAGTTAAAGAAAGAAATAAATTGAAAAATAACAGCTACCTGTCCACCTTCACTGTTTTAGTTAGTTGGTTGCCACTCTACTCAACGTTCGCTGACATTTTGTACTCATAACCTTTTTCAGGTCCAAGTGTTGAGTAGCCAGAGCCTACAGCTGCAGAGGGTGCTGGGCCTAGTAGAGCCTAGTAGTTGTAGCTTTCTATTGTGCTCCGTTTCATGTTGTAGTGAGTAGTTTATTACACTTCTGTACTCTTTCATTGTGAACTTTATATTCCTGTACTCGTTTACTTTCCTATTATTGTGGTGCTGTGTACTATAGTAGTTTATTTTTTTACTGCTATACTTTTGTTACTGTTAGTTTCTTACATGGTGAATGTGATTTATTTTATTGCTTTTTTGTTACTTTCTCGTTGGACGACTGGGTCTTGTGATCAGTCAAGTCAGTCCGATCTCGCGTCCTGTAGGGATTCGGGAATCGGGTCGTAACAAGATGGTATCAGAGCAAGGTTTTCCCGAGAAGTGAACCAACTAGTTGGAAAATAACCAATTCACGTGCTTGTGACTAGAGTAACCACCACAACGTACCTTTTGACATCTGTTCTGAGTTTCCTTTGTTGAATGTCTGTGGAATTGATGTCTTTCTATTTTGTGTTGCATCTCCTTATAGGGGATACCTTGACGTGGAGTCATTGAGGCAGGCCGCGGACACGGCCGAGGATGAGGTCGGAGGGGCAGACGTGTTGAGTCCAACGTCTCAGTGGATCAGCCACTACTTCCGAGCGTTTAGGCCCAAGACCTTGCCCAGCTGATACAGGAAATTGTACGAGAGGAGCTTTACTCGCCTCCACAGGTGCCTCTCCCTGGTGTTGCGGAAGGGGAGTCCTCTGTGGGATCGCGAGATAGACACAGCACTGGATGTGGGGGAGGGGTGGCCCTCCACTGCCCCCACCGTCCTCTGACACTTCCGACCACAAGCCCTCCTTACCTGGAGGCGTACCAGTTTCCCCACTTCAGTGCCATTACGAGCTTTTCGGACAGTTTCGAAAGCTGAAGCCCCCCTCCTTCAAGGGGGATGAGGACTTGACCGAGGCGGAGGATTGGCTCAAGCAGATCGAGAAGGTGTTTGACACCCTTCGCCCCCTGCAGACTGCCGCGTGGCCTTTGCCACGTACCAGCTGGAGAGCGCAGCACACAGGTGGTGGAGGGCAGTTAGAGGTCAGGAGAGGGCCGAGTCGACTTGGGACAAGTTTGTCACCCTCTTCTGTGAGCAGTACTTTCCCCAGATGTGGCAGGAATAGAGGAGGCGGGAGTTCCACACTCTCCTCCTGGGGACGATGACCATGAGTGTGTATCGCATGCGTTTTCTGGAGCTGTCTCATTTTGCCGCGACAGCTGTGGGTACCAAGGAGGAGCGCCTGTAGGGGTTCACCGAGGGACTTCGGCCTGCTATTCGGGGGTATGTCAAACCCTTGAAGCTGCCTACGTTCTCTAGAGTGGTGGAGGTAGCCATGATATATGAGGAGACCAACCCGGCTGCACGTGACACTGACAGTAGACAGAAGAGGCCCAACCAGCCAGACTACTCACAGGGCCGGCGAGAGAGGAGGCACGCAGCGCCCGCAGGAGAGCCGTCACGCTTTGCAGGGCCATCAGTGGCCTTTGGGGGCCCTCGAGAGGGGCCAGCTGCTAGCACCGGACCTCCACCCAGCCGTCAGCAGGGACCTACCAAGGGCGGGAGTCGAGTTCCCCTTTGCTACCAGTGTGGTCAGTTGGGCCACATCAGGCGAGACTGCCCGTCTAGGGCTGGAGGTCAGCAGATGCTCCCCGCGCTGAGCACTGGAGGACACGCAGGAGGCTGCGGTTCCCATGCGCATGGGGGAGGATAGCAATCGCGAGGAGGGTATCGGCCAGCAGTTACCCGTCTGACGTAGAGTGTGGCTGCTTCGTCCGCACCTAAGGCTGAGGGGCATATCAACGCCCTGACACACAGAGACGCCAGAGCTTCAGGTTCAGTGGTGGCAGGTATGGTTACAGTTTCCAACAGACTAGTTTACACACTTTTTGATTCCGGCACCACGCACTCGTTTGTCGCTACTAGTTTTGCTGTCAGTTTAGGGCAGGATTGTGTGTTGTTAGAGGATCCATTTGTGATCAGAGGTCCGGGTGGTCAGTTGTTTGTAGCTGAGGAGGTTTACACAGGTTGTGAGGTCAGTGTGGGGAGACACAGCCTCCCTGCTAATCTGATTGTGATACCGATGGAGGACTTTGGCATGATTCTGGGGATGGACTAGCTGTCCGCTTACCACGCTTTGGTGGACTGTTTTGAGAGGAAGATCGTCTTCTCCATACTAGAGTTGCCCTCTTTTGAGTTTCACGGACAGCCAGTGGACGGAGGCTTCAGGTGCATTTCTGCACTTCGGGCGGTGAGACTTTTGGGCTAGGGGTGTGAGGGCTTTCTGGCTTGTGTAGTGGCAGAGCCCAGTCCCGTGACAGATTTTTAGAGTATCCCAATGGTCAGAGAGTACCCCGACGTGTTCCCAGAGGAGCTGCCAGGGTTACCGCTCGAGCGTGAGATCGAGTTTGAGATCTCACTAGTACCAGGGACCAGTCCCATTTCTACAGCACCTTACAGGATGGCACCACTTGAGCTGCGAGATCTCAAGTCCTAGTTGCAGGACCTTCTGGAGAAGGGCTTTGTGAGGCCTTGTGCGTCTCCGTGGGGAGCCCCAATATTGTTTGTGAAGAAGAAGGATGATACCCTACGCGTTTGTGTGGACTACAGACAGCTGAATAGGGTTACCATCAAGAACAGGTATCTGCTGCCGAGGATTGACGACTTGTTTGATCAGTTGCGAGGTGCCACAGTATTCTCCAAGATAGACTTGAGGTCTGGCTACCACCAGTTGAGGATCAAGGAGACCGACGTCTCCAAGACAGCTTTCCTCACCCGGTACGGTCACTACAAGTTTTTGGTCATGCCATTTGGGCTGACCAACGCCCCCGCTGCTTTCATGGATTTGATGAATCGGGTGTTCAGACCATACTTGGATCAGTTCGTGCTGGTATTTATTGATGATGTGCTCATCTACTCTCGGGATCATGCACAGCACGGACAGCACATGTGGATGGTTTTGGACACACTAAGACGATGTAAGCTGTATGCCAAATACAGCAAGTGCGAGTTCTGGTTGAGGGAGGTGACCTTCTTAGGTCATGTGATTTCTGGGGATGGCTTGGCTGTGGACCCAGCCAAGGTTGAGGCAGTGCTCAGGTGGGAGAGATCGTGTACAGTGACAGAGATCCACAGTTTCTTGGGACTGGCAGTCTAGTACAGGTGGTTTATTAGGGGTTTCTCGCAGATTGCACATCATATGACACAGTTGACTCGGAAGGATGTGCCCTTTTCTTGGATAGACACTTGTGAGGCGTGTTTTCAGGAGCTGAAAGAGAGACCGACTTCGGCTCCCGTGCTTACCATCCCAGACAGTAGTGGCGGGTTCGTTGTGTACACTGACGCCTGTTTACAGGGGTTAGGGGGTGTACTCATGCAGAAGGGTCATGTTGTTGCTTACGCTTCGCGGCAACTGAAGCCCCATGTGCATAGCTACCCTACCCACGACCTGGAGCTGGCAACTGTTGTCTTCTCACTGAAGACTTGGAGGCACTACCTGTACGGTGAGACTTTTGAGATTTTCATAGATCATAAGAGCCTCAGATACTTGTTTGATCAGAAGGAGCTCAACATGAGACAGAGACGTTGGTTAAAGCTCCTGAATGACTATGACTGTAACATTTCCTACCATCCAGACAAGGCTAACGTGGTGGCTGACGCCTTGAGCCGGAAGGTGCCCACCCACTTGGCCAGTTTACAGGCACAGAGTTGGAGACTCATGGAGGAGATGGGTAGTTGGCAACCCCAAGAGTTACTGGGGCTCTGTGGGGTAGTGACTGTGACACGACAGACGAGGCCAGAGCTGATAGACCGCATCATCATAGGACAGATGGCAGACCCGTATCTGCAGTCGTTGCGTGATAGAGTACTGTCAGGGGACCTTGGAGAATTCTCCTTTACCGACGAGGTGCTGCGCATGAGGGGACGTTTGTGCGTTCCCCGGGACGAGGAGCTGTTGAGAGAGCTCCTAACTGAGGCACACGGTTCCAGGTTCACCATACATCCCAGGAACACAAAGATGTATCATGATCTGAGACGCGACTTTTGGTGAAGGGGAATGAAGCGGGATTTAGATGAATTCGTGTAGCAGTGTTTGGTGTGCCAGCAGGTGAAAGTCGAGCATCAGAGGCCTGCAGGATCGAGAGCATCACCATGGACTTGGTGGTTGGCTTGCCCATTACCCAGCGAGGACATGACGTAGTCTAGGTGATTGTAGACAGATTGATGAAGATGGCACGTTTCTTGTCGACCAGAGTCACTTTGGGACCAGCACAGTTGGCAGAGAGGTATATACGCGACGTGGTACGTCTGCACGGAGTTCCATAGGAGATTGTATCCAATCGGGATACCTGCTTTACGTCCCAGTTTTGGGCTGAGTTTCAGTAGACCTTGGGGACACGGTTGAGGTTCAGTACAGCATACCACCCCCAGATGGAAGGACAATTAGAGCGCACGATACAGGTGCTTGAGGACCTTTTGCGTGCCTGTGTACTGGACTGGAGGGGCTCTTGGGAGGAGCACTTGCCCCTGGAGAAGTTTGCATATAATAACAGCTATCACTCGAGCATCGGCATGGCACCCTACGAGGCTCTGTACGGACGGAGGTGTACTGCACACTTGAGTTGGGTTGAGGTGGGGACCAAGTGGGAGGTTGGCCCAAGGCTGATCCGGCAAAATCAGGAGGTGATTGAGCAGATTCATAGGTGACTCTGCAATGTCAGGAGCAGACAGAAGAGCTATGCCGATCGGAAACGCAGAGAGGTGCAGTTTGAGGTTGGGGATCACGTCTTCCTTCGCGTTTCTCCCATGAAGGGCCTGTAGTGTTTTGGGGTGAAAGGGAAGCTCGTGCCGAGGTTTGTGGGGCCCTTTAGGGTCCTAGAGTGGGTTGGACCTGTTGCTTACAGGCTTGCCCATCCTCCCCAACTTTCTGGTGTGCACGACGTGTTTCACGTGTCCAACCTCAGGAAGTACGTCGTCGATCCCAGTCACGTTCTTAGCCACGAGAGTGTCGAGGTGGGTGACGACCTGACCTACCCCCAGTGGCCAGTGCAAATACTAGACAGAGCCATCCGAAGTTTGAGACGAAAGCATGTACCCTTGGTGAAGGTCTTGTGGAGGAGCCAGAGGTACGAGGAGGCTACCTGGGAGCCTGAGGTGGAAATGCGAGAACGGTACCCGAAGCTCTTTGAGGGTACGTCTTTCCAGATCGGCTTCGGTCCTCTTTGAGTTTGTTATGCGTTTGTTGTTCTTTTTCCGCACCCTAGCTAGCTCAAGTTTCGAGGACGAAACTTCCTTTGAGTTTGTTATGTTGTTAAAACCTGAGTCATTAAGCCCTTTTAAGACATCTGTACTTTAGGTCAGACGTTTGGTAAGACGTCTGGACTGAGGGTCAGACGTCTTACAAGACGTCTGGACCCATTCCCAGACATCTGAAAATCAAAATTTTCGTGTACGTCCTTTCGTCTGCGCGTCGACAGTATGCAACCCTCGTTTTCTTCTCCTTCTCTCTCCTCTCGCCGACACAAACCCTAACCCCACACCTTATTTAAACCCCCCTCCTCTCCCTCGTTCACCCCACTTCCAGCCACCCTTCTCCTTCCTCCAACGAGAGCAGCGAGCAGTGAGCGTGAGCGGCGTGGGAGGAGAGGAGGAGCAGCGAGGGGAAGAGAGGAGAGAAAGCACGCAAGCTAGTGTGGGAGCTCGCCGGAGAGCTCACGGCCGGTTGGCGCATGCACGAGGTGGAGAGGTGAGTCGGGGAGGTCCTCCCCGACACTGCTACAGCTGGAGCAGTAGGCGAGCGGGCGTGGCGCGGCCACGCGCGGAGCGAGAAGGCGAAGGTTGGTTCTGATTCTGGGTTTTTCCCAGAATCAGACGTCTGGATCAACGTCCAGACGACGTAGACGACATCTGGAGGAGGTTCCAAACGACTGAGAGGTAAGCTTCGCGATGTACACCTTCTTTGCAGATACGGCCATGCAGGCTATTCCGCCAAGGCGCTGTTTCGTGCCATATTGAGGAGATTTTCGTTAACGCGTGTAGGATTCGCTTCGGGAAGGCGCGAGACACACCCTCCCACGCAGTTCAGACATCTGGGCGAGGCACCAAATGACGGGAAGCGTTTCCAGATGTCCGGAGAGGTGGTCGGACGTCTAGAACTAGGTCCAGACGGTCCAGTGGAGTTCCTGGACGCCTGAGGAGTGGCGCAGGAGTTGAGGTATGATTCTGGTCTCTTTTAAGACGTCTGGAAGGTGTTCCAGACGTCTGATGTGAATCAGAATTACTGTTTTTGACTCGTTTAGGGTCCTTTTGAGGTCCGATTTCCGCAATTAAGATACCGTCGTTTCGCGTATAAATTCCTCTACATGTTGGAATACTTTTTATCCTGTTCTGAGTAGTCTCTTATGAATGATCCTTGTGATGGGACCTCGTTCCATTGCAGGTTTGAGGTTTGCTGAGGCATGTGGACCTACCGATCAAGCCCCCACTACTCCTAGGTTTACTAGTAGAGTGGCTTCCCCTAGTTTAATTACAAACCTGAATACGTATGTGGATTAAATGATTAGATCCTAGGGTATGGCATGAATCCTAGGACTAGAAACACTAGAATATTTGTATTGAATGTATGGATTGCAGTCTTGGATGAGTAAATAGAATGATAACAATTGCTTGTAAATGAATAACAGCTGCCTGTGAAATGTAAAGTACTTGTACTAGCAAACTGTTGCATGTAAATTCTTGTTGTTTACGTTAAATGTCATAATATGAGCTGCATGTATATGGATTGGAAATGGAAGGGTGAATGTTGGAAACACGAGCTACCTGCGAATAAACCTGGAATGTGAACAATAAAGTTACATGTTACATGTGTAGAAACTGAGAAATGGAAATAGAAATGATGAAACCTGGCATGGAATGGCCTGAGGAATATGAGCATGAACCCTACGGGAGACTAAGAGTAGAGCTTCTGGAAATAAATGGAATGGAACTGGGAATGTGAGTGGGGAAGTGAGCTGGCCCTTGAGTACGGAGTACCAAGGAGAGTGACTATCCCCCCCACCCCCCCGTTTAGTGCAGAACGGAGCTAGCCGCCCTTGGGGTGGGACTCGGGGTTAGGATTGGCTACTCTGTACTGACTTCTTGGCCCTCGCGTACACAGTACCGAGGAGAGCTACTAGTGTAGGGAGAGAGCTAGCCACCCCACGGGGCTCAGGGTTCAGCTAGCTGCCTTACATCGACTTGTTAGGCCCACTGGGCAAACCAGGGTAGTCAGGCGAGGGTGCGCGGACTGTGGTGGGGCGAGACCCCTATTGGTTCTTAGGGGCTAGACCCCTGTTACTGAGAGGGCCATGCCCTATACTGGTTCCGTGCCGTGCTTGGGCCGCACCCGCTAACGGAAACGACTGACCGCGTGCCAGTGCGGGGTAGCTACCCATGAGTTTATCGCGTGTGCCGTAGTCACCGTTACATCTGTCAGTGACCTTGGGGTGGTTGATTGAGTGTAGGACCACCACAGGGGACTCTCCCGGCCAGGAGAGCACCACGTGCTACTTCTACTCTTCGGAAAAAACTGCAATCAAGATCGTTCCCACGAGGAACATTCAAGATCAAGAAAGAGACTTGATAAATAAACCAAGTGATGAAAGAAAGAATAATTAGTTAAAGAAAGAAAGAAATTGAAAAACAACAGCTACATGTCCACCTTTACTGTTTTAGTTAGTTGGTTGCCACTCTACTCAGCGTTCGCTGACGTTTTGTACTCATAACCTTTTTTAGGTCCAGGTGTTAAGCAGCCAGAGCCTACAGCTGCAAAGGGTGCTGGGCCTAGTAAAGTCCAGTAGTTATAGCTTTCTGTTGTAGTGAGTAGTTTATTACACTTCTATACTCTTTCATTGTGAACTTTATATTCCTGTACTCGTTTACTTTCCTACTGTTGTGGTGGTGTGTACTATAGTAGTTTATTTCTTTACTGCTGTACTTTTATTACTGTTAGTTGCTTGCATGGTAAATGTGGTTTATTTTACTATTTTTTGGTTACTTTCTCGTTGGACGACTGGGTCTTGGGATCAGTCGAGTCAGTCCGGTCTCGTGTCCTGTAAGGATTCGAGAACTAGGTCGTAACATATATATATATATATATATATATATATATATATATATATATATATATATAGAGAGAGAGAGAGAGAGAGAGAGAGAGAGAGAGAGAGAGAGGAATGATCATATGAGAAGCTACTTTTAGTGAGAAGATGAGGACACGTACCGTCCGTTGGATTTCTCTCAAGACAATCGGTGGTTGAGATCAGAAAGACCCCATTCCCTATGTGCACACTCCCACTTTCTCGTTCCCCAAGACAAGGTCCCTCTATCTTCTTCGTCTCTCTCCTTACCCCTTGCTCTCTCCCTCCTCTCCATCGGCTCCACAAACCTCCTCCTCCACGGCTCCCCTGTGCTTCGCTTCTTGTGGCATTACCCACACGAAGCTCGGGTCCCATGCAGTTGTGCTGCCACTACCTTGAGAGTTTCGTGGATGATGGAAGGTAAGACCCTTCATTGAAATTCTCACCAAGAGTTTGATAAAGTTCAGGCAGTTGGTTTGGATTAGGCCACGTAAGCTCTCGTAGACTATTTTTTACCATCTGAAGATTGTGGCTGCTGATCAAGCTCTCGACAAGGTGTGGGCGGGTGCGAATGTCTTAGATGATGGGCCTGTCAAACCACGAGACCATCAGGTGCGTCCCTTCGGGATACACCTTGTCGTTGATGCCGACAAGGCAGCTAAAGACAATGGCACGGTGGCCGACCTTGACATTGCAGAGGCTGTTGAGAACGTTGTAGATGCCGACGTTGCCCATGATGGCAAGCTTCACCAGTGCGGAGGCAGCACCACCGTCAAGGACATTGGGGATCTTTACCTTCTGTAGTCAATTTTGCATGGGATTCGTTTGCTTGCTTGGTGGTAGGCCTCAATTGGGATGAAGGGTTTATAGGTAGTTATTACTTATCTACCTTGTTGGATTATGTTTTTTTATGCTAAAATAATTAATTGATACCCATTTTTTTGTTTGAATTGTCTAAGGGCTAGTTTACTTGGGGGCTAGGAAAGTAGTGTTAAAAATTGTGAAACTAGTGTTAACCCTCAATTGTGTTTACTTGCAGAGTGGTGTTAACACCAGTTTGTGTTTACTTGAATTGGTGTTAAGTTGAAGTGTTAACCCTTATGGTGTTTACTTGATAGTGGTATTAGGAATTTGAATGGTAGTTAAGTTTGTTAGGATAATATATTTAAATGTGAAGGTGGTTATGGTAGTTATAATTATTTTTTTTGTACTATATATTGGTAATTATTTATATAAGTAATGTTATAATTGTAAATATATAAATAATTTTAGGATAATATAAATAATGTGTTATTAAATATATTTGGGTATCATTTTATATTAATGATCATAAATTGAAAATTAAATTAAATTAATTCAGTTAAAATTAAGTGAAATTAGTTCAGTTATCTATTCATTTCAATCTGATCAATAACTTTGTTGTAATTATGTTGTATAAAAGAGGTGTTGAAAATCAAAACAGATCATCTCTGTGAAAATGATAATTGCTATTGGATTGGATCCATGGACATTAGGTTGCAAACTGATGGAAATGATATCTTCTAACATCAGTTTGGGTCTATGCAATAGCACTGGTCTCCTAGGGTAAGGATGTTAAGTCTGAAATAGGATCATTAAGAAATATATTCTTTAGAAAAGAATCCTACCATGCACTCATAACATTAATTATCACCTTCATTTTCAGCAACACTGAATGCAATACATAGAATGATATTAAATTGACATACAAGAAACAACCTGTGTTCATAGTAACACCTAGACGTCTGAAGAACAAGTACATAGTAGTGTACAATCGATCAATACATCGTAAACATAAAAATTAAGAAAATAACGAATACAATTATAAAGTATAACACAATCTTATTCCTTCTATCATCGATGTTTTTCAACCTTCTCCTCAAGTCCGCATTCTCATCTATAAAGTTTAGTATAATGTCCTTCATATAACGGCATGTTGGGGAATCAAACCATTCAAAGTAGTTGTATCCACCTTTAGGAAACCCGAAGCATCCAAGGAATCGACATCTGGGGTTGTCTCGCGTCCATGATGTCCGTACTTGTGCTTTCAAGCCGCAATTGCAGAACCAATAAACTTGAACCCCATCGAATTGAGAAGATTGCCTCCAAGTGGATTGAGAAGATTGTGATGTAGACATATTGACCTATATTAAAGAAAAACTCAAGTCAATGGTTGTTTTCATTTACGCAAAAGGTAAATTATATGTAGTGGATGATCATACCTGTAACCATAAACTCTCCTTTCTAACCTCATCACAAGATGATCAATTTTATTACTCATAAAGGAATTATCATTGTAATTACAAACACAATCAATGACATAATTTCTTACAAGGCATGAAACCAAAGTCAAGCTAAATAGATAATAAACGATTCAATTTTATACAATTGATCTCTAGCTAAATAGATAATAAATATTTTAGTTATACAATCGAAGTCAAGCTAAATAGATAATACTACGTAAATGGATCACGACTGCATCAATCGGTTTGCAGAATGAAATCTAGTATCCCCTTCATTGGGAATTGGTAGTTGCGGAGCCACATTAATTGTGGATCATCCTGAAATTAGTTTAACACAAATCATTTAGAAGTTTTCTTTTTGCAATGGTTATGAAATAACATTTTCCTTACCTCATTCCACATCAGAGAATTTGCAGGAACTAGCGTGTTAGAGTTATCATCCCAGCACCAGTCTACACCATCGATCATTTTGTGGATTGAGCGATAAGTTGCCTTAAGAAACATCCACCTATGCACTACATCATCTTTGGAGTATTCAGTTTGCAGTTGTCGATTTAGTTCTGCAAGGCACTGATGCCATGCGACACTAGTAAACGTCCCATGCATGTATTGACCTTCACTCTTTAGCTTATATAGAATGTAAACCAGAGTCCGATCACGATGTATGCTCCAATTATAGGAGTTGCGTGTCATTGCTAATTAAGAAAGAAGAAAGGTTAATGGTACTATATATATATACAATGGGCTCAGATTTATTGACAAGATCTATCATTGAATGTAAATGTTAAATCATAATTCCCACAAATAACGAAAGGATCCACCAATATAAGTAACCTTTGGGGTTGCTAATTACAATGTCAAAATAATTCTTCCCTCAACTAGATAGCCATCCAAACCAAAAGCTAACCATGGGCAAATCACTTCGTATATTGTACATCAGTCGTGAAATTAAAGGATCCACCAACAATGGTAGCCTTTGGGGTTGCTCATCTATAATGTAAGAAAAAATCTTGACATACATAAGTAGTCATCCCAATCAAAACTTACCCATAGGCACATCACTTTCTATATTCGAAATTTACATTCATAAGATAGTACATTAATAAATTTCATCATTGCCCACTAGTATGATAAATATGTTCCCACCTGCATAATAAAGGAAAGTAACATAGATAGAAATTAGGTTTAACTTTTCCAAGCAAATCTTCAACGAACTACGAAATGCCAATATAAAAGAAATAACCTAACATAATAAAAAATATAAAAGAAATAACCTAATAATGAACAAACAACACAAACTAGCAAGTCGAAATCAGAATATATAAAAAAAGTCTAAATAGTACAAATAGGTTAAGTACATGGTGGACCACAACTAATAACCCCTTTGTTGAAAGCACTCCCACATCACATTAGCAATGGCATCCTTGACTTGTGTACCTCTTTTACTTGTTCCTGGGTAATGATGCGCAAGTGGGTTTCGTTTGGAGTGTTGTCTGGCTCAACATCACCCGGATTATCAGTACGTGCACGTTCATGGTTTGTAGTATCTTCACTCGAATTTCCTTGTTCCAAACTTTTATTGTAATACTCATCCCTTCCTCCATCCCTGAGAAGGAAGTTGTGTATTACACAACATGCAACTACAACATCTGCATGAATCTGAGGGTGGTAGAAAGATTGGTAGCTTAAACATTGAAATCTTTTCTTCAATACCCCAAATGCCCTCTCAACACAATTACGAATTTTTGCATGACGGTGATTAAACAATTCTTTCTTATTGTGGTACTTGTTACGACGTCGAGCGTTGTATTCAGGTATATGGTAACTAACATTTCTATACGGAGTCATATAAAGGTCAGTATTTGCATAACCACAATCAACTAGATATTATCGTCCTCTAGGTCGCTCGAAGTGGTAATCTTGGATTGCCCATCGGAGAACCTTCATGTTAGACGATGACCCCTCCCAACCGCTTGCTACGTACAAGAAGGCAAGATCCAGTGAAATAGCTCACATCACGTTCAATGATGTCCAATGATGCCTGTTGCGAAACCTGGGAGCTTCACTTTGAGGAACAGCGACCTCCACATGTGTCCCATCAATTGCCCCAATAACATTCTACAGCAAGACATGCAGATGTCTTCATTATACTAGATACATGATTAATTAGGGAGAAAGATGGGGGTGTAGGTGTATGTCTCACCTTGAAATATGGACATTTTTCCCTGTTATTCCTTATCTTCGAAGGAATTGGAATCGAGTCATCAAGCAACACAATGTGATCATACCGCAACTCCTTTATCCACTGTGAAACTTGGATGTACCATTTGCTAATAGTCCTTGCGGATCACTGGAATCTTTCTTGCATCTCATGATTTCGTGCGCCGTGTCTAGCTCCATAAAGAAATATAGCCAACATCTCGTCCGGATGCATATTTTGGCTCCTCTTCATTATTTTCCTATCTAAAAGCATGTCTCGTAGCTTGAAAAACTACTCTCTTGTCATACGGAACATGTCCATGGGTCGCTCAACATGGCTTGCCAAGACATGATGCACCCAATCTAAGCCAGACAATGACAGAGTATGCTTTGGTTGCCTAGGTATCGGATGGCTTTGTTCCCACACCACTTCCATTGCTTCAATGGTTGTCGCGTACATGACTCCCATCATTATAGAACCCATATTATTCTCCTTGCGATCATGGAATGTGTGATTGTCATCCATCTATAAAATTGAAGAGATATTCAAGTAATTTATTCATCGAACAAACCAATGTACGTACTGAAATGAATTTCAAACAATGCACTTGACATATTCATTATGAGTTCGCAAACACTTGACATAGATTCATAAAGCCTATAGTCCCTCAAATCCACACTAATACCATCCAACACCATCCTAACATTCCCCATCCAACACCATCCTAATATAGTTACTCAACTTGTCAACCGGACCATGCAGAAAGACCTTGAGAACATCACGGAATCCTTTATCTGCCAGTCGAGAAATGAGCCTAATACGCTCTCTCGAATTAAGGTTCAGAAGCAAGGTAGTCAGTGTTGTAGCACAATACTCAATGTCTTGACTATTGTTCTCCTTTGCTAGCTTCTTCTCCTCAATCTCCACGAATCGGTCCATGCTCTCCTTCATATCGCTTATCCTTTGCATGAACTGATCGTGGGCAAGAGCATTGCGACGTCGCTTCCCGCTTGATGAGCCACCACCTTCAACTGTACGTATCATTTTCTCCTTTCCTACCATGCCACCTCCTGCAACAAGAGAGGGACCTTCGTTACGAGCCATCTCTTGGTATGTATTTGCGTAAAGTTGTGATTGAGATCTACCCCTAGCACTCTACACGTTGGTTTGTGTTTGCATGGGTTCCTGGTAGGAGCTCCCTCTGATATGCATTTCAAACAACGGAGGTGCCGACACATCCCCCAGACTCGAACCTACATTATTCTATGTAAATGCAGGGATTGACATTTGCTCATTAGAAAATGCATAACCAACTTGTGGTGACTGAGACTCATCATATAGTTTGATCTCATTGTCCTGCTCTTGGGTGGTCGATTGCCGACAGCTTGAGGTGGCATACGTCCCCTTTGCTACCTCTCTACCAGTATGGGCTCCATAAGCTTGTAGTATGGAAACGACTTCCCCCGCAAGGCTTGGAAATGTGCAGGAAGCTGCATGGATGAATACACGTATTTATTTGCATTAGGCATGGGGACAAAATTACTAAATTATTAGCATAAATACTAACCTCATCCCGTGCGCTATCATCCCATGGCACTAGGCAATTGCTTACATCATCCCAACCCCATCCACTCTTATTCATCAAGGTTGTGTATGCCTGAAACATCCTTTTCATGTTTTTCCATTTGTTTTGTAATTGATCCTTTGTTAATGACACATTGCATGTTTTGTTGAATTCAACGACTATCTCCTTCCAACAAGTCCTCGAAAAAGATCCATTGACGCATTCACCATTGTCGTAACGTTCTCGAAGTATTTGAACGAGGACTATAGAATGGTCAGCTGCCCAATTTCCCAAACGAGGGGCCATAGTCTTTCCACGATTTTGAGTTGGTGTCCACATTCTACAAGGATTTACGGTGAAGATGTTATAAAATGTTGCATAACATTTACTTCAATTAGTCAAGTGCAATTCAATGGAAGATAGTTACCTACCGCTGATTTCCTTGAGTTGAGTGATTGCCATATAAATAATATTTGGTTTCTTGTGTTCTTACATTGAATATCATTTGCAAGAAACACATAAACATATGGCAATAGTCCCAAACATTATTAACACATAACCTCTTCCTTTTAGGATAAGTACAGCAACTGACTCGACTACACTCATTTGGGACTGTATGTTTTGGAAAGAGACTCCATGATAAATCTAAAAATGATTAGGGAAGATACGTCAATGTCTGCTTCCAAATAAAAGAGACTCCTGCACTTTATCAATAAAGAATATGCTAGTTCCAAGATTAAAATGTTTGCCTAGCAATTATCAATATTTCTTCTATCAACCAAATAAAAGAGCCCAAAATAATATAGATACCATTTTCTACATATATTTCAATGAGATGCTGGCAATAGTTCTTATGAACAAACAAAGTACCTTTGACACTATCTTCCCCTCTTGTCAGAATGGTCATACTCGCACAAACGTCCCAACTCTAAGAGGATCTAAATCATTGAAGAGGCCCTTGCCGAGTTAATTCTAAATGCCAAATAGTGCAAATTCACATGCATCTTAAACTGTGGCCATGAGTACAAGAGTAGGAAGCAGCTTCAACGTGTGGACCCACCCAAACACCTAGATAACAATCAGCAACTAGACCCACCCAAACACCACGTAAAACCAAGTCAATCCACAATCCAACATCTGCTACTCTATATATGGAAAACCTCCAATCTCAACCATTAGAAAGATGAAAACCAAACTTGGAAGATCTCATTTCATCTGTACAACACCCTACCAACTTGGAGGATTTTGTTTCATCTCGGAGATATGTCTACTACAGATGCTGGTGAGAGATCGCAACAATAGCTGCACAGGCCCACGACCGCTAGAGGGTTGGCAGCGTTGATGGAGGGGTCGATAGGGCCGGAACCCTCCAACCGGCCAGTGGTGATGGTGGAAGCATTTTTAGGTTTTATGGTAGAGGGAACGAGATTGTGTCGACTCTAATGCCATGTGGAAGTTTTGAAAATTGTTTTATTAAATTGAAGAGAGATAAATGAACCCCTCTTTATATAAAGAGAGGGGATTGTACTAATAATCCTAATCCTAATTCGGAAACAAACTAAAAACAAATAAAATCCTAATCAAAATAAAAAGAGATAAAAAAAAGTACTTTGCTTAATTTAACTAATCCTAACATGAAGACTGACTTTTCTCCTTTTGGAGAAACAATCATGTAAATATTCATCAAGAGAGCTAGGAGCTATCACATGCATTAAGGTTTTCACCATTTGTTGGGAGCATACATATAGCACTGCAGCCAAAAGAAGTTCTCATCATCATATATATAGGATGTAAGGTCAACTTAGTTGGCCAAATTTTCATCTTTGATCTCAATTGTGTCACTCTAATCTTCCCCTTAAGTTCTTGTTTATTATCAGTTGTCATCCTATAAATAGAGCAGCTCATGCGTAACATAATGTAGAAAAGTTTTTAATTAAATCCCCAAAGGGGGATGACTATCCCATTCTTCAAGACTATTTTTGCAGGGTTGAAAACCTATGATAGTTGCTTAACTTGTTAGTTCATTTGGCTTATCTCATCTTAGAGTAGTGTTTGGAGCCTAGTTTTCATATTGTTAATTACTATACATTCACCTATGTCTGATTGCCAACTCCAATGCCACCTCTCTTTAGCCCACCTTTCAGAGCGTCTGAGATTCCATTTTTTAGAATCAACTTGTGATGCTATTTCAGATCACCTCTAGTAGTATTTGTCTGAATGAAAATCATTCCTCATTTTTACATGGGGGATGCAATGATAACTGTCCAAGTCAATGCAGCTAAGATAGGGTAGTATATCCATGATTCTCTTTGATGTAAAAGTAATGGTTAATCATGTTTCCACAACCAATAATTATGTTAATATCAGTACAGTAAAGGAGTCATCCAACAGTTGACCTCTGCAAATGGAGCATAATTACATGGATGGCAACAGAGGAAGAACTATGTAAGCTAGTATATTTATCTCAAGCAAGAAATTAGATGATCAGCAAGAGTTATCTATTATGAAATGGAACGAAATGAGGGACTGAACTAAGTTGCAGTTGCCAGGAAAAATGGTTAATAAGTATATTAAAAAATGAATGTTATTTGCAATTGGGCTCTTGATTGAAATTGTAAAAGTGTACAATTCTCTCTCTCTCTATAGAGCCATTGTAACAACAAATCAAACTGAGAAAAACCAATATAGCTCAAAACCAATGAGAAGACGTCTAGTTAATGTGATCTCAGCAAACCTAACCAATTCCAGAGCTGCGAAAAGCAACGTGCAGTGTGTGAATAAGGGAAATTGGAATGAGATGGATTGACTCAAGCTGGAAAGGAAGGTGGGGAGGAAGGAAAAGGTCTAACCTTTGGCAGAGGTGAGAACGAGATCACTTGCTGCATACTGCTGAGTTGTCCGTCCTTCTAGGCATGTGAGAAAGGGTGGCAGAAGCTGCAAGGCCCAAATGCAGTGGTCTAGACATTGCAGAAGTGGTCTAGAAGGGGGTTTTTATGAGAATGCCTGTAAGGGGGTCTGGACATTGCAGTGGTCTAGAGGCAGGGCTTTTTTCTCTTGTTGATTCTCGTTGATAGGTACCAAATGCAAAATGCACATCATTCTCATCTTTGAAAAGATAGAAAAGCTCCTTTATTACTTGGGACAATGGGCATTAGGGGAATTGGGAAGGGACCCTTCTTTTTTTCCTCTTGCAATTCTTTTGCTTTTTAATTCCCCTACCAAACCTACCCTATTTAACATCCAATAGGATCAAACATATCAACACCTGAGGCAGAGAGATTACAAAAAAGTGTTGTAATAACATTCTCCCATGAGGCACATACATATAAAGAGAGAATCCCATCATGAATTGTAACCTCCACCTAAATTAACTTGGTCAGGGAGTAATGCTGGAGAATCAGACCTAATGGATTTCCCTCAACTTCATGTGGAAGTGGAAGTAGTAGTTTGGAGAATATTGCCCAGAATGTTGTTAAAAAGAAGGTGAAAGGACTTCCTTTAGCAGCGAAGCTTATTGGGTCCTCGCTGAGGGATGAAACTGACGAGAGCAGATGGAGGAGAGCACTCCAAGACATCAAGGAGACAGATAAAGAACATATAATGTCAGTAATGAAGTGGAGCTATCTTCCTCTCCCCAATCATTTGAAGCAATGCTTCTCTTTTTTATCCGTTTTCCCAAAGGATAAGAGGTTGATTACAAGTGAGGTGATTTTATTCTGGATAGCACATGGTTACGTCGTGCAACGTGAAGAAGGCAGCATTGGTGGTCAGTCACTAGAAGAAATATGGAAAAGCTATTTGGATGATTTGGTTAAGGCATCCCTCATTGAATATGAATATGATGATGATGATGATTGCTATAGAATGCATGACATGATCCATGATTTTGCCATGGGGCAGATAGAGAGTTTTCCAGAGCCTGCTCTAGAATGGATGATCTGCAGGAGCCTGCTTCTATAATATTGAAGGGCAAATAGAGAGTTTTCTAGAGCCAAAGGCCTTGCACCATGTGTGTCTTGGAGGGAAAGCAGAATTACCACAAAACTATCTGCTAAAACACAATCTCCTCACCACCATGGTCTCCTCTGCCAGTCATGTTTATTTGGAGGAAAAAAACTACAGGCCAACATACATTGTAGCAACACAGCCATGGAGAAAACAACATGACATCCATGGATAAAGAGTACGAAATAACAACTTTTATTAAATGCATACCTTTCTAAGCCTTCAAACCAAGTGAAGAAAGTAACTGCAAAACATTTTGGCACAGAGAATAAATTGAATCAATTAGAATGTGGCTCTAGAGGTTGGGGCAAGCCAAAAAGAGGGTTGAAAACCAAAATAATCATAGAAGCTACCAAACCTGACTGTCAATTCCAAGCACCACTCAAGGTCCAATAGAGCAACACGGTGTTAAGAGCCAAGAAGGAAGTGTCACACATATATATAGGAAGAGAACAAATTAAGAAGAACAACATAATACCTCCTGGCAAGCAAAGAGGACCTGCTTTGCACAGCTTCACAGGGGAAGAATAAATGAAGGAACTTTGCAGAAGATTAAAGCCAAGGGCATACACTCGAATTGCTCCGCTAACATGTTTGGTTTTGGAAAACCTATCGTTGTAGCTTGAAAGCGAAGAACTCGTGTTCAACAAATAAAATTTATACCGAAATGAAAATTCCGTGTCGAACACAAG
The DNA here is from genome assembly GCA_037157565.1 of Thalassia testudinum. Classification (NCBI taxonomy): domain Eukaryota; kingdom Viridiplantae; phylum Streptophyta; class Magnoliopsida; order Alismatales; family Hydrocharitaceae; genus Thalassia; species Thalassia testudinum. Next base: position 136,904,950 of record JAZHRO010000077.1, read on the forward strand.
AAAGGCGGACATTTGATTTAAAAACTACGCATTTGTTTTTATTTGTCACAAAGTAATTCAATTTAAAACTATCTAATTATTTACAATAAATAGAAGAGAGAGAGAGGGTAAGAGAGAGAGAGAGAATATTACACACAGAAATCAAAATGAGATATAGAATAAACAGATAATTTATCATTAAGGAGATTATTCATTACAACTAGAAAGCATAAAACAATTGTACTAGAAAGCGATAAATTTATTCTAGAAAGCATTAAAAGAATGGAGGGAGAAATGTCCTCCTCGACGAATGCTTGGAGGATGAGTAGAGCTACACTAGAAAGCAGTAAATCTATATTAGAAAGCAGTAAAAAGAATAGGGAGAGAGATATCCTCCTCGACGGTCGCTTGGAGGACGAGCCGGACGGGACGACGCCTGGACGAAGGAGGATGAAGCAGAAGAACGGGAACGGAGTAGCACGTCGTCGTCGTCGCAGGATCCACTTCCGAAGGGGACGAAAATTTGGACTTTATCTCACGAGAAGCATCCCAGGTGTGGGACAAGCTTCTCTTGAGCTTTGGAGAGGTAGAGAAGAGAAGGAAGGGATGAGAATTTCATATTGAGGGGGTCTCCTTTTATAGTTGCAAGGAGTGGGGGCAAATTGGTCATTACATCTTTAAAACAATAAATGAGGGGTCTTTAGTGACGGATAAAACTGTCGCTAAAGCGCCGACGTGGGTGTAATGGGCACTCCCCATGCGCGCCTCCTCAGATGCCCATGTACATCAAATCTCAACCGTCCTATCACGAGATCGGACGGCTTAGGATGCTCCTTCGCTCTCTACTGTGCGCCCGCCTCAACGCGTACGATGGCACGTCCTCGCCGCGCGTGCAATAGCGCGTGAACGCTATCGGAGGATCTGAGCCGCCCGATGATGATCCAATGCCCGCTCGTGCTCGCTCGCCCGCGCCTTTCTCCCCTTCGCTGCGACTCGAACCCGCGGCTGCAGCTCGCGATAACGCCTTCGACCGCTGCGCTACAAGGCGTGGATGGTCGGGCGGACGCTTTTAGGCACCGCTGTCCACAGCCGTTGGATTGAGATCCAACGGCGGAGAGGGAGCGAGTGCGGAAGCTTCACTAGATGCATGTAGCTATTTGGGCGGCCGAGATGGTGCCATGTGGCGCCATCTTGGTCGTCCATCTTCTGGATGTTGTAGATGGTGCCACAGATGTCGGATTGACTCGATTTTAGCATCGTTGGGCTACGATAGTCGATCCGAATTCATCCGTGCGGTCGGATTTATTATTTGAAGTACGGATTTACACCATCCTGGCCCTTGATCTTCTAGGCTTCCCCGGTCACTATCTGATGCTACAAATGCCTGATTAGGGCGATCTTGGAGTCTTTGAACTTCAATCGTCGCCCTGATTACATCCATACGGTTGGATCTTCGATCCGAGGCCCCGATAAAATGTTTGCCTTGTCCAAGCACATAAAAGGAGACAATTAACCTCCATTTTATTCAAACTACTCTAAATGCAAGATGATGCATGTTATGCAATATTTATATCATGAAATGCAATCCTATGCTTAAGAACATGCATAAATAGACATCTTAAGTAGTGTAAATGTGTTTACATCAGACCGCCTCAAACCCTTGCCTTATTCAAAGAAAAATTTCTTTTTCTCTTTTTACTCTTTTCTAATTTTTTTTTTTTTTGGATTTTCAAATTTTAGGGTTTAAGAGTGGCTTTCTACGGCCATTCAACTCACCCAAGATTTGATGAGAACCCTAAGTTTTAAGCATCTTATTGTGATTGTGATAGACTCGTTGACCGGCAATTAAAACGGACTTCAGATTTCTACGCCTCTAGGTGACCTCAAAAAGAATTCTGCCTAAAGGTGTATCTTTAAAACCGGTAGCTTTCTCCCTACTTTGATTTTCTTACGAGGTCAACACAAGGGTGAATCCAGTGTATATCTCCCCGGTTTATTCTACTTCTCCGCTTCTTCCTAAGTGTTTTGGGAATTTTTAGTGCATTTACTGAGCTGGGTTCTGGACAACCGGTCGATGAGCTGTTACACCGACAACTTGCCAGCCACACTCGTGCAGCGAAGTGTGGCTTATTTCTTTTTTTTCTTTTCTCCTTTTCTTTTTGATTTTCTTTTTTTAAGTAGGTGGCTTCCCTGGTCTAAGATTTACCTAAAGGTAGCAAAAAGAGAAAGATCCAGTGACTGGACTCTGGACAACCTACCTATGGGCTGTTACCCACGATAACTTACCAGCCATATCACCCTAGAAGGTTCATTAGCTACCCAATTTTCGTTAAAATCGTCGAACAACGAGTCAGTGACAAGATAGTGTGTAGATGCTTAAGACTCAAAATTTCCTCAAATCAGAGGGCGGGTTGATAAGTCGTGTACTTATCACCCAAACTTATTTACTCCAATTACGATATAATTAAGATGGCGAGGACTCGAAAGAGAAATCTACATTTTAGTGGATACGTGGGCTAACTAAGTCCAAAGACCTGAAGGGTCATTGTGTTCAAATCATAATGTAGTATTTCCTAAGATTGAAAATATTCTTAAACCCAAGTTCTCTTTCCTAATTCTGAATTTTTTTTTTAATAAAAGAAAATAAAAAAAATCTACGGAGCTGACGAATGAATTCAGATATGAATATCCACCCCCCATGCCTATCTAATGCAATGTCCTCATTGTATTAAAAAGGCATAAAATAGAGTACAATAGCGTAGAAAGCACCTAAATTGCGTGAATGTCAGGTCCGCTCTGAGATGAAAACTAAAAAGAACTGTATATGTGCTGAGTTTAGTGCCTTCAGCTAGGCACACTATACGAAGAAGAGAAATGAAGAATTCACAAGTGCAGGTCAGAATCAGAATAAACAGAAGAATCCTCTGACCTATCAACAGAGGTCCACAGATGTGGACCAGATTGTGGTGCAGACCCATCCCCCATAATCGAGAATATCTTAGATTCTGGATAAAAATTATCCAAAACCTAAAATCAGAATACAAGCGGGGTCGGGCCTGCAATTTATGAGGATGCAACCCAAGAGCAAAAGGTCGGGTTACAGAGAAAATAAGCTCAAAAGGATAATCGTTGAATGTGTGCTTGACGAGCCGTAGTGCGTGTGTGTTAAGAGGTGTCGTTATAGTCGCACTTGATATGTCAGTTTTTGGCGCCGTTGCCAGGAAGGCAACGGATTTGTTTTATCACCTCCATTCCACACTCATTCTCACATTGTCTAATGCCCTATTTTCCTTTTTACTTGACGGTTGCAGGAATTCGGCGCATGGACGGCGAAGCGACGCATTCCACGACTGTAGCAAGGGAGTAGGCGCCTCGAGGACCGGTAGTAAGTAACCTGTCTCTCATTGTTTGCTTGCGTGAAAAAAAAAATTGTAAAAACTGAAAAAAATTGGCGTAGTGTATGATTACTTGACTCACATCCTTAACACATCACCCTACAAAAAAAAAATGTACACTCTAACATTCTGAATAAATTCTTGGAGTGTTCTTTTCTTTTTCTTGAGTGGTGTTTGCAGAGCCACCGTGAATTGACCTGAGCCGCACCACTCAACCTTAAAACTGACTCATCTAATAGAAGCTGCATGATCATCAGGATGAGTACATTGGGGTTTTAGAGCTTCTACAAAAGAAAAGGAAATCTACTTTCACCAAGTTGTGTGCAGAACTTGACGTGTCCACTGAAACTTGTTTGAAAACATTAACGCACGTCAACCCTAAAAATGTACTAAAGTAAGGATGAAACACAAAAAGACACCACATCTTAACAAATCCTTGCTTGAAAATCATGTTTTACTAGAAGCACACACTTTGAAAGTGGAAAATTAAGAGGCACCACCCCAATCAACGCCTCATCACATCACCCTAAGCACAAGCACTATCCTAACCCTTTAAAACTGAGTAGACGTGCCCTAGGCAGGACTGAGTTAAGTCTCAAAAGGTGAGGTTTTGTTTGCTAGGCACTTGGCTTTCATTCCCTTGGTAGAATCTGGTGAATAGGCTACGGGGCAGTGTCAAACGACCGCGGTTGTGGGGTCTACGGAACCGGAGGCGCAAGCCAAAGGAAGAACCTTCCCTGCAATCCCCTCGTAATCAATCTGGCCAGATTAGCCTTGGGAAGGGGAGTCCAGTGCTTACGGACTTAATCACCTTTTGTGAGATTTCTAGGTCTCCTGAGGAATACACCATAAGGACTAGGCTTGGGTGCTTGATTGAAACACATTTCTAGCATCTGTCGCCCTCCGCATCCCCTCCTGTTCTTCTCTAGTGTATGCACGGGAGGCGCTCACTGCATCCCGAATTGTGTGTTTTGGGGCAGGAATCTAGGCGACGTAATTCTGTTGAAAACATGGCTGAACCTAGGGTAGATGAGGCTGAAAATCAACCCCCACCAGACGCTATGGCCATCATCCAAGCTCAAATCAATGCTAACCATCGACTTCAGCAACAACAAATCCACACCATCATGCAAGCCATACAATGGTTACAGAACCCGCAAGAACAACCACCACCTTTCCACGACATACCAGGGCAACCACCACTTGATTTACCACCATTTCAGGACCAGCCAAGACCCCTCCGCGATTTCTATAATCCCTCTACTATTAGAGTCAAGCCACACCTTAGGATCCCCAAGGGGGGAGATGATTTTGAGTTGAAACCAAACGTCTTAAGTTTGATCCAAAGCCACTTTCATGGAAGCTCTTTCAACACCTAGAGGATCTCGACCGCATAGCACGAACGGTGAAACCTAGGAACATTAGCCTTGACATTGTTCTAATCAAGATGTTCCCTTTCTCATTAAGAGACAAGGCTTCTCATTGGCTTAGAACCCTAGGTAGACCCATCACCACCTGGGAAGAACTGAGGCATGCATTTTTAAAGAAATTCTTCCCCATAGGAAAGACCAATGCCCTCAGAAGAGCTATCACTACCTTCACACTCCAGGGTGGGGAACAATTTCATGAGGCGTGGGAAAGATTTAATGAACTTTTGAGGAAATGCCCACACCACGAAGTCCCAAGGTGGCAATTGGCCCAGATCTTTTACCACGGTCTGGACAGCAACCTACGGAACTTCGTCGATGCCTCATGCGAGGGAAACTTCCTAAACAAAGATGAGGAGAGCGCGTTTGAGCTTTTTGAGTCTATGAGCGAGAATTCGCTCAACAATGCCTCCATGAACCAGTTTAATAGGTCCAGTCAACCCCGTGGCGGGATTTATGAGGTACAAGCAAATTCTGGAATGGTTGACATAGACATCATTGCCAAAAAGTTGGATCGAGTAGAATTGGTGGACAAAAAGATTGATGAGTTACTGAACCAAACCAGGAACCCTTTGCAGACTTTCTCCCTAGCAAAGGGAGCACATAATGTTGACCTGGTCCAACCCTTTACCCAACTGAACCTGGAACAACCCCTAACCACGTTCCAGGGAGGGACCTTTGCTCCCTCGACCCTTGATTACTCCCTTCCCTCTTCATCAACATCGGCTATCTTAGAAGATGTGCAAGCTATCCAAGGTTATGAGAAACCTAACCCTTTCTCCAACACTTACAACACTGGCTGGCGTAACCACCCCAACTTTGGTTGGACAAACCAGAAACCACTGCAATTCCAAAACCAGCCCAGGCCAAACCAGCAGCCACACTTGCCCCCCTATCAGCAAGGACCACCAGTTAGACCCCAATATAACCAGAATAGGGCGGCCCCTCCCCCACAAAATCAAATGGATACCCTAATAAAGATGATGGCTGACATGAACCAGAAACATCAGGAGGAAATGGCCTTGGTAAAGGGACAGTTAAGCCAACTCTTGGACTGTAAACAACAAGGATCCCTACCTTCCCAACCACAACCGAACCCGCGAAATATAATTAACAGAGGCCCCAAGTCGCAAGGGTTCCAAAGCAATGCCGGGCAGGCTCACATGGTCCAGCCAGCCCCGCAAACACCTCCTGGGTTTGGCGCTTCTTCGTCCTCGTCTCCTCAAGGATCACCCCATGGCCCCAATGCCTCTGCGAATGCGGTGACCTTGAGAAGCGGCACCAAAACCCAGGATCCCAAATGGCCGACTCCCCCCGAGACTTTACCTGTTGAAATACCCGACTCAGAAGAGGCACCAACCAAGGACCCAAACAGGGAACCAATCCACATTCAGACACCCTACCCTGAGGCCTTGGAGATAATCAAGAAAAAGAAGAATACTGTGGAAACTGAGGAGCTGTTGGAAATTTTTAAGCAAGTACATATTAATATTCCGCTCCTAGAAGCCGTTAAACACATCCCTGCTTACGCCAAGTTCTTAAAAGATGCCTGTACACCCAAGCGTAAGTCGAGACCGCAAGCACCTAGGAAGGTTGTACTTTCTGAGCAAGCAAGTTCCGTGATATCAAGCAACCTTCCACTCAAGCGAACTGACCCAGGAGCACCCCTAATTTCCTGCAATATCGGGGACAAGACATTTGATAGAGCGCTCCTGGACCTAGGTACTTCTATCAATCTAATTCCAACAACCCTGTACCACCAATTTGGTTTTGGAGAGCTGACACCAACCCCTGTCACCATCCAACTGGCTGATAGATCTGTGAAAACCCTGAAGGGGGTTGTCAAGGACGTAATTGTACAGGTCAAGGACTTCTATTTCCCGGTCGACTTTTTGGTGCTCAACATGGAAGTCCCTAAAAAATTACAGAATTCACCCATAATTTTAGGCAGACCTTTCTTAGCTACGGCTAAAGCAAACATTGATTGCGACACGGGATGTATGGAAATCGCCTTTGGGACAGGAAAATGCAATTGGATATCTTCCAGGCGACAAAGTCTTTTGATTGCGATTACATTGAGGAACATGATCCCGTGGAAACTTTAATCGAGGAATGCCTCACCCTCAGTTCTGTCTCAGACCACCAAACCCGTAGTTTTGACCCGTCACCATCAATACCCGTGGACCTCTGTAAGGCTGAGTATCTTCACATGACACCATTTGAAGAGATCGATGTTGATCAACTACCGCCCTTTCCCTTCCCATCAACTGTGGTCCCACCCGCACCCGAACTTAAACCATTGCCCGAGAATCTCAAGTACGTCTTCTTGGGACCTGACCAAACCTTCCCAGTGATTATTAATTCTCATCTAACCAAGGATCAGGAACTCAGGTTGACTGCGACCCTTTCAGAACATCAGGCCGCCATTAGTTGGACCATTTTAGATTTAAGAGGAATTAGCCCCACCTATTGCACCCACAAGATTTACCTGGAAGACGGGCCCGACCTTCCCGCCAGATGCAGAGACGTTTAAACCCTAACATGCGGGAGGACGTTAAAAAAGAAATCATCAAGTGGCTTGACGCCGACATCATCTACCCTATCTCCGATAGCCCCTGGGTGAGCCCCACTCAAGTGGTTCCAAAGAAAGCTGGGCTCACCGTTGTCACCAATGATCATGGCGAATCCATCCCCACCGGCACCACTACCGCATGGCGGGTGTGTATTGATTATAGGAAGCTTAATGAAGCCACTAAGAAGGACCACTTCCCCTTGCCATTCATTGACCAAATCCTTGAAAGATTGGCAGGGCAGAAGTATTTTTGCTTCCTGGATGGATATTCAGGATATAACCAAGTCGCAATTGCTCCAGAAGATCAGGAAAAGACCACGTTCACTTGCCTGTATGGCATGTTTGCATTCCGTCGAATGTCGTTCGGGTTATGCAAAGCACCTGCGACCTTCCAGCGTTGCATGCTAGCCACTTTTTCAGAAATGGTGGGTGAATACTTGGAGGTCTTTATGGATGATTTCTCTGTATTCGGGAATTCATTCGACCATTGTCTAAGCAACTTGGAGAAAATCCTGAAATGATGTATCGAGGTTAACTTGGTGTTAAGTTGGGAAAAGAGCCATTTCATGGTTCAAGAAGGAATTGTCCTCGGTCACATCGTCTCGCATAGGGGTATCGAGGTAGATCGAGCTAAGGTTGATTTAATTTCCAAACTTCCTCCACCTAGTTCGGTCCGGCAGATTCGCTCCTTCCTAGGACATGTGGGCTTCTACCGAAGGTTCATCAAAGACTTTTCCAAGCTTTCAAAACCCTTGACCGACCTTCTAGCCAACGACTCCATATTCCACATGTCTCCTGATTGCATCCAAGCTTATCACACCCTCCGAGACTTAGTCTCCACCGCACCTGTACTTCAACCCCCAGACTGGTCCCAGGACTTTGAGATTATGTGTGATGCTTCAGATTTTGCCATAGGCGCTGTCCTGGGACAAAGGCAAGACAAGAAGCCCGTGGTAATCTACTACGCGAGCAAAACGTTGGATGAGGCCCAATGTAATTATACCATCACAGAAAAAGAATTGCTCGCTGTAGTATTTGGACTTGAAAAATTCCGCTCATACTTGCTGGGATCCCACGTGACTATTTACACTGACCATTCAGCCATCCGGCACCTGTTGACCAAAAAGGACGCAAAGCCCAGGCTCATCAGATGGATCCTGCTTTTGCAGGAATTTGACCTAGAAATCAGAGACAAGGCCGGATTGAAAAATGTGGTGGCTGACCACTTGTCGAGACTTCATCCAGACCACATTGGACCCTCCCTACCTCTATCTAATACCTTCCCTGATGAACACATCCTAGCCGTGCAAGACAAGAAAATGCCATAGTATGCCGACTACGTTAATTACTTGGTTATAGGACAAACCCCGCACAGCTGGTCTAGACAGCAACGGGACAGGTTCTTGGCTGAGGCCAAGCACTATTTCTGGGATGATCCCATGTTGTTTCGCCTCTGTGCTGATCAGATCATCAGAAGGTGTATCCCTAAAGATGAAGTTCAGAGTGTGCTTTTCTTTTGTCATGACCAAGCATGTGGCGGCCACTTCTCTGGAAAGAAAATAGCTGCAAAAGTGTTGCAGTCTGGATTTTACTGGCCGTCCCTATTTAAGGATGCACACATCTTTGCCAAAACTTGCTCACGCTGCCAAACACTAGGGACCATGACCAAGAAAGATATGATGCCCCTTCAGCCCATTTTGATTGTCGAAATCTTCGACGTTTGGGGTATCGATTTTATGGGCCCCTTTCCACCATCCAACGGCTTCGAGTACATCCTGGTCTCAGTAGACTATGTTTCCAAATGGATTGAAGCCGTCGCCACCCGATGATGCGATCACAAGACTGTCATGGATTTTGTGAAGAAGAACATCTTTTCCCTGTTTGGAATACCCAAGGCCATGATTAGTGATGGTGGAAGCCATTTTATCCATTCCCAATTCCATGCCCTACTTAGAAAATACGGGGTAAACCACTGCATTGCCACCTCGTATCGTCCACAAACAAATGGGCAGACTGAGGTCTCCAATAGACAAATCAAGAACATTTTAGAGAAGACTGTGAGACCTGACAGGAAAGACTGGTCCACACAACTTGATGATGCCCTATGGGCATACAGGACCGCTTTTAAGACCCCGATAGGCATGTAGCCTTATCGCTTGGTCTTTGGCGAAGCTTGCCATCTCCCTGTCGAATTGGAACACCAGGCTTACTGGGCTATCAAGCAATGTAACATGGATCCCCAGTTAGCCGGTGCGCAAAGGACGCTTCAATTATCTGAGCTCGAAGAAATTCGTCGGGACGCCTTTGACAATAGTCAGCTATATAAGGAGAAAATGAAAGCCGTCCACGACCGACTCATTCATAGAAAAACTTTTGAGCCGAACCAACAAGTCTGGCTATTTGATGCATGCCTGAAACTCTTCCCAGGGAAACTTAGGTCCAAATGGACAGGACCATTTCGGGTAGTCAAGCCCTATTCTAATGGGGCGGTTGAAATCGTGGATCTTAACACCGGGCACACCTTTACAGTCAATGGTCAAAGATTGAAGCATTTCCTGGCCCAGGTACCCCCCAAGGAAAGTGTCGCCCTCGTTGAGGGCTGACACCAAGCACCGCCCATCTGGAGGCGTTAAACTCAACGCTTCCTGGGAGGCAACCCAGAGGATTCAGACTGATCTGGTAGTTTACGTCACTCAGGTACTATTTTTTGAACCCTTGTGCATCCATGTATCTGCCAATGAGGACATTGTCCAACTTAAGCATGGGGGGATGGTAAATTGCATAATCCTGAGCTTAATTAATCAGTCTGAATGAATAAATTAAAAAAAAAAAATTAAATTTAGGAAGAAAACTTAGGCATTAGAAACTTGTCAATAATGAGAAATAATACAAAAAGAACTTAAACACTTAGACTTTTCAGGCCTTCAGGCATAATCAGCCCTGGTGTCCGTTAAAATATGGATTTAGCGGCGAATCCTTGCAACTTTAAGCTATTCTAATCCACCTACTAAATAAGGTAATAAGTATACGACTTATCAACTCACCCTCTAACTCAGGAAAACTTTGAGTCTAAGCATCTGCACACATTTTTGCACAGACTCACTTCTCGGAGATTTTGACAGAAATTGGGTAGCTAATGAACTCTCTAGGGTGGTATGCCTGGCAAGTTGTCGTGGGTAACAGCCCATTGGCAGGTTGTCCAGAACCCAGCCACAGGCCATTTCTTTTTCGCTGCGTCTAGGTACATTTGAGATCAGGGAAGCCACCTACGAAAAAAAAAAGGGGGGAAGAAGAAGAAAAGAAAATAAACCACACTTCACCGCACAAGTATGGCTGGCAAGTGATCGTGGGTAACAGCCCATTGGTCGGTTGTCCAGAACTCAGCTTAATAATTGCACAAAAAGGACCAAAACACCTAAGGAAGAAGCGGGGAAGTAGTACAAGCTGGGGAGATATACACTGGAAAATCCTTGTGTTGACCCCAAATAAAACGAACGTAGGGAGAAAGCTACCAATCGAACAAATACACCTTCAGGCAAAAAATTATTTTCTTTTTCGGTCACCTAGAGGCGTAGAAACTCGAAGTCTGTTTCAATTACCGTTAAGTGAGTCTATCACAACATTCACACCAAGATTCTTAGCACTTAGGGTTTTAACTGAGTTTTGGGTGGGTTGGGTAGCCGTAAAAAATTACCAACCCACACTGAATTCCGAAAAAAATTCTAAAAAATATATATACATATGTATAGTTATATATACATTAAAGTAAGGATTCGGGCGATTCGTATTTTGGCAGACACCCGGGCGCTGCTTAGTCTTCGTAGATTAAGATCTTTGTATATTTCCTATTATTGACAAGTAATGAAGTGCCTAAGCAATTACTTCTTGAATTCTCCAAGGAAATAAAGGCTAGAATAAACCTTGCTAGGGACTAGCAAGGAGTACGCATGGGGGTATGATAACACCACACAAGGGGGTAATAATTATGTTGAATATGGCCCATCTTTAGAATAAAAGGCACAACATAAGTAGAATAGGAGCATTGCATGCATCAAGTACCAAGATTGCTTATAAACTGTATTAATGGCCATTTGTGTAAGAATTTATCAAAGCAGGCCTTAGATGAGCAATCGGACAACATGGATGGATTCAGAACGACGAACGGAGTCCAACGGACTCAAGATCGGCCAAATCCGACATCCATAGCTCCCACAATGGGCCCAAGAAATTCTGACCATTGATTTGGAGATCAACAGCCCAAAGAGCGCCATGATGAGAACCTCATCATGAGCCATAACTAGCTCATTTTGACCTAATACAGAGAATAAAAGATCCTACATAACCTTAGAAAGGCTTGGCTTAGAGAGATTCTGAGTTTGCAAAGAAAACATAAACTGAGGGGTAAAAATGCAATTTCACCAATCCGATCTGAAAATAGGGTAACTCAGGGCCCAAACATAGGTCAAAACAACCTAATAAGAAGAAAAGTGGGATGAGATGACTCAATAAGGGCTACAGCAACCCCAAAGAATTAAATGACAGCCTGTAACCCTAAAAACAAACCCACTTCAATTCACGTGGTTTGAGGTAAGGTAAAAATCAACTAAACCCTCTAAAATTCATATAAAAATAATATCTAGGGTTTAGGACTTTCAATTTGGCCTTAGGAACCCATTTTGACCTACATTGAGAACCATGCCCAATTAACAACTTAATTTGGGTTTTTACGTAAATTGATCGGTCAAACAAGGTTTAAGCTAGAAATAAAATTCACCATCAGAATCTTTAGGTCCTAATTATTCATGCATAAAAACTTGGGCCTAAGAAGAAACCTTCTTGACCAACTTTACACTTTGGTCCTCATATATTTACTTTTTGGCCCTCAACTTTTGAACCCTCGCATTTTGGCCCCTAACTCTCCTTCGTTCTTTGCATTTAGGTCCCTCCTGCAAAACCTGCGCAGCATCATGCTCCGGCGACCTTGCGCGGAGCATGGCGCCGCGCAGGGTGAGGGAGGGGCCCTAGTAAGTCAATGGGGGGTACCCTACGTCGTCAGCCACCGCAGGGACACCCCCCTGGGTACTGCGACCGCCCATACGCCCGTGCGAACGCACGGACGGTATGGGTCTCCTTCCTCCGGCGTCCTCCGGCGAGGGAGACACGTCGTCTCCCTCTGCCCTCCTCTCTGATTCCGCCCCTATAAATACCCCCGTCGCTCCGCCGTTCTTCGCAGCTCGGATCTGACGGAGACACCCCCCTAAATTCCTCCCTTCCCACTCCAACAGACGCCCCCTTGCTCCGGCGGCCATCTCCTCCTCCTCCTCGTTGCCCTGCCACACTACCAGCAGCAGGGTTACCTTCCCTCGATCCTTCCGCGTCACGCCGCACCCAGCTGGCGCCTCTCCTGTCCCTTCCTCGCCGCTGCCCCTTCCTTTGGGCAATTTCTTCTCCGGCGACAGTCGATACGACTGTCGCCTGCGCCAACCCCTCCTCGTCCAGCTTAGCAAGTAGAACTTCTCCTCTTCCTCCCCTCTTTCTTTTCCATACTGAAACCCTTACTGTCGGCCCCGATTTCCCACCGATCACCCTCACCTTCTCCACCTCCGGCCAAACTCCAGCGAACTACTCCCATCGCTCCAGCACCCCACACGGCTCGCCGACCTGTGCATAACCTCCACCTCGTCACCCTGATCCTCTTCACCCCTCCTCTTCCCACCAAACGCCCTCTGCAGATCCACCAAACACACCCACTTCTCCGCCCGCAGTTTGACCTAGGGCGATCCGTTGGCTCCACCACGCCCACTGCAAACCATCCGACCACCTTCGCCGTGCCACGGCGAAGGTCCCCCGCCTGTCTGATTAGGCCGAGAGGCCGTTCTTCTGTGACCAGGTGACTCGCCCGCCATCGCCATTACTGAGCAGGCAGAGCTCCTTCGCCTGCAGGTGCAGGCACGCCTTCGCCCAGGTTCGACTCCCAGGTTGCGCGAGGCGTCTCCGCGAAACGTCCCAGGCTCGCAGTTGGGGCGAAGGCCGCGCGTGAAGCCACGATCGCCCACTGCTCCCTCCGTGACGGGCGCTCAATTGGGGTGGGACATTTAGTCCCACCTCGGAACTCTTCGGAAGCGCGCGAGCGCATAAAGGCAAAAAGTGCCTCATGCTGTCTGCCTCCTGACCACGGGGTGAGGTCCCTCTCACCCGACCCGGCCTCGTCCGTGACCACGCTCCGCGGACCTGGCCCGACTCGATTAAATCGACCTGCACTCCTCGCCCACCACCGCACGCCGGTGGGCCTGGACCCGGGCGCGACTCGTACCCGATTACCCGGTTGCTCTGGGAGAGCTGTCCTAAGAGCGAACTTTGAGAGAAAGAGACGCGCGGGGGAGAGGGGTAGAGTAGGTTTTGCCCTGACTCTGAACTCTTGAGCGTGCAGGCACAGGTGAAGAAGAAGGAAGCTCAGGGAGATACTGTAGCAACAAGAGGTTTAAGTCGTCTGATTTTCAAATCAGACGACGTCCTGAAGACAGGTGAAGGCAAAGAAGAAGGAAGGCGAGGCAGAGGAAAGAGAGGAACACAGAGCAGCCAAGTGAAGACTCTGCAGACATCAGAAGATAAAGAAGAAGAAAAGAAGAGAGAAGGAGCAACCAAGTGAAGAAACAGAAAGCAGAAGAAGAAGAGCACGGGAGGCAGATCTGAAGCAAGAAAAGAAGAAACAAAGAAAATAAAAAGAAGAAAAAGACAGGATCGTCCAACCAAGAAATAGAGGAAGCAAGAAAAGAAGAAGAAGAAGAACAGGAAGAACAAAAGCCAAAGACAGAGAAAGAAAGAAGAGAAGAAGAAGAAGCCAAACTTTCATCTCTCTCTCTCTCTTTATTTTTGTAATAAAACATGTATATCTCTAGAATACGACTTGCTCCCTGAGTTCGACCTCGGGAGAACTGTATTTTCTGAGTAACAAATATTAGCAAATGATGGCAATAACTATCTGTACTACAATGACTTAAGAAAAGCTAGTTGCTGCCACCGTTCCGCCAGTTGGCGCCGTTGCTGGGGAGCAACGGCTATTCTAGAGGTAAACATTTATGTTTCTTTTTAGTTCTAATAATCTCCTCTCTTTTGTGCAGCTACAGGAAATCAAGAAGACAAGCAACCGCACGACAACCACTCCGAAGACAGGTAATTTTTTTTCCTCTCGCCATTAACCCCTAAACTCTAAAGAGGAAGAAAAGAAAAGAACAAGCAATATAGGGCTAACCTGTCTTCTATACTTAGTAAACCATAAGAAGTTGCATGTTTTCAACCCATTATTCCTGTACACTATTAAGGGTATTTAGGGGCTAACACATTCTTGCTTGAGCCCTAATTACCCACCAAAGAACTAACTGGACCAAGTAGAGCCAACATAAGATTCAACATTAGGGATTTAGAGACACACTTCTTAAACAAGAATTGAGAAACCTTAAAAGAGGTGTGCCCAAGCCATTATCTGAAAATACCTATCCAAAGAAACCCTAAAATAAGATTGGCTCTTTAAACACTTGAACCCTAAAAGACAAGACCTAATAAGTAAAACTAGCAGGTAAAGTTGACCATTTGGGTCAACTAACCTTCAAATTAGGTCACTCTTTGCACTTAAAAGACTAAAGTTCAAGTGGAACCCTAAGCACCTTGCTCTTGAACTAAAATTGGTAGACTTAAGAGGTCAAGATCCCCATTCTGGTCTACCTGGAACCGCAGTGACAAGAGAGGTCGGGTGGGGGAAACCCTGTAACCCGTGGGGACGCTCTACCGTGTAGGGGTCTTTGCGGGACTCACCCTCTCTGGCTGCCCAGGTAATTCTCAGGTGGTTGATCTTTCTGATCAAGGGGTCCATCTGCCCCGCACCTCTATAGTCACCCAACACATTTTTGGGTGTCTTGATTGGGTCCAGCACCTTCTAAACTCATCTCTTCCAACAGTGCATGTACGGTAGGAGGTCCTTAAGACCACCCTTAAGACCTCCTTTAGAAATTCACTCTCGTCAAGGCCAAGCCTCGACGCCCATGTTTGTGCAGCAACCCCCTCACATTATTCTCTCTTCTGATTCAGAACCAAGTTCTTCTTCTTCCCCCATCATGGCTCAGCCAGTTGAGGAAGAAAACAATCTGGAGCACCAGCTCCAGCGACTCAACGACCTCTTCCAAAACTTTATACACCCACCGCAGCGTCCCATGATGCGGGACCATTATAATCCTGCTGCGGTAGCCATCGAGCCTCGAGTCAGAATCCCGACTGAAGGACCTGATTCTGAATTAAAGCCCAATATGATTCATGCTATACCTAAATTCCATGGGCTTAATTCTGAAGATCCCTTCCAGCACATCAAACAGCTAAAGCATCTGGCCCAAACTTTTGGGTCAGATGCACAAAATCGGGATATTCTTCTCATGAAGATGTTCTCCTTTTCTCTTATGGACAAGGCCGCCCATTGGTACCAAACTCAGACCCGGCTGATCAACAATTGGGAAGAACTTCAGTCTGAGTTCCTAAAAAAGTTCTTCCCTGTTGGACGGACCAACGCCTTGCGCCATCAAATTACACACTTCACCCAACAAACAGGGGAACCTCTCCATGAGGCATGGGATCGTTTTCAGGATCTCATGAGAAAGTGCCCCCATCACGGAGTTCCTAAATGGGAACAAGTCCAATCTTTTTACCAGGGACTCCGTGAGGACATCCGTCTTTTCGTCAATGCAACCTGCGGAGGAAATATCATGGGTCAACATGAAGACACCGTGTGGGAGATTCTCGAAAACATGTGCGAGAACTCCATCAACAACGACTCCATGGGATTATTCGACAGGACGAATACCCGCGCAGTGACGAATCTCAGGGGAGCACACGAGATGCAGGGCCTGTCCGCATCAGTCGACTTGGAGTTAATGGCCATTCGATTGGACAAGGTCTCGATTATCGAAAAGAAGGTGGATGAGCTGACTCAGCATCTGCAGCGAGCCACCTCTGAGCATAACCCTTTCGCACAGCCTCCTTTCACAAGGGAAACTGTGCAAAACATTCTCCATCGATCTTCTCCTAGGATGGACCCATCATCCGAATCTTTGCCCGGAGGTCCTTCCGATTCCTTCTACACCTGCCAGGGGAATTCCATTCCCTCTTTCTCTAACTCTCTGGAAGTTCCTCAGACCTGCGAGGACCTCAACGCCATCCAGAACGACCCGTTCTCCAACACCTATAATCCTGGATGGCGTAACCATCCTAACTTTCAGTGGGCGGGAAATTCCCAAACCCAAAGACCATCCTTCCAACCCCGCCCACAACCTCCTCGTCCTTACCAGCCGCCTCAGCCTCGGCCCAACCCTACTTATCCATCTGGGCCAAATCAAGATCAAATGTCCCTTATCCTTCAGACCCTGGCTGACATTCAAAGAACGAATGCGGCTATTCAGAAACAACACAAGGACGAACTTACAGAGGTCCGAAACCAATTGACCCAGTTGGCAAACTCTCGCCAGCCAGGTACTCTTCCTTCCCAACCTCTGCCTAATCCTAATAACGTGCCAACCCAGCGGCGCGTTATGAACCCAAACCCGGGCCATGCCCATATGATTTATCAGGCCCCCTCTATTCCTTCACCTGACGGGATAGAGGCCTCCACTTCTTTTGCAGGTTACCAGCAGCAAGCTATCTTACCCAATCCCAACCAAAACCAGGCAGGACTTAATTCCGTAACGACCAGTAGTGGTAAGGAAACCCAAGACCCACCTCATCCGAACCACTCCAAGCCGGGTATTGATCCCAAGCCTAGGACAGTAATCCAGGACGTCCCCACCCCTGTCCCAGATCCACAACCTGGACCTATCCTAGAAGAACCAACCAAGATCCCGTTTCCCGAGGCCTTGACCAAGGGAAAGAAGACCACCAAGCCCGTGGCACCTAAGGAGGACCTGGTCAAGCTCTTTGAGTAGGTCCACATAAACATCCCCTTGATGGATGCAATCCGCCACGTACCAGCTTACGCACGATTTTTAAAGAATGTGTGTACACCCCAGCGTAAGCCGCGAACCAAGGGTGGGAGCCCAATTGTTCTGTTAGAGCAAGCCAGCTTTGTAATCCTCAGTAAACTCCCACCCAAGGCAAAAGATCCTGGTACTCCCCTGATCTCCTGCAAGATAGGTGATACCCAATTTGATAGAGCTTTGCTAGACTTGGGTGCATCCATAAACCTAATACCCACATCCTTACTTGACCATCTAGAAGAATCTGAGTTAAAACCAACCGAGGTGACATTACAATTAGCAGATCGATCTATAAAGTCACCAAAAGGGATTCTCGAGGATGTTATTGTAAGAGTGCGGGATTTCTATTTCCCAGTGGACTTTATAGTCTTAGATATGGACGCGCCTAAAAACCCTAGGGATACACCAATCATTCTAGGGAGACCTTTCTTGGCTACTGCTAGAGCCAACATCAGCTGTGAGGAGGGCCAAATAGAGCTTAAATTTGGAGATCAAACCTTAAAAATTGATATATTTAAGGCCCAACAAGGAATTAATTGCGGTGTCATCGAACAGATTTGTGACGTCAGGACTTTGGTTGATGAATCACACTTCCAGAATGACTCGATTATGCCTCATCAATCACAGAAAGATCTTGACCCGCAAATAGAGGAGTCGAATCCAGACATACACAACCCAGTAACTCCTACCCTTGAACCTCACATCTACACTGAACCACCCACTGCTGCTGATAACCCTATCCTCGAGTTAACGCCTCTTCCTGCTCACTTGAAATACATCTTTTTGGGTTCCAATCAGACCCTTCCTGTGATTATCAATTCCAACCTCAATCCCGAACAGGAATCCCATCTGATTGCTGTCCTCCAGCAACATCGCAGAGCCATCGGGTGGACTCTAGATGATTTGACTGGAATAAGCCCCTCTTATTGTACTCATCATATCTATTCAGAAGAGGGCGTGCGACCTTATCGTGAAATGCAGAGACGTTTAAACCCTAATCTGCAGGAGGTCGTGAAAAAGGAGATCATTAAGTGGTTAGATGCCGGGATCATCTACCCGATCTCCGATAGTCATTGGGTGAGCCCAATTCAGGTTGTGCCTAAGAAGGCAGGACTCACCACCATGACGACTGAACTCGGAGAAATCATTCCTACTCGAGTAGCCAATGCGTGGAGAGTCTGTATAGATTACCGCCGACTCAATTCCTCCACGAAGAAGGATCATTTCCCACTACCCTTCATTGATCAAATTCTCGAGAAACTAGCGGGAAATAGGTTCTTCTGCTTTCTTGACGGGTACTCCGGTTACAACCAGGTGGCAATCCATCCTGAGGACCAAGAAAAGACCACATTCACCTGCCCCTTCGGAACGTATGCTTTCCGAAGGATGCCTTTCGGTCATTGCAATGCACCCGCTACTTTTCAGCGATGCATGCTTGCCATATTCTCAGATATGGTAGGTGATTTCCTGGAAGTCTTCATGGATGACTTTTCAGTCTTTGGAGAATCTTTTGATGATTGCCTCCAACACTTGGTCCAGATACTCAGGCGATGCATTGAGGTGAACTTGGTTCTTTCCTGGGAAAAGAGCCATTTCATGGTGCCTGAGGGAATTGTCCTGGGACACTCAATTTTGGAAAAAGGCATCCAGGTGGATCGAGCTAAGGTTGATCTGATTTCTCGCCTTCCTGTACCTAGCTCGATCAGGGACATCCGTTCCTTTTTAGGGCACGTCGATTTTTACCGCCGTTTCATTCTAGATTTCTCGAAAATCGTGCGCCCCTTGACTTCTCTTCTCTCTAAGGATGTACCTTTTGAAATCTCCAAGGAATGCATGCTAGCCTTTGAAAACCTGCGTGACCGAGTCACCCAGGCACCTATCCTACAATCCCCTGACTGGTCTCAACCCTTTGAGATCATGTGAGATGCGTCTGACTTCGCTGTAGGAGCGGTCCTGGGGCAGAAAGTTGACGGGAAACCCGTGGTCATCTACTACGCTAGCAAGACACTTGACGAGGCTCAGCGTAACTATACGGTTACGGAGAAAGAGCTACTAGCCGTAGTATTTGCCCTTGAAAAATTCCTATCGTATCTTCTGGATTCCCATGTCATCATCTACTCGGATCACACGGCTGTAAGGCATCTCCTTGCCAAGAAGGATGCGAAGCCCCGACTAATCCGTTGGATCTTGCTGTTGCAAGAA
The DNA here is from genome assembly GCA_037157565.1 of Thalassia testudinum. Classification (NCBI taxonomy): domain Eukaryota; kingdom Viridiplantae; phylum Streptophyta; class Magnoliopsida; order Alismatales; family Hydrocharitaceae; genus Thalassia; species Thalassia testudinum. The sequence goes on from JAZHRO010000077.1 coordinate 136,924,538, forward strand.
TTCGATCTTGAGATTCGCGACAAGGCGGGAAGGCAGAATGTGGTAGCCGACCATCTGTCCCGTCTTCCTTCTGAGATCATCAACCCTTCCGGACCCATCACGGAGCATTTTCCTGATGAGCACCTGCTTTCTGTTGGTACTAGACTTCCATGGTTTGCTGATATAGTAAACTACTTGGCATCTAATCAGACACCGTCTGATTGGCCGAAGGCCAAGAAAGACAAATTGCGTTCTGATTCCAAGTATTACATTTGGGAAGACCCGTACCTTTTCCGCATAGGTGCTGATCAAATTATTCGGAGATGCGTCTCGGAAGAGGAAATCAGCAATATCATATCTTTCTGCCATGACCAGGCATGCGGTGGCCATTTCTCAGGCCATAAAACAGCATCCAAAGTCCTCCAGTGTGGCTTCTACTGGCCTACACTTTTCAAAGACGCATACAGTCACTGCAAGGCATGCAGTCGTTACCAGACTTTGGGCAACATGAACCATCGTGACATGATTCCTTTGCAGCCGATTCTCGTATGCGAAATCTTCGATGTATGGGGGATTGATTTTATGGGCCCCTTTCCTGTTTCGGATGGTTTCGAGTACATTCTGCTTGCGGTGGACTACGTGTCCAAATGGATCGAAGCCATACCGACCCGAACCTGCAATCACAAGATTGTTCTTAAGTTCATACATCAAAACTTTTTCTCAAGGTTCGGGATTCCCCGTGCTATTATCTCTGATGGGGGGACCCATTTTACAAATGCTCAGTTTAGATCACTGATGGCCAAATTTGGGGTGTCTCATCGAATCTCTACTCCTTACCACCCCCAAACAAATGGTCTAGCTGAGCTATCAAATCGGGAGATCAAGAAAATCCTGCAAGTCACTGTTCGGCCTGACAGGAAGGACTGGTCGTCCCGACTTCCGGAAGCATTGTGGGCCTATAGGACCGCCCACAAGGCCCAATTGGGCATGTCTCCCTTTAGACTGGTGTACGGAAAGGCATGCCACCTTCCCGTAGAACTGGAGCATAAAGCCTATTGGGCAGTATGGAACTGTAATCTAGATCTTTCCAAGGTTGGAACCCACAGAAAACTCCAAATCAGCGAGATCGATGAATTACGCCTAGACGCGTACGAGAACTCGCAAATCTACAAGGAGCGGGTTAAAGCCTTCCACGACAAACACATCTCGAGAAAGATCTTTCATCCTGGTCAAAAGGTCCTACTCTTTGATGCCCGACTCAAACTTTTCCCGGGAAAACTGAGGTCCAAGTGGGTCGGACCGTATTTAGTCCGACAGGTTTTTGGAAATGGAGCAATTGAAATCAGTCCACTCAGCCATGATTCCGAACCTTTCATCGTGAACGGTCAGAGACTCAAACCGTTCATTGATGTAACTTCTACTGATTTGGCTGAATCATCCCTCATCCTCCATTCCCCTTGAACTTACTGCGCCCGGCCGATGGCGTAAAACTCATTGCTTAACGGGAGGCAGCCCGTCATTTCTTGAAAATCTAAAACCTTTTTTTTCTGACACCATTGTGCACTTAAGGTTCACCCTTTAAGACAGCCGACTCCACCTCAGATGCTTGCATCTGAGATTAGAAATCGTCCGCAGAATTCATCCTGACCCATTCACTCACAAAAATATCTGTCTTAAGGAATAAATTAAGTAAATAAAAACCCCTAAATCACAATGAGGACATTGCAAGTTTTAGGCATGGGGGGGTATAAGTGCAAAACTTGTAGAAAAAAAGGTTTTAAACAAAAAATTCATATATGCCAAAAACACCATAAAAATTAAAAATTTTTCAAAATAAAAAGAATAAGAGGAGAAAGGAAATTTTGAGGAGAAGGAAAAGAAACAAAATGAAAAGGAGCACAAAAAGATGAAAGAAAAGAGTAATAGTCATTAGTAAGAAGCTAAGGAATTAACCTTAGTCTAGACCATTTTTTCAAGAAAAGAAATGAAAAGTGCTTGGTAAGATTAGTAAGAACGCAAACCTTAGGCATTCTTGATGGACTCTTAGTACCCATTAAGATCTAGACAATCCTCAAGAGGTTGAGGAAAATGAAAAGCTTAAGTACAAGGTGGTGACGACCTTCCTCTATAGTTCTATTATTTCGTCGTAGTATAGTATAGAGAAGTGATTACCAGTTTAATACAATTTGTTACTCGGAAATAAAAGAGTTCCCGAGGTCGAACTCAGGGAGCAAGTTGTATTCTAGAGATACAAATTCTTATTACAAAAAATATTACAAAAATAAAGAGAGAGAGAGAGCGAGAGATAAAAATTTGATTTCTTCTTTCTTCCTCTTTGTTTTCTCTTCTCTTTGGCTTTTGGTTTTTCTTCTTTGTTTATCTCCTGGTGGTCTTCTTCTTCTGCCTTCTGTTCTTCTTATTTCTTCTTTCTTCTTTCTGCCTCAGCTGTAAAGCTTTTCTTCTTGCGGTCCCTTGCTCAGCGGCACGGCTTCTTCATTCTCCTTCTTTCTCTGCAGTCCTTTTACTGCAGGGCGTCGTCTCTCCTTCTTTCTTCTTTTTCTTTCTGTCTTCTTTATCTGCAGCAGTGGGTTGATGTTCTTCTTCTTCTTTCAGCTCTTGTTTCTGCTTGTCTCTTTCTTTTTCTTTTCCCTTGCGGTCCTGTTCTTCTTCCTCTTTTCTGCCTTCAGAGCGTCGTCTGATTTTCCAATCAGACGACTTAAACCGCCGTTGCTACAGTGCTCCTCCTTCCTTCAGCTTTCGTTGTCCTTCTTCTCTGCCTCGCTCGTCTTCTTCTTCTTCGCCTGTGCATGCACACTTCAAAGCTCTCGTCAGCGGGCAAAAACCTACTCTACCCCCCCCCCCCCCCCCCGCGTCTCTCTCTCACAGAATCCGCTCTTAGGAAAGCTCTCCCAGAGCTGCCGGGTAGTCGGGTACGGGTCGCGCAGGGGTCCAGGCCCACCGGCGTGCGTGGTGGGCGAGGAGTGCAGGTCGGGCTAAGTCGGGTCGGGCCAGGTCCGCGAGGCGTGCGTGCGGACGAGGCCGGGTAGTCGAGCGGGTGAAGGGGACCTCACCTTGTGTGCTGAGGCGATAAGCCTCCAGCACTTTTTCACTTTATACCGCTGCGCTCCTTCAGGGCCTTCCGAGGTGGGACTAAATGTCCCACCCCAATTTGACGCCTACGCGGAGGAGGCAGCGGCGGTCGAGGCTTCGGACGAGGTCTTCGCGCGAGGGCTTCGCCTCAACTGCAGCCTGACGCTTTGCGAAGACACCTCTCGCAGCCTGGGAGCGTGACCTGGGCGTGGCGCACCTAGGGCAGCAGGTGAAGAAGCTGCTTCGCTTCAACAATGGCGGCGGCGAGCGCAGGTACCTGCCCACAGAGAAACGGCCTCTCGGCCCAATCAGAAACGCGGAGGACCTTCGCCGTGGCACGGCGAAGGTGGTCAGGGGGTGTGCAGGCGGCGGGGCGGAGCCTAAGGGCCGCCCTAGGTCAAACTGCAGGTTAGGAGGTGGGTTTGTTCGGTGGAGTTGCAGAGGGTGATTTGGGGGAAGTGGGAGGGCGGAGGTTGATCAGGGTGAGGAGGCGGAGGTTCTGCGATGGTCGGTGAGCCGTGTGGGTTGCTGGAGTGATGGGAGTGGGTCGCCGGAGCAGGGGCTGGAGGTGGAGAAGGTGAGGGCGATTGGTCGGATCGGGGTAACAGTAAAGATGTAAAGTGAGGAAAAGGAAGAGGGGAGGAAGAGGAGGAGTTCTACCTACTTAGCAGGACGAGGAGGGGCCGGAGCAGGCGACAGTCGTATCGACTGTCGCCGGAGAAGAAGCTGCCCAGGGGAAGGGGCGGCGGCGAGGAGAGGGCCGGAGAGGCGCCAGCTGGGTGCGGCGTGGCGCGGGAAGAGCGAGGGAGAGCAACCCTGCAGCTGGTAGTGCGGCAGAGCGACGAGGAGGAAGAGGGGAGGCCGCCGGAGCTGGAGGGCTTCCTATCGGAGTGGGAAGAGAGGAAGTGGGGGTCTTTTTCCGTCAGGATCGAGCTCCCCCGAACGGTGGAGCGACGGGGGGTACTTATAGGGTAGAATCAGAGAGGAGGGCGGAGGGAGACGACGTGTCTCCCTCGCCGGAGGACGCTGGAGATGGAGACCCATACCGTCCATGCGTTCGCACGGCCGGTATGGTGGGTTGCAGCGACCAGGGGGGTGTCCCTGCGACGGCTGACGACGCAGGGCACCCCCGGTTTACTTGCCAGACCCTCCCCCTTACCCTGCGCGGTGCCATGCTCCGCGCAAGGTCGCCGGAGCATGGTGCTGGTCAGGTTTTGGCAGGAGGGACCTGAATGCAAAGAACGAAGGAGAGTTAGGGGCATAAATGTGAGGGTTCAAAAGTTGAGGGCCAAAAAGTAAATAAATGAGGACCAAAGTGTAAAGTTGGTCGAGAAGGTTTCCTCCTAGGCTCAAGTTTTTATACATGACTAATTGGGGCCTAAGGATTATGATGGTGAATTTTATTTCCAGATTAAACCTTGTTTGACCGATCAATTTACGCAAAAACCCAAATTAAGTTGTTAATTGGGCATGGTTCTCAATGTTGGTCAAAATGGGTTCCTAAGGACAAATTGAAGGTTCTAAACCCTAGAGATTATTTTTCTATGAATTTTAGAGGGTTTATTTGATTTTTTTCTCTGCCTCGAACCTCGTGTTTTTAAGTGGGTTTGTTTTTAGGGTTACAGGATGTCATTTAATTCCTTGGAGTTGCTGTAGCCCTTATTGAGTCATCTCATCCCACTTTTCCTCTTATTAGGTTTATTTGACCTATGTTTGGACCCTGAGTTACCCTATTTTCAGATTCGATTGGTGAAATTGCATTTTTACCCCTTAGTTTCTATTTTCTTTGCGAACTCAGAATATCTCTGAGTTAAGCCTTTCTTTGAGTTATGTAGGAGCTTTTATCCTTTGTATTAGGTCAAAATGAGCTAGTTATGGCTCATGATGAGGTTCTCATCATACTCCCATGCCTAGCTTTTGCTAGTCCCTTAGTAAAAACTTTAAGGTTTCAACCCTTGTTCTAGACCATGAAGTTCTTAATAGCTTCAGATAAGTGCTTTTTCATTTGAGCTTAGATTAGGTTAGAATGCTGACCATAGGCCTAAAAGGTACCCTAGTACCAATCAAGATCCAAATCTGTCTAGCCTTGGCCTCAGTCCTTAGCAAAGGTTTTTAAGGCCCACAAGAACTAACCTAAGGTTTATTGGACTTTGTGGTTAAAGCACCCGTGCTTGAGATGATTTCAGCCCTGGCTCAGTTCGCAGTGCATTTTGCAAGAGAGAGAGATAGAAAATTTTTCTATTTGGAGAGTTCTCTCTCTTTTTCTTTTTAATTCTAGCTTAGGATTGGCTTTTCAACACGGTCTGTATCAGATTCATTGCTCCCATCATCAATCCTCAAGTGTTCCTGGCGATCGATGCTTCGAGATAGCACCGCCCATGGCAACCCCCGGAACCCTGGCTATTGAGATTTCGAGATAATCCCATCCATGGTGTTCCGTGGCTGAATCCAGACCCTGGCAATTGACACTTCGAGATAATGCCATCCATGGAATCTGAATCAGCAGAGTGCTTACATGCCCCCAGTAGGATATGTGAATATCCTACGAGACAAGCACCGAGGAGATGATATTTTGTTATGCATCTTCGAGGGGATTTCCCGCCTCTCCGCGCTGGGAACTCGTCCAAATCAACTTGTGTTGGTCGGCCGCTCCTACTCTAGGTGTACTTTTCAGAATTTTTCGATGCTTCTGCGTGATTTTGATTTTTACGCTTACTGAACCAGGCTGTGTGTGAGGTTAGGGTGCTTAGGTTACTAAGTCCTGTAAACCAAAAATTAGTTAACGAGGCCAAATACTCCCTAAGCCTTGGACCTAGTACTTAAGCTTTTCATTTTCCTCAACCTCTTGAGGATTGTCTGGATCTTAATGGGTACTAAGAGTCTATTCAAGAATGCCTAAGGTTTGCGTTCTTACTAATCTCATTATGCACTTTTCAGTTATTTTCTTGAATGAGGTCTAGAACTTAGGTTAATTCCTTAGTTCCTTACTAATGACTATCACCTTTTCTCATAATTTTGTGCTCCTTTTTCATTTTGTTTCTTTTCTCCTTCTCCTTCACAAAATTTCCTTCTCCTCTTTTCCTCTTATTCTTTTTTGAAAATTTTTAATTTTTATGGTGTTTTTGGCATATGTGAATTTTTTGTTTGAAACCTTTTCTTACAAGTTTTGCACTTTCATACCCCCCCCATGCCTACGATTTGCAATGTCCTCATTGTAACCTAGGGGGTTTTTATTTAACTTAGTTCATTCCTTAAGACAGAAATTTGGATGAGTGAATGGGTCGGGTTGAATTTTTGCGGACGATTTCTAATCCCAGATGCAAGCATCTGAGGTGGGGTCGGCTGCCTACAAGGGTGAACCTTAAGTGCAAAAAGGTGTCAGAAAAAGTTTTGGATTTTTAGGAAAATGACGGGTTGCCTCCCGTTAAGCGCTGAGTTTTACGCCATCGGCTGGGCGCAATAAGCTCAAGGGGAATGGAGGATATAAGATGCTTCAGCCAAATCAGTAGAAGTTACATCAATGAACGGCTTGAGTCTCTGACCGTTCACGATGAAAGGTTCAGAATCGTGGTTGAGTGGACTGATTTCGATTGCTCCATTTCCAAAAATCGGTCGGACCAAATATGGTCCGACCCACTTGGACCTCAGCTTTCCTGGGAAAAGTTTGAGTCGGGCATCAAAGAGTAGGACCTTTTGACCAGGATGAAAGATCTTTCTCGAGATGTGTTTGTCGTGGAAGGCTTTAACCCGCTCCTTGTAGATTTGCGAGTTCTCGTACGCGTCTAGGCGTAATTCATCGATCTCGCTGATTTGGAGTTTTCTGTGGGTCCCAGCCTTGGAAAGATCTAGATTACAGTTCCGTACTGCCCAATAGGCTTTATGCTCCAGTTCTACGGGAAGGTGGCATGCCTTTCCGTACACTAGTCTAAAGGGAGACATGCCCAATTGGGTCTTGTGGGTGGTCCTATAGGCCCACAATGCTTCCGGAAGTCGGGACGACCAGTCCTTCCTGTCAGGCCAAACAGTGACTTGCAGGATTTTCTTGATCTCCCGATTTGATAGCTCAGCTAGACCATTTGTTTGGGGGTGGTAAGGAGTAGAGATTCGATGAGACACCCCAAATTTGGCCATAAGTGACCTAAACTGAGCATTTGTAAAATGGGTCCCCCCATCAGAGATAATAGCACGGGGAATCCCGAACCTTGAGAAAATGTTTTGATGTATGAACTTAAGAACAATCTTGTGATCACAGGTTCGGGTCGGTATGGCTTCGATCCATTTGGACACGTAGTCCACCGCAAGCAGGATGTACTCGAAACCATTCGAAACAGGAAAGGGGCCCATAAAATCAATCCCCCAGACATCGAAGATTTCGCAAACGAGATTCGGCTGTAAAGGAATCATGTCGCGACGGTTCATATTGCCCAAAGTCTGGCAACGACTGCATGCCTTACAGTGGCTGTATGCGTCCTTGAATAGTGTAGGCCAGTAGAAGCCACACTGGAGGACTTTGGATGCGGTTTTATGGCCTGAGAAATGGCCACCGCATGCCTGGTCATGGCAGAAGGATAGGATATTGCTGATTTCCTCTTCCGGGACACATCTCCGAATGATCTGATCAGCACCTATGCGGAAGAGGTACGGGTCTTCCCAAATGTAATACTTGGCATCGGAGCGTAATTTGTCCTTCTTGGCCTTCGGCCAATCGGACGGGATCTGATGAGATGCCAAGTAATTTACTACATTAGCAAACCATGGAAGGCTAGTACCGATAGTCAGCAGGTGCTCATCGGGAAAATGCTCAGTGATGGGTCCGGAAGGGCTAATGATCTCAGAAGGAAGACGGGACAGATGGTCGGCTACTACATTCTGCCTTCCCGCCTTGTCGCGTATCTCAAGATCGAATTCTTGCAACAGCAAGATCCATCGGATTAATCGAGGTTTCGCATCCTTCTTTGCAAGGAGATGCCTCACAGCTGTGTGATCCGAGTAGATGATGACATGGGAACCCAGAAGATACGATCGGAATTTTTCAAGGGCAAATACTACGGCTAGCAGCTCTTTCTCCGTAACTGTATAGTTACGCTGAGCCTCGTCAAGTGTCTTGCTAGCGTAGTAGATGACCACGGGTTTCCCATCAGCTTTCTACCCCAAAACCGCTCCTACAGCGAAGTCGGATGCATCGCACATGATCTCAAAGGGTTGAGACCAATCAGGGGACTGTAGGATCGGGGCGTGGGTGACTCGGTCACGCAGGATCTCAAATGCTTGAGTGCATTCCTTGGAAATTTCGAAAGGTACATCCTTGGAGAGAAGAGAAGTCAAGGGGCGCGCGATTTTCGAGAAATCTGGAATGAAACGGCGATAAAAACCGACGTGCCCTAAAAAGGAACGGATGTCCCTGATCGAGCTAGGCATAGGAAGGTGAGAAATCAGATCAACCTTAGCTCGGTCCACTTGGATGCCTTTTTCCGAAATTGAGTGTCCCAGGACAATTCCCTCAGGCACCATGAAATGGCTCTTTTCCCAGGAAAGAACCAAATTCACATCGATGCACCGCCTGAGTATCAGGACCAAGTGTAGGAGGCAATCGTCGAATGATGCTCCGAAAACTGAAAAGTCATCCATGAAGACTTCCAGATAATCACCTACCATATCTGAGAATATGGCAAGCATGCATCGCTGAAAAGTAGCGGGTGCATTGCAAAGACCGAAAGGCATCCTTCGGAAAGCGTATGTTCCGAAGGGGCAGGTGAACGTGGTCTTTTCTTGGTCCTCAGGATGGATTGCCACCTGGTTATAACCGGAGTACCCGTCAAGAAAGCAGAAGAACCTATTTCCCGCAAGTTTTTCGAGAATTTGATCAATGAAGGGTAGTGGGAAATGATCCTTCTTCGTGGAGGAATTGAGTCGGCGGTAATCTATACAGACTCTCCACGAGTTGGCTAGTCGGGTAGGAATGATTTCTCCGGTCTCAGTCGTTATAGTGGTGAGTCCTGCCTTCTTGGGCACGACCTGAATTGGGCTCACCCAACGACTATCGGAGATCGGGTAGATAATTCCGGCATCTAACCACTTGATGATCTCCCTTTTCACGACCTCCTGCAGATTGGGGTTTAAGCGTCTCTGCATTTCACGAGAAGGTCGTGTGCCCTCTTCTGAATAGATATGATGAGTACAATAGGAGGGACTTATTCCAGTCAAATCATCGAGAGTCCACCCGATGGCTCTGCGATGTTGCTGGAGAACAGTAATCAGATGGGATTCCTGTTCGGGATTGAGGTTGGAATTGATAATCACAGGAAGGGTCTGATCGGAACCCAAAAAGATGTATTTCAAGTGAGTAGAAAGAGGCTTTAACTCGAGGACAGGGTTTTCAGCAGCAGCGGGTGGTTCGATGTAGATGTGAGGTTCAAGGGTGGGAGTTACTGGGTTGTGTATGTCTGGATTCGACTCCTCTGTTTGCGGGTCAAGATCCTTCTGTGGTTGATGAGGCATAATCGAGTCATTCTGGAAGTGTGATTCATCAACCAAAGTCCTGACGTCACAAATTTGTTCGATGACATCGCAATTAATTCCTTGTTGGGCCTTAAATATATCAATTTTCAGTGTTTGATCTCCAAACTTAAGCTCTATTTGGCCCTCCTCACAGCTGATGTTGGCTCTAGCAGTAGCCAAGAAAGGTCTCCCTAGAATGATTGGTGTATCCCTAGGGTTCTCAGGTGCGTCCATATCTAAGACTATAAAGTCCACTGGGAAATAGAAATCCCGCACTCTTACGATAACATCCTCGAGAATCCCTTTTGGTGACTTTATAGATCGATCTGCTAATTGTAATGTCACCTCGGTTGGTTTTAGCTCAGATTCTTCTAGATGGTCAAGTAAGGATGTGGGTATCAGGTTTATGGATGCACCCAAGTCTAGCAATGCTCTATCAAATTGGGTACCACCTATCTTGCAGGAAATCAGGGGAGTACCAGGATCTTTTGCCTTGGGTGGGAGTCTACTGAGGATTACAGAGCTAGCTTGCTCTGACAGAACAATTGGGTTCCCACCCTTGGTTCGCGGCTTACGCTGGGGTGTACATATATTCTTTAGAAATCGTGCGTAAGCTGGTACGTGGCGGATTGCATCCATCAAGGGGATGTTTATGTGGACCTATTCAAAGAGCTTGACCAGGTCCTCCTCAGGGGCCACGGGTTTGGTAGTCTTCTTTCCCTTGGTCAAGGCCTCGGGAAACGGGACCTTAGGTGGTTCTTCTAGGATAGGTCCAGGTTGTGGATCCGGGACAGGGGTGGGGACGTCCTGGATTACTGTCCTAGGCTTGGGATCAATACCCGGCTTGGAGTGGTTCGGATGAGGTGGGTCTTGGGTTTCCTTACCACTACAGGTTGTTACGGAATTAAGTCCTACCTGGTTTTGGTTGGGATTGGGTAAGATAGCTTGCTGCTGGTAACCTGCAAAAGAAGTGGAGGCCTCTATCCCGTCAGGTGAAGGAACAGAGGGGGCCTGATAAATCATATGGGCATGGCCCGGGTTTGGGTTCATAACGCGCCGCTGGGTTGGCACGTTATTAGGATTAGGCAGAGGTTGGGAGGGAAGAGTACCTGGCTGGCGAGAGTTTGCCAACTGGGTCAATTGGTTACGAACCTCTGTAAGTTCGTCCTTGTGTTGTTTTTGGATAGCCGCATTCGTTCTTTGAATGTCAGCCAGGGTCTGAAGGATAAGGGACATTTGATCCTGATTCGGCCCAGATGGGTAAGTAGGGTTGGGCCGAGGCTGAGGCGGCTGGTAAGGACGAGGAGGTTGTGGGCGGGGTTGGAAGGATGATCTTTGGATTTGGGAATTTCCTGCCCACTGAAAATTGGGATGGTTTCGCCATCCAGGGTTGTAGGTGTTGGAGAATGGGTCGTTCTGGATAGCGTGGAGGTCCTCGCAGGTCTGAGGAACCTCCAGAGAGTCTGGGAAAGAGGGAATGGAATTCCCCTGGTAGGTGTAGAAGGAATCGGAAGGACTACCGGGAGAAGATTCGGATGATGGGTCCATCCTAGGAAAAGGTCGATGGAGAATGTTTTGCACAGTTTCCCTTGTTGAAGGAGGCCGTGCGAAAGGGTTATGCGCAGAGGTGGCTCGCTGCAAATGCTGAGTCAGCTCGTCCACCTTCTTTTCGATAATTGAGACCTTGTCCAATCGACTGGCCATTAATTCCAGGTCGACTGATGCGGACAGGCCCTGCGTCTCATGTGCTCCCCTAAGATTCGTCGATGCGCGGGTATTCATCCTGTCGAATAATCCCATGGAGTCATTGTTGATGGAGTTCTCGCACATGTTTTCGAGAATCTCCCACACGGTGTCTTCATGTTGACCCATGATATTTCCTCCGCAGGTTGCATTGACGAAAAGACGGATGTCCTCACGGAGTCCCTGGTAAAAAGACTGGACTTGTTCCCATTTAGGAACTCCGTGATGGGGGCACTTTCTCATGAGATCCTGGAAACGATCCCATGCCTCATGGAGAGGTTCTCCTGATTGTTGAGTGAAGTGTGTAATCTGATGGCGCAAGGCGTTGGTCCGACCAACAGGAAAAAACTTCTTCAAAAACTCGGATTGAAGTTCTTCCCAAGTGTTGATCGGCCGGGTCTGAGTTTGATACCAATGGGCGGCCTTGTCCATAAGAGAAAAGGAGAACATCTTCATGAGAAGAATATCCCGATTTTGCGCCTCTGACCCAAAAGTTTGGGCCAGATGCTTTAGCTGTTTGATGTGCTGGAAGGGATCTTCGGAATTAAGCCCATGGAATTTAGGTATAGCATGAATCATGTTGGGCTTCAATTCGGAATCAGGTCCTCCAGTCGGGATTCTGACTCGAGGCTCAATAGCCACCGCAGCAGGATTGTAGTGGTCCCGCATCATAGGACGCTGTGGTGGGTGCACGAAGTTTTGGAAGAGGTCATTGAGTCGCTGGAGCTGGTGCTCCAGATTGTTTTCTTCCTCAACTGGCTGAGCCATGATGGGGGAAGAAGAAGAACTTGGTTCTGAATAAGAAGAGAGAATAATGTGAGGGGGTTGCTGCACAAACACGGGCGTCGAGGCTTGGCCTTGACGAGAGTGAATTTCTAAAGGAGGTCTTAAGGGTGGTCTTAAGGACCTCCTACCGTACATGCACTGTTGGAAGAGATGAATTTAGAAGGTGCTGGACCCAATTAAGACACCCAAAAATGTGTTGGGTGACTATAGAGGTGCGGGGCAGATGGACCCCTTGATTAGAAAGATCGTCCACCTGAGAATTACCTGGGCAGCCAGAGAGGGAGAGTCCCGCAAAGACCCCTACACGGTAGAGCGTCCCCACTGGTTACAGGGTTTCCCCCACCCGACCTCTCTTGTCACTGCGGTTCCAGGTAGACCAGAATGGGGATCTTGACCTCTTAAGTCTACCAATTTTAGGTTAAGATTAGGGTGCTTAAAGTTACACTTGAACTTTAGTTCTTTGAGTGCAAAGAGTGACCTAATTTAAGGTTGGTTGACCCAAGGGGGCAACTTTACCTCTTGTTTCCTTTGAGAGTTTTTTGGGTCTTGTCTTTTAGGGTTCAAGTGTTTAGAGAGCCAATTGTTTTGGGTTTTTCTTTGAATAGGTATTTTCAGACCAGGGCTTGGGCACACTTCATTTGGTTTTCTCAATTCATGCTTAAGGAGTGTGTCTCTAAATCCCTAGTGTTGGATCCTAGGTTGGCTCTACTTGGTCCAGTTAGCTCTTTGTTGGGTAATTAGGGCTCAAGCAAGAATGTGTTAGCCCTTAAATACCGTTAATAGTGTGCAGTAATAATGGGTTGAAAACATGCAACTTTTGATGGTTTACTGAGTATAGAAGACAGGTTAGACCTATATTGCTTGTTCTTTTCTTTTCTTCCTCTTTAGAGTTTAGGGATTGAGAGGATAGAATTTTACCTGTCCTTGGAGTGGTTGTCGTGCGGTTGCTTGTCTTCTCGATTTTCTTGTATTTTCCTGCACAACAAAGGGGAGATTGTTAGTAATGTAAAAACAGGAATTTGATTATCTGTAGAATAGCCGTTGCTCCCCGGCAACGGCGCCAAAAACTGGTGACGACCTTCCTCTATAGTTCTATTATTTCGTCGTAGTATAGTATAGAGAAGTGATTACCAGTTTAATACAATTTGTTACTCGGAAATAAAAGAGTTCCCGAGGTCGAACTCAGGGAGCAAGTTGTATTCTAGAGATACAAATTCTTATTACAAAAAATATTACAAAAATAGAGAGAGAGAGCGAGAGATAAAAATTTGATTTCTTCTTTCTTCCTCTTTGTTTTCTCTTCTCTTTGGCTTTTGGTTTTTCTTCTTTGTTTATCTCCTGGTGGTCTTCTTCTTCTGCCTTCTGTTCTTCTTATTTCTTCTTTCTTCTTTCTGCATCAGCTGTAAAGCTTTTCTTCTTGCGGTCCCTTGCTCAGCGGCACGGCTTCTTCATTCTCCTTCTTTCTCTGCAGTCCTTTTACTGCAGGGCGTCGTCTCTCCTTCTTTCTTCTTTTTCTTTCTGTCTTCTTTATCTGCAGCAGTGGGTTGATGTTCTTCTTCTTCTTTCAGCTCTTGTTTCTGCTTGTCTCTTTCTTTTTCTTTTCCCTTGCGGTCCTGTTCTTCTTCCTCTTTTCTGCCTTCAGAGCGTCGTCTGATTTTCCAATCAGACGACTTAAACCGCCGTTGCTACAGTGCTCCTCCTTCCTTCAGCTTTCGTCGTCCTTCTTCTCTGCCTCGCTCGTCTTCTTCTTCTTCGCCTGTGCATGCACACTTCAAAGCTCTCGTCAGCGGGCAAAAACCTACTCTACCCCCCCCCCCCCCCCCCCCCGCGTCTCTCTCTCACAGAATCCGCTCTTAGGAAAGCTCTCCCAGAGCTGCCGGGTAGTCGGGTACGGGTCGCGCAGGGGTCCAGGCCCACCGGCGTGCGTGGTGGGCGAGGAGTGCAGGTCGGGCTAAGTCGGGTCGGGCCAGGTCCGCGAGGCGTGCGTGCGGACGAGGCCGGGTAGTCGAGCGGGTGAAGGGGACCTCACCTTGTGTGCTGAGGCGATAAGCCTCCAGCACTTTTTCACTTTATACCGCTGCGCTCCTTCAGGGCCTTCCGAGGTGGGACTAAATGTCCCACCCCAATTTGACGCCTGCGCGGAGGAGGCAGCGGCGGTCGAGGCTTCGCACGAGGGCTTCGCGCGAGGGCTTCGCCTCAACTGCAGCCTGACGCTTTGCGAAGACACCTCGCGCAGCCTGGGAGCGTGACCTGGGCGTGGCGCACCTAGGGCAGCAGGTGAAGAAGCTGCTTCGCTTCAACAATGGCGGCGGCGAGCGCAGGTACCTGCCCACAGAGAAACGGCCTCTCGGCCCAATCAGAAACGCGGAGGACCTTCGCCGTGGCACGGCGAAGGTGGTCAGGGGGTTTGCAGGCGGCGGGGCGGAGCCTAAGGGCCGCCCTAGGTCAAACTGCAGGTTAGGAGGTGGGTTTGTTCGGTGGAGTTGCAGAGGGTGATTTGGGGGAAGTGGGAGGGCGGAGGTTGATCAGGGTGAGGAGGCGGAGGTTCTGCGGTGGTCGGCGAGCCGTGTGGGTTGCTGGAGTGATGGGAGCGGGTCGCCGGAGCAGGGGCCGGAGGTGGAGAAGGTGAGGGCGATTGGTCGGATCGGGGTAACAGTAAAGATGTAAAGTGAGGAAAAGGAAGAGGGGAGGAAGAGGAGGAGTTCTACCTACTTAGCAGGACGAAGAGGGGCCGGAGCAGGCGACAGTCGTATCGACTGTCGCCGGAGAAGAAGCTGCCCAGGGGAAGGGGCAGCGGCGAGGAGAGGGCCGGAGAGGCGCCAGCTGGGTGCGGCGTGGCGCGGGAAGAGTGAGGGAGAGCAACCCTGCAGCTGGTAGTGCGGCAGAGAGATGAGGAGGAAGAGGGGAGGCCGCCGGAGCTGGAGGGCTTCCTGTCGGAGTGGGAAGAGAGGAAGTGGGGGTCTTTCTCCGTCAGGACCGAGCTCCCCCGAACGGTGGAGCGACGGGGGGTACTTATAGGGTAGAATCAGAGAGGAGGGCGGAGGGAGACGACGTGTCTCCCTCGCCGGAGGACGCCAGAGATGGAGACCCATACCGTCCGTGCGTTCGCACGGCCGGTATGGTGGGTTGCAGCGACCAGGGGGGTGTCCCTGCGACGGCTGACGACGCAGGGCACCCCCGGTTTACTTGCCAGACCCTCCCCCTTACCCTGCGCGGCGCCATGCTCCGCGCAAGGTCGCCGGAGCATGGTGCTGGTCAGGTTTTGGCAGGAGGGACCTGAATGTAAAGAACGAAGGAGAGTTAGGGGTAGAAATGTGAGGGTTCAAAAGTTGAGGGCCAAAAGGTAAATAAATGAGGACCAAAGTGTAAAGTTGGTCAAGAAGGTTTCCTCCTAGGCTCAAGTTTTTATACATGACTAATTGGGGCCTAAGGATTATGATGGTGAATTTTATTTCCAGATTAAACCTTGTTTGACTGGTAAATTTACGTAAAAACCCAAATTAAGTTGTTAATTGGGCATGGTTCTCAATGTAGGTCAAAATGGGTTCCTAAGGCCAAATGAAGGTTCTAAACCCTAGAGATTTTTTTTCTATGAATTTTAGAGGGTTTAGTTGATTTTTTTATCTACCTCGAACCTCGTGTTTTTAAGTGGGTTTGTTTTTAGGGTTACAGGATGTCATTTAATTCCTTGGAGTTGCTGTAGCCCTTATTGAATCATCTCATCCCACTTTTCCTCTTATTAGGTTTCTTTAACCTATGTTTGGACCCTGAGTTACCCTGTTTTCAGATTGGATTGGTGAAATTGCATTTTTACCCCTTAGTTTCTATTTTCTTTGCGAACTCAGAATCTCTCTGAGTTAAGCCTTTCCTTGAGTTATGTAGGAGCTTTTATCCTTTGTATTAGGTCAAAATGAGCTAGTTATGGCTCATGATGAGGTTCTCATCACTAGGTCCAAGGCTTAGGAAGTATTTGACCTCGCTAACTAACTTCTGGTTTACGGGACTCAGTAACCTAAGCACCCTAACCTCACACACAGCCTGGTTCAGCAAGCGTAAAAATCAAAATCATGCAGAAGCGTCAAAAAAATTCTGAAAAGTACACCTAGAGTAGGAGCGGCCGATCAACACAAGTTGATTTGGACGAGTTCCCAGCACAGAGAGGCGGGAAATCCCCTCAAAGATGCGTAACAAAATATCATCTCCTCGGTGCTTGTCTCTTAGGATATTCACATATCCTACTGGGGGCATGTAAGCACCCTGCTGGTTCAGATTCCATGGATGGCATTATCACGAAGTGTCAACTGCCAGGGTCTGAACGCGACCACGGAACACTATGGATGGGATTATCTCGAAATCTCAATAGCCAGGGTTCTGGGGGTTGCCATGGGCGGTGCTATCTCGAAGCATCGATCGCCAGGAACCCTTGAGGATTGATGATGGGGACAAGGAATCTGATACAGACCGTGTTGAAAAGCCAATCCTAAGCTAGAATTAAAAAGAAAAAGAGAGAGAAAACTCTCCAAAAATAGAAAAAATTTCTACCTCTCTCTCTTACAAAACGCACTGCGAACTGAACCAGGGCTAAAATCATTTCAAGCACGGGGTGCTTTAACTACAAAGTCCAATAAACCTTAGGTTAGTTCTTGTGGGTCTTAAAAACCTTTGCTAAGGACTGAGGCTGAGGCTAGACAGATTTGGATCTTGATTGGTACTAGAGTACCTTTTAAGCCTATGGTCAGCATTCTAACCTAATCTAAGTTTAAATGAAAAAGCACTTATCTGAAGCTATTAAAGAACTTCATGGTCTAGAACAAGGGTTGAAGCCTTAAGTTTTTGCTAAGGGACTAGCAAAAGCTAGGCATGGGGGTATGATGAGAACCTCATCATGAGCCATAACTAGCTCATTTTGACCTAATACAGAGAATACAAGCTCCTACATAACCTTAGAAAGGCTTGGCTCAGAGAGATTCTGAGTTTGCAAAGAAAACATAAACTGAGGGGTAAAAATGCAATTTCACCAATCCGATCTGAAAATAGGGTAACTCAGGGCCCAAACATAGGTCAAAACAACCTAATAAGAAGAAAAGTGGGATGAGATGACTCAATAAGGGTTACAGCAACCCCAAAGAATTAAATGACAGCCTATAACCCTAAAAACAAACCCACTTCAATTCACGTGGTTCGAGGCAAGGTAAAAATCAAATAAACCCTCTAAAATTCATATAAAAATAATCTCTAGGGTTTAGGACTTTCAATTTGGCCTTAGGAACCCATTTTGACCTACATTAAGAACCATGCCCAATTAACAACTTAATTTGGGTTTTTGCGTAAATTGACCGATCAAACAAGGTTTAAGCTAGAAATAAAATTCACCATCAGAATCCTTAGGTCCTAATTATTCATGCATAAAAACTTAGGCCTAAGAAGAAACCTTCTTGACCAACTTTACACTTTGGTCCTCATATATTTACTTTTTGGCCCTCAACTTTTGAACCCTCGCATTTTGGCCCCTAACTCTCCTTCGTTCTTTACATTTAGGTCCCTCTTGCAAAACCTGCGCAGCACCATGCTCCGGCGACCTTGCGCGGAGCATGGCGCCGTGCAGGGTGAGGGAGGGGCCCTGGCAAGTCAATGGGGGGTACCCTACGTCGTCAGCCACCGCAGGGACACCCCCTGGGTACTGCGACTGCCCATACCGCCCGTGCGAACGCAAGGACGGTATGGGTATCCTTCCTCCAACGTCCTCCGGCGAGGGAGACACGTCGTCTCCCTCCGCCCTCCTCTTTGATTCCGCCCCTATAACTACCCCCGTCGCTCCGCCGTTCTTCGCAGCCCGGATCTGACGGAGACACCCCCCTAAATTCCTCCCTTCCCACTCCAACAGACGCCCCCTTGCTCCGGCGGCCATCTCCTCCTCCTCCTCGTTGCCCTGCCACACTACCAGCAGCAGGGTTACCTTCCCTCGATCCTTCCGCGTCACGCTGCACCCAGCTGGCGCCTCTCCTGTCCCTTCCTCGCCGCCGCCCCTTCCTCTGGGCAATTTCTTCTCCGGCGACAGTCGATACGACTGTCGCCTGCGCCAACCCCTCCTCGTCCAGCTTAGCAGGTAGAACTTCTCCTCTTCCTCCCCTCTTTCTTTTCCATACTGAAACCCTTACTGTCGGCCCCGATTTCCCACCGATCACCCTCACCTTCTCCACCTCCGGCCAAACTCCGGCGAACCGCTCCCATCGCTCCAGCACCCCACACGGCTCGCCGACCTGTGCATAACCTCCACCTCGTCACCCTGATCCTCTTCCACCCCTCCTCTTCCCACCAAACGCCCTCTGCAGATCCACCAAACACACCCACTTCTCCGCCCGCAGTTTGACCTAGGACGATCCGTTGGCTCCACCACGCCCACTGCAAACCATCCGACCACCTTCGTCGTGCCACAACGAAGGTCCTCCGCCTGTCTGATTAGGCCGAGAGGCCGTTCTTCTGTGACCAGGTGACTCGCCCGCCGTCGCCATTACTGAGCAGGCAGAGCTCCTTCGCCTGCAGGTGCAGGCACGCCTTCGCCCAGGTTCGACTCCCAGGTTGTGCGGGGCGTCTCCGCGAAACGTCCCAGGCTCGCAGTTGGGGCGAAGGCCGCGCGTGAAGCCACGATCGCCCACTGCTCCCTCCGCGACGGGTGCTCAATTGGGGTGGGACATTTAGTCCCACCTCGGAACTCTTCGGAAGCGCGCGAGCGCATAAAGGCAAAACGTGCCTTATGCTGTCTGCCTCCTGACCACGGGGTGAGGTCCCTCTCACCCGACCTGGCCTCGTCCGTGACCACGCTCCGCGGACCTGGCCCGACCCGATTAAATCGACCTGCACTCCTCGCCCACCACCGCACGCCGGTGGGCCTGGACCCGGGCGTGACTCGTACTCGATTACCCGGTTGCTCTGGGAGAGCTGTCCTAAGAGCGAACTTTGAGAGAAAGAGACGCGAGGGGGAGAGGGGTAGAGTAGGTTTTGCCCTGACTCTGAACTCTTGAGCATGCAGGCACAGGTGAAGAAGAAGGAAGCTCAGGGAGACACTGTAGCAACAAGAGGTTTAAGTCGTCTGATTTTCAAATTAGATGACGTCCTAAAGACAGGTGAAGGCAAAGAAGAAGGAAGGCGAGGCAGAGGAAAGAGAGGAACACAGAGCAGCCAAGTGAAGACTCTGCAGACATCAGAAGACAAAGAAGAAGAACAAAAGAAGAGAGAAGGAGCAACCAAGTGAAGAAACAGAAAGCAGAAGAAGAAGAGCACGGGAGGCAGATCTGAAGCAAGAAAAGAAGAAACAAAGAAAATAAAAAGAAGAAAAAGACAGGATCGTCCAACCAAGAAATAGAGGAAGCAAGAAAAGAAGAAGAAGAAGAACAGGAAGAACAAAAGCCAAAGACAGAGAAAGAAAGAAGAGAAGAAGAAGCCAAACTTTCATCTCTCTCTCTCTCTTTATTTTTGAAATAAAACATGTATATCTCTAGAATACGACTTGCTCCCTGAGTTCGACCTCGGGAGAACTGTATTTTCCGAGTAACAAATATTAGCAAATGATGGCAATAACTATCTGTACTACAACGACTTAAGAAAAGCTAGTTGCTGCCACCGTTCCGCCACGCCACGTCAGCCCGTCCCCACCGCACGCACATCTTCAGCCGGCCAAGGACAAATCTCGGTCATCGATCTTCGATCGAACGACCGAGATCCGCGCGCTCGCCCGCAATTGCCGCAACAAAGAGCGAGCGTGGTGCAACGGTTAGCGTGCACGCTCGCATCGTCGCGACGCGCGTTCGAGCCACGCGGAGCGGATTTTGAAGGCGAGTGGAAGGCGCGGAAAAATTGGGCCGCCCGATCAGCAGCGGGCGGCCAGGATCTCGCCACGTGGCGCGACGACAGCCCACGAGCGCCCACGTGCGCCCAAGGCGCGATCTCAGTGCGGGCGAAGAAGGGACGGCTCTCGTTCAGCAGCCACGGATCGCTCGAAGAGGAAGACCGGGGTGGGAAGCTGACCAGCGGCAGGAGGGCTTTACCGACATTTGTGGAAGCTATTTTAGCGACGCTCCGGATGTCGCTAAAGCCCATTCTTCTTTTAGGAAGCCCTTAACTCTATTTAAACCCCATTCTACCACCATTCAATGCATTCACTCCCCTTGCAACTACTCCACTCCTCTCTTAGCTAGCTTTAGGCACTCTTGTAATCGCCGGAAACGACGAGCCGCCAACGGAACCTCCTCCACCGCCGTGGCTGCCTCATCGCCCTCCACTCTCTCTCTTTCTCTCTCTCTCTATCTTTTAAGCTTTCCATTACTTTTGTTGAAGCATGTATTTAATGTTGTAAGTTATGAACTACGAATGTATGATTAATGAAGTTATTTTCCATTCAATTGCCATTTTAATTTCTGTTCAAGTTGCATGATCAAAACCAAGAGCTTTGTAACCCTAAACTCTCTCTCTATCTCTCTCTCTCGCTTTTCAAAATCACATCTTTCGCAAGCAAAACTCCTCCTTTTCCGTGACAACAAGTGATAAGCAAAAATCCGATTTTCATGCCTCCCTGAGACCGGCACTCGGACTCACCTCTATTTACTTATTTTAAAATCGACGTATCAAGTGCAACTATAACAACACCTCTTAACATACACGCACTATGGCACGCCAGTTTTTGACGTCGTTTCCGACGATTACAAGAGTGCCTAAAGTTAGCTAAGAGAGGAGTGGAGTAGTTGCAAGGGGGAGTGAATGCATTGAATGGTGGTAGAAGGGGGTTTAAATAGAGTTAAGGGCTTCCTAAAAGAAGAATGGGCTTTAGCGACATCCGGAGCGTCGCTAAAACTGCTTCCACAAACGTCGGTGAAGCCCTCCTGCCGCCGATCAGCTGCCCACCCTGGTCTTCCTCTTCGCGCAATCCGTGGCCGCTGAACGAGAGCCGTCCGATCGAAGATCGGACGGCTGAGAGCCTTCTTCGCCTGCGCTGAGATCGCGCCTTGGGTGCTCGTGCGCGTACGCGTTTCCGCCAGGCGTGCGCGTGGACGCTCATGGGCTGTCGTCGCGCCGCGTGGCGAGATCTTGGCCGCCCGCTGCTGATCGAGCAGCCCAATTTTTCCGCACCTTCCACTCACCTTCAAAATCCGCTCCGCACGGCTCGAACGCTCGTCGCGGCGATGCGGGCGTGCACGCTAACCGTTGCGCCACGCTCGCGCTTTGTCGCAACGACCGCAGGCGAGCGCACGGATCTCGGCCGTTCGATCGAAGATCGACGATCGAGATTTATCCTTGGTCGGCTGAAGATGTGTGTGCGGTGGGGGCGGGCTGACGTGGCGCTCTCTGGGCCGTTGATCTCCAGATCAACGATCAGAATTTCTTGGGCCCATTGTGGGAGCTCCGGATGTCGGATTTGGCCGATCTTGAGTCGTTGGACTCCGTTCGTCGTTCTGAATCCATCCGTGCAGTCTGATTGCTCATCTGAGGCCTGCTTTGACAAATGCTTACACAAATGGCCATTAATACAGTTTATAAGCATTCTTGGTACTTGATGTATGCAATGCTCCTATTCTACTTATGTTGTGCCTTTTATTCTAAAGATGGGCCATATTCAACATAATTATTACCCCCTTGTGTGGTGTTATCAGTGCTTGGCTTTGACATCCTCAAAACAAATGTCATAAGGGTTCTGATTTGATAGTTTCATCTTAAAAGGAACCCTTCGACTCAATCTTCCATTTCCTCCAAAGTTAACTTCCCAAATCAGAACTTCCCAACTCCTATCCTCCTCATTCAGCATATCAAATTCCAGGACCTCTTCTATATTAATCACCCCATCTGAAATCTCCAAGTCTAAATGATGTGGCAGAATCAAAATTGACTTGGGTCTAATTATCTCAGAAATAGAATCATCAACAAACTCAACGGGGTGTAACTGACATTCAGGGCATTGAATTGAACCCTCCAGAAAATGTGATTCTAGATCTGCAATGTGTGCCCTAATAAGATCAGTTTCCTCAGTTATTGGGCTATCAAATGATCTATCAAATTCCTCAAGCCCAATCGTCTCACAGAAATCGTGTTCAGAAAACTCGCGTGAGACTTCGCAACTTGAATCTTCACCATCAAAGAAATCAGGATCCGTATCAATGTATGTCCCAAAATCATTTGTCCCTTTCTGTTCCAAGGAGACATACGTTTCCTCGTAACCCGGCTCAGGGATCTTAGGTAAAGAAATCAGATCATCCTTAATTGGTTGCTTTAATTTAATCTGGTCAGCCTCGTAACACGTGTCTCCCCCAACAAGTGCCTCAGCGGGTTCTGTCATTGACTTTCCTGAAGAGGGTTCATCCTGGGAATCATCCCATGATTGAATCAAAGCAACCACGAATCTCATCCTCAATTTCACTAATTTCCCAAGTAGAAACTCACCCGGGTTCTTATCCTTAACATCCTGGAGCCAATCCAACAAAGACTTGTTTAAATCATCAATCATTTCAATCAGGGGCTCCAATCCCTCAATGCAAGGTATTGGCTGAACTTCTAAAGATTGAATGATATTCCTCAAGTTAGCCAGAACCTTATCTTGAACCTGGTTAACTTGAACCAAATGAGTTGGTTCAGGATTGGGCGGGTTTGGTATCAATGCAGAGGAGTTAACGAATTGAGATTCGTTATACCCTTCCTGATAATAGGTCATTTTAGATTGTTCAAAAGATGGTGATGACCTAAAGGCAGTGAAATCAGAGGATGGGTAAGGATCGGTGTATCCTTCTTGATTGTAGATCGTATTAGGTTGTTCATGAAAGGAAGACGATCTATAATCAATGTAGCTCCGAGAAGGATAGAAATCAGAATCAAAGTATTCAGGGTTAGACCCTAAACACGAAGGTCTGGAACTATATCCCCAATCTGAGTTATCCCAACTAACTGATGGTTGATTACAGTACAAGTCGGGATAATCGTCATGTTGAGGATAATTCACAACAGGAGGGAAAGAGCGGGAATGCGTGTAATATGTGGAAGGATTCATGAGACACGGGAGGAAGAAAGACGCCCTGCAATACAAACAATCAAACCTGTCCTTAAGCGGGTTAGGCTACAGACCTACAAACTCCCGAAACCCGTCTTGAGATAAAGGAACGATTTGATCTACTTCTGTCTATTCAATCCAACCAGTTAGAAGGAGGGACTGGGGAGAAGGTTCTTCCTTCGGCTTACACCTCCGGTTCCTAGTGTACCCCCCAGCCGCGACCGTTTGATTCTTCTCCCCTAGCTAGACATCAGATTGAACAGTAGAAACAGACTAATCGAAAATAATCTCGTTCTGGGTTCAGTGAGTCCAATCCTTAAGGCCAACGTCTACTCTGTTTTATTTAGGGCTAGGTTTGAATGTGCTTTGGAATGTGATGGGCCATTTAAATGGGTTGTGCCCTTAATGATTGATTGATTTGTGTGTGCGTGCAAAACCAATGGTTTTCAAGCAAGATTATTTTTGATGTGGTGAATTTTAAGGTTCAAATCTTGCTTAGTAGCTTTTAGGATTCAACTTTAAGTGTTTTCAAACAAGTTTCGTTGGCACACCAGGTTTTGCAAGCACAGGTGAAGATGTTTTCCTTTAAAGTTTAAAAAGAATGTGGAGTGCCTGGTAAATCCCTAAGAGTTGAACCTAAGTGGCAGCTACTTGATGAGTTGATTTTATTTGAAGTGATGCGGCCCAATCAACTCAAACAATTGGCCTGTTGCACCACTTAATTAGGCACACAAATGATTACCTAATCTGATTTCTACTCAATTATGTGTTTGAATGTGTGTACCGGCTCCTAAGATCGATTTACCGATTGAGTTTGAAAATCAGATGAGGTTGTGTACCTCTGTGAAATTTTTTAATTTTTCTTTTTTTTTAATGTGGTGGTTGGGGTGAGTATGGATGTCAAACAAAAAACAATCTAACCTTAGAGTTTATAAAAACACCTAGGTTGATTGATGTTTGAATTATTATGTTGTGGAATGAAATCTAATGGGTGGGAGGTGGGGGATAACTTACAGAACTTTCCACAGCACTTTACTCCGATCTACCGCTTTTGCCTGTCTCGAAAGAGTACCTGCAATTACAATAAGAAAGGAGAAAAGTGAGGTAAATGATTTGTAAGTTACAAAACGCGAAGAGAAATCAAAGATCGTCACCTCCCCGGCAACGGCGCCAAAAGTTGAACGTTCGAATTGCTCCACTAACGTGTTTGGTTTTGGAAAACCTGCCACTGTAGCTTGCAAGCGAAGAACTTGTGTTCAACAAATAAAATTTATACTGAAATGAAAATTCCGGGTCAAACACAGGGAGGTGGACGTTTGATTTAAAAACTACGTGTTTGTTTTTATTTGTCACAAAGTAATTCAATTTCAAACTATCTAATTATTTACAACAAATAGAAGAGAGAGAGAGAATATTACACATAAAAATCAAATGAGATGTAGAATAAACAGAGAATTTATCATTAAGGAGATTGTTCATTACAAATAGAAAGAATAAAACAATTGCACTAGAAAGCGATAAATTTACTCTAGAAAGCATTAAAAGAATGGAGGGAGAAATGTCCTCCTCGACGAATGCTTGGAGGACGAGCAGAACTACACTAGAAAGCAGTAAACCTATATTAGAAGGCAGTAAAAAGAATAGGAAGAGAGATATCCTCCTCGATGGTCGCTTGGAGGACGAGCCGGACGGGACGACGCCTGGATGTAGGAGGATGAAGCAGGATGAAGGAGGACGAAGCAGAAGAACGGGAACGGAATAGCACGTCGTCGTCGTCACGAGATCCACTTCTGAAGGAGGACGAAAATTTGGACTTTATCTCACGAGAAGCATCCCAGGTGTGGGACAAGCTTCTCTTGAGCTTTGGAGAGGTAGAGAAGAGAAGGAAGGGATGAGAATTTTGTATGGAGGGGGTCTCCTTTTATAGTTGCAAGGAGTGGGGGCAAATTGGTCATTACATCTTTAAAACAATAAATGAGGGGTCTTTAGTGACGGATAAAACCGTCGCTAAAGCCCCAATGTGGGTGTAATGGGCTCTCCCCACGCGCGCCTCCTCAGCTGCCCGCATACAACGCCCGCCAATGTTCATCAAATCTCAGCCGTCCGATCACGAGATTGAACGGCTTAGGATGCTCCTTCGCCCGCTGCTGTGTGCCCACCTCAACGCGTATGATGGCGCGTCCTCGCCGCCCGTGCAATAGCGCATGAACGCTATCGGAGGATTTAAGCTGCCCAATGACGATCCAACGCCCGCCCGCGCTCGCTCGCTCGCACTTTTCTCCCCTTCGCTGCGGCTCGAACCCTCGGCTGTAGCTCGCGATAGCGCCTTAGACAACTGTGCTACGAGGGGGGATGGTCGGGCGGACGCTTTTAGGTACCGCTGTCCACAGCCGTTGGATCGAGATCCAACGGTGGAGAGGGAGTGGGTGCAGAAGCTTCACTGGATGCATGCGGCCGTTTGGGCGACCGAGATGGTGCCACGTGGCGCCATCTTGGCTGTCCATCTTCTAGATGTTGTAGATGGTGCCACAGATGTCGGATTGACTCGATTTTTGCGTCGTTGAGCTGCGATAGTCGATCCGAATTCACCCGTGCGGTCGGATTTGTCATTTGAAGTGAGGATTTACACCATCCTGGCCCTTGATCTTCTAGGGTTCCCTGGTCACTATCTGATGCTACGGATGCCTTATTAGGGCAATCTTGGAGTCGTTGAACTCCAATCGTCGCTCTGATCACATCCATATGGTTGGATCTTCGATCTAAGGCCTCGGTAAAATGTTTGCCCTGTCCAAGCACATAAAAGGAGACAATTAACCTCCATTTTATTCAAACTACTCTAAATGCAAGATGATGCATGTTATGCAATATTTATATCATGAAATGCAATCATATGCTTAAGAACATGCATAAATAGACATCTTAAGTAGTGTAAATGTATTTACATCACACATATATATAGAAATAGAACAAATTAAGAAGAACAACATAATACCTCTCGGCAAGCAAAGAGGACCTACTTTGCACAGCTTCACAGGGGAGGAATAATTGAAGGAACTTTACAGAGGATTAAAGCCAAGGGCATACCCATTGGAAGAGGGGAACGATTGCAACTGTAATGCCTGTTCACGAGGCCATTGGAGCACATGATTGGGCGTGACAAGGTTGAGGCCGAGACCCATTGGACCGTGACTACAGCAAGGTCATGAGCGATCAAAAGGGCGAGGTCACGAGGGCGAGGCCTGTGATGGATGGTGAGATCGATTGGAGAGCAAGAACCGCGAGGGTGACGATGGGCGACGACTGTGAGGGTGACAATGGGTGAGGATCGCGAGGTTTCTGTCGAGAGACCGATCGACAATGCGGCAGAGGGAGAAATGTCACGAGCAATCAAGGTCGAGGCAGTGGGTGGGGGGGCATTAGGGCGAGAACCGCGAGGGCGAGAACCGCGATGGGCGTGTGAGGAGTGGAGAGCATGGAAGAATCCGGAGTGGAGAGCGGCGTGAGTCTCGTGGGTGTTTAACACAGGTTTTCTTAACACCGATGGCAACTGGTGTTAGGAAAACCGATGTTAACACCCCCTTGACGTGCCTTCGTGCGTGTGTGTTAAGAGGTGTCGTTATAGTTGCACTTGATACGTCGGTTTTAAAAGAAGTAAACGGAGGTGAGTCCGAGTGTCGATCTCAGGGAGGCGTGGAAATCGGATTTTGTTTACCACTTGTTGTCACGAAAAAGGCGGAGTTTTGCTTGCGAAAGAGACGGTTTTGAAAAGCGAGAGATAGAGAGAGAGTTTAGGGTTAGAAAGCTATTGGTTTTGATCATGCACTTTAAACAGAGAGTAAAATGGCAACTAAATGGAAAATAATTTCATTAAACATGCATTCATAGTTCATGGTTTACAATATTAAATACATGCTTCAACAAAAGTAAATGAAAGCTTAAAAGAGAGAGAGAGAGAGGTAGAGAGAGAGTGGAGAGCGACGAGGCAGCCACGGCGGTGGAGGAGGCTCCGTCGGCGGCTCGTCGTCTCCGGCGATTACAAGAGTGCCTAAGACTAGCTAGGAGAGGAGTGGAGTAGTTGCAAGTGGGAGAGGATTCCTTGAATGGTGGTAGAAGGGGGTTTAAATAGAGTTAAGGGCTTCCTAAAAGAAGAATGTGCTTTAGCGACATCCAGAACGTCGCTAAAACCGCTTCCAGATACGTCGGTGAAGGCCTTCTGCCGCCGATCAGCCGCCCGCCCCTCTCTCTCTTCAGGCACGATCCGTGGATGTCGAACGAGAGTCGTCCGATTGATGATCGGACGGCTGAGATCCTCCCGCGCCTGCGCTAGGATCGCGCTTCGGGCGCGCGTGCGCGCGTGCGTTTCCACCCGGCGTGCGCGCGCGCGTGGGAGGTGGGGCGCTGTCGTCGCGCCGCGTGGCGCAATCCTAGCCGCTCGCTTCTGATCGCGCGGCTCAATTTTGCCGCGCCCTTCGCTCGCAATTGATTTCCGCTCCGCGCGATTCGAACGCGCGTCGCCGCGACGCGGGCGTGCGCGCTAACCGTTGCGCCACGCCCGCGCTTTGTCGCGGCGACCGCGGGCGAGCGCGCGGATCTCGGCCGTTCGATCGAAGATCAACGGCCGAGATTCGTCCTTGGCTGGCTTGGGGGCGTGCGAGCGGTGGGGGCAGGGCGACGTGGCACGTTCTGGGCCGTTGATCTCCAGATCAACGGTCAGGATTTCTTGGGCCCATTGTGGGAGCTCCGGATGTCGGATTTGGCCGATCTTGAGTCCGTTAGACTCCGTTCGTCGTCCTGAATCCATCCGTGCGATCCGATTGCTCATCTGAGGCCTGCTTTGACAAATGCTTTACACAAATGGCCATTAATACAGTTTATAAGCAATCTTGGTACTTGATGCATGCAATGCTCCTATTCTACTTTATGTTGTGCCTTTTATTCTAAAGATGGGCCATATTTAACCTAATTACTACCCCCTTGCGTGGTGTTATCATACCCCCATGCTTACTCCTTGCTAGTCCCTAGCAAGGTTTATTCTAGCCTTTATTTCTTTGGCGAATTCAAGAAGTAATTGCTTAGGCAGTTCGTTACTTGTCAATAAGAGGAACTATACGAAGATCTTGATCTACAAAGACTAAGCAGCGCCTGGGTGTCTGCCAAAATACGAATCGCCCGAATCCTTGCTTTGTATATATAACTATACTTATGTATACGTATATATCTATATATGTCTTTTTAGAATTTTTAGAATTCAGTGTGGGTTGGTAACTTTTTACGGCTACCCAACCCACCCAAAACTCGGTCAAAACCCTAAGTGCTAAGCATCTTGATGTGAATGTTGTGATAGACTTACTTAACGGTAATTGAGACAGACTTCGAGTTTCTACGCCTCTAGGTGACCGGAAAAGAAAATAAATTTTTGCCTGAAGGTGTATTTGTTCGATTGGTAGCTTTCTCCCTACGTTCATTTTACTTGGGGTCAACACAAGGATTTTCCAGTGTATATCTCCCCGGCTTGTACTACTTCCCCGCTTCTTCCTTAGGTGTTTTTGGTCTTCTTTTTTTTGTGCAATTATTGAGCTGGGCTCTGGACAACCGACCAATGGGCTATTACCCACGATCACTTGCCAGCCATACTTGTGCGGTGAAGTGTGATTTATTTTCTTTTCTTCTTTTTCATTTTTTTTTTTTTAAATTATTACTTTTTTTTACGTAGGTGGCTTCCCTAATCTCAAATGTACCTAGAGGCAGTGAAAAAGAAATGGCCTGTGGCTGGGTTCTGGACAACCTGCCAATGGGCTGTTACCCACGACAACTTGCTAGCCATACCACCCTAGAGAGTTCATTAGCTACCCAATTTCTGTCAAAATCTCCGAGAAGTGAGTCTGTGCAGAAATGTGTGCAGATGCTTAGACTCAAAGTTTTCCTGAGTTAGAGGATGAGTTGATAAGTCGTATACTTATCACCTTATTTAGTAGGTGGATTAGAATAGCTTAAAGTTGCCAGGACTCACCGCTAAATCTATATTTTAACGGACACCAGGGCTGATTAAGCCTGAAGGCCTGAAAAGTCTAAGTGTTTAAGTTCTTTTTGTATTATTTCCCACTATTAACAAGTTTCTAATACCTAAGTTTTTCTTCCTAAATTCAAATTTTTTTTTTTTATTCATTCAGACTG
This sequence comes from Thalassia testudinum, assembly GCA_037157565.1. Classification (NCBI taxonomy): domain Eukaryota; kingdom Viridiplantae; phylum Streptophyta; class Magnoliopsida; order Alismatales; family Hydrocharitaceae; genus Thalassia; species Thalassia testudinum. Next base: position 136,953,837 of record JAZHRO010000077.1, read on the forward strand.
ATTAATTAAGCTCAGGATTATGCAATTTACCATCCCCCCCATGCTTAAGTTGGACAATGTCCTCATTGGCAGATTCATGGATGCAGAAGGGTTTAAAAAGATAGTACCTGAGTGACGTAGACTACCAGATCAGTCTGAATCTGCTGGGTTGCCTCCCAGGAAGCGCTGAGTTTAACGCCTCCAGCTAGGCAGTGCACAAACAGGAATGACTTGGGTCAAGAAGATATGTTCAAAATTAACCAGACCCAAAATCAGAAGTCCACAGATGCGAATAAGGTTGTGGTGGAGTCGCGTTCCTAAGGGGCGGGAATTCTGTAATAGATATATCATGCATGCCCGTGTCAGATCCTCTCTTAGTTTGTGGGCATGCAAACAAGTTGTTGTGGACGAACGCACCCCAAATATGACGTGCCAAACACTAAAGATGTAGGTCTTATATTCAGCTTGTGTCCCCATAAAATTGTAATCCATCGAAAGTATATCAATTCTAGTGCATTCGGGTTGCGGGATCTTTATTCTGGTAGGGCAAGTAACAAAGTCCAGAGTTTCATACTGAGCCCTACAACCAAGCATGAGTCTTCTCTTCAAAGACGAATCCATCTCTTCCGCAACTATGGTTTCATTGCTCATTCCCTCCAAGACCTTGATCTCAAGAATATTTTCTTCAACCTCCTTTGTATCAGATTCACTGTTTGGGGTTGCATTAGAGGTAGGGTCAATTTCATCCTCTAGATCATATTCTTTCTCTCGGCCTTCCTCCAACTTTGTGATGGGGATTCCAACTGATTCATAATCAATTTCTTTAAAATTGTAACTCCATTCTCCATCTCCGACGTTGGCTGCTACTCCCACCGGATTACTTGTCTTGAGCCGATTAGATTCAGATTCCAAGGTCTCTCCCCTCACCTTCTCAGTTTCCTCCTGATGTTTGTTCTCAATGCTCCCCAAATTGTGCTCCAAGGAATCCTTACTTTCCTTATCCATTGAGCTATCCAATTCCTGAGGGGTATCAATGGTGGACTGAACCAAATCAGGATGACTAGGTGTAGTCCAATTGATCATGGTAGGTCCTTGCTTTATGAATTCCATGAATGGCGTTGTATGCAACAGCTTTCTTTGGCCTTCTTCCCCCAATTGTTGGAACAACTCCAACATGGCATGTTGCCCTTTAACCAATTCTTGATTCTGTCTGTGTAGTTCTAACTGGAGGTTATCAAGAATTGACATGGTGTCATTTGGTGTCCTTTGGATTTCCTCCTTGAAATCCAGGTTAAGAGAGTATGGTTGAGGTTGTGGATCAGAATCCATATTGGTGTTTAGGTTCTCGGGTGGGTCCTCTATTCTGTCATGTTCAGGGTCCAGTTCTTCAAGAGGAACCATTCTTTGTTTGGTCCTACTCCAGAATAGTTGAGGTTCTAAGTCCTCCTCCCAGTCAGATTCTTCATCAGGGGACCAAATCAGAGGTTGATGATCCTGGGCTTGCCTATATTTCTGAGCATTTTCTGATTTCCATTTGTCTAGAACTCCTTCTAATCCAAAGGTCAAGTAGGCAAGGTTGTTGAATTCAGATGACCTTTCTTGGTTATTATCCTGAGATGGGTAGGGTTCTTGGTGTTCTCCTAAAGTGTAGGTCCTATCACAGTAGAGCGGGTCGGACCTAAATGAGGAGGCATCGTGAGGACAATCGAGATATGGAGCCCCACAATTTGAATCGTACCCTTGGGTGGCTATGTTGGGTGTATTCCAATAAGAGGTTGGTGTGGTTTGGTCATAGTTGGGCCAAGAGGGATATTCCAGGTTGCATCCCCAACTTGGTGGTTGGTTAGCCCAAGTCAGCTGTGGGTATGGTCTACTTGGGTTAGCATACAAATCCTGTTGGGGGTAATTTGGGTAAGATGGATAGGCATTGAAATCCATGGAGGGATGCGGGAAGAACAGATGAGAGAGAGTTGTGCACTCAATCAAACAAACAAGCCTAATCCTTATGGTGTATTCCTTAGGAGACCTAGAAATCTCACAAAGGTTGATTAAGTCCGTAAACACTGGACTCCCCTTCCCAAGGCTAATCTGGCCAGGTTGATTACGAGGGGATTGCAGGGAAGGTTCTTCCTTTGGCTTGCGCCTCTGGTTCCATAGACCCCACAACCGCGGTCGTTTGACACTGCCCCGCAGCCTAGCCACCAGATTCTACCAAGGGAATGAAAGCCAAGTGCCTAGCGAACAAAACCTCACCTTTTGAGACTTAACTCAGTCCTGCCTAGGGCACGTCTACTCAGTTTTAACGGGTTAGGATAGTGCTTGTGCTTAGGGTAATGTGATGAGGCGTTGATTGGGGTGGTGCCTCTTAATTTTCCACTTTTCAAGGTGTGTGCTTCTACAAAACAGGGTTTTCAAGCAAGAATTTTTAGGGTGTGGTGTCTTTTAATGTTTCATCCTTACTTTAGTGTTTTTTAGGGTTGACGTGTCTTAATGCTTTCAGACAAGTTTCAATGGGCACGTCAAGTTCTGCACACAATTTGATGAAAGTAGATTTCCTTTTTCTTCTGTAGAGGCTCAAAAAACCCTAGTGTACTCATCCTAAAGATCGTGCAGCTTCTATTAGATGAGTTAGTTTTTAGGGTTGAGTGGTGCGGCCCAGGTCAACTCACGGTGGCTTCGCAAACACCACTCAAGAGAGAAAGAAAAGAACACTCCAAGAATTTGTCCAGTATATTAGAGTGTACATTTTTTTGTAGGGTGGTGTGTTAAGAATGTGGGTCAAGCAATCATTCGCCACGCCAATTTTTTTTCAGTTTTTATGATTTTTTTAGCTTTTTCACGCAAGCAAACAATGAGAGAGAGAGTATTCACTATCGGTCCTCGAGGCGCCTACTTCCTTGCTACCATAGTGGAATGCGTCGCTTCGCCGTCCATGCGCCAAATTCCTGCAACCGTCAAGTAAAAAGGAAAATAGGGCATTAGACGATATGAGAATGAAGGTGGAATGGAGGTGATAAAACAAATCCGTTGCCTCCCCGGCAGCGGCGCCAAAAATTGACGTGCCTTCGTGCGTGTGTGTTAAGAGGTGTCGTTATAGTTGCACTTGATACGTCGGTTTTAAAAGAAGTAAACGGAGGTGAGTCCGAGTGTCGATCTCAGGGAGGCGTGGAAATCGGATTTTGTTTACCACTTGTTGTCACGAAAAAGGCGGAGTTTTGCTTGCGAAAGAGACGGTTTTGAAAAGCGAGAGATAGAGAGAGAGTTTAGGGTTAGAAAGCTATTGGTTTTGATCATGCACTTTAAACAGAGAGTAAAATGGCAACTAAATGGAAAATAATTTCATTAAACATGCATTCATAGTTCATGGTTTACAATATTAAATACATGCTTCAATAAAAGTAAATGAAAGCTTAAAAGAGAGAGAGAGAGAGGTAGAGAGAGAGTGGAGAGCGACGAGGCAGCCACGGCGGTGGAGGAGGCTCCGTCGGCGGCTCGTCGTCTCCGGCGATTACAAGAGTGCCTAAGACTAGCTAGGAGAGGAGTGGAGTAGTTGCAAGTGGGAGAGGATGCCTTGAATGGTGGTAGAAGGGGGTTTAAATAGAGTTAAGGGCTTCCTAAAAGAATAATGTGCTTTAGCGACATCCAGAACGTCGCTAAAACCGCTTCCAGATACGTCGGTGAAGGCCTTCTGCCGCCGGTCAGCCGCCCGCCCCTCTCTCTCTTCAGGCGCGATCCGTGGATGTCGAACGAGAGCCATCCGATTGATGATCGGACGGCTGAGATCCTCCCGCGCCTGCGCTAGGATCGCGTGTGCGCGCGCGCGTTTCCGCCCGGCGTGCGCGCGCGCGTGGGAGGTGGGGCGCTGTCGTCGCGCCGCGTGGCGCAATCCTAGCCGCTCGCTTCTGATCGCACGGCTCAATTTTGCCGCGCCCTTCGCTCGCAATTGATTTCCGCTCCGCGCGATTCGAACGCGCGTCGCCGCGACGCGGGCGTGCGCGCTAACCGTTGCGCCACGCCCGCGCTTTGTCGCGGCGATCGCGGGCGAGCGCGCGGATCTCGGCCGTTCGATCGAAGATCAACGGCCGAGATTCGTCCTTGGCTGGCTTGGGGGCGTGCGAGCGGCGGGGGCGGGGCGACGTGGCACGTTTTGGGCCGTTGATCTCCAGATCAACGGTCAGGATTTCTTGGGCCCATTGTGGGAGCTCCGGATGTCGGATTTGGCCGATCTTGAGTCCGTTAGACTCCGTTCGTCGTCCTGAATCCATCCGTGCGGTCCGATTGCTCATCTGAGGCCTGCTTTGACAAATGCTTTACACAAATGGCCATTAATACAGTTTATAAGCAATCTTGGTACTTGATGCATGCAATGCTCCTATTCTACTTTATGTTGTGCCTTTTATTCTAAAGATGGACCATATTTAACCTAATTACTACCCCCTTACGTGGTGTTATCACCCCTAACCCGTGTTATGTGAAAGGGGGTTAACCCCCCAAGTAAACAGGGGTTAACCCCTATTTTGGAGGGTTAACCCGTCAGGTAAACTGACCCTAAATGTTATTTCGATATGGTGTCTTTCCTATTAAAACTTAAAAAGTCATTGACTTTCAATTGAATTTGTATGCTGCAAGAGAGTCATATTGTCAAAGTGAAATACTTGATTTCGATGCTCACATTCTCGAAGAATGATATTGATGACAAAGGATTCAAATATTGACCCTATCACCGATATTTTATCTTTAATTTTATTTGGAGTTGAACATGTAACTTTTGAATGCTTTTATAGCTAGAAAGTTTGAAAGTTAGGTTATTATAAAGAGTTCATTGGTGCATGATGCTACTTGAGTTATATGAAAGCTGTTTACATTCAAATGGGTACGTGCTATCTACGTAATGTATACAAGGTTTGAAGCAGAAGGTTGTTAGGCATTGTGTATATATTTTTATGTTTTTATCTACGTAATATACACAATGAACTTTTTCTTTCTTACACTCACATCCAGATGTGCCCCTCAAGTAATGAGGATCCTATGTGCCTTTTGTATATTGCATCTTTGATAGCGTTGAGATCCAAATTATAGGGGCAACATTTATAAGCTCAAAGAGGTTAAGTGAAACTTCAATTCAACCAAAATATAATTTCAAACGTGTTATCTTTAAAAGAAATTGAAAATGGTTTTGTAAACCAATTAAATCATCTTTAAATGTTAAGAGTCCAATCCTAAACAATTCGGATAAACCAAGCACGTTCTGCTGGCTTTAAGTTAGTTTGTCAACGAACTTATGAGGGTGATCCCAACTTATGTACTTTTAACCTGACCTTTCTTTCAGCAAGCTCATATTACGTACAACATTACTACCAACACTTGTTCTTTTTCTTACTCTTTCTTTTATTTTAATAAAGTGTAATTAAGAACACCTGTGGTGAGGGCTTCACAAATAAGGATACTTGGCATGCAGTGGTAATTGGTCCTTGAAGTGTTACTTGAACATGGATATGGTGTGAGGGCGTGGATTGAGTTGGAGAAGTTTGGAATTTTGCCCTTACATTCTCATTCCATATGGAAGGAAAGTAAAGCAAGCTCCTTTCTATCGAAATTCTTTCGTTTTTTTTTCTTTTTAAAGAGCATCTAGCAATATCTTGATCCGTTTATGTTTGTATTCGTTTAATGACTTTTCACCGTGTTTTTTTCTAACAACAATGTCAATTATTTGGAAAGAAAAATAATGGAAAAAGGAATAAGGTGCAGAGACTACAAAAATTACAAAGAATCGGAGACAAGACTCCATGACCATACTCAACATACTTTAGCACTGAAACAACTAAAACCTGCAGAAATTGACAGCATTTGATCACCAAACAACTTAGAGTTAGCAAACAAAATCCAACAATAGGCTTAAGTGTCATAAACAAACGTAGGGACAACAAAAGAAATCCACTAACAGACTTAAGTGACATTAACAACCATGGAGAGAACGGAAGAACTCCATAACTTTCATGGAGTTAAAATCGGATCTTTTCCTGCATGGAGCTGGCATTCAAATCCTCAAAGCCCATAGCCCCAATGCTAAAACTAACTGGGTTGTTCTTGAGGACTCAAAAATGCAACTGCCCACCGAGCTCCTTACTCCATAAGGTGACGAGATCCTCGCGCATGTGCTTGATAGGGTGATCCAGATCGACGTGGCTAGAGGTAACCACGCAGCACCGATTTGGATAGCAGGGCACTCGCCATTGCATACGACGTCACACGACACAACCTTTCTCCTACGTCACCACAGTTGAGAGGGTGAGAGAGAGAGAGACCACAATGATAGAGCACCTGCGAGGAGAGATGCGGGGGCAAACGGGTTTGGGGGGTGGGGGCGGTGTTGGCGTTGTTGTTGTGTCGACGATCACTTGTTCTGCACCACGATAGTGAGGCCTTGGTGTTGCCGTAGGCAGGAAGGTTAGGTGTGACCGCTTGTGACCCGAGCTTCGTGAGGGTAGCGATCTAGTGGTGCCACGAGAATCGGAGCACGAGGAGGTTTGTGGAGCCGACGGAGAAGAGGAGGGAGAGAACAAGGAGTAAGGAGAGAGTCGAAGAAGATAAAAAGGAATTCTTCTCGGGGAATGGGAAAGTGGGAAGGTGCACAGAAGGATTGGGGTCATTCTAATCTCAGCCATTGATTGTCTTAAGAGCAATCCAACAGACAGGATGTGTCTTTCTCATCTTCTCGTCAAAATGAGCTTTTCTCTATCCGAGGTGTGTATATATATATATATTAAATTGAGACCTAAAAAAGTTATAATCAGCTATCGTTACTCTTGGTACCGTCGTCTTTCCATTATTAAAATAGAGACTCTTCGTCTTCTAAGATCAGAATATATGATAGTAAGATAACTCAAAGGATATTTCTCTTCTATATTTTGTTAATTATAGAGTTATTTTTTATTATTTATATTTTCTAAAAAAAATATATCTTGAAATGTTTATGATATAATTTATATATTTTTTAATTTTTTACTTCATAATTTATTTTTTTAATTATAATTTATTATGTTTACATTTATAAAAAAAATATTATATCCTAAAAGAACTATAACCAAACCTTTAAACGAATCAAATTTAAATTAACAACATTTCACATTTTATATCTGAACCATATAAATGAAGCGAATCGAATATTCGATAGCAAAAATGAATCGAATTGAATTTTACTCTTTTTTCTTATTGAATTTAAATAAATTGTTATCGAACCAAATCGAATTTACGTAGGTTCGCTCAAAGTTTGATTCGTTTACACCCTTATCTCTTGGTGACTCCTCTCTCTTTTTCACATCCTCTCCAATTATTACTACTACCTCATCCTACATTAACCCTCCTTCTCCTCTATAAGAGTTCGAAAAAGAAAAGTCTATGATTAATATTATTTTTAATTAAAAATTACGATCTCTCATTTCATATGATTATTAGTGAAATATAATATTAATAAATTAGTTAATAATTTTTATCTTGAAGTTCATTTCATACTATTATTAGTAAAATTTTTAAATAAATTTTAAATGAATCAAACTTAAATAAAGTAAACTCGTTTGAATTTTATTTAAGTCTGATTTGTAAAATAAATAAATCAAACTTGAATAAATATTTTAAACTTATTTAGATAAATTAAGCAAACCTAAATAAGATAGGTTAGCAGAAACTCAACTCAATTACACCCCCAAGTACACCCATGTTATGAGTTTTACTGTTTTGCTCCCGAGGAATAAAGCCACATTCTTTATCCATGAACGCATCCAGCGAGTATCTAGAATCATCCGAAACCTATGTAAGGCCCTCAAAAGCTGTGAAGGTTTGGTAAAAAGGCATATAAAATTGGGACAACGCAAACAGGTGGCAAAACATCTTCAACTTTTGAATGGCAAGCGGACGGACCTGTGTTGAAATTAACCACCAAAATGTTATGATAAAATTTACGATAACATGGATCGTAATCGTCATCATGTATATAAATACGCTGGCATTAAAACGGAACCAGCGTTGATCCAAAACATTAATCCGCAAATTATTCCATGCAAGGATATGATACGGAAAGATTCACAATAAAGCAAGAATATAAACAAATAAACATAACGGTACAAAGACAAAATGATTAGAAAGCGCTACAATCAAAACTGTCGTTAGGACTCCCCGTAGAGAAATATTTGCTCCCACAATACTGGTGCACTAGGTCCTGCAATATCTTTCCAAGATACGATAATTGATGGAGATCGATTAAAGAAAAGGAAAATAACGATTTAGATCGTGTCGTGCCTCATTCTTGAAAAAGAACGACTTAAATAGACGAGGAAAGATGAGAAATCAAGCATCAATTTCACGTAACCAAAGTAATTAATTTTGAAAGTCCAATCATGCAAATAAATATATAAATATAGTCACCCAGTGCAATAAAAAAATGTGCTAGTGAGGCACACGTACACGCGTGTTTTCTTAATTCCACCAAGTGAAGTTTGAAAACATACTTTCCCTTCCACCCATTTACCAAGTTTGGATACCCGCATCCTTAATAACCCACTGCAACTTTTTGTCATTTTACTGTGTGGACTAAAAATAACTCTCATTTGAAGTTGCATCATTAAACTTCCAAATTGGATACATTCTTCATTAAAAATTAAATTACTTTTTTTTATTGAAAATCACCGGTAACTATATCAAATTTAACATTCCTTCACACGATCAATGTTGAAACTCGACATCCATTTTGTGCTTTTAATAAAGGTACCTTCTGATTTTAACCTTTACTAAAGTTATCCACTTTCACCATCATAGGAATAAAAGTAAAACTACTCTTCAACGTTAGATCTTTAATATAAGGTATACGGTTGTAACAATAAAGTGAATGTTCTTGGTAATAATTTTCAAAGTTTTTGCTCTTAAAGGTCATGCACCCTATTTTATTTCATTAGTGTATTTAGGAAATACCCTCAAAGGCTTGAATGGTATCTCTTCCTTCATTTAGGTACTTAGGCTTCTAGGAATTGGACTTAGATGTAAAAACATGAACCATTGAGTGTCAACTAGGATCTCCACTCAAAGTTGCCACTGTGGATGAACACCTAATGGGTTTTAGTCTCATTCCAAGCCTAGATTTAAAGACTGAAGATCTATCAAATCCTTTTATAAATGGATCTGTTGTGTTATCTTTCAATCTAATAAAGTCCACAACGATCACACTTGAGATACCGAATCCTTACAAATTTAAGTCTGAATTAAATATTTAATTACTTAAGCATATATCTTAGCCTCAAAGGTAGGTGATATATTAATATTTAATTACTTAATTTCTGTCTAATTATTACTAGTTTGACGGTGGTTTTGTCCTTATTGCATTCCATTAGATTAGCTATTTTGCAGCATTTTGTAAATATTACATTTTTAGGGGTTAAATTGTAATTTTTGCTGCTACTTATATTTGGTACCTTGATAAGTATTATTTACATGTTTGCAGGTACCAGGTTTGAGATTGATCGGAGCTCCACAATAATGAGATCAACTTGAGCTCATTTGTTTTGATTGGGGCTGAATCTATTTCTAAACCTTAGCCAAATTAGTTCTTAGACCTAACCTAATTAGGAACCTAATTTTCCACACCTAGAACCTAGCCAACCTAGCCCAATTCTCCACCTTAGGTAGCCAGCCAAACACCTTAATTCTTAACCCTATATGATTGACCAACCACTTGATTCAATGAGCCTATTAAACCCTCTACCAACCTAATCCTAAATCCTTTCCGGCAAACCTAACCTAACCACCACTTATCCCTTTCTTCTGCACCTTAGTTGGCCATCTCTTAGCCTATAGAAAAATCAATTTGGCCGACCAAATAGGAGCCCTCATCCTCACCCTTAGATCCACATCCTAGGGCCATGCTTTAACCTCCTAAATCACCTATTTAACCCTACTCCTAAAACCATTAAACCAGCCTTGTAGCCACCCCCTTATCCCTTGACTTTTCACCTCTTGGTCGACTATTTAGAAGCCTTGATTCCAGCCATCTATTTTAGATCCTAGGGCCCTAGATTTACCTTCCAAAACCTTATCCTAATCCCTACCTAACCCTAGTTTGGACAACCACCTCATCTCCTTAAATCTTGGCCATCAAACCACCATCCAATGGCCTCAATCCCTCCATCATACGGTCGGCCGTACACTTTAGAAAACAACCCTAGTGGTCAGCTATCTATTCCTTAATCTTGTCCCTCCATCCACTCCCTTGATCCTAAACCCAGTACAACCAACCCTATCTTTGATCCTAACCATCCATTCTTTAGATTCAATGATAGTCCTCCATCAAACTAACCTCGAAACCTATAAATAGCCCCTTGGATGGCCATGAAGAGGCATTCCTCTCCTTCCTAGTCCATGTGTTGGATGCACCCTACTCCACCTCTTCCTCTACAGTCTTCATCTGTCGCTAAATCTCTACATCTCACCAGGCTTCTGCTTCTACTTCGGCAAGAGTACTAGAAGGCCTTCTCCATAGCCTTCTCAGCAACTTTGCACCCACCTTCCTGTGACTTTATGTTACGAACGCGCGGCTTCAGACATTTTTAAGACGTCTGGGAGGTGTCCCAGACGTCTGACCAGACGTCTGGAACCCCTTCTAGACGTCTGGGATTCGGTTATTTTCGGCACGCGTGTTTCGTCTGCGCGCCTGAGCGCGCAGACCTGCGAGCGTCTCTCTCTCTCTCTCTCTCTCTTTTTCCCTCTCCCTCCTGCGCCCTCTGTCCCGCTCTCTCTCTCCTCCTCGTGCGGCCTTAAAAGGCCACGCCCTCCCCCTCACTCCTGTCACCTCCGCCCCCTTTCCTCTCCTCCTTCCAGCCAGTGCGTGAGACCGAGCGTGAGTGAGCGGCGGTAGCGACAGCCGCGGTGAGCGTGGGAGGAGGTGCTGTGCATGGGAAGAGGCGCTCGGCCGTGAGGGCGAGCTTGCCGGGGCTGCAAGGGCCGGCCGGCGAGGGGGAGCAGCAGACGCGGGGTGATGCGGGAGGCCTGCTGCAGCTCGAGCAGCAGGCGGACGAGTCGCGGCGCGGCCGAGCGTCGCGAGCGAAGGGCGAGTGGAGCCCTGATTCTGGGATTTTCTCCAGAATTAGACGTCTGGACTTCCAACTAGACGGTTGGGAGGACGTCTGGAGGACTGTCCAGACGTCTGAAAGGTGAGTTATTTTCCGTCTTCTTCCTCTTCTTCGACTGACCGTACTAAGAGAGAGATGAAATGGGTACGCGCAGGTTCGGATTCACCATCCAGCTCAAATCATACGTCTGGCTGCAATGCCAGACGACTGGAGCGACTTCCAGATGTCTGGGGTAGTCATCGGACGTCTGGGAACTAGGCCAGATGCCTCCGTAGGCTTCTGGACATCTGAGAGATCACGCAGAGCAAAGGTAACCTCTGATCCACTTTTTAAGACGTCTAGAAGAGGTTCCAGACGTCTGATTTTGCACTGTTTCATCATTTTCGACCCGTTTAGGGCCCGTTCGGAGTCCGTTTTCCGCGTTTCGAGTTGCGTGCTTTTCGGAATTAAATCATCTACCCATCTACAGTAGCTATATACTATTTTGAGGAACTCCTTGTGTTTGATCCTTGTGATAGGACCCCGTTCCGTTGTAGTCTCGGGGGTTGCGAAGGCACGCGGGATTCCCGACCACGCCCCCAGTACTCCTGCTGTAACCGGTAGAGTGGCTTTTAAGTTTTATTGGTATAATCTGTTAAATTATGGAATCATAAATAGCACCTAGGACATTGCATGAATCTTAGGAATGAGAAACTAGAATGAATGGTAGATCCTAGGGTGTTGCATGAATCCTAAGGCTGGAAAACTAGATTGTATGATAGATCCTAAGGTATGGCATGAATCCTAGGATGGGAAGAACTAGTGGAATATATGAATACTGCAGTCTTGGAAAATGTGGAAAGGAAATAATAGCTACCTGTTATGAATAAATGAGCATGTCTGAGAATATGGGATGTATGAACGTGAAACTGGAAAGGTGAAACCTGAATGTGCTGAGTTAAAAGAACTGGAACCCTACGGGGAATTAGGAGTGGAACTCCTGGAAAGAGAAAGGAATGGAACTGAGAAAGAAAGACGTGGTAGTGTGCTGTCTCTTGGGTACGTAGTACCAAGGGAAGTACCTATACCTGTTTAGTGCAGAGCGGAGCCAGCCGCCCCAAGGACCCGGGATTAGGATTGGCCACCTTGTACCGACTTGCTGGCCCTCGCGTACGTAGTACCGAGGAGAGCTGCTAGTGTAGGGAGGGCACTAGCTACCCCACGGGCCTCGGGGTTCTGCTAGCCTCCTACACCGACTTGTTAGGCCCACTGGGCAAACCAGAGTAGTCAGGTGAGGGTGTGCGGACTGTGGAGGGGAAAGGCCCCTGTTTGGCTACTGTGGAGGGGTTGGACCCCTGTTACTGAGAGGGCTCTGCCCTGTACTGGTTCTGTGCTGTGCTTTGGGCGCACCCGTTAACGGAAACGACTGACCGCATGCCAGTGCAGGTTAGCTACTTGTGCGTTTATCGCGCGTGCCGTAGTCACCGTTACGCCTGTCCGTGACCTTGGGGTGGTTGACTGAGAGTAGGATCACCACGGGGGACTCTCCCAGCCAGGAGAGCACCACGTGCTACTTCTACTGTTCGGAAAAGACTGCAATCAAGATCGTTCCCACGAGGAACATTCGAGATCAAGTGAAGGATCTGAGAAATAGATAAATTGTGAGACAATAGAAAGACGTAATTAAAGAAAGTAACAGAACATAACAGCTACTGTACACTTCACTGTTTCTTTAGTTTAGCTGCCACTCTACTCAGCGTTTTGCTGACGTGTTACACTCGTTACCTTTCAGGACCAGGTGTTGAGCAGCCAGGGTCAGCGGCTGCAGAGGACGCTGGGCCGAGTAGGGTCCAGTAGAGTTACCACTGTTCTCTTGTACCTCTTTTTGGTTCCACTGTAGTGAGTAGTTCTTGTTTCCGCTGTACTTTTCTTACCTGAAGTTCATATTATGTTATGAATGTTGTTCAACTGTTGTGGTGGTATATACTGTAGTGGTTTCTTCCTTACTGCTGTATTTTCTTACTGATAGTTATATTCATGCTGAATGTAGTTTATTTTACTGCTCTTTTGGTTACTTCCTCGTTGGGCGACCAGGTCTTGGGTTTAGTCGAGTCGGTCCGGTTCTCGTGTCTCGTAGGGACTCGGGAATCGGGTCGTTACAAGATGGTATCAGAGCAAGGTCGTCCCGAGAAGTGAATCAACTGACTGGAAAATAACCAATTCACATGTCTATAACTAGAGTAGCCACCACAACATATCTTTTGACATGAGCTCTTAGACGTTTCCGTTCGATATCGTTCCGTAGTGACGTGTTCCATTTTGTTTCGTGTCTCCTTGTAGGAGATGCCTCGTCGTGGAACTAGGAGGGTGGGCCGCGGGCGCGGCCGAGGTCGGGGCCCGAGGGACAGATGTGTTGGGCTTGGAATACATACTACCCCTCCTCTTCTCCTGAGCATACCATCTCCGGACCTCGTCCAACTAATTCGAGAGGTGGTTCGAGAAGAATTTCAGCTTCCACCCACATCGCTACCCCCTCCTCCCCCTTCCGAGCGTACGATAGGGGAGTTGGTGGTGGAACGAGATTTCCGCCATCACACTAAGCATGTTAGGAGAACTCAAAGGAGACACGTGGCATCCGCAGGAGAGCCGTCACATTTTGCAGGGCCATCAGTGGCCTTTGGGGGCCCTCGACAGGGGCCAGTCGCCAGCATCGGACCCCCGCCCAGCCGACAGCAGGGACCCACTGAGGGTGGGAGCCAGGTTCCCCTCTGTTACCAGTGTAGCCAGCTGGGCCACATCAGGAGGGACTGCCTGTCTAGGGCAGGAGGTCAGTAGATACTTCCCACGCAGAGCACTGGAGGGCGCGTAGGAGGCCGCGGTTACCAGGCGCAAGGAGGAGGACAGCAGTCACAAGGAGGGTACCGGCCAGCACCTGCCCGTCCGATGCAAAGTGTGGCTGCTTCGTTCGCACCTAGAGCTGAGGGGCGTATCAACGCCCTGACACACAGGGATGCCAGAGCTTCGGGCTCGGTAATGGCAGGTATGGTTTCAGTTTCCAGCAGACTCGTTTACACACTTTTCGACTCCGACGCTACGCACTCGTTTGTCACAGCCAGTTTCGTAGTTAGTTTGGACTAGGATTATACACTGTTAGAAAATCCGTTAGTAATCAGATGTCCGAGTGGTCAGTTGTTTGTTGCTGAAGAGGTGTACGTGGATTGCGAGGTCAGTGTCGGGGGACATAGCTTGCCAGCTGACCTGATTATGATACAGATGGAGGACTTTGGAGTGATTCTGGGGATGGACTAGCTGTCCGCTTACCACGCCTTGGTAGACTATTTTGAGAGGAAGATTGTCTTCTCCATGCCGGAGTTGCCTTCTTTCGAGTTTCACGGACAGCCAGTGGACGGAGGCTTCAGGTGCATTTTGGCACTTCGGGCGGCGAGACTTTTGAGCCAGGGGTGTGAGGGCTTCTTAGCTTGTGTGGTGGCAGAGCCCAGCCCTATGGCAGACTTCCAGAGCATCCCGGTGGTTAGAGAGTACCCTGACGTGTTTCCAGACGAGTTACCAGGACTACCGCCCGAGCACGAGATCGAGTTTGAGATCTCGCTAGTACCAGGGACCAGTCCCATCTCCACCGTGCCATACAGGATGGCACCGCCTGAGCTACGAGAGCTTAAGTCTCAGTTGCAGGACCTTTTAGAGAAGGGTTTCGTGAGGCCAGTGCGTCTCCCTGGGGAGCCCCGGTACTATTTGTGAAAAAGAAGGATGGTACCCTACGCCTTTGTGTGGACTACCGACAGCTGAATAGGGTCACCATCAAGAATAGATATCCGCTGCCGAGGATCGACGACTTGTTTGACCAATTGCGGGGTGCCATGGTGTTCTCCAAGATCGACTTGAGGTCGGGATACCACCAGTTGAGGATCAGGGAGATCGATGTCTCCAAGACAGCTTTCTGCACCCGGTACGGACACTACGAGTTTTTGGTCATGCCGTTTGGGCTGACCAATGCCCCCGCTGCTTTTATGGATTTGATGAACCGGGTGTTTAGACCGTACTTAGACCAGTTCATGGTGGTTTCATAGATGATGTACTCATCTATTCTAGGGATCAGACGCAGCACGGACAGCACTTGCGGATGGTTCTGGACACTCTGAGACGACGCAAGCTGTACGCCAAATACAGCAAGTGCGAGTTCTGGTTGAGGGAGGTGACCTTCTTAGGTCATGTGATCTCTAGAGACGGCTTGGCGGTGGACCCAGCCAAGGTCGAGGCAGTGCTCAGGTGGGAGAGATCGCGTTCAGTCACTGAGATTCGCAGTTTCCTGGGACTGGTAGGCTACTACAGACGATTTATCAGAGGGTTTTCACAGATCGCGCGTCCTATGACACAGTTGACCCGGAAGGACGTGCCCTTCACTTGGACAGACGCCTGTGAGGCGTATTTTCAGGAGCTGAAGGAGAGGTTGACTTCGGCTCCCGTGCTCACCATCCCTGACAGTAGTGGCGGGTTCATTGTGTACACGGACGCCTCCTTGCAGGGGTTAGGAGGTGTGCTCATGCAGAGGGGTCACATCGTCGCTTACGCTTCGCGGAAACTGAAGCCCCATGAGCATACCTACCCTACCCACGACCTAGAGTTGGCCGCTGTTGTCTTCACGCTGAAGACTTGGAGGCACTACTTGTACGGTGAGACCTTCGAAATTTTCACAGATCACAAGAGCCTCAGATACCATTTTGATCAGAAGGAGCTCAACATGAGACAGAGACGTTGGTTGGAGCTCCTAAAGGACTACGACTGCAGCATCTCCTACCACCTGGGAAAGGCCAATGTGGTGGCTGACGCCTTGAGCCGTAAGGAACCCGCACACTTGGCCAGTTTACAGTTACAGAGTCGGAGCCTTTTGGAGGAGGTGGGCAGTTAGCAACCCCTGGAGTTACGGGGGCACTGTGGGGCAGTGACGGTGACACGACAGACCAGGCCAGAGCTGATAGACCGCATCATCACAGGACAGATGGTCGATCCGTACTTGCGGTCCTTGCGCGACAGAGTACTGTCAGGAGACCCAGGGGACTTCTCTTTCGCAGACCAGGTGTTGCGCCTGAGGGGACAGTTGTGCGTTCCCAAGGACGAGGAGCTGTTGAGAGAGCTCCTGACTGAGGCACACGGTTCCAGATTCACTATACATCCTGGAAACACGAAGATGTACCCCGACTTGAGACGCGAGTTTTGGTGGAGGGGGATGAAGCAGGATGTGGGTGAATTCGTGCAGCAGTGCTTAGTGTGCCAGCAGGTGAAAGCCGAGCATCAGAGGCCTGTAGGGCCGCTACAGCCGCTTCCAGTGCCAAAGTGGAAGTGGGAGAGCATCACCATGGACTTGGTGGTGGGCTTACCTGTTACCCAGCGAGGACACGACGCTGTCTGGGTAATTGTGGATAGACTGACGAAGACGGCACAATTCCTGCCGATCCGAGTCACTTTGGGACCAGCACAGTTGGCAGAGAGGTATATCCGCGACGTGGTACGACTACACGGAGTTCCGCGGGAGATCATATCCGACCGGGATACCTGCTTTACGTCCCAGTTTTGGGCTGAGTTTCAGCAGGCCCTGGGGAAGCGGTTGAGGTTTAGTACAGCTTACCACCCCCAGACGGATGGACAGTCCGAGCGCACGATACAGACACTTGAGGACCTTTTGCGTGCCTGTGTACTGGACTGGAGGGGCTCTTGGGAGGAACACTTGCCCCTGGCGGAGTTTGCATACAACAACAGCTATCACTCGAGCATCGGCATGGCTCCCTACGAGGCTCTGTACGGACGGAGGTGTACGGCACCCTTGAGTTGGGTTGCGGTGGGGACCAAGTGGGAGGTTGGCCCCAAGTTGATTCGGCAGAGTCAGGAGGTAGTCGAGCAGATCCACAGGCGACTCCGTTCTGTCAGGCGCAGACAGAAGAGCTACGCGGATCGGAGACGCAGAGAGGTGTAGTTTGAGGTTGGGGACCACGTCTTTCTCCGTGCTTCGCCCATGAAGGGCCTGCAGCGGTTTGGAGTGAGAGGGAAGCTCGCGCCGAGGTTTGTGGGGCCCTTTGAGGTCCTGGAGTAGGTTGGACCCGTTGCTTACAGGCTTGCCTTCCCTCCCCAGCTTTCTAGTGTGCACGACGTGTTCCACGTGTCCAACCTCAGCAAGTACGTAGCCGATCCCAGTCACGTACTGAGTCACGAGAGCGTCGAGGTGGACGACAACCTGACCTACCCCGAGCGGCCACTATAGATTCTAGACCGAGTCGTCCGCAGTTTGAGACGAAAGTAAGTACCCTTGGTAAAGGTTTTGTGGAGGAGCCAACAGTACGAGGAGGCTACCTGGGAGCCTGAGGCGACAATGAGGGAGCGGTACCCGGAGCTCTTCGTGGGTACGTCTTTTCGGACAGGCTTCGGTCCTCTTTGAGTTTGTTATGGTTACTATGACGTTTTTCCCGCACCCCAGTTAGCGCAAGTTTTGGGGACGAAACTTCCTTTGAGTTTATTATATTGTTACGAACGCGCGGCTTCAGACATTTTTAAGACGTCTGGGAGGTGTCCCAGACGTCTGGGATTCGGTTATTTTCGGCACGCATGTTTCTTCTGCGTGCCTGAGCGCGCAGACCTGCGAGCATCTCTCTCTCTTTTTCCCTCTCCCTCCTGCACCCTCTGTCCCGCTCTCTCTCTCCTCCTCGCGTGGCCTTAAAAGGCCACGCCCTCCCCCTCACTCCCGTCACCTCCGCCCCCTTTCCTCTTCTCCTTCCAGCCGGTGCGCGAGAGAGAGCACGAGTGAGTGGCGGCAGCAACAGCTGCGGTGAGCGTAGGAGGAGGTGCTGCGTGTGGGAAGATGCGCTCGGCCGTGAGGGCGAGCTTGCCGGGGCTGCAAGGGCCGGCCGGCGAGGGGGAGCAGCAGACGCGGGGTGACGCAGGAGGCCTGCTGCAGCTCGAGCAGCAGGCAGACGAGTCGTGGCGCGGTCGAGCGTCGCGAGCGGAGGGCGAGTGGCACCCTGATTCTGGGATTTTCTCCAGAATTAGACGTCTGGACTTCCAACCAGACGGCTGGGAGGACGTCTGGAGGACTGTCCAGACGTCTGAAAGGTGAGTTATTTTCCGTCTTCTTCCTCTTCTTCGACTGACCGTACTAAGAGAGAGAGGAAATGGGTACGCGCAGGTTCGGATTCACCATCCAGCTCAAATCAGACGTCTGGCTGCAGTGCCAGACGACTGGAGCGACTTCCAGACGTCTGGGATAACCATCGGACGTCTGGAAACTAGGCCAAATGCCCCCGCAGGCTTCTGGATGTCTGAGAGATCACGCAGAGCAAAGGTAACCTCTGATCCACTTTTTAAGACGTCTGGAAGAGGTTCCAGACGTCTGATTTTGCACTGTTTCGTCGTTTTCGACCCGTTTAGGGCCCGTTCGGAGTCCGTTTTCCGCGTTTCGAGTTGCGTGCTTTTCGGAATTAAATCCTCTACCCATCTACAGTAGCTATATATTATTTTGAGGAACTCCTTGTGTTTGATCCTTGTGATAGGACCCGTTCCATTGCAGTCTCGGGGGTTGCGGAGGC